>CM037095.1:49453759-52284894 GCA_020916435.1 Oxytropis ochrocephala
TCCTCCGACGCGCCGCTGGTGGATGCCGAGGAGGCCTTCCTGGTCGCCGCTTTGGCCTCCTGGCCGATGTGAAACGCCCCTAATTCTTCCATTTCGTAATCTTCCACTCTTCACGAATCCCAAGATCTCGCCGACCGACGCGACCCGGACGACTCGTTGAGGAGTACTCGGCGGTGATCGACCGTCGTCGGGACGGTAGCTAGAATCTTCATAATCATAGGACATCGAACCGCTTCACGCCGCTCTCGCCTCGCGATCTTCGTGCCCTCGCTTCTTCTTGCCGAGAGCGATGGGTAGTGGTCTCTGGCGAGATGCTCCTTCGGCGAGGAGCGGTGTCTTTTATACGGCCGCGACGATTTAGCAAGGTTCTCCGCCTTTCCGCCGTGCGGCGGCCGCGAATCGAACTCTCTCGCACCGAGAGATGAGCGATCTCTGGTCAAGCGACATTTGATTTTTGTTTTGCGTACCTGAAAACGGCTTGGAGTGGACATGATCCGCAGAGGTTCTCGAACGCCCGCTTCAACCGCGCTCGGGCGCAAGTCCTCGTGAACGCCGGTTGAACTCGTTGGAGGATAGGTCCACGCATCATTGTGCATCAAGGTTTTGTCGTGGAAGTCCTGAGACTCGTGGATCAGACGCTTTGGCCACGCCCGGTCCCGGCTGATTCTCGCCGGAGGGATTGAGTCGAGAGGTGGCCCGCCCGGCCTGGCGCGTGGGAGCCTCGCGAAAGAGGTAGGATAGCGCACGCCTCTCATCGTGGTCGCCATTGATCGCACCTTTGACCAATGAAGTGTTGAAGTGTTGCTGATTCGCCTACGGGCCGGCCGTTGAAAGAGTGAAAGGACTTGGCCCGGCTTCACGCTGGGCTGAATACCTCGGTGGTACCGCAAAGACACTCCGACGATCTGAGCGAGAGGTCGCCGCAGATAGCACAAGGTTAGAGAACGCACTGGCGCCATATGCGAACGGTGTATATATATCGCGAGGTCCGACCGTTAGCGAGATTTTCGCCTGGGCGAGGAATTGCAGCCCAAGCAGCCGTGTTCGGGCCGATCGAGTTGGGCCGGGCCGCAGTCCAACCGGGTGCTGGCGCTTCTCGATTTGCCGATACACCTGTGAACAAACAAATCGGCTTAATCCCTTAAATATTAAACATAAAAATGCTCTGTTGGATTAGATCGATGTGTCTTGGTCAAGAACATTGGCGCCCAAAAATTTTGTTTGCTATAGCTAGTAGCAGTGGGCACGCCCATTTGTCTGGGATGACACTACTAGGAAGAATTCCTTAGACATGGCTTTTTGGTCATTTTGCTCGCATTTTGGTGGATATTCTTTGAAATCTAAACTTAGATACCAAATTCTTGTGTAGAGATCTAGGTATGCTTTCTTTGTGGGCATTGAATATGAAACCTTACTTTTGTATGACTTGCATGAATATGAAAACTTACTTTTGTATGCTTTCTCCGTTGTTCAGACTCTCTGCCTCTCATGAGGATAATCAAGTTTCGCTTTGAGGCTAAGCAGATGCAACCGCTTTTTTGAACCCCACTCAAAAGTTAAATACTTCTACCTCCGTGGTTACTAAAGAGGATGTCATGCAATTTTCTAGTTTTGATACTATCTGGTCGCAATGTTGATCTTTATAGACCTATAGTCCCGACTAATTTTAAATTTAAAATCATTTCAAAGGTTTTAATCGATAGACTTGCTCTCATTGTCTTCCTAATATCATCTCCGATAATCAACGGGGGTTTTTGGAAGGTAGAAATATTTTTGATCAGATTTGCATTGCTTCCGAATCTATTAACTTACTTCGTAAGAGGGATTTGGTGGTCAATTAGCCCTTAAAATTGACATCAAAAATCTTTTGACACTATAGATTAAGATTTTCTTCTTCATGTGTCGGCTCCTTTGGTTTCAATGATAAACATTTCCCCGGATAAAAATTATCCCTTCACTCGCCAAGCTCTTTCTCTATTAATAGGTCTACCGTTGGTTTCTTTGGTCAGTAAGATAAAGTTGTCGCATAAGGTGATCCCTTGTCCCCTTCTCTTCCGCTTGCTTGAGGATGTTCAGAGTGCAGGTATTTCCAAGTTGGTTGATGATGGCAAGATTCACTAATGGTTGGCCCTCATGCGTTTTTGTATGCAAGCCATATTTTATATGATGATTATATTATGATTTTTTATCTGGATACCAAAAAGATTTTAACTACCGCTAGAGCTTTTTTCCTCTTATGAGCAAGCTTCTAGCCAAGTGGTTAGTAAGGAGAAATCTAAACTTTAGCATCGGCAACATCTCTCCGCTTCATCGATCACGCACCATTTTGATTCTCTTGGTTTTTCTCTCAGGTTCTTTGCCTTTTAATTATTTTGATGTCCCGCTTTCTAAAGGTAAGCCTTGAGAATCCATTTATTACCTATCACGATCAGATAAAAGCTAGGCTTTCTCTCGAAAGACTCTCTTTATCTATCATGGTTCGTGGTTCAAGTTTTCAATTCGTTGTTCTCAAGATGATGGTTTACGCCTTCCGTGATTATGCTTGGCCCGCTAATCTTCTCAATTTCGTGGATACTTGGATTAGAAATTTTGTGTGGTCCGTGATGTTAATACCAGAAAATGTTACGTGGCCTCGTAGTAAGGTGTGAAAGCCCTTTCAAGAAGGTGCTTTGGTCCATGGTCTACCAAAGCTATTAATAATGCTAGTATGCTTAATCTTGGATGGACCTTATTTTCTACTAATTTGAACTGGCGCTTTCTTTGAAAGCTATAGAGTCTTTAAGAATAATAAGCAAGTGAATTATCATGTTTCTTCCTCTATCTTGCTTAGATTAAACCTCATCTCTCTCGATATTATTAGCAATCGACTTTGAAACTTAAGAATGGCCTTACCATAAATTTTTGACCGATAACTGATTTCTAGGCCCGCTGTTGGGATATTATTGGTACTCTCCCTAATTTTCATAAGGATTTTAAAGCGTCTGTTAGGGATTTCATAGTCAATTCAGTGAAATAGTCCATCCTCGCATCTTATCTCTCACTTTCTCCAATTTCACTCAAAATTCAAGAGATAGTTATTCCTTTGGTTCTGACGAGGATCACTTGATGTGGAATCATTCTGCTTCCGCGACTTGACGCTTAAGGAGTCTTTTATTTTCTCGCAACCCTCCTAAACAGTGGTTTCTTGGTCCAAGACAATTTGGAAGCCTTTTTATACCGCTTCTAAATCCTTTATTCATTGGAGAATTCTTCACAATAAGATGTCAACCGATGATCAACTTTGGCATGAGGTTGCATTGTTGTCTCTATTTGTAGCCCATGTGGTCATACTTCAAACTTCTCAACATCTCTTCCTCGATTTCCTTTCGCCCAACATATTTGGAGATGGATTGAGGTATCTTGAGTATCCATATTGATATTGCTTCTTTCGTAACATGTTAGCCTTGGTTTCTCATGGTCGAGCCTCTACTACAAGACATTGTCTCACGCCATTGTTTTTATTTTATGGGTCATTTGGTATTGCAGAACCAGTGTTATAATCGTGTTATCCCCTTTACAATCGGCTATCAATTTAATCTTTTCTCATATTGCTTTAGCCGAATGCTTCTAAATCTTCTATGGCTTCAACTATTGTTGAGTTCACGATTATCAAGACTTTCAATATCATTGGTGACTATTGAAGCTCGCAAACATCAAAGAGATTAATTGATCCTCCCCGCGCCATATATCATTAAGTGCAACACCGATGGCGCCGCTAGGGTTGTCTGGCTCCGCTACTGCAGGTATTTTTAGAGACCAAGTTCGCTTTCTTGGTTGCTTTATGCTCCATTGGCACCAACTTTGACCTCTATGCCGAAATTGGTGGGGCTATGATGGGCATCGAGATTGCTTTTGACAAAGGCCGAAGTACTGTGGTTGAGCGCGATTTCAATTAGTAGTTTCCGCTTTCAAGAATTGCAAAATTGTCCATTGGAAACTTAGAAATTGATGGAATAATTGCTTGTATTTGATTTAGTCGATGACCTTTGTTTGTACTCAAAGGCAACACCTATGCCGATAAGCTTTCCGAGCATGGTATTAATACAACCGGTTTTGTTTGGTGGGACCTTCCTCCTAACTTCATTGTTTAGAATTTCTTCGTAAACAAGTTAGGTTTGCCTAGCTATAGGTTCCACTGATTATCCGCTTGATGGTTTCAATTTCCTTTTTATTTCGATGTGCCGTATATGAATGTTAATGCCTTTTGATTTCTCTTTGGCGAGATTCCTTTAGTAGAATTACTTTTTCTTTTTGGTTTTAATGTCGCTTTCTCATGGGTATTGGCCTAGTCTCCCATATCTTTTGCATTTTTTCCACTTTTTATTAATCAAATTGTAATGTGGGGTACTTTTTCCTTCGATGGTTTTTGTAACATCCGTAATTTCGTTAATTTTCAATTAAGAAATTAACGAGTGAATTGTTATTCGAGTAAACAATAAGACACATTTTTGGATGAGTTTGTCTCAAATCCATGAGTAATCGCGGTTATAGGAATGATTTGCAATATTGATTAAATTGTGTGAATTGAATGTGAGTGTTTTGGGGTAAAATGGGATTAGTGAGAATTAGTGAGCCAAGGGCATTTAGGTCATTTCCACCCAATAAGAAACCATCACCTCACTAACCCATTGAACTACCACATTTCATTCATTTCTTCTTTTTGTGCCGAAATTAGAAAAAAAAAAAACAAAACCCTAGAGAGAGAGAGAGAAGTGGAGGCGAAGAGGATAGAGAAAGAAGGGATGGATCTCCTTCAATCCAACTTACTGTAAGTATTTCTTGTTTCATTTTCTCTCATTTTTCTTCCTCTTTCCAATGGTGTAAATTACATTCTTGATTCGCAATTTTGAAGCTTCAAGCTCAAGTGGGGAGAAATGGAGCCTTAGGTGACTTCAAGACTTACATTGAGTGTGGGAAGCTCAACAACTAGTTCTGGGATCATGGTACCAGCCTTTATTGTTGATTTTAGTCGATCAAGTAATAGGTGGCGGTGGAGTCGCCTGGTTTTGGTTTGGAAGTGTTTCGAATAAGTTTGGGCTGAGTTCGCGTTTTTGTAACGTTGAACTCCATAAAGTTTCTTTGTTCCGATTTTAATCACGATAGGTGAGTTTTACTCACGCTAGGGAACTTTTTGAATTCGGATGCTTGTCGCTTAATTGGTTTTGTTTCGCTTTCGATCGCTTTTGAAATTTTACGAGTCTAAAACCGCTTTTAAAAATTATATGTTTTATGATTTATTCAGAAACGTATATATTGATGTATATATTGATATGTGGATTGTTTGGACCTAAGATTATGTGTGATGACTGCTTATAGGTTGGGGATTGAATTGATAATGGATTGACGCGACGGATTAACTAAACGAAAACGAGCAAAATTGGTATTTTCAGGTGGGGAAAACACTACCGTGTTTTAAAATACGCCTGTTTCAAAACACGGGTGCCAAGAGTTTCTTCTGTTGACAAAGTCTCGCTTTAAGTCAAATCTGCTTTCGTGGTTTCGCTCGATTCCAAACCTCTCC
Organism: Oxytropis ochrocephala; assembly: GCA_020916435.1. Taxonomy (NCBI): domain Eukaryota; kingdom Viridiplantae; phylum Streptophyta; class Magnoliopsida; order Fabales; family Fabaceae; genus Oxytropis; species Oxytropis ochrocephala. Next base: position 49,459,320 of record CM037095.1, read on the forward strand.
TAATTCCTTTTCACAACCCTTTTCCAAGTATTTATGTCCGTTATGCCATGATTTTGAGTGTGATTGATCCAATTTTAATAAAATGTGTTTTCGTGAAACCGTGAAAAACCTAGAGTACGCAAGTGGGAACCAAAGGTTTTATTACTTAAATGTTGATCGGATCGATTTCATGAGTCCATACCTATGATAATATGTTATTATAACTCATCATAGAATGAATTAAGTTTCTGTGATATAAATTATATCGAGTATAGAGACGCCCAATGCGGTATGATATATAAATTATATTGTGTATAGGAGACGCCCAATGCGGATAGGATATTTAATTATATCGACATGGGTGACGCACCCAAGAGGATAGTACACTAGGAGAGGGAAGTCATGAGCCCTCGAGCTAGGCCCATATGAGGAGGTTCACTATGAGTGGATCGGGTTCACTGCAAACCAAGAAAAGAAAATGGTCTAAGGTGTTGTACTAGATTAATTAAGAGGATAGTGAATAGCCATAAAGAATTGGGTTATGAACTATAGATAAGTAATTTATATTGTACATAGTCATCAAGAATTGGACTATTGCTAGTGATTGATTGTGTATTGTAATTAATATCGACTTATTAGTAAATGGGCGCATTTAGGTTGGAAGGAAACTTGCAACGCTATTGACCAATTCACGAGGGGTCAGTGCGCCATAAATAATCTTTTGAAAGGAAAAAATGTTTTATAAATGGACCGAGTGATAGGTAAGTGGGCCACGGTGAAGACTCACCGAGATTTGTTATCTCACCCTATCAAATGTTGTTGTTTTTCGATAAGGCAGGAAACGCAAGGCTTAATAGGCATGATTAGACCATGTGGCTTGAGATTTGAAGACACCGTGAGCTTAGACTATGTTACTGGATCCCCTTTGTTTATTTTGAACTTAGATTATGAGTTGCTACTTGATGAGTTGTAAAACCTAATCTATCTACCTTTGTCTTTGGATATTGAGCATCTTGTTGTTTTGTTTTTAAGTGACACTTAAGTACTTGTGTTGTTTTACTCTAAAGTACTCTAAGTTGTGTACGACTTTTGATTGGAATTCGAGAGTTTTTGGATTATTCAATATCTCAAACAGGTATGTTTACTCCGATGTATGCTATCGGTGCATTTTTTGTATTTCTATCATTGAGAAATACTAGGTGTTATATTTTTGTATCGTGAGCTTGCTCCGCTTAGTCGAACCTAGATGTTATGAACCCTTGTTTCTTTTGGGTATGATTCTTATTAGTATGCTATTAGACATTGAGCCTCGATCAACTTAATACTTTGTGCATATTTTGTAGAATCATGTCTAGAAGAGGAAGAGGCAGAGGCAAGCACTGCTGATCCCCACATGGAGTGGATGCAAAATATCATTGAGACACAACAGAAAATGATGAATGAGATGATGTAGATGCATCAAGAGCAAATGGCTCAGACGCTTCAAATGCAACAAGTCGCCACCACAAAATTTCAACCACAACTTGTTCAAGAACCACCAGTGGAATCCAAGGCAACTTTATTCGAATTCTCAAGATGAAGCCTTCCGAATTCGAGGAGGCCTGATGTTATGGAAGCTCAAAATTGGCTGGATGATGTCGAGAAGACCTTTCTTACTATGCAAGTTAATGATGAGGAGAAATTGAGGTTGGCATCTCATATGTCGAAGGGAGAGGCCAACAAATGTTGGAATAATGCTCGACGTGATGGTAACCATGAGAACTCCTCGACTTGGGAGAATTTCCACAAGCCTTTCTCGAAAAAATTCTTTTCGATCGCAACGAGGAATGAAAAGGAGAATGAGTTTCAATTTCAAGCTGGGGGAGTTTAACTGTGGGACAATATACAAGTTTAAATGTGAAGAATTGTATCAATTCTTTGGTTTGGCTGGGTATGCTCCTAATGACAAGTGGAAGACTGAGAGATACAAGTTTGGGCTTAGGAGGACATCGACAGAGCTTAAGTTCTTTTTCTTGTAATAGTTATGCCGCCATGGTGCAACAAGCTCACATTGCTTCAAACCGATCCGAATAGGTCAGATGCAAAGGTAAAGGCATATGGGCGTAACAAGAGGAATGCAAACTCCTCAAATCCTCGTGTAGGTTCGAAAAACAACAACAACAACAACAAAGTGGAAACAGCTCAATCATCCGACTTCTTCAAAGTTAGTAAGTATTCTAAATGTGGAAACTACCATCGAGGTGATTGTAAACGAGGCTCGAACCAAAGGTTACTATTGCAAGGAGGAGGGTCACTATGCTAATGAGTGCCCCGCAAAGAAGTCTTTAAGGAAACACTATATGCTCCAAGGCGTGGACTGGTCAACACTCTTGATGCTCGCATCATCAAGCCCAATGACAATCGCTAAGTGGGCACAGTTCTCTTTTCTCTAACTCACAACGCTTTGTATGATTCTCGTGCTACACATCGCTTTATTTCAAGCTTGTGTTGAACGGTTGGGACTAGCATTAACTCCACTGCCTCAACCAATAACTATCTTAATCGCTTTCCAAAGGTCGAGTCCGACCCGGCTTTTTGTGTCGTAATTGTTCGCTTCGCCATAGAGGCGTGAATTTTGTTGTTGATTTCATTTTGTCCGCCTACGAGAGGAATGGATATTGTTCTAGAATGGATCGATGACCGCCAACCATGTCACTATTGATTGCTTCAATAGAACTATTGGGTTTTCTTCTAATCGCTGGAATTGCCTAAAACCACTATGGAAGCAGCTTGTTTTTCACTTCACCAATACTTCTATTTCAAGGTGCTAAGCTTTTGTTATTATGTTATCTATATCAACTCAAATCGTTTAGATTTGTCATCCGCATGTTGTTCAGACTTCTTAGATGTCTTTTCCGATGAAGTTTCCTCTTACCTCCGATCGTGAGGTAGAATTCTCAATAGAATCGTGCTGTGCATCGGCCAATATCTATAGCTCCTAATAGAATGTCTCCTTTGTGAGTTAAAAGAATTAAAATCCCAACTTGAAGAGTTGATTTCTAAGAAGTTTATTCGCCTAGTGTGTCTCCATGGGGTGCTCCTGTGTTACTTGTACAGATGTCCCCTGCTAAGGAAAGATGTCCTTGATGACATAATCACGACGCTTTTTTCTTACTTTAAATATAGTAATCAGCATAAAGAATTGTCTTAATTAATTGAAATTACACATAATCGCTAGTGGACAAACAATAGCATACAACTTGTTGGGCAGTATGACACAGACACTCCTCGGCTAGGGGTCAAAAAAATACATTATCAAGAATTTTGGTTCTTAGAATTGTTTAAATTTTTTCCAAATATCCTCACTTAATTTACTAAAATTAAGAAATCGACTTATCTAACTCCAAATTTATTTAAGAATAAATCATCAAATTAGTCTCTAAGTTTAAACACTCTTTCTTATTTGAGTCTTAAAGCATAAAAATAAATAGTATAATCCGCAAAGTATGTGGATCCGAGCCTTCTTACCGGATCGCTGTGGATCGAGCCTTCTTACGGATCGATGTGGATCCGGCCTTCTTACCGGATTGCTGTGGATCCGGCCTTCTTAGCTTAATCGCTGTGGATTCGGCCTTTGTAACATCCCTAGTTCTTGTTAACTTTGAGTGACGAAATTAACTAGCAAATGTTAGTCGAGTAGATAATACAATCGAGTCATGTATATGTTAGATTATGAAAATTCTATTTAATTTGCTTGATTGGGTAGTTAGGAAATAGGTTTAATCGAGGAATAGGAACAAGGGATAGTTTAGTCTTTTCTCATCAATTTAAAACCCTCATCCCATTAAACCAATTCAGCCCAACACCCCACCTCATTTTTCCCATTTGTGCTGAAATTAGAAAACCCTAGAGAGAGAGAGAAGTGGAGGCGAAGAGGAAGACTAAGAAGGGGAAGAAGAGTTCAATCCACTCAATGCATGTAATATTTCTTCCATTCAATTCCATTTTTCAACCTCTACAAGTTGATACCAATTTCAGTAGCTTAATCTTCCCCTAACTCATTTCACCATTTTTGAAGCCCAAGCTCCATCTTGGCCAAACATGAGTTGTATTGCTTTGCATGTTGTAAAGGAGGTCTAGAGGAGTTGAGTAACCAATTTCAGAACCTACATTGTTGATTAAGAGAGAATTTGGAGGGTTTTAGCTGCTGCCCTTGACTTAGAGTGGTTGGGTTTTCGGCTTTGGAGCGGTTGGTTGAGCTAGGAGCGATTTCGGAGAGTTTGGTCTGATTGAACTCGTGGAGTTTTGGGCTTTTTGTGATTATCATCACAAGAGGTGAGTTCTATACGCTTAGGTTTTTGTTTTGAACTTTAGTCTTTATATGATTCTGAAGTTGGTATTGATTGTGTTTGATATTGTGTTTGTTATGTGAAACTTAGTCTTAATTTGAGTAATTTTGATGTTGAACTCATTGATTTGGAAATTCTGGATATAGGTTCGGTCTTTTTAAAACTGGGAATGTTATGTTGATCCAAAAATTATGTGGCTGAAATTTTTAGAAACTAGACTTAATTCCGGCCATTTTGGCAATCGGGTTTGGCTCGATTTGGAGTTGTGTAGCTCGAAAGTTATGAGTATCCCAAGTTAGTCAAATTTCCGGAGTTAAACCGCATATAGGTTCGTTGTTTTAGGTTTCAGGTTTCAATTGAACTTCGCTTTGAAAGATTATTGTGCCATTAAAACAATACTCCATTTCCTTCGTTAGTGGCTCACGCTTTCGTGCCATTTGGCCAATTTAAGTCATTTGAGAGTGATTAGAAGTTGAAGGACGTAAACCGCCCCGTCTCGGGTACCTACTACAATGTAATTGTTAAAAAGGGCGCCTTTGTGGCGCTTTGTTATAAAGCGCCTATCTCAAAACACTGAGGTCCTTCAGAGGCGCTTTATACATGAGCGCCCCAATTCCTAAAATACTGAGCCACAATCGAGGCGCTTTTACACACGAGCGCTCCCGAATGTGAACACGTAACCACAATCGAGGCGCTTTACACACGAGCCAGAACACCCCATTTCTACCCTGTGAATTTAAATCAAAAATCGTGAGTATACAAAAATCTTTTCACTCATCTTTTAGTTTAGTGTGTTATAAAATAGTGGACTGATTGACTATGGGATTACTCTGTAATCGATACTACTTGCAACAGCATTGACCTCTCTTTGCAAGGCTCTCGCTGATGCCCTTGTAAATACACCAATAAAGAAATTTCGCCTTAGTGGCGAAACTACGCTTAGCCATAGTCATTCAAAGACACTAATAGTATAACATAAAACAATTCTCAATAAAATGGAGCGCTACACAACTCATAATAAAATCGTAATACGTAACACCAAAGAAATCAACTCGTGGAATTATAGGTTCATATAATGCAATGGAAAGTAATCAGAATCCAACAAAATAATTCAAAGATGTCTCACAAAGAATACTCAAAGAATCTCAAAACAATTACATATAAGGCTCAACATGGAGCAAAACAAGCAATAGCGGTCTAAACCCCAACCCCTAGGTGCTATGATCGAGCAGCATCGACTCGGGAGTAGTGAAGGTAGAAAGCCCTCACTCCCGACTCACCGTAGTAAATAACAACAGTAAAGGGCTAGTCTCGAACTATATAATAAAAGTGATAATAAGCAATATATAAGCATAGTTTACAAAGATACTCAAACACACCAATCATCAATCAACAATATTCATGCACTAATGGGAATGTATGCAATGTCAAGATGCATGTGGTACCATTGGCCCACCGCCGCCTCAAAGCTTCACAATCACTTTATAAGGCCCTCCGCGCGCCTCAAAGCTTCACAATCATTTTATAAGGCCCCCTACGCCTCAAAGCTTCACAAATCATATTATAAACTCTACGATCGCAGCCCAATGTATGCAATGAGACTCCATGTACATTACAAACACCATTTCAAACAAAATTTCAATACACCCATTAACTCTACCTCTGTCAATCTCATTTTATAGCCCTCCCCGGCTTGGCTCCTCCGGCCCATGCCCCCATGGCATGCTCAATCACCTCATTATAAACTCTCAACACCATTAAGTCCCACCTGACTATTCTCCTCTAGAGTACTCAACCTCACCTGTGGACCTAAACCACCATTCAGACTAAAACAATCATCTAGTGGACCAAATCTGTCACCTAGTGGACCAAAACAAAGACCCTCTTAGGCACTTGGGCAAAGACTAGGCGCCATTTTCCCCACATTCTCGCGCCCGGTGCAACACAAAGACTAGCGCCGTAAACTCAACATTTTGGCGCTCGTGGCAACACACCCATCGGGCGCCACTTTTCTAGCAACTGCGCCCGGGCAACATGCACTCTAGACACAAACTCGCATACGCTGCATACAAACTAAGACACAGCAAAGACAGCTTTCAAGGAATTCATCAATTTCAAGACATCAAATCATCATATAATCATCAATTAACGTAAAACAACCCCTATGATATACATATAACCCATTATCTCCTCTATTATAGAGTGAGACTCCCTTACCTCAAATTAACCGTAGAGAAGAACCTAACTGAGTCACTAACAAAACCACCGCAAATAATCCAAGCTTTCAAGTCACTTAAATTGCTCTTCTCCTCCTCTTCTCCTAGGGTTTGCGCTGCTTCTCTCTCTCTCCTTTCTCTCCTCTCCTTCGCAACTTTCTTTCTTTCTTCACAAATGAAAGAAAATTCCACTTTGGGTATATGTACATTGGGCCAAGCGCACCTTGGGCCCTTTTACACCCCTTGTCCATTTCTTCCACCACCCCCTTCAATTAAAATAATTTATCAATTATAAACACTATTTTATATGCTATTATAATTTAAAACAAGTTGTAACACTTTAAATAATTTAATCAATTGCTTAATTAAATCATTTAGGTGTTACAACTCTCCCCACTTAGGAAATTTCGCCCTCGAAATTCATACCGATTCAAACAACCGGATACGACTCGTGATCCTCGCCTCCAAACTCCCAAGTCATGCTCTCACCAAGAGCTCCCAACCACACTACCTTGACCAAGGCAATGTCTTTCCTCTCAACACCTTCACTTCTATCATCAATCCTCACCGCATAGTCTCCACAAAGGAGGTTCTCTGCACTCTCCACATCATCCATGTGAATCACATGAGACTGTCTCCGAATATACTCAAGCCGTGACACGTGGAAGACATCGTCGCAAGTTCGAAGATTAGGTGGCAAGGCCACCCTATAAGCAACCTTTCCAACTCTCTCTCTGATTTGGCACGGTCCAATAAACCTTGGAGTTAACTTCTTTGCCTTCAGAGCACGCCCAACACCACCATAGGCGTGACCTCAAGAACACATGCTCACCAAACCAAACTCCAAGTCCTTCCTCCTCTTATCATGATAACTTTTCCGCCGACTCAGACTCTTTCATCTTCTCTCCGATCATTTTCACTTTCTCAAGAGTCTCCTAACCAACTCGGTCCAAGAACCACACTCTCTCCGACTCATGCCAACACAAAGGAGTTCTCGTGATCTACGCCCATACAAAGGCTCTCAAAAGGAGCCATCCCAATGCTCGAGTGATAGCCGTTATTATACATGAACTCAATCGCTGGAAGATGTGTATCCCACGCACCTCCCCTCGCTTCTAGCACACAAGCTCTCAAAAGATCCTCCAAAGATCGGATGGTTCTCTCTGTCGACCATCACCCGAGGATGATAAGTCGAACTCAACCTCGCCTTGACCCCAAAGCCTCCCGCAAGCTTCCCAAAACTCGATGTAAACCGCGGGTCTCGATCCGACACAATACTCTTCTGAACCCCATGAAGCTTCACAATCACCGAATGTAAATTCTAGCCAACTTTGGCACAGAAAGGTGATGTTGATAGGAATAAAGTGAGCAGACTTGGTCAACCTATCCACAATCACCCAAATAAGGTCGACCCTCTCACAAAGATTTGGCAATCCGGCCACAAAATCCATGGAAATGCTGTCCCACTTCCATTCCGAATCTCCAAAGGTCGTGATCAACCCCGCAGCTTTCGGTGCTCAATCTTTGACTTCGCAAGTCAAACATGCATATACAAATCGCGCAACATCTCTCTTCATACTGTGCCACCAAAATAGCTTTCTTCAGATCATGGTACATCTTAGTAGCACTCGGATGAATGCTCAACTTACTCCTATGACTCTCTTCAAGTATCATCTTCTTTAACTCAAGATCATCCGAACACAAATTTGGCCCCCGAACCTCAACACACCTCGGGAATCCAACCTCGTAATCCCCATCGCCAGCCTTGCTCGCCCGCAACCAACAAATCTACCAACTTCACATCTAGCTTCGGGCGCCTCTCGATACTAACCAAGAAGTCGCTCCCAATCCTCAAGATCCCCAACTGACACTGCGGGGTGTCACCTCACGCACTCAAACTCAAGTCACGGAATCGCTCAATCAATTCCAATTCTCTCGCCATCATAGCCGACATATGCAAAGTTTTCCGACTCAAAGCATCACCACGACATTAGCTTTGCTTTTCGGTGATAGTTCAAGCCTAAATCATAGTCCTTCAACAAATTCTAACCAACGCTCTGTCTCATATTCACTCCTTCTCGATCAAACAAGTACTTCGACTCTTGTGATCACCGAACACTTCAATCTAGTACCATAGAGATAAGTGCTCCAAATCTTCAACACAAACACAATCGCAGCCCAACTCTAAGTCATGAGTGGGGTAGTTCTTCTCATGGGTCCTCAACTCGCTTCGGGACGCATAAGCAACCACCTTCCCATCCTCGCATCAATACACCTCCCAAACCCATCTTGGAAGCATCACAAGACACAACAAATGGTTGCTCGCACAGCAACACTAACACCGAGACGTGGTCAACCTCCTCTTTAGCTCTTGGAAACTCTCTTCACACTTCGTGATCCCACACAAATGCCTTTCCTTTACAGTCAATCGAGTCAATGGAAGGGCTAGCTTAGAGAACCCTTCAATGAACCTCCTGTAATAACCGCCAACCCCAAGAAACTCCCGATTTCACCGCAGACTTTGGGCTCTCCCACCGCAACACCGCATCAACCTTGGCCGGATCCACAGCCTATACCATCACCGTAAATAATATGACCCAAGAAGCTCACCTCATGCAAACTAACTCACACTTCACAACTTGGCATACAACTTCCTCTCTTTCAAGACCTCTAGCACCAATCTCAAGTGCCTGTAACACCCCATTTCTACCCTGTGAATTTAAATCAAAAATAAGAGTATACAAAAATCTTTTCTCGGTCATCTTTAGTTTAGTGTGTTATAAAATAGTGAATGGCCGACTATGGGATTACTCTGTAATCGATACTACTTGCAATGTGCATTGGCCACCTTTGCAAGGCTCTCTGATGCCCTTGTAAATACACCAAATAAAGAAATTCTAGCCTTAGTGGCGAACTACGCTTTAGCCATAGTCATTCAAAGACACTAATAGTATAACATAAATTAATACTCAATGAAATGGAGCGCCACAACTCTTTCTCTTAAACAAAATCCTGATACGTAACACCAAAGAGATAAACTCATAGAGATATAGTTTCACATAATGCAATGGAAAATAATCATTATCTCAACAAAGATAATCCAAAGAATATCAAAACAAATACATAAAGGCTCAACAAGGAGCAAAACAAGCAAAGAATAGCCTAAACCCCGACCCCTAGGTGTGCATGATCGTCGAGCAGCATCGACTTCTGGGAGTAAAGTGAAGGTAGAAAGCCCTCACTCCCGACTCACCGTGGTAAATAACAATGTAAAGGGTGAGTCTCGAACTATATAATAAAAGTGATAATAAGCAATATATAAGCATAGTTTACAGCTGACTCAAACACGCCAAACATCAATCAACAATATTCATGCACTAATGGGAATGTATGCAATGTCAGATGCATGTGGTACCATTGGCTCCACCGCCGCCCTCAGCTTCACAATCACTTTATAAGGCCCTCCGCCGCCTCAAGCTTCACAATCATTTTATAAGGCCCCGCCGCCTCAAGCTTCACACATCATATTATAAACTCTACGATCGCAGCCCAATGTATGCATGAGACTCCATGTACATCACAAACATCATTTCAAACAGCTTCCACCCACCCATTAACTCTACCTCGTTGTCAACCTCATTTTATAGCCCTCCGGCTTGGCCTCTCCGCCCATGCCCCCATGGCATGCTCAATCACCTCATTATAAACCTTCAACATCATTAAGTCCCACCTGACTATTCTCCCCTAGAGTACTCAACCTCACCCAGTGGACCTAAACCACCATTCAGACTAAAACAATCATCTAGTGGACCAAACCGTCACCTAGTGGACCAAAACAAAGACCCTCTTAGGCACTTGGCAAAGACTAGGCGCCATTTTCCCCACATTCTCGCGCTCGGTGCAACACAAAGACTAGGCGCCAGAAACTCTCGCATTTTGGCGCCTCGTGGCAACACACACCCACCGGGCGCCATTTTCCTAGCAACTGGGCGCCCTGGGCAACATGCACTCTAGACACAAACTCGCATACGTTTGCACACAAACTAAGACACAAAGCAACAGATTTGGCGCCCACACCCACCACCCAACACTTTCAAACCAAAACCACCCGAGCCAAAAATGTTTAAAAATGAATTCAAGGTGTAAACACAAAATTTGGCACATGCTGAAATATGCCCGAGAAAAGTAAGTTTCTCCCCTGCTCCAAAACACACACAAAACGAGCCCCACCGGACATTTTCAAAAATACACCGCAACTAAAAACCACTCGAGCCAAAACACTTAAAATTGAAAGTTGTGTGTGAATACAAAATTTGGCACGAGGAAATATGTTTAGAAATACAAGTTTCACTTCCTGCCCCAAAACACACACAAAACAAGCCCCACCGGACATTTTCAAAAATACACCGCAAACTGTAAAAACCACTGAGCCAAAACATTTAAAATTGAAAGTTGGTGTGAATACAAAATTTGGCACGAGAAAATGTGTTTAGAAATACAAGTTTTTCTCCCTGCCCAAAATACCCACATTCTCGCGCCCGACAAAGAACTCACTCACCCTGACATCAAGCATGCTGACACAGCGCCATTCTCGGGCACCCTGGGCAAAGATTTGGCGCCTCACATCGCACACACGCGCACCGACACACAACAAAGGCATTGTGGCGCCATTTTCCCAAAGAACTTGGCGCTCGGCAGAACACATTCCAAAGACATGAATAAAGGCATGTGGCGCCATTTTCCCAAAGAATGTGGCGCCCTGGCAAGAGTATTCTCGCACAAACTCTCAATTCACTGTGAACAGCACATGTGGCGCTGAATCCTAGCATCTTGGCGCCCAAACTCCAAAACCCCAATTTTCTCAAAATCTTCCAAACCAATTCACTCAATAATCCTTCTAACACTCCTAATTGCATAATCAAACAACCAATTGCATGCTCAAATCATCAATTAACATCAAAATCACGAATTCATGCATTACAAAACCCTAACTCACGCCTAAATCAATTTTTACCAACAATTTCATCAAATTCAAGGAATCAATCATCACGCAATCATCAATTAACATCAAAACAAAATTTCTATGATACATATAATACCCATTATCTCCTCTATTATAGAGTGAGACTCCCTTACCTCAAATTCACCGTAGAAACGCTCCTTTCTCCGAGTCACCACCAAAAACCACAAAGAATAGCCTCCCTTCCTTTTCCTTCTTCTCCTCACTTGCGTAAGCTTTTCTCTCTTCTCCTTAGGTTCTAGCGCCGCTTTCCTCTCTCTCTCTTCTCTCTATTCGCTTCTTTCTTTCTTTGCAAAGTGGTGCGATTGCACTACTCCTAGAGCCTAAGTCATTGGGCTTGGGCTCCTGGGCCAATCTCTGCGCCCAGATTCCAATACCACTCCCTTCAATTAAATAAAATACCAAATTATAAAACACTATATTATAATTTGATATAATTAAAATAGTGCAACACTTAAACAATTTAATCAATTTCTTAATTAAATTATTTGGGGTGTTACAACTCTCCCCACTTAGGAGATTTCGCCCTCAAATTCATACCGAAGTCAAATAACTCGATAAGACTCCCGCATCTTGCTCTCCAGCCTCCCAAGTCATACTCTCACCAAGAAATCCTGTACCCACACTACCTTGACCAAGGCAATGTCTTTCCTCTCAACACCTTCACTTCTCTATCATCAATCCTCACCGGCATAGTCTCCACGTTGAGGTTCTCACGCACTCTCCACATCATCCATGTGGATCACATGAGACTGTTCGAATATACTCAAGCCGTGACACGTGGAAGACATCGCAAGTTCGAAAGATTAGGCAGTAAAGCCACTCTATAAGCAACCTTCCAACCCTCTCGCTGATTTGGCACGGTCCAATAAACCTTGGAGTTAACTTCTTTGCCTTCAGAGCACGCCCAACACCACCATAAAGCGTGACCTCAAGAACACATGCTCACCAAACCAAACTCCAAGTCCTTCCTCCTCTTATCATGATAACTTTTTCGCCGACTCGAGACTCTTTCATCTTCTCTCCGATCATTTTCACTTTCTCAGAGTCTCCCTAACCAACTCGGGTCCAAGAACCACACTCTCTCCTGACTCATGCCAACACAAAGGAGTTCTCGTGATCTACGCCCATACAAAGGCCTCAAAAGGAGCCATCCCAATGCTCGAGAGTGATACCGTTATTATACATGAACTCAATCGCTGGAAGATGTGTATCCCACGCACCTCCCCTCGCTTCTAGCACACAAGCTCTCAAAAGATCCTCCAAAGACTGGATGGTTCTCTCTGCCTCGACCATCACCGAGGATGATAAGTCAACTCAACCTCACTTGGACCCCAAAGCCTCCCGCAAGCTTCCCCCAAAACTCGATGTAAACCGCGGGTCTCGATCCGACACAATACTCTTCGGAACCCCATGAAGCTTCACAATCACCGAATGTAAATTCTAGCCAACTTTGCACAGAAAGGTGATGTTGATAGGAATAAAGTGAGCAGACTTGGTCAACCTATCCACAATCACCCAAATAAGTGTCGCAGACCCTCTCACAAAGATTTGGCAATCCGGGCCACAAAATCCATGGAAATCTTGTCCCACTTCCATTCCGAATCTCCAAAGGTCGTGATCAACCCCGCAGCTTCGGTGCTCAATCTTTGACTTCCGCAAGTCAAACATGCATATACAAACCGCAAGCAACATCTCTCTTCATACTGTGCCACCAAAACAGCTTTTCTTCAGATCATGGTACATCTTAGTAGCACCTGGATGAATGCTCAACTTACTCCTATGACTCTCTTCAAGTATCATCTTCTTTAACTCAGCATCATCCGGAACACAAATTCTGTCCCTGAACCTCAACACACCCTGGGAATCCAACCTGTAATCCCCATCAGCAGCTTGCTCGCCAGCAACCAACAAATCTACCAACTTCACATCTAGCTTCTGGGCGTCTCTGATACTAACCAAGAAGTCGTTCCCAATCCTCAGCATCCCCAATCTGACACTCTGGGGTGTCACCTCACAGACCAAACTCAAGTCACGGAACTGCTCAATCAATTCCAATTCTCTCGCCATCATAGCTGACATATGCAAAGTTTTCCGACTCAAAGCATCAGCCACGACATTAGCTTTGCCGGGGTGATAGTTCAAGCCGAAATCATAGTCCTTCAACAGCTCTAACCAACGCCTCTGTCTCATATTCAGCTCCTTCTGATCAAACAAGTACTTCAGACTCTTGTGATCACTGAACACTTCGAATCTAGTACCATAGAGATAGTGCCTCCAAATCTTCAACACAAACACAATCGCAGCCAACTCTAAGTCATGAGTGGGGTAGTTCTTCTCATGGGTCCTCAAATCGCCGGACGCATAAGCAACCACCTTCCCATCCTGCATCAATACACCTCCCAAACCCATCTTGGAAGCATCACAGTACACAACAAATGGTTGCTCTGGCACAGGCAACACTAACACTGGAGACGTGGTCAACCTCCTCTTTAGCTCTTGGAAACTCTCTTCACACTTCGCATCCCACACAAATGCCTTTCCTTTACAGGTCAATCGAGTCAATGGAAGGGCTAGCTTAGAGAACCCTTCAATGAACCTCCTGTAATAACCGGCCAACCCCAAGAAACTCCTGATTTCAGTCGCAGACTTTGGGCTCTCCCACTGCAACACTGCATCAACCTTGGCTGGATCCACAGCTATACCATCACCAGAAATAATATGACCCAAGAAGCTCACCTCATGCAACCAGAACTCACACTTCGACAACTTGGCATACAACTTCCTCTCTTTCAAGACCTCTAGCACCAATCTCAAGTGCTCTGTGTAACACCCCATTTCTACCCGGTAATTTAAATCAAAAATAAGAGTATACAAAAATCTTTTCTGGTCATCTTTTAGTTTAGTGTGTTATAAAATAGTGAACTGGCTGACTATGGGATTACTCTGTAATCGATACTACTTGCAACAGCATTGGCCACCTTTGCAAGGCTCTCTCATGATGCCCTTGTAAATACACCAAATAAAGAAATTTTAGCCTTAGTGGCGAACACACGCTTTAGCCATAGTCATTCAAAGACACTAATAGTATAACATAAATTAATACTCAATGAAATGGAGTCCACAACTCTTTCTCTTAAACAAAATCCTGATACGTAACACCAAGAGATAAACTCATAGAGATATAGTTTCACATAATGCAATGGAAAATAATCATTATCTCAACAAAGATAATCCAAAGAATATCAAAACAAATACATAAAGGCTCAACAAGGAGCAAAACAAGCAAAGAATAGCCTAAACCCCACCCCCAGGTGCTACGTGATCGAGCAGACTCGACTGGGAGTAGTGAAGGTAGAAAGCCCTCACTCCGATCGACGACACCGTGGTAAATAACAATGTAAAGGGTGAGTCTCGAACTATATAATAAAAGTGATAATAAGCAATATATAAGCATAGTTTACAAACAGACTCAAACACGCCAAACATCAATCAACAATATTCATGCACTAATGGGAATGTATGCAATGTCGTGATGCATGTGGTACCATTGGCCCACCGCCGCCTCTCAGCTTCACAATCACTTTATAAGGCCCTCCCGCCGCCTCAAAGCTTCACAATCATTTTATAAGGCCCCGCCGCCTCAAAGCTTCACACATCATATTATAAACTCTACGATCAGCAGCCAATGTATGCATGAGACTCCATGTACATCACAAACATCATTTCAAACAGCTTCCACCCACCCATTAACTCTTACCTCTGTCAACCTCATTTTATAGCCCTCCCGGCTTGGCTCCTCCGCCCATGCCCCCATGGCATGCTCAATCACCTCATTATAAACCTTCAACATCATTAAGTCCCACCTGACTATTCTCCCCTAGAGTACTCAACCTCACCTGTGGACCTAAACCACCATTCAGACTAAAACAATCATCTAGTGGACCAAATCTGTCACCTAGGGACCAAAACAAAGACCTCTTAGGCACTTGGCAAAGACTAGGCGCCATTTTCCCACATTCTCGCGCCCGGTGCAACACAAAGACTAGCGCGTAAACTCAAGATTTTGGCGCCCGTGGCAACACGCCCATCGGGCGCCATTTTCCTAGCAACTGCGCCCTGGGCAACATGCACTCTAGACACAAACTCGCATACGCTGCACACACAAACTAAGACACAGCAAAGATAGCTTTAGCGCCCGCTGACCCCAACTCACCCAACACTTTCAAACCAAAACCACCCGAGCCAAAATGTTTAAAAATGAATTCAAGGGTAAACACAAAATTTGGCACAAGTGAAATATGCCTGTAAAAGTAAGTTTCTCTCCCTGCTCCAAAACACACACAAAACGAGCCCCACCGGACATTTTCAAAAATACACCGCAACTGCAAAACCACTCGAGCCAAAACACTTAAAATTGAAAGTCAGCGGTGAATACAAAATTTGGCACGAGGAAATATGTTTAGAAATACAAGTTTCACTTCCCGGCCCCAAACACACACAAAACAAGCCCCACCGACATTTTCAAAAATACACCGCAAACTAAAAACCACTGAGCCAAAACATTTAAAATTGAAAGTTGGCAGTGAATACAAAATTTGGCACGAGAAAATGTGTTTAGAAATACAAGTTTCTCTCCCTGCCCAAAATACCTACATTTCGCGCCCGGACAAAGAACTCACTCACCAGACATCAAGCATAGCTGACACAGCGCCATTCGGGCACCCTGGGCAAAGCATTTGGCGCCCTCACATCGGCACACACGCACTGACACACAACAAAGGCATTGTGGCGCCATTTTCCCAAGAACTTGGGCGCCCGCAGAGCACATTCCAAAGACATGAACAAAGGCATGTGGCGCCATTTTCCCAAAGAATGTGGCGCCACGGCAAGAGCATTCCCGCACAAACTCAATTCACTGTGAACAGCATACGTGGCGCTGTAATCCTAGCATCTTGGCGCCCAAACTCCAAAACCCCAATTTTCTCAAAATCTTCCAAACCAATTCACTCAATAATCCTTCTAACACTCCTAATTGCATAATCAAACAACCAATTGCATGCTCAAATCATCAATTAACATCAAAATCACGAATTCATGCATTACAAAACCCTAACTCACGCCTAAATCAATTTTTACCAACAATTTCATCAAATTCAAGGAATCAATCATCACGCAATCATCAATTAACATCAAAACAAAATTTCTATGATACATATAATACCCATTATCTCCTCTATTATAGAGTGAGACTCCCCTTACCTCAAATTCACCGTAGAAACGCTCCTTTCTCCGAGTCACCACCAAAACCACAAAAAGAATAGCTCCTCCTTCCTTTTCCTTCTTCTCCCTGCGTATAAGCTTTTTTCTCTTCTCCTTGTGGTTCTAGCGCCGTTTTCTTTCTCTCTCTCTCTTCTCTCTATTCGCTTCTTTCTTTCTTTGCAAAGTGGTGCGATTGCACTACTCCTAGGAGCCTAAGTCATTGGGCTTGGGCTCTGGGCCAATCCTGCAGCTCCAGATCTCCAATACCACTCCCTTCAATTAAATAAAATACCAAATTATAAAACACTATATTATAATTTGATATAATTAAAATAGTGCAACACTTAAACAATTTAATCAATTTCTTAATTAAATTATTTGGGGTGTTACAACTCTCCCCACTTAGAGATTTCGTCCTCGAAATTCATACCGAGTCAAATAACTCGATAAGACTCCAGATCTCGCTCTCCAGGCTCCCAAGTCATACTCACCAAAGCAGCCTCCCACCACACTACCTGACCAAGGCAATGTCTTTCCTCTCAACACCTTCACTTCTCTATCATCAATCCTCACCGGCATAGTCTCCACAGTTGAGGTTCTCACGCACTCTCCACATCATCCATGTGGATCACATGAGACGGGTCCGAATATACTCCAAGCCGTGACACGTGGAAGACATCGCAAGTTCGAAAGATTAGGCGATAAAGCCACTCTATAAGCAACCTTTCCAACCTCTCGGTGATTTGGCACGGTCCAATAAACCTTGAGTCAACTTCTTTGCCTTCAGAGCACGCCCAACACCTACCATAAAGCGTGACCTCAAGAACACATGCTCACCACCAAACTCCAAGTCCTTCCTCCTCTTATCATGATAACTTTTCGCCGACTGAGACTCTTTCATCTTCTCCGATCATTTTCACTTTCTCAAGAGTCTCCCTAACCAACTCGGTCCAAGAACAACACTCTCACCGGACTCATGCCAACACAAAGGAGTTCTCGCACCTCCGCCATATAGTGCCTCAAAAGGAGCCATCCCAATGCTCGAATGATACCAAGTATTATAGGTGAACTCAATCGCTGGAAGATGCGATCCCACGCACCTCCCCGCTCTAACACACAAGCTCTCAAAAGATCCTCCAAAGACCGGATGGTTCTCTCTGCCTCACCATCACCCGAGGGTGATAAGTCGAACTCAACCTCACTTGGACCCCAAAGCCTCCCCGCAAGCTTCCCCAAAACTCGATGTAAACCGCGGGTCTCTATCCGACACAATACTCTTTGAACCCCGTGAAGCTTCACAATCACTTGAATGTAAATTCTAGCCAACTTTGGCACAGAAAGGTGATGTTGATAGGAATAAAGTGAGCAGACTTGGTCAACCTATCCACAATCACCCAAATAGTGTCGGACCTCTCACAAAGATTTGGCAATCCGGCCACAAAATCCATGGAAATGCTTCGTCCCACTTCCATTCCGGAATCTCCAAAGGTTGCATCAACCCCGCAGCTTCGGTGCTCAATCTTTGACTTCCGGCAAGTCAAACATGCATATACAAACCGCGCAACATCTCTCTTCATACTGTGCCACCAAAATAGTTTCTTCGATCATGGTACATCTTAGTAGCACTGGATGAATGCTCAACTTACTCCTATGACTCTCCTCAAGTATCATCTTCTTTAACTCAAAGATCATCCGGAACACAAATTCCGTCCCCGAACCTCAACACACCTCGGGAATCCAACTCAGTAATCCTCAACAGCCTTGCTCACCCGCAACCAAAGAAGTCTACCACCTTCACATCTAGTCTCCGGCGTGCCTCGATACTAACCAAGAATTCGCTCCCAATTCTCAAGATCCCCAACTCGACACTGCGAGGTGTCACCTCACGCACTCAAACTCAAGTCACGGAATTGCTCAATCAATTCCAACTCCTCACCATCATAGCCGACATATGCAAAGTCTTCCGACTCAAAGCATCACCACGACATTAGCTTTGCGGGGTGATAGTTCAAGCCGAAATCATAGTCCTTCAACAAAACTCTAACCAACGCCTGTCTCATATTCACTCTTCTCGGTCAAACAAGTACTTCACTCTTGTGATCACCGAACACTTCGAATCTAGTACCATAGAGATAGTGCCTCAGCATTTTCAACACAAACACAATCGCAAACATTTCTAAGTCATGAGTAGGATAGTTCTTCTCATGGGTCCTCAATCTGTCGGGACGCATAAGCCACCACCTTCCCATCCTCGCATCAAAACACCTCCCAAACCCATCTTGGAAGCATCACAAGATACACAACAAATGGTTGCTCCGCGCACAGCAACACTAACACCGGAGACGTGGTCAACCTCCTCTTTAACTCTTGGAAGCTCTCTTCACACTTTGCATCCCACACAAATGCCTTTCCCTTACAGTCAATCGAGTCAATGGAAGGGCTAGCTTAGAGAACCCTTCAATGAACCTCCCAGTAATAACCAAACCAACCCCAAGAAACCCCCGATCTCGGGCCGCAGACTTTGGGCTCTCCCATCGTAACATCGCATCAACCTTGGCCGGATCCACGCCTATACCATCACCAGAGATAATATGACCCAAGAAGCTCACCTCATGCAACTGTAACTCACACTTCGACAACTGGCATACAACTTCCTCTCTTTCAAGACCTCTAGCACCAACCTCAAGTGCTCAGATGCTCTTCCTCGATTTTGAGTACACCAAAATATCATCAATGAAGACCACCACAAACCGATCCAGATAGCTATGGAAAATTTGGTTCATGTACTCCATAAACACCCCGTGCATTTGTGACACCAAACGGCATTACAGAGTACTCATAATGCCCATACCTTGTTCTCGAATGTCTTTTTCTTCGGATATCCTCATCCTTCACCTTAACTGGTGATACCGGACCTCAAGTCAATCTTGCTAAACACTTTAGCACCCACCAGGGTGATCCATTAGATCATCTATCCCTGGAGAGGATACTTATTCTTGATAGTCACTTTATTCAATTGTTTGTAGTCCACGCACGCACGCATACTCCCATCCTTCTTCTTTACCAACAAAACCGAGCTCCCCATGGTGATACACTAGGCCTCACAAACTTCTTCTCAAGAAGCTCCTCTAATCGCTTCTTCAATTCGGCCCAACTCGGAAGCCGACATCCCAGACGGTGCCATAGACACAGTGCCTAGTACTGTGCACAAGCTCAATCCCGAACTCAACTTCCCTCTCTGGGGGGCACACTAGGAATCTCATCAGGAAACACTTCAGTGGAACTCACACACTACTCAGAACCCATCAACCACACTCTGTTCTCAGCAGACATGGACGCAATCAAAGCAAACAACCGACCACCCTCTTTCATTACCTCCTCGCGCAATTGCTCAAAGACAGACAAATAGAGCGTACTCTTCCTCTTCGGGAAGGAGAAAACTAATAGACTTATCGTATCAGTTGATGCACGTGGTTATCTACTAACCACCCATGCCCGTAATCACATCTAACCCACCCAAAGGCAAACAAATCGATCAACCGTAAAATCTCTCGCCAAGACCGACAGAGGACACCTAGCACACATCGAGAAGTAGCTACCGGACCCTTAGCCGGAGTGTCGATAACCATCCCTCTCCATAGTAGACATTACTAAATTTAACTTTTCAAAGACAAACAGATGCAATAAAAGAGTGCGTAGCACCCGTGTCAACAATAGCAACTAAAGGTGTACCAGAGATGAAACATGTACCTTGATATCATTAGGTCCTCTCAACTCCGCCAATGCAAACACCTCCCAAAGAGATCTTTCCTTCTTAGGCTTGGGACACTTGAAGCTAATGTGACCGGCTTCACCACGCTTGAAACATACAGTTCCTTGCGATCACACTCGGATGCCATGTGACCACTCTTTCCACACCTAAAACATCTCTTCACTTCCATCTTATACCAAAACTCTGTGTGACTGGCTTGTCACACTTGAAACACACACATATCGATGGGGCGTCTCCCACTTGGCTTCTTGCCCTCATGGTGCCTCCTACCTCAAAGCAGACTGCTTTCCACCATTGTACCTATTACCACCCGAATACCTTTGCTTCCCTTTGTCGCACAGACGCCTCATAAGGCTTTACTCTCGTGATGAAATTTCCCTCCGGTCTCTCATGACCCTAGAGCGGGCATTGTTTGTCTTCCTCATATATCCCGCAAAGAATCTACCGGATCGGCAAATACTCTAATTTTCTCGATACCCCACACCGCTTGATATCGACTCTCAGTCCATTCTCAAACTTAATGAATTTTGAGAATTCAATTTCACCAAAGGCATAGTGTGGATAGAACTTGGCCAACTCCGTGAACTTGGCAAAGATATTCAAGAATCTGGCCATACTTCCCCGCCTCGGTTCAAGAAATTCCACTTTTCTTACCTCTCACGCCCTCCGGAAATACTTTCGCAAGAATTCCTTCGAACACAAACACACCCAAGTGATCTCTCCTGCAAAGACCTAATCTCTCACCGGGTCTCTAGCCACCACCATCGCCTCTTCAGATAATGTATGAGTACTGCACTACGACTTTCTCGCTCATCGGTGCGACCAATCACCTCAAGATCCTCTCAATCTCCTTCACCAAGTCAAGGCACCATCCGGTTGTACCTCCCCCTCGAAGGTAGGGGTTCTCTCCGAACGTTGCGGTGCGGGTCTCATTATTACATTGGGTACCCATACCGCGCTTATAGCCTGCAAGGCCTCAAGAAGAGCATGATCGATCCTTCCGCCATATCAACCTAACACCGCAGCATAAACAACCGGGCCTTAATTACTTTAAGACACCTAGTTGTCATACACACTATGACATGATCGACACACTTGGCCGGACAGACCGAACTTTTGCTCGATACCACTAATGTAACAACCCATTTCTACCCTGTAATTTAAATCAAAAATCGAGTATACAAAAATCTTTTCTCGGTCATCTTTTAGTTTAGTGTGTTATAAAATAGTGAACTGGCCGACTATGGGATTACTCGTGTAATCGATACTACTTGCATGTGCATTGGCCACCTTTGCAAGGCTCTCGTGATGCCCTTGTAAATACACCCGGCGAAAGAAATTCTAGCCTTAGTGGCGAACCACGCTTTAGCCATAGTCATTCAAAGACACTAATAGTATAACATAAATTAATACTCAATGAAATGGAGCGTCACAACTCTTTCTCTTAAACAAAATCCGGATACGTAACACCCGTGAGATAAACTCATAGAGATATAGTTTCACATAATGCAATGGAAAATAATCATTATCTCAACAAAGATAATCCAAAGAATATCAAAACAAATACATAAAGGCTCAACAAGGAGCAAAACAAGCAAAGAATAGCCTAAACCCCGGCCCCAGGTGCTACGTGATCGAGCGCATCGACTCGGGAGTAGTGAAGGTAGAAAGCCCTCACTCCCGACTACGTGGTAAATAACAAATGTAAAGGGTGAGTCTCGAACTATATAATAAAAGTGATACTAAGCAATATATAAGCATAGTTTACGGCAGACTCAAACACGCCAAACATCAATCAACAATATTCATGCACTAATGGGAATGTATGCAATGTCAAGATGCATGTGGTACCATTGGCTCACCGGCCGCCTCAAAGCTTCACAATCACTTTATAAGGCCCTCCGCCGCCCTCAAAGCTTCACAATCATTTTATAAGGCCCCGCCGCCCCTCAAAGCTTCACACATCATATTATAAACTCTACGATCGCAGCCAATGTATGCATGAGACTCCATGTACATCACAAACATCATTTCAAACAGTTCCACACACCCATTAACTCTTACCTCGATTGTCAACCTCATTTTATAGCCCTCCCGGCTTGGCCTCCGCCCATGCCCCCATGGCATGCTCAATCACCTCATTATAAACCTTCAACATCATTAAGTCCCACCTGACTATTCTCCCCTAGAGTACTCAACCTCACCTGTGGACCTAAACCACCATTCAGACCAAAACAATCATCTAGGGACCAAACTGGCACCTAGGGACCAAAACAAAGACCTCTTAGGCACTTGGCAAAGACTAGGCGCCATTTTCCCCACATTCTCGCGCCCGGTGCAACACAAAGACTAGCGCCAGAACTCAAGATTTTGGCGCCCGTGGCAACATGTGCCCATCGGGCGCCATTTTCCTAGTAATCTGGCGCGCTCTGGGCAACATGCACCTAGACACAAACTCGCATACGCTGCAGACACAAACTAAGACACAGCAAAGACAGGTTTGGCGCCCCACCAAACCACCACCCAACACTTTCAAACCAAAAACCACCCGAGCCAAAATGTTTAAAAATGAATTTGGGCGGGTAAACACAAAATTTGGCATGATGAAATATGCCTGAAAAGTAAGTTTCTCCCAGGGCTCCAAAACACACACAAAACGAGCCCCACCGGGACATTTTCAAAAATACACCTGCAACTGAGAAAACCACTGAGCCAAAACACTTAAAATTGAAAGTTGGCAGTGTGAATACAAAATTTGGCACGAGGAAATATGTTTAGAAATACAAGTTTCACTTCCTGCCCCAAAACACACACAAAACAAGCCCCACCGGGACATTTTCAAAAATACACCGCAAACTGAAAACCACTGAGCCAAAACATTTAAAATTGAAAGTTGGCGTGTGAATACAAAATTTGGCACGAGAAAATGTGTTTAGAAATACAAGTTTCTCTCCCAGGGCTCCAAAATACCCACATTCTCGCGCCCAGACAAAGAACTCACTCACCTGGACATCAAGCATAGCTGGTGACACAGCGCCATTCTGGGCACCACGGGGCAGCATTTGGCGCTCACATCGCACACACGCACCCGACACACAAACAAAGCGGCACGTGGCGCCATTTTCCCAAAGAACTTGGCGCTCGCGCGAACACACCGCACAGAACACATTCCAAAGACATGAACAAAGGTACATGTGGCGCCATTTTCCCAAAGAATGTGGCGCCTCGGCAAGAGCATTCCCGCACAAACTCTCAATTCACTGTGAACAGCATACGTGGCGCTGAATCCTAGCATCTTGGCGCCCAAACTCCAAAACCCCAATTTTTCAAAATCTTCCAAACCAATTCACTCAATAATCCTTCTAACACTCCTAATTGCATAATCAAACAACCAATTGCATGCTCAAATCATCAATTAACATCAAAATCACGAATTCATGCATTACAAAACCCTAACTCACGCCTAAATCAATTTTTACCAACAATTTCATCAAATTCAAGGAATCAATCATCATGCAATCATCAATTAACATCAAAACAGCCCCTATGATACATATAATACCCATTATCTCCTCTATTATAGAGTGAGACTCCCTTACCTCAAATTCACCGTAGAAACGTTCCTTTCTCCGAGTCACCACCAAAAACCACAAAGAATGCAGCTCCTTCCTTTTCCTTCTTCTCCTTGTGCGTAAGCTTTCTCTCTCTTCTCCTTAGGGTTCTAGCGCCGTTTCCTTTCTCTCTTCTCTTCTCTCTATTCGTTTCTTTCTTTCTTTTGCAAAGTGGTGCGAATTGCACTACTCCTAGGAGCCTAAGTCATTGGGCTTGGGCTCTGGCCAATCCTTGCGCTCCAGATTCCAATACCACTCCCTTCAATTAAATAAAATACCAAATTATAAAACACTATATTATAATTTGATATAATTAAAATAGTGCAACACTTAAACAATTTAATCAATTTCTTAATTAAATTATTTGGGGTGTTACACTCTGCATGCTCTTCCTCAGATTTGGAGTACACCAAAATATCATCAATGAAGACCACCACAAACCAATCCAGATAGCTATGGAAAATTCGGTTCATGTACTCCATAAACACCCCGGTGCATTTTCAGGACACCAAACGGCATCACGTAGTACTCATAATGCCCATACCTTGTTCTGAATGCTGTCTTCTGGATATCCTCATCCTTCACCTTAATCTGGTGATACCCGGACCTCAAGTCAATCTTGCTAAACACTTTAGCACCCACCAGTTGATCCATCAAATCATCTATCCTCGGAAGAGGATACTTATTCTTGATAGTCACTTTATTCAACTGTCTGTAGTCCACGCACAGACGCATACTCCCATCCTTCTTCTTTACCAATAAAACTGGAGCTCCCCATGGTGATACACTAGGCCTCACAAACTTCTTCTCAAGAAGCTCCTCTAACTGCTTCTTCAATTCAGCCAACTCATAAGCTGACATCCGGTACGGTGCCATAGACACAGGCCTAGTACTGTGCACCACCAATCCGAACTCAACTTCCTCTCTGGGGCACACTAGGAATCTCATCCGAAACACTTGAGGAACTCACACACTACTCGTAACCCATCAACCACGGCTGTTCTCTCAGACATGGACGCAATCAAAGCAAACAACTGACCACCCTCTTTCATTACCCCGCAAATGCTCACAGACACCAGAGAGCAGACTCTTCCTCTTCCGGAAGGAGAAAACTAATAGACTTATCCAGAACAGTTGATGTGCACGTGGTTATCTACTAACCACCCATGCCCGTAATCACGTCTAACCCACCCAAAGGCAAACAAATCGATCAACGAGAAAATCTCTGCCAAGACCGACAGAGGACACCTAGCACACATCGAGAAGTAGTTACCGGACCTTAGCCGGGAGTGTCGATAACCATCCTCTCTCCATAGTAGACAATACTAAATTTAACTTTTCAAAGACAAACAGATGCAATAAAAGAGTGCGTAGCACCCGTGTCAACAATAGCAACTAAAGGTGTACGGAGAGATGAAACATGTACCTCGGATATCATTAGGTCCCTCTCAGAAACCGCCAATGCAAACACCCTCCCAAGAGATCTTTCTTTCTTAGGCTTGGGGACACTTGAAGCTAATGTGACCAACTTCACCACAAGCTTGAAACATACAGACTTCCTTGCGATCACACTCGGATGCCATGTGACCACTCTTTCCACACCTAAAACATCTCTTCACTTCCATCTTACAGTCAAAGCTCTTGTGACTGGTTTGTCACACTTGAAACACACAATATCGGATGGGGCGTCTCCCCACTTGGCTTCTTGCCCTCATGGTGCCTCCTACCCTCAAGCAGACTGTTTCCACCATTATACCTACCACACGAATACCTTTGTTTCCCTTGTCGCCAGACGTCTCATAAGGCTTACCTCGTGATGAAATTTTCCCCTCGGTCTCTCATGACCCTAGAGCGGGCATTGTTGTCTTCCTCATATATCCTGCAAAGAATCTACCGGATCAAAGAAATACTCTAATTTTCTCGATACCCCACACCGCTTGATATCACTCTCGGTCCATTCTCAAACTTGATGCACTTTGAGAATTCAAATTTCACTTTCAAAGATAGTGTGGATAGAATTTGGCCAACTCCGTGAATTTGGCAAAGATATTCGAGAATATCATGCTTCCCGCCTCGATTCAAGAAATTCCGGCTCTTTCTTACTCTCTCACGTCCTCCGGAAATACTTTCTCAATAATTCCTTCGAACACACCCAAGTGATCTCTTCCGTGCAAAGACCCAATCTCTCACCGGTCTCTAGCCACCACCATCATCGGCCTCTTCGGATAAAGTATGAGTACTGCACTGACTTTCTCGCTCATCGGTGCGACCAATCACCCCCAAGATCCTCTCAATCTCCTTCACCAAGTCAAGGCACCATCCGGTTGTACCTCCTGAAGGTAGGGGGTTCTCTCTGAACGTCGCGATGCGGGTCTCATTATTCTCGTTGGTACCCACATCGTCTGCGCTTATAGCCCGCAAGGCCTCGAGAAAGAGCGAAGATCGATCCTTCTCGCCATATCAACCTAACACCGCAAAGATAAACAACCGGGATTGTAATTACTTTAAGACACCTAGTTGTCATACATACTATGACAGATCGACACACTGGCGGACAGATCAGAACTTTTGCTCGATACCACTAATGTAACACCCCATTTCTACCCGGTAATTTAAATCAAAAATCGAGTATACAAAAATCTTTTCAAATTTCATGTTTTAGTTTAGTGTGTTATAAAATAGTGGGTGATTGACTATGGGATTACTCGGAGTAATCGATACTACTTGCAATGTGCATTGACCTCCTTTGCAAGGCTCTCAGTGATGCCCTTGTAAATACACCAACGAAAGAAATTTCGCGCCTTAGTGGCGAACCACGCTTTAGCCATAGTCATTCAAAGACACTAATAGTATAACATAAAACAATTCTCAATAAAATGGGCGTCACACAACTCATAATAAAATCGGAATACGTAACACCAAAGAAATCAACTCGTGGAACTATAGGTTCATATAATGCAATGGAAAGTAATCAGAATCCAACAAAATAATTCAAAGATGTCTCACAAAGAATACTCAGCAATCTCAAAACAATTACATATAAGGCTCAACATGGAGCAAAACAAGCAATAGCGGTCTAAACCCCAACCCCAGGTGCTACGATCGTCGAGCAGCACCGACTCTGGGAGTAGTGAAGGTAGAAAGCCCTCACTCCCTCGACTCACCTGTAGTAAATAACAACAGAAAGGGCGAGTCTCGAACTATATAATAAAAGTGATAATAAGCAATATATAAGCATAGTTTACAGCATACTCAAACACACCAATCATCAATCAACAATATTCATGCACTAATGGGAATGTATGCAATGTCAAGATGCATGTGGTACCATTGACCCACCCCGCCCTCAAAGCTTCACAATCACTTTATAAGGCCCTCCTACGCGCCTAGAAGCTTCACAATCATTTTATAAGGCCCCGGCCGCCTCGAGCTTCACAAATCATATTATAAACTCTACGACCGCAGCCAATGTATGCATGAGACTCCATGTACATTACAAACACCATTTCAAACAGCTCAATACACCCATTAACTCTTACCTCGGTGTCAATCTCATTTTATAGCCCTCCCGGCTTGGCCTCCGCCCATGCCCCCATGGCATGCTCAATCACCTCATTATAAACTCTCAACACCATTAAGTCCCACCTGGACTATTCTCCTCTAGAGTACTCAACCTCACCTGTGGACCTAAACCACCATTCAGACCAAAACAATCATCTAGGGACCAAAGCGTCACCTAAGGACCAAAACAAAGACCCTCTTAGGCACTTGGCAAAGACTAGCGCCATTTTCCCCACATACGGCGCCTCCGGTGCAACACAAAGACTAGCGCCAGAAACTCACCATTTTGGCGCCCGTGGGCAACACAACCACCGGGCGCCACTTTTCTAGCAATGGCGCGCCGGGCAACACAGACCTAGACACAAACTCGCATACGATTTGAGACACAAACTAAGACACAGCAAACACAGGTTTGGCGCCCCACCCAGCTCACCCAACACTTTCAAACCAAAAACCACCCGAGCCAAAATGTTTAAAAATGAATTTGGGCGTGTAAACACAAAATTTGGCAGAGTGAAATATGCCTAGAAAAGTAAGTTTCACTCCCGGCCCCAAACACACACAAAACAAGCCCCACCGGGACATTTTCAAAATAACACTGCAACTGAGAAAACCACTCGAGCCAAAACATTTAAAATTGAAAGTTGGCGGTGAATACAAAATTTGCACGAGAAAATGTGTTTAGAAATACAAGTTTCACTCTCCGGCCCAAAATACCCACATTCGCGCGCCCAGATGCCAATTCACTCACCCGGACATCGCATGGTGACACAGCGCCATTCTGGGCACCCAGGGGCAGCATTTGGCGCCACATCGCACACACACGCATCTAAACACACAACAAAGATTATTGTGGCGCCATTTTCCCAAAGAACTTGGCGCCTGGCGAACACACCGCACAGAACACATTCCAAAGACTTGAACAAAGGTATGCAGGCGCCATTTCTCAAAGAATGTGGCGCCCGGGCAAGAATATTCTGCACAAACTCTCAATTCAACTCGTGAAGCGATTACTGTGGCGCTGCAGAATCCTAGCATCTTGGCGCCCCAAACCCCAAAACCCCAATTTTCTCAAAATCTTCCAAACCAATTCACTCAATAACTCTTCTAACACTCCTAATTTCATAATCAAACAACCAATTGCATGCTCAAATCATCAATCACGTCAAAATCACAAAATCATATATCATGAAACCCTAACTCAAGCTATAAATCGATTTCACCAAGGAATTCATCAATTTCAAGACATCAAATCATCATATAATCATCAGTTAACGTAAAACAACCCCTATGATATACATATAACCCATTATCTCCTCTATTATAGAGTGAGACTCCCCTTACCTCAAATTAACCGTAGAGAAGAACCTAACTGAGTCACGAACAAAACCCACTGCAACAATCCAAGCTTTCAAGTCACGAAATTGCTCTTCTCCTCCTCTTCTCCTAGGGTTTCTGCGCTTCTCTCTTCTCTCCTTTCTCTCTCTCTCTTCTTCGCAACTTTCTTTCTTTCTTCACAAATGAAAGAAAATTCCACTTTTGGGTATATGTACATTGGGCCAAGCGCACCTTGGGCCCTTTTACACCCCTTGTCCATTTCTTCCACCACCCCCTTCAATTAAAATAATTTCTTGAATTATAAACACTATTTTATATGCTATTATAATTTAAAAAGCATTGTAACACTTTAAATAATTTAATCAATTGCTTAATTAAATCATTTAGGGTGTTACACGAGCGCCCCCAATTCCTAAAACACGGAACCACAATCAGAGGCGCTTTACACACAAGCGCCCCCAATTCCTAAAACACGGAACCGCCTTTTTTAGTCCGATTAGTTCACTCTCTCACTCTCCCTCTCCTCAACGTTTCACCCTCTCATTTCACGCAAACATCGAGAATCCGTAACTCGTTTCTCCCTCGATCTCTCTCCTCCTCAACCTCCACTCTCCTCCTCAACTACAAAGAAAACGCCTCTCAAAGAACACACAATCGCAAAACGCTCCTCACGGGTGACTCTCCTCTCTCTCTATTGCCTCTATTTTCTCGGTTGCTCTCTCTCTCTTCTCAAAAGGTGAGTGTTTCTTCTTCTTCTTGCCTACTTCTATTTTATTGAAATGCCTCCATTCTTAGTTGAATCGAAACCCTAACTCCCATTTTTGAAGCATTCAACCCTAACACCTCATTTTTTGAATCGAAACCCTAATCCCCATTTTTGGTTGGAATCAGCTGTTAGGGTTTGATTTAAGTTTGATTAGTTGTTGTTGTGGATTCTTGAATCAATAGTTGTTGTTGTTGTGGATTTTGAAGCAGTTGGTTAGATTCTACACGAGACTTGGGTTTAAACCTGTGAACGAAGTAACTGGTTCTACACGAGACATGGATTTAGAATCATGCTGTACCAGAAGAGGAACAGGTCAATCTTCTGAAGAATTTAGAGCGCAAGGAGACGAGTATATACGGTTGAAAAGACATAAAATATGGTGATCTTTTCATAGTTTCATTATTACTTCAATTTATTAGTATCAACAAAGAAAGTTCTTTCTGCTATTGTTTTTCAAATTTCATCATCAAATTTTAATTTAAACCTAGTAAAATATATATGCACCTTGTCATGACAAAATGTTTCATAAGTCTTATGCTATTTTCACCTTTAGGTTGTCCCTCATATAACTAATGCTATTCAAGATTGGATTGAAAAGGTGGCCCGCATACCTGTGGATGGAAAGAAAGGTCTAGCTGATGTATGTGTCATTGAATTGGGTGGAACCATATGTATACACACTTTTGAAAACATTCTTCATAGTATTCATGGTTAGATTGTTTCCATGGTCTAATGTAAATTTATAAGAGATTAATTAATTGGATCTGGTTGCAGGTGATACCCATGCCATTTATTCAAGCATTAGGACAATTCTCATACAGAGTTGGTGAGAAAAACTTGATTTTATTGACAAGTTTGGTTTTTGGTGAATATGTATGTGATGCAAAAATTATTTATTCTTCTTAGTTGTTAGTTACATGACCACTCTTTTTGCAGGTGCTGACAACTTTTGTTTGGTTCATGTCACCTTGTTCTGCTTTTTTTTAAATATTGTTGGTGAACAGTAAAATGTCTTAACAACTCTAAATGCATGTTTGGAACCACGTTGTACTCTCATTTTCTCGGTCTCATGACATGTTAACGAGAAGCTATTCAATTTCTCCTCATTCGGGATCCACGTTAAATAGTTTTTAAATGCAAACTCATAGGTCTAATTGCCTAAGAAAGTTTGAAAGGAAAACTTCTAAGCTTTTTAGTATGAAAATGCAGAAAGCTTGGTTCTATGAGGAGCATGGTCCTAACTCCTAAGGAAGTCCTTAAGCTAGGGACTATACCTATTCCATCTCCTCTACATAACCAACTACTTGTCCAAGTTCATGTCGCTGCTTTGAATCCGATCGATTTCAAGCGGCGTACACGTCCCATTTTTCCATCTGAGTTTCCTCTAAATTTGCACATATTTTGCTAGAAATGATTACTAATGGTTTTGATCATTTTAAAGCTTGCCAATTCAGGTAGCCATTTAATAAGTTCCAAAAGAACCAAGGAAGTAAGTGATATATTTAGAGGAGACACATTTAATTTGGCCTCGGCACTTTGTATATAACTTTTTCATAAACATAATAACATGTTGTAGTTTCAAGAGTGTTTCTTCCAAGCGCTATATTAATAGTATGGATAAATCAAAAAATGTCTAATGTTCAAAGACTAAATTGATATATCATACCATGCAGGTGGTTCTGGATGTGATATGGCCAGTGTGGTGGTAGGAAAATGAGATGATGTCAAAAAATTTGAAATAGGTGATGAGGTCTATGGAAACATTCATGGTTTCAACACGGATAAAAAGCAAGCGAGATGGAACTTTAGCTCGGTTCATTGTTGTGGAAGATAACTTAGTTGCAAGAAAACCAAAATGCATTTCATTTTAAGAAGGGATGGATAATTCTTATGGTTGGTGGAGGTGGTGATGTTGGAACTTAAGTCATTCGGATGGCTAAACTTTTGTTTGGAGCTTCTTATGTAGTTGCTACATGCAAGACTCCCTAAGGTTGAATTTTGCGAAGTTAGGTGCTCATAAAGTGGTGGACTATACAAAGATTCAATATGATGATATTGAGGAGAAATTTGATTTTCTTTACGACACAATTGGTAAAGTTTTTTGTTGGTTCCGTGTTGAATAGTTTTTAAATCCAGTACCCTAAGGTTGAATTTGGATCCACATTGTACTCTCATTCATAATTTGGTTAATGATTTATGTAAGTTTTGTTGGTACGTACTTTGTTAATGATTTATAAGTTTATTAATTGGATCGAATTTGATTTGCAATTCGTTTGTTGATTTGAAATTTGGTTCATATTGGTTGTTGTTGGTTGATGAAAATGAGAATAGGGACGTCTTTGCAAAATATTGGATATACCGTAAACAAAAAATATTTAAAAACATAGAATCGTGGGCGCTTGTTAGAAGTGCCCCTGTTGGTCTTAGCGCATCTGACAATCAGGGGCGCTCGTAGTAAAAAGCGCCTCTGTTGGTTAGACCAACAGGGCGCTTTACGAGCGCCCGATTGTCGACTCAACAACTGGCGCTTTTTACTACAAGCGCCCTAATTGTCGATGCGCTTAAGACCAACAGGGCGCTTTTAAAAAGCGCCTGCATTCCTAATAATTAGAGGCGCTTGTTGTGCGCTCTGTAGAATGGTTGGCAACAAGAATACAGATTTAGGGCGCCGAAAGCGCCCCAATAGGTAAAAAAAGCGCCCTGTTGGGTAATTACATTGTAGTGACCATTTCGATTGTTTCTAAAAAGCGTACTCATTGGCTCATTGTTCAAAATACAAATCATGGTCGAAACTATACCTCTCTAGCTTTCCAAAGAGTTGTCTTTTCACTAGTACAAAATCGCTTTAAGAAGCACTATTAGGAGTCGGTTGTTTAAGGAACCGATTCCAAATGCATACACGGTGGCAATTTTGCAATTAAACGGAAGTTTTAGAGATTTTTGACACATATGGAATCGGTTATTTAAGGAACCGATTCATAATGTATCTCGGAGATAGACCTTTGGAATCGGTCTTTTATACATAACCGATTCGTAAAGTTATTTTATCAAAAAGGCTAAAAGTTTCACGCGGGCTTTCTCGCGCCACACTCTCCCTTTCTCACTTTCACGCGGCCTTCATCTCGCTCAATCTCACTTTCACGACTCTCCCTTTCTCACACTCACGCGGCCTTCATCTCGCTCAATCTCACCTCCATCACGCCATTGGTCGTCTCGACCTATCTCGGCCTCCATCTCTCGTCGTTTCCGTCGCGTAGTCTTGATTACGACGAGCCTCCATCTCGCGGCTTCTAGGGTTTTCTTTAAAGAGTGAGTTCTTTCTCTGTATTGGGTTTTCTTTAGTATGTATTCATTCTATTTTTACATGGATTGTTTGATTTTATAGGAGCAGCTGTTCTAGGGTTTTCTTTAGTATGTATTGGGTTTTGATTTTGTGATTCTTTTTGATCTCATTGTAGAGACATCTCGATTCATCCATATGTATTAAGAGGTTTAACTTTTGATAAAGCAAGATACAAATGACTTTATTGATCTCCAGGACAAGCTTCACCAAAATATCTGTCGGTAATGTGGTTTGACTCGATGCTTTATTTATTTTGAGCTGCACACTATCTGTTTCTCAATTCAATAGTGTATTGTTGGGTATCTGCTCTCATCTGATTTGTTTACTTGGATTTTCTAGATCCTTCTTCAGTCATTTAGAATGGTCTAACACATACATTTACCACGGTTATAATTACTCACAAGGCAAACATGGGTAGTTGTATAAATAGCTGAGTAGCCAGCAGATTTTGTATCCTAGATTCATTTTCTGCAAGATCAAGATCAAACCAAAATAGCCTTGTGAATTTGAATGATGTAATATATGTGCCCTTTTTTCTTCTTATTTAGTTTTTGAGAACTTACATAAATTCTTAGAACATAAAATATCCCCTTGCTCTGAGCTGAGCTTTGCTTATATTTTTGGGTTCTACCATTACTCAATTTCATTTTCATTAGCTAATGTTTGTGTTATAGTTGTATAAATAACATGCTCTGATTCCACAGCTTAGTCTATTATTTTTGGAGCATAGCCATGGATCGTAGTTGGATGCAAAGTGATCGTATGAGTGATGAGTATGCGAAAGGAGTTGAAGAGTTTCTAAATTTTGCTAAATCAAAGCTTCCCAAAAAAATCAAAGAGATGATTAACAAGTAAGTTTTTATATAATTCTTTATCATTGTAATATTTTAACTATATATGATAAATTTTTTATAATTAACTATAATTAACATGATGGTTTTAGTGCAATGGAGTCTCGGGTGGACACTAGATGGTTGTTCCCGAAGGTAATTAACTATAATTTACCGCATTCATTACTCTTTGCTACATTTGTATAAGTGAAGCTAACTTTATTTTTGTGTAGGTGGCACGACAACAAAATAGGTATCACTGTGGATATTTTGTGATGAAATATATGCTCACGATTGTGAATGCCAGTATCACAGATAGCTGGGAGGAGGTACATTTTCTTATTTTAAATTTATGTTGGTGTTGCAACATGGTATTGGCTGGTGTATGTGTCTTTTGGTTCTCATTGTCTTTGAGTTTTTGTATGGACATTTGTAGGTATTTGATAACACAAAAGCATACACTCATGAGGAAATTTTAGAGGCATGCAAGCGTTGGGCGGAATTCTATATGAAGATTCGTCCGATTGGGAAGTCATTGATTGACTAACAAGTTTGATAGAAGTATTTTGTTATGATTTGAAAGAAACATGCACCTACTTTTAAGTATGAATTGGTGGAATTTTGTATAACTTTGAAGTTTATGAGTTGGTGTAATTTTGTATACTTCCAAGTTTATGAATTTCAAGTTTATGAATTGGTGTTTGTGGTTATAGTACTTTTAAGTTTAACGGAAGTTTATGAATTATTATGAGTTATATGTAAATTGGTCAATTGCTGAAATTATATTGGTGAATAGGTGGAAAAAAATTACAAAAAACAACAAGGAGGGAAGTTGCAAAAAGAGAAAAAAAAAACAATAGGAATCGGTTATCTTTATATAACCGATTCATAAAGTAATGTCTTGACTAAGCGCCTTATCAAAGTCAATATGAATCGGTTCTTACAGAACCGATTCATAATAACTCATTATGAATCGGTTATATAACCGATTCAAAACGCCCTACTTTAGGAATCATTCTTTGCTTGAATCGGCAAATAACCGATTCCAAATGTGCCAAACAACCGATTCAAAATGCCTTTTTTGCACTAGTGTTTGTTTAAATCTGATGTCGTTTGATATTTTAAATAAATCACCAAAGTAGATGTACATCGCTGCGAGAATACTCGCACTTTTATCTTTGTGTGTTTGAAATATTTGATTGTGTCATTATAAATCTTGCAATGTATTGCTTGATAAATTGAGATTGTATGGTCTGGAATTGTATGTGTTATTGTTGTTTACAGGTTGAGAATTTAATTGGATTACGGATTGGACTCGAACGAGTGAGCGAAAACGAGAAAAATGAGACACAAACCACTCTGCAGGGGGCGCACGACCCGTGCGTGTGGTTTTGTCCCCGTGTTTCAATTTCAATTTTCGTGGTCCCGTTCGATTCCAAACCTCTTCTAATTCATTCCTCAACCCTTTCCCATGTATTTATGATTGATATGCCATGATGTGAAATATGTTTGAATGTATTTCAAAGAAACACATGATGTTAAGGAATTGAATTGATGAAAAACAAAATAAAGTTAGTTACACGTGAGAGTTCACTAAATTTAATTCTGTCACATGGTTATAAGTTTATAAATGATTGCAAGATATGAAAATGACTGATTGAGGTGGCGTACTTAGGTTGAGAGGAAACTCTCAACGCTATTGGCCAATTCGGAAAGGAATTGGGTGCGTTGTAAACAATCATAGGGTATTAATACATGAAACTATATGTTCAAATGACTAATTGACTATATATGCTTTGTAAAATTTCACAGACAGGGATATATATAGATATATCATTTCACAGACATGGATTGGGTGACGACTCAATCAAAAGGTAGTATACTAGGGGAGGGGAAGTCATGAGCCCCAGAACCTAGGCCTCAGACTGTTTGAAGCTAGCTTAGGCTAGTGGAGAGGTTCACTGGTAACGGCGTGGTCATTGTCGGTGATGTACTAAATCATGAAAGGTTTATGCACGTAGTATCCTTTTGGGCTACGATTGTTTGAAATTAATAAATGAACCGAGAGTCATGGTAAGGGGTCACGGTAGAATTCACTGAGATTATGTAATCTCACCCCTCATTGTTGTTGTTTTTCGGACAAAAAGGTAAAGGCTAAGAAGGGGAAAGGCTAAAGTAGAGTCTCCATTCTTCAAGGATACCTAAGAGAGAAGATTAGCGTGTAATATTGTGCTAAACGTCATGTTATTATTGTTAGGTATTTTATGGAACCATAGGTATTGCTTAATGATGTCTTAGGACTTATGTGCCTCGATTATTGCATTGAGCAATGAAGTTGACTGTTATGGATACATTTGTATTAAATGTATTTTGAGACAAGTGTTATTCATTTAGTTTCGCTTAATCCAGTTTATCAATGTACATCTCTGAATGATCTAAAGAGTGACATTCCGGATTTTATGTCGGCTAAAATCCAGGGTGTTACATTTTGGTATCAGAGCAGTTTGACCTTGTCGGGCTTAGAAATAAAGTAGTTAATAGACTAGATAGATTGAGTCATTCAGGGACTTTGACGATCAACTGTCGAAACCTCTCAGTATATTGTGTGGAACCTCGAGCTTGATCAACTCGAAGCATCATTCAAAGTACTGAGAATAACGACAAGTGATGGCCACAGCCCCGAACATCATGTAAACCCTAAACCCTAGGATTCCCTTAAGACCATAGATGACATTCTCCTATTCTTCTCAAATATGTTCGCAACTAGTGTTATGAGTCTATCAGAATCCCTAACTAGGTGAAGTGTTCCCCGTGTTTGACACCGTGTAGTCTGACTATGGTCGTGGTATTCGGAATAACGAGTCTGTTCCTAACATCGCAAATGTATTCTTTAGGAATTTTGAGTCAAGTATAGTTCTCTCACCTCGGGAATCTGTGTTGTCACCCACCATGCGGTATAGGAACATGTTCATTGATATGTAGGAAACAAGTTCTGTATGTGAAGTTAAGCTATTATATTTGTTAAATG
Source organism: Oxytropis ochrocephala (assembly GCA_020916435.1). Taxonomy (NCBI): domain Eukaryota; kingdom Viridiplantae; phylum Streptophyta; class Magnoliopsida; order Fabales; family Fabaceae; genus Oxytropis; species Oxytropis ochrocephala. Next base: position 49,496,374 of record CM037095.1, read on the forward strand.
GGGAGTTAAGAAATTGTTTGTTAGTTGTTATATACCTGAAACTCATAATCATTAGCACATGGACAATACAACCTCTTTGATTTTATTAAATGTTGATATTCTTCTACTTTATCTATGACGTTTAAGTGAGAATATTACTTGTAAATTGCATGATTTTAGTTGACAATTAAATCTATATAACTGACCTTTCGTCAGGTCTGGTTCAGTCGCAAACTTGCAATAATAAGTGAAAATTTTGCTGTTGGAACTACGGCAAAACATGATAAGCTTTAGTCTTTTATGAAAGTTGTGGTTGTGTGTGTGTCTATATGTGCTTAGTTGAATGTTTTGGATGATATTTCCAAAATAATTTGAAAGGAGGGTTTTTTTTTATCTTTCTGTCAAAGAATAGTCTTGTCACTTGTGGTTGCCATGTTATATTGCAAAATATTCTGCATACAAGGAATTCGTTAGAACTAGTTTTCTAGAATTTCTTTTCATGTTTTGTCGTCTCTTATATAAATTGAGAATTGTCCTCTATTGATGATCTATTATAGGCTTGATGTTCAGCAATAAAAATCCAGAAAATTATGCAAATTGTATTGCTTTTGGTTAGCATTTTTATAGGAATCAATAATATAGATTGATGCTTTCACTTAGGCTTTCTAAAGTTTTTATTTAGTAGTTTTGCTCATTGAAGAATAACCAAGGAAAAATAATCCCTTTAGAGTGTAAAGATCTCCTTTCTCATAAATGTGGTATAAGCTTTTGTTAAAAGTTTGAGCATTTTTCCTGAGATCCTAGTCTTGGAATATTATAGCATACAAAAAGAGCCTTTTAGACATTACAATCATCTTGAGCCTCTATTGATGATCTATTATAGGCTTGCCTGAAATAAATATTTTATGTCACTCAACACCTTCCTTGACACTTCATAGCCTTGCTTCATTTTGTATATCATCTAGGACAATACATAATTTCATTCGTCCGTATAGATGGAGTTCAGGAAGATTGGTTATCCTTTACAGATTATCTCCTTATAGAGGAATTCTCCTTACTTTCCTATATATATATATATATATATATGATGGGTTCAATTGAATGAGATAGATTTTGATTGATATAGCATTAGATCTTATGGAGATTTATGTTGCTTTATTTTGTGCTTCAACTTGTAAGCAAAATGAATATAGGAAATAAAGTACTATGTGTCGGCCTTTTTTTTGAAATTATGAAAGAGGGGCGAAGCCGCAAGGACTTCTTCCTTCGCCGTCTTGTGCAGATGAGTACCTCGAACACCAGAGTGGAAGGCACAATTGCTCAAGGCGAAAGAGAGGGTCGCAAGGACCTGAGCCGTTGTGGGCCTCGCTAGACAATGCTCTCCCTCCCCGTATGTGACTTGTAACTCAATATAGCCCAAGGGAGTTATCCTCGAGCCGTTAAAACCCGTGAGGCCTCCACCATCGTATTCCAGCAGGTCGGACTCGGCTATTTTGAGTTTGGGGAGTAGTTCTCTGAATATTAGATCCGAGGAGCTTCACTGGTCGACTAGGATCCTTTTCACGTCTGTTCCTGTGATAACGACCGAGACGATCAGTGGCAACAATTTATTTGCCTTACCATTTAGCCTTGGACTTACGGGTCTTCCTTCTTGGGGAAGGGCTTCTCGAGGAGGAAGAATCCAGAGGAGGGTTGTCGTGGGTTGTCCTCTGAACCAGTTTTTGGCGGAGATGGCGAGTCGGAGGAGGTCTTCCCCAGTGCTTTCTCTCCGTGGGTGAATCATATGCTAGGCACCGAGGTCTTTGCCGGCGTTGTCTAGATACCACAGTTTGGGGCGATCCCAACTGGACCTGTACTGAAGGTATTACGGTAGGAACCCGGGCCAGGGCGGCCAGCTCGAGTCGAGATTGCTCTTGTTGGACGAGATACCTGCATCTCCGCTCCAGTACATCCAAAAGTTGATTCACTGCTTGGAGCGCTAGTGCCTAATCAATTTGCTGCTGTGGTGGTGGTAGATTAAGAGGTGGTCTGCCCGCGGTTGGAGCAGCTGACATTTCTTCGAGAGGTAGCGTCTGGACATGTCCTTCGGGAGTTTGCCGACCGAGGTGGTGCGAGGTGTGTCGGTGAGCCGAGCACGAGATGGGCCCGAGTCGTCCCCCGGGGAGGCATGTTTCGCATAAGAGTCTTGGTAACGAGGAGTGGAACCGAGTGAGAATGAAGTATTTCACTCCCACTGTGGTCGCCAATGTTCGGTCCTGGAAATAGAGAGTACCTTGTCCGAGGAGCTAGGTGGATTCCACTTCTAGAGGATTGGGGATCGTAGTCGGCGTCGAGTTGTTACTCTCGGGAGTTCCGAGTTGCTCGCCTTCCCACATCAGGTGGGGGGTACCTGCAGACACTCTGATGCTTAAGTCAGTAGAGAAATAGGCGGAATGTAAAAGAATGAGAGCGTACATGGATTTGGAGACTCGGGTCTCTATTTATAGACGAGGGGATCACGTTCTTGTCCGTCGGATCAGAGCGGGAGATCTGGACCGTTGGTCCTGAAGACTTGGGTGGAGAGCGCGGCGTTTGGTGCTTGGACGTTCATTTCTTTTCTCTTCTCTTTTCTCTCTTCATCTTCTATCCAAATTCGATTTGGATTTCTGTTTGATTTCATTTTGGGTTTTAGGTTTTATTTTGATTTGGGTTTCTGTCTGATTTCATTTTGGGTTTCTGTTTGATTTCCTTTTGAGTTTTAGGTTTGGTTTCAATTTTGATTTGAGTTTTGAGTTCAATTTCGATTTGGGTTTCAAACCCAAAATCAAGCATTTCAATTTTGTTTTGTTTCAACCCCAAAATTTCAATTTCGATTTGTGTTGTTGGGAAATGCAATTGAAACAAAAACAAAATTGAAACAAACCCAGAATTTCTATTTCGATTTGTGTTGTTGGTATTGTTTCAAATATCCAGATGCTATTGTTGTGTTGCTGGAAACTGATAGGCAAGAAGAAGAAGATGGAAACGAAATTGTTGTAAAAAAATATTAATTTAAATTAAATAATGAGTCAGCACGCCACATAAACATAGTTAATTAGAATAAAAAATATGAGTCAAATAATGAGTCAACACGCCACATCAGCACTGTTAACAGGGTTGGATAGAGGTTGACGGAAAAGGATTTATGTGCCAAAAATTTAAAAGATAAAGGACTTATTTGGGACCAAAAAAACAAAAAGGACTGAATCGTTACTTTAAATAAAGTTAAGGGACCCCAGGAGCATTTTAGCCAAATTATTAAGTGGAACATATATCAATTTGTATACATAAATAAGCCCATATGAATACACTCGGTTACATTTTTAATTTTAATACAAAGGGTACTCAGTCTAAATACATATGAGGAAAAAGAGCCAACGCCCAAAAACACGCAAAGATCGAAACTACCTCCTAGCAAAACCGTCCAAAAGATCAACAAACCACTCCTAAAAAAGACAAGAAGAAAAGTTCCCCCTTTCCTGAAACCAATACCAGGACAAAGAAAGGATCCTATCGAGCAATCTCCCAAAATTTGGAATGCCGGCTGAGATAATATGGTTATCTCTCAGATCCCAAATGACCCAAATAACAGTGTGTCAGACAAGCATCAGCCCACATCCGAGGGAGAGGATGAGGTCCCCTAGGAGAACGTCCTCCCAAACAAATCAATGACGCTTCCAAGAGATAGCCCAGACCCAGATGAATTCGGTTACATTTATTTGCCCAAGTGAATTCACCAAAAAATATGCCCACATGAATTAATATTACATTAAATTGTTATAATGATAGATAAATATAAAAAAAAAGGGAGTATTTTTTCCTCTTTAAGATTCAAAATATTTTTCTACTTATTTATTTAAGGGTTAGATATATTTTGATCCCTATAAAATTTAAGATAATTTTGTTTCAGTCTCTATAAAAAATTTAACTTGCTTTTAGTCTTTTAATAACGCTTTTAGTCTCTATAAAATTCTCTCATGAATTTTAGTAGCGCTATTTTGAGTGTTTTAATAACACTTCTAAGCACTACTTAAAGTTATAAGGGACTAAAATTATTAGTGTAGGAAAAATATGAAAACTTAAATAAGTGAAATTTTTTATAGGAACTAAGAAAAAAAATTCAAATTTTGTAGTACCACACACATATTCAACACTTTAATTAATAAGTTTTTTTTCTTTTCAAAATAGTGAAGAGGTGCATATATCCAATTGGGTATAAATATCCCTTAGTAATCATGCACATATATAGATACATTCGTTTGATCAAAAAAATATATAGATACATTCGGTGAAGAAAAAAAGTCAAACAGAGAGAGAGAGAGAGAGAGAGAGAGAGAGAGAGAGAGAGATGGAAAAGGAAACCAAGAACTATGTGTCTCACTGTCTCATCTTACCTTATCCAGCACAGGGTCACATGAACCCCATGATTCAATTCTCAAAGCGTTTAATTCAGAAAAAAGTAAAAGTCACACTTATAACCATTACTTCTCTATGGAAAACCATCAAGAACAAAAACCTCTCATCAATTGAAGTTGAAAGCATCTCAGATGGTTATGATGAAGGAGGACTAGAAGCAGCAAAAAGCTTAGAAGATTACAAAGAAACATTTTGGACCGTTGGATCAAAAACTCTAGCTCAACTTATTCAAAAACTTCTTAGCTCAAATAACCCACCAAATTGTGTTATTTTTGATGCTTTTTTACCTTGGGCTCTTGATGTTGCAAAAGATTATGGGCTTCTTGGTGTTGCTTTTTTCACTCAATCTTGTTCTGTTAACAATATTTACTTTCATGCTAATCAAAAATTAGTGGAATTACCACTTTCAAAATCTGAATATTTCTTACCTGGATTGCCAAAACTTGCACCTGGAGATTTGCCATCTTTCTTGTATAAATATGGATCTTATCCAGGTTACTTTGATATTATTGTGAACCAGTTTTCCAATATTGGTAAAGCTGATTGGGTTCTTGCTAACACAATTTATGAACTGGAACAAGAGGTATGTTACTTAATTAACTCAAAAAATTTATTGAATGAATTTATTTTTGACCTTAATTATAGAATTTGCTGAATCTGTTTATTGTTATTTATATAATTTTTATTTATTGTAATGATATTATATATTTTACAAGAAATTATTGAAAACACAGTTTTTGTCCTCTTCACACTTTCCTGCACTCCACTGACACACTCGATATCTAGATAATGAGAGATAAATTTTCTCAATAAATATCAAAGCACCGAGTGTGTAAATTTGAACCAATGGACCAGGCTGGTTCAAGCAGGCATGTTTGACACCTCTATTTGTGATTTAATTTTATCAATAAATATTTTTAATGTGTCTGTAACGACAATTAGGGTCTATTTATTGTAATTTAATTTTGGTAATATGTGAACAATGGCAACGCTAATTGTGGTCAATATATCAAGGCTCTTGATGTCTTGGTCTACTGCAATTGTTGTCGCGGGTTAGGATCTTTCTATTTCTTTAAAGAAATGGAAAAAAATGGAAGATTCCATTGAAGAGATAAAGACAAACCAATGATGGTGAGCCATATAGTTAAATACTATAATCATTGGTGTATCTTTCTTTCTCCAAATGGAGCCATTTTTATTCAGAAATAGAGAGGATCTTCATCGTGTTGAGGCACGGAACATAATTACCGTAATTTTTGGCAATATCGATAATTGTGATGGGACAAGAACTTAATACCTTGATTGTATGTAAAAGTAGCTTTTATCTTTTGCCAATTGATGATTTGTTTGCATCTAAAATAATAAAATTTAATGTAGGTGGTGGATTGGTTGGGGAAGATTTGGCCATTAAAAACAGTAGGACCATCGGTACCATCAATGCTATTAGACAAAAGACTCAATGATGACAAAGAATATGATGTCACAATTTCAGATCCAAATACAGAAACTTGCATCAAATTTCTCAATGACAAACCAAAAGGGTCAGTTGTATATGTCTCATTTGGAAGCATGGCTGGTCTTAGTGATGAACAAACAAATGAACTAGCTTATGGCTTAAAAGATAGTAATAGCTATTTCTTATGGGTAGTTAGAGAATCTGAAAATCGTAAACTTCCAAAGGAATTTATGGAAGAAATAGAGAAGGGTATAATAGTAACTTGGTGTCCACAACTACAAGTATTGACACATGAAAGTGTAGGATGTTTTGTTACACATTGTGGTTGGAATTCAACATTAGAAGCTGTGAGTATTGGTGTTCCAATGATTGCAATGCCATTATGGACTGATCAAGTAACTAATGCAAAGTTTATTGCTGATGTTTGGAAAATTGGAGTTAAAGCTATTGCTGATGAGAAAGAGATTGTGAGAAGGGAAACAATTAAAGATTGTATTAAGGAAATATTGGAGACTGAAAAGGGAAATGAAATAAGGAATAGTGCTATTAAATGGAAGAATTTTGCTAAGAATTCTTTTGATGAAGGTGGAAGATCTGATAAGAATATTGAAGAATTTGTTGCTTCATTGGCTCAATTTTGAGTTGAGTTGCTATTCTAAAAGTAGTGTGCTCCTTCCAAATTATGTTTAGTGTTATTGTTAAGTTGGTTTGTGAAATGATGTATATTTTTCAATAAATAGTTTGTTTGTGTTTATGTTTCTTTTCTAAGTTGTGAAACTAATATTAAGAGGAAATTTATATTATTTTTGTTGTCCCTTTTTATACTCTATTTTTGGGTATTTCACGGATTAGGATTCACTACAGTCAAATTGATTTCAGGATTTTTTAGTCTTTTCATCTTTAAAAATATCTATTTGTTATTTTTTTAATACCAATTTTGGTACTCATTGCAGAGGATCACAATCCGTATGTAACATGGTAGTTACTATTAGTATCTTTTTTTGTTAGGGTTAAATATATTTTTGACTCTATAATAGTTTGTGGTTTTCATTCGCGATCGGAGTATGTTCGCTTAAAACCGATTTTTTAGCTTAAATTATTCGTTCGACGTATAACATCGCCACGCTTTTTAACGAACTACACACAAAACCTATTTTCGCGACTTATATAATTTTTATTTGACTTTAAAAATTTAAAAAAATACAATGGGGATCGATATACACACGAGAGGGTATATATACGACCTATTTTTTTGCCCATCGTATATATACACCTCCCAACACGTATATATACGATTAAGGTGAGAGTGTCTTAATCGTATATACGCCTTGGGGTGATATACGACGATGAAAAAAAATAAGGTCGTATATATACCCCCTGTGTGTATATATCGACGGCCAAATTTTTTTTAAAAAAAATACGTTTTCAGAAGGGCATTTTGGGGTTTTCAGTGTGAGTGGGGGTTTATGGGGATGGAGTGGGGGTCCAAAAAAAACCCTAATTATTTTTATTCATTTTGGTACAACTGGACAAATATATTGGCAAAATAAAGTGCTAATAGCAACAACCCCTATCTGGAAGTTTCTTTACCCACTTCACACACCAGAAAGAAAGTACCTCGTGCATTGCGTGTTTCTTTGCCCGTGAATTTTTAAAGCCAAAAATCCTAAAACAAAATTGTTTCGTAAAAAATTATGCTGACAATGATAGTATTAATATTAAAAAGGCTTAAATAATATGTCTGGTCCATGCAAATATAGCAAAAATCTATTTAAAACCCCATAAAAAAGTTTAAAATAACCCTAGTAAATATATATCGTTTCTAGTTAGGCCCTACTGTTAGTTTTTGTTAACCGCGTTGTTCAGTACCTGAATCTCGGATGAAGATTAGACCGGGGTATTTGGAGAAGTGTTTCGGATGGTTGAAGAAGTAGCTCGTATGCGCCGAGGTAGTTACCGAGGTAGGTGATGTTGAGTTCACCGGGGGGTGGTACCTGCAAGCACTCCAATGCTTAAGTCAGCAAGAGAAGTGGAGAGGTATGCAAGAAATGAAAGCGGCGTACCTGATAATGAAGGGGGCAGCTCTATTTATAGAGGTGGAAACAGATTTGAAGCGTCAGATATGGCGATGTTCATCTGAGCCGTCCAAGTGAGTCCTACATAGTTGAGTGCGGATATGGCCGGAGCCAGTATCGGATTGGGCCTGGCCCAACTCTAATGTGAGGTTAGCCCAGGTCGGAACAGTGGCCCCCCAAGTTGAGGTCGGCCTCGACTTGAATTGCCAGGTGTCTCGGTGAAATATGGTAATGATGGCGTTCCATGTGTCATCTTGTGAATGGAGAAGCGGGATGCGACGTTTGGGAAGTCGAGGTGGCGCTGAGGAACCGAGGTTGTCTTGTCATAATGTCAAAGTAGTGCATTGATGGAACGAATTGATGGGAGGCGTCGATCAAGGCGTCCCGAGCCCTAAGGCCTATATAAGCCAATTCAAGATTCATTCTTCATTTCGCCACATTTCAAAGTTTTAGTTTTCTTTGAGGGTCTAAGCGATCGAGAAAGCGATTCTCTCGACCACCGTGCCGAGTTCGGTCTTCATCGTGCGTTGTCGCGTGTTGGGTTTTACGGAAGGCGAGTACATTATTCATCATCCCGAGCTCATCCTTCCTTGCCGAAGTTGCGCGCGAATTTGAGTCGAGGTTAGTTTCTCTTCTCTCTGTTTAATGCAATATGCTATCTACTTGTTTCATGATTTGGGACGCGGCCGACGTTGCCGATTACGCGATAGTCATTTTGCTAATGTCGTGCTTCTTTTCTACAAATTGTTGCTAATGCAATGCTATCTACTTGTTTCATGATTTGGATGCGGCCGACGTTACCAAGCATGATCGCGTCAGCTTCTTTTTCTATGGAACCGCCTTGGTAACCATGGGAATCCGGATTCCCCTCAGCTATTTTCAAAAGGAAGTGTTGAGTTTTTTTAGGGGTGGCCCCCTCTCAATTGATGCCAAACAGCTGAGGATTCGTCCGAGCAGGTTTCCAACTCGCGATGGAGCGTATTGGGAGAGTCCCCTCTATCAAAGTCTTCTTCTGCCTTTTCAATGTGTTTCATTTGCTAGAGCCGGGTACAGATAAAATGAGGCAGAATCACGTCGGCTTGCGCTGTCACTAGAACCGATCTTATTTCTGGCCAGCCAACGATTCGAACAAAGGTTACATGTCAGTCTTTTTATTTGTCTATGCTGCGAACAATGCAGCGAAGCAGTCAATAGCTGATTATGAGGACGAGAAGTTGTCAAAGGAGCATTTCCCCTTGTCTTGGACTCGGGAGCATTTTGTCTGGAATGGAGAAGTCCGGGATACTAAATTCTATGCTATGAAGTTCCTTGAGAGGGGAGGACACGACCTCAGATGATAAGTCGGTGGGGAAAGAGTTAGCCAAGAATGCTTCAGTAGTTGCCTTGCTAGAATTTATTTTTAATGTTGAACTTGATCGTGTGATATGTTTTGGTCTCAGAGATGTTTTGATCTCGGAGGTGTTTTGATCTCAGAGATTCTGATCATCTGTTTGTGACGTTTGCAAGTAGAATGGATATGACCCTCGATGACATTCTGAACCAGGCTGTAACACCCCAAATAATTTAATTAAGAAATTAATTAAATTGTTTAAGTGTTGCAATAATTTTAATTATATTAAATTATAATATGGTGTTTATAATTTAGTATCTCATTTTAATTGAAGGGAGTGGTGGAAGAAATGGGCCAGGGGTGTAAAAAGGGCCCAAGGTGCGCTTGGCCCAATATACATATACCCAAAAGTGGAATTTTATTTCATTTGTGAAAGAAAGAAAGAAAGTTTGAAGGAGAGAGAGAAAAGAGAGAGAACCCACTACATGAAAACCCCTAGGAGAAGAGGAGGAGAAGAGCAATTTCGTGGCTTGGAGCTTGGATTGTTGCGGTGGTTTTGTTCGTGACTCTGTTAGGTTCTTCTCTCTACGGTTATTTTGAGGTAAGGGAGTCTCACTCTATAATAGAGGAGATAATGGGTATTATATGTGTCATAGGGGCTGTTTTGATGTTATTTGATGATCACATGTTGATTGATTCCTTGAATTGATGAAATTGTTGGTGAAAAATTGATTTAGGTGTGAGTTAGGGTTTTACATTGTGTGATTTTGTGATTTTGATGTGTTTGATGATTTGAGCATGCAATTGGTTGTTTGATTTTGAAATTAGGAGTGTTAGAACCATCATTGGGTGAATTGGTTTGGGAGATTTTGAGAAAATTGGGATTTTGGGGTTTGGGGCGCCAAAATGCTAGGATCTCGCGCCACGTGTGCATTCACAGTGAAATTTGGAGTTTGTGCGGGAATGCACTTGCCGTGGCGCCACATTCTTTGGGAAAATGGCGCCACGTGCAATTGTTCATGTCTTTGGAAAATGTTTTGTGCGGAGGTTGTTCCGCCGGGCGCCAAGTTCTTTGGGAAAATGGCGCCCTGTGCACTGTTTGTGTGTTGGGTGCGTGTGTGCCGATGTGGGCGCCAAATCTTTGTCCCCAGGTGCCCAGAATGGCGCTGTGTCAGCGTAGCTTGTGTGGGTGAGTGAGTTCTTTGCTCGGGCGCGAGAATGTGGGTATTTTGGAGCCCGGGAGTGAAACTTGCATTTCTGGGCACATTTCCTCGTGCCAACTTTTGTATTCACCTGCCAACTTTCAATTTTAAACATTTTGGCTCGAGTGGTTTTTCGATTGCAAGTGTATTTTTGAAAATGTCCCGGTAGGCCTCGTTTTAGGTGTGTTTTGGAGCCGGTGAGTGCAACTTGTATTTCTAAACATATTTTCTCGTGCCAACTTTTGTATTCACCGCCAACTTTCAATTTTAAGTGTTTTGGCTCGAGTGGTTTTTACGAGTTCAAGTGTATTTTTGAAAATGTCCCGGTAGGGCTCGTTTTATGTGTGTTTTGGAGCAGGAGTGAAACTTACTTTTCTAGGCATATTTCACTGTGCCACAAATTTTGTGTTTACACGCCCAAATTCATTTTTAAACATTTTGGCTCGGGTGGTTTTGATTTGAAAGTGTTGGGTGAGTGGGTCAGTGGGGCGCCAAGCTGTGATGCCGTGTCTTAGTTTGTGTCGAAGCGTATGCGAGTTTGTGGCCGATGGTGTGTGTTGCCACGGGCGCCGAGAATCTTGAGTTTCGGCGCCTAGTCTTTGTGTTGCACCGGGCGCGAGAATGTGGGAAAAATGGCGCTGGTCTTTGCCAAGTGCCTAAGAGAAGTCTTTGTTTTGGTCCACTAGGTGACGATTTGGTCCACTAGATGATTGTTTTGGTCCTAAATGGTGGTTTAGGTCCCCGAGTAAGGTGAGTACCCTAGGGGAGGATAGTCAGGTGGGACATAATGGTGTTGAGGGTTTATAATGAGGTGGTTGAGCATGCCATGGGGGCATGGGCGGTGGAGCCAAGCCGGGGGCTATAAAATGAGATTGACGAGGTAAGAGTAATTGGGTGTATTGAATTGTTTGAAAATGATGTTTGTGATGTTCATGGAGTCTCATGCATACATTGGCTGCGGTCGTAGTGTTTATAATATGATTTGTGGCTTTGAGGGCGTGGGGGCCTTATAAAGTGATTATGAAACTGCGGGCACGGGGCCTTGTATGATGATTGTGAAGCTCGAGGCGGCGGTGGGCCAATGGTACCACATGCATGATGACATTGCATACATTCTCATTGGTGCATGAATATTATTGATTAGTGATTGGTGTGTTTGAGTCTTTGTACACTATCTTTGATATATTGCTTATTATCACTTTTATTATATAGTTCGAGACTCACCCTTTCTGTTGTTATTTACCACAGGTAGTCAGGAGTGAGGGCTTTCTACCTTCACTACTCCCCGAGTCGGTCTGCTCTGATACGTAGCACCTAGGGGTCGGGGTTTAGACTGTTGTTGCTTGTTTTGCTCCTTGTTGAGCCTTATGTATTTGTTTTGATATTGTTGGATTATGCTGTTGAGATAATGATTACTTTCCGCTGCAATACGTGAAACTATATTCCTATGAGTTGATCTACTGGTGTTACGTATTCGGATTTTGGTTTATTATACAGAATTGTGACGCTCCATTTCGTTGATTATTAAGTTATGTTATACTATTAGTGTGCTGGATGACTATGGCTAAACTGTGGTTCGCCACTAAGGCTAGATTTTCTTTCGCTGGTGTATTTACAAGGGCATCACTGAGAGCCTTGCAAAGGTGGCCAATGCCTGTTGCAAGTAGTATCAGTTACCTGAGTAATCCCATAGTCAGCCAGTGCACTATTTTATAACACACTAAACTAAAAGATTTTTGTATACTCTGAATTTTGTTTTAAATTGCCGGGTAGAAATGGGGTGTTACATTAGTGGTATCAGAAGCGGTTCGGTCGGTCGGCCAAGTGTGTCAGTCTGTCATAGTGTGTATGACAACTAGGTGTCTTAAAGTAATTCGAGGCCCGGTTGTTTATCTTTGCGGTGTTGGGTTGATATGGCGAGAAGGATCGATCTTTGCTTTTCTTGAGGCCTTGCAAGCCATAGCGTGTGATCGTGGGTACCAGACGAGAATGCGGAGGCCCATGATTTGGCTACCTTTCAGAGAGAGAACCCTCCCACCTTCAAGGGGAGGTACAATCCGGATGGTGCACTGGCTTGGTTGAAGGAGATCGAGAGGATCTTCAGGGTAATTAGCTGTAATGATGAACAGAAGGTAAGGTATGGTACTCATACCCTATCTCAAGAGGCGATGGTGGTGGTTGGAGACCAGTGAGAGATTAGGGGCTGCCCATGAGGAGGTTACAGGGTTTGTATTCGGGGAGGAGTTCTAAGAAAGTATTTTCGAGGAGGACGCCGAGGACGAGAAAGAGATAGAGTTTTTGGGTGAGGCGAGGGTAGTATGTCGATCACAGAGTATCTTTGCTAGATTTCTTGACCTTGCTAAGTTCTACCCACATTACTCGAGAGGTGAAGGGTGAATTCTCAAAGTGCATCAAATTTGAGAATGGTTTGAGAGTGATATCAAGCGGTGTAGGGTATCGAGAAGATCAGTGTTGCCGATCCGGTTGGTCATTGTAGGATCTATGAGGTGATAGCAATGCCCGCTCTAGGGTCATGAGAGACCAGAGGGGAAATTTCATCACGGAGGTAAGCCTTATGAGAAGTCTGCGTTGCAGAGGAAGCAAAGGTATTCGGGTGGTAACAGTACAATGGTGGGAGCAGTCTGCGAGGGTAGGAGACACCATGAGGGCAAGAAGCCAAGTGGGAGACGCCCCATCCGATATTGTGTGTTTCAAATGTAACAAACCAGTCACAAGAGTTTTGTTGTGTGGGTGGAAGTGCGAGAGATGTTTTAGGTGTGGAAAGAGTGGTCACATGGCATGCAGGTGTGATCGCAAGGAAACTGTATGTTTCAAGCTGTGGTGAAGCTGGTCACATTAGCTTCAAGTGTCCCAAGCCTAAGAAGGAAAGATCTCTTTGGGAGGGTGTTTGCATTGGCGAGTTGAGAGGACCTAATGATATCCGAGGTACATGTTTCATCTCTGGTACTCCTTTAGTTGCTATTGTTGACACGGGTGCTACGCACTCTTTTATTGCATCTGTTTGTCTTTGAAAAGTTAAATTTAGTAATGTCTACTATGGAGAGGGATGGTTATCGACACTCCCGGCTAAAGGGTCCGTAACTACTTCTCGATGTGTGCTAGGTGTCCTCTGTCGGTCTTCTGCAGAGATTTTTACGTTGATCCGATTTGTTTGCCTTTGGGTGGGTTAGATGTGATTACGGGCATGGATTGGTTAGTAGATAACCACGTGCACATCAACCGATACGATAAGTCTATTAGTTTTCTCCTTCCCGAAGAGGAAGAGTACGCGCTGTTGTCTCACGAGCAATTGCGCAAGGTAATGAAAGAGGGTGGTCGGTTGTTTGCTTTGATTGCGTCCCATGTCTGCACGAGAACAGTGGTGTGATTGATGGGTTACTGGTGGTGTGTGAGTTCCACTGAAGTGTTTCCGGATGAGATTCCTAGTGTGCCCCTGCAGAGAGGAAGTGGAGTTCGGGATTGAACTTGTGCACAGTACTAGGCACGTGTGTCTATGGCACCGCACTGGGATGTCGGCCACGAGTTTAATTTGAATTGAAGAAGCGATTAGAGGAGCTTCTTGAGAAGAAGTTTGTGAGGCCTAGTGTATCACCATGGGAGCTCCATTTTGTTGGTAAAGAAGAAGGATGGAAGTATGCGTGCGTGCGTAGACTACTGACAGTTGAATAAAGTGACTATCAAGAATAAGTATCCTCTCCCGAGGATAGATGATCTAATGGATCGGTGGTGGGTGCTAAAGTGTTTAGCAAGATTGACTTGAGGTCCGGGTATCACCAGTTAAGGTGAAGGATGAGGATATCCGTAAGACAAAGATTCGAGAACAAGGTATGGGCATTATGAGTACTCCGTAATGCCGTTTGGTGTCACAAATGCACCGGGGGTGTTTATGGAGTACATGAACCGAATCTTCCATAGTTATCCGGATCGGTTTGTGGTGGTCTTCATTGATGATATTTTGGTGTACTCCAAATCGAGAGGAAGAGCATGCGAGCACTTGAGGTTGGTGCTAGAGGTCTTGAGAGAGAGGAAGTTGTATGCCAAGTTGTCAAAGTGTGAGTTACAGTTTGCATGAGGTGAGCTTCTTGGGTCATATTATTTCGGTGATGGTATAGGCTGTGGACCCGGCCAAGGTTGATGCGATGTTGCGGTGGGAGAGCCCAAAGTCTGCGATCGAGATCGGGGAGTTTCTTGGGGTTGGTGGTTATTACAGGAGGTTCATTGAAGGGTTCTCTAAGCTAGCCCTTCCATTGACTCGATTGACCTGTAAAGGAAAGGCATTTGTGTGGGATGCAAAGTGTGAAGAGAGCTTCCAAGAGCTAAAGAGAAGGTTGACCACGTCCCCAGTGTTAGTGTTGACTGTGCCAGAGCAGCCATTTGTTGTGTACTGTGATGCTTCCAAGATGGGTTTGGGAGGTGTTTTGATGCGAGGATGGGAAGGTGGTTGCTTATGCGTCCCGGCGGTTGAGGACCCATGAGAAGAACTACCCTACCCACGACTTAGAGTTGGCTGCGATTGTGTTTGTGTTGAAAATGCGGAGACACTATCTCTATGGTACTAGATTCGAAGTGTTCGGTGACCACAAGAGTCCAAGTACTTGTTTGACCGAAGGAGCTAAATATGAGGCGAGGCGTTGGTTAGATTTGTTGAAGGACTATGATTTGGCTTGAACTATCACACCGGCAAAGCTAATGTCGTGGCGATGCTTTGAGTCGGAAGACTTTGCATATGTCGGCTATGATGGTGAGGAGTTGGAATTGATTGAGCAATTCCGTGACTTGAGTTTGAGTGCGTGAGGTGACACCTCGAGTGTCGATTGGGGATCTTGAGGATTGGGAGCGACTTCTTGGTTAGTATCGAGACGCCGAAGTTAGATGTGAAGTTGGTAGATTTGTTGGTTCTTTGGTGAGCAAGGCTGGCGATGGGGATTACAGGTTGGATTCCCGAGGGTGTGTTGAGGTTCGGGGGACGAGAATCTGTGTTCCGGATGATCTTTGAGTTGAAGAAGATGATACTTGAGGAGAGTCATAGGAGTAAGTTGAGCATTCATCCAGTGCCACTAAGATGTACCATGATCCGAAGAAACTATTTTGGTGGCACAGTATGAAGAGAGATGTTGCGCGGTTTGTATATGCATGTTTGACTTGCAGAAGTCAAAGATTGAGCACCGAAGCTGCGGGGTTGATGCAACCTTTGGAGATTCCGGAATGGAAGTGGGACAACATTTCCATGGACTTTGTATTTGGGTTGCCAAGAAATCTTGTGAGAGGTTCGACACTTATTTGGGTGATTGTGGATAGGTTGACCAAGTGCGCCCATTTCATTCCTATCAACATCACCTTTCTGTGCCAAAGTTGGCTAGAATCTACATTCGAGTAATTGTGAAGCTTCATGGGGTTCGAAGAGTATTGTGTCGGATAGAGACCCACGGTTTACATCGAGTTTTGGGGAGCTTGCGGGAGGCTTTGGGGTCCAAGGCGAGGTTGAGTTGACTTATCACCCTCAGACCGATGGTCGGATTGCAGAGAGAACCATCCAATCTTTGGAGGATCTTTTGAGAGCTTGTGTGTTAGAGCGAGGGAGGTGCGTGGGATACGCATCTTCCACTGATTGAGTTCACGTATAATAACAGCTATCATTCGAGCATCGGGATGGCTCCTTTCGAGGCACTGTACGGGCGGAGGTGCAGAACTCCTTTGTGTTGGCATGAGTCCGGGGAGAGTGTTGTCCTTGGACCGAGTTGGTTAGGAGACTACCGAGAAGGTGAAAATGATCGGAGAGAAGATGAAAGAGTCTCAGTAGTCGGAGAAAGTTATCATGATAAGAGGAGGAAGGACTTGGAGTTTGGTTGGTGAGCATGTGTTCTTGAGGGTCACGCCTATGACTGGTGTTGGGCGTGCTCTGAAGGCAAAGAAGTTAACTCCAAGGTTTATTGGACCGTACCAAATCACTGAGAGGGTTGGAAAGGTTGCTTATAGGGTGGCCTTGCCACCTAATCTTTCGAACTTGCACGATGTCTTCCACGTGTCACGCCTTGGAAGTATATTCGGACCGTCTCATGTGATTCACATGGATGATGTGGAGAGTGCGTGAGAACCTCACTTTGTGGAGACTATGCCGGTGAGGATTGAGGATAGAGAAGTGAAGGTGTTGAGAGGAAAGACATTGCCTTGGTCAAGGTAGTGTGGTTGGGAATTTCTTGGTGAGAGTATGACTTGGGAGCTGGAAAGCAAGATGCGGGAGTCCTATCCGAGTTATTTGACTCGGTATGAATTTCGAGGACGAAATCTCCTAAGTGGGGAGAGTTGTAACACTCCCAAATAATTTAATTAAGAAATTAATTAAATTGTTTAAGTGTTGCAATAATTTTAATTATATTAAATTATAATATGGTGTTTATAATTTAGTATCTCATTTTAATTGAAGGGAGTGGTGGAAGAAATGGGCGGGGGTGTAAAAAGGGCCCAAGTGTGCGCTGGCCCAATATACATATACCCAAAAGTGGAATTTTATTTCATTTGTGAAAGAAAGAAAGAAAGTTTCAAGGAGAGGAGAGAAAAGAGAGAACCCACGGCGCAAAACCACAGGAGAAGAGGAGGAGAAGAGCAATTTCGTGGCTTGGAGCTTGGATTGTTGCGGTGGTTTTGTTCGTGACTCCGTTAGGTTCTTCTCACGGTTATTTTGAGGTGGGGAGTCTCACTCTATAATAGAGGAGATAATGGGTATTATATGTGTCATAGGGGCTGTTTTGATGTTATTTGATGATCACATGTTGATTGATTCCTTGAATTGATGAAATTGTTGGTGAAAAATTGATTTAGGTGTGAGTTAGGTTTTACATTGTGTGATTTTGTGATTTTGATGTGTTTGATGATTTGAGCATGCAATTGGTTGTTTGATTTTGAAATTAGGAGTGTTAGAACCATCATTGGGTGAATTGGTTTGGGAGATTTTGAGAAAATTGGGATTTTGGGGTTTGGGCGCCAAAATGCTAGGATCTGGCGCCTGTGTACTTGTTCACAGTGAAATTTGGAGTTTTGTGCAGAATGCTCACGCTGTGGCGCCACATTCTTTGGGAAAATGGCGCCACAATGCCTTTGTTCATGTCTTTGGAAAATGTTTTGTGCGAGGTTGTTCGCCAGGCGCCAATTCTTTGGGAAAATGGCGCCACGTGCCTCGCTGTTGTGTGTTGGAGTGCGTGTGTGCGATGTGAGGCGCCAAATCTTTCCCGGGGTGCCCGAGAATGGCGCTGTGTCACCATGCTTGATGTGTCAGGTGAGTGAGTTCTTTGCGGGCGCGAGAATGTGGGTATTTTGGAGCCCGGGAGTGAAACTTGCATTTTCGGGCACATTTCCTCGTGCCAACTTTTGTATTCACTCGCCAACTTTCAATTTTAAACATTTTGGCTCGAGTGGTTTTCGATTGCAAGTGTATTTTTGAAAATGTCCGGTAGAGGCTCGTTTTGGGTGTGTTTTGGAGCCCGGTGAGTGCAACTTGTATTTCTAAACATATTTTCTCGTGCCAACTTTTGTATTCACCTGCCAACTTTCAATTTTAAGTGTTTTGGCTCAGTGGTTTTCCGAGTTCAAGTGTATTTTTGAAAATGTCCCGTGAGGCTCGTTTTATGTGTGTTTTGGAGCAGGAGTGAAACTTACTTTTCTAGGCATATTTCATTTGTGCCAAATTTTGTGTGTTTACTGCCCAAATTCATTTTTAAACATTTTGGCTCGGGTGGTTTTGATTTGAAAGTGTTGGGTGAGCTGGGTCACTGAGGGGCAAGCTAACTGTGATGCCCTGTGTCTTAGTTTGTGTCTCAAAGCGTATGCGAGTTTGTGGCCGGTGGTGTGTTGCCTGGGCGCCAGAAATCTTGAGTTTCGGCGCCTAGTCTTTGTGTTGCACGGGCGCGAGAATGTGGGAAAAATGGCGCTGGTCTTTGCCAAGTGCCTAAGAGAGGTCTTTATTTTGGTCCCTAGGTGACAGTTTGGTCCCTAGATGATTGTTTTGGTCCTAAATGGTGGTTTAGGTCCCCGAGTAAGGTGAGTACCCTAGGGAGGATAGTCAGGTGGGACATAATGGTGTTGAGGGTTTATAATGAGGTGGTTGAGCATGCCATGGGGGCATGGGCGGTGGAGCAAGCCGGGGGCTATAAAATGAGATTGACAACGAGGTAAGAGTAATTGGGTGTATTGAATTGTTTGAAAATGATGTTTGTGATGTTCATGGAGTCTCATGCATACATTGGCTGCGATCGTAGTGTTTATAATATGATTTGTGAAGCTTTGAGGCGTAGGGGCCTTATAAAGTGATTATGAAACTGCTGCGGGCACGGGGGCCTGTATGATGATTGTGAAGTTTGAGGCGGCGGTGGGCCAATGGTACCACATGCATGATGACATTGCATACATTCTCATTGGTGCATGAATATTATTGATTAGTGATTGGTGTGTTTGAGTCTTTGTACACTATCTTTGATATATTGCTTATTATCACTTTTATTATATAGTTCGAGACTCACCCTTCTCTGTTGTTATTTACCACAGGTGTAGTCGGGAGTGAGGGCTTTCTACCTTCACTACTCCCGAGTCGGTGCCGCTCGACACGTAGCACCTAGGGGTGGGGTTTAGACTATTGTTGCTTGTTTTGCTCCTTGTTGAGCCTTATGTATTTGTTTTGATATTGTTGGATTATCTTTGTTGAGATAATGATTACTTTCATTGCAACACGTGAAACTATATTCCTATGAGTTGATCTCATGGTGTTACGTATTCGGATTTTGGTTTATTATACGAGAATTGTGACGCTCCATTTCGTTGATTATTAAGTTATGTTATACTATTAGTGTCTTTGGATGACTATGGCTAAAGCGTGGTTCGCCACTAAGGCTAGAT
The DNA here is from genome assembly GCA_020916435.1 of Oxytropis ochrocephala. Classification (NCBI taxonomy): domain Eukaryota; kingdom Viridiplantae; phylum Streptophyta; class Magnoliopsida; order Fabales; family Fabaceae; genus Oxytropis; species Oxytropis ochrocephala. Next base: position 49,515,757 of record CM037095.1, read on the forward strand.
TTTCTTTATTTGGTGTATTTACAAGGGCATCATCGAGAGCCTTGCAAAGGTGGCCAATGCTCATTGCAAGTAGTATCGATTACCGAGTAATCCCATAGTCACCAAAGTGCACTATTTTATAACACACTAAACTAAAAGATTTTTTGTATACTCTGAATTTTGTTTTAAATTGCCGGGTAGAAATGGGGTGTTACACAGGCCGGGGTCAATCAGACCATGACGATACCAGACCAAAGTGCTGAAAAGAAGAACGCCTCAGGGTCGGCTGCAAATGTTGAGCCTGCTGCTGATGACAAGAAATCAAATTCTTCCTCTACTAAGAAACCTCCGAAGACAGTTGTGGAGCCGGTCTCCAAAGATGGTTCACCTCAGAAGCGACTGTTGGAGAAGCGAGAAATGGTAACACTAACCCCATCTCCCAAAAGAAAACAAAACCAAACGACCCAAAGAGTCAAGATGAGCTCTCTTTGGATGACTTCCGAGTTTGTGCAAAGGTTGTCAGGCTCGGCAAAGAGGCCATTAAGAAGCTTAAAGTTCTTTGAGAATTCGACCTCCGCCTCCGAGGTAAGATCTTCAAATTGAAGCCCGTAATTACGTTCTAGATGGCGAGTTAATAAGCACAACACACGAATGTAGCGACCGAAAAATCCGGGAAAGGATTCTTCGAAAGGTTCTTAGGAAGCCGCCACCAAATTTTAGTTTAAGGGCAAATTCGGAAAATCCCTTTAAGTTTTAGGACAAGGCATTGTTAGGGTTCGGGAGTCGTTATGTGTGGGGAAGGTATTAGCACCCCACGACATCCATTGTCTAATTACTTAAGATTTATTTACTAATTACCCTTTTATTTATAGAGAAAAGACTTATTTAAGTTTTTGGTTTTTAGTGCTTGACAAGGGTTGAATCTTGCTCCTACGTACCTCCAGATGCAATGGAGGAATCAAAGCTACGTAGTTCTTCCTGAAAAAGATTTATTGGTTGGTGTTTTTTAATGTAGGGGTCCTAGGATTCCTTGAACTGCATGCAAATTTCATTGATTCCTAGATAGCGACTAACCCGATTGTACAACCGACTTAGTCCCTACTTTTTGAAAATGTTTTTGAATTTTTGAAAGGAGTTGTGAGATGGGTTGATTTTAGAATAGGTATTCTAGAACTCCTGAACTGTACAGCCCATTAGTTCTAGAACGCTGACTAACCCGGTTGTACAACCAACTTAGTCCCCTATTTATAAGAAAAATAATTTATTTATATTAAGTATTTTTGTAGGATTACTTGAATCATCTGACTCATTGGTCCTAAAACAATGACTAACCCGATTGTACAACCGACTTAGCCGTTTATTTAATTTCGAGGAACAATTATTTATAGTTGAATTGGAAAGGAACTAAAATGAAAAAAAGGGGGTGAAAATTGTAAATTGGGGTTTTATTAGTCCAGGGGTGTATAATTAATATGGGTGCGTAAAAGAAAGCCCGATTCGCATAGGAGAGCCCGGTATGCAAAGCTCAGGCTTAAATGAGGGGAGTGTGGCGTGAGTAAGAGGGGTGCGCTTAGTATTCGAAAATAAAAAAAGCGAGAAAAAAGAAGTATTGTATAGGCCCAACAACACAAACCTAAACCTAAAAATTCCCTTACTCTCCACTTCCATCTAGGCTGCTGCAACCAGAGAGAGAGAGGGACGCCATTTCCGGCGAAAATTCAGGGGAAAGAGAGAGGGAGATCCTGCGAAAATATCGCCGGTTTTAAGGGAGGGAGAAGGCGCCGATCTGTTCTTAAGGTGAGAGGGGGAGAACGGCTTCGGCGTTCGGTGATGATGGTGATGATGGCCAGGCCGTGACGGACTCCCGCCGGCGAGAACGGTGGGTTTCATTCTCTTCTGTTCTTCCTTGTTTCTCTTCTTCTCTTATTTTTATTTTTTCTTTTCTTTCCTTGTTGTTCATAGAATAAACAGATCTAATATCCGTGTTTTTATTAGCTTCTGGATTCGTTTTGGGGGAGGGCTTCGTTGGGTTTGAAGGAAACTGCAGTTTTGGTGGTTGGATGGCTCGGCCGGAAGGGAAGGCTGGTGGTGGCGTCAGGGCGGCCGACCACCTTCCGTGGTGGTTGAGTCAACTGGTGAGTTCCCTTTTTTGTGTTTTTCCGATCTAATCTGCTTGTGTTTGTTTTTGTGCTCCTCAAGATTTATTTTATATAAAAAAGAACAGCAAGTTTATTTCAAAAAAGGAAGAGGAAGCTTTGATTCCACATCTCACTCATGCTTGTTATAGCCTCTGAAATCTATTTCCCTGTGCTTGGTTTGATTTCTACAAATTTTTTAACATACTGAACAAAGCATCCTATTTCAAAACTGATGTTGATTTTAATTTTGTTTATATTACGATTACTGTTTATACATATATTTCATCAGAAAACAATTAAAATAAGACTAAGAGAACTAACCTCCGCTCCAGCTTCTGTTTGTGGCTCCTAGTATTGTTGTTTGTGACTTTTGTACTTGTGTATCTGCTTCTTTGAACCTTTGACAGCCACTGCTTCTACCCCAACTCTTTCTCAGATCTCAGATCTTGAAAAAACTGTGTTTACTGGATTAGGGTTTCAATGTGAAACTCTAATCCTATTTTTGGTGATTTTTGCGATCATTTACGCGCTTGGTTTCTGTGTGTTTTTGATCGCTAATTGATTTGCTTATTTATAGTTAAAAATTAGGTTAGGGCATTTATTGTTTTTGGTGGGTTTTGAATAATTTTCGTGTCTTGGTCCAAGCCCATCAAGACTGCTGTGGCTTGAAGCTTTGCACTGGAACCCTATTTTCTTTGTTTAATTTGTTATTTTCGGATTTGTGTATTTTTATATATTTTGTATTACTATTTTTGTATTTTTGGACTTTTTGGACTCTTAAGGGCTTTAAAATTGTAAAATTAACTAAATAGCATTTTTTTGACATTTTGGACTTATTTGACTCCTAAACATTTTTAAATTGTAAATTAAAATAAATAGAATTTTTGACATTTTTGAACTATTAAGTGTTTAAATAAATTAAGTGAACAAAATAAATAAGAATAAAAATAGGAAAAAAAGGAATCCGCCAAATACAAAGACGAAGCGGCGGATTCGACAAACTGCGCTAAAACGAGACCAAAAATAAAAGAAATGGGCGCGTTAACTAAAACCCCAAAATTAACTCGGAATCGCATTATTAAATCTGAATTTAAACCAACTTTTTGTGAAAAGACTTTAGGTAGACACTTTACGTGCGTCTAAACTCGAATACGGACGTTAAATTGAAGAACGCGCGAAAAGATCGATCATTCGCGTGCGTGCCTAATTTAAACAACGGCATTTCGATTTAGTTGAGCGGAGTGATTGAAATTAGTAACCGAGACTCTACACTAATAATTCTTGCAATCATGCGACTCCGAAACACGCCCTTACTAAAAATAAACGATTAAGCGAGAAAAAGAAGACGGACAAAATTGGGGTATAACAGCTGCCCCTCTTTATTAATATTTTACTAGAAAGTGCTGAGCTCTAGAACTTTCGTAGTAGAAATAGGAATAAAGATAAGATAGACGCTAATTTTGTCCGTTTGAGGGGGAGTGGGAGGTTTGAGAGATAAGAGGAGTGGTTAATACTTGGCGCGTTAACCGAGAGTTGAATGAAGGGTCAACAAGGACACGAAGGAGCACTAAGGCTCGAAGGACCACTCGTGATGCGAAGGAGCGATAAGGCTCACGGAGGACCACTTAAGGTCCGGAAGGCTGCTAAGCCTTAATTGAAGGACCATCGTGGTGCGAAGGAGCGCAACTAGCTACGGTACTAATTAAGCGATGCGGGGGCCTTTATACTCGGCGGCCATGATGGGTCAAGATCGGTCTAGAACCGATATGTTGACCATGAAGGGCGTATGCGTGTCTTAGGGTGACACAACTAGTCCGAAGGACCACGCGGGGTGCGGAAGGTCCGCAGGGCTCGACTCGACGTTTGCGACACTGGGCCACTTAGGGCATCGAAGGAGCGTAGTGCTCGGGAAGGACCACTTGGGGTGCAGGATCGGCTCGGTGATGCGTGATGCGATACGGGATCAACTCTTAGAGCTTTGATCTTAGAGGAACAAAATATGAGTATCGACACTTGAAGTCGATTTTGAGGCAATACATCATGTAATGGACATACAACGCCAATAATACATGCACATGCAACAGGTGATTTTTGGTGGGGTGATGGATGAAATAGGTGATTCTTTTCTCTTTTGTTTTTTTTTAGTTTTTTTGCTTCTTTTTGGTATACAATAAATGCATGAAATGCGAATGTGGATGAAATGCTTGAATGCAAATGCTATGGTGCGATGATATGAAATGATTGATTCGGGTGTAGAAACACTTTTTTTTTGTGATGATGAGATGTGAGACTTTGGATGTGAGAGGTGGAGATTGATCATTCATTGGAAAGGCTAGATTTGATTCAAACTTTAGCAATCTCAAGGTTGTTATTTATGGGCACTGATGTGAAAAGTATCTGCAAGCTCGCTCATTTTTCTCTTTCATTTTGATGCCCCATGATGACCGAAGTTTTGGCCCGCACAGCTAGATAAGTGGATTTCCAACATCATATGATCAACTTGTGTTTTCTCTCTCTGAAGCATTGTTTTGTGAAGTTGTATAGTAGTGCGAATATGAATGAGTCAGTTAACTCGGGGTTCTAAAGACCTAGGGTGTGGGTATTTGTGGCACATGAAGGGGTGAATGACTGACCGGTCTTTGTCAAGGTCATGAAAGGTGGGCTTTCCCAAGCCAAGAAATGCGGGATTGCCCCAATTTAGACTTGATGATGGTGAGTGAATAACTTGCCCCTGTCTAGTGATGACAATAACTAGGGGACAGAGGAAATGATGAGCTAGGAATGCCCTGACTTTGGAGTGAAAGGTGGAAAGCAATGGGCTTCATCTCAACACATGGAGTTTGGTGTTGCCCCATTTATGGTAAGGACAGAATTGCCCCGACTAGAGTAGCAACATATAGGGTAATGAGTTGAGAAATTGCCCCGGTATGGCTTTGTTGATGTGGATATAACAAGGGGATGAGATGGGTGTATGGTGAATGTCCCCATTTTTAGGTGGAGTGAAGGGTGATAGGGTTGCCCCACTTGATAACGGGAATTCAGACGATTGTTTTGGTGAGGTTGTGGAAAGTGCCGGAGTTAGGGTAATGGGTTTTTGGAGTTTGTCTGGTGTGGCAATGGGCTGGGTGTGGTATGACACTGTACAAATTTCCCCAAGTTCAAATGGAATAGGTGGTGAAAGGGATGCCCCGCTATAGGATATAGGTGACGATCCTAGTATAAACTTTTGGTTACCTTTAAAATGACTCTCAGACTACAATAGTCTTGAGTTTGCTATGATGAAAACTACACTTGGTGATCACTAGACCTTGTCTTAGTATAACTGTAACTTTAATAAATCTTGTGGTGCAAGCCTTTTGATTTTTCTTTTTTTTTTTTTTTTTTTTTTTTTTTTTGAGATATATTTTTTTTGAGCAAACATATTATAAATAAATAAACTTATTTGTCCTAAGATTAACACTTTGAGAAAACAAGAGCAATCTGTCATTGATTGGAATGTGGCCGATGGTTTAGTGATTTATGATAATCGGGCTCAAGTAGTGTTTGGGGATTGATGGGACGGATGATTTTTTTTTTTTTGAGCGGTATGATTTGGCTAATGGTTAATGATTTGTGAAAGAAAGGGTTATTAGGCTCAATGAAGTGTTTGATGATTGATGGGACAAATGATTTGGTGATGTAACTTGGCTAATGGGTGATGATTTATGAGGGAAATGGTTGTTAGGCTCAAAGGAGTGTTTGAGGGTCTATTGAGACAGTAATTGATGTGTCTCATGGTAGGATGGACTTGTTTAGGGATGTGACTTGGCCAAGGTTTATGAAGGATAGGATATTGAGGACAAGGGGAGTGTTTGGGGGTTTATTTCAGACAAGGATCTCTTATGGTAAGAAGTATCAGCTCATGATTGTATCACTTTTGCTTTTTCCTATTTTTTTGTTTTGATTTCACTTTTTTTTTTATTTTGATTTTTTTTTCCGAGCTGAGTGACTTGAAAATAATACACCATTTTTGATGTAGAATTGATCCTTGTCTAGGGTGATTGAAAGGTTTCTTTGGATTTTGGCTTAAGGTGGGTAGCAAAGGTTTTTTCGGGGACATGGGAAGATGGTCAGACTTCGTTCCAAATCATGATTGCTCGATTTCTCAAAAATTAACTCGAGGGCAATGATTTACTTATTTTATATACTTGCTCTTTTCTTTATGCTCTAATTTCTGCTTAGGCTGCTCTTACGAGTTTTCAACCTAACGAGCTTCTTTTGATTTATTTTTTGTAAAGAACTTGCACCGAGGAAATACAATGTCGACAAAGTATTTTAGAGATCACCAATTTGCCCCAGTATGGAGGACCTAAGGTGTTATTTCATCAGTGAGAACAAACCAAAAAGTTGACTAAGTAGGGGAGTATGTACTTTAGGGTGGTCGGGGTGGGATTAGACTTGGGGGATGATGACAAGGTAAGGACATTAACTGACTCAAAAAATGAAGACACATGTCACACACGAGTTACTACACGAATGCTTCGTAGAGAGTTAACATCAGTTTTAACATGAAAGAAAATTTTAGTGGACCACTTCGGTCATTCATCATGGAGTGGATGAGGTGCAATGCTTTGTTGAGAAAAAATGTGAACGAGCTGCTAATTTGAAAAACCGAGTGTCTTGAAACACCTTGAGCTTGCAACTAAGTATGGCCAAACTTTTTCAAAAAGAATTATTTATCTCACAAGAATGTCTCACCTATCATTATGTTTTTTGTTTGTTTCTGTTTTTAGAATGCATGATGTAAGTATGCAAATGAATGAATGCGCATGAAATGAGAATGCGAATGAATGAATGAATGTATGTGAAATGCGAATGTAATGTATGCGAATGTAATGTATGTGAAATGCGAATGTAATGTATGTGTATGAAATGATAATATATGATTTTATTTGTCGCGTCGGAGAATTATAAGTTTACATTTGGAGAGTAAAGTACAAAGTTTAACTTTGACTTTAGCATGCATGGCTTCTCTCCAAAATAAAGCTTTTAATTCTCAGACGGTCGTAAAAATGTACGCAACATAAGATGTTTATCTTGTTGTTTTATGCAAAGAAAAGGAAAAATGCATGTGGTATATTTTCTAAAAAATGTAGTAAACAATGATTTTGATTTTTGACTTTTTGATTTTTTAAAATTGTTTGGATAAAAAAAACGGTATGCATTAATGTTCGTTTGAATGCAAGGGTGTTAAGCTCCTTTGTGAACCTATGAAGGTATCTTATGGAGTGGGTCTAAAGTTTTCTTTATAGTGAACCTCACAAGGGTGGTTCTAAAGAATCCTACACATGGTTCCTAGAGCCAAGGACCCCAGTCAAGAACACCGACCCCAACAATAGGCAAGCTATTAGGAGGGATAGCATCCTCAAAAGGAATCAAACTCTAGGTGAGATTTTCATGACCACCCAACGAGACGTACGTCCCGCAGGCCATCACTACGCAATCTCGTTCTAACTTAGGTTTATGCTCGAGTCCGGGTAGAGGACTTTTCTCATGTGTGTGAAGTGTGCAGTGTGTGTAGGAGCAATTTAAAAACAACCCAAAGCTGCAAACAGACAAACAAACATATATACAAAATACCGTCTTCTACCCTAGGGCTTACACATAACGTAAACTATAATATGCAAAGAATAATAATAATAAATAAACAAATAAATAAAGGGAAGGGTAAAAATTAAGTTAATCCTAAATAATTAGACTAGGTTTTGACTCTCTAAAAGTTAAGTCCCCGATTGAAGTCGCCATTTGTGTGCGGCCCAGAAAAATCCGGGAAAGGATTCTTCGAAAGGTTCTTAGGAAGCCGCCACCAAATTTTAGTTTAAGGGCAAATTCGGAAAATCTCTTTAAGTTTTAGGACAAGGCATTGTTAGGGTTCGGGAGTCGTTATGTGTGGGGAAGGTATTAGCACCCCACGACATCCATTGTCTAATTACTTAAGATTTATTTACTAATTACCCTTTTATTTATAGAGAAAAGACTTATTTAAGTTTTTGGTTTTTAGTGCTTGACAAGGGTTGAATCTTGCTCCTACGTACCTCCAGATGCAATGGAGGAATCAAAGCTACGTAGTTCTTCCTGAAAAAGATTTATTGGTTGGTGTTTTTTAATGTAGGGGTCCTAGGATTCCTTGAACTGTACAGCTCACTGATTCCTAGGGCGCTGACTAACCCGATTGTACAACCGACTTAGTCCCCTACTTTTTGAAAATGTTTTTTGAATTTTTGAAAGGAGTTGTGAGATGGGTTGATTTTAGAATAGGTATTCTAGAACTCCTGAACTGTACAGCCCATTAGTTCTAGAACGCTGACTAACCCGGTTGTACAACCGACTTAGTCCCCTATTTATAAGAAAAATAATTTATTTATATTAAGTATTTTTTGTAGGATTACTGAACTGTACAGCTCATTGGTCCTAAAACAATGACTAACCCGATTGTACAACCGACTTAGCCGTTTATTTAATTTCGAGGGAACAATTATTTATAGTTGAATTGGAAAGGAACTAAAATGAAAAAAAGGGGGGTGAAAATTGTAAATTGGGGGTTTTATTAGTCCAGGGGGTGTATAATTAATATGGGGTGCAGAAAAGAAAGCCCAGTTCACATAGGAGAGCCCAGTATGCAAAACTGGGCTTAAATGAGGGGAGGGGTGCGCGTGAGTAAGAGGGGTGCGCTTAGTATTCTGAAAATAAAAAAAACAGAAAAAAAGAAACAGGTATTGTATAGGCCCAACAACACAAACCTAAACCTAAAAATTCCCTTACTCTCCCTTCCATCTAGCTGCTGCGCAGCCTTGAGAGAGAGAGGGACGCCATTTCCGGCGAAAATTCAGGGGAAAGAGAGAGGGAGATCCGGCGAAAATATCGCCGGTTTTAAGGGAGGGAGAAGGCGCCGATCTGTTCTTAAGGTGAGAGGGGGAGAACGGCTTCGGCGTTCGGTGATGATGGTGACGGCGCCGGCGACGGGACTCCCGCCGGCGAGAACGGTGGGTTTCATTCTCTTCTGTTCTTCCGTGTTTCTCTTCTTCTCTTATTTTTATTTTTTCTTTTCTTTCCTTGTTGTTCATAGAATAAACAGATCTAATATCCGTGTTTTTATTAGCTTCTGGATTCGTTTTGGGGGAGGGCTTCGTTGGGTTTGAAGGAAAGCAGCGATTTTGGTGGTTGGATGGCTCGGTAGGAAGGAAGGTGGTGGTGGCGTCAGGGCGGCCGACCACCTTCCGTGGTGGTTGAGTCAACTGGTGAGTTCCCTTTTTTGTGTTTTTCCGATCTAATCTGCTTGTGTTTGTTTTTGTGCTCCTCAAGATTTATTTTATATAAAAAAGAACAGCAAGTTTATTTCAAAAAAGGAAGAGGAAGCTTTGATTCCACATCTCACTCATGCTTGTTATAGCCTCTGAAATCTATTTCCCTGTGCTTGGTTTGATTTCTACAAATTTTTTAACATACTGAACAAAGCATCCTATTTCAAAACTGATGTTGATTTTAATTTTGTTTATATTACGATTCTGTTTATACATATATTTCATCAGGAAAACAATTAAAATAAGACTAAGAGAACTAACCTCCGCTCCAGCTTCTGTTTGTGGCTCCTAGTATTGTTGTTTGTGACTTTTGTACTTGTGTATCTGCTTCTTTGAACCTTTGACAGCCACTGCTTCTACCCCAACTCTTTCTCAGATCTCAGATCTTGAAAAAACTGTGTTTACTGGATTAGGGTTTCAATGTGAAACTCTAATCCTATTTTTGGTGATTTTTGCAGTCTGTTTCTGCCTTGGTTTCTGTGTGTTTTTGACTGCTAATTGACTGCTTATTTATAGTTAAAAATTAGGTTAGGGCATTTATTGTTTTTGACTGGGTTTTGAATAATTTTCAGGTCTTGGTCCAAGCCCATCAACACTGCAGCGGCTTGAGCTTCTTTGCTGGAACCATATTTTGCTGTTTAATTTGTTATTTTCGGATTTGTGTATTTTTTATATATTTTGTATTACTATTTTTGTATTTTTGGACTTTTTGGACTCTTAAGGGCTTTAAAATTGTAAAATTAACTAAATAGCATTTTTTTGACATTTTTGGACTTATTTGACTCCTAAACATTTTTAAATTGTAAATTAAAATAAATAGAATTTTTGACATTTTTGAACTATTAAGTGTTTAAATAAATTAAGTGAACAAAATAAATAAGAATAAAAATAGGAAAAAAGGAATCCGGCCAAATACAAAGACGAGAACGGCCGGATTTGACAAACTGCGCTAAAACGAGACCAAAAATAAAAGAAATGGGCGCGTTAACTAAAACCCCAAAATTAACTCGGAATCGCATTATTAAATCTGAATTTAAACCAACTTTTTGTGAAAAAGACTTTAGGTAGACCTGCTTACGTACGTCTAAACTCGAATACGGACGTTAAATTGAAGAACGCGCGAAAAGATCGATCATTCGCGTGCGTGCCTAATTTAAACAACTGCGTTCGATTTAGTTGAGCGGAGTGATTGAAATTAGTAACCGAGACTCTACACTAATAATTCTCGCAATCATGCGACTCCGAAACACGCCCTTACTAAAAATAAACGATTAAGCGAGAAAAAGAAGACGGACAAAATTGGGGTATAACAACGAACTAAAAACTTACCGGGATCGTAATCTTGTAGAATTGTATGAAGAGAATCGGGTCTTGAAGGCCAAGTTAGAAAATCAGCAGATGTCCATGGAAGAGAAATCGCCGAGATGCACCGCCAAGTCATAAAGCAAACCAAGCTTGCGCAACATGTGCTAAGATCTTGAGGCTGATCTGGCAAAGGTGAGGACCGGATGTTATACCCCAATTTTGTCCGAGTTCTTTTAATAGTTTTTAATTTGGACTTTTTAACCATTTTATTTTGGACTTTTTAGAAAATTACAAAAATAATAGTTTTTTTGCGTATTTTGGGTGTTAGTTTTAGCTACTATTCAAAGGAAATTTCTCTCTCCTTTGGACCTCGTTTTTACGATCCGAGCGGTGAAAGTGAAGACATATTTCCCACGAACCCGGCTGTAAAAATGAAGGCGATCCGACGATTAACGAATCGGAATCGCACTTTTTACGATGAGAGGTTTGAGAAAAAGCGGACCAAAAACTACGGCTATTGCGAAGGCAATTTCTCTCTCATCGGACCTCGTTTCAACGATCCAAGCGGTGAAAGCGTAGATATATGTCTCACGAACCTCTTGTCAAAGGAAGACGATCCAACGATTAACGAATCCGGAATCGCAATTTTACGGTGTGTGAGTTTGAGAAAAACGGAATTGTGTTTTTAAAGGGGAATTGCTTTCTCTACCTTGTTTTAGTCCCACATTGCTCGCAAGAAACAAGAGTTCCCTAGCAATTGGATATAAAAGGGGTTGAGAGGTGAAGATTAGGGAGGAGATCATTGGCGGGTTAAGTGATCTTTTGGGTCAAAGCGTTCGCGGCCCATTTCACTAAAAACCTGTCTTTGATCATTTGGACGTTTGTCGGCTTTCTGATTCTCAAAGCGGTTCTTGCGGTCTTGGGGTCAAAATGGACCAGATAGGAGTCCGGTTCGCGATTGACTGGTCGAACGCTTCTCGGTTGGTTCGGCACTCATCGAGTCCAGGTTAGTTTTGTATTTATTTTGTTTATTTTTTATGTACATATTTATTTATCATTTATTTATAATATAATCTATTTATTTTTTTATTTATGTATATATCTATTCATATTTATTTATGTATATAGTTATTTATTTGTTTATTTATTGTTTTTAGCCTAGTCTTTATTAATTATTAGTTTTTGTCTTTTTTTTATGCACAAATTAGTTTATTTCTTCAAAAATCAAATAAAAGACTAAGTCGGTTGTACAACCGGGTTAGTCATCATCCTAGGACCAATGAGCTGTACAGTTCAGTAATCCTAAAAACTTATAAAAATATGAATAAATTTTTTTTCCTAAAAAATAGGGGACTAAGTCGGTTGTACAACCGGGTTAGTCAGCGTTCTAGGACGAGTGGGCTGTACAGTTCAAGAGTCCTAGAATACCTATTCTAAAACCAACCCACCTCACATCAGACCAATCTCTCTCAAAAACACAAAAATCATTTTCAAAAAGTAGGGGACTATGTCGGTTGTACAATCGGGTTAGTCAGCGTCATAGGATCAGTGAGTTGTACAGTTCAAAGAGTCCTAGGACCCCTACACTAAAAAAACACCAACCAACAAACATTTTTCAGGAAGAACTACGTAGCTTTGATTCCTCCATTGCATCCGAAGGTACGTAGGAGCAAGAGTCCACTTTTGTGAAGCACTAAAAATTAAAAATTTAATTAAGTTTTTTTCTCTATAAATAAAAGGGTAAATATTAATGAATCGTAATTAATTAGACAAAGGATGTCGCGGGGTGTTAATACCTTCCCCGCGCATACTGACTCTCGAACCCTAAACTCAGCCTTATCTTAAACCTAAAAGGGATTTTCCGAATTTGCCCTTAAACTAAAATTTGGTGGAGACGTCCTTTTGAACCTTCGAAGAATCCTATTCCCGGATTTTTCGGTCGCTACACCGGAGAAGCTGCAGAAGGCCAGGGATGAGGCTACGAGAGAGAAGGAATCGAACAGTATCGAGGTGGAAGAGTTGAAGAAAGATAAGGCCGGGATTCTTTGAAGAAGGTCACCACGGGGCCTTTGCCGATTCCAACGTTTGCGTGGAGTTGGTGACCGTGATTGACCCCGACTTCAAGCGCAACTTCCTGCAACTTGGCCATAAGGTGGATGGAGGTCGGATTGTGAAGGTGAAGCCAGGTGGTGGTCCTTCATTTGATGCTGATGTCATCTACGCTCCTCCTACTCAGCTCAGCCCAGATTCTGTTGAGGAGAAAGATAGTCCTGTCGCTGCAGACAAGACTCATGATGCCGAAGGAAATATTCCTGGTGCTGAAGACAATACTCCTAGCGGGGTCGAGCTTGGGACCTCTGTTGAGTAGTAGATTACTTGCTTTCTCTTACTTGTTCAAAAGTTATTTTTTGGGTGGCCTCGGGCTTGTTCGAGGCCACCTTTGACTTGTACAAACATTTGGGCACCGTCCTTTTCTGGCTTTGACTACTCGTACTTTGTTTAATTTCCGCTTGTGAATGTCCTTGTTGCCTTCCTAAGCGTCTTAATTGTTTGAATTTATCTTGTTTGAATGCCGAGATTGTTTGTTTGAATGTCGAGATTGTTTGTTTACGGAGGTTTGTAGCTATAAATTATTCTTGTGATGATTATGGTTGATCGGCATCGGCGCCTTTGAGTGCTTGCGGATGGGGAGGCCGTTGTGGGCCCCCTTTCTCCGGTCTTTGATCTGGAGGCCGCTGTGGCCCCCTTCCTCACGGTCTCGATGGTTTGCTAAACTCGAAGATCGAGAGAGGAGGCTTGCTCATGTGAAGCGAAAGTGGGGTCGAAGTCATTGTGGACTTCTTCTTCGGTCTCTGATGGAGCTTTGAGCTCGGAGATCGGAGAGAGGAGGCATGCTCGTGGCTTAAAAGAGAGGGGTGAAGTCGCTATGGACTTCTTGATCTCTGATGGAGCTCGTCAGCTCGGAGATCAGAGACAAGGCATGCTCGCGCGAAGTGAAAAAGGGGCGAAGTTGTAACACCCCAAAAATTAATTAGGTGATTACTTAACTAATTTAATTAGGTGGTTATTTAATTAACTTAATTAAGTGATTAGTTAAGTAACTTAATGATTATTTGACTAATTTAATTAAGTAATATTTTAGTTGTCTATATTAAAATAAATATAGGGTGGTTAATTTAATTAAGGAGTAAGTGTAGTAATTAAATGGTGAGTATTTTAGTTAAATGGAGAGTATTTTAATTAAATTGGGAGGATGTGTGTAAGTGCCTAAGAGGTGTTGGGTAGTAAATAAGGGAGTGGGGAATTAATTAAAATAGGGAGTGGTTGAAGTAGCTAGGGGGTGTAAATAAGGGGCCCAAGCCCACTAAATAGGCCCAAACTAAAGAATAACCTTTGAGGATAGGGTTTCCTCTTCATTCCAATGAAGGAGAGAAAAGAAAATAGGGGAGGGAGAGACCTTGAAGGCCAACGTTGCTGGAAGTGTGAAGGGGGAAGGGAAAATGCAATTTTTGGCTTGGGGAAAATGGTTCTAGGTAACAATCTTTCCCATTTTTCTTCCTCTATCATTTAGTATAAGTTTTAATCACTAATTCCCTCCCATTTCTACCTTGCCATGGAAGAGGGTTTGAAGCTCAAAGTTTAGGAGAAGCTAGTTTTAATGGTTCTTGAAGTTGTGAAGGAGGGGACACTAGAATTCTTCAATTTGGAGGTTAGGGGATTCTCATTTATATCTATAATAATTTGTATGATATGTATTGTGTGTGGAATAGCACTAGGTTGTTTGTTTGTGTGAATTTTCTGTTAATCTTATGGTTGTTGTTGTGTTGATGTTTAAATTGGTGACATGGTGATGCTTGATGTTGGAATTAAATGTGTTATTAAATGTGTATGCCATGTGTTTGATAAAATGCTTCAATGTGATGAAATATGAGAATATGTTGATTTAATGATGTTGATTAAATGCCTAAGTGTTGTGGAAATTAAATTGATGCTCATGTATTGGTTGGATTAAATGGTGTTTAAGTGTTGTTGAATTTATTGGGGGTTGATGATGAGTCTTACTTGTTTATGGTTTTTGTGTGTTTTCTGGACACTGTTTCGGTTTTCTCAAACTGATACTGTTTGGTTGATCCAAAAATTATGTGACTAATTGTTTTTGAAAATAGACTTAAGGCCGGTCGTTTTGGCACTGGTTTCGTTAAATTCGGAGTTGTGTAGCTCCAGTTATGAGTCCCCAAAGTCGGGTCAATTTTCTGGAGTCAAAATGGGAGTAGGTTCGGTTTTTGCAGGTTTTGTGTGATCAATTGAACTCCGTTTTGAATGATTCTTATTTCATTGAAAAATAGACTTAATTCCCTACGAAATAGGCACTGATTTCACTGAATTTCATTAAGAAATGAGAAAGAAAATTTGGTTGCAAGTTGGGTAAAGCGCCCTGTCCGATTTTGGTACCTCAGCGTAGTGTTTTGAAAAAACTGTACCAACTGGACACTGATTTTGAGAAACTAAAATCATAGGTAGGAACTACACTCAGAGGGCTTTCCAATGAGTGGTCTTTTGTAATTTTTCGATGGCGTTTGCTATTTTAAATAATTCACGAAGTAGGAGTAATCTTTGTAGGAATCCAGCACTTTGTGCGGGTGTTGCCAATGTTGCTCAAAGGGTCATAGATACTGTTTTGGTCCCTCTGAACTTTTTAGTCCTCAAAAATATCATTTTGGTCCTTTGAACAATTTTAGTCCTTAAAAATACTATTTTGGTCCTTAGGTGTTGAAAAGGTCCTTATGAGGTGTTTCGGTCCTTAGGTGGGATTTTAGTCCACGGCATGAGATTTAAGTTAATAAATGATGTGTGGTGGTGATGTGATAAACTTATGATGATGTGGGCTTGGCCAAAGAGGTGGTTAACAATTGATGTGGGCCGGCCAAAGTGGTGGGTAATAAGTGATGTGATGTATTTATTATGTTGTGATGCATTGTCATGGGTCACATAGATCATATGCATATAAAAGCGGTGGTATGGCTTCGGCCAAAAAGCGGTGGTATGGCTTCGGCCAAAAGCGGTGGTTGCCCGACGGGGTTATTGAGGTGGTTATGGATCCACATGCATATTGCACACATGCATATAACCATGCATTAATTAATTCATTATTGTTGTTTGTTGGTATTTTAATTGAGCAGTAAAAGCCTTGATCTCTGTGGATTGTTGTTGCTAGATGTTTTCCTAATATAATGCTTATCTTACTTGTTATTATTTATGTAAAGAGACTCACCCTAGCAATTTTTATGTTGCCTGCTCTCGTGGCGACATGCAGGTGATTCTGAGTGAAGGTGCCATGCCTTCTTGGGTCATCGAGTCAGCTCTGATTAGTGACACCCGGAGCGGGATCGTAGTGTAGTTATTTTATATTATGTATTTGAACTGATTTGGATTATGTACTGCGTATATTGAACTTGTTTTATTTCCGCTGTGCTGTGAAAACCTTTCTGGATTATTGTAAACTCTAAACAGGTTTTGAGGGTTTGAACCCACGTGGCTATGGTATGTATTTCACGACTAGATGCGTTTGAATTTTAAATGTGCCTTTATGATGTTTTTATAAAATGTAGCACTCTCTTTAAGGTGCGTGGAAAAGTTTTTGAAAACTCTGATTTTTTATTAATTAAATTAGTATTTAGTAGAAGGGGGTGTTACAGAAGTCGCTGTGGACTTCTTCATCGGCTCTCTGACGGAGCTTTAAGCTCGGAGATCAAAGAGGAGGCCAGGCTAAGAAAGAGTTGTTGAAGCCTATGTGGGCTATTTCCTTTATTGGATGATTCTTCACTTGGATAGAATAGCCTCTTTAGAATAGAAGTCCGAGATGGGAAATAAACCGAGAGCACTGATAACTCATATTTATATGAGTTATTTATACTTATTCAAAGATAAATCATGCAAGTTCTCTAGCAATAGTAGGTTGATTCTATTAGTTTTCTGTTAGTTTATTGTTCCTTAGTTAGCTAGGGGCTAAATTACGAGTTCTGTGCATTTTGGCACCAATTGGTGCCTTTGTGAGCATTTTGATGCTTCTTGTGTTTGTGCAGTAAAAAGCCGAACGTCGCAACGTCCCTCATCACATCTGAAGAAGGGCAGCAGAGCAAGAAAGAAATATCTCATGTTTGGCGCACAAGCAATGATGGTCAAAGATCTAGAGCTGCAGAAGATCTTCTCTCTCTCCTCAAAGATCGACGGTGGCCTGACGTGCATGTAGTGATCTTTGTGTCATTTCAAACAATTTTTATTTACAAGCAAGCTTGGTAGGTGGGGAATGACATCAGCAAGCATGTGACCCTTTTTCTATAATTACAAGACTTATCTCTCTCTCTAAGGAGACATGCACACACACCCACATCAAACCAGTCCACACATTCATCATCTACCTTCCTCCATTGTTCAGAAAGAGTTTTCTAAAAGAAGTTCTGGACACAAACTTCGGTTTTTGAACTCTTCTCAACTCCATTTCCATTCACAATCACTACCGTGAAGCTCAGACGTTGCAACGTCTTTACAGAGTGCATGCATGAAGGTTATTTAGGCGTATCTTTTGCGTTTAGTTTTCTTCTCTCCATGTATGGTATTTGGATTTCATCTCCTTATCTTTCTGTAGAGATGCTCAGCATGAGCTAAACATTTGTAGTTGGATTGTTGTTTTGCATGTAATGAACCTCTAGTTAAATGTTATGAAGTATTGACGATTATATGTTTTAAATCTTTGCATGATAATATTTCCAAACTTGTTTTGAGACTGGCCACTTAAAATAGGTAGATTCATAGGTACAGACATGGTCTATGAAAAGAACTCAAAGATTTATATGAACGAAAAGGTGCACTAAAGACATTTAGGCATTTTTATCTAAGTCTAGACATAGAATGGATAATAGTTCATAGGACATTGCTGTGGGTACTTAAAATACAGGAGTGGGCCTACTTCGAACCTAGACATTCTAGTACTTGAAGCTCTGACGTTTTATGAGTGAAAAACACAGCTCTTTTGCAACACCGTTCAAAGCGTTATAACGTCTATCTGAGAATAACATTTATGCGTAATAGCGTGTAAGCGTTATAACGCGTCGACTAGAGAGGATTTACTTGCATGCAGCAATCCAACTCATTCTCATCCATATTCACAACAACTTCTTATTTACTTGTTTTATTTATGTTCTTAGTATTAACACCAACTTTTAGTGCCGATTTGTTACTTGTTTCACTTGTGTTTTGAGACTTGAACTTTGAGAGTAAACCAATCCTCGTGGGAGCGATCTCTTACTTTTTATCCACTTTATTACTTATGCAGCGTGTATACTTGCAATCGATATTGCGACTACAACACGAGCGCAACAAGCACACACTGCTATTATCCCATAAAGGAGTACCAGTTACCAAGAAACCCGGCGATCCCATACTAGAAGATGAAGTAATGAAACCATGCACATTCGAAACAAACTAGAAATTTGGAGAAGGAGACCGGTCCGAGGCTCTTTGTGGTTGGTGACAATAACTGGCCACGTTGGATTAGGTGTGAAGTGTAGCAAAAAGTGATGATTGCTTATATCGGTATAGTAGATGGAATCGGAGCGTAGCTTTGAGGTCGGGCTGATCCCATGCAATATTAAGATGAACCCTCGTATGAGCTTTCTATTTTAGGTTAGTTGAAGAGAACTATAACCTCGGCTTTTGTAACCAAGTTTGGTCGGGTTGACTAGAGTCCCCTAGAGCCATGAAGATTAAAGTCGGAAGATGAGAATTTGGAAGAATTTCGCGACAAGTGATTATGCTCTGCTTGTGGTCACCAATGTTCGAAGCACGGATCTCGGATGAAGATTAGACCCAGGGTATTTGGAGAAGTGTTTTGGATTGTAGAAGAAGTTGCTGAGGTAGATGATGTTGATCTCGTCGGGGGTGGTACATGCAAGCACTCAGATGCTTAAATCAGCAAGAGAAGTGGAGAGGTATGCAAGAAATGAAAGTGTACCTAATAATGGAGGGGTGCAGCTCTATTTATAGAGGTGGAAAGGGATCTGAAGCGTCGGATCTGACGATGTTCATCTGAGCCGTCCAAGTGAGATTGGGCGGAGCCAGTATCGAATTGGGCCTGGCCCAACTCTAATGTGAGGTTAAGCCCAGGCCGGAACATGCGTTAACTTTAATGTGACGTAGATACCATGGAGGCTTATTACGTGGCAGTAGGGCTTATATCATCACTTCTTCTTCTTCTTATCTGAAACACCCCTCTTCTTTCTTATTTCTTATTTCTTCTTTGTTCCTTTTCTTCTTTGTTCCTTTTCTTATATGTTCCTCATCTTCTCTATTCCTCTATCTGTTCCAATGGCAAGAAGCAATGTCTCATTGAATGCTGCATCAAGGCAAGGCTTACTCCCTGTATGTGGATGTGGGGTAGCTATGTGTTTATGGAGAACCAACAATAATGAAAACCGTGGAAGAAGATTCTGAAGGTGTATTAAATTTGGGGTAAGTAATATGCTTGATTTTATTTCTTCTGTTCCCTTTGATATTTTTGTTATTTCACTAAACCCTAACCCTATCTATATTTATCATTCTACGCAAAAGAGAGTAAGCTGCAACTTGTTTATCTAGGACGATGAACTAGACGTTGATCAGAATGACCATGGTCTCAGTTTCTGAAATAAATCAACCTCAAGCTGTGTCAATTCTTAAACCTGTGGAAGATGATTCTGCAACACAAACAATCTGTCAATGCAAATGTGGTGAAATTTTCAAAGATTGGGAGTCAAAAAAATTGCAAAGTTGAGGCTCAAGTTGTTAGATAAGAGGAAGAAGATTAGTTGGATGCAAGGAATTATAGTTTTACTCATTCTGTTTAAACTTTGTGGCATTCCAGAAATTTGATTTTCTTAAAAATTAGGGTTTAGGTCTACTTTTGATATCAAAGAAGTTTGTATCTTTGCGAATCTATGTGTAAACTCTTATCTAATTATCAATGAAGTTTTATTTTTGTACATTTAACTCAAGGATCACTTCGTATTAATTATCAATTTTGAATGTTTGTGAACTTTGTGATCTTTGTGGATCAATAAACTTTGTGTTAATTAAGTCACATTTCAACAGACCATAACAGATCATAACAGATTAATTATAATGAGACCATAACATATCAACGGACCAATAAGCGAGGATCAATTCTAAAAATGAGTCTTGGTCAAAGTTACCAAGACGGACCAATTACTAAACCATAATGGACCAATTACTAAACCAAATGCCAAGCAAGACTTTGATTAATTACTAAAGCAAGTACAACATGTTCCAAAACATAGAGACCAAATGATGTTACCGGACAAGTTGGTTAAAGTTACTAAACCAATTACTGAGACCATACAAAATACATAAACTTGCTTCCTAATTACAAAATACCAAGACAAGTTGGTCAAAGTTGATCAATTCCTAAGTACATAAACTCCTAATTAGAAAAGTACATAAACTTGCTTCCTTCATTCTTCACTCCACATTCTCTTGTGTCAATTCCACATGGTTGTTACTTCCTTCATCATCTTCAACTAGCGGTGGCTTGTTTGGGTCGAAACCAAAACCGATTGTAAAGTATAACATTTTTCTTTATCCTTGTACTAAACCTAGTCTTCTTTAGACCTAGGGTCATTTTTCTTGAAACTGGTATTTTACGAACAGACACAACAACATTTGGTGCATTAGAATTTGAAACTACTGCATTAGAATTTGTCAAAGCAACATCATTAACTGGTGCATCAGAATCTGTGATAATTATAGCAGCTGGTGCATTAGCAACATCATTATCTGGTTTCCTTTTTCTTGAAACTGGAAGTTTCTCAATTCTAATAGGGACAGTTATTGCAACTTGTGCATTAAAAGTTGTCACAACAGAGACATTTGGTTGAATTGGTGCTTCACAAGTTGGTTGAACTGGTGCTTCAAAAATTGGTGCGGAGACATTTGGTGTAACTTAAATTGGTGTAACTTCGATTAGTGTAACTTCAATTGGTGCTTCAAGAAGGAGCAGGGTTCTCGAGCGGGTCCACGAAATTCCTGATGGGGATATTCCGGTTCTCTCGACCGAGGGATTGGGGTTGGCCGACTTTGAGCAGTTCAAGAAGGAGCCAATGGTAGTTTGCGCTTCCCTGTGCATGGGCGTTGGTAAAGCCATGCAGGAGATGTCGAATGAACTTCAAGGTATTTTTAAACTTCTGGCCCGTCTTGCTTTTGCTTACAATCGGTCGATTGACTAACCTTTTCTGTCTTCACTTGCAGATGCTCGGGCTGAAAAGGACACTGCACTGGCCGATCTTGATGATGCAAAGAAGAAGCTGGAGAAGGCAGTTAAGTCCAAGAAAGAAGCATTCAGCAGGCCAAGGAGGACCGGGCCAAGTTAGTCAAGAAGAACAAAGAGCTTGCTGCTCAAATCAAGAGCCTGAAGAATGAAGCGGATGCCTTGGAGAAGGAAAAAGCCGATCTGGAAGTCAATAGGGCCGAGCTGGAGGCTCAGGTGCAGAAGGTGGTCGGGCTTGCTAGGGATGCAGCGCTCGACCAATTTCGGAACGCACTCGACCAGATGCGGGTGCTGAACTCAGACCTGAACATCAATTTTGATGAAAGCATGATAAAGCCCGAGCACTGCGTAGAAGACAACCAGATCGTGCTGCCTGAGGAGTTCGACGATCAAGGCAACACCATTTGAGCTCGCTCGGTTCTGTTCTGAAGCCCGCCTGCGAGCGGCGTAATTCTTGTAACATTTTGACTAGCCTTCGGGCATAACAATTTTCCGCCTTGGCGGTTTAACATTTAGGCGCTAGACTTTGGCCAAGGCCTTGGTTTGTAATGACATCTATTTTCACTTTATTTCATTTCGCTTTTATGCGGATTTACTTATTTTGTCCGTTCACCTTTTTCTAAGCTCTACGAACTTTAGGCCGGTCATGGGCCGCTATTTAGGACCTTGCGAGCATTCTTATTTTAGGTCGATTGGGTACTGGTTTGCTCTTTTTCGAAAGCATTCGTTGTAGGCCGCTCGGCTACCTACCCTCGTTTGCGGGTCGTTGCTTAACCGTCAAATAATGGTGCCAAAGTGGTGGCTCGGTTGGCTCGGCGACCTTCGTTTGGGCCAACTTCGGTGGCGTATTGAGTTTGGAGCCACGCCGATGGCGCTCGATTGGGCCATTTCGATGGCACTCGATTGGGCCACTTTGATGGCGCTCGATTGGGCCATTTCGATGGCACTCGATCGGGCCATTTCGATGGCGCTCGATTGGGCCATTTCGATGGCACTCGATTGGGCCACTTCGATGGCGCTCGATCGGGCCATTTCGATGGCACTCGATGTAGATCGTTTCGACGGCCTACTTTTATTCGTGGGTTGTTACTTCAACCCGAGCCATTTTGATGGCACATTACATTCGTTAGACAATTCTTGATCGCTCCTGCGCGCCGGGCATGTTGAGCGACCAGGCGCATTCTTTGCGAGAAAATAAAGTACAAAGCGATTTCAAAGGTCGGGCCTCGTTAAAAACCCGAGTGGGAAAAAGAGCGCCTGCCTGTCTTTCATTCATTGGTAGGTCGTTCATTACATTTAAACATAATATTTTCTAAGTTTCTCAGCATTCCACGTTCTGGGGATGGTCGCCCCTTCCATGGTCTCCAGCTCGTATGCCCCCTTGCCGGTCTTCTTAACGACCCGGTATGGACCTTCGATTGAGTCTTTGGCTTTCCATAGTGAGGCGTTCTTGTTTCCGACATCTGCACGTCTTAGAACGAGCTGGCCTATCGTGAAATCCCTCTTTTGAACACGGGTGTTGTACCTAGCTGCGACCTTCTGCTTGATCAATTGCTCTCTGAGTGATGCATGAGTGCGCAGCTCTTCAATCAGATCTAGCTTTTCTCAAATGGCTCGATCGTTGTCGACCATTATGGGTGGATTTGAAGTTCTCCAGTTCAGCTCGCCCATTTCTATGGGTATGACAGCATCAGTCCCATACACCAGCCTAAAGGGCGACTCCCCGGTCGATGAGTGGGGGGGTCGTCCTATATGCCCAGAGAACGGATTGGAGCTCTTCGACCCAATTCCCCTTTGCTTCGTCAAGTCTTCTTTTTAAACCACGCAGGATGACTCTGTTGGCTGCTTCAGCTTGGCCGTTTGTCTGTGGACGTTCGACCGAGGTGAAACGCTATTTCACCCCTAAGTCGGCCAACATTTCTCTAAACCTTTTATCTGCGCGGCCCGGGTCCCATTATGCTGTTATCAAGCTGCTGCGGGATTCCAAAACGGGCTAGTACACACACCGTGAAGAACTTGCTCACCTTTGCTGATGTGATGGTTGCAAGAGGCTCGGCCTCGACCACTTTGTGAAATAATCGACTGCCACGATCAAGAATTTGAACTGGCCTGGAGCAGGTGGAAACGGGCCTAGCAGATCCATGCCCCACCAGGAAAACGGCCAAGGTGAAACGAGACTTTGCAATTCTGAAGATGGTGCAACATGGACGTCGGCATGCACTTGACATTTCTTGCATTTACGAACTAACTTCTTAGCATCTTCGACCATGGGGGTGGCCAAGAATAACCCCCGAGAGCTTTCTTCGCTATAGATCGGGGCGCCTTGATGGCTCCTACATACACCCTCGTGGATATCTCTCAACACATGGTCGGCCGGCCAGATGATAGGCATCTCAGCAATGGGGATGAGAACCCTCTTCGATACAACTTTCCTTCTATCACTGAATATTTGGTCGCCCTTAACCTGACCAATTTTGCCTGCTTTTGGTCGCTTGGCTCTTCTCCTTCAACAATGTATCTTAGGATGGGTGCGATCCAATCATTATCTTGATCAACACAAAGAACGGCCAAAGATTGGCTTGGTTTGGTCGATACACTCGGCCGATTTAGAGTCTCCTGGATCAAGCTTCTGTGATTTCCAGGGCTTTTGGTACTTGCTAATTTTGAGAGGATGTCTGCTCGAACATTCTCAGTTCTGGGCACATGCTTTACTTCTGCTTAGTCGAACTGCTTGAGGAGCTCCCTTACTCTGGCCAAATAGCTTTTGAGCACGTCGTCTTTAGCATCATACAACTCTTTGATCTGTGAAACGACCAGCAAAGAATCTGAATGTAGTTCCACACGGTCGACATTGAAATCTCTGAGCAGTAGTAGCATGGCTATGCATGCCTCATACTCGGCTTGATTGTTCAACGTGTGGAAGGCAAAAGTCAAGGATACCTCCACAGCAAGGCCTTCTAAATTTTCTAATATCAGGCCCGCTCCACTACCTTTACTATTGGACATCCCATCTACGTGCAAAGTCCGTGTCATTTCTTTGGTTGATCGTGCGAAGGCGGGGTCATTTAATTTATAAAGTCGGCCAATACTTGTGCTTTGGCGGCCGATCCGATTCAAACTTAATACCAAACTCACTGAGTTCTACTGCCCACTTTATCATTCTTCCCGCCAGGTCAGGCCGATGAAGGACTTGCCTTATTGGTTGGTCGGTCCTCACCACGACCTGGTGGGCTACGAAATAGGGCCTCAATCTTCGTGCGGCCACCAGAAGTGCAAGAGCAAACTTTTCTATCTTTCGATATCTTTGCTCGGGCCCCTGCAGTACCTTGCTGATTGTTGCGCCCGAAAAAGTCCCCGAGGGAGAACCTTCCTCGTTTACAACTTTTCTAAAAAAGAAATCTTTCAATGAAGCCGCCACTAACATTTATTAAGGAAAACATTAGGAAAACCTTTTGGAAAGCAACTGGTCTTTCAAAACTCGAGAGATGTAGGTTGGAAATTCGGTTAGGTGTGGGGAAGGTATTAGCACTCCACACCTCCTTTCTACCGAAAGGAACCATTAATTCGATGTGTGGTTTTGAAGTGTTTGATTTGAAATGAATCGTTCTACTTCTTTTCTTTTCCTTTTTATTTGAAAGAGTTTTTTAGAAAACAAGAGAGAAAGAAATCTTTTTGGGATTTTTGAAAAGTGAAATTAAACTAAGATTTTTTAAAAGAGTGCTTGACGGGATGTGACCCGCTCCTACGTACCCTCAACGAGATGAGGGATCAAAGCTACGTAGTTCTTGGTTCTTAATCTTGAGAAAATCTGTGTTTTGTCTTTATCTTATCTTTGGGTTTTTGGAAATATGACTCAAGCGTTCATGAATACCAAACAAGCAATGGCTTCGAGTGGCGTTCATTATTAACTTGAAAGAAAAGTGTTGGAACAGGTAATCAATCGAGCAATTACTCAAGTGATCACTAGTTGCAGCGTTTTATTATCTTTTTGAAATGATTTTGGAAAAGGATGAATCATAGTGATGATTACCACTAATGACTCATATTGTTTTTGAATTTTGAATTAATTTGTATTTGATTAAGGTGTAGGAGCTTTCATGATAGTCAAACAAGCAAAAGCTTCGAGTGACTACCACTAGTAACTCCATCATTAACGATCAAACAAGCAATGGCTTCGAGTGATGGCTAATGATTTGTTTATGAAAAATGCCTTAGGTTTTTATTTGAAAACATTTGATTTTGGACTTGAAAAGAAAGTAGAACATAACAAATCTTTTTATTCAAAACCCGGAAGCAACCCTTATAAATTTGCAAGCGAAAGTAGTCAACAATTAATACACAAGAGCGCCATGAGGCATAAATCCAAGCTAACATGTGAGAGTGCAAGATAAGTATCAAGCAGGGCATGTATTTATTCAACCTAAAAGTTAAAAAACAATCTAGCAACATAAACCTCAAACCTAAGCCCTAACCCAAGGACACACATGGTGGAACCAAAACCCTAAAATCAAATCCTAATTATGGACCAAGCAATAGAAGATATTATTCAATGGAATAGGCCCACGGCCAAAACTAAGCATACAAGGAAAACTTTGAGCATTAAGCAAAAATCTATGATTATCTTACAAGAACTATTAAGAGATAAAACAAAGAATGAAAGGACAATTTGTACAAAATTAAATCAATTGAATCCTTTCTAGCCATCCTCACCACTTGGATTAAATACTCTAAGCACTTCGTGGGAGTCATTTAGCAAGATCATCAACAACCAACAACAACATAATTAAGTCACAAGAACACTAAACATTTAAACTATGAGATAGATTTGAATCCTTTCTTGCAATCTTCACCACTTTAAATCAAAAGCAACTAGGTACTTAGTGTGAATCCTCTTGCAAGATCATCAATAACTAAACCAAGAAATACATCCGAATCAAGCAAGACCTAATTTATTCAAAACATGCGAAATGAACATGATGTTAAACTATAAAATGAATTTGAATCCCTTCTTGCAATCTTCACCACTTTAAATCAAAAGTACTAGGTACTTAGTGGGAATCCTTTTGCAAGATCATCAAAATAAATCAAAATCAAGCAAAACCTAATTTATCCCACACAATGCGAAATGAACATGATATTAAACTATAAAATGAATTTGAATCCCTTCTTGCAATCTTCACCACTTTAAATCAAAAGTACTAGGTACTTAGTGGGAATCCTTTTACAAGATCATCAACAACTAAACAATATAGTAATTAAAACACATGAACTAATGAATGCATAAACCCAAATACTAAATAGAGTCATTTCTAGCTCTCTTCACTACTAAGATCAAAGTGCATTTTGCACTAGTAGGAATCATGGAGCCAAATCCTCAACAATTTACAATAAGCATAACATCTAATACTAGATAAAATGTTAACAACAAAATCAAACAAAGAAATAACAAAATCAATTTGAAGATGTTTTTAACCACATATATGCGAAACTTAAATCACATTTTATTTAACAAGAGAACACAAAAACTAACATAAGAACAACATGAATCCACTTATTTTAGGGTGAGATAACAAACCTCACCCTCAACCACAATAAACTACATTGTATGAAAAATGATGATATGCAAAGGGAATGAAGGAAGGAAAATGAGTTTTAATGCAAAGTATTTGGAGATGATGCAAAGGGACTATAAATTTACCTTCTCTCTAAGATGGAAAAGAAAATTGAAGAAATAGAGGAGAGAACAACAAGATGAAGCTTCGGCCTAGCAAGGAGAAGAAGGAAATGAAAATGGTGTGATGAATTCCTTGAGTGTGAGAGGTAGATTGAAGGTATTTGGGTGAATGAAAGTTGAAAAATGAATGGAGGAAAATGGGGGAGAGGCTACGGTTTTGAGGAGGAAGAGGAGAGGAGAATTGCTAGCTAGGGTTTTTCTTGAATGTGAGAGTGATAGCCAAAAGATCCATGAGGTGGGGAAATGGGAAGTATTTATAGGGGTTTTTAGGTTTAAGGGTATTTTAGTCTTCTCATCTTTGATGGGCTCTAGGATTTGATTTTATTTTTGAATGGATGGCTAGGATTATTAGTCACATGGATTAGGGGTATTTAGAAAACACAAGTGTGTGAGAGAAATGAGTGAAGGTGGTGCATGCATGCATGCAAAAAAAGAAAGGGAATTTTGTGAACAAAAATCTAATTTTGGAATGGTGCCTCTTGTAAGATAGGGTTAGGGGTATTATGGTGAGGGAATGTTCTCAAAAAGGTAAAATGGTGTTTTTTGGTGGAGAGGTTAGTGTAAGTGTGTGGAATAAATTACCAAAATGGGCAAAATTGAGGATATGATCAAATCAAAACTTGGTGAGTAAGAAATGAGGTGTGTAGAAGCTTCTAGAGAGAGAGAGAGAGAGAGAGAGAGGGCTGCGATAACAGCTGAAATGTGGGAGAAAAAATAAAAAAATGCTTGTTTTTGGTATTTTGTCTTATTGAGGACACTTCCCATTTTTGCATTTTGAATTTTGAATTTTTGGGCATGCAAAATGGGAATGCACCTATTAGAAGTATGTTACATGTTTTTGGACATCATAAAGTAACCTCCCCAATTATTCTAGACAAGCAAAATTGTCATTTAAAAATTGGGAATTTTTAATGATCTTTTAGCATTTTTTTATGCAATAAAAATAGGAAAATGCATTTTAATTATTTTGGGCTAGGATGTTTTCTCTAAAAATCGTACAAAAATTATCTTGGATAAGAAAAATGTACTTTTGGTGTGTGCCTATTTTTGACGAGAAAATCATCCCGTTGCGAAAAATGACCAAAATGCCCCTTACCCTAAAAAATCCTAATTTGTCTAAAAGTGCATTTCAATTCCAAAAATGATTTTAGAAACTTTGAAATGACTTTTAGGACCCTAAATGCAATGCATGATGCTTTTTCTTTTATTTATTTATTTTTGGGGAAAATTAGGTTTTGACTAGTTTGAGGACAAAATTGGGGTATGACAATTTGCCTCTTTATCTAGATTTTAACGAGGAATATGAATTGGCCGAAACATATTCCAAGGCAAAATAGAGATAAAGAATTCAGAAATTATACCGATTTTGTCCATTTAGGAAAAACCCGAATTTTTCTTTCTGCTTTCTCCTTCTTCTTTGGATTTTTTTTCTTTTTTTTTTTTTTTTTTTTTTTTTTTTGACGAAAAGATAAAAGTGGGTACTGGCGTGGCCGAAAGCGATAAATGGGCACTTGGCGTGCAAAAAGCGGTAAAATGCCCAAAGTTGCCTAAAACTCAGTAATCCTTAAACGAACTTCGCGAATCCGAGTTTGCACGTGGCTTGGAGGAGCACGTTTCGAAATCTTTGGTCTTTCGAGCGGCCGGGGATCGTTATCACCCGAATCGATATACTGAGATCAATCATGCGCCCATCGTATCTTAGGTCGATACAACTATTCCGCTGCGCCTCGCATGGGGTCTGCGGTCCATCGCGTTGCTCGTGATACGATGTGAGACCTCTTTTGCACACTTGGGCGCTCTTTTCCTCTTTTTGCGCGCTTGGGCACTCTCTTTTCTTCTTTTGCGTGCTTGGACGCTCTCTTTTCCTTTTGCGCGCTTGGGCGCGCTCTTTTTTCTTTTTCTCATTCTTTCTTTCTAATCTCTCCATGAAGGAGTTCCTTACAAGTCGAACATTAATGCCAAGTACCTATCCATCTTTGTACGCAAGTGAGATGAACAAACGCATGCAATGCAAATGCCATGATTGCTATTTTCTTTTTCTTTTCCTCATGGTGAATGTAATGCAAACGCTGAATTTTCTTTACTTTATGATGCATGGTGATGAGTGTATGATTTTATGCTTGATGCATGTAATGCATGACTTTTTTTTTTTTTTTTTTTTTTTTTTTTTTGGCCGCCCGATCAACTCGGAACTTGTATCATGGGACACCACAACCATCCGTGATAATACTTTGGGAGCCGGGCTCTGTCTTCTTGTTCTAGCGCAACAGGACTCCTTATTTGATTTTTGTGAGTTTACTTGACTAAAAGATCGTCTCTTTTGTTGTTATTTTCAAAAATTTCGCAATGATCTTAATGCTCGACCTATGCATA
Organism: Oxytropis ochrocephala; assembly: GCA_020916435.1. Classification (NCBI taxonomy): domain Eukaryota; kingdom Viridiplantae; phylum Streptophyta; class Magnoliopsida; order Fabales; family Fabaceae; genus Oxytropis; species Oxytropis ochrocephala. The sequence goes on from CM037095.1 coordinate 49,544,944, forward strand.
TTTCCATGATTTATCTATCATCTACTCAGAAACGTAATTTTAAAGCAAAAATGAAAAGAAAGCAACGAATCGATAAAGTGAAAAATTTGGACTTTTATTCATAGGGAAGTCGACGCGTGCGTAATGTCACTGATCGAAAGGAGTACATTGGAAATTTTTTTGAAACTAAAAAAAACAAGAAAAATGGACGCAATAGATCTTATGAATATTCTTTGTCTCTGGAGCATTTGATACCAACTGCTCATATTTATAACTTTGATCATCCTTTTATCCAAGCTTTTGGAGACATTTGCTTGCCCCTTTTAACTCCTTAAGTCCAACTTTTTCGACCCTAATTTTTTCTGGATCGCCTCTTTCGGTTTTCAATCCACCGGTCGCTCAATTTTGCCTAGGTTGCCTCTCTCGGTTTTCAACCTAGCGAGCTAATTCTTGTTTGACTCATCTTCCTCTTTTTTCCTTTTACTTTTCTCAAAGCGTAATACTTCTTGGTGAATCTGAATTGACTGGGTTTCTGAGTTCTTCACCATCCATGTTGGTGAGTATTAATGCTCCTCCAGAGAAGGCTTTCTTTACCACATATGGTCCGTCATAGGTAGGGGTCCATTTCCCACGAGGGTCACTTTGAATAGGCGAGAATCTTTTTGAGCACAAGGTCTCCTCATTTGAATTCTCGGTGACGAACTTTCTTGTCAAATGTGTTTTCATTCTTTCTTTGGTACAACCGACCATGACACGTAGCTGCAATTTCTTCTCTTCAATGAGGTTCAACCGATCTAGACGAGTTTGAACCCATTCACCTCTTCTAACTTGGCTTCCATGAGCACTCGGAGAGATGGTATCTCAACCTCGATGGGAAGAAGCGCTTCGACCCATACACTAGAGAAAGGGGTTGCCCGGCCGAAGTGCGTCATCAAGCACGATACCGTGCAAAGCAAAGGGAAGCATTTCGTGCGATCCTTGTAGGTCACTACCATTTTCTCGCACAATTCTCTTGATATTCTTGTTGGTCGCTTCAATCGCCCCATTCATCTTTGGACGGTAGGGAGAGGAATTGTGATGCTTAATCTTAAACTCAGGCACAACTCTTTCATCATTTTACTATTGATTGCTACCATTATCTGTGATGATTTTATCCGGGAGACCATAGCGACACACCGTGTCCTTCTTTACAAACTTGGCAACCACGGAACTAGTTATCTTTGGAATATGAGGCGCTTTCAACCCATTTAGTGAAGTAATCAATTGCAACTAGAATGAAGCGGTGCCCATTTGACGCCTTGGGCTCTATGGGACCAATGACATCCATGCGCCACATTGAAAATGGCCAAGATGCGGTCAAGACATTTAACGGGCCGATGGAACATGAATATGATCAAAGCATAAATCGACATTTGTGGCATTTTCTCACAAAAACAGTGTGATCACCTTCCATCCGCAGCCAGTAATAACCAGCCCTTAATATCTTTCTTGCCATAGTATGCCCACTGGAAGGAGTCCCGAATGTGCCTTCATGCACTTCTCTCATGATCTTTTCTCGCTTCCTCCTTGGCACACACCTAAGGAGTATTTTATCATGGTTCCTCTTGTAAAGTACTTCACCGCTCAAGAAGAAGTTCATTGACAACCTTCTAAGTGTTCTTTTATCATTTTCTGATGCCCCTGGAGGATACTCTCTGCTCCGGATGTCTTGTTTGATGTCATGATACCAAGGCTTATCATCTTCTTCATCTTCAATTCTTTGTGCAGGAGTGGTGATAATGTGCCGCAAACTTCGATGTCGAATTCTCGACCGGGTCAAGTTCTTATCACACGGTGACATTAAACATGGAGGACAAAGTAGCGATTGCATCACCGGTGATTCTCTGCGAGGCGAATCTTTGAAATGTGATTTCTTCAAAGGGTTCAACCAATTCTCGGATATAATCCCTATAGAGTATCAACTCGGGATCTACGGCCTCCCAATCTCCATTCATTTGATGAATGACTAGAGCCGAGTCTCCGTACACTTCTAGTCTTTTGACTTTCCACTCTAAAGTGCTGAATACCGAATACATGCTTCAGACTGCAATATTGTTTGTGACATAGAAACTTAGTCTAGTGGTGGTGGTATGAAACGATTGTCGTCGGGAAATCAACACCGCCTGACCCGTGCCCATAATCTGTGGAAGCGCCATCGAACACTACTCTCCACCTTTTGTTCTCTCGGGGACTTTCCTTCTTCAAACAGAGCCATAATGTCTTCATCCGGGAAATCACACCGCATTGATCGATAATCTTCAATAGGTCGATGTGCGGTATTCGCCAACGCACTACCTTTTATGGCCTTTTGAGTGACATAAAGAAGATCATATTTCGACAACCGCATCTCGCTATCCGCGATTCTTCCTGTGAGGCGTGCTTCTCAAGATATACTTGATAGGATCCATCTTTGACACTAACCAAGTGGTATGACTTAACATGTACTGCCTTAAACGGTGAGCAGCCCAAGCCAAGGCGACACAAGTCTTTTCTAGTAATGAGTATCTTGTCTCACAGTCAGTGAACTTCTTGCTCGGATAATAAATTGCATGCTCTTTCTTGCGGGCCGTCATGTTGCCCTAGCACACAACCCCATCGAATTTTCTAACACGATCGATACAAGATCAAAGGTCCGCCATGCACCTGGAGGCATTAAAATAGGTGGATTCGCAAGTATTTCTTAATCTTCTCAAAAGCTTCTTGGCAGTCATCATTCCATTTAGTCTCTTGATTCTTGCACAGAACTTGAAAATCGGCTCACATGTGGCGATTAAGCGGAAGATGAACTCGGAAATATAGTTCAATCTTCCAAGAAAACCCCGAACTTCTTTCTCTGTTTCTAGAGCAGGCATTTCGAGAATTGCACGCACTTTGTCCGGGTCCACCTCTATCCTTTTTGATCGACGATAAACCCTAACGCTTTTCCGACCTCACCCCGGAAGGTGCACTTGGCGAGTTTAACTCGAGCTTGAACTTTCTCAACCGCTCAAGAGCTTCTCGCAAGTTAACAATATGCTCCTCATCGGTTTTGGACTTTGCAATCATATCATCCACATAGACCTCTATTTCTTTGTGCATCATGTCATGAAACAATGTGACCATAGCCCTTTGATAGGTAGTAGCAGGCTTTTTCAAACCGAACGGCATGACTTTATAATGTAACGCCCCCAAAGCGGTCGTAAAAGTCGTCTTCTCCATATCCTCGGGAGCCATTTTAATCGATTATAACCCGAATACCCGCCCATGAAGGAGAAAAGAGAGTGTTTGTCTGTGCTATCTACTAGAACATCAATATGAGGCAAAGGAAAGTCATCTTTGGGATCGCCCGATTCGGATCTCTGTAATCAACGCACATTCTAACTTTCCCATCCTTTTTGGGCACTGCACAATGTTAGCAACCCATTGTGGGTATTTAGCTACGGCTAGAAACCAGCCACAACCGCTTCTTCACCTCATCTCTCGATCTTTAAAGACATCTCGAAGCTTCATCCTCCTTAACTCACATTTAACAGGAGAGCACTCAGCTTGATCGGCAACTTGTGCACCACTATATCTCAGATCTAATCAGGGCATATCCTCATACGACCATGCAAAGACGTCAACATAATCACGCAGGAGTTGGACCAACCTCTCATATTCCCCTTTTTCATTGACGTGCCAACCTTAACTTCTTTCTTTTCACCCTCTCGTGCCTAAATTGACGGTCTCAACAGGTTTCCTCATATGGTAGAATAACCTTTTCTTCTTGCTCAACCATTCTCATCAATTCCGAGGAGTCCCGGTCATCCTCAACATCCTCCTCACTTGATTAACGGGGTAATCAAAATTAACATATGAACCATTGGCATTATTATTTCAGAGACATTCATTTTTGATCCGCATTTATGGAATAGAAAAGCAATGAACAAGCAAAAATGGAGACACAAAATGAAGACACAAAAAGCAATTTTTATTAATTTGAGAATTCAAAACTACATTTTATTGATAGATGATATCTTAAAAGAAAACATGCATGCCCTTATGAAAATGTCCTAAGGCCTTGGGCAGAGCCAAAGGATTTGCATTACAAAAATCATTACTTTGAAATGAAAACAACAGGAAATCGACGATCTTCCAGCTTGCCAACTTCTTCTCCCCGCCACATGCGGCAAACCATATCCCGACCTCTCTCTCTTCTTCTTGACTAACTCTTCCTCGACGCATACTATCTCGGTTGTATTGTTCATCTTCCTCACCCCATCCTGTGGGCTGGATGTCTTCTATTCGAATTTGAGCGCTCGCAGGAACATCATATCTGACCAAGTAATCAAACTTTCCACTGGGCTCTCCTAGAGTATCCCAACATCCTTCCTTTGTAGGCACTACTGTTATGTCCTTAATGGTTTCTTCTTTGCATGAGAAAGGAACTGGGTCTTTAATGATCGCCTTTGGTCGAGCACTGACTTGAACCATTCTTGGATCGGATTTGCGCAGAATTTCAATCGGCTTTTTGGTCTCTCTACCGCCGTCTGAATATAGAGTCAACACTTCATCCCCCATACCATGAGTTCCTACCTGGACCATGTATCGATCCATCAAGTCCTGCAAGATCCTCTTGAAGGTTTCACAATCTCCCACACACAAAGAGTCAGCGCACCCTTCTTCATGGCAACACCCTTTTTTAACAACCTCAGCTCGGCATAACTCAGCGTAAATGACACTTAGAGGAGTCTTGATCTCGTGCACTTCCTTTACCAATCGTCCAACAGAACTTTCTATAGCGTTGGTAGTTGGCTCTCGATGACCCTAAGGGTTAGTGGTAATATTTGGATCCTCTTGCTTGAAAGTTATGCCTTTTGCATCTATCAAATCTTGTACCACTATCTTGAAGGCTTTGCAGTCTTCCACAACATGCCCCACTGCTCCTTCATGGAAAGCACAGGTGCTATTGGGATTGTACCCCTTGAAGTAAGGTGGTTGGACAGGTTTCATGGGCCTTGTGTTACTGAGCTTGTGGGTGATGAGGTAGTTAAAAAGGTCTGTGTAGGACATGGGAATTGGGTCAAAGGTTCTGTTTTGGTAGGTCTTTTGGTAGTTGCTTTGGACGTTGTTTTGGAATGGACTGGCTGTCTGTGCGGGGGTGGGAACTGGAATATTGGGTGGCTGATATGGCGGGTTGATGGTGATAGCATTGGTTTCTCCTTCCTTCTTTTTGGGAAAGCTGGAGAATGACTTTTTCTGGGGGTTTGTATTACTGGTGAATCCTTGTGTAATCTTTCCGCTTCTCAATCCACTTTCCAACCTCTCTCCCACAATCACCAAATCTGAGAAATTGGACGAGACACTACTAATCAGGCGGTCATAATACAACGACGGCAAGGTTTCCATAAACATAGAGACCAACTCTTTGTCTAGCAAAGGGGGCGTAACTTGCGCAGCCAAAGCCCTCCATCTCTCGGGCATACTCCTTGAATGATTCATCGTCTTTCTTACTCATGTTCTGCATTTATGTGTCCGATCCGCGCCATATCCGCATTGTATTGATCTTGTTTGAGAAAAGCATCGCCAAATCCTTCCAAAGAATGGATTTGGGGACGGCTCTAACTTCATGTACCAATTAAGAGATGCCCCGGCCTAGGTTGTCTTGGAAGCAATGGATTAGTAGTTTGTCATCCCGGGAGTAAGTAGACATTTTCTCGCAGTGACATCGTCGGATGACTCTTTGGGCAAGTAGCACCTCTATACTTGTCAAAGTCGGGGACCTTGAACTTTGGGGGGCAAGCACCACATCGGGGATAAGGCACAAATCTCTAGCCTCTTTAGCTCAAGCCAAAACCTTCAACCATCCTTAGCCTTTCTTCTAACATTTGGAATTGTTCCTTGGTCCGTCTTTGCTCAATGGAATAACCCGGGAGAATTGCTTACAACATATTGCGGTGGCGCGATTGAGCATCGAGCACAGGGATAAGCAGAGTTGCTCGACACGGCCCCGAGTCTGCGGAAAACACACGGTGGTGGTGTAGTGAGATTCGAGGAGTGGACCGAGGTATAACAATTGGATGGGGAATCTGACCCCGGGTTCAAGTGATTATTCTTCCGTCCAACAGACGTTGGTCGCACATTCTCAATCGTCGACACAGACCAAAGATCATCGATTTGCTTCTTGACTTGGGGGAGTGTATCCCAAAGGAAGGCCGTAGCAAAGCCATCGGGCGGCCGAAAGTCATTCCCATCTTTCAAGGACAACGAAGCCTCATCACCTCACTCATCTCGCGCTTTAAAGCATTCATCTCGTTTCTCATTTCGTGATCATTCTCGATTGGAGCTACCAGAGCCGATCGGGTTCTCGATTACTCGTACCATGAGGGTCGGGTTTGCTCCACTTCCATTTGCTGAGTCTGGAATAAGAGGATTCTGATTCTCCGCTGCTGGCTGAGGTGGATCGATATCTGCTAAGATTGCCATCCTCCGCCCGTGAGCGTGTCCAATACCGGATGTTGTCGCACCAACTTGTCTTTTCTCGCTTATTTGAGACGTTTATTACATAAGAGCTAAAAAAAGAAAGATGCATGAATGAATGTATGAATGTATGCATAATGCTTGCTCAACGTCGGGAACCACGTAATGCCTCATCTTGTTTTAAGCGCGTCAACTTTCCTTCCTTTCTCTTTTCTTTTTTCTTTCTTTATTTTTCTTATTTTTTTCCTTTTTTTTTATTTCTTTCTTTTTTAGTATATTTTTTCTTATTATTCTTTTTCTCTTTTTTTCTTAGAAAATGAAAGGAACGAGGAATCAAAATAGCAAACCAAACACTTCATTTATTAAGGACAACGAGCTTTAACGACTTTTGCCAAGGGAAAAGATGGTACCATCTTCATAACGAAATAAAGTAAAGGGGTACAATATTTCAGAATACAATATTCAGAGTAAATGTTTTAGATAAAGAAGTACATCTACTCAACTTAATTACAAATGGCTTTAAACTCTTCGGCTCTCTTCCTTTTCTTGTTGACTCTTGCTCCCTGAGATTGTTCCTTGAACTCCATGACCAATGCCGGCAATACTTCACAAACTTGTACACCTCGGGAGGGTGTTGAAGAAGTACATTTCGGCCTCTACGCTCTTGGATTTCTGGGAATTCCTGCCATAGCTTGACTAGCTAGCTCGGATAGCTTTGAGAACTTGCTCTTCCACATCTGGATTTCCTCTCTTAGCTCTTTAATGATCTCTTGCTCCTCAATTTTCCCTATCAATTCCAAGTAGCGCTCTTCCCAATACTGACTCTCAACTCGAACTTGCCTGTAGGCCTCTCTGCATCGCGAAGGTTACCTTTTAATTCACCAAATATTTCTCTCTCAAAACTCAAGGCTTTGCTGATATTCCTTGAGGATCTCCTCAACAGCATTTTTTTCTTGCTCGAGGTTCCTAAGTCGACTCTCGGCTCCTCACCAAGTGTGATTCTTGCTCGATGGTGGGCTAGTGTCTTCCACTCTTGGGCCTCCTCAAGCGCCTTCCTTGCTTTCTCGCTTGTACTTCCGAGTTCTTCTCTGCTCTCTTTCGTAAATCCACTGGGCCTCTATCTTGCTTTGTTCTTCTTTCTTGAATCGTTTGACACTCTCTTCCACAGCGGTCATCTTGATAGCATTTTCTTCCTCTAACCTTTCCTTCTCTAGAGTCGTCTCTTCTAACTTGGCCTGCAAGGCTCTCTTCTCTTCTTCTACCTTTGCCAAGGTGAATTTGGCTTCGTTCAACTCTTCAAAAGTAGGGACATAGGGTTTGGAATCTCCTCCTCAAGGGTAAGCATCCCTCGACTCGGTGATCTCACACTTTGAAGTTTGTCCTAAGCCATTGATTGAAGGTGACATCACTGGTTCTTTTTGACAATTCTTCACTTCCTTTTTGCAATCATGGATTCCCATGATCGTTGAACTCTTCAAGCAAATCACCGCATTTAGGCATCCCCTTATAGAGGTAAACACGGGACATCATGCTTTCGGAGGTGAGTTCTTCATCGCAGAACCGAGTTGCCTTAAAGTCAATGAAGGGTTATAGTTGATACACCCTTGAGTCCCCATGAGAGGCACATTCTCAAAGCTTCCACAACCGAAACAAACACCATAGGTCCGTCTATTCCAACATGCAATGTGTACCATCGAATTTGGAGATCATTAAGGTTTTTCGTAAACTCAAACCATTCTCAAGTAGTTCGACCTTCACCTCACAACTTAGAGCATAGGAAATTAACTCTTTGACATCTAGAGGCGGTTATGGACCACATGAAGAATGAGCTGCATAGAGGACGTGAATGTAAATGCATATTTTCTTTTGTACTGAATCGATCGCGTGGCGAGTGAAGGCATGATATGTGTTAGCAAGAATAAATGCAAGACGGATTGATAGGGTTCTTGGCATCTTTGAAAGCTAAGAACGCACCAATTGCATCTTCATCAATATACTTCTCTATTTGAGGGAAAAGAACGACCCCAAATATGGTAAGAGCTAATACCAACTTGAATGGACCCCAATTCTTGGCCAGAGCATAAGATTGCATCAGGTCTTCGAAGTATTCTTGTGGATACCCGGCTACACCATTTCTTTTCAACTTCAGAACTTCAACTCGATCCTTACCAATCCTCAACAACGTTGCTAACCTCTCATCGTTGTATCAGATCCCGGAATTGGTAGGGTCTTGCATGAGCAGGAAAATCCCAAAAGTCGCTCATACTCTTCTAATGTGGGCGAAAGTGAAAGTTCTTGAAGAAGAAGCACCTCATATCGTAATCATAGAATTGGCTTAAAGCCACAAGAGCATCTTCTTGAACATTCAACTGCAAGAGCTTGTGGATATTCCCATATGTTAAATCGAAGGAATCCTCTCAATTGGACCCATGAGGGTCGCACACTGCCGTCTCAAGCTACCAACATCCACTTTCTTTACAATCGGGAGGCGAGAAGTAAGTGAAGCTTTGCTACTTGATTCCATTTTGATACACCTATGACAAGATGGTGCATTATTCGGTGGTCCTCGACAAGCAAATGCAAATGAGATGCACTATGAATGCATGAATTGCAGAAACTTAAGTTTTATGCAATGCGGGGATGTATGCAAATGACGATGATGCTTTATGCAAATGCAAGGTTAGGAAAAACTTTATTTGCGATAACTCAGTTTCCTTTTTTGAAAGTACGGACCGTACACTTTCTTCATATAGACCGTAGGAAGAAAGCTACAGAGGTAACTCTTCCTTTCCCTTTTTGAAATAAAGTGGGTCATATGTCGCTTTTACAGAACGGCCAAAAGAAAAGGCTACAACGGCAACCCTTTCTTTTTTTTTTTTTTTTTTTTTTTTGAAAATCTTCTTTTAGGAAAGACATGTCTAAACTACAATGCAACACACAATTTGTATGTCCTCGTGTCCTACAAAGGTGGGAATCCTAAGTTCTAGTGGCAACTTCAAAGGTTCCTTCCATGTAGTTCTAATTCACACCTTCACAATGGCTACCAGAGCTATAGAATCCTCATGCCGACATTCACAAATGTAGAGAACTACCAAGTGTGAAGCGCCATGAGAAAGCGCACTGTTGAGACTTTCATGAGTATCGATGCACAAAGGTCTCGAATGACGATACTAATCGTCTCCACTCTCCTAGGTGTTTGTTGGATCCGGCATAGGAGCCCACTCATAACATACAAAATGTAAGGTGTGAAAGTGTGTGATTGAGGACATACTTTCTAAAATCTACCCTCCCCACCTGCAAGGAAAAAGCCAGACCAGTCCAGATAGAAGCAAATAGTAACATGTCGTCTACCCTAAGGTTTAGCATTATTTCAAAACAAATGAACTAACCTAAGGTGTCATCAACAACCATATATAGCTTACCTCAAGAAAAGGAGCAGAGAAGAAGGGATTATAATAGATGGGGGAAAGCATGCATAATTACAAGCATATGAAGAAAGAAAAGGAAAAAGGTAAGGAAATGAAGAAGTAAAACGAAAAATAATTCAAATCAAACATTTTGAACCACACATCGGACTAATTAGGTTTGACCCACTTATATTTTTTTAAAATAAATTTCCCCAGTGAAGTCGCCAGCTGTTGCGCCCGAAAAAGTCCCCGAGGGAGAACCTTCCTCGTTTACAACTTTTCTAAAAAAGAAATCTTTCAATGAAGCCGCCACTAACATTTATTAAGGAAAACATTAGGAAAACCTTTTGAAAGCAAACTGGTCTTTCAAAACTCGAGAGATGTAGGTTCGGGGCTCGGTTAGGTGTGGGGAAGGTATTAGCACCCACACCTCCTTTCTACCGAAAGGGAACCATTAATTCGATGTGTGGTTTTGAAGTGTTTGATTTGAAATGAATCGTTCTACTTCTTTTCTTTTCCTTTTATTTGAAAGAGTTTTTAGAAAACAAGAGAGAAAGAAATCTTTTTGGGATTTTTGAAAAGTGAAATTAAACTAAGATTTTTTAAAAGAGTGCTTGACGGGATGTGACCGCTCCTACGCACCTCAACGAGATGAGGATCAAAGCTACGTAGTTCTTGGTTCTTAATCTTGAGAAAATCTGTGTTTTGTCTTTATCTTATCTTTGGGTTTTTGGAAATATGACTCAAGCGCTCATGAATACCAAACAAGCAATGGCTTCGAGTGGCGTTCATTATTAACTTGAAAGAAAAGTGTTGGAACCGGTAATCAATCGAGCAATTACTCAAGTGATCACTAGTTGCAACGTTTTATTATCTTTTTGAAATGATTTTGGAAAAGGATGAATCATAGTGATGATTACCACTAATGACTCATATTGTTTTTGAATTTTGAATTAATTTGTATTTGATTAAGGTGTGGAGCTTTCATGATAGTCAAACAAGCAAAAGCTTCGAGTGACTACCATCTGGTAACTCCATCATTAACGATCAAACAAGCAATGGCTTCGAGTGATGGCTAATGATTTGTTTATGAAAATGCCTTAGGTTTTTATTTGAAAACATTTGATTTTCGACTTGAAAAGAAAGTAGAACATAACAAATCTTTTTATTCAAAACCGAGAAGCAACCTTATAAATTTGCAAGCTTAAAGTAGTCAACAATTAATACACAAGAGCGCCATGAGGCATAAATCCAAGCTAACATGTGAGAGTGCAAGATAAGTATCAAGCGGGGCATGTATTTATTCAACCTAAAAGTTAAAAACAATCTAGCAACATAAACCTCAAACCTAAGCCCTAACCCAAGGACACACATGGTGGAACCAAAACCCTAAAATCAAATCCTAATTATGGACCAAGCAATAGAAGATATTATTCAATGGAATAGGCCCACGGCCAAAACTAAGCATACAAGGAAAACTTTGAGCATTAAGCAAAAATCTATGATTATCTTACAAGAACTATTAAGAGATAAAGCAAAGAATGAAAGGACAATTTGTACAAAATTAAATCAATTGAATCCTTTCTAGCCATCCTCACCACTTGGATTAAATACTCTAAGCACTTCAGGAGTCATTTAGCAAGATCATCAACAACCAACAACAACATAATTAAGTCACAAGAACACTAAACATTTAAACTATGAGATAGATTTGAATCCTTTCTTGCAATCTTCACCACTTTAAATCAAAAGCAACTAGGTACTTAGTGTGAATCCTCTTGCAAGATCATCAATAACTAAACCAAGAAATACATCCGAATCAAGCAAGACCTAATTTATTCAAAACATGCGAAATGAACATGATGTTAAACTATAAAATGAATTTGAATCCCTTCTTGCAATCTTCACCACTTTAAATCAAAAGTACTAGGTACTTAGTGGGAATCCTTTTGCAAGATCATCAAAATAAATCAAAATCAAGCAAAACCTAATTTATCCCACACAATGCGAAATGAACATGATATTAAACTATAAAATGAATTTGAATCCCTTCTTGCAATCTTCACCACTTTAAATCAAAAGTACTAGGTACTTAGTGGGAATCCTTTTACAAGATCATCAACAACTAAACAATATAGTAATTAAAACACATGAACTAATGAATGCATAAACCCAAATACTAAATAGAGTCATTTCTAGCTCTCTTCACTACTAAGATCAAAGTGCATTTTGCACTAGTAGGAATCATGGAGCCAAATCCTCAACAATTTACAATAAGCATAACATCTAATACTAGATAAAATGTTAACAACAAAATCAAACAAAGAAATAACAAAATCAATTTGAAGATGTTTTTAACCACATATATGCGAAACTTAAATCACATTTTATTTAACAAGAGAACACAAAAACTAACATAAGAACAACATGAATCCACTTATTTTAGGGTGAGATAACAAACCTCACCCTCAACCACAATAAACTACATTGTATGAAAAATGATGATATGCAAAGGGAATGAAGGAAGGAAAATGAGTTTTAATGCAAAGTATTTGGAGATGATGCAAAGGGACTATAAATTTACCTTCTCTCTAAGATGGAAAAGAAAATTGAAGAAATAGAGGAGAGAACAACAAGATGAAGCTTGGCCTAGCAAGGAGAAGAAGGAAATGAAAATGGTGTGATGAATTCCTTGAGTGTGAGAGGTAGATTGAAGGTATTTGGGTGAATGAAAGTTGAAAAATGAATGGAGGAAAATGGGGAGAGGCTACGGTTTTGAGGAGGAAGAGGAGAGGAGAATTGCTAGCTAGGGTTTTTCTTGAATGTGAGAGTGATAGCCAAAAGATCCATGAGTGGGGAAATGGGAAGTATTTATAGGGTTTTTAGGTTTAAGGGTATTTTAGTCTTCTCATCTTTGATGGGCTCTAGGATTTTGATTTTATTTTTGAATGGATGGCTAGGATTATTAGTCACATGGATTAGGGTATTTAGAAAACACAAGTGTGTGAGAGAAATGAGTGAAGGTGGCGCATGCATGCATGCAAAAAAGAAAGGGAATTTTGTGAACAAAAATCTAATTTTGGAATGGTGCCTCTTGTAAGATAGGGTTAGGGGTATTATGGTGAGGGAATGTTCTCAAAAAGGTAAAATGGTGTTTTTTGGTGGAGAGGTTAGTGTAAGTGTGTGGAATAAATTACCAAAATGGGCAAAATTGAGGATATGATCAAATCAAAACTTGGTGAGTAAGAAATGAGGTGTGTAGAAGCTTCTAGAGAGAGAGAGAGAGAGAGAGAGGGCTGCGCATAACAGCTGAAATGTGGGAGAAAAAATAAAAAAAAATGCTTGTTTTTTGGTATTTTGTCTTATTGAGGACACTTCCCATTTTTGCATTTTGAATTTTGAATTTTTGGGCATGCAAAATGGGAATGCACCTATTAGAAGTATGTTACATGTTTTTGGACATCATAAAGTAACCTCCCCAATTATTCTAGACAAGCAAAAATTGTCATTTAAAAATTGGGGAATTTTTAATGATCTTTTAGCATTTTTTATGCAATAAAAATAGGGAAAATGCATTTTAATTATTTTGGGCTAGGATGTTTTCTCTAAAAATCGTACAAAAATTATCTTGGATAAGAGAAAAATGTACTTTTGGTGTGTGCATATTTTTGACGAGAAAATCATCCCGCTATAAAAATGACCAAAATGCCCCTTACCCTAAAAATCCTAATTTGTCCAAAAGTGCATTTCAATTCCAAAAATGATTTTAGAAACTTTGAAATGACTTTTAGGACCCTAAATGCAATGCATGATGCTTTTTCTTTTATTTATTTATTTTTGGGAAAATTAGGTTTTGACCTAAGCCGGACAAAATTGGGGTATGACATCGATGAAGTAGACCGGCTCTGCTTTGTGTCGTTCTCCCGACTAACACGCAAGACTCAAAACTTCTTCCGTTATGGCTAAGTACGAGATAAAGAATTTCTCCGCAAGCGCTTAGTCATGATCGGGCGGGTTTGTCGTGGCTTCTTTCGGTTCATCCAATGCTCACGCACTAGTCGGCCCACTCGACTCGTGATCCTTCTTCAAGAGTCCGAACAAAGGAGTGACTTGCGTGCCGCTTTAGGTATGAATTTTGACAAGGCAAAGAACCATGCCATTCACCGTTGAATCTCTTTTTAGTGGTGGGCGGCCTCATGCCTGGCGATCGCCCTACACTTATCGAGATTGGCTTCTATTCCTCTCTCTGTTAGGTGAAAACCCAAAACCCACCTTCCCTCACTCCAAAAGTACACTTTTCTCGGATTCAACCTTAGTGAATTCTTTTTCTCGCTTCTTCAAACACCTCTCTTAGGTTGTTGACATGGTCTTCGCTCGGTCGTACTTTGATGATGATATCATCTAGTACACCTCGTATATCCGACCGATCTGTTTCCTGAAGATCTTGTTCATCATACGCTGGTAGGTCGCCCCAGCGTTCTTCAGACCGAACGGCATTACCTTGTACTGGAAGTTGCCACGATCTGTCATGAAGGTTGTCTTGTGTCAATCAGGGTGGTACATCGTAATCTGATTGTAGCCCGAGTAAGCGTCCAGAAAAGATAATAACTTGTAGCTCGAGGCACCATCCACCAATTTGTCAATGTTGGGCACGGGAAAGGCATCCTTCGGGCATGCCTTGTTTAAGTTGGTATAATCTACACACATACGCCACTTGCCATTCTTTTTCTTTATTAGCACGACGTTGGATAGTCAGGTCGTGTACTTGATCTCTTCGACGAAGTTAGCCTTTACTAGGTCCTCAACGGCCTTTGCTGCAGCTTGGGACTTTTCTTCACTTTAAGTTCGCCTTCTCTGGGCGACCGGCTTAACTCCTTCATCGACCGAAAGTTGATGGCAAGCAATCTCTATGGGAATGCCTGGCATGTCTGAGGTCTGCCATGCAAATAGGTCAGTGTAGTCCCTTAGGCATTCCATAAGGTCTTCTTTAACTTGCTCAGGTAGGTCGCTACCTAGCTTCATCGTATCTTTGCCTGGTCGTCACCCAAATGTACATCGGCCGCTTCCCACGAGGCTCGGGTCTTTTAACCTCGTTCTTTAGCTCTCGCTAAGTCGTCATCATTGTCTCGGGTCGCTATCCGGATCATACCGAGCATCCAGATCGGACGAGATTAACTTGGTGGCCTTCAATGGTGCTTTGAATGCTTGGGCCACGGTCTACCTCATCACAAATTTATTGATATAGGTAGTGGCTTCGTTTACCGCCTCTAGGTCGGCGCGCCGTGGTAACTACCGGTCGTCTTTGCTATAGAACTTCATCTTTAAGTGCACAGTGGAAGCAACGGCCTCCAGTTTACCCAGGGTCGACTGATAACTCTATTTTATATAGAGTATTTCATATGTTTAAACTTAGTATTTGCTCTCTTTCAAGTAATAATAAAGATTTTATATAGTATTTTATGTGATATATGATAACTTGAGTGATTTGAATGGTTATAGTTATTATTAGGCCATTTTGGATATATTGTGGTATGTTTGATGTTTTTGTTCAGTGCAGTCTCAATGCTAACTGCATCAAATGCTCTCAGACCGATCATGCATCAAATCGCACTACTTGGTGAATGAGCAACCGATTCATATGCATCCACTTGCAATTGATGACCTCATGCCTGGTTCTCTGATGCCATCCCACCTTGTATAGTAGGCGCCTACCATTCACACATAGCTATAGGCATAGCTTTGAAGAGTCACCAACATAGGGACACATGTTATATCACCATGGAACCGCCCTATGTCATTAGTCAAAGATTTCAACTTGGGATTAACCTCTGAAAAGCAACTACAGCTATGATCCACTCAAGATTACTTCAACATGAAGGAAGGAAGCACCTCTCTTGAAGGCTATAAAAGGACCTCACATCTTCATTTGGAAATATATCACAATCCATAAGTTAGATCAAAATTTCAATATACATAGTTAGTTTTTATATTTTTAGAGGAAGAGGAAGGAAGTGACAAATCCTCCTTAACTCGTTTTCATAGTGTTTGTATAGTGCTAAGGAGTAATGCTAGTGCATTGCTAGAAGATTTCATACAAAGTGTTTCAACATTTGTAACTTTTCTCTTGTTGTTCTCTTTTGTGTTTTCTATATATATAAACATGGTCTATTCAGTTTATATATATCTTGCAATGTCTCTTGTTAGCTAAACCTTTCTTAGTTGGAATGTTCTAATCATTTAATGAGCTTTTAAGTAAGTATGTTGCATGTATGTATGTTTGTACTTTAGTTCTTGCTTGATAATCTTTTCAAACTTATTTTGAACTTGATCACTTAGAATAAGTAGATTTGTAAATGACCGTAAATGGCTTACAATTAAGAACTCAAGAACTAATATGGGTGAGTGTTTTACATAAAGAAAACTTTGTGAAACCATGCTAAGTCCTAGAGATAGGATAGTATAGTCCATAGGATAAATTGTTGGTACTTAAAATACAAGAGTGAATTTATTTAAGCAAATTGGATAATTGTTAGGAGGTAAGATAGGCATTGACAACCCTTTCTTTAGTGCATAGAACAAGGATCATAAGAGTCGGTAATGATACTCAAGAAAGTGACCGAAAGGCACATAGCTAATGCAACAAAGATTCAAGTCTGTTGCATCACATAATCGCATCAAACACTTATAAGTAAATTACTTGATGAAGACATTCCAACTAGCTTTTCTCTTTTACACTATCAACATTTTTTACTTTGTTTTCTAACTTAGTTGTGATCATCAAACAAAATCCAAAATTATTTTGTTACTTAGTTACTTTACACTTTATTACTTTATATTGATTTTAAAAGTGAGTTTTTCAATCTCTGTGGGTTCGATCTTTTACTACTTATTTTTGGACAAAGGTGTATACTTGCACACAAGTGTATGTGATTTCCATGCACCATCGGCCTACCAATAATACATCGTAGCAAGATTTTATAGGAAGTACAAGGAACGCCGCCCGACCGCCCCTGCATAAGGTGTTGCATGGTCGCCACCGAAGGTGACTAAGAGTTCAATCGCTCCTGGGATAGGTGGTCGCTCGTTGAAGTCGGTTAACGGGTAGGATCGGCTCGCGGGATTATTTCACTTCGATCCACCTTCACTTGTCAATCAACTCGCCAAACATAATATCGCCGAGCTTCCTTGGTCGCACTGTAATTCTTCGAACCTCTCGTGTTGGCTATAATCGCTCGACCACCAACGAAACGTAGTCGTTTCGCCCGCCATCGAAAGCGTGTCTTCATCCCCAAAAGAAATGGGTGGTCTATTCGAGACCTGGCCGCTCTCAAGTCGCTCCAACCATTAGGATTTCATCCCACTTCCTTTTGTGGCTACCATGAATTACCATAGCAACATTGCGCCTCTCGATTCTTTGAGTGTCTCGATCTTTAGATCCATCCTTATCTTGGGACGGTCGTTGTAACCATGGCGCCCTTTCCTCTATCTTGGACCGGTCCTCCTTTCTTTTCTTGAGGTCGCTTGCTTTCTTTAGACCTCACATACTTACCCAACTTACCCTTCTGGATAAGGTCTTCGATGTCGTCTTTCAGGGCCATGCAATCGTTGGTGTCGTGCCCTTTGCTCTTATGATAGCGACAAAGATCTCTTGGTCCTGGGGCCCCTTTTTGAGTACAAGAGGTCGGGCCGCTTTACACCCACAAACTCGTTGTTCTCGCACTCACCGTAGATTTGTGCAATAGAAGTATTCGCATTTCAGCACGCCGCTCGTATTTCTTGTCTCTAAAGTCGCCGGTTATCTCTCGCGCCTTCATGCCCTTTGGCCGGTTTATTCTCGCTTCTTCTTTAGTTTGTGCACGAGCGCCTCTTTGCGCGCCAAGGTTTCTTCATATGCCATATGATCATTGGCCCTCCTTAGGAAGAAGCTGAGGTCCTGATAGTGATTCAGTGTGAATTCTTCTACGAACCTATGGTCCGGTCGAATACCACGCTTGAGGTACTTCAACTTATCCTTATCAAATAAGTCACGAGCAGCCTCGGCCCTACTGTTGAATCGGTCGATATATCGCCTTAATGTCTCATTGTCTCCTTGAACGATCGTGTCCAAGTGCTCCTCATACCGATACTGGCAACGGTTGGCTGTATAGTGGGCTAAGAAGATTCTGATAAGGCCCTCCCATGAAGAGATTGTGTTGGGTCGAAGTGACTCCCACCACTCTAATGCTCGGCCGCCCAACGATCGAGGGAAAAGCTCGCACTTCATCGCCAACCCCACTCTCTATAGCCGCAATAATTATTGAAATATCGGATATGCTTATCCCGTCGCCACAAACCATCAAATTTGTTTAGGTTAGGCGGCTTTCTCAAGTCTCTGGAATTTCAGAGCGCCCGATTTCTCGTAAATGGGCCATGGCCGCTTCAGATGTCGCCGACCCAAAGTGGGCTGCATAGTGAGGCACGCCGCGTTTGGCCATTCCATAGAAGCTCTGTGTTGGCCAACAGTGTGGAAGCCGGGGGTGCTTCGGTCGTCGCATTGTGACCCTCTTCTTCGTCGCCGCGAGACGCCCCTAATTTCTCCATTTCGATAGTCTTCAAACTCTTCACGAGAATCCCAGATCTACTTCTCGACCGACGTGAACCAGGCGACTCATGGGAGGAGTATCCGTGGGTGAGCGACCGAAGTTCGGGGACGTATTGGAATCCTCGATCCATCATAAGAGAGGAACGGCGTCGCAAGACGCGTTCTCGCGCAGGGGGCGACTTGTGTGTCCCAATTCGCCGTCGTGTCGGATCGGTGGGTAGTACTTTCCCGGCGAGTAATGCTCCTTCGAGGAGGCGATCGGTGTTCACGCGGCCGGACGGCGAGAATGTATGTTCTCCGCCTTCCGCACGCCGGGCGGTCCGAATTGACCTCTTTCATAGCGGAGACCACTCGCCTCTATCTCGCGATGAAATGTTCTTGTTCTGCAGAACTCGTAGAACGGCTTCGAGTGATGTGCTCGGCAATGGTGAGCCTTCAAACCCCGCCTCGATCGGCTCGACCGGAGTTGGGTGAGAGCGGCGCTGCACAAGCTCTAGGATCGGCTCGCGACCGCCATGTATCAAGGCTCTTCGCGCGATTTCTTGAGATTCGTGGAACGGTGATTCGCACGCACGCCCGGTCCATTGGCCGAGGATGATGCTGCCCGGGGTTGAGTCGAGAAGAAGAGGCGCGCGCCCGGGCCGGCCACGTGGAGCCATGAATGAAGTAGGATAGCGCCGCCTCCCACTATGGTCACCAATTGATCGTACTCATTGACCAATGAAGTAGTGTAGCCAGATGCCGATGGGATGGCCGTCGAGAGAGGAAAGGACCGGTCTTGGCTTCACGCCCGACACTCGGGTGGTACCGCAATGACACCGACGCCAAGTCGGTGTAGGTCGCCGCAGGTAACACTAGGTATAGAGAACGCACACGATGCCATGTGCGAATGGCATATATATATACCGTAGAGTCCCGACCAGCAGCGAAAATTTCGCCGGTTGGCGCAAAGTGCGCCCAAGCAACCGAGCTTGGGCTTAAGAGGTTGATATGGGCCGACGCCCAAATGCTATTGGAACTCGCTGGTTTTACCGATACACCCTAACAGCTTTTTGTTGATACTTTGTAGGTTGACACACATCCTATAACTGATGTTGTGGATGTAGTGTTACTTCCATTGAGCAGCGCCTTGTTTTAGAGCTTGAACCACCCCCTAGAAAATTTAATTATGCATATTCAGAGGGGAGTAGGAAGCTTCATGAGACTAATATATTAGGGATGAAATCTAAACAGGAAGAGAAGCCTCCAATCCTAAGGAAACATAGGAGTGGCACTGGTCTAACCTTGGCGAGAATTTTCACAAGAAAGTGTGGAAAGCTAAACACTCTCATAATAAGATGATTTCCATAAAGGAGTTCTCAGATTGGGCATAGAGTTTTATGGTTTAGACACCCTAAAAATTATGGTTGGGAAACATAGATCCAAATGGATTGGTTTTTTTTGTTATTACTAAAAAGTTTCCTAATGGGGTAGAGGAAATAAAGATTGAGGCGACTAACAAAGTTTTTAAAGTCAATGGAAAGCGCCTTGATGGCGAAATTGGCAAGTGTACTAAATCATTGCAAGTAATAATAAAACGGTAAGATCGAGTGTCGAACTCAAGGATCGAAAGAAAATACCAATAAACGTTAACAACAACTAGACGAACACAAATTAAACGAATTTGAGGGAAATGATAAAGTAACAGGAGCTTTTGAGGTAAAGATAATAAAATGTTTTACTATTTTTGATAAAGAACCGAAGAACGCAAAGGTTACGAGATTATAAAATAAGTTATGGATGAACTTCCATTGATTACACACTATTGCAAATTGATTAAATAAAGAAAATAACCCCCTCTTCTACTTTGTTATCAAACCCACAACATTAATTAATCCCTAATTCCTTAGGTGAATAATCCTTTGTAAAGTACTAAAAATCCTAATTCCTTAGGTGGATATAGTTGACAACAAGCATTATAATCAAGGATTTGCAAGATACAATAACTCCAAGGCTATTCCTAGGCTAAGATCTGAAGTCATTCAATCTCAAGCATTCAAATACAAAACTTCCATTCCATAGATGAACCATAAATCATTCCATGGGTGATCAAATCATGAAAAGCATTAAGAGTAGAGATTAAACACACGAAGCAAGAAGGAATATGACATTTAGCACAATCAAAACCAATTATAATAGTGATTCATCAATATTCATTCATCCCTAACCCAAAAGGGTTTAGCTAGACATAGATAAAGAAGAAGAAGAAAAGTAGAAAATCAAACACAATGGAGAGAATAACCACATTCAAGCTCCAAAATCTTGTTCCCAAGCCTTGAATCTTCAATGGAGATGAAGGAACTTGAGTCCCCAGCTGCCTCCCTTGATCTCTCTCTATTTTAGGTCAAGCAAGTGGAAAAAAGATCCTCAAGTTGGATGAAAATCGAAACTTAAACCCTATCAGCAAAGCAAAAGCGCTCAAGCGCAAGACGTAAGCGCTTGACGCATAATGCATGTGAGCATCAGATGTAAAAGCTCCCGAAGTGCATGACTGAAGCGCTTGGACGCATGACAGACAACAGCATCATATGTGAAAGCACCCCAAACACATAACATGAGCGCTTGGGCGCACGAGCAACTGAAGTAACACAAGAAGAAGCGCCACAAACGCATGCGGAAGCGCTTCGGCGCTTTGTAATAGTTCTTTGAAGTAGTAAGTACTCCAAATGCTCGACAGACTCATCCTTGGGTGCACGGTAGAACTTTTATCCACTCAACTCATTCTTTCAAGCTTCAACATGATCCAAAACATAAATTTGCACATGAAAATCATGGTTATGACAAATGTGGCAATTTATGGTCCAAAATCAATGTAATTTCCTAAATTCAATATAAAAAACACTTCATTTTGGACCATGTAAACTAAATGCAATGCAGACTTAACCCCAAACTAAAGTTTTGCTTGCCCTCAAGAATTTAGCCTAATTTAATCAAAAGAAGAGTTGCACTCCACAATTGTTTTTCTTGAAACTCCATTCAACTTTCACAAAACTTTGAACAATCTACCAAATTGCAACAATCAATCCATGATCAATTAACTCTTTCTTTGAGTTCATGCTAGCAAATGAAAGTAACTGAAACTTTTGATCCGTTAGAGGCAACATACCAATCCTCACTTTTCTCTCTCTCTAGAACATGTGTTTCTCTCACTCTCAAGTGTTTCAAGGTTTACACTCAATTCACACCACTTGCAATCATCTAGGCTTGACAAAATTCTAAGAAAAACAAACACGCACAAATACCACACATATCATGAGGACTTTAAAAAGATTGTAATGGGGCTTAGGTTAGGGTGGATAATTTTTGTAATCTAGGCTTTCTTGATTGGAATTGAGAAATGCATTCTTCACTCTAGATCCTATACTTACTCACCAAACCTCTTCAAAAGAATTGCCCACAAGGAAAAATTGTCATTGTTCCCCCTAGATCCGATCATCGCTAACCAAACCTCTTCAAAAGAATAAGGAAAAATTGTCCTTGTTCTTTTCTATTTGTTTTGTTTCTTTTTTTGTACTTGTTTTTTTTTCTTCTTGTTTTTTTGTACATGACTTCTCTTCTCTTCTTTTCTTTTCTTTCCAACCTACTTTTTTTATACCCGCCCCAAACTTAGAACAATTGCTTGTTCTCAAGCAAACTCAAACTTAATTGATAACCAAGGATCCATAATGACAACACATTCCTCTATTCCAAACAAGTGGGACACTTGGTTTTTCAGTTAATGGCTTGTAATGAGGCACGTAACCAGAAAAAAGGATTTAAGGCTCAAATGGGCTACTCAAAGGTCAATATTTAGGGGTAGGTTTTTTAAGGCTCTAGCTATCAAGAAAATGAAAGCCCTCAATCATGTATGTGTGTAAATGCAATGCAAAAGCAATCAAAGAAGAATCTTGAAAGTGATGGAGCACTCAAGAATAAAGATTTTGTTTTGGCTCAACATTTACATGTTTGGTTTAGAAAGGAAATGTATGCTACACCGCATTCACGAAATGCAAAGTTAAAAGGAGTTGCTTACACTAATGGAAGAATCATCACAAAATTTCAGCTCATTGATCAAGAAGTCGATGCACAAATTCAATGTCAAGTTTAGAAAAAGATTTTCGAATGAAGTTTAAAGTGCACATGAATTCAAGTTCAACATGTACCATCATCATGACAGTCATCAAGAAATTCAAAAACATGCATGCTATCTACTCCCTAGACAACATCAAAAAAAAATGTTAAAGACAAAAAGGTAAGAAATAAAATAATATGAGGGTAAAGAGATTGTGTTGCCTCCCAAAAAATGCTTCTTTATCGTCACTAGCTTGACGTTGAGGTGATTCTTCAATTTGGCTCAGGTGGAGGACTCTACTTCTCTAATTCCTCCTTCAATGCTCCTTTGGTACCTTTTATTTTAAGCTTAAGCTTCCTTTTCCTTGAAGTTGCATGAGAGGAATAGAACGGAGCATCCACTAACATAGCCACGACTTCTTTTTTCTTGGTATCACCCCCTTCTTCAAAATCTTTTGATACAACTAGTGACTTCTCAAGAGGTGAGGGGAGGGCTTGATCATGAATTCTTTTTTCAATTATGGGGTCAAGCATCTCAATATGGTAACACCATTCTTTTCACTTTTTACGGTCCATGGACTTGAGCACATTGAAAGTCAGGACTTCATCTTGGACTTTCAATGTCAAAGTTCCATCGGCCACATAGAATGCAGCTCTAGCGGTAGTTAGGAAAGGTCTACCAAAAATCAACGGGATATCATTGTCTTCTTCCATATCAATAACCACAAAATCTACTGAAAGATGAATTTGTCAATTTTCACAAGGACATCTTCGACTACACCATATGAATGCTTCACTGAATGATTAGCTAGATGCAAAGTAATCATGGTGTTCTTTATCTGACCAATCCTCAACTTCTTGAAAATGGAGAGTGGCATTAAACTTATGCTTTCCCCGAGGTCACACAATTCTTTTCCAAAAGTTCTATCCCCATTAGTGCAAGGAATAGAGAAGCTTCCGGGATCTTTGAGTTTTTGTGGAAGGTTCCTTTGAAAAATTGTACTGCACTCCTCAGTGAACATGACCATCTCCTTATCCACGATCCCTGTCTTCTTTGAAAGGATATCTTTCATGAATTTTTCATATTTGGGCATCCGCTCTCTAGAGCTTCTACAAAAGGAAGGATAATTTGTAAATTTTTGAAAACATCTAGAAACTTGCCAACTTGATTTTCATATTGCTCCTTCTTCAATCTTTGAGGGTAAGGTAGCTTGATGATTGGCTTTGGAAACTTAGACTCCTCTTTCAGCTTAGAAGGTTCATCAACACCTCCAAATTGCTTCTCATTTTGCTCCTTCTTCAGTCTCTGGGGGAAAGGTAGCTTAATAATTGGTTTTGGTAGTTTTGGTTTCTCCTTTACATTGGAATTCTCGCCAACACCCATAGGAGCTTTGTCACCAATTTTCATGTGCAAATTTATGTTTTGGTAGTTGTGTCACATTCTCATAGTCTCCGAGCGCAAGGGCTCTCACCGGGTGGGTTTGCCATCTCTACAATCACATTAAACTCAATCAAACGTCAAAGCAAAATATGTAAACAAGATATAAAGTAATAGAAAAAGAAAACTAACAACAAACTAAAATAAATATGTGTTTGAATTAGATGTTGCCTTCAAATTTACTAGTAAATGTAAATTTGATCCCCAGCAACGGCGCCAAAAACTTGATGGAGAAATTGGTAAGTGTACCAAATCGTCGCAGGTAAAAATAAAATGGTAAGACCGAGTGTCTAACTCAAGGATCGAATGAAAATACCAATAAACCTTAACAACAACTAAACAAACACAAATTAACCGAAATTTCATGAATATGATAAAGTAACAAGAGCTTTTGAAGTAAAGATAATAAAATGTTTTTGTATTTTTGATAAAAATCAAGACAAAGAAAGTTTACATGATGATAAAATAAGTTAGGGATGAACTTCCATTGATTCCACACTATTCCAAATTGATTAAATAAAGAAAAAATCCTCTTCAACTTTGTTATCAAACTCACAACATTAATTAATCTCTAATTCCTTAGTGAATAATGCTTTGTGAACAACTAAAAAACCGTAATTCCTTAGGTGAATATAGTTGACAACAAGCATTAGAATCAAGGATTTGCAAGATACAACAACTCCAAGGCTATTCCTAGGCTAAGAATTGAAGGCATTCATTCTCAAGCATTCAAATATGAAACTTCCATTCCAAAGATGAACCATAAATCATTCCATGGGTGATCAAATCATGAAAAACATTAAGAATAGAGATTAAACACACAAAGCACGAAGGAATATGACATTTAGCACAATCAAAACCAATTACAATAGTGATTCATCAATATTCATGCATCCCTAACCCAAAAGGGTTTAGCTAGACATAGATAAAGAAGAAGAAAAGTAGAAAACCAAACTCAATGGAGAGAATGACCACATTGAAGCTCCAAAATCTTATTCCCAAGTCTTGAGTCCCTAAATGCTTCCCTTGCTCTCTCTATTTTAGGTCAAGAAAGTGGTAAAAGATCCTCAAGTTGGATGAAAATCGCAACTTAAACCCTATCGCCATGAGCAAAGCGCCAAGCGCATGACGTAAGCGCTGACGCCGATTTGACGAACAACAAAGATCGGATGTAAAATCCCCAAGCGCATGACGCATAACAAAGATCGATGTTAAAGCTCCTCAAACGCATGACAGAAACGCTTGGGCGCATGGGCAAAAGAAGTAACACTAAGGAAGCACCCCAAACGCCTGCAGAAGCCCTTATACGCTTTGTAATAGTTCTTTGAAGTAGTAAGTACTCCAAATGCTTGGCAGATACATCCTTGGGTGCACCAGAGAACTTTTATCTTCTCAACTCATTCTTTCAAGCTTCAACATGATCCAAAACATAAAGTTTCACAGAAAATCATGGTTATGACAAATGTGGTAATTTATGGTCCAAAATCAATGTAATTTCCTAAATTCAATATAAAAAACACTTCTTTTTGGACCATGAAAACTAAATTCAATGCATGCAGACTTATCACGCCTTAAGTTATTCCATGAGAGTTCTCGCGGTGGAGATGTAACCATAGAATAACTCCCATTTGAACATCCCACCTACACTGTAGGTTGACCAGAGAGTCCCTCCTCCTTACTCTTATTTTACGCTTGTTGTTTTCATTGAGGAAAATGCATGATTTAAGTGTGGGGGGTGTTTTTTAGTAGCTTAGTAGCTTTTCATTTTCTTTTAATTATTTGTTTGTTTTTCAATATTCCTTGTTTTAAAAAAATTTGTTATTTTAGCATGTTTTTCCACGAGTTATTGGTTTGTACAAGTTGTGAGTGATTTTTCCATTCTAGTACCAAAGATGCTTTGACATGACTTAATGATTTCTTGTTGCTTTTGGTACAATAAGTTGGATATGAGCATTAATTTTGCATCATCTGTGATATTCAATGTCCCTGGTGAGTATTAAGCCTGTCTAAAGGATGGACTACATTTTTGCCATTCTCACCTTTCTTGTGTGTGGCACACTCATGTTTGTTAGTTACTCTAGAACTTGACTTGGTTCTTGTTGAAACACTTATTCACATGCTTGTTTGAAGTGATCTAGGAAAAAAAATTCTATTCTTAGCTACTAGCCAAATAAGTCTACCTTGAATTTATCCCTTTGTGTAAACCCCTTTGAGACTATTTATCCCATTCTTTGTATTATGGGGAGAAGTACCAAATAAGTCATATCTTGCTGAAGTTGGATAATCTCATGCTCACTTTACAATTGACTTTCATTGCTTCTTTATCCTCTTTGATTATTTTTATCCTAGTTCCCCCTTAGGTTTATCCCACCTTGACCTTGGCCCCATTACATCTCTTATAAAGACCTTTTGATTTCATTTGCATTTGTTCTTAACTGTGGATGTTAGAAGCTTGTCAGGCATATGGTAGTGCTAACTCTCATTGATGTGCTTAGTATACATATATGAGAGTAAACACAAGCCTAGACACTTGAGTGATTGAGAGCATTACTTATACATATCCTTTGCAAACTCATCACTTATGACTCACTCTTTAATGATCTTCCCTCTTGTTTGCCTTGATTGTAATTAAGTGCTATCTTTGAATGTCATTCTCCTTAAACCATAGGAAAAGCATCTCCCTTATAACTTTACATTCTTGGCTTTCATTGGAAATTCATGTGTTGTTTTTTGTGTCTTGTTTTTCTTGTGTTTCGCCCGGAGTGCAAAAGCTTAAGTGAGGCGGAATTTGATCACAGCATTTTAAGCTTAAGGCTGCTGTTTTACGGATTTTGAGGTTCGGTGTTGTTATACCCCAATTTTGTCCGTCTTCTTTTTTTGTTTTAGTCGTTTAATTTATTTTGAGTAATGTATGGTCCAATAGTGTCAAAAAAAAGCCAATTTCTTTTTATTACAATGTAGGAGTGTCCAAAAGGTCCCAATCTCTAAAATACAAAAAAAAACAATAATCAAAAATACAAAAAATATAAAAAAAACGAAAATTAAATAAAAGGAGCGGCATCAGTTATCTCTGGGGTCTGTTCTTGCTCTCCAATACCGCTTCAAAAGCCCACATTATCGATTCGCAAAAGCCCGGTAAAAAAAGCAGTTAAACAAAGAATTAATGCTAAACCTAATTTCTACCTATAAATAAACAAATCAACCTAGAGTCTAAAGACACACAAGCAGCTGCAAATATTACTGAGAAATAAGGATTAGGGCTTCACATTGGAACCCTAATCACCTAAACACGTTTTTTTGAGATCTGAGATCTGAGAAAAAGTTTGAGCAACCAGCCGTAGCAGTCAAAAGTTAGCAGCAATCACACACATCAACAATAGCAGTCATAGAGCAATCAAAAGGAGACATCTTAGAAGCTGGAATTTAGGTTGGTTTTAACACGCATATTCTTAGATCTGAAAATAGATATATCAGTATTCAAACCCATGTATCTGATGAACCTGTCTTGTTAAAACGTATATTTTTTCAGCAAGTTGCTTTTCATTTTATCCTCGTCATTGCAAGTCAGGTAGTAGGCATCAACAACAAATAGAAAAAGTTAAAAAGAATGTAATTAAGAAAAATAGTGTAACTGATTAGTCCTTTTTAAAGAACAAAGTCTAGATCAAGAAGTGAATAACCAAGGTTTTAATTAAATCAGAATAGATCAGGATAGTTGCAAAGGATTAAGACAAATTATTTTATTGGTGGAAATGGATTCACGAAAGAGATTTAAGAGGTGTAAAAAATAAAAAAAAGGAGAGTTGAAAGAAAGGACTCGAGAAAAGACTAGAATACAAAAAACGAAAAGACTAAAAATGGCAAAGGAAAAATTAGACATCAAACTTGTGTTGTAAGCCCACTATCACCGTTCACAGCATCATTGTCATCATCTCCGGCTGAGGATGGCCGGACGTCGTCCTTCACCGCGTCGTCGCCTTCAAACCGAGCCACTCATCGCGAAACCTCGTCCCCATCGCAAGCTCGGTTCACGCCTCTCTCTCTTCCCTCGAACTCGACGGAAATCTCTCCGTTTTCCTCTCCTAAATTTCGCACAGCTACTCTCTCTCTATGTGTGTGCTGGTGGCGGCGCATAAGGCTTGAAGATTAGGTTTTTTGTGTGTTTTAATTACTGTTTTATATTCCCACTTGTTTCCTTATTTTATTTATTTTTTTAATTAGATGTTCAGTTTAATAGTAGCACACACATTTTACTTCATACATCTCTTTGAAGCCCACCTTGCACATAGATCCGAACCATATGGATTGGGCACTGCTATCCGCACCCCAGTTTTTAATTTTATGGCTCCCTGCAGCTAACTACACCTCCCTCATTTTTGTTTTACAACTTACACAATTTATTCAATCACAAACCATTTTCTCACTAATAAAAAATACCAAACACACAAATTTTTTTATATCAAGAACTTCATGCGATTTGATCCCCACCAAGGGGTATGTAGGAGCAGCAGGCGCCGACTCTCATCAATTGCACTAATAAAACCTTTTTTTAAGTTTCTTTAGTTATCTGCTTTTCCTACTTCTCAAAATGACCAAAACAACTAACTTTTTATCAAGTGTTTATTTAATTTTAATTTTCAAAAAGGGTAAAATTCAATGTATTTTAAATTAACTATTTTTACACAATTAATTAAGAGGTAGCCTTCTTTGAGACGGATGTTGCGGGGTACTAATACCTTCCCCGCACATAAACGACTCCCGAACCTAAATCTAGCCCTTATCCAAACTCAAAGGGATTTTCCAAATTTGCCCTTAAACTAAAATTTGGTGGCGGCTTCATTTTTCGAACTTTGAAGAATCCATTCCCGGATTTTTTGGTCGCTACATGTGTCTAATGTATTTCGTTTATCTTGTTTTAGTTTTTAGTTCTTTCTTCTCTATCAATTCTAAATCTGAATTCATTGTTTGCCATTTTCATCTTTGTGTGATGCTTAATTACCTAGATTCGATTTATTTGCAATATGCGAATCGTTTATATATGTCGTTTGTTTATATGTGAATCTGTTTTCGCAACTCTTAACTATTTGTATTATTTAATTGCTTGTTTTATTTAATTTGAGTAGGAATTGAAAGAGAATTGATTGAATTCTCAGAATGATATTGATTGTGTTTAGTGGTGCTTGTTCACCATTACAATTGATTGAACACGTTGTTTTGACGCTTGCATTAAAATGGTGTGAATTCGTATAAACTAATTGACACTTGCTTTATTAGTTTATTATCAATCAAGAATCGAACCCTTGAACGAGTCTTGCACGAATATTTGGAACCAATGATAAATTTGAGACGCGCACCTTGAAATTGGTGAATTGATTGTCTCTCTAAATTGATAAAACCTCAATGTAAAACTGTTTTCCTAAAAACCCTCTTTTATATTGGTAATGTTGTCTTGATTTTGGTAATTTTAGTATTTAGAGGTCCTAGTGAGGCAACCAAGGTCTCTTACCTTGATACTACATTTACCCCTTTTAATTATTTTGGGCCTATGCTTCTTAGAACCCCCTATCAACTCACTAAAACCCCATACTACCCTTTATTCCCAAAATGCCTCTGAATTTAAAACATTTTTTTAAACATTACGTACGGTTAGACCATGTGTGCGCCGAACCTGTTAAGTGTGGTTCGACCATGCGTGCGTCGAACCGGTTCGCACTTGGCAGGGTCGAACCTCCCTGGTTGTTGCTGGATGCTAAGTTTTTTAATTTTAACTGATTTTTAACGATTCATTTTATTCTTTGCTAACACTAGTATGGCTAACACTAGTTGTTTACTTTTAACTGATTTTTAATGATTCGATTTATTCTTTGCTAACACTAGTATGGATAACACTAGTTGTTTACTTTTAACTGATTTTTAACGATACGATTTATTCTTTAATAACACTAGTTGTTTAATTTTAACTGATTTTTAGCGATTCGATTTATTCTTTACTAACACTAGTATGGTTAACACTAGTTGTTTATTTTTAACTGATTTTTAACGATTCGATTTATTCATTGCACGAATTGTTCTTTTAGACTTTTTCGGTTTGTGTGACTTGTTGCACTTAACTATAATAGGTGTGATTGAACGTGAGCCGTTGATTTAAAACAATCGAAACCGTTAAAACTATAACCATTGGGGAGAATTCAAAAATTTAGCCGTTGACTGGACAGTGGAGAGGGTTCGGCGCACAGCTGATCGATTTGGATCGGCACACGCTTGGTCGAACCTAGTCAAAACATAATTTGGGGTGTCTGAGTAAATTTTGATCGGTTCTGCAAGCAATGAGATTCGATCGAGTTCGATCAAGCGCGCATACCGAACCGCATTTAATGTTTAAAAAAAAATAAAAACCAATTTTCAGTAAGGGCTTTTGGTCTTTTCACACCAAAAAGGGGGTTCTAGTGAGTAGAGGGGGGTTGTACGAAGCATGGGCCTTATTTTAACCTACGTACAACCGCTGATCAAATTGGCACAGTTGTCGGGGATCTCTAATTAGGAATTTCCAACCTCAGGACCCACTAACAATACTGATCTTCTTTGTTTTTCTTGTTGTGTTTTGAGGTGTTATTACACGTTATAGGCGCTGAGATTGCTGATTTCTAGAGTTTGCATGCGAAAAAATCAATTTTCCGACGATCTCGTTAGATTGTTCCGAAACCATAGCTGAAATATCAGAAATCAGGACACCCTTAGAAAGGACTTCTTATGGGATTAAGGCTCAAAATCCCAAATTTCTTTGTTTTCTATTTTTTAGTTAATTTTCCATATCTCCTAAAAAAATCCAAAAAGAAAAAGTGTGTATCTTTCTTTTGATTTAATTAGATTTTTCGTATTGTTCTTATAATTTCTAGGTTAGGTTTGAGACATTTTCTATTTTCTGGACTCATTTTAGCATAAGGACATAGTTAGTATTTCTAGAATTGTTGCATTTTCTTATTTCTTGTGGCATATAGTGCATGACCAGGTCCAATACTATTAAGTTACACCCTTTTGACCCTGAAATTGAGATAACATTGCATCGTAGACTTAGGGATCATATAGAAGATAGTGGTAGTGAAAGTAACAACATTTTTATCCATAATCTCTTTAATTCTGATTCTGATCTTGACTCTTTTAATCGCTCAGCTTCCTCCTCAAAGTAAGAAGTAGCAATACCTTCTTTCCAGGCTGAAGGTTAGCCAGCTGGTCTAGTGATTGTTGGGCAGTTTTATGTGCACTCATGACCGCTACTAGTGTGCGTAAAAGACTTTTGTATCGGTTGTTTTGCACTTTTAGTATCGGTTATGCGTCGATACTAATTCGACCGATACTAAATGTCGACATTTAGTATCGGTTAAATAACCGATACTAAATGTCACTTTTAGTATCGGATTTTCAAAAAACCGATACTAAATGACGTTTTTTTGGTGATTTTTATGTCTTGAAAACGTACATTTAGTATCGGTTATTTAAATAACCGATACTAAATGTCTTTTCAACATTGTGTTTGCTGTCTAAAAATTGACATTTAGTATCGGTTATTTAAATAACCGATACTAAATGTCACTTTTAGTATCGGTTATTTAGATAACCGATACTAAATGTAACTTTAACATTGTGTTTACTGTCTAAAAATGACATTTAGTATCGGTTATTTAAATAACCGATACTAAAAGTGACATTTAGTATCGGTTATTTAAATAACCGATACTAAATGTCACAAAAAAGGGACCTTTAGCATCGGTTATTTAAATAACCGATCCTAAAAGTCTATTTTCTTAAAAAAAAAGGTTCTCAGTTCACATTTTACCACACACACACTACATATAGTAGTTTGTGGTAAAATGTGAACTGAGAACCAAAACTAACATCAAACAACTAAAATTGAACATGAAATTCATAAAATGAGTCAATTAATCATTCATTCAAACTCACATTTTGCAAATAAGCAGTACATGATAACAATAAAATAGATTCAACAACAAATATAATGAAGCACAAATTTCATGAACAACACAAATATAATGAAGCACAAATTTCATGAACAACAATTTCACCCTAGCCTTAACTTTCTCAACCAAAGCATCAGCAACTGTACACCTCTGACCACTTTTATTGATGAGAAGCCTCCTTTTTATGATGTTTACAGCAACCAAATCAAGGTCAGCATCCTCAAGTACAATGCAAGCATCTTTTCCTCCCAATTCCATTTGAAGAGGATCATGCCCGCCTTCTTTGAAATTGCAATGCCAAGATCTCCACCGGTGAAGCTATAACAGATCACAAGGTAACAAGTCAAGAGAGACTTAAAATCATACATGAAAATTTGAGGACATGAATTAATTGGACACTTTAGTAGAAAATGTAGAAACACACATAAATACAACTATTTATGTTTAATGTGTGAAGTTCCTACAATTTCAGCACAATCTCCCATGTCAATTTTGTTATAGACATCCAAAATTTGGTCCCTGACTAGTTCACGTTGCATACTTCTTTTAGTTATATTTTGAAATAGTTATATTTTGAGTTAAATTAAAGCAAGACAAAATTGCCATTGTAATCTGTAGGGACATTTTCTAAAAGGGGCATTTTCCTCACTAATATGATCACCTCTGAAAAAGTCATCGATCAAGCATGAAAATACATAATGATGAAGATAATATATTTAAATATCAGATTTACTAGAAATATTAAATTTGGAAACTCAAATGACGCCAGCTAGATTCGCTCTATAAGACAGATTTGTCTAGAAGTCATATTCCCCATAAAATAAATGTGTGAGATGAGGGATAGATATGAAAATGAAGACCTGGCTGTGCACCCAGTTCAGCGACGTGCAACTTGGATATAACTTGACCAGCATCATTCAGTGTCTTTGAGGCAAAAGAAATCAGAACAGAAGGATTTTCATTCCCAGGAACCTGTCAATCAAAATCCAAAATTTACCATCATTGTTCGGCCATATACAATTATTCAGGTTTTATTATATAAATATATCTATGAAAACAAAAACTGAACCATAAGAAAATGTACTTTAAATTGGGCAAATGATGCAGCATGAGCTTCAACAGCCTGACTGTGCTGTTCATCCACGGAGAAAAGTTGCATGTTCCCTTTAAGCAATTGTGGCCTCTATAATGAATAATTTGAGGAAGAAACAAAATAGATTAGGATTGCGAAAATCATAGTAGAAAGATCATAATTGTGGTACAATTATATACTATATATGTGATAGAACGGACATAAAGAAAAGCAAAATGGTCTTAATGAAAAGGCTCAAATATAGCTGGAAATTGGAAATGCATTTCACTACGATAGCATACTATGACAGGAGGCAGAGATATACCTCAGGGGTACCAGGAGCAGTACCAATCAACACCAACCATTTTTCTGTAGGGTCACATTGATAATTGATTATCTTGTTGTTTGCCAAATTTGCTGTTCTCTCAAACATCTTAATAGGTTCACCATCACCTGTGAGTTACGTATTTCAGGTACCATATACTTGTCAAAAAATTACAGACGAACTACAAGCACGCAAAGAATGTGTAAACTGTAAAGCAGAAAATATGGTAGCAAAAGAATATTGAAGACAGGCAGACTATGTATCATTAACATTATCCTACCTTCAAGTGACCAGTAGTAAAATATCAAATTTATTTTAGAAAAACATCAATTTACTACTCATCAAAATTGCTTGAACACAGCAAATAATCAACCTGAAGAAACAGATCAGTTATGGTGTTGTAATCAACCGGCTACCTCCTCCATTTGAGACATCATTAATGCAAAATTAACAGCACCCTGAAGATCAAAATGAAAATGGTAACTTGTAGAATTTCTTCATAAAAAAACTCACCACACATTGTCAACTTAATGTACAACTGCTGTTTAAAAAGCAGTTACCACACTTCCAGAAAGGTGTTAGACGAGGGGGAATCACAAAGAACAGGTTCAACTAAAACAAGTACACAAAATAAACTGTAGAGGTTTCACCAAACCTGAGGATATGTTCGGAGAATTGTTTGCAAAAGGAAGAGGTAGTCAGGTGTGTACCCAACCTATATAGCAACAAATAAGAAATGGAGATGTTCAGGGAAAAATATTTCCAGTAAAATCAAAGGAAATATATGCAATGCAAATAATGCAGGCCAAAAAAAAATTTCTAGATGCTGTAACAGATCCTTAATATTGTTGGATAAGTAAAAAAGCACCTGCTTAGAGTAGATCAGAATCTTGTCAAACTCCCTCCTCTCAGCAAAAGCAGCAACAACTTTTGGAGTAGCTCGGGCTTTGATATAAATTTTTAACGCAAGATCATTGTCTACAGTCTACAAGGGGCATACCCATGATAATTAGTAGAAATACACCATTTCTAAAAGAAAATAAGATTAGTATAGCGCCTCATAAGGCAGACAATTAGAAAGGTAAAAAATAAAAAATACAAACAGAAAAATAAATGTCAGAACAATATGATTTGCAAAATGTTTAGTCCAACTCAACCTTAACAAGATCTCCTAGCTCCTCACTGCATTCAAGCTTGTCCTCTGCCAACCAATTTTCCAAGAGATTTTTCTTGTTCTGGTTCACAACCAACCGAGACAATTCTAACGACTCAAAGGCATTCAGCTTTCCCCTTGTTAAAAGTGTTCCAAAATACTGCAGAAGTGGCGGAGTTTGTCCAGCTTGCACGGGTACACTCTGTCATGTACAGAAGATAATCACATTTTAAACATTATTATCATAAGTGGAGCAGAATCAAACATGCAAGAAAGAGATGGAAAGTGCGAGAAAATTTAGAGTTGAAGAGAATATCTTCTGAAACTGAAAATGTATCTATTGAGTTGAGAGAAACTACAGAGTGATTGATATATTTATAGAGGTCTAGTTCATATAATTGGATCTGAACAACCCATAGTTATCAATAGCACCAAATAACGGCGGAGTGAAATGGAGGCTGGCCGCTATTCCCCAAATAGCAATGATATTGCGTGCATCGGGGGTAGGGTTGGGGTATTTTGGGGATTTCATGCTTAAATTTGCTTGTTTCCTTTACTTTTGGTTCTATCTACTTGTATGTTTTGCTTAAGTACTATGACATTTTATTATTAAATATGATAAGTGCAAGATTTGAGAAAGTTTCCAAGTGTTGGGCATTTATATATTATATATAGGAATATTAATTATTTAATCATTTAATATATTTAAAAATAAAAATAAAAAAATAAAAAAAGCAAGAATAGCGGTCACCCTGCTACACAGCTATACCCAATCCCAGCTTCGGAGTCTGCCACTCCATGCGGGATTATGGAACTACCTAAGTGAAGCTGATGCAAGAACTCTGTTAATTTAAAAATTCCATTTGTGTCTAATATCTGAAAGCCCTATGAGCTAAATGCTTTTACACTACACACTAACAATTATAATCTAATTGACCAAACAAAACAACGCCCAAACATGCAAGAAAGAGCATGAGAAATAATAAACCAAAGACGACTGTCTCTTTAACTGAAGTAGCAGAAAGAGCATGAGAAAATTGCTGTATAGCTACATCTATTGAGAAACCTGAAATTTGGCAACTGTATCAGGTGTACGAAGGATTCCTTGTGGAGATTCAGCAGCAAGCTCAGCTGCTTCTTTATACTTTGTTTGGGCAAACAGTTCATGAAAACGTTCCACCACCTGTAAAATCAACGAGTATTGTCATCATGTCTATGAATAAAAAAATTAAAAATACAACAATAATCACCATTTCTTGAAAAACTAATGCACCACACAATCATATGATCAATAACAAATAGAATATGCTTAAAAACAGATTAAAGCATGTAGATCGTGTTGGTTGAGTATACAGCAATGAAACAACAAAACTGCATGCATACGACTTTCACAAACATGATAAAAGATTGAAAATGCAAAACAAATATACAACAAGCGCTGGTAAAGTAAGGAAATGTAAGTCAAATACTGAAGGAATAAAGTGAACTAGTACAGCTAAAGGGAAAGGTTAGCAACCACTAAGTATTGCACTTTTGATTACAAGCACCAAACATCAGGCAAGTTATGCTTCCAAGTTCTTGAGACAACAGCCCTAATGAAGAAACATTATTACTAAAGTTGAGTTCTCCACATAATTGACATACCAGCTTCTCAGCACCAGGAAGATTTCCTCTTTTGGCAAGACTAACAGCTAGCTCCAAATTGTTTAACTGCAATAGTAACCAATATGAAACTTGTTAAAATGACAATTCATTTCCCACTTCACATCATAAAAGTGATAATAAGGCCAGAAACATACTTGACCGCTGACAAAATTCACAATTGTCTGTTCATTAACAGTGGCCAGCAAAACCTGGCCTCTCCTGTTGACGGCATAAAAGCCTCCCACGGATGTGGCTTCTGATGTCAAAAATATAGGATCTGGACTAATTCTGTTCCTATATACAGCAGTAGCTGTCTCTAAATCGTACACAAAAAGTAGGCCAAGTTTGGTAATCACATAAATCAAACCATATTTGTGGGATATCTGCAAAAAACAAAGGAGGAGTCAAATATCTAGAACTTGTAAAATGAATAACAAACGTTGGCAACTTCTGTACCTGCATGGAAACTGGAAAATCATCAGCAAAATCTGGGGGGAAGAAAAGATCAGCTTGTTTCTTTGTAAATGATGGCTTCCCTGCAAACAAATTTGAAAAAGTAAAGTCCAAAAGTATGATAAATTTAATCACCGGTGATACCCTTTGGGGTAATACTGCAACACTTCTTCCAACTCTTCAAATTCAAAATCCTTCAAACATCAACATTTTATCAAACAGAATGTGTGCAATCATGTTATAAAAAGTCAAATAACATAAATAGTGGAATCAAAATACAAAAGTAAAATAAAAATAGAACAAACATATAACATACATCTTGAATCACAGCAACGAGAGAGAAGAGGGAGAGATTATACCTCACCGCACCTCCGCTTCTTTGCTTCGCTCTCGGGGAAATTTCTAATCTCTGAAATAGAAAATAAAAACACCGCAAAAGAGATAACAAAACTGAGAATCAATGGAAATCAAAGAAAAACCTAAATCAATTGGTTAAAATCAGCAAAAGAGGAAAAAACTAAAACCCTAAAGCATGAGATTGAGAGACAGAGAGAGAGAGAGATGGAGTGGCAGATCTGGGCCGTGATCGTGGTGAACGAAAGAAGGAGAAGGAGGCTCGTGAGTGAGGAAGACGAACGAGAACTTCAGAGAACTTCGTCTTCGTTTGTGAGAGTGAGAGATAGTCGGCGGTGAGAGTGAGGAAGGTGAGAGATCTTCGTGAGAGTGAGGAAGGTGAGAGATCTTCGTGAGAGTGAGGAATGGTGAGAGATAGTCGACGGTAGAGTGAGAGATAGTCGGCGGTGAGAGTGAGAGAGAGAGAGATCTTCGTGAGAGAGGAAGGGTGTCGTTCTATTTCAGAGAACTTCAGAGAGAAGGAGCGTATAGAAAAAATAAACAGGCCTTTAGTATCGGTTGCTAGGAAGCCCGATACTAAATGTCTTTGAAGAGAATGAAATAACGCGTTGACAAAAATTAAACGTCCATGTAAAGACTTTTAGTATCGGTTGTTTAAACAACCGATACTAAATGTAAGCGTGAAAATTGAAAACTTCCATTTAATTTCAAAATTGCCACCGCGTCTACATTTAGTATCGGTTGTTTAAACAACCGATACTAAATGGTGTTGTCTAAAGTCATTTTTGCACTAGTGTGTTGAGAAGAGTAAGGATATCTCCGTAAGGTGAAGGCTATTTGTTGTAGAACATTCCTCTTCGCTTCGAGAAATCGCAGAAGAAGCCAACCTAAGGAACCAGGGTCGAAGGCCAAAGAAGTAACGAAGCCGAGAAGGATTATAGACGAGGCGAGGAAACTTGCTTGGAGCGCAAGGATTGAGTGCACAGGGATGAAGCGTTGAACCGTTTAAGGTCAACAAGCATAGGAACACCGTGGAAATAGGAGCAAAGTGGTTTTACCCCACTAACCCATGCTAGTGAGGTCCTAGAAGAGTGTCTCCGAGATTCTAGGGCTTAGGAGTAATTAAATGTGTTGATTTTAATTGATCCAACGGTGAGTAGTTGTAGGCTCGAATAGTGGCTAACTGAAGCTCATATATATATATAGCAAGGTTGTACATTTTGTATAGGACACTTATCAACCAAATCAATCTATTATTTTTCGCAAAGTCTTTACTATTTCTATCATTTTATCGCATTCTTTATGTTTTATGCCCTTAGATAGTCCATCACGCATCCACACTTATCCTAACACTCTTTGGAGGAGTTAGGGAATGCATAGTCGAGGAACAGAGTTCCGTCCTCGGCGAAATTGCTTGAAGAAACAAATGAATCATAATTTCAAATCTCTGCTGATCCCGCGGCTAGGCAAAATGAGTTTGAACAAAAACACCAGTACACTACTACCACTTTTTGAAAATGGTGTGATATAGTATGGTATGGTTAATGTACCATGCAAACTCCTAGTGCCATGGTGGTAGGACAGCACTCGCTCTGCGAGTAAATAATGGCTTAGCGACTGAGATTCCGCCTCAAACCCTATTTCTTCTCGTATTCACCTAAAATCTCATACCTGGACAGCTAGACCCTTCCTAAGGCCTTCTCACAGGAAATTAAACAAGCCATGTTATTAATACTAGCGGGGAAAGACGGACACTCTGTGTCTGTCTTCCATGTGTTGGTGTGTTACACTACGCCAGCGTATTAGGATTTTCAGCGTTTTTTTTGGGCATTGGTAGCGTTTTAAAACGCTAGAGAAGCTGGCGCTACTAATGCGTACACCCCATTAGTAGCGTTTTAAAAAACGCTAGCCATTGACCCAGCGTGTTTTAGACATACGTAGTGTTTTATATAAAACGCTAGCCATTGACCCAGCGCCTTTTTACAATTCCTAGCGTTTTCTGTAAAACGCTAGGGATCCCATAGCTCTTTTTTACTACCATTCCTAGCGTTTTAAATAAAAACACTAGGGATCCCATAGCTCCTTTTTACTACCATTCCTAGCGTTTTAAATTAAAACGCTAGGGATACTATAGCCCTTTTTACTACCATACCTAGCGTTTTATGTAAAACGCTAGGGATGCTATAGCACCTTTTATTAGCATTCCTAGCGTTTTCTGTAAAACGCTAGGGATCCTCTAGCTCCTCTTTACAATTCCTAGCGTTTTATTTTTAAAACGCTAGGTATTGAATGAATTTTTTAACTTCATTTCTAGCGTTTTCACTCTAAAACGCTACCTATTGACTGAATTTTTTTTTAAATATTTTTTTTATTTTGGTTTGTTCTCCATTTTAATTACAACCTATAAATTCATTCCCTTCCAAACAAATTCAGAAAATACATTCCAATCAAATATCATTCAAACAAAATTCATCAACAAAATTCATCAAATAATATTTCCAATCCAATATATATCATTCTAAGAAGTACTTACAACATAATATAAATCCAATATATACAACATATATAATAACTAAACTATTATGAATCTCAAAACTTGCTACAAAAAGCTAGAAACAAAATCGCACTACTCCCCTTCTCTACTGTAAGTTGTTCACAGAGTAATTCTGGATTTTTTAAAAGTCGGGAAAATCTTGAAAAATAAAATGAAATAAAATTAGAATTAAAATGTTTATTAAATGTGAGTAAGTATTATAATATCAATATAAAAAGAAATCTAAGTAGTTACCTTGGTTGGGATTGTTACTTTGTCATGAGTGATAATCTCTTTCATATACCTCATAACGTAGTAGTACCACAATCATTGTTATTTGGTTGTTTAGGACACTACAAAGCAAAAGATTATAACTTAATTGTCACATTTTATGACCAAAAATTCAATTAAAATTATAAGAATGATTCTTAAAAGCTTACACAGTTATGGGTAGCCATCTTGTTTTACTAGTAGATAATCCCAAGTATTCTTTCAGTTAATCGTAACGTCATACATATATATATATATAACGTTAAGTTGAACAAAATACATATATTAAATTATACAAATTAAAATGAGAGGGTTACACATACACACCTCTCAACCATCTCTACGAAGTCACGTGAGACGTTGTAATGGCCTTGAAGTGAATCCGGATAGTAGACAACATTTTGCTTAGGGTTTATTGCAAAGAGTACCCAATGTTGCTCGCAAGTAAATGAATCACGAATGAGTACACATTAATTTACACTATAATACAATCCTCAAAATAATTAAACAAGTGATTGAAGACTAAATTTCTCACCCATTATTGAGTGGTGCCAAAAATAAAGATTCGCCTTCAAATGCTTGGCATCCATGAAGCGTGAATGGATATAACTTTGTATTTCACTCTTAATAGCCATAATACATTCCTCTCATTATTACTTTTTGAAACAAAACGATACACGCTGGACACAAGAAGAAATACTTCTGTGTCCGTTGCGAAGGGACCAGAAGATGATTGTACAAAAACCTATAAATAATATATATACAACTTTCAGATCCTCATATATATACTCTAATATATACTCTAATATAAACAAATATTGTGTACAAATAATTTAATACATACCTCTGGTATACTCTAATATCAGTGGCAGTGGCCCAATCCATTTCAACTATAGCTTTCAGATCCTCCATGTTGATCATTACCAACTGTTCCAGTCCCACAATGTTATCGACCGGTAACATAATTTGGTTGTCGGGCTTCATTTTTTGAGTGATGTGGACCTTTAGAGAATCGATGTACTTCTGGAATTCATCAATGGGAAATTGACCAACATGTTGGACTGGCTGTATAGAAGTAGATGGTCGGGAGAGTTTGGTAGTGGAAGGGAAGGTCGGGACACTTTTATGGAAGGGAAGGTCGGGACACTTGGGGTACCTAGTATATATTAAAAAATGATTAATTAGTTAGTTAACACACATTATAGTCATCAACTTATTAACAAAAATATTGTCACTTACAACGACAAGTTGTTCGTGCCATGCCACAAAAGTACTAAGTGTTTGATCCATGAGAAATATATCCGCATTAGCAATTGGAATGTGCAATGGTGCACCCTCTATTGAATAGTCTACCCTAACTCTCAAATGGTTTTCAGCATGGGTAAATTGTGCAATATGGCACTCAATTGGTTACATATCAAACCCATCGCAACCTTTCGATGTGGGTTTGCAATATATAGCTCACATTCACGATTATCTTAAATCAATTATAAAGAAAAATAAATATACATGATAATTTTATCAAATACATATGTACAAAAAGCAGTCGAGTTTTGTTAAATACCGTGTTGAAGGGATGGTGCAGCTATCTCGGGGCGCTATATGGAAGTGCAGCAGGTGATATAGGTTCAAAGAAGTGGGTGGTGCAGGCAGGATGGTGCACCAATCCTTTGTGCCAAGAGTCGCTTAAACATCTGTCTCTCTTCCATTAATACAAAGAACATTCTTGGATAGCTCGTCATACTTTGCCGCCATGACTTTACAATCCCCGCACCCTTGCTTTGGCTCTTTGGCCCCAAACACGGTTGTAGGAGGAATCCCATATCCATAACCTCTAATCCGACTGTCTCTCTTCCCTTCCCAAGGCACGAGCAAGGACATCTTGTTGACCATCACAATCTGTTAAATCTCCTTGTGATACAGATTGTGATATGCTTTATTGATGCACAAACATAAATAACGGATAAAATTAATAAACAAGTGTCAAGAGAAATTTAATTGACAATAAAAAATATGTCCACGTGTCAAAAAAATCGAGTAACGGATAAAAATAATAAACAAGTGTCAAAGAAATTTAATCGACAATAAAAATATGTTCACGTGTCAAAAAAATCGAGTAACGGATAAAAATAATAAACAAGTGTCAAAGAAATTTAATCGACAATAAAAATATGTCCACGTGTCAAAAAAATCGAGTAACGGATAAAAATAATAAACAAGTGTCAAAGAAATTTAATCGACAAAAAAAAATATGTTCACGTGTCAAAAAAATCGAGTAACGGATTAAAAAATATAGTCGACACAAATTCCAACTTGCTAGGAATCATAAAATTAAAATTACAATACATGAATTTTGGAATACTTACAATTTTGTCCTTGACCTCCTTAGTTTTCGGATCCACAATCTCCCCATCCTTGTTTTGTCGGGCCTCTAACTGCAGACGATTACAACGATCAAGGGATTCTTGAGTTGGATCTTTCCCCTCTTGCAAGAACTATTTAAGTTTAATAATTGTTAATCAATCTGTAAATTAAAAGATTCATTAAATCATAATAAATTAAACTAATTGTGTCTTACCAATCTTTCTTCAAGAATTTGATATCCACTTGAACCTCCTCTATAAGGGTACTCGGGATTAGAAGCTCTCACTTTATTGGCTTTGCTTTTTTCTATTTAAAAACATAAGTATACATTAATGAATGATATCTTGTTGTGAAATATATATATATATATATATATATATATATATATATATATATATAACTTAAATAATTAATATACTAACCAGAAATCCGGATCTCAGTAGTGCGTATATCTACAAATTTGGTCTAATCCTCCTTAGTTATAATTAGGCATACTGATCTTTGGAGGCTCTGTCGATGGTCCCATCAAAGCCGTTTGAATACTTTTTCCCCACATCGTTCTATATGCCCGATGCAACCTTCCCGCTTCCTTGAGTATCCAATCTCTTTGGGCATCATCGACATCAAAGTGTTTCTACTTATACATAAAAATGGATTAAATAAATACAACTAAAAATTCACTAAATAAGATTATTAAAGAGGTCTAAAATTATATACCTGTATTAAGGACCAAAAATCATCTTTCAGCTTTAGGTAAAATCAGTATTATCTTTCTCATTCCAACTTTTATTGAAATTGGAAAGATTTGTTTCACCTTAGTACCAATAAAGCTAATTAAATTTGTGCCGTTGTCTCCAATTGGCAAACCTTTAACACTCCATCGGACCTTAAATAATTAGATAACTTGGAAAGGTAGAGAACAACATTAATAATTAGTAATTAACTTACCTTATATTTCTCGTGTCCTTTACTTATCCGATGGACGATATTCTTTTTCGATGTAATTCCTCGGGGAGTGAACTTCTTTGTGTTTCTATCACTCCCATCACCACCCTGACTACTCTCATGATCACTATGTGATGCCATCTCACTTGCAATGACCCAAATGAAATAGACTCAGTGAGTTTTAGCTTTCTAATTGTTTAGAACCAACAAACACTTAACAAAATATAGAAGAAGCCATGCACTAAGTAACAGTGAAAGCCATGCACTAAGTATATAACCTAGAGTAAACATACATAGGAAAGCCATGCACTAAGTATATAACCTAGAGTAAACATACATAGGAAAGCCATGCACTAAGTATATAACCTAGAGTAAACATATATAGGAAAGCCATGCACTAAGAACCTAGAGTAAACATATATATGAAAGCCATGCACTAAACAGAGAAAGCCATGCATGCACTAGGAAAGCCATGCACTAGGAAAGTTAATAATGTTATCTAAGCCAGACTAATCTAACAACTAATTAAATATAACATTGAGCTAAGTAACAGAGAAAGCCATACAAAAGATACATAACAAACAACAAAAAACCCGGTGAGAGTATGTTACGTAAATACCTTTTGAAAGGGAGAGAGAGTGCGAGAAAAAGGAAACAAATGGGTGCTTCTTTGCGTGGCAAGATAACACCAAGGAGAGAGAGGATGAGCGAAGAGGATGGGTTTCTGCGTTTTAGGTTTCCGGTCGCGCGTTTATGGGTTTTACGGATGATGAACGAATACGTGGAGTGTGGGTTGTTCGCAAGGGATGAACGAAGAGGATGAACGAAGAGGATGGGTCGTTTGGTTTGCTGGGTCTCACGAAGGGATGAACGAAGAGGTTTCGGGTTTTTTCACTGGTTTTCGCAAGAGAGGAGTTAGGTAGATGAAGAGACAGCGTGAGTGTGTGTGAGAGAGATGAGAGAGCGCGCCTTGTAAAAATTTTAATAGCATCCTAGCGTTTTTACATAAAACGCTAGGGATGCTATAACGCCTCTTTACAATTCCTAGCGTTTTCAGAAACGCTAGGGATGCTATTAAAATTTTTACTACCATTCCTAGCGTTTTATGTAAAAACGCTAGGGATGCTATAGCACATTTTTACTAACATTCCTAGCGTTTTATATAAAAACGCTGAGGATGCTATAACACCTTTTTACTAACATTCCTAGCGTTTTATGTAAAAACGCCAGGGATGCTATAGCACCTTTTACTACCATTCCTAGCGTTTTCAGAAACGCTAGGGATCATCTAGCTCCTCTTTACAATTCCTAGCGTTTTATCTATAAAACGCTAGGTATTGAATGAATTTTTAACTTTATTTCTAGCGTTTTCACTCTAAAACGCTACCTATTGACTGAATTTTTTTAAATATTTTTTTATTTTGGTTTGCTCTCCATTTTAATTACAACCTATAAATTCATTCCCTTCCAACAAAATTCGGAAAATACATTCCAACAAAATTCAGCCAATATATCATTACAAACCAATATATAGATACACACACATATGTACATATCACCAAAAGACCATATTAAACTAACAATTACTTACAACATA
The DNA here is from genome assembly GCA_020916435.1 of Oxytropis ochrocephala. Lineage (NCBI taxonomy): Eukaryota > Viridiplantae > Streptophyta > Magnoliopsida > Fabales > Fabaceae > Oxytropis > Oxytropis ochrocephala. The sequence goes on from CM037095.1 coordinate 49,589,601, forward strand.
ATTAATATATATCCAAATCATACAACATAATAAGTAACTTACATTATGAAACTCAAAAGTAGCTACAAATTAAAGCTAGAAACATATATAATAAAGACAACCCTCAATGACTATGTCATGACCACTAGATCTCATGATCACTAAGTGATGCCATCCGACTGCAATATAACATAATCCATGTTATTGTTAAATTTACAAAAACAATATAAATATTATCTATTAATAAAAATAACGAGATATCATTAAGTCTATATTACATTTTCCTTTCCTAGATAAAATTTTGTTTGCAATTCGCATCTTGGTATTTTTTTCCGACGAATAATAATTCCATCATTATGATCTTTTCTAAAATATACAACATCCTCTATAGAAGTATTTTCCCTATTATTGGTTACGATGTTTCAAGAAAGGGTCGTCCTCAACACCAACATCATCGGGTGCTTCATCATCATCGTTGTTATACACAAATTTTTTTGTCGATCAATAGAACAATAGACCAATTGATATTAATCTGGATCGGTGACATAAAACACTTGTTGAGCTTGCGATGCTAAAATAAAAGGTTCATCTTTATATCCTAACTTGTTGAAATTCACCCGCATGAACCCTAATTCATCAATCAGAAACCAAGATTATTGTCAACCCATTCACATTTGAACACGGGCTCCTCAAACATATTGTAATCCAACTCCCATATGTGTTCAATGAAGCCAAAGTAAGACATATTCGCATATATGGGATTTCTATCTTTGCACTTTGGATGCATGCATAGAATGAGCTACAAGAGTCACCCCACTATTTTGCATTTTACTCGATCATCTTGTTCTTTTGTATAGAAAGTGCACTCGTTCATTAGATAGCTGTTGTAAGAGAAGACATGTATATTTGGACAAGCGTGTATCTTCTCATAGTTCAAGCCAATAGACCCCAACATTTGCTTTGCATCATACGTCCGAGAAGGAAGCACATTATCATTCGGCAACATTTCTTTCGTAAGTGAGAGTAAATCGGTAAAGCTATTATCCGTCCATCCGTGGCGAGTTTTCAAGTTATACAACTTGATCACACGACCAATAATTTTGTGAATTCATTACAACCCGCATACAATGGTGTCTCTCGCATCGCTTATCAACTTCTCAAACATTTCAGACAATCATTAAGATCCTCTTCAACCACCTTTGCCATCTCTTCAAATTCGTTCGCATCAAATGAATGTGTTCGATGTCAACCGTGGCGCATATCTCTTACTAATATCATTCATATTTGAAGATTCACCTTTTTCTCACCGTGCATTATCCAACAAGTGTAACTTTGATCAATTCCATTCGCCTTTAAATGTCGTGGTCAACTCCTCTGTAGTAATCGATTTTACATAACAACACCTTAAACAAGGACATTTCATACCACTAGAAGTCCCTAAACGTTCAACAAAGACACGACTCACAAAATAATCCACTCCAATGCGTATACTCCTTGGATGCACGATTGGCGGACATCCAATTTCTATCCATAATTGCCAAATATTTATAATAAAATCCGAGAAGAGAACTTTAACATATGACCCATCAAGCAATTCGAATATAATGAAGAATCAATTCATATAAAAAAACAAACAAAATTTCCTCTTTTAAATTTTTTTCAATTTCACTCCTTATTTTCCCAAGCTATATCTATATCATATTCTATTTCTATTCTCGGTCCTTTGGTCAAGACAAAGGAACCATATAGTCTAGTCTTCCAAACAATTAATTTATGTGTAACAAGAAGAGGCTAGTGGTGTGAAAAAAAAAGAAGAAGAGTCTAGTGTGCACAAGTGACAAAACTAATATATTTCTAAACTAGAACCCACAATTAATATCTAACAAGAAACAGAAAGGAACAGAAAACTCACCAATGTTGTATGAGTGAGAGAGATGATGTTCACTGAGAGAGATGATTTTCGTTGAGAGAGATGATGTTAATTTGAGTTAGGGTGTTAGGGTTTTGCGTTTCGGGTGAGTGATTTTTTGCGTTTACGGGTAAGAGTGTTAGTGTGAAAGAGGAAGTAGCTCAATGGGAAACAAAAAAATTATTTAACCATACCTAGCGTTTTCTAAAAAACGCTAGGGATCTATCTAGCGTGTTTTTCTAAATACCTAGCGTTTTGAGTAAAAGCGCTAGGGATATGTCTAGAGTGTTTACTAAATACCTAGCGTTTTATAAAAAAACGCTAGGATCTATCTAGCGTGTTTTCTAATTGGCTAGCGTTTTTGAATAAAAGCGCTGAGGATCTGTCTAGCGTGTTTTCTAAATAGCTAGCGTTTTCTAAAAAAACGCTAGGATCTATCTAGCGTGTTTTCTAATTGGCTAGCGTTTTGAATAAAAGCGCTAGGATCCGTCTAGCGTGTTTTCTAATTTGCTAGCGTTTTGAGTAAAAGCGCTAGGGGATGCATCTAGCGTGTTACCTAATAGGTAGCGTTTTACTTTAAAACGCTACTAATGGTGTAGCGTGTTATTAAAATGGCTAGCGTTTTTTTATAAACGCTACTAAAGGTGGCGATCTCTTTTTACAATTCTGGCGTAGTGTTAGTGGGATCATTTTTTTTAGGTAAATGGGTTGTTATCATTATTAGAAATGTATTGGTGTGTTAGTGGGTGGGTATTAGAAATTTGTACTTACACGGTATATAAGGACATTTTTGTTCGAAAAATCTAACACCAAAATGACAATTTTTTTTAGAATTCCCTTTATTAGTAGTTATAGATTATTTTAATAAAACTCCTTATTTATCTTGTATTAAATGAATAATTTCTCTCAATTTTAAGCATTATTTTGAAATATTTTTTATGTCATTTTATATAAATTATTTTAACAGCTAAATTTTACCAAATACTTTAAACTCATACTCTAACTTATCTCTTATCCGGTATCCGCTATCCGCTATCCGCTATACAAATGAGTATAATTTTGGAAAATTTATATATTTTGCAAACAAAGAGAACCTACTAACTTGAATGCATGAGTTAATGCATCTGACTCGATTAGTTTCGGTCTTCGGGGTAGGTAGCTTAGCTTTTATAACTCTTCAATGCTATCTATATGCCACAGTTATTATTTAATTCTATAAAACACAACCTGCAAATCTGCAATTGATATTAAAGTCACTCGGTCGCTGTTTCTTGCCATGCATATCAACAATTTTGCAGGTCCAACTCGATCAGACCTTCCAAATAACAGTGCTCATGTTGGCTAAGTCTAACTCCAACAAATATCTTTTCTATGAATGATATTTGGATCCGTAGGAGTGCATCTCCAAGATATAGGACGACTAGTACTATTCTCTCTATTGCAAAATATAAGCAGAAATAGGTCAACAAAAGTTGATGTATCTGATCTCAAATTTAGATTAGATACATCAACTTTTGTTGACTCATTTTTGCTTATATTGTATAAGGGAGGGAGTATATGATATGTGATATGTGATATTTAGGGCTATAAATGAGTTGAGCTAAGTCGAATTTGGTTAATCTCGTCTAAAAAAAAACGACTCAAGTTGTATGTATGTAGTTCGACTTAATTTTGACATGAAACTCTTTTTTTAGCTCAGTTTTGTTAAAAGAGTTTCCACATGTACACTTGGTATACCGTTGTATCCAAAGTACTCCCGCCGAAATGAATTATAACCAAAAATTAACTAATTCACGGTTATTAAAAAAACTAATTAAATTTAGTCTATGTAAACTTTATTAAGAAATGTATCTCCATTCATGAATAAATTGGTTCATTACAAATACAAAAAGTTCAATTATATAAGAGGTATTTTAAATATACACTAGTGCAAAATAAGGAAAAGAAATAGACATTTAAAGTCACGCGCTCAGATGTCTGCCTTGATATAAGGACGCGGTGGCAAACTTGTAAACTCGAATTAAAGTCAGGCGGTTAAAAGTCTGACTTAGAAACAAACTTATGAAGTCAGGCACTCGCGCGACTTTAAATCTCCTGACATACGAAGTCGCCTTAATAGAAGTCACGCTGGCGCGTGACTTTAAATGTCCAATTTGTCTGACTTTAAATCCCTTTTCTGCACTAGTGATACTATCATTAAAAAGGAAAATCATATATACTTCTTTTTTTTTACCAAATAATAATAATAATAATAATAATAATTGATTTGTAGTAGACCTTCTGATAGGGAGCAGATGAAGCGCCTGGGATGGTCGAACGCCTTCAGCTGCCCGTCCGGGTGGTGTACCTGCAATTACACTCCGACGCCCAAGTCAGTGGGGTGAGCAAAGAGCAGGAACTCTAAAATTGTGTGAGAATTAATTACCGTGTCAGTGTCAGACATGTGGCTTAAATACTGTTCACCGGGTGGTCAGAGTCTGTTGGATCTTGTACGAAGAAATCTCCTCCGTTGATGATGTGGGCCAGGGTTGGTCACCCTGACTAGTATGGGCCAGATTTTGGCCTCCCTGTTGAGTGGGCCTGACTCTAGGCCCAGTCCAGAACAATAATAATATACTTTTGAGAGAAAAATATATACTTCTACAAGTCTATTTATGAGAGAAAAATGAATTTTTTGATTTATTGAATAACCATTGTATCTAGTATATGCTCTATGTGACAAGATACATCACGGTTATTAAATAAAACTAAAACTCTATTATACATAACATATTCAATAAAATTACTATTGCATTTTTCTAAAAAGGTAATATTGTTGCTTCTATATTTAATTCCGAGGGTCTCTTCCAGCTAAACTAAGGTCTTGGGTCGAATCCAATCTTGGGTATGCAGCAGCGTTAAATCTCTTGAGGGAGAGTTTTGCCGCCCATTGTGGTTCTACCTGACTCGAGAGGTTAGTCTCTCACAATCTTGCATGAGAGGATAAAAAAATAACATAAGGTAATATTTTGTGCTTATATTTTTGTCCAAGAGTGGATATTTTTTTGTGATAAGAGAACAAATAAAGGGCACCTTTGACGAGGGGGAGTGAGAAACTTATTAGGTGTGGCTGCCAACCTGAAAGAAACATTGAATAGCAATTAAAGCACAAGTGACAAGTGAGTGAGACACAAAGAAGAGTCAAGAAGAATGGAAGAGTCATCAACAAATACTATTGAAGAGGTGAAGATTAATGAAAGGACTCCAACTTTCTATCTTTACCATCCATGCTTTCTACTTGAAGAACTAGTTGGAGCTCTCTTCAAGTGTCTAGGGTTTGAGATTGGAACCAAAACAAAAGAAGAACATGTGGTTAGACCTCCATCAGTTTTAGAAGAAGGTGATCCTATAACTAATGAAGAAATCAACCCAACAAATGAAGATGAAAGCTCCCAATCCAGTGAAGAAGAACAACAGGAATGTTTAATAACTACTCAACGTTTTGTAAGCTTTTCTCTCTTTTCAATTTGGAAACCACTTGATTAATTAAATATCCCTTTTCTAGATATTTTTTCAAAAAGAAATATTGCAATCATCTTTTTTTTTTCCATTTTTTATAGTCAAATGTTAGTGATTAGCAATTAATTAGGATGTGGGTGTACTCTTAGTTTCTAAGATTTGAACTCTATACTCCTTTTTTCAAACTCCTTCAACTGAACTGCATTTTTGAGACATTTTTTTTCTTTGATTTTCATTTCTTAGTTCCTCAATGGAAATATAAGACCTTATAGCAAAAAAAATCACTCTTTTAAATTTAACATTAGACACTAATTTAATGTTTTTTGTTTTGTTTTTCATAATCTTGCATGTAAACCTTTTTTAGACTAGCATTTATAAACCTATTTTAGATGAAAGTTTGTGTCTGATTTAATCTTCTTACTATGATATAATATATATATATATATATATATATATATATATATATATTGAAAATGATATGATTAAATACTCTTGTTGAATAAATGCATATTAAATTATTAAATTTATCTATTGGTTGAGCAATCGCATAAAAATTCCATTACTGATCAAAAAAATAGAATCAACTGATCAAAATAAAAACATAAAAATTCCATTATTAATAGATATTTAAATTTTTTAAAAGAACTATTTATATAGATATGCTCACATCAGTATTAATTAAAATCATATCTCCCTTTTTTACACTCCTTATTTCTTCAGTCAAAATACAATTAAGAAGAACATCTTAGTTTACTTTTTTTATTTACTAGAATGCCTTGAAAATTTACACTACCTATATGTTTTTCTGTAAAAAAGAAATCACAGTCCCTGATTTAACTATTAACATATTTTTTTAGAAACATTTTTTTGAAGTGTCTTACTTATCAATGTTAATGATATATGTATATGTATTATCTTTTCCTACAGGAATTTGTCAGAAATTTAGTGTTTAGAAGGCGTGGACAAAGAAAACCAGATCTTAGTTCAGGATCAAGTCCTGGGATTAATTAATGCATGCTTGCAATTGTTCAAAGTTGTTCTCAAATTTCAAGTAGTTGTCTAAACATATAATTTGATTCGGTTTTTCCTGTTATTTTAACCTTTTTTTTTGACGTACTTAATTATAACCTCTCTTCCAGTCTCTGTATTTACCAATTAATGTATGTAGGAGTTGTAGTAAGTGTGTGAAATCAACTTCTCTTATGCATCTAAAGGTACTAAGTTACACAAGAAATGAGGGTTTAAACTGTGTACCCATTTTTAATTTCTAAGGCCGAAACCTTCTCAACAATATATACTCAAGGTTTACTTGGGATGAGAAGGTTAGAGTTAGTTTCACAATAAAGTAATAACTATCTCAATAGTTAATAGGAAATAATAATGATGACTTAGAATGACTTTATATGGTAAGAGAAATGTTGTTTTCAAACAAAAACTTAGTTCATTACAAAGTTATGAGTTTATGTGAAAAACAGTTTGGAGAAGGTTGAATATCTAACATTCTCTTCAGTTTGAAAACACTGTTATGAGTTAAGCAAGTAAGCAAGTAATATGAAAGCAAGTAAATAACGCAGTACAGTTATAGAGATTCACCCAAACTTTGGCTACTTCCTCTCTCCACGTCCACGTGAGTATTTCCACTACAATCCAAATAGTTCTTACACTTGCTTTTGCTCAACCACAAAAAACTTACAACACAACTTTCTTTTGATCAACACACAAAAGAAAAGTGCTCTCTTACACAGCACACAAGCTGTTTCTGTTGTAATTTTATTAAATTAATAATATTTCAAAAGTGGGAACCATTTATATTAAAGTATATATTTATTTTTATTCATTTGAAAAGCTTAAATTATAAATAATTTGTCACTTATAATATTATATGTTCATTTTACGTTCAAGTTTTGTTTATATGTACAGTTATAAACATTAAAGTTGGTTTTAAAATATAGTATACGTTTCTTTTGTTTTTTGATCACTAAATATTAAAGTGATTGATGATTTGATCACAATATACTATTATTATATGCGTTTTGGTTATCAATGATATATCAGATTACGTTGGAAATTTTATTTTAACGTTATGTTAGTTCCGTTTCTTTTCTCTATGATTATAATATTGAGTTATGATACTATCATTATTTGCATCCGTTTTGTTCTTCTATGAGTGTAATATTTTAACGGAAAAATAATTTCATGGTCATAACTGTTCAATGGAAAAATGGTTTTGATCTATGAGTTTTTTTCGATATAAAAGGGTGAAGGAAAAGTTTTGAAAGTGAGAGAGATAATATATGCGTGAGTTTAACATTTGAGAAAAAGAAAGTTACTTTCTCTCTTCAAATTATATAGTCCTGGGTTCATCTCCTGTCCGAAGTAACATCTTCATTCTTGCTAGTTCTGATTCCTCTTTCGTTACTTGTGATTGAGAAGGACCGGTTGTATCTCGGGAATTTCTTATTTGTAGAGGCGGATAAATTCTTCAGACAAGTCACCGAGCGCCCGGTTAGTTTTTTCCTAACGTGTTCGTGTTCGCGGTACTCTAGTTGTTCTTTGTCTTGTTGCGCATTTTACTACAATCTGAAGAATTTATCTCTATGGCTGACGCAACCAACAACAACAACAATGATACCGGTGCTTCCATCAACAACAACAGCACCGTTGTCATTCCTGCTGTTGTCCCTGTCACTTATGCGAAGCCTTTTCCTGACATCTCTAAAATTGAGGTCTTCGCAGGCCAAAATTTTCGCAGATGGCAGGAGCGTGTAAGCTCTCTTCTTGATATGCACGGAGTTGCTGCTGCTCTCACTGAGACCAAGCCATTGGACTCTGCAACTCCCAAACAAATCGAAGTCTGGACCCATGCTAATAAGGTGTGCCGTCACACAATTCTCAGCACTCTCTCAAATGAATTGTTTGACATCTACTGCTCCTACAAGGAGGCTAATCAGATTTGGGAATCAATGATTCTCAAATATACATCTTGAAAGATGCTAGCAAGCAAAAATTCGTCATCAGCAACTACTACAATTGGGTGATGAATGAAACTGATGAAATCAAAAATCAGATAAATCAGTATCACAAGTTACTGGAGGAAATGAAAGCTGAAAACATTGTTCTCCCAGATGAGTTCATTGCTGGGATTCTAATTGAGAAGCTGCCGGAATCATGGAAGGAGTACAAGCAACAACTAAAGCACAAACATAAGCAACTGACTCTGAACGAGCTGCTGACTCATATCATCATTGAGGATACAAACCGAAAGGAGAGTAACAAAGGAAAGGCGAAATCAATGACTGCATGTGCTAACATGGTGATGAACAATCCGTCAAGGTATGAAAAAGGCAAATCTTCTTCTTCAAATAAAAGGTATGACTCTAAGACATTTAATAATCAAAAGAATCGCAAAAAGAACAATGATCATAATCCTGGTGTTCATAACTCTGACTTCAAGAAAAAAGGTTTTTGCTTTGTTTGTGGAAAGCCAGGACACTATGCGCCTAAATGCAGGCATAGGGCAGAAACGAGAATCCTCCTAAGGCAAACGCCAACTTGGTTGATCTTTGGTGGAGATGATAATGAGGATGACGATGATGTCATTGTTCTTTGTCGTTTCTCGGTCAATATGGCAACCGATGTGAACAAGTGGGTGGTAGATTCTGGAGCCACCAAGCACATTTTGCTGCTAGAGAGGCTTTTACCTCCTACTGCATTGTTGTAGGGAAGGTGAAGAACACATATATCCGGGTGACTCACATCCAGCCCAGGCCAGGGGAAAGGAAAAGTTCTTCTAAAGCTCACATCGGGAAAGACTTTGTCTCTCAAAAACGTGCTTCATGTGCCTAATATAAGGGCAAACCTGATTTCGGTTGGTGTTCTGCTGAAGCATGGAATCAAAGTGACCTTTGAATCTAATAAGATTGTTCTTACCAAGAACAACACTTTTGTTGGAAAGGGATATTATGATCATGGACTTTTTGTATTGAACACTTTTGATTTTAATAACAATGCTTCCACTTCTGCTTACTTGATTGACTCTTATAATATGTGGCATGCTAGACTAGGACATATTAATTTTCCTTATGTTATTAAATTACAACGTCTTGGCATGATTTCAATTAGCGATAAACAACATAGTAAATGTGATGTGTGTGTAGAATCCAAGTTAACAAAGAAATCTTGTCCCTCTGTACATCGCGAAACTGAGTTGCTTAGTTTAATTCATACAGACTTAGGAGATTTAAAACAAACTCCAACTAGGGGTGGTAAACACTATTATGTGACGTTTATAGATGATTTTTCGCGATACACTAAGGTTTATTTATTAAGGCAAAAAGATGAAGCATTTGAAGCTTTTCTTTCTTTTAAAGCCGAAGTAGAAAATCAGTTAGATAGAAAGATTAAACGAGTTAGATCCGATCGTGGAGGAGAGTATATAGCTTTTAATGATTTTTGTGAAAAGGAATGTATTATTTAATGATTTTTGTGAAAAGGAATGTATTATACATGAAACAACTCCCCCATATTCACCTGAATCTAATGGCATAGCAGAAAGGAAATTTTTGTGATTTACTCAACAGTGCGAATGGATTTTTGTTGCCTTAGTATACACACATGTGTCTATAAATCCTTATGTTGAAAATATTATGGAAAATGAGTTTTATTTTCAAAATGGGTAAATATTTATGTTAAAGTAAATCTTTATGATTAAGTGAAAAGTTTTGTTTTATCTATCATAATATATTTATCAGTTTGAATCATAAGCCTTTACATTGAATATAAGCTACGATTCACTTAATCGATTACATGAATATATTTAAGTTACAATATTTTTTAAAGTATATTTTATAAGGCTTTATTTGTTTGCCTTTTGAAACGTATATTATAAAGAGTATTCATTTTGGTTTTTCATTATGAAACGGATATATTATACGGGTGAATTTCTCTTTATGATATATATCTGTTTGATATACTATAGCTATAATAATATATATCCGTTTGAGATTTTATAGCTATGTTAATATATAAACCGTTTGATATATTAATATATAGTAACGTTGGTTTATAATGATCAGATGTGCCGTTTGTTTTAGCTACTTGATCATATGCATCTTAATATATAGGATATATATATATATATATATATATATATATATATATATATATATATATATATATATATATATATATATATATATATATCAAAAAAGGAAGACCTGATATATAAGATATACTTTAGTTTGATATAAAAGAGATCATGAGAATATATTTATACTATTGAATGTTTTGAAACTATGGAAATGTTATCAACCTAACTTAAAATATTAAAAGTGTGGGGGTTGTTCTTGGTGTCATGCTTTCTATAAAAATTGAATCTTCAAAGTGTAGACATGCTATTTTGATAACTAAATTATCAATTTTTATGGAAATTGCATTATAATATACAAGTGATTTAGTTGTATATTTATTGTAGATATTTTCGTTAAGACCTATACAATTGATAGATGTGATTATTGGGATTCTTGGTGTCTTTGTGTTCCACCTTTTGTTGGATTAATAAAGATCATAAAAGTGTCTTCTTTAAGAGGAAGAAAATTTTGATTTCCTATAAGAAAGAAAATGATATCAAAGTGATTTAATCTAATATCTTTTAGAATCAAAATGACGTCGTTGATAATTATCACATATGAGAATTTTGTTTTGGATATATGTGATATCCATATTTTGAGATATTTGAACTTATGAGTCTAATCTTTTGAAAGATTAGTTTTGCGAAGAAATATTATATTTCTTGTAATTTTGGACTATATTTGAATGTATGAGACATCATTAACATACTTGTGAAATTCTATATAAATATTTTACGGAATTGTTGTCGCTTAGAAATCATCTAAGCAGACCTGCACGTATAAGTATGTTTTGAAAGTGATGTGGCTTGGAATTATCCAAGCATTTATATACAATTATCTATGGAGGCATCATTGGGTATATTACTATATATAGTGAGTATCCATGATACTATGATGATAGCCAAGTTTATTCACATAAGAATAAATCTATAAGTGGATTTATTTATGAATGTTGTCACTTAGAAATTATTTAAGTAGACTTGTATAATTACCTTATAGAGATTAAGGTTATTGCTCAAATGCTTATCAAAAAAAAAAAGGTTATTGCTCAAAGCTTGGTGATATATGGATTGAGTTTATTACTCAAGACTTTGTGATATATGAATTTGATTGACTAAGAGACGTCTTGGTCAATATTGTGTAAAGTAGCTACTAATAAACGAGAAGGATTATATCCTTAATTTATGTGAAATCAGAAATGATTCTAATCAATCTTCTGAAACATCGAGGGGAATGGGACTTAAGCCAATTTAAATTAAGAAGTGATGGTAACCCAACCTTTGTGATTGGAGATCCCATGAATAAGGTTCAATGTGGTAAAAACAAGTCACTTCTTGATATTGCTAGCACTGAAAAATTAATTCAAGTAATTAATTTTATTCTTGTCCCTTCCTATGGTGTTATAATTGTGATAGTGCTAGCCTGCAGGGTTAAAAGGTTAAGCTTAAAGCTTTTAATGATTTTCATAGCCCTTATGGGTGGTGTATGACTTGCAGCATACACTTGATGAAATCACCTATATGAGTGTCAAGTGGGGCCGCTTGCATGAGATCCTGGCGAGGTCTCTAGAGCACTCATGAATACCGAGCACGCGCATGGCCTAGTAGCGCACCACCGCGAAAACAGCAAGAATTGTGGGGGTGTAATGTGATAGTAAAACCTCTAACATATAACAAGTGTCTTGGGTTCCATAGCTTGCTAAACCAATTCACTGTATGTTATGTTTTATCTGTCTAGGACTGGTTCCATAGCTTGCTATACAGATCCGATGCATTACATCTACGATGTTAACCCAGGAAACTTCTTTTATTTATTTCTTTCCTAACTTTTGAAATATGTGGGGGATTGTTGTAATTTTATTAAATTAATAATATTTCAAAAGTGGGAACCATTTATATTAAAGTATATATTTATTTTTATTCATTTGAAAAGCTTAAATTATAAATAATTTTTCACTTATAATATTATATGTTCATTTTACGTTCAAGTTTTGTTTATATGTACAGTTATAAACATTAAAGTTGGTTTTAAAATATAGTATACGTTTCTTTTGTTTTGATCACTAAATATTAAAGTGATTGATGATTTGATCACAATATACTATTATTATATGCGTTTTGGTTATCAATGATATATCAGATTACGTTGGAAATTTTATTTTAACGTTATGTTAGTTCCGTTTCTTTTCTCTATGATTATAATATTGAGTTATGATACTATCATTATTTGCATCCGTTTTGTTCTTCTATGAGTGTAATATTTTAACGAAAAAATAATTTCATGGTCATAACTGTTCAACGGAAAAATGGTTTTGATCTATGAGTTTTTTTCGATATAAAAGGGTGAAGGAAAAGTTTTGAAAGTGAGAGAGATAATATATGCGTGAGTTTAACATTTGAGAAAAAGAAAGTTACTTTCTCTCTTCAAATTATATAGTCCTGGGTTCATCTCCTGTCCGAAGTAACATCTTCATTCTTGCTAGTTCTGATTCCTATTTCGTTACTTGCGATTGAGAAGGACCGGTTGTATCTCGGGGAATTTGCGCTGTAGAGGCGGATAAATTCTTCAGGACAAGTCACCAGACGCCTCCGGTTATTTTTCCTAACGTGTTCTGTGTTCGCAGGTACTCTAGTTGTTGCTGTCTTGTTGCGCATTTTACTACAGTTTCAACATACTAGAAAACTCTCTTCTAGTTTTCTAAAGGTTCACCTTTACCTTACCAAGTAGAATCACCAACAACACTCACCTCTCTCTAGGTAGTTTGATGTAAAGTTTACAAGATAGTGTTTACAATAAGAGGTATGGGTTTTGGGATGATAAAGTGCATACTGATTGATACAAAGTATTATATGTTGCAAAACAAGCTAGCACACACTCAAGAAAGAGATCACATATCTAAACTTGTAGAAGCTTTGAGTGTGGGATGTGAAGGTTGATTGTTTTGAGAAACTTGACTTTGTGTAGGTTTCAATTAACTCTCATACTTTGAATCTTCAGAATGAGCTTCTTAAATATCCGTGGAGTATGAATATAGCCGTTAGAAACTTGAAGAGAGTCGTTTGGAGTATCCATTGGTCCATAGGAATGATGTGAAGTAAGGTACAAAAGTTGACAGCTGTTGAACCTTCTCAAGCTTTGCTTTATACGTTAACTGCACCTCCGAAACCTTCTTGAGCTGGATATGTACTCTCCTAGTGTTCTACTATAAAGCTGTGACTTGATATTGCATTGTAGGCCAAGCTGTACCAGCTTGCAAGGAAGCTTCTCAAGCTTCCTAGTATGAAACAAACACCCAAAATGTGTCATAGGAAAAATCATGCATTACCTTCTTTAATGCTTCAAACTTCCAACACATTTATAACTTGGAATCTTCATTTAATCATTTAATGCAATTGAAGATCGTTCAAGAAGAGTTAATGTGTTTGGGATGATCTTGGTACGGTTTCCAATAACCTTCTCAACATTGTATCTCCCTTTACATTAACCTTCTCAAGCATGAACTTATGCTTCCAAGGTGTTTTGTTGAGTCAACCTTCTTTTGACTTCAGTCAAACTCTCTGTTGACTTTTGGTCAACCTTCTGTTGACTTTTGGTCAACCTTCTATTTAACTTTCAGCCAACCTTCTTTTAATTGGTCAAACCTTCTATTGACTTATTTTAAGCTTCTCATAAAGTAACCTTCTCAAGGCTTTTTTACCTTTGTATTATACCAATATGTTAGACCATGGTAGAGCCTTGGTTTGCTATGTTTGGTAACCTATTCTTAGCACTTGGCAAACATGTTAGATCACACTTTATTAGAAAACCTAAATCTTTCTTAGTTTGTTATCATCAAAACTTAGAATGAGATTCTTATTACAACAACATCTATATAGAAAGGTGGCATGAAAATTCATATCAATGCCAAGCTTGCTCTGTATATAACATTTACTCCTTTTTTTTTGTACAAAAAAGTTTAGATGAGTTGGGTTCTGGGGGCTCATCGGGGTCAAGACAGACCTCAAGGCTCTTTGAGTGCTTGCATAGGTACTTACAGGTACAGACCACTCACCATAGAGGTCATCGCGCTGACAGCGGGAATTGAACCCAAGCCCTAGCAGGGTGTGAGTCAACTCCTCCTTACTATCTAAGTCAACTTTCATTGGAAACATTTACTCCATATGGTACAATGTGTTGATTTTATTCATTTTATAGTTAACTTGCATTTTTGATTTGGTCTTTTGGGGGAAGAGGAAAAATGGGGTGCTGCGGATTCAAACTCGCATTATTCATGGTGTTCACCCAAGTAACATTCTTGTTTTATCATTATGTCGGGCTCTCGAGACATCTCATAACTTACTACCATGACTGTGTGTTATTGTCACTATGAAGCTCTGCCACGGATTGTGGTGCACTAATCTAGTACAAAACTAGGGTTTGGGTAAAAAAAAATTCAGGGTGTTCATTTTTTTTAATAAGGATATTAGTGTTGAAATTTTGATTGAGTGAGAAGTTGTTTCTATGAACTATGGGTGGGTCCACCCCTAATCTTATGGCGATGGTAAGATACATTGATTTTAGAAAATCGCGTCCTTCTTTTATTTATGTTTGTTTCTCATGACACTATCAATAATATAAAGAGAGTATTTGTGTTAGCCTGTATTTTTGACAGGCTCAATTAAATGCAGTCAACGAGGTTTGACTCATCACATTAAAAGGAAGAAGTGCTATTCTTCGACATTAGGAAGGTGTCTCAAGGGTAGTCTTCGACCACTTCAGAGACATAGTGAAAATTGAGGACTTGAAAGCAACAGTTCGACAGGAAGGGAAGCAAAATACCTATAGCAGATCAGAGTTAGAGGAGCGCGGTCGAAGGTGCAAATTAACAGTGCTATCGAAGGATGTGGCAATGAAGTTGTTGAAGTGCTTAGCAGCTACTGGCTTTTTGAATTTAAATGTATTAGCCGTTGTGGGCAGTTATAGTTTCCTTTCTAGTATATATAGTAGTTTTTCATAAGAAAAACGGGTCACAATCACAAATACATAGTTTCTTACGCTCAAACTTCTAAGTTACAGAGAAACTGAGTAACAGAAACAAATGTATGGATCTGTGTACCATTTCTTTTCATTTCAATGCAATTTAAGTTTGTTCTTTTAAACTTTTTCTGCATTTTACTTTATTTCTACGCATTTTTGCAAATTCCTTGACATTCAAGGCAATTCGACAGATTCAAACCCGTTGAAATTGTCAGTTACTGAAAACAACAATAAGAACATCAAGAACATTCATAACTTTTCTGGAAAACATTAACACAAAATGTCCTAAGATTTACTGGTTGATCTTGCAAGTAACAAATTTTAAACCAGCGGTTGTTTACCAAAATTCACGGCAAACAAATTGGCACGCCCAGTGGGACTATTTGAGTTAATTTTTAGAATAGTTTATGTTCTGTTCTTCCATTATAACTTGTGATTTAGTAAGTGTAAGCATTTAAGAAGTGGAAAACATATTTCTAGGATGGCACGTTCAAATTCAAATTACGCTTCGACATCAAATGCACAAAATCCACAGAATTCACAAGAACAAGCGTCAGTGGGTGATGCTAACGTTGCAAATGTCGTAGGAGTAACTGCTCCTATGCCTTCTTCGACAGCAATAGGGGTAACTGCTCATGTGTTTGTGTCGGATACAGCAGCAATAACCCAACCATTGATATTAGGGTCTTCGACGAACTCTCTAATGGCTAATCCCTTAGTTGGAAATACTTTTTGTAACACCCCAATTCTACCCGCTCGTTTTATAAAATATCAGAGTGCGAAAACTAAATTCAAAACAGAAATTGGAGCGTCACATTCGACATTTTCAAAATCCAGCAACGTGTAAATAAATAAAACATGGAAAACAAAATACTTCAATTTAGTTTACATCCCGAATATTTGTTCCATACTTCAAAACCACAAACTCGTGTTCAAAATAATTAAATGCAACAAATAAATAAAAAAAGACAGATTCATCCCCACGGGTGCTACGATCGAGACGACATCGACTTCGACTCATAAAAGACCTTGATCTTCATTCGTGATTACCTGCACGTTACCGACATCGAGGTAACATTTTAAATGCAGAAGGGTGAGTCTCAAATAGCATAAAAGCATATATGATAGATAATATACTAGAGAATAGGCAACTATAACCACCACAAAGACATCAACAACGGAATACAACACATCACAACAACATCACTACGCAATAACATCATTACACCACAACATAATTACACCTCAACATAAATACTCCCCAACGTCATTACAACTCAACATCATTACAACTTCCAAGTAGCAACACCAATGAGCAACACAATAAGCAACAACAAAGACAACAACAATAAGCGACAACACCTTGATATGAATGTATGTATGAAATGCAACCCAAAACTCCACGGGCATATGCATGTGGATCCATCACCAAAATAGCCTTGAGGGCATTCACCAAAATATATAATGAGGCCAAGCCTACTCACCAAAAATGCATATGATTATGCGACAAAGATGACAATGCACCATATACACCAAAATCACCAAAATTATGCAATAGCATGCTCACCAATAGTCTTATTGACTCACGAACACCAAAGAAGGTCATAGACCCCAATCACCAATATTTATTCACACCAGTTGGTATACAACACCGTTAAAACAGCACCACAAGGACTAAACGCAACACCAAGGACTAAGACAGCACCAAAGGACTAAAACAGCACAAAAGGACTAAAACAACACCAAGGGACTAAAACAGCACCTATGGACTAAAACAGTACCAACTTAGACATCAGCACACAGGGCAGCCAAACTGGCGCCCTGCACTTAGACACAGGTGCATCCCCCTGCGCCATGGGCAGCCAAAATTGGCGCCCTTCACCTAGACACAGGCGCACAATGCTGCGCCATGGGCTGCCAAAACTGGCGCCCTGCTCCTAAACACAGGCGCACAATGCTGCGCCATGGGCTGCCAAATCGGCGCCGCGCATAACACCAACAAAGAACACATTCACGCTTGGCGCCAAACAACACCATAATCGGCGCGTGGCAAAGAACTTGTGGTGCGCCACGACGCCAAACGGCGACATAAAACGCAAGCACAAAGAAGACGACAAAGAACGTGGATAAAGCAACATAAAAACAACAACGACAAAGATGACAAAGAACATAAAAGCGCACAACAAAGATGACAACAACATAAAATAAAGACAACAAAGATGACAAAGAACATAAAAACAAGACAACAAAGATGACAAAGAACATAAACAAAGACAACAAAGATGATAGCAACATAAAACAAAGACAACAAGCATGACAGCAACATAAAAACAGCACAACAAAGATGATAAAGAACACAGCACACGGTGCTGAATTTCACAAAGAAAGTGCACCTACCGGCGAATTAATTAAAATAGTAAACGACATCGGATTTCGACAAATAAATACTCGTTGGAAAGCCCTATGGGTCTATTTCTTATCCCTAAGTTCAGTTTTTGAAGGAGAGTGTTCAATAGGTACAGTTTTCAAAAATACACATACTAGTTTCAAAAGAGGGCAGTTTCTGTCCTTCAAATTCAAGCAGTTCTAAAATGACCAAAATTCAATCAAATTGCATGAAACTTGTGCATAAACTGGAGCAAATTCTGTTTAGTTTTCAAAGAAATTGGATTCGTTCGAAAAGGAGTTCTTTTGAAAACGCAGTAGCCAAAACACTGACCCTATGTCCAGATTGTTTCCAGAATCTTACCTTAACTTGTGGAATTCATATCTCGAGCTACACAACTCTAAATGCAACCAAACCAGTGCCACATTAACAAGCATTAAGTCTATTTTCCAGAAAAGTAAACCACATAATTTTTCCGTCAATACAACGTTCCCAGTTACCGAAATACTGAACCCATACCCAAAACGTTTCCAGAATTTTAACCTAACTTGTATTGCCTATAACTCGAGCTATACAACTCCAAATTTAACGAAACCAGCGCCAAAACGACCGGTGTTAAGTCTATTTTCAAAAACAATCAGCCACATAATTTTTGGATCAAACAAACAGTACCATTTCTCGAAAAACCGAACAGTGTCCAGAAAGTGCACAAAACCGTAAACAAGTGAAACTCATCATGTTCAACCATCACGCAACAATTTCAAACAACCCTAATACATTCATCAATCATCAAATACACATTAAAAGCAATCAAGACAAGAACATAGAGCTTAAATATTATGGGTTCTAGTGTCTTGGGCTCTCTTTACTACCTAATCAATTACTAACACTACTCCTCTTTTAATTAAATTACCACTCCCTCATTTACTACACACCACCCCTTATTTAAATTAAAACACTATTTATTTCTTTTATTATAACCAACCAACATAACACCTAGATAAATTAATTAAATAAATACTTGATTATTTTTGGTTCGACACAAGGTTTCCAAATATTTCTCAATTTAGGGGTTACCCATATGGTATGCCAATAGCCATGATGGCAGGCCTTCAAACAAATATATCTACTTATGCAGACACTGTAGGGACAATGTTTTCCCCTATACATGGTTCCCCAGAGAGCATTCATGGTCGAAATACTCAACCTGCCTTAACCACATCATCGTTGCTGGCCTTAAGGCAATAAATGGATGATAGTAACCATGATATGGTCAATATGTTGACCCAACAAATTGGTACAGTGTTTAATCCATTGATTCAAAACCCGAATAATAGTTACCAAATGTTGGCAAATCAAATGGGGAGAATAGCAGATTTCTTTGGCACTCCACCATTGCAAAACCAGCAAATGCCACAAATTCAGAATACTAGGCCTATCGAAAACCCTGTAGGTCAAGGACAGCAAATTGCTGTCGAACCACCGCCCAGAAGGGAAGTCGAAGTAATCCCTGAAGTCGTGTCGGTCAATAGAGGCCAAAATGCTGATGAAGTGGTTAGACAAGTTCAACAAAATAATTTTGGGCTCCAAAATAACTTGGTTAATCTTGTCGAAACCATTCTAGCCCAGAATGGCCTCAACTTGGGCTTGCATTGGCCTAATTTTGTTTCACCCTTGTCAGACTACGTGTTGCAAACTAAATTGCCTAGAGGGTGGAAGATTCCTAAGTTCACAAAATTCGCTGGGGAGACCAATGAATCTACTGTCGAACACGTTGCCCGTTATTTAACTGAGGCAGGGGGCTTAGCCCATAACGAGAACTTGATATTGAAATATTTCCCAAATTCTCTAACGAAGAATGCTTTCACTTGGTTTATTACTCTACCCCCACATTCCATATTTAAATGGGGGCAATTAGAGAAAGCATTTCATGAACAATTTTAATAATATGGGCCAGTCGAAGATTAGCCTTAAGGAATTGGCCATTGTTCGACGCATGGTGGCTGAATCTATTGATGATTATCTCAATAGCTTTAGACTTCTCAAGGCAAGGTGCTTTACTCAACTGTCTGAGCATGAGTTAGTCGAAATGGCTACTGGTGGCCTTGATTACTCTACAAGAAAGAAGCTAGATGCTTTACCTATTTTCTCGGAAAAGCGGCTTATAGTTTCACAGATATTCCACGCGCCCGAGACAAGGGAAGATTCTTTTTGGGTATGTTTGGATTGGTGGTATGGGATGGAATGGAGTGAAATGAAATTGAATGATTTAATGTTCCATTGTTTGGGTTTTTAAAAAAGTGATGGAATGGAATGGTAAGTGATGGAATCCATTCCATCCCATTCCATTGTTTACCACCATTTTCTTCCCCCCCCCCCCCCCAATTTGGGAGGTTGGAATGATTCACTTAATTAAATTATTACCAATCTACCCTCATCCAATCCATCTCTTTCGTTATTTTCCCCCAATTCCCCCTGCTGCTTTTCTCTTCTTTTTTCCCACACGGCGACCAAGCACAAGATCGAACTGTTCGAGTGTGTGTTTCATCCAAAACTGCCTACATTTTCAGTGTCAAACTTGGATATCAGTAAGAAAGCATCGCCAAACAAAGAATTAAACTATGCAACTTCAATTGTGAAATACACCAACCAACTTATGGAATTGCTCACATTTGAGGTAGCTAAAATTGATTGATTTGTATAGTAGCATTAGATATTCTATAAAAAGTTTAATTTTTCATATTCAACTCTATGTTTTTTTTACGACAGGGTAATTTTTATGACATATCAATATTTACAACTGAAAATCAATTCTACTCTAAAATACAAATAAAAACAATTATGATATATAAAAAACAATGGTGTTGAAATTTAGAGAGAGACCTTGCAGGAGAAGAGGGAAGTGGATAGGTTATGTTCCCAGATTCAGACTGTTTTACCACCGCTGCAAGAAGCGAAGACGAGAGGAATACCGGCGTGACCGGTGGTTGGGTTCCCATCCAAGCTCCAAACCCTATCGCTGTGACCTTCGAGTCTCTAAACCTCTTTCAACTCGAAGTTCTTCTCCATCGCAGAACGATTCGACTCAGCATACAAAAACAAACTATTCTCACTTGTTTCTTCTTCACTACAAATTTCCTATTTTCTCGGAAAAGCGGCAAACAGTTTCAGAGGATAGATATTCCACGTGCCCGAGACAAGGGGAACAAAAGAAGAATATGGAATTTTTTGATGAATAAGACGAGTGTGGAATTGTAACATATTCAGTGAATTTGGTCCTAAATTTTACAAAAATTAAATTTAGTTCCTAATATATATCGACTTCGCATACACAATCTCTTCTCGCCCGTTTCTTCTTCACTTCAAATTCAATCGCCTACCTATTTCCTATTTTCTCGGAAAAGCGACTTATAGTTTCACAGATATTCCACGCGCCCGAGACAAGGGAAGATTCTTTTTGGGTATGTTTGGATTGGTGGTATGGGATAGAATGGAGTGAAATGAAATGGAATGATTTAATGTTCCGTTGTTTGGGTTTTTAAAAAAGTGATGGAATGGAATGGTAAGTGATGGAATCCATTCCATCCCATTCCATTGTTTACCACCATATTCTCCCCGCCCCAATTTTGGGAGGTAGGGATGGAATGATTCACTTAATTAAATTATTACCAATCTACCCTCATCCAATCCATCTCTTTCGTTATTTTCCCCCAGCTCCCCAGCTGCTTTTTCTCTTCTTTTTTGCCACACGGCGACCAAGCACAAGATCGAACAGTTCGAGTGTGTGTTTCATCCAAAACCGCCTGCATTTTCATTGTCAAACATGGATATTAGTAAGAAAGCATCGCCAAACAAAGAATTAAAGTATGCAACATAAATTGTGAAATACACCAACCAACTTATGGAATTGCTCACATTTGAGGTAGCTAAAATTGATTGATTTGTATAGTAGCATTAGATATTCTATAAAAAGTTTAATTTTTCAAATTCAACTCTACGTTGTTTTTACGACAGGTGAATTTTTATGACATATCAGTATTTACAACTGAAAATCAATTCTACTCTACAATACAAATAAAAACAATTATGATAAATAAAAAACAATGGTGTTGAAATTTAGAGAGAGACCTTGCAGGAGAAGAGTGAAGTGGATAGGTTTTGTTCCCAGATTCGGACGGTTTTATCGCCGCTGCAAGAAGCGAAGACGAGAGGAATACCGGCGTGACCGGTGGTTGGGTTCCAATCCAAGCTCCAAACCCTATCGCTGTGACCTTCGAAACTCTGAACCTCTTTCAACTCAAAGTTCTTCTCCATCGCAGTACGATTCGACTCAGCATACGAAAACAAACTATCCTCACTTGTTTCTTCTTCACTTCAAATTTCCTATTTTCTCGGAAAAGCGGCTAAGAGTTTCAGAGGATAGATATTCCACGCGCCCGAGACAACGGGAACAGACGAAGAATATGGAATTTTTTGATGAATGAGAAGAGTGTGGAATTGTAACATATTCAGTGTATTTGGTCCCAAATTTTACAAAAATTAAATTTAGTTCCTAATATATATCGACTCCGCATACACAATCTCTTCTTTCCCGTTTCTTCTTCACTTCAAATTCAATCGCCTACCTATTTCCTATTTTCTCAGAAAAGCGGCTTATAGTTTCACAGATATTCCACGCGCCCGAGACAAGGGAAGATTCTTTTCGGGTATGTTTGGATTGGTCGTACGGGATGGATTGGAGTGAAATGGAATGGAATGATTTAATGTTCCATTGTTTGAGTTTTTAAAAAAGTGAATGAATGGAATGGTAAACCACCATTTTTTCTCCCCTCCCCAATTTGGGAGGTATGGATGGAATGATTCACTTAATTAAATTATTACCAATCTACCCTCATCCAATCCATCTCTTTCGTTATTTTCCCCCAGCTCCCCCTGCTGCTTTTTCTCTTCTTTTTTTCCACACAGCAACCAAGCACAAGATCGAACAGTTCGAGTGTGTGTTTCATCCAAAACCGCCTACATTTTCATTGTCAAACTTGGATATCAGTAAGAAGGCATCGCCAAACAAAGAATTAAAGTATGCAACTTGTATTGTGAAATACACCAGCCAACTTATGGAATTGCTCACATTTGAGGTAGCTAAAATTGATTGATTTGTATAGTAGCATTAGATATTCTATAAAAAGTTTAATTTTTTAAATTCAACTCTACGTTGTTTTTACGACAGGGGAATTTTTATGACATATCAATATTTACAACTGAAAATCAATTCTACTCCACAATACAAATAAAACAATTATGATAAATAAAAAACAATGGTGCTGAAATTTAGAGAGAGACCTTACAGGAGAAGAGGGAAGTGACTAGGTTATGTTCCCAGATTCAGACGGTTTTATCGCCGCTGCAAAAAGCGAAGACGAGAGGAATACCGGCGTGACCGGTGGTTGGGTTCCAATCTAAGCTCCAAACCCTATCACTGTGACCTTCGAGTCTCTGAACCTCTTTCAACTCAAAGTTCTTCTCCATCGCAAAACGATTCGACTCAGCATACATAAACAAACTATCCTCACTTGTTTCTTCTTCACTTCAAATTTCTTATTTTCTCAAAAAAGCGGCTAACAGTTTCAGACGATAGATATTCCACGCGCCCGAGACAAGGGGAACAGAAGAAGAATATGGAATTTTTTGATGAATAAGAAGAGCGTGGAATTGTAACATATTCAGTGAATTTGGTCCCAAATTTTACAAAAATTAAATTTAGTTCCTAATATATATCGACTCCGCATACACAATCTCTTCTCGCCCGTTTCTTCTTCACTTCAAATTCAATCGCCTACCTATTTCCTATTTTCTCGGAAAAGCGGCTTATAGTTTCACAGATATTCCACGCACCCAGGAAGATTCTATACCGAGCAAAACAAATAAGTTAGAGTTTGGCAAACAGAGTTGCACCAAGAACAAGAAGCCTCAACATCAACATGTCTATGATAGAAATTACTCCGAGTAGGCAAGATATCATGACACAAGCGCCATAAAAAATGTTTCACCTTCGAGGGAATCTTTAACTTCCAAAGAGCTCTCCAATTACGGTCGGCATGAAGATTACCGGTATCCAAAACACAGTCCATGAGTAGTTTGCAGGCACTACAGACGATATATGAACCAAACTGCTCCGGCCACCAGATCCTACGATCGTCGTTGATGGTACTAAGAAGCGGAGTCTGAACTATTTGGTCCACAATAGGGAATTTGGATATAGTGCACTCAATCTGAATCCCACAAATACACCCCCCCCCCCCAAATCGTATATATGCCATTGTATATACCATATGGGGGTGTATATATCGATGGTTAATTAGGGGTCGATATACACACCCCAATGGTATATACGATAAGCGTATATATACGATTTGGGGGATGTATATACAACCCCTATTATGTATTTTTTTAGTCAAATAAAAATTAATTAAATTATTTAAAAAATTAAAATTATATATTTTTAATAAAGATAAATTAGAGATGAATAATTTAGGCATAAAAATAAGTTTAGTGTGTAGTTCGTTAACACGTGACGATGTTATACGTCGAATGAATAATTTAGGCTAAAAAATCGGTTTTCGGGCAACCTACTCTGATCGTAATGAAACCATAGCCATTAAATCCAAAAAAAATAAACAAGCATGACTCCCCAAGAAGAAACTTCTTGTGGGACTACGGGATCAAAATCCCAAATTCCATCATTTACTATTTTTTATTAATTTTTTTTAATTTTTCATAGTCTCCAAAAAATCTAAAAAAAATTGCATAGCCTTATTTTGGTTTTGTTAGATTTTTAGTGGTGTTTTTATAATTTTTTAGAATACTTTTGACTCTTTAACGAATTTTTAGTAGCCTTTTTATAACATTTTTTTTAAAAAAATAAAACAAATCATTAAAAAAATAAAAAAGCCATCGTATATACGTTTTGAGTAAGTATATACGATTGAACATAAAAAATCAGCCATCTTATATACGTACTCAAAACGTATATACGATTGGAATTTTGATTTAAAAAAATACGTTTTTTAAGGGTATTTTGGGGTTTTTAGTGGTATGTGGGGGTAGGAGGGTAAAGGGTGGGGGTACAAAAAAAAAACCTTAAAAAATTTAGCATCTTCTTCCATTAGAATCTAGCGATTTGTAATCCACTTCTCCCCAAAAACATTAATATTCACATCATCCCCATTCATCTAACAACACTCTTCCTTAAGGACCAAACGAGTCTCATGAATACTCCGCCACACATAACTAGAATTGCTTCCTTTAGAAGCATGCATATAGTTGCATCGCGGAAAATACTTGGCCATATTAAGTCTCACCACTAAAGAATCTGGACAATTCAACAACCTTCAACCTTGTTTCTCCAATAACGTCATATTAAAGACTTACAAGTTCTGAAAACCCAAACCACCATGGTCCTTGTCGATACAAAGCTTATCACACAAGCCAATACATACCACGACTAGAAGAAACACTACCACCCTACCAATAACCACTTATCAAACTCTGAATTTCATCACCTAAGAAAGAAGGTAAAAGGAAAAGACACATAAAAAAAGTCGGATTTGATTGGAGAACCGACTTTATCGTAACTTCCCCGCCTTAGATAACGATCGACCAACCCACAAATTAATCTTCCTCCAAACCCGGTCCTTAATAAACTTGAAAAGTGATTTCTTGCTCCGTACATCCTAAGAAAGGAGACCCAAATAAAGACCATTGTTACCTAAAATAGCATTCGCACTAAACCATTAGCAATTGTATCCCTGTCCTCCTGAGCCACATTCTTACTAAAAAGATTAATCTGCTGATGATGGATGATGATTGGATGTGGCTTTTGTTAATCTTTATGTTTATATGATCCTTTCTATTTTTCCTTAGAATTTGATTTCCTTGGCTGTTGACGAGGCATTTAAAAAAAACAAATTTTTGAAACTAAAATTATGTGAATTGAGCTCCTCTATTTACATTCACAGAATAATGAGAATACTAATAGCTAAATTAATTTCCTAAGTGATCTTTGTCTCATTTCCCAACTTTGACCGTGGCCTTATATATTGGAAATAACTTTCAGTTAATTGACAAACAATTCCCCTAGTGTTCCTTAAAATCTAAAACAAGTATCATGCATTTATATAAAAATCACGTATTTTATTGCAATTATCAGTTCTAACTGGCATGCTAATTTTCAACAATGCCAATAATATGATAGAAGAAAAGTCCAATACTAACGATATTAGAAGATGAGTATTGTTTGGACAAATAATTTAACCGCTTACAGCATAAGCTATTTTCAAAAGATATCTCAGAGAGTTTATGAAAATAAACTAAACCACTGCAGACATGACATGAGCTTTTCAAATAAACTCTCACAAGTGTTATGTATGTAGCCAAGCCAATCCAAACAACCCACAACGGCTTGAGGAAATTTACTTCGTCAAGATATCAGGGAACCATTCGCACATTAATCAATACAACTTTTACAAAAAAAAAAAAAAAAATTGAAGTACATCCAACTTTTTTTTTTCTGATACTCAATATTTTGTGAGGCACATTTATTTGTTTAACCAAAAGAAACTTATATAGCATTTCATTCATAAGAGTTGCAATACAGGTTGAAATACAATCAAAAACATTACAATTAACAGTCATACTCCTCTTGCCTTTCTTAAAAATACAACATTCAAAATCTGTTTGAAATTATCAATAAATATATTTGAGAGAAAGAAAAAGAAGTCTATGAGGATGATGGATACCTACACATCTAGCACTTGTAATTAGGCTCCACCAATATAAATTTCTGCTACTGATACAATGTATATGCAAAACTAGTATCACTACCGTGATACCAGATTCCACACCTTGATTGTCCCATCATCGCTTGCAGAGGCTAGCAGTGGCTTCTCCTATTTAGTAAGCAAATAGCCAAAATGTGTTGATTAATAACCAATTGCAGAGAAAGACACATAAAGCAAAACCAATCGTATGGCTTAGGTCTTATTTCTCTAAATACATATGTTCTTATAAGCTAGCTTAAACTGTATTTAAGAGAATCAATCAACTTAATTCCCAAAAGTCTCGCAAAATCATAACTACAATTTTATATTTACTATACAGATGAAATTTAACTATCCTTTCTGGTGTAAATTCTCTGCCAATCCCTGTAAGTTAAACACTACACTAGCCTTAGAAAGCCTATTAACCACAACTACTTTTATTGAACAACTACAAGTTTTAATTAGAGTGAAATTTAAGACATCATGCTTCCGAATCACACGGCCAGCTACTAGAATTACCTAATTAATATCAGCGAAATCCACCATTCTACCAAATGCAAAGAGATTAAATGATTCCACTAAAGTAGTGTCTCAGAAACTTACCCCAGGGCTCCACTGCACAGAATTTATATCCATGTCATGGGCCTTTTCCTTCTTCAGTAGCGACTTGTACAGCGGACCATCAACCTATGTCATAAGCAAACAGCAAAGCTTGGTCAAATTTAACCTGCTAAAGGCATTGGATAAATGCAGTAACAATGAAAAGTTGAAAAATTGGAATACCTGACTTTCATTGTTTTCCACAAAAAGCTGTATAGTGTCATCCGCAGCTCCACTGGCAAAGATACCTCCTCTGTCATACCACAAAATGCAGGATACAGAAACATCAGAATTATACACGCCAAAACTAGATAATATCACAATATTGGTTTCTTCTGTTATCTCAATGACAGACATGAAGTGCACGAGTCATTATCTTCACCCTGCTTTCAATTGTTTGTGAAAAAAAAAAAAACTAATGATTGAATCCGCAGAATGCTGTGAAAATTTCATTTACATTTCGAAAACTTCAACTTGACCGAAAGAAAGAAAGAGGGTTATTCATCCACAATGCAGGAAGAACTGTCAGCATACTTTCCAAAGAAAGAAAGAGGCTTAATGACATTACCTTTAATTACACCATTTAAATAGAGATAAAGTTGAGATTGATTATTTAATACATCTTAAAAATAGAGCTTGTTTCTTATATTAAGGCAGTATTGATTATAGAGACGAAAAGAAGAAGAAATTTGCACGTATGAAAAAGAAAATTTGAGAAATTACATGAACAAAAACAAAAAAAGTATATATATTTCCAAGGATGGAAAAAAAAAACTCATATTTGCAAGTAAAAAAATATACTTAAGCCATGTCAACAAGTAAGATGCAATATTCACTTTAGTTAACCAAGGTGCAACTACCTTGACCAATGCACTGAGAAAATTGTCCGCTCATGATACCCTGAAAGAGTGCAAAGATGTCTCCTGAAAACCCCAAAGAGAAACCAGAAACACTTTTAAATTGTTTCAAAAGGAAAGGATTTAATATGCCATCGTTATTAAATGATCAATCCCCCATATGTACAAGTGCCTTGGTAAATAAAAGATTATTATTAATCTGAAAAAATTGAACCAAGAGTGTTTCAATTTTGCATATTATATTTATAATTCATAGTAACAAAACATATCAGAACTGACAGCAGGACTATGACCTGAAAGATATCAGAATCAGAACTTTTTCAAGATACAGTTGAATTTAAGATGAGGGGACTGGGGAAATGCAATGCAGTAGCAAATAAGAAAGTTGAGCAAAAGGACATGGGAATGGGCGTCTGGTGTTGTTTATAACATAATTTCAATAAAGATAACTTCCATACCCATGTTGTGCAAAGAGGATACCCCCCCCCCCATCAGGGGAATAGAAATTAGTAAAAACATGGGAATATGATATTTTCAAATTTACTTCCCCAATAATAGCTTTAAAAACCTAAAGTTAGAACGTTAAGGCAAAACTTAACAACGTGAAAATTCACTACCAAATTGCTTCCCTATGTTTTCTGTCTCCCCCGTACCTTCAGGGTAAGATCATCACTGCCATAAGGGATTGGAGTCAAAATGCCACATCCCACAGAAGTTAAAGAAAATATAAAAAATAACCCCATGTATGAACAAGAAAAATATTTCACATACCAGGTAACCATTTTGTCTCATCATGGGAATAGAAAGTAGTAAAAACATGGGAATATAATATTTTCAAATTTACTTTCCCAATAATAGCTTTAAAAACCTTGAAATAAACACACCCTGAAGTTAGAACGTTAAGGCAAAACTTGCCAAGGTGAAAATTTAAGACCAGATTGCTTCCCTAAGCTTTCTGTCTCCCGTACCTGATAAGTATCTAAGCACTTGGGGAACCCTCCCTTAAAAGCTAGCTATCAAAGGGGGAGAACCAAGCCACTTAAATACTCCACCGAGCATCCCATACTACCCGATGTGGGACTTGAGCACCCCATAATACCCAAGTCCCTATCATAGCACCGCCCCTGAGAGCCGACGTCCTCGGCGGCTGCACTCCACGACACTTTACTCGGTGGCACTTCACTCAACTTTCTTGTTGGTCAGAACCCTCCACCGGTCAGAACCCTTCGTGGGTAGCCTTCTCCGAGACGCCGACAACCAGCTCTGATACCAATTGATAAGTATCTAAGCACTTGGGGAACCCTCCATTAAAAGCTAGCTATCAAAGGGGGAGAACCAAGCCACTTAAATACTCCACCGAGCATCCTATACTACCCGATGTGGGACTTGAGCACCCCATAATACCCAAGTCCCTATCAGTACCTTCACGGTTAGATCATCACTGCCATGAGGGATTGGAGTCAAAATGACACAACAGTTGTAAGAGTATTAGCTTCTTCTCTCTAATATTGTTTTACCTTCCTAGTGTAGGTTATAGGTTACTTTACTCTGCTGTGTAATATCTCTGCAACCTGCTATATCAGGTTACAGGTCACCAGTGGCTTGACTATATAAGGTCACCACTTAGTTGTAACTTCATTCATTCCATTCATTAATACAATACTCTAGATTCAGAATCAATGAATTCTCACTCCCACTTTCTGTTTCTAATATGGTATCCAGAGTTGTTACGATCATAACAAACTCGTAACAAACTTTTTCCGCTTCGCGCTCTTCTTCTTTCTGTTAGACCCTATGTAAGTGGGAAAATTTTGTAAGGGAGTTAATTAGTTAGAGGGTTGTTTTGTAATATTAGTTGGTTAGGTAGTTTGTTTTCTTTAACTCCTATTAGTTATGTTAGTTGGGAGTTAGTTATAGGGTGTTAGAGTTGGTTAGGTTGTTAGAGGGTTTGTTATATTTGTCAGTAGTTATTAATTGGTTAGTCTATTCCCTTCTATCCCCTCAGTATTGGAAGCCTATATATATTAAGGCTTCCACCCCTCATGACCATCTTTTATCTTATATACTTTGAGTCTAGTAGACACTTTGGTGAGAGTAGGAGGTACTTGGTGATGTCGGGGTGAGAGCCTACTCTCACCAATTGTATTCATCACATATCAATAATATTCTACTTTCTTCCCATTTTCCTTTCTTTAATCAAATTCCAAGGCTTTCAATTGCATATTTCCGGTCAATGTTAGGCTAGGTGCCTAACAATTGGTCCGACCTGCCGGATCCGAAAGGGCGCCAGTGACGTCAAAGAAGTCGATTCTGGAAACAACCATGGGGATGCCAAGATTTGATGGTAGTGGCGATGCATATTGGTGGCTGATCCAAGTCCGTGAATACCTTGAACCTACGGGGTTACCGGAGGAAAGTTGGCTGTTATTCGTTGATTTGGGACTTGATGGTGAAGCTCGTGATTGGTTCGTTTCTTGGAGAAAACTTAATCAGAATGTTGAATTATTGCAGTTTGTGAAGGACCTGCTTATCAAATTCCAACCAGAATTTGGTAGGTATTTCCATGTTGAGGAAGAAACCGTGGCACCAACAGAAACGACTACGAATCCGGAATCAAGAACGACCCTTAAACAACAATTGAAAGATGAGGAACCTGTTCTTGAAAAAGAACGAGTTCCCTTGGCGCAAGAAAGCAAAAGGGAGGGTATGTTGATTAAGAAACAACAAACAGAGGCTTCTTCAAAGGAGAGCAACAAACCTGAGGTAAAAAAGGAACTTTGTAGGGCCCATATATGGTCTAAACAGAATATTGGGTTAGCACTTAAGATGAGAGGCATCACGGTAAAATGGAAGAAAAGCAGATCAAGAACCGATCCAAGAATCAGTCTTAAAGAAGATATTCAAGTGAACCTTATAAGAGAGACTTCCAATCAGGAAATACCGTTGCCGCGGCGGGAGGCTGGCCGTAACAAGAAAAGGAAACAACAGGTTCGACGCCGGTTACGTGTGAGACGAGTAATGTGTCGTCCGCCACCAAAGCCACCGGATCGGAATGTGCGTGGAGGAGGAAATGAGAGAGGTCTTAACGATTAAGAGGAAGAGAGGTTCTTGCATGTGGGTTGCGCGCCCACCACCGAAACCGCCCGACGGTGACAATTGCAAGGTGGTTGTTGCGATTACATGGTTGGCTCTTGTGTGCAAATCCAAGAAGAAATTCAAGAACCACTAGCGGTGGCAAGAATTGTAAAAGAAAGGAATCGGGACAAGTCCAACAACAAGAAACTACAAACCCCACCGAAGCAAACACGGCTAACGCCTAACCTGGGACCCATTGATTACAAGACGGAGCGATTTCTCAGAGCCAACCTTGAGGACAAGGTTGTTTCTCGGCGGGGCGGTATTGTTAGACCCTCATGTAAGTGGGAAAATTTTGTAAGGGAGTTAATTAGTTAGAGGGTTGTTTTGTAATATTAGTTGGTTAGGTAGTTTGTTTTCTTTAACTCCTATTAGTTATGTTAGTTGGGAGTTAGTTATAGGGTGTTAGAGTTGGTTAGGTTGTTAGAGGGTTTGTTATATTTGTTGGGGTAGTTATTAATTGGTTAGTCTATTCCCTTCTATCCCCTCATTGGAAGCCTATATATATTAAGGCTTCCACCCTCCTCATGACCATCTTTTATCTTATATACTTTGAGTCTAGTAGACTTTGGGTGAGTAGGAGGTACTTGGTGATGTCGGGGGCGGAGAGCTACTCTCACCAATTGTATTCATCACATATCAATAATATTCTACTTTCTTCCCATTTTCCTTTCTTTAATCAAATTCCAAGGCTTTCAATTGCATATTTCCGGTCAATGTTAGGCTAGGTGCCTAACACTTTCTTCGCTTTTTCTTCCTTTTCTTCGCTCGTCTCCGTCGCGATGACGATGGCTTC
This sequence comes from Oxytropis ochrocephala, assembly GCA_020916435.1. Classification (NCBI taxonomy): domain Eukaryota; kingdom Viridiplantae; phylum Streptophyta; class Magnoliopsida; order Fabales; family Fabaceae; genus Oxytropis; species Oxytropis ochrocephala. Next base: position 49,621,722 of record CM037095.1, read on the forward strand.
GTTATCAACAATGATAATGGCGGTGATCCACCTGTAATTGGCATAGCCAGGAATCAAAAATCAACCGCGAACTAGTGCTCAATCAGAAAACTCCGTCAACTCAGAGATTAAGGAGTTCAAGCATAAGATAACCGAGAAACTTCACGATGAAAATTTTGTTCTCTGGCGTCAACAAGTTGAGCCGGTCATCAAAGCTCACCGATTACACCACTTTCTTGTCTCGCCGAACATTCCTCCTTGTTTCCTCATCACGGACGACATCACCAACGGTGCTGAGAATCCTGCGTACTCTCCTGCGTACTCGCTTTGGGAAGCACAGGACCAAATGCTACTTTCGTGGTTGCAAACGTCACTCACGACAGCGATAAAAGCACGCGTCGTCGGTTGTGTGCACGCATTCAAGCTATGGGACAAAATACACGCCTACTTCTCAAAGCTCGGACGCACGAAGATTCGCCAACTTTGCAACGAGCTTCGCACCACGCAACTCGGGCGTACTTGAGTTAAAGATTATCTGGCTAAGATCAAGAATCTAGTTGATTCACTTGCTGCGGTTGGTAGTTCAATCTCTATCAAAGATCATCTTGATGCTATATTAGATGGCTTACCTCAAGAATATGACGCGATAGTCTCGCTAATTGAGAGTCGTTTTGATGAAGATTTTTCTGTTGAAGAGGTTAAGTCACTTCTTGTTGGTCGAAGTGCGTTTAAATCGGTATAGAAAGCAATCCAAGTCGATAACGCTACGGTTCTTCTTACACAAACCGCTCCAAATAAGCAAAGAAACACCTTCCTCTCTGCGATGCTACCATTGTGCCTGCAACTAGTGTTCCTCAGGCACCGGTCTCTGTTGAAACACCTCAAGAGAGTTATGGCAATCGTGGTCGTGGTCGTGGACGTGCTCCTCGCTTTCAAGGCAACTGTCAGGTTTGCAACAAGTTTGGACATTCTGCAGCTCAATGCTATCACCGATTTAACCAGTTTTACACTCCTAATATACCTCCACAACCAGCCTTCAACTCTACACCAGCACTCACACCAAAGAATAAAGACTACCAATTCCCCTTCTACAATCCTTATGCCTACATCAGAAACCTTACACCAACACCACAGTGGCCTTCACATCCACCGCAACTACCTCAACCCTTACCACAACAAGCTCTCATGATGACTACACCTCAATTAACCTCCCCTCACTTTGCTGGTGACACTGCTGCATCTACTCATGTCACTAACAACAATCAAAACATCCAAATTCCTGCAGTTACAACTGACACTCCAAGTCAAGTTTTCGTAGGTAATGCTTGTGTTGTTGGCAAATCTCATAGGTTACCCTCCTCTCCCTCTCTTACTACATACAATGCACCTTTACAACTTATCTATAGTGACTTGTGGGGACCCTCCCCATTTCCTTCATCAACTGGATTTTATTACTGTTACCTTTGTTGATGCATACTCTAGATTCACCTGGCTTTTTCTACTCAAATCTAAAGCTGAAACACTTAACATCTTTAAAGAATTCAAAGCCATGGCAGAACTCCAATTCAATTGCAAAGTTAAGTCCATTCAAACTGATTGGGGGGGTGAGTTTCTTCCCTTTTCAAAGTTTCTAGCTGATCTTGATATCATACACCGTGTCATTTGTCCTCACACTCATCACCAAAATGGTGTAGTGGAAAGAAAACATAGGCATATAGTAGAGCTTGGTCTAACTCTTTTGTTTCAATCCAAACTCCCTCTCACATTCTGGGATCATGCCTTTGCTACGGCTTTTCACCTCATAAATAGGTTACCAACACAATCACTTCATGGAGCCATTCCATTCCAATTACTTCATGGCCAACTTCCTGATTTCTCTTTCTTAAGAGTGTTTGGGTGTATTTGTTTTCCTTGTCTACGTCCCTATAACTCCAACAAATTAGCTTTTAGATCACAAGAGTGTGTGTTCTTAGGTTATTCTAACTCTCACAAAGGCTACAAGTGTCTCTCACCTAATGGCCGTATTTTCATTTCCAAAGATGTAGTATTCAATGAATCCAGGTTTCCTTATCCATACTTATTTGATAAGCCTACCCCCAACTCACCTCCATCACCATCTACATATAATTTACCCTCAAATACAATTCCTTCACCACCTAAACATTCTGCTCAACCTCACAATCCTACTCCAAATACTGCCATGTCAAGCACACCTCCTATAGCTTCACCTTCTGTATCACCAGCAAATTACACTGCACCTCCTTCAAACCACTCAAACTCTCCAACCACAATGTCACACCCTCACTCAATGGCTACTGCCAGCACCATCATTGAGCTTTCTACCTCCCATTCATCAGCTAACCAATCTGACATAGCTTCTGCAGCCTCTCCGGCCACCTTACCTCACCCTCAAAACACTCATCCTATGACTACAAGGTCCAAATCAGGCATTGTAAAACCAAGACTTAACCCAACAGTTCTTCTAACTCACATTGAGTAAGAATGTCAAATATCTGCCTTGCAACAACCCTCTTGGCACAAAGCTATGGAAGATGAGTTCCATGCTCTCTTGAAGAACAACACATGGACATTAGTTCCTCCTCCTATTGGCAAGAATATTATTGGTAGCAAATGGTGTTTAGAGTCAAAGAGAATGCTGATGGCTCTCTCAATAAGTATAAAGCTCGTCTTGTGGCAAAGGGATTTCATCAACAACAAGGAAGAGACTTCAATGAAACATTTTCACCAGTCATAAAACCAGTTACTATACGTACAATCCTCACTCTTGCTCTCAGTCACAAGTGGGATCTTCATCAAATTGATGTCAACAATGCTTTCTTGAATGGAGAACTAGTTGAAGAAGTTTATATGACACAACCTCAAGGATTTGAAGCTGCTGATAGGTCTCTGGTTTGCAAGCTAAATAAGGCGATTTATGGACTCAAACAAGCCCCTGGGGCTTGGTTTGACAAGCTAAAATCCACCCTTCTTCACCTCGGGTTCCAGGGCAGCAGGTGTGATTCTTCATTGTTTGTCTACAAAAGGTCAGGTGCTGTTATCTACCTCCTAGTTGATGATATTATCATCACTGGGAACTCCAATTCAGTCATCAATCAACTCATTAAGCAACTGGACTCCACTTTCTCTTTGAAACAATTGGGTAAGCTTGACTATTTCTTGGGAATTGAAGTCAAAACACTAGATAATGGTAACTTGCTTCTCACTCAATGCAAGTATATAAGAGATCTTCTCTCCAAAACCAACATGGCTGAAGCAAACTCCATTTCTTCTCCCATGGTCTCTAGTTGCAAGCTGTCCAAGCAAGGTAGTGACTTCCTACCCGACCCTCTCACCTACAGGTCAGTGGTAGGAGCCCTTCAGTACACCACCATCACTCGGCCAGAAATTAGCTATATGCGGTTAACAAGGTTTGTCAATACATGTATGCTCCTTTGGAGTCACATTGGGCTGTTGTTAAAAGGATTTTACGTTATCTAAAGGGCACACTCAATCATGGACTACTGCAACAACCTACTGATGTGTCCAAAACTCTCCCAATTCGTGCTTGGTGTGATGCTGATTGGGCATCAGATGTAGATGACAGAAAATCTACATCAGGAGCTGCTGTTTTCCTCGGTCCTAATCTTGTTTCATGGTGGGCTAAGAAGCAAATTGTGGTAGCTAGATCAAGTGCAGAAGCTAAATATAGGAGTATTGCTGTCACTGCAGCAGAGGTAACGTGGATTCAGTCACTGCTAACTGAGCTTGGCATCATCCACACAGTACCTCAGATTTATTGTGATAATCAAAGTGCTGTAGCACTTGCTCACAATCCGGTTCTCCATGCTAGGACAAAACATATGGAGCTCGATTTGTTCTTTGTTCGTGACAAGGTTCTCTCCAAGCGACTACAAATATATCATGTTCCTGGGTCTGAACAGTGGGCTGATGTATTCACCAAGCCCCTGTCATCATCTAGATTTGATTTTCTCAAGTCCAAGCTACATGTAGTTGCTCCACCATTGGTTACACACCCTACATGAGCTTGTGGGGGGGTGTAAGAGTATTAGCTTCTTCTCTCTAATATTGTTTTACCTTCTAGTGTAGGTTATAGGTTTACTTTACTCTGCTGTGTAATATCTCTGCAACCTGCTATATCAGGTTACAGGTCACCAGTGGCTTGACTATATAAGGTCACCACTTAGTTGTAACTTCATTCATTCCATTCATTAAGACAATACTCTAGATTCAGAATCAATGAATTCTCTCTCCCACTTTCTGTTTCTAATAGCAGTTAAAGAAAATATCAAAAACAACCCCATGCATGAACAAGAAAAATATTTCACATACCTACAGCCTGTAGGCTACAGGTAACCATTTTGTCTCATTATGGGAATAGAAATTAGTAAAAACATGGGAATATTTAATAGCTTGAAATAAACACACCCTGAAGTTAGAACGTTAAGGCAAAACTTACCAAGGTGAAAATTTAAGACCAGATTGCTTCTCTAAGTTTTCTGTCTCCCGCACCTTCACAGTTAGATCATCACTGCCATGAGGGATTGGAGTCAAAATGACACAGCAGTTAAAGAAAATAACAAAAATAACCCCATGCATGAACAAGAAAAATATTTCACATACCTACAGGTAACCATTTTGTCTCATTATGGGAATAGAAATTAGTAAAAACATGGGAATATTTAATAGCTTGAAATAAACCTTGAAATAAACACACCCTAAAGTTAGAACGTTAAGGCAAAATTTACTAAGGTGAAAATTCACCACCAGATTGCTTCCCTATGTTTTCTGTCTCCCGTACCTTCAGGGTTAGATCATCACTGCCATAAGGGATTGAAGACAAAATGACACAGCAGTTAAAGAACATATCAAAAATAACCCCATGTATGAACAAGAAAAATATTTCACATACCTACAGGTAATCATTTTGTCTCATCAAGGGAATAGAAATTAGTAATAACATGGGAATATGATATTTTCAAATTTACTTCCCCAATAATAGCTTTAAAAACCTTGAAATAAACACACCCTGAAGTTAGAATGTTAAGGCAAAACTTACCAAGGTGAAAATTCACCACTAGATTGCTTCCCTATATTTCCTGTCTCCCATATCTTCAGGGTAAGATCATCACTGCCATAAGGGATTGGAGTCAAAAATCCCCAGCAATTAAAGAAAATATCAAAAATAATCCCATGTATGAACTAGAGAAATATTTCACATACCTACAGGTAACCATTTTGTCTCCCCTAGCATTGAAGGAGAGGGCCCAAACAGTAGAAGTATGACCGCTGACAAATAACATAATTGTGAACAAATTAACATTTAGATATTTTAAAAAATTGGCCATCCTACATAAACTATGGAAAGAATCATGTTTAAAAAAGGGCACAAAGAAGCTGTAAAATCTGGTTCAATGGGAAAGGTCGAGAAGTAATACTTGTTGGATTCTCCGAGAGTTTGAACACACTGCCAATCATCATTGTCTTCATCTTCCCAAACCTAGAAGAAATTTGATTGCATTATAATGTTATCATGCTGCTCAATGAATCACATTCATTCACAAAAGAAGTAAACGTAATGCTAAAGTAACAGAGGATATGAAATCCCAGGCACGAAACACGTGGGCCTTAGGTTCAGTTAGTGAAGTTAGCAATCAGTTAGAATGCAATTAGTAGCTGATAGGTACCAAAAGCCATCTCAATCCAAAAGAACAAATAACTGAGTATTAAAGATGATATAGGTACTGCATCAAGATGATGACAGCCCCTAGTAGCAGAATTACAAGAGAAATAAAGGAAAAAACAATGAAACAGTGAGAATGACAATCCAATTGCCAAATCCCTAGCCCAAGCCAATCCCAAAACCAGCCTAATTCTCTCTCTTACATCCTTCCCCTTTTATTCTACTAGCTCACACCAAAAGTGTGAACCGCATAACCTCCACTACTTGGGACATTTCCCCTTTTACCCCTTTTAGAATAAACTCTCCCAAACCTATTTGTTTGGCCCAATTCAGCCACACCTAGGTTCTCATCAATACTCCCCCCTTCAAAATTCACCTTGTCCTCAAGGTGAAGGTGTCGAGATAATAGCAGACTTGACGGTCTTCCTCCCGGATCCCATAGCTGGAAGCAAGATCTCCCAATAATGCAAGAAGCTGAGTATAGTTCACCCGGATCCCACAAGTTGAAGCATGATGCAGTGCAAGAAACTGAAACTCTGCCTCTGTCAAATACACAGTCGAGCAAGCCAAGGAAATTGAGAAAAACATGCCAATGATATCCATAAGCAGTAGCTGTTATAGGACAATTGAGCTGTCCCGGATCCCATAGCTTGAAGCAGGATGTCTCAATGCAAGATGCCGAATACGGTTCACCCGGATCCCATTGCTTGTGGTGTGTTTCCCCTAATGGCATTCTTGAAAGCCCCGATCCTTGAACCAAGTGCTCAACACAGATCAGCTCATTTTCTTCAATTCTGGTTGAATCACTAACACATTCATAACTTTTGTTTAGCCCTAAGCTTTCAAAGATTATTTCCACTAGTTGATTTTGTAGAACTTGCACTTCCACTGCATACTTTCCCATCTTCTCCCTGTAAGTTGATGGATTTGAAGGCCACAAATGAATCCAATCTGATATTGGATGAGAGTAGTGTTTGATGAAATCTCTCCAGAAGAAACTTCATCTTTAGCTTGATTTAGGCTTGTTCCATACCTTACAGGTTTGTGAACATCATCAGAAAATAAATGCATCTTTTCATCATTAGGGAGATTGAAGAACTCTGCTGCAACTTCCAGGGCTTCACTCATTACTGATTGTTCAATTCCATGGTTAATGACCTTAAAATCTTTCCTTTGCACCACTACCAAAGAACCCCAATTGAAGAGAAAAAATGAGTCTGTGGTGGAGAACTTTGGAACCCATTTGCCAACTATCCATTGCCTTTGTTTAACTTCCCACAACAATCCCATAAGGCTATCTGATATCTTTATTTCTTGAATATTGATAGTGTTGTCACTCTCTTGTAGTCTTTCATCTCTTTTATGGACACCTAGATCCCACCCATCTATTATAAGGCCACCTGGATCCCACTGAAGCACAAATAAAAACTTCATAATTGAATTTTCCTTCAATTGCATTACACCACTGCAGTAATTCCCACCAACCCCCACTACCAACTTGATTAGCTTAATTCCTTTAATTAGTAGCTTAAAATCATTGTAAAAAATCCTTCCACTCTCCACTTCTCTTTCTTCACGCAATTTCTTTGAAAATAAAAGAGAAATGTTGAAGAGTTGATCTCTTTGATTGTTTAATCCATCCACTACTTGCAATGTCCTTCCAGTATTAGTAAATATGGGAGGTGTATTAATAAAATTGTGGGCCTGACCCATAGGATTAGAAGTAAAGTCCACTTTCTTTTGGAACCAATCAAACCCAATCAATTTCTTATCCTTTTCAACTATTACTGTTGACACCCCCCTCTTTATAACAAATAGGTCAGATTTAATTACCTGGAATTGGGCCTGGCCCTTTGACATAGATGAAAGATCCATTCCACCTAGTGAACATTCTGCTTCAGTTTCACGTTGGGAAACAAGATCTGACCCTTCATTTCCTCTTACAACATATTGGGCTGACTTTAAAAAATGAACGAGGGCCTGACCCAAAAAGCTTAAGCCTCAGCTCCAAACCCGATTCCCTGGAACTCCCTCCAGCCGCAACCTTTTTCCTTCTCTTTCTCTACCGCAAATGCTCGCTGCAAAAAAGGAAAACGACACCCCCACCTCGCGGTTTTGTTTCTCCGCCTCCACGGTTGCCATCGCTCCGCCGGCGTTCTCCTCCGGTGGTCGCCCCCAGTGCTCATCGTCACGGAGCTTCTCGTCGCTCCCTCTCGTCTTCTCCTCTCCTTCACACGAACCAGTCACTAGAGAGAAAATACCTTCACTCTCATTTTTCTTCTCTGTTTCTGATTTTTCAACATTCATGGCTTCCTGTGCTTCATTCATCCCTACTAAATCAGAATGAATTTCTTCACTGCACTCATCAATGTGTCGTTTCTGCCACTCTTCTTCCGGCGACAGCTCTTTGTCACTACTGTCCCATTTTGGCTCATCATCACCACTGTAACCTTCACCTGCGATGTCATCCTCTTCTTTCTCCGTTTCATCTGTTTCTGAGGTCGCAGCTTCTAGTTCTGCATCTCCTCCGTTTGGCTTCCCTCGTTTCTGAGTAATATAAAATTGCTGCAACATACGCCATTTGTGATCTAAATAGATCTCGTGAAGCTTCTGGGAAACTTCACCTCTTCTTACCCTCCTTCTGCACGGAGCATGGTCACGCCGTGATCGACGTTCCTCTTTTTTCGCTCTTTCTCCTTTCTCCCTTCGTTCCCAGAGGTTCTTGACTTCTCGTAGACTCTCTTTCCATTCTGGTACACTGTTAAACACTTCATCTTCCAGAAACTCCATGGCAGCGTCTCTGATCTTCTCTTGAGCACTCAGGATCGAGTGCTCTGATACCACTTGATAGGTACCAAAAGCCATCTCAATCCAAAAGAACAAATAACTGAGTATTAAAGATGATATAGGTACTGCATCAAGATGATGACAGCCCCTAGTAGCAGAATTACAAGAGAAATAAAGGAAAAAACAATGAAACAGTGAGAATGACAATCCAATTGCCAAATCCCTAGCCCAAGCCAATCCCAAAACCAGCCTAATTCTCTCTCTTACATCCTTCCCCTTTTATTCTACTAGCTCACACCAAAAGTGTGAACCGCATCACCTCCACTACTTGGGACATTTCCCCTTTTACCCCTTTTAGAATAAACTCTCCCAAACCTATTTGTTTGGCCCAATTCAGCCACACCTAGGTTCTCATCAGTAGCTTAACTGGTTGCCAAATCAACTAACCTACTAATAAATTCTCTGCAAGAGCTTTTTCTAGAATTTGCATTACCTTGATAGTGTTATCATAGCTACATGAAAATAAGATATCCTCTGTTGGATGCCACTTCACCATTTTCACATCCTGGGTATGTCCTTGCAGCACTGACACACAATCAAAGTCATTGCCTGGCAGCACTTCCCATATCCAAACAGACTTATCTCTACTACAAGTTGCAAGCAAATTGCCAGCTGCATTCCAAGACACACTCTTTATTTCATTTTCATGTCCCTGTCCTCAAATTTTAGCATATACCACAAAGCGAGTTAATGTGAATAGACAAAAGAAAAAGCAATGATCAAAGAATAGAAACATCCAAATGGAAAAAAGAAATGGACAATATAGGGTTCATGGCGCATCAATAGCATACCTCCAAAGTAGACACACACTCAAAATCACCCCAACATTTGCCCATATGGCAGTAGTGGCATCAAAGCTTGCAGTGGCCAATGATTTCCCACACACGGCGACCAACCACAAGATCGAACAGTCCGAGTGTGTGTTTCATCCAAAACCGCCTAAATTTCATTGACAAACTTATATATCATTAAAAAAACACCCCTTGGTCAAAAAAAAAACACCGCCAAACGAAAAATCAAAGTATGCAACTTCAGTTGTGAAATACACCAGCCAAGCATCTATTTGTTTATGGAATTGTTCACATTTGAGGTAGCTAAAATTGACTGATTTATATTGCATTATAGATGTTTGATAAAAAATTAACTTTTCAAATTCAATTCAACACTGATTTTAAGACAAGTGAATTTTGTTCCCAGATTCTAGACGTATGGCATATCAATAATTAGTTATTTACAACTGAAAATTGATTCTACTCTACAATACAAATAAAAACAATTATGAAAAATAAATAATGGTGTTGAAATTTAGAGACAGACCTTGCAGGAGAAGAGGGAAGTGGATAGGTCCTGTTCCCAGATTCGGACGGTTTTATCGCCGCTGCAAGAAGCGAAGACGAGTGGAATACCGTCGTTACCGGTGGTCGGGTTCCAATCCAAGCTCCAAACCCTATCGTTGTGACCTTCGAGTCTTTGAACCTCTTTCAACTCAAAGTTCTCCATCGCAGAACGATTCGTCTCAGCATACACACACAACCTCTCTTCGGTTTCTTCTTCACTTCAATTTCAATCGGGTAGCTATTTCCTACTTTCTCGGAAAAGTGACTAGCAGTTTTGGAGGATATTGCACGCGCCCGATTCTTTTCAAAACAGAGCAAAACAAAAATGTTGGAGTGCGGGGTGTGTAAAGAGAAGAGTTTTATTACTTTTCTTTCTATTGTGCAAATAGAAGAGATGCCTAAGAACTGATGGACTAATATAGAGGGAGGGTGTCCTTATTGTGCCTCGTGAGGAATGGTGTTTGCAACATCTGTTAAAAAAATCCAAAACAATGACATAACAAAGAGAAGCATAGATGCCGTAATTGATAGAAATGAACACAGAGGTAGGTTTCATTGAAAGCACTAAGCTACTGAATATTTTGAATCACGCTTTGAAATCAAACACAGGAACTGTAATTGTTGATAACAAATAGGAAACCCTAAGCTACACATTTTTTTTCCTAATGTTTCTCCATCCGCTACAAGGAATTAATATAAATCTAGACTTAAATGATTAAATTGGAACAATGAAAAGTGTGGAAGAAACGAGAAATGAAAGTACCAGAAGAAAAACGGCATGCGATCTCGGAACTGCAGAGTGGAACCAAGGCTTACTGTGATGCGAAGTGCTGGTGCTGAACGGTTTTTAGATGCGGCGATCGCGGCCGCAAATTGTGCGGGAATCTCGCCGGAAGTGTCCTGCTGCGGTGGCTACACCAATGTTTTCCAGCCAACTCTTAAGTTTTGTAGACAGATTATACGTTTCAGGCAACAAATAAGAAAGACAGAACAGATGAGAGAAGTCAAGGCAGAGAGAGGTGAATGAACCTTGAGAACTAGGGATTTTTTTTTCGTACCTTTTTTCGTACCACCCCCGCTCCTTCTCTCTCACACCCCATAAATACCATTTTGTACAAAAATACCCCTAATTTTACAAAAAAAAATCAGAAATACCTACGCTTTTGGTGGGGGGTTTGTTGGATTTCCGGATTTACCTCATAGATAGGTAAATCTGGCTCACAATTTATGAACCGAATTTACCTACCTATGAGGTAAATCTAGAAATCCAAAAAACCCATTTGTTTTTCGGTTTACCTAAATCATACGTAGGTAAATCCGGTTCATAAATTGTGAACCGGATTTACCTACATATGAGGTAAATTCGGAAATCCAACAAACTCCCCACTGGTTTCACGAATTTACCTCATACCTAGGTGAATCCGGTTCATAAATTGTGAACCGGATTTACCTACCTATGAGGTAAATCCGGGAATCCCAAATCTGAGAAAGTTAATTTTTAAAAAAAAAAAACAGAGGGTATTTCTGGGATATTTGGTAAAATGGGGCTGTGAGAGAGAAGGAGGGGTTTCGAAAAAAAAACCCAAGAACTAGGGTTGGTAACGAGCTTGGCCCAAAAATAATTTTTGGTTATTACTTTTCTCACTCCCCCTCCTACTCAAATCACACCCCATAAGGGAGGGAAAAGACCAAAATGCCATTAATGAAAAGGTCAAAGCGTCTTTTTTTCAAAAAAATTCACCTGTTCCAACACAGGCATTCAAACACGTTTGAACAGTCTCATTTGAGTGTGTTAAATATTGACACACACACCCTCTTGTCAAAATAGATTTGCGCATATTAGAGAGTAGAGACAATAAATATTGCGAAATTTAAGACTTACAAAATTAGATTTGAACAGTTTTGGTATTTTTGTTGTTTATTTATAAACTTTGAGTTTATCATGTTATTTTAAGTTCAAGTCCATTTTGGTAATTGTACACTCAAAAGAAATTTTGATCTTAAAGATCCAAACAAAATGAATTGATAAAACTCACTTTTCTTGGGAAATATCCAAACACAAATCACTTTACTTTTAACTCACTTTTAATCAAAATCAATTCTGCCAAAATCAATTTTCGTTACTGCAGAACCAAACATACATTAAGTTCCTTGTGGAATTACGTGGATGGAGGGAGATTTAGGGAGAGGGGATCCTCTCCTTCACTTTCCTCCATCCTCTCTATCTTTCTTTTAATTCACTCTCTTTCATAACTAAAACAATTGAGAGATAATGAAAAGAGAGAGTGAATTAAGAGAGGTAAAGAGAATGAATGGAGATGTAGGGAAAATAGGAAGGAGATGATCCAAATCTGTGTTTTATCACTTTAGATCCTCTCTTTCCGCTCTCTCTACATCTCCCTTATTCCTCTCTATCTCTCTCTTAGTTTCGCTTTCTCTCTTCATTTATTTACAATTTTTTAAAGATGAGAGAGTGAAATTAAGAGAGAGATAGAGAGGAAGGAGCGAGAGTGGCAGGAGATGATCCAAATTTGTGTTTCATCCACAACCGCCTCCGATCAACTTTACTGGATGTTGTAATCTCAGCCGTAGAATTTTAATCTCCCTCCTAATAGATTAGGAGGGAGATGTAGCAAGAGTTCGACCTATATATTAATTTTGAGTTTGGTTTGTGGCTTGTCATAGAGCTATTTTTAGGGTCCAGATTGACTTTTAAGAAAGGCTGACAAAGTCTAGGATATTGTTTAAAAGTATATTTCGCTATTTTTTACGCAAGCTTACAACTATTGAATGATACTAGGACGTACACTTGTGTGATGCACAGGACGTTGTTATAAGGAGTTCTGAAAAAATGTTAAAAAAATTATGTATTGCAAAGTTAGTGGTTGATACGAATTGATAATTTACAACCAAACATAGGATGAAATTTTTATGTTAACAGAGTTGTGTTTATATATGATATATTTGCGAAGATACGTACCAATACGGGGTGGTGATTTAGAATGTGAGAAACTTAATTCATAAAAACGTTGATAAAAACACTCTTTAACAATAATGAGAGCAAGATAGTTCGCAAAAAAAATAGATGTGTACTATTGGTTAAAAAAAATGGTTGTGAAATTTTTTGTAGATATTAACTAACCAACGCTTATGTTATATGAGCTAAACCATTCTCATAAAAATAAAGGGTTTTTTTTGTACTCCACCATTTGACTCCTTACCCCCCCCCCCCCCCGCATACGGTGAAAAGACTAAAATACCTCTAAAAAAATTACAAAATTTACAGAATAGTGACCATTTCTCACTTCCAGGAGATAAATACGATTTCTAGCAAATTTCGCATCGTATTTATCTAGATACGATTTCCTCCCAGAAGCTTTAAAAAATCGTAAATCGTATTTACCTTCATCAAACATAAATCCGATTTTCCTTAAAAAATCTCATCGTATTTACCTTATTCTGAGATAAATAGGATTTTTTTTAATTTATTTCGTTTTTGTCAGGGAAATCGTATATAGGTAAATACGACATGAAAAAACATATATCGTATTTACCTATTACAAACATAAATCCGATTGGTTCAATTTTTGTCATGGGTATGTCCGTTCAAAAATATAGAGTGGGGGTATATTGGTAAACCGTGGGGTACAAAAAAATCCAAAATAATATGTGTTTAACAATGAGGGGTACATTTTGGTAATAAAAACAAGTGTTGGACAAAAAAATAATGAGTGGGGCCTTAATTTTTGCTAGATTAATAATAGACATAAAGTTTGCATTATTTACAACTATGCCATCAAAAATCCCCCACCCCAAATCCTCTCATAAAGTAGTTATTGTATTAATAAAGAGGGGATAGAGTTTTGTAATGAACTAAACACACTTCAAGTGAAAATCTCAATTGAGGCTTTTTAAGAGGAAAATAGGAATGGTTGGTATGCTAAATTTATACTTTTAGTTTTAAGTTTTTGAAATGTATATAATTACATTTAATTCCCATTACATAAAACACTTTGCCATTAAATCTAGAACCTATTAGAACTAGGGTTTGAAAGTTAACTACGACGCACATTGAAAACTTTATAAGAAAAATAACTGAGTCGTGCAAATGGGGGAGGGGGAATGGGAGAAGAGGAAGAAGACAAGAATCATAACTTACATCCAAAATCCCAAAGCACAAACCTAAACTCAACTAAGAAGAGGGGTTCAAACATGAAAGATAAACAGAGGGGGACTAGATCAAGAGATCTCTTGAAACTTGAGAGAAATGGAGACCCAATTTAGGCTTTATTAGTTTTTCACCAAATATTCGTTTTAAACACCATCAAATATTAATTTCTGAAGAACCTATCTACACACGGTGCTCAAATTGTTCAAATGTTTAATTTCAAACATTGTAAATTGTTTGATTTTTTTGAAAAAGGTAATTTATCTACAAACTAGTTACATACCATCTAAATTTTAACTTTGAGACTATTTTTCTTTATGAAAGATTACATAGGAGGGTGCATTAGCAAAAGCGGACTCGAATAGTACCCACTCCAAAAGTTGATCCATGGCGCTTCAGCCCAGACCCATTAACACGCAATGGGCACGAGAGACCGTAATCCGGTCCGAGTGAGCCAATACGGTCCGTTTGAAGCGATCAAAGAATTCGATCCGAGTTTACATTAGAGGAGGAGAAGAAGAAAAGGAGAAAGAGAGTGTGGTGACGAACGAACCCTAAAGCGTAAATCAGATTGAGAAGGAAATCATTTGAATCGAAACCCCACCGCATGGCCTAATCTTGTGGCGATGGTAGGATACATTGATTTTAGAAAATCGCGTACTTCTTTTATTTATGTTCGTTTCTCATAACACTATCGAGAATGTTGTCATGAAATATTATAAGGATGATAAAGAGAGTATTTGTTGTTAAACAATCAAAGTCATATGGTGTGGACTTGTTAATAATAACCAACAAATATAGAGGTTATATGATTAACACAACTTTATTGATGTTATATGGATATCCATGCACTATCTTGACACTTTTTATATTGTTGATGATTTAATTATTGAAATTTTATTTTCAACTAGTATAATTTACAGTGTAAAGACGGAATTAAATTCATTTGTTTAGGCATTAATCGTAAGATAATTACTTCAACTATTTTAAATATTTATATAACAGTAGGAAATTAAATTTAGATTTATATATATAATTATATATTATAATTTTGAGATCCTGTGAAATCAAATAATACTTTAGTAATGACAACCCATATATAAAAATACTTTAACAAGTACATAGTACTAATCAAATAATACTTTAGTAGTGACAACCGCAGTGTATATAATTTCAGGGGTATTTTCATATTGAGATGTTATTATAACATGAATTACTTATAAGTATTATACGGTCCAAAATAGTATTAGTAAATAGTAACCTACAAATATATAGCAAATATACATTTGCATAAGGACATGTAGCTTGCTTTTGACTAAGACGTTGACAACCGTAGGATCAATGTTCTCTGTCATCTTGTTTATTCTCTCTACTTGTTTTCTAAGTGCAGCGTAGTGAATAGAAGAATATTAGGCACAAACGTTGTAAACTACAAATATACTAATCGATCAAAGTTGTATATTGATTCTAATAGTATGTGCATCAAGCTGAATACAAAAATATGTGACAAACATTTTTAATATATAACATTATTTATAAGATGAGAATTAAAAAAGGTTGAAATGGATAAAATTACTCATATTTAATATTGATCTTTTCTATTGGCAAGGATTTTGGTCTAGTCCCCCCCTTCGTTTTTCTCTGTTTTTTTCCTTTTTTTATTAATAAATTCGGGCAATCTGTCAGTTTGTTAAAAAAAACTCATATTTAATAAATATAATATATAAATGTAATATATAATAACAAATATATATGTATCAAAATAAATAATAAATAGATATAAAAAGTAGGTAAAAAGTTTTGCAATAAAAGAAAGAATAGGATAAACATTATGTAATACGCTTTAGTAACATGAAATTGCGGTAGTTTAAATGGTCAGTGTCAAGATGTGGTAGTGTGGGGGAATCGGTTCAATCCCCAACTTCTGCTTTTTTGGTGATATATTTCGAAATAACATGCTGAGGTGGATTAAAATTATGCTGATGTCATTATCGACATGGATGCCTAGGTGGACAATCCATAGTTTATTATAATATAGATGTTAGGTTATTTATTATGTGTCTGCTCCTCATATTAGTAAAACTTGTGCTAATAACTTGGTTGAAGGTTGATAAACTGGAATTTAGATAGAAATTTGACTTTATTGACTGTTGATGTTTTTTTTGACGCTATATTGACGGTTAATAATTGCTCTATAAGTGATGCTATGATTGAACGCATTTTATCATGTGAGACTTTACCTCAGTCACTTATTTTGTGTGGTAACTTTTCACATGCAATGTTAAACTACTGAAGTTAATTGTGAAATAGGCCTTTTCATAAATTGGGATGTCATTGACAATGTTAGAGCAACTATTGATTTATAGCAACGCCTGAAATAGAGGAGAAATTTATAGAGAGGCGTGGTCAAGTTACGTTATAGGCAAAACACCATCTGAGGTCTCTTAACTTATTTTCAGTTTTCGATTAGGTCCTTTAAGTTTTAGGCCTAACGAATAGGTCCCTTAACTTTTAAAATCATTACACCGTTATCCCTTTTTGTAATTTTTTATTAACACCGTTACAAAAATGTACATGTGGCTGTTAAGTGTCAGCCTGTCAATTATTATTTTAATTATGTGGGTGTATATGCTTACGTGGTAGCTGACTCATTATTATTTTAATTATTTTTAATTAAAAATAAAACAAAAGGCTTCCTGTTCATTCATCTTCTTCAAACACTCCCAATTACAAACTCGGATCTTAAATCAAAACCCGGATCTTGAAGCGAAATGAAAATGAAATGAAACAAATGCAAAAATGATGTAGATGAGAAAGAAGCGAAGCGGAGAAATGGCTGATTAAGTTGAAATCGTTTGAGTCGGCTCTGTGGTTGGAAACGACTTGGTCTAAGCGGTTTGAGTACGAAAATGATTTGTAGATCCGAGTTGAAAACAATTTGGAGATCACAGGTTATTAAGTTGCAATCGTTTGGTGTTTGTGTTTGGAAACGATTTGGTCTAAACGGTTTGCAAAACAATTTGGGTATGAAAATAATTTGTAGATCTGGGTTTCTGTTACAGAAAAATGATTTGCCATTTGATTTTGTAAACAACAAATTACAATCGGTAGATGAACTTAGAGGGATAAATTTTCAAATAACCTAAACACAGAAGAAAATATTGATATTTGGGAGATATTAGGTTTCATATTTTTGTTGAAAGTATTCAAGTTACCCCTTTTATGGAAATCTGAAATTAGGATTCAGACTTTTGCGGAAATGCAATTCCACTTACCCCCTTTTATTAAAGAAGGAGAATGCAATTCCATCGATTAAGTAGGTGATGCAATTCCATTTCATCGATTTTGATGAGTTCAAGAAGGAAATACAATTCCATTGTGACCACAAATTGGGGAAGATGATGATGTGTATTTTCAAATTTAATAAAAAGTTAATTTTAAAATAAAATCCAAGTTGGAGTTGTGACATGTCAATTCTTTTAAAAGCCACGTCGACCGTAGTTTGCCACTAAGGTTTTTTTAGCGGTGTTAAGCGGAAAAACAAAAAGGATAACGGTGGTCTGATGATTTTAAAAGTTAAGGGACCTATACATTTTACACTTAAAACTTAAGGAACCTAATCGGCGAAAATAAGTTAAAGGGGCGCCGGATGGTATTTTGCCTACGTTATATAGTAACAAGCTTATTCTTGATTGCAAGACTAAAGTGTTATTCGAACTCTCCCCCTATTGTTAGAATAACATATTTAAGTATGTTTAGTGTGGTTGACAAGACTATGAGTAGGTTAAGATCATGACTCGTAGTAATCATATGTAATTAATGTATAGATTACACTTGCACAAAATATAATTGTCTCATGGATAGTTTGAATCATGTAATAATATGCAAAACCATATTTACACGGTATCAAGAGCTTAGGTTCCTTTCCTCTCTTCCTTTTTTTTTATAAGCAAATGTTAGTGAGGGCGGAGGAATGTTAGTTTCCAGAGTTTGAACCCTGGACCTCCTTCATGCAACTCCTTCGCGTCCTTTCCTCTCTTCCTTATTATTATTTTCTCTATAGGTGAGCGCTTATTTTTATCTTCTAAATTAAAAAATTATAAATGTTTCGAAAAACAAAAAACGGTGGATAGAAATGTTGTATATATGATTGTCTATTATGCTATGCTTACAATTTTTTTTAAATATATCTCATATATATAAACTTAGCCCTTCAAAATTGTACCTTCTAATATCCTCCAAAGTCTCTCACCAAAGTGACCCTTAGTAAGTTTATGTTACATATTGGGGGCATCCAAAAATACCGACCTAAACCCCCAAAAAACCAAGAAAGACTCCAACCTACCGAGGAAAGCCCTCACCAAATAGGGAGGGGGGAGTCAAGGAGCCCAATTGACACACGGGAAAGCACAAATAGTTCTAATAGAGGTCTCATACCACATGCGCCACCGTACGGACCATGCACAGACCCAAATGTGTCCGCGAGAAGACAAACAAGGAAAATGTGGCGGCTGGTCAATGACTCGTACCGGAATAGTGACTGCACCACAACCTCAGTGGCAAGCGCAGAGCATGTGCAAGATGCCGATCTCTTGCGGTATACAACACCCTAGGACTCCTTTTGTATTATAAATAGCACTTGTTACTATTGTATTGAAGACTCTTGATTCATGTAATTTGAAAGGTCTCCTTTAGTAAGGCCAAATCCTTAAGGGTTACGCCACCCAATGTTATATACAAGAACAGTTAATATTTTGTCTGCACTATTTTAACCGTAAGAGGACAAAAGGATTGGAAAGGCAGGAATAAAATTATATTGCACTCAAGAGGGAAAAGCATAAGACCAATATCATGAGACATTCCACACTATAACATGAAACAATATTACAATAATTACAAATGAAGTTTCAGACGTACTACTTACATGTCTAGTATCCTCCGGTATGTAAATAAAGAAAAATGAAGCTGAATGGTTTTATTCCAATACTATCAGATTTCTACATCCATAGCAGTCCCATCACAAACAGAGAGGCTTTTGAACAAAAGCAATTAAATATTCGCGTTGCCGTTCTCTATATAAAGCCAGCCACAGTATGGATATATGAAGTAGATAATAAAGCCAGTAATTGCATTCTCTTTGAAAACCAAAACAAGGTAGATTCTGCAGCAGCATGAGTATAATACACTCACAAGCAAGACTTCAGAGTTTGGACTGAAGGAAATGCGTGGTGAATGATAATTCCCTCTCACATGTCATAAGTGGAACGGCTATTATCTGAATGAGAATGTGATCCTACATTTGAGTTTTGAGAGGTAAACAAGTTGGGGTATGAGAAATATGAATCTTCGTCCATTGAAGGTAACCTCTTAGGCTGGTGACTAGAGGATTTGTCATCAATACATGATCATTGGGTAGGGAAGAATCAATATCTTCTTTGAGTGTGTCAAACGAAGGCAAACTTGATGAATGAGAGCCTATGGAAGCATATTGTTCCTGGTGAAAATCATGATCCTTTCTACTAAAGCCATCAGAGTTGTCTGCAGCATTATGCTCAGCGAAATGAACACTTTCTGATGTTGTAGATTCATTGTGTCCTGCTGTATAGAATGGATTCTCAGAGCTACTGTCAGGTATATGCTCAATATTTTTCTTCTTGGTAAGCTCGCTAATACGGACTTGGGCAAGGCTAGCTGCTGAGCGAGCTGCAGCTGCTGCTGCGTTCAGCAGTTTCAGCAGCTGCATGAGCAGCAGCTATCACATCCTGTAGGTCAAAGTTGGCTTCAGGTTTTGTATTTGACAAGGAGGAGGTGGGTCACTATGTCTGGCTGCAGCTGCTGCATGTTCAGCAGTTTCAGCAGCAGCATGAGCGGCAGCTAATACATCTTCTAGGTCCACATTGGCTTCAGATTTTGTACTTGAATAGGAGGGAGGTGAGTCACTATGTCTGGCAGTATATGATCCTGATGATACTGATGGAGGGGAGATGAATGGCACAAACTGTTTACTTTCCAATTTAGCAAATGAAGAATGGGGTTCATCTTTGTGAATTGTAGATTCAACATGTTCCTGCTTCAGATCTTCAAAATCTCCAGAATGAGTTGATGAATTAAGATCAGCTATATGGTGCGGCATAATTGGATGCATAAACATATCTGGAGCTGAGGCAACATTTGACTGGACTGGTGCTTTAGGTACTTCAGGAAATTCTAATGTATCAGAGCCAGAATCAGAATCAAATTGCTCTTCATTGGGTGTATCATGAGCATCTTGCGTGGAGTACAACTCCTCATTATGTTTTTCTTCAGGAAGGGGCAATTTTGACCCACTAGTAAATTGGGTCGAGCCATTCTGACAAGGAGAGGAATGTTAAGTAAGATAATTGCATGTGAAAGAAAAAATTTAGGATATCATGGGGATCTTTTACCCCTTCTTCTAGCTAATTACTACCGCATAATAATTACCAGTAAGTCTTCGTGTTTTTTGAAGTACTCAGTTTCAGAAGCAGCTGGATCCCAATCTAACTCGTGTTCAACAGCAATTTCTTTCAGAAGGTTTAGTTTCTTTTCCGGTGAAGGAGCACGAACTGATAGCAGTTCTATTAACTGCAATTGAAATTCACATGGAGAACGTCATACAAGAAAACAGTTTTCTGTATAAGTTGATTTATTCACGAAAGAAAGGAAAAAGTCTATATAACATGAAAAAATCATAAAACCTGGCGATTAACACCACAATCTGGCCTGAGCTCAGTAGCAGCAGATAAAAATTCCTTCCCATATTTAGTAGCAAATTGCAGCTGAACTTGCAACAACTCTGGCAGATCGGCACACCTTGGTGCAGCAAAACATATACTGGATATAGCTTCTTTCAAGTCTAAGGGACATTCTCTGAACAACATTGAAACTTTAGATAGAGAATAATTGTTGGCTTTTTGTTGCAGATAAGAAATAACTTGATCACCAGAACATTAAAGTTCCATTAAACACACTTTGGGACCAATCATGGTCTCAAGTCAAATACAAGAAATTGAGCCAGATTTGTAGTCTTCCCTATGACAATGATGACAGATAGCAAAAGTATTCTAATAATCGTGTAAAAATATTGAAAATACAGTAGATGTAAAACATATGCATGTTTATTTACAACAGATATTTTATTTCCATGTGTGTTCCTCGCATCACTTTACTAGATGGACAAGGATGATAAACAATCACGACTTGTGTGTGCGTGTGTTTCTCTTCCTTGGATTTGTGTGTGTGTGTGTGTGTTTCTCTTCCTTGGATTTCTTCTCATAATACGAAGATGATTAATTCAATAAAAACCTCTAAATCTTTATTATAAGAAATTAGAGCTTGTTTATATGTTTTTTAAACCTAAGGAGGTCAGTGTAACTGTTTAACAACTCTGCAGTCAGAAAAGTACATATCAAGAGGTATAGAAAGAACAAAAAGCAATACAAGAATCCAAAGAAAAACAATAAAATATCTTAAAAGAACACTCCAGCCCCCTTAGCAGATTAAAAGGCATTCCCTCCCTAAAAGAAACCAGGAGTGGAAACTCACATAAAGAAGCCAAAACAAACATGTCCCAATTACTAAATAGTTCTTTTGAATTCTGAAGAACTATCAAGCTAACTCAAAAAAAAACTGCAGATTCACTTATTGCTTGTGAAGGGTGATTGAAGGGGTGGTGAGGGTGGTAGTGCTACTCATATACATTGATAGTAAAACATCAAAGTCTGTTACTTGAAAAGAATTACATGATTTCATTTATGAAGATCATATTAGGCCAACACATGAAGAAAACTGCAGAAAATTTATTGCGCGTGGAGGGTTATTGAAAGAGCGGAAAGGCGGTGAGGTGACTACTCGTGTGTAGCCTTTGAAAAATCACCAAGAGTGTTATCATTTGAAAAAAAATATATATATGGAGGCAACATTGCAGTAAACAGTTTGTGAACAGCAACTGTGATTCTCAACAACATATAGCTAATAATCATGAAAATTTGGTTGTAGCTGTGTAATGCTTGTAAATCATAAAAAGATCAATGTTGAAAATGGAAAAAACTCTGAATAACATCCAATGGCAAAGGCAGAAACAGGCCATAGTTGCAAATAAGTAACAATTAATAGCAATAACAACAAAGCTTTGTTTAGTAGGTGAGTTCGCCTAGATGAAGCAATTGACACTATCAGACTATAGCAAAAAGAAATATTTAATAACTTTTATGGTTTTCCTTAGGTCTTCCTGTATCTAATTTAGCTAAACTATTTGAATTTGATCTACTTTTTGTAGTGAAGTCTCTATTGGTTCCATCATCTTCTGTTAGGTGTTTGATAGAACCAGAAACAGAATAGGAAAGTTTATTGAATAAAATGGAAATATTAACTACAACAGAGGTAAACTCCTTTATCATTTCAAGGAAACGATCTTTACAATGGATGGAGGTAACCTCCTAAGAGAAAATGGATAAAATGACAAAGACGAACCCTAAGAGATATTCCCTTTACTGAGATGAGGACTTTCTCATCATCAGTCCCTATTTCCTTCACCATCTACTTCCTAATCCCTCCATTTCTATTTCTAATCGCCTTAGTATTCTCATAATCTCATCTATGCAACAAATACATTTTATCCTTGTTGGCACTACACCACCCAAACACTAATGAGCATCAGCTCTTTAATAGTTTCCACTAGAATTTTCCTTTGTTTCATAAGCAGTGTGTAAACAAAACTACTCCTAAAGCATTTTATTCATTTAATGATAAGAATTTGCAAATTTAATGTTAAAGAACACTTGACCAAATACTAGCTGAACATTCAAAATATTATCACCAAATCAAGAGTCAAGCTTTCACCCTAATTAAGAATTTGTGGAAAGATTAGAGTAGAATTGACAGAGATTAAAGAGATGCGCTGAAAATATTGATCATCATCAGTTCTACAAAATAAACTGATTGCCCCTAGTTACTAATACTATTGGTCAATTCTGTAAGACGTGATGACATTTTATGCAAATTAAGTTGGATAACAAACCTATAGTTTCATCTCTTCAAAGGGCTAGCTAGAATGTAAATCACGTTTACTATCATGCAAATTCAAACAAAAAGCTAAGCTATCAACCACATTTCCATTTTAACTCTAGAATACCTTTGAGATTCAATTATTGGAAGGCGGACAGCAATGAGTTCACAAAAGAGTTCAATGATCTCTTGAGCTGCCATCATGTTCTCCTCTCTAATAATATGCTCTACCTGTATAGATAACAATATCAAGAACTGCGCTATTAAAGGAAAAATAACAAACGATATGAAACAATGAGATTTGTAAACGCAGACATCCTGTGTACCCTAATACGAGCTGTGGCTTCTTGTCCAGTCTCGAGTAGCTTGGCGATCTCACGCCGCATATTCCTCAACTGAATCTCTCTTTTGTTTCTAAGTAACTTTATGCGTGGAATGGTCAATTTCAGCAGAGTTTTACTGAAAAAATGAGATTTGTAAAGTAATCAATATTAAATGATAAACACGAAGCAGAATTCTTATATAGATAAAAAAAGTATTGTTTAAATCAAAGTGAAACACAATCCTACTCCCTCATATTCATATGAAAACAACTGATAACTTATTATTAGAATATGCCTCCCTGCAAGTGGTCTTGTGTCATAGCTAGAATTGTATCAATTTGGAATTTGGGTCTAACACATGTTTAAAAAACTAGTTGTAAGGTGAGGGATGCCACTTGCGTATAAACTCTTGTGAAGTCTTACCTCTAGTCAATGTGAGACTTGTGTTTCTACCAATACACCTCTCAAGCCCGACACTATTGAGCTTGGTGAGTGTATAATGTGGTGGGTGACTCAACAAGGATCTAGGATAGACGTTGATACCATCTTAGGAATTTGGGTTTAACTCATTCTTACAAAATCGACTTGTAAGGTGAGGAGTGTCAATTCCTTATTGTGAGGCCTTACCTCTAATCAATGTGGGACTTACCTAAGTTGGACCGCATGGCCTCTAAACCTACAAGTCATAGAAAGATCTATATCTTTGGTCCTTAACCTTTGACAAATATCTCTGAGCCTTATAATCGCAATCTTTTCCACCGCCAACTTTGTTAGCTTCCTAAAGACAATTGCCTCATCAAATTTATTCAGAAACACTGGTCTAAAATGATGCTTCAGTTCCACCATGACTGGGTTCTTTTTCAGTGTGTAATAATTAGGTTATTTTTATGATAAATCCGATGCAGGACCTGAAACTCTGATTTTATAATGGTATATTGATGTTTACCAGACAGTTTTAAAAGTAATGCTTGGTGGATTTTAGAGCAATTTTCTCCTAATTTTAGAGGTAGAAAATTCATTTCACCTACCGAGAAAAAAGGGTTGCTTCCTTTATAAAACAAACAAAAATTATGATAATGCCAATGTAAAAGAAATACAAAAAAAACTTTTTGAGTTCCCTGTCAAAATGGATTTCGCTAATGAAAAGGCTTTCTTTATTTTAGTTTTATTACTCATTACTCATTTATAAATTAATAATTCAGAATTATTAATTTATGAATATTCATAAATTAATTTACAAGAAATATGAATTTAATTTCCAGGATTGGATTTCATATTCGAATGAACCTCGTAATCATAAGAAAGTTGGTTTTTTAACTACGGGCCTAGCAAACGAAAAATTTGGATAGGATCAAATAAGATGGATCTCCCCCTTATTTCACTCAGGATTGGGTTTCTTTACCAGGGTTCCTACAACAGAAATGTGAACAAATAATAACTAGAGAAAATTAATCAAGTGCAATGCAAAATCCACTTCTCTACCACCCAAGCAAAACAGAAAAACCAACAGACACTAAAATGCAACAAAGGGAGAGAGTCAAGAAGGTGTAAAGACGCACGTTAGTAAGACATTAGGTGGAGGGGTTAAAGATGTTATCTTATGATTATCAAACACAAAAGGGGAATGATAAAGGCAGAGACTAGTGAGTGTTCAATTAAAAAACATAGGTGATATGTATCATTTGAGCATATCATCATATACATAAAGTGCAATTGTTCAAATATCAAATTCAAATCCAAACAACTAATCAGTCAAAAAAAATAATTGCCAAAGTATAGAATTATAAATTAATTGACAAATTATCTAGATAGTTCAACAAAGCTAATTGATGCATAAACCTTTCTGGTAGGAATACAAAACTCTATTATAAAATTCAATCAAGAGTAGAAATAACGGTTCCATTAAAAGATGAAAGTTATAGAAACAGTACCACTTAGCTGCTTTAAAACCCTTGCTGAAGAATGAATCGAGCATCGACATAGTTAGGGTTTCGATCAGAATCAATTCCTAAATGAACAGAAACCACAGATTGCAGTGAATTTCAGGATGATAATAATAAAAGAAAGAAGAAATTGAAGGACGATTGCAGTGAGCGAATAATTAACGGAAAGATTGAAAAATGATTATAAAGTACCCACCCTGTTTGTGTTCGGTGTCTTCCTTAACGAGCAAGGATTCTGATATCTGAAGAAGGATCGGTGACTCGTTTCTCTTTTATTTTTTTTATTTTATTTTATTTTCTGTGTTTCTTTTAGTGTCTTACTCCGCGTGGTTACGTGTGTCTCTGTGTGTGACTGTGAAACTTCCTCTCCGTTTTGGTTTATTTCCTTTTCTGATTTCTTTTGTTTTTGTTTACAAAAGAGAAAAGGAAAAAGCAAACTAAAGCTATCTCATTATCATGGACATGAAATTGCTCCCTTGCATTCTCAATGAGGCGCAAAGTATTCAGAGAGTCTTAATAACACACAATTTTCCTGAAGCCCAGCTCCCAACACAACTCCAAACCGTGGAGGAGAGCGCGTAACTCGGCATGCATGATAGTTGAATTCCCCAGAGACCTGTAGAAGCCACGAACGAACCCGCCAGCATTATCCTGAATAAGACCGCCAAAAGACGCGGCTAGTGGATTTAACTGAGCACTGCCATCAACATTGAGCGCCAACCAGCCAGCCAGAGGAGCCTGCCAATAGACCTCCAAACCCGATGTCATCCTCGTGGCTCTAGCCCCTGAACCAAAAGCAAAAACCACATCATTCCATAGCCCATAAACCTGGGCAGCCACCTCATAAGGTCTAATAGGCTTACTTTCAAACAGAAACATATTCCTGGCATACCAAATTTTCCACATAATAATAGTAGGAAGCGCGCTGGTATTAGACACTAAGTCCTGCAGCCAAGTGGATGGGATAAAATCACTGGCCGGTGGTGCGAAACTGGAAGGAGCGCAGATATTCCACACCTCCTGGGAGTAATGACACGCAAACAAACAATGATGGAGAGTTTCTTCCCGTGTATGACAGATTGTACAAGTTGCCGAGTCCAAAACATTACGCCGACGCAGGACAGACTTGGTTGATAGTGAGTTATGACATAGCTACCAAACGAATAATTGATCATTTGTAGGAATTTTCAAATGCCACAACCACTTCCAATTCTGAGAGTTTTCGGTATTACTGTTACCCTCCAAAAGCAACTTGTAAGCTGACGTGACCAAATAAATACCAGTGGAGGTGTCGGACCACATCCAAGCATCAGAGACTGTAGGAGCAAGCGTTGGCGTTAGCACACTGATTGCATCCTTCCACTCTTGTGGAATTATTGTGTGGAGCATGTCAAAATTCCAAAGTCCCACCTACATAAATATCATTTAGCTTCATATTACTATCATGTATATGAACCGAAGGTAACTGAGGTCCAAGAGGAGAGGTATAGAGCCAGCTGTCATTCTAAAAACTAGACTCCCCGTTTCCAAACTTGAAAGTAAAACCAATTCCAATGAAATCTCTTGCTTTTATCATAGAGTTCCAAGTGCTGGACCCCGAACAATTCGGAGCCCCCAAGAAGGAATGATGTGGGAAGTACTTATCCTTCTTAATTCGAACCAAGAGCTTATCCGGTGCAGTAGAGACGTCCCAAATTAACTTGCCCAGCAGCACCATGTTATTATGTCGGGTTATGCGAACCCCAAGACCCCATGTCGTTTTGATTGAGTAATTTTTGACCATCCGACCATATTCATGCCATAGTCATTACTTCCTTGCCATATGAAGTTACGCATCGACTGTCCACACGAGAGACAAGCAGTTGAGGAACCATAGCAATTACATACCATAAGATGGTATCGATATGAGCACCGAATTGCTTAAAGTCAAACGCCCAGCCTTGTTGAGAAGTTTGCCCTTCCAAGACGCCAACTTGGAGTAGATTCTATCCAACACGCCGTGGAATTCCTCTTTCGTCACTCACCCTTGGAAAATCTTAAAGCCCAGATACTTGCCAATGGAGGATGTGAAATTGATGTCAATGATAGCTTTGATCTTCTCCTTTTTCGTGTCGGGCATGCCTTTGGAAGCAAAGATGGTTGATTTCGCCAAGCTGACTTTTAGCCCGGACATGGAAGAAAAACAATCAAGCACACACTTGATCACTTTTGCCTACACAACTTTTTCCTTAGCAAATAAGATAACGTTATCCGCAAAAAATAAATGAGAAATACCTACACCATTCTTAGTTAAATGAAGAGGCTTCCACATATTATGACTAACTGCTGCCGAGATCAATTCCCCAAACTGTTCCATACAGAAAACAAACAAGTACGGGGAGAGGGGGTTCCCTTGTCGGAGGCCCCTCTTAGGTGAGAAGCTATCTGTTCGACTACCATTCCAAAACAAGGAAATAGAAGATTGTGTAACGCCATGTGTCGTGACCTGGATCTCGACGTTGACGGCTCAAAAATATGATTTTAAGGAGTCGCCACCCAATTTATTTTTAAATAGGAAAATTGAGAAAAACCTAAACCTAAGGTTATCGGTCTGCGTAACTAGGTTGGATTCGGGAGTCGGTTATGCGAAGGGAAGGGGTGAAAACTAGTTTCACTGCACCCCTAACACATCCGTCTAAAAGCGATTACCCTAAATTTGATTTGTGCAATAATTACTAAGTCGTTTAATTATTTGTTTACCCAAAAATAAGATTTACAAAAATTTAATAGAAAAATAATTAATTATTTACAAGGAAGTGAAATAGGGACTAATTTGGAAAAAAAATTTATTTTGACTTTGACAGTTCTGTGAAGAGTCGAAGACCAAACCAAGCCAAGCACCGACACTAGACCAAACTAAACTCGCGAACGAACAGGAGGAAAACAAATTGTGCACAGTTTCGCAGAATTCCCTGCACATGGGACATAGAGTGTCGTCAGCTGGGTGCAGAATATTTCTGTGCAACAATTCGTCGCGCACTGGCAGAGAATTCGACAACAACCGCCAACCGAACAACAAAACCTTCGAAGGAGCTGCTGTTTTCCCAAAGGACGTCCAAAAATTTGGAGGATCTGTATCATTGGAGGTGTAACCGTCTCGAACCAGCTAAAAATAATATGACTTAACCAAAAATAGCTTAGACGGATCGTGAGTCCAAATATATTGATTTTTTCTTAGTTTCCCTTTTTTGGCTTCAGCCTTCCTTGTAACAAAAAAACAATTATAATAATTTATAGTTTATAATAAGGGTTTTTTTCCGCACCCCCCTCCTTCTCTCCTACACCCCCATAACCCAATAAAACCCAAAAATACTCCTGTTTTAAAAAAAAAATTAAAAATTTCGGAATTACCTCAAAAAAAGGTAATTAGGTTCCAAAATAGGGGTATTTCCGATTTACCAGATCCAAATACCCCTATTTTGAACCAGAATTACCTAAATTTTTAATTTTTTTTTAAAGTTTGTATATTAAATTAAGATTTAAACGCGTTTTATTTTTAAAATACGATACGAACGATTTACGATTTAAATAACAATACGTAAAAATATATAAAATGCCCAACATAAAATAGAAGTACAAATACAACTATCGGTCCAAAATGTCTAAAAATGACTGAAAATAACGACGTGAAGTAGGTGAACGGGCGACATCTAGGGAATCCCGGGCCAATGCAGCTGCTCTCTGCACCCTCTCCTCTAAAGTCTCTGGGACAACGGGCTGCTGATGATATGGCTCCTGATCTGGCTCTGGCTGTGGCTCTGGCACCGGAGTAAGACGCACCCTAGTTACTTGACTGTACCAAGGTAGGTAATCGGGATCGCACTCGCCGTGGTAGGCTACCTGTAACACCCCCTTTTCTAATTATAATTTAAACGCGCAATTATCAGAGTCACCACGAGGGCGCTACATTTTTCACCATATAAAAACTCCAAATTGATTTAAAATAAATCCTCAAAAACATAAATAATTAATCTCTAAGCAGCGGAATCACAACTCATTTAACACCTCCAAAAATAATTAAACATTAAACCAAAACTCCAAAAATAAATGATAATAGTTCGGAAAACGGTAACTACGACCCTCCCCGGTGCTACGCATCAGAGCTGACAAAGACCCAACGAGAAGGAGACTACACCTAGCAATCCTCCACGAGTACTAACGATCACCTGCAGCGTTGCCACATAAGAGCAACATTCCAAGCAGAAGGGGTGAGCTTAACAGAAAGAATAGGTAAATGATAGCAGTATATAAGCAGCAGGTAAATCACGATAACACAGAAGTCAATACATCATAACACCACGCAAACTCAAACTATTTAATTAATGGATATTACATCATCATGTCTCGTTATAACTCACTTCATAAAGATACCACGTATTGTAGCATCACAGCTACCTCGTAACGAAAACATCACACAAGACACCGACTCGTAACACAGAAAGTCAACACCAAGACACGTTATATATTTATGTATGGACTATGCAACAATGCAACCCCTCTGGGCATATGCATGCGATACCGATCTCGTAAGATAAGCCACGACGGGCAAACCACCAAAATAATCACGTGTTGTAGCATCACAGCTATCTCGAAGATGCATATGACAGTGCGACTCATGACTCATGCACCAGTTATACAACTCAAGTATTTAATTAATAAATACTATAATATCATATCTCATTATAAATCACCTCTTAAAATATCACGTGGTGTAGCATCACAGCTACCTCGTAATTTTAATTAATAACTACTATAACGTCGTATCTCCTTATAATTCACTTCATAAGATATCTCGTGTTGTAGTATCACAACTGTAACGCCCCAAAATTAATTAGGTGAATTATTTAACTAATTTAATTAAGTGATTATTTAACAAATTTAATTAAGTAATATTTTAGTTGTCTATATTAAAATAAATATAGAGTGATTAATTAAATTAAGGAGTGAGGTGTGGTAAATAAATGGTGAGTATTTTAGTTAAGTGGGGAGTATTTTATTTAGATTGGGAGGATGTGAGAAAGTACCTAAGGGGTGTAAATAAGGGGTCCAAGCCCACTAAATAGGCCCACATTCATGACTTAAACTACGGTAAGGGTTTCCATCTCATGAGAACAAAGAAAAACAGAAAAAAATAAGAGAGGGAGAGAGTGTTTGAGCCGTGAGCAGCTAGGAGGCTAGGGGAGGAAGAGGAAAATTCATTTCTTAGTTTTGGGTAAGTGTTTTTGGTAACAATCTTTCACATTTTCCTTCCTCTATCATTTGGTATAAGATTCACACCCTAATCTTGTTCCTTTTCCTTTTTCCATGGATGGGTTTGGAAGCTCAAGTGTTGGATAAAGCTAGTTAATTGGTGTTTCTTGGGTTATTGGAAGAGGGGTTTTCTTGGGATTGCAATTTGGAGGTATGGGGGCTCTCTTTCATGGTTAATAATTTATAAACCTTGAAATCATATGGATTAGGTGTTAGGAGTTGTTGTTTAATTAATTAATGAAGTAATTGAGTATTTGGGTGTTTGTTTGATTTTATATGTGATTATATTAATGGTGGTATGGAGATTGAAATGCTATTGTGTTGATTGTTGATATGAAGGTGTTATGACATGATTTTAATGAATAATAATAAGTAGAATTAAAAGTGATGGCTAGGTGTTTGATGATTTGCTTGAATGAACATGATAATGTTTTATAAGATTGTATGGTGTGGTGTTTACATGTAAATGTTGTTCTTGGTTGGGTGTTAAGGTGAGTTATATGAATTAAATGCAATATGGTGTGTAATAGGTGTTAAATAATAATGAGGTGATTGGTGTTAATTAATATAAATGATTAGGAGAAATATTGGTGTTTGTTAGGTGTTTAATAAATTGTGTGAAATTAGAGTTTGGTTGGAGTGTATAGGTTGTTGTTGAGGAATTAAAATTAGTGTGATGTGAATAGTGCTAGGGGCGCCTAATTACAGGGGAAATGGCGCTGGTCTTTGTTGTTTCGGTTTAGCGGTGTCTTTGGGAGAGGGGTGCCATTGCGGGGAAAAGCGGCGCCTAGTTTGCATGTAGCTTCGGTTTGGAGGGTTGCAGGGGAAGGGGCGCCAAAATGCAGGATTTTGGGCGCCTGGTGCACTGTGTGTGCGTGTGGCGTGGAGTGCCGTGCAGGGGGGCACCATTTGGCTGCCCAAGGCGCCAGTTTGTGCGCCCGTGTCCAAGTGTGTGTTGCCTGGTGGGGCGTGGCGCAACAGGGCGCCAATTTGGCAGGCCCAGTGCGCCCAATGCACTGTTGTGCGCGCGCGCGTGTGTGTGTGTGTGTGTGTGTGTTGTGCAGGGGGGCGCCATTTGGCTGCCTTGTGCGCCTGTTTTGGCGCCTGGTTGTGCTAGGGTGTCTAAGTGTGGTTCAAATTAGTCCATAAGTGTTAAATTGATCCTTTTGGTGCCAAAATAGTCCCTAGGTGTCAAAATGGTCCCTAGGTGCTAACATAATCCTTATGGTGTCAAAATGGTCCCTAGATGTCAAAATGGTCCCCGAGGTGTCAACCTGGTCCTTAGGTGCTAAAATGGTCCTTATGGTGTTGGATTGGTCCTTAGGTGGTGATTTGGTCCTGAGGTGTGGGTTTAGTCCTTGGTGCGACATTTAGTCCAATAATGAGGTGTGTTGTGTTGCGGTGATGAGTAAGCGGTGTGTAGGCTTCGGCTAAATAATTGTGTTGCGGTGATGATTAAGCGGTGTGTAGGCTTCGGCCAAATATTTGTGTTGCGGTGATGATTAAGCGGTGTGTAGGCTTCGGCCAAATATTTGTGTTGCGGTGATGATTAAGCGGTGTGTAGGCTTCGGCCAAATATTGTGATTAGAGTTGAGTTGCGAAATGAAAAGAGGTGAGTTAATGAGTGATGTGGTAAATGTATTGTGTTGTGGTGCATTGTCATGGTGTCACATAAATCATGTGCATTCAGCGGTGATGTAGGCCGGCATTTTGCGGTGATGTAGGCTTCGGCCAAAGCGGTGATGTAGGCTTCAGCCAAAGCGGTGAGTGCCCTCGAGGCTTATTGCGGTGATGATGGATCCACATGCATATTGCAGCATTTCATACATTACATGCATGCTCTGGTGACTAAATGGGGTGTTCATAAACTAATGGTGTATCTGGTGTAACTGTATATTTGGTGTAACTGTATTCTTGGTGTAACTGTATTAATGGTGTATTTGAATTGACTGTACCTCTGGTGTACCTATTCTACTGTGTTTCTTGTTTTATTTATTATTATCTATGTATTGAGATTCACCCTACTGCGTCGTGTTGCCTCGTATGCCGGCAACCTGCAGGTGACGGTGACTAAAGGTGTTTAGAGATATTTCTTCTAGTGTGGTCGAGTCGGCTCTGATACGTAGCACCGTGGGGAAATATTTAGTAGTTGTTATTTCATTATGTTTTGAACTAATATGTCATGTTATTATCTTCTACTGTGGTACTATTTATCCTCAGACTTGTTGGTGCTATGTATCTTCCACTGGAGTTTTATTTTGATCACTATTTTGGAGTTTTGATTAAGGCGTTCTAAATGTGACACCCTTGAATGGTCGCAATAAAAGTTTTTACGCACTCTGATTTTCAAAAGAAATTGAATAGTAGTTCTGTAGAAAGTGGGGTGTTACATTAGTGGTATCAGAGCAGTTCGGTCTGTCCGGCCAAGTTGTCGAGTCTGTTAACCCTCGAGTCTTGATACTCGTTCTAAATCATAATTGTGTTGCTGTTTATTACTGCTACCTTTGTTAGTTTGTTCTTCCATTGACGTGTCTTGTGACTTATTTGTTGGATTACGATTGAAAGTTATATTGAATTATTAAGGTATATGTGATTGAACTGTGTAACTGGTGGTTGTAGCATTGACTTTGTCTGTTTGTGACTGTTGTCTGTATCATTTGGATATGTGTGATTAAAAGAGTTCTAACGACGTCAATGGAGTGAAAGTCGTGACGACGCCTTCACACTCCAGACGGCGTTAAAAGTCTTTTAATGTGGTAGTCATAAGAGAAAGTAGTTTTGTGACCTTAATTAAATTGGTTGCATGAGTAGGAGGGACTGATCACCCCAATAACTCATCCCAATGAAAGAGGAGACAATAACTCATGGTCATTATTCACTTTGGGGGCATGTACTAATTTTAATTTGACTGATTGCTTGATTAGCTTGTTAGACTAGAGGAAGTACTTTATATGACCTAACCTTGGTGAGTTATACCCTGTACAATATGTGAAGGATTGCTGTTGAATATTGTTGCACTTGACTGACGTCTCTGCTATAGGTTGATTGTCCCTGTAATGCATATGAGTTTAAATTTGACTTGTGCTTAATTGTTTCAAATGTTAGTATGCTAAAATGAAATGATGTGTAATGCTATATTTTCACGATCTCAATTAAGGTTGCATGACTTGAAGTTTCGACATTTTCAGTGTTTCAATTTGGATGGTTTCGTGAGTATGATGTGATTTGTCAAAATGAAATGATTAACTTTTCTTACCTTTTGAGTTTATGTCGGAAACTAAATTTTGAACTAATAAGTAGTTGTTTAGGTGGATGCATGTTCGTGTGATAGTAAGATTTGGGGTATGCATATAGTTTCCCTTTCGGACAAAACTGTAAGTTCTATGATTTTCAAAAAGAAACGGTACTTGGAAAATGTTATGCTATTGGAAAATGAATGTGATGTCAAATTAGTGTTGAATTCTGTTCCCAAAATGTTTTAGAGCCTTTATTTCAAAATGTGACATAAATTCGGCTTTTGAACCGATTAGGTTGTGATTTAATGATGTTGGAAAAATTATGAGATTGTACATAAATTGCATGATTAGGTGAGTTAGAATTTTTATGTTATGTGAATGTGAATCCAAATAATGATTGTCAAGGTCCTGGGAACAAATGTAAACAATTTAAGTACTTTTTGACTGTGAACTACAATTGTATAATTGTGTTCGTTTTATGACTTAACTTTGGCATTGTTGTTGCTATCACTAGTAATAACTGTCACTTCTTGAAAATTGTTTTACGTGGCTTATAAAATCTAATGATGAAAACTGTGCAACAGAATACTTTGTGTACTTCTATGTCTTGATTTGTTTTCCTTGCTAAGTGTTGACAAGGGTATTTAATTTCATTTGTTTAAACAAATATCAAGTCGTGTATCCACGCAATTGTTTTATAAGGTATGTGTTGTTTGTGTTTCGTTTGTGATATGAAATCAGCTCAATTTGGTAGAATTATATGAACCGTGTTATTTTCTAGAGAAGTTGTAAAAATTGCATGTTAGCCAATCTCTAGGAATAAAGAAGTCGAAGAAAATGCCACGTGTTTAATCTTTTCGAACTTGTGTGTTTAAAATGGTTTGCATAATTGGTTATGCTTATTTGGTGTTTGGTGCAATGCATAAGTACGTGAGAATTATAATTGATTTTGGTGATTGGTCATGATGAGTTTTGCTTGCTTATAGTTTTATGCGTTGCTGGACACTGTTTCAGTATTTTTAAAACTGGTACTGTTTGGTTGATTCAAAAATTATATGGTCGTTTTGGCACTACTTTCGTTAAATTCGGAGTTGTGTAGCTCCAGTTATGAGTCTCCAAAGTCGAGTCAAATTTCTAGAGTCAATCTGTGGGTAGGTTCGGTTTTTGCAAGTTTTATACCTCCAAATGAACTCCGTTTTGAACGATTCTTTTTCCATTAGAAACTACACTCAAAATGCTTTTATTCGGGCTAAAGCTTTGTCCCATTTGGTCGAGTTTAAGTCAGTTAGAGTGAAATGAAGTGGGAGGACAGAATCTGTCCAGTCGGGAACTGTATGAGTTGTTTCTAAAAACTGTACCAATTGGCTCATTGTTTTGAAACTTTAATGATATATTCAGAAACTACACATCCGTGGCTTTCCAACAAGTATTTATTTGTCGAAATCCGAGGTCGTTTACTATTTTAATTAATTCGCCAAAGTAGGTGCAAAGTTACAGAATTTTCTGCACCCGAGTTTAGGTGGACTAATTTGAATGTTGAATAAAATGATTAATTGTGAAATAGGTTGAACTTGAATTTTGTTGTTATGATCGTGTTAACCGTTGATGTGAACATTGTTGGTATATGATAAATTGATGATATTGGTGATGTTGAGTCTATTGTAGAGATTGGTGTCATATGCGTTTGTTTTCCGTTGAATAGGAAAAATAGAAGTGACGATATAGGTATTTGTATCTAAAAGTAACGATGTAGACTTAGTGTCTCCAAGCGACAACGAGAATTCGGTCCTACTTAATCGGTGATGGTGCCGCGAGATGTCTATTTTATGGTGTTTGGGTAGTCGGATAGGATTTTGGTAACCTACAGGTTAGAATACCTATTTGGGGGGTAAGATTGTAGAGGAGGGTATCTGATCTGTTGTGTATACGATAGAACATGGATGAGAACGGTTAGAGGTGATAAGAAGAGAAGTTCTCAGTTTTGTGGGAAGCCGTATGATGTTTCAGGTGGTAAGGGCAAGGGAGAGGAGAGTTCGGGCAAAAAGCCAAGTGGGGGAGACGCTACTGCGGGGATTGTGTGTCACAAGTGTGGTAAGCCGGGGCATAAGAGTCCAGATTGCATGGTCAACAAGTGTTTCAAGTGTGGTAAGGAAGGTCATGTAGTTGCTAAGTGGGAAAAGAAGGATGTGGTCTGCTACAACTGTGGGGAATTGGGGCACATTAGTACCAAGTGTCCAAAGCCGAAGAAGGAGACGTATAACGGGAGAGTGTTTGTCCTGGCGTGTTTTGAGCCTACGGAGGAGTGATGGTTACATTTAGAGGTTAGCATTTCATTTAGGGTGCTTTACTAGAAATCTATTGTTTGTTGTGGTGAGTGTTTAAGTTTACATGTCCATGATAGTTAGATTTTCGAGGACGAAAATATTCTAAGTGGGGGAGAGTTGTAACGCCCCAAAATTAATTAGGTGAATTATTTAACTAATTTAATTAAGTGATGATTTAACAAATTTAATTAAGTAATATTTTAGTTGTCTATATTAAAATAAATATAGAGTGATTAATTAAATTAAGGAGTGAGGTGTGGTAAATAAATGGTGAGTATTTTAGTTAAGTGGGGAGTATTTTATTTAGATTGGGAGGATGTGAGAAAGTACCTAAGGGGTGTAAATAAGGGGCCCAAGCCCACTAAATAGGCCCACATTCATGACTTAAACTTCCATCTCATGAGAACAAAGAAAACAGAAAAAAATAAGAGAGGGAGAGAGTGTTAGAGCCGTGAGCAGCTAGGAGGCTAGGGGAGGAAGAGGAAAATTCATTTCTTAGTTTTGGGTAAGTGTTTTTGGTACCAATCTTTCACATTTTCCTTCCTCTATCCTTTGGTATAAGATTCACACCCTAATCTTGTTCCTTTTCCTTTTTCCATGGATGGGTTTGGAAGCTCAAGTGTTGGAGAAAGCTAGTTAATTGGTGTTTCTTGGGTTATTGGAAGAGGGGTTTTCTTGGGATTGCAATTTGGAGGTAAGGGGGCTCTCTTTCATGGTTAATAATTTATAAACCTTGAAATCATATGGATTAGGTGTTAGGAGTTATTGTTTAATTAATTAATGAAGTAATTGAGTATTTGGGTGTTTGTTTGATTTTATATGTGATTATATTAATGGTGGTATGGAGATTGAAATGCTATTGTGTTGATTGTTGATATGAAGGTGTTATGACATGATTTTAATGAATAATAATAAGTAGAATTAAAAGTGATGGCTAGGTGTTTGATGATTTGCTTGAATGAACATGATAATGTTTTATAAGATTGTATGGTGTGGTGTTTACATGTAAATGTTGTTCTTGGTTGGGTGTTAAGGTGAGTTATATGAATTAAATGCAATATGGTGTGTAATAGGTGTTAAATAATAATGAGGTGATTGGTGTTAATTAATATAAATGATTAGGAGAAATATTGGTGTTTGTTAGGTGTTTAATAAATTGTGTGAAATTAGAGTTTGGTTGTAGTGTATAGGTTGTTGTTGAGGAATTAAAATTAGTGTCTTTGTGAATAGTGCTGGGCGCCTAATTACAGGGAAATGGCGCTGGTGTCTTTGTTGTTTGGTTTAGCGGTGTGCGGGAGAGGGGGCGCCAATTGCAGGGAAAACTGGCGCCTTGTTTGCATGTGGCTTCGGTTTGGAGGGTTGCAGGGGAAGGGGCGCCAAAATGCAGGATTTTGGGCGCCTGGTGCACTGTGTGTGCGTGCAGTGCTGCGTCTGGGCGCCATTTGGCTGCCGAGCGCCCGATTTGTGCGCCGTGTCCGAGTGTGTGTTGCTGGTGGGCGTGGCGCAACAGTGGCGCCATTTGGCGAGCCCCGGCGCCCGAGTGGTGCTTTGTTGTGCGCGTGTGTGTGTGTTGTGCAGGGGGGCGCCATTTGGCTGCCCTGTGCGCCTGTTTTGGCGCCTGGTTGTGCTAGGGTGTCTAAGTGTGGGTTCAAATTAGTCCCTAAGTGTTACATTGATCCTTTTGGTGCCAAAATAGTCCCTAGGTGTCAAAATGGTCCCTAGGTGTTAACATAATCCTTATGGTGTCAAAATGGTCCCCGAGGTGTCAAACTGGTCCTTAGGTGCTAAAATGGTCCTTATGGTGTTGGATTGGTCCTTAGGAGGTGATTTGGTCCTTAGGTGTGGGTTTAGTCCTTGGTGCGACATTTAGTCCAATAATGAGGTGTGTTGTGTTGCGGTGATGAGTAAGCGGTGTGTAGGCTTCGGCCAAATAATTGTGTTGCGGTGATGATTAAGCGGTGTGTAGGCTTCGGCCAAATATTTGTGTTGCGGTGATGATTAAGCGGTGTGTAGGCTTCGGCCAAATATTTGTGTTGCGGTGATGATTAAGCGGTGTGTAGGCTTCGGCCAAATATTGTGATTAGAGTTGAGTTGCGAAATGAAAAGAGGTGAGTTAATGAGTGATGTGGTAAATGTATTGTGTTGTGGTGCATTGTCATGGTGTCACATAAATCATGTGCATTCAGCGGTGATGTAGGCTTCGGCATTTGCGGTGATGTAGGCTTCGGCCAAAGCGGTGATGTAGGCTTCAGCCAAAGCGGTGAGTGCCCTCGAGGCTTATTGCGGTGATGATGGATCCACATGCATATTGCAGCATTTCATACATTACATGCATGCTCTGGTGACTAAATGGGGTGTTCATAAACTAATGGTGTATCTGGTGTAACTGTATATTTGGTGTAACTGTATTCTTGGTGTAACTGTATTAATGGTGTATTTGAATTGACTGTACCTCTGGTGTACCTATTCTACTGTGTTTCTTGTTTTATTTATTATTATCTATGTATTGAGACTCACACTACTGCGTCGTGTTGCCTCGTATATGCCAAGAACTGCGCAGTGACGGTGACTAAAGGTGTTTAGAGATCCTTCTTCTAGTGTGGTCGAGTCGGCTCTGATACGTAGCACCGGGGGGAAATATTTAGTAGTTGTTATTTCATTATGTTTTGAACTAATATGTCAAGTTATTATCTTCTACTGTGGTACTATTTATCCTCAGACTTGTTGGTGCTATGTATCATCCACTGGAGTTTTATTTTGATCACTATTTTGGAGTTTTGATTAAGGCGTTCTAAATGTGACACCCTTGAATGGTCGCAATAAAAGTTTTTACGCACTCTGATTTTCAAAAGAAATTGAATAGTAGTTCTGTAGAAAGTGGGGTGTTACAACAACTACCTCGTAAAACTGCATCAGAACAACATAGAAATAGTGGCAATACATGCTAAACACGTCGACAAGTATGTGCTAAATAAAGACCAACAACAAAGACAAGAACAAAGATGTACGACAACACATAAGACAACATTATTTATACTCAACAACAGCAGCAAGGACAACAGCAAAACAACAACATTAACAACATAAAAACGACACCTTTTATTTCAACCGACAGCACATACTCTAGTGCAAACAACACTATTATTGTTCAAAGAAAAGAATAGCCATGTTCCCTTATGAAATAACACTATTTATTCCTAGAAGAGAGCAACATATCCCATTATAAGACAACAACAATACAGCATGGGAATAGTGACATTAAATTGCAAAACAACACTTATTCTTTACAAAAAAACAGCAAGA
Source organism: Oxytropis ochrocephala (assembly GCA_020916435.1). Taxonomy (NCBI): domain Eukaryota; kingdom Viridiplantae; phylum Streptophyta; class Magnoliopsida; order Fabales; family Fabaceae; genus Oxytropis; species Oxytropis ochrocephala. Next base: position 49,661,196 of record CM037095.1, read on the forward strand.
CATTTCTTTTGTAAAAACAGCAGCACATTTCTCCAACAAGACAGCAGTCAAATCAGTTCCAAAAACAACAACATTTAATTGCATAACAGCATCAAAACAGCACATTTATAACATAAAAATAGCATCTCATTTTCTGTACAACGATACAAATTTATTTTTATAAAACAGCAGCTCATATACTAAATAAAAACAGCAAGACAACAACATTTATTTTTATAAAACAGCAGCTCATATAACAATTAAAAACAGCAAGACAGAAACAATAAACGGTTTATTTTGCCTTAAAAGTATAATATTCAGTTAGGCCTCTGAATAAGCTTTCCAACGCATTTTAGAACACCTCAATCGGGTTCCCGGTTCGAAAGATATCCAATTTACAAAAAACAGTAACAGCACTTTATTTTTTTTGACAAACAGCAACAGCAACAGCACCTTATTTTTTAAAAAACAGCAACAGCAACCTTATTTTTTTTTGACAAACAACAATAGCATACAAAACATACCAATTCTTCACATCTCAAGCACACAATCCCACATTTCTCACTTTATTCACAAACTTATTGTATTTATTCACACAATCATAAACCAACAATTTGACTACTACATAAGTCTCAAATACTCAAATAAATTATAACACCACATACTTCACATCCTAATTCAATCTCAATCACTCCATCACATATTCTCATCATCACATAACATGAAATCGATCCTAAAGCTCATCAAATCACCCAACTCAATATTCAATTTTTTTTATCTCATATAACAATCACAACACAAATTGATTTTACAAGCCCTAACTACCCATACACCCATCATAAACCCATTATCAACGTTAAACCCACCCTTACCTCAAATACGTAAGCTCCTAGCACGAAGAAGATGATCACGCACGAAAAAACACCGCAACACGAAAGCTCTTTCCTCTCTCTCTTCTTCTCACCACCGTCGCGCACTCTTTCTTTCTCCTCTTCTCTTCTTCTTTCTCTCTCGTCGCGCTCTCTTTTTTCTCTCCCACGCTCTCTTCCTTTCTTTTCTTCTTTTCTTTTTTTTCTCTCTCCTCTCACTACAGTGCAGCTCTCTCTCTTTCTTTTGTTTCACTTGATTCTTTTTTTTCTTTCTCAAGGAATGAGACCTTAATCCTAATACCCTAAGTAATTTGGGCCCTTAGACAATTGGGCCCTTTTTACACCCCACCAATTACTCTCACCACTCCCCTTTTTTTTTAATTAATTGTCACTCACCTCTTTACTACCCACCACTCCTCACTTAAATCAAATACTCTATTATTATTTTAATATAATTAACCACTATAACACCTAATTAAATTAATTAAATAAACACTCGAATTATGTTTGGACGTTACAACTCTCCCCCACTTAGAGTATTTTCGCCCTCGAAAATCTAACCAATACGAATATAGTAATGCTCTACCCAGTTCGTACTCAAAGGTTACCTCTAATCCACCCAACGGCAAACAAACAAAATTCACAACAAAGTCTTCGTCGAAAATCGACAAGAGACACAGAAAACCACCAGGCAACACATTACAGTCATACAGATAATACAGTACTTAAACGTTCGCAGCATGCTACAATAACAAAACAACAAGTAGCATCGGTATTAACAATAGATTCTAGCGGAGCACCCTTAACGAGACACGTACCTCTAATACTACCATCATTCCTCCGTAGACTCAGCACCTGCCAAAACAAACACCTTTCCAGTAGACCTTTCTTTCTTTGGTTTCGGACACTGGGCACTTATGTGTCATCCCTCACCGCAGTTGAAACATAGCGCATCCTTGCGATCACAGCTAGTTGCCATATGGCCCTCTTTCCCACATTTGTAGCACCTTTTCACATCACCCGGACAGTCTGGGCGCTTATGGCCAGCCTTCCCACACTTATAACATACCACACTAGAGCAAGATCTCCCCACTCAGTCTCTTGTCCCCATGACCCTCGATTACCTCCACTGTTGGAACCTCATACGGCTTCCGCGACTCGAGGAGTTCTTTTGCCTTTCTTTCATGACTCGGAGAAGGCATTATTGTCCTCCTCAAAGATTCTGCGACTATTAACCAATAAGGAGAACACCGAATTTGTTGATACCCTATGGCTTTCTTAATATCGGTACGCAACCCGCGTTTTCAAACTTAATGCATTTGGAGAACTCAAAGATCTCGGTCCATCATAGTGCGGATAAAACTTGGACAAATTTCGAAGAAATTTTGCAAAGATATTCAGTACGGACATGTTACCTTGTTCAAGTCTCGTAAACTCAACCTCTTTCTTTCTTTCCGAGACATCTTAGGGTAGTATTTCCTCCTGAAATCTCTTTGGAACACGGCCCAAGTAATCTCCTCATTGGCGACCATCAACCTCTACCTAGCCGTCATCCACCAGTCATCAGCCTCTTTCTTCAACATGTGCGTACCATAGCGAACCTTCTGAGCATCAGTGCAGTCCATAACGCGGAAGATCCGCTCCATCTCTCCCAGCCACTCAAGGGCACCATCAGGGTTATACCCGCCTTCAAACGTAGGAGGGTTCTCTCGCTGGAACGTAGCCAAGCTACGCGTTCCAGTATCACCAGTACCTTGCAGGTTGCCCACAACCCCAGCTATAGCCTGCAAAGTAGCAGCAAGTGCAGCGTCGTTTCGTCCTGCCATTCTAGCACTGCAACAGAAACAGGATTCAGAAACGAGGAATAAAATTCAAATGCTACTCTACCTGACGACTCGACCACCGCCGGACGGGCCGAAGCGCTCGATACCACTCATCAGAATAACCCCTTTTCTAATTATAATTTAACCGCGCAATTATCAGAGTCACCACGAGGGCGCTACATTTTTCACCATATAAAAACTCCAAATTGATTTAAAATAAATCCTCAAAAACATAAATAATTAATCTCTAAGCAGCGGAATCACAACTCATTTAACACCTCCAAAAATAATTAAACATTAAACCAAAACTCCAAAAATAAATGATAATAGTTCGGAAAACGGTAACTACGACCCTCACCGGTGCTACGCATCAGAGCTGACACAGACCCAACAAGAAGGAGACTACACCTAGCAATCCTCCACGAGTACTAACGATCACCTGCAACATTGCCACATAAGAGCAACATTCCAAGCAGAAGGGGTGAGCTTAACAGAAAGAATAGGTAAATGATAGCAGTATATCAGCAGCAGGTAAATCACGATAACACAGAAGTCAATACATCATAACACCACGCAAACTCAAACTATTTAATTAAGGGATATTACATCATCATGTCTCGTTATAACTCACTTCATAAAGATACCACGTATTGTAACATCACAGCTACCTCGTAACGAAAACATCACACAAGACACCGACTCGTAACACAGAAAGTCAACACCAAGACACGTTATATATTTATGTATGGACTATGCAACAATGCAACCCCTCTGGGCATATGCATGCGGTACCGATCTCGTAAGATAAGCCACGATGAGCAAACCACCAAAATAATCACGTGTTGTAGCATCACAGCTACCTCGAAGATGCATATGACAATGCGACTCATGACTCATGCACCAATTATACAACTCAAGTGTTTAATTAATAAATACTATAATATCATATCTCATTATAAATCACCTCATAAAATATCACGTGGTGTAGCATCACAGCTACCTCGTAATTTTAATTAATAACTACTATAACGTCGTATCTCCTTATAATTCACTTCATAATTCCCTCTTCTTCTCACCGCCGTCGCACTCTTTCTTTCTCCTCTTCTCTTCTCTTTTCTCTCTCTCAGCCGTGCCCTCTTTCTTCTCTCCCACGCTCTCTTCCTTTCTTTTCTTCTTTTCTTTTCTTTCTCTCTCCTCTCACTGGCAGACTCTCTCTCTTTCTTTTTGTTTCTTGATTCTCTTCTTTTTTTCTTTCTCAAGGAATGAGACCTTAATCCTAATACCCTAAGTAATTTGGGCCCTTAGACAATTGGGCCCTTTTTACACCCCACCAATTACTCTCACCACTCCTTTTTTTTTAATTAATTGTCACTCACCTCTTTACTACCCACCACTCCTCACTTAAATCAAATACTCTATTATTATTTTAATATAATTAACCACTATAACACCTAATTAAATTAATTAAATAAACATTCGAATTATGTTTGGGCGTTACAACTCTCCCCCACTTAGAGTATTTTTGCCCTCGAAAATCTAACCAATACGAATATAGTAATGCTCTACCCAGTTCGTACTCAAAGGTTACCTCTAATCCACCCAACGGCAAACAAACAAAATTCACCACAAAGTCTTCGTCGAAAATTGACAAGAGACACAGAAAACCACCAGGCAACACATTACAGTCATACAGATAATACAGTACTTAAATGAGGAGTATTTGATTTAAATGAGGTATATTGGTTGGCTTTATTAAAATAATAATAAGGGTATTTGATTTAAATGATGAGTGGTGGTTAGTAAAAAGTGAGTGGTAATTTAATTAAAAGAGGGAGTAGTGCAAGTAATTAAAGAAGTAGCGAAAAGGGCCCAATGTCGCATGAGCCCAAGTACATAAGGTCTAGGTTTAGTGTCTTAGACACTTAGGAGAAAGAAAAGAGAAAAAGAGAAAAGAAGAGAAGGGGAGCGTAGGAGAGAAGAGAAGGAAGAGATCGCAAAAAAAGAAGGAGAAGGAGAAGATCGCTAGTTGTTGTGGTTCCTTGTTTGGTTTCGTGAATAACATCTCATCTTCAGCAAATTCTTAAGGTAAGGGTGAGTGTTTCGGTTTAACATAATTGGGTATGTGGTGGGTTTGTGGGGTTTTGATGTTGTTGAGATATGAATTGATGATTTTTGGTGAATTATTGATGTTGATTGAGGAATTTTGATGTTGTCGTGATATGATTGGATGATTTTTGATGTTGTTGATGAATTATTGATCTTGATTGATGAATTTTGATGTTGTTGTGATATGATTGGATGATTTTTGATGTTGTTGATGAATTGTGATGTTGTTTTGGTGAATTGTAGAGATGAATTTCGAGTTTGGTAATGTTGGTGTGGTTAGAATCGACTTTAGAGTGATGTAAGGACTGATGTTTGGTTAACAAAGAGCTGTTGTTTTCGATTTAAATTGATGCTGTTGCTGTTTTCTGTTCAATTGAAAAATCAGCTGCTGTTTTCCTTTAAAAGAGATCATATGCTGTTGCTGTTTTTCTTTCTTAATTAAATAATGAGTTGCTGTATTTCTTAAAGTGCTGTAATGTTTTTGAAAAATTGATATCTTTAGATCCGGGAATCCGATTGAGGTGTTCTAAAATGCGTTGGAAAGCTTATTCAGAGGCCTAACTGAATATTCTATTTTTAAGGCAAAATAAACTGTTTTGTAGTTGCTGTTATACGAATAAAATGCTGCTGTTTGTCTAAAAATAAATTGCTGTAATGTTCTTGTAAAATTGATATCTTTCGAACCGGGAACCCGATTGAGGTGTTCTAAAATGCGTTGGAAAGCTTATTCAGAAGCCTAACTGAATATTCTATTTTTAAGGCAAAATAAACTGTTTTGTAGTTGCTGTTATACGAATAAAATGCTGCTGTTTGTCTAAAAATAAATTGCTGTAATGTTCTTGTAAAATTGATATCTTTCGAACCGGGAACCCGATTGAGGTGTTCTAAAATGCGTTGGAAAGCTTATTCAGAGGCCTAACTGAATATTCTATTTTTAAGGCAAAATAAACTGTTTTGTAGTTGCTGTTATACGAATAAAATGCTGCTGTTTGTCTAAAAATAAATTGTTGTAATGTTCTTGTAAAATTGATATCTTTCGAACCGGGAACCCGATTGAGGTGTTCTAAAATGCGTTGGAAAGCTTATTCAGAAGCCTAACTGAATATTCTATTTTTAAGGCGAAATAAATTGTTTTGTGTCGCTGTTTATACAAATAAAAAAATTCTGCTGTTGGCGCGCGTAAAGGTGGTCTGTTTTGGTCATTGTTTTTCCCATTTGTATTTGGCGTATAAATCCTACTGTTTTTATGTTGTTTTGCTGTGGTTTAATTGACGCTTCAAGTGTGCTGTTTTTTTTAAATTAACGTGCTATTCCCTCAAATTAAAGTGAGCTGTTTCCACCATTAAAAGGTGATGTTTTCCCACTTTGCAAATGAGATGTTTCCCAAATTTTTAACTATATTGTTACCCAAATTTTATGTGTTGTTACCTTAAGTCTTAGGTGTTGTTAATAAGTTTTATGTATTGCTACTTAAGTGTAAAAGGTGTTATTACTCCAATTTTTAATGTGATGAATATGATGATGGATGTGAATTTATTGTGATGGTTATGACGAATACACTCTATGAGTGTTTTATGACGATGATGACGAGGTCTCCATGGTGAGTGATTTGGTGTTTGCACATGTGTCCATAGTGTCTCATAGCATGTGCATCTTATGACGAATAGGCTTCGGCCTCTTTTTGATGAATAAAGTGACGGTGTGCCCTTAGTGGCTTATTTATGACGAGTATGGTACCATCATGCATATACCCAGGCGTGGGTTGCATATTCATGCACATACATGTCTATGACTTGTGGTAAAAATTATGACTTGAGTTTGCGTTCAGTGACGATGAAGTTGATGATAATGATGATGTTGTTTGACTGTGTGCTCATATTACTCTATTGTATGCTTAATTATGTTCTGTTGAAATTCTCACCCCTTCTGCTTGGAATGTTGCTCTATTGTGGCAACGCTACAGGTAACCGCGAGTGAAGGACCTGCTGCCTTCTTTATTAGCTGTTGGGATGTCTGTCGAGTCGCTCTCTGATACTGTAGCACCTAGGGGGCGTAGTTGAAGTTTGTTAGTTTAATTTATTAACCGTTTAATGATTTTGTGGTTGATGTGAGACGTGTCTGAGTGGTTTTGGCGAGTTATGATTTTTATTCCACTGTGACGAAATTTTTAGAGTTTAATTTTCTTGACGGGTGTTGTTGCACAAACTTGATGAGTGCAATTGATGAGTCTTGTTAATGATGATGTGGCACTTCTTTTCTATCAGTTAAATTTATAATTGCGAAAAAGAATTACTCTGATAAATGACGTGTAAATTATGGGGTAGAAAAGAGGTGTTACATTAGTGGTATCAGAGCAGTTTGGTCTGTCCGACCAAGTTGTCCGGTCGTAGAGTCTTTTAGTCTCATCGTTGTTTACGTTCAGAGTGCAGTCGGTCCTAACTTAGGATTTGTTGTATTGTCTATTGTGTTTTCCGATGTGTGAACTCTGAGTAGAGTTGCTTGTATTACTTATTTTAATTCTTGATAGTCAGAGAGTTGACCAAATTAGTTGGTTAAGTAGTCTACGGAATGCAGATAGAAGGAAGTTAGAATCTGGTGTATTACTTAAGCCATGTGTTTTGTCTGTTATGTTTTCCTTGTTTGCGCTTTTATTGCTGGCATTTGTTTCGCTACTGGTTTGTCTTCTTGAATCTCCAAAATTATATATACTGAGCTTTTGTTATTTGACTTTGGTTGTTTTCTTTTTATGGTTTGTTACGTTGTTTTGAAATCGTAGAATAATTAGTACTAGATGATCACATAAGTATTTAAGTTAACTTGGTTGAGTTAATATTTATTCTTCTGTAAAATGTTGCTATAGCATGCTCTTATCTTATATGAGTAATTTAATTAAAAGCTTTAAATTAAAAAAATAAATAATTGATTACCTGGAGCAGTGTCGCGTATCCGCCGAACTGCTTGGTCGAATAAAAGATCGCTTTCGTCAACTGAGTGTAGAGGTAAGTGAGAGCAGCTATACCCCAAGACCACTGGCCACACTGGAAGATTCTGAAGCAGATACATCCACCTCACTAACAATAAATGGTGACTCTTGTCGGCCAGAATGGTGGTGCCTAACAAGAAGAGCATGTAGCACCGTGCAACCTGGTTATAAGCACCCCGTGCCATGTTCTCCTTGTAAGAGTCCTCTACAAAGGCGATCCTCAAATACTGCCCCCTGTTTTCCCTAAGCTCCTCGATGACACTAGCCTGATCCATGCCCAAAGAGTCGACAGCCAACTGAAGAGCCTCAACAGAATCAAAATCGGGCCTGTGGTCCAATGGGGTGCCTCGGTGGCAAGTGGAGCAAAGACGGCCACATCGCCCGTAGTGAGATCATCTCCCAAATGGCATGTGGAATGAGCAGGTCTCAGGATGCCACCTCTCCACAAAAGCAGATATCAACTCATGGTTGACTGCCCCCAGAGGTGTGATGTCCAACTCAAAAAGCTTAGCCTCACGCAACCAGTGGGCTACCTGTGGGTGGTGCTCGGTAGGTCTAATTTTAGGAAACTTCTGGCCATGAGATACACCCTTTAGTTTCCGAGGCTGGAAAAATTAAAATTAAACCATACGTTATTAAAAATAAGTAATTAATTGTTGTTAAGTAAAATTAAAATAAAGAATTAAAATATTACCTCGCCTCTATCTATCCAGGACGCGCAATGCGTATCCCAGTGTAACAATAATGGTGGGTGATCCACAGCTGGGGCAGGCTGAACCTCCTCCTGAACCTCCTCCTCCTTCTGAACCTCCTCCTCCTCCTAATGCTGACCCTCATCCTCCCGCTCCTCCCAAGCCTCCCAACCGTGAGCAAGAATGTCATGATATAGCTCTGGGTGCTCCTGTTGGACGTTGGTGCCGCATATGGTACTCATAATCTGGGTGGTCACTGTAGGGCTGCTCATACCGGGGCTGAGGCTGAGGCTGAGGCTCAGGCTCAACAATCTCAATCACTCTGGCGCGGGCTCTCTGGCGCCTCTGACGCTCAGAAGCATGTCCAGCAGCTCTGAGCCTCTGCAGAGTGTCCGGAGAAGGAGTATCGCTCATCGCTGGCCTCCCAAAGATGTCTGTGTGCTCGCCGTCGCGCGCGGTCTTGTCGCTCCAAGACTCGCCGCGCTTACACCGTCTCTGGTCGTCTACTCGCCACAATTAAAAAAAATGTAAATAAAAAATATTAATAATTGAAAAACAAAATTGTGATTTTCGGAATTACAGGTAATTCCGAAAATCTCTCTCCGTATTTACTTACTTTTTTCGGAATTATGAAATCAGATTTGTGAAATGTGATTTTTGTAAGTTTTCAAGGGCATTTTCGTCCGTTTGCGTAATTATGGGGTGGGATAGACAAAGAGGGGGGCGCGAAAAAAAAAGCCTTATAATAATGGATATTTTTCATTTGTCTCTCGTCCTTTAATTCTCCCCGTTGAAAAAATTACGACCGAATAGGAAATGAGTGTGATTAACATTAGAGAGAGAACATGGAATATCTATCTATCACAACTCTGTGATGACGCCGCTAGTAGTAGTGGGTCCTAGTTGTTAACTTGTTAATAATTGTAATAATAATAAAATAATAATAGTAATTGTTTTTTCAATAATAATAATAATAATCATTAAAATAGTAAATATCAAAATTGGTCTTTTTATCAAGAATAATATATGGTAAATAATAAATATCTACCGTAAAAAAATAATATTGTAATGAATATCTAAATTGGGCTCTAACAAAAAAGATGGTGACCAATAGCAAATAATAAATAATAAACAATAATTAAATCTTGTGCAATTCGTTTTATTAGTTCTTAAAATTTTGGTGAAATCCATCACATTAATATCTTAGGCAGTCTGTTTATAAAGTTGTAGTGACAAATTAGACGAATTCTACAAACTGTGTAGACTGCTTAGACAAATTCGTTTCATCTAGTGACTAATTAGGCGGACTGTTTTCGTTTTAAATCAAAATGCGTCTTTTTTTGGTACAAACCAGGCATCCTCAACGTTTAATTGCACATACTAATTCCTCGAGCCTAGTAGGATCACAATAAGTGTTAAAATTTTCTCTCAAGAGAATTAACACTACTGCATATCCAAAGAAAATGTGTAAACTTTTACGTATAAGAAAAATGTGCATATTCACACATAAAAAAAGCATTTAACTGTTTAAAAATAATTAAAAAAGAAATATAATTCTTAAATTACCCTTGTATGGAAAAAAGGAAAGCATGGAAACCAAATTTGTCATTTTAAGATAATTTTAGTCATTGAGATATGAAAAATACCACTTTGTTCCTCAACAATCTTATATGTGAATCAAATTTGTCATTTTAAGATAATTTTTTTTTTTTTTAGAAATTTTAGTCCTTATCAAAATCTAATAATATGACACACGTTTTCATTTTTTAAAGACTAGTTTTATACATTTTATATGTCAGAGACCAAATTGGTATCCAATTTTTTTTTTTTTGTCAAGAGCAATTTAAGTATTTACTATTTTTTATATAAGGAAATAGAGTATTTAATTAGGAATTTAATCCCGTGATTATTGCAGTAAATGTAATAAATATATGTAACCTTGTGTAAAAAAGTATATGTAACCAAAAATATATGAACAATAAATAGATGTCATATTAATATATTGTCCTAAAAAGTGTCATATAAATATGAATATAAATCTTTATTATATTTAAATAAGAGTTTTTCAAAAAAGTCATGTCACAACACAATAAAGCCACGCTGTCAATGAAAAAGCCACGCAAGCAATAAAAAAATCACTGCCGTTGGATCATTCGGTGGGATTTCGGGTAGAGCAAATCAACGACTGATGTAAGTAGCTACACATATTCAGATGATGAGAAAACGATATCAACGGCGGATGTTTAACTAAATTGCGGCTGAGAAATAAACACCCAAGATTTAATACAAGAAAACCCATAATTAAATCAATTATTGACTGGTTCTTAAATCCCTTTAAATATCAGGGAGGAATATTGCCGATGAAAACTGTTATAGGGGATTCAAATCAATATAAAAAAAACGTAGTCAACTCTTTTAATTTCCTTAAAAACCAGAATCGATTTACCATTGCATCAGAATCTTCCGCAAATTTTGGAATTGAATGGCAATTTCAATTTTGCTATGACCATTGCAACATTTTCAAAATGAATTTGGACCATTTGTCATTCGAGGTTCATGCTACATTATTTGCAATTAATAAGTAAATCAATCTTTGCATTTTTTGAAATGATATTTCCTCTCATTTTATAACTGCACATTTGATGTCTCAATTAATATTAGTAATGATATTAATCATTGCCTTTTCTAAAATGATATTCCATCCAAGCAAAATAACTACACATTTGAATCCTGGAAGTGATTACTTCCTTTGAGAAAATCATGGTGTCTTCATAGGCTTTGCACCATCTATGAAAAAAACGTAGATCACTTAATCAAGCTACTTTTGCTTACATTTTTAAAAATTTCATTCCCTCAAACAAATTAGCTACATGTTTTAATTTTGTATTTCTGTAAGTTCACAACCAAAATAGAACATTTTGTCCCTGTTTCCATTTTCGATTCATGCATTTGCAAGAAAGCGATGAAATTGTTAGACCCAACTAAGGTAAGTTTTACTCTCGAGGCTGTTGTTTCTACTGACCAAGTGCTTAATTATACAACTCATTATATTATTTTCGATCACATATGTTAAACCAAAATGTACATAGTATTACAATAACCTATTGTGCTTTTTTTGGCTGTAGGTTTTCGGAATCCTTTAAATCCCGAACACTGGACTACTATAAACGCCACTGTAAAAAAAAGAAGGTATCGTAATGCTATTGTTATTGTGACATTCACAACGGTCAAAGATTATGTAGGTTTTATGCTTTGATGTTGTGTTTGATTGTTAATGTTGTTGATTTTGATTAACTGTGCAAATTGTATAAAGTGATGCATATTTTGCACATTGGTTAATATTTCTCAAGCTTCTCTTCCTCCCAGTCTTATATTTGCGTCTTCCTTAGTTCTTTTCTCACCTTTAAGCATAAAAATGAGCTTTTCTCATCTCATCTTTGAAGATATTATGGGGAAAACAGAAAAAGAGGTTGAAGTAAGTGTAAGTTTTTCCTTTTGTCATTTTCTACAACTATTATTTTCATTATGTTGTCTTAGTCTTGCTTAGGATTTTTGTTTTTACAGCTTTACAGAACATGTATTTTTTTGAATCATTTTCTCTATTCTTTTAATGGTTGTTATGATTATTTTGTTAACTATTGTTTATAGAAAATACTATTGTTTATTACGTGTTCGTTTCTTTGGTTTTCGGGTCTATTCTCATTTGATCAATTACTCACACACGTTAAAAGGAATTAAATTATAAAATTTAGCGCACACATAAAATAACACTGCATTTTTGTAAAATAATTTTAATTTAAATAGCAAAAGTTATTGGGAAGTGAAAGAAATAATATACACACAAAAAGTAGAATGTAATCATGAGTCTGACAGTAACAACTTATAAGCCAACACATTCTGATCAACTTGGTTAAACAAAAGGACACACAAAATTCATCTACCAAGAGAACACGTCAAAGATAAGCCAACACATATTATAAAGGAAACATAAATGGATATCTTATTATCTTTCAACCACAACAACGGGGAAAAGAACTCCAACACAAAAGTTCAACAAAACTAACAAATAAACACCAAAATCAAAGAGTGCTCACTACTAGCTTTAATTTTTGCTCTAATTATTGGATACATATAGCAATAGCAAATCATCAATTCTTTTAGAGTTTGTGTAGATGAGAAAATGTAGCAAGTGGTATAAATTAAGAGAAAGTTTCAGAGGGAATTCAAAGATATATTTCTGAAATGTGTCTCAGTTGATAGTGATATATACCACATACTCTAACAAAACTTTCTATAATGGCAAACCGATTCTGCAGATGAATCCAGTTCACATGAAATCAATTAATCAATTATCGAGTCTTTTATTTCCCAAGCCACATTGATTTCATTATCTGATATGTTGTAGAGCAGCTCAAATGAGGTGGAGAAGAGTGAGAGTGAGGCTAACTATCTAAGGGAGTGAGTGAAGATAATAAGCTCAATCTTTGTAGTGTATTTCTTTTACTTACCTTCTCTTTTTGTTAAGGCATACTTTTGTTGCCTCTGTTGTTGGCCATATTTTCTAATTTATAACTATGGTAACTTTGTTCTCCTGATCCTCATGTTGCTTTCCCCTTTCTGTTTTTGTTAAGAAGCCTTATCATTATATAGTTGTTTATGCATTCAGGTGTTTTATTTTTGTTGTGACTGATTTTGTGATTGGTCAATCAATTGTTATTTGAAATAACTTAAACGCGTATGTGTTCTCATTTACATATTGTGTATGTTCCATAGCATTCTCTTAAATTTGTCGATAATGTTCACGGAGTAATGTTCGAACTATGTAAATTCGTTTACTTTAAATTTGTATTAATTTTTAAGAGAAAATGTTTGAACTAATTTTTGCTATAAACCGGGTATCTATTTGATCATGTTGAAAAAGAAATTTGCTTGACAAAAATTGAATTAACTGCATTTTCATTTAAAATGAATCACTCAATTCATAGATTTTGGTAATTAAGTTATATTGTTTCTCTACAACAATTGGAATGGATGGTAATTAATGTGTAATAGGTCACACTTTTTGCAATTCAATAGACTTTTTTTTGTTACAAAATTCCATAGACTTCAATATTAGACAAAAAAAGTTCATAATGATATAATATAAATATAATAGTCAAAATTATAGCAATAACATATACAAATTGGATAACAATTAGAGCAAAAATAGTTATCTGAAAATTTACACTTTTGCATATTTAAATGCCACAAGATAGTATACACATGTATTTGAGTTAGTAAAATTACGAACTGATACATAAAAAAATTAGTGTTAAGTTGTTCGTGATAAGGAGAGTCACTTCTGAGGCGACAATTCCTACCTGTGTGGGGATCTTGACGGGGATTGCCCCACAGTGGCCCGTGAGTGAGGAATTTTTCCACGTGGAGACGGGGACGAGAGAGATAATTCCCTCACTGTCAACTTGGGGATGAGGATGGGAACGAGGACCATTCTGCTGTCCGAGTACATTGTATGTGTTTTTTAATTAAAAATATTAATAAAAAATAAAAATTTGCTAACTGTTATCTTTTATTCTTAATTTTATTTTTTTGAATATCAAAAATAAAAGGACTAAATTTAATATTAAAATATTAACCTATGATTTTTTAGTTCAGCAATTGTATTTTTTCAATTTATTAAATTTTATTTACATCCGTAGTAAATTTCTGATGATTTTACGAGGTCCCCAGGGGGACTACGGGGACGGGGACAGGGAGAAAAACTCTATATGGAGGAGCTCGGGGGAGTACTCCTCCGACCCCGCCCACGTCATTGTCGTCCCTAATCACTTTTACAAATTTACGCATGTCTGTTCTCATGTTATATGTTCAGCTCGACAAAAGTACAGGTTGAAATTCACATTAGCGGCAAGAATTAGACCAGCATCAACATACGTGGTTCCTTATCCCCATTCGGGCCACTACACCATCGGAATGCTTCAACCATGATTTGACTCGACTATTTAGTAGGTAATGTGATATTTGTATTGCATATCCGTAATCTTTAGGTTGATTTGATATTTAATTGTTCATATTATCTCTAAATTATGTTTTGTCTTGGCGTATATCGTTGGCATACTGAATGGAGTTGGTGCTCCGCGTGATTATTTGAAAAATAACAACAAATCTACATTGCTATCGATCGACTTATATATCAGGGGGTGTGAATGCAATGCATATACGTTTTACAAATTTAACAGTTGTATTTAATTAAATTTCCACCATAATCAAATAAGACTCATCTTTTTACTAATCATAAACATCGACGATACATATACATAATATTTTAACAAAATAGTAATTACAAATTAAATTAAAAAAAGAGGATGTATACCCGTGCTGGCACGGGTAATACATACTAGTAATTATAAATTGCAACAATATTAATTTAATTAAAATCATAATTAATGGATAACACTTTTTTCTTTCAGTTATAACTCAAAATTATATGAAAATAATGAATAATTGATAAAGTTTTGTAATTCATTTCAAAAACATATTTTTAGATACTATTTATAAAATGTTAGGAACTAATAAGACAAATGTCATAGACTAGTGCGATGAGCCCGTGCGATGCACGAGCATACACTGTATTTATTTAGAATTCAATATTTGTTTCATTGTTGATGGTCTAGCTTCTCTTGGGTACAACCATGGGGGATTTAGTTGTTTATGACTCGCTCCTCATAGTATTAGAAATGTGTTGATTCTTGTGTAACTCTCTTTTGAACTTTAGTCTCGTTTAATTAAAAAAAAAGTTGTTCACCATGAAACCTTACTAAAAAAACATCAAACACGCTTAATTGTTTTCAACTGGCTGATAACCCACTAAACATAAAACGCTATCCAATAAAATTGAATATGAAAAAATGGAGTCCCACAAACAGTCAAGCAAAAGGTGTCCATATTGGATCAATTATTTAGCCCCACGATACTAATTCTCAATTTTAACTTCTTTGAAAACCAAATTGGATGACGAAGCTTCAGCATCAAATGGGATTTTTCTCTTCAATGATGGACTCTTTATCATATCTATGGTGATGTCAATAACACCACTCAGCGGAGGTGCTGAGTTAGACAACCCACAATTCAGTGTGGCTTGAGAGTTGCTACTCTCACCAGTCTCGATAACACCATTCAGTGTGCGTGGGGCGATAGACGCCCCACCAGCCTCAATAAACTTGCCAGGTAGATTCCGCCATACAACAAATTTTAAGGACAATGAATTCGCAAAATTTGAACATAATGGTCTTTAAAGGCACGTATCGTAAGAGATTGCATCTCAATTCTATTTGTATTCTACAAATTCATGTTGCACACAACATGTGCCGCCTCTCCAGCTTCCATTTGTCCTTTGCCAGCCCTCGTAGCCTCAAGATTCTGCCAAAAACCGTCGTGATATTAAGAAAGTTAATGGTATTGAGCCCAGGTAATGTAATCCAAATTCACACAATTGCTACCTCTTCAGCATCCCCTTGTCGACTGTCAGCCATACCATTCGCAGACTTGTGTAATGCTTCAATAAGTGCTGTATAAACAATTCGTGATGAAAATAATATTGCAGATCAGCTAGGACTATGGAGAACATGGATTCCAACAAAAAAATTTAAAACGTAATTGCATTGTAAATAAAAGAGACACCTATTATTATCTGCTCAGTACCGCACCTCTCTTTGTACTTATTGATCAAAACCCGATCATCAGAAACTCATCTCACTCGAAATGAGCAGAGGAATCGACCATTGGCAGCTCCCATCACTTTGTATCTTGAAAAGAGCTTCTTGTCCCTTCAAATTTTTTAATTCTGCAGGAAAGTAGTCTCACTCGGGATCCTAAAAGGTAAATAAATATAACAACACTTGTAGGTGTGTTATCAACAAAACTGTGAATCAAAGGTAATGGACATGCCATGTTCCTTGATTCAAGAACATCTTCACATGATCTTCCAAGTAACATAGCGACATCACGGTAAAAAAGAAGGACAGTAGCAAGTCTTGTTTTGTCTACTATGGGTAGCTTTTGAAAATATCTATTAATTTGTTGTAGTATTAGAAGTTATAAACGTCGAGAAATAACAGCCTACGAATATTTCACCTTTCAACCAACTAAATTTATGAATAAAAAAATACATGGGAGTAATAAAGACAACATGACGCTCGCACTTCTCGTAAAAGTACATGTTTGAGTCTGAGTAGACCTTTTTGTGGCACTTACAGGCGAAGTACCACCAGTCATCTGAATCCACTACTGAATGAGTAGTCGCAAAAATGATAAAATCCACAACCTTTATCAAACAAATGTAGACATTGTAAACATCAATAGCATTAGTCAACATCATAAAAAATAAGACACGTTTGCTACAGTCTCCGAATCGTGTCATGTTCCATAAGTTGGAATATTGTACTCTCTTCAGGCTCAATCAAAAATACTTGGTCATTAGATATGGATTGATTATTCGGGAGCTGCCTACTAAAAGTGTTGTCGATAAACTAGCGATGAGTTGTCGATAATGGCTGAGTGGATCATGGGTGATTGATTCATAAAATTAAGGCCTAAATATATGTTACCCCCCTGCAAATATACTCATTATCCATTTACCCCCCTGTAAAAATAAAACTTTTAAAAAAGACCTTGCAAATATAAATTATTTCTAGTTACCCCCTTGCTGTTAGATTTTGTTAACAACGTTAAGTGTATGTTGAAACACTTATTATTTGCAGGGTGGTAAATGGATAATGAGCGTATTTGTAGGGGGTTAAATGGATAATGATGATTTTTGCAGGGGGTAACATATATTTATGCAGGGGGTAAATGGTTAATGAACATATTTGTAGGGGTGTAACATATATTTACACTTAACGCTGTTAACAAAATCTAACAGCAGGGGGGTAACTAGAAATAATTTATATTTGCAAGGTCTTTTTTAAAAGTTTTATTTTTACAGTGGGGTAAATGGATAATTGATATATTTGTAGGGGGTAAGATATATTTAAGCCTATAATTAATGGAGTAATGACTACAGTTACAATTCTTGCTGTCAATTTGCTAATTGCGTTTAGATGATATTCAGATTTTTTAGTGGTTTATGTTTTAGTAATTAAATTTTATTTAATGCTATAAGAAAAGTAATAGCGTTCAGAGATGTTTGTGGGAGTATGTTTTAGTGAGAAAATTAACTGCGGTCAAAGTATTCCAGCAAATATTTAATAACATTCTAAAAGTGTTGTCGATAAACTAGCGACGAGTTGTCGATAATGGCTTATATTCTTTGTTTATCTCACCTTCAAATCGAACACAACACCAATCTGAGAGCGACTGTGGGAACGGCGATGTAGCGGCGTCGTGTCCAAAAGGACAGTGTCTTTCTTCCCAATGACACATGAAGGTTCATTCCGTTGTCGCTTTCATCGACTGTGGTCATCTTCATCATCCGCACCACCAACCTCGGATGAAACGAACCAAGTCCATGTTCACGTCACGCTTCTAATAATAAGGTTGTATTTTCTATTTCTTCTGATTTTGCCTTTATTTTGGTGTTTATAGGTTTAGATTTGTGAGCAATTTATTTTGTGATACTCTTAAATGTGGGAAACCTACAATTTTTTTACTAATCCTAATTTGTAATCAATCCGTTATTCTTTTTGTATTATTGTTCTTTCACAATTTACCTTTTTAGAGGAGCGTGTTTTGTGCCTTTTGTTGATTGATTTGTGCTTTTAATTATCTTCCATGATTAGTTGATTGATTGACAAATTTGTAAATTATTTTCATGATAGGTAGATGTTAAAATCAAGGTTTAGGAGACACGGAGCGGCAGCAGAATGCGGTGACAGGAAGTAGCAAGGTAGCATTGATTCTTTCATCATAATTTGTGTTAGATATTGGATAATAGCATTGAATCTTTGTTCATTGTTGTTCTGCATATATTCAGAATGAAACAAAGTTCTTATGAAAGACTTTTTCGGTGGATTTAGAGTGGATAGTGTTAGAAAAGTCGCCAACACACATCTAAATTGATACTCTACCAAGTTAATTTTTTTATTGATCTTTGTCTTAGGAAGTGGGCAATAATTCAATGTGTTGCTATATAGCTTTCCACCTTTTATGATTTTTCATATTCAGCTTTCTTATTTAAAGTTGCTTCTAACATTTTACAAATGTTCCAGACTTACCAATTACCAATTATATGGCTATAATTCACTCTTTGGTAATTAGTGGGTTAAATGGTTCTTCATAGCATTGGGTTGATACATAAAACTATCCACCATTTCTCTATTCTTAAGTTTATTATAGATTGTTCGTTGTTGAGAATAGTTTTAGAAACTAATGTGATGTTTTTAGGATTTTTGTTTCATTAACTTGCGATGCAATGTGTTTTTATATACCTTCTATTGGGTTATCTTTAGTTATATGTTCTTTAATATTTTTATTTTCCCAACAATAGAGTTGAAGAATGAGATGTAGCCTGTTGATTGCGTTGCCTTGCTTAATATTGGCACATTTTGATTCCTTCAATTATGAGTTGGCAGGGAATTTTGTGCTTCTTATGTTGCATCTTCTTTCATCATTGCCATATCACGCAACTGGTAGCAACAATCTTCTAAGTGTCTAAGTTGCTTCATCTCAACAAAGGTAACACAATTTTATCTCTTTCCTTTATAGTATTAATGTTGAATGCTTGAAGTTGCATCTGTCCCTATTTGAAAGTGCATTCAATTTTTATGCAAAACATCATTGAGATTAAGTAAATGGTATTTTTATTTTTAAAATCAGCGAATCTAATTTCTTAGACATGAAACAACCCACTTATCTGTTCTTTTTATGTAGATAGAATCATTTGGTTGCTCCACTACTTATAAGTCTTCAAGATTTAAAGCCATTTCATTGTTTTAGCCAGAATTATGAATAGCCATTTCTTTGTTTTAGCCTGACTTATAGAGCTCTTGGCTAATCATTAATATGTTATTGAAATTTTATTCTCTTCCATTTTTTAAGTGTTGCATAAACTAATCTTTTCCGGTTTAAATTTTGGTTAAACTTAATTACTTTACTTTGTAGTTTGCTCTCACTGTAGTGTTCTTTCAAAACCTAATCCTTAGCATCCCCAAACATTTGAAGAACACGGACATCACAGAGGGGTGCTGGAGCTGGTGATATGAGGTGAACGAGAGACGCAGTCGCAAACGGTAAGAGGTGGCATGATGGTGGGTTCACTTTGCGGCGGAGAGATTGACGAAAGTGAGAGGAAATTTTTCTCTTATCTTATTTATGTGTGATCCTTCATGCTTCTAGCATTTTTCTCTCTTTCCATGCGCTACCATTTTTAACATGATTTGGACTCTGAACATGAACACTCTCAGCATGCTCTCTAATTTGTTTGTTGTTGACATGTTTGTGTGTTTCATTTTACTTCTTCAAATTCTATCTTGGTTTCATTTTGGTTCACGTGTTGCTGTGTTTATTTTACCTTTGATGGCTTCATTAGACTTATTATGTCTATATCCTATGTTATCTCATGGATTAGGTTTGCTGCAGATACAAATTTGCATTTCCTCCTATCCAAAACATTGAGGAATTTGTCCAGCATTCTTCTATATAACATTATATGGTTTATACTCTTTGGGGATGGCTGTCCAAAATTTTAAATTTATCATTAGCTTCTTTTATTTACATGTCTAATGTCTATTGCAGTTTTGTCTTGAAACTAAGGAAATGATGAGAGAGACGATTCACATTATCATCTCTAATTTTAAGTTCTGTTTTATTTACATGGACTCAAGGTTGACATAAAATTTTTGAGATTGACATTTTACATTGAAGTATATATATTTAGATAACACAATCATAGATTGGTATTCATGCAAGAGAAATCTAACATGGTGTTTGCTGTTATAACTTATTTTTATTAGAACTTTATATTGCGCTACATGTAATTACTATTACGATTTATTTTGTTTGTTCAACACAATTTAAAATGTGAGCTTTTAAAATGGTTTGAATTATGTTTCCTATTGTGAGTAACTAAGTGAGTACATTGTATTTGGTTGATAGGGTTGAGAACAATGGAATCTATTGGAGCTTTGACTTGCCTATTGGTGGAAATACAATGTGTCACTATTCTAGCAGCACTTGACAAAGAACCCAAATGTAATTCTGATATTTAATTGGTACATACACCTTTTGAAGACCTTTTGAACATGTTTTACTTTTCATTTTCAACATTGGCTTTTGGTTCAGCAATGCACCTGCTTCTGTTAAGTCTTGCCATTGGTTTGTGGTGTAAATATAGTTTTTAGTCGTGGTTCAGCTGTCTACATATAAATATACTGAAACCTTTACCAAGTGAAAATATTATATTTTCTCAAAACTCATTTCAGTTTTGTTTTTACAGCTACTGTTAGATTACAAGGATCTTAAGTATTTTGAATTAGTGTCTAATGTAGTGGATAATGCGAATTTGTTTCAATATAATGTGAACTTGGTGCAATGACACAGATGATTTGGTTTTTTCATTTGTTCTACTTTTAAAGTCTTTATTGGATTTGTTTTTGTAATGGAATGTGTAACCCATATTACATATTTGGTTTCCATTAATAATGATTTAACCTTGATAGAGTGACAGATGATTTGGTTTCTTAATTTGATTTTTAAATTGGTTTACTCTATTTCTTTGAGTAAGAGTTGCAGTTGATTTGTTTGATTGATTATGAAATAATCCGTAGCCCGAATCGATTGTGTTACAACTTTGGAGTTCTTTGATTGAAGCTCAATGACATTTGTCTTTTAATAAGTAGCAAGCACTTTCACTCATGAGTCATGTATAAGACTATAAGTTAAAATTGACTTAATCTTAGTCTTTCATTGTTAATGACTTCTCCATTGCATAAATGTTTGAGTTCTTATTTGCTACTATCATGGTTAGTGTGATGTCTCATACTCTCATTTGATGCAGACTGATGGTTTATGGTGAGCTGCTAAAAGACAACGATCTATAACTATTACATTATTTTTGCAGGCTTATCTTTGAACCGTTATGTGCCTCTATTAGTTTTGGAATCTTTTGTTTCTTACTTTGTTTGAATTGTTGTGCCTCCATTAATTTTGAAATGTTTTGTTTCTTACTTTCCGGGCAAAGATGCATAGTCTAATTTCGTTATTTTTTAAATGTTTGTTGAACTTTCTGTTGCTCTTTTTTCGTTGCTTCTCTGTGGAAAGTTGAGGTTGGATTCAGATGGCTGATGTTTGATATTTGATATTGTTATACACCTAAACACATGGAGTGTATAAGCTCTTTATACAATTGTACTAAAAAGTTTACCACATTTGGGCTCATTTGTTGATACTAGCTTATTAGCTAATTTAAAATGTCGTTCATATAACAGGTGGGACAATTTGTTTTTGTTTGATTTTTTTAATTTTTATTTATATTTTGCAAATTCAATTTCTGATTAGATGAAATTTTGCTGACATATAATAACAGACCCTGAATTTCTTTTCTTCTTAGTTTATTTAGTTCCAAAGTCTTTTATGCTAGCAATTATCCTTAGTAAAATCTTATTGCTTTTGGATGGATGGAAAAGCATAGTATCTAATTGTAGTATAATTTTATCCTCGTGTTGAAGATATTGGTTTTGATGAATATGGGATGGTAACTTTCTTTCTTTTTTTTTCCTTTAATTTTCTTTTATTGGGTTTAGAATGGTAGCTAAAGAATTGATACCTCCACAACTATTGTGGTGGGTTTAGAATTTAAGATAGAAATTTATTTCCGTTTGCATGACGCAAATTTAGGAATCTCTTACCAAGGTGGTAGTGCACAGACAATTCACTAATTTGATTCCAAGATTCCAAAAAATAAAAATAAATGACATTTCTAAGCATTCAGCTTAAAGAATACAATTGATCTGTTTTTACTTTCTCTCGACCTATTTAAAGGCCAAGTTTAGTTTACGCATCGATTCATTGAGCACTAAAATTTTAACACTATATAAGATTTTTTCCAGATTTCCGCAAATCCTAGGTGGACTCGCTAATTGTTCAACAAATCAGTATTTCTGCAAGTCAGTATTTGTTAGACACAAGTTTTAATTGTTTTTCTATATTTTTGTCCCATAATCAAGGATTTGCTTTTGAATTTGGAGAGCCTTGAAGAGGCAATTTTATGCAAGCAATTAAGACTATAAATGAAGAATCCCAAGCATGTATATGTTGCCTTTTCCATGGTGTACACTTTTCTAACATTAAACAAGCATCACCAACGCTTTCTACAAGCAGAGAAGAAAAGGAGTGTGATGAGTTACCATTTTGCGTGCAATAATGATTGTGAAGCAATATATTTGGATGGCGGAGAGAGTTGGAGTGGATTATTTTATTCTGTTTTGTATATATATGAACATGCCAAATGAGGATATAATGAAAAGGTCTTTACATAAACTTTTTCTTAAAAAATTGTGAGGGTTAATGGGCCATTTGGGAGGAAACTTCATTTTTGTGGTTATGCCCAAATTCTCCAAGATGGTCCACTTAAAGTGTTAAGGTTTCATTTCATAGAAACACAAAATTATAGTTTGGGACTAAAAGTTCATAATCCATTTTTGTGGACTCTTTAGGAAATCTTTTAATTGAGTTGCTTTTCTCTACCACCTTCCACACACAAACTAATGCGCAAAATTGGGGTGGTGAATAAAACAGTTTATGAACCCTTTCGTATAACTAAATATCTAAATTACATTATTTTAAATCAATTTTGTTATATATATTTCTTTCATTAACTATATTGTTTAGTAACACAATAACAAGTTTTAAAATCTCAATATTTTTATTAGTAAAAGACTTCTTTGATTTGAAAATTTATAAATTGGAATTTATTAAAAATTTTACTCTAATCAAATTGCTAATATGATTTTACAAAGATTCATTTGACAGTAAAAAAAATACTTCAAATATAATGTCCAAATGATTTCCAATACGAAAACACGTTCTCAAAACAAATTAATTCTCCAATAACATATTTCATTTTACAAAAATTCAATTAGTATATAAAAACATACTCCATTATAATTCAAATTAATTCGAAAATATCATACTCCATTTTACAAAACAACTTTCATGCATCAAAGTAGCCGCTAAAGATAAATCTAAAAGTCAATTTTTTTACTTCTTTTCTTATCTTAGCCTCACAATCCCTCTCGATGAACCTAACGCTATACCACCCATTTTGGTGTTAATTTTATATATATATATATATATATATATATATATATATATATATATATATATATATAATTCATAATAGGTTTATTCATTGCTAAGTACAAACAATTTTTACGTCAGATAACACACTAAAATATCAAACTGAATATTTTTTCTCCTAAAAAACTAAAAATATTAAGTTACAATGAGATGTATACCCGTGCTGGCACGAGTGATACATACTAGTATTTACTAATTAGAATGTTATTAAATATGAGTAATTTTATTCATTTTAACTTTTTTTAATTCTCATCTTATAAATAATGTTATATATTAAAAATGTTTGTCACATATTTTTGTATTCAACTTGATGCACATACAAGGGCTTTTTTTTACACCCCCCTCATTATCACTCCCATCCCCATAAATACCGTTTCGGACAAAAATGCCCCCATCAATAGTGAAAATTTCGGAATTACCTTAGAGAAGAGGTAAATCCGGTAGGGGGATTTGTGGTTTTCGGATTACCAAAATCGAGGTCATTCGGTTCAATTTTGTGAACCGGTTCACAAAATGTGAACCGGAATGACCTCGCTTTTTGGTAATTCCGAAAACCACAAACCCCTCACGGGATTTACGTAGTTTTTATGGTATTTATGGAAAAAATAAAATTAATTAAAAACAAATTAAAATTAATTAAAGACGTGTTTTTGATGATTTAATTAAACGTAAATAATACATGAAAGTTCGAACGGAAACAACAAAACACAAAGAACAAAGAAAATGAAAAGACGGTAGAAATTAGTGAGATGGTGGTTGGAGACGCCGAAGGACCTCAAAGAACGGTCCTTCCGTTTCGACATACACCAATAGGACTCGTGATCCAAATATGTCAAAACGGTCCATCATTACTCGAACGTCATCGTTGTTCTTCACATCCATGGTGGACCACTGAACACGATTATTATCGCCCATAGTGGGGTAGTGATAAATGATCCGGGTGACTTCTTGCTCGCCACCCTCCAGCTACACCTTTGTTGTTATTTTTTTTCAGAGCTTCAAAGGTGATGTCGTCGTTAAGCCTGCATAAAATGGGGTTTGGACTCTCGAAATAGACACCATTTTCTCTGTTTGTGATTGTGCCCTGATTGACGTATTGTTATTTAAATCGTAAATCGTTTGTATCGTATTTTAAAAATAAAACGCGTTTAAATCTTAATTTAATATACAAACTTTTTTAAAAAAATTAAATTTCGGAATTACCTCTAAAAAGGTAATTCGGTTCAAAAATGGGGTATTTTAAATAATTTATTTGAACCTAATTACCTTTTTAGAGGTAATTCCGAAATTTTTAATTTTTTTTTAAAAAATAGGGGTATTTTTGAGTTTTATTGGGTTATGGGGGTGTAGGGGAGAAGGAGGGGGTGCGAAAAAAAATCCCCACATACAATTAGAATCAATATACAACTTTGATCGATTAGTATATTTGTAGTTTACAACGTTTATGCTTAATATTTATCTATTCACTACGCTGCACTTGGAAAACAAGTAGAGAGAATAAACAAGATGACAGAGAACATTGATCCTGTGGTTGTCAACGTCAATCACCTTAGTCAAAAGCAAGCTAAATGTTCTTATGCAAAGGTATATTTGCTATATATTTGTAAGTTACTATTTACTATTACTATTTTGGACCGTATAATACTTATAACTAATTCTTGTTGTAATAACATCTCAATATGAAAATACCCCTGAAATTATATACCCTGCGGTTGTCACTACTAAATTTTAGAGTACTATTATGGCAAAAACATTGATCATGTGGGTCTCTCATAATATATTGTGGTACTCTTGTTATTTGGAATTTTGAACTTAGTGGTACAAAGGAAAAGACCCTCTTTTCCACTAGCTACTCTTGGCTACTCTTGCTATTTACATGTTAAAAGAGTGGTATCACAAAAAGTATAGATTTTGTATTCTTTAGAGTCTCTCTTCTCTTTCCATTCGTTCCCTTCCCCAATTTTTACTTTTGAATCTATTCAAACTACTAACATAACCATGTTTTTTTTGAATTTGTTTTTGTCCTCCAATGTAATTTTCCTTCTTTAGGTATAAATATTATTCATTTTGGGTATGGTCATGTTCCAAAGTTAAGGACACATATGTTATTTGTCTCATTCATGATAAGACTGAACCCAATTACACAATCTTATAAACATTTAATTAAATCATATGTAGCAAACAATTGTATTTTCTTTTAAAGCAGCAAGCAATTGTATTGGATAGCAGAGATCACTATATATGTAACATCCCTAATTTCATTAATTTCGCATTAAAGAAATTAGCGGGAGTTTTATTACTCTAGTAAATAATAATATACATTTTGGATATGAGTTGTTTCGGAATCAATGAGTGAACTTTAAATTATAGGAACAGTGGAACTTATAAGCCAAGGGTAATTAGGTCCTTTCCACCCAATTAGTACCATTGACCCATAAAATAAGAGACAAAAAGGAGATAAAAGAAAGAAGAAAGAAAGGAACGTCAAGAAAAAAAAAACAAGAAATGTAAACCGTGAGAACGAGAGAGAAAGGAGCGATTTAAGGAGAAAGAGAGAAGAAGGCAAACTCGACTCAACCCAACACTTGGTAAGGGGCTTTTAGTCTCTTTCTCTTCCATTTTCCTCCTCTATCTATTGATATAACTTTCAATCCCTAATTCCTATCCATTGTTGAATCACCATTCTTGCTCAAATGAAGAAAAATTGGGGGTTTTTGTGAAATTGAAGTTGGGTATTGGGTGTGGGAAGCTCAATAACTGATCTAGTACTAATTTGTTGTAGATTGGATCGATTGGAATCAAAAGAGAAGAGTGGGGGCTGTTGGTGTTTGATTGGAGGTGATTGGAGCTCGATTTGGGGTTGCGTCAGTGTTGTGGGGAACCGTTGAACTTCTTAGAGTTTTCGGATTTCGTGATTATCATCACTTAAAGGTGAGTTTTACTCACGTTTAGGATATGTTACGTGTTTCTTGTGTTATGTTTGACGCCTTTTCAACTTTGGAATTTTTGTGAATTTGTTAGTTAAAACGGTATTTTTACTTAAAACTATGTATGTTTGAAATTTAATACAAAACCATATTATTTTGGTAGTTAAGTGTTTATGTTTGGATTGAATTTATGAAACTCTAGAAAACCAAAGACTTAGATCACGTGTGAGAATTAAGGTTTTCATGAATAAAATTGTGTCTGGTCTGGTTATGCACGTTTATTGAGCAAATCAGAATTTTGTGACGGCCCAATGCGGGTACGATATATAGATTATATCGAGTCGGGGTGACGACCCCGTTGTATTAGCATACTAGGCGGGGAGGTCATATGCCCCTAACCTAGGCCCCATAAAATAATTTCCATGTGTTGGAAAGGGGGTTCACCGGATTTAGCATTGTGTATGCAGGTCGGTGTTATGCTATGATTTCACCGAATTAGCATTGTGTATGCAAATGGATGATTAGCACTGTGTGTGCAATTGATTATGTGCGTGGTTTATTAGTTAAACCACGAATTAAATAAATGTTTTTTTTTTATAAATGGACCGAGTGGTAGGTAAGGGGTCGCGGTAAGACTCACTGAGATTTGTGATCTCACCCTATCAATATTGTGGTTTTTTCGATATGCAGGGAAGCGGAAGGCGTAGTTCGCAGGATTAGACCTTGTGGCTCTGAGATTAGTAGACATAGTATATTTAGATTATGTCTTATGGTTCCTTCTATGTATTTTGGAAATTTGGTTTATGATTTCCTTCTTAAGTTGTAAAACTTAACTGCTTTCCATCTTGCTTTATGTCTTGGGTATTTTGATGTATTACTTAAGCTACACTTAAGTATGTATGTACTGCACTGCACTGAGGACTCTCTCTCTCACTGGTATTTTGTGATTGATTATCGCAGGATTTATCTTAGTTTTGGGATGTCCGAAATACAGAGGAGGTTCTGCCGAATTTTTAATAGAAATTTCTTTCTATAGGTTTACATCTTGGTATCTTCCTTATTGAGAAATACTAGGTGTTACATTTTGGTATCGTGAGCAGCCTGGTCTAACCGATCTAGTTGTTAGAGTCTTTACTTTTTCTAGCTATGATTCTTCTTAGTATGCTATGAGACATTGAGCTTGATCAACTTAATACTTTGTGCATATTTTGTAGAATCATGTCCGGAAGAGGTCGAGGCAGCAGGTCAAGCACCGGCTGATCCCACACACGAGTGGTCGCAAAATGTCGCTGAGACACAACAGAAAATGATGAATGATATGATGCAGATGCATCAAGCGCAAATGGCTCGGGATTGCTCAAATGCATCATGTCGCTTCAACCACACTCGCTCATGAGCCACCAAGAAATCCAAGGCGACTTTATTCCGAATTTCTTAAGATGAAGCCGCCGTAATTCCGTGGAGTGGTCCGGAAGTTATGGAAGCTCAGGAGTGGTCGGATGATGTGGAGAAGATTTTTCTCACTATGCGCATTAATGATGAGGAGAAAGTGAGGTTGGCTTCTCACACGCCGGAAGGGGGAGGCCAACAAATGGTGGGATAATGCTCTGAACATGATGGTAACCATGGAAACTCCTCGACTTGGACGAATTTCCACAAGCATTTTCGAAAAATTCTTCCTGATGCAAGTGAAGAATGAAAAGGAAATGAGTTTTTGAATTTCAAGCAGGAGTCTAACGTGGGACAATATATGTTTAAATTTGAAGAATTGTACCAATTCTTTGGGTTGGTACTGGTATGCCTCGATGACAAGTGGAAGACGGGAGATACAAGTTTGGGCTTAGGGAAGACATTGCACGTGAGCTTAAGTTCTTTTTCTTGTAACAACTACGCGCCATGGTACAACAAGCTCACATTGTCAAACCGACCAAGAGATTGTATGCAAGCAAAAATGCATATAGCAGAACAAAAGAAGTGCAAGCTCATCCAATCCCCTGCAGGTGTTTTAAGAACAACAATAACAACAAGTGGCAAACAAGCGCAGCTTCACCGATTTCTCAAGGTTCAAACAAAGGTGATAAATGTGGAAGGAATCATCCAGTGAATGTCTACCGAATTCCAACCGGTGTTATGTTTGCAATGAGAAAGGGCATTATGCTAATGAGTGTCCCGCAAGGAAGACTTTCAAAGGGAACACCGATGCTACCAGCAGGACGGGTTAACACTCTTGATACTCGCACTACCAAGCCTAATGATAATCTTCTGCGGGTATGTGTTCTCTTTTCTCTAACTCACAACATTTTGTATGATTTCGCGCCTACACATCGCTTTTATTTCTCAAGCTTGTGTGGAACGGTTGGGACTAGCATTAACTCCATTGTCCGAACCAATATCTATCTTAATCGCCGCCAACAGCGTGTCCGACCGGGCCTTTGTGTCAAAATTGTTTCGCTTCGCCATAGGAGGCGTAAATTTTGTTGTTGATTTCATTTGCCGCGCCATGAGAGGAATGGATATCGCTCTAGGTATGGATCGGATGACCGCCAACCATGTCACTATTGATTGTTTCAACGTAACTATTGGGTTTTCTTCTCAATCGCTGGAATTGCCTCGCATCATCGCAGTAACCGGGCTTGTTTCATACTCTTCACCAATACCCTTATTTCAAGGTGCTAAGCTTTAGTCATTATGTTATCTCGCATCAACCGAAAATGATTTAGATTTGTCATCCGCATAAGTCGCTCGGGAATTCTTGGATGTTTTTCCGAATGAAGTGTCCTCTTTACCTCCCGACCGTGAAGTTGGAATTTCTATAGAATTGGTACTGTGTGCCGGACCAATATCTATAGCTCCTTATAGGATGTCTCCTTTAGAATTGAAGGAATTGAAATCCCAACTTGAAGAGTTGATTTCAAAGAAGTTTATCCGACCTAGTGTGTCTCCATGGGGTGCTCCCGTGTTATTGGTGAAGAAGAAAGATGGTAGCATGAGGCTCTCGCATTGATTATCGCTACCTAAATAAAGTTACTATTAAGAACAAGTACCCTTTGCCTAGAATTGATGATTTGCTTGATCAACTTCGAGGTGCAAATGGTGTTTTCAAAAATTGATTTAAGGTCGGGGTATCATCGATAAAGGTTAGGGCTTTAGATATTCAAGATCGCCAGACTAGATATGGACATTACGAGTTTGTAGTGATGCCCTTCGGCTTAACTAATGCTCCGCGGTGTTCATGGATTACATGAATCGAGTGTTCCACCCCTACCTAGATCGGGCTTTGTTGTGGTTTTCATTGATGATATTCGTGTACTCTAAGACCATTGAGGATCATGTTCAACATCTCCGTATTGTTCTTAATGTACTCCGAGAAAAAAGAAGTTGTATGCCAAACCTTCAAGTGTGATTTCGGATGCTCAAGTAAAATTTCTTGGTCACGTGATATCCCACCAGAGTAGCAAAGAGATCCTAGTAAAGTGGAAGCAAAGCATAAATCGGGAGCGCCAACAACACCACCGGCGCAAGAAGCTTTCGGGATTAGCCGGGTATTATCTGAGATTCATCGAGGTTTCTCGCAGCTAGTTCTTCCACTCACCCGGCTGACTCGTAGAAGGTCAATGCTTGAATGGGATTTCGATTGTGAAGAATGTTTTCTAGAGTTAAAGGAGAGATTGACTTTCGCCCGATCCTAATTCTTCCTGATCCGTCTCTTGGATTTCAAATTTATAGTGACGATCGGGGAAGCGGTTTAGGATGTGTTCTTATGCAAAATCAGCAAGTGGTAGCTTATGCATCCAGCGCTTGAAACCGCATGAGGAAAATTACCCAACTCATGACTCTGAGTTGGCACTATTATTGTGTATGCATTGAAGATTTGGAGACATTATCTTTACGGGTCTCGCTTTTCAAGTCTTCAAAGTGATCACAAAAGCTTGAAATATTTATTTGATCGTAAGGAGTTGAATAACAGTGCAAAGGAGATGGATTGAATTCTTGAAAGATTATGACTTTGAGTTGAAGTATCATCCGGAAAGGCAAATGTTGTAGCAGACGCTTTGAGTAGAAAATCTATTCATACCGCCGAGTTGATGATTTATGAAATGACTTTGTTGAGTCTTTTAGAGACTTGAATTTGGAAGTGAAGAAAAGAAGGACCGATTAGTGTTGAGACATATGCGGATTTCAAGTGCATCGAGGATTTAATTGCACTCACCCAAGAGGTTGATGTGGAATTACAAGCTCAAAGGGGATTACCAAATTTTACCAAGATAGTGATGGTGTTATTTGTTTCAATGGTAGAATTTGCGCACTCCAATGATGATGATATCAAAAGGCGTGTTTTACATGAAGCTCATCGAGTAAGTATTCAGACATCCGTGATCCACCAAGATGTACCATGATTTGAAGAAATTGTATTGGTGGCTCGGAATGAAAGCGATATCGCTGAATTCGCTTTCTCGATGCCCGACTTGTCAGTGGTTAAGCGCGAACACCAAAACCAAAGAGTCAACCGCAGCCATTAGATGTGCCTGTGTGGAAGTGGGAAGATATATCCATGGATTTTGTTATGGGGTTGCCAAGATCGCAGTTTCGTGAATGATTCCATTTGGGTAGTAGTAGATCGTTTGACTAAATCCGCCATTTTATTCCCATTCGCTCTAATTACAAAGTCTCCAAGTTACCGAGGAGTATGTGAAGAATATTATAAGATTGCACGGTGTTCCTACAAGTATTGTTTTTCGCATCGTGACCCAAAGTTCACTTCTCGATTTTGGGAAGCTTTGAATAAAGCTTTTGGAACTCGATATGTGTTAGTATGCCTTATCATCCGCAGATCGATGGTCGATCGAGAGAACCATTCAGACTTTAGAGGACATGCTTTTCGCCAAGGTGCTTGATAGCGGAAGCAAACGGGAGGATCATCTTCCATTGCCTACAACAAACGCTTATCACTCTAGTATTGGAATGGCACCATTTGAAGCACTATATGGGAGGAAGTGTAGAACTCCATTGTGTTGGAGGGAGGTAGGTGAAAACAGATCATTGGGACCCGATGTGATTCAGAAACTACCGAGAAGATCAAACCGAGCAAGAGAAAGGATGAAGGTCGCCAGAGTCGGCAAAAGAGTTACGCCGACAAAAAGGAGGAGACCATTGGAATTTGAAGTTGGTGATCATGTGTTTTTATGGTTTCTCCCACCATTGGAACCTGAGAGCTTATGAGCAAAGAAACTCAAATCCTCTGTGATATTGGACCTTTGAAATTATCGAGTTTAATCGGGCTGTGAGCTTATCGTCTTGCTTTACCTCCACACTCTATCCAATCTTCATAATGTCTTCCATGTGTCTCAATCGAGGAAGTATATTCCCGATCCGGATCACCGTT
Source organism: Oxytropis ochrocephala (assembly GCA_020916435.1). Lineage (NCBI taxonomy): Eukaryota > Viridiplantae > Streptophyta > Magnoliopsida > Fabales > Fabaceae > Oxytropis > Oxytropis ochrocephala. The sequence goes on from CM037095.1 coordinate 49,693,249, forward strand.
TGATTTTGAGGTTATTGATCTTCGACTGCATCTATCTTTCCAACCTTACCCTAGCCATATCTTGAACGTGGCGAAAAGACGCCTTTGACGAGAACAATTCCCATAGTCAAAGTTGTTTGGGATGGCTTTTCGCCGAGGAAGCTACGTGGGAGCCGGAAGATGATATGCGGACTCGATATCCATATCTATTTCATTGAGGTATGTCTTTCCAAATTTTGAGGACAAAATTTTTCAAGTTGGGTGATTAGAACATCCCTAATTTCATTAATTTCAGATTAAAGAAATTAGCGGGAGTTTTATTACTCTAGTAAATAATAATATACATTTTGGATATGAGTTGTTTTTAATCAATGAGTGAACTTTAAATTATAGGAACAAGTGGAACTTATAAGCCAAGGGTAATTAGGTCCTTTCCACCCAATTAGTACCATTGACCCATAAAATAAGAGACAAAAAGGAGATAAAAGAAAGAAGAAAGAAAGGAACGTCAAGAAAAAAAAAAAACAACAAGAATGTAAACCGTGAGAACGAGAGAGTGAGCGATTTAAGGGAGAAAGAGAGAAGAAGGCAAACTGACTCAACCCAACACTTGGTAAGTGGGCTTTTAGTCTCTTTCTCTTCCATTTTCCTCCTCTATCTATTGATATAACTTTCAATCCCTAATTCCTATCCATTGTTGAATCACCATTCTTGCTCAAATGAAGAAAAATTGGGGTTTTTGTGAAATTGAAGTTGGGTATTAAAAGTGGAAGCTCAATAACCGATCTAGTACTAATTTGTTGTAGATTGGATCGATTGGAATCAAAAGAGAAGAGTGGGGGCTGTTGGTGTTTGATTGGAGGTGATTGGAGCTCGATTTGGGGTTGCGCTCGTGGTTGTGGGAACCGTTGAACTTCTTAGAGTTTTCGAGATTTCGTGATTATCATCACTTAAAGGTGAGTTTTACTCACGCTTAGGATATGTTACGTGTTTCTTGTGTTATGTTTGACGCCTTTTCAACTTTGGAATTTTTGTGAATTTGTTAGTTAAAACGGTATTTTTACTTAAAACTATGTATGTTTGAAATTTAATACAAAACCATATTATTTTGGTAGTTAAGTGTTTATGTTTGGATTGAATTTATGAAACTCTAGAAAACCAAAGACTTAGATCACGCGGTGAGAATTAAGGTTTTCATGAATAAAATTGTGTCCGGTCCGGTTATGCACGCTTATTGAGCAAATCGTAATTTTGTGACGCCCAATGCGGTACGATATATAGATTATATCGAAGTCGGGTGACGCACCCGCTGTATTAGCATACTAGGCGGGAGGTCATATGCCCCTAACCTAGGCCCCATAAAATAATTTCCATGTGTTGGAAAGGGGTTCACCTGATTTAGCATTGTGTATGCAGTCGTTGTTATGTTATGATTTCACCGAATTAGCATTGTGTATGCAAATGGTGATTAGCAATCGTGTGCAATTGATTATGTGCGTGGTTTATTAGTTAAACCACGAATTAAATAAAATTTTTTTTTATAAATGGACCGAGTGGTAGGTAAGGGTCGCGGTAAGACTCACCGAGATTTGTGATCTCACCCTATCAATATTGTGGTTTTTCGATATGCAGGGGAAGCGGAAGGCGTAGTTCGCAGGATTAGACCTGTGGGTTTCTGAGATTAGTAGACATAGTATATTTAGATTATGTCTTATGGTTCCTTCTATGTATTTTGGAAATTTGGTTTATGATTTCCTTCTTAAGTTGTAAAACTTAATCTGCTTCCATCTTGCTTTATGTCTTGGGTATTTTGATGTATTACTTAAGCTACACTTAAGTATGTATGTACTGTACTCTGAGGACCTCTCTCTCTGCTGGTATTTTGTGATTGATTATCGCAGGGATTTATCTTAGTTTTGGGATGTCCGAAATACAGAGGAGGTTCTGCCGAATTTTTAATAGAAATTTCTTTCTATAGGTTTACATCTTGGTATCTTCCTTATTGAGAAATACTAGGGTGTTACAATATATAAACACTATTTTATGTTGTTGAGTTCCGTCTATAATTGAGAAATCAGACTACATGAATGTATTATGTCCTGCCATTTTTTATCTAAAGTATGCAACATGAGCCATTTTCGCAAAGAAATATACGATAATCCTTTTAAATTGCAACACACATATTTCTTGATAGATTTTTGGTGGATTCTTTTTTGATAGATTGTAAGCCATATATACAATGTAGTATAACCCTTTGAGGTATTCTATTGTGACTGATGGATTTTTGTTAATGAGCAAAGTTATATTATAACGGGTATACGGGGTTGTCAGACCTTTTTTTTTTTTGACAGAAAAACCCATTTATTAGATATCATGCTAAATTAGAGTTTATTATAGCGGAGATAGAAATACATTAGAGTTTCGCGCTGCTATTTCAAAGTAGTGTGAGGAAGTATTTAATCTTTTAATTGTTTGCTTTTCATAAAACAAAATAAATGAGGGTACTAAATCCCTTAACGAGAAACTAACACCGTTAGATTCAACGACATAATCTACCATCAGAGAGAGGGGTCGGGTCCTGATCCTCTCAAGGGTCAGAGAAAATGATGTCAAACCTATCATATTAATTTTTCTTAAATTAATTATTAAAATGCATTTTTAAACAAAATAAATGGGGACACAAATATTTTATAAATTCTTAAAAAATAAAATTGTCATTCTTAATATGTTATATGAAAATATATTTTTAAAAGTGATGCTCAAATGTCTATTTAAGAATATGGAATCAAAATAAGATTAAAAATAATTTATTGGCCATTTTTAAAGTATGCCAAAAAAAGTGACTTGTGATTTTATATATACTATGCCTATTTTTATCAATAATTAGTAATCATCACACGGTCATGCGCTAACTAATCACGTCGGTCCACCCATTAACTCAGCTGATCCGATCGGTCGATCATCATCGGTTTTAATAATAATTGATAAAAATATAGAATTGTATTATTTGTTTGTTCCAAATTAGCTTATGGATTTCAAATATTTATTGTCATATCAGTTACTTAGCCAATATTTTTGCAAGCACATGATCATGTTGGATTTCAACATATTTGTATCATATGTTTGCATAGTGTATCCAAGCTATATGTATTAACATCAGAGTCATGAATAGATAATACCTATTAATGATATCTCCTCAAGGGTCCGTGATACAACATCTCTAAATTTGCAAAGAGTTTTAATTTGGGAACTACCGTGCGCGAGGCACGAGTACAGGCTGAATTTGAAGTTGCAAGCTATTATTATTTTTGTTTTTCATGTGGGTCTTTTCCTTGAACATCGATTAATACAATTCGAGAAAACGATATATATATATATATATATATATATATATATATATATACGTTTTGACAAATAATTTAATATACAAATTTGTATAAAATATTTATAAATATATGTTGATAATACATTTTTCTAAAATTATTATACAACATAATAGCTAAATTTTAGATAGTGTCTAGAGTATTTAATATCTCACACAATGCACTTAAATATACAATATTAATAGTTTAGTAATAATCACACACAAATTATACATATTAATTACTCTACCAACTTTTCTCGATATGGGTAAAAATGCAAATGGGGCCTTATATTATGGATGAATGAAGATATCTTTTATGTCATTTTACATATATATATCGCTTGTCCGCTACTTTTTAACAAACACAGCCTTAGTATTCTTGGATTTGATTTCAGTCATGGATACATTTAGTGTTAACTAGTGTGAAATTTGCTCCTAAGCACAAATGAAGATACAAATGAAGATTAATTTTTTGAAAGCACATGACACTTCAGAGAGTAGTTAGCCATGATTAAAAAAAAGAAATGGAGTATCCACTTTCTTTTTGAGTTAAACCAAGGTATCCCGAGGTCCGAGGTACTGAGATCCATTTAAGGGATTAACTTTTATTTGCAAATATTTTTCCATACGCACCGACCAGAGATCAAACCATTGACCAAATAGTTAAGAAGCCCAAATATCTATCATTTGTGCTATACCATTTTGGTAGAGTATCCACTTTTTGGTTGGAATTAAATTGGGTGTTTAATGTAGCAAATAAATGTATTTAATGCATTCCTTAAAAAGTTTATTTGATAATAATATTATTAAATGGCAACAATATTAAATGAAATTAAATCACAATTAATGGGTAACGCTTCTTCCTTTTCGGTTTCAGGTGGTGAATTTCTCAAATTCACTGGAGAAGAAGGGGTTCAGGTTCAGGTCACAAAACAATTCAACACATCACTCTCAATTTTATTTCACTCTCTCTCTCTCTCTCTCTGTTGTTTTTTCTTATTTGCCCGAAAACCAAACCTGCAAATTCCGAACAAAAAAATCGCCATCTTTGAATTTGAATTGAATCACACCACTCTCTCTCTCTCTCATCACATTCGAAGCGAAACGCACACCGTTTTATCTTCGAAGTGAAGCCTCAGATTTTGAACCTTGAAATCGCTGAATCAAAGTACCGTTTCAGTTACCGTGGTTTTTGAAAAAGCGCGTTTGGAGATATGAGAAGAAGAACTTGCATGTTTCATGTTTGCATAGTGTTGTGAGAAGGAGTTTTTTGCAGCAAAGCTTCTTCTTCTTCTTCTTCATTTTCATGGCAACGAAGCGTGTGTACGAAGCATGGAAAGGAAGTAATGTAATGTTCTTAACCTTCTTTTTCTTTTAATTTATGTTTTATTTTATTTTTTTTGTTTTGAATGATTTTGTGTGCTGGTTTATGAGGAATTTAGCTTTTAATGCTTGAAATCAATGAAATGGTTTATGGATGTGCTCTAGATTTGTTGTGTTAGTTTGGGAAAGTGGGATTTGCTTTAGTTATTTGATAATTAATAATGAGGTTATTAGTTAAGGGTTTTGAATTTCTAATGCTGTTTTTGTTGGTGCTTGAAAGTTGAAACTGGGAGTGATGACAATGAGAGGAAACAATTTAACTTGGGAGTGTAGTTTCAGAACTTAGGAACTTTGTATGTGTGTTTCAGAAGCTGGTGGAGTGAGTTTGTGTGTTGAAATTTTGCAAATTTGAATGAGGAATTGCTGTCTGTGTCTTCTGTAACCGTTGTTGTGTCTGTTTCTGAGAGGAAGCTTGGCTTTTTACAAATACCTTATAGGCCTAGATTGTGGTTCATTGGAGGAGTTAATTGAATGAAGCATTTAATTTGACAATTTGACATTTTACCATCTCCTTATCAATAGCTGGCCTTGACTGCAACTGGTTTTCTACTCAATTATGTAGTTTGGTCTTTGTTTTAGGGGATTGAAGTGTGAGCAATTCTTTTGTTAGTAATGAACATTCATGTAGTATTTATATATACAAGCTGATTAAAAACTTGAGATATTCTTAAAATAACACAAGCACAGGTTTTGACATTTTTGTTATTATTATTTTAATATATCTTAAGGTTTTTCTGGGTTGTGTCTATTGTTACTGTGCTCATACAAAGAGTGACGCATGTCTGTTGAGTTGGTGGGGTGAGGTTATTTTGCTTTGAAAACTTTACAACTATGAATGAGGAGTTTCATCTGCCCTTTTCAGTAAACTGATAGGGCCCTGATTCTAGGTCATTTGTAGAGTCAGTTGAAAGACAAATTTGGCTTTAACCATCTTCTGATCAATAACTGGTCTTGCGGCAACTGGTTTTGTACAAATCTATGTAATTTTGACATTTTAGTGGGGGGATTGATGTGCAGAACTGGTTGAGATTTTCTGCTTTGGGGGTTGTGCAACTTCGAATGATCTGTTTTGTCGGTCTTCTATTACTGTTCTTGAGTCTGTCTATGGGAGGAAGCTTGGCTTTGTCAGCAAATTGGCGGCTTTGTCTTCCATAACCTCCTAGCCAACTCAATGTATCACCGACAACTAACTAACCCCCACCTATAACAAACTCATTCCTTGTTAGTGATAACAATCTCCCTGTTGGCCTGTTCTACTTCTATAACTGGTCATGTCATTGCCTGCAGCTGGTTTTCTTCTCAGCTATGTAGTTTTGTTTTTTTAAGTGGGGGATTGATATCTTGACCTGATGGAGTGAGATTATTGTTTTGGGAATTTTTCAACTTTGAATGAGTAGTTTATCTGTCTTCTGGAACTGTCATTGTTTCTATATGTGAGGAAGCTCAACTTTGTTAGTAGATAGAGCCTTCACAAAGGTGGTTCATTGTAGGAGTTAGTTGAAAGATGAATTAAATGTGTCTATTTAACTTTATACATCTCCCTGATCGATTGCTGCCCTTGGCTGCAGCTGGTTTTCTACTCAGATAAGTAATTTTTTGTTTTCCAATGGTTAATTGATATGTGAAGTAACACATTATTATTGTGTCTTCATAGTTTGGTCAAAGCTTTAGGCTTATCATGGTGATTTTCTTAATTTCACAAGCAAATGAGAAACTAAGGTGTATAATTTATCCCTTTTTTCTTGTTTATATTTATGAACTAGGTGTGTTTGTGTGTGTATGTGATCTGTTGTATGATGACTTGATGGGTGATTATATGGGCTTTTAGAATGGACTAACTTTAAATGAGCATTTTTGAGTTTCGACTGTACCATTGTCTTGTCCTGTTGTGTGAGGAATCCTGACTTTGTCTATAGCCTCATAGAGCCTTGATAGTGATTTTCTGGAAGGGTTTGATGGAAGAAACAAATGGTGTGATTTTCTGTCTTTGTTATGGGTAACATAATATGTGAAGCAATATAGTAAATATCCTTGTGTTGTCTAAGTTAATTCAAAGCATCACTCTTAACTGGAAGAACTGCTTTTTCTAATGGTCAAAAGAGCAATAAATTTCACGACTCGTGTTTGAGAACGTGGTCAATTTAATCTATCATTTTTTATTATAGTTAGATACTGTTACCATCACTGGGTTGCTTCGTTTATATTTTCTTAATGTGTGTTGAATAAGGATGGCTTCCACTAGAATCTTGATGGAAATCATGGTGCTTTAAGAAACAATGGATGATTGTTTTGTTATTTGTCTTGCGCCCCATGTTTAGGTCATATCTCTAGTCGATGTAGGACTTAAACACTCCCTCTTACGTTCAAGATTGGACATTTGGAGCGCAGACAAATGGGTGTATAATATACATTTTGGCCCAATAACAGATTTAAGACAAGCATCGATACTATTTTAAATTTGGTTTTAGGGCCTAATTCATACTTACTAAACTGGCTTGTAAGTTGAGGAATTCCCATGTCTTTTTAAGACTACTTAGGCCATACCTCTACTCTCTAATTGATGTGGGTCATGAATGCTTCAAGGATCTTCTAATACTTATAAGTTGAGATTGTTTATTGCATTTATAAGCCAGTTCAGTTCATTATGTTGTTTCTATTTGAATATGGAAGATTCCTTATACTACACTAGTTGTACTCTCTTTTTCACAATAATATTTTCTATAAGGAAACCAACATAAGTTCGCTCGTAAGAATGTCCAATGGAAAATATTCATATTTTTCAGCGTTTGTTGACAATTGTCAGAATATCAATAAATATCTTTGAATATCTATCATGCATCTTTAAAGTAACTTAAAAGATCTTCAGGATATATTACTGAGTTAATTAGTTATGTAATTGTGTTTGCAAATTAGGCATTGTTAAAAGATCTTCAGACTTAGGCTTTACTTGAAATACTCCACTATTAACTGACCTAATTATTTATATAACTAGGATCATTTGGTTAGTGTTCTTTGACATGTCATAATAAACTATACCAATCTAGTCTCTACTGTCTCCGTTCTTCTTTCCTTATCTTACCCTATGACTTCAATAATGAAAGTGTTTTTTTTAATGTTATCTTCTTGCAACAACATGGTTTGGGCTGATTTCAGAAGTGTTACTTTTAATGAACTATTTTTTCGTATTAAAATCTTTTCACTTAAAACTTATCTTCCAATTTTGTGCAGAAATTCCTATTTGGAGGAAGGTTGATATTTGGGCCTGATGCTAGGTCACTGCTTGCCACCTTGTCGCTAGTTATAGTTCCCGTTGTCGTCTTTTGTGTATTTGTAGCAAGGCATCTTCGACATGAATTTTCTTCATATAGTGCAGGATATGCTATTATAGCAGCGGCAGTTCTCTTTAATATTTATGTAAGTTCTGTTTAAGTTTTTTCTTTTAATGTTGTTTCATGTTTTTATATCAAGCTTGCCTGAAACATGTTCTGTTTCCCCCTTGGTGTCCAAATTTATAATTGGACATCTCATGTCATACACACTGTTTTTGTTATTGTCAATGTTTTTTTTTGTCTGGAACTCTTTAAGCACCTAGCTGTATCCCGCTTCTACTAACCGGTGTTTAGTCGGTGTCATTATGTTTTTCGAAAAGAAAAAGATGACAGTGATTGACACGTGTCACAATGCGACACTTGTCGCGGACATGTGAAACGCCATTGAACTCCGGTATCCATGCTTCACAGATCTGACTTTTTGACTTAAGACGGAATTGATCTCCCATTTTTGTGGATTTGCATCTTCCCATAACAAAGTTTTCATCATTGCCTTCCCCAGGTTGGAGTTTCCATTATGGTTCCTCCTCCATTTGGGTTGCCCTAGCACTCACGCACAACCTTCCTAAATTGTTGCCTGAAATCTTTCGGGAATTCCACTATCCATTGCCAAAAAATACTTCCTTGGACTGTTGCAATGTTTTCTGCACCAAATGCTGCCTATAAACATGCGTCTTCATCTTTCCCGAACTAACACTACTTTAATACCAGTTGATAGGAACCAACTGGGCAGAAAAAGGAAGATTACACTTGATTTCTCTGAATATGCAAGAGATCTAGTCCTCTCCTAACGCCAAAATGTCCTCAAGTCTATACAATTGACAAGGTCATCATTCTCTAAACCATGGTTGCCAAACTCAAGATCTTACCAAAGATCGCTTGGGTATAGAAAATCAGAAATTATGGGATCAGAACACGGATTGTACGATTCCAAAAAAAACACAATTATATTTAAGGTCCCAACAAAATAACCTTGGCATAATATTTTCATTAATTTTATCATAAACCACAATCTCTCGTAGTCTCAAACATAAACTAAAAACACCACCAGCATCTAAAACATCTAAAAAACTCTAATTTAACGAATCATCCTAGGATTGTGATTATTGGAATTCTGTTTTTTGGGAACAAGAATGATTGCACGATGAGAAGGGGGCTTGAGAAGGCTTGAGAAGCTTGAGAAGAGGTGCCTGAGTTGAGAAAAGTTGTAGAGGATTTATACAAGAAATTGGAATCAGAATTATAGAAGAAGTTGGGAACTGCGAAGTGATAATTGGTTTTGGGATGTTGGAAGGGAAAATACGTTGGATTGAGAACATGATCGATTGCTGAATTTGTGAATCGGGAAGTGATGATTGAATTAAAAACTCATTCAAGTGTTACCGTTGGTTTAGTGTATGAGTTGCTCTTTGAAGTTCGTTTGGCTGCCATTAGGGTTTAATTTGGAGGCGGGTTGTTTGTGGGTTGAAATAGCGCATGCAGTAAGCTTGCTGCTCCTATGCTGTTACGCTCTTCCACGCCGTGTCGGCTGCTCTGCCGTGAGTTAGCATGGGGCTGCTCCATTATCGCTGAGATCGCGGCGCCCCTGCCCTCTTGCAACATGTTTGACAACCATTCTCTGTGAACTACCTCAGCCTAACTAACTCACTAACAAAATAAAGCCCATATCTAAAAAAAAACATTGTAGACATCAGACAAAACTATGCATTTTTGAAGGAAAGACATGGGATAAATGCAGAATGTGGAACATAACACAGTAGGAGAAGGCACTGCTGGAGAAATTGGGATTTTCTTAGGTCAAAATCACTGAACAAAAGGTAATCAAACAGTTCAAATTGAGAAATATTTTATAAATAGGTGGAAGTCATTTATGGAAAAATGTAGTCTTGAACGTTGAAGTTTTTAAGCAGTTTTGAACAGCAGGGGGAAAACGTAGTACCCCAGAAAAAGGATTAAATGTAGTACTATTTAGGAGATATACAGAGAAGAGTCTATATACTTTTTTTTATATATTTAGGAGTCTAGATACTGTTCACCAAAAAAGGTGACATGATAGTTAACCTTTTTTTTTTCATCCTTATACTTGGTGAGTCAGTACTCATTTTTAAGCAACAATTCGAAAATTGCACCTTTTTTCAACATGACGTAAACAGAGGAGGAGGACTCGTATAGATTGTTATAAAATTACCTTGAAACAACAACGACTGAGTACAATAGCTATAAAACAAGTTCGTATTTTAGCTGTTACCTTTTCTTGTTGATGAAATTAGATATCTTAATAGGAGTTTGTTAGACCCTTGATAAGAGGGGTTATGTTAGTTGGAAGTAGTTATAGGTGTTGTGAGTTGGTTAGGTTGTTAGAGGGGTTTGTTATATTTGTCAGTAGTTATTAATTGGTTATCTATATTCTTTCTATCCTCATGTATTGAAGTCATATATATTAGTAAAGCTTTAATTTTTTTGACTATCTTTTATCTTTGATACTTTGAGTCTAGTAGACACGGGTGAGGTCGAGGTACTTGGTGATGTATGGCGTAGAGTTTACTCACCAATTGTATTATCACATATCACAATATTCATCTTTTTTTCCATTTTTTTTTTTTAATCACTTTTAGCATTGCATATTTTCGACCAGCCATTGTTAGGCACCTAGCCTAACATTGACCAAAAATATGCAATTGAAAGCCTTGAATTTGATTAAAGAAAGGAAAATGGGAAGAAAGTGGAATATTATTGATACGTGATTAATACAATCATGCAGAGTAGCTCTACGCCCGACATCACTAAGTACCTCCTACTCACCCTGTCTACTAGACTCAAAGTATCAAAGATAAAAGATAGTCAAAAAGGGGTGGAAGCCTTAATATATATAAAGCTTCCAATACATGAGGATGTAATGGAATAGATAACCAATTAACAAATATAGGCACCTAGCCTAACATTGACCAAAATATGCAATTGAAAGCCTGGAATTTGATTAAAGAAAGGAAAATGGGAAGAAAGTGGAATATTATTGATATGTGATTAATACAATTGGTGAGAGTAGCTCTACGCCCCGACATCACCAAGTACCTCCTACTCACCCTGTCTACTAGACTCAAAGTATCAAAGATAAAAGATAGTCAAAAAAGGGGTGGAAGCCTTAATATATATAGCTTCCAATACATGAGGATGTATGGAATAGATAACCAATTAATAACTACCCCAACAAATATAACAAACCCTCTAACAACCTAACCAACTCTAACACCCTATAACTACTTCCAACTAACATAACCCCTCTTATCAAGCGGTCTAACAATACCGACCCTTGAAAACTAGACTTGTCCTCAAGTCCGGAAGTAGCATCGTGTTCATTTCCTCAAGTGCATCTCCCACGAACCACGAGCTTCACGCTCTTGATTTCCCCTTTGTTTCACCTCGCTGGCTTTCGACAAAACCCCGCCGCAATCTTGGTCAATCAAAGCCGCAGAGGAATACTTAACGCCACAAGAGTACGCGAGCATCACGACACGCTGGAGTCAGAGGCGCCGCGATTCCCACCGGATCAAAAACAAGAATCCTATGCTTGGAAACCTCGCGAATATCAAATCCGCAAACAACGGTTCTCAATCGATTCGTGCTCAACGGAACGAAACCAAAACGCGAACCGATGTAGACGGTGGATCCAACACGCTGCCCGAAGCGCCGCATGTTGTAACCGTTGTCTTTTGAAGCTCCGCCTGGGTCGAACGAGAAGGATGAGAATCTTGAAGGTTTTGTGAAGATGATCGCCCGTGATTTAAACCGATGTTGGTGATTGAATCTCTTCTTGAACCTTCAATTCGCAGGCAATTTCTTGCACCGTGGTTTGCCATTCTCGCCACGCCTTTGCTTTTCGCTGTGTGATTCCCTCATCTTCAAAGCTTCAGGCAATGTTTTCTTTCACCGATTTCAGGATTACATTTTTCTCGCTTTCACCCCACGCTTCTTCTTATCCACATTTTTTTCTTCTTTTCGAGATCAAGGTGTTCTTGTATTCGAACTTATTAAGGAAAGCCATTTTGAAAATTTCCCATGTAGCATTCTTGACAGCATCCTCCATGTAGATCCACCACCCATAGGTCCCTAAATTCAAAAACCATGCCAGAGTCTCGAACCACTTTCCGATCTTCATTGACACCGCTATTTCAAAATGTCGCCAGATTGGGTCACCACTCGCGGGCATCTCCCGTACATCGAAGATACGAGGTTTTCTTTAAACATCGCTAGTTTCTTCGCAAGATCCTACTGGCTTCCTTCAAATCCGGGCAAGTCGACCAATGTTAGGCACCTAGCCTAACATAAACCCCAAAATATGGAATGGAAAACTTAGAATGTAGATTAACGAAAGGAGAAAGAGAAAGGAGATGGAATGTTATTGATATGAAATGAGGAATACAACTTGGAGGTAAGTGATCCCCAATCCTCCGCCTAACCTGACTCCGACCTAACCTAAGGCCACTACTAAACTTTAGTTAAATGATGAATGATAAGAGATACTCTAAAGGGGGGTGGGAGCCTTTATTTATAGGCTTCCAATACAAGGGATAGAGGGGAATAGGCTAACCAATTAATAACTACCCCAACAATTATAACAAACCCCTCTAACAACCTAACCAACTCTAACACCCTATAACTACTTCCAACTAACATAACCCCTCTTATCAAGGGTCTAACAGAGTTTCAGATGCATGCTTTCATATTCCAAGTTAATGACAGCAAAGTAAAATGTCACATCTTTTAGTACGTTTTCTTTTTTCATTATTTGCAAATCTTCTAAAGATTTGAGCTGTTTTGGTTATAGAATTTTTGTTCATTTAACCTATTTTATGGGGGAAAAACTCATTTAATATGTCTTCCTTTGATATTATTGTTTGATTTCCTAGGGCTGGATGAAATATAATCTTATTATATGTTTATAGGTGTTGATACTTTCTTTCTTACTTCCTCACGGATCCGGCATTGTTCCAAGAAATTTACATCCACCAGAGGAAGAGTTCCGTTATGAGTCTTCTGTTTCTGTTGATATTGGGGGACGGCAAACACCAAGCCTTCAGTTCCCCCGAACAAAAGAAGTAATGGTCAATGGCTTTCCTGTAAGGGTGAAGTATTGCGATACTTGTATGCTGTATCGGCCTCCTCGTTGCTCGCATTGCTCTATTTGCAACAATTGTGTTGAACGTTTTGATCACCATTGTCCTTGGGTTGGCCAATGTATTGACTGGTATGATAGTTGACGCCCACTATATTATTGATTTTATGATTCCTGTTTCTTCTATGATGATGTTCTTGCACATTAAGTGTTTGCTTTCTTGTTATTTAAACACGATGTTTTGGTTTTCCCTATTTGCAGAGAAACTACCGTTACTTCTTTATGTTTGTTTCTTCGGCGGCTATTCTATGTATCTATGTGTTTTCCATCTCAGCCTTTTACATCAAGGTTCTGATGGATCATTATCATGGGACAGTTTGGAAGGCAATGAGAGAATCCCCTGCAGCTGTTGTACTAATGGCATATAGTTTCATCTCTTTGTGGTTTGTTGGTGGGCTAACTGGCTTTCATTTGTACCTTATCGGAACAAACCAGGTTAGTTGATTTCTTTTACATTTCTGAATCCAATGACTTGTTTATATCATTATTCATTGTACCTGCAGACTAACGGGTAACATTGTAATAAAAGACAATAGCAGAGTAGTCCTCAATGGAATTAATTTTTAAACCACTATTTAATTTTTTTTATAGTGACTTATGATTGCAAGCTCCTAAATCCACCAGGCAGGCACGCACCTTGTTTTTAGGAAAGTCAGTAGTTGGGTGGACATGGACTGAGTCATATGCTTGATTTTGACTGTAGCCACAAATTAGGATTTACATTATAAAATTCATTTTTCATCCTTTTAGTCTTCCTTCATATTTTCTTCCCTCAATCCAAAATCCAAAGATAGTGTAAGCCTAATTCACTTATGTCCAGATTTGTCTTGATTGGCCACCTTTTGTAGAAAGGCATGGCTGTAGCCAAAATTTGATTCTCATGAGTTATTGTGTTTGAAGAATATCTTCATCTAGGTGATTATACCTTGTTTTGCAGACCACCTATGAAAACTTCCGATACAGATCTGATAACAGGACGAATGTTTACAATCGGGGTTGTTTAAGTAATTTTCTGGAAGTTTTTTGTACAAAAGTGAAACCTTCTCGGAACAATTTCCGCGCTTTTGTTCAAGAGGAGATACAGAGGCCACCACCTCCAGTCACTGCCCGGGAGCCAGAACCAGATTCTGGGGGAGATCCTCGTTCTAAGGTTGAAGATGACCTAGATATCGGTGAAGACTTATTAAAAATATCACAGCGCCGAATATTGAAGACATTGCCGATGATATTCGGAGCAGAGGAAGCAACGGACCTCCCCATAGTATATCTGAAGTTGATTCAGTTTTGGGCTCAGATCGACGAGCTGCTGTGACAGTTCGATCTGAAGAAAGGCACTCAAGTTGGGGAAGAAGTGGAAGCTGGGAAATTGCTCCAGAGGACCTTGCCAATTCAAATGTAACTGAAACTAGAAGCTATCCTTCTTTAAGGGAGGTGCGTCAATATTGAGGGGTGGGGTGTGTGTTTAATAAGTGCACAGCATATCAACATAGGTGATATGGGGGTTACTTAAATATATCAAAACATGGGAATAGGAAATGTTTCTTAATCAAAGTTTACCCTTGTAGGAATGTGAATTGAATTGAATTAATTGAGGCATCAAGTACAAAAACTTATTTGACCTTTTTTGTGGTAATCTTAGCTTTTTGGCAAAACTAGAAATGTGTGTAGTTGTTCGAAAAACAAAGGAATGGTGTCTTTTTTTGTTCAGATTTTTCCTACAGTCAAATCTGTGCATTGCATCTTCACATGACTTTATTCTGTGTAAATAGCCAGTCGGGGCACTTAAAAATTCTTATCATACAGTATTTTAGGTTATGAAGCACGGACTCTAATACATAGACACCTATAATAATTTGAAAATGCAAGAATCAAGATAAGATTTGTGACGTGCTAGATCCCAAACACGTCTTCACTTAAAAGTGTTGGTGCTATTTAGGTTTTAGGCAATGTAAACCGGTTTTCTATTAATATTGTATAAGCAATAATTTATTTATTTATTTAACAAACAAAACTGTTCATATATATTACAATTATCAATTCAAAAAATGTATTCGAATATGTTATAAAATATTCCAACAATTACTATAAACTTATTTTTTAGCTAAAACATGTTAATGTAATTAAACATATATAAATTATGTATTCTTTTTAGTTATTTTATTATGTGTAGCTAGGTTTATGATGTTCACCGATAATATGTAGGGTTTATAAAAGGCTATGGAGATTTTAGTGTCTCGGTAAAGTTTACTAAATCTGATATATGGTGGTCAATATCATTGCTTTCATATCTTCAACAATTGGATGCTAAAATTAAAATAAACAATAATAGCAAAGACATGATATCAAAGCACCTAAACCAACCATTATATATATACAATACTAAATATATATTCCCCTAGTCAAATGACAACTTTTAAGTGACTATAAAGAACCCTAAAGAGTTTGAGAATCTATCTCTCTCCACCACAATACCAAGAGACCTTGAATTTTACCTTCTTTGTCTCCACAACAAGAAAAAAATGAATCCCTCAAAACTTTCTCCCTTGTTCATCGCACTTTCCTTGATCTTATTCTCCCAAGTACAAGCTATCAGCTTGTATGAAAATATATGCAACGAACTCAAGGAGGACAGCGCGCGTTGCCTTCGAGTTTTGAAAGCTGAACCTAAAATCGTTTCGGCGAAAACCGAACTCGAATTTTGCAAAGTTGTTCTACAGTTTGCCGTAAAGAAGAGTACTGCAGCCCAAAAGTACCTTAAAGAAATCGCGACGACCAACCCTTCAAAAGCTATGAATGATTGTGCAACTATACATTATGATGGAACGGTTAATTCATTCAAAAGTTCATTGGGAGAGTTGAAATTAGATGGTTTAACAGCTAATTATGATGCTAAAGTTGCTGGTGATGGACCTACAACTTGTGATGTTGCTTTGGCTGCAGAAAAGATCAACAACCCTGCCATTACTGCTCTAAATAAGGAGATATTGTTGATTAGTAGTATTGCATTTTGGGCTACCAACAACCTTCCTGCTGGACCTGCAAAATAAGATGTTTGTGGAGTGGAGAAGCTAGCTAGCTAGCTAGCTAGCCTTTTGGGTCTTCAAAATTGGTGTGCAATGTGGATGGGGAGAAATTAATAAAAGAATAATGCTTATTGTTATATTTTCTTTCTTTCTTTTTTTTACAAAAATGAATGAACGTGGACAATAGTTGGAGCTCATTATACTATATTTTCTTCGATCAAACAAAGAGTTCTTGCAGCATCACTCTTAATAAAGTTAAATGCATGTTTAGGTTTTGTAATTTTATTCAGTTAAATATTTCATTGATTTCATTTTTTTATGTCTTTCTATTATATCTTTTGTCTTAAATATATGTGTTTGCTCCTCGCAAATATCACGATAATCAAGTTTAATTTCGCAAAACCAAATCATCAATGCAAAACAAATCACTTTTAGTTTTTTTTTTTTAATTAATAAGCAATAAAGCACTTTTTAGTTTAATTAGTTTTCTCTATTATTTTTCTGTTTAAAAAAGTGATTTGACAAACACATCACCTTTTTTAGACATAATGGAAAATGTTAGACATAATTTCTTTTACATGAGTTGTTTTCTGGTTGTATAATTGGTTTCATGGGGGAGCTTAAGTGGTTTGGAATTGGATTGAAAAAAGGCCCATGCTTCTTAGAACTCCCCTACTCCCTAGAACCCCAACCGACCCACTTATTCCAAAAATACCCCTATTATGTTTTGTTTTTTTTTTTTTTTGTTAAAAAACCCCCACCCACACCCCCCTCATATTCCTCCTCCACACTACAACCCCCAACCACAAACACCCCTTCACATTCCTCCTCCTCCGTTGGTCCTCCTCCTCCCACCGTCGTCCTCCTCCTTCCTCAAGGTAAGATTCCATCTCACCTTCTCTCTCTTCCATTTTTGTTATTGTTTTTCACTGTCTTACGACAGTTCGATGGCGCAGGCCAATCTGGTTCGATCAAGCGTGCGCCGTCCTGTCGTCTTTGCATATTTTTGCATTTGTTTCAGCACGGTTCGCTCAAGCGTGCACCAATTGTGTTCGATCAGGCGTGCGCCGATCTTGCTGTGTTGGGCGGATCTGGTAAGGCCAAACGTGACTGATCCTTCTTTTTTCCTTCTTTTTCCAGGTATGGCTAGTTTCACCTTCATTGTTGATCGCTACACTGGGTGTATTTACGTCCCAGATGAGCTGGACCTTTTGACCGAGTCAGTGTCATTTGTTATGGATAGTGGAGGCACGATTTATGGCTCCAACTATGGCACTGGCATGATCTCTGTTGACACCGGGGAGTTCGCTGCCACCTACACTACATTTAAGATTCTCCCAACAAGGTTGAAAGTGTTACTCAACCTTGTCTCATCGGGCAAAGGGGGCGCTCGATGTTCACGCGCCTGGGCTGAGTCGATGTATGCACTGAGTCTAAGAGGTCAAACACTGATTCTGACTCAGACTCTACTGATGATGAGTACGGGGTTCATAAACGGGCTCGGGAATAGGCTCAGATTCCACCGAAGTCTCTCGATGACAAGTGAGTCTCGTGGATGCCGCTTGTTATACCCCAATTTTGTCCGTCTTCTTTTTTGTTTTAGTCGTTTAATTTATTTTGAGCATATATACAGTCCAAAAATGTCAAAAAAATTCTATTTAGTTTTATTTACAATGTATAAGTGTCTAAAAGTCCAATAAAGGGTCCAAATTGCAAAAATAGCAATACAAAATACAAAAATATATAAATCCGAAAATAAGCAAAAAAGAGCAACAACAAGCAAATCTCTGAGCCGCCTTTCTAAACAATTCCTAACCCTAGCTCCTCTCCTTGCTCACCAAGTATCCATCTCCTACAAGCCCAAACCCAAAACTGAAAATCAGATCAAAACACAATCAAAATCATAAATGCCTTAACCTAGTTTTCTACTATAAATAAACAGCCAACACCCAATCCAAAACACAGAAACCAAGGCAGAAAACTACTGCTAAAATCACCCTAAAATAGGATTGTAGTTTCACATTGAAACCCTAATCCACTAAACACTGCTCAAGATTCTCGAGATCTAAAGAAAGAAGCCGCAAATAGCTCAAAGGAAACGAGGCGCTTGCCGCAGCTTACAAACAAAGGCAAAAAGGAGCCAAATCGTAAGTTCGGAATAAAGGTCGGTATTTCGCTACGCCTTTAACGCTTAGAACACATGAATGATGTAAATACTCGCTTTTAGTAATCAAATTGGTTTATATGTTGATATAACAAAATTCAAGGTCATCGTTATGTTTTTGAAATAGGTCCGACTCTTAAAAACCGAGTAGCAAATTCAGATCAAAAGATGAAAGGATTTAGAGTGGATAATGAACTAAAAACACAAATGATCACAAAAATAAGTCATCTTGTTCATAAATCAATTGTAAATGCCTGTTTCTTTAGGATCAAAAGAATAGGCTAGTCTTTTTTTAGTTGTTTAAGAAACCTGAAATTGGAAAGAAACCTAGCCTTTCAAATAACAACAACCAAAGTGATCGGAGAGTGGTAAACAACCGTAATCAAAGGGAGTAGAGAGAAACTGCACTGCAGAATGCTTTAAAACACAAATGTAATAGTAAAAGACGAAGCAACTCACCTCGGACAACCAAAAACCGAGCTCACCATCACCTCGAACAACCAACCGAAGTCTCCTCCCACGATGCCGAGCTCACCATCACCTCGGACAACCAAACCGAAACCTCCTCCTCCCACGATGCCGAGCTCACCACCTCGGACAACCCAAAATCGAGCTCAAACACCACGAACCATTCACCTTCCCATCGTGTCTCCGGCGAGACCTCCATGAACAACTCGCAGCCACCCAGAACCGAAGTCCTCTCCGGAGAGCCTCACCTGAAACCGACCCATAACCAACGGATTCTGCTCCAAATCGAAGCTAGCTTCGTAAACCACCACCTTCGGCCGCCGTAGCTCTTGGCGTTACCCCCTTTCACCGCCGTAAAGACGACGCCGGCCAAGGAACGGCCTGACGTCGTCATCCCCTTCTCTCCCTCTCACCGGTTCTCCCTCTCCCTCCGGCAACCTTCCCTCTCTCTCTCACCGAGACCACACTCCTCCTTCTTTCTCCTCCACCGCCGATTTCTCTCTCTCTCTCCGATTTGTTTTCTCCCTCTCAGTTAAGGGCGAAAATCTCGCCCTCTCTCTCTAAGAAAGTGGTTGCGGCGCATCTATAGGGAGAAGGAGAGGAGGAGGTAAAAATTAGGTCTAGGGTTTCTATATTAGGCTTTTATAGTGTCTCCAATAATTATTTATTTTTAGCTTTATTTTTAATTGTCAGAACCCAAGGCGCACCCCACTGATTAATGCACACACCCACTCTCATTTAAGCCCAGTTTCGCATACTGGGCTCTCCTATGCGATCTGGGCTTCCCTTTTTTACACCCCTCATTTAATTATACAACCTCCTGCGACTAACAACACCCCCTTTTTGTAATTGTCACCCTTCCTCCTTTTTTAATTCTTTTAACTCAAATATTTTTCTCATTAAATCAAAACAATAATTAAATATTTTTCCACCCCAAAATCAAATAAAAGACTAAAGTCGGTTGTACAACCGGTTAGTCATCATCCTAGGACCAATGAGCTGTACAGTTCAGTAATCCTAAAAACTTGTAAAAATATAAATTATTTTTCCTAAAAAAATAGGGGACTAAGTCGGTTGTACAACCGGGTTAGTCAGCGTTCTAGAACTAATGAGCTGTACAATTCAGGAGTTCTAGAATACCTATTCTAAAACCAACTCACCTCACACCAAACAAACTTCTTTCAAAAAAACCTCAAAAATACTTTCAAAAAGCAGGGACTAAGCTCTCACAGTACAATCAAGTTAGTCGCCCTAGAATCGTTGAGTCAGACAGCTCAAGGAATCCTAGGACCCCTACACTAAAAAACACCAACCAACAAACCTCTTTCAGGAAGAACTACATAGCTTTGATTCCTCCATTGCATCCGGAGGTACGTAGGAGCAAGAGTCCACTCTTGTCAAGCACTAAAAATTAAAAATTTAATTAAGTATCTTTCTTTATAAATAAAAGGGTAAATATTAATAAACCATAATTAATTAGACAAAGGATGTCGTGGGGTGCTAATACCTTCCCCACGCATAACGACTCCCTGATCCGCTGTCGCGCACGGATCAAAAACGAGTATTTTGAAAATATAGTATACGGTAGCGACAACTCGAGTATTGTCTCTCAAGGATTCTTGTGTGATAATTAACCAACTGAAATCGGATTGGGGATGTTTGATTTAAAGTCCGATTCAACAAAATGTAATAAATAGTTGATTAAAATAAGCGATTATAAAAATAAGTCAATCCATCGCTTTTCGCTTCCGCTAATCATCGTTTCTACCTTACCAATTCCCTAAGCTGCTTCGATCTCTATTCGGTTAAATATCGATTGTCAAGTTTAAAAAGATATATAATGATTGGTATTCCTATATTCGAATTAAAGGCATTTGATTAACACAATCGTGAATTAAGCAAACACGAGTTACTACGTAGTTTAACGACAAAGCTAAGTAAACAACGATTAAAGATCATGAATACAATCATGCGAATTTAATCAAAACCATTCCATGAAATACACATTAAGCATATGAATATTCAGAGAATAGAATTGAAAGAGAAACGAAATTGAATTGATAGAGTAAAACCTCAAAGCACGCTGAAACTTCTTACAAGAGATCAACTCTCAATGATTAGTTCTCCATGAAAGTTATTCAAGCAATCAAGTATTTTTTGTGAATAGTGAAAACGAGGAGGGTCAACAGTATCGCTGCTGCTAGGTTTTAAGGGAAAAACAAGGATTCCCTGTTCTAAACCAACGGGTCAAAAACATAAAAACCCGCCCAAAACTAAATATTTATTAAGTCTGGAACTTCAACGAATTATTTGAGACTCTTGCGCCCGAATTGGCTTTTTGCTGCAACATGAAAGTTGTAGCTTTTTCTCTTGGCTTTTCAACGCATATTAGAGCGCGCGATCCGATACTCGCAGCTCCAGTTATGAATTTTTCCGCAAAGCTGCTAAAGCTGAAAATAAAACACGAAAATCAAATTAAGCCAAAAATAAACTAAATTAGAAAACATTATAAAACATAAAAATAAACAAAGCAAAACATAAAAATGCTTAAGTAAAAACATGGAAGAACGTGCATCAAAATGCACCGATCAAATTCCCCACACTTGAACTTTTGCACTCCGAGCAAAATAAAAATAAAAATAAAACTCAAAGAAACACACAAGCACCATGAGTTACTCATTCCGGCCACGACTTTTCTTCGGCTAGGATTGTGTTGATAGGTACTAATCTTGCACACTAAGGGCATCGTGATGAACACTAATCCACAATTGTGCAATCATGAGCCTCCCGAATACACAAACCATTCTCAACCATGTTATTATGCCTAAGTCTAACTTACCCGCCCTCATTTTTCCTCTTTTTCATTCTCGCGCAATCACATTAAGCCCGTATCTCCACACACCTATAGTAAGGCTATCGCCTGTTAGTGACTCGATCCTTTTGCATAGGGTTCTGGAATTAAATGGCATTACCCTTGTTTACCCAATTGTAGTTGCGGGGATTGGACCGTAATCCACCCTACCAAGTTCAAAGCACTGTAAGCCTCTCAACCAACTAACAATGGGAATCTCTCTTTTTTTTTTTTTTTTTTTTTTTTTCTTGTGTAGGTTCTACGTCCGTTGGGTTAAGTGACCGGTGAGGGTCACCAAACTTAGAAGGAGCATTCTTTTTTTTTTTTTTTTTTTTTTTTTTTTTTTTTTTTTTTTTTTTTTTTTTTTGAAAGATCACTCACTTATTTTCATCGGCTCCTTACATAGAGCATGTGTGAGATGGTGTCGATCGCAAAGATAAACTACTCAAGAGTCACGAGGGTGAGAGTTCAAGGCTATGTCATAATAAGGATTCAAATTAATTTCCATAAGCAGGAGATTCACTGGTGTTAAACGATACCGATCTTGTGAACTCTTCCCAAATCTCCACAACCTAAAACTCGATTAATCTATAGCCCAAAACTTTCAAAAATGCAATTTTTTTTTTTTTTTTTTTTATAACTCAAAACAAACAAAAACAACGAATAAAAGCAAAGAAAACAAATGATTCCCTCCCCACACTTGAAACAAGCATTGTCCTCAATGAAAGGGCATAACTATTAAAGCAGAGAGAAGGACGTACACTCCCGATCAAGTACTAGCAGTAGTTGGGTGCTTCCAAAGAAAGCTCCTCTATGTTGGCATCTTCAAAGCACCGAACTTTCATGGAATAGCTTTAGGCGCTGCCCATTGACCTTGAAAACTTTGTCAAGACTGCACTTTTAATCTCTATCGCACTATGAGGGAAAACATTAGTAACAACAAAAGTGGCCAATCCATTTGGATCAAGTTTCACCATAAGCTTACAAGCGGAATTAAACAAAGAAACCCGTTGGCCCACAGAGAATTCCTTCCTAGAAATCATTTTATCATGGAAGTGCTTAGTTTTTCTTTATAGATTCTAGAGCTTTCATAAGCCTCTAGCCAAGCTCTTCAAGCCGTTGTAATTGGAGTTTTTTTCAATACCGCTTGTTGCATCTCCAAATTACAACTTTTCACCGCCCAATAAGCACGGTGTTCTATCTCTACAGAAGATGACATGCCTTACCGAAAAAACAAGTCGATAAGGAGACATCCCTACGGGTGTCTTGAAAGTCGGCCCCTTGAGCCCAAAGTGCGCCTTCTAGACTGGGCGGCTCCAGCCCCTTCCCGCTTGGTCGCACACCATTTTCTAAAACCCGCTTTGATCTCTCTGCTTGAAATCTCACTTGCCCATTAGTTTGTGGGTGATATGCAAAGTGAGATTTTGTGCACAACTCCATACTTATGAGCAAAGCTTCCATGGTGCGGTTATGTAAATGAGTGCCTTGGTCACTTATGATAGCTCGCAGATTCCAAACCCGCAAAAATATTAGACTCGACAAAATCTGCAACAACTCTAGAATCATTAGTCCTAGTGGGGATAGCCTCTACCCACTTTGAAACATAATCAACAAAGAAGTAAAATGTAGAGAAAACCAAATGATATAGGAAAGTGGACCCATGAAGTCGATTCCCATACATCAAATACCTCACGTAAAAGCATGGGTTGTTGAGGCATTTCACTTTGCGAGTGATGGCAAGACTGCTATCCGACACTCCTTACAAGTGCTGTAAGTCTCATAAGCATCCTTAAAAACAATGGGCCAATAGAACCCTCGAGTCTAGGACTTTTCTTGCAGTCCTTTGAGGACCAAAGTGTCCCCGACTTGAGATGCATGAGAAAAATGCAAAATTGATTCAATCTCATAGTCGGGAACACATCTCCTAATTACTTGATCACCGCTAAACTTCCAAAGGTATGGATCATCCCAAACATAATATTTGGCATCGCTCTTGAGTTTTTGAATTTGTGGTCTGATGCACCAGTAGGAAAAATACCAAAGAACAAGATAATTAACAATATCAAGATACCAAGGAGTAACTCCATGCATAAGTAAAGTCGCCATCAGAAAGTCATCCCGAATGGGATAAGGATCTACATCCCTTTCTATCCTCGCTTCAAGTGATCACCACCAAGTTCTCACCCACTTTTATCTTTAATCTCCACATTAAACTCTTCAAGTAACAACATCCACCGAATCAATCTCGCTTTCGCTTCGCTTCTTCAACAAATATTTTAAAGTCGCATGGTCAAGAAAAACAACAACCTTGGAACCTAGCAAATATGATCCGAATTTATCAAGAGCAAAAACAATAGCCGTAAGTTCCTTTTCAAAGTGGTGGTGTAATTAGACTGTGCAGTAATCTAAAGTCCTAGAAGCATAATAAATAACATGGGCAGCCTTGTCAACTCTTTGTGCAAGGACCGCCCAACAAAGATAGTTAGAAGCATCACACATGATCTCAAAAGGGAGGGTCCAGCCAGGGGCCGGATGACGGAGCAGAGGTCAATGCTTTCTTCAAGACGCCAAACGCCTGCTTTGCATTTGTCATCGGTTGAAAGTAACGCCATTCTTCAAAGAAGTTGGACAAATGAAGAGCTATCTTGTCAAATCCTTAATGAAGCTACTCAGAAAACCTCGCATGACCAAGAAAAGAACGAATCTCGCGAATGCAAGATGGATAAGCAAAGGTAGAAATCACATCAATCTTAGCAGGTCTATAGAAATTCCTTTTTCGTAAATTATGTGACCCAAAACAATTCTGCTCAACCATAAATGGCATTTTTCATAATTTAAAACAAGGTTAGTTTCGATGCATCTCTCCAAAACCATATTTAAACCGCTTCAAACATGCATCAAATGAAGAACCATAAACAAAGTGAAATCATCCATAAACACTTCCATGCAATTTTCAATAAAATCAAGAAAATGCTAATCATGCATCGCCGAAAGTGCCAGGAGCATTGCAAAGACCAAAAGGCATCCTCCCGTAAGCAAATGTACCGAATGGGCACGTAAAGTAGTCTTTTCTTGATCTTCGTGTGCAATATGAATTTGAAAGTAACCCAAAAGCCATCAAGAAAGCAATAATGTGATTTACCAAAGAAGTCGCTCAAGCATTTGGTCAATGAACCAGAAAGTGGAAGTGATCCTTCCTAGTAGCCCGTTCGCCTCCCGTAATCAATACAAACCTCCAAGCCTATTCTCAACTCTAGTAGGACAAGTTCATTCTTTTCATTTTTGACCACCGTGAGTCCGCATTTCTTAGGTACAACCTCGCATCGGGCTTACCCATTTATCGCCCGAGATAGGGTAAATAATACCCGCTTGCAAGAGTTTGTTACTCTTTCTTCACGACATCGAGGATCAATCTGATTAAGCCGCTTTGGGGTCGCTTTCATCTGCTGCACCATCCTCAAGTAAAACTCGCGGCATACACAAGGAAGGACTAATACCGATGTCACCTAATGTCCAACCAATTGCCTTCTTGTGCTTCTTCAAAACTCGCAAAAGTTTGTTTTCCGATCAAATCAAGGTTAGAAGAGATAATAACAGGAGTTTTCATCACTTCCCAAATAAGCGTATTTCGATTATCCGGGAGTTGTTTCACTTCTAAGGACGGGGTTGCTCGATGGATGGCGTGTTTGGGGCACCGGGATGTCGAGAGCATCAACCGCATAAACAACTTCATAAACAACTTCATTGACAATGCCTTCACCGTAGGAAACATGTCACCGCAAGGCAAAGATCAATCTCAAAGACATACAACACAAAGGTTAGTTTCAAAGACAATCAACACATGAATAAATATCATCAAACCCGATAAGGATGGAAAATCCAGTTGATAACAATTCGTAACAAGTGTCCTCAACCAACTCGTAGATCGGGCTTCAATATGAAAAATGTAACGCTCTTTCTGGCGGGTATTTCATAGCATCAAAAATGTTAAACTTTGCAACAATGTCACCAAATTCCATGGACATGGTTCCATCATCAACATCAATTTTAGTTTTCGCCGCTTTCATGAACGGCCCATTTAAAATGATGGGAGCCCCGCTTGACTTAGTTTCTCCTTCCATGTTTAGGATATAAAAATCAGCAGGAAAATTAAATCGTTAACTTGAACCGTAACATCTTCCACCACCCCGGGCATGGGCGTTGTTCTGCTCACACCGACGATCAAACCTCAGATGCCGCAGCGACCAAGATTAAGGTTATTATAAATAGAAGTAGGCATAACATTAATGCCCGCTCCTAAATCAAGCATGCAATTCTCAAATTTACTATCCCCGATGGTACAAGGAATAGCAAAAGTTCCCCGGATCCTTCGCTGTGGCAAGAGACCGAGTGATGGTCAAACATTGTGCTCGCTCGTAGCCTTTTTGCATGAAGGCTTGGGCTGAATAAAGGCAGAGATATTTCTTCCCAAGTTGACTCTTTCACTTCCTTTCATCTTCCTCTTGTTGGTACACAAATCTTTTAGAAACTTGGCGCATTTTTTGGAACTCGCTTAATTACATCAAGAAGCGGAATGTTGACCGCAACTTTTCTCAAAACATCCAAGATCTCCTCTCTTTGTCTCCTCATCAATCCCTTTATTTTTCAGCAGACTATGTGGGAAAGTGGACCTGGTGGTGCATACTCTTTCTGCTTATCTTTTCCACTTTCCACCACAAATGTAAGAGGTTCAGTGAAGAAGGTGTTACCTCATTAGTTCTTTTTATTTTTTCGGGTCGGGCTGGGTCTACAACTTTTCCTGATCTCAAGGAAATTGCACTCACATTAGCGCCTCTAGGATTCACAAATCGTCAAAGGTGAAGTTGGTTCGATCCTGGGCTTGCCGCATGGCATTCATTGAAGTAGCAAGTCGCCCAATTTGTGTCCGCAAGGTCCGAATGCTAGAATCGGCCATTGAATCGAGATTGTTGACAGCCATTTGCTTGACAAGGTCCTCTAGTGAAGGTCCTAAGGTGCAGGGGTGGTCACTTGGGGAGGGTTTTGTTGTTGGTCGGATCGTTGGTTTCATATCAAGGTTTGGATGGTTCCTCCAATTGGGATGGTATTTGTTAGTTGATGCATCAGAACCCTTTCTCGATTGTTTCCTTGATTGTAAAGGTTTGTCGCATAAGCTTGAGGCAACTCCTGATTGACTCATCTTTCAAAATAGGACAAGTATCGGCCGTGCTCGATTTAAGTACAAATACCACACAAGTTTGTCGCTGAGCCTTACTCGCTGCCAACCGTTTCACTAAAGAAGTAAGCTCGCCAATTCTTGTTTCTAGAGCTTTGTTGAAGAACCCTCGATCTCGCTCACACCCTTGGTTTGGACAAGATCGCTCCTAGTGGTAAATCGCTGGGAGTTGAGAGACATGTTCTCAATCAAGGCTTTAGCAAAGAACTGAGTTTTATCAACAAGTGCTCCACCGCTAGCAAAGATCAAGAATGTTTCTATCCATTGGTAACAAACCTTCATAGAAGTATCGATAAGTAATCGCCTGATCCGTGTTGGGGACAATCGACACTAATCGCTTGAATCTCTCCCAAGATTTCACCAATGACTCACCATCCCGTCTAATTCCACATATTTGTTTTTCGATTGATGCAAACCGAGGCAGGAAAATATTTTTCTAAGAACACTCTTTTTGTGGGCATTCCAAATTTTGTGATAGAATTTGGTTCAAGGTAATATATCCAATCCTTTGCCGCACCTTGCAATGAGAATGGAAAGGCTCGAGTTTGATGTGATCTTCAAATGATTCCTTCAGCCTCAATGGTGTAGAACACACAACCCGAAATTCCTTCAAATGCTTATGCGATCCTCACCGCAAGACCATGAAACTTTGGCAACAAGTGTATTAAACCAGATTTCAATTCAAATGGTGTATC
Organism: Oxytropis ochrocephala; assembly: GCA_020916435.1. NCBI lineage: Eukaryota > Viridiplantae > Streptophyta > Magnoliopsida > Fabales > Fabaceae > Oxytropis > Oxytropis ochrocephala. The sequence goes on from CM037095.1 coordinate 49,720,911, forward strand.
ACCTGAGGATAATCAATACATAAACCATTATAGTTCACATCAAAGCAAAGAAGTCATTTTAGTGTTCTTTTGTTCACCATGTTATCAAAAACAAGTTCGTAATCGTAATCGATAACGGTGGTGAACTAGTGCTAGTGTGATTTGCTCAAGGGCGTGTGTGTAAGGTTCTCTCAACTTCGTGGATCCAAAGAAAACAAGTCGTAACAAACACCTAGTAGCTGTAACTAATGCAAAGAATGCAAAGAACAAACTAAAAATGCCAACAATGTCCCTAAGAGGCGTAAAACAAAATAAACAAAGGGATAAGACTAAAACAAATTCAGAAAAATACAAAAACACCAAATTTAATCTAATTAAGTGAAATAAGAATTATGAGAATTTTTTGGAATTTTTCAAAACTATGAAAACAGTAAAAATTCATAAAAATAGAAGGAAGAGGAATTTGGCAATTTGAGGTCAGAGTCCCGCAACTCATTCCATGAGTAAAGGGACTAATGATCGCACGATTTTTCTGCTCAGGTTTGCAAGAAACAGATTTTGAAACGGACACGATTTTCCGAAAACCGGATTTTTGACATCGAAATGCTAAATTGCCAAAACAAAGGAGGAAGTAGGGTCTAAACGCAAGAGCACTAGACCGTGACTCTAAGATCGCTTATTAACAACAAGAATCCCCAAGAACCGCGCTAATTTGATTCATTGTCGCGCACGGATCAAAAACGAGTATTTTGAAAATATAGTATACTGTGAGCTTACAACTCGAGTATCGCCTCTCAAGGATTCTTGTGTGATAATTAACCAAATCAAATCGGATTGGGGATGTTTGATTTAAAGTCCGATTCAACAAATGTAATAAATAGTTGATTAAAATAAGCGATTATAAAAATAAGTCAATCCATCGCTTTCGCTTCCGGCTAATCATCGGTTTCTACCTTACCAATTCCCTAAGCGCTTCGATCTCTATTCGGTTAAATATCGATTGTCAAGTTTGAAAAGATATATAATGATTGGTATTCCTATATTCGAATTAAGGCACGGATTAACACAATCGTGAATTAAGCAAACACGAAGTTACTACGTAGTTTAACGACAAAGCTAAGTAAACAACGACAAAGATCGTGAATACAATCATGCAAATTTAATCAAAACCATTCCATGAAATACACATTAAGCATATGAATATTCAGAGAATAGAATTGAAAGAGAAACGAAATTGAATTGATAGAGTAAAACCTCAAAGCACGCTGAAACTTCTTACAAAGAGATCAACTCTCAATGATTAGTTCTCCATGAAAGTTATTCAAGCAATCAAGTATTTTTGTGAATAGTGAAAACGAGGAGGGTCAACAGCATCGCTGCTGCTAGGTTTTAAGGAAAAACAAGGATTCCCTGCTCTAAAACCAACGGGTCAAAAACATAAAAACCCGCCCAAAACTAAATATTTATTAAGTCTGGAACTTCAACGAATTATTTGAGACTCTTGCGCTCCGAATTGGCTTTTTGCTGCAACATGAAAGTTGTAGCTTTTTCTCTTGGCTTTTCAACGCATATTAGAGCGCGTCGATCCGATACTCGCAGCTCCAGTTATGAATTTTTCCGCGAAAGCTGCTAAAGCTGAAAATAAAACACGAAAATCAAATTAAGCCAAAAATAAACTAAATTAGAAAAACATTATAAAACATAAAAATAAACAAAGCAAAACATAAAAATGCTTAAGTAAAAACATGGAAGAACGTGCATCAAAATGCACTGATCACTCCCGAACCCTAAACTTGTCTTGTCCTAAACCTAAAGAGATTTTCCGAATTTGCCCTTAAACTAAAATTTGGTTGCGGCTTCCTTTCGGACTTCGAAGAACCCTTTCCCGGATTTTTCGGTCGCTACACCAGTGAGTCTTCTGACAGTGAGTCCGGTGACTCCGATGATGACTCCAGTTCCGGTTCAGATATGTTTATTGAGCCTCCTGTCATTGTTGACTGAGGTTTTATTTTTTGTCTATTGTAATTTTAGTTTTTTTTTTGTCTATTGTAATATCTACGTAATGAATGAAATTTTAGTTTTTTTTGTCTATTTTATTTGTTTGTTTTCCATTGTGAAATTTTATTATATAACGAGTGTAGCCAAATAAACAACATAACTAAATAAACAACAAAATAAACGACATGAAAAAATAAACAACATGAAAAAATAAACGAAACTACTGAGAGAGAGTTGATTAATTTTTGGGGAGCGTGCTCTCCAAAACATAAATCAGCTCTTCCTGCAGCGCCTCGTTGACAAAAAAATTTCAATGAGCTGACATCCCAAGGGGGTGTTAGAATGATGTTCCATCACTACGCGAACATCGTTGTCGCTCTGGATATCCATAGCTTCATAGCAGCGAGTGCCGTCTTCTAGACATAGGCACTTGCGGTAACGTATACGAGAGATGTCTTTGCGCCACTCTCCCTCTTTGCGAATCCTCCTTTCCACCTTTTCCTTCAACTGGCTGAATGTAATATTTTTTCCACCCAACATAAACAATTGTCGCGAGACTTAAAAGAAACACCATCGGCCATGTTCTCGACCGTTCCAAGGTGATGTAGTGTAGTTAGAAATTTGTCTGGCGTGGGTTGGGCACAACTGCCATTCATTTAGATCTTCCATCGCTAAAGGGTTGTGTGAAAATCAGTGAAGAGTGAGAGTGAGATTTAGTGAAGAGTGAAAAATCAGTGAAAATGAGAAGGCGAAAATCAGTAAAGAGTGAGTGGCTATTTATAATAGGTGTGACCGAACGTGAGCCGTTGATTTAAAATGATCAGAACCGTTAAAATTATAATCGTTGGACACAATTACCAAAAAATTTGAATTTTAGGTGCCAAACTAGACGGTGGGTATTGTTCACAAGACGCTTGTCGATCATGTTCGACCTTCACCGATCGCCTTGGTCAAAACACAACTTGGCGTGTCCGAGAAATTTTGATGTGTTCGGTGTTGCCGATTCGACCAAGGTCGCTTCAAGCATGCGCCAACCGCATTTAATGTTTAAAAAAAAATTAAAACCAATTTTCAGTAAGGGCTTTTAGTCTTTTCACCCCAAAAGGGGTGTCTAGTGAGTAGAGGGGGGGGGGGTTGTACGAAGCATGGGCCTTGAAAAAAATGAGATGGAATAATAATTTGGGTTTTTTTTGTACCCCACCACTTCCCCCCCACACAAAAGTGAAACCCCAAAATGCCCTTCTAAAAACGTATTTTTTTTTAAATTAAGATTCAATCAGATATACACTGGGGTGTAAATACGACTTAACATTATGGCCATCATATATACACCCCCAGGCGTATATATGATTGGCCAACCCCCACATCAATCGTATATATGCCTGGGGGGTGTATATGCGATGACCATAATGTTAGGGTCGTATTTACACCCTCAGGTGTATATACGATCCCTATGGTATTTTTATTTATTTTTTTTAGTCAAATAAAAATTAATTAAGGCCTGAAAATAGGTTTAGTGTGTAGTTCGTTAACACGTGACGATGCTATACGTCGAACGAATAATTTAGGTTAAAAAATCGGTTTTCGGGCAACCTACTCCGATCGTAATGAAACCACAGCCATTAAATCCGAAAAAAAACTAAAAACATTTGCATAGACTTATGGGACTACGGCCTCAAAATCTCAAATTCCATCGTTTACTATTTTTTATGAATTTTTTTAATTTTTCATACTCTCCAAAAAATCTAATTTTTTTTGCATAGACTTATTTTGGTTTTGTTAGATTTTTAGCTGTGTTTTTATAACTTGTTTTGATTAGTTTTGACTCTTTAACGAATTTTTAGTAGCTTTTTAGTAAAAAAAAATTAAAACAAATCATTAAACAAAATAAACAATCAGATATACGCTTTAAATACGTATATACGATTGGACATAAAATAGCCATCGTATATATGTACTCAAGACGTATATACGATTTATTTATTTTTTTAAAAAAATAGTTTTCAAAGGGGTATTTTGGGGTTATCAAATTTGGTGGAGTATGGGAGGAAAGGGTGGGGGTATGAAAAAAACAAGCCTAATAAGTTTAGTCCATTGTGACAACTTTGATGATAAAAAGGGTTTTTTTTTTTGTACCCCCACCCCTTCCCCATATACCCCCACCTAAAAGTTAAATCCCAAAATGCCCTTCTAAAAACGTATTTATTTTTTTAAATTTTTTAATAATCGTATATACACTGGGGGTGTATATATACGACTTTACATTTGGGCATCGATATACACCCCCAAGGCATATATACGATTGGCACACCTCACCTTAATCGTATATACGCTTGGGGTGTGTATATACGATGCCTTATAACATAGGGTCGTATATACACCCCTGTGTGTATATACGATTTGTATTTTATTTTAAGTCTAATAAAATTAATTAAGCCCCGAAAATAGGTTTAGTGTGTAGTTCGTTAAAACGTGACAATGTTATACGCCGAACTAATAATTTAGGCTAAAAATCGATTTTCGCAACATACTCCGATCGTAATGAAACCACACCATTAAATCCAAAAATCAAGAATCAAGACTCCTTTAGAAGGGACTTCTTACAGACTACGACCTCAAAATCCCAAATTCCATCGCTTACTATTTTTACGATTTTATTTTAATTTTTCATAGTCTCCAAAAATCTAAAATTTTTTGTATAGCCTTATATTGGTTTTGTTAGATTTTTAGTGGTGTTTTTATAATTTTTTAGAATAGTTTTGACTATTTAACAAATTTTTAGTAGCCTTTTAGTAATAAAATTAAACAAATCAGAGATATAGTCATTTTGGACATATATACGATGTCTACTTTTAACCCATCGTATATATGTCCTTCAGACGTATATATGATTGCATCTTACACGGCTAATCGTATATACGTCTTAAGGACATATATACGATGGGTTAAAAGTAGGCATCGTATATATGTCCAAAATAACATATATACGATTGACATTTTTTTTTTAAAAAAATAGATTGCAAAAAGCATTTTGGGGTTTCACTTTTGGGTGGGGTTATATGGGGAAGGGGTGGGGGTATGAAAAAAACATCCCTAAAAAGGGAGATGGTTTTGGTTAATAAACATATATGACCATTTTGTTCTTTTTATTGTGGAATAAACAATTTAAATTTTGAAAAAAGTTAATAGAGAAAGAAGAATATAATTCATCATAAACTAATGTTATGGTTTACACAATAACTCTTGAATGAGATGATTCAAGTTTTTTTTTTAATTAGAGGTCTTGGATTGAAATTCAACATGGAAATGCAATGACGTTAAAACTCTTGAGAGAGAGCGTTACTACACAGCAGGTGATTGATAGAGCGTTATATTAGAATATATTAGGTGTTTAATATTAATTAGTTGGACTTTTATTTGGTGTTATTTTAGTTGGGCTTTAGCCCTTAGGCCCTTTATCAAAAGATCCATTAGTACTCTCGCTATATATGTAGCCTCCTTGAGACAAGTTAGGGGAATGAAATCAATGTAAAAATATTTTATTTTCTAGGGGAAAACCTCCCTTAAGTTTTGGTCAAATGTCACACACCTCCCCTCTAGTTTTAGCTTCCTAACAGTGATCCTAGCCGGCTTAGCTCAAGGGATTTGTTTTTTCAACTACTGCGCGCGCAAAGCATATATGGTTTTCACAAAAAAAATGTTATTAAATTTATGCAATACCGTAATGAAATCTTTATACTTTTTCATATACTTGTTTCGTTTAGTATTCGTTTAATAACCAACATGATATGACACATGTAGTAAATACTTGGGTTCTTTAATCATTTGGTCTTGTGTTCGATTTCTGATCGATGCGTATGAAAAAATATTTGTTGTGAGATGTCAACTCCTTAAATAGATCTCCAATACCTAAAAATATTAGTCTCCACGGTCATCGAGGACAATTTAGTTTTAAAAAAAAAGAATTTGTTTAATAAAGTGATTTTCTTGCTTTTAAAATGTGTTCCCGTATGGCTTGATTGTTTCCGGAGAAATGGGGAAGAAAAATTTAGAGATGAGTGAGATAAAGGAAAGTGAGAACCACCTAATCGAAAGTGAATCATCAAGTTGTTGGTAATATTAACAAGTTACCAACAATTTACTACTCTTTCCTCTCCCTCGCCTAATCCTCCAAGATCAATATTCTACCCCTGATTGTGTCCAATACTCGAAGACTATTATTCTCCCTCTAATATTGTTCGTACTTGGGTCGGCTTGAAGATCCGGCCCAGGGTAATCAAGTGTGGCGGCTTGGATGAATCTGTGGTGGCTCAGATGAATCTACAGTGGCTCGAATCCGAACTGCTCCTCCCTGGTCGAGGTCACCGCGGTGGTGGTACTTTCAAACACTCTGATGCTTAAGTCAGCACTAGAAGTGAAAAAGGTATGTCAAGAAAGAGAACGTAGTTGATCTTGAGGGGGTATGGTCCTATATATAGAAGTCGGGGCCGTTGTCAAACCGTTGGAAGAGTGCGCTTCAATCTGGGCCGTTCAGAGGCATCTTTCGCTTGGGGACGCAGGTTGGGCCGGAGCCAGAATCGGATTGGGCTTGGCCCAGCTTCAAGCAGGGCTTGGCCTAGTCCGGAACAGTGACCCCCAAGTCGAGGCCAACCTTGGCTTGAGATGCCAGGTGTCCTAAGGAGAGAAATCTGGAATGATGACGTGCAAAGTGTCAATTCGTTAGTGGTGGAGCGACCGATGTGACGTTTGGGTAAATTGAGGTGACGTTCGGAGAACCGAGGTCATTTGTTATAATGGCGATGTGGCACCCAACGTCTGCGCATTGACGGGATGCGCCGATTTGCCTCCCGACTTCGGAGGTGTATATAAGCCAACCGCGGCGGTTCATTTCTCACTTCGCAGACATTAAGAACATAGTTTTCTCTGTGACTCTATTTACTTGAGATAAACTTCTCCCTCCGAACACCGTGCCGACGTCTTCCTTCACCGTGCGCCGTCGTGTTTTCTGGATTTTCTAGAACCCGAGTTTAGTGTTCATCGATCCGTGTTTGATCTTCAAGTCATGTTTTCTTGATTTTCGAATGTGGTGGACGTCGCCGTACGGTCGGCTGTCGCCGCCTCTGACCTGCCTCTTGGGGAGGAGATTGAGCCGCATTGACCTATACTAGGTTTGAGTCAACCCTGTTTTAGTTCCGTATAGTGATATCGGCGCCTCCCTTTGGTGTGAATGGTTAGGACCCGCATGTAAGTGAGACGACCACTCCTCCTCCCTAGGAAGCAAATCTTGAGAATGTCGGCTGGCGGTAAATCAGAGCCGACTCTGGAGATTGCTCCGTCTTTATTCTCTTCTACGTATGCTGCCTCTTCGGCGAGGTTGGCTCATCAATCAGGGATACCGGCCTCGATGAGGGACATTGCCGTGCAAATCTCAGAGAGTGTCGAGGCAATAACGCCAAGCCCTCTCGCACTCTACGACAACGAGGTCGAGATAGAAGAGGAGGATTTTATTGAAGATGCGCACAAATTGGGTTGCAACCGAGATTTGGAGAATCGGCCCAAAGTTCAAAGCGGAAGCACCTATGTCTTATTTCAACAAATTCATTGTCGCACCTCTAAACTAGAGGTGGAAGTTGGCGCCGCGAAGATCGCCGGTGTACTAAGGCGCCCGACCTCGCTTTTTCTTTTACGAGGTCGCTCATGGACACTATGGGGATCATGTTAAACAAAATGTTTGAACCGAAATCTAAATCGATAAAACGTAAATCGAATCTGATAATTTCGATTTCCGCTTCTAGGTTCCCATTTTCGCTTGAAGATTTGGAATTGATCTCGCTTTTGAATTCTTTCGGGTTCCCATTTTTGTTTGAAGATTTCGTTTTGCATATTGAAGTTTTCGTTTTCCAGATTTGTTTTTCAATTTTCGTTTTCCTGATTTCGTTTTCAATTTACGTTTTCCAGATTTGTTTTCGTTTGAAGATGTGGCAATGATACCAAACGTGGCATGATGACATAGGTCGATGACGTGGCAACCGTTAGTTTTTTGATGGAAAGTTAACGGCAGAGACTAAACTAGAAGCGTTTGGTATTTGCAAGGGTTTTTTTTTTAAAAAATTTTGAAATTGCAAGGACGAAACTGGATTTTCTGGATATTTGCAGGGACCAAATGTACATTTAAGCCTATTAAATATGTATAGCAAATATAGTATGTCAACAAAATTTATTATTTCTAATAATTATGTTTAATGGGTTTTTTGACTGAATACACCTCTCCGCCTCGCCATTCACCGGTCATCACCGAAAAACTCAGAAAACACACCGCAGAAACCCTACCTCGCCGCCTCGCCGCCTCGCCGTTCACCGATCGTCACCGCGCCATTCTCACCCATCACCAACGCCAAGGTAGAAACCTTCATCGCTGTTACGCTTGCCTCTTAATGTTATCCAGGTAATCTCTTACTTTGAATTTTTTCATCATTGCTTCGTTTATTTTGATGCTATTAACTGTGTTTTTGGGGATGGTAATTCTCTAAGCTTTTGGTCTTCGAAATGGTCAGTAGCATTCCTTTCAAAGAGAGTTTCCCTCCGCTGTTTGACATTTATGTATAGAAGGATTATTCTTATGCTAGTATGGGGGTTAAAGTGAGTTCCTTTGGAGTTGGGATTTTAAATGGAGTCGTTCTCATTCTCTTAATGCATTAGAGGTGGATGGTTTTGTTCTTTATCTAGCATTTTGTGTGATTTTCATCTAGCTTTTGATTCCAAGGACATGTGAAACTGGAAACTTAAAAAACCCCAGTCCCTTAGTGTCAAATCTTTCTATAATTTCCTTGATCAAATCTTTTGGCCAACTAATATTACTATACTCTAAAAGATGTTCTGAAATCACTATGGCACCTAGTAGTACAGTCTAAGGTCTGTATTTTTGGGTGGCACTTTTTCTTTCTAGGCTTCCTCCTAGAGACGCGCTACTTAATAGATGTGGCATTTTTCGTGCTCATGAGACTTGTTGTACGATTGGTCTCAGCCAAGAGGAATCTGTTTCTCATTTGTTTTTCAGGTGTAAGGTAGTTGTTGCTACGAGGAAGGACATATGTCAGTGGATGGGGTTCAAGAGGTGCCCGCATTAGAAGGAGTTGACCATTTTAAGTGTTTTGCTAATGATCGCACTTTGACCAATGAAGTGTTGAAGTAGTTGTTGTCTCGCTGATCGGGCCGGCCGTTGAATGAGTGAAAGGACCGGCCCCGCTTCACGCCGAGCACCTCGGTGGTACCGCAAAGACACTCCGACGATCTAGTGAGAGGTCGCCGAGCGTAAAACACAAGGTAAGAGAACGCACTGATGCCATGTATGAATGGGTATATATACCGCGAGGTCCGACCGCTTGGCGAAGTTTTCGCCGGCGAGAATTGCGCCCAAGCAGCGTGTTTGGGCCTGTAACGATGGCCGGGCCGCAGCCCAATTGCCGCTGGCGCTCGATTTGGCCGATACACCCAGAACAGCTTGCCCCAAGCCTAGGTCGCTAAGAGCGGTGGGGCTTGAATCGATGCCTCCAGGAGTAATGTTACCTTGCCGAGATGGCCGCGCCGTTGGTTTCTCTTGGTTGAACGGCCTCGCCGCCGTCAACCGTCGGCCGCGGCCGACGCGACGCCGCTGGTCTTTACTAACATTTAAGACGTGACGCTTGATGTTTCCGAGGTTGTCCGAAGACGGCTATTGGTGGGAAGGTGAAGCGCTGCGACGCTTCGCCTCCCGGCCCCTTTCGCGCCATAGGTCCTCACTATAAATACCCCGCCGGTTGAGATCATTTCTCACACTTTCACGAATTGCTCGCCAATGATCGACTCGCCTCGCCGCCGACTTGCATCCGTAGCTACTTTTGTCTTTTCGCGACCGATCTACTACATCCATTTTAAGGTATGGATCGATCTCTTTGCTTTTTAACTTGAGTTTTTCGTTGAATGTACTTCGCGCTTTTCCACGCCCGTGGTAGGGGTATCGTGTCCGGGGACGGCCATGTCGCTTCTCTCACGAGTATTCTACTCGATCGACCGACTCAATCCTCTATCATGTGCTTTTGCATGCCACTTGATTTAAATCGATCGCTCGCCTTCCCGGCAGACCGCTTTGAATCTTTTGCTACCTACATGACGCAGGCCGCCCGAGCCCAATCCCCACGAAGAGGAGTCTAAGTCGCCTTCGCGACAACAACACCGTTCTTCGAGCAACGGCTTCTTCGAGTAGTACGAGCAACACTCCTTCAACATCCAAGCCGCTCATTCCGACGCTCGGCCGCGGTAACACTCCACCACCGAGACGATGCGTGTCTCGAGCGGAAGTAGAGGAAGATGTAGAGGTGGTGATTATTGATGGCGACGAGTGCAAAGTACCATCCAAGCCGCGGACGAGGGGATGGTGGAAGTCGAAAGTGGTCGAGCCCGAAGAAGCCAACGAGGAGGCGGTAGTTCAGCCCGCGGCTAGCTCTTCCGGGTCGAGAGGCCAATAACGGCGAGGGTCAAACGAAGAGGCGGCCGACGCTCAAATCGATGTAGCCCGAGACCCATCCGACATGTCCCGGTGTCGAGACTCTTCGCCACACCGAGTATACTTACGGCCGCCACCTCGCCTTGCCTCGACCTTGAGTGCTCGCCTCAATGAATCACCGGCCTGGAGGGTGAGAGGCATGGAAGATGGAGAAGACATTGCAACTTATTCCAAAGAATCTTAAGTTCACGATGTATCGGATCGTGCTCGAGAGGATGAACATCGCCCCACCTTTCACCGAAGTTTCAACGTGGACGCTTCAAGGCCATATATCGGTCGCCTCTCTCAACTACATCCCAATGCTCGGGCCTTCTTAAAAACGCTACTGCGCCATAGTCCCGTTAACCAAACTTGGCCGCGTACGTGTCGATCATGCTATTCTTTGCCCTCTTCGAGCTGTTCGGCTCGTGGAGAAAGCGAACAAAGAGAAGAGGAGCAGTCTCTTTCAAGATGCGTAAAACTCAAGAATGTATTTCAAAGCTTATCAAGAGTCATCGGGCGCGGCCCGAGAGGCCACTACTTTTGGATCGCTCCCACCAAGGAGGCCGGTAAGGCTATATCCGAGGTCCAACCGACGGGATGCTCTGGTCCCCCTTACTTCCCAATAATGTGGAATGAAGCTCACTTCTTCAGAGGCCGCGACTACATCTATTATGCCAAAGATTTGGGCGAGGCCGACTTGGAATCTTTGGAGATGATTAAAGCTTTAGCGCATGTCGCCTCTGCACCCTAAGGCGGCGACATACCTTGCCGCCCCTTCGCCTTGCTTGTCGGCCGGCTCGAGGCCGAGATTGGTTTGCTTCGACCTTTGCCTTAATATTTTGTTGTCAATGTTCTCTTCTAACTCTTAAGTTGTTGTGTTGCGAAAGAATGGCCTGAAAGTCGTGGGCCGTGGCTTGAGTCGGGCTCAAATCAACCGCAACTCCAGGGCCAAGAGATTTGAAGGACCTCGCCAAAGCGGCGATCCGAAGGGTCTCAAAGGTGCCCCTACTCCCAAGAGTCGTGAAAAAGCCAATTTCAGCCGTCCGGCCGCCTCGCCAAGACGATCGCTTCCTAAAAGCGGGCCAAGCTCGATGATCGGAGCTTGAACTCGCTAAGGAGGAGATTCCTATTCTCTCGCCGAGGGTTTAGGACAGTCGAGTTGGAGTGGTTCAGAAGAAACCCATGGCGGCCTCAGGCTTCTCTCTGCATGGGAGTAGACAAAGTCATGGAAGAGCAAAGTGGGCGGCCGGGCGAAGGTATTTTACTCTTTATTTTCCTAGCCATTGTCAGATTTCGCCTTTGTTCGACCGACTAACAATCCATCGCTTCTTTGCTTGCAGGGGCTCGGTGTAACACCCCATTTCTACCCAGAATTTAAATCAAAAATCGAGTGTACAAAAATCTTTTCTCGATCATTTTCTAGTTTAGTGTGTTATAAAATAGTGGATCTGGCCGACTATGGGATTACTCAGTAATCGATACTACTTGCAATGTGCATTGGCCACTTTTGCAAGGCTCTCATGATGCCCTCGTAAATACACCAAATAAAGAAATTCTAGCCTTAGTGGCGAACTACGCTTTAGCCATAGTCATTCAAAGACACTAATAGTATAACATAAAGTAATACTCAATGAAATGGAGCGCCACAACTCTTTCTCTTAAACCAAAACCAAATACCAAATACGTAACACCGTAAGATAATTCATAGAAATATAGTTTCACATAATGCAAATGGAAAACAATCATTATCTCAACAAAGATAATCCAAAGAATATCAAAACAAATACATAAAGGCTCAACAAGGAGCAAAACAGTAACAACAGCCTAAACCCCAACCCACAGGTGCATGATCGAGAGCGGATCGACTCGGGAGTAGTGAAGGTGGAAAGCCCTCACTCGACGACTACTGTGGTAAATAACAACAGAAAAAGGGTGAGTCTCGAACTATATAATAAAGGTGATAATAAGCAATATATAAGCATAGTGTACAAAGACTCAAACACACCAATCATTAATCAATAATAATCATGCACTAATGAGAATGTATGCAATGTCATCATGCATGTGGTACCATTGGCCCACCCTACGCCCTCAGCTTCACAATCACTTTATAAGGCCCCTACGCCTCGAAGCTTCACAATCATTTTATAAGGCCCCCGCCGCCTCGAGCTTCACCCATCATATTATAAACTCTACGACCGCAGCCAATGTATGCATGAGACTCCATGTACATCACAAACATCATTTCAAACAATTCAATACACCCATTACTCTTACCTCAGTGTCCATCTCATTTTATTGCCCTCCTGGCTTGGCCCACCGGCCCATGCCCCCATGGCATGCTCAATCACCTCATTATAAACCCTCAACACCATTATGTCCCACCGGACTATTCTCCTCTAGGGCACTCAACCTTACTCAGGGACCTAAACCACCACTTAGGACCAAAACAATCATCTAGGGACCAACTGTCACCTAGGGACCAAAACAGCACCCTCTTAGACACTTGGCAGCACCAGGCGCCATTTTCCCCACATTCGCGCTCGGTGCAACACAAAGACTAGCGCTGTAAACTCAAAGATTTTGGCGCCCGTGGCAACACACACCCATCGGGCGCCACTTTCCTAGCAACTGGGCGCCCCGCGGGCAACATGCACCTAGACACAAACTCGCATACGATTTGCACACAAACTAAGACACAGCAAAGATTTGGCGCCCCTCACGACCAGCTCACCCAACACCTTCAAACCAAAAACCACCCGAGCCAAAATGTTTAAAAATGAATTTGGGCAGGTAAACACAAAATTTGGCACAAAGTGAAATATGCCTAGAAAAGTAAGTTTCACTCCCTGCTCCAAAACACACCTAAAACGAAATTCTAGGGACATTTTCAAAAATACACTTGCAATCAGAAAACCACCCGAGCCAAAACATTTAAAATTGAAAGTTGGCAGGTGAATACAAAAGTTGGCACGAGAAAATATGTTTAGAAATATAAGTTGCACTCCCCGGGCCCCAAAACGCACACAAAACGAGCCCCACCGACATTTTCAAAAATACACCCGCAACCAGAAAACCACTCGAGCCAAAACATTTAAAATTGAAAGTTGGCAGGTGAATACAAAAGTTGGCACGAGAAAATATGTTTAGAAATATAAGTTGCACTCCCCGCCCCAAAACGCACACAAAACGAGCCCCACCGGACATTTTCAAAAATACACCTGCAACTAAAACCACTCGAGCCAAAACATTTAAAATTGAAAGTTGGCAGGTGAATACAAAAGTTGGCACGAGAAAATATGTTTAGAAATATAAGTTGCACTCCCCGCCCCAAAATACCCACATTTCGCGCGCCCTGCAGACAAAGAACTCACTCACCCGGACATCAAGCATAGTGACATAGCGCCATTCGGGCACCCTGGGCAACATTTGGCGCCACATCGCACACACGCACTCCAACACACAAACGGTGCACAGGCGCCATTTTCCCAAAGAACTTGGCGCCCTGGCAACAACCCCGCACAAAACATATTCCAAAGACATGAATAAAGGCACAGGTGGCGCCATTTTCCCAAAGAATGTGGCGCCCGGCGAAAGAGCATTCTGCACAAACTCTAAACTTAGCTGAACAGCATATTGTGGCGCTGAATCCTAGCATCTTGGCGCCCAAACCCCAAAACCCCAATTTTTCCAAAATCTTCCAAACCAATTCACCCAATAATCCTCTTAACACTCCTAATTGCATAATCAAACAACCAATTGCATACTCAAATCATCAATTAACATCAAAATCACCAATTCATATATTACAAAACCCTAACTCACGCCTAAATCAATTTTTACCAACAATTTCATCAAATTCAAGAAACCAATCAACATGTGATCATCAAATAACATCAAAACAACCCCTATGACACATATAATACCCATTATCTCCTCTATTATAGAGTGAGACTCCCCTTACCTCAAAATAACCGAGAGAAGAACAGGAACAGAGTCACGAACAAAACCACCGCAACAATCCAAGCTTCAAGCCACTAAATTTCTTCTCCTCCTCCTCTCCTAGGGTTTGCGCTGTGAGCTCTCTCTTTTCTCTCCTCTCCTTCGCAACTTTCTTTCTTTCTTTCACAAATGAAAGAAAATTCCACTTTGGGTATATGTATATTGGGCCATGCACCTTGGGCCCTTTTACACCCCGCCCATTTCTTCCACCACTCCCTTCAATTAAAATAAAATACTAAATTATAAACACCATATTATAATTTAATATAATTAAAATTAGTGCAACACCTAAACAATTTAATCAATTTCTTAATTAAATTATTTGGGGTGTTACAACTCTCCCCACTTAGAGATTTCGTCCTCGAAATTGCACTGAGTCAAATAACTCGATAGGACTCCCGCATCTTGCTTTCCACTCCCAAGTCATACTCTCACCAAAGAAGCTCCCAACCACACTACCTTGACCAAGGCAATGTCTTTCCTCTCAACACCTTCACTTCTCTATCCTCAATCCTCACCGGCATAGTCTCCACAAAGGAGGTTCTCACGCATTTCTACATCATCCATGTGAATCACATGAGACAGGTCCGGAATATACTAGGAAGCCGTGACACGTGGAAGACATCGTGCAAGTTCGAAGATTGGGTGGCAAGGCCACCCTATAAGCAACCTTTCCAACCCTCTCGGTGATTTGTACGGTCCAATAAACCTTGGAGTTAACTTCTTTGCCTTCGTGAGCACGCCCAACACTACCATAGGCGTGACCTCAAGAACACGTTTCGTCCCTCGAACCTCAACACACCCCGGGAATCCAACCTGTAATCCCCATCGCCAGCTTGCTCACCAAAGAACCACCAAATCCACCAACTTCACATCTAACCGGGCGTCTCGATACTAACCAAGAAGTCGCTCCCAATTCTCAAGATCCCCAATCGACACTGGGTGTCACCTCACAAACTAAACTCAAGTCACTGAATCGCTTCAATCAATTCCAACTCCTCACCATCATAGCCGACATATGCAAAGTCTTCCGACTCAAAGCATCACCACGACATTAGCTTTGCCGGGGTGATAGTTCAAGCCGAAATCATAGTCCTTCAACAAATCTAACCAACGCCTCTGTCTCATATTCGGCTCTTCTCGTCAAACAAGTACTTGGACTCTTGTGGTCACCGAACACTTCGAATCTAGTACCATAGAGATAGTGTCTCCAAATTTTTAACACAAACACAATCGCAGCCTAACTCTAAGTCATGAGTAGGTAGTTCTTCTCATGGGTCCTCAACCGCCGGGACGCATAAGCAACCACCTTCCCATCCTCGCATCAAAACACCTCCCAAACCCATCTTGGAAGCATCACAAGACACAACAAATGGTCGCCCGCACAGCAAACACCAACACCGGGACGTGGTCAACCTTCTCTTTAGCTCTTGGAAGCTCTCTTCACACTTTGCATCCCACACAAATGCCTTTCCTTTACTGTGTCAAAGAGTCAATGGAAGGGCTAGCTTAGAGAACCCTTCGATGAACCTCCTGTAATAACCACCAACCCCAAGAAACTCCCGATCTCGCCGCAGACTTTGGGCTCTCCCATCGTAACATTGCATCTACCTTGGCCGGATCCACCGCTATACCATCACCGAAATAATATGACCCAAGAAGCTCACCTCATGCAAACGTAATTCACACTTTGACAACTTAGCATACAACTTCCTCTCTTTCAAGACCTCTAAAGCACCAACCTCAAGTGCTCTGATGCTCTTCCTCCGATTTGGAGTACACCAAAATATCATCAATGAAGACCACCACAAACCGATCCAGATAACTATGGAAAATTCGGTTCATGTACTCCATAAACACCCCCGGTGCATTTCAGGACACCAAACGGCATTACAGAGTACTCATAATGCCCATACCTTGTCCCGAACGTCTTTGTCTTACGGATATCCTCATCCTTCACCTTAATCTGGTGATCCGGACCTCAAGTCAATCTTGCTAAACACTTTAGCACCCACCAGCTGATCCATTAGATCATCTATCCTCGGGAGAGGATACTTATTCTTGATAGTCACTTTATTCAACTGTCTGTAGTCTACGCACAGACGCATACTTCCATCCTTCTTCTTCACCAACAAAACTGGAGCTCCCCATGGTGATACACTAGGCCTCACAAACTTCTTCTCAAGAAGCTCCTCCAACTGCTTCTTCAATTCAGCCAACTCAGAAGCTGACATCCGGTACGGTGCCATAGACACAGGCCTAGTACCAGGCACAAGTTCAATCCCGAACTCAACTTCTCTCTCTGGGGGCACACTAGGAATCTCATCCGAAACACTTCAGGGGAACTCACACACCACCAGTAACTCATCAATCACACTCTGTTCAAAGCAGACATGGACGCAATCAAAGCAAACAACCGACCACCCTCTTTCATTACCTCTGCGAAATGCTCGTGCAGACAAAGAGAGCGCACTCTTCCTCTTCGTGAAGGAGAAAACTAATAGACTTATCGTATCAGCTTGATGTGCACGTGGTTATCTACTAACCACCCATGCCCGTAATCACATCTAACCCACCCAAAGGCAAACAAATCGATCAACTGAGAAAATCTCTCGCCAAGACCGACAGAGGACACCTAGCACACATCGAGAAGTAGTTCACTCGGACCTCTTAGCCTGGAGTGTCGATAACCATCCCTCTCTCCATAGTAGACATTACTAAATTTAACTTTTCAAAGACAAACAGATGCAATAAAAGAGTGCGTAGCACCCGTGTCAACAATAGCAACTAAAGGAGTACCAGAGATGAAACATGTACCTCGGATATCATTAGGTCCCTCCAACCCGCCAATGCAAACACCCTCCCAAGAGATCTTTCCTTCTTAGGCTTGGGACACTTGAAGCTAATGTGACCAGCTTCACCACAGTTGAAACATACAGGCTCCTTGCGATCACACTCAGATGCCATGTGACCACTCTTTCCACACCTAAAACATCTCTTCACTTCCATCTTACAGTCAAAGCTCTTGTGACCTGGCTTGTCACATTTGAAACACACAATATCAGATGGGGCGTCTCCCCCACTTGGCCTCTTGCCCTCATGGTGCCTCCTACCCTCAGCAGACCTGTTCCCACCATTGTACCTGTTACCACCCGAATACCTTTGCTTCCCTTTGTCAGCAGACTTCTCATAAGGCTTACCTCCATGATGAAATTTCCCCCTCTGGTCTCTCATGACCCTAGAGCGGGCATTGCTGTCCTCCTCATATATCCTGCAGCAATCTACCAGATCAGCAAATACTCTAATTTTCTGATACCCCACACCGCTTGATATCCGCTCTCACCCATTCTCAAACTTAATGCATTTTGAGAATTCAGCCCAAATTTCTCAAGATAGTGGGGATAGAACTTGGCCAACTCCGTGAACTTGGCAAAGATATTCGATGAATATCATGCTCCCCGCCTCGGTTCAAGAAATTCCACTCTTTCTTACTTCTCTCACGCCCTCCGGAAATACTTTCTCAAGAATTCCCTTCGAACACGACCAAGTGATCTCTTCCGTGCAAAGACTCCAATCTCTCACCGGTCTCTAGCCACTACCATCGCCTCTTCAGATAATGTATGAGTACGTGCACGACTTTCTCGCTTCATCGGCAGTGCGGCCCAATCACCTCAAGATCCTCTCAATCTCCTTCACCAAGTCAAGGCACCATCGGGTTGTACCTCCCTTGAAGGTAGGGGTTCTCCTCCGAACGTTGCCCGGTCGCGGGTCTCATTATTCTCATTGAGTACCCACATCTGCGCTTATACCGCAAGGCCTCAAGAAAGCGAGATCGATCCTTCCGCCATATCAACCTAACACCGCAAAGATAAACAACCGCCTTCAGATTACTTTAAGACACCTAGTTGTCATACACACTATGACTGGATCGACACACTTGGCGGACAGATCGAACTTTTGCTCTCGATACCACTAATGTAACACCCCATTTCTACCCGGTAATTTAAATCAAAAATCGAGTGTACAAAAATCTTTTCTCGATCATTTTCTAGTTTAGTGTGTTATAAAATAGTGGATCTGGCCGACTATGGGATTACTCAGTAATCGATACTACTTGCAATGAGCATTGGCCACTTTTGCAAGGCTCTCGATGATGCCTCGTAAATACACCAAATAAAGAAATTCTAGCCTTAGTGGCGAACCACGCTTTAGCCATAGTCATTCAAAGACACACTAATAGTATAACATAAAGTAATACTCAATGAAATGGAGCGCCACAACTCTTTCTCTTAAACCAAAAACCAAATACCAAATACGTAACACGTAAGATAATTCATAGAAATATAGTTTCACATAATGCAATGAAACAATCATTATCTCAACAAAGATAATCCAAAGAATATCAAAACAAATACATAAAGGCTCAACAAGGAGCAAAACAGTAACAAATGCCTCAAACCCAGACCCCCAGGTGCTACGTGATCGAGCGGCATCGACTCGGGAGTAGTGAAGGTGGAAAGCCCTCACTCCCGACTACGTGGTAAATAACAAATGTAAAGGGGTGAGTCTCGAACTATATAATAAAGGTGATAATAAGCAATATATAAGCATAGTATACAGCACTCAAACACACCAATCATTAATCAATAATAATCATGCACTAATGAGAATGTATGCAATGTCATCATGCATGTGGTACCATTGGCCCACCGGCCGCGCTCAGGCTTCACAATCACTTTATAAGGCCCCCCGGCCGCCCTCAGGCTTCACAATCATTTTATAAGGCCCCTACGCCGCCTCGAGCTTCACCCATCATATTATAAACTCTACGATCATGACCAATGTATGCATGAGACTCCATGTACATCACAAACATCATTTCAAACAATTCAATACACCCATTACTCTTACCTCAGTGTCCATCTCATTTTATTGCCCTCCTGGCTTGGCCCACCGGCCCATGCCCCCATGGCATGCTCAATCACCTCATTATAAACCCTCAACACCATTATGTCCCACCGGACTATTCTCCTCTAGGGCACTCAACCTTACTCAGGGACCTAAACCACCACTTAGGACCAAAACAATCATCTAGGGACCAATCTGTCACCTAGGGACCAAAATAAACACCCTCTTAGACACTTGGCGGCACCAGCGCCATTTTCCCACATTCGGCGCCCGTGTAACACAAAGACTAGGCGCCCGAACTCAAAGATTTTGGCGCCCGTGGCAACACAGCCACTGGCGCCACTTTCCTAGCAACTGGCGCTCGGGCAACACAGACCTAGACACAAACTCGCATACGATTTGAGACACAAACTAAGACACAGCAAAGACACGGTTAGCGCCCCGCTGTGACCAGCTCACCCAACACCTTCAAACCAAAAACCACCCGAGCCAAAATGTTTAAAAATGAATTTGGGCAGGTAAACACAAAATTTGGCACAGTGAAATATGCCTAGAAAAGTAAGTTTCACTCCCCGGGCTCCAAAACACACCCAAAACGAGCCCTACCGGGACATTTTCAAAAATACACTTGCAATCAGAAAACCACCCGAGCCAAAACATTTAAAATTGAAAGTTGGCAGGTGAATACAAAAGTTGGCACGAGAAAATATGTTTAGAAATATAAGTTGCACTCCCCGGGCCCCAAAACGCACACAAAACGAGCCCCACCGGGACATTTTCAAAAATACACCTGCAACCAGAAAACCACTCGAGCCAAAACATTTAAAATTGAAAGTTGGCAGGTGAATACAAAAGTTGGCACGAGAAAATATGTTTAGAAATATAAGTTGCACTCCCCGGGCCCCAAAACGCACACAAAACGAGCCCCAGGGACATTTTCAAAAATACACCGCAACTTAAAAACCACTCGAGCCAAAACATTTAAAATTGAAAGTTGGCAGGTGAATACAAAAGTTGGCACGAGAAAATATGTTTAGAAATATAAGTTGCACTCCCGGGCCCCAAAATACCACATTCGGCGCCCAGACGAAGAACTCACTCACCCGGACATCAAGCACGGTGACACAGCGCCATTCGGGGCACTGGGCAACATTTGGCGCCTCACACGCGGCACACGCGCTCCAACACACAAGCAAGGCACGTGGCGCCATTTTCCCAAAGAACTTGGCGCCTGGCGTAACAACCACCTGCCGCAAAACATATTCCAAAGACATGAGCGATTGTGGCGCCATTTTCCCAGCAATGTGGCGCCCTGGCAGTAGCATTCCTGCACAAACTCTAAACTTAGCCAGTGAACAGTACACAGGGCGCCAGAATCCTAGCATCTTGGCGCCCCAAACCCCAAAACCCCAATTTTTCCAAAATCTTCCAAACCAATTCACCCAATAATCCTCTTAACACTCCTAATTGCATAATCAAACAACCAATTGCATACTCAAATCATCAATTAACATCAAAATCACCAATTCATATATTACAAAACCCTAACTCACGCCTAAATCAATTTTTACCAACAATTTCATCAAATTCAAGAAACCAATCAACATGTGATCATCAAATAACATCAAAACAGCCCCTATGACACATATAATACCCATTATCTCCTCTATTATAGAGTGAGACTCCCCTTACCTCAAAATAACCAGAGAGAGAAGAACCTAAGCGAGTCACGAACAAAACCACCGCAACAATCCAAGCTTCAAGCCACAAAATTTCTCTTCTCCTCCTCTTCTCCTAGGGTTTCTTGTAGTGAGCTCTCTCTTTTCTCTCCTCTCCTTCGCAACTTTCTTTCTTTCTTTCACAAATGAAAGAAAATTCCACTTTTGGGTATATGTATATTGGGCCAAGTGCACCTTGGGCCCTTTTTACACCCCTGGCCCATTTCTTCCACCACTCCCTTCAATTAAAATAAAATACTAAATTATAAACACCATATTATAATTTAATATAATTAAAAATTAGTGCAACACCTAAACAATTTAATCAATTTCTTAATTAAATTATTTGGGGTGTTACACTCGGGCTGAGAAAGAGAAGGCCTTGGCTGAGGCGCAGCAAAGGTATGAGAAACTTGCCAAAGCCAAGAAAGATGCTCTTCAGCGGGGAGAGGAGGACCGGGCCAAACTATCCAAGAGGAACAAGGAACTCGCCGGTCAGGTGACAAATCTGAAGACTGACGTCGAAGCCTTAGAGAAGGATAAAGCCGGCCGAGACCGAGAATGCCGAGTGGAGGCTCGAGTTCGAACAATAGCCGAGCATGTTCGGAATGCAACATCGTCGAGCGGTTCTACAACGCTCTCCAAAGTGGCATCAATGCAGATCTCAAGATCAATTTTGATGACAAGATGATAAAGCCCGCCCATTACGTTGATAACAACAAAATCATCTTTGCAGGAACTTGATGATCGGGGTAATGTTGTCCGCCCCACCTCGGTTCTTTTCTGAAGCCTGCCTACGAGCGGTGTAATTTTTGTAATAGTTTAACTTGCCTTCGGGCACAACAATTTATAAGCTGCCTTCGAGCAGTGAGATGTTTGAGCGCTCGGTGTCGACCGGGCGTCTCAGTTTTGTAATGACATTTTATCTTGTCCTTTATTTCATCTACTTGAATTCGCGTTGTTATGTCTGTGTATTTTGTACATTTATTTGTCTAAGTTGAAGTACTCGAGGCGCTCGCGCCATTTTATGCTCTATCGAAAAGCGCCGTACGATTGGGCCATTTCGATGACATTCGATCGGGCCATTTCGATGGCACCTGTTGGGATCATTTCGATGATCTCTCGAGGTAGGTCGTTTTGACGGCCTACTATAACGGGCTATTACTTAACCCTTTGGCCATTTTCGATGGCGCTCGTTCGAGTCAACTCGGTGACCGTTGCTTGCGCCCGCTCGGTGGCACACGCCATGCATCGCTTCGACGACGAAGTTTGCGGGTTATTTAACCTTGGGCCATTTCGATGGCTTTTCGAGTTAGATCGTTCGACGATCCGTTGAGTTCGATAAACCTTCGATCGCTCCTTTGCCATGAGCATACTTGAGCGGCCGGGCATACATTCCTTGCGAGAAAGTAAATAACACATCATATTTTTAAAGGTCGGGCCTCGCAAAAAAACCGATTGGGAAAAGAGCGCCGCACGCTTTTCATTTATCGATCGGTCGTTCATTACATTCAAATCGTTCATTACATTCAAACGTAATATTTTCTGAGTTTCTCTGCATTCCATGTTCTGGGGATAGTCGCCCCATCCATGGTTTCCAGCTCGTATGCCCCCTTTCCATCTTTTTGATGACCCTCGTATGGACCTTCCCAATTTGGTGCCGGCTTTCCGTCGAGCATTCTTGTTTCCCACATCTGCGCTGCCTCAGGGGAGTGGCCGACCGAGAAATCTCTCTTCTGAACTCGAGCGTTGTATCTGGCTGCGACCTTCTGTTTGATCAATTGCTCTCTTAGTGATGCTTGGGTACGCAGCTCTTCCACCAGGTCCAACTCTTCTCGTATAGCTTGGATGCGTTGTTAACCAACGTAGGGGATTCAAAGTTCTCCAATTTAGTTCGCCCATTTCTATGGGTATCACAAAGATCGATCCCATATACGATCGAAGAAGGACTCCGGCCGTTGAATGAGGGGTTGTCCTGTAAGCCCATAGAACGGACTGCAGCTCTTCGACCCAGTTCCCTTTCGCTTCATCGAGTCTTCGCTTCAACCCACGCAGGATAACTCTGTTGGCCGCTTCAGCTTGGCCGTTTGTCTGAGGGTGCTCGACCGAGGTGAAACACTGTTTTACCCCTAAGTCGGCCAACATTTCTCTGAACCTTTTGTCTGCGAACTGGGTGCCGTTGTCAGTTATTAATTGCTAAGGGATCCCAAAACGGGCCAACACACACCGGCCGAAGAATTTGCTTACTTTTGCCGATGTGATGGTTGCAAGAGGCTCGACCTCGATCCACTTTGTGAAATAATCTACCGCCACGATCAAGAACTTGAGGCGGCCCGGGAGCAGTGGAAACGGGCCTAGCAGATCCATGCCCCACCAGGCGAACGGCCAAGGTGAGACAATACTTTGTAGCTCTGAGGAGGGTGCAATGTGGACATCAGCATGTACTTGACATTTTTTGCACTTCTGAACAAGCTTCTTAGCATCCTCGTCCATGGTCGGCCAGTAATAGCCGGCCACGAGCTTTCTTAGCTATGGGCGTGCACCTTGGTGACTTCCGCAAACACCTTCATGAATATCCTCAACACATGGGTCGGCCGACCGACGTAAGACATCTTAACAATGGAGAGGAGAATCCTCTTCTGTATAACTTTCCTTCTATTACCGAATATTTGGTCGCTCTGAGCCTGACCAACTTTGCTTGCTTCGGATCGCTCGGTTCTTCCCCTTCAACAATGTATCTCAGGATAGGGGCGATCCAATCTGAATCTGGATTGACACACAGAACGGCCAACGACTGGCTTGGCTTGGTCGACACGCTCGGCCGATTTAGAGTCTCCTGAATCAAACTTCTGTGATTCCCAGGAGTCTTTGTACTTGCGAGTTTCGATAGAATGTCTGCTCGAACATTTTCGGTCCGAGGCACATGAGTCACTTCTGCCCGGTCAAACTGCTTGAGAAGCTCTCTTACTCTGGCTAGGTAACTCTTCATCACATCGTCCTTAGCATCATATAATTCTTTGATCTGCGAGACAACAAGTAAGGAGTCTGATCGAAGTTCAACTCGGTCGACATTGAAGTCCTGGCGAGTGCGCAGTTACCTATGCACGCCTCATACTCGGCCCGATTGTTTGATGTATGGAAAGCGAAAGTCAAAGACACCTCCACCGCCAGGCCTTCTGAATTTTCTAATATTAGGCCTGCTCCACTTCCTTTGCTGTTGGACGACCCATCTACATGTAGGATCCAGTCGTTGTGGTTTGATCTTACGAGTCGAGTCATTTCTCGCTATAAAGTCGGCCAATACTTGCGCCTTTGCGGCCGATCTTGATTCAAATTTGATCCCAAATTCATCGAGCTCTCATCGCCCACTTTATCATTCGTCCCGCCAGATCCGCCGATGGAGGACTTGCACGATTGGCCGATCGGTCCTTACCACGACTGGTGGGCCACAAAGTAGGTTCTCAATCTTGAGCAAAGAACTAGGAGTGCAAGAGCAAACTTCTCTATTTACGGTACCTCACTCGGGCCTCGCGACACTTTACTAATAAAGTAGACCGGATTACGTTTTAGATCGTTCTCTCGACTAGCACAAAGACTCGAGAACTTCTTCCGTTATAGCCAAGTACAGATCTGACGCCTCGCCGACAACGGCTTGGTCATAATTGGTGGGCTAGTCAAAGCTCCCTTCAACTCGTCCAATGCTTGGCGGCATGGTCGGTCCACTCAAAGTCTACGTCTTTCTTAAGGAGTTCGAGCAGTGGAAGCGACTTGCGAGCGCTTTTGGTATGAATGACAGACAGAGCTGCTACCATCCCGTTCAGCTGTTGGATTTCTTTTTTGGTGCTGGGCGGCCTCATGTCGGCGACCGCCCTACATTTCTCAGGGTTTGCTTCTATCCCTCTTTCAGTTAGGTGGAAGCCCAAAAATCGTCGGCCCTCACCCCAAAAGTACACTTCTCCTATTCGGATCACGAGTGAATTCTTCCTAGCTTCTTCAAAGATTTCCCTCGTGTCGTTCACATGATCCGGATCGGTCCCACTTTTGATGATCATGTCGCCCAAGTACACCTCGGAGATTCGACCGATCTGCCTCTTGAAAATTTTGTTCATCATTCGCTCGTAAGTCGCTCCAGCGTTCTTTAGGCCGAAAGGCATCACCTTGTACTGAAAATTTCCCCGATCTGTCATGAAGGCCGTCTTGTGTCGATCGGGTGGATACATCGTGATCTGATTGTATCCTGAGTAAGCGTCCAAAAAAGACAATAATTTATAGCCCGAGGCGCCATCGACCAACTTGTCAATGTCATACGTGGAAGGCATCCGCCGGGCATGCCTTATTTAGGTCGGTGTAGTCTACACACATTCTCCATTTGCCATTCTTTTTTTAACCAACACGACATTGGATAGCCGGTCGTGTACTTGATCTCTTCTATGAAATTGGCCTTTATGAGGTCCTCAGCGGCCTTTGCGCCGCTCGAGATTTTCCTCGTTCTTAGTTCGTCTTCTTTGAGCGATCGGCTTCACCCCTTCCTCATTGAAAGTTGATGGCGAGCTACCGATAGGAATGTCGGGCATGTTCGATGCCCGCCATGCGAAAGCAGTCGGCATAGTCTTTCAAACATTGCACAAGGTCTTGCTTTACTTGCTCGGTAGGTCGCTACCGAAGCTTAATCGTCTTTGTTGGGTCGTCTCCCAACCGCACATCTATCGAGTTCTCCATGAGGTTCTCGGTCTTTTAAGCCGATTCTTAAGCTCTCGAGCTAAAACATCGTCGTCGTCTTACGGGTCGTTATGCGGATCATAACGAGCGCCCGGATCGTGAGATTTACTTGGTGGCCTTTGGTGCTTTGAGCATTTGGGCCACGATCTACCTCATCACAAATTTTCGATATAGGGCGTGGCTTTGCCTTCTTGATTCTAAGTCGGCCGCCAGGGTGACTACTTGGTTGTCTTTGCTGTAGAATTTCATCTTCGGATGTACTGTCGATGCAACGGCCTCTAGCTTGCCCAAAGTCGGCCTACCAATGATGCATTTATAGCAAGATTTGATGGGAAGTACAAGGAACGCCGTCGGACCGTCCCTGTACATGGTACTTTCCCAGTGTCATCACCAAATGTGACTAAAAGCTCGATCGTTCCCAACGGGTGGGTGGTCGCTCCGTTGAAGCTGTTAGAGGAGTGGGCTCTTACCGAGGATTATCTCGCTTCGATCAACTTTTAGCTTGTCAATCAGTTCAACAAACATGATATTGGCCGAGCTGCCTTGGTCGACTAGAATTCTTTGCACCTCTGTGTTGGCCATAACTGCTCTTATCACCAATGGGACATAACTGTTCGGCTTGCCATCGTGTAGGTCGTTATCCCCAAAAGAGATGGGAGGTCTATTCGAGACCGGTCTTTCTGCTGAAGTTGATGCGACCATTAGAAGTTCATCCCATTTTCTCTTGGTGGCTTTGTTGGATTCCCTGCGATCCAACGGGTTCCCACCATGAATTACCATCGCAACATTACGGCCTTTAGATCGCCGAGTGTCACGATCTTCAGATCGGTCTTTGTCTTGGGTGCTCTCTATGGCTAGAGGACCCTTTCCTCTGTCTTGATCAGGTTCTTTTGTTTTCTCTTGAGGTCGGTCGCCTTCCTCCGACCTCACATACTTACCCAACTTGCCTTTTTGAATGAGTTCTTCAATATCGTCTTTGAGGGCCTTACAGTCGTTGGTATCATGACCCTTGCTCTTGTGGTAGCGACAATACCTTTTGGTCGGCCGTGCCCCCTTCTTGAGCACGAGTGGATCGGGCCGCTTTACTCCTACGAATTCATTGTTCTGGCACTCACTGTAGATCTGTGCAATGGAAGTGTTCAGGCGAGTACGATGGTCAAATTTCTTGTCTCTGAAGTCCGGCGGTTGTCTTGGCGACCTTCATGCCCTTTAGGCGGCTTACTCGCTCTTCGCCGGTTGCGCGCGCGGCCTTCCTTGCAACTAAAGTCTCTTCATACGCCATGTGGGCGTTTGCCCTTGTTAGGAAATAAGCTGCGATCGATAATGGTTAAGAGTGAATTCTTCTACTGAACCGGTGGTCGGTCGAATACCACACTTCGAGATATTTTAACTTGTCCTTGTCTCGACAAGTCACGAACGGACTTCGGCCTCCGGTGTTAAACCGGTCGATGTCTTCGCTCTCGGTTTCATTATCCCTTGAACAATGGAATCCAAGTGCTCTTCAAATCGATATTGGCGCGATTTGCGGTGTAGTGAGACAAGAAGATTACGATCAAGTCTTCCCATGATGATATGGTGTTGGGCGAAGGATTCCCACCACTCCAATGCTCGGCCGTCCAACGATCGAGGAAGCGACTGCATTTCATGGTCGGCCCGGCCGTGAATGCAAGCAGTAATTATTAAAATACAGGAGATGCTTATGCGGATCGCTACGCCATCGAACTTGTTTAGGTTAGGCGGCTTCCTCAAATCTCTCGGAATTCTCGTAACACGATTTCTCTAGTGAATGGGCGTGCTCGTTGCTCACCGTTCGACCCAAAGGGTTGCATAGCGAGGCAAGCCTCGTTGCCCGGCATTCCATAGATTCCTCCGGATGGGCCAGATGGTGGAAGTTGAGGAGGTCTTCTGGGTCGTTCGCTCTGACCTCTTCTCGGCCGACGCGAAACGTCCCTAATTCTTCCATCCCTGTATTCTTCAAGCTCTTCACGAGAATCCCAAGACCTGCTTCTCGACCGACGCGAACCGGACGATTCGTTGGATGAGTATCTAGTGGGCGAACGGCGTCTGCGCACGTTCCTACTAGGGGGCGACCTATGCGCCTTGCTTCGTCTTGCCGGAGAACGATGAGTAGTGCTCTCCCGGCGAGAAATGCTCCTTCGAAGAGGGGAGCGATGTCTGCGCGCCGGTCGGCGTTGGGCAGAGGGTTCTCCGTCTTCCGCACACGCAGGCGGCGGAATCGACCTCTCTTTCATATGCGAGAGATGGCGCGCGTCTGTCTGCGATCACCTGATTCTTGCTTTGGAGGATCTGCATAACGGCCTGAGTGACATGCTCGGGCAATGGCTCTTCAATGCCTGCCTCAATCAACTCGGGCGGTAGTTGGGGTGGAGCGTACGGTCGTACCTGCTCCAAGATCGGTCCGCGACCGCGCTGAGGGTTCTTGTCGCGATTCGCTTGAGATTCATGAATCGTCCATCGCTACGCCCTCCGGGGTTTCTTCTTTGGGGATGCTTCCGGAGGGTTGAGCCGAGATGAGGCCCGCGTGCGGGGCCGTCGCGTGGAGCCATGAGTGGAGTAGGATAGCGCTCGGGTCTCCCAGCGTGGTCGCCGATTGATCGTACCTTGACCAATGAAGTGTTGAAGTAGTTGTTGTCTCGTTGGTGGGCGGTCGTTGAATGAGTGAAAGGACCGGGCCCCGGCTTCCTGTTGAAGCACCTCGGGTGGTACCGCAAAGACACTCCGACGATCTAGTGAGAGGTCGCTCGGGCGGATAACACAAGGTAAGAGAGCGCACACGATGCCATGTATGAATGGCGATATATCTTCGCGAGGTCCGACCGTTTTGCGAAGTTTTCGGCCGGCGAATTGCGCGCTCAAGCGGCGTGTTTGGGCGGTCATGATGGGTGGGCCGCAGCCCAATTCTCGTTGGCGGTTCGTATTTCTTTGATACACCCAGGAACAACTAATATTTTAAAGGGGAGAAATTTATTTGTGTCAACAATATTATATGGTTGGTAGGTTTGTGGTGTATGTGGTTGCAAGCAATTTGATTTTCTCCTAGTTAGGTGTGGTTGTATTGTTTCTATGAGTCAAACTAAGATAGGAGGATTAAAATCGTGAGTTGGGGAAAATAGGAGGACTAAAATTATGAGTTGGCGAAAATAAGGGGACTAAATTCGTGAGAAAAATTCTTGAGGGACTAAAATCGCGAAAATATTTTTGGGGGATCAAAATCATGAGTTGGTGAAAATAGGGAGACCAAAATTGTAATTAAGCAAAAATATTTTTACTCATAATTTTTTTTATTATTCCTAAAATTTAATTTAATTTTTATATTTATAAATATGTATAAAATATATATACATATACTCCCCCCGGTCTCTTTTATAAGCAAAAACTGGTCAACACAAATTGATGTATCTGGTCCATATTATGAACTAGATACATCAACTTGTATTGACCAAATTTTGCTTATAAAAGAGACTATGAGAAAAATATATATATATATATATATATATATATATATATATATATATATATATATATATATATATATATATATATATATATATATATATATAAGGTGAGAGGAGATTTTATTATGAGAGATGAGAGGAGTAAATCTGGACCCTATAACACTACATGGGTGGTTGTGATTAGAAAGTGAGTAGTTATCACATTGACTTTTTGCTTTAATCTCAACCATTCTTGATTTGATCTATGGTCATGATTGATTCCTCTCACCCTCTCAAAATATACGTTCCCTATATATATATATATATATATATATATATATATATTGTGTGGTGGAAAGAGGCAGACGGCGGAGGAGCTCCATTGACCGGTGCGGCGGCCGACCACAGCTCTGGGGCCGACGATAGAGCTCCAGCGACTGACGGAGGTTCAAGCGGTAGCTCTACGGCGGCCGACAGTTGTTCGGAGGCGGTGCTCTAGCTATAGGCAGTGGTTGGCGACGATACTCCGGTGGTCCACGATGGCCGGTGGCGGCCATGGCGGCCATGGCGGCCATGGCGGTGGCTGATTGATAGGTGCAAAGTTACAGAAGAAGCTACACTAAAGCTAATACACTAAATTGGAGAAATATTCCTTTCCTTTCATTCATTCACTGGAGCTTAATTTATACACAAATCTAGCTGTATGAAACATCTAGAATACTGCCAGCATTACAAAAGGACAATTGCAACGATATAAAAAGGAAAAATGACCAGGTGTCAAAAGAGAATCCTAGGAATAACACGTACAATGCAGTAAATATCTGTCCTAGGTTTTATTCTCAGCTTCCAATAGTAAAACATAGTCTCTCAAATGATTGGGCCTTGGTGCATTCCTATTGGGCCTCTCATAATTGTTAACAATACCTTCCCCTTGGAAATTCACCTTGTCCTCAAGGTTAAAAGTTGTTGCAATATCAGACCAATTCTCCCATGAAGTCTCCTCTGGTGTCAATCCTTTCCACTGAACCAGCACCATAGTGGTGGCAGGACTGGTGCTGTTGTCTAGTTTAGAGTCAAGTATTGCCAGAGGTTCTATCAAAGGGTTGTTATTAACTGCTGAGGGTGGAAGATCATTGCGATGGTATCAACGAGTCCATGGTGTAATTTAAGAAGGAGCAGTGAAAAAGCAGGATGTATCTTTGAGCGTGCTGGTAATTCAAGTTTGAAGCCACTGTACCAATTTTTTCAGTGATTCTAAAAGGGCCATAGAACCGTTTAGAGAGTTTGGTGTATGAGGGGCCTTGAAGAGATGTTTGTCTATAAGGGCGAAGCTTGACATACACCCAGTCACCCATCGAGAAAGTAATATCGCGCCTCTTTTTGTCAGCTTGCAACTTCATAGCCATTTGGGCCTTGGAAAGCTTCCTGCTAAGAGTTTCCAGCATGGCTTGTCTCGAGGAGAGCATAGTATCAACAGCTTCGATGGATGATGATCCCAAAAGATAGTTAGGAATAGAAGGAGGAGGCTTTCCATAAGTGATCTCATATGGTGAGAGGCCTGCTGATGAGTGTGTGGATGTGTTATATGACCATTCAGCTAATGAAAGAAATTTGAACCATTGCTTTGGATTGGAGTGAACAAAAGCTCTCAAGTATTGCTCAAGCACTCTATTTAAAACTTCTGTCTGCCCATCGGTTTCAGGATGGTAGGAGGTGCTCATTCTGAGTTTAGTGCCACATAATTTGAATAATTCTTGCCAAAATCTACTGAGAAATAGCGGGTCACGATCAGAAACTAAGCTTCGGGGTATACCATGATGCTTGCAGATGATATCAAGAAAGAGAGCAGCAACTTTGTGGGCTGTGAAATGAGTTGGAAGAGCTCCAAAATGAGCTCCTTTTGAGAAACGATCAACAACCACAAGGATAGCAGTGAAACCTTGGGAAGGAGGTAAACCGGTTATGAAATCAAGGGACAAGTCTTCCCATATTGCAGTAGGCAGGGGTAGTGGTTGCAGCAAACCAGATGGTTTCTTTGTTTCATATTTGATAGCTTGACAGACAGTGCAGGCCGCCACATAGTTACGGATATCATCCCTCATACCTTGCCATGTAAAGTTCTGCTGAATCCGAGAATAAGTTTTATGCATTCCCATGTGACCACCTAATGGAGAGTTGTGAAACTCTTCCAATAGTCTTGGGATAAAACTGTTACCTGGGTTGATCCAAATCTTCCCTTTATGATACACTAAGCCTTGATGGACTTTGTAATCAGGGTGATCAGCTGGAGTGTTTCGAACTTGTGCAACTAGTGTGATAAAATCAGAAGATTGAGACAAGGTGTTTCTTAGCTCATCCAAGAAAATGAAATGGGGCATAGTCAAAGTAAGACAAGTAGCTGTGTTATCTAAACGAGATAAAGCATCGGCTACAATATTGGATTTGCCAGTCTTATATTGAATAGTAAAATCATAACCCAAAAGCTTAGAGAGATAAACCTGTTGCTCAGAAGTTTGTATGACTTGAGTGATGAGTTCTTTGAGCCTCTTATGATCAGTGTGAATGATAAAAGGATTGCCCAGAAGGTAGTGGCGCCACTTCTTTACTGATGTAGTGATAGCGTGGAGTTCTCTGACGTAAGTTGAAGCACGGAGAAGTCTTGGACATAATTGTTTGCTAAAGAATGCAATTGGGTGTCCACGTTGAAGTAAAACTGCACCCATAGTTGTTCCTGAAGCGTCGGTTTCCAGATCAAAAGGAATAGAAAAATCCGGCAAGGCAAGGATTGGAGCTGCTGTCATGGCCTCTTTTAGAGTGTTGAATGCACGTTCGGCTTCAGGTGACCAAGAAAATGAGTCCTTCCGCAGAAGTGAGGTGAGAGGTGAAGCGATTGAAGCATAACCTTTGATGAATTTACGGTAAAACCCAGTAAGTCCAAGGAAGCCTCTAAGAGTTGTGACAGATGTTGGAGTTGGCCATTGTTGCATTGTAGAGATCTTTGAAGGATCAGCTTGAATTCCCTCAGTAGAAATAATATGACCCAAGTATTCCAATTGGCGTTGGGCAAACAAACATTTGGAGTATTTCAAATAAAATTGACCATTGAGCAGTGTTTCAAAAACTTGTTCAAGGTGCAGAATGTGTTCAGTGAGTGTAGAGCTGTTGCAAACAAGAATATCGTCAAAAAAAACAGCAACAAACTTACGTAAGAAAGGATTCAGAAGTTCATTCATGGTTTGCTGAAATGTTGAAGGGGCGTTGCAAAGACCAAAAGGCATGACACGGTATTCGTAGTGCCCTTAGTGTGTTCGAAACGCCGCGTTTGTGAACATCGGCATCTTCCATCCGAATCGTGAAACCCTTGCGGAGATCCAATTTAGAGAACCAAGAAGCGCCTCCAAGCTCGTCAAGCAACTCATCAATCGTTGGCATTGGAAAGCGATCTTTGGTGTGTGGCGTTGAGAGCACGGTAGTAGTCGCAGCAACGCCAACTTCCATCTTTCTTTTGACGAGTAGAAGCGGTGAGGAATAAGGACTACGACTAGGTTGTATTAGACCCGAGTGTAACATTTACGTAACTTGCCTTTCAATTTCACACTTACGAGAAAATGGGTAGCGATAAGGGTGGACATTGGCCAGGTGTTGTGTTGGGAATAAGGTGAATATGGTGGTCATTGGTTCCGAGGGGTAAAGTTAGGTTTGTTGAAGAGGGTTTGGTATTTGTTGAGAAGGGTAGCTATGGCTTCAATGGGGTGTGTATCAGGTGTGGTGTTTGTGGAAGGTTGAGGGAGGATTTGTAAATGAAAGTATGATGAAACGGTGTGTGTTTGAGCGCAACGTTTAATTTGGGTTAGAGAAGCCTCATTTGGAGTGAAGGGAGCTTCTGTTGTAAGTGTTATGGGTCGGCCCAGTTTGGTGAACTGCATAGAAAGGGTTGAGTAGTCCATTAAAACCGGACCTAGGCTTTTGAGCCATGGGGCACCGAGGACCACTTCGGTTCCTGCCAGAGGCAAGACAAATAAGTCAACAACAAAAGAGTGGTTTTGGATAGTCAAATTAACACTGTGACACTTGTGAATGCAATCGATGTTTTTGCCATTACCAACCATCACGCGAAGAGGTTTGGTGTTAGGGGTTAAAGGGAGGTTGAGGAATTTAGCGACTCGAGTTTGGATAAAGTTGTGAGAGCTGCCGCCGTCTACGAGGACTGTGACCCCGTGTTTGGCAATGGTACCGTTAAGGCGAATGGTGTTTTGGGTGTATGAACCAGACATGGCATGAAGGCTGAGCTGTGCTTGGGATTCGGGTTCCGTTGGTGGATCGGGTTCTGTGTTGTTTGCAGGTGTAGGGAAAGAAGGTTGGGTATCCTTAACGAAGTCCTCTTCAGAGACTAGCATGTAAAAACGTCCTTTGCATTTGTGGCCGGCGGTGAAGCGTTTATCGCAGTTATAACACAAGTTTTGTTCACGGCGTTTCGCCATTTCTTCGGAGGTGAGTCTTTTGAAGTTGATTTTGGGTTGTGGGTTAGTGTTTTGGGTATTCTGGGTGGTGTTGGTAGTTTCAGTGGTTGAGGTGGAGGATGAAGAAGGTTGGGTGTGATATGGAAGACGTGGTTTGGTGTAACGACGGCGGTCGTTGATTTTGTCTTCTTGGATTTTGGCTGAGAGTATTGTGGCGTGAGGAAGGAGAGATAGTCAAAGCGCTTGAACTTCACGTTTGATTTTTGGGCTTAGACCTGATACGAAGCAACTGAGAAGGAAGGTATGAGGCAGGCCGACGACTCTGTTGGCGATTCGTTCAAAATCTGTGAGATATTGGTTAACGGAGCCGGTCTGGGTAAGTTTAAATAATGCTCCGCGAGGGTCATCGTAATAGGAAGGTGCAAATCGCGTCTCTAGTGTCATAAGGAAATCGGGCCATGAGAGGATAAGGCCGTTCTTCATCATCCATTGAAACCAGCTTAGGGCAGGGCCTTTCATGTAGAAGGAGGCTATGGAAATGCGTTCGTGGTCTGGTGTGCGATGGAAATCAAAGAAGTGTTGTATTTTGAAGATCCATCCAATTGCGTCTGTTCCATCAAACTTGGGAACCTCAAGTTTCATATGTGGCTTGGGTCTGTCATTAGTGTTTGGTGGAGGTGGTGGTGGCGGTGGTGGTGGTGGTGGTGGAGGTGGTGGTGGTGGTGGTGGCGATGGCGGCGGTGGTGGCGGTGGTGGCGGTGGTGGTGTAGTATGAGGTGAACCGTGGACTGAACCAATGGATTGGGTGCGAAGGGTGTTGACATCGACTGCTAAGGCTTCAAAACGAGCTGATAAGTTTTGGATGGCGATGAGGGCTTGTTCAAGGGCAGGTGGTGGTGGTGGTTCGGACATTGTGTTCAATTGTCGGCAATGAAAGCACCAATTTGATAGGTGCAAAGTTACAGAAGAAGCTACACTAAAGCTAATACACTAAATTGGAGAAATATTCCTTTCCTTTCATTCATTCACTGGAGCTTAATTTATACACAAATCTAGCTGTATGAAACATCTAGAATACTGCCAGCATTACAAAAGGACAATTGCAACGATATAAAAAGGAAAAATGACCAGGTGTCAAAAGAGAATCCTAGGAATAACACGTACAATGCAGTAAATATCTGTCCTAGGTTTTATTCTCAGCTTCCAATAGTAAAACATAGTCTCTCAAATGATTGGGCCTTGGTGCATTCCTATTGGGCCTCTCATAATTGTTAACACTGATATATATGTTATTTATTAAAAAATTCTGGAAAAAACATATTTATTACTGAAAGTATTTTTAAAAATATTTTATTGTTAAAAAGTTATTTTTTATAGTTATCCATTAGATTTTAATTTTGTAACTATTGTAATCCAATGAATTTGAAAAATATAATGGATGAATCACAAACATTCACAAAATCAAACGGATGGATTCAATCAAATCCATTACTATTTTTTTTGATAACAGATGCATTTGATGGAATTTGCTATGGACGGACAAGATATCTAGTGGATATTGATCAATTTGACACGACCCCTAATCGTCACATTCTCCTTGGGTTACTCTTTTCCTTTTTTGGGTTATTTTTCCACGGGGTTTTGTCTCACGGAGGTTTTAACGAAGCCCCAAGTTAATATAAGGGATAGGGTATTCCTAGTACTCCTCTTAATAATATCATTTTCTTATAAAAAAACAAAATGAGAAGATGAGTTTGTTACAAACCACAAGTGTATATTTTTTTAAAAAAAATTGGGGAAAAGGAAATTTTTATTAATCAAAGTGACACTAATGGTCATTTTACAAATGTTCCCAATGAGTTTTGAACTCAGCATCTTGAGGGTACAAGGCTAAGCTCTTACCATTGTGCTATCTTAAACAATTTTAAGTTGTAAGTTTTTGAATACCTTTATTAGATTTATATAAACTTTAGTTTAAAAACAAGGTAGACTAAAATTTAAATATAATAGAATTCTGTATAAAAAAGCTGAGGTATACATAGATGATATAACCTGATTTTCCAATTCTGTCTAGGCTAGATTCTATTACATTGAAGTAGAGCTGGCAAAACGGGCTACCCGGCCCATACTGGGCCGGCCCATATCGGGCTAGAGCTTTTTGCGATGCGGGCCAAAAAGCCCGAGTTTAAATTCGGGCTCAACCTTTGTGGCCCAAGCCCAGCCCTATGCGGACCGCGGGCTTTACGGGCTAGCCCGCATTATGCGCAGTACTAATTAAAAAAAATATTATTTTAAGAATGAAAATGCTCTTTAGACTTTTAAAAAAATATTGCCGTGAAGGCGTGAATTATGCGATGCCAATGTTAATGTTAATGTTAAAAAAATGTAAAGCCATTGTGGATTTAGCTATTTAACATCATAATATATGTAATATGTTGATGCTTTAAGTGCGGTAGAACAAAAATATTGTCACCGTTGCTTCAACAAAAAAAAATTGTCACTGTTCATCATTCATGGGGTAAAAAAATTGCCAAACCAGAGGCTAAGTAATATGGGTATTATAATTATCCAATTTTAGTAATAAAAAAATTCAGTTTTCCATCGTAAACTTAAAAAAATGGTAGCAATTCATTATTAAATTAATCTTACTAATTTCAATTTGCGGGCTCGCGGGCTACCCGTGGCCCGGTCGGGCTAGCCCGATGCGGGCTCGGACTTTTTAGGGTAGAGCTAAAAAGCCCGGATATTAAAACAGGCTTAATTTCATAGGCCCAAGCCCTATGATCTTGCAGGCTAGCCCGGACCGGCCCGACGGGCTCGGCCCATTTTGCCAGCTCTACATTGAAGCCAAAATTGATTGCCCGAATACATAATTACAATATTTTATTGGTGTAGTATTCGTTACTCACACTTATTGACGTTAACAAAATAAAGAATATGGATGCATTTGTGAGTTCTCTTCTTTCAGGTTTCTGGGGATTTTGGTCGGTGTTAATCAAAGTATTCCTTTTTGTTTTTTGGGTGGCACCTTTTTCTTGGTAGGCTTCCTCCTAGAGATGTGCTACATGCTAGATTTGTCATTGTTGGTTCACAGGAAATTGCTTGTCCGATTGGTTTCAGCTAGGATCTGTTTCTCATTTGTTTTTCTGGTGTAAGGTAGTTGTTGCTATGTGGAAGGACATATGTGGGTGGATGGGGTTCAAGAGGTGCCAGCATTAAAAGGAGTGAACAATTTTAAGTGTTTTGCAAAAGTTGTTGTTCTGTACCTTGCTGTCTTTTTCGGGACGGCCTGGGACTGGAAATGGTAGTGCTTCTGGCCGGGTCGGATCACCGTGTGTTTGAACGAGAGGAGGCGTACCTCCAAAGACACTCCAACGCTCAAATCAGTAGAGAATAGTGGAACATGCAGGTTGAAGGAGTACATACTTTATGTGGCTATGTGAGCCACTATTTATAGAGATCTGTACTAACTCTGAGCCATTAGATCGTTCTGGTGAATTTGAGCCATCGAGGCTTAATGGATTGGGCTTTGGATGTGGATCCAAGGAAATGGGCTAATCTAGGTCCTATTATGCGCATACACCTCATGGTCCAATATGATGTGCTTGTTCATGGACATGGGTAATTGGTTACTGGTTTGACCCGGGTTCAATTTGCTTAGTGGGCTACGTGGCCTAGTCTAGAACAATTGTTAAGGGGAAAAACTTTATTCGTGTGAACAATATTATATGGTTGGTTGGTTTGTGGTGACTGTGGTTTGTGCGGAATGAAGTCCTTTTCAACAGAGGTGTTTTTGTTTATACCACTTTATTAAATAGGGTCAAAACTTCAACATGGGGATGACTCATATGTAATATTGGAAGAAATCTACATCTTCTGATTGCTGATTGGTGGTCAAATCCCGTTAAATGTTTGCAAGCAATCCGATTGCTCCTAGTTAGGTGTGGTTGTATATTGTTGCTTATATATGTCAGAATAGTCTTTATTGGCTTGTTGTCACATTTTTGTCTGATTGTTGTCATGCTGCTAAGGGGTTCTTTTGAAGAGATGTTGTCTTCGTTGTTGCTGGTTTACTGTTATGCTGTCCCTAGTGTACAACAATGCTGATTTTTTTCTGTTGTATTAATATTTGTATTATAGTGTGTAGTTAGCTTTGTCGTCACACTCTCCTTGGGTTACTCCTTTTCTTTGTTGGGTAATTTTTCCACGGGGTTTTGTCTCACGGAGGTTTTAACGAGGCTCCAAATTAATATAAGGGTTGGGATACCTTTAGTACTCCTCTTAATAATATCATTTTCAATTAAAAAAACTGATCGATCCTGATCTCTAGGTATGGTGCTGATGTGGACTTGTAGCTCAGTCGCTGAACGTCTTGGTGCCAAAATCTGGGTCGCACCTGGGTGGTACCTGCGAGTACACTCCGACGCCCAAGTCAGCAATCAATGGTGAATAGTGAATAGTAATAAATGACGTACCTAACTTCTTGAGATTCGTGCCACCTTTATAGTAATAGTTATTGGGCCTTGTTGGACTGAAAGATGGGCCTTGAGCCCACTCGCAGCGATTGCCCCCAAGCCTGGGTCGCTGGTAGGCGGGCTAAGGCTTGATTCGCTGCCCCCATATGATGGTGACCTTGATGCGACCCGACCGAAAGGTCGCGCGGGACCAAATGTCCGATGGTTGCTGCCTTGTCGCGGTCACTTCGACTACTCTGCAGGTGACATTAGTGCTGAGGCAACAGTTGGTTCGGTGCTGTGATTTCACATCTCCCGAGGTGTCGTTTGGCCTCCTCAAGGTGTGCCTTTTCGTTTTTGGGCCTGAAGTGTCCATTGGCCCACTATATAAGGTGGTGGGGTATTGCAGGAAATCATCCTTCGCTCTTCATTTCTTCTGTGCTCTGAAAGAGGAGAACGACCTTGCTGGCTCGCTGCATACCGTTCGTCGCTCGTTCCAGGAACAACTCGCCCGTGCCCCCTGCGTGCGATTCATCTATCGGCCTTTCAGGTAACACGACCGTTCTTCTTTTAACTTTGATTATTTCCTTTGAAATTCCAAGCGGTGAGGGGTAGCGGTCGGGGTCGACCAAGTCGCCTCTCGCGTCAACGTTTGATTTTGACCGCCCCCTGCGCAGTTTACCGGCCGACGAAACAAACTCGCCGTATCTCCGGTGGCCCGGCCGTTTCGATAGCCAAAGCGATGGCTCAACCAAGTTCAGCTCCAGAGAGACCGCCTTCGACGTCTAATAACGAGTCGCCCGTGATTTCTAGCCCTGGCCAGTCGCCTTCCAATGATCAAAACCGGTCGCCTGAAACTTCGAGCTCGACCTCGTCGTCGTCTTCTGATTCCTCTCAGCGATCTGACCGACCTGGGACGGATCAACATTCTATGGGAGGTGTCGAAGATTCAACTACCGCTCGCTCCGAGGTTCAGGCCGCTAGTAATCAATCCACTGAAGACCCGGTCCCCTTACAAATCGTGCCCGAAGTGGCCCAGGGTGCTGTCTTAGGGCCGGATCAAGTTGATATCGACGCAGCGGCCGAGCAGGACATGTCTTGGGTTTCTGAGATTCTAAGGAACCATAGGAGCAAGGTCCGCCGCCACTCTTCAGATGAACAAGACTTGACCGTGGTGTGTGGAATATGCCACATACACTTGAGTGCAAGTATACACTGTCCAAAAACAAGTAGTAAAAAAGATCGAACCCACAGAGATTGAAAAACTCACTTTTAAAACAAATATAAAGTAATAAAGTGTAAAGTCACTAAGTAATAAAATAATTTTGGATTTTGTTGATGATCACAATTAAGTTAGAAAACTAAGAAAGAATGTTGATAGTGTAAAAGAGAAAAGCTAGTTGGAATGTCTTCATCAAGTAATTTACTTAAAAGTGTATGATGCAGTATGTGATGCAGCTGCACTAGCTATGTGCCTTTCGGTCACTTTCTTCAGAGTTTCATTACCAGCTCTTATGATCCTTGTTCTATGCAGTAAAGAAAGGGGTGTTAGTGCCAATCTTGCCTCCTAACAAGTATCACTTTGCTTAAGTGAATTCACTCTTGTATTTTAAGTACCCACAATTATCCTATGGACTATACTATCCTATGTCTAGGACTTAGCATGGTTTTCACAAAGTTTTCTTTATGTAAAACACTCACCCATATTAGTTCTTGAGTTCTTAATTGTAAGCCATGTCTGGTCATTTACAAATCTACTTATTCTAAGTGATCAAGTTCAAAATAAGTTTTGAAAAGATTATCAAGCAAGAACTAAAGTACAAACATACATACATGCAACATACTTACTTAAAAGCTCATTAAAAGATTAGAACATTCCAACTAAGAAAGGTTTAGCTAACAAGAGACATTGCAAGATATATATAAACCTGAATAGACCATGTTTATATATATAGAAATCACAAAAAGAGAAACAACAAGAGTAAAGTTACAAATGTTGAAAACCTTTGTATGAAGTCTTCTAGCAATGCACTAGCATTACTCCTTAGCACTATACAAACACTATGAAAATGAGTAAAGGAGGAATTATGAATTCCTTCCTCTTCCTCTAAAAATATAAAAACTAACTATGTATATTGAAATTTTGATCTAACTTATGGATTGTGATATATCTCCAAATGAAGATGTGAGGTCCTTTTATAGCCTTCAAGTGAGGTGCTTCCTTTCTTCATGTTGAAGTCATCTTGAGTGGATCATAGCTGTAGTTGCTTTTCAGAAGTTAATCCCATGTTGAAATCTTTGACTTGATATATAGGGCGGTTCCATGGTGATAGAACATGTGTCCCTATGTTGGTGACTCTTCAAAGCTAAGCCTATAGCTATGTGTGAATGGTAGGCGCCTACTATACATTGTTGGATGGCATCAGGCAAGCAGGCAGGAGGTCATCACATTGCATGTGGATGCATATGAAACAGTCGCTTATTCACCAAGTTGCGCTTGAGAATTGATGCAAGATCGGTGCGGGAGCATTGATGCGATGACATTGAGAGCGCAGATCTGAACAAAAACATCAAACATACCACAATATATCCAAAAATGGCCTATAACTAACTATAACCATTCAATTCACTCAAGTTAGCATATATCACATAAAATACTATATAAACTCTTTATTATTTACTTGAAAGAGAGCAAATACTAAGTTTAAACATATGAAATACTCTATATAAAATAGAGTTATCACACCCCCAAACTTAAACCATTGCTTGTCCATGTAAGTAATGACAAAGACAAACTATTAAAAACTATAATTCTAGAAAAATAGATCAGTTTGATTTGGATTTTTCATGAGGAGTTCCCTATGAACTTCATTTATCAACAACTTTTCTTGTGCCTTTATTTCTTCAAAACCACCAAAGTTATTCAAACTCTTTTGTGTGTGTGTGAACCCACTGAGTTGAGATTGGTTCCAAGACTAAGTGAAAAAATTTCCTCCTAGCCTTTGAAAGGATTGGTTCATCTTTGGTCACACCAAAATATTTTTCAAAAGAGAGTTTAGACTCACAAAATTTTCTCAAGTGTTGGGGAGTTCTAATTTCAAAGGACTTGATTGAATCTTTCAAAGCTTTTTGAGCCAATGCAATTTTCTATTTTTTTGTGTGGATCTTTTTGTGCAAATGCAATACTTCTTTGAAGTGTTTTTATGCATTGATTTTTTTTTGCATTTTGCTTTT
This sequence comes from Oxytropis ochrocephala, assembly GCA_020916435.1. Lineage (NCBI taxonomy): Eukaryota > Viridiplantae > Streptophyta > Magnoliopsida > Fabales > Fabaceae > Oxytropis > Oxytropis ochrocephala. The sequence goes on from CM037095.1 coordinate 49,762,362, forward strand.
TCTTGATGCGGTTTGCGGTGATCTGATTTACTGACTTGATAATGCTTTTTCTTTTTCTAGCTCATATTACCTTCCTCACCGACCTCGGATGCAAATGCACTTTGCACAGTCTTTGACCTCCAGATGCATATATTTTTCTTTGCACTTTGGCACAGAGTTGATTTATTGAACTATCCTCCAGATACATTTATTCTGCATGGCATGTGTCTTTGACTCTCAGATGCATTCATGTACTTAAGCACAGTATAGTTTCAAAAGATTCGAGATATGGCTTGTCCACATTTTTGTTTTCTTTTTCTACATTGTTTACTCTTTACACTTTTGAAATTCAGCCTTTGTTTTCATAAAACACCCCCAAACTTAATTCTTTAAGCTCTTCTTTCTTTTTAGTAAAGCTTTGTTTTGACCTAAGCTTACCAAAAATTCCCTTGCATCAGATTGATCTTTTAAATAGCAAGGTTCTTTTCACAAACTCAGTTTTGATGTGTTGAAGTAAAAATAATTTTGGTTTTTCTAAGAAATAAGGCTTCTTTTTCTCTTTTTCATCATTGAAATTCCATCCATAGGGCTTTCACCATATTTTTGAAAAACTGATCTTTTCTAAAAAATATTTAGATACTACTTTGTTAAGTACATCTAATATTTAAACAAACTAAAAACTACTTTAAAACATATATATTTACTAAATAAAACATTTAATTTAAACACACAACATATTAGATAGAAACAAACATAATTAAACATAACATGCAAATCCCCCCCCAAACTTAAGGGGTTGCAGTGCCCTCACTGCAAATTTGTTCAGAAAAGACAAATCATTTGTTCAAAATAGGGGAGAGGGATTAGTACAACCAGGGAAATAGTTCAAAACAGAATTAACACAAGTTATAGCAGTAGTAGATGAAAACATGTAAATGATACTCATTTCTTGGCTCCACTCCTAATTCTGGTGCTTTGCCTGGATGGAGGAGTGTGTTTCACCTTCTGCTTCTTCTCCTTGGGCTTGCTAGGTGTTGCTTCTGTAGGTGCAGATGCACCTCCTACTTCTGGTGTAGTTGCAGGAATTTCTTCTGGAATTGATGCAGGTGCATCAGTCTTGACTGCATCAGATTTCTTCCTCTTTGGTGTTAATTTTGCTGCTTCCTGCGAGTTGCTTGAAGAACTTTCGAGTGTTGTGCGAGCATCCCTCTTCATTTAGCCATTTCTTCCGAGAACCATTTTAATTGTTGCTTCATCATGCACAGTTGTTGCATTGTTGTGATGCAGTGACAAGTGATCTGAGAGCATCACTCTGCATCTCAACAGTTTGAGTTACTGTCTCTTTTGCAGATGATTCTTCAATTTTATCTCCTTTGTCGAGTCCTTCTTCTTCTCTTTCCTGCAAAATCTCTTTCTCAAGAGCAGAAACAATATTTGAAATAATGTTGCTTGGGTTAGAAGGTCGCTGGTCAGTGCTGTTGGCATAATGAGGGGTTTGTTACGAGATTGGTTCTTACTGTGTGAGTTGTTTCTTGTGTTTCTTTTCTTGGAGAGGGTGGTGGAGGGGTTGTTTGTGGTGGTGATTGTGATAGGACTGGTGGATCATTGAGGGAGGGTAATGGTGATTTTGGAATGGAGGAGGATTCTTGTTCCTCTTCTTCTTCATCAATTTCCTCATCACTTTCTTCCTCCTCTTCTTCTTCTAACTCCTTATCCATTTCTTTTAATTCCTCATCCTCAGCTTCAGATTCAGAATCATACAATTCTTCCACAACAGGTTCTACCACAACCTTCTTCTGCACTTTGAATTGCTTCCTAGTCACCTTTTTCTTGGTGCTAGGTTCTCCTACTTTCTCCTTACCTTTTCCTTCTTCATCAGCCTCTTTCTCCTCTTCTTCTTCTTCACCTTCACTTCTCAGTACCCAACTTGGGAATTCAGGGGCATTCATTTGGCCCACAAGATCAAAGATCTTGTCAAAGACCAATTGAAGCGATCATGTTGATCATTACGAAATTTCGGTGGACCGCCCGCTTACGCATGTAATGCTCTTGCATTGCAGTGTGCAGTGGCCTCTTACATTTCTCAACTTCTCCTTCACTTCAAAGACTCAAATTACTGTGGGGAAATTTTCTTTGTTCATTAGCAGCTATAGGGACTCCTTCTTTCATGCATAGTTCAAGTAATAAGACAAAGGAAAAAAGAAATCCCTTTGATTTATTTGAACATGCAAGAATTTCCCTAGCAATCAATCTACCTATGTCTACATGTCCCTCAGAGAGAATTGTATCTAGCAAGATCAATCTCTCTTTGGTCATAGCATATGTATGTGATGTAGGTAGAATTGAATTGGCTATGAACAAATGCCAATTACCTAATGCATTTACCAAATAGTTACTCCTAAGCTTAATTTCATTAGGTGTGAATTTTTCCCAAGCAGGACCACAGTATAGCAATCCTACTCCTTATTTCTTCCATTTCTTTCTTAAAGGCATTTGCCACTCTATTCTCAAAATCATTTCCATTATATTTCAGCATATAATGTTCATTTAATTTCTTGGCATGGAAGTGTACAAGTTTACCTCTCACCATGGAAGTGTAGGAATGTTCTGCTCCTTCTTGTGGTGTGATGCCAGCATAGAATTCTCTCACTATGTCTTCAATATAGCCTCCTCTTGGTAGCACGAAGTGGTCCCAATTGAGATTGGCCACCTTTGTTGACATGAATGATGGGCTTGCCTTCTTCAAATCATACCTCTCTCGGGCAATAGATGCATGTTCCATAGATGAACATTGTCATCAGTTCTGATTGATGATTCTTTGGCTTTCCCTTTCCTTGATGATGATGATCCTGCATGCATGGCTTTCTTCTCTTTTTGTGGAGTTTTGGCCTGCCTGCCTGATGATTTCTGTGCTGATTGCTTCTTCACCATTGTAATGAATTTCTAGGTTTTTGATTGCTTGTGTGTTTTGGAAAAGATTGGATTGAGAATGAGAAGATTGATTTGTGTTTTGGATGAGAGAATTTGTGAGAATTTTGCGAATGAAGGGGGTACTTGGTAACAATGAAGGCTTTATGTTTTGGGGAAGAGGAAGTTAGTGGATTTATTAGGTAGCCGTTAGCATTGCGTGCTACGCATGCATCTTGCCAAGTGTCTTGCTTTGGCTACCAATGTGTCATTAATCTTACTTAACCTCCTTTGATCTTCCTGAAGCCTTTTGATTCACACTTAACCAATTTTCTTCAAGTTTATAATTTTTACGATCACGGTACGTTTTCCTCAATGCGGGTGCATTTGATGCACATTTGCATTAGTTTCTGCATTTCTGCAAAACAACTAAAAACATAAAATTGCACAAAAATAATTAAAAACAATGGGTTGCCTCCCATTAAGCGCTTGTTTTAAGAGTCTTGTCAGCCTGACTACCTCTTTTCATTTAGAGATTTTGCAAATGGGTGGTGGTTTTGTCTCTCACCACATGTTCACCATAGTACATTTTAACTCTCTGACCATTCACCTTGAAGACAGTATTTGAGGTTTTATCAAATAAGTCTACTGCTCCATGTGGATAAACCTTTATCAACTTAAATGGTCCTGACCACCTTGACCTTAGTTTTCCAGGAAATAGCTTCAACCTAGAGTTGTATAGCAGAACTAGTCCTCCTTCTTTTAATTCTCTATTGTGAATTTTCTTGTCATGCCATTTCTTAGTCTTAGCTTTGTAGATTTCAGCATTCTCATAAGAGGTTTGCCTAATTTCTTCTAACTCATCAAGCTCTATCATTCTCTTTTTACCTGCCTTGTTCAAATTGAAATTGAGCTTCTTGATAGCCCAATAGGATTTGTTTTCCAATTCTACAGGTAAATGGCATGCTTTTCCATAGACTAATTTGTAAGGGGACATTCCTAAGGGTGTTTTGAATCTTTGTTCTATATGCCCATAAAGCATCATCCAAATGTAAAGACCAATCTTTCCTATTTGGACTTACCATTTTTCTAGCATTCTCTTAATTTCCCTATTGGATAGTGCGCTTGTCCACTAGTTTGAGGATGGTAGGCTGTAGCTATCTTATGCTTAACTCCATACTTAGCTAGAAGGTTTTCTATGATCTTATTGCAAAAGTGTGAACCTTCATCATTAATGATAGCTCTAGGAGTTCCAAATCTAGTGAATATATTTCTTTGCGAGAAACTTACTCACCGATTTAGCATCATTATTAGGTAATGCTCTGCCTCTACCCATTTGGATACATAATCAACAGCTACTAAGATATATAAATTGCCAAAAGAGGGTGGAAAAGGTCCCATGAAATCCATGCCCCAAACATCAAATAATTCAATTTCTAAAATATTTGTTCTAGGCATTTCATGCTTATCAGAAATATTTCTGCTCTTTGACATTTATCACGATATTTGACCAATAAATATGAATCTTTAAATAAAGTAGGCCAAAAATAACCGATTGTAATACCTTATTCTTTGTTCTAGTACTTCCAAAGTGTCCTCCATAAGGTGCGTGAGAATGGCAATGCTGAAAGCCTTTGCTTGTTGCTCCTCTTCAGGTATGCATTTCCTCATTAATTGATCAGGGCACATCTTGTAAAGGAATGGATCATCCCAATAGTATTGCTTAACCATGTGGAAGAACTTTCTCCTTTGTTGATATGTCATACTCACTGGTACTACTTTGCTTGCAAGGAAATTGACAATATCGTGAACCATGGTGCGAGATGCATTTGATGCTCTGCATTGCTTATAGCAAATGCGGTTTCATGTTTTGCATTGATTGTGATTGCCAATAGTTTTTCATCGGAAAACTCTCCTTGATTTCATTTCCTTGTATACCAAGTGATTCTCCTTCAATCCTTGATAAATGGTTACGCTACTTGGTTTTCTACTCCTTTCTTGTCTCTAATTTCAAGATCAAATTCTTGTAGGAGTAGAATCCACCTTATCAACCTTGGTTTTGCATCCTTCTTTGAAATTAGATACTTAATGGCGAGTGATCAAGTATAGACAATAATCTTAGTGCCAACTAAGTATGATCGAATTTTTCAAATGCAAATACCACGACTAATAATTCCTTTTTCAGAATGTGTAGTTCACTTGAGCTTCAATTAATGTTTTGCTAGCATAATATATGGAATGAAAGACCTTATCATATCTTTGCCCTAGGATTGCTCCCTCTTTGCAAAGTCACTAGCATCACACATTAATTCAAATGGCCTGCTCCAATCTGGAGTTACTATAATTGGTGCTGTCACCAATGCCTTTTTAAGCTTGTCAAAAGCTTCTATACAAAAGTTATCAAAGATAAATTCTACATCATGTTGCAAAAGCATACATAATGGTTTTGAGATTTTTGAAAAGTCTTTGATAAACCTTCTATAGAAACCAGCATGGCCTAAGAAGCTCCTGATACCTTTAACTGTATTTGGTGGTGGTAAATTCTCAATGACATCAACTTTAGCTTTGTCTACCTCTAGACCTTTCTTTGAAATCCTATGTCCTAGCACTATGCCTTCTTGTACCATGAAATGGCACTTTTCCCAGTTTAAGACTAAATTTGTTTCTTCACATCTCTTGAGAATTTGTTCCAAGTTTGTTAAGCAAACTTGAAATGTCTCTCCAAAGATAGAGAAATCATCCATGAATACTTCCATTGATTGCTCAATGAAATCTGAGAAAATAGACATCATGCATCTTTGGAATGTAGCAGGTGCATTACATAAGCCAAATGGCATTCTCCTAAAAGCAAAAGTACCATAAGGGCATGTAAAGGTGGTTTTGTGTTGATCCTTAGGCTCAATGGCTATTTGATTATAGCCTGAGTAGCCATCTAGGAAACAATAAAATTCTTTCCCTGCTAATCTATCTAGCATTTGGTCTATGAATGGTAAAGGAAAGTGATCCTTTTTGGTAGCTTTGTTGAGTTTTCTGTAATCCATACAGATTCTCCACCCTGTGACAGTTCTTGTTGGTATCAACTCATTCTTTTCATTGGCTATCACTGTCACACCCCCTTTCTTTGGTACACATTGGACAGGGCTTACCCAAGCAGCATGCGATATAAGGGTATATGATTCGACATCTAGCCACTTAATTATTTCCTTTTTCACAACCTCTTTCATGATAGGATTTAGTCTTCTTTGACTCTCTATGCTGTTTTTGGAATTTTCTTCCAAAATGACTCTGTGCATGCATATAGAAGGACTAATTCCTTTGATATCTGCCATTTGCCAACCTATAGCTTTGGTATGCTTCTTGAGAGTACTAATGAGATCACTCTCCTGTTTTGATGTTAAATCAGAAGCAATGATAACAGGTAAAGTCTCATTTGCTCCTAAGAATGCATACTTAAGGTGTTCAGGCAGTATCTTCAATTCTAATTTAGGAGATTGTTCTATTGAGGGTAAGTTCTTCTTGAGAGTTGGATCTTCAAGATTGAGTGGTTCATAAGTCCTAGCCCATACTTCCTTACAAGAGTTTTCTATTGGCGATTCTCTTTTCTAGTATTTCAAACATCTAGCAATGCAAATTTGCATCTAATGCATCTGCATTGGCTAAGTGATCATACTGCTTGTAAAATTGTTTTTCTACCAATTGATCTAGAGAGAATAAGGATGAACACTCTTCTGTTTCCTCTGAAGGATACTTCATAGCATTCATTACATTGAATTTGATCTCTTGATCATTCACTCTCATAGTGAGTTCACCTTCTACGCACATCAATTATGGTTTTACCGGTTGCTAAAAATGGTCTACCTAGGATAATAGGCACTTCCTTATACGCATCAAAATCAAGGATAACAAAATCTACAGGAATACAAATTGATCTATCGCTAATTGAAGTGTCACGGTGGTTGGTTTTGCATTTCCTATTTCTAGCTGGTCAAAAATAGATTTAGGCATCAAGTTGATGCTTGCACCTAAATCACATAAAGCTTTACTGAAAGTATAGGATTTTCCTATGGAAAATGGAATTGTAAAACTACTGGATCCTTCAATTTCCTAGGGATCTTATTTTGCATAAGCAAACTACAATCTTTGATCATGGCAATTGTTTCAAATTCACCTAATCTTCTTCTCTTAGTAAGCACATCCTTCATGAATTTTGCATAATTTGGCATTTGTTGGAGGCTTCTACTAAAGGAACATTGATGTGTAATTGTTTTAGTACCTCTAAGAATTTACCAAACCGCTTCTCCTCATGTGCTTTTTCAGTCTTTGAGGGTAAGGAGGAGGAGGGTATTCAGTACTAACTTAGGTAGTGGACTTTGAACTTCTTGTGATGCAGAGCACTAGATGCTACTGCATTGGTTTCTTTTGATTTTTGCTTTTTCTCCCTTTTCTACACTTTCCTTCTTAGTTAACTCTACCGGATCCTTACCACTTCTCAATGAAATAGCCTTAACCTGCTCTTTTCCTTTGGTTTGGGAAGGAGTAAGCTTCAGATTTGAAGGTAAGGCACCTTGTGGCCTTTGATACTGAGTGTGGCTAATTGACCAACTTGATTCTCTAAGTTCTTGATGGAAGCATCTTGGGTTTGTCTAGCAGTTCTAGATTCACCTATGAATGCTTTAAGCATGGTTTCTAGAGAATTCTCGAGTGGTAGGTTGAGAGTTTCTTTGGTTATTTTGAGTGGGAATCTGGTGGGTTGATTGGTGTAGTTGGAGCGGTTCTAGAGTGCGAGTGCTTTGTTGTTGCTCCATCTAAAATTTGGGTGATCTTTCCAACCGGGATTATAAGTGTTGGAATAAGGGTTGTTATTCCTATTATAACCTACATAATTTACAGAGATAGGGTTGCTAGAACACTCCTCATACAAGTGACCTCCTCCACAGTACACACACAACTAGGTGTGCCTGGAGGTACTTGTTCTGCTCTGCTGCATGATGCTTTACGGTGATGCTTGTTTGCATTAGATGCTTGATAGCATTGCGAAGTGAAGTTTTTCATCAAATTAGCTAGAGTGGCTACTTGAGCAGATAGAGGCGGATATATCATTAATTTCATGTACCCACGATGGTTTCTTTTGGGCACTTACCCTCTCAGTAGGCCAACTAGAGCTATTAGCTGCTATTCTATCAATTAATTCACATGCTTCATTGTATGACAGATTTAATAACACTCCACCAGATGATGCATCAAGCATTATTCTGGTTTGAGGTTCTAAACCATTATAAAATGTTTCCATTTGAATAATAATGAGTAAACCATGATGAGGACATTTTCTCAAAAGTTCCTTCCATCTTTCCCATGCTTCAAATAAAGACTCAAACTCTTTTTGTCTAAAAGATGTAATATCATTTCTTAACTTTGGCATTTTTGATAGGTGGGAAATATTTTCCTAAAAATTTTTCAGCCATTTCATTCCATGAATGAATAGAGTTAGGCTCTAAAGAATTTAGCCAAGCCTTGGCTCTATCTTTCAAAGAATATGGAAATAACCTTAATCTAAATGCATTTTCACTGACACCAGGTAAAATAAAATTACTACATACTTCTAGAAATTGCCTTAAATGCAAATGAGGATCTTCATGAGGAGATCCTCCAAATTGACCAATAGTTTGAAGCATTTGAAACATCATAGGCTTAAATTCAAAATGCATGGCATCAATATGAGGTCTGTTTATACTAGTTTGCATGTTTTGATGATCAAATCGAGCATAATCCTCATAGGTCTATCTCTATCATTAATCATACCTATGTGATCCATGTGGATGAGATTTTCTCTATGAACTTCTTCTTGAGAGCATCTTTGTGATCCGGGGCCTCCCCTTACTGCGAGTGTGGCCTTGAGCTTTGTTCTTCTTGAAAGACATGTTCTTTGGCTTGTTGATTACATTTTTGGAGTCTTAGCAATCTCTGAATTTTCTTTCTATTTCTAAATCTAAACTATATTCAGAGTTTTGTTTACAGTTACTGTACATATACTAAGTATCATGTACTTTGGTTGTGAAACTCTAAAAACAGAATTTATATACAACACTAAATTACTCAATATCAGAATTTTAAAAAGAATTTACTTCAATCCCCGGCAACGGCGCCAAAAACTTGGTGTGTGGAATATGCCACATACACTTGAGTGCAAGTATACACTGTCCAAAAACAAGTAGTAAAAAAGATCGAACCCACAGAGATTGAAAAACTCACTTTTAAAACAAATATAAAGTAATAAAGTGTAAAGTCACTAAGTAATAAAATAATTTTGGATTTTGTTGATGATCACAATTAAGTTAGAAAACTAAGAAAGAATGTTGATAGTGTAAAAGAGAAAAGCTAGTTGGAATGTCTTCATCAAGTAATTTACTTAAAAGTGTATGATGCAGTATGTGATGATGTAACTTTGAATCTTTGTTGCATTAGCTATGTGCCTTTCGGTCACTTTCTTCAGAGTTTCATTACCAGCTCTTATGATCCTTGTTCTATGCAGTAAAGAAAGGGGTGTTAGTGCCAATCTTGCCTCCTAACAAGTATCACTTTGCTTAAGTGAATTCACTCTTGTATTTTAAGTACCCACAATTATCCTATGGACTATACTATCCTATGTCTAGGACTTAGCATGGTTTTCACAAAGTTTTCTTTATGTAAAACACTCACCCATATTAGTTCTTGAGTTCTTAATTGTAAGCCATGTCTGGTCATTTACAAATCTACTTATTCTAAGTGATCAAGTTCAAAATAAGTTTTGAAAAGATTATCAAGCAAGAACTAAAGTACAAACATACATACATGCAACATACTTACTTAAAAGCTCATTAAAAGATTAGAACATTCCAACTAAGAAAGGTTTAGCTAACAAGAGACATTGCAAGATATATATAAACTGAATAGACCATGTTTATATATATAGAAATCACAAAAGAGAAACAACAAGAGTAAAGTTACAAATGTTGAAAACCTTTGTATGAAGTCTTCTAGCAATGCACTAGCATTACTCCTTAGCACTATACAAACACTATGAAAATGAGTAAAGGAGGAATTATGAATTCCTTCCTCTTCCTCTAAAAATATAAAAACTAACTATGTATATTGAAATTTTGATCTAACTTATGGATAGTGATATATCTCCAAATGAAGATGTGAGGTCCTTTTATAGCCTTCAAGTGAGGTGCTTCCTTTCTTCATGTTGAAGTCATCTTGAGTGGATCATAGCATTTGTAGTTGCTTTTTTGAAGTTAATCCCATGTTGAAATCTTTGACTTGATATATAGGGCGGTTCCATGGTGATAGAACATGTGTCCCTATGTTGGTGACTCTTCAAAGCTAAGCCTATAGCTATGTGTGAATGGTAGGCGCCTACTATACATTGTTGGATGGCATCGAGGCAAGCGGCGGGGTCATCACATTGCATGTGGATGCATATGAAACAGGCTGCTTATTCACCAAGTTGCGCAGAATTGATGCAAGATCAGTGCAGGAGCATTGATGCAGACATCATTGAGACTGCACTGAACAAAAACATCAAACATACCACAATATATCCAAAAATGGCCTATAACTAACTATAACCATTCAATTCACTCAAGTTAGCATATATCACATAAAATACTATATAAACTCTTTATTATTTACTTGAAAGAGAGCAAATACTAAGTTTAAACATATGAAATACTCTATATAAAATAGAGTTATCAGACCGCCCAGTTCTATGTTGACGGCTGGCGAGTCGAAGGCATGGAGAAAGACGAAAATATAGCGACCTGGCATGACGAGGTGAATTCACGATGTATCGGGTCGTCTTTGAGCGGATGGGGATCGTCCCTCCTTTTACGAAGTTTCAAAGGCAAGCCCTTCGATACCTTAAGGTCGCCCCCTCTCAGCTAAATCCGAATGCTTGGGCGTTCCTGCAAGGGTTCGAAGATGTTTTGACAGCGCTCGGCGCGGCGGTCTCCTTGAGGTTATTTTTACGCTGATGGAGATGAGTTACCTTTTACGAGCACAGTACCGAGGGGCTCGCAAGGAGGCCGTTTCTTTGAAGAACAAGTCGCAATACAACTTTTTCAAGCCGTACATGGAGTCTCTGCCAAGCGGGTGGAAAAACGATTTCTTCTGGACTGTTCCTTATACGAAGGAGGCAATAAAAGGGATAGCCACCTTGATACCCGAGAAGATTGCCGGGACGCCGCTTGTGCCGACCGTTTGGTCGTCCGACCACTTTTTAAAGAAACCGGGAGGCGTACTCTTTTAAGGAAATTGAGCTCAATATTGGGGATATTGACACGATCCGCAGACTCAGGCGGTTTGCCTCTCGCGTCCCAGGGGGTCGCATCAAAATCAATAAGATCGTTGACGCCCGAGGCATGGAGGCCGTCAAAGCTGCTATTGGTAGATGTTTGCTAAGATCTTGCTTTTGTGCAGTATATTTTGTATTACTTCTAAGTCGCTTTTTTCTTCTTGCAGTTGACATGGCAGGCGTTCAAGATTTTGATTTCTTTAACAAATGGACAGGTGAAGACGGCGAAGGCTCTCCCTCCAACCCATCGGCCGCAGAAGCTGCTGAGGGAGACGCCCCACAACAGGAGGTCGTTAACGAGGCGTTGCTTATCGATTTGGAAAACCCAGCGGCCAAAACTCCCAGTGCTGACAGACGAATCCTCAATCTCAGTCCTGTTTCTGCTGAGAAAACGAACAAATGGGGACGCCAAGAGGACGGTGGCCCGCATGAGAAGAAAAAGCACAAACATCATAAGAGTAAAGGTCATTCAAGTCGGTCGTCCAATCTCGACTGCTTTCGGTCTTAGTGATGATGATGCGCCCGCTTTAAAGAAGAGCCCTTCAAAGTGATAGGCGACGTTATGAAAGCGGCCAGCCAGCTCTTTGCAAAGTATCAAGAGGAGAGTCCGAGCGCTGGCGGTAGGCGAGCTATTTATAAAATTTCTTATCTTGAAGACGACACATCAGACAAAAATTTTAAACTATCCTCTGCTTTATCTAAATTGATAGTTACGTAGAAGAGCGGTTGGAGCCGCTTAAGAAGATTGAAGAGCTCGAGCCGAAAGCCCAACAGTCGCCACTTACGAGCAAAAGCTTCAAGATGCAGAAACTCAAATGGCGCGCCTTAACACTTACAAAAGCGAGCCGGAGAAGGCGTGACGACGCGATCATTTGCGCGAGGATAAAGCGGTCATTGAAAAGACCCGAAGGCCGACGGCACCTTTTAAGTTTGCAAGTTCGCGAGCCGCTATTCGCAATGGCTCGTTCTAGGGCACGCGATGGCACCTTTGTAAGTTTGCAAGTTCGCAGGCGCTATTATTCGCGCGGCTCGTTCTAGAGGCGCGCGATGGCACCTTTGTAAGTTTATGGGTCGCTACTCTAAGGCGGCTCGCATTTTACCATTCGGTGGCCCTTTATAATTTACGAGCCGCTACTCGGGCGGCTCGCATATTACCATTCGATGGCACTTTATAATTTACGAGCCGCTACTCGGCGGCTTGCACATTACCATTCGATGGCACTTTATAATTTTCGGGCCGCTACTCGGAGCGGCTCGCATATTACCATTCGATGGCACTTTATAATTTACGAGCCGCTACTCGGAGTGGCTCGCATTTTACCATTCGATGGCACTTTATAATTTACGGGCCGCTACTCGGAGCGGCTCACATTTTACCATTCGATGGCATTAGTCAACTCGGTGACATCTCGGTCGCTCTATTGCTACTTGCATGATGACCGACCGGTCATACAATCGTGCATGAGATAAACAACAAGTTTTTAAAAGGTCGGGCCTCTGTAAAAAACCCCTGTGGGGAAAAAGAGCGCCCGCCTGCTTTTCATTAATTTCTGATCGTTTGAAACATGCTTGGCATTTATACATAGTATTTCCTCAGTTTTTCTGCGTTCCACGTCCTAGGGATGGTCGCCCCATTCATGGTCTCTAACTCATAAGCTCCCTTGCCTGTTTTGTTGATTATGCGGTAAGGTCCTTCCCAATTTGGTGCGAGCTTCCCTTGCCGAGCGTTCTTGTTTCCCACGTCCGCCCGCCTGAGGACGAGCTGACCAATTGAGAATTCCCTTTTCGCGCGCGAGTTATATCTTGCGGCGACCTTACGCTTGACTAGTTGTTCTTTGAGAGAAGCTTTGGTTCGTAGCTCGTCTACTAGATCGAGCTCTTCTCTGGTGGCTCGCTCATTTTCTGCTGCAGCCGGTGGGTTGGTCGCCCTCCAAATTAATTCGCCCATCTCGATTGGAATTACGGCGTCCATACCATAGACTAACCTGAAAGGCGATTCACCCGTGGTCGAATGAGGGGTCGTTCGGTACGCCCAAAGGACCGACTGTAACTCCTCTACCCAATTACCTTTGGCCTCGTCTAACCTTCTCTTCACCCCTCGCAAGATGACCCTGTTGGCCGCCTCTGCCTGGCCGTTGGTTTGCGGATGTTCCACCGAAGTGAAGCGTTGTTTCACTCCCAGGTCGGCCAACATCTCTCCAAATTTCCTGTCTGCAAATTGCGTCCCATTGTCCGTTATCAATTGTTGGGGAACGCCAAACCGGGCTAACACGTTGCGGCTAAAAAATTTGCTCACTTTAGTTCTTTGTGATCGTTGCAAGAGGCTCGGCCTCGATCCATTTGGTGAAATAATCCACTGCTACGATCGAAATTTAAATTGGCACCGGGGGGGGTGGGAATGGAGAGAGATCCATCCCCACCGTGCAAACGCCGAGGGGCGTGAGGCTCTGTAGTTCGGAGGCGGGGCGATGTGGGCGTCTGCGTGAATTTGACACTTGTTGCACTTTTTGAACCAAGCTTTTAGCGTCCTCCTCCATGGTTGGCCAATAGAAACCCGCTCTCAAAGCCCGTTTCGCTATGGAGCGACCTCCCTAGTGACTGGCACATAACCCTTCATGGATGTCTCTTAAAACATGGTCCGCCGTGACGTCAAGCACCTCAACGGTGGGGATGAGAAACCTCTTCTATAAAGTTTTCCTTGAACTACGGAATACTTTGTTGCCCGCTGCCTTAAAAGTTTTGCCTCCTTTTGGTCGTCTGGCTCTGCACCGTTCAAGATATATTGTAACTAGTAGCATACCCGTGCATACGCACGGGGTGTCGTCGTGTTTTTTTTTTTATTTTTATGAATGAACGTTACCCCATGAAAATAAAGACAAAATTAAAGTAGATAATAAATAAGTTTCAAATAAAAAATAGATAAATATAAAAATGTAAAAGTATCATTTAAAAACAATCTATGCATTTATCCCGTATTTTTTATATATCAGTGCAATTATCTTGATATATATATATATATATATATATATATATATATATATATATATAATCGCAGTTATATATCCCCGTATTTTTTTTATATATCAGTAAAGTTATCCTGTGTTTTTTAAATATTAGTGCAATTATCTCATAGTCTCAATTGATTATTTGAGTTTATTAGTAGATAGTAATAGATAGATAGATATTAGATTATCAATAAGAAATATTTATCCCGTGTTTTTTTATATATCAGTGGCAATTATTTGTCATTTTTATTTATTAGTGACAAATATTTGCCACATGTGTTTTAAATTATCAGTTCGGTTATCCCGTGTTTAAATTATCAGTGCAATCATTTCTTAGGTATTAGTGACAATTATTTGTCATTTTTAATTATCAATGACAAATATTAATCTCGTATTTTTATATATCGATTGCAATTATCCCGTAGTTTCAATTGTTATATATCACCGCAGATTATCTCGTAGTAAAGAGAGATATGATTATCAATAAGAAATATTTGTTTTAAATATTAATCGAGTAGTTTAAATAGTCATTAAATCTTCTTGTTTTTTAGATAGTAGCTAGATTTATAGTGGTCTTCACAAATTTTAATTATTAATGACAAATATTAACCCTGCGTTTTTATATATTAGTGCAGTTATCCCGTGTTTTTTTATATATCATTGTAGTTATCTCGTAGTTTCAATTGATTATTTTAAAGATTGGTAGATTATAGTAGATAGTAAAAGTTAGATAGTAGATTATTAATAAGAAATATTTATTTAAAATATTAATAAGTAGTTTAAATAGTCATTAAGTCTTCTTATTTTTTAGATAGTAGGTTTGTAGTAGTAGTCTTCAAAAAATTTAATTATCAATGACAAATATTAATCTCGTATTTTTTTTATACATAGTAAAAGATAGACTGTGTAAACCGATTTAGGAGAGAAAAATAAAATTTTAAGGTGATAATTTTTTTAGTGTGAAGTGATAAGAGAAAAAAAATAATTGTTTATGGGAAAAATAAAATGAAAAAAGGAAGAAAAACAATGTAGGAGAAAAGTGAAAAGGAGGAAAGAGAGTGTAAGAAGAAAGAGAAAAAAGGAAGAAAGAGAGTGTAAGAAAAAGTGAAAAGAAGAAAAAGAGAGAAAGAGTGAGTAATGACACTTTTACTCTTAAATTATATATGTGTTCTGTTAATAAGAGATCTAAATTGGTAATTTCATAGGAGGTTTGTTTGTATAAATAGATATTAGATAGATTGGTAATTTCATAGGAGATATGTTTGTATAAATAGTATTAGATTAGATTAGTTTAGATTAGATTATATTAGATAGATTGGTAGATTATAGTAGATAGTAAATGATGAATAGTAGATTATCAATAAGAAATATTTATTCCGTGTTTTTTTATATATCAGTGACAATTGTCATTTTTTAAGTATTAGTGAAAAATATTTGTCCCGTGTGTTTTAAATATTAATCAGTTTAAATATTCAATAAGTCTTCTTGTTTTTTTAGATAGTGAGTTTATAGTAGTCTTAAAAAATTATAATTATCAATGGCAAATATGAATCTCGTATTTTTTTATATATTAGTGCAGTTATCCCGTGTTTTTTATATATATCAGTGCAGTTATCTCGTAGTTTCATTTGATTATTTTCTTTGATTAGTAGATTATAGTAGATAGTAAAAGTTAGATAGTAGATTATTAATAAGAAATATTTATTTAAAATATTAATAAGTAGTTTAAATAGTCATTAAGTCTTCTTATTTTTTAGATAGTAGGTTTGTAGTAGTAGTCTTCAAAAAATTTAATTATCAATGAAAAATATTAATCTCGTATTTTTTTATATATTAGTGCAGTTATCCTGTGTTTTTTTATATATTATTGCAGCTATCTCGTAGTTTCAATTGATTATTTTTGTTGATTAGTAGATTATAACAGATTGTAAAAGATAGACTGTGTAAACCGATTTTGGAGAGAAAAAATAAACTTTTAAGGTGATAATTTTTTTAGTGTGAAGTGATAAGAGAAAGAAAATAATTGTTTATGGGAAAAGTAAAATGAAAAAAGGAAGAAAAATAGTGTAGGAGAAAAGTGAAAAAGAGGAAAGAGAGTGTAAAAAGAAAGAGAAAAAATGAAGAAAGAGAGTGTAAGAGAAAAGTTAAAAGGAAGAAAGAGAGTGTAAGAAAAAGTGAAAAAAGTAAGAAAGAGAGTGTAAGAAGAAAAAGAGAGAAATAGTGAGTAATGACACTTTTACCCTTAAATTACATATGTGTCATGTTAATAAGATATCTAAATTGGTAATTTCATAGGAGGTTTGTTTGTAATGGGAAAAGTAAAATGAAAAAAAGGAAGAAAAATAGTGTAGGAGAAAAGTGAAAAAGAGGAAAGAGAGTGTAAAAAGAAAGAGAAAAAAGGAAGAAATAGAGTGTAAGAGAAAAGTTAAAAGGAAGAAAGAGAGTGTAAGAAAAAGTGAAAAAAGTAAGAAAGAGAGTGTAAGAAGAAAAAGAGAGAAAAAGTGAGTAATGACACTTTTACCCTTAAATTACATATGTGTCATGTTAATAAGATATCTAAATTGGTAATTTCATAGGAGGTTTGTTTGTATAAATAGATATTAGATATGGGGGTGATCCAATCTTTTAAAGGGTCAATGCATAGACATGAAGCAGGCTTATCGATCTTGGTCGCCACAGACGGTCGAGTGAGGGTTTCTTGTATCAAGCTTCGGTGGTTCCCGGGCACTTTGGTGCTAGCCAGCTTCGAGAGAATGTCTGCTCGGACGTTTTCTGTTCTTGGGACGTGCTTCACCTCAGCCCGGTCGAATTTACTGAGCAACTCCCTTACCTTAGCCAGGTAATGCTTCAATATTTCATCTTTGGTATTGTAACACCCCGATTCTACCCCATTCATTTATTTAATTATCAGAGTGTGAAAAGAACAACCAGCATGCATCAGAGCGTTACACATCAACATTTAAACTCAACATTTAAACGACATTAATAGTCAAATTTGGTCTTTCATTAAGGCGGCGAATAAGTACGTAGCACAACTCAAAATTCATCACAACGTTGCGGAATATAATGATCTATCACATGCATAATCTCAACCAACAACTTAGTGTAAAATACACTTCATATAAAACAATAAGCGCAAATAGAATGATAGTCTAAAGTAAAAGCGACAAAATCAACGGTGTTCGTCTATCCCCGGTGCTACGTATCGGGCGACTCGAAATCGACTCTAAATAGGAAGGAGAGAAGGTCCTTCACTCGCGACTACCTGCATGTCACCCACGTAGGGGTAACATTAAAACAGAGAAAGGGTGAGTCCAACAACATAAAGGATTATATGATAAGTAATATGTAAGGTCTCAGCAACTATAAGTACTAGTCATAACAACGTACAAGAGCAACCACTGTCAACAGCACAACAGGCAATACATTTAAACTACGACGTCAATCAACAGCACCTCGACATGAAACTATGTATGAAATGCAACCCACAACACGGGTATATGCATGTGGTACCATTCAACATAAAACAACCTTTGTGGCTTCAACTTCAACACTTTGAGCAGAGCTCCAAGACCGCAGCCTTCAACAGGGGGTATGCATATGCCATGCGATGGGACTCATGAACAACGCAACAAGAACAACGACACGGACCCTTCAACAACAACAACAACTTAAATAAAGGTCTCATGGACCCACAACACAACAACCTGGTTTGGTCTCACCGACCCAACAACAACAACAACAACTTAAATAAAGGTCTCATGGACCCCCTGGCAAAGAACAACAAAGACTTAATATTTACTCTCTCATTTACAAAAGCAACAACACACTACGTTCATCCACATTTAAGCACAACAATTCAAAATGACCCCAAGCAGAACACAAGGTGGCACCAAACAACACCTATTGGTGCCCTACGGTAACGAGCAACTCGGGTGCCACAAACAACACAAAGAGGCACTGGCAAGAACTCTCGTTGCGCCGTGGCGCCAAAATTCAAAGACAAGATGGCGCTAAAGCAACTTGGCTGCACTAGAGGCGCCAAAACCTAGCACGATGGCGCTGGCAAAGAACTTGGCTGCACACTAGGCGCCTAAAACCCCAAGACTTTGGCGCTGCGAAAGAACTTGGCGCACAGGCGCTAAAACCTAGCACTTTGGCGCTGGCAAAGCAACTTGGCTACACTGCAGGCGCTAAACTCCGGCAATGTGGCGCCTAGCGATGCTTTGATGCGCACGGGCGCGAGAATCACGCAAAGTGGGCGCGGGCAGCGGCTTCGATTGCGCCATGGCGCCCAAACCAACAACCTTAATTCAAAGACTTGGCGCTGGCGGCAACCTTTTGTTGCGCGCTAAGGCGTAAAAAGCAACCGCCAAATGGCGCCAGCGGCAACCTTGTTGCGCCATGGCGTAATTCCTAACACAATGGCGCCTAGTGGCGCCTAAGTCCTCGATCCTTGATTTTTTTATCGTTCGCAAAGAACTAACACTTAATTCCAAAGAACACACGTCATCAAATCACAACGGAGCACTAAAACAACAAATTGGCAATTTAAACACAATTGGGACGCCAAATTCCTAGCATAATGGCGCCTAGAAGTGTCTAAACCTCACTCCTTGATTTCTTTTACCAACAACCAGCAACAACCAACGTTTAAACGACATTTAGGCATCAAAACAACAATTTAAACTTCGCGTCAATCGCCTAGCATGCTTCTAAGTCTCATTCACACATAATATCAAACATATTGTGGGCACAACCTCAACAACAAATTTTCTCACATATTTAATCAATCTCCAACCAAACCAACAACAAATTCTCAACGTAATTCAGTCCTACACTTACTCAGAATCCTAACTAGAATCATAGTTTCCCAATTCCCACATAAAACCCCTCATATAAACCCCTTATGTAATTTAACTCCCTTACCTTTGAAACTAGATGAAGATGAAGCTCTCCTTAGAATTCCCAACAATTTCAAACAATGGAACCTCCCCTCTCCTTCAATCGTGACCTTCGTTCCTCTTCTCTCTCCCGATCGCGTTTTTCTTCTCCTTTTTCTTTCTTCTTCCGTGTGTGAGCCTCTCTCTCTCGGAGTTCTCTTCTCTTTTCTCCTTTCTTTTTTTTTTTCTTTCTTTGTTTGTTTTGTTTAGGGCTACTAACCTAGGTGTAGTATTTGGGCTCATGTTAATGGGCCCTTTTTACACCCCCTCCTCATTACTCCAACCATCTCCTATCATAACAAAACATACATTTATTTACTTCATATAATTAGATCAATAGATATTAGAATAATTTAATTAAAATAATTAATTAAATTATTTTGGGGTGTTACAACTCTCCCCCACTTAGAATTTTTCGTCCTCGAAAACATACACGATTCAAACAACTCCGGATACGACTCCGCATCTTATCCTCTAGTTCCCATGTCGGGCTTTCACCTAATTTGCTCCAACCCAAACAACCTTCACGGTTTGATCTCCTTACCTCGTAAGGTCTTCACTTCACGATCCTCAATTGCATGCAGGCATAGTCTCTACGGTGAGATTATCCCGCACCTCTACATCATCTATTTGAATCACATGGGGACGGATCCGCAATATACTTCCGAAGTTGTGACACGTGGAACACGTCGTGCAAGTTCGAAAGATTAAGCGGCAAGGCCACCCGATATGCAACACTCCCAATTCTTTCCGTAATTTGATACGGCCCAATGAAACGAGGAGTCAACTTTTTCGATTTGCGCCACGCCCAACACGATCATAGGTGTGACCCTCAAGAACACATGGTCACCCGCTTCAAACTCTAAGTCCTTCCTTCTCTTATCATGATAGCTTTTTCATACACTCTGCGAGGCTTTCATTTTCTCTTGAATCATCTTCACCTTCTCTGTGGTCTCACGCACAATCTCGGGCCTAAGCGGTGTGTGGAATATGCCACATACACTTGAGTGCAAGTATACACTGCCCAAAAACAAGTAGTAAAAGATCGAACCCACAGAGATTGAAAAACTCACTTTTAAATGATATAAAGTAATATAGTGCAAAGTCACAAAGTAATAAAATAATTTTGGATTTTGTTTGATGATCACAACTAAGTTAGAAAGAAAGCAAGTAAAGAATGTTGATAGTGTAAAAGAGAAAAGCTAGTTGGAATGTCTTCATCAAGTAATTTACTTAAAAGTGTATGATGCGATTATGTGATGCATTTGCTTTGAATGTTGTTGCATTAGCTATGTGCCTTTCGGTCACTTTCTTTGAGTTTCATTACCAGCTCTTATGATCCTTGTTCTATGCATGATAAAGAAAGGGGTGTCGGTGCCAATCTTGCCTCCTAACAAGTATCACTTTGCTTAAGTGAATTCACTCTTGTATTTTAAGTACCCACAATTATCCTATGGACTATACTATCCTATGTCTAGGACTTAGCATGGTTTTCACAAAGTTTTCTTTATGTAAAACACTCACCCATATTAGTTCTTGAGTTCTTAATTGTAAGCCATGTGCGGTCATTTACAATTCATACTTATTCTAAGTGATCAAGTTTAAAATAAGTAATAAAAATATTATCAAGCAAGAACTAAAGTGCAAACATACATACATGCAACATACTTACTTAAAAGCTTATTAAATGATTAGAACATTCCAACTAAGAAAGGTTTAGCTAACAAGAGACATTGCAAGATATATATAAACTGAATAGACCATGTTTATATATATAGAACTCACTAAAGAGAAACAACAAGAGTAAGGTTACAAATGTTGAAAATCTTTATATGAAGTCTTCTAGCAATGCACTAGCATTACTCCTTAGCACTATACAAACACTATGAAAATGAGTAAAGGAGGATTTGTCAATTCCTTCCTCTTCCTCTAAAAATATAAAAACTAACTATGTATATTGAAATTTTGATCTAACTTATGGATTGTGATATATTTCCAAATGAAGATGTGAGGTCCTTTTATAGCCTTCAAGTGAGGTGCTTCCTTCCTTCATGTTGAAGTCATCTTGAGTGGATGATAGCTGTAGTTGCTTTCAGGAGGTTTATCCATGTTGCAATCTTTGACTTAATCATATAGGGTGGTTCCATGGTGTTAGAACAAGTGTCCCTATGTTGATGACTCTTCAAAGCTATGCCTATAGCTATGTGTGAATGGTAGGCGCCTACTATATACGGTGTTGGATGGCATCGGGGAAGCAAGTAGGAGGTCATCACATTGCATGTGGATGCATATGAAACAGTCGCTTATTCACCAAGTTGCTTGTGAGAATTGATGCAGGATCGGTCACGGGAGCATTGATGCTGACGACATTGAGACGCGCTTGAACAAAACATCAAACATACCACAATATATCCAAAATGGCCTATAACTAACTATATCCATTCAATTCACTCAAGATATCATATATCACACTAAATACTATATAAACTCTTTATTATTACTTGAAAGAGAGCAAATACTAAGTTTAAACATATGAAATACTCTATATAAAATAGAGTTATCACACCCCAAACTTAAACCATTGCTTTGTCCGCAAGTAATGACAAAGACAAACTATAAAAACTAAAATTTCTAGAAGATAGATCAGTTGATTTGGATTTTCATGAGGAGTTCCCTATGAACTTCATTTATCAACAACTTTTCTTGTGCCTTTATTTCTTCAAAACCACCAAAGTTATTCAAACTCTTTTGTGTGTGTGTGAACCCTTTGAGTTGAGATTGGTTCCAAGACTAAGTGAAAAATTTCTTCCTAGCCTTGAAAGGATTGGTTCATCTTTGGTCACACCAAAATATTTTTCAAAAGAGAGTTTAGACTCACAAAATTTTCTCAAGTGTTGGGAGTTTTTAAAATCAAAGGGCTTGATTGAATTTTTCAAAGCTTTTGAGCCAATGCAATTTTCTATTTTTGTGTGGATCTTTTTGTGCAAATGCAATACTTTTTGAAGTGTTTTGTGCATTGATTTTTTCTGCATTTTGCTTTTTCTTGATCACGATTTACATTGATGCAAATTTGACTTGATAATGCTTTTCTTTTTCTAGCTCATATTACCTTCCTCACCGACCTCCGGATGCAAATGCACTTTGTACGAGTCTTTGACCTCCGAGATGCATATATTTTTCTTTGCACTTTGCACGAGTTGATTTTGAACTATCCTCCGGATACATTTATTCTGCATGGCACGTGTCTTTGACCTCGGATGCATTCATGTACTTAAACACAGTATAGTTTCAAAAGATTCGAGGATATGGCTTGTCCACATTTTTGTTTTCTTTTTCTACATTGTTTACTCTTCACTTTTGAAATTCAGCCTTTGTTTTTCATAAAACACCCCAAACTTAATTCTTTAAGCTCTTCTTTCTTTTTAGTAAAGCTTTGTTTTGACCTAAGCTTACCAAAAATTCCCTTGCATCAGATTGATCTTTTAAATAGCAAGGTTCTTTTCACAAACTCAGTTTTGAAGTGTTGAAGTGAAAATAATTTTGGTTTTTCTGAGAAATAAGGCTTCTTTTTCTCTTTTTCATCATTGAAATTCCATCCATAGGGTTTTCACCATATTTTTGAAAAAGCCGATCTTTTCTAAAAAATATTTAGATACTACTTTGTTAAGTACATCTAATATTTAAACAAACTAAAAACTACTTAAAACATATATATTTACTATCTAAAACATATTAATTAAACACACAACATATTAGATAGAAAACATATTAAAACATAACATAACATGCAAATCCCCCCCCAAACTTAAGGGGTTGCGATTGTTCTCACTTTGCAAA
This sequence comes from Oxytropis ochrocephala, assembly GCA_020916435.1. Lineage (NCBI taxonomy): Eukaryota > Viridiplantae > Streptophyta > Magnoliopsida > Fabales > Fabaceae > Oxytropis > Oxytropis ochrocephala. The sequence continues at coordinate 49,785,365 of CM037095.1, forward strand.
TTTGTTCAAAAATAAACAAACCATTTGTTCAAAAATAGGGAGAGGATTAGTACAACCAGGAAATAGTCATAAAGAAACAAAACAAGCATATAGCGGTTTGTAGGTGAAAGCTTGTAAATTGATACTCATGGTTTGGCTCCACTCCTCGATTCTCGGTGCTATATGCGCTTGGAGGAGTGTGTTTCACCTTCGCTTCTTCTCCTTTGGCTTGCTTGGTGTTGCTGCAGCAGGTGCGGATGCACCTCCTACTCGGTGTAGTTGCGGGAACTTGTTGCTCAGAATCGATGCAGTGCATCGATCTTGACCGCATCACTTTTCTTCCTCTTTGGTGTTAATTTTGCTCGCCTTCCTGCGCAGGTTGCTTGAAGAACTTTTGAGTATTGTGTAATGCTTCCTCTTACGCTTTGCCATTTCTTCGAGAACCATTTTGATTGTTGCCTCATCATGCACAGTTGTTGTCTGTTGTGATGCAAAGAACAAGTGATCAGAGCATCACTCGCATTGCAATGCATTGAGCAACAGGCTCCTTTGCAGATGATTCTTCTTCTTTGTTTTGTTTGTTGAGTCCTTCTTCTTCTCTTTCCTGCACAAACTCTTTCTCAAGAGCAGAAACAACATTAGAAATGATGTTGCTTGGGTTAGAAGGTACTTGTTGTTCTGTTGGCATAACAGGGGTTGATTGTTCTGTGTGAGTTGTTTCTTTTGGTTCATTTCTTGGAGAGGGTGGTGGAGGGGTTGTTTGTGGTGGTGATTGTGATAGGACTGGTGGATCATTGAGGGAGGGTAATGGTGATTTTGGAATGGAGGAGGATTCTTGGTTAGGTGAGATGATGGGTGTTTTGGTTACTGGTGAAGTGATAGGGGTTTCTGGTTGTTGGGTTGATGCTGAGGGTTTGGCATATTTCTGCCTAGCAATCTCTTCTAAGATCACACCTCTAGCCTGTTCCTCTTCTTCTTCATCAATTTCCTCATCACTTTCTTCCTCCTCTTCTTCTTCTAACTCCTTATCCATTTCTTGTAATTCCTCATCCTCAGCTTCAGATTCAGAATCATACAATTCCTCAACTACAGGTTCTACCACAACTTTCTTCTGTACTTTGTATTGTTTCCTAGCCACTTTCTTCTTAGTGCTAGGTTCTCCTACCTTCTCCTTTCCTTTTCCTTCTTCTTCAACTTCTTTCTCTTCTTCTTCTTCACCTTCACTTCTCAGTACCCAAGTAGGAAATTCAGGGGCATTCACTTGGCCCACAAGATCAAAGATCTTGTCAAAGACCAATTGAAGCCAGTCATGTTGGTCATTCTGAAATTTCCAAACTGCCCTCTGCTTCTGCATGTAATGCTCTTGCATTGCAGGTGCAGGGCCTCTTACATTTCTCAACTTTTCCTTCACTTCAACACTCAAATTACCAGGGGGAAATTTCCTTTGTTCATTAGCAGCTATAGGGACTCCTTCTTTCATGCATAATTCAGTTATAAGACAAGGGAAAAACAGAAATCCCTTTGATTTTGTTGAGCATGCCAAAATTTCCTAGCTATCAATGCTGCTTATGTCTACATGTCCTCAGAGAGAATTGTATCTAGCAAGATCAATCTCTCTTTGGTCATAGCATATGTATGTGATGTAGGCAGAATTGAATTGGCTATGAACAAATGCCAATTACCTAATGCATTTACCAAATAGTTACTTCTAAGCTTAATCTCATTAGGTGTGAATTTTTCCCAAAGCAGACCACAGTATAGCAATCCTACTCCTTATTTCTTCCATTTCTTTCTTAAAGGCATTTGCCACTCTATTTTCAAATTCATTCCCATTATATTTCAGCATATAATGTTCATTCAATTTCTTTGCATGGAAGTGTACAAGTTTACCTCTCACCATGGAAGTGTAGGAATGTTCTGCTCCTTCTTGTGGTGTGATGCCAGCATAGAATTCTCTCACTATGTCTTCAATATAGCCTCCTCTTGGTAGCACGAAGTGGTCCCAATTGAGATTGGCCACTGTTGACATGAATGATGGGCTTGCCTTCTTCAAATCATACCCTCTCTCGGGCATTAGATGCATGTTCCACAGATGAACATTGTCATCAGTTTTGATTGAGGATTCTTTGGCTTTCCCTTTCCTTGATGATGATGATCCTGCATGCATGGCTTTCTTCTCTTTTTGAGGAGTTTTGGCCTGCCTGCCTGATGATTTCTGTGCTGATTGCTTCTTCACCATTGTGATGAATTTCTAGGTTTTTGATTGCTTGTGTGTTTTGGAAAAGATTGGATTGAGAATGAGAAGATTGATTTGTGTTTGAGATGAGAGAAATTTGTGAGTTTGCGAATGAAGGGGTACTTGAAACAATGAAGGCTTTATGTTTCAGGAAGAGGGAAGTTAGTGGAGTTATTAGGTAGCCGTTAGCATTGCGTGCTGCGCATGCATCTTGCCAAGTGTCTTGCTTTGGCTACCAATGTGTCATTAATCTTACTTATCCTCCTTTGATCTTCCTGAAGCCTTTTGATTCACACTTAACCAATTTTCTTCAAGTCTATAATTTTCTGATGCAGGGCACGTTTTTCCTCAATGCAGGTGCACTTGATGCAGCTGCATTAGTTTCCTGCATTTCTGCAAAACAACTAAAAACATAAAATTGCACAAAAATAATTAAAAACAATGGGTTGCCTCCCATTAAGCGCTTGTTTTAAGAGTCTTGTCAGCCTGACTACCTCTTTTTACTTAGAGATTTTGCAAATGAGTGGTGGTTTTGTCTTTCACCACATGTTCACCATAGTACATTTTAACTCTCTGACCATTCACCTTGAAGACAGTATTTGAGGATTTATCAAATAAGTCTACTGCTCCATGTGGATAAACTTTTATCAATTTAAATGGTCCTGACCACCTTGACCTTAGTTTTCCAGGAAATAGCTTCAACCTAGAGTTGTATAGCAGAACTAGTCCTCCTTCTTTTAATTCTCTTCTGAGAATTTTCTTGTCATGCCATTTCTTAGTCTTAGCTTTGTAGATTTCAGCATTCTCATAAGAGGTTTGCCTAATTTCTTCTAACTCATCAAGCTCTAACATTCTCTTTTTACCGCCTTGTTCAAATTGAAATTGAGCTTTTGATAGCCCAATAGGATTTGTTTTCCAATTCTACAGGTAAATGGCATGCTTTTCCATAGACTAATTTGTAAGGGGACATTCCTAAGGGTGTTTTGAATCTTTGTTCTATATGCCCATAAAGCATCATCCAAATGTAAAGACCAATCTTTCCTATTTGGACTTACCATTTTTTCTAGCATTCTCTTAATTTCCCTATTGGATAATTCCGCTTGTCCACTAGTTTGAGGATGGTAGGTTTGTAGCTATCTTATGCTTAACTCCATACTTAGCTAGAAGGTTTTCTATGATCTTATTGCAAAAGTGTGAACCTTCATCATTAATGATAGCTCTAGGAGTTCCAAATCTAGTGAATATATTTCTTTGCGTAAACTTACTCACCGATTTAGCATCATTATTGGGTAATGCTACTGCCTCTACCCATTTGGACACATAATCAACAGCTACTAAGATATATAAATTGCCAAAAGAGGGTGGAAAAGGTCCCATGAAATCCATGCCCCAAACATCAAATAATTCAATTTCTAAAATATTTGTTCTAGGCATTTCATGCTTATCAGAAATATTTCCTGCTCTTTGACATTTATCACAGTATTTGACCAATAAATATGAATCTTTAAATAAAGTAGGCCAAAAATAACCAGACTGTAATACCTTAGCTGCTGTCCTAGTGCTTCCAAAGTGTCCTCCATAAGGTGCAGAATGGCAATGCAGAAGCACTGCTTGTTGCTCCTCTTCAGGTATGCATTTCCTTATTAATTGATCAGGACACATCTTGTAAAGGAATGGATCATCCCAATAGTATTGTTTAACCATGTGGAAGAACTTTCTCCTTTGTTGATATGTCATACTCACTTTGGTACTACTACTTTGCTTGCAAGGAAATTGACAATATCAGCAAACCATGGTGCAGATGCATTTGATGCTCCTGCATTGCTTATAGCAAATGCAGTTTCATGTTTTGCATTGACTGTGATTGCCAATAGTTTTTCATCTGGAAAACTCTCCTTGATTTCTTCTCCTTGTGTACCAAGTGATTCTCCTTCAATCCTTGATAAATGGTCTGCTACTTGATTTTCTACTCCTTTCTTGTCTCTAATTTCTAGATCAAATTCTTGTAGGAGTAAAATCCACCTTAGCGACCTTGGCTTTGCATCCTTCTTTGAAATTAGATACTTAATGGCGAGTGATCGGTGTAGACAATAATTTTAGTGCCAACTAAGTATGATCTCGAATTTTTCAAATGCAAAGACCACACTAATAATTCCTTTTCTCGTGGATGTGTAGTTCACTTGAGCTTCAATTAATGTCTTGCTAGCATAATATATGGAATGAAAGACTTATTATCATACCTTTGCCCTAGGATTTGCTCCTTTGCAAAGTCACTAGCATCACACATTAATTCAAATGGCTGCTCCAATGCGGAGTTACTATAATTGGTCTTTGTCACCAATGCCTTTTAAGCTTGTCAAAAGCTTCTATACAAAAGTTATCAAAGATAAATTCTACATCATGTTGCAGAAGCATACATAATGGTTTTGAGATTTTTGAAAAGTCTTTGATAAACCTTCTATAGAAACCAAAGCATGGCCTAAGAAGCTCCCGATACCTTTAATTGTATTGGGTGGTGGTAGATTCTCAATGACATCAACTTTAGCTTTGTCTACCTCTAGACCTTTCTTTGAAATCCTATGTCCTAGCACTATGCCTTCTTGTACCATGAAATGGCACTTTTCCCGCTTTTTAAAACTAAATTTGTTTCTTCACATCTCTTGAGAATTTGTTCCAAGTTTGTTAAGCAAACTTGAAATGTTTCTCCAAAGATAGAGAAATCATCCATGAATACTTCCATTGATTGCTCAATGAAATCTGAGAATATAGACATCATGCATCTTTGGAATGTAGCAGGTGCATTACATAAGCCAAATGGCATTCTCCTAAAAGCAAAAGTACCATAAGGGCATGTAAAGGTGGTTTTGTGTTGATCTTAAGCTCAATGGCTATTTGATTATAGCCCTGAGTAGCCATCTAGGAAACAATAAAATTCTTTCCCCGCTAATCTATCTAGCATTTGGTCTATGAATGGTAAAGGAAAGTGATCCTTTTTGGTAGCTTTGTTGAGTTTTCTGTAATCCAACCGATTCTCCACCCTGTGACATTCTTGTTGGTATCAACTCATTCTTTTCATTGGCTATCACTGTCACACCCCCTTTCTTTGGTACACATTGGACAGGGCTTACCCAAGCACTGTCTGATATGGGGTATATGATTCCAGCATCTAGCCACTTAATTATTTCCTTTTTCACAACCTCTTTCATGATAGGATTTAGTCTTCTTTGACTCTCTATGCTGTTTTTGGAATTTTCTTCCAAAATGACTCTGTGCATGCATATAGAAGGACTAATTCCTTTGATATCTGCCATTTGCCAACCTATAGCTTTGGTATGCTTCTTGAGAGTACTAATGAGATCACTCTCTGTTTTGATGTTAAATCAGAAGCAATGATAACAGGTAAAGTTTCATTTGTTCCTAAGAATGCATATTTAAGGTGTTCAGGCAGTATCTTCAATTCTAACTTAGGAGGTTGTTCTATTGAGGGTAAGTTCTTCTTGAGACTTGGATCCTCAAGATTGAGTGGTTCATAAGTCCTAGCCCATACTTCCTTACAAGAGTTTTCTATTGGCGATTCTCTTTTCTAGTATTTCAAACATCTAGCAATGCAAATTTGCATCTAATGCATCTGCATTGGCTAAGTGATCATCTTGCTTGTAAAATTGTTTTTCTACCAATTGATCTAGAGAGAATAAGGATGAACACTCTTTCTTGTTTCTTCCGAAGGATACTTCATAGCATTCATTACATTGAATTTGATCTCTTGATCATTCACTCTCATAGTGAGTTCACCTTCTACGCACATCAATTATGGTTTTACCGGTTGCTAAAAATGGTCTTCCTAGGATAATAGGCACTTCCTTATCTGCATCAAAGTCAAGGATAACAAAATCTACAGGGAATACAAATTTGTCTACCTTAACTAGGATGTCTTCTATGATACCTTCGAGGATAGGCTATTGATCTGTCACCTAATTGAAGTGTCACGTTGGTTGGTTTTGCATTTCCTATTTCTAATCTGGTCAAAAATAGATTTAGGCATCAAGTTGATGCTTGCACCTAAATCACATAAAGCTTTACCGGTATAGGATTTTCCTATAGAAAATGGAATTGTAAAACTACCGGATCCTTCAATTTCCTAGGGATCTTATTTTGCATAAGCAAACTACAATCTTGATCATGGCAACTGTTTCAAACTCACCTAATCTTCTTCTCTTAGTAAGCACATCCTTCATAAATTTTGCATAATTTGGCATTTGTTGGAGGGCTTCTACTAAGGAACATTGATGTGTAATTGTTTTAGTACCTCTAGGAATTTACCAAACCGCTTCTCCTCATGTGCTTTTTTTCAGTCTTTGAGGGTAAGGAGGAGGAGGGTATTCAGTACTAACTTAGGTAGTGGACTTTGAACTTCTTGTGATGCGGGAGCACTAGATGCTTCTGCATTGGTTTCTTTTTGATTTTTGGTTTTTCTCCCTTTTCTACACTTTCCTTCTCAGTTAACTCTACCAAATCCTTACCACTTCTCAAAGAAATAGCCTTAACCTGCTCCTTTCCTTTGGTTTGAGAAGGTGTAGCTTCTGATTTGAAGGTAAGGCACCTTGTGGCCTTTGATACTGAGAGCTGTGGCTAATTGACCAACTTGATTCTCTAAGTTCTTGATGGAAGCATCTTGGGTTTGTCTAGCGTTCTAGATTCACCTATGAATGCTTTGAGCATGGTTTCTAGAGAATTATCAGTGGTAGGTTGAGAAGTTCTTTGGTTATTTTGAGCTGGGAATCCTGGTGGGTTGGTTTGTGTAGTTGGAGCAGTTCTAGAGTGCAGTAATTGTTGTTGTTCCATCTAAAATTTGGGTGATCTTTCCAACCGGATTATAAGTGTTGGAATAAGGGTTGTTATTCCTATTATAACCTACATAATTTACAGAGATAGGGTTGCTAGAACACTCCTCATACAAGTGACCTCCTCCACAAGTACACACAACTAGGTGTGCTCGGAGGTACTTGTTCTCATCACTGCCAGCAGTCTTTGTCTGGTGATGCTGTTGCATTAGATGCTTGATAGCATTGCGAAGTGAAGTTTTTCATCAAATTAGCTAGAGTGGCTACTTGAGCAGATAGAGGCGAGATATATCATTGATTTCATGCACCCCGATGGTTTCTTTTGGGCACTTACCCTCTCAAGAGGCCAACTAGAGCTATTAGTCGCTATTCTATCAATTAATTCACATGCTTCATTGTATGACAGATTTAATAACACTCCACCGGATGATGCATCAAGCATTATTCGGTTTGAGGTTCTAAACCATTATAAAATGTTTCCATTTGAATAATAACGAGTAAACCATGATGAGGACATTTTCTTAAAAGTTCCTTCCATCTTTCCCATGCTTCAAATAAAGATTCAAACTCTTTTTGTCTAAAAGATGTAATATCATTTCTTAACCCGGCATTTTTGATAGGTGGGAAATATTTTCCTAAAAACTTTTCAGCCATTTCATTCCATGAATGAATAGAGTTAGGCTCTAAAGAATTTAGCCAAGCCTTGGCTCTATCTCTCAAAGAATATGGAAATAACCTTAATCTAAATGCATTTTCACTAACACGGGTAAAATAAAATTACTACTGAGACTTCTAGAAATTGCCTTAAATGCAAATGAGGATCTTCATGAGGAGATCCTCCAAATTGACCAATAGTTTGAAGCATTTGAAACATCATATGTAACACCCCATTTCTACCCGGTAATTTAAATCAAAAATCAGAGTGTACAAAAATCTTTTCTGATCATTTTCTAGTTTAGTGTGTTATAAAATAGTGGGACTGGTGACTATGGGATTACTCTGTAATCGATACTACTTGCAATGAGCATTGGCCACTTTTGCAAGGCTCTCGATGATGCCCTCGTAAATACACCAAATGAAAGAAATTCTAGCCTTAGTGGCGAACCACGCGGTTTAGCCATAGTCATTCAAACACACTAATAGTATAACATAAAGTAATACTCAATGAAATGGAGCGTCACAACTCTTTCTCTTAAACCAAAAACCAAATACGTAACACCAGAAGATAACTCATAGAAATATAATTTCACATAATGCAGCGGAAAACAATCATTATCTCAACAAAGATAATCCGGCAATATCAAAACAAATACATAAAGGCTCAACAAGGAGCAAAGCAGCAACAAACAGTCTAAACCCCGGCCCCCTAGGTGCTACGTATCGAGCGGACCGACTGGGAGTAGTGAAGGTGGAAGGCCCTCACTCCCGACTACACCGTGGTAAATGACAACAGAAGGGTGAGTCTCGAACTATATAATAAAGGTGATAATAAGCAATATATAAGCATAGTGTACAGCACTCAAACACACCAATCATTGATCAATAATATTCATGCACTAATGAGAATGTATGCAATGTCATCATGCATGTGGTACCATTGGCCCACCGGCCGCCCTCAGGCTTCACAATCACTTTATAAGGCCCCCCGGCCGCCCTCAGGCTTCACAATCATTTTATAAGGCCCCCCGGCCGCCCTCAGGCTTCACACATCATATTATAAACTCTACGACCGCAGCCAATGTATGCATGAGACTCCATGTACATCACAAACATCATTTCAAACAATTCAATACACCCATTACTCTTACCTCAGTGTCCATCTCATTTTATTGCCCTCCTGACTTGGCCCACCGGCCCATGCCCCCATGGCATGCTCAATCACCTCATTATAAACCCTCCACACCATTATGTCCCACCGGACTATTCTCCTCTAGGGCACTCAACCTTACTCAGGGACCTAAACCACCACTTAGGACCAAAAGCAGTCATCTAGGGACCAAAGCGTCACCTAGGGACCAAAATAAAGACCCTCTTAGGCACTTGGCAAAGCACCAGCGCCATTTTCCCACATTACGCGCCGCGGTGCAACACAAAGACTAGCGCCGGAACTCAAAGATTTTGGCGCCCCGTGGCAACACAGCCCTGACCACTTTGGCGCCACTTTCCTAGCAACTGGCGCCCCCGGGCAACACAGACCTAGACACAAACTCGCATACGATTTGGACACAAACTAAGACACAGCAACACGGTTGGCGCCCCTGCTGACCAGCTCACCCAACACCTTCAAACAAAAACCACCCGAGCCAAAATGTTTAAAAATGAATTTGGGCAGGTAAACACAAAATTTGGCACAGTGAAATGTGCCTAGAAAAGTAAGTTTCACCCCCCCGGGCTCAAAACACACCCAAAACGAGCCCTACCGGGACATTTTCAAAAATACACTTGCAATCAGCAAACCACCCGAGCCAAAACACTAAAAATTGAAAGTTGGCAGGTGAATACAAAAGTTGGCACGAGAAAATGTGTTTAGAAATATAAGTTGCACTCCCCGGGCCCCAAAACGCACACAAAACGAGCCCCACCGGGACATTTTCAAAAATACACCTGCAACCAGAAAACCACTCGAGCCAAAATGTTTAAAATTGAAAGTTGGCAGGTGAATACAAAAGTTGGCACGAGGAAATGTGCCCAGAAATGCAAGTTTCACTCCCCGGGCCCCAAAACGCACACAAAACGAGCCCCACCGGGACATTTTCAAAAATACACCTGCAACCAGAAAACCACTCGAGCCAAAATGTTTAAAATTGAAAGTTGGCAGGTGAATACAAAAGTTGGCACGAGGAAATGTGCCTGAAATGCAAGTTTCACTCCCGGGCTCCAAAATACCCACATTGGCGCGCCAGACAAAGAACTCACTCACCCAGACATCGCTCATGGTGACACAGCGCCATTCGGGCACCTGGGGGCAGCATTTGGCGCCCACATCGCGCACACACGCACTCCAACACACAAAAAGGCATGTGTGGCGCCATTTTCCCAAAGAACTTGGCGCCCTGGCGAAACAACCCGCACAAAACATATTCCAAAGACATGAAGCGGTACGTGGCGCCATTTTCCCGGCAAGAATGGCGCCCTGGCAAGAGCATTCTGCACAAACTCTAAACTTAGCGATGAAAGCGATGCACGGGCGCCAGAATCCTAGCATCTTGGCGCCCCAAACCCCAAAACCCCAATTTTTCCAAAATCTTCCAAACCAATTCACCCAATAATCCTTCTAACACTCCTAATTGCATAATCAAACAACCAATTGCATACTCAAATCATCAATTAACATCAAAATCACCAATTCATATATTACAAAACCCTAACTCACGCCTAAATCAATTTTTACCAACAATTTCATCAAATTCAAGAAACCAATCAACATGTGATCATCAAATAACATCAAAACAGCCCCTATGACACATATAATACCCATTATCTCCTCTATTATAGAGTGAGACTCCCTTACCTCAAAATAACCGTAGAGAGAAGAACCAGAAGCGAGTCACGAACAAAACCACCGCAACAATCCAAGCTTCAAGCCACGAAATTGCTCTCTTCTCCTCCTCTTCTCCTAGGGTTTGCGTAGTGAGCTCTCTCTTTCTCTCCTCTCCTTCGCAACTTTCTTTCTTTCTTTCACAAATGAAAGAAAATTCCACTTTGGGTATATGTATATTGGGCCAAGTGCACCTTGGGCCCTTTTTACACCCCGCCCATTTCTTCCACCACTCCCTTCAATTAAAATAAAATACTAAATTATAAACACCATATTATAATTTAATATAATTAAAAATTAGTGCAACACCTAAATAATTTAATCAATTTCTTAATTAAATTATTTGGGGTGTTACAACTCTCCCCACTTAGGAGATTTCGTCCTCGAAATTGCACTGAGTCAAATAACTGGATAGGACTCCCAGATCTTGCTTTCCGGCTCCCAAGTCATACTCTCACCAAAGGCTCCCAACCACACTACCTTGACCAAGGCAATGTCTTTCCCTCTCAACACCTTCACTTCTCTATCCTCAATCCTCACCGGCATAGTCTCCCACGGTGAGGTTCTCACGCACTCTACATCATCCATGTGAATCACATGAGGCAGTGCGGAATATACTTCGAAGCTGTGACACGTGGAAGACATCGTGCAAGTTCGAAAGATTGGGTGGCAAGGCCACCCTATAAGCAACCTTTCCAACCCTCTCAGTGATTTGGTACGGTCCAATAAACCTTGGAGTTAACTTCTTTGCCTTCAGAGCACGCCCAACACCAGTCATAGGCGTGACCCTCAAGAACACATGCTCACTGACTGAAACTCCAAGTCCTTCCTCCTCTTATCATGATAACTTTTCTCGCCGACTGAGACTCTTTCATCTTCTCTCTGATCATTTTCACCTTCTCAGTAGTCTCCCTAACCAACTCTGGTCCAAGGACAACACTCTCCCCGGACTCATGCCAACACAAAGGAGTTCTGCACCTCCGCCCATACAGTGCCTCAAAAGGAGCCATCCCGATGCTCGAATGATAGCTGTTATTATAGGTGAACTCAATCAGTGGAAGATGCGTATCCCACGCACCTCCCTGCTCCAACACACAAGCTCTCAAAAGATCCTCCAAAGACTGGATGGTTCTCTCTGTCTGACCATCAGTCTGAGGATGGTAAGCTGAACTCAACCTCAGTTTGGACCCCAAAGCCTCCCGCAAGCTTCCCAAAACTCGATGTAAACCGCGCGTCTCTATCCGACACAATACTCTTTGAACCCGTGAAGCTTCACAATTACCTGAATGTAAATCCTAGCCAACTTTGGCACAGGAAAGGTGATGTTGATAGGAATAAAGTGAGCAGACTTGGTCAACCTATCTACAATCACCCAAATAGTGTCAGACCCTCTCACAGTGTTTGGCAACCCAGTCACAAAGTCCATGGAAATGCTGTCCCACTTCCATTCGGAATCTCCAAAGGTTGCATCAACCCCGCAGCTTCGGTGCTCAATCTTTGACTTCGGCAAGTCAAACATGCATATACAATCTGCGCAACATCTCTCTTCATACCAGGCCACCAAAATAGTTTCTTCAGATCATGGTACATCTTAGTGGCACCTGGATGAATGCTCAACTTACTCCTATGACTCTCCTCAAGTATCATCTTCTTCATCTCAAAGATCATCCGGAACACGATTCTCGCCCACGAACCTCAACACACCACGGGAATCCAACCTGTAATCCCCATCGCCAGGTTTGCTCACCAAAGAACCACCAAATCTACCAACTTCACATCTAACTCGGGCGTCTCGATACTAACCAAGAAGTCGTTCCCAATTCTCGGCATCCCCAACTCGACACTGCTGGGGTGTCACCTCACAAACTAAACTCAAGTCACGGGAACCGCTCAATCAATTCCAACTCCTCACCATCATAGTCGACATATGCAAAGTCTTCCGACTCAAAGCATCACCACGACATTAGCTTTGCGGGGTGATAGTTCAAGCCGAAATCATAGTCCTTCAAATGACTCTAACCAACGCCTGCGTCTCATGTTCGGCTCATACGGTCAAACAAGTACTTGGACTCTTGTGATCACCGAACACCGAATCTAGTACCATAGAGATAGTGCCTCCGCATTTTCAACACAAACACAATCGCAGCCCAACTCCAAGTCATGAGTAGGATAGTTCTTCTCATGGGTCCTCAACCTGTCGGACGCATAAGCCACTACCTTCCCATCTCGCATCAAAACACCTCCCAAACCCATCTTGGAAGCATCACATTACACAACAAATGGTTGCTCCGCACAGCAACACTAACACCTGGAGACGTGGTCAACCTCCTCTTTAGCTCTTGGAAGCTCTCTTCACACTTTGCATCCCACACAAATGCCTTTCCCTTACAGTCAATCGGGTCAATGGAAGGGCTAGCTTAGAGAACCCTTCAATGAACCTCTGTAATAACCACCAACCCCAAGAAACTCCCGATCTCGATCGCGGACTTTGGGCTCTCCCAACGTAACATCGCATCAACCTTGCATTTGGATCCACGGCTATACCATCACCGAAATAATATGACCCAAGAAGCTCACCTCATGCAACGTAACTCACACTTCGACAACTTGGCATACAACTTTCTCTCTTTCAAGACTTCTAGCACCAACCTCAAGTGCTCTGCATGCTCTTCCTCCGATTTGGAGTACACCAAAATATCATCAATGAAGACCACCACAAACCGATCCGGATAACTATGGAAAATTCGGTTCATGTACTCCATAAACACCCCTGGTGCATTGGTGACACCAAACGGCATTACAGAGTACTCATAATGCCCATACCTTGTCCTGAATGCTTGTCTTTGGGATATCCTCATCCTTCACCTTAATCTGGTGATACCCGGACCTCAAGTCAATCTTGCTAAACACTTTAGCACCCACCAGCTGATCCATTAGATCATCTATCCTCGGGAGAGGATACTTATTCTTGATAGTCACTTTATTCAACTGTCTGTAGTCTACGCACAGACGCATACTTCCATCCTTCTTCTTCACCAACAAAACTGGAGCTCCCCATGGTGATACACTAGGCCTCACAAACTTCTTCTCAAGAAGCTCCTCCAACTTCTTCTTCAATTCAGCCAACTCAGAAGCTGACATCCGGTACGGTGCCATAGACACAGGCCTAGTACCAGGCACAAGTTCAATCCCGAACTCAACTTCCCTCTCTGGGGGCACACTAGGAATCTCATCCGGAAACACTTCAGGGAACTCACACACCACCTGTAACCCATCAATCACAGCTCTGTTCTCGGCGAGACATGGACGCAATCAAAGCAAACAACCGACCACCCTCTTTCATTACCTGCGCAATTGCTCACGTGACACAGAGCGCACTCTTCCTCTTCGGGAAGGAGAAAACTAATAGACTTATCGAGCGGTTGATGTGCACGTGGTTATCTACTAACGATCCATGCCCGTAATCACATCTAACCCACCCAAAGGCGCATAAATCGATCAACAGAAAATCTCTGTAGAAGCGGCGACAGAGGACACCTAGCACACATCGTAGTAGTTACGGACCGACTTTAGCCGGAGTGTCGATAACCATCCCTCTCTCCATAGTAGACATTACTAAATTTAACTTTTCAAAGACAAAGCAGATGCAATAAAAGAGTGCGTAGCACCCGTGTCAACAATAGCAACTAAAGGTGTACCGAGGAGATGAAACATGTACCTCGGATATCATTAGGTCCCTCGAACACGCCAATGCAAACACCCTCGAGTAGATCTTTCCTTCTTAGGCTTGGGACACTTGAAGCTAATGTGACCGGCTTCACCACGGTTGAAACATACAGCTCCTTGCGATCACACTCGGATGCCATGTGACCACTCTTTCCACACCTAAAACATCTCTTCACTTCCATCTTACAGTCAAAGCTCTTGTGACCTGGCTTGTCACACTTGAAACACACAATGTCAGATGGGGCGTCTCCCCCACTTGGCCTCTTGCCCTCATGGTGCCTCCTACCCTCAGCAGACCTGTTTCCACCATTGTACTGTTACCACCGAATACCTTTGCTTCCCTTTGTCAGCAGACTTCTCATAAGGCTTACCTCCGTGGTGAAATTTCCCCCTCTGGTCTCTCATGACCCTAGAGCGGGCATTGCTGTCTTCCTCATATATCCTGCAGCAATCTACCAGATCAGCAAATACTCTAATTTTCTGATACCCCACAGCCTGCTTGATATCCGCTCTCAGTCCATTCTCAAACTTAATGCATTTTGAGAATTCAGCCCCAGCCTCAGCATAGTGGGGATAGAACTTGGCCAACTCCGTGAACTTGGCAGCATATTCAGTAACAGTCATACTCCCCTGCCTCAGTTCAAGAAATTCCAGCTCTTTCTTACCTCTCACGTCCTCCGGGAAATACTTTCTCAAGAATTCCCTTCGGAACACAGCCCAAGTGATCTCTTCCCGTGCAGCACCCAATCTCTCACTGGTCTCTAGCCACCAGTCATCAGCCTCTTCAGATAATGTATGAGTACTGCACGACTTTCTCGCTCATCATGCGGCCAATCACCCAAGATCCTCTCAATCTCCTTCACCAAGTCAAGGCACCATCCGGGTTGTACCTCCCTGAAGGTAGGGGGTTCTCTCTCAGGCGTTGCGGTGCGGGTCTCATTATTCTCGTTGGGTACCCACGATCTGCGCTTATAGCTTGCAAGGCCTCGAAGAAGCGATGATCGATCCTTCGGCCATATCAACCTAACACTGCAAAGATAAACAACCGATTCGTAATTACTTTAAGACACCTAGTTGTCATACACACTATGATGATCGACACACTTGGCGAGACAGACCGAACTTTTGCTCGATACCACTAATGTAACACCCCATTTCTACCCGGTAATTTAAATCAAAAATCGAGTGTACAAAAATCTTTTACGATCATTTTCTAGTTTAGTGTGTTATAAAATAGTGGGGTGGTGACTATGGGATTACTCGGTGTAATCGATACTACTTGCAATGAGCATTGGCCACTTTTGCAAGGCTCGATGATGCCCTCGTAAATACACACCCGAAAGAAATTCTAGCCTTAGTGGCGAACCACAGTTTAGCCATAGTCATTCAGCACACTAATAGTATAACATAAAGTAATACTCAATGAAATGGAGCGTCACAACTCTTTCTCTTAAACCAAAAACCAAATACGTAACACCAGAAGATAACTCATAGAAATATAATTTCACATAATGCAGCGGAAAACAATCATTATCTCAACAGCATAATCCAGCAATATCAAAACAAATACATAAAGGCTCAACAAGGAGCAAAGCAGTAACAACAGTCTAAACCCCGACCCACAGGTGCTACGTATCGGAGAGAGGCATCGACTCGGGGAGTAGTGAAGGTGGAAGGCCCTCACTCCTGACTACCTGTGGTAAATAACAACAGAAAGGGGTGAGTCTCGAACTATATAATAAAGGTGATAATAAGCAATATATAAGCATAGTGTACAGCACTCAAACACACCAATCATTGATCAATAATATTCATGCACTAATGAGAATGTATGCAATGTCATCATGCATGTGGTACCATTGGCCCACCGCCGCCGCCTCGAGCTTCACAATCACTTTATAAGGCCCCCGCCGCCTCGAACTTCACAATCATTTTATAAGGCCCCGCCGCCCTCGAGCTTCACACATCATATTATAAACTCTACGATCGCAGCCCAATGTATGCATGAGACTCATGTACATCACAAACATCATTTCAAACAATTCAATACACCCATTACTCTTACCTCGGTGTCCATCTCATTTTATTGCCCTCCCGACTTGGCCCACCGCCCATGCCCCCATGGCATGCTCAATCACCTCATTATAAACCCTCCACACCATTATGTCCCCCAGGACTATTCTCCTCTAGGCACTCAACCTTACTCGGGGACCTAAACCACCACTTAGGACCAAAAGCAGGTCATCACAGGACCAAAGCGTCACCTAGGGACCAAAGCGAGACCCTCTTAGGCACTTGGCGGCACCAGCGCCATTTTCCCCACATTCGGCGCCCGGTGCAACACAAAGACTAGCGCCGAAACTCAAAGATTTTGGCGCCCGTGGCAACACACCCACTCGGGCGCCACTTTCCTAGCAACTGGCGCCCCCGGGCAACATGGACCTAGACACAAACTCGCATACGCGATTGGACACACAAACTAAGACACAGCAAAGACACGTTGGCGCCCCCTGCGACCCAGCTCACCCAACACTTTCAAACCAAAAACCACCCGAGCCAAAATGTTTAAAAATGAATTTGGGCAGTAAACACAAAATTTGGCACGAGTGAAATGTGCCTAGAAAAGTAAGTTTCACCCAGGGCTCAAAACACACCCAAAACGAGGCCTCTACCGGGACATTTTCAAAAATACACTTGCAATCAGCAAACCACCCGAGCCAAAACACTAAAAATTGAAAGTTGGCAGGTGAATACAAAAGTTGGTACGAGAAAATGTGTTTAGAAATATAAGTTGCACTCCCCAGCCCCAAAACGCACACAAAACGAGCCCCACGGGACATTTTCAAAAATACACCTGCAACCAGAAAACCACTCGAGCCAAAATGTTTAAAATTGAAAGTTGGCAGGTGAATACAAAAGTTGGCACGAGGAAATGTGCCCAGAAATGCAAGTTTCACTCCCCGGCCCCAAAACGCACACAAAACGAGCCCCCAGGACATTTTCAAAAATACACCTGCAAACAGAAAACCACTCGAGCCAAAATGTTTAAAATTGAAAGTTGGCAGGTGAATACAAAAGTTGGCACGAGGAAATGTGCCCAGAAATGCAAGTTTCACTCCCGGGCTCCAAAATACCCACATTCTCGCGCCAGACAAAGAACTCACTCACCAGACATCAAGCATCTGGTGACACAGCGCCATTCGGGCACCTGGGCAGCATTTGGCGCCCCTGTCGCGCGGCACACACGCACCCAACACACAAGCGATTGCATTGTGGCGCCATTTTCCCAAGCAACTTGGCGCCTGGCGAAACAACCCCGCCTGACAAAACATATTCCAAAGACATGAGCGATTGTGGCGCCATTTTCCCAAAGAATGTGGCGCCCTGGCAAAGAGCATTCCTGCACAAACTCTAAACTTAGCGATGAGCGATTACGTGGCAGCGCGAGAATCCTAGCATCTTGGCGCCCAAACCCCAAAACCCCAATTTTTCCAAAATCTTCCAAACCAATTCACCCAATAATCCTTCTAACACTCCTAATTGCATAATCAAACAACCAATTGCATACTCAAATCATCAATTAACATCAAAATCACCAATTCATATATTACAAAACCCTAACTCACGCCTAAATCAATTTTTACCAACAATTTCATCAAATTCAAGAAACCAATCAACATGTGATCATCAAATAACATCAAAACAGCCCCTATGACACATATAATACCCATTATCTCCTCTATTATAGAGTGAGACTCCCTTACCTCAAAATAACCAGAGAGAAGAACCTAACGGAGTCACGAACAAAACCACCGCAACAATCCAAGCTTCAAGCCACGAAATTGCTCTTCTCCTCCTCTTCTCCTAGGGTTTGCGCCGTGAGCTCTCTCTTTTCTCTCCTCTCCTTCGCAACTTTCTTTCTTTCTTTCACAAATGAAAGAAAATTCCACTTTTGGGTATATGTATATTGGGCCAAGTGCACCTTGGGCCCTTTTACACCCCCGCCCATTTCTTCCACCACTCCCTTCAATTAAAATAAAATACTAAATTATAAACACCATATTATAATTTAATATAATTAAAAATTAGTGCAACACCTAAATAATTTAATCAATTTCTTAATTAAATTATTTGGGGTGTTACATCATAGGTTTAAATTCAAAATGCATGGCATCAATATGAGGTCTGTTTATGCTAGTTTGCATGTTTTGATGATCAAACCGAGCATAATCCTCATAGGTCTATCTCTATCATTAATCATACCTATGTGATCCATGTGGATGAGATTTTCTCTATGAACTTCTTCTTGAAGAGCATGTTGTGATCCGGGGCCTCCTCTCACCGAGTGTGGCCTTGAGCTTTGTTCTTCACTGAATGACATGTTGCAAGCTTGTTGATTCTGTTTTCGAGTCTTAGCAATCTCCGAATCTTCTTTCTATTTACGGATCTAAACTATATTCGGAGTTCATTTTCAGTTCTCAGTACATATACTAAGTACCATGTACTTTTGTTGTGAAACTTTAAAAACCGTAATTTATATACAACACTAAATTACTCAATATCGTAATTTTAAAAGAATTTACTTCAATCCAAACAGGCGCCAAAAACTTGGTGTGTGGAATATGCCACATACACTTGAGTGCAAGTATACACTTGTCCAAAAACAAGTAGTAAAAGATCGAACCCACAGAGATTGAAAAACTCACTTTTAAATGATATAAAGTAATATAGTGCAAAGTCACAAAGTAATAAAATAATTTTGGATTTTGTTTGATGATCACAACTAAGTTAGAAAGAAAGCAAGTAAAGAATGTTGATAGTGTAAAAGAGAAAAGCTAGTTGGAATGTCTTCATCAAGTAATTTACTTAAAAGTGTATGATGCAAGTATGTGATGCAGACCAATGAATCTTTGTTGCATTAGCTATGTGCCTTTCGGTCACTTTCTTGAGTTTCATTACCAGCTCTTATGATCCTTGTTCTATGCAAGAAAGAAAGGGGTGTCGGTGCCAATCTTGCCTCCTAACAAGTATCACTTTGCTTAAGTGAATTCACTCTTGTATTTTAAGTACCCACAATTATCCTATGGACTATACTATCCTATGTCTAGGACTTAGCATGGTTTTCACAAAGTTTTCTTTATGTAAAACACTCACCCATATTAGTTCTTGAGTTCTTAATTGTAAGCCATGTCCTGGTCATTTACAATTCATACTTATTCTAAGTGATCAAGTTTAAAATAAGTAATAAAAATATTATCAAGCAAGAACTAAAGTGCAAACATACATACATGCAACATACTTACTTAAAAGCTTATTAAATGATTAGAACATTCCAACTAAGAAAGGTTTAGCTAACAAGAGACATTGCAAGATATATATAAACTGAATAGACCATGTTTATATATATAGAACTCACTAAAGAGAAACAACAAGAGTAAGGTTACAAATGTTGAAAATCTTTATATGAAGTCTTCTAGCAATGCACTAGCATTACTCCTTAGCACTATACAAACACTATGAAAATGAGTAAAGGAGGATTTGTCAATTCCTTCCTCTTCCTCTAAAAATATAAAAACTAACTATGTATATTGAAATTTTGATCTAACTTATGGATTGTGATATATTTCCAAATGAAGATGTGAGGTCCTTTTATAGCCTTCAAGTGAGGTGCTTCCTTCCTTCATGTTGAAGTCATCTTGAGTGGATGATAGCTGTAGTTGCTTTCAGAGGTTTATCCATGTTGCAATCTTTGACTTAATCATATAGGGTGGTTCCATGGTGTTAGAACAAGTGTCCCTATGTTGATGACTCTTCAAAGCTATGCCTATAGCTATGTGTGAATGGTAGGCGCCTACTATACAGTGTTGGATGGCATCAGGGAAGCAAGTAGGAGGTCATCACATTGCATGTGGATGCATATGAAACAGTCGCTTATTCACCAAGTTGCGCGAGAATTGATGCAGGATCGGTCTGCAGAGCATTGATGCGCATAGCGAGATTGAGACTCGCACCGAACAAAAACATCAAACATACCACAATATATCCAAAATGGCCTATAACTAACTATATCCATTCAATTCACTCAAGATATCATATATCACACTAAATACTATATAAACTCTTTATTATTACTTGAAAGAGAGCAAATACTAAGTTTAAACATATGAAATACTCTATATAAAATAGAGTTATCACTAACACCACACTTTCCCCCGATTCATACCAACACAAGGGCGTTCTGCACCTCCTACCATATAATGCCTCGAAAGGCGCCATCCCAATACTTGCATGAAAACTATTGTTATAAGTGAATTCAATCAACGGCAAATGGGAATCCCATGAACCTCCTTGTTCAAGGACGCAAGCCCTCAGCAAGTCCTCTAGTGATCTGGATAGTCCTCTCTCCGTCCGCCCGTCGTCTGCGGGGATGGTAAGCGGAACTCAATCTCAATTTAGAACCCAATGCCTCTTGCAAGCTCTTCCAAAACTCGAAGTAAATCTAGGGTCTCGATCGGACACGATACTCGAAGGACACCATGCGACTTTACAATTGTCTTAACATAGATATGTCGCCAACCGGGAATCGGTAAGTCATATTAATCGGCAAAAAGTGAGCAGATTTCGTCACTGTCAACAATAACCCATATAGCATCAACTCCTTCATTTGTATTCGGCGGTCGATTACAAAATCCATAGAGATACTATCCCACTTCCATTCCCAGACATCCAATGGTCGCATCAACCCCGCCGCCCGATGCTCTACCTTATATTTCGACACGTCAAACAAGCATACACAAATTGGGCTACATCACGCTTCAAGCGGGCCACCAAAATGACTTCTTCAAATCTTGGTACATCTTTGTGGCTCCCGGGTGGATACTCATTTTACTTCGATGACCCTCTACCAGAATTGATTTCTTAATCTCCTCATCATCGGGGATGTAACGCCCAAAATAATTTAATTATTTATCTAATTAAGTTATTTAAGGCTTGCAACATTTAATTAAATTAATTAATTAAGTTGGGTTTATTTTATCAAATAGGGAGTCTAGTTATTTAAGTGGAATGATGGAGCTAGAATTCATTTTTATTTTACTTCCAGGAGTATGTGAATAAGTAAAAAAGAGTGGTGCAAATAAGGGCCCAAGTCACTTAATGACTCAAGCCCAATGGCCTAAAACCCCAAAACCCTACACAAAGTCACATAACCTTCATTTGAAGAAAGAAAGCCAACGAAGGGAATAGAGGAAGAGAAGGGCAGAAGCTGACGTGAAATAGGAGGAGGAAAGGTGAGAGCTTTACCTTTGATTCTTGGTTGGTAAGTGAGATTTTGATCTCATTCTTCATCATTTCTTCTTCCCATTCCATTTCTTTAAGTTCCAAAGCTCATTCCTTTCCTTTTTAAATTTTTCCATGGTCACTCAAGGAAAGGGTGTCCACGTTTTATTTCAAAGTAAGGGAAAGGAGGAAACTTTCTCAAGTTTTGGTGTTGGTAAGTGAAGACCTTAGTTCTAATCACCCTCATTTCCTTTCCTTATTTCATTTCCATGAGTTCCATAGACCCATTCTCATTATTTTGAATTTCCATTTGTCACCAAGCAAGGTTGTTTTCGTTGAAATTTGGAAATCGATTTTTGAGACCTCATTTGGTTGTTTTCTTGGTGGTTGATTGAAGCTTTAGCTCACCCAAGGTTAGGATTCTCCATACATCTTTTATAGCTTGTAGGATGTGTATTATAGTGAGAATAGCTCTAGGAATGATGTGTTGTGTGACTTGTGTTGATTGTATGTTGATTTATGTTTGGAATGCTTGAATTTGGTCATAACATGTTGTTTGTGGTTGTAAGAGCATGAGTTGTGATTTATGCATGGTGTATGTTTGATAGAATGGCCATATGAGAATGAGTATGTGAGTATGATGAATCACTAGTGTTGATTTAATGTTTAAATGAGTAAATGTTATGTGAGAAATGAATTGTTGAATAGAAATTTGGTTTGAGGATTTTTGAGTGAGAGTGTTGGAAGGGGGGCGCCAAATGCCTAGCATTTTGGCGCCTGGTTGCTGAAAACGTGTGTGTGTGTTGTGCAGGGGGGGCGCCAGTTGCTGGGCAACTTGGCGCCTGGTGACTGAAACTAGGTGTGTGTGTGTTGTGGGGGGGCGCCAAATGCCTAGCATTTTGGCGCCTGGTGACTGAAACTGGGTGTGTGTGTGTTGGGCAGGGGGGGCGCCAGTTTGCTAGCATTTTGGCGCCTTGTGCTAGTTTATGAGTGTGGGCTGTTGGTTTTGGTTATGGGGCGCCATTTTGGCTGCCCCTTGGCGCCTAGGCACCCAAATGTGTCTAAGTGACGATTTAGTCCCTAAGAATTAATTTAATCCTTGGCGTGACAATTTAGTCCCTAAGAATTAAATTAATCATTGGCGTGACAAAACAATCCCTTAGTGTCTAATTAGTCCCAATATGTCAAATATTTTCCTAATCCCTAAATTAATTTTGGGTGTGTCAAAAATGGTCCTTAAGTGAAGAAAGGGTCCTTATGAGGTGGTTGGCCCTTAGGTGGGATTTAATCTAATAATTGTTAAGATGGTGATTAATAATTGATGAGGTGATGATTAATAATTGATGAGGTAATGATTAATAATTGAGGTGAATGGTGATGTGGCTTCGGCCAAAACGGTGAGTTGAATAATTGTGGTGATGAATTGTGATGTTATGAATGCATTGTCATAGTGTCACATATTTCATATGCATTACGTGACGAATGACGAATGATGATGGGCTTCGCCAAAATGAGGTGATGATTATGGATCCACATGCATATTGCACACATGCATAGACTCATGCCTTATAAAATATTGGTGATGGTTAATTCATCTATTATTGTGTATTGTGATTGCCTAGATGCTT
Organism: Oxytropis ochrocephala; assembly: GCA_020916435.1. Classification (NCBI taxonomy): domain Eukaryota; kingdom Viridiplantae; phylum Streptophyta; class Magnoliopsida; order Fabales; family Fabaceae; genus Oxytropis; species Oxytropis ochrocephala. The sequence goes on from CM037095.1 coordinate 49,808,591, forward strand.
TCTAATTATAATGCTTATCTTACTTGTTATAATTTATGTAAAGAGACTCACCCTAGCATTTCTTGTTGCTCGCTCTCGTGGCGACAAGCAGTGATTCCGAGTGATGGTGCCATGCCTCTTGGGTTTTATTGAGTCAGCTCTGATAGTAACACCGGGGATGGGATCTTAGTATTATTTTATGTTAGTTATGTATTAAACTGATTTGAACTAAGTATTGAGTATGTGAACTCAGTTTTATTTCATTTGCATTACAAATTGTTTTACGGATTATTGTAAACATTAAAATGTATTTGAGGGTCTTAACCCACATGACTATGACAAGTATTTTATGTGTTTGATGAGTTTGGATTTTTAAATATGTTTGACGTTATTTTCGCTAAATGTACCACCCTCTTTGAGGTGCGTGGAAAGTTTTTGAAAACTCTGATTTTTATTAACTTAATGAGCTTATTATAGAGAGGGGGTGTTACAGGGGATACAAATCCTCCCTCGGTATTTCAACACATCTTGCGCATCTAACTCATAATCTTTAACCTCAGAGTGATCAATCCCTACTGCCAATTCAACTAGTTTAATGTCTTGCTTTTGAGCCTCCCGAATAACATCTAAAAATTCGTTATGGATTTTCAACATTCCCAACCGTACACTCTTAGGCGTCACCTCGCCAGACCAAACTCAAATCCCAAACCGCTCAATCAATTCGAGCTCTTTCACCATCAATGCAGCACATGAAGAAGGACTTCCTACTCAAGGCATCGGCTACAACATTAGCCTTCCCGGATGGTAATTCAAACTAAAGTCATAGTCTTTCAACAATTCCAGCCACCTCCTTTGTCTCATATTCAGTTCCTTCTGGTCAAACAAATACTGCAACCCCTTATGATCACTGAACACCTCAAACTTAGAACCATACAAATAGTGCCTCCATATCTTCAAAGTAAAGACGATTGCCGCAAGCTCCAAGTCATGAGTAGGGTAGTTCTTCTCATGAACTCTCAACTGCCTAGACGCATAGGCTACTACCTTACCTTCTTGCATCAGTACACCTCCCAAACCCATCTTGGAAGCATCACAATACACCACGAACGGTCGATCCGGGAACAGCAATACCAAAATAGGAGATGTTGTCAACCTCCGCTTCAACTCATTGAAGCTCTCTTCACACCGTGCATCCCAAACGAAGGCCTTTCCCTTACACGTCAGTTGAGTCAACGGAAGGGCTAGCTTAGAGAAACCCTCAATAAACCTCCTGTAGTACCCAGCCAACCCCAAGAAACTTCTGATCTCAGTCACTGACTTTGGGCTCTCCCATTGCAACACAAAGATCAACCTTGGTGGATCTCTGACTATACCATCACCGGAAATTACATGGCCCAGAAAACTCACTTTGTTCAACCAGAACTCGCACTTTGACAACTTCACATAGAGCTTCTTTTCCTTTAACACCTCTAGCACTAACCTCAAGTGTTCTGCGTGCTCCTCTTCTGTCTTGGAATACACCAAAATATCATCTATAAATACCACCACAAAACGATCCAAGTGACTATGGAAGGTACGGTTCATGTACTCCATAAACACCCCGGGTGCGTTGGTAACACCAAACGGCATTACAGTATATTCATAGTGCCCATATCTAGTTCTGAAAGCTGTCTTCTGAACGTCTTCATCTCTCACCTTGATTTGGTGATAGCCCGACCTCAAGTCGATCTTACTAAACACTTTAGCACCCACCAGTTGGTCCATCAAGTCATCAATTCTCGGGAGTGGGTACTTGTTCTTGATCGTTACTTTGTTCAACTGTCTATAGTCCACGCAAAGTCTCATGCTTCCATCCTTCTTCTTTACTAGCAACACAGCGCTCCCAAGCGACACACTAGGGCGAATGAACTTCTTCTCAAGTAACTCTTCTATTGTTTCTTTAACTCGAGATAATTCAGACGCCGACATCCCATGACGTGCCATGAGACACAGGCCTGCGTGCGGCACAAGATCAATAGTGAATTCAACCTCCTCTCCTACGGAACACTCGGAATCTCATCGGGAATACCTCAGGAAACTCGCACACTACCTTCAACCCTTCAATGATATCTTGACTCTCAATGCATGAGACGCCATCAAGGCAAATAGATGAACTTCTTCCTCATTAATCTACGCAATTGACCAAAGAGCAAAGAAATGATTCTTCCTCCTCGGGGCAGAAACTCACCGATCTATCGAAACAATTGATATGTACCGGTTATCAACTAACCATCCATACCAAGGATAACATCTAATCCTCCAAAGGTAAACAAATAAGGTCTACAAGAAAATCTCTCGCCAAGCGGCGACAGAGGACACTTAGCACACACTAGGGAGGTAGTTATCAACCCTTAGTTGGAGTATCAATAACCATCTCCTCATCATAGAAGACAAATCAAGATTCAATTTTCCAAACACACAATTTGGCAACGAATGAATGAGTAGCACCAAAGTGTCTACTATAGCAATTACAGGAGTACCATAAATAAAACAAGTACCTCGAATCTCGTTAGCATCCTCGGATCTGCCGCCAAGGCAAACACTTTTCCCCTAGCCTTTTCTTTCTTGGGTTTGGAGCATTTGGTACTAATGTGCCCCGCTTCCCCACAGTTGAAGCATATCATCTCCTTTTGATCACACTCCAGACATCTTATGACCCTCTTTCCCACAAATGAAACATCTTGGTACCTCGGGCTTACACTCGAAACTCTTGTGACCCGCCTTCCCACACTTGTAGCACACAATGGCGCGGGGCGTCTCCCCACTTAGTTTCCTACCAAAGAACAACCTTCTCGCTTTACCACTTACCAAATCGTAACCTCATATGGCTTTCCTCTAAACCGAGTGTTCCTCTTCTCCTTCTGACCTTGTATGCGGCCGAACTATCCTCCTCATAGATCCTACACTTATCAACCAAACCTAGCAAAATCCCGAATCTCCCGATATCCAATCGCCTTCTTTATGTCAGGGCGCAGGCCACTCTCAAACTTCACACACTTAGAGAATTCAGAATCGGCTTCATTGGCATAGTAAGGGCAAAATTTGGCCAACTCCTCGAATTTGGCGGCATACTCACCATTTGTCTTATTTCCTGTTTTGACTCCAGAATTCCACTTCCTTCTTAGCTCGCACATCCTCAGGGTAATACTTTCTCTTGAACTCTCTTGTGAAAACCTCCCAAGTAACTTCCTCACCAGCACCTTCCAACCTGCGCGACATTCCCAACCACCAATCGTCAGCTTCCTCTCCCAGCATATGGGTCCCCAACTTCACTTTCTCAGCAGCAGTGCACTCCATGACACGAAAGATCCACTCTATCTCCTTTAACCAGGCCAAGGCCCCATCGGGGTCATACCGACCCTTGAAGGTGGGTGGGTTTTCCCTCTGGAACGTTGCTAAGTTGCGAGCATTCACATTAGCAGCAGCGTGTTGATTCCCGACAGCTTGGGCTATTGCTTGCAGAGCAGCAGCCAATGCAGCATCATCGCGTCTTGCCATCGAATCGAACTCTACACAAGGGAACACAATTAGATACTACGGATATACAACATCGAGACACTTGGTGGATTGGACCAAACTTTTGCTCGATACCACTATGTAACACCCCGATTCTACCCCATTCATTTATTTAATTATCAGTGTGAAAAGAACAACCAAAGATGCATCGGGGCGTTATACATCAACATTTAAACTCAACATTTAAACGACATTAATAGTCAAATTTGGTCTTTCATTAAGACGACGAATAAGTACGTAGCACAACTCAAAATTCATCACAACGCAGCAGAATATAATGATCTATCACATGCATAATCTCAACCAACAACTTAGTGTAAAATACACTTCATATAAAACAATAAACGCAAATAGAATGATAGTCTAAAGTAAAAACAGCAAAATCAATAGTGTTCGTCTATCCCCCAGGTGCTACGTATCAGAGCGACTCGACAATGACTCTAAATAGGAAGGAGAGAAGGTCCTTCACTCGCGACTACCTGCATGTCACCCACGTAGGGGTAACATTAAAACAGAGAAAGGGTGAGTCCAACAACATAAAGGATTATATGATAAGTAATATGTAAGGTCTCAAAGAACTATAAGTACTAGTCATAACAACGCATAAGAGCAACCATCACAGCAAAGACAACGGGCAATACATTTAAACTACGACGTCAATCAACAAAGACTCGACATGAAACTATGTATGAAATGCAACCCACAACACGGGTATATGCATGTGGTACCATTCAACATAAAACGACCTTTGTGGCTTCAACTTCAACACTTTGAGCAGAGCTCCAAGACCGCAGACCTTCAACGGGGGTATGCATATGCCATGCGATGGGACTCATGAACAACGCAACAAGAACAACGACACGGACCCTTCAACAACAACAACAACTTAAATAAAGGTCTCATGGACCCACAACACAACAACCTGGTTTGGTCTCACCGACCCAACAACAACAACAACAACTTAAATAAAGGTCTCATGGACCCACAACAAAGAACAACAAGACTTAATATTTACTCTCTCACTACAAAAGCAACAACACACTACGTTCATCCACATTTAAGCACAACAATTCAAAATGACCCAAACACAACACAAGGTGGCACCAAACAACACCTATTGGTGCCCTACGGTAACTTGGGCAACTCTGGGTGCCACAAACAACACAAAGAGGCACTGGCAAGAATCGTTGCGCGTGGCGCCAAAATTCAAAGACACGATGGCGCTAGCGAAGAACTTGGCCGCACTAGGCGCCAAAAACCTAGCACGATGGCGCTGGCAAAGAATTTGGCCGCACTAGGGCGCCTAAAACCCAAGACTTTGGCGCTGGCAAGAATTTGGCCGCACTGGGCGCTAAAACCTAGCACTTTGGCGCTGGCAAGAACTTGGCCGCACTGCAGGGCGCCTAAACTCCAACAATGTGGCGCTAGCAAGACTTTGATCGCACTCAGGCGCCAGAATCTCGCAAAGTGGCGCCAGTAAAGAACTCAGCTTGCGCCATGGCGCCTAAACCAAGAACTTAACCCAAAGACTTGGCGCTGGCGGCAAAGAACCTTGTTGCGCAAGGCGCCAAAAACAAGCCGCAAATGGCGCCAGCAAAGAACCTTGTTGCGCCATGGCGCCCAATTCCTAGCACAATGGCGCTAGTAGGGCGCTAAGTCCTCAGTCCTTGATTTTTTTATCGTTCCAGGCAGCAACTAACACTTAATTCCAGCAACACACGTCATCAAATCACAACGGAGCACTAAAACAACAAATTGGCAATTTAAACACAATTGGGGCGCCAAATTCCTAGCATAATGGCGCCTAGAAGTGTCTAAACCTCACTCCTTGATTTCTTTTACCAACAACCAGCAACAACCAACGTTTAAACGACATTTAGGCATCAAAACAACAATTTAAACTTCGCGTCAATCGCCTAGCATGCTTCTAAGTCTCATTCACACATAATATCAAACATATTGTGGGCACAACCTCAACAACAAATTTTCTCACATATTTAATCAATCTCCAACCAAACCAACAACAAATTCTCAACGTAATTCAGTCCTACACTTACTCAGAATCCTAACTAGAATCATAGTTTCCCAATTCCCACATAAAACCCCTCATATAAACCCTTATGTAATTTAACTCCCCTTACCTTTGAAACTAGATGAAGATGAAGCTCTCCTTAGAATTCCCAACGAATTTCAGCAATGGAACCTCCCTCTCCTTCAATCGCAGCCTCCGTTCCTCTTCTCTCTCCCGATCGCGTTTTTCTTTCTTCTTCCGTCGCGCAGCTCTCTCTCGGGTTCTCTTCTCTTTTCTCCTTTCTATTTTTTTTTCTTTCTTTGTTTGTTTTGTTTAGGGCTACTAACCTAGGTGTAGTATTTGGGCTCATGTTAATGGGCCCTTTTACACCCTCCTCATTACTCCAACCATCTCCTATCATAACAAAACATACATTTATTTACTTCATATAATTAGATCAATAGATATTAGAATAATTTAATTAAAATAATTAATTAAATTATTTTGGGGTGTTACAGGTATCGTATAACTCCTTGATCTGGGAAACAACCAAGAGAGAGTCAGAGTGCAATTCCACCTGTTCGACGTTGAATTCCTTGGCGAGCAATAACCCTGCTATGCAAGCCTCATACTCTGCCTGATTATTTGAAGTGTGGAAAGCGAAAGTAAGCGACACTTCTACGACCAAGCCTGCAGAATTTTCCAATATCAATCCTGCCCCACATCCTTTGGAGTTTGACGAGCCATCGACGTGCAACGTCCAGGTGGTGATTGGGCGGTCGCCCGGGACTGGGGTCATCTCAGTTATGAAATCGGCCAAAATCTGCGCCTTAGCTGCCGACCTTGGCTCAAACTTTATTCCGAACTCACTTAGTTCTACTGCCCATTTGATCATGCGCCCGCCAAGTGCGGTCTGTGGAGAATGCATCGTATTGGTTGATCGGTTCTCACCACTATTTGATGTGCAACAAAATATCGCCTTAACTCGCGGGAGGCTACCAATGAGGCGGCGCCAACTTTTCGATCCTCCGATAACGCAAGCCGGTCCCTCTGTGTAGGACTTTGCTAATGAAGTATATAGGATTTTGCTTTGTGTCGCTTTCTTTGACCAGACGGCACTTAAAACTTCCTCCGTAATTGCTAAATCTGAGATACGAGTGTATCCCCAGGTGCGGCTTGGTCATGACGGGCGGATTTGTCAAGGTCGCTTTTAGATCGCCCAACGCTCGTTATGATCGATCCATTCAAAATCAACTTCCTTTTTTTGAAGTTTGAACAAAGGAGCGACTTGCATGCGTGCATCGGGTATGAATCTTGAGAGGGCGCGACCATGCCGCTCAATTGTTGGATTTCCTTCTTAGTGGTTGGCGGCCTCATTTCGTAATCGCCTACATTTGTCGTGGTTTGCTTCGATTCTCTCTCCGTTAGATGGAAACCTAAGAATTTCCTACCGCACGCACCCAAACGTGCACTTCTCGTGGTTCAACCTTAAGAGAATTCTTCCTTGCTTCCTCAAAACTTCGTTAAGGTCGCTAACGTGCTCATCATCTGATCTGCTCATTATGATCATGTCATCAAGATACACCTCTGCCACCCGGCCGATCTGCTTTTCAAATATCTTGCTCATCATACGCTGGTAAGTCGCCCCAGCGTTCTTTAATCCAAAAGGCATCACTTTGTAACAAAAATTACCCCGTCGGTCATGAAAGCGATCTTGTGACGATCCGCGGGTGCATAGCGATTTGGTTGTAGCCTGAATACGCGTCCAAGAAGGAAAGCAACTTGTAACCTGAAGCGCCGTCAACCAACTTGTCAATACTGGGTACAGGGAAAGCATCCTTAGGGCACGCCCTATTCAGGTCAGTGTAATCAACACACATTCGCCATCTCCGTTCTTCTTTTTACTAGCACGACGCTCGAAAGCCACGTCGTATACTTAATCTCCTCCACGAAATTCGCTTTGATCAAGTCGTTTCATCGCTCGGGCCGCTGCCGCCTTCTTCATTCTCGAACTCTTCTTCGCCGAGCGACCGCCTGCCGCCGCATTGTATCGATCGATAGTTGGTGACAAGCGACCTCCATAGGGACTCGTGCATATCGATGCTTGCAAGTTTAACAAATCGGCATATTTTCTGAGACAAGTGATTAGTCCCTGCTTGACCTGTTCTGGAAGGTTGCTTCCAATCTTTACGGTTTTGGCTGGGTCATCGCCCAACTGAACGTCAAGAAACTGCCCATGGGGTTCTGGTCGTTTGAGTTTCTTCTTTAGCTCACAGGCTAAATCATCATCCCCCTCTTCCGAGTCGCTATCTGAGTTATAGCGGGCATCCAAATCAGCTAGGTTTACTTGGTGTCCTTCCCTAGAATTGTGAGCGTGGGGTCCCACGTCCTGAGCGTCACATATGTCCTGATAAATGTAGTGACTCTTCTTGGCCGCTTCCATATCTGCCGCTAAGGTAGCGACCTGGCCATTTTTATCGTAAAACTTCATCTTTAAGTGGACTGTTGACACGACTGCTTCAAGTTTCCCCAACGTCGGCTGGCCGATAATGCAGTGATAGCATGACTTGATGGGCAATACTAAGAACGTCGTTCTGACCATCCTGTAAGACGTACTCCCATTGGCATCGTCGCCGAAAGTGACCAACAACTCCAAGGTGCCCAGCTAGTAAGTGATTGCTCCGTTAAAACCAGTTAAAGGGGTTGGGTCGTTCTGAGGGATGATTTCGCTACGGTCGATGCTCAATTTGTCCACCAATTCTTCAAACATGATATCTGCCGAGCTTCCCTGATCGACCAAGATTCTCCTGACTTCGGAGTTTCCCATGACCGCAGATACGACTAGAGGAACATAACTGTTGACCCGCCCATCGAGCAAATCCTCGTCACCAAAGGAAATCGACGGTCTGTTAGAGATTGGTCGTGGTGCTGAAGAAGACCCGACCATGAGAATTTCGTTCCACTTTCTCTTGGTCGCCTTCTTCGAATCCAAGCGATCTAAAGGGTTCCCTCGTGGATAACCATTACGACCCTCCGACCCCTGGACTGCCTGCCGTCCTCCTCCGAAGTTTCTTTTCTGCCAGCGACCTCAATAGCTTGAGTGGTTACTTTTTCTTTTGAACGACCATCTCGACCCTCGGTCTTCTCTTCCGATCGGTCGTTTCCTTCCTCCCTGACATATTTTGTTAACTTTCCCTTCTGAATGAGGTTTTCTATGTCATCCTTTAGGGCCATGCATTCGTTAGTATCGTGGCCCTTGCTCTTGTGGTACCTGCAATACTTCTTCGTGAACCGGCCGCCTTTCTTGAGAACGAGTGGGTCAGGACGCTTGACATCAGCAAATTCGTTATTCTGGCAGTCCATATAGATTTGTGCGATGGGTGTATTCAGCCTGGTGCGGTGCTCGAACTTCTTTTGACGAAAATCCGAACGACCTTCCCTGCGTCCTTCTGGCTCTTTAGCCGACCTACCATGCTCTTCCTTGGGTCGCACACGGGCGCCCTGTCTAGCTGCGAGCGTCTCTTCATAGCCCATGTGGTCGTTGGCCCTTCTTAGAAATACCCCAAGATCCATGTAACGGTTGAGGATGAACTCCTCTGCAAATATATGATCCGCTCGTATTCCCCGCTTGAGATACTTCGGTTTGTCCTTGTCGGATCAGTCGCGGATGGTCTCGCCTCGTGTTGAAGCGGTCAATATAATGCCTCAATGATTCATTCTCCCCCGAACGCATCGTGTCGAAGGTGTTCCTCATATTTGTATCGACAACGGTTGGCCGTGTAATTGGCCAAGAAGGTTGCGACCAAACCTTCCCAAGAGGTGATGGTGTTGGGCCGCAATGATTCCCACCATTCGAGCGCTCGCCCATCGAGCGACTGAGGAAAAAGTCTGCACTTCATCGTCGGGCTTAGCTCTCTATAGCTGCAGTAATTGTTGAAATAACGGACGTGTTTATCTGGGTCGCCGCGACCGTCGAACTTATTCATGTTGGGCGGCTTTCTCAAATCTCTGGGAATGCGGTAACGTCTGATTTCTCTTGAGAACGGCCCATGCCCGGTCACCAACTCTCCCATCCCATAAGGTTGTAATGCATGTAGTTCATTGATGGGTACTCCGTAGCCGCCCGTCATGTGGCCGTACAAGGGAGGGGGCTGGAACGACTGCCCTCTTTCTCGCTCGTGCACGTGTCTTTTCGACCGGTGGGATGTGTCCCTGCCCTGGTAGTTGTCCAACTCGCCATACGAATCCCACGACCGGCTCCTCGACTTGCGAGAACCGGACGACTCGGCCGAGGAATACCTAGTGGGCGAGCGGTCTGATTCAGGATTGTAACTTGAGTCTTCATAATCTTGGCCGTGTGACCTGGAGCGGCGACTGCGCACGCCCCTGCAAGTGGGAGACCTTCTAGTCCTAACCCTGCGCGCTGGGGATCGGTGTGCTGGGCCAGCCCGGAAAGGTCGGTCATTCCTTCCAGGAGGAGTTGCATGCTGATTGGAAGGACGCATTTGTCTAGAGGGTCCCTCACCGTTCGCACGCGGGCGAGGAGGGATGGATCCCCTTTCGTAGTGAGAAAGAAGTGCTTCCCGGTCAGCAATAATCTGATTCTTGTTTTGCAGAACCGTAGGAAAGCCCGAGTCACATGCTCGTGCACGCGAGGCATCAATTCTCGCATCGACCCGGCTCGGCCGGCGATTCTTTGTTGGCGGTGCCGCAGATTCGCTCCAAGATTGGCCTCGGCCGCCTGCAGACGGAGGGTTCCCCGACGAGGTTGTCGCGATTCGTGAATGGTTAGTGGGACGCCCTCCGGAGTTTGCTGAGGGATTGCATTCCGTCCGGAAGGGTCGGCTCTCGACGAGGCTCGCGTGGCGTGCCTCATTGGTTGCATGGTGGAAGTGTTCAGTTGCTCCCACTGTGGTCGCCAATGATCGATCCTGATCTCTAGGTATGGTGCTGATGTGGACTTGTAGCTCAGTCGCTGAACGTCTTGGTGCCAAAATCTGGGTCGCACCTGGGTGGTACCGCGAGTACACCACGCCCAAGTCAACAATCAATGGTGAATAGTGAATAGTAATAAATGACGTACCTAACTTCTTGAGATTCGTGCCACCTTTATAGTAATAGTTATTGGGCCTTGTTGGACAACATTGGGCCTTGAGCCCACTCCAGAACAAAAACAAAATAAAATGATGATTTTTTTTTAGAATAAATGGGGATAAAGAAACGCCCAAAGAAATTACACGAGGATCAATCTAGGAATAAGAACTCCAATTACATTAGCATCCACAAGTAATTTAACATTAGAGGGGGGAACATCAAAGGTGGCCGACCATCATCAAACTCGCAACCCATGTTAGCAAGAGCATCCGCAACCATGTTGGCTTCACGGTAGATATGAATGACGTGAACACTAGAGAAGGTAGCCATGCATTGCTTGATACGCCTCAAAAGCTGGCGGCCAACAATACTGCCATCTAGATCATTATTAAGGCTCTACACTAGAATAAGAGAATCCATTTGCAGCTCTACATGAGAGAAACCTTTAGTAGCTGCTAAGTTGAGGCCTTCTATAGCTCCCCACATCTCGGCCATGTACGCAGAAGTTCCAAGAGGGTTCTTAGCACCATCTGTGTTAATAGTAATCATACCTGTCTGATTCGCTTTCCAACCGACCTCAACTGTATGATATGTGTGCCCCACCAGAGGATTGCGCAAGGCTAGACCTTTCTCATATTCATGAGCAACAGTCAGCACCTGGCGAGAGGGGTACGGAGGCCGAGAATAGTTGTCATCATGCACCTGCTTATTTTGCCAGAACTAGAGGAGATAGCACCCGGTAGCCCACACATTGCGCCATACCAAAGAGGAGTCAACCGGGGTGGTATTCGTGAGGTTGAACAGCACCCAGTCATCCACGTTACAACTGTAGAAGGAAAAACTCACATGTGTGGGAATCAAGTGGTTCCACAACTCCTTAGCAAAGTGACAGTCTCTCAAAACATGCACAATAGATTCTGGGACGTTGTGACACTTATAACAATTGATGTCACCATTTCCCCAACTACCACAATATTCTTTGGTCGCTAACTTACAATGGATGATTTGCCACACAAAGCATCGAATACGCTCTAGGACTTGGGGCTTCCAAACTTTCGACCATAAAGAGTCTGAGACGAAAGTATTAGTATTGCTCAACCAATTATATGCAAGGGAGACCGAGAACTTACCAGAACCATCACTAGGCCAGTAGAGCATATCAGCGCCATCATGAGGAAGAGGAGCAGGGAGCGCAAGTATTTGATTAATAGAAGCCTCTGGTAAAATTCCTAGTAACTGGGACAAGTCCCAAGAGCCATAATCTCCAACTATGTCACTCACAGTCAACGCAACAACATGGTCTGGAATGTCAGTTGCAACATCTTTCAAGCGAGTCTCACCATTCAGCCACTTGTCTTGCCAGAGGCTAACCGTGGTGCCATTCCCAAGCGACCACGCTTCATGGTTGGTAATCTCTTACCAACAACTACACAAAAATTTCCATAAAGATGAGTCTGAAGTCTTGGATTGGATGTTACCCAATGGCAAGGTGCCTCTCCCATACTTTCCATTCAAAACTTGATACCACAAACCAATATTATCCGTCTTTAACCCCCACACTAGTTTCATTAAGCAAGCCTTTTTCATAGTTGGAAGATCCTTAATTCCCAACCCACCCATTTGCTTAGGTTGGGTTAACGTATTCCAATTAATCAAGTGGAGTTTGCGAGCCTCTTCGGTGTCTCCCCACACGAACCGGCGCTGGAGCTTCTGGATTTCATGAAGACAGGTTCTTTAGGATAAGAGTAGTCATCATGGTGTATATAGGAATGGCGTGATAATGATTTTGAAAGTGTAACTCTCCCAAAGAAAGGAGAGGTGTTTACACTTCCAACCAGAGAGCTTGTCCCGAACCTTGTCAATAAGATAATTGAAGTCACCTTTCCTAGGACACTTCCCAAGCAAGGGAACCCCCAAGTATTTGCCCATAGAGGCACTCAGTTTGAAACCAGACCTGCGAGCAAGAGTGTTCTTCATGGTGGTGGGAACATTTTTTGAGAAGAACATAGAAGTTTTCTCTAGGCTAACAACTTCGACGGACATGGAGCAGAAGATGTCAAGAGTGCGAGTGACACTAGCAATATTATCCTCCGTGGCTTTAGCAAAGAGAGAAGCAAGTCATCTGCAAACATGATATGGGATATGTCTGGGCCATTCCTACCGGCACAGATAGGAGTCCAAGAACCTATGTCCACTTCCTCTGCAATAAGATGAGTCAACCTGTCCATACAAAAAACAAACAAATAAGGTGAGATGGGGTCTCCTTGCCGGATCCCCCGTTGAGGCCGAAAGTACTCTGATCTGGTGTCATTCCACATGCCATTAGTTCTGACACTGGAAACTGCATGCATTATGATATTGATGATGTTGGGGGGAATACCAATCTCATCAAGCACTTGCCGAATGAAACTCCACTTTAGCCTGTCATAAGCTTTAGCCAGATCAACTTTCACAACGAAAAAACCATTGCTCCCTCTCATTTTCTTCATGCTATGGATCAATTTCTAAGCAACAATAATGTTCTCATGGATGCTTCTAGTAGGAATAAAACCAGTCTGAAAGGGGGAAACAATAGACGGCATGTGGGGTTTAAGTCGGTTCACTATTACCTTAGTTATAACCTTGTAGGAGACATTACAAAGAGAGATATGGCGAAACTATGTGACAAACTCTGGCTTGGGAACCTTGGGGATAAGACAAATATCAGTTGAATTAATACGATTCAACATGGTGGCATCATTCCAAACACTTTTGGAGAAGCTATAGAAGTCGGGTGCAATAGTGTGCCAACTAGCGTGGAAAAACCCAGCTTGAAAACCATCCGGACCCGGGGCCTTCCACGCGCTCATGGCGAAGAGGGCTTTGTCAATCTCCTCACTCTCGATCATACGCCCCATGGAGGCAATGGCCTCACCATGTAGCCGTTGGAAGTTGTATTTAAGAGTAGTAGGCGTAGGGTGATTCCCATCATCCAAGAAAAGATCATGAAAAAAATTATTAACATGATTTTTTGTCGCTCCTTCATCATCAAGCCAAACTCCATCACTACCACGAAGTAAATGGATTCTATTATTCTTCTTTCTATTAGCAGCTTTAATCTGGTAGTAACGAGTATTCATGTCTCCATCATGTAACCATTTGGTTCGGGAGCATTGGTACCACATAAGCTCCTCACGATATAAAATGTCATTCAGTTCACTTTGAAGATTCTTTTCAAGCTGGCTGAGAAAGTTGTTGATGTTGCCATTATGGTATTGTTTTTGGATTCCCCCCAATCGAGCAAGCAAAGTATGTTTCTTGGTCCTCATACAACCAAAAGTGGCGTTCTTCCAAGTCCGGAGTTCCCCTTCCACGATAGACAATTTTTGGTCAAGCTCCCCATCACCATGCCACCAACTGCGCATGTCATTTTTGAAAGTATTGTGAGTGAGCCAAGCACTCTCAAAACGGAAAGGCCTCTCTCTGTGGTCTTGCATATTACCCTGAAGGCAGATGGGAATAGGATGATGATCCGAAAAATCAATCTGGGGCAAAACTTTTACATAAGCATTTGGGAAGGCCACTCGCCACCTGTCGTTACACAAAGCTCTATCAAGGCGCACAAACATTTTGTCTACCAAACCACACCGAGGTCCTCGCCAAGTGAAGCGAGGCCCGAATGACCCAAGATCCAGCAGGTTACAATTAAGGATTTGCTGCTTGAACAATTGACATTTCCTTCTAACATCATCACTTCCCCCTTTCTTTTCACTAGGGTCAGCAATATCATTCAGGTCCCCCGCGATTAACCACTGACCATTCATGGTGTTGCTCATGATTAAGAAAGTCTCCCACAAATTTTGTCTAAGAGCATCAGAGGGGCTAGCATAAGTGGGAGTGAAGTACCAGGTCCAACCATTATGCATAACAATTTGAAGATGAACAAACTGAAAATTGTTAATAAGCTCAACCATATCAACCAAGTGAGATTTCCAACCAACAACAATACCACCGGCAAAACCCCGATTCTCAGCAAAAGTAAAACCATCATAGCCCAAGAGATTAAAGGTGCACTGAAGTCTCTGGGGTGAGTACGAGTTTCCATAATGACAAAAATCTTAGGTCTATGCATGTCAGTAAACTGCTTGCAGTTATGAAACAAGTCTGGGTTGGCAGCGCCACGACAATTCCAAACAAAAATATTATTTAGATTCATTATAAAACTATAAGGATAGAAAGAGAAAACCAACCATAAAATCACAATGTGGGGGTCTCATTGACCACCTCCATCTCATCGTCACAAAAACTGGACCCTCCTTGATCATGAACATCCATGAATTCATCAGAGTCCATCATACTAGAATTTACATTCTCATACGTAACAACGACCAACAAATTGAGCAGATGGGTCTGGAGGCCTGGTATTGTGAAAATTAACAGGCCCAAAAGCATTGTGAATATTGGGTCTGTCCACATGCATGTCCTCGGTGGGCCCAGGAGAAGTGATGCGCTGCGTGGGGTGAGGAATAACTCGGTGGGGCCCATCAGGAGATGATAATTTGTTGTTGAGGCGTATGTTAGTGTTTTGTTAGTTGCTGGCGGAATCTTTGGAGGTAATGTGTGGGACCCCCAAAATGCGTGGGACTAAATCCCTGATTCTTTGGAGCATTATTTGCATTAATTTCCTCAATAACAGTAACTGGTGCATTTCTCTCATCATTATTCCGTTGCATTTTCCTCGCTTTCCCTAAAATATTAAAGCGAGACCCCTTGTCATACTGCCCTTTAATGCTCGCGAAAGTGTCTCCCACCGCCCGGTGGCCGGAATATTTTTTTCTTTTGGTTTCTATTGCAAGCGTTGTTTTTGAACAATAGTCCAAGGGCCATTTTTCGGTTTGGTAGCTGGCTGTTGACTAGTTGATCCTGGTTGGCGCGTCGCTAATGTCATCTGAGGATTGATTCCAGGTTCAACATATTCCACACACTGATCTCTATGATGACCAAATTTTCCACAGGCCATGCACAGTAAATGGAGACCTTCATATTCTATTTTGTATATGTGCCCTTTGAGTTCAAATAATGACAGAAGTGGTTTGTTCAAGTCGACTTTAACACACAACCTTGCATACTTCCCCCGTGCCATCAAGGAGGTTGTCTGATCCACTTTGACTGTTCTTCCAATTCTATTGCCCAAGAAGAAAAGGAAGTCCGAATCATAGTATTCTATCGGAAGTTCCGGCAGGTGAACCCAAACAACAACACACTCCACCTCTTCCTTCTCCGAGCGAAAATTGGGGCGCCATTCTCTGATGATGAGATAATGATCATAGATCAACCAAGGGCCATTACTGAATGCCGTCTCGTAGTCCTCCTGGCTAGATAAATATACAAAGAAAAAATCACATCCAAGATCAACGATGTTCATCACCCCTTTCTTGACCCACATCTGATTCAGGCGATTCTCCAGAGCCTTGAAGCCAATTCTTCGTCCAGCAAGTTGACAATAAGCCCTTGTTCCAAAGCACAAGCGTGTCTTAAACAATTTTTACCTGTAAGTTTTTTTTTGACAAAATTTTTACCTTTAAGTTTTTTTGAAGCAAAATTTTTACCTTTAAGTTGATGAGTACCTTATTAGATTTATATAAACGTTAGTTTAAAAACAAGGTAGTCTAAATTTTAAATATAATAGAATTTTGTAAAAAAAATGTGAGGTATTTATACATATAACCTGATTTCCCAATTCTGCCTAGGCTAGATTCTATTACATTGAAGCCAAAATTGATTGACCGAATTCTCAAAAAAAAAAAAAATTGATTGACCGAATTACATAATTACAATATTTTATATATTGGTGTACTATTTGAGGGAGCTGAATCCCTCTTTATAAATAGAGAATCTACTTTATTAGCCACTTTTAGCAACAATCCCTTTACATTACCACTTTAATCATACATGTATGACATATGAGGTGCATGTTATGCTACATGTATGTTGATAAAAAATATCTGATGGCACATTTATAATTTAAACCTTCATCAAATATAAATCCGATTTTAGGTTTTTTTGTACCCCCACTGTTTACCAATATACCACAACTCTATATTTTTGGACAGACATACCCTTGAAAAAAATTGAACCAATCGGATTTATGTTTGTAATAGGTAAATACGATTTATGTTTTTTCAAGTCGTATTTAGCTATATATGATTTCCCCGACAAAAAACAAATAAATAAATAAAAATCCTATTTATCTCAAAATAAGGTAAATACACAATGCAATTTTTTAATGAAAATCAGATTCGGATTTATGTTTGATGAAGGTAAATACGACTTACTATTTTTGAAACTTCTGGGAGGAAATCGTATTTAGATAAATACGATGCAAAATTTACTGGGAATCGTATCTATCTCCTGGAAGGTAAATACGATGGACTCTAAAATATTTCTGGTCAAATCGTATGTAAGTGAGAAATGGTAAATATTCAGTAAATTTGTATATAGAAGGATTATTCTTATGCTAGTATGGGGGTTAAAGTGGGTGCTCTTTGGAGTTGAGATTTTAACTGGAGTCGTTCTTATTCTTTTAATGCATTAGAGGTGGTTCGTTTTGTTCTTTATCTAACATTTTGTGTGATTTTCATCCAGCTTTTGATTTTATGGACATGTGAAACTCGAAACTTAAAAAATCTCACTCCCTTAGTGTCAAATCTTTCTATGATTGCCTTGATCAGATCTTTTGGCCAACTAGTATTACTGATACTCTAAAAGATCGATGTTCTGAAATCCCTATGGCGCCTAGTAGTACAGTCTAAGGTCTGTATTTTTGGGTGTAACTTTTTTCTTGCTAGGCTTCCTCCTACAGACGTGCTACTTGCTAGATGTGGCATTGTACGTGCTCATCAGACTTCTTGTCCGATTGGTGTTCAAACCTTGTTAAATGTTTTGTCTTCCGTGGGAATCGAACTTTGTACTCTGGGCTCAAGTACATGTCAATGCATTCCCACTACCAATTGATTGAGAGAGAGAGCGAGGAGCTTGATTGAGAGAGAGTTGGAGAAGAATATAGAGAGAGAGAGAGTGAGGAGCTTGAGTGAGAGAGTTGGAGAAGAAGAGAGGAGATTCACCTCAAACCCTCATGCATGCACATGTTAGTGGTATCAATCTTCTCCATTTTCTTTCCTCTTTAATCTGATACTAATTTCAACCCCTCATTCTTCCTCTTGTTGAATCAACCATTTTAGAACTTTGAAACTCAATGTGGAAGATAATGGAGTTGTGAACTTCTTGGAGCTTTGCATGTTTCTTTGGGACTAGATTGGGGGTAATTACTAGTCAAAACATAACCTACATTGTGATTCTAAGTGATTTGAATTGAAATTCAGTAGCTTGGGAGCTTGGAGTGTCGTTTTGGAGCTTAAATTCGTAGTTCTTAGTGGTTGGGATTGAAGAGACCAACTCAAAGCATATTCTCGCTTGAAACCCGTGGGGAACAATCTCTGGTATTTCCTTCATAACTCTTTACACAGACATCATTTGAAGTCCATTTTTGTTTCATTAGCAACTAGATACAAAAATCTTAAAATTAGGCACAAGAACCACTTTATTTGACTGAGTATTGACTGAGAAAAATTAGTTACAAGTAGCACTTTTGTGACAGTAACGGTTTTGAATCAGCCACATTGTTTTAACCATAAATCTCTGAATACTCATCATATTAGTGTGGGACTTGAATCATACGAAAATAGACAAAATTATCTACACATTAGACACTGGTTTGGATAGTTTTGGTTAAAAATTGAATTAGTTATGCCTGTTGCAAAACAGTGTACAGATGCTGCCCAAACCGAATTTGGAGTTAGTGTTGTGTTCTAGAAGTTGAGAATGGCTATGAGCAAATTTCTGGAGTTACTATTAGATATAGTTAGTATTAGGAATATGAAAATTAGTTAGTGTCTAACTAACTTAGTTAGATTAGTTTAGAAGTTAAGTTAGTATTAAGAGTTAAACTCTATCTATGAATTAAATATAAATTTTATTCAAATGAATGGTGAAGTAAAAACTTAGTACAATATGAAGAGGTGATCACTACATATAGTGCACCTTCTAGTGAAAGAAAATACAAAAATCCAACTAACTAAGAAAAGTAGTTACAATTGAAAACTAATTTAACTAACTTTTAAACTAACTTTCTAATACTCCCCCTCAAGTTGGAAGAGAGATGTCAAGATCTTCCAACTTGGAGATGAGATGCTAAAATAAAGCTTTCATGCATCTTGCACTATCGGTCAACCAAAAATCCAAATACACAAGCCACATGAATATGAAGTCCATTCAGCAACCATCGTAGACACTTTACGAAACTTAGGAAATTGAAATCTCATTCTACAAGGCCAAACATCATTTGCTACTATGTTGATGACAATTGAAAACTTGCAAGAAACCACATGTCGACAAAAGAACATTGAGCAATCTTCAAAAAACCCCAGACAAAAATGTGGATCCAAGAAATCAATTTAAGAATCCAACAAGAAACAAGATGAAATACAACAAAACGGTAATTTCTTATCAAACATAGCAAACCTTGAATTTTATGGCAAGGAGAAAGGCTAAGAATAGTAGGAGCAAATCATAAAATGTACCAAACATATCCGAAAAACCATTCCCATGGTGGTGTCGATGTTGGAAAAAAAACAACCAAATGTTGAACGGATTTTTAATTTGCAAAAGTGAACAATAGTTCTGGCAAAAAAATTGGATTGTTAGATATATGAGTTGAAAAAGATTTCATTTGCTGGTTCATTCGCTCTTTCATAGCTACACAGCTTGACTAGGAAGAAACAAGAGACTGAAACAAAACAATGATGATGAAGCTGGCTCGAGGGATAATAGGCGAATAAACTTCAATGAACTTCTTGAACACACGCAAGAAGGGATAAAGAAAGCGAAACATCGCTTTTTTCAAGGCTACACAGTTGGACCGCGAAGAAACAAGAGACAAACGCAACAAAGATGATGAAGCGGGCTCGAGGGATGATCGAGGAAGTAGCTTCAAAGAACTTCTTGAATACACGCAAGAAGTGACATAATTTGTCCTTAGGGAGATGTTGAGATACCAACACAAGAGCGGAATTATCCGAAGGATGGAGGTATAATGTGTCATCATGGTTCTGTGGAGGATTTGCCATGGCAGAGATGAGTTGAACAACAACCAAGCAGGTCAAAGAACAAAGGAAGAATGATGAACGCGGAGAATCTCAAAGAACACATGGAAGAAAAAATCAAGAAATTTAAATTTCTTTTGATACCACGGTGAACACTATTGTTCATGAATCGCGAAGCAAAAGAAGAAATTTGCGAGAAGACAATGGAGGAATCACCGATGAGAGATGAACGCGGAAGCTACATAATCGCTCTGATACCATATTAAGAGTTAAACTCTATCTATGAATTAATTAAATATAAATTTTATTCAAATGAACGGTGAAGTAAAAACTTAGTACAATATGAAGAGGTGATCACTATATATAGTGCACCTTCTAGTGAAAGAAAATACAAAAATCCAACTAACTAACTAACTAAGAAAAGTAGTTACAATTGAAAACTAATTTAACTAACTTGTAAACTAACTTTCTAATAGTTACAATGTGAATTTAAGCTCATTAGAAGGAACTTCAGTAGCTAAGGGTAATTGAAATTCAAAACGGAAGTGGGTTCAAGTTCGTGGGAGCTTAGGACATCGTACAGGGATTGTTTGAGCGGTTTCGTGTTTTGAGCATTTCGCGAAGTCTCGGTGCATTCGTGATTTTCAGCACGATAGGTGAGTTTTACTCACGCTTAGGAAATTATGTTACGAATGATTGGTTGTTTAGTTCGTTTGGTTAAGTTTTGAAAATTTTACAAGTCGAAAACCGTTTTTTGAAAAATTGTGTTTTATGAGTTGTTGAACGAATTATACATTGATATGATGTTTTTTTGTATTGGTTGGATTGTTTGTTGTGCTGGGAATATCTGTTGTAATGTTGTAAATTGATCGAAATACGGGTCGGAATGGAATCGAGTAGCGAAATTGATGAAAATGGAATAAAACAGGTAATTTCTCGCATAATTTGCACTTGTAGCGTAAAGAATGTCGCGTCGCGACCGAGGGGTTCACTTCGCGACCATTCACGAAATGTACAGGGAAAGTTTCGGCCCTCATCGCGATGCGGTAGTGCAAGGTCGCGTCGCGCGACTGTGCAAATTTTCAACAAAATTACCTTGGTACTAATCTAGCAATAACTTTTGGGTGATGTTACAAATCTCTTGAAAAACCGTAGAATATAGTATACTTGTGGGAACCAAAGTTTTAATTATTAAGTGACTGTATTATGTTAAAAAGACTGACTGATGTGGCGTACTTAGGTTTAGAGGAAACTCTCAACGCTATTGGCCAATTTCTTTCCGGTGAACCTCTCCATAAAAGCAATAATCATATGGTATTAATACATGGACCTATATGTTCAAATGACTAATTGACTGTATATGCTTTGTATAACTTCATAAACAGGGGATATATATATATATATATATATATATATATATATATATATATATATATATATATATATATATATATATATATATATATATCATTTGACAGACATGGATTGGGTGACGACTCAATCAAAAAGGTAGTATAATAGGGTAGGGGAAGTCATGAGCCCCAAAACCTAGGCCTCAAACTGTTTGAAGCTAACTTAGGCGAGTGGAGAGGTTCACCGGTAAAGGCATGGTCATTGCCGGTGATGTACTAACTCATGAAAGGTTTATGCACGTGATTTATAAATTAAATCACGAAGTTAAAAAGGATTCATAATTTGCAATTTGGGTTTCATGGTGATTGAGGTGATGGGAGGGGAAAGAGCCAGTTGGTGCACTACCGGTCAAAAGAGGAAGAGGAAGGAAACAATAACTGATGTATCTTGCTTTCAAATAGACTATGAATCCTAGGAACTCAGTGATGATATATATTTTATACCCATTCCAAACTCTTGATGCAAGGCCTTGATTGCATTTGCATAATTTTTTGTTTGTAGAATTCTCCCTTCCCATATAATAATCTCGTGTATTGAACTTTTCACTTGGCAATCTCAAGTGTTAAATCTGCACCATTCAATCATCTTTCTCACTTCTTTTAATATTTCTCTTCGACTTATTGTCTTATTCAATGAGTGGTTCAAATTTTACTGTACCATAAAATCATGGGAGAGAATCCATTCCCGTGATCGAGAATATGAGCAAAGAATTTGAAAAGGTAGGTAATTACCCAACAATATAGATGCTTGTGTTGTTTCGCTGATTTGATATGTTGATATAAAAATATCATTGTTAAAGGAGGATTTTGCAAATCAAAGAGAAACAGTGTATGAGGTAGAAACAATTGGATAGAGAATCTGAAGGCCATAAAAGCTAGCAAATCTAAAAAAAAAAGGGAAAAATCATTTGGCAAGGAAATATGTCATGAGAAGAATGATATCAAGGAGGTATTTATAAACTCATCAACATAAACAACCCACAATCAACTTTGTCTATTTTCATACAATTTGAGATTAATTACACTTGTGAACTCATTTATTATAACGTTGAACAAGTCAAATTCTTAATTTAAGATTTATAATTTCAGTCAAAAATATATAAATCAATATAATATAATATAATATTAAACAATTAAAATCCCTTTACAATTAATTTTTATAAATTATAATATATAAATATTATTTTTAAAAGGATATTTTATAATATTAAATATGTATAACAAATATTGTATATTACAAAAATTTGTTGTTTCTAATAAAGATTTCTTGGCCGCCTGGTTCACCGCTTGCACGAAAAAGTAGTTTTCTTTGAAGTTCCGGTTGGAGTCGTTCGCCGGTAAGAAGTATGATCGATCTGGTTTGTTCTTAAAACCGACATGCCCGTATCTCGTACCCCCTGCGCAAGGCTCTGTTTTCCGAGTAACAGTAAAGAGGGCAAAGAATACCCTAGCACTCGGCCTCCTTCCAAGGTACTTCATCGTCAGCTCGAATCCTCTCAAGAAGCCCCAGCAGTTCGGCATCAACTGCGACGGCACCGCCGTCAGGTATCTCAGCACCTGTTGTTGGAAAGAGTTCAATGGCAATCGAACGTTCATGGCTTCAAGGGCCGCTCCATAAAAGAAATATCCAATGTAGCAATGCTCGCTACAGACCGGAACCCCCGGCACCAAGGTGATCCTCCATTTCTCGCCCTCGGGTGAGTCCAGGTAATATCTTTCATAATACTCTGCAGGTTTGTCCGATTTTGCACGCGCCGAAAGCTTGCAGATCTCGGTCGATACCCAGTTATAAACATTCTCGAAGCACTCGGAGTGGTTTTCCATGACTACCTCGGCAGCGGCAAGGCGAGATGTTGCTTCGTTGTCGTCCTCGAAGCTCGGGGTCGGCGGCCTCTCCCAACCTAACTTAGGCACTGAAAAGCTTGACTTCGTCGACATATTGTCATAAGTTGTTTTGAGCAGGGATCGGGAGCCTGCTGGCGCCGACATTGGGTGGCCATCTGCCCTCCTCTTGAGAATCGGTTTTCCCGGCGGCACGGAGCTTTTCCGCTCTTCACTCTTCGTCCGCACCATCTGCAATAGGAGGCACACTGCTACATCACTCTCCCTCCGACTTGCTATTTACATGCCTCAAGCCGAGCAGGGCCAAGATAAGGCGAATAGAAGCAAATCTTCCCGGCAGGAGACCACCTCGGTTCAACTACCCTACGATCTCCTACAGGTACTAACCTCTAAAAGTATTGATAGAATAAAGTTACTTGGAACTAACCTATATGCAGGAAATTGAACCCGGTAAGTGACTCGGACTTGGCACGAATAGAGCTTGAACTCGCGTAGTGAGGGTGAACTCGTACATTGGCCTGGAACTTTCTCTCTCAAGAATACTGTGCTCATTCTCTCTCTAAGACAGCGTTCGCCAATTACAAATGACGGGAGCCTCTCCTTTCTTCCCTTTTATATATGCTCGCTCTTCACGCCTACAAGCGGTGCGCCACTCCGCTAGTCACAACGATTCAACTTCCTCCGACAAGAATTCCTCGAGCAGTCCAAACAACGCGTTCCTGTCGCACTGATCCCCATGTGACACGTGGCTCAACACAGGCGAAAAGGCAACTTAAGTCGAGGCCGAGCTCCATGCTCGTCCCCGACTTGGGGGGCCACTGTTCCGACTTGAGCTGCAGCGCCCCAGTGAGCATTGGGCCGGCTGATAACTCTATTTTATATAGAGTATTTCATATGTTTGAACTTAGTAAATTGCTCTCTTTCAAGTAATAATAAATAGTTTATATAGTATTTTATGTGATATATGATAACTTGAGTGATTGGCATGGTTATAGTTTTTAATAGACCATTTTGGATATATTGTGGTATGTTTGATGTTTTTGCTCAATGCAGTCTACAGATCCTGCATCAATGCTCCTGCATCAATGCTTCTGCATTGATTCTGCATTGATCCTGCACTGAATCTGCATTACTTGGTGAGTGAGCAGCTAGCTACTTGCACATCCACTTGCATTGTTGACCTCATGCTTGGTCCCCTAGAGCAGAACCACTTTATATAGTAGGCGACTACCATTCACACATAGCCATAGGGATAGCTTTGAAGAGTCATCAACATAGGGACACATGTTCATAAATCATTGGACCTCCCTATACACTTGGTCAAAGATCTCAACTTGGGGATCAACCTCTGAAAAGCAACTACAGCTCAATCCTCTCAAGATTACTTCAACATGAAGGAAGGAAGCATCTCTCTTGAAGACTATAAAAGGAACTCACATCTTCATTTGGAAATATATCACAATCCATAAGTTAGATCAAAATTTCAATATACATAGTTAGTTTCTATTTTATAAGAGGGAAAGGAAGGAATTAACAAATCCTCCTTACTTCGATTTCATAGTGTTTGTATAGTGCTAAGGAGTAATGCTAGTGCATTACAAGGAGAATTCATGCAAAGGGCTTCAACTTGTGTAATCTCTATCTTGTTGTTTCTCTTTTGTGATTTCTATTATATAAACATGTTCCATTCAGTTTATATTTACCTTGCAATGTCTATTGTTAGCTAAATCTCTCTTAGTTAGAATGTTCTAATCATTTAATGAGCTTTTACGTAAGTATGATGCATGTATGTAATGTTTGTACTTTAGTTCTTGCTTGATAATATTTTCAACACTTATTTTGGGGATTGATCAACTTAGAATAAGTAGATTTGTAAGAGCAGACACAGCTTACAATTAAGAACTCAAGAACTAATATGGGTAAGTGTTTTATGTAACACCCCAAAATAGTTCAATTAATTATTTAGTCGAGTTATTTAAGGTTTACAACTTTTTAGTTAAGCTAAGTATTAATTAGGAGTTTATTTCATTTAGGGGATGCTTAAGTAAATGGAGAAGGTGGACGTAGAGGCCAAGAGCCATTGGAGGCCCATGAGTCATTAGAGGCCCAAGTGTGTGCCTTAAATGAAAGTGTCGTAGGAGAGGGTGCATGTTTCCACCAAAAAGGAATCTAAGAAAAGTAAGAGAGAGAAGTTGGTAGGTGAGATCATTTTCTAGAGAGAAGGAGGAGCTTCCAGCGAAGAAGAAGCTCAAGTTCAAGGGAGAAGTTGTTGCTGCGAGTGTTAACTAGAGGAGTTCAGTGAAGAAAGAGTGTTCTACTCAACTGAACAAGGTTAGGGGGCTCTCTTTCACGTATAGTCATGTATTATGATGAATGGTTATGTGTGAGTAGATTGTAGTTATGTTTGCTGAGTTGTTTTGCATGCCTGATGTGCTTTTATGTTTTGATGTTGTGTTTGGTTCACTTCAGTGGAGTGGTGTAGAGTGGATGAGAGAGTTGGTCATACGAAGAAAGAGGGAGCGAAATGGGAGTTGAGGAAGCTCTCAGTCCCAGTGAGCGAGAGTGAGTGAGGGTGGGTAACATAATCTTGGAGAGGTCCTTAAAGAATAGACTTAGGATAACGAAGGAGTAGCTGAAAACGTATAACATGAGGCGCCGAGTATGCGTTTGAGTTAAATGGAGTAGTCGGTTTAGGATTGCCGAGGTGAAGTTACCTTTCCCATACATAAGCTGGAACTTAAGGGAATATGTAAGTGTCGAGAGATGAATGTGTGCGTCGAAGTATGTAAGTGTCGAGAGATGAATGTGTGCGTCGAAGTATGTAAGTGTCGAGAGATGAATGTGTGCGTCGAAGTATGTAAGTGTCGAGAGATGAATGTGTGCGTCGAAGTATGTAAGTGTCGAGAGATGAATGTGTGCGTCGAAGTATGTAAGTGTCGAGAGATGAGTGTGTGCGTCGAAGTATGCAAGTGTCGAGAGATGTGTGTGTCGACATATATACAAGAGTCGAAGGAGCGTACGTAGAAGTATAAGAGTGTGTTGGACTAAGTAGTGTCGAATATAGGTGACGGAGCGTAAGGGGCTAAGTAGCGTAGTTATTTTAGTCCCTATTCGACATTTAGTCCTAAGTTATAGGGTAGTCCTTGTGGGGACTCTTTGGTCCGCCCCTTGGAACCGAGGTGATCGGTGAGTTGAGAGGGCGACCACAATCTTTGTCAGAGAGGTTATGGAGGCGTCGGCCTTAGTGCCGTAATGACATATGAGAGTTGCTTTGGCCGTAGGCTACGAGTAGAGAATTAATTAAACGTTGAAGTCCCTGAGGGGCATGGAATAAATGAAAATGGTGAAAGCAGAGGACTTCGGTCCTAGAGGTGAGCAGAGGACTTCGGTCCTATTATGAATAAAAGGCTGCGGTCTAATTGGTGAGTTACTGAAATGGTGTTACGATTTAATTGAATAATGTATATGTTGTGTGTTATGCATTGTTCATGGCGTCGCATAGATCATAATGCATAAGGTGATAGCAGAGGACTTCGGTCCTAAGGACTTCGGTCCTAAGGTGATAGCAGAGGACTTCGGTCCTAAGGACTTGGTCCGAAGGTGATAGCGAAGGCTTCGGTCTTAATGGATCCATCATGCATATACCCGGAAGTATGGAGTGCATCATTCATATAACTCATGCACTAAATGATCGTGGTATTTGTGTCTCGTCCGAGGTGTTTATATGTTTGCTTAACATAATGCTTGACATAAACCTTTTTATATGTGTTTAGAGACTCACCCTAGCTGCTTTTATGTTGCTCTCATGTGGCAACTTGCAGGTATCCCTGAGTAGAGGTCAGTTCTCACTCAGAGTCGTTGGCGTCGTCATTTTGCTCTGGTAGTGTAACACTGGGGGGCCGAGTAGTGTAGTGGTCTGTATGTAGGTTACTTTATGTTGTAAACCTATGTCTTATGGAACTTGCATTATTTTGACTAAGTTGTAACTAATAACTTGTTACTTGATGAGCTCGGTCCCTTCTAGGCCGAAGTGACATATGTGCATTACACTATCACTGTTTTAGCTGCGCAAATGTTTTATTGTTTTGCTTGGTTAAGTTCATGTAGAAAAATGTAGCACTCCTTGAGTGGGCTTTGAAAACTCTGATTTAATTGCTAAGTAGTATTAGAAGTAAGGGGGTGTTACAATTAGTGGTATCAGAGCAAAAGTCCGGTCTTGTCCGACCAAGTGTTGAGTCTTGAGTTCCCAAAGTTTCGAGTTTTATGGCTCGTTCTAAGTAGACTTGTTTATGTGTTTAGTGTAATGGCTGGAAGAGCTGGGAGGCATGATGCTGCGCTAACTGCTGCTTTGGAAGCGATGGCTGCTGCTATAGGGAATCAGCCTCAGCAGGCAGCCGAGGATGCTGGAGCGAGGAGGTTGGCTACGTTTCAGAGGGAGAATCCTCCTACCTTCAAAGGGAGGTATGATCCTGACGGAGCTATGGCCTGGTTAAAGGAAATAGAAAGGATCTTTCGAGTGATGGAGTGTTCGACTGCGCAAAAGGCGAGATTTGGAACTCACATGCTAGCCGAGGAGGCAGATGACTGGTGGCTTGAAAATCTTCAAAGGTTGGAGATTGTTGAAGAAGAAATCACCTGGGATATTTTCAAAAGGGAGTTCCTGATGAAGTATTATCCTGAGGATGTCAAGGGAAAGAAAGAAATGGAATTCTTAGAGTGAAGGGAATAAGACAAGAGCGAGTGCGCGCCAAGTTCACCGAGTTGGTGAAGTTCTACCCCCATTACACTGGAGCTACTGCTGAGTTCTCCAAGTGTATTAAGTTTGAGAATGGTTTAAGGCCCGACATCAACCAGGCCATTGGGTATCAGCAGATAAGGGTGTTTGCTCAGTTGGTGAATAGTTGCGAGAATCTTCGAGGAGACAAGGTGGTCGCGATCGCTACCTATAAAGTGGAAAGGAGAAGCGAGAATTCTCGCATCGTGCTAAGCCATCACGAGGGTTCCGTGGAAAGGGTAAAGGGAAGTGGAAAGTTGGTTGGGCCAAGGCACCAAGTGGGGAGATGCTCCTCCGAGTATTATATGTTTCAAATGTGGAAAACCGGTCACAAAAGTTTTGACCGCCTCGGTAGTTAAGTGTTTTAAGTGTGGCAAGGAAGGCCACAAGGCTCGGATCGTGAGAAGAAGGATATGATTTGCTACAACCGTGGGGAGGTAGGGCATATCGGTTCGAGGTGTTCCAAGCCGAAGAAGGAAAGGAATGTTGGTAAGGTGTTCATACTGGCATTTGGTTCCGAGGTGGTGAATGAGATAAAAGGTACGTGTTTTATAAATGGAATTCCTTTGATTGCAATCGTGGACATCGGTGCCACGACTCTTTTATTTCTCGCATTGTGTGCTAAAAGATTGGATTTAGTGTTGTCTACTATGGTGAGGAGATGGTTATTGGCACTCCGGCCAAAGCGGGTCGATGACTACCTCTCTCGCTTGTTTGAAGTGTCCTCTGTTAGCCTTTGGCGAGAGACTTCGTGAGTTAATTTAATCTGCCTACCTTTGGAAGGGATGGACGCCATCCGGTATGGATCGTTAGTGGCTAACCGAAGTTCATATCAATTGCGCTAGTAGGTCGCTAAGTTTCCTTTCTTCCGAGGTGGAAGAATCTGTTCTAATGTCTGCCGAGCAGCTGCGCAGGGTAATGAAGGAAGGGGCTACGTTGTTTGCGTTGAGTATGACGATGTCTGCAGAGAGCCGAGCTAAAATTGGTGAAGTGCCCGTGGTGCGAGAGTTTGCAGAAGTGTTTCCAGACGAAATTCCTGAGGTTCCACCAGAAAGAGAGGTCGAGTTCAGCATTGAGTTAGTACCAGGAACTAGGCCGGTGTCTATGGCACCCTATAGGATGTCTCCAGCTGAGCTAGCCGAGTTGAAGAAGCAGTTGGAGGGGTTGCTGGAGAAAGGGTTCATAAGGCCAAGTGTGTCGCCTTGGGGCGCACCTGTATTATTGGTGAAAAAGAAGGATGGAAGTATGAGATTATGCGTGGATTACAGACAGTTGAACAAGGTAACAATTAAAAATAAGTACCCACTCCCAAGAATTGATGATTTGATGGACCAATTGGTGGGTGCGCAAGTATTTTCAAAGATTGACCTGAGGTCAGGGTACCATCAGATCAAGGTGAAGGACGAGGACATTCCTAAGACAAAGATTTAGAACTCTGGTATGGACACTACGAGTATTCAAGTGATGCCATTTGGTGTTACTAATGCTCCCGGGTATTCATGGAGTATATGAATCGTATCTTTCATGAATATTTGGATCGGTTTGTGGTAGTGTTCATTGACGACATTTTAGTCTACTCCAAGTCGTAAGAGAGCACGCCGAGCATCCGAGATTGGTGTTAGAAGTATTGAAGGATAAGAAGATGTACGCCAAGTTGTCCAAGTGTGAATTTTGGTTGGAGGCGGTGAATTTCCTAGGTCATGTAATCTCCGGTGAAGGCATAGCGTTGATCCTTCCAAAGTAGAAGTCGTGTTGCAATGGGAAGCACCCAAGTCGGCTACCGAGGTGAGAAGTTTTAGGTTTGGTGGGTATTACGTGAAGGTTCATAGAGGGGTTTTCAAGTTGGCGTTGCCACTAACTCGATTGACTGTAAAGGAAAGGCTTTGTGTGGGGACGACAGGTGTGAAGAAAGTTTCAAGAATTGAAGAAGAGGTTGACAACGTCTCCTGTCCTGACGTTGCCTAATCCAAATGAGCCGTTTGTGGTGTACTGTGATGCGTCGAAGATGGGTTTGGGCTGTGTGCTGATGCAAGAAGGTAAGGTAGTTGCTTACGCTTCAAGGCAATTGAAAATTCATGAGAAGAACTACCCTACACACGATTTGGAGCTTGCTGCCGTGGTGTTTGCATTGAAGATATGGAGGCATTATCTATATGGCTCAAGGTTCGAAGTGTTTAGTGACCATAAGAGTCTTCAGTATCTATTTGATCAGAAGGAGCTGAACATGAGGCAGAGGAGATGGTTGGAGCTACTGAAGGACTATGATTTTGGGTTGAACTATCACCCCGGTAAGGCAAATTTGGTGGCTGATGCACTAAGTAGGAAATCGTTGCATGCATCAGCAATGATGGTAAAAGAGCTAGAGCTAATCGAGCAATTCAGAGACCTAAGTTTAGTGTGTGAGATAGCTCCTCAAAGCATTAAGTTGGGAATGCTGAAAATCACAAATGAATTTCTGAGTGACATCAAAGAGGCGCAGAAGCTGGACGTCAAGCTTGTAGACGTGGCAGCAGCTATTGGCCGAGCTGAGAACAAAGATTTTGAGTTGGATGCGCAAGGATTGCTAAGGTATAGAACTCGGATTTGTGTCCCTGATGACGAGAAGATCAAGAGAGCAATCTTAGAAGAGTGTCATAGGAGTAAGCTAAGTATTCATCCAGGCGCGACCAAGATGTATCAAGACTTGAAGGGGTTGTTTTGGTGGCACGGTATGAAGAGTGATGTAGCTCGGTTTGTGTACGCTTGTCTGGTCTGTCAGAAATCCAAGGTAGAACATCAGAAGCCAGCAGGGTTGTTACAACCATTGAAGATTCCAGAGTGGAAGTGGGAAAGTATTGCGATGGACTTTGTAACCCGGTTTCACGAAAGTACGAGAAAGATGTTTGATACCATTTGGGTAGTGGTGGATAGATTGACGAAGTCGGCTCATTTCATTCCCATCAACATCACCTATCCGATGTCAAAGTTGGCGGAGATATACATCCAAGTGATCGTGAAGCTACACGGGGTTCCTCGAAGTATTATTTCGCATGCAGATCCAAGATTTACTTGAGTGCTCGGGAAGTTTGCAAGATGCGTTGGTAGTGCGAAATTGCGCTGAGCTCGGCATATCACCTGGTGATCGATGGTCACCCGAGAGACCATCCAAATCGTTAGAGGACTTCTTTGAGAGCCCGTGTTCTTGAGCAAGGAGGAGCGTGGGATTCAGATCTACCATTAATTGAGTTCACGTGACAACAACAGTTTTCATTCTAGCATGTGGATGGCACCCTTTGAGGCATTATATGGGAGGAGGTGCAGGACTCCATTGTGTTGGAGTGAGGCAGAGAAGGTGTGGTACTCGGACCCGAGGTCGTGCGAGAGACCACCGAGAAGGTAAAGCAAATTCAAGAGAAAATGAAGGCTTCGCAGAGTAGCAGGTAAGAGCTACCATGACAAGAGGAGAAAGGATTTGGAGTTTCAAGTCTGGGAGCATGTGTTTCGAGAGTCAATCCGGTGGATGGTGTGGGCCGAGCTTTGAAGGCTAAGAAGTTGTCCCCTCGCTTTATTGGTCCATATCGGATCCTAGAGAGAGTTGGGAAAGTGGCTTACCGAGAGTTGCTTTGCCACCTAATCTGTCAAA
Source organism: Oxytropis ochrocephala (assembly GCA_020916435.1). Taxonomy (NCBI): domain Eukaryota; kingdom Viridiplantae; phylum Streptophyta; class Magnoliopsida; order Fabales; family Fabaceae; genus Oxytropis; species Oxytropis ochrocephala. The sequence goes on from CM037095.1 coordinate 49,840,020, forward strand.
TTTGCATAATGTGTTCCATGTGTCTCGGTGAGGAAATATATTTTGCACTCAGCCCCATGTAATTCAAGTGGACGACGTGCAAGTAAGGGGAGAATTTGATTTGTGGAGACAGTGCTAGATTAGGATTGAAGACCGAGAAGTGAAGACTTTAAGAGGAAAAGAGATCAAGCTAGTAAAGGTGATTTGGTTTGGAGCTGCCGGTGAGAATGCTACTTGGGAGCTGGAGAGCAAGATGCAGGAAGCCTATCCTGAGTAGTTTGCTTCAGGTAAGATTTCGAGGACGAAATATTCCAAGTGGGGGAGAGTTGTAACACCCCAAAATAGTTCAATTAATTATTTAGTCGAGTTATTTAAGGTTTACAACTTTTTAGTTAAGCTAAGTATTAATTAGGAGTTTATTTCATTTAGGGGATGCTTAAGTAAATGGAGAAGGTGGACGTAGAGGCCAAGAGCCATTGGAGGCCCATGAGTCATTAATTAGAGGCCCAAGTGTGTGTCTTAAATGAAAGTGTCGTAGGAGAGGGTGCATGTTTCCACCAAAAAGGAATCTAAGAAAAGTAAGAGAGAGAAGTTGGTAGGTGAGATCATTTTCTAGAGAGAAGGAGGAGCTTCCAGCGAAGAAGAAGCTCAAGTTCAAGGGAGAAGTTGTTGCTGCGAGTGTTAACTAGAGGAATTCGGTGAAGAAAGAGTGTTCTACTCAACTGAACAAGGTTAGGGGGCTCTCTTTCACGTATAGTCATGTATTATGATGAATGGTTATGTGTGAGTAGATTGTAGTTATGTTTGCTGAGTTGTTTTGCATGCCTGATGTGCTTTTATGTTTTGATGTTGTGTTTGGTTCACTTCAGTGGAGTGGTGTAGAGTGGATGAGAGAGTTGGTCATACGAAGAAAGAGGGAGCGAAATGGGAGCTGAGGAAGCTCTCAGTCCCAGTGAGCGAGAGTGAGTGAGGGTGGGTAACATAATCTTGGAGAGGTCCTTAAAGAATAGACTTAGGATAACGAAGGAGTAGCTGAAAACGTATAACATGAGGCGCCGAGTATGCGTTTGAGTTAAATGGAGTAGTCGGTTTAGAATTGCCGAGGTGAAGTTACCTTTCCCATACATGTTTTGGAACTTGGCGGAATATGTAAGTGTCGAGAGATGAATGTGTGCGCGTCAAGTATGTAAGTGTCGAGAGATGAATGTGTGCGTCGAAGTATGTAAGTGTCGAGAGATGAATGTGTGCGTCGAAGTATGTAAGTGTCGAGAGATGAATGTGTGCGTCGAAGTATGTAAGTGTCGAGAGATGAATGTGTGCGTTGAAGTATGTAAGTGTCGAGAGATGAATGTGTGCGTCGAAGTATGTAAGTGTCGAGAGATGAGTGTGTGCGTCGAAGTATGCAAGTGTCGAGAGATGTGTGTGTCGACATATATACAAGAGTCGAAGGAGCGTACGTAGAAGTATAAGAGTGTGTTGGACTAAGTATAGGTATCGAATTGTACTTGTCGAAGTGAGGCGTATATGTGCCAATGTGTAAGTGTCGAATATAGGTGACGGAGCGTAAGGGGCTAAGTAGCGTAGTTATTTTAGTCCCTATTCGACATTTAGTCCTAAGTTATAGGGTAGTCCTTGTGGGGACTCTTTGGTCCGCCCCTTGGAACCGAGGTGATCGGTGAGTTGAGGGCGACAGCCCTAGTGCTATAGGCCTTTATGGAGACGTCGGCCTTAGTGCCGTAATGACATATGAGAGTTGTTTTGGCCGTAGGGCTACGAGTAGAGAATTAATTAAACGTTGAAGTCCCTGAGGGGCATGGAATAAATGAAAATGGTGAAAGCAGAGGACTTCGGTCCTAGAGGTGAGCAGAGGACTTCGGTCCTATTATGAATAAAAGGCTGCGGTCTAATTGGTGAGTTACTGAAATGGTGTTACGATTTAATTGAATAATGTATATGTTGTGTGTTATGCATTGTTCATGGCGTCGCATAGATCATAATGCATAAGGTGATAGCAGAGGACTTCGGTCCTAAGGTGATAGCAGAGGACTTCGGTCCTAAGGACTTCGGTCCGAAGGTGATAGCAGAAGGCTTCGGTCTTAATGGATCCATCATGCATATACCCTGGAAGTATGGGTCTGCATCATTCATATAACTCATGCACTAAATGATCGTGTATTTGTGTGATGTGCCGAGGTGTTTATATGTGTTTGCTTAACATAATGCTTGACATAAACCTTTTTATATGTGTTTAGAGACTCACCCTAGCTGCTTTTATGTTGCTCTCATGTGGCAACTTGCAGGTATCCCTGAGTAGAGGTCAGTTCTCACTCAGAGTCGTTGGCGTCGTCATTTTGCTCTGGTAGTGTAACACTGGGGGGCCGAGTAGTGTAGTGGTCTGTATGTAGGTTACTTTATGTTGTAAACCTATGTCTTATGGAACTTGCATTATTTTGACTAAGTTGTAACTAATAACTTGTTACTTGATGAGCTCGTCCCTTCTAGGCCGAAGTGACATATGTGCATTACACTATCACTGTTTTAGCTGCGCAAATGTTTTATTGTTTTGCTTGGTTAAGTTCATGTAGAAAAATGTAGCACTCCTTGAGTGGGCTTTGAAAACTCTGATTTAATTGCTAAGTAGTATTAGAAGTAAGGGGGTGTTATATTTTACATAAAGGAAACTTTGTGAAAACCATGCTAAGACCTAGACATAGGATAGTATAGTCCATAGGGTGATACTGTGGGTACTTAATATACAAGAGTCAACTTATTTAAGCACGAGCTTGTAATGAAACTCTGAAGAAAGTGACTGAAAGGCACATAGCTAATGCAACAGCATTCAGTGCAGTTGCATCACATACTGCATCAAACACTTAAAAGTAAATTACTTGATGAAGACATTCCAACTAACTTCTCTCATTTGCACTACAAATACTTGCACTTTTAGTTTTTACTAACTTGATTGTGATCACACCAACTCCACTATAATTTGTTATTTAGTTACCTTACACTTTATTACTTTGTATTAAATTTTAAAAGAGAGTTTTTCAATCTCTGTGGGTTCGATCTTTTATACTACTTGTTTTGGGTGTGTATACTTGCACATGCTTTTTCCAACACCACCGCCCAACTCTTTGGTCCATTCTCGCTTTCATCGCTTCAAAGAAGGCCGACGGCTAGATCCTTCCGCCCGATCCGACGGCCACATGACGCTTTCTTTCCCTATAAATAGAGGTCCGCCTCTACCCCTGTGACGTCATTTGCTACATCGCTCTCTCTCGAGCCCTTCCTTCCTCCTCTCTCTTTTCATTCTCTCCATGCTTATCTTATCCACCGCATATACTCGGACATATACCGATTTGAGCGTCGAGTGTTTTGCGTGTACCTCCACCCGACACTGGGCACGCTCGGACCTCCACCACTGAGTCCGGATTCCGAGCACCAAACAAAGAACCAGATGATCTCGGGACAACTAAGTACCTCGCCGGAGAGCTTCTTCAAAGCCTAGGTACCGAACAAATAGCAAAGAGGTAATCCGAGAAATTGGGACGCACAAAATATAAAGATTAAGATAGAACAATTGTGAATGACATATTTTCCTCAAAAAGTGAATTTTAGAGAATGTTAGTTTGGTATTTTGGGTAGTCGTTGTTTTTATTAAATGTATAGTTTTTTTTTTATACGCAAATGTTAGTGAGAATGTTAGTTTCAAGATTTGAACCTTGTACTTTCTTCTTGAAACTTCTTCATGTCCATTAGCTCATAAACTATTGAAGTTGATATATATATATATATATATATATATATATATATATATATATATATATATATATATATATATATATATATATATATATATATATTAACTAGTATGTAAACCGTATATGATGCACGGAAACAATTTTTATTATATTAAATTTAAATAATTTAGTGAAGAAATTTAACATAATTAATTTAAATTAAAGAAGTGAATAAAAGTGTATCTAAATCTAAATTTACTAAACTGTGATAACAACAAATTCTAGCTCAATGTGAATTAGAATTCTATATAAAGTATTATATAGTATCGTCAAAAAAGGCTTCAGACAAATGTGTTTTTTTTCTTCTTTTTTTTGGAGATTATTTGACAAATGTCTTTTGTAAACCTTAGGTTTGAGTCCATCTGGTAGAAATCCCCCTTAGTAAGATAGAGACAATATAGCAAAACCAAACTATGAAGACATTATATAGAAGTTTATTGAACACAAATAATAACAAATGTTCTAAAATAAAAACTGAAATTCATGGGAAACAGCTTATCGTGAAAATCTACAAAAGAACAAAAGCTTCCAATTTATCATGTTATAAAAGATAACTTGGAAATAATTTATAAAAGAAATGGAAGTAGAAGAACGTGACTGATTGAATAGAAAGCGATATCACGACCTGATTTTAGTCCTTTATGCTCTTAAAGAGACGTGATCATCTAAAAGTAGTTATCATAGAATACATGTAAGAGTAAGACATGCGAGAACATGAGCACTTCTACTTTTCCTGTACTTCAAAACATTTGCAAAGTTAGACATTTTATGGTAAGTGGAAGGATAAGGTAAAACAAATATATTGGATCAAATGAATTTTATGGCTTTGACATATATTGAACAATTGTAGTGATTGTACTTATGTTGAGAATCGGAATGGAATGCCTATATAATTGAAAATGCATTGAAACGTAAATTGCAATTATCAGTGACTTAATTTTTTCCTTGCAGGAACTTAAATTTAGCCACAAAATATGTGGAGTGTGTAAATGTAAATTTAGCCACAAAGCCTAGGTACCGAACAAATAGCAAAGAGGTAATCTGAGAAATTGGGACGCACAAAATCCTTCTTTATTAAGAGAAGGTCGCATATTTTATGTGATTTGGGGGGAAAAAAATTTCCCCAACATTTACCAATATACCACTCATTTTATACCCCATCGTTTACTAATATCTATATTTTTGGACCGACATACCCCCACTCTATATTTTGTGTCCCACCATTTACCAATATACCCCTCATTTTGTACCCTCTTTGTTTATTAATATATACCCTCACTATATATTTTTGGACCGACATATTTTTTATTTGTCCAACAATATATTTTTTTCCCACTTTTTGTGGGAAAATTTATTCCCACCATTTAACCAAAATACCCTTCATTTTGTACCCCACTCCAATATACCTCCACTCTATATTTTTGGACCGACATACCCCTGACAATTTTTTTTTTGTCCAACACTCTTTTTTTTTATCCACTTTTGGTGGGAAAATTTTATTCCCACCATTTACCAATATACCCCTCATTTGTACCCCACTGTTTATCAATATACACCCACTCTATATTTTTGGACCGACATACCCCCACTCTATATTTTGTATTCCACCATTTACCAATATACCCGTCATTTTGTACCTCACTATTTACCAATATACCCCCACTCTATATTTTTGGACCGACATACTCCTGACAATTTTTTTTTTGTCCAACACTTTTTCTTATTATCAAAATGTATCCCTCATTTTGTACCCCACTGTTTACCAATATACCCCCACTCTATATTTTTGGACCGACATTGTTGCCTCATCCCACCAGGGGCTATTGTTGCCTCTTCATCTTATATATATGTGTTGCGTATTTTTATACCCCCCCCTTATAAAATGTTGATGTTTTTTCGAAACTACATCTGTAGGTCTGTTAATCACTCCCGTGCATAGCACGGGCGTGTGTCCTAGTATAAAGATTAAGATAGAACAATTGTGAATGACATATTTTCCTCAAAAAGTGAATTTTAGAGAATGTTAGTTTGGTATTTTGGGTAGTCGTTGTTTTTATTAAATGTATAGTTTTTTTTATACGCAAATGTTAGTGAGAATGTTAGTTTCCAAGATTTGAACCTTGTACTTTCTTCTTGAAACTTCTTCATGTCCATTAGCTCGCAAACTATTGAAGTTGATATATATATATATATGTCTCTGTGTGTGTGTGTGTGTGTGTGTGTGTGTTCTAGCAAATTTGGTTCTTATTACACATTTAATACTAAATATTTTTATTTTAACTCAAACTCTAAACATAATTATACACCCAGAAAAAATCATTGAATATAGATATTAATAATTTAGTTTGTTTTGTACGATTGCAGTTTTAAAATGTATTTGAACTGTTGAATATTGTAATTATAATTTTAAACAAATGAGTTTGACTTGTTCAATGTTACAATTATTGAGTTCACACGTGAAAATGATATAAAAATTAATGTAAGAAAAATAGTCAACATTGACTAAGAGTGGTTTAGAAAAATGAATATATAAATAGCCTTCTTTGTGTTCTTCTTCTCATGACATGTTTCCTTGCTATATGATTATTCTGTTGACGGCTAATATGATCTTCATAGTTTCTCTCCATTTGTTTGTACCTCACACACGATTCCTCTTCCATTTGCAAAAGCCTCCTTTACCAAGCATATTTGTACGTATATCAATATATCAAATCAGCGAAACACCAAAAGGATCTATCTTGTCTACATGCATGGTAATAGTCTCTTCCTTGAAATGTCATTTTCATATGATTTGTTTTTTGTGATCTATCAAGATACCTAGATATATTTAGGCCTCAAACTTCTACGATCTTTATATTCTTTTAGACATATATCTATGTATTTATAAATTTAGTTTTGCAGAGCTTGTATTTTGTAATAACTCATATTTTAAAAGGAATAAGAACCAAGTATACTGTTCTCTAATCATGGGAAATTTTGCAGGGGTAATTTATACAATGGCCCATCACTACTGGCAACACCCTGAAATGCTCGAGCTACAGGAACTACAACTACATTCCCAACTTGAATGTATTTTTCTTAGACTGGCCCACACAACTTATAGAAGTCTAGAAAACCCTGAAGTCTCGCATTTTCACAGATGGACAACACTCTATCCTGCTCAGGATGTGTAATTGCTTGATTGTGAGGCTCTGCTCTTATCACAACAGTTGGAACCGTTTCATCCCACCACAATCGAGCAAAAGGCTTAGACCAAGTTCCTTTCACAAAAGATATGGCATAATCTGGAACCAATGGTTTTCCCGAATCTAAATATTTACATTCAACATCAGGATCCCATAAGGATACCAAAGTTCCTTTCACAAAAGACAAAACCAATATCCTTTTTGTTCACCCACAAGTAGTTCTTAACCTCCCCATGGCTTTTGGGTTCCCACCAGTGTCTACTTTGTTCTATCTATTGTTTTTTGATCCTTGTATTAAAGGTAAAATGTAAGATTGTGTTTGTCTTATCAGATTTGTAAGAAACCATATATACTTTCATGTTTATTAAATATTTAATATGGACTGTAAATCAAATTTATATTATATAATATTTGTATATATATTCCTTTAAATTTGGTGATTCATGCTATATATTTTTATTTCAACTAATTAACTATATATAATTATCAAGTAAAAAAACCATTGAATATCGATATTACAACTTTTGACTTTTAAAATGATAATAGATTTGTTAAATATAATCATTATACATATATAATTTAAGATATTTTAACCATAAAAAGGATTTGAATTGTTTAAAACCTTCTGATGCAAAACCCTCCTCAGGGAAAACCATCAAGAAGGAAAAAGAGTACTCCCCTATAGTTTATTGATAAAAAAGAGAAAATAAACATAAAACATGGGGCGAGTAATACAAAATCCATGAGCATAAAAAAAATGTAACCGAAATTCAAAGTAAACAAACCTACAGAGGTGTGCAAAACCATCACTATAATGACTCATCCCAACTAGGTTTGTACCAAAGCCATTAACAATCATTTGCAGCACACCAACAATAGAAAAAAAAGGAAGTCCAATCCATGAGAGGAAAAAACACTAATCCCAAGAGAACAATTAGCAAAACCTATAGTTAGGCAAACCCAAAATATTCTTGATAAAATCTTCAGCAATGAAGCTTGGAAACCAATCAAATTAGTTCCATGACCTGCAAGCTTGTCAGCGGAGGCATTACCTTCTCTATAAATGTGAATGCAAATGAAGTGCATTTGTGTGGTCAAGTATAAACAATTTTTCCATCTAGGGCCAACATTTTGAATTCAAATCCCTTCATAGTTCCTGGGGATGGAAATAGGGCGCAAATAAGGGGAGTAGAAGACAGCCTCATAGTTCCACTATCTCTACCTTGTCTCATATCCAGATCATAAGCTTTTGGTGCAGAGTGGAAGGAACACACTCATTGGTGTGGATCCAATCTCTTCCCAGGATCACGGCATATGAGGGCTTCCCCTCTATGGCAAAGAAGGCCGACCGAGTCACCTTCGTCCCTACTGTCACATCGACCACTAGCACTCTCAAGACGTGAGAGGGGTATCCCATGAAACTTGTCATGGTCATGGTGTAATACCCTAATTTTGTCCGTCCCTTAAGCCAATTTCAATCATGGAACTCAACTAAATCAAAATACTACTGTTTAAATTAAGTAGGCACGCTGTTTAAATCGTGCGTTCTTCAATTTAACCTTCGTATTTAGGTTTAGTCGTACATAAGTAGTGTTTTTAGTTAATGAGCTCATTTCTTCTATTTGAGTCTTGTTTTAGCGTATTCGTCTAGTCTGACTCGTTCTCGTCTTTGCGTTTGACCCGACTCTTTTCCCTACTAATCTAATCTTGTGCAGTTAATTTATTTTGAGTATATGTGTATAGTCTAAAAATGCAAAAAATCCTATTTAGTTTTATTTACAATTTAAAAGTGTTTAATAGTCCAAAATGTCAAAAAAAATACTATTTAATTCTTATTACAGACCAGAAGTGTTCAAATGTCCCAATGTCCAAAAAATACAAAAAAAATAATAATACAAATATACAAAAATAAATAATTTCGAAAATTACAAAAAAATAAAAAAATGTAAGCGCAAAGAAGAAGAGCAAAGTTGGGGTTCCAACAGCTGCTCTCCAAGTAGCTGGGCCGATCCGCTCCACTCCAAATCTGAAAAATCAAAGCCCGGTCAAACGTAATTAAATGCCTGACCTAATTTTTTAATATAAAAACACTGTCAATGATCAGTCAGGGGGACACGTTTTTCGAGGTAAAAATCACTAAAAAAAAGATTAGGGTTTTACACTAAAACCCTAATCACCAAAACGCAACTTTTTCCAGATCTGAGAAGGGAAAAGTGTACAATCCACAGGCAGTAACGGAAAACATCAGAAGCAGTAATCTAATATCACACAAATTTACTCTTTACTTTCAGAAACCAGGTTGGTGCCGTTCCTTTCATTTGTTCATTTAGATTTGTCTGGAAAAAACGAAAATATAAACTGACATCATGTAGATCTGCCATGCTTTAAGCTTCATTAGGTGTTTATATGTCAATAAACCCAGCAAAGTAAACTGCTAGTTCATTTTTTTATTTTTTTTTTATTTTTATATGTGTGTTCAATGTTCCGTTTGTTGAAAACATATAAGACCTAACAAAAAGCATCAGAGGCCGCCCTGTTTGTTGGATTTTACCTTGGTTTCGTTGTTTTGAAAATAAAAACGAACGTAAAAGATGGAACGAATAAACCAGTTATTTTTTTTGTAAACCAGAAACATGGAGAAGAGGAGAGGAACTCGAAAAACAGAGAACAAAAAAAATAAGAAAAAACCAACCTTTGTTCATCATCTTCTCCGGCGACGGTGACCCTCCGGTCACCTTCTCCGACGAGCCAAACAGAGACAGCAACCACCGCGAAACAGAGTCCCTCACCGTCGCAACCACCCCCCTCACCGATCCACGCCGTCGTCCTCTCTCCACCACCGGCGCCGTGACGTCCTTCCTCCCTTCGCGTTGTCCCTTCCTTCGCGTTCTCTCTCTCTCTCTCACCGAAACCACATCTCTCTCTCTCCCTCCCCGTGATACCGGCGAGTTTTGCGCCACTGATCTCTCACTCTCTCTTTAGGGGGCAGCGGCGCCGAGATTTGAGGAAAGGGGGAAATGGAAACTAGGTTTTCTGATTTTAGGATTTACCTCTTATATTAATTATATTTATTTTATTATTCAGATTATTAATCACACCCCTTGATTCATGCGTAAACCCCCTCCTCACTTAAGCCCGGCCGCATCTTTGGGCCTCCCATGCGAACCGGGCTTCTGTTTACACCTGTTCGATTACACAACCCCTACGACTAATAACACCCCCATTTTGCAATTTTCACCTTTTTTTTCGTTTTAATTCTCTTTCAACTCAAATAATTTCTCAATAAATCAAAAAAAAACTTTGTTAATGATTTTGCGAAGCCTCTGCTTGCATAAATCATTAACAATGAGGAACTAGTGGTGATCACTTGGAGCCTTTGCTCAATTGATCATCATGAATGCCTAATTTTTCTAAATACTTTCAATAAATCTGAAAACTTTGTTAATGATTTTGCGAAGCCTCTGCTTGCATAAATCATCAACAATGATGAACTAGTGGTGGTCACTTGGAGCCTTTGCTCAATTGATCATCATGAACGCGTAATTTTTCTAAAGACTTTAAATAAATCAAAAAACTTTGTTAGCGGTCATGCGAAGCCTTTGCTTGCATGATCATTAACAATGATGAACTAGTGGTGGTCACTTGGAGCCTTTGCTCAATTGATCATCATGAACGCATAATTTTTCTAAAGACTTTAAATAAATCAAAAAACTTTGTTAGCGGTCATGCGAAGCCTTTGCTTGCTTGATCATTAACAATGATGAACTAGTGGTGGTCACTTGGAGCCTTTGCTCAATTGATCATCATGAACGCATAATTTTTCTAAAGACTTTAAGTAAATCGAAAAACTTTGGTAGTGGTCTTGCGAAGCCTTTGCTTGCATGATCATTAACAATGGAGTAATAATGGTGGTCGCTTGGAGCCTTCGCTCAATTGATCATCATGAAAGCTCAATTTCACAATTAAACAAAATAAAACCAAAAACCTAGAACTACGTAGCTTTGAATTCTCCATCGCACCTGGAGATACGTAGGAGCGGATCCCCCCCGTCAAGCACCATAAACTAAAAACATTTTCCCTTTCAAAAAACCCAAAGCGGCTAACTCTCGTCGAAAGCGCATAAATAAAAATCCATTAAATCTTTTCAATTAATAGGCAAATTTAAGTACTTTTCAAGTCAAACACTTAAAACCACGTTTAATTAAAGGTTCCCTTTCAGTAGAAAGGAGGTGTGGGGCGCTAATACCTTCCCCATGCCTAACCGACCCCCGAACCCAAATCTTTAAGTTTTCCAAAAGACCAATTGCCTTCCCAAAAAGGTTTTTCTTCAATATTTTCCTTATAAAAAAATATTGGTGGCGACTTCATTGTCTTAAAAAGTTGTAAACGAAGAAAACCCCTCGGGGACTTTTTCGGGCGCAACAGCTGGCGACTTCACTGGGGACTAAAAATTTTCAAAAAAGAGGGTCGAGCCTAATTAATTAAATATGTGATTTGTGTGTTTGATTTGAATATTTTATTTTGCCTCTATTCTTCTTCTTTCTCATACAAGCATTGTTGCATCCATATGCATTCGCTTCTTCCTCTTCTATGATTGCTTCCCCGTTTATCTTATTTGCTTGTATGCTTAGTTCTTCATGCATATTCCCCAATTCTATTTTGTTCCCTCTTCTTGGCTCCCTTTCTTGAGGTAAGTAATTCACTTAGTCGTTGTTGAAACTCTAGGATGGCTTATTTGATATTAAACCCTAGGATAGACAACATGTTATTTTTCGCTTTTGTCTGGACTGGTCTGGGTTTTCATTTGCAGGTGGTGGAAGGGTAGTTATTTCTAAGTATTATGCCCTCAACACACACTTCACACCCTATACTTGTGAGCGCTGAGTGGGGCCTAAAACCCAAGGTCTGAAAAAAACCTAGGAGAGTGGGAACAACTAGTGACTGCCATTCGTAGACCTTTGTCTGTATGGCTCTCATGAAAGTTCCACCCAAGAGTACGCTTTGTCATGATGCCTCACACTCGGTAGCTTTCTACGATTGTGGGTGTTATCATGAGGAAGACTTTAGCTCTTGGTTGCCATTGTGAGGAAGTGATTAAAACTTACATGAGAGGATTACCCTTTTCGTCGACTTTAGACCCCAGGATTCCCACCATTCGTAGGACACGGGGGCACGCCTTTGTTTGTTGCATTTAGCTTAAGCATTCCTTTTTCCCAAACTTTATTTCGAAAGTTGTAAATTTTCTTTCATAAACACCTACATGAGGTGGCATGCAGCGTGCATCTTCGAAAATGTTCAAAGTACCACCAATTAAACCTCATTTCGTTACTATTTTTACCATGTCATCCACATCATTTCACATTTACATCATTTTGCACCATTGCATTTGCATCTAACAAAATCGTGAAAATTCATCATTTGCATTCTTCATGCATTAACGTTTGTTTCTTGGGAGATCGCAACATAACACCGAACCGTTGTCATAGGTGTGTAAGAAGCAAACATGGAATCAAAAGGCAAAACTACATTCAATTCAAGGTTTCCCAATGTAAAGAAGATTGATGTAACTAGTTTGAAGAAGTATGCTTCTCTGTTAGGTCCTATTGAGTCTTTGTCCTTCGACAAGACTTATGGGAACATCCATGAGTTATTACAACTAGAAGTGCAAAGAGAGTGCCATCGCCGCTTTAAGTTGGTTCTATGATTCAGAGATTAGATGTTTTCTTTTCAAGAATTTCCAAATGGCACCTACCTTAGAGGAGTATGAGAAGATTCAGGTTTTGATCGCTCGGAGAGATTAAACCTTTACGAGATCAAAAGCGTATTATTCGGATGAGAAACTCGCTTCCTTGTTGCAAATCGGTGTAGAAGAAGTGCGGTCCCATAAAGTTGAGCGTAACAAGATATCCGGGTTTCCTCAAGGTTACTTTGAGAGTTTGATGGCTAGTCATGCAAGTATCAAAGAAATTGGGCTTCTTTCAAGCAAATATTAGCTTTGACCATCTTTGGCATCGTCCTTTTCCTCAGTTGAGAAACATATAGATGAGACATTTGTTGGGGTGTTCCCGGCTTTCAAGAGTGCAAAAAGCCCCATCAATCCGGTTCCTGCTATTCTCGCCGAGATCTATCGTGCCTTCACTCGCCATCATGAGTTCCGAAAGGATAAAATGTGTTGTTCCTTCCCTGTGCTATACGCTTGGTTGATCAATCATGTATGTGTTAACAAAAGTGAGGTTGGGGATCCGCTATCTTATGCCTTGGGTTGTGATCCAAGACTATGAGCCCTCGGGAATGGAAGGATACTTTTAAGAACCTTGATGCTCTTGATTCGATGGTTCTCACACAAGTGTTGGGAGGACAAACCCTCAGTAATATTCCAATGTGGTAGTTTCCAGAATGTTCCTCTCATGGGAACACAGGGGTGCATCAACTATAACCCATCTTTGACCTTAAGGCAACTCGGGTACCTATGCGAGATTCACCCTCCGAAGCTATGTTGTTTCGTTTTTACCTCCATGCGGGGATCACAAAGACGAGGACTTACTTGGCGAGTCTCGCAAGCTTGGGAAACCGTAGTGCGGAGAGACAAAGGTGAGTTATCTAAAAGGACCACTACTATATCCTTCACCCAATGGCTCGAAAAGAGGATTAAAGAAACTCGATCATCCAATCGAGAGGGGCCATCACTTGAAGAGAAAAAGCGAGCCTCACGTTCCCCTCATTGAAGAGCTAGAAGAAGTTAAGTTGGCATTGTCTAAAGCGGAAGAAGAGAAAAGGACCTTGCAAAACAAGTTGGGAAAAGTGATGCAAGACAAGCGGAAGCTAGAGAACGAAAATGCTCTTCAAGCTGCAACTATTGAAGCAGCCAACAGGAAACTTGTGATAGAAGAAGAAAGCAAGCGGGAGGTTCAGAAACATTTGAAAGGTGCTAAAGAGGAAATAAAGAGGTGTACTTCAAAAATGAATGAAGCTACGGCAGAAGCGTATGAATGGAAGGAACTATATGACAAGTCATGGAAGAAGGAGAAAATGGTCAAAGATGCACTAGCTAAGTCAAGAAAAGAATTCCAAGTGATGAAGTTCGAATTGGGGGACCAAATAGAAAGCATCAGGCAAGATAGAGAGTCTATCACAGGGATCTTGAAGGAGTACCAACAAGCTTTAAGGTTTGAACAAGGAAGGTCGATTTAATTGAAGAGAAATCTTAGATGCTCAGAGGAATCTTATGAGCAAGTGCAAGTAGAAAGCCGGTATTGGGAGCAGCGTTTCATGGCCTTAATTGGCAGAATAGAGGACCAAGAGATTATCAAGGAGCTAAAGGATGAGATTCGGCTTTGGAGGAGTAAATTTTCAAAGCTAGCCGGGCTAGCTAACCAAGCTGTGAGGGATGTTCCCAAGAAACTAAGAAGAGCTGAAATAGAAATGAATCCTTCCAACACTCCGCCTGTGTGTACGAGTTTGTCGAGTCATTGCGGGATCCTAATGAGAAGAACTCATAGAGAAAGCCAAAAGGGCGTAGAAAGCAAGAAGAGAAAGAGGAGGAGAAGGTAGAAAGCTATTTGCCTTTGAATTCCACTTTAGAGTATCGTAATAGTCCTTAGGAAATTGTAAACTTTCTCTCAAAAAAGTTGTAATTTTCTTTGGAATATAGTACTTTTCTGTCAAAAGCATTTGTTCTCAGAATATTGTATTTTTCCTTCGAGTTTGAAGTTGTAGTATTCTATCCTTTCGAATGAAGTGCGTTTGTTTTGCCTATTGCTTCCAACCTCGTCGCATCCAAATTAAAAATATAAACACAAAAATAAAATAAAAAGAGAGTGTTAGAGCTTTAAATTCACACGGCTATGACAACGCGAGGTGTATTACGATTCCCGGCGCCAAAGCAAACATAAAATCATACATATCGCATTGCATTACATTCATTTATTCATTCTCGTGTTCATAAGTGTGTTTCGTCCAACGAGAAAAGGCAAGTTGGTTCGCCAACATCGATACGACTCGTCTACAAGCAAGGCTCATGGCGGCTAACGAATTACTCGGACCGTCCCTATTATCGAAGACCTAGGGCGGTGAATCGAACCATGATACCCCAATCTGCGACTTTCCCGATCCGAGCAATTGGTTCGGGAGAATCGAGAGTTGAGAGCGAAAATGGGGGCAATGGAAGCACGGATGATCGAAATGATGGCGATACTACAAGCCTTGAGGAAGCAGGCTGCGTTGAAAGTCCCGCCGTCGCTACCCAAGTGCTGTCGCTCTTTCCTTGAGACTGTCACCTTCGCTCATACTTGAGGGCCAACAACGAGCCAACCGGTCATGCATGGGATGCCTTGGGGACTCCCACCGGATACACACCTCCGTGAGCCGAGGCTAATGCAGAAGTAATCCCCAGGGTTCATGAGCAAGTCCAACCCATCTCACCGCAAACAATGGAGGAAGCAGGAGCGCCTCGGGCCCAAGTTGATTCCTATTCCGCGAGGAACTCCGTTTGGCTTTCATTCACAAGCAATGGTCCATCCTCAAGTTCAGGGACCCATCCTTGGGAATACAGTTCACTCACGTGACCCACACGTGAACCCAGCCATAGTGACGATGAATAATCCTCATTACGGTGTGAATGTTTTCCCTCAGAATTACCCTACTGAAACCAGAAGTCAGTATCAGATGCTAGAGGAGAGACTAAGAGCTGTAGAAGGAGCAGGTTCACGGGCCAGAAATGCCCATTTAGTGTGTTTGGTCCCTAATCTAGTCTTGCCTCCTAAATTCAAAGCGCCAAATTTTGATAAATACAGAGGGGACGACTTGCCCGATCGGTCATGTGACAATGTCTCGTCGGAAAATGACCGCCTATGCGGGACGATAACTGATGATGCACTTGCGCCAGAAAGTTTAGCTGGGGCTCCCCTTGACTGGTACATGCAATTGGAGCCAACCAATATCCGCTCCTTGGAAGGACATGGCGGATGCTTTTATGCGTCAATACCAATACAACAACGATTTGGCTCCGGATAGGACTCAACTACAATGCATGTCTAAGAGAGATAATGAGTCGTTCAAGGAGTACGCTCAGAGGTGGAGGAACCTTGCTGCTCAAGTCAAACCCCCTCTACTGGACAAAGAAATGGTCCACATGTTTATGGATACCCTTCCTGCGGTATATTATGATAGGTTGGTTGGCAGCGTTGCCTCAAATTTCTCTGAGATGGTGGTCACAGGGGAAAGAGTAGAGAATGGTATGCGTAGCGGAAGAATATCTCATGGCCCAGCACCTCCTCCCAGTCAGAAAAAGCCTTTTTCTGGACCCTACAAGAAGAAAGAGGGTGAAACCAATGCAGTTATCGGAGCCAGTGTTCCATCACACAGCAATCCTCCGCAAGCTATTCCACTCCCTTCTCAAGCACCACCGGCACAGCCATTTCAATCAAACTATCAGTACCGGAACTATAATGAAAGGAAGCCTGTTGTCTTTGATCCTATTCCCATGTCCTACACGGACTTGTTTAATTATCTCATCACCAACAAAATAATCAATACTCGTCAGATGAAGCCGTACCAACCTCCCTATCCCAGGGGATACGACGCAAATGCTACCTGCGCCTTTCATTTCGGGGCGCGAGGTCATGTGGTGGAGGGCGTAAAGCATTCAAGTATGTGGTGCAAGAATTACTTGATGCAAAGACTATATCATTTCAACAACCTAATGTGGCCACCAATCCGTTGCCGGGGCATGGAGGACTCTGCCATAATGCAGTTGACCATCGGGGTCGATTGTGCAGTTAGAAAAGTTGATTGCATTCAGATGCCTTTGAATTTTATCCATGCTGAATTATGTCGTTTTGGTGTCATCAAAGAAGGGTGTGCTAGGAAAGACGCCTGTGATAATCCTCGCTGCATCGGGGCATGTGAAGGCTTTAAGCCAATTCTCCAGGATCTCTTGGACAGACACCTGGTCCAAGTGGGAATCCAAGAAAAAGAAGAAAATGTATCTACTTTGCAATCAGGCAATGGAGGCTTCAGGGGACCGATTGAAATTCCCTGCAACCTGAATTCCAGCCCAGCTGTGATGAGACCCTCGACCATTGTTATTCCAGTACCTGCTGCTACCCCTAGTAGAGAGACTAGGATGACTCCATGGAGCTGCAATGTGCAAATGCAGGCAGAGGTCCCTAAAGGCACTTTGGATATAACAAACATTGCTGGAGGTAGTGGTATCACAAGGAGTGGAAGGGTGTATGCTCCTGAAAATCTTAGGGGAGAGCAGTCAAAAACAGATGAAGAAAGGGCCCGTAAGGGAAAAGACAAGGAAACGGTAGAAGTCAGAAAGGTATCAGACAAAGAGGCTCAAGAATTCCTGAAAGTAATGAAGCAGAGTGAATATCGGGTGGTAGACCAGTTAAATCAAACTCCATCCAAGATCTCGATGCTCTCTTTGTTGCTTAGTTCAGAGCGCATCGTCTTTGCATCTTTGAAAATCTTGAACGAAGCCCACGTCTCCCATGACATCACGGTAAACGACTTGGCGGTATTGTTGGCAACATTGTAGCATCCAACTACTTGACCTTCTCGGACCGAGCTTCCTCCGTGGGAAAGAATCATAATCAAGCTCTTCACATCTCGGTCAAGTGTGGGGACTATATGCTCGCTTGAGTGCTCATTGATAATGGCTCATCCTTGAATGTGATGCCTAAGTCCACCATGAATAAAGTGAATGTAGAGTTCGCTCATATCCGAAGCGAGTTCTACCTTGGTCGAGCATTTGATGGGTCGATGAAGGAAGTTTTGGAGAAGTAGAAGTGTTGCTGCGCAGTAGTCCCCGAAGTGTTCTATGTTGTCTTCCAAGTGATGGACATCGGTTCCTCCTATAGTACTGCTAGGACATCCTTGGATACATCTTTGCCGGGAGGCGGTGCCATCCTCGCTTCATCGAAACTCAAGTTTGTGGCGAGGAAAGGCGATAGTGATCCACGGAGAAGAAAAAACAACGATAAAGCAGATCACCACCGAATATTACGTGGAGGCGGCGAGAAGAGTCCTCGAGACCGCCTTCCAAGGGTTGGAGATCTCAAATCTTTGTCTTCGTTGAAAGTGAGCCTCTGCGAAGCCTAAGTGGTCCAAGGGCGACATGATGATCGCAAAGGTAATGCTAGGGCATGGGTATCAGTCGGCAAAGGCCTAGGAAAAGCTGCTCAAGGATTGTAACACGGTCCGATTGAGGGAAACATTGAAAAGTTCGGCGTTGGGTACATCCCAAGTCCCCGCTTGATCGGGAAAGGCGGCATCGACAAGAGGAGAAGTGGCTTGCCAAACTCAGAGGAGGAACACCCAATCAGGGGAGGATGATCATCGCTAACCTCAAGAACAACTTCCGGAGTGCTGGCCTGCTGAACCCTGACCAGGTTAATGTGGTTGAAGAAGGATCAAGCTCGAGTGGCTGTGTTGTCGGCTTAGTGCGCTGCTGTGCTGTTGGAGAGAAGCTGCAGAACTGGGAGACCATGGATTTCCCCGTGTTTTTCAATTTAAAGTAATTTTCATTGTAATGTAGATTCCTCGGCTCTGCCCAAGGCCTTGGAACATTTCATTTGGGCACACATGTTTTTGTCAAGACTCATCAATCAATAAAATGTTATTTTGAATTTTCAATAAAAAATTTGTCTTCATCTCTCGTTTGTGTGTCTTTTCTTTGTCTTTATTCGCCGCTCCATTTTAATGCAGATCGAAAATAGTCTTTGAAAATAATAATGCCCATAACTCATTTGTGACTTTGATTACCCGGTTAATCAAGCCGAGGAAGATGTTGAGGGCGATTGGGATACTCCTCAGGAAATCATGAGAATGGTAGAGCAAGAAGAAAAAGTCATTGAGCCCCATGGGAATCCACGAAATGATCAACTGGGTACGAGAAAGACGGGGAAAGAGGTCAAGGTTGGTACCGCAATGGAGGATAAAAGCGCAAAAGTTGATTCACACGCGACTACGCCGACGTATTCGCATGGACTTATCGAACATGCCGAGGATTGAGCACAGATATTGTTGAGCCGCAGATTGCGGTAAGATCAGAATGTCCCCAGAAAAAGCAGTCGAGGCGAATGAAGCTGAAATGTCTTTGAAAATCGGGGATGAGGTCAAGAAACATTTGATCACGAGATTCTTAGTTGTGGCAAAATACCACGAGTGGGTAGCAAACATCGTCCGGTCCCCCAAGAAAGATGGAAAGGTTCGAATGTGTGTCGACTACAGTGATTTGAACAGAGCAAACCCTAAAGATGATTTCCCCTACCCCACATTGATGTCTTGGTAGATAGTCTTGCGCTCAACATTCGATGTTCTCCTTCATGGGACGGGTATTCGGGCTATAATGTCTCCGGAGGATATGAGAAAACCACCTTCATAACCCTTTGGGGACTTTTCATTACAAGGTCATGCCTTTCGGGTTGAAGAATGCCAGGGCAACCTATCAAAGAGCGATGGTAACCCTATTCCATGACATGATGCATAAGGAGATTGAAGTCTATGTGGATGACATGATCGCCAAGTCAAAGAGCGATGAAGAACATGTGGTTAACTGCGAGAAGGTTGTTTGAGCGTCTCGGAAAATACAAACTCGAGTTGAACCCCGAAGTGCACCTTTGGGGTTAGGTCGGGAAAGTTGTTGGGTTTTATCGTTAGCCGGAAGGAATTGAGGTGGACCCGGACAAAGTACGAGCAGTTCCGGAGATGCCAGCGCCTAAAGCGAGAGAAAGAAGTTCGTGGTTTCTGGGAAGACCGAATTACATCTCTCGATTCATCTTTCGATTGATCGCAACTTGCGAACCTATTTTCAAATTCTTTGTGCAAAAACCAAGAGGTGAAGTGGAATGATAAATGTCAAGAAGCATTTGAGAAAATCAAGGTGTACCTCCAAAATCCACGACCCTAATGCCACCACGTATGCAGCGGGCCTCTTATCCTATACCTCACTTTGTGCTAGACAATTCTATGGGGTTGCGTCTTTCGGGCAACATGATGATTCAGAAAGAAAGAACATGCGATCTACTACGAGCAAGAAGTTCACAGATTGTGAGACAAGGTATTCACCATTAGAGAAGACTTGTTGTGCTCTGCTTTGAAATTGCGCGATCGACCGAGAGCGAGTATATGTTGAGTCACACTACTGGTTGGTGTCCAAAATGGATCCAATCAAGTACATATTTGAGAAACCTGCGCTCCACAGTCGAATTGCTCGTTGGCAAATGCTTCGTCGTGAATATGACCTCGTAATACGTAACCCAGAAAGCAATTAAAGGTAGCACACTGGCAGATTACCTGGCGCATCAACCGGTTGAGGATTACCAATCAATGCAATGTGAATTCCCAAATGAGGACATTATGGCATTATTTGACGAAGGGAAATCTCAAGATGATGAAAGGTGGAGAATGTTGTTTGACGGTGCCTCTAACATGTGGGGGCACGGGGTCGGAGCAGTGCTGATCTCTCCGGACAACCGCTTCATACCATTCACTGCCAGACTAAGCTTCTATGTCACAAACAATATTGCAGAGTATGAAGCGTGTATCATGGGTATCCAAGCAGCTCTCGATTGGAAAGTCAAGAGGCTCGACGTGTATGGGGATTCAGCTCTAGTTGTCCACCAGGTAAAAGGGGATTGGGAAACAAGAAATCCTGACTTGATTCCTTACCGTGACTATATTCAAGAATTAATCAAGCCCTTTCGAGGAAATCACTTTCCAACACATACCCCGTAGTGAGAATCAGTTGGCAGATGCTCTCGCAACTTTGTCTTCTATGTTCAACGTCAGCTGTGACAAAAGTTTGACGATTATCGAGAATCCAAAGACGTGGGTCTACCCGCTTATCACTACCGTATGGCGATCGAAGGGAATCGAGATAGTAAGCCTTGGTACCATGACATCAAGCAGTACATCACAAACAGAGAGTATCCTCCCGGAGCTACAGAGAATGACAAGAGAACACTTCGGAGACAATCAGCAGGTTTCTTCTTGAGTGGAGACGTCCTTTACAAGAGAAACTATGACTTGGTACTCCTCGGTGTGTAAATCAAGAGAGTCGATGAAAGATTATGCGAGATGTTCATGAGGGTTCATTTGGGGTTCATTCCAGTGGGCACACAATGGCTAGAAAAATCCTGAGAGCTGGTTACTATTGGTTGCAGATGGAGTCAGACTGTTACAGTTTTGTGAGAAGATGCCATAAATGTCAAATCTATGTAGATCATACCCATGTGCCTCCGACTTCTCTGAATGTCTTGAGTGCACCATGGCCATTCTCAATGTGGGGCATGGACATCATTGGTCCCATTGAACCCAAAGCTTCAAATGGTCACCGTTTTATTTTGGTTGCTATTGACTACTTCACTAAATGGGTGGAGGCTGCTTCTTATCCCAATGTAACAAGCTCAGTGATTGCTAAGTTCATCAAGAAAGATTTGGTTTGCCGCTACGGCCTTCCAAATAAGATTATCACAGACAACGGCAGTAATTTGAACAGTAGAATGATGAAGGACTTGTGCGAAGACTTCAAAATACAACATCACAATTCTTCTCCTTATCGCCCAAAGATGAATGGGGCAGTCGAGGCAGCTAACAAGAATATCAAGAAGATTGTGCAAAAGATGGTGGTAACATACAAGGATTGGCATGAAATGCTCCCTTTGCCCTGCATGGTTCTGAGAACCTCGGTGCGCACCTCAACCGGGGCAACTCCTACTCATCGGTTTATGGGTCTGAGGCGTCCTCCCATTGAAGTTGAAATACCATCTCTGCGGGTGTTAATGGAGACAAGACTTGATGAAGCGAGTGGGTTCGATCCCGTATTGACAGTTGAACCTCATTGACGAAACGGGTGGGCGCAATGTGTCATGGGCAGTTATACCAACAGAGGATGATAAGGGCTTTTGACAAAAGAGTCCGTCTCGTGAATTTCAAGAAGGAGACCTTGTACTCAAGCGAGATCTTGCCAATCTGATGCGGACCCTGGGGGCAAATGGGCTCCCAAATATGAAGGACCTTATGTGGTGAAGAAGGCATTCTCAGGAGGAGCTCTAATCCTGGCGAGCATGGATGGAGATGAGATTCCAAATCCAGTGAACTCGGATGTGGTCAAGAAGTATTATGCCTAGAAAAATAAACAAAAAAAGAGAAAGATAAGCCAAGAAAAATCAGCTCGCTAGGTTGAAAACCCGCAAAGGGCGGCCTAGGCAAAATCAGAGCGACCCGGTGGATCGAAAACCCGCAAAGGGCGGTCCAGGCAAAAATTAGGGTCAGAAAACTTGGACTTGAGAAAAGAAAAGGCAATCAGCACTCCCAAAGGTTTGGATAAGAGGGTGATCAGGGTTATGAGTATGGACGGCGGGCACCGTTACTTCAGAGATGAAATCACGAGATCTGTTCCTTTCTCTTGTATTTTCTCAGTTTAATAAAAAAATTGCAATGTACTTTCAATTGGCGTGACTTTCTGCATGTCCAATTTCCATATCAATAAAAGTCCAACTTTTTCTCATATATGTGCTTTTCGTGTCTTTGCTTTCCTTTATTCAGTTTCTTTCAAAATGATAATTTTTATGATTGATGAAATTGATTTGCAAAACATGTGCATATTCAAGAGCATTACAGGATCATTATGAAATCATTGAAAAATACAGAAGGAAATGATCTCCCAAGTGAAAAAAGAGAAGAGACAAAGCAGTCATAACGAATCAGTGCACAATCCTCGCGTGATTATCGTCTCGGAGCAGCTTCCATCCGGCATATGGATTCAACCGGCAAAAAGTGCCAAAGAAAGAAACAAATAAGTAGAAAAAAGAAAGCTGCTTAAAGAAAAAAAAAAAAAAAAAAAAAAAAAAAAAAAGAAGAAAAATCACAGAAGGCGGAACACAAAAGAACACAACACCTTCATGTCATTCATCATTCTCATGTCATCCATACCATTCATCACTCCATGTCATCAAACAGTAGTGCATTACATTTTCAAATTCGCATCTCAAAAGAGCGAAGGAATAATCAAACAGAAAGAGCATCCCACCAGGATCAATCCTTGCATTCACATGCATTTCATGCACCCTCCAAGAGAAAAATTACTTCGGACCCGAGAGTCCCAAAAATCCCATTTTTAGAAAATCACCATCAGCCCAGAGTTCGTAAACTCCATCAGCACAGAGTTCGTAAACTCCATCAATCCAGAGTTCGTAAACTCCATCAATCCAGAGTTCGTAAACTCCATCAACCCAGAGTTAGTGAACTCCTTCAGAGTTAGTGAACTCCTTCCACAGATCACAACATCGTGTACGAGCACGCGATGGATCCATCGACCGTTAAGTCCGCCCGGATTAGTTGTGTCAACCTAAGGCACAGCGTAAATCCATTGATCAAATCGATTCGGACCGATGTTGATCGGCGCTCGAAAAGGCCACCCCGAGTTCGTAAACTCCATCAATCCGCAGTTCGTAAACTCCATCAACCCGAGTTAGTGAACTCCTTCTTGAGTTAGTGAACTCCTTCCACAGATCACAACATCGGTATGCGAGCACGCGATGGATCCATCATCGGACTTCGTTAAGTCGCCGGATTAGTTGTGTCGACCTAAGGCACGGCGTAAATCCATTGATCAAATCGATTCGGACTTGATGTTGATCGGCCGCTCGAAAAGGCCACCCCCAGAGCTCGGACTCGACAAGAGTCCGTTAAAAGGTTTTAGGCAACCTCCGAATTCCCAATTTACCGCTTTTCCCAATTTATTGCTTTCCCGTTAATGCGACAAGTGTTAACCCCCCCTCTCAAAAAAGAAAATAACAAAAAGATTTGAGTTTTCTGAAACGAACAAAATTAGTATTATTTCTATATCTTTATTTCCACTTCACCAACAAATATGAAAGGCCAATTCATATTTTTTGGCGAAATGTGAAATAAAGAGGGGCAGCTGTAATACCCTAATTTTGTCCGTCCCTTAAGCCAATTTCAATCATGGAACTCAACTAAATCAAAATACTACTGTTTAAATTAAGTAGGCACGCTGTTTAAATCGTGCGTTCTTCAATTTAACCTTCGTATTTAGGTTTAGTCGTACATAAGTAGTGTTTTTAGTTAATGAGCTCATTTCTTCTATTTGAGTCTTGTTTTAGCGTATTCGTCTAGTCTGACACGTTCTCGTCTTTGCGTTTGACCCGACTCTTTTCCCTACTAATCTAATCTTGTGCAGTTAATTTATTTTGAGTATATGTGTATAGTCTAAAAATGCAAAAAATCCTATTTAGTTTTATTTACAATTTAAAAGTGTTTAATAGTCCAAAATGTCAAAAAAAATACTATTTAATTCTTATTACAGACCAGAAGTGTTCAAATGTCCCAATGTCCAAAAAATACAAAAAAATAATAATACAAATATACAAAAATAAATAATTTCGAAAATTACAAAAAAACAAAAAAAAACAACAGAAGGCAGCAGCAGCAGTAAAGTTGGGGTTCCAACAGCTGCTCTCCAAGTAGCTGGGCCGATCCGCTCCACTCCAAATCTGAAAAATCAAAGCCCGGTCAAACGTAATTAAATGCCTGACCTAATTTTTTAATATAAAAACACTGTCAATGATCAGTCAGGGGGACACGTTTTTCGAGGTAAAAATCACTAAAAAAAAGATTAGGGTTTTACACTAAAACCCTAATCACCAAAACGCAAATTTTTCCAGATCTGAGAAGGGAAAAGTGTACAATCCACAGGCAGTAACGGAAAACATCAGAAGCAGTAATCTAATATCACACAAATTTACTCTTTACTTTCAGAAACCAGGTTGGTGCCGTTCCTTTCATTTGTTCATTTAGATTTGTCTGGAAAAAACGAAAATATAAACTGACATCATGTAGATCTGCCATGCTTTAAGCTTCATTAGGTGTTTATATGTCAATAAACCCAGCAAAGTAAACTGCTAGTTCATTTTTTATTTTTTTTATTTTTATATGTGTGTTCAATGTTCCGTTTGTTGAAAACATATAAGACCTAACAAAAAGCATCAGAGGCCGCCCTGTTTGTTGGATTTTACCTTCGGTTTCTGTTGTTTTGAAAATAAAAACGAACGTAAAAGATGGAACGAATAAACCAGTTATTTTTTTTGTAAACCAGAAACATGGAGAAGAGGAGAGGAACTCGAAAAACAGAGAACAAAAAAAAATAAGAAAAAACCAACCTTTGTTCATCATCTTCTCCGGCGACGGTGACCCTCCGGTCACCTTCTCCGACGAGCCAAACAGAGACAGCAACCACCGCGAAACAGAGTCCCTCACCGTCGCAACCACCCCCCTCACCGATCCACGCCGTCGTCCTCTCTCCACCACCGGCGCCGTGACGTCCTTCCTCCCTTCGCGTTCTCCCTTCCTTCGCGTTCTCTCTCTCTCTCACCGAAACCACATCTCTCTCTCTCCCTCCCCGTGATACCGGCGAGTTTTGCGCCACTGATCTCTCACTCTCTCTTTAGGGGGCAGCGGCGCCGAGATTTGAGGAAAGGGGGAAATGGAAACTAGGTTTTCTGATTTTAGGATTTACCTCTTATATTAAATATATTTATTTTATTATTCAGATTATTAATCACACCCCTTGATTCATGCGTAAACCCCCTCCTCACTTAAGCCCGGGCCGCATCATTGGGCCCTCCCATGCGAACCCGGGCTTCTTGTTTACACCCTGTTCGGTTACACAACCCCCCTACGACTAATAACACCCCCATTTTGCAATTTTCACCTTTTTTTTTCGTTTTAATTCTCTTTCAACTCAAATAATTTCTCAATAAATCAAAAAAAAACTTTGTTAATGATTTTGCGAAGCCTCTGCTTGCATAAATCATTAACAATGAGGAACTAGTGGTGATCACTTGGAGCCTTTGCTCAATTGATCATCATGAATGCCTAATTTTTCTAAATACTTTCAATAAATCTGAAAACTTTGTTAATGATTTTGCGAAGCCTCTGCTTGCATAAATCATCAACAATGATGAACTAGTGGTGGTCACTTGGAGCCTTTGCTCAATTGATCATCATGAACGCGTAATTTTTCTAAAGACTTTAAATAAATCAAAAAACTTTGTTAGCGGTCATGCGAAGCCTTTGCTTGCATGATCATTAACAATGATGAACTAGTGGTGGTCACTTGGAGCCTTTGCTCAATTGATCATCATGAACGCATAATTTTTCTAAAGACTTTAAATAAATCAAAAAACTTTGTTAGCGGTCATGCGAAGCCTTTGCTTGCTTGATCATTAACAATGATGAACTAGTGGTGGTCACTTGGAGCCTTTGCTCAATTGATCATCATGAACGCATAATTTTTCTAAAGACTTTAAGTAAATCGAAAAACTTTGGTAGTGGTCTTGCGAAGCCTTTGCTTGCATGATCATTAACAATGGAGTAATAATGGTGGTCGCTTGGAGCCTTCGCTCAATTGATCATCATGAAAGCTCAATTTCACAATTAAACAAAATAAAACCAAAAACCTAGAACTACGTAGCTTTGAATTCTCCATCGCATCTGGAGATACGTAGGAGCGGATCCCCCCCGTCAAGCACCATAAACTAAAAACATTTTCCCTTTCAAAAAACCCAAAGCGGCTAACTCTCGTCGAGCGCCGCAAATAAAAATCCATTAAATCTTTTCAATTAATAGGCAAATTTAAGTACTTTTCAAGTCAAACACTTAAAACCACGTTTAATTAAAGGTTCCCTTTCAGTAGAAAGGAGGTGTGGGGCGCTAATACCTTCCCCATGCCTAACCGACCCCCGAACCCAAATCTTTAAGTTTTCCAAAAGACCAATTGCCTTCCCAAAAAGGTTTTTCTTCAATATTTTCCTTATAAAAAAATATTGGTGGCGACTTCATTGTCTTAAAAAGTTGTAAACGAAGAAAACCCCTCGGGGACTTTTTCGGGCGCAACACATGGTGGTTGGGTTGAGGTCCTCAGCACAACACCACCATCCCCATCCACTAAAACTCAGTTGAATAGATTCCCATTCAGGTGGGCTTTGATATAAAGTGTAACGCCCCAAATAATTTAATTATTTATTTAATTAAATTATTCAGGTATTGTATTGGTATAGTCATATTAAAATAATAATATGGTACTTCATTTAAATCAAGGGGTGGTGTTTAGTAATTAAGTAAGTAGTAGAAAGAGACCCGTGACCCAAGAATCCATAATATAGGCGCTAGGGTTAGAGCCAATGCACATTTGGAGAGAAAAAGAAAAGGAAAGAAAAAAAGAGGGAGATCGTGAAAGAGAGAAGAGGGAGCGGCGCTCAAGGAGAGAAGGAGAGAGAGCTCTTGTTGCTGTGGTTCTTTGGAGTTTCGTGGAAATAATCTTGTACTCGGCAAAACTCTAAGGTAAGGGTGGGGTTCTATCTTTATAATGGGGTATATGATGGGTGTTAAGTGGGAGATAGGCTCTATGTTGCCTCCTTGATTGTGTTTGGTATGTATTTGGTGAATTATGAATGTTGTTTGAATTATTGGTGGCTGAATTGTGATGCTTATTTGTGTTGTTGAATTCACTGTTTTGAGATGTTCTGATATAGGTTCGGTATTTGTTGGATCGAGAACGTTTTCTTGATTGAAAAATTATGTGGTCTGTCATTTTGAAAAGTAGATTGAATGCTTGTTTATTTGGCACCGTTTTGATCGCATTTGGAGTTGTGTAGCTCTAGACATAGGCTCCACAAGTTAGGGTAATATTCTGGAAGCATTCTGGACCTAGGTCCCGTGTTTTTAAAACTGGGAACTTTCTGTTTGTCCAAAAATTATGGGACTTATTTCGTTAGACAATAGACTTAATTTTGGTCACTTTGGCACTGGTTTGGTTAAATTTGAAGTAGTGTAGCTCGAGTTATGAGTGTCCCAAGTCAGGTCAAATTTCTGGAATTAAAGCGGGTATAGGTTCGGTGTTTCAGTCGTGTGTCCTCAATTGAACTCCGTTTTGAACGATTCTTGTCCCATTAGAAACTATACTCAAATTTCTTTGTTAGGGCTAAAGTTTTGTTCCATTTGGTCAAGTTTAAGTCAGTTTAGAGTGATTTGAAGTGGAAGGACAGAATCTGTCCAGTCTGGGAACCATTCGGATTTCTAAAAACTGTACTAACTGGCTCATTGTTTTGAAACTCTAAAGATATATTCAGAAACTACACATCCATAACTTTCCAACGAGTGGTCTTTTGTAACTTTTCGATGTCGTTTGCTATTTTAAATAATTCGCCGAAGTAGGTGCACTGTTGTAGGAAACCCTGCACCCGTGATGTTGTTGTATATTGATGTTGTTTGTAAACTTATTGGTGCTTTGTTGTTAGTGGTAATGCGATAATGGTGATGTCTCTATTTTATTGACTAAGGTGATAGGTGATGGGTCTATGACCAGTTGTTGATGTTGGTGTTGTTGTGTCAATTAGATGGTCATGGTTGTTGATTGTCTCTGGTGCATTGTTCATGGTGTCGCATACATCTCATAAGCATTATTTTGGTGATTGAAGGCTTCGACCTTAGAGCTATAGGTGATGATGATGATGCTCAATAAACTTGGTGATGATATAGGTGATGATTCCCTAGTTGGCTATTTTCTGGTGATGAACGGTACCGTATGCATATACCCGTTGGTGTGGGTTGCATCTCATTCATTTACTCATGTCATGGGTGATGTTCCTTGATAGTTGTATATTGATGTTGTCTTTATTATTTGATCGCTGGATTTTATTTTGTGATGTCATGATTATTATCTTGAAACCTTTATCTTATTTTGTTGCGTGGTGATAGAGTTACTATCATGTAGACTAAACAGGTGTTTTTGAGGGTTCGTCCCATTTATGACGTGTTACGTATTACACTATTTTTAATGGTGAATCTTACTATCACCCGTGAATGTTTTATTGGTGAAAAATGTAGCATCCCTTGAGGGTGTAGTGAAAAATGTTTTTGAAACTCTGATTTTTGGTGTTAAATTTTCTGCTTAGAAAAAAGGGGTGTTACATAAAGAGGCTTCAAGTGCCTGGTCATTTCCGCCGTAGGTTTCTCAAATAACATCCATTCTAAGATCGGCCCCTCGGGCTATGTTAAGGCAAACCATTCGGCTTCCTCAACAAAGACGTCTCCCTCGACGGCTCTATGTTGATCCTTATTTCCCTAGAGTTCTGGTGGGAGAAGACTCACCATTTCTATGTCAGTGAAGAACTCCCCATCTTCCCCGTCCATTATGTCGTCGAGTATGGACCCTGTTAGGGAGTCTCCATCGAAGTTCAATGGGCCGAGGGGGTTCTCTTCGTCATCTCCCAAGAGATCATCTTCATCAATTTCCTCCTCAGTCATAATCCCTTCAATATGTGGTTGCTTGAGGCTGTGAGGTCCATAGAGGCACTCGATCACTACCTCAGTGAGCGGGCTATTAACTGCATCCATCATCCTTATTATGCCTTCGAGCTCCTTTTCCTTGTCAATAGATGCACTAGGGTCACCCACCTCAGGAGGCTTCCCCAGAGCTTTGTCCTCAGCAAGTTTTTGGAAAGCATGTTCCAACGCCGTAGCCACAGAGGTTGCGGGGATGGTTTGGTCACTCCTTTATCTTTCCGAGGTGAGCATTGTTGCGCCCGAAAAATCCGGTTTGGGTTTCTCAGTGTACAACGTGGAAAAATTATGAAGCCGCCACCAATATTTTAATTTTAAGACCAAAACATTGAAAAAATGTCTTTTGAAATAAGGCGGATGGTCTTTCAAAACTAGAGATATGGGTTCGGGAATTCGGTTACGTGCGGGAAGGTGTGAGCACCCCACGCGTCCTCTCTACTGAGAGGGAACCTTTAATTAAGTGTGTGGTTTTGAGTGTTGATTTGGAAAATACTTAAATTTGTCTCTTTATTGAAAAAGGGATGAAAAGACTTAATGAAAATTTTATTTTTGGCGCTTGACGAGAATTGGCTTCTCGCTCCTACGTATCTCCTAGTGCGATGGAGAATTCAAAGCTACGTAGTTCTTGGTTGTCATGAAAAGGTTTTTGTTTTTTTAATCTTTTTAGAGTTTTTCGAAAAGGGGTTGAGCGTTCGTAGTGACCAAACAACAACGGTTTAGAGTGGCCACGCTACTAACTCTTTTTGAAAATGGGATCGTCACTAACAATCAAACGGCAACGGCGCGAGTGACTATTGATGACAACCGGTTTTTATTTCGATTATTGAAAGGGTTTTCGCAATTGAAGGGAGCGTTTGTGAAGACCAAACAACAACGGTTTAGAGAGTGGCCACACTACTAACTCCCACGGATTGAGATCATCACCCACAATCAAGCGGCAGCGCGCGCGAGTGATCCTCAGTGACAATTAGTTTTGATTTTGATGTTTGAAAAGATTTGTTTTTTTGAAAAGTGTTTTCGTTGGTTTGAATTGGAGAGAATATCGTGGTAAAAGGAATTCGCAATTGGATTGAGCGTTCGCGATGACCAAACAACAACGGTTTAGAGTGGTCATACTACTAACTCTTTTGAAAATGAAATTATCATTAACGACCAAAGCGGCAGCGGTAGCGAGTGGTTGTTAATGATAATTGGTTTTGTTTTAGGTTCAAGCGTTCGAATGAAGTAACTTGGAATGACTATTTTGAAAACGAATATTGAACATGATATGAGCAAAAGTGGATTTAGGTAGCCATATTTATACCTTAAGTGTTTATTCCTAGTTTAAAAATTATACAAACCATCATAATAGTGATAACAAATAATAAGCAAAAAGAGATGCTATTAGATGACAACATGAGGTAAATAGTAATGATTATAATAGTAATAACAAATAAATAATAACAAAAGCAAAAAAAGGAATAAATAAATGAAAAGAGGTGGGTGCTGAACAGAGATAAAGGGAGTGTGACTAGCATTTTTTTTTATTAGGAAAACGTGAGGGGGTTCTGGGTTAGTAATACTGGGAGTATTATTAACAATCAGATGTAAAAGAAGAAAAACTAAAAAAAACAAAAAGCCCATAAGCCAACTACATTCGACCCACACACCCCAAAATAAGAAAAAAACCTAAGTTCCTTTCCATTCATCCCCAGCGCCGTTCCATATTCAGCCAAGAGAGAGAGAGAGAGAGAGAGAGAGAGAGAGAGAGAGAGAGAGAGAGAGAGAGAGAGAGCGAACCGGCGAAGAGGAACGGAAGGGAGAACGACGCGACGGCGACGGTGGTGTCGCGCGACTGAGGGCGAGACGGGGGCAGTGGTTTTCGTTGGAAGTGACGGTGGTTACGGCGCACGACGAGAGAGGGAGGTCGCGACGGTGGCTGCGGTTTTCGCGTCGTCGGAGAGGGAGAAGAAGAACGGAACAGAGAGAAAGGTGACGGCGGTGGTGTGGTGGTTTCTGTTCTGTGGTGGGTTTCTTGCTCTCAACTGATTGTTATTGGCTTGAGGTGGAGGTGAGAATGGTTTTTTGGTTGCTGTTGTTATTCTTCCTCTTTCTATTATTTTTGTGTTTTTAGTCTTTCTTCTCCTCCTCCTATTTTAACCTCTTCATCCTCTCTTCTTTTTGGTTCTGCTCTCTTTCTTTATGCTGATGTTTTGTGGGTTTGTTCTTGCTCTCAGTTTTTGTGTGTGTTCTGTGTATGCTCTTCTCTGTATGCTTGGCTGTCCCTTTTTTTTTTTCGTTTCAGTGTGTGTGTGTTGTATATAAGTGCAAGTTTGTATGGGTTAATGTACAGTATAGTCAATTTTCTGTGAATCACTAATTTGTATTTGCTCAATGTGTTTCATGATTTGGTGTATAAAGGGATCTGTCAACAATTTTCCTTCTCCAAGGCTGCTGCTATATACAAAATTTGGTGGGTTCCCTCTGTTTGACTCTTTTGCTGATTGGGACTTGGCACTGTGTGCATTTGGGAAGCAAACTGGCCAGGAACTTGTTTGGGTGAAAGAAAAAGGAGCATGATGAAAGAGCATTAGAAGCTTAACTCAAAATAGGAAAAATGATGAAGGAGGAGGCTGCCCTTGTTTTTTTTTGCTGTGCAACGTCTGTCTATGTAGCTTAAAGCTACATCCTTTCTCTTTTGTAATTATTTTATCATGTCACTTGAAACTATTAATCTATCAATGTAAACAAGGCTGTTGATAAACCTACGGCTCTTTTGTCAATTAAAACCTTCTCTTTATATTTTTGATTTGGTTAAATATAACACGCGTCTACCGCGAAAATGAAATAGTGCCAGATCGTTAAGATTAAACGCGCGTACGAGAATAGGAAAAAAAAACGCACACACAATTAATAATGACACGTGTACCCGGTTAAAGTAACACGCATACCCTGCTAAAAATAA
Source organism: Oxytropis ochrocephala (assembly GCA_020916435.1). NCBI lineage: Eukaryota > Viridiplantae > Streptophyta > Magnoliopsida > Fabales > Fabaceae > Oxytropis > Oxytropis ochrocephala. Next base: position 49,872,302 of record CM037095.1, read on the forward strand.
TGCGTGTGTGCCTCAACATATATTTTGAGTCTTTTTTCAACTACGAGAAAAATACTCTTAGAACCTCGCGTTCGCGAAAAGACAATTTTTATTTTGGATCAGTCGGACAAAATTGGGGTATTACAAGCATCTAGAGCGTTTCCTTCTTTCTGTTATAAGCTCTAGCCCTTTGCATCTAGAGCGTTTCCTTCTCTTCTATCAGCGTGATCTGGGGTCTGCCTGCGTCATATGAATTGATCTTGAGGAACCTCGGAAGGTGGTTTCACTTCCTTGGGAACCCATATGTACTTCTTCTTTCCTTTCCCTTGGCCACTCCACAAAAAGGAGACCATATCAATGTTCATGCTTGGGAAAGGGTCAGTATCCACTATAATCTATGACACCCCCTTGTCAGCCATTTTGAACCCCCCTTTCTATAGTTTCCCAAATCGCTTGGCTCAAGATGAATATATCAGATGTGGCATGGTTGAATGAATTGTGCAACTTGCAGTATTTCTTCCCCCTAATTTTCTCGGGAGGAGGTATCTTGTGGTCGTCGAGGAGTTTGATTTTCTTGTCCTTCAACAGATAATCAAAAATGTGATCGGCCTTCAACAGATAATCAAAAATGTTATCGGTCTCGTCCTTCTCTTTCCCCTTAGTAGTTTTTATAGGCTGACAGAGATAAGCCTTTCCCTTGATTATCTCAGCCACAAAGATTTTTGTCGTGTAATCGGCTGATTCAATGTAGTCTGTGTCTTCAGCCGCATCAACCACTAATACTAGTTAAGGTCCTCGACCTAGAAGTGCTCTTTTCCTCTCCTTCTCCTGTATGAATTGTTCAATCTGAACTGCGCGCTCTAGAAGTTAAGCCACTGAGGTCACTGCATGCTTGTCCGACAAGCTTCTCCTTTAATAGAGGGTGCATTCCAGAGATGGTCATGGGAGTAAGTTGAGATTCTGGAAAGGGTACAAAGCACTTTCTATCCATCTTTCTGAATCTTTCGATGAAGTTTGTCACAGCCTCATCCACCCTCTGTCGTAAATTCATGAGATCGGCTGTAGTAACTTCAGGTTGTTTGCCCAGGTCTATATAGAATCCGGTAGGAGTGAGGAATACCATGAAAAGGCAGTCCTAGTCAGAGACAAAGGGAACAACTGCACCTTTTGGTGTTCGTTTTGATTTCCTTCCCCACATTGCGTCGAGAATCGGTCGATGTGCTCCATTGTATATTTTCCATCAACCCCGAAAAACGTGGCAAAGTCAGGGGTCTTGAATCCTTTGGGCTGAGGCACCAATCTGTCCTCCCACTCGGGGTAAGTCTTCCTGTATACCGGTTGGTCAAGTAGTTTCAAATAAACACCGAAGAACTTCTTAATGGTGTCAGCTATCAAATCAGGATCTAGGAGGTTGGGCCCCGATGGCCTTTCAGGTGGAGGGGTTGGACTCCACATTGTATCTGGGGGACCTTGCGCCCTTGGCTGCGGTGGTGCCTTAGGTGGAGCATCTATCCATGGCTGCCTAGGTACAACTTGGGCAAGGTTAACAAGGCTAGTTCCTGTTATGTCTGAGTAACTCGGTTAGGTGGAAGTTGATTCCATGGCTGCTCGACCGAAGCAATGTTCATCTGTGTGTATAAATAGGAACTCGTCGGGTTGGTACTAAGTGCACCGTGGTACGGCTGACTAGGAGGTAGGTTTTCCGAGACAGGTTTGCTCTGGACCCATGGCAGTTGACTCGGGAAATACGCGCCTATCCTACCATTCTCTGACTCTGGGGCGAAGGCTTGCCCCCATGCGTAAGCCGAGTAGTTATCCGCAGTAGAGCATCCATAGGAATATCCTTGCGGCAGAACCACCAAGCATGCTGCCTTTGGCGACCTTCTTGCCAATTGCACTTGTCCTAGTTGAAGAGAAGTCGTGTTAGTTACATTCGCCATAAACTCACCCCAGTGTTGGCAGTGGCAAAAGTACCAGGCTGAGGAATAATAGGAGTAGGATTTACCTAATGAGAGAACGCTTGTTGAGGTCCGATCAAACTCCCACTTGCGGGACACTGTTGCATGCCCCCCATTGGGTTATAGGAGGATGCTTACTAAGGTCCGACGTGTGGATATCTTGTGTTGCAGGTTAAGTTTTGATGATGAAGTAATCTAAGACAAAGTGACAAATGGAACTCCAAGGCACAACCAACCCAAGAAGTAAGTCCGTGTTAAGGGTAGTTCCTAGGAAGTCGGATCGTGTCTTAGGAATGAATGTAAACCGCTTGTGAGGATCGGCTCAAATCACTCAACACACTAACACTCACACAAGAAAATCTATCATTAGCCTAACATTGATAAAAACATGCTAAATAAGTTAGGAAAAAATATTGACAAGCACAAAATCGATTCATGACTTGTGGTTTTAAAGCTAACAATCGATTTATGTCTTGATAATTTTAAAATAAACAATCGATTCATGACTTCTTACTTTCAAGCACTAAATCGATTCATGCCTCTCTTGTTTGTCAATTGTAATTGTTTTGAGGGCTCTTGCACAAAGGTGGGGGATCCTAAGTGTGAAGAGTGCCTGAGTTTTGTAAGGGTTTGAAAGCACCTGTTTTAAGCTTTGTTTTGATAGTGAAAATCTCACAAAGGGTTTGTGAGGACTGGAGTAGCTCACTAGGAGGTGGCTGAACCAGTATAAATCTCTTGTGTTCTTTACTGTTTATATTTCTAATTCGTTCATTTCATAAACCTGCGCGAAAATTAATCTAAGTCATTAAAAAGGGGAAAAGTTTTTAAAGTCTCAATTCACCCCTCTCTTAAGACTGAAGCCACTTGGTAACACGACAGAGTTGGGGTATATGGCATAGTCTGATGAATTCCTCCCATAGAGTTAGGTTGTCGTCCCAATGATTGCCTGGGGAAACTGTAGTTCATCGTGCTACTAGCTTGTGTAGCACGCCTTTGTTCCGCTTCCTTGGTCTGTTGCACTTTATTGTGCACCATAGGTTTCACTATGTCAGTCAATTGGTGGGACACTTGGTACATGATATCATGTATCCACATGTCGATTTGATGTTGAATGAATGAAGTGTTCATCACCACAGGCTCCTCATGGTCTTGGGGAGAACTTTCATATGAATCGGCATTAATCGTAGGGGTGGTTGTCCCCGAAGCGCTTACTGGCTCCATGTTCTTCGCTTTGGTTGCAACTCCCCATTTTGATGCCGATGGTGGCTTCATATTTAGGTTCCTGCCAGAGCGTAAGTGCATACACCAACAATAATCCAGTCCAGGCGAATCAAACGTATTTATTTGTTCACCCGTTATTATCCCCAAGACGTGCCAATTTTTGTTGTCGTCAAACTCTTAGGTCCTAGTCGTGGGATCGACTAGGGGTTTGGACAACTCCTTGATTCCTCTGTTCTTCCAGAAATTTTCCCGAGGAGGGAACTCTGCTCCTTGACCCACTACAACATTTTAAGCCTACGGCAACGGCTGAAAACTGTTGTTGAAAGTAGGAAAACCGTTGTCGTTTCCTTTGGCAACGGTTTCAAAACCGTTAGTGTATCGCGGGCGTTGCCTATTTCTTTAGGCAGCGGTGTTTTGCAAGCAATGGCAACACTAGCAAAAAACCGTTGCCATTGAGTCTCGACGCAATGGTTTTTCTCTCTACTTTTTGACAACACTTTAAAACTGCTAGTTGCGATACTCACGACAAGCGGTAGGAAACCGTTGCCTAATGTAAAACCGTTGCCAATCACCAATAAATACAACAGTTTAAAACCGTTGCCATAGTCAATAAAAAATGAAAAAAAAATATTAGGTAGGTCAAATTTATTTTTTCCCAAATGACAATCAATTAATTACACAATCCAATAAAAACATATCTACTGTTCTACCTACACTAAATTCTTGGTTTCTGAAAAACATCCAAGATTACAATTCGCGATAAAATGAGAAAAAGTTCGAAATCCTCAAAACAAGCAGTCACAATTTTCCTATGAAAATTCTATTTCTACCTAGTTCTTTCTTGGTTATGAACTGTATTTCTCCAAAAAATATGAAGGACCACAAGAGTTTTGCTCCCAAGCATAAAACTTGCTCAAAAAGAAGCCAACCTACAAAAAATAGCATTGTATCATAACTAATCTAATAATAACAAAAGAAAATATGATATTTGGACCGAAAATAAATCTAGTGCATAAAAACAATAAGAAATTGGTCAACTTTAATTAGGAACTTTAATAGTTTATTACCTCAAGCCTAGATTGATCTTTGTGGTTTTTGAAACAATTTAAGTCCAGATAGCATTTAGGACATTGGAATAATGGAAATGACAAAGCAGCTACCTAGTAAATCAGAATCAAGCTTTGTAAAGAAGAGAACCCTCATGACAGAACCTGCACCATCAATAATCTCTCAACCATTGCCTTGATAAGTATTGAAACTATATAGATTTATTATCCCAGGTTCATATAGATTTCTCATCATCCAAAAATCAATTAAAACAAGGATTAACTCTCACCCCATAAGAAAAGAAACCAGTAACTGAAGCAGACACACCAAGACCTGTATATGAATAATAAAAGGAATTAAAGAGGAAATAAAAAAGCTAAACAGTCAGAGTAAAAAGCTTCGAGCTAAACATAAGAATACATGCACTAAAAAATGGCAAATCAAAGGGGTAAATAAAAATAGCAAACAAACTAAGATAATCATGTGTTATCAACCTGTTGGAAAAGTACCTGCACATACATATAATTTGACCTACAAAATCATCTGCATCCACACAAAAAAGAAATATGCTTCAAAATATGATTATTTGCATCTTAACATGTTCAAGCAGAGATCGTAATAGAAAACCAAGCAAACAAAGCATGAACTTAAAAACATTCATCGAGAACCTTCAAAGAAGCAAGTTCCCTCAAACCCATCTCAACTGAAAGCATACTCTCAATGTTTCCTTCCCCGGTGAGATCATTTAAATCACGAACAATTTTGCTTCTATCTGGACCATCAGCACCTAGTTCATACTCTTTAATTAGATGCCACTGTAACTAAATTAAGAGATAAATTATTCAAACTAAAATTTAAAATATTAACTCATGCTCACTTTTGTTCCAAAATTCCTCCTTAGCCTTTTGTCCAGCAGAGATGACAAGTTCAAAAGGAAGAGGAGCTAGAGCCGACCAATGTTCATACTTGGATTGTGCTATATCTGCACATATGCCTAAAAACCATGAAAGTAACATGCCACGAGAATTATAGGCACACATATCTTATCAGTAATAAATAAACGGAACGTTGCAAAATATGTTCTCATATTTTTGTCACAATATTGCAGATCCAAGAAATAAATTTAATTAAAGACTGAAGTTTTCTTCTTCTGCAGAAAGTAGAGAGCGAAGCAATTTTGTTACCATGTTTTACAAAGAAGACCCGATGGCGGGCAAGCCAACATCTCTTGAGAACAACTTCCTCCTAAAAAGGCGGATAAAAGGATGAATGGTCTTGATGGAAAAATAAAGGATACTTGTTAAATCTAGTTTCTTTGGAAAATGCAGACCATTTCTTCTTGGGTCAAAACCATTCTCTCGTGTCGTTGTTGAAGAGCCTTGGCCGGCTTGACTTCTTGCCATTGTTCTCTGCTGCGGCAAAGATCATCTTTCGAGTTACGAACAAGAAAATCGCGAGATATAACTTAAACGTTGAATAATTGATCAAACCATGTACATGGTACAACTAAAACATGTAAAGAAATTCATGCTTCCTTCAAAACTACCTGAATTTCCACGCGAGAAATTTGTGACATCTTCGTCCCCTTTCACTCTGTGTTTGTTTTGCGACCTTGAGAGCGACTGTGGCGAAAATAGAGTAATCCAAGGATGTTCATTGAGTCAACCAGCATTTTTGAACTTGTTGTTTAAAGTTCACAATTTAAGAAGAAAAGCATGCTTGGAAACATAGTTTTAGGTACGAAATATCAAGTTAAGATTATCTGACCAATTTGCAAAACCGCCTACGATTCGAGATTCAAGTCTCTCTCATGAAAGCTATGCACACAAGCATCCTTACGAATAATGCGAATTAAAACTTAGAAAAGAGCTACTATAATGGCAAATCGGTTATCAAGCAAGGGTGACCACAACACTCAAAACTTAGAACATTAATAATTTCATATTTCCGCACATCCAATACCCATCCTTCCAAAGATACCTCTCTTTGACGCAAAGCGGCTTCCTTCCTACAAATATACCACATAAACCATATAGTAAATAATAAACAAAATAAATAGTTTGAGATCCATCGAGCGTATAGGAATTTAAAGCTAAGTTACCTTTCAACAATTTGGCTTCAAGGATACACACTTCTCCAAGAGAAGCAAACTGCAAAAATAAAATGATCAAGAATATATATATCAACAAACTTAGCATACGGGATGACAGCTACGAATACGAAGTAACTTCTATGTTAAGTAGATCTTACTTCATTACATTACAAACCGCTGTGATTAAAAAAGCATATTGATTGTGCAAAGTATGGTATTTGTACTATGGTATTAAAACCAAATGTGTTAGATTTCTGTTAGGAACCAATAAACAAAGCTTACAAGGCTTTCCCCTTGCAACTAAAAGACTTAGTTAACTAATGATTGTTCCAAAGATGTGTCCCCATCCACACAGTTCTCATGCTATGTAACCTCTAATGACCTAAGCGCTAGTGTAGTGAATGTAACTAACCCACTAACCCCCTATATCATTTATTCCTTCTTGTATACACCTTCCAGACCTCCTTTTTCAGCTAAGGCTCATGCCAAACACTTTCAAAATTTAGTTCATAAGTAGCAACAAAATTCACTGTTTCTCAAGTTCCTTAGATCCGCCTCCACTTCAAGCGTTTTCCTCGCTTGCCTAAGTGGTATATAATCGGGCTCAACATCCCATAACAAAAGCAAAAAATAAACTTTTTTGGGTGTGAATAAGGATACCTTTTCTAATAAAGCCTCATTCTCTTCTTGTAGCATATCAAGTTGCAATATCAATATGTATCAGCTTTAAAATTCATCCTTTAAGAATTAGAATACAAAATCTACTTAAGTAAAGCTTAAGAACTATCATAACCAACTATTGGGATCATCAGATTTAATTTTTGGTGACAATATAAAAGATAAACCAACTAGCCTTGAACCACAAATTATGAAAAGCTAAGAAGAAAACCACCCCCAAACCCCAAAAAAACCCTAAATTGAAGAGGGACGAACAAGAGAGAGGAAGCGAACACGAAGCTTGAAATCGTTGAACCGGGAGAGGGATGAACAAGAGCTTCAAATCGTTGAACCAGGAGAGGGTTGACCCGCGATTGAGAGGGTTTTGCGTTTCAGAGTGGTTTGCGTTTCTGAGTGTTTGCGTTGAACAAGAGAGAGGGTTTTGCGTTTCTGGTTTGCGTCTCTGAGGGTTTGGTTTGCGTTTTGAGTGAGGGAGACGAAGTGTTTGCGTTTCTGAGGGTTTGGTTTGCGTTTTGTGGTTTTTTTGTTTTTGTCTTAAGTTTTTTTTTGTTTCAAAAATTTTTGGTAAAACGCGCTATTATTTAGCGCTCAATTTTTTTTATTTTTTAAAACTTCTTCTACGAACGTTTCTCAGTCGTTGCCTAAAGAATAAACAAAAAACCGTTGCAATAGACTTTATGGAAACGGTTTTCAGACGTTGCCTAAAGCATAAACAAAAAAACCGTTGCCATAGACTTTATGGGAACGGTTTTGAACCGTTGTCATTGAAAAAAAAAAATTAAAAAATGAAACGGCAACGGCTTCAAAAAACCGTTGCCATTGTTGCAATTTTGGGCGTTGCCATAGGGTCCAAATGTTGTAGTGACTGTGGGTATCCTGACTCCTCCAGAAAGGGTCAGGTTGGGTGAGTGGGATGCTACGGTTGGATTATTCTACTGACCTAATGCATTAAGGTAAAAATAAAGTAAAAGTGCGGTAAAGAAAGATAAATTTGAAATAAATTGGATTGTATTGTGTTTGGTGTTCTCTGTACAATTTCACTTTCCTATTTATATACAAAGTCCCTCGTCGGCCACTTCCCTAGCCAACATTTGCCTACCGTTGAATCTACTAAAGATCAACGCCTATCATTGCTCTCGAGCCCTAAAAAAGTGGCGCCATTACCCACGATCCCCACTAGCACAGTTAGTGGGGTAAAACTTCTTCGCGCCATTCTCTAAGGCTTCGCTCCTTCGCTTGGTCTTTAGCTAGTCCCACATGCAATCCTCGTGCTTCCCTCTTGCCTTCCGATGTAACATTCCTTAGCTCGGCCACTTGGTCTCTTGGCTGCCTCTTGCTCCTCGGGCAATTTAATGGACTCGGGCACCCTAGCCACCGTGGCCTAGGCACTCTATAGGCTTGACTCTCCCTCGGCCTTGATCTTTTCCCCTCGAGCTTACCCCTTCCTCAAGGTGTTCTGTTCTCGTAGTATCCCTCGAGGAGCCTTTTTGAGTTCAATTTCTCAGCAATAATCTCCTATGGTTTTGTCTAGCGGTCTACCTCAGCACCCTAGCCTTCTCTTCTTTTCCCCTTGGCCCATGACTTAATTAATTTTGGGTGTTAACAACTATATACATATCTATTTATTTTGTTTCCTAAAAAATATATTATAATATTCAATATACAAATATAACAAAACTTAATATTTGTAATTATTAAGTTTAATGAATTTTTTTACAAGATAAATATGAAATTAAATATTTTTTATAGCATTTCTTGAATAATAATCAAATAATTTAATGGAGTTATATAAAAATCAAATTTATGTTTCATGAATGGTGCATATTAAATGTTTAATAAACGTGAAAGCATATTTTTTGCGCATTTGATAAGTCAAAATATGGAACACCTTATGAAATTATCTAGAATATTCACAAGTGTTAACATACATAATACATTGAATAACTTCATACATAAACTTGGTTCAAAATTTAAAATTGATACATAACATATAAGTCATAAAAACTTGTCGCTTAGTCAAAATCCAAAAGATACATAAGCTTTTTGAGTACCAAATGGAGACTCAAGTACAATTTGACTTACACAATTATATAGTTGATGACAAATTAAGAATGGACGCTAAAACATAGATCTCTGTAGTTAAAGGATTTACCCTTGTGTTTCTAAACCAAATGAGAAAACTGTGAGATTAATAAATCTCGGTAAACTTGGACACACAAGTTACTGGTTTTATTTGCAACAAATGTTATTCTATATTATCATATTAATCATATCTTCTAACGAATAGGCCGTCATATCCATATTAGAAGTGGCAGATTTACATACATTTGAGGGTGTGCAGTTGCACTCAAGTTTAAAAATTGGTACTAATACCCTTATGAAAAATATACTTTGACACATTTAGTTTGGTTTTTGCACACTTTACTCTTATTTTTCTCTTTCTACTGTTAGGTACTTTTTCCTCTTGCAGTTCCAAGGGCGATTGGTAGTGTAACTATGAAGTAGTTTTGGCTACCCAAAAAGTAATATATGTATTTGAATAGTCAAGTATATTTTATACTAGTATTTAGCTACCCCAATAATATGGTATTTAGCTACCCCAACTATGTTTATTTGTCTAAGGAGATAAAAGAACAATAACAAGTCCATTAGTTTTAAGCCTCATTCTTCCAAGTACTCTTTTCCTCCTGGAGCTTTTTCCATGAGGTTTTCGCTACTATGAGATTTTAATGGCGCCTTGTAGATATCTTAGGTTGGGGTTGCATCCTCCTTTAATATAATTTTTGCTTATCAAAAAAAAGTCACATTAATCTAATATTAATACAAACAAATATGGTGAATTTTGTTAACTTTATGATTTTGGTCATTCTTTTTTACTTTTGACAATTTTGATCCCCTTTTTACTTAATTTAAATTTTTTTACACTCAAAATCATGGATTATTTTCAATTTTTGGTCCTTAAAAATCTTAAATTTTTGAAAACTTGGGGGATTAAGATTACACGATCCATGATTTTTAGTGATCAAAATTGCCAAAAAAAATCACAGAGATCCAAATTATCTACTTAGAAGAGCAAAATATGTTTAATTGGCACACACTATCCCTGTAATTTTTTTAAGGTAGGTGAGATAAAGTCAAATCTCTATCTCCTTGGGCCAGGGTGCTAGATACGCCCTTGGATCACCCTGGGCCAGGGTCCTAGATACGCCACTGCATATTAGTATATGCCGTATTATCTATTAGGTTAGCTAAAATAACTACCATCTCATCTCTTTTTCTCGAGAAAGGTTTAGAACCACCAGTATGAGGAATATCTTGTAGGCTTTGTATTTCTTTATTTCTTTGAGAAACCACCTACAAACAAACAATTATAATTATGTATTTGTTAAATACCTTGCTAAACCAAAATTAAATAGATCAAAATGGGCCAATTAAATCTCATCTATGCCGATTGGCACAGTACATATGATTTCATCTTTGGTTTTGGTTGGATCAGAGAAATCTGGTGAATTAACTAATGCCAGGTTTTGGAGTTTCAAGGTTTTTGAGACACTAAAGGAGTTTCAGGGTCCCTTAGTTTTCTGATAAATGTTTCCTTTAAATACTAGTATTTGTTAACATAATTAATCCATCAGCCACCTCTCTCCCACGTACAGACTATTACTTCTTTCTATATCAGCCACCAAACTCAATTTTGTTAACATAATCCATCATAAGTAGAATTTTTTTTGCAAAATACTAAAAAAAACTACTTTGAAATATCAAACTACTCTAATCGAAAAAACTTGTCCACTATAATAAGATAAAAATAAAACTGCAAATAATAATAAGCCATTTATCAAAAGACTATCAAACAATAAACTTTACAACAATAAACAGTATGATTCCAATCCTCAAGCAAAGCATTGTGAATATTCACTAGTTTTGGAAGAAGAAAACGAAAACTCACAAATCAAAACAACAATTCAAAACAAAATCCATAGATCAGAAAGTCGAAAGAGACAAACAAAAACCCACAAATCAAATCAAAATCCATAGATCTCAAAGCCCTTCAAAGTATTACACGACAAAGAATGGCACAGTGGCAGAGCCTTTTTCTCTCTGTTTGTCGCGTTAACAAAGCAACCTAGGGCTTTCAGCGTGGGTGAGAGGAGCAGGCCGGTGAGCCTTCGTTTCATTGTGAGTATTCTCGTTGAATAGACAAAGTTGATCAAGGATTGTTCATACAGATGTGTTTATCAATAGCCTCACTGATTCATTCTTCTGATGACATATTTCGTTGCTATATGTTTGTTAAATACCTTGTTAAACCAAAAATAAATAGATCAAAATGGGCCAATTAAATCTCATCTATGCCGATTGGCACAGTACATATGATTTCATCTTTGGTTTTGGTTGGATCAGAGAAATCTGGTTAATTAACTAATGCCAGGTTTTGGAGTTTCAAGGTTTTTGAGACACTAAAGGAGACATATCTCCTTGCAAGAAGTGGACTTGTGAAAACAGGGTCCCTTAGTTTTCTGATAAATGTTTCCTTTAAATACTAGTATTTGATAACATAATTAATCCATCAGCCACCTCTCTACCACCAGTATACAGACTATTACTTCTTTCTATATCAGCCACCAAACTCAATTTTGTTAACATAATCCATCATAAGTAGAAATTTTTTTGCTATTAGTTAAAAGTTGGTAAAAACATCAACTTTTTCGTTGCAACGAAGATTGGGAGGCATGACAGAGGCAGATCCAATGGTAGAGGAGGAGGGAGGCACAACGACAGCGGGGTATGCAGGCCCAACATCAGATTAGGTTTTCAGCGTGGGTGAGAGGAGCAGGCCGGTGAGCCTTCGTTTCATTGTGAGTCTTCTCGTTGAATAGACAAAGTTGATCAAGGATTGTTCATACAGATGTGTTTATCAATAGCCTCACCGATTCATTCTTCTGATGACATATTTCGTTGCTATATGTTTTTCAATTGAAGGCTTAATTATATGGCCTTCATATTTTTTAAGCATTATTTTTTATCAACATACCAATTCAACAAAACACCAATAGAGTCTTTCTTTATGCATGGTAATTGGCTGCCTTTGATATTGAAATTCAACGATCATTCATGAACACAAATTCACAAGTCAGAAAATAGCCTCTTGAATATAGTCAATCGACTAATTCATACATCCAATCAGGTAAGAAATGTTTGCTTTTTGTTTCCCTATGGTTTCCTAAAAAAAAAAAAAAATTGTATTTATAACTTGGCTGTGTTCTATATATTCTGACTACAACTCGTTTGCGTGACCTAAAGATTGTATTGACACAGTCATTGAAAATTTGCACTTACTTGGAATCAGTTGTGGTGAAAAGAGAAAAGATAGCATTTCATTGGAAATTTAAATAGGCCAGAATTAATTTTCCTTGATGAACCAACTATTGGTCTTTGCAGATATTTATACATCGATATCAGAATCTCGAACACCCCTTAAAGGGCCACAAAGCATATGCTCGGTTGACGAAGCTTCACATGCGCCACAATTTCGCTGCAGCTCATGATGAACTGACCCCAACTTCAACAATGATTCTCACATGTAAAGTTATCTTTCAACTATAAAATTTATGCATAATTATGTACTTTATGGATATAACAAAAATAAAAACTTTTGAGATGTAAGAAGTAAGTGAATCAAATTCGTAAAATATAAAGTAGAAGAATCAAAATTCTGGATGAAATAAAGATGAGTACTCAAAATAAAATTAGGTGTTAATTTAACTAAACAGTTACGAAAAATAATTGTGTTAAATGATCTCTACATGACATGTATAAAAGAGAGGATAAGATTAGACGTGTACTAAAAATGAAATTAGGTTTTAATTTAACAAAATTGTTAGTAAGATTAAAATTATTTATTAGAAATTGAATTGTGCTAAATCAATTCTACAGGGCATGCATGAAAGAAAGAATGCGATTAAACGTGTAGATCAGAAAAAAAAAATTATATTTGCGATATCCACAACTAAGTGAATGATTATGCATAAGTTTGATAGTTGAAAAAAAATTACATGTGAGAATTCTCGTTGAAGTAGGGGTCAGACCATAATGAGTTGCAGAGGAAATGGTGGCTCATGTGACGTTTCATCAACCGACCGGGGCAAAAAAACCAAACAAAATCAAAAAAAATAATTATTTTCCTAAACAACCCACCTTTTAGATTAAATACCAAACTAAGCCACTTTTTTTTTCCTTTGGTGAACTCGCCCCCCCCCCCCCACCCCTAGTTCACCAAAGAAATTTTGCAATTTTTTAAAAACCTTTGTAGAACTCGCCCCACCCCTAGTTCTCCACATGGTTTTTAATTTTTGATTTTCTTGTATTTTATTTTATTAAAATCTAAATTAATTTAATTTAATTACAATAATTAATTTAAATAATTAGAATAATTAATAAAATTATTTATAAAATAATTACTTTGTAAAAATACGGTAAATAATTAAGATATTAATAAGTGGAACATAATTTAATATTCGATAAGAACAAAAAGGAAAAACACAAATTGCAAAAATACAAGCATAGGAAATTTAAAAGCGAAACAACAGAAAACATAATACAACCTAGTTCTACTTAGAACTACTACTACTACCTCTAATATAACTGGCGGAGGTGTTCGATGATTCTTCCGCTTTGACGAACAATTCGAGATAAGGTTCAATGAAACCTTGGAATTCTTCATGTTTCTCAAACATTTGACGAATGTCTTCGTCATTCTTGATAGGCTTAGGGCACTTTCGAATACGATTACGTGGGTTCCAAATTTGGCGGCGTAGGGGATTCACATTCGATTTTTTTAATTTCTTCTTTGAAAACCATCTAGTTTCACATTTTTTATTAGTTTTTCTTTCAATTTCGCGAATGTGATGTTGTTCTTAAGCCTGAAATGTTTAGTTTTTGATTCACGACTATGAATCAACACACCAGAATGGTCATCCCAGGACCTGTTAGTCATCTGATACTCAACTTTACAGGGGTGCGTAAGTATGGGTTGTTGTGGTGCGGGTGGTGGTGGTTGAAGAAGATGCATGATCTCTTCTCGGAGTTCGTATTGTGTTCACATACAACTCTAAGATTTGTCGCCCATCGGAACGTTAGCTAGATGTTCCATCATTCTTGTGAGACGTCCTCGTCGCTTTGGATCTCCATGACTGAATAATGGACAGTCCCATCATCTCTACAATCGAACTTTCTGAAACGTATACGCTCCACGTCTTTACGCCATGCTCCCTCTGGACGAATCTTCCTCTCAGCCTTCTCCTTGAGTTGGGCGAATGTGATGTCCTTATTCATCCTGCATAACACATGGTTAGGACAACGAAACACAGCGCCATGTTCGTCGGTGGTGACAGTTCCATCGTAATAAAGCGGCGATTAGGAATTTGTCGTTTGAGTACTGGGTTTGGCACAACTGCCATTCCATTTTAGCGGGTGGGGCGATGGTTTTTGGGGAAGAAGCAGAGAAGAGAAGATGACTCAGAAGCCAAAGGTTGGTGATAAACTGGTGGTGTTAATGTTAGTGTAATTTGAGAATGTATTTATAATAGACGTGATCGTGTGTGAGCCGTTGATTTAGGGTGATCATAACCGTTGATTGTAGGGTTTAGTGTCGGAAAAATCTAGGCTGTTAAATTGTGTCGGCAAAATCTTGGCCGTTTAATAATGTCGGCAAAATCTAGGGCGTTAAATAATGTCGGCAAAATCTAGGTCGTTCAATAAAAAAAGACCCCAGCACTATGCACACTCTGCACAATGCAGCATGCACACTCTGCACTATGCACACTCGCACAATGCAAAGACTCGCACAATGCAAAGACTCGCACAACGCATTATTAAAGATTGAAGATAAAATATTTAATAAGTGATCCAACTTAATTAAATGTGACTTAACATTAAAACCTTAAATTTAATAATTGACAAAAATACCACTTGTTAATTTTGAAATACAACTTCTGAAACTAATAATACATTAAACAACATTGACTAGTTTACATTGCGGTTAGGCGCTTATTTTTGTTGTGACCCTCATTTCTACAAATTCGCATCTTTTTAGTGCGGGTTCCCGTTCTCTTTGATCCATCTCTGCATGCACGAATATGAGTAGATTGTGGCCGGCCGTTTTATCTCTTCTTTTAGTTGGTTCATCTTTGTAGTTCAATCGTATTGAAATCGGGCCATGAGGTCTCGATGAGCAAGGGTGGGAACTCCACAATGTAAGTATTGAAAACATGATGCATTGTGTAGGGTGGATCAACAAACCGCAAGTGGTCGTGAATCGCATTTAGAGCATCTTTGCGATGGCATGTGAACATGGGTAATGAAGGGCCGGAATTCCCCACACTCACGTGTTTTTGATCGAAGTCGACCACAAATGTGGTCGCAGTCTACCACTTTGTGGTCGTTGTTCTTCCCGAACTCGGAACAATTGCCCGCACGATCGTGAATTGCGGCGGTGTGCGTTTGTGACACTTTGATGTTTTCGGCAATGTTTTTCATCAATGTTTCGAGAACATTGTTCCGGATGCCATCATCGCTGTGCTTGTGTTCCCGTTTCACAAAGATCTCGTTCATCCTAAAATATGTTGCATCTATTAATGAACGGATCGGAGATTCCGCACTTCTTAAGGACATTGTTGATGCACTCGCAAGGTTTGTTGTCAAGTGCCCCCAACGGCAACCTCCATCTCGCGATATCAACAAGCATTCAGGTTAATGTCTTCAACCCAATGCACACCATCGGGACCTACTTCGTCAAGCAATTTTATTTTTGTAGTGATTAGTGATCTCTCCATCATTGAGTATCTTTGAAGCAAGTAAAGTAAGATGTTGGTAATTATGGAATGCAAAATACATAATAAAAAATTAATAAAGTTTCAAAGATCTCGACCCATATTGTGAGATGTTTCTGGCAGGAGTGTTCTTAAAGTGTCTCATGAAGTTACGTGCTATGTGGCGGATCTGAGAATACGTGTTTCGGTTGGTGTTTACACGCCTAATAAAGACTTTTGATAGACTCGTGTCTATCAGATATCAAACAGAGTCCCTCCCGTGGTGTCACAAATTGTCTTAAACGAGATAGGAAGAAATACCAAGCCTCCGCTGTCTCACCCTCGACAACTGCATACGCAATTGGGAAGGTTCCGTTTCTTCCGTCTTGTGCGATTGCCAAAAGAAGGACCCCTTTGTACCTACCATACAACCATGTTCCATCAACAGACACCACGGTTTTTGCGAATTTAAAGCCTTGTATGCACGGGCCAAAACTCCAAAAGATGCGGTGGAAAACACCTTTGTTGGTGACTTGTTGTTCGTTCTCATAGAATGGTTTGTACTGCCAGTCGATAACTGTGCCTGGTATATAGTGAGAGAAACCCACTAGGCATCTGGTTACCTCCTTGTAAGAGTCTTCCCAATTACCGTATACTTTTTCGATTGCTTTTTGTTTAGCAATCCAAGCCTTCCTGTAGGAACTCGTGTACGTGAATCGCTCCTTGATGTGTGCAATCAACACAGCCACTGATATTGTTGGGTCCTGCCTTACAAGTGGAAGGATATGAGAACATATGAAGGAAGAGGTCATCTGGAGGTGATCTTGGGAAATATTGGATGTTGTACATGTGTGTGGGTGAGTCAACTGTGTAATCCCCCCACAAACAGATTTTTTGCTCCGAGCCTCACAACACACCTCCACAAACACGTATCGTGAACACAAGAAATCTCCCAAACTTTAGTAGTAGATCTGTTGACTTGGTATGAAACAGAATTGTTTAGGTGATATGTTTGGATGAATTCCATGGCTATTTCTTTTGTGGGAAATTTCATTTTGAGTTTCGATTCGTTTGGGTCTTCATTTGATAAAAGTTAGTTAGGTGCATGGGATGGGCAAACTCTAAATCATAAGGTTACGGGCTATAAGTTGTGACATTTTGAAAGTGTGGGACAGGCTCGCGGAATGTAACACCTATGTTGGGGGTAGTTTGAATTGGTTCTGGCGTCTTCACGCTCAAGAATTTCATCTTCATCATCGCTATAATCCCCAACGTCCTCATTATGGACACCAACAAACATAGTAAGCGGTGGGGTATTAGTTTTGATTCTTTGTAGGGTTAGTTGTATTAAGGTCAATGGGGTTTTTACGAGGATGATGGCGCAGAGTGATGGTGATGATGTAGAAGGACTATAATGCATGTTCGTTTGGGATGATGAAGGATTGAAGTGAGGGTAAGCAGGTGGGATGAAATCGGTGTATGGTTGAAATGTTTGTTGAGAAAAAGGGATGGTGTGTGGTGGTGGAGATGGAATAGAGTGGGGTTCACTTACACGAGTATAGTTTGAAGGAGCATCAACCAAATCTGCGTATATTTCGGTGTCTGAGATACCTTGACCTCTACATTGTTGGTAATGCTCCATCATCATTTCAAGTTGTTCATCGGATGTAATTTGAAACACTGCATAAAAGTCACAACCAGTGTGAGTGTTGTTGGGGTACCGATATGTAATACTAGAAACCATTTGGGAGCGGTCGGAGATATTATTTTTCAATGGCTTCTTTAACTTGAGGTAGTTTGAATTTAGAGCTGAGTTTGACAAGGGTGTAGTTTTGACATCTAAACAACAAACCCCGAGTATTTGATTTTTCTACATAACCATTGTAAAACACGGTGATAAAAACTGGGGCTGGAGTTGGAGCCATTGATGAAGTTGGGAGCAGGAGGGTGTGTTTGAGTTTTAGTTGGTAGTAGGAGGATTTGTAAAGGTGTGGTTAGTGGTCAGAGATGTAGTGGGTATTTATTGAAATTCTGACTGTGTAGATTGCCTTGAGGGGTTTTGGTTTTGAAGGTCAGGATTGCACCGTGACTTTTGACGGCTACGATTGCACCGACAATTTTAATGGCCAGGATTCCACCGACAGTTTTGAATATTTCAATGTGCATTGTTCATAGAGGACCAGCTTGCATTGTGCAGAGTGAACTGTGCATTGTTCAGAGTCCACTGTGCAGCGTGCATTGTTCAGAGTGAAAAAAATGATTTTTAGCACACTTTCTAGTAAATAAATTACTCATTAAAACATTTTTAAATTTTTTTTTTCCAACACAACACTTTAGTATTACACTTTCTCTACAACGTATAATATTTAAAAAATTATAATACAAATTAAATTCGTAGGAAAAATGTTCCTAAAGTTATGTAAAAAACCGTTTTTTATACTTAGTGAAAAAAAATTCAATCTTCAATTCCTTTCTTCTACACCTACAAAGTAATACAATAACTAATAAATCAATGAGATTTCATTGACCTCAGTACCTCTCCTATCATGTCATATAAAATTTTGAATTTTATTAAATTTTTTAACCTAACTTAAATTCATTTAACTTAGACAATACTATGACACTTCCTTATGGACAAATGCATGTGAACTACTTTAATAATGGTTGAACACAAAAATCAAAATCATCATTTACACCACTACACCCATTTTGGTCGTGGCAATATAGGGTATTTTTTTTTTAAATAATAAAAAAAAATTAGGGGAAAAAATGGGAAAAAAATGATGATTTAATTCGTGGGAAAAATGTTCCTAAACTTAGGTAAAAAACCTTTTTTTATACTTAGTCAAAACCTACAAAGTAATACAATAACTATTAAATCAATGAGACCTCATTTACTTCAGGACCTCTCCTATTCCTGAAGAAGAAGATCACACAACTTGTTTCAAGAAAGAATTAATTTAAAAAATGTGGCTTGAATGGGAAAAAATTAGGGCAAAAAACCATGTTAAATTTAGATGAAAAATTCGTGGGAAAAATGTTTCTAAAGTTAGGTAAAAAACCGTTTTTTATACTTAGTGAAAAAAATTTTAATCTTCAATTCCTTTCTTCTACACCTACTAAATAATACAAAAACTAAAAAACCCTTTTTTATGCTTACGTAGTGCATAGTTAAAAGCGTAGTACAATCTACACCGTTTAAACTGTCGGTGCAATCTGGGCCTTTAAAACTTTGGTGCAATCTACACCGTTTAAACTGTCGGTGCAATCTGAACCATCCATAAATATCAGTTTTCAAAAAATAAAATTTACTTTCGTGGGACAATCCCCAGTGGCCCCCTTGTCTCCCACTATCAGAAGGTGACATAATTGCATTTTGGAATCCAAGACCCATTATTGCGCTTTTGTCCCCACCAACCACTGAACAATCTTCAGAATTCATTGGATTCCCCACAAAACCGTGTGCTCAAACAAAACCATGGGCTGAAACAAAACCATGGGCTGAAACCATCTTTCAATACCATTATATATTCAACCATATATTCATTGCTTTCATTCACACAAAAATCAAACCATCTTCTCTTCTCTGCCTCTTCACCTTCCACAAGCCCTTGCCTTCTGAACCATCTTCTCTTCTCTGCCTTTTCATCTCTTGGTCTAACACGCAACCGACTTTACTTTCTTTATCACTCTCTTCATCTCCATCCAAAAATGTCTACCCTACTAAACCAAGCTAATCATATTTCCAACTATCTCAACAATGACCCCATGGATGTTCATCACAAATTCACACTTCCCACACCAGATGAATCTATACTACCTTTGATAGAAAGAGCTGGGTTTGGTAAAATTCTTTCAATTGGCTCGTTCAAAATCCAACCAGCCTTGGTGGCAGCAATGATCGAACGCTGGAGACCAGAAACACACACGTTTCATCTTCCAGTAGGGGAGTGCACAATAACTCTCCAAGACGTCCAGTTGAGTTGCAGTTGGGGCTTTCTGTTGACGGAGATGCCACATCGCAATACCTCAAAAAATTGGCCCGAACTATGCGAGCGATATTTGGGTAAAGTTGTCCCACCTAATGGAAAAGATGGCCACTTTGTCTCTGTTGAGTTGGCTACGTCATGAATTTATGGAGGTTCCTGAGGGCTTCCATGACGGTTCTTAAACAATATTGTAGGGCTTGGTTGTTGCTTTTGATCGGGGGTACATACTCCCGGACAAAACATCAAACAGTCAAGCATGAAATACCTACTCCCTTGATAAATTTCGACAAAATATCCAAATTTAGTTGGGGTCGACATGTTTGACAAACTTATACCGGATGTTGTGTACGACATCTACAACGCACGGAAAGGCTATGGGTGGATGTACTCTTTTTTATTCTGATCTTGGGTGCAGTACCGCATGCCTTTCCTAGCACCGTCTTGCACACTTTCATATGATTGGCCACTAGCAAAGAGGTAAAAATTTGACACTTTTTTAAAAATACTAACAATTACATTTGATCTTTATGTTAACCGTTCCTTTATTTACTAGATGGGCAACACCACCACTTAATCACACCGGATGTCCAAGAGACCTTGTTTAAATGCATGAACAAGGATCGATCACATAACTTGTTGAGGATTTTAAGTGGTTGCCTTATGAGGATTTCAACCTTCCGGTGACGCATATGAGGGCTCGGCCATATGGACTACAAACACGGCTATGGTGTGTTTCCATATGGTGGAATGGCACCACGCAGATAGGGTTAAATTGCAATCTGGGCTTACGCAAGAGATACCAGCCCAACCACGAGATTTGACTCGCCGCACAGAATCACCATGCGGGGACAACATGACACCGATTGGACTCGATATCACACTCATTTGGATCGATCGTTGGAATGATAGAGAAAATCGGTGTGTTGTCGGTCCACACCGCTATGGAACACCAAAGCGATCGATAAATACATGCTTGTTTTTCAAAAATTCTCGGCCATACATTTCTGTCGACCAACAGCTAAGGGATCCTCGTGCTGCTTTGGTGTTGTGGCTGATGTGGAAGAATCAGATGAAGAACAACCACCACCTCCCCAAGAACTCAAGCGAGCGTCGAGAGCGTAATCGTAATCGTTATCGGCGTCCGCACAAATCGAAGGCGGAACCAAGCAGCGTGTGAGACAGAAGAATATGTGCCCCACCGCCACTCTATCTCACACACACCAACATCTCAAGACACTGATATGTTCGACTCTCTGTTTGGTTTCGCCGCCGGTACACCGGAGTCTGCGATTTATGCTCGTGAACTTCAAGAGAGGGCCGCCGGTGCTAGTTCTTCATCAGTGCCACAATATTATCAATACCCACTCTCCACGAGCGAGCCGTGGTGCGTGCTAGTTCATCATCACTGGCCCAATATTATCAATACCCACCTCCCCCTGAGCCTGGTCGTGCAAGTTTTTCATCGGTGCCCGAATATTATCAATACCAACATGCCCCTGAGCCCCAACCCCAATTATTTCCAGACCCACCTCCCCCTGTCACGACTGAGGAAGAACCCGAACAACCACAACGGCGTCAACGTCCACAACGTAATCCCCGTCCTAGACGGTGTGGAACTGGGTCTCATCTTCTTCGTTAATACTTTAATGTATTATTAGTTTGACAAGTTGTATTTCATAGCAAAGAAGTTGTATTTTTATGACTTATTAAATTCAAGGTTTTAATTAATGGTCTACATCTTACCGACACTGTTTAACGGCCTAGATTTTGCGGCAATTTTTAATATCTTCATTTTTACCCCAATTATTTTATAAATAATTATTCTAATTATTTAAATTAATTATTGTAATTAAATTAAATTAATTAGATTTTAATAAAATAAAATACAAGAAAATCAAAAAATTAAAAACCATGTGGAGAACTAGGGGTGGGGCGTAGTTCTACAAAGGTTTTTAAAAAAATTGCAAAATTTCTTTGGTGAACTAGGGGTGGGGAAGCGAGTTCACCAAAAAAAAAAGTTGCTTAGTTTGGTATTTAATCTAAAATGGGACCCGGATTCCCTCTCATTTAGAAAACACAAGATCACTCCAGTCAATAAACACGAGCCATCCGATGAAGAGATTTATGATTCACGATTTAACAACAAAATATGATATATAAAATGCGGCTTTTAGTTTAAACCGTTGGATCTATATTCTACGGTTGAGATCTTGACTGCTGCAAATGTTGACAGCAGAGAATCCCAATCCATCTAAAATGTGTGTTATTTAAGTAAAAAAATTTTTTTTTTGTCTTGTTTAGTTTTTTTGCCACCGACCGGATGGAAATGAAAGAGGAATAGTGCACAATGTATAAAAAAATGATAGAGAATATGAAGGCCATATAAGCCTTCAACAGAATAATCATTTAGCAATGATAGAGAAGAATGATATAAACACATTCTTATTAACAACCCTTACTCAACTTTGTATAATTACATATGTGAACTCATTTATTATAATGTTGAAGAAGTCAACTTCTTTAGTTCATATTTATTAGAAATATACAAGTGACACATCCTTATCAACAACCCTCAATCAACTTTGTATAATTACATATGTGAACTAATTTATTATAACGTTGAACAAGTCAACTTCTTTAATCAATATTTATTAGAAATATACAAGTGAGCAAGTACAATCCTTTAAACATTTATTATGATGTTGAAAAAGTCAAATTCTTAAATTTATATATTGTATTTTGTTAAAGTTGAAATTTCTAAAATTCAAATATTCAAGTATTAACTTAGAACATTTTTTAAAGTTGAAATTTCTTTAATTCAAATATTCAAATATGCACTTATATATATATATATATATATATGTGTGTGTGTGTGTGTATTTTGTTTCCTAAAAGTATATTATAATATTCAATATATACAACAAAACTTAATATTTGTAATTATTATGTTTAATAAACTTTTTACTAGATAAATATGAAATTAATTATTTTTTTATAGCATTTATTGAATAATAATCAAATAATTTAATGAAGTTATATAAAAATCAAATTTATGCACTACGCCAGAATTGTAAAAAGAGATCACCACCTTTAGTAGCGTTTATAAAAAAACGCTAGCCATTTTAATAACACGCTACACCATTAGTAGCGTTTTAAAGTAAAACGCTACCTATTAGGTAACACGCTAGACAGATCCCTAGCGCTTTTACTCAAAACGCTAGCAAATTAGAAAACACGCTAGACAGATCCCTAGCGCTTTTATTCAAAACACTAGCCAATTAGAAAACACGCTAGATAGATCCCTAGCGTTTTTTTAGAAAGCGCTAGCTATTTAGAAAACACGCTAGACGCAGATCCCAGCGCTTTTATTCAAAACGCTAGCCAATTAGAAAACACGCTAGATAGATCCCTAGCGTTTTTATAAAACGCTAGGTATTTAGTAAACACTCTAGACATATCCCTAGCGCTTTTACTCAAAAAAAGCGCTAGGTATTTAGAAAACACGCTAGATAGATCCTAGCGTTTTTAGAAAACGCTAGGTATCACTAGTGCGAGAAAAGGCTTTTTGTATCGGTTGTTTTGCACTTTTAGTATCGGTTATCCGTCGATACTAATTCGACCGAAATACTAAATGTTCGACATTTAGTATCGGTTAAATAATCGATACTAAATGTCACTTTTAGTATCGGATTTTCAAAAACCGATACTAAATGACATTTTTTGGTGATTTTATGTCTTGAAAGCGTACATTTAGTATCGGTTATTTAAATAACCGATACTAAATGTCACTTTTAGTATCGGTTATTTAAATAACAATGTTGAAATGTCACATTTAGGTGTAAAATCAAACTCATTATCCAGAAAAAAACCAATGATGGAGTCAATTCCATAATCATTAATCTGCAATCAAGTGCACAATACACAATAAATAAACAAGCTAAGTATAAGCGAGCAACTCAAAAAAGCTGTTATGTGACAAAAGGAAGTAAACAAGAGAAATAGCCCAAATGTCACGAAAGCAAGATGATCATAACATAACGAGTTTTTCCTCAAAAGATTGAACAAGTTCCAATACCCCTCTGAAAAATGCTTCACCTCCCTTCAAGTCGACTGAAAGTTGAAACAAAAATAAGAATTCCTCATAAATGGAGGGAGTCTAGTATATTTCGATTCTTAACTCTTTGAAATGAAAATCACCTTAAGTTCATATGCATCAACAACCAGGAAATGATATTGATGTATACTTGGCTCCTTTAATGGTCTGATCCCTAGCGTTTTACAGAAAACGCTAGGAATTGTAAAAAGGCGCTGGGTCAATGGCTAGCGTTTTATATAAAGCGCTACGTATGTCCAAAAACATTTGGGTCAATGGCTAGCGTTTTATATAAAACGCTACGTATGTCCAAAACACGCTGGGTCAATGGCTAGCGTTTTTTAAAACGCTACTAATGGGGTGTACGCATTAGTAGCGCCAGCTTCTCTAGCGTTTTAAAACGCTACCAATGCCCAAAAAAAACGCTAGCCATCCTAATACGCTGGCGTAGTGATGTTTCATTAATGGTGCATATTAAATGTTTATTAACCGGGAAAACAAATTTTTTACTCATTTGATAAGACAAAATTTGGAAGAACTTCTAAAATTATCTAGAATATTCACATGTGTTAACATAAATGATACATTGAACCCAACAACACTTGTGTTATACCCCAATTTTGTCCGTATTCTTTTTCTGGTTTCAGTCGTTTATTTTATTTAATTCGTGTTCTGAAGTCGCGCAATTACGAGAATTATTAAAAAAAGTTTCTCATTTACTAACCTAAGCCAATCTCAACTAACCTGTTCAACTAAGTCGAAATGCCGTTGTTTAAATTGAGAATGCGCGCGAATGATCGATCTTTTCGCACATTCTTTAGTTGAATCTTCGTATTTGGGCCTAGTCGAACTTAATTGGGTTTGTCCGAGTCGTTTCCTTGCAAATGGGCTTATTCGAGTTGTTTTCTCGCAATTGGGCTCATCATTCCGACTTCTTTTCTATTTTTATTAATGTTATTTTGTCCTTATTTTGAGCATATATCTATATTATATATAACCATGGATTGTCCACCTAGGCATCCACCTAGGCGTCCAAGTCACTATTTACGTCAGAACAATTTAATTCCACCTAAGCAATTAACCGCGTGAGTCACTGCCACCTAGGCGTCCATGTCCGTTATTAATTAATTGCTTAACGTATAGTTTTAATAGGAATAATTACAGCCATTAAGACCGATTATTCACCACAACCGAAAATCGTTGTCATCCTACGATTATCCTTCAGTCAACCTATCAATGACACAGATCGACGGTTATCTTTGAATATGCGATGGGACCAAAAACTTCATGTCAAAAAAATACTTTTAGTCTTGATTAGCCATGAATATGCGACGGTTATCTTTTAATTGTGTCTTAATTAGCCATAAATTACCTTTTTTCTTGGTGGACCAAACTATCCCTCTATAATGCCTTTTGTAGTGTAGTCGTATACTGTCATCGTATCACCCATATCACGCCGTTTTGGGTTGCAAAGAGGTACCACGTTGGGTTGGCTTGATTTTCAGCCCTCTCAGTTTTATTTTTTCGCGATTTTCACATTTTACAGCATCACGTCACCCACTTCACTCTTTAACTATTTTAAACCATTTATATTCTGCAGGTCTGACCCATGGATGTTCCCCGATCTTATTTTGATGACTTTTTCGAACAATATGATTGTGTCAATATTTCGCATTTGAAGAGCGTTGTCCAACCAGAGGTAATATCCACTGATCTCAACTGTTGGTTTTTGCAATTCCATATAATCTCAATGAATATTTGATTGACATACGATTTGTTCTTACTACACTCTTGGAATTACTTGCCTGTGATGCGCGTACAGAAGGTAAAACGATGATCTTATCACCGATTTAATTTCGTTCATCAAACTTAATGTTAAGCAAATTAATTGAATAAAAAGAATTTTTTTTATTTAACTGGCGCTCTAATCATTTTTAAGTCGTTTAAGAGGTTGTGTATTTCCTTTCAAGATTTCACTTTTGTTTATTGCATAAGTACAATTTGATTGTTTTTATTTGATTGTTATATTATGTCACTCTCATGTTTTCTTCTTGGTGTGAATTGGCAGTTCTTGATGAAGGGGTTGGATTATGTGCAAGAATTTTTGTGACTTTGCGGTTTAGCGTAAAGAAAGGAAGTGAAGCAATTTGCTTAAGGTTAAATTATGTCTCTCATTTTTTATACTCCCTAAATGTGTTTATTTTCTCTCTATACAAGGTTTTCTCCAATTTTGTGCACAATTTTGGAATCATTTCGTTGTCGAGGTATGTTTTCATAAATACGATTTTCCATGCCTCTTTCTTTTAATTTTTGTCTATAATTATAGTGAAAATGTGCAATTTTGTGATTTGATTGGCTTCGTTTCTTTTGTTTAACTAAAATATTTTGCATATCTTATTGTATCTTGATCAGTGGATGGAAGTTGTCCTTCAGCATTTGCATGTCTAGCCTTCTTAAGGTTACTTAAATTCTTTCATTCATGTTCCAGCCTTCCAAATTTTAGTGATGCAGAACATGATGCATAAGTTAGTTTTCTGTTTAACTGTGTTTATTTGCCTTTTGAGAATTAAGTTTTAGAAGTCATTTTTAATGTTGCTTTGTGGTTTGTAGGTATCTGAGTGGACGAATAAGAATGGTATGTGAGTATTTTCTCCATCTAAGTATGCAGTGCATTTGGATCTTATAAGAAATGTTCTGGGGTTTGCTTCTGCAGGAAGCTACTTGAATAGTTTGACTAAAGGATATAAAAATGAGAACATATATGGTGTTCTATTGAATTGCTTTTATGAACGACAACACCAAATTGATAAGTCTCTTTTTAGGGATTTCATAGTAACTGACCCCATTGTACCAAAAACACTTGAAATTTTCGAATTTACTTCAGCTTACTCCATTATGATCGCAATCAGTTAGACCATTACTATAATCCTACTTATGAAAATTAGGTCATCATTCAAATTCAAATGTTCCTCTACAATATGACTCAAATACCAAAATTCAAAAACATTAAAAGGCTATGTATTGAGTTGTGACAGGTGAAACTGATCATTATAATGGAGAATTGAAAAGGGATCAAGATGAGATCATTATTTGAATCGGTAATGTTATTTGACATTTGATGTTGTTAATCAGAATGAAACAAGAAGACGTTGTCCTTTGCCGATTTCCATGAATTGAGTGTGAAAAAGACTTCAAATGAATGGATGCTTTTGACACTGCGGCACTCACCCAAGACACATTGTTGAGGGAACAATGTATTCTATCTATTTTTTTCCTGATGTATAATAGTCATATGTGAATTTACCAATCCAAGGATATTGTCCTCACTTTTGTACCTATCCTTGAAATACACTTCTATATACTATCAAAAAATTATTGACTTTCTTACAATTAGCTATGCACATGAATTATGCACGTGGAAGTGTCTTGAAATATTGAGAAAAATAGTGTTCATAAATTATCATTGTGTGGCCAATTATTTACTAATTCAGAAATACCCCATTAAATACACAATTAATATACATATTTTTTGGGCTATTTGACTACTATGCATTTGGTAAACAAATGAATCATCCTTCAGTTTGAAAATTCATATTAACAAATTAATTATACTATTTGATGTAAAGTTGAATTTGAAATCGTGCTATTTTAATATTTGTCCAACACAATTCCATATTTTTCGCCTAAATATTATTACTCACACCTCGGTGTTTAGTTTTGAAATTCAAATTAACAAATTATCTATTTATTTGATGTCAATTTGAATTTGAAATATTTGTATTTGAATATTCTTCCAACACAATTCCATACTTTTTGCCTAAACTCGAGGCAATTTAAATTCAAATTCTAAACTTTAGGATTTAAACTATATATTATATGCTTTGTTGAATGAGGAAAATAAATTGCGAAGAATTTAGGGGTGGAAGGAATCAGGCCAGAGGAAGTTTATATTGAAGAAGTTTCTCAAGGAGAGAAGAGAGATGAGGTAGCAAGGAAGAAGGGGAAAATAATGTTATATATTAAAAATGTTTGTCACATATTTTTGTATTCAGCTTGATGCACATACAATTAGAATCAATATACAACTTTGATCGATTAGTATATTTGTAGTTTACAACATTTGTGCTTAATATTCTTCTATTCACTACGCTGCACTTAGAAAACAAGTAGAGAGAATAAACAAGATGACAGAGAACATTGATTCTACGATTGTCAACGTCAATCAGCTTAGTCAAAAGCAAGCTACATGTCCTTATGCAAAGGTATATTTGCTATATATTTGTAAGTTACTATTTACTAATACTATTTTAGACCGTATAATACTTATAAGTAACTCCTGTTGTAATAACATCTCAATAAGAAAATACCCCTGAAATTATATACACTGCGGTTGTCACTACTAAAGTATTATTTGATTAGTACTTATGTAGTTGTTAAAGTATTTTTATTTATGAGTTGTCACTACTAAAGTATTATTTGATTTCACGGGATCTCAAAATTATAATATATAATTATATATATATATATATATATATATATATATAAATCTAAATTTAATTTCCTACTATTATACAAATATTTAAAATAGTTGAAGTAATTACCTTACGGTGTCTAAACAAATGAATTTCGACCGTCTTTGTACGGAGTTAATTATACTAGTATATATATATATATATATATAGTCCAAAAAATATCAAAAAAATTCTGTTTAATTTTATTTACATTTTGAAAGTGTCTAATTGTCCAAAGTGTCCAAAAATACAAAAAATGATAATATTAAAAATACAAAAAAATACAAATCCGAAAAGGAAAAAAAATAGAAAATGGCAGCAACAAGTTAGGGTTTCCAGCAGGTTCTTTCCAAGCTGCTGGGCATGGGTCGATCCGCTCCAAAACCTGAAAAATAATTCAAATCCCAGTCAAAACGCAATTAATGCAAAAACCTAGTTTTTAGTATAAATAAGCGATAAACATACATTCCAAGACAGACAAGGAGACTGCGAAATTACTAGTAAAAAAAAGGATTGGGTTTCACATCGAAACTGTAACACCCTCATATTTCTATCTAGTAGAAATACTAAAGTGTACCTTTTTAGCATACATCAGAGATACATTTCCTGCTTAGATTTACATCTTTACAAGAATAGCGGAAACGATACATAACTTAGAATAAATTCAAGTTATAAATCGAAAACAAAGATACAAGGGAAAACCATAATCTAATAATAGAAGAACTACGTCTTCCATTTCCTTCTCGAGCACACCATCCACTCGTGCCATAAAGGATCTTCTTCACCTGTTTCTCTGAAAAACAACAACATTTGTAGGGTGAGATAACAAATCTCAGTGAGTCTTACCGTGACCCCTTACCTATCACTCGGTCCATTTATAAAACATTAATTAATTTCTTGATTTAATAAATAAACCATGCACGTTACTAACTGCACAATACCGACTGCACATCCGCTAATCCGACAGACAAGACATTAATTCTCTTTAGCATAACACCGATCGCACATCTACTAATCCCGGTGAACCCTATCATTTGAAGGCCTAGGTTTAGGGCCCATGACCTCCTTCTCCTAGTATGCTAACAGGTGGGTCGTCACCCGGACTATACATACATATATATATATATATATATATATATATATATATATATATATATATATATATATATCACTACGCTTTAATTGTAAAAAGAGATCGCCACCTTTAGTAGCGTTTATAAAAAAACGCTACCCATTTTAATAACACGCTACACCATTAGTAGCGTTTTAAAGTAAAACGCTACCAATTAGGTAACACGCTAGACAGATCCCTAGCGCTTTTACTTAAAACGCTAGCAAATTAGAAAACACGCTAGACAGATCCTAGCGCTTTTATTCAAAACGCTAGCCAATTAGAAAACACGCTAGATAGATCCCTAGCGTTTTTATAAAACGCTAGGTATTTAGTAAACACTCTAGACAGATCCCTAGCGCTTTTATTCAAAACGCTAGGTATTTAGAAAACACGCTAGATAGATCCCTAGCGTTTTTTATAAAACGCTAGGTATTTAGTAAACACTCTAGACAGATCCCTAGCGCTTTTATTCAAAACGCTAGGTATTTAGAAAACACGCTAGATAGATCCCTTAGCGTTTTTTAGAAAACGCTAGGTATGGTTAAATAATATTTTTTTTGTTTCCTATTGAGCTACTTCCTTTCTCAGCTAACACTCTCACCCAGAAATGCAAAATCACTCACCCAGAAACGCAAAACCCTAACACCCTAACTCAAATTAACATCATCTCTCTCAAGGAAAATCATCTCTCTCGGTGAACATCATCTCTCTCACTGCGGACAACATTGGTGAGTTTTTTGTTCCTTGCTCTGCTTCTTGTTAGATATTAATTGTGGGTTCTAGTTTAGAAATATATTAGTTTTGTCACTTGTGCACACTAGACTCTTCTTTTTTTTTACCACTAGCCTCTTCTTGTTAAACATAAATTAATTATTTGGAAGACTAGACTATATGGTTCCTTTGTCTTGACCAAAGGACCGAGAATAGAAATAGAATATGATATAGATATAGCTTGGGAAAATAAGGAGTGGATTTGAAAAAATTTTAAAAGAGGAATTTTTGTTTGTTTTTTTATATGAATTGATTCTTCATTATATTCGAATTGCTTGATGGGTCATATGTTAAAGTTCTCTTCTCAGGATTTTATTATAAATATAATTTGGAAATTATGGATAGAAATTGGATGTCCGCCAATCGTCTGTCCCAAGGAGTATGCATACCTGGAGTGGATTATTTTGTGAATTTTGTCTTTGTTGAACGTTTAGGGACTTCTAGTGGTATGAAATGTCCTTGTTTAAGGTTTGTTATGTAAAATCGATTCATCGCAGAGGAGTTGGTACGACATTTAAAGGCGAATGGAATTGATCAAAGTTACACTTGTTGGATAATGCACGGTGAGAAAAAGGTGAATCTTCAAATATGAATGATATTAGTAAGAGATATGCGCCACGGTTGACACGGAACACATTCATTTGATGCGAACGAATTTGAAGAGATGGCAAAGGTGGTTGAAGAGGATCTTAATGATTGTCTGAAATGTTTGAGAAGTTGATAAGCGATGCAGAGACACCATTGTATGCGGGTTGTAATGAATTCACAAAATTATTGGTCGTGATCAAGTTGTATAACTTGAAAACTCGCCACGGATGGACGGATAAGAGCTTTACCGATTTACTCTCACTACGAAAGAAATGTTGCCGAATGATAATGTGCTTCCTTCTCGGACGTATGATGCAAAGCAAATGTTGGGGTCTATTGGCTTGAACTATGAGAAGATACACGCTCATCCGAATGATTGCATTTTATTTCGGAATGAACATGCGTTGTTAAAGTCGTGTCCTAAATGTAATGCACCGCAGTATAAGAAGAAAGAGTCCGCTCCACAAAAGGTGTTGTGGTATTTTCCTATAATTCCTCGATTTAGGCGCATGTATCGTAGTTCGGAAGATGCAAAACACTTGACATGGCATGAGGATGAAAGGATTAAAGATGGTATGCTACGACACCCGGCAGATTCTCCGCAATGGAAAAAATCAATATTGAGTATCCTAATTTCGGGATGACCCGAGAAACCTACGCCTTGCATTGTCTGCTGATGGATTTAACCCGCATACGGTATCAGAGTAGCTCCCACAAGACATGGCCCGTGATTTTGGCGATTTATAACTTCTATCACGTGGCTTTGCATGAAACGCAAATATATGATGTCTTGTCTTTGTTAATTTCAGGCCCAAACAACTGTGAAATGATATTGATGTATACTTGGCTCCTTTAATTGAAGACTTGAAGCAAATGTGGGAGAGGCGGGGTAGAGGTGTATGATGGGTTCAGAGAAGAAAGTTTCACCCCGAGGGCTATGATCTTTGGCACATTAACGACTTTCCGCATACGGCAATCTATCCGGCACAGAACAAAAAGGCGAGTGTGCATGCCCTATATGTGAAGATAACACAGATTGGATGTGGTTGGAACATGGTAAGAAGAATATCTATCTTGGTCATCGTAGATTTTTGCCATCAACTCATCACTATCGATTGTGGAGAAAGGCATTTGATGGGAATACAGAGAAACACGTAGAGCTCCCCGCCTTTGTGGCGAACAGTATTTGAAAAGGTGGAAGATTTGAACATTAAATTTGGGAAGCCTTTTGCGAGGAGAGATTGCCAAACGGGGTGGAAGAAAAAGTCGATTTTCTTTGAGTTGCCATCTTTGGAAGTCATTATATGTAAGGCATTTCATTGATGTGATGCATGTTGAAAAGAATGTCTTGAAAGTGTCATTGGTACCTTACTCAATATGCGGGTAAGACTAAAGATACCATCAACTCAAGGTTGGATTTGGTTAGTATGGGTTTGAGACTGAATTGGGTCAGGTAAAGAAGGGTACACGTACATATCTACCTCCCAAGCAGCTCATACTCTATCTAGAAAGGAGAAGACTGTCTTTTGTGAGTTTCTTCATGGAGTTAAAGTTCCAGAGGATACTCTTCAAATGTGGCGACTTTTGTATCGATTAAAGACCTCAAGTTAAAGTCTCTAAAGTCCCACGATTGTCATGTTCTCATGGAGAATTTGCTACCCATTGGTATACGATCCATTTTGCCTAAGAAAGTGCGTCGGACCTTACCAAACTTTGTTTATTCTTTAAGGCGATTTGTAGTAGAGTGATTGACCACCGAAAGTTGCCAACATTGCAAAGAGAAATTATTGTCACTTTGTGTGAGCTTGAGATGTATTTCCACCTTCCTTTTTGACATAATGATTCATCTAATAGTTCATCCGGTTAGAGAGACACAATTGTGTGGCCCATGTTACATGAGATGGATGTATCCGTTTGAGCGTTACATGAAGATATTAAAAGGATATGTGAAAAACCGATCACGACCGAGGGTTGTATTGTTGAGCGCTACATAGTTGAAGAAGCTGTTGAGTTCTTCGCACCGCCTATCTATCTAGTCTTGAATATTCGTGGGACCGCCAAGGTCTCGTCATGCGGGAAGGATTAGTAAAGGGATGACAGGAAATAAATTAGTGATGGTATCAAGGAAAGAACTAGAGCAAGCACACTTCATACGTTCTTCACAATGATAGTGAGGTTGATTCATATGTTGCCAAGCACAAGGAGATTCTTAAGAGTCAATTCCGGGAAAGAAGCAAGTTTGGTTAGCAAAAGAACACAATAGGAGTTTCATAGTGTGGCTAAAACATCACATTGATGGTGAGTGTGTTTTGAATCCTACTTGATTTCAAAAAGATTGAGATGGTTAGCAAAAGGTCCAAATATACATGTCTTCTCTTACAATGACTATCTAATGAGCGAGTGCACTTTCTATACAAAAGAACAAGATGATCGAGTAAAATGCAAAATAGTGGGGTGACTCTTGTAGCTCATTCTATGCATGCATCCGAGTGCCAAAGATAGAAATCCCATATATGCGAATATGTCTTACTTTGGCTTCATTGAACACATATGGGAGTTGGATTACAATATGTTTGAGAGCCCGTGTTCAAATGTGAATGGGTTGACAATATCTTTGGTTTCTGATTGATGAATTAGGGTTCATGCGGGTGAATTTCAACAAGTTAGGATATAAAGATGAACCTTTTATTTTAGCATCGCAAGCTCAACAAGTGTTTTATGTCACCGATCCGATTAATATCAATTGGTCTATTGTTCTATTGGTCGACAAAAAATTTGTGTATAACAACGATGATGATGAAGCACCCGATGATGTTGGTGTTGAGGACGACCCGTTCTTCGTGAACATCGAGAACCAATAATAGGGAAAATACTTCTATAGAGGATGTTGTATATTTTAGAAAAGATCATAATGATGGAATTTTTATTCGTCGGAAAAAAATACCAAGACGCGCAATTGCAAACAAAATTTTATCTAGGAAAAGGAAAAGGTAATATAGACTTAATGATTTCTCGTTATTTTTTATTAATAGATAATTATTATATTGTTTTTGTAAATTTAACAATAACATGGATTATGTTATATTGCAGTCGGATGGCATCACTTAGTGATCATGAGATCTAGTGGTCAAGACAAGTAGTCATTTATGTTATATATGGTATAGCTTTAATTTGTAGCTACTTTTGAGTTTCATAATGTAAGTTACTTATTATGTTGTATGATTTGTAAACAAAAATATCTATTAATAGGTTGAATTTTGTGTGTATCTATATATTGGATTGTAATGATATTGGCTGAATTTTGTTGGAATGATATTTGATGAATTTTCTTTGGAAGGAATGAATTAATAGGTTGTAATTAAAAGGAGAATAAACAAAAATAAAAAAATAATTAAAAAAATCAGTCAATAGGTAGCGTTTTAGAGTGAAAACGCTAGAAATGAAGTTAAAAATTCATTCAATACCTAGCGTTTTAAAGTTAAAACGCTAGGAATTGTAAAGAGGAGCTAGAGGATCCCTAGCGTTTACTAAAACGCTAGGAATGCTAATAAAGGTGCTATAGCATCCCTAGCGTTTTACATAAAACGCTAGGAATGCTAGTAAAAGGTGCTAAAGCATCCCTAGCGTTTTTAAAGAAAACGCTAGGAATGCTATAGCACCTTTTACTAGCATTCCTAGCGTTTTCTTGAAAAACGCTAGGAATGGTAAACACGCGCTAGTTGATCCTCAGCGTTTTACATAAAACGCTAGGAATGCTAGTAAAGGTGCTATAGCCTAGCGTTTTACATAAAACGCTAGGAATGCTAGTAAAAGGTGCTATAGCATCCCTAGCGTTTTTCTGAAACGCTAGGAATGCTATAGCACCTTTTTTACTAGCATTCCTAGCGCTTTTCAAAACGCTAGAATGGTAAACACGCCGCTTAGTTGATCCCTAGCGTTTTATGTAAAAACGCTAGGAATGCTATTAAAATTTTTACAAGGCGCGCCCTCTCATCTCCCTCACACACTCACGTACAACCCAGAACTCATCTACCTAACTTTTCTCCACGAACAACCCAGAACTCATCTTCGTTCATCTTCGCTCATCGTACTCTCTTCGTTCATCTTCGTTCATCACCGTTGCACATTTCGTTCATCTCCACGCACAACCTGGTTACCCATTTCTTTCATCTCCACGCACAACTGGGTTACCCATTTCGTTCATCTCCACGCACATTTCTCGTGTATGGATTTTCTTTTTCTCCCCGATTGTATTGTACATAGATTGCCACTTTGCTTGCATGTTAGTTATAACAATGTTCTGTTATTGAACAAAAGATTTGATACTAGTCTGTACATGGCTTCTAGGTTACTCTTACTCTAGGTTTACTCTAGGTTACTTAGTGCATGTTAGTTATAACAATGTTCTGTTATTGGCATTTTGAACAAAAGATGAACTCTTGATACTAGTCCGTACATGGCTTCTAGGTTACTCTTACTCTAGGTTTACTCTAGGTTACTTAGTGCATGTTAGTTATAACAATGTTCTGTTATTGGCATTTTGAACAAAAGATGAACTCTTGATACTAGTGCGTACATGGCTTCTAGGTTACTCTAGGTTTACTCTATGTATGTTTACTCTAGGTTACTTAGTGCATGGCTTTGATCTCATTACTTTGTGCATGGCTTCTTCTATATTTTGTTAAGTGTTTGTTGGTTCTAAACAATTAGAAAGCTAAAACTCCTTTGAGTCTTATTCATTTGGGTGATTGCAAGTCGGATGGCATCACATAGTGATCACGATAGTAGTCGTGGTGGTGATGGGGGTGATAGAAACACAAAGAAGTTCACTCCCGAGGAATTACATCGAAAAAGAATATCGTCAATCGGATAAGTAAAGGACACGAGAAATATAAGGTAAGTTAATTACTAATTATTAATGTTGTTCTCTACCTTTCCAAGTTATCTAATTATTTAATGATTTAATTATTTAAGGTCCGATGGAGTGTTAAAGGTTTGCCAATTGGAGACAACGGCACAAATTTAATTAGCTTTATTGGTACTAAGGTGAAGCAAATCTTTCCAATTTCAATTAAAAGTTGGAATGAGAAAGATAATCGAGTTTTGCCTAAAGCGAAAGATGATTTTTGGGACTTAATACAGGTATATAATTTTAGACCTCTTTAATAATCTTATTTAGTGATTTTTAGTTATATTTATTTAATCCATTTTTATGTATAACTAGAAACACTTTGATGTCGATGAGTCCGAAGAGATTGGATCTTTGAAGGAAGCGGGAAGGTTGCATAGGGCTTACGTAAGGCGATGTGGGGAAAAAGTATATTCAAACGCCCCGATGGGACCATCGACAGAGCCTCCAAAGATCAGTATGCGGGAATTATAACTAAGGAGGAATGGACCAAATTTGTAGATATACTTTTCTGAGATCCGGATTTCTGGTTAGTATATTAATTATTTAAGTTATATATATATTTCACAAGTAGATATCATTCATTAATGTAGTAGTATCTTTTAAATAGAAAAGAGCAAAGCGAATAAAGAAAGAGCTTCTAATCCCGAGTACCCTTATAGAGGAGGTTCTAGTGGATATCAAATTCTCGAAGAAAGATTGGTAAGAAATTAGTTTAATTTATTATGATTTAATGAATCTTTTAATTTACGATTGATTAACAATTATTAAACTTAAATAGTTCTTTGGAAGAGGGGAAAGATCCAACTCAAGAATCCCTTGATCGCAATGCGATTGTCTGGTTAGAGGCCCGACAAAACAAGGATGGGGAGATTGTGGATCCGAAAACTAAGGAGGTCAAGGACAAAATTGTAAGTATTTTTTTTAATCCGTTACTCGATTTTTTTTGACACGTGAACATATTTTTTATTGTCGATTAAATTTCGTTGACACTTGTTTATTATTTCTATCCGTTACTCGATTTTTTTGACACGTGGACATATTTTTATTCTCGATTAAATTTCTTTGACACTTGTTTATTATTTTTATCCGTTACTCGATTTTTTTGACATGTGGACATATTTTTATTGTCGATTAAATTTCACTTGACACTTGTTTATTAATTTTATCCGTTATTTATGTTTGTGCATCAGCAAAGCATATCACAATCTGTATCACAAGGAGATTTAACAGATTGTGATGGTCACCAAGATGTCCTTGCTCGTGCCTTGGGAAGGGAAGAGAGCAGGGGGTCGGATTAGAGGTTATGGATATGGGATTCCTCCGACAACCGTGTTTGGGCCAAAGAAGAGCCAAAGCAAGGGGTGCGGGATTGTAAAGTCATGGCGGAAAAGTATGACGAGCTATCCAAGAATGTTCTTTGTGCTAATGGAAGAGAGAGAGATGTTTAAGCAGCTCTTGGCACAAGGATTGGTGCACCATCCCCGCTGCACCACCCCTGCTGAACCTATTGAGCTCTTGCACCCCATAGCGCCCGAGATAGCTGCACCATCCCTTCAACACGGTATTTAACAAAACTCGACTGCTTTTTTGTACAATTGTATTTGATAAAATTATCATGTATATTTATTTTTCTTTATAATTGATTTAGGATAAGCGTGAGTGTGAGCTATATATTGCAAACCCACATCGAAAGGTTGCGGTGGGTTTGATATGTAACCAATTGAGTGCCACATCGCACAATCAGGCCATGCACGAAAACCATTTGAGAGTTAGGGTAGACTATTCAATAGAGGGGTCGCACCATTGCTGCTCCAATTGCTAATGCGGATATATTTCTTTGTGGATCAAGCGCTTAGTACTTTTGTGGCATGGCTTCGAACAACTTGTCGTTGTAAGTGACAATATTTTTGTTAATAATTAAATGACTATAATGTGTGTTAACTAACTAGCTAATTAATCATTTTTTTAATATATACTAGGTACCCCATGTGTCCCGACCTTCCCTTCCATGAAAGTTTCCCAACCTTCCCTTCCACTACCAAACTCTCCCGACCATCTTCTATACGGCCAGTCCAACATGTTGGTCAATTTCCCAATAATGAATTCAGAACTACATCGATTCTCTAAAGGTCCACATTCAAAAAATGAACCAGACGACTCGATTTTTTTACCGCTTAGATAACATTGTGGGCTGGAGCAGATTGGTAATGATCAACATCGAGGATATGAAAGCTATAGTTGAGATGGATTGGGCCACCGCCATCGATATCGAGTATACCGGAGGTATGTATTAAATTATTTGTACACAATAGTTGTTTATATTAGAGTATATATTAGAGTATATATATGAGGATCCGAAAGTTGTATATATATTATTTATAGGTTTTTGTACAATCGTCTTACGGTCCCTTCTCAGCGGACACGAAGTATTTCTTCTTGTGTCCGGCTTGTATAGTTGTGTTTCATAAAGGTAACACAGAGGAACGCATTAAGACTATAAAGAGTGAAGTACAAAGTTATATCCATTCACGCTTCATGGAAGCCAAGCATTTGAAAGGCGACTCTTTATTTTTGGCACCACTCAATAATGGGTGAGAAATTTAGTCTTCAATCACTTGTTTAATTATTTTGAGGATTGTATTATAGTGTAAATTAATGTGTACTCATTCGTTTCTTCATTTACTTGCGAGCAACATTGGGTACTCTTTGCAATAAACCCTAAGCACAATGTTGTCTATTATCCGGATTCACTTCAAGGCCATTACAACGTCTACGAAGACTTCGTAGAATCGGTTGAGAGGTGTGTATGTGTAACCCTCTCATTTTAATTTGTATAATTTAATATATGTATTTTGTTCAACTTAACGTTATATATATATATGTATGACGTTACTGATTGCTTTGAAAGAATACTTGGGATTATCTACAAGTAAAACAAGATGGCTACCCATAGCTGTAAGCTTTTTAAGAATCATTCTTATAATTTTAATTGATTTTTGGTCATAAAATGTGACAATTAAGTTATAATCTTTTGCTTTGTAGTGTCCTAAACAACCAAATAGCAATGATTGTGGGTACTATGTTATGAGGTTTATGAAGGAGATTATCACTCATGACAAAGTAACAATCCCAACCAAGGTAACTACTTAGATTTCTTTTTATATTGATATTATAATACTTACTCAAATTTAATAAACATTTTAATTCTAATTTTATTTCATTTTATTTTGATATTTTCCCAAACTTCAAAAAATCGAATTACTCTGTTGAAGAACTTACAAAGATAGTGGGGAGTGGTGCCATTATGTTTCTAGCTTTTTGTAGCAAGTTTTGAGATTCATAATAGTTTAGTTATTATTTATGTTGTATATATTGGATTTATATTATGTTGTAAGTACTTCTTAGAATGATATATATTGGATTGGAAATATTATTTGATGAATTTTGTTGATCGAATTTTGTTTGAATGATATATTGGATTGGAATGTATTTTCTGAATTTGTTGAAAAGGGAATGAATTTATAGGTTGTAATTAAAATGGAGAACAAACCAAAATAAAAAAAATATTTAAAAAAAAATTCAGTCAATAGGTAGCGTTTTAGAGTGAAAACGCTAGAAATGAAGTTAAAAAATTCATTCAATACCTAGCGTTTTAAAGATAAAACGCTAGGAATTGTAAAGAGGAGCTAGAGGATCCCTAGCGCTTTTCTGAAAAACGCTAGGAATGCTAATAAAAGGTGCTATAGCATCCCTAGCGTTTTATATAAAACGCTAGGAATGCTAATAAAAAGGTGCTATAGCATCCCTAGCGTTTTATATAAAACGCTAGGAATGCTATAAGCATCCCTAGCGTTTTATATAAAACGCTAGGAATGCTAGTAAAAAGGTGTTACAACATCCTAGCGTTTTTATATAAAACGCTAGGTATGGTAATAAAAAGGGCTATAGTATCCCTAGCGTTTTAATTTAAAACGCTAGGAATGGTAGTAAAAAGGAGCTATGGGATCCCTCAGCGTTTTTATTTAAAACGCTAGGAATGGTAGTAAAATGAGCTATGGGATCCCTAGCGCTTTTCTGTAAAACGCTAGGAATTGTAAAAAGCGCTGGGTCAATGGCTAGCGTTTTATATAAACGCCACGTATGTCTAAACTTATTTGGGTAAATGGCTAGCGTTTCTTAAAACGCTACTAATGGGGTGTACGCATTAGTAGCGCCGACTTCTCTAGCGTTTTAAAACGCTACCAATGCCCAAAAAAAACGCTGACAAAGCTTGTACGCTGGCGTAGTGTATTGATCGTACCTTGATCACCAAATGGATGTAGTCTGCTGCTCCTCTGTCCGGTCATTGCACAAGGGTGAGGACCGGTCTTGGAACACTTCGGGTGGTACCTGCAAAGACACTCTGACGCTCTAGTCAGAGGTGTGCTAACGGGCAGGTATCACTGGGGTAAGTGCGCGCACTGACAAAGATGGGTGAAGGTGGTATTTATACCACCAGGCGCGACGGCCGTTCGCGATAAATGCGGCGACGGCGAGAATTGCGGACCAAGACATTGTCTTGGGCCGTTCTGCTGAATTGGGCTGCTGGCCCATTGCTAGTGACACCTCCTT
This sequence comes from Oxytropis ochrocephala, assembly GCA_020916435.1. NCBI lineage: Eukaryota > Viridiplantae > Streptophyta > Magnoliopsida > Fabales > Fabaceae > Oxytropis > Oxytropis ochrocephala. Next base: position 49,912,676 of record CM037095.1, read on the forward strand.
GTATTTTCTAATACGCCCCGGAACAGTTGCCCCCCAAGCCTAGGTCGCTTTAGGGCGGGCTGAGGCTTGAACTCATGCCCCCGGCAAGGTGGCGTATTCCTGTCTTCGCCAGGGGTAGGCCGGTCCTATCCGGAATAACGTCCGACCGCTCGTGGCGTTTAATGCGCAATGATTACAGTGACTTTTGCGTGTCTCGAGGCGCCTTTTGGTGTTCCCCATACAACGGATGGGAGTGAGGCGTGCAGCAGGGGCGCGGCGTTTCGTCTGGTGGACCGAACAATCTGCAAGCGACCTACATGCTGTTGTGCGAGTTTTCCGTCCGCTCCACTCTTCTCTGCATTCTACTCCAAGTAAGCCGCTCCTCTTAGCTTTTCTTTCTTTACTTTAGTTTTTTATTGCTTAGTTAGTCTCCACGCCTCGTGAAAGGGGAGGCGTCCGGTCAGGGAACGACCACGTCGCCCCCTTCTCTCGAGCGCGCTGGCTCGGTCGACCTTGACGCAATGTCCCTTTCATAGGTGGATCTGGCCAGAACTAAGCAGACCGCTCGAATTTCTGGTGCTCCCCAACAGAGTCTCGCGCTCATGGCGACGCGTCCCCAACAAGAAATAGAGTGGGCCGAGTTCGCGTCTTCCGGAGGGTCGCCCGGACCCTCCCAAGTCTTTGAAGAGCAGAGGCGTTCTCCTGCGGACGCTTCGTCGTCCAGCTTGTCCGACTCCAGCTCGAGCGGTAGTGTGTCACTATCTACTTCGACGGGGTCGTCGAAGTCATGGGTTCCCCGCCCCACTCAAACAAATTGTGCACACCAATCAAGCTGCGCGGCGTGTGGAAGGTAGCGACCAATTGATAGACATATTGGGCGACGAGGAGATGGGTGATGCTCAATCTTCGGGAAATCTTTTCAACATCATTGACCTAGAAGACGACCCTCCGGGGCCCGAGCCTATGCACGTTGAAGATCGAGCGGCCAATGGGGAAGATCCCCAACGAACAGAAGTCGTAGGCGACGGTGCTGAATGGGCCGGTGAAACAGTTGAGGAGTCGGCCGGTGAACGGGCCGCTGTCTATCGGATGGAAGAGGAGGCCGGCCCGTCCACCATTATCGATGTGAATGACATTTCTTGGGTGTCTGAAAAAATGAGGACCTTTAAGAGTTTTATCTGCCCGGAGGCCCCATGTATTGAAGACTTGAACGCTCTCTTCACCAAGCCGGGGTGGAAGGTGAAGGGTATGCAAGAAGACGAAAACATTGCGACCGTCCCTGCAAAGTTGAAGTTCACCATGCACCGAGTGGTTTTTGAGAAAATGGGGATCGTCCCTCCTTTCACCGACTTCCAACAGGACGTTCTCAGGTACTTGAATGTTGCCCCATCCCAGATCCATCCGAACGGCTGGGGTTTCATGAAACGTTCGAGAATCTGTGCGACCGGTTGGGTCGAACGTGTCGACCAGGCTCTTTCTTGCCCTGTTCGAACTGAGCTGGCACGGGGAGTATGGCACCAATATGGCCCGCAAGAAGCAAGTGTCTTTCAAGAACCAAAAGTCGTTCGCCCGCAAGTTCTTCAGGGCGTACTCGGATTCGTTGCCGGGCGGATGGAAGAACCAATACTTTTGGGTCATTCCTGATGCAGAGGCCGCTAAGGATATCGCGGAGTTCTTTGCCATAGGGAGTTCTTTCTTTCCAATCTCGTGGCGGGCGACCCACTTCACTGTGAAGCCGGGCGAGTATACTTTCGCCGTATCCACCTTGGACGAGGAAGATACCACCTCTTTGGGTATGATCTCAGAGCTGTCCGCCCAGCTGCCACAGAATCCTGAAGGAGATATCCCCTGCCGGCCGTTCTGCCTGTACGAAGGGGATAAATTAGTGTCCGAGCTCGGTCGGTATATTTGAATACTTGTATGATTGCCTTTATCTGTTCGGTCGGCTGACCTATCTTATTTTTTCTTTTTGCAGCAAAAGCTTTGAGGATGTCGACCTCAGATTGGCTCAATCTTGAGAAGCTCGTCACCGGAAGCTCCCAAAAGAAAACTCCTGCCTCCAACTCTCAGCAACGCCAGAACACTCCTAAATCGAATAGGAATGTTGGGGGCGGTCAACATGACAGGAGTGCCGGGGGCGGCCCTCATTGTAACACCCCATCTCTACCCGGTAATTTATAGTAAAAATCAGAGTATAAAAATTCATTTCTTAATTGAAATCATCCAATGGGATGCTACACATATCTCTTTAAAACCACTCAACAATCAGCTCAGCTCATAATAACGATTCAAATACGTAACACCATAAAATGAACTCGTGGAAAGATAATTTCTCATTGATGCAGCGGAAAGATAAACCATAATCTCAGCAGTTAAACCAGTAGTCTCAAAACAATACATATAAGCTCAACAATGAGCAAAACAAAACAAACTAGAGTTCATAACCCCAAACCCCTAGGTGCTACGTATCAGAGCAGACCGACTCGGGAAGTAGTGAAGGTAGTAAGCCCTCACTCATGACTACCTGTGGTAAACAACAACAGAAAGGGTGAGTCTCGAACTATATAATAAAAGTGATAATAGGCAATATATACAATCACAGTTCACAGCACAATCAATCATACTAATAATCACTCAATAATGTTCATGCATTCATGGGAATGTATGCAATGTAGTTATGCATGTGGTACCATTTGCCCTCCGGCATTCTCAATATTTGCCCTCCGGCAGTCTCATCATCAAATGGAGTCCTCATGACTTTGGCCCTCCGGCTGCGCCTCGAGCTTCACAATCGATTTATAAGCTCTACGATCAGCGGTAGAATGTATGCATGAGACTCCATGTAACAACACAAACACATTCTCAAACATCTCAATTCACGCACTAACTCATACCTCAGTATTAATCTCATTTATAGCCCTCATGGCTTGGCCCTCCGGCTCATGCCCCCATGGCATCCTCAGTCATCTCAAGATACACGCTCAACACAATTAAGTCCCAAGGACTAATCTCATCTAGAGGACTCAACCTCACTCGAGGGCCTAAACCACCATTTAGGACTAAAACAATCATCTAGGGACCAAACTGTCACCTAGGAATCAAAACAACACACGCTTAGGCACTTGGCAGCACTAGGCGCCAAATTCCCCACATTCTGGCGCCCCCTGGTGCAACACAAAGACTAGCGCGCGGAAACTTCGGCAACTTGGCGCCCGTGGCAACGCGCGGCCATCTTTGGCGCCACTTTTCTAGCAATCTGCGCCCTGCAAAAGGCACACGATCACTAGACACAAACTAAGACACGATTCGGACACGATCTCGAACACGAGCACCGGCCTAGGCGCCTGGCAAGCACAATTTGGCGCCACAACCGACCCAAGCACACACAACACTTGCAAAGCGAAAACCACTCGAGCCAAAATGTTTAAAAATGTTTTGGCGAGTAAATACAAAATATGGCACGGTGAAATATGCCCGTAAATGTAAGTTTCACCCGACCCACCCCATTTACACACACAAAGCCACCCCCAGGACATTTGTAAAATAACACCGCCACGAGAAAACCATTCGAGCAAAACACTTAAAATTGAATTTGGGCGGTGAATGCAAAAGTTGCACGAGAAAATGTGCCTAGAACTCTAAGTTTCACTCCTGGACACCAAAACACCCACACGGCGTCAAGGTCAGCCACCGACACACTGCACTCGGACACAATTCCAAAGACGTGAGCAGTAACCCAGCGCCAATTCTCAAAGAAAGTGGCGCCCGAAAGCAAGAACACGACCTAGCCCTCAAGCATAAAGATTACGTGGCGCCAGAATCCTAGCCATTTGGCGCCCCATACACCAAAAACTCCAATTCCTCCAATTCTTTCAATTCAAATCACCTTATAATCACTCTAATACTCCTAATTTCATATTATAACAATCAATTTCATGCTCACTCATCAAACACGTCATAAAACACAAAATCACATATCATAAACCCTAACATAAGCTCTAAATCATCATGCAATCATCAATTAACATCAAACAACACCTATGATCTACATATAGCTCATTATCTCCTCTATTATAGAGTGAGACTCCCCTTACCTCGAATAAACTGAAAACAGAGCTCTCTCTCTACGGAGTCACCAACCGAACCACAGCAACAGCTCTCCCTCCCTTTGACTCAATGCAAGGACGAGCAATTAGCTCTTAAGCGTGCTCTAAATCTGACGATCCATTGACTCGAACTCATACAATCAGGCAACAGAAACGTTCAATTAGCTATCCAAAAATAATAATACAAACACTTTCCTTTAACTAATAAATTGGGTTTTCCAAACGAATTACCTAGTCGAATTTCAGAGTACGATGGCAACGTGTTGAAATCCTGATTCTCGAAGCGACTCAGCCATGTATTGGAACTCACAAGGGTGAAACCGAATCTGTGACCACCTGCACGAGGGAAAGGGAAATTCGTACATGGTTCTCCGTTACAGAATCACATCAAGGTTCGTTGCTTGAACCACTACAGCTGCGCGACGGAGAGGAGGGGTTTCGCGTTTTGCTCCAAAAACCCACGAGGGAGGGAAATCAAAATCACGAGATGAAGGCTACAATCGCTCAAACAGAGAACATAATTGAGTTCCTTGCAAAATTTCGAGTAGAAGTGTGAAGTTTGAGGGTCATCCATGGAGAGGAGAGTGAGAACGAAAATGGTGAAGGAACCACGCATGAGGGTTGCCGTTTCTGCGTGATTGTTGCGTTCGTGTGGTATTCGCAAATATAGTGCAAGTATACACGTCGTACAAGTAATAAAGTGGATATAAGTAAGAGATCGTTCCCACGAGGATTGATATGCTTTCAAAGTTCAAGTTTCAAAACACAAGAGAATCAAGTGACAAATCGGCAATAAGAGTTGGTTTTAGAACTAAAGATGTAAATAAAACAAGTAAACAATGTTGGTTGTGAATATGGGTGAGAGATGAGTTGAGTTGTTGCATGCAAGTAAATCCTTCCTAGCTAGACGTTATAACGTTTACACGTTATGACGTTCAAATGTTAATCTCAGTATAGGCGTGGCCACGTTTGAAGCATTGCAAAAAGAGCTATGCTTTTCATTGCAGTAAAAACGTCGAGTTTCAAGTATAAGAGGTCCTATGTCTAGGTTCTAAATAGGCCCACTCCTGTATTTTAAGCACCCACAACAATGTTCTATGAACTATTATCCATTCTATGTCTAGACTTAGATAAAGATGCCTAAATGTCTGTAGTGCATTGTTCATTCATATAAATCTTTGATTTCTTTTCATAGACCATGTCTGTACCTATGAATCTCCCTATTTTAAGAGGCCAACCTCAAAACAAGTTTGGAAATATTATTACACAAAGATTTAAAACAGGCAACATCAATACTTCATAACATTAGCTAGAAATTCATTATAAGCAAAACAACAACTCAACTACAAAGTGTTTAGCTCATGCTGAGCATCTTTACAGAATGAAAAGGATTTAAAATCCAAATACCATACATAACAGAAAAGAACCTAAGTGCAAAAGATACACCTGAGTAACTTCTTAGCATGTACGCTGAATAGACGTTACAACGTCTGAGCTTTACAACAATGCAGAAAATAAAACTAAGTTCAGACAAGCAAAATACAGAAGTCTGTTTCAAGATCTTCTTTACAAACTAATTCTGAATTTAATGGAGGGATGGTGAGGGGATGAAGATGAAGTGATTCTGAAGATGTGTAGAAAAAGATGATGCCTTGAGAGAGAGCTGAGCCTTCCTTAAATAGCCACCTTGCTTACGCGTGCTGATGTCACTTGCCCACCTACGGATCTGTTTCCTCTCTTACGCCTCGACTTTGCTCGTGAGCTACAAAGTGTTTCGTGCGGCCACTCATGGGGAATAGAAGATCTTCTGACTTTTATATCTTTGACTATCATTGCTTAGCGCGCCAAAATTAAGATCTTTCACCCTTTCTCTGCTGCACTTGAGAGGCGTGGTGAAGGGCGTGGTAACGTTCAAACACTAAAATTCTGCACAAGCACAAAAAGCATCAAAACGCGCTCTCCGAGGGCACCACTTGGTGCCTAAATGCCTGATTTATCACTTTATCCACTTATTTGCTAAAAACTCAGAAATTACATAAAACTAATTTAATAAACCTTGTATTGCTAGAGAACTTGCATGACTTATTCTTTGAATGAGTATAAATAACTCATATAAATATGAGTTATCACACCCCCAAACTTAAATCATTGCTTGTCCTCAAGCAATCAAGACACAAACAATGTGATATGAAATCAACTACACTAGCAAAGTTATGCTCTACTCAATCAACAGATCAAAAATTCATTCTCAAGGGGCTAATTCTTCACACACTCACGCACCACTTGCATGATTAAATTCCAGATTTATTAAAGCTCAAAGTGAGTGTGTGATCTCTGCATTTAATTCTTCCTCTAGCTAGTTCAGAACTACTTTAGCCTATGAAAGAGTGGCTTCCCAAATGGTGTGAAGAAACATTTTTCAAAACCAAGAATAGGCTAACATTTTCACATAAGAAATGGGGTTCATTTAAAGCATGACAAAGGGTCTTAATTGGGTGCTAGGACTAGGTTAGTGCAACTAATTTATTGACTCACACACGCAAAAAGACTCAGAACTCCCTCATTCTTGAGCAACTCTCTTTTATTTGCTCCATTTTGGAGTGTTTTTTTTTTTTTTTTTTTTCGAGAGATTGGAGTGCTCTACATTTGTTTGAGTGGTATTCTGAGGAACACAAAGATACATGTGGATTTTCCACTTATTCGTATCAATCACACTCTTTTTGGTATTTTTGGGAATAGGCGTTACAACGTTTATGAGTGAGACGTTGCAACGTCCGAACACACAACACACGACACACACGGCATACGTTATAAGCGTTACGGGTGAGCGTTACAACGTTGCACTCACGCTTACACCGCACTTAACCATCCTACTGGTCTTTGCACCCGACACTTTTAGTACGACTTGATTCACCCCCAAACTTAGCTTCTCTCGCTATTCTAGGTTTTTAATCAAGTTTTATTCTCACCAAAGTTTACCAAAACTAGCTTCAAAGACAAAATATTCCCTAGCTAACTAGATTCTTTCTTAAAAGCAGAGTTTGTGTAGGAGCAACAATCAATTCTTTTCATCTAATCATGCATAGGCTACTCACACACACATTTTCACTATTTTTAGCCCAAAGAGAATGATTTTCATGCTTGACAGAGTAAGAACAGAAATTGCTTTTGCATTTGATTTCATGTACAACACAGATGTAAACTTAAAACATTGAGATTCCCCACACTTAAAGTTGAGCAGTGTCCTCACTGCTGAAAGACAAACAATACAGATTTTTTTTTTTTTTAGAGGGGGGTCTCATTCAGAACATGAAATAAAACTACTAAAACTTCAACTAAAATTAAAACTAAGAAAAAGAAACTACAACTACTATTGATTTGAATGGGGACTTACTTGTTTGTCGCACTGCATCTAAGCCTTCCGTTTTTGTCCGTGGACACTCCTGCCTCGACCTTCTCCTTTCTTCTTTTCCTTCTTCTCTTTCTTCACCTTCACTCCTCCTTGCTCAACTGTACCCTGGGCTTGCTTCAACAGGTGCTCTGCTAGTTTCTGAGTGGCCTCCTCCATTGCTTGCTGCTTTACCTTTTCCAATGCAACTTCACGTTCATTGTTGACTTGCATTTCGCGCAAGTTTGGCTGCAAACCTCTTTTTTCACAGACGTTACAACGCGTCAGAGGCGTTCTTCTTCAAAGAATAGCGGGAAGGGGTTTTTCGAAACACTAGTGGCAACGAATCGCCGCACTAGTAGCGATGCGAGTTTCCTCGCAAAGACCTTGACCTTTTCTTTTCACAGGCAGCTTTTGCCTTATTGTTGTGGTTGTTGCAACTTCCTCTTTATCTCCACTCCCTTGAGCTTGTTTTGACTCAGCAGCTAGCTCTTGTCTTTTCTTCCTTCCAAAGGGATTGTATGTGAGTGCACTTTTTACTCGTGTTTTCTTGGGTGGTGAAATGGGTTGGGCATCTGGGTTACTCCCTGTGTTTGTTGGCTCAGACGTCGCCACGTCTGGTTCTTGCACTTTCTGGGGTGATGGTTGTTTTTCAGGCTCAGGTTGGGGTGGGGTTGGTTGATCTTGGGCTTTGGATTGTGGGGTTTTGGGTGTGTTTTGGTCATGGGTGGAGGTTTCTTTTGGTGAAGGTGGTGGTTGTGTGGCTTGTGGGGATGGTGGTTTGGATTTTGTTTGGGCTGGCTCTTTGTTTGCTTGATTTGTTGGGGATTCACTCACAGTCTTCTCACTTGAACTCCCTTTCTCCTCAGGGCTCTCCTCCTCTTCCTCCTCACTGATTACTTCCATGCTTACTTTCTTTGACTCCTCTGCATCAAAATCAGAAATATCATCCAAATCAGTAGAATTAAATTCCTCTTCACTACTTATCTTCTTTTGTTTCTTTGCTGGGCTTTGTCTTTTTGGTGGGCTTCTTGCTCTCTTGGCCTTTTCTTTCTTCACGGCTCTTCTTTGGATTGTAGACAGGGGAACATCTTCATCATTTTCTTCCTGCATCCAGTCTGGCAATACAGGCTCTTCAATTGCTTTCTTTCCTCTAGATACTTGGGCAAATACCTTCTTTTGCCACTCAAATTGTTCCTTGACAAACTTGGCCAGGGAGTTCTGCCTCTCCTCCAGACGTTGCAACGTCTGTGTATCAACAGAACTTGCAGCTCCTGCAGATTTCACCCTAGGCTTAAATTTTGTTGAAAAGGGGCCTTGAGGCTGCTCCCTAAGCTCTGAGGCTTCAATCTCTACTCCTGCCTCCATGCATAGATCAGTTATCATACAAGGGAAATACAAATAGCCATCCTTCCTGTTCTTCCATTTGTTGAGCTCACGATTTATCAACTTTCCAACCTCCACTTTGTCTTTTGACATGATTGCATCAATCACAATCAGTCTCTCTTTGTCTACCCAAGATGTGTGAGAGGTGGGGATTAAGCAATGCCTTATGAAATGAAACCAAGTGTTGGCTTCATCACATAGGTATCTCTTCATGATCTTGAACTCGCTTCCGTGTTCACCACTTCTTTCCCAGACAGCACCTTCGACACATATCCTATCTTTGATAGCATCCATTTCAGCCAGTCCATAGTTCTTTTGCTTGGTCTCCACAGCTATAGTACCCTAGCCCAAAATAATCATTGATGACTCTCACACCAAACTTTACTTCCTCACCTCGCACCTTTGACACAATGGACGGCTCTCCTTCAGGTCTCTCAATGATTCCATTGTAGAAGTCGTGAACCAAAGTAGCAATATATTCCTTTCTGTGCACAACAAATTTACGCTTGACCCAATGACTGCGACGGTTGCGAAAAGTCGAAATTAGGGCTTTCTTTGGTGAAACCCCTTTCGTGAAGTAGGGCTTTCTTTTTGGTTGGGTTGGGTGTTTCGGGGATGGGGGTGAGGATGAACTCAGTCGACATGTTTGCCTTTCCAGAGGATTTGGTGGCGGATTGCTTCACTTTTGTCATGGTGATTCTTGTGAGAAAATTGTTTGGAAGGAAATGGGGATTTACGGAAATTTTAGGTTTTGAGAGAAAGAGAGGGAGATGTTGGTTTCAGAGAGAGAGATTTAGAAAGAGGTTGCGGTGGTGGAATGGTGGTGAATGGTTAGATTTTTATGGGGAAGTGGTTATGGGAGTTGAGAAATGGAAGAGTGGAGTAATGGAGAAAAGTAGCTATTGATTAGGCGGGTTAAGTAAGGGGATGACGTCAGAGTCGGTTACCACGCTCGTGGTTCGGAGGAAATCATTTCGACACGTCATTACTTACGCTTTTGACTTAATTTAAATCGCTCGACCGGCCCGCACGCGTGCCACGCCTAATACATTCCGAGACGTTACGACGCCTACCACCTTTACTTTCTCCTCTTTTCAACACTTATTCTGCGTGAAAACAAAAATTAAAACAACACAAAAAAATTTAAAAATCATTGGGTTGCCTCCCAAGAGCGCTTGCTTTAAGAGTCTTCACCGGACTTTTGTCTCTTTCATTCAAGATTTGTTGAAGGACATTTGGATCTTGTCCCTTTCCACATGCTCTCCATGATATTGTTTCACACGTTGGCCATTAACTTTGAACATGGTGTTTGTCTTTTCATCAAATAAATCCACCGCACCATGAGGATAGATCTTCATTAATTTGAATGGACTCGACCACCTTGACTTCAACTTTCACGGGAAGCAGTTTCACCTTGAATTAAATAGCAACACCTTTGTCCTTCTACTAGTTCTCTCCTTTGGATTCTTTGATCATGCCACTTCTTGGTCTTTTCCTTGTACATTCTTTGAGTTTTCATAGGCATGATGTCCGAACTCTTCTAGCTCATTTAATTGTAACAACCTTGCCTCACCAAACTTTTGCATGATCCAAATTTAATTGTTTCAATGCCCAATAAGCCTTATGTTGGAGCTCAATTGGCGGTGACAAGCCTTACCATAAACTAGCTTATAAGGAGACATGCCCAATCTTTGTTTTGTATCTTTGTTCAGAGGCCCAAAGTGCATCATCCAAGTGTAATGACCACTCCTTTCTGTTGGGACCAACCATCTTCTCGAGATTCTTTTGATTTCTCTGTTGGATATTTCGCTCGCCACCTTTGGTTTGGGGTGATAGGTCAGTAGCAATTCTGTGTTTCACTCCATACTTAGCCAAGAGGTTCTCAATTAACTTATTGCAGAAATGAGAGCCTTCATCACTGATTATGGCTCTTGGAGTTCCAAATCTTGTGAATATATTCTTTTTCAGGAACTTGCTAACTGATTTGGCTTCATTGTTTGGTAATGCCACCGCTTCAACCCACTTTGACACGTAATCCACAGCTACCAGAATGTATAGATTTCCATGAGACATAGGAAATGGTCCCATGAAATCCATTCCCAAACATCAAACAACTCTACCCTGAATGTTTGTGAGTGGCATCTCCTGCTTGCTTGATATATTCCCTGTTCTTTGGCACTTATCACATCTTCTTACCAACTCATGCGCATCTTTGAATAAAGTTGGCCAATAGTAGCCTGATTGTAGGACCTTTGCAGCTGTTTTTGTACCTTACGGTGCATCTTTGAATAAAGTTGGCCATACGGTGCTGAGTGACATTGTTGCAGCACATGGAGTTGTTCTTCTTCAGCTAGACACCTTCTTAGTAACTGATCTGGGCACAATTTGTACAAGTATGGTTCATCCCAGAAATATTGCTTTGTAGTGTGGAAGAACCTCTTCTTTTGTTGGTGGTTGAATCCTACAGGCACAATCTTGCTAACAAGGAAGTTAACTATGTCAGCATACCATGGTGCAGTAGTATCAGACGTTATAACGTTTGACGAAAATGTCATAGACGTGGTAACGTCTTCAACTACTGAGTCTCTCATCAGGGAATTTTTCTTTTATCTCTTCTTCACCTGTACCTGCATCAACATTCTCAAGCCTAGAAAGATGATCAGCAACTTGGTTCTCCACCCCCTTTTTGTCACGAATTTCCAAGTCAAATTCTTGGAGGAGGAGAACCCATCTAATAAGCCTTGGCTTTGCATCTTTTTTTGAAATTAAGTACTTAATGGCTGAATGATCAGTAAAAACAATAACTTTTGCACCAACTAAGTAAGATCTAAACTTATCAAATGCAAACACAATGACGTAAGCTCTTTTTGATCCACACAGTATAATTCAATTGGGCATCATCTAAGGTTTCTTGGCATAATAAATAGAATGAAAGATTTTTCCATACCTTTGCCCAAGAGATGACTCCTACAAGATAATCACTTGCATCACACATCAACTCAAATGGTTTGGACCAATCTGGAGTGACTATTATAGGAGCAGTCACCAAGGCAGTCTTCAATTTGTTGAAAGCTTCATGACATTGTTCATCAAAGTTGAAGACGTTGTCACGTTGCAACAACAGACACAGGGGTTTTGAAATCTTTGAGAAATCCTTGATAAATCTTCTGTAAAACCCTGCATGTCCTAAGAAACTTCTGACTCCTTTGATAGTTGTTGGTGGAGGTAGCTTGTCAATAACGTCAATCTTTGCTTTGTCTACCTCTAATCCCTTCTTTGATATTTTGTGTCCCAACACTATTCCTTCTTGTACCATGAAATGGCATTTTTCCCAATTGAGTACTAGGTTGGTTTCTTCACACCTTATCAGAACTCCTTCCAAATTATCCAGGCATGCCTTGTATGAATCTCCATAGACTAAGAAATCGTCCATAAAAACTTCCATGGAATTTTCAATGAGATCAGAAAATAAGGCCATCATGCACCTTTGAAATGTTGCAGGAGCATTACACAGCCCAAATGGCATTCTTCTGAAAGCAAAGGTGCCATAGGGACAAGTGAATGTTGTCTTTTCTTGATCTTCAGGTGCTATGGCTATCTGGTTGTAGCCTGAATACCCATCAAGGAAACAGTAGAAATCTTTGCCTGCGAGCCTGTCTAGCATTTGATCAATGAATGGAAGAGGGAAATGATCCTTCTTAGTTGCCTTGTTTAGCTTTCTATAATCCATGCATATCCTCCAGCCTGTTACTGTCCTTGTTGGAATTAGCTCATTTTTGTCATTTGTTACCACAGTAACTCCTCCTTTCTTGGGCACACTGCTATCTTGGACTTACCCAGGAGCTATCACTAATAGGGTAAATGATTCCTGCATCCAACCACTTGATGATTTCCTTCTTAACCACCTCCTTCATTATGGGGTTCAATCTCCTCTCGCCTTCAATGCTATTCTTGGCATTTTCCTCCAAGACGATTCTCGTGCATGCAGTTGTGGGATGATACCTTTGATGTCCGCCATTTGCCATCCCATTGCCTTTTATGTCTCTTGAGGTAGTAATGAGATCATTTTCTGCTCTTGGGTGAGCTTGGAAGAAATGATCACGGCGAGGAATCATTTTCCCTAAAAAGACATACTTTAAATGATCAGTAACACCTTTAATTCCAAAGTAGGTGGCTTTTTAATGGAAGGCACATTCCTCTTTAGTTTTGACTCCTCTTGCCCTAAAGATTCATACCTCTTTGTCCATGACTTTGGTGCAGTGCGGGGGCTCGGGCGTGGTACGTCGCAAGCAGACGTTACGACGTCTAGAGGAACAACTTCTTCTGCCAATAATTCTTGTATTTCATTGTTGCCCAGAATTTTCTCCAAATGATCATTATCCTTGTTGAATTGTTTTTGAACCATATGATCAATGGCAACCACATACGAGCACTCCTCTACGTGTTTGGATCCGGATATTTGAGTGCATTGAGGACGTTGAACTTGACTTCTTGGTCATTGACTCTCATGATTAGCTCTCCTCCTCTCGCACATCAATGATTGTCCTTCCAGTGGCTAAGAATGGTCTCCCCAGAATGATGGGAACTTCCTTATCTGCATCAAAATCTAAAATAACAAAATCCATTGGAAACACAAACTTGTCAACTTTAATCAAAACATCTTCTAATATGCCCTCAGGATAAACTCTACTTTTATCGCCTAAAGTTAAGCTTAAAGGTAGGTGCAGCGGTTCCTATACCAAGTTTGTCATAAATGGATTTGGGCATCAAGTTGATACTTGCTCCCAAGTCACATAAAGCTTTGCCAATGTAAAAATCTCCAATGGAGCATGGTATAGTAAAGCTGCTAGGATCCTTGAGTTTTCTAGGAAGTTTATTCTGCATAATTAAACTACATTCTTCAGTTAAAGCAACAGTTTCAAACTCCCCACACCTTCTTCTTTTGGTGATGATGTCCTTGGGGAACTTGGCATAATTTGGCATCTCTTTGTAATGCTTCAACCAAAGGAAGGTTGATGTGTAATCGCTTTAACATCTCCATGAACTTCTTTGACCGCTTATCTTCATGAGCCTTATTCAATCTTTGAGGGTATGGTGAGGGGATACTCGGGTACAAGCCTAAGCACGATCTTGATTCTGGTTCAAAATTAGACGTCGTAACGTCGGCTTAGACGTCACAATGTCCGGAGTATCCTTCACACCACTTGTGCTTGCTTCTTTCCCTTTCTTTTTCTCTTTCTCTAGTACTTCTTTTGCTTCTCCCGTAATTCTTCCTCCACAGGCATAGTTGGTTCTGGATATTGAGTACCACTTCTTAAAGAAATTGCATTTACTGTCCATTTACCCCATTATTACCATTAGGGGTTGATGATGATGGTGTTTACATGTTGTAGAAGGAAGAGATCCATTCTCGCCTTTGAGTGAGAATTGAAGTTATCTGTCAATCTGATTTTCGAGTTTTGATTGAAGACTCATGAGTTTGAAGGGTTGTCTTGCAATCACTTATGAAGTTCTTCATCATGGCTTCTAAGTCGCTATTGTTGTTATTCGCACATATTGCCTCTGTTGTTGTTCTTTGAGGAGGAAACCCTGGAGGTATTGCGGAGAGCATTGTTCTTTGGTATTTAGTGCATTGTTGTTTCTCCAACTGAAATTTGGATGATTTCTCCAATTTGAATTGTAGGAATTGGAGTAGGGACCATTTCCTTTGTTACGAGAGACAAAGTTTTCTGATTGAGGGTTGTAGAGACATTCCTCATACACATGCCCTTCTTCACAATAAACACACACTACTCCACCGAGAATGGGTAGGTTCAATCGCTGCAATGATGCGCTTCTCGACGCGTGGCCACGTTTGAAGTACTCAAAGTTTTGATCATGTTGGTCGGGGTAGCCACTTGAGCGAGAAAAGAGCGATTACTTCACTTATCTCATGCACACTGCTTTCTTTCGGGGTAAATCTATCGGATGGCCAATGAGAGTTGTGGGTGGCTATGTCATCAATGAGCTTGCATGCCTCGAAAAGGACATGTTGAGAATGACACCACCGATGAAGCATCAAGTATCAACCTTGTAGGTGATCTAGACCATTATAAAACGTCTCCATTTGGATCACCACAGAATGCCATGGTGTGGGCACATTCTCGATAATTCCTTCCATCTCTCCTAAGCTTGAATAATGATTCCCCTTCCCTTTGTTTGAAGGAAGTGATATCATTTCTTAATTTAGCATTTTGTTGGGAGGAAAGTACTTGGCAAGGAACTTCTCTCGCTAGCTCATCCCAAGTGTGAATTGAATTTGGCTCTAAGGAGTTCAGCCAATTTTTAGCCTTATCCTTGAGTGAGTATGGGAAGAGCTTCAATCTAAACGCATCCTCTGAAACTCGGGGATGATAAAGTTCTTTGCACACATCCGTAAATTGTCTCGGTGAGAGTATGGATCTTCTTGAGGAAACCTCCAAATTGGCTGCGGTTTGCGGCATTTGGAACATCATTGGCTTGAACTCAAAGTGACAAAGTATGAAGGGTTGGTCTTGCAATGCCTGTTTGTAAATGAGCGAGGATTGAGCACGGCATAGTCACGCATAGGCTGTCCTCGTCATTGACCATATCTTGTGGTTCTCGCATTGATGAGTTCTTTTGCCTTTGGTAGTGTTCATCATCAACAACGATGGTCTCTGTGTGAGTTTGTGGTCCACGACCTGTCCTCTCGACTCCTCTTGGTGTATGTCCACCTCTAGAACCGGTGTTATGTTCGGACATGGTTGGGTGTTGTTCTTGTTGTTGTTGCCTCCTTCTTAACCTTTGTTGTCTCCTTAGTTATGCGAAAGTTCTTTCGAGGTTACGGATCAAACTCGAGTTCAGATTCACTCCTTGGTTGATTGAACTAGAGCTTGAGTTAGAACTAAGCATCTGTTTGTAACGTCTACTGTTCAAACACGAAACATCAAACAACACGAAGAAATTCTTTCAACTTGTGTTCTAATGCTTTTGAACAATAAAAGTTACTACAATAACTGGCGCTTAAAAACTTATTTGCGTTCGTGTGGTATTCGCAAATATAGTGCAAGTATACACGTCGTACAAGTAATAAAGTGGATATAAGTAAGAGATCGCTCCCACGAGGATTGATATGCTTTCAAAGTTCAAGTTTCAAAACACAAGAGAATCAAGTGACAAATCGGCAATAAGAGTTGGTTTTAGAACTAAAGATGTAAATAAAACAAGTAAACAATGTTGGTTGTGAATATGGGTGAGAGATGAGTTGAGTTGTTGCATGCAAGTAAATCCTTCCTAGCTAGGCGTTATAACGTTACACGTTATGACGTTCAAATGTTATTCTCGTATAGGACGTGGCCATGTTTGAACGAGCTTTGTTAAAAGAGCTATGCTTTTCAAAGACAAAACGCCGAGTTTCAAGTATAAGAGGTCCTATGTCTAGGTTCTAAATAGGCCCTGTTGCGCCCGAAAAATCCGGTTTGGGTTTCTCAGTATACAACGTGGAAAAATTATGAAGCCGCCACCAATATTTTAATTTTAAGATCAAAACATTGAAAAAAGATTTTTTGAAATAAGGCGGATGGTCTTTGAAAACTAGAGATATGGGTTCGGAATTGATTCACGCGTGCGGGAAGGTGTTAGCACCCCACGCGTCCTCTCTACTGAGAGGGAACCTTTAATTAAGTGTGTGGTTTTAATGTTTGATTTGAAAAATACCTAGATTTGCCTATTTATTCCTTATTTGAAGACGAATGGGAAAACTTAATGAAAATTTTATTTTTGGTGCTTGACGAGAGTTGGCCTCTCGCTCCTACGTATCTCCGGGTGCGATGGAGAATTCAAAGCTACGTAGTTCTTGGTTGTCTAGAAAAAGGTTTTTGTTTTTTAACTTGTTTAATTGTGGAAATTGAGCTTTCATGATGATCAATCGAGCAAAGGCTCCAAGTGACCACCATTAGCACTCCATTGTTGATAATCATGCAAGCAAAGACTTCACAAGACTACTAACAAAGTTTTTGATTTGAAGAAGTGAGAGTTTTAGGAAAATTAGGCATTCATGATGATCAATTGAGCAAAGGCTCCAAGTGATCACCACTAGTACCTCATTGTTAATAATCATGCAAGCAAAGGCTTCACAAGACTACTAACAAAGTTTTTGATTTGAAGAAGTGAGAGTTTTAGGAAAATTAGACATTCATGATGATCAATTGAGCAAAGGCTCCAAGTGATCACCACTAGTACCTCATTGTTAATAATCATGCAAGCAAAGGCTTCACAAGACTACTAACAAAGTTTGATCTCGAAGAGTTTCCGCAATTGGATTGATTCTTGTTTATGGAATGATTTTGATGTTTGAAAAGGCTTTTGATTGAAAGTGGACCTAGACTACACACATTATGACACAATACATAGATAGGCAAAGAATGAACTGGATTGGGCATTAAGCAAAAATGCAAGAGTTGGCAAGATTGAACCTAAATGCACATCTAATGGAAGATGCTAGGCGAGAACCATACTCAAATATTTCTACAAAACGCATGGAATCTAAATGCACATTTAGTGGAAGATGCAATGTAAGGAATGGACATATCTAAGTATTTATGACACAATATGTGAGTTTGTTTGTTTGGAGAATACTAATAAAAAGATTGCATTATTAAAGGGAGGAGTGAGATAGTAAAAGGGTATAATTAATTAACAAAGTGGGGATAGCATAAGCAGGGGTGCACTTGGTAAAGCCCAACTCGTTTTTGTTGGGGCGCTGGCTTGTAGAAAAAAAAAAAGCGAAAGTGGGCTTGGGGTATGCTAATTAAAAAGGGGGTGCGAAATAAACACATCGATTTTTTTAAAAAAAGGAATTAGAATACATTAACTACAATTTACAAACCTAATCCCATTTCATTCTCCACTGCGCTGTTCCCCTTTCATACGAGAGAGAGAGAGAGAGAGAGAGAGAGAGAGAGGACTCGAGAGAGAGGAGCGATCGAGAGGAGAAAGAGGAAGAAGGAGGAAGAATGGTGCGACGGTGAAGCCCACGTTTTGCTGCGTCACCGTTTGAGGGTGGTGCGACGGCGGCGGCGGTGGTGGTGACGTCTGCGGTGGGAGAAAGGCGCTGCGACTGGGGAGAAGAAGGGTAGCGTGGTGACGGAGACTGCGTCATGGCGGTGGTCCGTGGTGTGTGTCGTCGCCAGGAAATGGAGGTGGAGCGCGGTGGTCATGGAGGAAGGAGAGAGGTTTATTAACCTCTTGGTGGCCATTTTCTGCTTTGGTGAAGAAAGCTTTATCGTGAGGATTAGAAAACCGATGTTGTTGGTTATTATCGCTACTTCAGATTTGAGCTTGATATTCCAAAGAATACGGTTTGTTTAATGCCTCTCACTCCTCGGTGTATGCATTTCTTTGTGTTTTTGTTTTGTTTTGTGTGTTTGTGGTGAGTGTTTTGAAGATATGTGATTGTGTTTGTGTTTGTTCTTACGCATGTATCCGTGTTTTTGTGACTCTGTGTGTGTGTTGTAACCCCTCCCCTTTGTGTTTCGAGTGTGTGTTGTATTTATAGTGACTTTGGGGTGGTGTAGGTGAGGATGTGGAGTAGAGGAGCATGGCTCATGGGGACCAATTCAAAGAATTTCTTTGGAACATAGTGGAGCGAGGGCAAAGCAAAGAGGTGGAGGTATTGCTAAAAGCTGAAATGTTTTTGCTACAAATGATAACCAACCAAAAAGACAAGGGAAGGCAAATTGAGCTTGGAGCTCAAAATGGCATTTCTTGCCACTTACCAAACAACAAGGACGTTGCATCTCCCATTTTTTTGTTTGACCCTTTTTTTCTTTTTTTTTTTTTGATGTGTAAAACATTGCATTATTATATTTTATTCTTCTTTTTTACTATTTTTGTAAAGAACAGATTTGAATAAAACAAATATTACATTTGATTATGTAGGATAACAATTAATGATATAAACACACGCGCGTGATTTAAACACGAGCATGCGCATAAGAATCAAAAACACGCGCACGAGAATAAGTACAAGTACACAATTCGAAATGAAACGCCGCGCATACGGTGAGAATAAGAAATGCTAGATTGATAACGAACGCAACTTGAACACATTTGTGCAGCTGAGACCTACAAAACGAGACACATATTTTGGGATTTTTTGGAAACGAGAAAAGAATACCCGTTAAAATTGGGTGTTTACAAAAATACAATTTTATTCGATTTTCAACTAGTCGGACAAAATTGGGGTATGACAGCTGCCCCTCTTTATTTGGATTTTATCAAGAAATACGAATTGGCCGAGACATATTTCGAAGATAAAATAGAAATAAAGAATTCAGAAATTATACCAATTTTGTCCACTTGGGGAAATCCGAATTTTTCTTTTTCTTTTTCTCTTTTTTTTGTTTTCTTTTTTTTTCTTTTGGAAAGATAGACATTTTCGTGTCGATGCGAAAACATTAAATGAACACTGACGTGCAGACAGAAAAGGTAAAATGGGCACTTGCGTGCGGGAAGCGATAAAATGAGCACTTGCGTGCAGAAAGCGATAAAATGAGCACTTGCGTGCAGAAAGCGGTAAAATGCCCAGGCTGCCTAAAACCTGTAATCCTTAAACGAACTCTTGACGAATCCGAGTTTGCACGTGGCTTTGAGGAGCACGCATCTCGTTGGCCTTTTCGAAGCGCATCGGGGATCGTTATCGGCTCGAATCGATATCTGAGATCAATGCACGGCGCCCATCAGTATCTTAGGCTGATACAACTATTCCGTTGAACCTCACATGGGGCTGCGGTCCATCGCGTTGCTCGTACACGATGTGAGACCTCTCTTTTGCGCACTTGGGCGCTCTCTTTTCTCTTGCGCGCGCTGGCGCTCTCGCATTCTTTTCTTGCGTGCTTGGGCGCTCTGCGTTTCTTTTCTTGCGCACTTGGACGCTCTCGTTTCTTCTCTTGCGTGCTTGGACGCTCTCTATTCTTCTCTTGCGCGCTTGGACGCTCTCTGTTCTTCTCTTGCGCGCTTGGACGCTCTCTGTTCTTTTCTTGCGTGCTTGGACGCACTCTTTTCTTTTTCTTGTGCGCTTGGGCGTTCTCTTATCTTTTCTTTTGTGCGCTTGGGCGTTCTCTTATCTTTTCTTTTGTGCGCTTGGGCGCTTTCTTATCTTTTCTTGCGTGCTTGGACGCACTCTTTTCTTTTTCTCCCTTTTTGATCCTTTCTCTTTTGCGCTCTTGGACGCTTTCTTTTCTTCTTTTGCGCGCTTGGACGCTCTCTTTTCTTCTTTCTTTTCTGGACTTTTTTTTTTCTTTTCTGGACTCTCTTTTTTCTCTGGACTCTTTTTTTCTTTTCTCTCCTTCTCTCTCTTCTTTTCTTTTCTTTTCTCTCTCTCCTTCTCTCTCTTCTTTTCTTTTCTTTTCTCTTTCTCTCTTTTTTCCTTTTTTCTGTTTCTCTTTTCTCCTTTTTTCTGTTTCTCTTTCTTTTCTCCTCTGAACTCTTCCTCTTGCCTCTTTCTTTCCTCTGAACTCTTTCTCTTTTCTTTTTCTCTTCCTTCCTTTTTCTTTTTGTTTTCTTTAAACTCTTAACTAGGAAGCGCTTTAGAAAGCGAAGCGAGCATTAACACCAGAGGTGTTTATCCTCTCCCACTTATTTGCAGCTGAAAAGAAAGAACCAATGCATACAATGCAAATGCCATGATTGTTATTTTCTTTTCCTTTTTCTTATGATGAATATAATGCAAATACCTAAATTTCTCTTTTCTTTATTTTCTATGTCTGATGAGTGCATGGTTTTATGCTTGATGAATGTAATGCATGACTTTATTTGTTCAGGTATGCTAATGCAAAATTTATGGTGTTTGATAGTATGTAATGCTCTTGTGTTTTGATGAGATGGCAGATGACATGCAATGGAAAACTCTTCTTTTTGCCTTTTTCTATGAAATGTCTAATGCAAAATGTGATGCTCTAATGATGAATGACATGCAATGATCTTATTTTTTCCTTTTTATGAAGGGCGAACATTAATATGATGCCAATGCAATGAAAAGATTCCTGCTTTTTATAATTTTCTTCTATGAAATGCAAGTATTAATATGGCGCAACTGACGTGGACCATTTTTGTTATGTGATGAATGCACAAAATGCAAATGTAATGTTTTGATGCATATGCTGTAATGAATAGATTGCAATGCCTAGATGCATGAGGCAAACCGCTAGCTGCTCTTTATTTAAATTTTACCAAGAAATACAGATATCTATATGATGCAAATGCAATGCAAAAGACGGGTTATGCGAATGCATGTGATGCGATGATCTTAGTGGAATGCTGGATGGTATGTTTTGATTTTCTTCTTCTATTGCTTTTTCTCTTTTTTTTTGTTTTTGGCTGAGAGTCAACACTTTAAACCTACCAGATTATAACCTAGTCCCTAAGGATGAAGGCGAGCACCGAAGCCCTAAAAGATACAACCTAATCCCTAAGGATCGAGGCGAGCACTGAAGCCCTAAAAGATACAACCTAATCCCTAAGGATCAAGGCGAGCACTGAAGCCCTAAAAGATACAACCTAATCCCTAAGGATCCAGGCGAGCACTGAAGCCCTAAAAACGGTCAACTTTGGGTGACCCTCATGCGCCAAGATAACTGGTTAAAGAACTTTTCTATATTTTGCTATGTGAGGAATGCAAATGCAATGCTTTGATGCATGATGTGACATGAATTTTTGGTTTTGATGAACATTTTTGTAATGATGAGACACGAGACTGTGGATGCAAAAAGTGAAATTGAATCCTGATCATTCTTTCTGAAAAAGCTAATTTTGATTTAAACCCCGGTGTTCTCAAGGTTTTTATTTACAAACAAGCTCGTTTATGCTTTCTCTTTCTTTCCATGATGACTGAATTTTGGATATCACGTAATTAACTTGTGCTCTCTCTCTCTTTGAAGCATTTGTCTAGTAAGCATGCATAGAGGTGCAAATGTGAATGAATGAGTCAGTCAACTTGGAATGGACATTTATGGCAAGTGAAGGAATGACATACATGGTTATTGCCAAAGCTCATGAGTGCCCCAATTCAGGTCTTTGATGAGTGAATAGCTTGCCCCTGTCTAGTGGTGACAACAACTAGGGGTGTAGAAGATAATGAATTGGGAATGCTTCGGCTTTCGAAATGAAGGGTGAAGCAAAAGAGATTTGGTCTCAACCCATAAAGTTTGATGTTGCCCCAGTCATAACAAGGACAAAACTGCTCCAGTTCAAGCTTTTGGTAACTATGAATGAACGACTTGCCCCTGTTTGGAGGTATTGACAACTGGAGTGACATGGGATGGGCATTTGAACAAAATTTCCCAAGACCAGGGTGGGTGGGTGGTGAAGAGAATGCCCCCCAACTTTTAGTGCAAATCTTTTGGTTCTCTGTGAATGTCTCGACTTTTGGTGTGAATGAAGCCTCACTTGGTGATCACTAGACCTTGTTTCAATGCAACATGAATGTATCTTGGAGTGCAAGTCCTTCTAACTTTTTGATTGTTTGTTTTTTTTTTCTTTTTGAGCAGCTTTCTTTTTTCTGCTTGTTTGTTTTTGTTCCCTCATTTCTTTTTCCTAAGGGTTTTTTCCTTGATCAGCTTTCTTTTTTCTGATCATTTGTTTTTCTTTTAAGCAAACACATTGTAGACAGATAAACTTAGTTGTCCTGAGATTTAAAATTTGAGAAAACAACAAAGAAGTCATTGATCGGAATGGACTTTTCGGGATTGTGGTGTTTTGTGGAGGAAGGATGATTAGGCTTAATGAAGTGTTTGAGGCTAATGGGAGGATGAGTTTTGTTCGGCGTTGATTGACTGTTAATGGTCTATGAGGGAAATGGTTATTGGGCTTGTTTGGGCTTTGTTATGGCAGATTTGTGTCTCATGGTAGGATGGCTAAGGGGTTTGATGTTGAGGCCAAAGGAAGTGTTTAAGGTTTACGGAAGGAGAGGTGTATGGGAATGATGAAGTGTTTGAAGATTTATTGAGACAATGATCTCAGGTATCAGCTCACCACTTACATTTCTTTTGTATTTTCCTTTGTTTTGGGATTTTCATTTTTGAATCCCTTTTTGATTTTCTTTGATTTTTTTTTTTATTTTTTTTTTTTTATGATTCTTTTTTTTTTTTTTTTTTATTTTCTCTCTTTTTTGTTCTATGATACCTTTCCTTCTTTGACTCAGGTGAGCTGATAAAAAGATGAGGCATTTTTTGATATTTGAGGCGATCCTTGTCTAGGGTGATTTTGGATTTTGGTTTTTCTTGGCTTAAGGTGGGTAGGAGAGGGATTTTCTGGGATTTTGGGATTTCTGAGGATATGGCCAAACTTCATTTCAAATCCCGATTGCTTATTTTTTTTTTAAAAAACATGACTACAGTTCATCTATCTATATGTGTTTGCTCCTTTCTTCGCATTTTCCTTTTTTATGCCCTAATTTTTGCCTGGATTGCTCTTTGCGAGTTTTCAATCCACCGGGCGCTCTTTTTTGCCTAGGCCGCCCTTTGCGGGTTTTCAACCTAGCGAGCTTATTTTCTTGTTTATTATTATTTTTGAAAGACTTGCACTAAGGGAATATGATATTAACAAGGGAAATTAGTGATCCTGAGACTTGCCCGACATGGAGGACTTAAAGTGCTAGTGAGAATGAACCAAAAAGGTCAAGTATGCACCGATGGGAGAGAACATGCACTTTATGGGTGGACGGGCGGGGTTTAGACTTGGATGGGGAATGATGATGAATGAAGGACGTTGGTCGACTCAAACAAGAGAAAGCGTATGTGGGATGCATGCTTACTAGAAGAACGCTTCATAGAGAGTCAACAAAAATTTTCTTTTATGGATGAGATGCAACTCTTTTGGAAGAAAGCATAAGCGAGCTATTGATTTGAAAAAGCGAGTTCCTTGGAACACCTTGAGTTTGCAACCAAGTAAGGCTAAACTTTTCAAAAAGGATGATAATTTTGCAAGAAGCGTCTCACTTCTCATCACAACTTTTATTTTATGCAATGAATGAATGAAGCAGATTATGATATGCAAATGCGTGAAAAAATGATCACTTGCAAAGTGTAATTATTCTAAAAGGTTTTTATTTTATTTTATGATTTTGATGCAAAATGAAATGCATTTTTGAATGATGCAAGAAAGACGCTTTTTCACAATGGAATTTTTATTTGTTATGCTTGACGGCTTAACCCAGCTCTCCACGTATCCTCACCTATGATGAGGAATCAAAGCGCACGTAGTTCTCTCTGTGACTTCTTTTTGAAATTATGCTTATGCATGAATGCCATGTTTTGGATGAACTTGGCGAGGAGCTCTTTCCTCTTTTTGATTATAAATGAAATGCTTATGCTATGAAGATGATAATTGTTTTTTTATTTTTATGTAATGAAATGGAATGCAAGATGAATCATTTTTTTTCAAAATTGAAACTTTATTTAATGCAAATGATGCAATGATGTAATGATGCCACGATGCAAGATGCCCCCCTTCTTTTTTGAAAATCTTTCTTTTTTAGGAAAGACATGTCTAAACTACAATGCAACACACAATTTGTATGTCCTCGTGTCCTACCAAGGTGGGAATCCTAAGCTCTAGGGCAACTTCAGAGGTTCCTTCCATGTAGTTCTAATTCACACCCTCACAATGGCTACCAGAGCTATAGAATCCTCATGTCGACATTCACAAATGTGAGAACTACCAAGTGTGAAGCGTCATGAGAAAGCGTGCTCTGGTTGAGACTTTCATGAGTATCGCAGCAGACAAAAGTCTCGAATGACAGTCACTACTAATCGTCTCCACTCTCCTAGGTTTTTGTTGGATCCGGGTATAGGAGCCCACTCATAACATACAAAATGTAAGGTGTGAAAGTGTGTGATTGAGGACATACTTTCTAAAATCTACCCTCCCCACTGCAAGGAAAAAGCCGGACAGTCAGGGCGAAGCAAGCGATAATATATGTCGTCTACCCTAAGGTTTAGCATCACTTCAAAACAAATGAACTAACCTAAGGTGTCATCAACAACCATATATAGCTTACCTTAAGAAAGGGAGCGAGAGAAGAAGGGATTATAATAGATGGGGAAAGCATGTCTTACCTTAAGAAAGGGAGCAAAGAAGAGGACCATGAGGATTGGAGGAATGCATGCATAATCATATAAGCATATAAAGAAAGGAAAGAAAAACTAACTAAGAAAGGAAGAAGTAAAAATGAAATTTCAAATCAACCATTTCAAACCACACATTGAGTTAATTAGGCTTGACCCTCTTTAAAAAAAAAAAAAAATTTATGTCCCCAGTGAAGTCGCGGTATTGCTTGAAAAATCCGGTTTGGGTTTCTCAAGATACAACGTGGAAAAATTATGAAGCCGCCACCAATATTTTAATTTTAAGATCAAAACATTGAAAAAGATTTTTTGAAATAAGGCGGATGGTCTTTGAAAACTAGAGATATGGGTTCGGGGGTGGGTTCGTGCATGGGAAGGTGTTAGCACCCACGCGCCCCTCTCTTGAGAGGAACCTTTAATTAAGTGTGTGGTTTTAATGTTTGATTTGAAAAATACCTAGATTTGCCTATTTATTCCTTATTTGAAGACGAATGGGAAAACTTAATGAAAATTTTATTTTTGGTGCTTGACGAGAGTTGGCCTCTCGCTCCTACGTATCTCAGGGGTGCGATGGAGAATTCAAAGCTACGTAGTTCTTGGTTGTCTAGAAAAAGGTTTTTGTTTTTTAACTTGTTTAATTGTGGAAATTGAGCTTTCATGATGATCAATCGAGCAAAGGCTCCAAGTGACCACCATTAGCACTCCATTGTTGATAATCATGCAAGCAAAGACTTCACAAGACTACTAACAAAGTTTTTGATTTGAAGAAGTGAGAGTTTTAGGAAAATTAGGCATTCATGATGATCAATTGAGCAAAGGCTCCAAGTGATCACCACTAGTACCTCATTGTTAATAATCATGCAAGCAAAGGCTTCACAAGACTACTAACAAAGTTTTTGATTTGAAGAAGTGAGAGTTTTAGGAAAATTAGACATTCATGATGATCAATTGAGCAAAGGCTCCAAGTGATCACCACTAGTACCTCATTGTTAATAATCATGCAAGCAAAGGCTTCACAAGACTACTAACAAAGTTTGATCTCGAAGAGTTTCCGCAATTGGATTGATTCTTGTTTATGGAATGATTTTGATGTTTGAAAAGGCTTTTGATTGAAAGTGGACCTAGACTACACACATTATGACACAATACATAGATAGGCAAAGAATGAACTGGATTGGGCATTAAGCAAAAATGCAAGAGTTGGCAAGATTGAACCTAAATGCACATCTAATGGAAGATGCTAGGCGAGAACCATACTCAAATATTTCTACAAAACGCAAGGAATCTAAATGCACATTTAGTGGAAGATGCAATGTAAGGAATGGACATATCTAAGTATTTATGACACAATATGTGAGTTTGTTTGTTTGGAGAATACTAATAAAAAGATTGCATTATTAAAGGGAGGGAGTGAGATAGTAAAAGGGGTATAATTAACAGCAAAGGGGATAGCATAAACAGGGGGTGCACTTGGTAAAGCCCAACTCGTTTTTTGTTGGGCGGCTTGTAGAAAAAAAAGCGAAAGTGGGCTTGGGGGTATGCTAATTAAAAAGGGGGTGCAGAAATAAACACATCAGATTTTTTTAAAAAAAGGAATTAGAATACATTAACTACAATTTACAAACCTAATCCCATTTCATTCTCCACTGCGCGCTGCCTCCTTTCATACGAGAGAGAGAGAGAGAGAGAGAGAGAGGAGAGAGAGAGAGAGAGAGGAGCGATCGAGAGGAGAAGAGGAAGAAGGAGGAAGAATGGTGCGACGGTGAAGCCCACTTCTACCGCGTCACCGTTTGAGGTGGTGCGACGGCGCGGCGGTGGTGGTGACGTCGCTGCGGTGGGAGAAAAGCGACTGCGACAGGGGAGAAGAAAGGGTAGCGTGGTGACGGAGACTCGTCATGGCGGTGTGGTCTGTGGTGGTGTCGTCGCGGAAATGGAGGTGGAGCGCGGTGGTCATGGAGGAAGGGAGAGAGGTTTATTAACCTCTTGGTGGCCATTTTCTTTGGTGAAGAAAGCTTTATCGTGAGGATTAGAAAAGCGATGTTGTTGGTTGTTATCGCTACTTGAGGATTTGAGCTTGATATTCCAAAGAATACTATTTGTTTAATGCCTCTCACTCCTCGGTGTATGCATTTCTTTGTGTTTTTGTTTTGTTTTGTGTGTTTGTGGTGAGTGTTTTTGAGTATATGGATTGTGTTTGTGTTTGTTCTTCCGCATGTATCTGTGTTTTTGTGACTCTGTGTGTGTTGTAACCCCTCCCCTTTGTGTTTCAAGGTGTGTGTTGTATTTATAGTGACTTTGGGGTGGTGTAGGTGAGGATGTGGAGTAGAGGAGCATGGCTCATGGGGACCAATTCAATTTCTTTGGAACATAGTGGAGCGAGGGCAGCAAAGAGGTGGAGGTATTGCTAAAAAGCTGAAATGTTTTTGCTACAAATGATAACCAACCAAAAAGACAAGGGAAGGCAAATTGAGCTTGGAGCTCAAAATGGCATTCTTTGCCACTTTACCAAACAACAAGGACGTTGCATCTCCCATTTTTTTGTTTGACCCTTTTTTCCCTTTTTTTTTGATGTGTAAAACATTGCATTATTATATTTTATTCTTCTTTTTTTACTATTTTTTGTAAAGAAACGATTTGAATAAAACAAATATTACATTTGATTATGTAGGATAACAATTAATGATATAAACACACGACGTGATTTGAAACACGAGCGCGCGCACGTTAAGAATCAAAACACGCGCACGAGAATAAGTACAAGTACACAATTCGGAAATGAATACGCCGCGCATACGGTGAGAATAAGAAATGCTAGATTGATAACTAACGCAACTTGAACACATTTGTGCAGCTGAGACCTACAAAACGAGACACATATTTTGGGATTTTTTGGAAACGAGAAAAGAATACCCGTTAAAATTGGGTGTTTACAAAAATACAATTTTATTCAATTTTATGTCCCCAGTGAAGTCGCCAGCTGTTGCGCCCGAAAAATCCGGTTTGGGTTTCTCAGTATACAACGTGGAAAAATTATGAAGCCGCCACCAATATTTTAATTTTAAGATCAAAACATTGAAAAAAGATTTTTTGAAATAAGGCGGATGGTCTTTGAAAACTAGAGATATGGGGTTGAAATTGGTTACGTGCATGGAAGGTGTTAGCACCCACGCTGCGTCCTCTCTACTCGAGAGGAACCTTTAATTAAGTGTGTGGTTTTAATGTTTGATTTGAAAAATACCTAGATTTGCCTATTTATTCCTTATTTGAAGACGAATGGGAAAACTTAATGAAAATTTTATTTTTGGTGCTTGACGAGAGTTGGCCTCTCGCTCCTACGTATCTCCGGGTGCGATGGAGAATTCAAAGCTACGTAGTTCTTGGTTGTCTAGAAAAAGGTTTTTGTTTTTTAACTTGTTTAATTGTGGAAATTGAGCTTTCATGATGATCAATCGAGCAAAGGCTCCAAGTGACCACCATTAGCACTCCATTGTTGATAATCATGCAAGCAAAGACTTCACAAGACTACTAACAAAGTTTTTGATTTGAAGAAGTGAGAGTTTTAGGAAAATTAGGCATTCATGATGATCAATTGAGCAAAGGCTCCAAGTGATCACCACTAGTACCTCATTGTTAATAATCATGCAAGCAAAGGCTTCACAAGACTACTAACAAAGTTTTTGATTTGAAGAAGTGAGAGTTTTAGGAAAATTAGACATTCATGATGATCAATTGAGCAAAGGCTCCAAGTGATCACCACTAGTACCTCATTGTTAATAATCATGCAAGCAAAGGCTTCACAAGACTACTAACAAAGTTTGATCTCAAGAGTTTCCGCAATTGGATTGATTCTTGTTTATGGAATGATTTTGATGTTTGAAAAGGCTTTTGATTGAAAGTGGACCTAGACTACACACATTATGACACAATACATAGATAGGCAAAGAATGAACTGGATTGGGCATTAAGCAAAAATGCAAGAGTTGGCAAGATTGAACCTAAATGCACATCTAATGGAAGATGCTAGGCGAGAACCATACTCAAATATTTCTACAAAACGCAAGGGAATCTAAATGCACATTTAGTGGAAGATGCAATGTAAGGAATGGACATATCTAAGTATTTATGACACAATATGTGAGTTTGTTTGTTTGGAGAATACTAATAAAAAGATTGCATTATTAAAGGGAGGAGTGAGATAGTAAAAGGGGTATAATTATGCAAAGGGGATAGCATAAAGCAGGGGTGCACTTGGTAAAGCCCAACTCGCTTTTTTTGTTGGGGCGTGGCTTGTAGAAAAAAAAAAGCGAAAGTGGGCTTGGGGGTATGCTAATTAAAAAGGGGTGCGAGAAATAAACACATCAGATTTTTTTTAAAAAAGGAATTAGAATACATTAACTACAATTTACAAACCTAATCCCATTTCATTCTCCACCGCGCTGCCCTTTCCCCTTTCAGAGAGAGAGAGAGAGAGAGAGAGAGGACACGAGAGAGAGAGGGAGCGATCGAGAGGAGAAGAGGAAGAAGGAGGAAGAATGGTGCGACGGTGAAGCCCACGGTTGCCATCGCGTCACCGTTTGAGGGTGGTGCGCGGCGGCGGCGGTGGTGGTGACGTCTGCGGTGGGAGAAAGCGCTGCGACGGGGAGAAGAAGGGTAGCGTGGTGACGGAGACTCGTCATGGCGGTGGTCCGTGGTGGTGTCGTCGCCGGAAATGGAGGTGGAGCGCGGTGGTCATGGAGGAAGGGAGAGAGGTTTATTAACCTCTTGGTGGCCATTCTCTTTGGTGAAGAAAGCTTTATCGTGAGGATTAGAAAACCGATGTTGTTGGTTATTCTCTGCTACTTGGGATTTGAGCTTGATATTCCAAAGAATACGGTGTTTAATGCCTCTCACTCCCTCGGTGTATGCATTTCTTTGTGTTTTTGTTTTGTTTTGTGTGTTTGTGGTGAGTGTTTTTGATTATATGTGACTTGTGTTTGTGTTTGTTCTTCTGCATGTATCGTGTTTTTGTGACTCTGTGTGTGTTGTAACCCCCTCCCCTTTGTGTCAAATGTGTGTTGTATTTATAGTGACTTTGGGGTGGTGTAGGTGAGGATGTGGAGTAGAGGAGCATGGCTCATGGGGACCAATTCAGCAATTTCTTTGGAACATAGTGGAGCAGGGGCAGCAAAGAGGTGGAGGTATTGCTAAAGCTGAAATGTTTTTGCTACAAATGATAACCAACCAAAAAGACAAGGGAAGGCAAATTGAGCTTGGAGCTCAAAATGGCAGCTGCTGCCACTTACCAACAACAAGGACGTTGCATCTCCCATTTTTTGTTTGACCCTTTTTTCCCTTTTTTTTTTTTTGATGTGTAAAACATTGCATTATTATATTTTATTCTTCTTTTTTTACTATTTTTTGTAAAGAAACAGATTTGAATAAAACAAATATTACATTTGATTATGTAGGATAACAATTAATGATATAAACACACGACGTGATTGAAACACGAATGCGCGCACGCAAGAATCAAAAACACGCCGCACGAGAATAAGTACAAGTACACAATTCGAAATGAATACGCGCGCATACGGTGAGAATAAGAAATGCTAGATTGATATCTAACATAACTTGAACACATTTGTGCAAATTGAGACCTACAAAAGCGAGACACATATTTTGGGATTTTTTGGAAACGAGAAAAGAATACCCGTTAAAATTGGGTGTTTACAAAAATACAATTTTATTCGATTTTCAACTAGTCGGACAAAATTGGGGTATGACAGCTGCCCCTCTTTATTTGGATTTTATCAAGAAATACGAATTGGCCGAGACATATTTGAAGATAAAATAGAAATAAAGAATTCGTAAATTATACCAATTTTGTCCACTTGGGGAAATCCGAATTTTTCTTTTTCTTTTTCTCTTTTTTTTGTTTTTTTTTTTCTTTTGGAAAGATAGACATTTTCGTGTCGATGCGAAAACATTAAATGAACACTGACGTGCAGACAGAAAAGGTAAAATGGGCACTTGCGTGCGGGAAGCGATAAAATGAGCACTTGCGTGCAGAAAGCGATAAAATGAGCACTTTGCGTGCGTAAAGTAAAATGCCCAGCCGCCTAAAACTCGTAATCCTTAAGCGAACTCTTGGCGAATCCGAAGTTTGCACGTGGCTTTGAGGAGCACGCATCCCGTTGGCCTTTTCGGCGGCCGGGGATCGTTATCACTCCGAATCGATATACGAGATCAATGCACGGCGTCCACTGTATCTTAGGCTGATACAACTATTCCGTTGAACCTCACATGGGGCTGCGGTCCATCGCGTTGCTCGTACACGATGTGAGACCTCTCTTTTGCGCACTTGGGCGCTCTCTTTTCTCTTGCGCGCTTGGGCGCTCTCTGTTCTTTTCTTGCGTGCTTGGACGCTCTCTGTTCTTTTCTTGCGCACTTGGACGCTCTCCGTTCTTCTCTTGCGTGCTTGGACGCTCTCTATTCTTCTCTTGCGCGCTTGGACGCTCTCTGTTCTTCTCTTGCGCGCTTGGACGCTCTCTGTTCTTTTCTTGCGTGCTTGGACGCACTCTTTTCTTTTTCTTGTGCGCTTGGGCGTTCTCTTATCTTTTCTTTTGTGCGCTTGGGCGTTCTCTTATCTTTTCTTTTGTGCGCTTGGGCGCTTTCTTATCTTTTCTTGCGTGCTTGGACGCACTCTTTTCTTTTTCTCCCTTTTTGATCCTTTCTCTTTTGCGCTCTTGGACGCTTTCTTTTCTTCTTTTGCGCGCTTGGACGCTCTCTTTTCTTCTTTCTTTTCTGGACTTTTTTTTTTCTTTTCTGGACTCTCTTTTTTCTCTGGACTCTTTTTTTCTTTTCTCTCCTTCTCTCTCTTCTTTTCTTTTCTTTTCTCTCTCTCCTTCTCTCTCTTCTTTTCTTTTCTTTTCTCTTTCTCTCTTTTTTCCTTTTTTCTGTTTCTCTTTTCTCCTTTTTTCTGTTTCTCTTTCTTTTTCTCCTCTGAACTCTTCCTCTTGCCTCTTTCTTTCCTCTGAACTCTTTCTCTTTTTCTTTTTCTCTTCCTTCCTTTTTTCTTTTTGTTTTCTTTAAACTCTTAACTAGGGAAGCGCTTTCTAGAAACTGAAGGCGAGCATTAACACCGAGGTGTTTATCCTCTCCCACTTATTTGCAGCTGAAAAGAAAGAACCAATGCATACAATGCAAATGCCATGATTGTTATTTTCTTTTCCTTTTTCTTATGATGAATATAATGCAAATACCTAAATTTCTCTTTTCTTTATTTTCTATGTCTGATGAGTGCATGGTTTTATGCTTGATGAATGTAATGCATGACTTTATTTGTTCAGGTATGCTAATGCAAAATTTATGGTGTTTGATAGTATGTAATGCTCTTGTGTTTTGATGAGATGGCAGATGACATGCAATGGAAAACTCTTCTTTTTTGCCTTTTTTCTATGAAATGTCTAATGCAAAATGTGATGCTCTAATGATGAATGACATGCAATGATCTTATTTTTTCCTTTTTATGAAGGGCGAACATTAATATGATGCCAATGCAATGAAAAGATTCTCGCTTTTATAATTTTCTTCTATGAAATGCAAGTATTAATATGGCGCAACCGCGTGGACCATTTTTGTTATGTGATGAATGCACAAAATGCAAATGTAATGTTTTGATGCATATGCTGTAATGAATAGATTGCAATGCCTAGATGCATGAGGCAAACCGCTAGCTGCTCTTTATTTAAATTTTACCAAGAAATACAGATATCTATATGATGCAAATGCAATGCAAAAGACGGGTTATGCGAATGCATGTGATGCGATGATCTTAGTGGAATCTTTGGATGGTATGTTTTGATTTTCTTCTTCTATTGCTTTTTCTCTTTTTTTTTGTTTTTGGCTGAGAGTCAACACTTTAAACCTACCAGATTATAACC
Source organism: Oxytropis ochrocephala (assembly GCA_020916435.1). Classification (NCBI taxonomy): domain Eukaryota; kingdom Viridiplantae; phylum Streptophyta; class Magnoliopsida; order Fabales; family Fabaceae; genus Oxytropis; species Oxytropis ochrocephala. Next base: position 49,945,581 of record CM037095.1, read on the forward strand.
TAGTCCCTAAGGATGAAGGCGAGCACCGAAGCCCTAAAAGATACAACCTAATCCCTAAGGATCGAGGCGAGCACTGAAGCCCTAAAAGATACAACCTAATCCCTAAGGATCAAGGCGAGCACTTTGAAGCCCTAAAAGATACAACCTAATCCCTAAGGATCAGCAAAGCAGCTTTGAAGCCCTAAAAGCGGTCAACTTTGGGTGACCTCATGCGCCAAGATAAGCTGGTTAAAGAACTTTTCTATATTTTGCTATGTGAGGAATGCAAATGCAATGCTTTGATGCATGATGTGACATGAATTTTTGGTTTTGATGAACATTTTTGTAATGATGAGACACGAGATCGTGGATGCAAAAAGTGAAATTGAATCCCGATCATTCTTTCGAAAAAGCTAATTTTGATTTAAACCCGGTGTTCTCAAGGTTTTTATTTACAAACAAGCTCGTTTATGCTTTTCTTTCTTTCCATGATGACTGAATTTTGGATATCACGTAATTAACTTGTGCTCTCTCTCTCTCTTTGAAGCATTTGTCTAGTAAGCATGCATAGAGGTGCAAATGTGAATGAATGAGTCGACCAACTTGGAATGGACATTTATGGCAAGTGAAGGAATGACATACATGGTTATTGCCAAAGCTCATGAGTGCCCCAATTCGGGTCTTTGATGAGTGAATAGCTTGCCCTGTCTAGTGGTGACAACAACTAGGGGTGTAGAAGATAATGAATTGGGAATGCTTGGCTTTTGAAATGAAGGGTGAAGCAAAAGAGATTTGGTCTCAACCCATAAAGTTTGATGTTGCCCCAGTCATAACAAGGACAAAACTGCTCCAGTTCAAGCTTTTGGTAACTATGAATGAACGACTTGCCCCTGTTTGGAGGTATTGACAACCTGGAGTGACATGGGATGGGCATTGAACAAAATTTCCCAAGACCAGGGTGGGTGGGTGGTGAAGAGAATGCCCCCCAACTTTTAGTGCAAATCTTTTGGTTCTCTGTGAATGTCTCGACTTTTGGTGTGAATGAAGCCTCACTTGGTGATCACTAGACCTTGTTTCAATGCAACATGAATGTATCTTGGAGTGCAAGTCCTTCTAACTTTTTGATTGTTTGTTTTTTTTCTTTTTGAGCAACTTTCTTTTTTCCGCTTGTTTGTTTTTGTTCCCTCATTTCTTTTTCCTAAGGGTTTTTTCCTTGATCAGCTTTCTTTTTTCTGATCATTTGTTTTTCTTTTAAGCAAACACATTGTAGACAGATAAACTTAGTTGTCACGAGATTTAAAATTTGAGAAAAAACAACAAAGAATCATCATTGATCGGAATGGACTTTTCGGGATTGTGGTGTTTTGTGGAGGAAGGATGATTAGGCTTAATGAAGTGTTTGAGGCTAATGGGAGGATGAGTTTTGTTCGGCGTTGATTGATTTTTAATGGTCTATGAGGAAATGGTTATTGGGCTTGTTTGGGCTTTGTTATGGCGATTTGTGTCTCATGGTAGGATGGCTAAGGGTTTGATGTTGAGGCCAAAGGAAGTGTTTAAGGTTTACGGAAGGAGAGGTGTATGGGAATGATGAAGTGTTTGAAGATTTATTGAGACAATGATCTCGGTATCACCACCACTTACATTTCTTTTGTATTTTCCTTTGTTTTGGGATTTTCATTTTTGAATCCCTTTTGATTTTCTTTGATTTTTTTTTTTATTTTTTTTTTTTTTATGATTCTTCTTTTTTTTTTTTTTTTTTTATTTTCTCTCTTTTTTGTTCTATGATACCTTTCCTTCTTTGACTCAGGTGAGCTGATAAAAAGATGAGGCATTTTTTGATATTTGAGGCGATCCTTGTCTAGGGTGATTTTGGATTTTGGTTTTTCTTGGCTTAAGGTGGGTAGGAGAGGGATTTTTCGGGATTTTGGGATTTACGAGGATATGGCCAAACTTCATTTCAAATCCCGATTGCTTATTTTTTTTAAAAAACATGACTCTGATTCATCTATCTATATGTGTTTGCTCCTTTCTTCGCATTTTCCTTTTTTATGCCCTAATTTTTGCCTGGATTGCTCTTTGCGAGTTTTCAATCCACCGGGCGCTCTTTTTTGCCTAGGCCGCCCTTTGCGGGTTTTCAACCTAGCGAGCTTATTTTCTTGTTTATTATTATTTTTGAAAGACTTGCACTAAGGGAATATGATATTAACAAGGGAAATTAGTGATCACTGAGACTTGCCTGACATGGAGGACTTAAAGTGCTAGTGAGAATGAACCAAAAAGGTCAAGTATGCACCGATGGGAGAGAACATGCACTTTATGGGTGGACGGGGCGGGGTTTAGACTTGGATGGGGAATGATGATGAATGAAGGACGTTGACTGACTCAAACAAGAGAAACTGTATGTGGGATGCATGCTTACTAGAAGAACGCTTCATAGAGAGTCAACAAAAAATTTTCTTTTATGGATGAGATGCAACTCTTTTGGAAGAAACATAACGAGCTATTGATTTGAAAAACTGAGTTCCTTGGAACACCTTGAGTTTGCAACCAAGTAAGGCTAAACTTTTCAAAAAGGATGATAATTTTGCAAGAACGTCTCACTTCTCATCACAACTTTTATTTTATGCAATGAATGAATGAACAGATTATGATATGCAAATGCGTGAAAAAATGATCACTTGCAAAGTGTAATTATTCTAAAAGGTTTTTTATTTTATTTTATGATTTTGATGCAAAATGAAATGCATTTTTGAATGATGCAAGAAAGACGCTTTTTCACAATGGAATTTTTATTTGTTATGCTTGACGGGGCGAACCCGCTCCTACGTATCCTCACCTATGATGAGGAATCAAAGCGTACGTAGTTCTACTGTGACTTCTTTTTGAAATTATGCTTATGCATGAATGCCATGTTTTGGATGAACTTGGCGAGGAGCTCTTTCCTCTTTTTGATTATAAATGAAATGCTTATGCTATGAAGATGATAATTGTTTTTTTATTTTTATGTAATGAAATGGAATGCAAGATGAATCATTTTTTTTCAAAATTGAAACTTTATTTAATGCAAATGATGCAATGATGTAATGATGCCACGATGCAAGATGCCCCCCTTCTTTTTTGAAAATCTTTCTTTTTTAGGAAAGACATGTCTAAACTACAATGCAACACACAATTTGTATGTCCTCGTGTCCTACCAAGGTGGGAATCCTAAGCTCTAGGGCAACTTCAGAGGTTCCTTCCATGTAGTTCTAATTCACACCCTCACAATGGCTACCAGAGCTATAGAATCCTCATGTCGACATTCACAAATGTAGAGAACTACCAAGTGTGAAGCGTCATGAGAAAGCGTACTCTGGTTGAGACTTTCATGAGTATCAGCATGACAAAAGTCTCGAATGACGATCACTAATCGTCTCCACTCTCCTAGGTTTTTGTTGGATCCGGGTATAGGAGCCCACTCATAACATACAAAATGTAAGGTGTGAAAGTGTGTGATTGAGGACATACTTTCTAAAATCTACCTCCCCACCGCAAGAAAAAGCCGGACCAGTCAGGCGAAGCAAGCGGTAATATGTCGTCTACCCTAAGGTTTAGCATCACTTCAAAACAAATGAACTAACCTAAGGTGTCATCAACAACCATATATAGCTTACCTTAAGAAAGGGAGCAGAGAAGAAGGGATTATAATAGATGGGGGAAAGCATGTCTTACCTTAAGAAAGGGAGCAAAGAAGAGGGACCATGAGGATTGGAGGAATGCATGCATAATCATATAAGCATATAAAGAAAGGAAAGAAAAACTAACTAAGAAAGGAAGAAGTAAAAATGAAATTTCAAATCAACCATTTCAAACCACACATTGAGTTAATTAGGCTTGACCCTCTTTAAAAAAAAAATTTATGTCCCCAGTGAAGTCGCCAGCTGTTGCGCCCGAAAAATCCGGTTTGGGTTTCTCAGTATACAACGTGGAAAAATTATGAAGCCGCCACCAATATTTTAATTTTAAGATCAAAACATTGAAAAAAGATTTTTTGAAATAAGGCGGATGGTCTTTCGAAAACTAGAGATATGGGTTGGAATTCGATTCACGTGCGGGGAAGGTGTTAGCACTCCACGCGCCCCTCTCACCGAGAGGAACCTTTAATTAAGTGTGTGGTTTTAATGTTTGATTTGAAAAATACCTAGATTTGCCTATTTATTCCTTATTTGAAGACGAATGGGAAAACTTAATGAAAATTTTATTTTTGGTGCTTGACGAGAGTTGGCCTCTCGCTCCTACGTATCTCCGGGTGCGATGGAGAATTCAAAGCTACGTAGTTCTTGGTTGTCTAGAAAAGGTTTTTGTTTTTAACTTGTTTAATTGTGGAAATTGAGCTTTCATGATGATCAATCGAGCAAAGGCTCCAAGTGACCACCATTAGCACTCCATTGTTGATAATCATGCAAGCAAAGACTTCACAAGACTACTAACAAAGTTTTTGATTTGAAGAAGTGAGAGTTTTAGGAAAATTAGGCATTCATGATGATCAATTGAGCAAAGGCTCCAAGTGATCACCACTAGTACCTCATTGTTAATAATCATGCAAGCAAAGGCTTCACAAGACTACTAACAAAGTTTTTGATTTGAAGAAGTGAGAGTTTTAGGAAAATTAGACATTCATGATGATCAATTGAGCAAAGGCTCCAAGTGATCACCACTAGTACCTCATTGTTAATAATCATGCAAGCAAAGGCTTCACAAGACTACTAACAAAGTTTGATCTCGAAGAGTTTCCGCAATTGGATTGATTCTTGTTTATGGAATGATTTTGATGTTTGAAAAGGCTTTTGATTGAAAGTGGACCTAGACTACACACATTATGACACAATACATAGATAGGCAAAGAATGAACCTGGATTGGGCATTAAGCAAAAATGCAAGAGTTGGCAAGATTGAACCTAAATGCACATCTAATGGAAGATGCTAGGCGAGAACCATACTCAAATATTTCTACAAAACGCAAGGGAATCTAAATGCACATTTAGTGGAAGATGCAATGTAAGGAATGGACATATCTAAGTATTTATGACACAATATGTGAGTTTGTTTGTTTGGAGAATACTAATAAAAAGATTGCATTATTAAAGGGAGGGAGTGAGATAGTAAAGGGGTATAATTAATGCAAAGGGGATAGCATAAGCAGGGGTGCACTTGGTAAAGCCCAACTCGTTTTTTTGTTGGGGCTGGCTTGTAGAAAAAAAAAGCGAAAGTGGGCTTGGGGGTATGCTAATTAAAAAGGGGGTGCGAGAAATAAACACATCAGATTTTTTTAAAAAAAAGGAATTAGAATACATTAACTACAATTTACAAACCTAATCCCATTTCATTCTCCACTGCGCTGCGTTCCCCTTTCATACGAGAGAGAGAGAGAGAGAGAGAGAGAGAGGACTCGAGAGAGAGAGGAGCGATCGAGAGGGAGAAGAGGAAGAAGGAGGAAGAATGGTGCGACGGTGAAGCCCACTGTTATCGCGTCACCGTTTGAGGGTGGTGCGACGGCGGCGGCGGTGGTGGTGACGTCTGCGGTGGGAGAAAGGCGCCGCGGCGGGGAGAAGAAGGGTAGCGTGGTGACGGAGACTCGTCATGGCGGTGGTGCGTGGTGGTGTCGCCGCCGGAAATGGAGGTGGAGCGCGGTGGTCATGGAGGAAGGGAGAGAGGTTTATTAACCTCTTGGTGGCCATTTTCTCTTTGGTGAAGAAAGCTTTATCGTGAGGATTAGAAAAGCGATGTTGTTGGTTGTTATCGCTACTTCGTGATTTGAGCTTGATATTCCAAAGAATACGGCTGTTTAATGCCTCTCACTCCTCGGTGTATGCATTTCTTTGTGTTTTTGTTTTGTTTTGTGTGTTTGTGGTGAGTGTTTTGAGTATATGTGACCGTGTTTGTGTTTGTTCTTCCGCATGTATCTCGTGTTTTGTGACTCTGTGTGTGTTGTAACCCCTCCCCTTTGTGTTTGGTGTGTGTGTTGTATTTATAGTGACTTTGGGGTGGTGTAGGTGAGGATGTGGAGTAGAGGAGCATGGCTCATAGGGGACCAATTCAAAGAATTTTCTTTGGAACATAGTGGAGCGAGGGGCAGCAAAGAGGTGGAGGTATTGCTAAAGCTGAAATGTTTTTGCTACAAATGATAACCAACCAAAAGACAAAGGAAGGCAAATTGAGCTTGGAGCTCAAAATGGCAGCTGCTGCCACTTACCAGCAACAAGGACGTTGCATCTCCCATTTTTTTGTTTGACCCTTTTTTCCCTTTTTTTTTTTTGATGTAAAACATTGCATTATTATATTTTATTCTTCTTTTTTTACTATTTTTTGTAAAGAACAGATTTGAATAAAACAAATATTACATTTGATTATGTAGGATAACAATTAATGATATAAACACACGTACGTGACGAAACACGAGCGCGCGCACGCAAGAATCAAAAACACGCGCACGAGAATAAGTACAAGTACACAATTCGAAATGAATACGCGCGCACGGTGAGAATAAGAAATGCTAGATTGATAACGAACGCAACTTGAACACATTTGTGCAGCTGAGACCTACAAAACGAGACACATATTTTGGGATTTTTTGGAAACGAGAAAAGAATACCCGTTAAAATTGGGTGTTTACAAAAATACAATTTTATTCGATTTTCAACTAGTCGGACAAAATTGGGGTATGACAGGCCCACTCCTGTATTTTAAGCACCCACAACAATGTTCTATGAACTATTATCCATTCTATGTCTAGACTTAGATAAAGATGCCTAAATGTCTTTAGTGCATTGTTCATTCATATAAATCTTTGATTTCTTCTCATAGACCATGTCTGTACCTATGAATCTCCCTATTTTAAGAGGCCAACCTCAAAACAAGTTTGGAAATATTATTACACAAAGATTTAAAACAGGCAACATCAATACTTCATAACATTAGCTAGAAATTCATTATAAGCAAAACAACAACTCAACTACAAAGTGTTTAGCTCATGCCGAGCATCTTTGAGAATGAAAAGGATTTAAAATCCAAATACCATACATAATGTAAAAGAACCTAAGTGCAAAAGATACACACGAGTAACTTCTTAGCATGTACTGTTTGTATAGACGTTACAACGTCCGAGCTTTACAACAATGCAGAAAATAAAACTAAGTTCGGACAAGCAAAATACGTAAGTCCTGTTTCCGGATCTTCTTTACAAACTAATTCTGAATTTAATGGAGGGATGGTGAGGGGATGAAGATGAAGTGATTTTGAAGATGTGTAGAAAAAGATGATGCCTTGAGAGAGAGCTGAGCCTTCCTTAAATAGCCACCTTGCTTACGCGTGCTGATGTCACTTGCCCACCTACCAGATCTGTTTCCTCTCTTACGCGCTCGACACTGTTCGAGCTACGGTGTTTCGTGCAAGGCCTCATGGGGAATAGAAGATCTTCGACTTTTATATCTTTGACTATCATTGCTTAGCGCGCCAAAATTAAGATCTTTCACCCTTTCTCTGCTGCACTTCAGTAGACGTGGTGAAGGACGTGGTAACGTTCAACACTAAAATTCCTGCACAAGCACAAAAAGCATCAAAACACTCTCAAGGGCACCACTTGGTGCCTAAATGCACAGATTTATCACTTTATCCACTTATTTGCTAAAAACTCAGAAATTACATAAAACTAATTTAATAAACCTTGTATTGCTAGAGAACTTGCATGACTTATTCTTTGAATGAGTATAAATAACTCATATAAATATGAGTTATCGGTGATGCTGACGTGAGGAAGAAGAGAGAGGTAGGGTCTGCCTGCGTCCGGTTCTGCGGCGTTCGTGGGTGCTGCGCAGTGCGTGGGCTTAAGTGATTTGCGGTGAAGTGCGTCCGAAGAGGTAACGAGGGGTGCATGCGAGTAAAAATAACCAAAAACCCATTTTAAACACTTTTAAATCCCAATATCATTATAACTATTATTTTAACACCACCTCAATGGACCAAAATAATTTTCTAGATAAATAATATCTCCAACACTAGCATTTACTAGAAATAAAATAAATATATAATATTATTAATCATATATTACCAATAACATATAAAAATACCATATTTTTATTTCTGATATTTTTCCACAATCTAATCCCCCATAATTTATTAAATAAATATCCAACAATCTTTGGGGCGTTACACTCATGGCCAGGACGGTCGCAATCCTTCTAAGCGACCAAGGGGAGAGGAGGAGGATCGGGTTGAGTCCCCCATTTTCGAGCTTGAGGACTTCGGTGATGCTCAGGTGGCGCTTTTCAAGAAGGATCCCATGGAGTTCTGTGGCGACCTGCTCAAGTCCGCCAACAGGACTATGAAGGATATAAAGAGGAACCAAACGCGTGAGTTGCTCGTCCCGCTAACTTCTCAACCGGACATTTTATGTTCGTCTGCTAACCTTGCTTTTCATTTTCAGGTGCTGAGGCAAAGCAGGATGCGGCCCAGCGGAGGGTCAAAGAGCTTGAGGCGGTTGATCGGAGACTCAAAGAGCTGGAGCGAGATAGCCGCCCGAACAAACCAAGATCAAGCGCGGCGTCACGAGAAGGACAAGAAGTTGTTGGCCTAGGATAAGACCAAGTTGGGGGCCAGGAATAAAGAACTTACAGAACTGGTGAAGACCCTCAAGGCCGAGGTCACTCAGTTTGAGGAAGTCAAGGCGGCCGCCATCCAGGAGAAGGTTGCCGAAGTAGCTTCAGTGGCAAAAGGGGCGACCCTTTACCAATTCGACAATGATGTGGCCCAAATGAAGTTGCTCGCCCCCCGAGGCATCCAATACGACAGCCGTCTGGTGCAGCCCGACCACGTGGTCGAGGGCGAGGAGATCATCTTGCCTGCGAGGTTTGATGATGATGGCAAGATGGTCCGCAAGCGGTCGGTGATGGTTGGCCGTGCTAAGAAGTGATTGGCTCTTTGTTTTGCCCGCCTGCGAGCGGTTTAACAGTTGTAATTTTCGCTTTGTAACTTCGCTGTTTTTATGCCCCGCTTTGAGTGGTTTGAACAATTCGTGCGTCCGGCTTCGACCGGGCGTCTTGTCTTGTAATGAATTTCTACTTTTTAACTTGTTTCTTCCGTTCGAATGTATCGTTATTTTCGCATTTTTCTAAGTTACGAAATCGGGGTCGGTCGTAGGCCCATTCGCGCTTTTTCGAAGCACTCATTTTTTCATTGTAGATCACTTGACCCTAATTCGATGAGGTCTTTGCGGGCCGTTCGACGGCACTCTTGGTAGGTCGTACGGCGGCCTACCCTCGGATACAAGTTATCATGCCATTTCGATGGCACTCTTTGTAGGTCGCACGGCAGCCTACCAACGATTACGGGTTATCACAACCCTTATGCCATATCGATGGCACTCTATGTAGGTCGCACGGCGGCCTACGATCGATTACGGGTTATCACAACCCTTATGCCATTTTCGATGGCATTCTGTTGTAGATCGCTTGTGGGTCAAGACCGACCCTCGTTAGGTCACACGGTGACCTTTGCCATACGGTCGCTTAGTTGTTCGATCGTTCATTAGATGTTGCAAAATGATTTAAACACATGGAATTTAAAGGACGGGCCTCTGTAAAAAACCCCAGTGGGGAAAAAGAGCGCCCACCTGACATTTATTCATTCAATTGATCGATCGATTACAAGATGGGGTACTAAACATAGTACTGCTTTAATTTATCACTATTCCATGTCCTGGGGATAATCGCCCCTTCCATGGTTTCTAATTAAATGACCCACGGGCGGTCTTGATGATGACACGACGGGCCTTTGGTCGGGGCTAGTTTTCCTTGGCGTGCATTCTTGTTGCCAACGTCCGCCCTCCTGAGAACCAGCTGTCCGATCGGAAGTCTCTTTTCTGCACACGGGCGTTGTACCTGGCGGCGACCTTCTGTTTGATCAATGCTTCTCTGAGGAATGCTTGATTGCGTAGTTCTTCCACCAAGTCTAATTCTTCTCTCAACGCCTTGATCGTTTTAGCGCATTGTTGGAGGGTTTGACGTTCTCGGCTTTAGCTCGTTCATCTCTATGGGATTACCGCGTCCATTCCGTAGACTAGTTTGAAAGGTGACTCCTCGCCGATGAATGGGGGTCGCCCTATACGCCCAAAGGACGGATGAAGCTCTTCGACCCATTTCCCTTCGCCGTCAAGTCTTCTCTTCAATCCTCGTAAGATGACTCGTTGCCGCCTCGCCTGCCCGTTAAATGCTGGGGTGCTCGACCGAGGTGAAAATTTGTTTCACCCCTGCGCGACCAACATTTCTCTGAATTTTCTATCCGCAAATTGGGTGTCGTTGTCCGTTATGAGTTGTTCACGGGTGTATTAGCAAATACGAGGATCGCCAAGCAACAATTGGACTGCGGCCCGACCCATCTCTCGTCGGCCCAAACACGCCGCTTGAGCGCGCATTCTCGCCGGCGAAATCTTCGCAAAGCGGGTCGGACTCGCAGTATATATCGCCATTCGCATATGGCATCGTGCACGTTCGCTAACCTTGTGCTATCTGCCCGAGCGACCTCTCACTAGATCGTCGGAGTGTCTTTGCAGGTACCACCCGAGGTATTCAACGCGTGAAGCCAGGACCGGTCCTTTCACTCATTCAACGACCGGCCCATTTGACGAATCAATCAACACTTCAACTCTTCATTGGTCAAGGTACGATCATGAGTTGTTGGGGAACTCCGAACCGGGCTAAGATATTCCGACCGAAGAACTTGCTGACCTTTGCCGAAGTTATGGTTGCCAGAGGCTCGGCCTCTATCCATTTTGTGAAGTAGTCCACGGCCACGATCAAGAATTTGAACTGGCCCGGTGCAGGTGGAAAGGGGCCGAGCAAATCCATCCCCCACCAGGCGAAGGGCCAAGGTGAGGTGAGGCTTTGTAGTTTTGATGAGGGGGCGACATGAACGTCAGCGTGCACTTGGCATTTCTTGCATTTCTGCACTAGCTTCTTTGCGTCCTCGTCCATGGTCGGCTAGTAGTAGCCAGCTCTGAGCGTCTTCTTCGCTATTGATCGTCCGCCTTGATGGCTGCCACATATCCCCTCATGAATATCTCTTAAAACATGGTTGGCTTCGGCCGACGATAAGCACCTGAGGAGCGGGCAAGAGAATCCTCTTCTATATAGCTTCCGTTCGATCACGGAATATTTGGTAGACCGTAATCTTAAGGTTTTGGCCTTTTTTGGATCGGTCGGCTCTTCGCCCAATGTGATGTAGCGTAGGATGGGAGCGATCCAATCATCTTCTGCTTCGATGGTGAGGACGGCCAGGGATTGACTGGGCACGGTTGAGGCGCTTCGTACGAATGAGGTTTCTTGAATTAAGCTTCTATGATTGCCCGGCGCCTTCGTATTAGCTAGCTTCGACAATATATCGGCCCGGACGTTGTCTGTCCTTGGCACGTGTGATAACTCATATTTATATGAGTTATTTATGCCTTTATTCTTGTGAATCAAGTAAGTTCTCAAGTAATAGTAGTATCTTATATCTCTATTTAGTATAGTTGTAGGAAAAGAAGGGTTAGAATCTGTCTTGAATGAATTCGGCACATCTGGTGCCCTTTTGAGCATTTTAACTTGTTTTGTGAGTGTGCAGTGATAAAGCGCTATAGCGTCTAACGCTATAGCGGTTAGAGAGCAACTCAGGCATATCTTTGAGCTCGGCCAAAATCTTTGATGCTGCTCGGCTAAGCCTGCGAAGCAGATTGTGTATTTCTTTGGCGCCAAGTTCTTCGTTCCAGGCCTTGTTTTCAGCACCCACTATGCAGCTGGCACAACCGGATATTCATGGATTTTGTAGGCCACCTGGCGCTGTGTGGATGGAGCGATAGCCTTAGCTGGTGCGGCGACCATGCCTCTCGTGATTGCGCAATTTGCAGGCGCGTGAGCTACTCCAACAACTCCTTCTTCCTTTACAAAAACTGATGCTGGATAAGAGAATAGACAGACAGAAAAGAGTTGAACATAGAGAGTTGGAGACTGAGAGAATTTCTGCATTACTGAACTTTTTAGTTTTCATTTTCCTTGTAATTTTTCACTTGTTTTTATTTTCGATATTAACTCAGCGTGAGTGTCATCACGGTGAATGAGTTGTGAACCTCGGTGTGTATCTTTTACCACCGGTTCTTCTCATTTCAGTTTAAGTAGTATGAGTTTCCCAGCTTGTATTGCTTTGATGATGCGAAACATGAGCTAAATACCTTAAGTTGGATTGCCCGTAACTTTGTAATGAACCATTAGTACCGTTGTTATAATATTGCATGCTTTGCGTTTCAAGCTTTGTGTTATACTTCTTTCAATCTTGTTTTAGAAATGATCAGCTAAAATAGGTAAATCCGTGGGTTCAGACATGGTCCATGGATAGACTTCAAAGCTTGATATGAACGAACGTCTATTTAAAGACATTTAAATAAATTTTGCTTCCTCTAGACATAGAAAGGAAATAGTTCATAGAGCAAGGGTTGTGGGTTTTTATTATACAGGGGTGAACTTATTTAGGACCTAGACATAGGATTCTTGTAATGAAACCCTGGCGTGAGTGATCCGAAAGGCACAAAAGCATTTGCAACAGCGCTTGACGCTATAGCGTGTAACGTTATAGCGCTATACTAATTGGGAATTTACTTAGGAAAGGCAATCCGACTTGTTTCTCTCTCATTCTACAACTCACCTTTTACTGTTTTCTTAAAACCTTCACGTTTTAACTGATAACCTGCTACTACAACTTTTTGTTACTCGGTTCGCTAAGAGCTAGTATCGCTTAAACTCTAAAATTAATATCAATCCCTGTGGAGACGAACTGTACTTACTACTTTATTACTTGTTTCGATTGTGTACACTTGCACAACTCGGTTTCTCACAACAACGTGTTTAACCTCTGCTCGGTCGAACAGACGGAGGAGCTCTCTAACTTTGACCAGATAGTTCTTCAACACTTCGTCCTTCGCATCATATAATTCTTGAATCTGGGAAACGACCAGTAGGGAATCTTAGTGTAGTTCTACTCGGTCGGTGTTGAACTCCTTCTCAAGCTGCAGCCCGGCTATGCATGCCTCGTACTCAGCCTGATTGTTTGAGGTGTGGAATGCAAAGGTCAAGGACACTTCCACTGCGAGCCCTTCTGAGTTTTCTAGTATAAGGCCCGCCCCACTGCCTTTGCTGTTGGAGGAACCGTCCACATGCAATGTCCACATTGTGTCCGCCGGCGATCTGTGTTGGGGTCATCCAAGAATGAAGTCGCCAAAACTTGAGCCTTAGCGGCCGATCTGGACTCGAACTTGATGCCGAATTCACTAAGTTCCACTGCCCATTTGATCATTCGTCCTTCCAGGTCTGGCCGATGGAGGATTTGTCTTATGGGTTGGTCCGTCCTTACCACGACCTGGTGAGCCACGAAATAAGGTCTCAAACGCCGGGCAGCCACCAGTAGTGCAAGTGATAACTTCTCGATTCTCTGGTATCTCAATTCTAGTCCTTGCAACACCTTGCTGATGAAGTAGACCGGGTTCTGTTTTAGGTCGTTTTCTCTGACCAGGACGGCACTCAATACCTCTTCAGTTATTGCTAAATACAAGTATAGGGTTTCCCCCGGTTCTGGCTTGGTCATGATGGGCGGATTGGTTAGAGCCTCCTTCACCGCTCTCGATGCTTGCGACACCGGGTCGGTCCATTCAAACTCCAGTTCCTTCTTTAGGAGCTTAAATAGGGGGAGCGACCGCAGCGCGGATCTAGGTATGAATCTTGACAGTAGGCGGCGACCATGCCATTCAACCGTTGGATCTCTTTCTTTGTAGAGGCGGCCTCATGCTCCGCCGATCGCCTCGCATTTATCGGGGTTGGCCTCGATCCCTTTTCGAAGATGAAACCCCGGGAACCTGCCGGCCCTGACTCCGAAGGTGCACTTTTCTGGGTTCAGCCTTAGAGAATTTCTTCTTGCTTCTTCAAAGACCTCTTTCAGGTCGGCCGCATGATCCTGGTCGGCCTTGCTTTTGATGATCATATCATCTAGGTAGACCTCGGCTACCCGACCGATCTGCCCTTTGAAAATCTTATTCATCATTCGCCGGTTGGTAGGTTGCCTGCGTTCTTCGTGATCGAACGGCATAACTTTGTATTGGAAATTGCCACGATCGGTCATGAATGCAGTTTTGTGCCGGTCTGGAGGATACATCGTAATCTGATTGTATCCAGAGTAGGCGTCTAGGAACGACAATAACTTGTAGCCCGATGCCCCATTGACCAGCTTGTCGATGCTCGGTACTGGGAAGGCATCCGCCGGGCATGCCTTGTTCAGTGCGTGTAGTCGACGCACACGCGCCACTTGCCGCTTTTTCTTCTTGACTAACACTACGTTTGACGGCCCGTGTCGTGTATTTTATCTCTTCACGAAATTGGCCTTGACTAGGTCGCCAACGGCCGAGCCGCTTGCGAGACTTCTCTCCAGTTCAGGTTCGCCTTCTTTGGGCGACCAAGTCTAACTGTTTCATCCATCGTGAGTTAATGACATGCAATGTCCATTTGGGATCTGGGCATGTCGGATGCTTGCCATGCAAACAAATCGCATTCTCCTTAAGGCAAAGCTATGAGATCTCGCCGACCGCTCGTAGGCCGCTTCCAAGCTTAACTGTCTTCTCAGGGTCGTCCCCTAGTTGGATGTCAACTAGCTCTCCATGTGGTTCGGGCCTCTTCAGCCTATTCTTTAGCTCACGGGCTAATTCATCATCGTCGTCCTCTGGGTCGCTATCAGGATCATACCGGGCGTCCAAGTCAGCGAGGTTTACTTGGTGCCTTTTCTCCAGGGCTCGTGGGTCGGTGTCTTTATCTTGCTCGTCGCAGATGTCTTGGTACAAATAATGGCTTTTCTTAGCCGCGTCCAGGTCGGCCAACAGGGTCACTACTTGATCGTCCTTGCTGTAGAACTTCATCTTTAGATGGACAGTGGAGGCCACGGCCCCCAGCTTTCCCAGGGTCGGTCGACCTATGATGCACTGATAGCATGACTTGATTGGTAGAACTAGAAATGTTGCTTTGACCGTGCGGTATTTGGTGCTCGTTCCTGAATCATTACCAAAAGTAACCCAGAGGTCTATCGCTCCCCGAGGGTAGGTGATCGCCCCGTTGAACCCTGTTAGGGGTGTTGGATCGGTCTGTGGAATGATCTCACTTCGATCTACGTTAAGTTTGTCGATTAGTTCCTCAAATATAATGTCGGCCGAACTGCCTTGGTCGACCAGAATTCGGCGTACTTCAGTGTTGGCCATGACCGCCCTGATAACCAACGGGACGTAGCTATTGGTCCTTCCGTCCAGCAAATCTTCATCTCCAAAAGAGATGGGCGGCCTATTGGAGGCCGGGCGTTTTGCAGATGTTGATCCAACCATCATAAACTCGTTCCACTTTCTTTTCATAGCTTTCTTTGAATCCCTTTTTTTGGGCGGGTTTCCACCTTGGATGACCATAGCCACTCTCCGGCCGTTGGACATCCAGACGTCCTCTTCGGAGGTGTCTTTGTCCGCTATTGCCTCTATGGCTGCTGTAGTCGTTGTTTTGCCCTTTGATTGAGGCTTCTTCCCTCCGGTTTTCTCTTCAGGTCGCCCGATTCCATCGGCTCGGACATACTGCTTCAGCTTCCCTTTTTGGATGAGGTCTTCAATGTCGTCCTTTAGGGCCATGCAATCATTGGTATCGTGCCCTTTGCTTTTGTGGTACCGGCAGTATCTCTTAGTCGGTCGGGCACCTTTCTTGAGTACCAGTGGATCGGGCTTCTTGACATCAACAAATTCATTGTTCTGACACTCCGTAAAGATTTGGGCTATAGGAGCGTTGAGCCTCGTCCGGTGCTCATACTTCTTAGGCCGGTATTCTGGCTTGCTTTCTCGGGATTTTCTTGAGTCTTGTCCCGCTTGTCATCATCTCTCTAGGTCGCACACGGGCGCTTTTTCTTGCGCAAGAGTTTTCTCGTAAGCCATATGGTCGTTGGCTCTGCGAAGGAACGTCATCGAGGTCGTAGATGTGGTTCAAAGTGAATTCTTCAACAAATCTATGGTCCGCCGGATACCCCTCTTGAGGTACTTTAGTTTGTCTTTGTCAGTCAAGGTCGCGCACTGATCGGCCTCGATGATTGAACCGCTCTATGTACTGTCTCAATGATTTGTTGTCCCCTTGGATGATCGTATCCAAGTGCTCCTCGTGGCGATATTGGCACCGGTTGGCAGTGTAGTTTGCCAAGAAGATTCTGATCAGACCTTCCCAAGAGGCAATGGTGTTCGGCCGAAACGACTCCCACAATTCTAGGGCCCGTCCGTCAAGCGACTGGGGGAATAAATGGCACTTCATAGTGGAACCCAACTCCCTGTAACTACAGTAGTTGTTGAAGTACCTGATATGCTTGTCAGGGTCGCCTCGCCCGTCAAACTTATTGAGGCTGGGCGACTTCCTGAGATCCCTGGGAATTCGATAGCGCCTAATCTCCCATGTAAAGGGACCTTGGCCGGTCGGAAAGGGCTGCATAGTGAGGTAGGCCTCGCCGTGCGGTATTCCATAGAATCCTCCTCCTCGGTGATGCATACATAGGAGGCCCTTGGGGTGATCGGCCTCCGCTTCGATGGAGTGATGTCTCCTTGGCCTTCGTGAAATATCTCTGATTTCACCATTTCGATATTCATTCAACTCGTCGTAGGGGTCCCACGAGCGGCTTCTAGAGCGCCTCGAGCCGGAGGATTCACATGAAGAATATCTCGTAGAAGAACGGTCCGACTTCGAGGTTGGTATGGTGAGTCCGAGTAATCATAGTTGTGTGAAGCGGGAACAAATGATCGCAAGACGCTTTCGCTGAAAGGCGATCTCGCGCGCCCGAACTCTTCGAGCCGGCGGCGGCGAGAGGTACTCCTCGATGGTGGACGGTCCTTCGAGGTGGAGTTCGCTCTTCGAAGGTTGAGTTTGGGCGGAGGTTCTCCGCGTCCGCCCCCGACGAGGTGGCATGGATCTCTCTCGAGCCGAGATATCGATGGTCCCGTCGGGTATGAGTTGGTTTTTACTTTGGAGTAATCGGAGGGCGGCGGCCGGGTGACGTGCTCGGTAAGTGGCTCCAAGATTCCGCTCGCCACTCGTCCGGATTCCTCGATGTACTAGTTCCAAGGCCGCACCTTGTCCGCCCCGGACCGAAGGCTCTCGCGAGGATTGCCTTGAGATTCGCCAATTGTTAGAGGTACTCCTCCGGGTCTCGCTGCTGCGGACGAGTGTCCGGCCCGGCGGGGTCTTGCTGCGTGGATGCCCGTGTAGTGATTTTCTTCGGGCCCATCTTCAAGGGTGGGGTAGCGCTCGGGCCTCCCATCGTGGT
The DNA here is from genome assembly GCA_020916435.1 of Oxytropis ochrocephala. Classification (NCBI taxonomy): domain Eukaryota; kingdom Viridiplantae; phylum Streptophyta; class Magnoliopsida; order Fabales; family Fabaceae; genus Oxytropis; species Oxytropis ochrocephala. The sequence continues at coordinate 49,962,936 of CM037095.1, forward strand.
CGCCAAATGATCGTACCTTGATCACCAAATGGATGTAGTCTGCTACTCCTCTGTCCGGCCGTTGCACAAGGGTGAGGACCGGTCTTGGAACACCTCGGGTGGTACCTGCAAAGACACTCCGACGCTCTAGTTAGAGGTGTGCTAACGGGCAGGGTATCACAGGGTAGGAATTGCGCACTGACAAAGATGGGTGAAGGTGGTATTTATACCACCTGGGCGCGACTGGCCGTTGCGATAAATGCGCCGGCCACGAGAATTGCGGACAAGACACCGTCTTGGGCCGCCGCTAATCAATTGGGCTGGCTGCTCATTGCTAGTGACACATCCTTGTATTTTCTAATACGCGGACATATATATATATATATATATATATATATATATATATATATATATATATATATATATATATATATCGTATATAATTTTACTCTATGATATAAATCCATATCATACGGTTCTTCTTATGAACCTGCATAACCAGTCCAGACACCAAATTTTGTTCTTAAAACAATTGTTCCCACACGATACTCTAAGTTTCACGGTTTTTCGAAATATTCATAACAATAACCGCTTAATTCAAAACCACTTTGGATATGTATCAAAAGTTCTAACCAAAATTCGGCAGAGTTTCCTCTGAAATATGGACATCCCAAAAAAAAATACGTGACACTGTATAACCAATCTGCACAATTTACAACCACATACAAAACAAACAATATCAGCCATATAAGTTATGGGTGGTTATGAAAAGGATTTAAAAGAAGTTCGAAGCCGAACGGAGCGTTGAAACGAAACATTGGATATTGGGGACATAGGAACTTCTCAACTTAGTGCCCAATTCCGTTCTGTTTCTTTCTCCGATCGATCCCAAACTATATTTCAATCCAATTTCAACCGCGCACTGTTACACATACATAAATCCCAATTCAGCACAAGAATTCAACAATCAAAATAATATGGTTTCTTTTTAAATTTCCAACACGCGTAATTTTTTTGTAAAATACCGTTTTTGACTCGTAAATTTGCGAAACTCCGAATTTTGAAATCATTCAAACGTAACACAAAAAAAATATTTAAAATTCCCTAAACCGAAACTTCTTGAAGTTCAAACGATTCTAAAAAACTCACGAACTCATCCCGAACTCGTTCAACCGCTTCTAAACCGAATGTATTCTGGACAGCATCTCTGTGCAGTTTTTTGAATGAGCATAACTTATTCAATTTCTAACCAAAACCATCCAAACCAGTTCCTAATGTGTAGATAATTTTGTCTATTTTCCAATGGTTCAAGTCCCACACTTATATGACAAGTATTCAGAGAGTTATGGCTAAAACAATGTGGCTGGTGCAAAATCGTTAGTGTTACAAAAGTGAAGCTTGTAACTAATTGTTCTCTCTCAATACACAGTCAAATCAAGTGATTCTTGTGCCTATTTCGAAGGACTGTTTGTCTACTTTCCAACGAAACAAGAATTATTTAAAACGGAGTTCAATTGAGAACTCAAGACCTGAAAAACTGAACCTATACACAGTTTAATTTCAGAAATTTGACATAACTTGAGACACTCATAACTTGAGCTACACAACTCCAAATTTAACGAAACCAGTGCCAAAACGACCGGCGTTAAGTCTATTTTCAAAAACAATCAGAAACATAATTTTTGGATTAACCAAACAGTCCCAGTTTTAAAGAAATCGAAGCTGTGTCCAGATTTTCTAAAACAGCGAGTTCGAGACCAAATTGTGTTTTTCGCGACTCAAAATTTACGAAACGCGAGCAATTTCGACAACCACAGAAATCAATCAGTCAACACAACATAAAAAAAAATCTAAGCGAGTAAAACTCACCTAACGTGATGAAAATCACGCAATACCGAGACTTTTCCGAAGCTCACGATTCCGAAACTTCACGAACTCTCTTCGGAACCGTACCAAGCTTCCCAATGCCTCCAAAACCGAAATCCCAGCTACCCCCAAAACGAAACCAGCAGCTGAAACCTTTCCCCTACTGCTCCAAATCAATTCCAAGCAGACCCAAGCTCTCCAATTCGAACCCAAGCCTTCAAAACCCTTGCTTGAGCTTCCCAAACCTTAAGCTAGCTTCAAAATCACCAAAAAGCTCCATTTGAGCTCCAAGCTTCATCAATGGCAAAACAAAAATGGGTAGGAATTAGGGGATGAAACTTGTATCATTGGAGAAGATCTCCTCCCTTCCCTCTTTCTCTCCTTCACCACTTCTTCTCCTCTCTCTCTCGGTTCTTACTTCTCTCTTTCTTTGTTTCTCACTTTCTCTCTCTTTCCTTTCTTTGTTTCTTTCTTTTATTTCTTTCTCCTTCTCACGGTTCCTCACTCTCTCTCTCTAACTTTACCTTTTCTTTATTCACTTAAATGAGGAATGAGAGAGTGTTTGGATATTTTTGGGTCTTGGATCTCATTTATTGTGAGTGGTATAAAGACTAAAATACCCCTAGTGTTCTAATTTCCACTCAATTATGTATTTAAATTATATACTCTAGCAATTATAAATTGCTTTCGTGACAACCTAATATCCGTGACTTGATTTATTACCTACTCGAGTAATAAATCACTCGTTAATTTCTTAATTTGAAATTAACGAAATTAGGGATGTTACACTTTCTAATCCATTATATTTATTTTTTTTGTAAATAATGAAAGATTTGCGCTCTCTCTCATTACTTTAAAAAATTTCATTTTTTCTTTTTTTATTGCAACACGTTTATTTATTTTATGGATTTCCTTAGGATTCTTTTTTTGTCGATCATAATAAATGTGTTCAACATTTAACCTTGGCCAAATTTAATTCTTTTTATAAAATTGATTTAAATTAGATTTTTTCCTTTTTCTTTATTGATTACAACACGTTTGTTTAATTTAATCATTTCTTATAGTTTCTTATATTAAATGCATTCAATGGTTTGACTATGTCAAAGTTTAATAATATCCTTTTTGCTAGTTATCTAATGTCGTTTATATATCTGTTATTATTAAATAGATATTCGTCTTTTACAAATAACTTAGTAGAAAAGAAATCAAAAACTAAAAAGAGTAGTCTATACTTCCCTCAATAATTTTTTTTTCTCTTGTTGACAAAATAAAGAGTACGAAGAATAAATATTAAATAATTAACATTGTATAACTTGAAACACTATATATACCTCACTACATAGAACAAAAGAAAATGCAAATAGGAACCTGAAAAACAGTAAGAGTGCATGTATTTTTGCATCACACGCCTTGCTATCGGGTAGAATTGTTTGTTATTGTTTTCTCTCACAAAGAGTATTATATACCATTGAAGATGAATTTCGATCGAATCAACGAGCACCTTATAAGCTCAAAACGAGTTTTTATTTTGGTATTATAAGGTGATTTGTTGATTTGATTGAAATTTGATATTTCACGAGCAAGTATGAAACCTCTACAATAGTGATCACCTATATTTTTTTTCAGATTTATTGAGTTGTTAGTGACTCTTAATCCTCAAACTTTAATTTTTCTTTGTCAAGGTATAAGATTTGTTTTGGCCGGCCAAAAGTTTCACACTTAAGGAATATGTACAAGTTATTTATTTTTTATAATGGAAAAATTGCAATTTAGATACTTGATTTTATGGTGATACTTCAATCTTATTGTAATAGTTAGAAAAAAATTGGGGGTGGTCGTGTGCTTTTCTTTGAAAAAGTATTCTCATGTAAAGGATTTTATACCGAGATCCAAATTTGAATCGATAAAAAATGTAACACCCTCATATTTCTATCTAGTAGAAATACTAAAGTGTACCTAATGGCATACATCAGAGTATAAAAATTTCTGTCTCAGATATTGATTTGACCAAAAACTCTCGAATCCAAATCAAAGAGTCGTAAACATAATATAGTCCAAAGTTCAATATCCTAAAACAAGACAACAGCGGAAACGATTACATAACTCAAATACAAATTCAAGTTATAAATCGAAAACAAAGATACAAGGGAAAACCATAACTAATAATAGAAGAACTACGCCTTCCATTTCCTTCTCGAGGACGCTTATCCACTCGTGCCATAAAGGATCTCCTTTCCTGTTTCTCACGAAAAACAACAACATTTGTAGGGTGAGATAACAAATCTCAAAGTGAGTCTTACCGTGACCCCTTACCTATCACTCGGTCCATTTATAAAACATTAATTAATTTCTTGATTTAATAAATAAACCATGCACGTTACTAATTGCACAATACCGATCGCACACCGCTAATCCCTGTAAACAAATTGCATTCATAACGTCAAAACAATTGTACCATACCGATCGCACATCCGCTAATCCCAAGACAAGACATTAATTCTCTTTAGCATAACACCGATTGCACATCGCTAATCCGGTGAACCCTATCATTTGAAGGCCTAGGTTTAGGGGCCCATGACCTCCCCCTCCTAGTATGCTAACCGGTGGGTCGTCACCCAGACTATATATAATATATATATCACCAAGTCTTTTACTGACTTCACATCCTAATGATCTTCTCCTTAGGCCAGCATAATCCATTTTGCTGACCCTAAGCTATCACCAAGTCTCACTATATACACAATAGTTGTTAATTCATAATCATGAGTTGGATAATTCTCCTCATGAGGCTTCTCTTACATGGATGCATAAGCTACCACTTGTTGATGCAACATTATAACACATCCTAAACCTTCCTGAGGTGTCACTGTATATTTGAAATCCCAAAGACGGTTCCGGAAGAATTTGGATAAGAACAAAAGTCCATCTCTTTCAAACGGCTGTCCTTTACAAATTAACCGAATAAGTGAAAGAACTATTGCCACTCCTGACTAGAATATCACAATTCACAGATACTGCACTACAACCATCCAAAAAAAAATCTCTCTTCAAAGGTTTAGCATACCACTTCTTCTCTCGGAGTACATTCGGAACAATGCGGAGATGCTGATCATGATCCACAATGGTCTTAGTGTACACCAAGATGTATTCAGTGAAAATTTCAATAACTAATCCAAGTACAGGTGGAAAAACTCAGTTCATGTAATCCATGAATAACTCTGGAGCATTAGTTAGACCGAAAGGCATCACTACTCCCTCGTAATGTCCATATCTAGTATGGAAAGCTATCTTCGGAATAACTAAAACCCTAACCTTTAATTAAAGATAACCCGACCTTAGACCAATCTTTGAAAACACTGCTGCACCTCGAAGCTGATTTAAGCAAATCACTTATTCTTGGCAATGATACTTATTCCTAATAGTAACTTTGTTCAACTGGAGGTAATCCATACACGACCTCCCGCTCCCGCTTTTCTTTCCAACAAGTAACACAGGAGCACCCCAACTTGTAGTAAACTGGGGAACATCACCTTTCAGTTTTTTTTTGGGTACAATACTATTAGAACTCGGGTTAAACTCACACTACGTTGTTCGTGAATCGACTCACAAATGGGTAAAGGTTACGTAAAAGTTTCTCGAAATACTAATAAGACGTATATTCACCTCGCGACTCAGTCTTTGAATTCAATTACTAAATTAGGGTGGTCTCACGCAGATGTATGGCTTTTCCGAACCTCTACGTCAATCGACTATTCTCTTGAACTGAGTCTACTATTCATTCACTTAAGTATGAGAAGATCTAAACAATAAAGATCTCTCGCTTGATACATAACAACTTTCCTAGTTAAGTAAGACTTACTAGAAAATTCTAAACTTTGTTCCATCATGTTGTATTGTTGACTACTCTAAGCGGAACGTTCATATTTGGATTAATCACGGAGTTGAGCTAATTATTATAACATCAAAGAAATAATCAAAATAGAAGGATTCTTCCACGGAATCAAACGGGCACAAGATAATGCTTCCAGCGTTGATTCCGAGAACAATTCTCACTATTTTACTCATTCTTTTGGTCCCACAATTTGCCAAACTCCACAATTCTCCAAACATAACCATAACCCCTAACATATCCATTCGGTAGGGAACATGTCTTATCTATCGAGAAGTAAGGTGTTTAACACTTAGTTGATTCAGTCTTCCTATAGGACAACACCGCTTCCAATACTTTAAGTCATTGAAAGTTCCATCCTTGTAGTATACCTAGTATACTAGTAACATACCTCATTGTTGTTGGCTTTTAAAAAACTCCATTGACGACTGAGGTACATAGCTACTAATGACCATTTCCAAGAAACAAACTTCTTGGAAACTACAATGGTTATCATTATAAACCGGGTTCTAAGAATCTATTCTTAATGACTGGAAGTCCTTGTCCAACTCTCCGGACCTCGAATGGTTATATGGCCAATAAACACTTTAAGGCTTAACAACTTAGGGTAAGGCATAAGTTCATTTCAGAATACCATTGAACAATTAGTTCAATCCTTATCAGATGTGTAGAAATTTCTGTTAGCTTTCCAACACATATCGGAACATACAAATCGGACTTCCGAATTAAAAGTTATAAATAAAACAAGTCGGAGAACTGACGAAAATTTCTCACAGACCAAGACTGGCTTGCTCATAATCCCAAGGGTAATATTAAGGTTATTTCGGTTACCATAACCTACTGATCTCATCTTGAATGGGAATTGGTTCAGTACCCTCGAAACTAATTTGATCAACATTAGGTGATTCTGCTTGCCGATACTGAGATTGCACTACAATTTACTAGGTCGACTTCATGGCATTTTGAAATATGGCTTTGAGAAAAAAGAACCTGATCAATACTTGCAGTTATTTGAAATAATGTCTCTAACTGCGACATAAGCTGGGGTTTACTCTAACCATAAGGTAAGGTTATTGTGAAACCGTGTTTCGATAACTGATAAGCTGACTAATCAACGGTCATGATTTCGGGGTTTCAATTAATCTTAATAGATCTTACGATACTGACATCATTACTGCCCAAAGGCTTTGCTTAATTGTAGTTTCCTGTAGAACCTACAATAGCTTCCATTGCAATTCTACAATTTCACCGAAGTTCATTGGTGAACGATCGCCTTAATTTCCTCGAACCAACTTGGCTGCCCATTTCTTGCTTCAGAACACCATCTGTAGCCCTCTGCTTCCGCTACGTGCTATGATAAACCGAGAAGGCTAGAATTCCTATGGTTTAGGGTTTGGACATTTTCGGGGCTGAGGCAAATAATTGTCATCATTCTCAGTAACTCACATGAAACATTGAGTGGATCCTGACTCAATGCTTCATATAATATACTGAAAGGTTCTGACATTTAATTGTCTAAGTCCCTAAGCTGACTCGATATAACCTTTTGACCATAAGGTCTCTATGTCCGACTAGGCCGAACTGCTCTGATACCAAAATGTAACACCCTCATATTTCTATCTAGTAGAAATACTAAAGTGTACCTAATGGCATACATCAGAGTATAAAAATTTCTGTCTCAGATATTGATTTGACCAAAAACTCTCGAATCCAAATCAAAGAGTCGTAAACATAATATAGTCCAAAGTTCAATATCCTAAAACAAGACAACAGCGGAAACGATTACATAACTCAAATACAAATTCAAGTTATAAATCGAAAACAAAGATACAAGGGAAAACCATAACTAATAATAGAAGAACTACGTCTTCCATTTCCTTCTCGAGCACGCTATCCACCCGTGCCATAAAGGATCTCTCTTTTTCCTGTTTCTCGAAAAACAACAACATTCGTAGGGTGAGATAACAAATCTCGGTGAGTCTTACCGTGACCCTCATTACCTATCACTCGGTCCATTTATAAAACATTAATTTCTTGATTTTATAAATAAACCATGCACGTTACTAATTGCACAATACCGATCGCACACTGCTAATCCCGTGAAATTGCATTCATAACGTCAAAACAATTGTACCATACCGATCGCACATCCGCTAATCCCGTGACAAGACATTAATTCTCTTTAGCATAACACCGATCGCACATCCGCTAATCCCGGTGAACCCTATCGCTGAAGGCCTAGGTTTAGGGGCCCATGACCTCCCCCTCCTAGTATGCTAACCGGTGGGTCGTCACCAGACTATACACATATATATATATATATATATATATATATATATCGTATATAATTTTACTCTATGATATAAATCCATATCATACGGTTCTTCTTATGAACTCGCATAACCACCCGTAAACCAATTTTTGTTCTTAAAACAATTGTTCCCACACGATACTCTAAGTTTTACGAAATATTCGTAACATTAACCGCTTAATTCAAAACCACTTTGAACATGTATCAAAATTTCTAACGAAAATTCGCAGAGTTTCCTCGAAATATGGACATCCAAAAAAAAAAAATACTTACTGTATAACAAATCCGCATAATTTACAACCACATACGTAAATCCCAATCCAGCACAAGAATTCACAATCAAAATAATATGGTTTCTTTTTAAATTTCCAACACGCGTAATTTTTGTAAAATACCGCTTTTGACTCGAAAAATTTGCGAAACTCCGAATTTTGAAATCATTCAAACGTAACACAAAAACAATATTTAAAATTCCCTAAACGTGAGTAAAACTCACCTCGTGTGATGAAAATCACACAAAACCGAAACTTCTAGAAGTTCAAACGATTCTGAAAAACTCACGAACTCATCCCGAACTCGTTCAACCGCTTCTAAACCGAATGTATTCTGGACAGCATCTCTGTGCAGTTTTTGAATGAGCATAACTTATTCAATTTCTAACCAAAACCATCCAAACCAGTGCCTAATGTGTAGATAATTTTGTCTATTTTCCAATGGTTCAAGTCCCACACTGATATGACAAGTATTCAGAGAGTTATGGCTAAAACAATGTGGCTGGTGCAAAATCGTTACTGTTACAAAAGTGAAACTTGTAACTAATTGTTCTCTCTCAATACACGGTCAAATCAAGTGATTCTTGTGCCTATTTCGAAGGAATTTTTGTCTACTTTCCAATGAAACAAGAATTATTTAAAACGGAGTTCAATTGAGAACTCAAGACCTGAAAAACTGAACCTATACACAGTTTAATTTCAGAAATTTGACATAACTTGAGACACTCATAACTTGAGCTACACAACTCCAAATTTAACGAAACCAGTGCCAAAACGACCGGCGTTAAGTCTATTTTCAAAAACAATCAGAAACATAATTTTTGGATTAACCAAACAGTCCCAGTTCTAAAGAAACCGAAGCTGTGTCCAGATTTTCTAAAACAGCGAGTTCGAGACCAAATTGTGTTTTTCGCGACTCAAAATTTACTTAAACGCGAGCAATTTCGACAACCACGAAATCAATCAGTCAACACAACATAAAACAAAACCCTAAGCGAGTAAAACTCACCTAGCGTGATAAAAATCACGAGACTCCGAGACTCTCCAAGCTCGATCGACCGTAACACACGAACACGCCCGAATTCGTTCCAAATACTTCCAAACTGAAACCCAAGCTTCCAACTACCCAAACAAGCCTATCCCAAGCTTCATCTTCTCCAATGGTTCCACTTTGAGCTCCAACAACCTTCCAATCGAAACCCAACAGCCCCACACTTCTCCTATGCCTTCAATCGACCCAATCTACAACAAAACTAGTACCAAATCAATTGATGAGCTTCCCGCCCTCAATACCAAACTTCAATTTCACAAAAACCTCTCTTTTCCTCCATTTGAGCAAAAATGGTGAATCAAAAATGGGTAGGAATTAGGGGTTAAAAGTTACATCAATGGAAAAAGGAAGAAAATGGAAGAAAATGAGCCAAAAGCCCCCTTACCTAGTGTTGAGTTGAAGGAGATCTTGCCCTTCTTCTTTCTTCTCCTTCACCCTTTCTTCCTCTTCTCTCTCGGGTCCTTCTTTTTTTTTCTTTCTCTGATTCCCTTCTCTCTCTCTCTCTCTTACTTTCCCTTCATTTATTCACTCAAGTGTGGAATGAGAGAGCATTTGGATATTTTTGGTGTCTTAGAGCTCATTTAAGGTGAGTGGTATAAAGACTAAAATACCCTTAGTGTTCTAATTTCCGCTGAATAATGCATTTTAAATTATATACTCTAGCAATTATAAATTGCTTTCATGGCAACCTAATATCCGTGACTTGATTTATTACCTACTCGAGTAATAAATCACTCGTTAATTTCTTAATTTGAAATTAACGAAATTAGGGATGTTACAATAACACTACGGTTTCATGTAGTAATCATCTCGGATAGTCAAATCTAGATTCGGTAGGATGCACACAAAAGAAACGTCCAATTAGAATCAAATAACAGTTGTGTTACAACTTTGTGTGTTTATACGAAAAAATTAGGAACCTAATTCTTTGGTTAATGTGGTAGCAATATCTTATTTCGACTATTTGAAATGCCCTTCTCTCTGAAAATTCCATTTTATCCTTCCAATAACACAAGTAGTGGAACAATCATAAACCATATATTTATGTAAAAAACATTTCTGTTGAAGTGGTTGTGTAAAGTCAGATAAGTGTGTTTGGTTCCACGTTGGCTGAAAAATGATTATTATTGAGTTGATTTTAATTAAGGCAGAGTTGAACGTAAAGTGAATCAAATTTGAATATATTTATGTAAAATTGTTATAATTAACAATTATTGTTTTGATGTTTGTATGAACCTAAAAATAAAGAGGTTCTTCATTAGAACGGAAATGGCCACAAAAATTGTTTGAAAAGAAAATATTGAATATAAAGATCTTGAAGCTAGACTTAGTATCTATACTCAATTTTGCACTTAAAATGTATTACGTACCACCCGACCAAAAATTCTCAAAAACCTATCTCTGACTGAGTATACAAAATTTCATTTTCTTTTTCATATTTTTTTGTTAACAAAACTCATAGAAGTTAAAAAAAATAGTTTTATTTCTTTGCTTTTTGTTTTTGAAAGTCTTACAAGGGAACACAATTTTTTTTGAATAAAATAATAATATAGGTATGTTTTTTTTTTTTGGAATTAACAAGACCACTCCCCTACTCCTATGTATCTCCAAATGCAAGGAAAAATAATATATTTTTAATATATCTTGTGCCTTTGTTTCTTCTTTTAATGTAACCTAAATCTAAAAATCTTAAATTCTAATTATAATAAAACTAACTTTGAGTAGGTCATGGAAGTGAGAGAGAGAGAGAGAGAGAGAAAGAGACAAGGAGAGACAGACATATCCAGAACGTTATTTTTTTGAATGTGGCAATCACAAATTAGGCCCTGCTTTACTTAAACATCATTATCAAGGGAATATTATTTAATTAATATTTATAATTTTTTGTATTCATTACATTGTCTGATTTTACAAATTTAAAAAAATTGTTAAATATAATCGTCTAGACTCTTGTACATCACATGTTCGTTTCATTTTTGTCTTCCTGCATTTGCTTTTTTCTAATCCGTTATATTTATTTCTTTTTTTTTGTAAAAAATGAAAGATTTGCGCTCTCTCTCATTACTTTAAAAAATTTCATTTTTTCTTTTTTATTGCAACACGTTTATTTATTTTATGGATTTCCTTAGGATTCTTTTTTTTGTCGATCATAATAAATGTGTTCAACATTTAACCTTGGCCAAATTTAATTCTTTTTATAAAATTGATTTAAATTAGATTTTTTCCTTTTCTTTATTGATTACAACACGTTTGTGTAATTTAATCATTTCTTATAGTATCTTATATTAAATGCATTCAATGGTTTGACTATGTCAAAGTTTAATAATATCCTTTTTGCTAGTTATCTAATGTCGTTTATATATCTTTTATTATTAAATAGATATTCGTCTTTTACAAATAACTTAGTAGAAAAGAAATCAAAAACTAAAAAGAGTAGTCTATTCTTCCCTCAATAATTTTTTTTTCTCTTGTTGACTAAATAAAGAGTACGAAGAATAAATATTAAATAATTGACATTGTATAACTTGAAACACTATATATACCCCACTACATAGAACAAAAGAAAATGCAAATAGGAACTCGAAAACAAGAAGAGTGCATGTATTTTTGCATCACACGCCTTGCTATCGGGTAGAATTGTTTGTTATTGTTTTCTCTCACAAAGAGTATTATATACCATTGAAGATGAATTTCGATCGAATCAACGAGCACCTTATAAGCTCAAAACGAGTTTTTATTTTGGTATTATAAGGTGATTTGTTGATTTGATTGAAATTTGATATTTCACGAGCAAGTATGAAACCTCTACAACAGTGATCACCTATATTTTTTTTCAGATTTATTGAGTTGTTAGTGACTCTTAATCCTCAAACTTTTATTTTTCTTTATCAAGGTATAAGATTTGTTTTGGCCGGCCAAAAGTTTCACACTTAAGGAATATGTACAAGTTATTTATTTTTTATAATGGAAAAATTGCAATTTAGATACTTGATTTTATGTTGATACTTCAATCTTATTGTAATAGTTAGAAAAAAATTGGGGGTGGTCGTGTGCTTTTCTTTGAAAAAGTATTCTCATGTAAAGGATTTTATACCGAGATCCAAATTTGAATCGATAAAAAACACTACGGTTTCATGTAGTAATTGTTCGCGTTTGTGTAATAGTATAGATTTTCGCAATTATAGTGCAAGTATACACATCGTACAAGTAATAAAGTGGATTAGAGTAAGAGATCGTTCCCACGAGGATTGATAAGCTTTCAAAGTTCAAGTTTCAAAACACAAGAGAATCAAGTGACAAATCGACAATAAGAGTTGGTTTTAAAGCTAAAGATTTAAACAAAACAAGGAAATAAAAGTTGGTTGTGAATATGGATGAGAGATGAGTTGAGTTGTTGCATGCAGTTAAATCCTTCCTAGCCAGACGTCATAACGTTTAGACGTTATGACGTTCAAATGTTAATCTGTGCAGACGTGGCCACGTTTGAACGCTGTTGCAAAAGAGCTATGCTTTTCAGCACAAAACGTCAGAGCTTCAAGTACAAGAAATCCTATGTCTAGGTTCTAAATAGGCCCACTCCTCGTATATTAAGTACCCACAAAGAATGTTCTATGAACTATTATCCATTCTATGTCTAGACTTAGATAAAGATGCCTAAATGTCTTTAGTTCATTGTTCATTCATATAAATCTTTGATTTCTTTTCATAGACCATGTCTGTACCTATGAATCTACCTATTTTAAGAGGCCAACCTCAAAACAAGTTTTGAAAATATTATTACGCAAAGATTTAAAACGGGCAACGCTAACACTTCATAACATTAACTAAAAATTCATTAATAGCAAAACAACAACTCAACTACAAAGTGTTTTAGCTCATGCTGAGCATCATTACAGAATGAAAAGGATGTGAAATCCTAATACCATACATAATGAGAAAAGAACTCAAGTGCAAAAGATACACCCAAGTAACTTCTTAGCATGTACGCCGTATAGACGTTACAACGCCCTGAACCTTACACTTATGCGTAAATAAAAACTAAGTTCGAATAGTAAAATATAGAAGTCTGTTTCCAGATCTTCTTTACAAAACTAGTTCTAAGTTAATGGAGGGATGGTGGGATGATGAAGATGAAGTGATTCTGAAGTTGGTGGAAGAGATGATGCTCTTGAGAGAGGGCTGAGCTGAGCTTTAAATAGCCTCCTTGCTTACGCGTGCTGATGTCACTAACCCACCTACCATATCTGTTTCTTCTATTTTTCCTGACACTGTTCAGAGCTACAGTGCTTCCCGTGCGGCCACCATGGGGAATGTAAAATCTTCTGACTTTTATATCTTTGACTTATCATTGCTTAGCGCGCCAAAATGAAGATCTTTTCACCCTTTTTCTGCTACACTTTAGTAGACGTGGTGAGGGACGTGGTAACGTTCAGCACTGAATTTCCTGCACAAACACAAAAAGCATCAAAACGCTCTCAAGGGCACCAATTGGTGCCTAAATGCACAGATTCATCACTTCATCTATTTATTTACTAAAGACTCAGAAATTACATAAAACTTAATTAAATACTCCTTGTATTACTAGAAAACTTACATGACTTATTCTTTGAATGAGTATAAATAACTCATATAAATATGAGTTATCACACCCCCAAACTTAAGTCATTGCTTGTCCTCAAGCAATCAAGATAACAGCAGAACAAAACATGAAATCAACTACACTAACAGGTTATGCTCTTACTAAATCAATAGATCAAAAATTCATTCTCAAGGGGCTAATTCCTCACACACTCACACACTCACACACCACTTGCATGATTAAATTCCAGATTCATTAAAGCTCAAAGTGAGTGTGTGATCTCTGCATTTAAATCTTCCTCTAGCTAGTTCAGCAACAGTTTTGACTTATGAAAGAGTGGCTTCCCAAATAATGACAGTAAAACATCTTTCAAAACAAAGAATAGGCTAACATTTTCACATAAGACATGGGGGTTCATTTTAAGCATGACAAAGGGTCTTAAGTGGGTGCTAGGACTAGATTAGTGCAACTAATTTATTGACTCACACACGCAAAAAGACTGTAACCCCTTCATTACTGAGCAACTCTCTTTATTTTGCTTCCCTTTGGGAGTTTTTTTTTTTTTTTTTTTTTTTTTTTTTTTTTTTAACATATTTTGGAGTGCTTCAGCATTTGTTTCAGGGTATTACAGGGAACATAGCACACATGTGGATTTTCCACTTATTTGTAGCAACACACTCTTTTTGGTATTTTTGGGGATAGACGTTACAACGTTTATGGGTGGACGTTGCAACGTCTGAACATACTACACAACACACACGGCAGACGTTATAACGTTACGGGTAGACGTTACAACGTTGCACTCACACTACACCTGCACTTAATCATCCTACAGTCTTTGCACCCTGCCTTAGTACAACTTGATTTACCCCCAAACTTAGCTTCTACTGCTATTCTAGGTTTTTAATCAAGTTTTATTTTCACCAAAGTTTACCAAAACTAGCTTCAGCACAAAATATTCCCTAGCTAACTAGATTCTCTCTTAAAAACAGAGTTTGTGTAGGAGCAACAACCAATTCTTTACATCTAATCATGCATAGGTTACTCACACACACATTTTCACTAACCTTAGCCCAAAGAGAATTATTTTCCTGCTTGACAGAGTAAGAACAGAAGCTACTTTTGTATTTGATTTTATGTACAATCACAAACAGAGATTTAAAACATTGAGATCCCCCCCCCCCACACTTAAAGATGAGCAGTATCCTCACTGCTCAAAGAGAAACAGCATTTTGTTTTTTTTTTTTTTTTTTTTTTTCATTTAGGGGGGTTTGTCATACTGAACAGAAAAGAAAAACTACTAAAATTATCATTAAAACTAAAAAAAACTACAACTACTATTGAAATTAAATGTGGGGCTTACTTGTTTGATGCACCAGACCTTAGCCTTCCGCTTTGTCTGGTGGGTACTGCTGCCTGCCCTT
Organism: Oxytropis ochrocephala; assembly: GCA_020916435.1. Taxonomy (NCBI): domain Eukaryota; kingdom Viridiplantae; phylum Streptophyta; class Magnoliopsida; order Fabales; family Fabaceae; genus Oxytropis; species Oxytropis ochrocephala. The sequence goes on from CM037095.1 coordinate 49,978,307, forward strand.
CTCCTTTCTTCTTCTCCTTTTTCTCTTTCTTGACCTTCACTCCTCCTTGCTCAGTGGTGGTGGTTGTTGTTTCATCAGACTCCTTTTCTTTTGTGCTTGCACCCACACTCGCACCAGCAGTGCTTGAGGCTTCAGCAATCCTCTTTTTGGCCTCCTCCCACATTCTCATTGCTAGATCAGCAGGGTTGACTTGCATTGGTTATTCTGGGTATCACCAGGCTTTTTCCACCTGCGGTTCTTTAGACGTCGCCACGTCGATGATGATACTCCAGTTCCAAAGAATCGATCCTCGGGCTTGCTTTAACAAGTGCTCGCTAGCTTCGTGTGGCCTCCTCCCATTGCTTGTCGTGTCGACCTTTTCCAATGCGCCTCACGCTCATTGATGACTGCATTTTCGCAAGCTTGGGCTGCGACCTTTTTCAAAGCAGACGTTACAACGTCTGCGCAGTCGTTTCTTTCGGCAATAGCGGAAGAAGCGGGCGCTTCGTAAACAAAGAGTGGCAACGAATGCACCACTAGTAGCGATGAGCGAGTTGCCTGCAAAGACTTTGACTTTTTCTTTTACCTGGAAGCTTCGCACGAGTGTTGTGGTGGCCGCAACTTCCTCTTTTTCTCCGCTCCCTTGAGCTTGATTTGACTCAGCAGAAATTATCTCGTTGTCTCTTTTCCTTCCAAATGGATTGTATGCGGTCGCGGTTTTGACTCGGTCTTTTGGGGGGAAATGGGTTGGGATTGTGGGTTGCTTTACGTGATTGTTGGCTCGGGCGCGCCGCCACGTCCGCTTCTCAGTGTGATGGTTGTTTTTGAGGTTCAGTTGGGGTAGGGGTGGTTGTGGGATGGTTTGGTCCCGAGCTTTGGATTGTGGAGTATTTGGGGTGTTTTGGTCGTGTGTGGAGGTTCTTGGGGTGAAGGTGGTGGTTGTGGGGATGGTGCTTTGGGGCTAGGTGTTTTGGATTTTCTTGGGCTGGCTCTTTGGTTGATTGAATTGCTTTGGGACTCACTTCCAAATCCTTTCACTCGAACTCCCCTTTTTCTTCCAGGCTCTCTTTCTCTTCTTCTTCACTAATCACTTCCATGCTTACCTTCTTGGATTCCTCTCGCATCACATTCAGAAATATCATCTAAATCATCGTAATTGAAATCTTCCTCACTACTTACCTTCTTTTGTTTCTTTGCTGGGCTTTGCCTCTTTGGTGGGCTTCTTGCTCGCTTTGCTTTTTCCTTCTTCACAGCTCTTCTTTGGATTGTAGACAGGGGCACTTCATCATCTTCTTCTTCTAGCATCCATTCTGGCAATGCAGGCTCTACAATTGCTTTCTTCCCTTTGGACACCTGGGCAAATACCTTCTTTTGCCACTCAAATTACTCCTTAATAAATTTGGCGTGGAATTCGCTTTCCTCCGGGACGTTGTAACGCCCGAGCATCGCAGAACTAGCAAAGACTGCAGACTTCACCCCTAGGCTGAAATTTTGTTGAAAAGGGGCCTTGAGGTTGCTCCCTAAGCTCTGAAGCTTCTATCTCCACTCCTGCCTCCATGCACAGATCAGTTATCATACAAGGGAAGTACAAATAGCCGTCCTTCCTGTTCTTCCATTTGTTAAGCTCACGATTGATCAGCTTCCCAACCTCCACTTTGTCTCTGGACATGATTGCATCGATTACAATCATTCTCTCCTTGTCAACCCATGATGTGTGAGAGGTAGGGATTAAGCAGTGCCTTATGAAATGGAACCAAGTATTGGCTTCATCACAAAGGTATTTCTTCATTATCTTGAACTCGCTCCCATGCTCACCTCTTCTTTCCCAGACAGCACCTTCAACACATATCCTCTCCTTAATGGCATCCATCTCAGCCAATCCATAGTTCTTCTGTTTGGTCTCCACAGCTTTGCCATAGTATCCTAATCCAAAATAGTCATTAATGACCCTTACCCCAAACTTGACTTCCTCTCCTCTTACCTTTGAGACGATGGATGGCTCTCCTTCAGGCCTTTCCACGATTCCCTTGTAGAAATCATGAACCAGAGTAGCAATATACTCTTTTCTGTGCATCACAAATTTACGCCAACCCAACGCTGCGCGACGGCTAAGAGAAAATTAGGATTGGGGTTTTTTGGATCAAACCCCTTTCGGGAAGTAGGGCTTTCTTCTTAGATGGGTTTGGTGTTTTGGGGATGGGGGGTGAGGAGGAACTTAGGTCAATCTGCTTTCCTTTCCTGCAGGATTTGGTGGCGGATTGCTTCACTTTAGTCATGGTTTTGTGAGAAAATGTTTGGAAGGAAATGGGGATTTTCGCAATTTTAGGTTTTCGAGAAAAAGGGAAGGGAGAATTGGGGTTTCAGAGAGAAGGAAACTAGAAAGAGATTTCGGGAGGTGGAATGGTGGTGAGTGGTTAGATTTTTATGGGGAAGAGGTTATGGGAGTTGAGCAATGGAAGAGTGGAGTAATGGAGAAAGTAACCGTTGATTAGACATGCTAAGTGAGGGGATGACGTCGTGGTCGGGTTACCACGCTCGTTTTTGCAGAGGGAAATCATTTACGCCACGTCATTACTTACGCTCTTGACTTAATTTAAACTCGCCTTGGCGCCGTGACGCGCCCACGCCCGGTAAATACTGAGACGTTACGACGTCTACCATCTTTCACTTTTCTTTCAACACTTATTCCTGCAAAACAAAAATTAAAAAGACACAGAAAAATTAAAAAAAATCCTTGGGTTGCCTCCCAAGAGCGCTTGCTTTAAGAGTCTTCAGCCAGACTTTTGTCTCTTTTATTCAGGAATTATTGAAGGACATTTGAATCTTGTCCCTTTCCACATGTTCTCCATGATATTGTTTCACACGTTGGCCATTAACTTTGAATATGGTGTTTGTCTTTTCATCAAATAAATCCACAGCACCATGAGGATAGATCTTCATTAGTTTGAATGGACCTGACCATCTTGACTTCAACTTTCCTGGAAACAGCTTAAGCCTTGAATTAAATAGCAATACCTGTTGTCCTTCTGCTAGCTCTCTCCTTTGAATTCTTTGATCGTGCCACTTCTTGGTTTTTTCTTTATACATTGCAGAGCTCTCATAGGCATGGTGTCTAAACTCTTCTAGCTCATTCAATTGTAACAATCTTGCCTCACCAGCCTTTGTATGATCCAAATTTATTTGTTTTATTGCCCAATAAGCTTTATGTTGGAGTTCAATTGGCAGGTGACAAGCCTTCCCATAAACTAGCTTGTACGGAGACATGCCCAATGGTGTTTTGTATGCTGTTCTGTAGGCCCAAAGTGCATCATCCAAGTGTAATGACCACTCCTTTATGTTGGGACCAACCATCTTCTCAAGTATTCTTTTGATCTCCCTGTTGGATATTTCAGCTTGGCCACTGGTTTGGGGGTGATAAGCTGTAGCAATTCTGTGTTTTACTCCATATTTAGCCAAGAGGTTCTCAATTAGCTTATTGCAAAAATGAGAGCCTTCATCACTGATTATGGCTCTTGGAGTACCAAATCTTGTGAATATATTCTTTTTCGGGGAACTTGCTAATGATTTGGCTTCATTGTTTGGTAATGCCAACGCTTCAACCCATTTTGACACGTAATCCACAAACTACGTAATGTAGAGATTTCCATGGGACATAGGAAATGGTCCCATGAAGTCCATTCCCATACATCAAACAACTCTACTTCCGAATGTTTGTGAGTGGCATCTCTTGCTTGCTTGATATGTTTCTGTTCTTTGGCACTTGTCACATCTCCTAACTTGACTCATGTGCATCTCTCGAATAATGTTGGCCAATAGTAGCTGATTGTAGGACCTTTGCAAATTGCTTTAGTACCTCCAAAATGTCCACCATAAGTGTCTTTGAATGACATTGTTGCAAACATGGGGTTGCTCTTCTTCCTCAAGAAGGCATCTTCTTAGTAATCGATCCGACACAATTTGTACAGATATGGTTCATCCTAAATAATGCTTTATAGTGTGGAAGAACCTTTTCTTCTGGCGATAGTTGAATCCTACGAGCACAATTTTGCTAACAAGGAAGTTAACTATGTCAAGATACCATGGGAGCAAGAGTATCGACGTTATGACGTTTGACGAAAGTGTCATAGACGTGGCCACGTCTGCAGCTACTGAGGCTACTAACAATAGTCTCTCATCAGGAAATTTTTCTTGTATATCTTCTTCACCTGTACCTGCATCAACATTCTCAAGCCTAGAAAGATGATCAGCAACTTGGTTCTCCACCCCCTTTTTGTCACGAATTTCCAAGTCAAATTCTTGGAGGAGGAGAACCCATCTAATAAGTCTTGGCTTTGCATCTTTTTTAGAAATTAAGTACTTAATGGCTGAATGATCAGTAAAAACAATAACTTTTGTACCAACTAAGTAAGATCTGAACTTATCAAATGCAAATACAACAGCCAAAAGTTCTTTTTCAGTCATAGTATAATTCAATTGGGCATCATCTAAGGTTTTACTGGCATAATAAATATAATGAAAAATTTTTCCATACCTTTGCCCTAATACAGCTCCCACGGCATAATCACTTGCATCACACATCAACTCAAATGGCTTGGACCAATCTGGAGTGACTATTACTGGAGCTGTTACCAAGGCAGTCTTCAGTTTGTTGAAAGCTTCATGACACTGCTCATCAAAATTGAAGACGTGGTCACGTTGCAACAAATGCATACAAGGGCTTTGAAATCTTTGAGAAATCCTTGATGAATCTTCTCAGAAAACCCGCATGTCCTAAGAAACTTCGACTCCTTTGATAGTTGAGGGTGGAGGTAGCTTGTCAATAACATCAATCTTTGCTCTGTCCACCTCTAAACCTTTCTTTGAGATTCTGTGTCCCAACACTATTCCTTCTTGTACCATGAAATGGCATTTTTCCCAATTGAGCACTAGGTTGGTTTCTTCACACCTTATCGTAACTCCTTCCAAATTATCGGGCATCCTTTGTACGAATCTCCATAGGCGAGAAATCGTCCATAAAAACTTCCATGGAGTTCTCAATGAAATCAGAAAATAAGGCCATCATGCACCCTACGAAATGTTGCAGGAGCATTACACAGCCCAAATGGCATCCTTCTGAAAGCAAAGGTACCATAGGGACAAGTGAATGTTGTCTTCTCTTGATCTTCAGGTGCTATGGCTATCTGGTTGTAACCTGAATAACCATCAAGGAAACAGTAGAAATCTTTCCTGCGAGCACATCTAGCATTTGATCAATGAATGGAAGAGGAAATGATCCTTCTTAGTTGCTTTGTTTAACTTTACGTAATCCATGCATATCCTCCAACCTTTCATCGTCCTTGTTGGAATTAGCTCATCTTTTTCATTTTGTATTACAAGTAACCCCTCCTTTCTTGGGTACACACCGAATGGACTTACCCAGAGCTATCACCGATAGGGTAGATGATTCCCGCATCCAACCATTTGATGATTTCTTTCTTCACCACCTCCTTCATTATGGGGTTCAATCTCCTCTCGCCTTCAATGCTATTCTTGGCATTCTCTTCCAAGACTATTCTATGCATGCAGATTGTGGGACTCGATACCTTTGATGTCCGCCATTTGCCAACCAATTGCCTTTTATGTCTCTTCAAGGTAATAATGAGATCATCTTCCCGCTCTTGAGTGAGCTTGGAAGAAATGATCACCGGTAGAGAATCATTTTCCCTAAAAAGACATACTTCAAATGATCGGGTAACACCTTTAATTCTAAGGTGGGTGGCTCTTTAATGGAGGCACATTCTTCTTCGATTTGACTCCTCTTGCCCTAAAGATTCATACCTCTTTGTCCATGACTTTGGTGCAGGGGGCTCGAGGCGTGGCCACGTGCTCGCAATGACGTTACAACGTCTAGAGGAACAACTTCTTACGCTAACAACTCTTGTATTTCATTATTCCCGTAAGCTTCTCCGGATGATTATTGTCCTTGTTGAAGCGCTTTTGGACCATATGATCAATGGCAACCACATAAGAACACTCCTCGTATTTGGTTCCGGATACTTAAGTGCATTGAGGACGTTGAACTTGACTTCTTGGTCGTTGACTCTCATGATTAATTCTCCTTTCGCACATCTATGATTGTCCTTCCGGTAGCTAAGAATGGTCTCCTGAATGATGGGAACTTCTTTATCCGCATCAAAATCCAAAATAACAAAATCCACTTTGGAAACACAAACTTGTCAACTTTAATCAAAACATCTTCTAATATGCCTTCGGGATAAACTCGCTTTTATCACTAAAGTTAAGCTTAAAGAAGTAGGCTGGCGTTCCTATACCAAGTTTGTCATAAATGGACTTGGGCATCAAGTTGATACTTGCTCCCAAGTCACATAATGCTTTGCCAATGTAAAAATCTCCAATGGAGCATGGTATAGTAAAGTCGCGGGATCCTTGAGTTTTCTAGGGAGTTTATTACGCATAATTAAGCTACATTCTTGATTAAAGCAACAGATTTCAAACTCCCTAGCCTTCTCCTTTTGGTGATGATGTCTTTCAAGAACTTGGCATAATTTGGCATCTGTTGTAAAGCATCAACCAAAGGAAGGTTGATGTGTAATCGCTTTAACATTTCCATGAACTTCTTTGAATCGCTTATCTTCACGAGCCTTCTTCAATCTTTGAGGGTATGGTGGAGGAGGATACTCGTGTACAAGCCTAGGTACGATCTTGATTCTGGTTCAAAATTAGACGTTGTAACGTCTGGACTATCCTTCACACCACTTGTGCTTGCTTCTTTCCCTTTCTTTTTCTCTTTCTCTGGTGCTTCTTTTTGCTTCTCCTGTAATTCTTCTTCCACAGGCATAGTTGGTTCAGGATATTCAGTACCACTTCTTAAAGAAATTGCATTTACCTGACCATTTACCCCATTATTACCATTAGGGGTTGATGATGATGGTGTTTCTGTTGTAGAAGGAAGAGATCCATTCTGTCTTTGAGTGAGGGCTGAAGCTATCTGTCCAATTTGATTTTCCAGAGTTTTGATTGAAGACTCATGAGTTTGCAAAGTAGTCTTACAATCACTTATGAAGCTTTTCATCATGGCCTCCAAGTTGCTGTTGTTGTTGTTCTGCACATATTGCCTCTGTTGTTGAGGAGGGAATCTCGGTGGTATGCGGCAGAGCGATATTGCTTTGGCATTCAATGCATTGTTGTTTCTCCAACTGAAATTTGGATGATTTCTCCGATTTGAATTGTAGGAATTGGAATAGGACCATTTCCTTTGTTACGAGAGACAAAGTTTACTGATTGAGGGTTGTAGAGGGCACTCCTCATACACATGCCCTTCCTCACAATAAACACACACTATTCCACGGATGGGTAGGTTCAAGCTCGCTGCAATGATCCGCTTCTCGACGTGGCCACGTTTGAAGTACTCAGAGTTTTGATCATGTTGGTCAAGGTAGCCACTTGAGCAAAAAGAGCAGTAACTTCACTTATCTCATGAACACCTGCCTTCTTCCCAGGAGTAAATCTATCTGATGGCCAATGAGAGTTGTGGGTGGCTATTTCATCAATGAGCTTGCATGCCTCAGAAAAGGACATGTTGAGAATGACACCACCGATGAAGCATCAAGTATCAATCTTGTAATGATCTAGGCCATTATAAAACGTTTCCATTTGGATCACCACAGGAATGCCATGGTGAGGGCACATTCTTAGTAATTCCTTCCACCTCTCCCAAGCTTCAAATAATGATTCCCCTTCCCTTTGTTTGAAGGATGTGATATCATTTCTTAGCTTAGCATTTTTGTTGGGAGGGAAGTATTTGGCAAGAAACTTCTCAGCTAGCTCATCCCAAGTGTGAATGGAATTTGGTTCTAAGGAGTTTAGCCAATTTTTAGCCTTATCCTTGAGTGAGTATGGGAAGAGCTTCAATCTAAAGGCATCCTCCGAGACTCGGGAATGATAAAGTTCTTTGCACACATCCGTAAATTGTCTCGGTGAGAATATGGATCTTCTTGAGGAAACCTCCAAATTGACTGCGATCCGCAACATTTGGAACATCATTGGTTTGAACTCAAAGTGACCGATCACGAAGGGTTGGTCTAGCAATGCCCGCTTGTAAATGAACAGGTTAAGCCGCGGCATAGTCACGCATAGGCCTATCCCCGTCATTGACCATGTCTTGTGGTCTGCATTGATGAGTTCTTTGCCTTTGGTAATGTTCATCATCAACAACTATTGTTTCAGATGAGTTTGTGGCCCAAGACCTTGTCCCTCGACTCCTCTTGGTGTATGTCCACCTCTAGAACAGGTGTTATGCTCGGACATGGTTGGGTGTTGCTCTTGTTCTTTCTTTGTCTTCTTCTTAACCTTTGTTGTCTCCTTAGTTGCCTAAAAGTTCTTTCGAGTTGGATCAAACTCAGTTGATTCACTACTTGGTTCAGTTGAACTAGAGCTTGAGTTGGAACTAAGCATACGCTGTAACGTCTACCTGTTCAAACACAGAAGTAGCAAACAACGGAGTAAAATCCTTTCAACTTGTGCTTAAATACTTTTGAACAATAAAAGTTTTACAATCCCCCCGGCAACGGCGCCAAAAACTTGTTCGCGTTTGTGTAATAGTATAGATTTTCGCAATTATAGTGCAAGTATACACATCGTACAAGTAATAAAGTGGATTAGAGTAAGAGATCGTTCCCACGAGGATTGATAAGCTTTCAAAGTTCAAGTTTCAAAACACAAGAGAATCAAGTGACAAATCGACAATAAGAGTTGGTTTTAAAGCTAAAGATTTAAACAAAACAAGGAAATAAAAGTTGGTTGTGAATATGGATGAGAGATGAGTTGAGTTGTTGCATGCGATTAAATCCTTCCTAGCGGACGTCATAACGTTTAGGCGTTATGACGTTCAAATGTTAACTGCGCGACGTGGCCGCGTTTGAACGCTGTTGCAAAAGAGCTATGCTTTTCAAAGACAAAGCGTCGAGCTTCAAGTACAAGAAATCCTATGTCTAGGTTCTAAATAGGCCCACTCACGTATATTAAGTACCCACAAGAATGTTCTATGAACTATTATCCATTCTATGTCTAGACTTAGATAAAGATGCCTAAATGTCTTTAGTTCATTGTTCATTCATATAAATCTTTGATTTCTTTTCATAGACCATGTCTGTACCTATGAATCTACCTATTTTAAGAGGCCAACCTCAAAACAAGTTTTGAAAATATTATTACGCAAAGATTTAAAACGGGCAACGCTAACACTTCATAACATTAACTAAAAATTCATTAATAGCAAAACAACAACTCAACTACAAAGTGTTTTAGCTCATGCTGAGCATCATTACAGAATGAAAAGGATGTGAAATCCTAATACCATACATAACAAAAAAGAACTCAAGTGCAAAAGATACACCCAAGTAACTTCTTAGCATGTACGCTGTATAGACGTTACAACGTCTGAACCTTACACTTATGCAGAAATAAAAACTAAGTTCAGAATAGTAAAATATAGAAGTCTGTTTCCAGATCTTCTTTACAAAACTAGTTCTAAGTTAATGGAGGGATGGTGGGATGATGAAGATGAAGTGATTCTGAAGTTGGTGGAAGAGATGATGCTCTTGAGAGAGGGCTGAGCTGAGCTTTAAATAGCCTCCTTGCTTACGCGTGCTGATGTCACTAACCCACCTACCATATCTGTTTCTTCTATTTTTCCTGACACTGTTCAGAGCTACAGTGCTTCTGTGCGTCAGCTCATGGGGAACAGAAAATCTTCTGACTTTTATATCTTTGACTTATCATTGCTTAGCGCGCCAAAATGAAGATCTTTTCACCCTTTTTCTGCTACACTTTAGTAGACGTGGTGAGGGACGTGGTAACGTCAAAGATCGAATTTCTGCACAAACACAAAAAGCATCAAAACGCTCTCTCAAGGCACCAATTGGTGCCTAAATGCACAGATTCATCACTTCATCTATTTATTTACTAAAGACTCAGAAATTACATAAAACTTAATTAAATACTCCTTGTATTACTAGAAAACTTACATGACTTATTCTTTGAATGAGTATAAATAACTCATATAAATATGAGTTATCAGTAATCATCTCGGATAGTCAAATCTAGATTCGGTAGGATGCACACAAAAGAAACGTCCAATTAGAATCAAATAACAGTTGTGTTACAACTTTGTGTGTTTATACGAAAAAATTAGGAACCTAATTCTTTGGTTAATGTGGTAGCAATATCTTATTTCGACTATTTGAAATGCCCTTCTCTCCGAAAATTCCATTTTATCCTTCCAATAACACAAGTAGTGGAACAATCATAAACCATAGATTTATGTAAAAAACATTTCTGTTGAAGTGGTTGTGTAAAGTCAGATAAGTGTGTTTGGTTCCACGTTGGCTGAAAAATGATTATTATTGAGTTGATTTTAATTAAGGCAGAGTTGAACGTAAAGTGAATCAAATTTGAATATATTTATGTAAAATTGTTATAATTAACAATTATTGTTTTGATGTTTGTATGAACCTAAAAATAAAGAGGTTCTCATTAGAACGGAAATGGCCACAAAAATTGTTTGAAAAGAAAATATTGAATATAAAGATCTTGAAGCTAGATTTAGTATCTATACTCAATTTTGCACTTAAAATGTATTACGTACCACCCGACCAAAAATTCTCAAAAACCTATCTCTGACTGATTATACAAAATTTCATTTTCTTTTTCATTTTTTTTTGTTAACAAAACTCATAGAAGTTAAAAAAAATAGTTTTATTTCTTTGCTTTTTGTTTTTGAAAGTCTTACAAGGGAACACAATTTTTTTTGAATAAAATAATAATATAGGTATGTTTTTTTTTTTGGAATTAACAAGACCACTCCCCTACTCCTATGTATCTCCAAATGCAAGGAAAAATAATATATTTTTAATATTTCTTGTGCCTTTGTTTCTTCTTTTAATGTAACCTAAATCTAAAAATCTTAAATTCTAATTATAATAAAACTAACTTTGAGTAGGTCATGGAAGTGAGAGAGAGAGAGAGAGAGAGAGAGAGAGAAAGAGACAAGGAGAGACAGACATATCCAGAACGTTATTTTTTTGAATGTGGCAATCACAAATTAGGCCCTGCTTTACTTAAACATCATTATCAAGGGAATATTATTTAATTAATATTTATAATTTTTTGTATTCATTACATTGTCTGATTTTACAAATTTAAAAAAATTGTTAAATATAATCGTCTAGACTCTTGTACATCACATGTTCGTTTCATTTTTGTCTTCCTGCATTTGCTTTCTAATCCATTATATTTATTTCTTTTTTTTTCGTAAAAAATGAAAGATTTGCGCTCTCTCTCATTACTTTAAAAAATTTCATTTTTTCTTTTTTATTGCAACACGTTTATTTATTTTATGGATTTCCTTAGGATTCTTTTTTTTGTCGATCATAATAAATGTGTTCAACATTTAACCTTGGCCAAATTTAATTCTTTTTATAAAATTGATTTAAATTAGATTTTTTCCTTTTTCTTTATTGATTACAACACGTTTGTTTAATTTAATCATTTCTTATAGTTTCTTATATTAAATGCATTCAATGGTTTGACTATGTCAAAGTTTAATAATATCCTTTTGCTAGTTATCTAATGTCTTTTATATATCTTTTATTATTAAATATATATTCGTCTTTTACAAATAACTTAGTAGAAAAGAAATCAAAAACTAAAAAGAGTAGTCTATTCTTCCCTCAATAATTTTTTTTCTCTTGTTGACTAAATAAAGAGTACGAAGAATAAATATTAAATAATTGACATTGTATAACTTGAAACACTATATATACCCCACTACATAGAACAAAAGAAAATGCAAATAGGAACCTGAAAAACAGTAAGAGTGCATGTATTTTTGCATCACACGCCTTGCTATCGGGTAGAATTGTTTGTTATTGTTTTCTCTCACAAAGAGTATTATATACCATTGAAGATGAATTTTGATCGAATCAACGAGCACCTTATAAGCTCAAAACGAGTTTTTATTTTGGTATTATAAGGTGATTTGTTGATTTGATTGAAATTTGATATTTCACGAGCAAGTATGAAACCTCTACAACAGTGATCACCTATATTTTTTTCAGATTTATTGAGTTGTTAGTGACTCTTAATCCTCAAACTTTAATTTTTCTTTGTCAAGGTATAAGATTTGTTTTGGCCGGCCAAAAGTTTCACACTTAAGGAATATGTACAAGTTATTTATTTTTTATAATGGAAAAATTGCAATTTAGATACTTGATTTTATGGTGATACTTCAATCTTATTGTAATAGTTAGAAAAAAATTGGGGGTGGTCGTGTGCTTTTCTTTGAAAAAGTATTCTCATGTAAAGGATTTTATACCGAGATCCAAATTTGAATCGATAAAAAACACTACGGTTTCATGTAGTAATCATCTCGGATAGTCAAATCTAGATTCGGTAGGATGCACACAAAAGAAACGTCCAATTAGAATCAAATAACAGTTGTGTTACAACTTTGTGTGTTTATACGAAAAAATTAGGAACCTAATTCTTTGGTTAATGTGATAGCAATATCTTATTTCGACTATTTGAAATCACTAGTGCAGAAAAGGGATTTAAAGTCAGACAAATTGGACATTTAAAGTCACGCGTCAGCGTGACTTCTATTAAGGCGACTTCGTATGTCAGGAGATTTAAAGTCGCGCGAGTGCCTGACTTCATAAGTTTGTTTCTAAGTCAGACTTTTAACCGCCTGACTTTAATTCCTTGTGTTCTCTCTAGACCAACCTCTGTGGATAGCTTTTAAAGTCACGCGCCAGACTTTAAAGATGTTTTTAAGTCAGGCGTTTTAAATGCTTGACTTTAAAAGTTATGTTTTTAAGACATACATTTTAAATGCTTGACTTCAAAAGTGTTTATTTAAGTTTTAATTCTTTTTAGCTTTTGAGTGATCCCTCGTGCATATACTAATTTGGCCCCTCATCAAATTCATTAAATCTAGCAATACATATTCTATATAAAATAAATGTATTATATTTTGCTCAAAAAATATCATTAGCAAACTAAAAATATCACAAACATACAAATTCAAAGCTAACACTACTTTTTGTTCCAAACCATAAATGGAACCAATTAACCATAACAAAAAAAAAAGCATAAATATGAGAACGCTTGCACCTTACTACATGGGTGGCATTTAGCTTATTTTTTCACAATACTCAAATCCATTTGCAGCCAACAATCAGCAAGGATCAATCTATTGAACAAGAAATAAATAGCAACAGAAATCATTGCAAAATACACTTCGCCTTTTACAATAAAACGATCCAATGCCAATATTCCTTGGACAGACGATTGGCAGACATCCACTTTCTATCCATAATGTCCCAATATCTATAATAAATTCGGATAAGAGAATTTACAATTTTATTGAAGCTAAGACATTCAATCAACTAGCTAGCTAGTTTCAACTAAACAAATCAAAGACTTTGATGTCTTCTATATAGTCATTAATTCTTCATAGAAAATAAACAAAAGAACAAAAAAAGTACCCGAACAAGTGGAAGCAACAACGACAAATATCCAACCTGGTTGTGAACAACGATCGCGAAGCTCAGACAAAAAAACTCCCAAAACCTAACAAACAATTTGCATATTCGATTTAGGCATATTTGATTTTACTAATATAGATGACACACACTTTGCTTAAAAACTCTATCATTTGAGAATCAAAATCTCAACAAAACCAAGCAACAAACACATATCAACTAATTTCTCTCCTATCAAACACATTCAACTAATTTTACACATATCAAACACATACAAATACATTCAACATATTCCTCTCTTATCAAATATTTTTTTTTCACACATTCAACATATTCCAATCAAACTACATATTCATCTCCAACCTAACAAAAAACCTAAAAAACAAAAAACAAAAAACAAAATAGAGAACTAACCTTTGAGAGAAGATGAGGACAAGCAATGAGGACTATGGGTGCTAGAGAGAACGAGAATGAGGGAAAGTTGAGAGAGGAAGAGAGAACGAGAATGAGGTTTATGGGTTTATGGGTTTATGGGTTTATGGGTTTGTGGGTTTGGGGGATTGTGGGTTTGGGGGATTGTGGGTGGTGCTAGGGAGAACGAGAATGAGGGAAAGTTGAGAGAGGAAGAGCTAATGAGAGTGAGGGAGAGAAGAGAACCGTGAGAGAGGTTTGTGGGTTTTTGGGTGTGGAGAAGAGAAGAGAACGTACGCAGAGAGAGAGAGGAGCGCGAATGGAAATGAGAAAAAGAGAGAAAAGCGAGCGGGCAAAAAAATTTTATTGAAGCAATACTCAGCGTTTTTAAAGAAACGCTGAGTATATGGATGACGAGAAAGGGTAATACTCAGCGTTTTTAAAGAAACGCTGAGTATATGGATGACGAGAAAGGGGAATATTCAGCGTTTGTGTAAAAAACGCTGATTATATGTGAGAACGAGCAACAAGATGCGCAGCGTTTTTAAACAAACGCTGAATATTTCCCTTTCTCGTCATCCATATACTCAGCGTTTCTTTAAAAACGCTGAGTATTACCCTTTCGTCATCCATATACTCAGCGTTTCTTTAAAAACGCCGAGTATTACCTCCCTCTCGTCATCCAAATACGCATGGCGTTTTCCAAAAAACGCTGAATATTCCCTATGCTTTTTCATCTATAGGTGGCGTTTATTAAAAAACGCTGCTTATGGTGGCGCTCTTTTTTAGCCAATCTGGCGTAGTGAATCCAATAATATAATCGAACCACACTAATAAGAAACCAAAATTCGATGAAAAGTGAAAAAAATTGTACAACACATACTTTGTTGAAATCCTCAAATTCCAAAACCAAACATAGTCCTTATCCTTCCAAAAATATGATCCCTCCATCCCCTCTCTGTATTCTCCACCACAGTCGCATTCCCAAATCTGCATTTTCAAATTCAATTTCAATCATTCACCTCAATAGCTATATTCCCCATATCAAAATCAAAATAATTAAACACTTACCTATCCTCTTGGTACATCGATGCGTGTAAGCTTCACAACTATTACTCCCGATTTCTGGTTCCTCAAACACAATCCTCACTGCATAAATTCACAACTATTTAGTATCAAATACTTCACTCACATCTCATTCCAAAATTAAAAACAATAAGACTTAATTTATATCCAACTTCAGTGTAAACATCTTTACACATAAATCTCAAAGAAAAGGACGCAATACCGTTGATTGCAATCCATCCGGCCAATTTCCAAATCTCCATCTCTGCACAATCAATTTCCCTTCTTCCAACTCCAAATTCAACCTGATTCTGAGAACCATCAAAAATACTAAACTCTCCATCAACTTCCTTACTAATTCTCGCATTACTTTGAGTAAAACCCTTCCATCTATTCTCATCCAATAGAATCTCAAACAAATCTTTCGCTCTACAATTAAACTTCTCTGTCAAACTAATCGTTTTAAACCATAGCAAACTAAAAAGTAGTGTTAGCTAAAACAAACAAAGAATGAAAAAGTAAAGATAGGAAAAGTAAAGATAGAAACAAACATCTGGCTCAACTACATGGAGCAAGTATAGGAAATAACTATGATCTATGTTACCAATCTTTTCCTTGTTCGATCGAAAGAAAAGAATAAAAATGTGTAAATAAACGTGAAACCAAAAGAACTTCCCCATATTTAGAGAATCAGAAAGCAGATTGCTCTGCAAGCCATATATACATACAAGAGATGTGAAGAAAGAAGAAAAATTCGGTTTCAACCCAACCTCTCATCTTGAGACATACAACCAAGTAAAGCAGACCTCTAATCGGTCAAAGTCTATTCCAAACATGCCTATAACACATTCTTTGTGAATTAGAATGCAACAGGATAAATGTTTTTCTAAAGAATTGTTGAGCAGAAAGAAATATTTGAGCAAAGTAAAGGGGATAATTGCTTGAGTAAAAATAAACGGACTTGATAAATCGAAACAAACAATGTAATTACATCACGATCACACACAAAGAACACATAAATATGAGCAGGTTATTGCAAACCAAACAAATAAACAAAGAATTGAGATCGATTATGGATAACCTGTTTAGCCATTGCACATGCTTTGTCGATTGGTTGAGAATTTCATAGTAGAAGACAGAGAGAAGTTAAGAGCCAAACCCAATCTTATAGGATGAGTAGATGGAAGATGCGCTTGAGCAATATCCTTCAAGATTCACACACACACACACACACAAAATTAATATCAACAATTAAATCAAATCATTTTTCTTTCAGACAAAAAAGAGTAATTGAATTGAAAAGGTATGGACTGAAACCTTCCATGATCATTCAAGCATGTTTGAAATTCCAAAGTCAACAAATTATAACACTGAAAGAAGTAGTAATTCAAAACATACTTTGAAAGAAAGATCATGTTCAAATGATAGTAAGTCCTCATCCATTGGCACCATATTCAAGGGATACTCCCCTATAGTTCTAGCATCTAATAAATAACAAAGAAACTAATTCTATCAACTAATAAATATATAATTTATGTGCTACATCAGCATCAGAAAAGATGAAGCTGAATATAGGAAAATAGTACCATGGTTTTAAGGCAGTCCCAGTTATCAAGAAGTGGTAGCTCAGCAGGCCTAACAGCTTTGAGAACTTCTATACCCTTTTCAAGGCCAAATAAGAGCTGCCCAATAAGTTCGTCGCTGCTATCTATATGCACTATGTGAGATATTGCTTCCAGAACTTGTTTCTCAGCTGCATTTTTCCTTGGAGAACCCTCAGGAGCTTTGCGGAACTGAGAATTAGCAGTAACAATGAAGTCAAGAAAAAATATAATAATCAAGATAAAATAGAATTAGCAGCAACAATGAACCAAACACGCAAAATTTAAAATACTCAAATACTTGGAACATTTGGCAATAGTATCCACCACAACTTACACTTCTAGTCTCCATATTCAGAATTATTAATTTTAGCGAACTATATGGTATGTTAGCATTACCAAATATCCACATTGGTTGTCACTGATATCCTCCAATCATCATTAATTTTAAGCCATGAGATTTAGCTTCTCTTTGATAATGAATATAACCAACTATATACATATACCAAAAAATTAAATTTGTAGTATCATCAGCTTCTATTGTTTCGACTAATTCATACAAGCTACATTCATCATTCAATTCATTGGCGGAATTTGAAGTGGTATCATCAGGTTTTATTGTTACTGCTATTTCAGAAGTGGTGAAGAACTATAGACTTATTGTTCATAGTTTTGTTATACCTCCAAACTTCCTCAAGCATCTTAGTAGGATTTTCTCAGGAATTGTTTCTGCACTAGAACAAAAATATGCAGAAGTGTTGGTCTTTTATAAGCTTGAAACTGAAGCATCAGAGGAAAGTAGGTGTGTAACTGTTGCACAAGGCAAGACACTTAAATTGCGCATGTTGTGTACATGTAGTGATGAAGAATGCCACAAGATTGTGTTTAAGTTTAGTGTAAATACCATAAAACACAATCAAAATTGCTATTGATGAAATATAATTGAATTTAAGGAGAGCATAGTTTCCTCAGCAGCAGATTTTCTTTCATCACCAATTTTAAATTCAGCCATATACCTATGATAATCACCTTTCATTTTGAAATAAAAAACCTTGGATTCACTTGAAGATGCAGAAGGAATGAGATTAGAGTCCAACAAGTTGAGTATTCGACACAAACATGAGAGAGTTGGTTTCTCAAAGAATTGTTAAGGTAATCTTGATCTAAAAGATGCGACCTCTCAAACACCGAACTCAAGCAATTTATGAGAAAAATGATTAAGAAATTATTCAAGAGATGAATTAAACTAAACCTAAATCAATCAAAATCAAGAAAGGGGGAAATCATTCAAAAACTAAAATCAAGCCAGATTAGGGTTCAAACTTTACAAGAAATTCGATGTAAGCGGATCCACCGTGATCCCGAAACTATGCGATCTTGCGAGTCCGGCGACCATTCCACACGATCCCACCCTCGTCGTTCATTTTCAGATTCTCCTTGCCACGAATGATTGTTGAAACCCTAAATTGGTTGAAACATTGATTAACAATAAAGCAAAGAGGAGATGAGTGGGAGAGGAGAGAGCGATGGGGAGAGTGAGACAGAGAGAGAGCGATGGGGATGGTGAAGAAGAAATGAATAGGAGAGGAGAGGGGGAGAGTGAGACAGAGAGAGAGCAATGGGGATGGTGAAGAAGAAATGAATAGGAGAGGAGAACGCGTTCTAGAGAGCGTTAGTTTTAGGTTTCTATTATTTAAGACTTTTGAAGTCACGCGATATACTAGTCTGTCTTAGATTGTTAAAAGTGTAATACTTTTGAAGTCACGCGATATATCAACTTGTCTTAGATTGTTAAAAGTTTTCACTTTTGAAGTCAGGCCGGTTTACGCTTGACTTAAACACACGCGCCTCTACGTATCAAGTCAGGCATCTGAGCGTGTGACTTTAAATGTCTAATTCTTTTCCTGATTTTGCACTAGTGAATGCCCTTCTCTCTGAAAATTCCATTTTATCCTTCCAATAACACAAGTAGTGGAACAATCATAAACCATAGATTTATGTAAAAAACATTTCTGTTGAAGTGGTTGTGTAAAGTCAGATAAGTGTGTTTGGTTCCACGTTGGCTGAAAAATGATTATTATTGAGTTGATTTTAATTAAGGCAGAGTTGAACGTAAAGTGAATCAAATTTGAATATATTTATGTAAAATTGTTATAATTAACAATTATTGTTTTGATGTTTGTATGAACCTAAAAATAAAGAGGTTCTTCATTAGAACGGAAATGGCCACAAAAATTGTTTGAAAAGAAAATATTGAATATAAAGATCTTGAAGCTAGACTTAGTATCTATACTCAATTATGCACTTAAAATGTATTACGTACCACCCGACTGAAAATTCTCAAAAACCTATCTCTGACTGATTATAATCATTTTCTTTTTCATTTTTTTGTTAACAAAACTCATAGAAGTTAAAAAAAATAGTTTTATTTCTTTGCTTTTTGTTTTTGAAAGTCTTACAAGGGAACACAATTTTTTTTGAATAAAATAATAATATAGGTTTTTTTTTTTTTTTTTGGAATTAACAAGACCACTCCCCTACTCCTATGTATCTCCAAATGCAAGGAAAAATAATATATTTTTAATATTTCTTGTGTCTTTGTTTCTTCTTTTAATGTAACCTGAATCTAAAAATCTTAAAATCTAATTATCATAAAACTAACTTTGAGTAGGTCATGGAAGTGAGAGAGAGAGAGAGAGAAAGAGACAAGGAGAGACAGACATATCCATAACGTTATTTTTTGAATGTGGCAATCACAAATTAAGTTCTGCTTTACTTAAACATCATTATCAAGGGAATATTATTTAATTAATATTTATAATTTTTTGTATTCATTACATTGTCTGATTTTACAAATTTAAAAAAATTGTTAAATATAATCGTCTAGACTCTTGTACATCACATGTTCGTTTCATTTATGTCTTCCTGCATTTGCTTTCTAATCCATTATATTTATTTCTTTTTTTTTTGTAAAAAATGAAAGATTTGCGCTCTCTCTCATTACTTTAAAAAATTTCATTTTTTCTTTTTTTATTGCAACACATTTATTTATTTTATGGATTTCCTTAGGATTCTTTTTTTTGTCGATCATAATAAATGTGTTCAACATTTAACCTTGGCCAAATTTAATTATTTTTATAAAATTGATTTAAATTAGATTTTTTCCTTTTTCTTTATTGATTACAACACGTTTGTTTAATTTAATCATTTCTTATAGTTTCTTATATTAAATGCATTCAATGGTTTGACTATGTCAAAGTTTAATAATATCCTTTTTGCTAGTTATCTAATGTCGTTTATATATCTTTTATTATTAAATAGATATTCGTCTTTTACAAATAACTTAGTAGAAAAGAAATCAAAAACTAAAAAGAGTAGTCTATTCTTCCCTCAATAATATTTTTTCTCTTGTTGACTAAATAAAGAGTACGAAGAATAAATATTAAATAATTGACATTGTATAACTTGAAACACTATATATACCCCACTACATAGAACAAAAGAAAATGCAAATAGGAACTCAAAAAAAAGCAGAAGAGTGCATGTATTTTTGCATCACACGCCTTGCTATCGGGTAGAATTGTTTGTTATTGTTTTCTCTCACAAAGAGTATTATATACCATTGAAGATGAATTTCGATCGAATCAACGAGCACCTTATAAGCTCAAAACGAGTTTTTGTTTTGGTATTATAAGGTGATTTTTGATTTGATTGAAATTTGATATTTCACGAGCAAGTATGAAACCTCTACAACAGTGATCACCTATATTTTTTTCAGATTTATTGAGTTGTTAGTGACTCTTAATCCTCAAACTTTAATTTTTCTTTGTCAAGGTATAAGATTTGTTTTGGCCGGCCAAAAGTTTCACACTTAAGGAATATGTACAAGTTATTTATTTTTTATAATGGAAAAATTGCAATTTAGATACTTGATTTTATGGTGATACTTCAATCTTATTGTAATAGTTAGAAAAAAATTGGGGGTGGTCGTGTGCTTTCCTTTGAAAAAGTATTCTCATGTAAAGGATTTTATGCCGAGATCCAAATTTGAATCGATAAAAAACACTACGGTTTCATGTAGTAATCATCTCGGATCGTCAAATCTAGATTCGGTAGGATGCACACAAAAGAAACGTCCAATTAGAATCAAATAACAGTTGTGTTACAACTTTGTGTGTTTATACGAAAAAATTAGGAACCTAATTCTTTGGTTAATGTGGTAGCAATATCTTATTTCGACTATTTGAAATGTCCTTCTCTCTAAAAATTCCGTTTTATCCTTCCAATAACACAAGTAGTGGAACAATCATAAACCATAGATTTATGTAAAAAACATTTCTGTTGAAGTGGTTGTGTAAAGTCAGATAAGTGTGTTTGGTTCCACGTTGGCTGAAAAATGATTATTATTGAGTTGATTTTAATTAAGGCGAGTTGAGCGTAAAGTGAATCAAATTTGAATATATTTATGTAAAATTGTTATAATTAATGATTATTGTTTTGATGTTTGTATGAACCTAAAAATAAAGAGGTTCTTCATTAGAACGGAAATGGCCACTAAAATTGTTTGAAAAGAAAATATTGAATATAAAGATCTTGAAGCTAGACTTAGTATCTATACTCAATTATGCACTTAAAATGTATTACGTACCACCCGACTGAAAATTCTCAAAAACCTATCTCTGACTGATTATAATCATTTTCTTTTTCATTTTTTTGTTAACAAAACTCATAGAAGTTAAAAAAAATAGTTTTATTTCTTTGCTTTTTGTTTTTGAAAGTCTTACAAGGGAACACAATTTTTTTTGAATAAAATAATAATATAGGTTTGTTTTTTTTTTTTTGGAATTAACAAGACCACTCCCCTACTCCTATGTATCTCCAAATGCAAGGAAAAATAATATATTTTTAATATTTCTTGTGTCTTTGTTTCTTCTTTTAATGTAACCTGAATCTAAAAATCTTAAAATCTAATTATCATAAAACTAACTTTGAGTAGGTCATGGAAGTGAGAGAGAGAGAGAGAGAAAGAGACAAGGAGAGACAGACATATCCATAACATTATTTTTTTGAATGTGGCAATCACAAATTAGGTTTTGCTTTACTTAAACATCATTATCAATGGAATATTATTTAATAAATATTTATAATTTTTTGTATTCATTACATTGTCTGATTTTACAAATTTAAAAAAATTGTTAAATATAATCGTCTAGACTCTTGTACATCACATGTTCGTTTCATTTATGTCTTCCTGCATTTGCTTTCTAATCCATTATATTTATTTCTTTTTTTTTTGTAAAAAATGAAAGATTTGCGCTCTCTCTCATTACTTTAAAAAATTTCATTTTTTCTTTTTTTATTGCAACACATTTATTTATTTTATGGATTTCCTTAGGATTCTTTTTTTTGTCGATCATAATAAATGTGTTCAACATTTAACCTTGGCCAAATTTAATTATTTTTATAAAATTGATTTAAATTAGATTTTTTCCTTTTTCTTTATTGATTACAACACGTTTGTTTAATTTAATCATTTCTTATAGTTTCTTATATTAAATGCATTCAATGGTTTGACTATGTCAAAGTTTAATAATATCCTTTTTGCTAGTTATCTAATGTCGTTTATATATCTTTTATTATTAAATAGGTATTCGTCTTTTACAAATAACTTAGTAGAAAAGAAATCAAAAACTAAAAAGAGTAGTCTATTCTTCCCTCAATAATATTTTTTCTCTTGTTGACTAAATAAAGAGTACGAAGAATAAATATTAAATAATTGACAGTGTATAACTTGAAACACTATATATACCCCACTACATAGAACAAAAGAAAATGCAAATAGGAACCTGAAAAACAGTAAGAGTGCATGTATTTTTGCATCACACGCCTTGCTATCGGGTAGAATTGTTTGTTATTGTTTTCTCTCACAAAGAGTATTATATACCATTGAAGATGAATTTCGATCGAATCAACGAGCACCTTATAAGCTCAAAACGAGTTTTTGTTTTGGTATTATAAGGTGATTTTTGATTTGATTGAAATTTGATATTTCACGAGCAAGTATGAAACCTCTACAACAGTGATCACCTATATTTTTTTCAGATTTATTGAGTTGTTAGTGACTCTTAATCCTCAAACTTTAATTTTTCTTTGTCAAGGTATAAGATTTGTTTTGGCCGGCCAAAAGTTTCACACTTAAGGAATATGTACAAGTTATTTATTTTTTATAATGGAAAAATTGCAATTTAGATACTTGATTTTATGGTGATACTTCAATCTTATTGTAATAGTTAGAAAAAAATTGGGGGTGGTCGTGTGCTTTCCTTTGAAAAAGTATTCTCATGTAAAGGATTTTATACCGAGATCCAAATTTGAATCGATAAAAAACACTACGGTTTCATGTAGTAATCATCTCGGATCGTCAAATCTAGATTCGGTAGGATGCACACAAAAGAAACGTCCAATTAGAATCAAATAACAGTTGTGTTACAACTTTGTGTGTTTATACGAAAAAATTAGGAACCTAATTCTTTGGTTAATGTGGTAGCAATATCTTATTTCGACTATTTGAAATGTCCTTCTCTCTGAAAATTCCGTTTTATCCTTCCAATAACACAAGTAGTGGAACAATCATAAACCATAGATTTATGTAAAAAACATTTCTGTTGAAGTGGTTGTGTAAAGTCAGATAAGTGTGTTTGGTTCCACGTTGGCTGAAAAATGATTATTATTGAGTTGATTTTAATTAAGGCAGAGTTGAACGTAAAGTGAATCAAATTTGAATATATTTATGTAAAATTGTTATAATTAACAGTTATTGTTTTGATGTTTGTATGAACCTAAAAATAAAGAGGTTCTTCATTAGAACGGAAATGGCCACTAAAATTGTTTGAAAAGAAAATATTGAATATAAAGATCTTGAAGCTAGACTTAGTATCTATACTCAATTATGCACTTAAAATGTATTACGTACCACCCATTGAAAATTCTCAAAAACCTATCTACGATTGATTATAATCATTTTCTTTTTCATTTTTTGTTAACAAAACTCATAGAAGTTAAAAAAATAGTTTTATTTCTTTGCTTTTGTTTTTGAAAGTCTTACAAGGGAACACAATTTTTTTGAATAAAATAATAATATAGGTTTGTTTTTTTTTTTTGGAATTAACAAGACCACTCCCTACTCCTATGTATCTCCAAATGCAAGGAAAAATAATATATTTTTAATATTTCTTGTGTCTTTGTTTCTTCTTTTAATGTAACCTGAATCTAAAAATCTTAAAATCTAATTATCATAAAACTAACTTTGAGTAGGTCATGGAAGTGAGAGAGAGAGAGAGAGAAAGAGACAAGGAGAGACAGACATATCCATAACATTATTTTTTTGAATGTGGCAATCACAAATTAGGTTTTGCTTTACTTAAACATCATTATCAATGGAATATTATTTAATAAATATTTATAATTTTTTGTATTCATTACATTGTCTGATTTTACAAATTTAAAAAAATTGTTAAATATAATCGTCTAGACTCTTGTACATCACATGTTCGTTTCATTTATGTCTTCCTGCATTTGCTTTCTAATCCATTATATTTATTTCTCTTTTTTTGTAAAAAATGAAAGATTTGCGCTCTCTCTCATTACTTTAAAAAATTTCATTTTTTCTTTTTTTATTGCAACACGTTTATTTATTTTATGGATTTCCTTAGGATTCGTTTTTTTGTCGATCATAATAAATGTGTTCAACATTTAACCTTGGCCAAATTTAATTCTTTTTATAAAATTGATTATATTAGATTTTTTCCTTTTTCTTTATTGATTACAACACGTTTGTTTAATTTAATCATTTCTTATAGTTTCTTATATTAAATGCATTCAATGGTTTGACTATGTCAAAGTTTAATAATATCTTTTTTGCTAGTTATCTAATGCCGTTTATATATCTTTTATTATTAAATAGATATTCGTCTTTTACAAATAACTTAGTAGAAAAGAAATCAAAAACTAAAAAGAGTAGTCTATTCTTCCCTCAATAAATTTTTTTTCTCTTGCTGACTAAATAAAGAGTACGAAGAATAAATATTAAATAATTGACAATGTAAAACTTGAAACACTATATATACCCCACTACATAGAACAAAAGAAAATGCAAATAGGAACCTGAAAAAAACAGTAAGAGTGCACGTATTTTTGCTTCACACGCTTTGCTATCGGGTATAATTGTTTGTTATTGTTTTCTCTCACAAAGAGTATTATATACCTGTAACATCCCTAATTTCGTTAATTTCAAATTAAGAAATTAACGAGTGATTTATTACTCGAATAGGTAATAAATCAAGTTACGGATATGAGGTTGTCACGAAAACAATTTATAATTGCTAGAGTATATAATTTAAAATACATAATTGAGTGGAAATTAGAACATTAAGGGTATTTTAGTCTTTATACCACTCACCCTAAATGAGCTCCAAGACACAAAAATATCCAAACACTCTCTCATTCCTCACTTGTGTGAAATAAAGAAAGAGATATAGAAAGAGAGAGAGAGCGCGGACAGAAAAGAAAGAAAGGAAGGAAAGAAAGAAGAGAATTGAAAAAGGGAAAGTTAGAGAGAGAGAGAAGAAGCCGTGAGAAGAGAAGAGGAAGAGGAAGGAAAGGAGAAGAGGAAGAGAAGAGAAGAGAATTATAACGAAACCACTATTTTATTTGATATGGAATGGATATTTAATGGTCTGAATATGCGTATATTTTATCTGTTTTGTGGTTGAATTTAGATCGGAACACGGTTTGGGATCGATCGGAGAACGAAACGAAACGAAAATGGACAAATTGGCACTCTGCACAGTCAGCACGGGTCGTGCAACTTCTTGCACGGGTCGTGCCAGCTTCAGGTCACCTATTACCAAAAATTCGTTTCTGCCCTCCGTTCGACTTCAAACTTCTTCCAATCCTTTTCCTAACCAATTATAATTATATAAGGATGATATTGTTATGATTTGGACGTGGTTTTAAGTTGTTTGGTTTGATTTAGTTGAATTTACAAATCTTTTGGAAAAATAGTAAATTTTTTATATATGTGTGGAATTAATGATTTTGAACAAAATTGATGTCCGGATAGTTATACGAGTAAATGTATTATTTTGGGATGTCCATATTTCAAAGGAAGCTCACGAATTTTGGTTAGAACTTTTGATACATATCCAAAGTGGTTTTGAATTAAGCGGTTATTGTTATGAATATTTCGAAAAACCGTAAAACCTAGAGTACGTGTGGGAACCAAATGTTTTATAACTTAAATGTTGATTGGATTGATTTCATGAATTCATTGATATTATAACCTATCATAGAATGAGTTATGGTTGTATATATGGAAAGTGAATTGAACAAAATGTTCCATTTCTTAATTTATAATTGGCTCGGGATGATTATTGTGACATCCGGGGCCGACGAGGGCCGGGAGTGATCGCGGTGCATAAAAAGGTGGCATGGCAAAGAGCGGCTCTGGCGGCTTCAGCGAAGGGCGCGTGAATGAATCGAATACGCACTGCCGGAATGAGAGGATCCCGAGGTCATGCGGTATGGGACTGCATGCAGTTGAAGGAAGGCTTAAAAGAATTGATTTGGACTACCTATACCAACAAGGTGCATCTTCTTTTGAGAGTCCATCCCATAAGAACTCCATAGTTAAGCGTGCTTGACTTGGAGTAGTAGTGGATGGGTGACCTACTCGGGAAGTTTTTCGGAAAACATGCAAGTGAGGACAAAGCATCTTTGAAAAGACTCGTGTTGGTTCGTAGAGGCGATCGGCGATTCGGGAAGCGATCGGGATGTTACAAATGGTATCGAGCGGCGAGACTCTCTCGAGACGGTGTGGTTCGAGGACGAACCAAGCGGAAGCCGGTGGGCATGTGACATCCGGGCCGATGAGGAGTGATCGCCGGTGCATAAAAAGGTGGCATGGCAAAGAGCGGCTCTGGCGGCTTCAAAGCGAAGAAGGCGCGTGAATGAATCGAATACGCACCGGAATGAGAGGATCCCGAGGTCGTGCGGTATGGGGTATGCATGATTGAAGGAAGGCTTAAAAGAATTGATTTGGACTACCTATACCAACAAGGTGCATCTTCTTTTCGGGAGTCCATCCCATAAGAACTCCATAGTTAAGCGTGCTTGACTTGGAGTAGTAGTGGGATGGGTGACCTTCAGGAAGT
This sequence comes from Oxytropis ochrocephala, assembly GCA_020916435.1. Lineage (NCBI taxonomy): Eukaryota > Viridiplantae > Streptophyta > Magnoliopsida > Fabales > Fabaceae > Oxytropis > Oxytropis ochrocephala. The sequence continues at coordinate 50,005,115 of CM037095.1, forward strand.
TTTTAGGAAAACATGCAAGTGAGGACAAAGCATCTTTGAAAAAGACTCGTGTTGGTTCGTGGGGCGATCGGCGATTCGAAGCGGCGGGATGTTACAATTATGTTCATCTAAACCGGTCCACGTTTCACGATATATAAGAAATATCGAATTGAGGTGACGACCTCCATGCGTTTAGTACACTAGGAGAGGGAAGTCATGCGCCCTGGTCCTAGGCCCCCATGTTAAAATTAAGCTATCCGCCTTTAAGAGTTGTACACTTATTGGCTATGTTGGGGTTCACCCATGCTTCTTTAGGTTGTTGGTGATGTGCTAGAATTGATAAAATTTTTAAATGCGTATATTGTGATTTTGTCACTCAAGCTTCTTTAGGTTGTTGGTGACATGTCACAAGTGATTAATAAAGAGGATAGTACATAGTCATCAAGAATCGGACTATGGACTCATATGTAATTCATTTATCGGATTACACATGATTGATTGTATATTGTAATTCTTTTTGAATTACTAATTATGGTTTTATAAATAGACCGAGTGATAGGTAAGGGGTCACGGTAAGACTCACTGAGATTTGTTATCTCACCCTACAAATGTTGTTGTTTTTCAGAGAAACAGGGGGAAGAAGATCCTTTATGGCACGAGTGGATGGCGTGCTCGAGAAGGAAATGGAAGACGTAGTTCTTCTATTATTAGATTATGGTTTTCCCTTGTATCTTTGTTTTCGATTTATAACTTGAATTTATTCTAAGTTATGTATCGTTTCCGCTATTCTTGTAAAGATGTAAATCTAAGAAGGAAATGTATCTCTGATGTATGCTAAAAAGGTACACCTTAGTATTTCTACTAGATAGAAATATGAGGGTGTTACATTTTGGTATCAGAGCAGTTCGACCTCGTCGGACGTAGAGACCTTGTGGTCAAAAGGTTAGATAGAGTCAGCTAGGGACTTAGACAATTAAATGTCAGAACCTTTCAGTATATTATGTGAAGTATTGAGTCAGGATCCACTCAATGTTTCATGTGAGTTCTGCGAGAATGATGACAATTATTTGCCTCGGCCGAAAATGTCCAAACCCTAAACCATAGGAATTTCGCCTTCTCGCTTTTTATCGAGCACGAGCGGAAGCGAGGGCTACGGATGGTGTTTCAAGCAAGCAATGGGCAGCCAAGTTGGTTTGAGGAAATTAAGGGCGACTGTTCAGTTAATGAACTCGGTGCAATTGTAGACTTGCAGTGAAAGCTATTGTTGGTTCTACAGGGAACTACAATTAAGCAAAGCCTTTGGGCAGTAATAAAGCCGAGATCGTAAGATCCGTTAAGATTAATTGAAACCCCGAAATCGACCATTGATTAGTCGATCTATCGATTCATCGAAATACGGTTTTAAGATAACCTTACCTTATGGTTAAAGTAAACCCCAGCTTATGTCGCAGTTAGAGACATTCTTTTAGATAACTGTAAGTATTGATCAGGTTCTTTTCCTCAAAGCCACATTTCGAAATGCCATGAATCCGATCTAGTAAGCTGCGATGCAAATTTCGAGATTAGCTCTGAGAACCAAATGTTGATGGAGTCGGTTCCTATTACGGTTTAGAACCAAATTCCATTCAAGATGAGATTAGTAGGTTATGGTAACCGAAATAACCTTATCATTACCTTGGGATTATGAGCAAACCAATCTTGGTCTGTGAGAAATCTTCGTTAGTTCTCCGACTTGTTTTATTTATAACTTTTAATTCGGCACTCCTATTTTTATGTTCCGGGATGCGTTGGAAAGCTAACGAAGATGTCTACACATCTGAGAAGGATTTGAACTAATTGTTCAATGGTATTCTGAAATGTACTTCTGCCTTACCCTAAGTTGTTAAGCCTTAAAGCGTTTATTGGCCATATAACCATTAGAAGTCCGGAGAGTTGGATAAGGACTTCCAGTCATTAAGAATAGATTCTTAGAACCCGGTTTAGAATGATGATCATTGTACTTTTCAAAAGGATCTATTTCATGGAAATGGTTAATAGTAGTCATAGCCTTTCAACAATCAGGAGAGTTTTCAAAAGCTAACAACAATGAGATATTTTACTAGTATACTAGGTATACTACAAGGATGGAACTTTCTATGACTTAAAGTATTGGAAGCGGTGTTATCCTATAGGAAGACTGAATCAATGAAGTGTTAAACACCTTACTTCTCGATAGATAAGACATGTTCCCTACCGAATGGATATGTTAGGGGTTATGGTTATGTTTGGAGAATTGTGGAGTTTGGCAAATTGTGGGACCAAAGGAATGAGTAAAATAGTGAGAATTGTTCTCAGAATCAACGTCGGATGCATTATCTTGTGCCCGTTTGATTTCGTGGAAGAATCCTTCTATTCTGATTATTTCTTTGGTGTTATAATAATTAGCTCAACTCCGTGATTAATCCAAATATGCACGTTCCGCCTAGAGTAGTCAACAATACAACATGATGGAACAAAGTTTGGAATTTTCTAGTAAGTCTTACTTAACTAGGAAAGCTGTTATGTATCAAGCGAGAGATCTTTATCGTTTAGATCTTCTCATACTTAAGTGAATGAATAGTAGACTCAGTTCAAGAGAATAGTCGGTTGACTTATAGGTTCTGAAAAGCCATACATCTGCGTGAGACCATCCGAATTTAGTAATTGAATTCAAAGACTGAGTCGCGAGGTGAAGATACGTCTTAGGTGAAGATACGTCTTATTAGTATTTTGGGTTAGCGAATAAATAAACTCCTATGGGTAAGTAAGAAAATTATTTCATATTCAAACTTTTTCAAGAAACTTTTACATAACCTTTACCCACTTGTGAGTCAGTAATGAACACTGTAGTGACAGAGTTTAACCCGAAGGTGCAGCAGTGTTTTCAAAGTACGGTATCCAATAAAACTGAAAGGTAATGTTCCCTAGTTTACTACAAGTTGGGGTGCTCCGGTGTTACTTGTTGAAAAGAAAGACGGGAGCAGGAGGTCGTGTATGGATTACCTCAGGTTGAACAAAGTTACTATTAGGAATAAGTATCCCCGCCAAGAATAAGTGATTTGCTTAATCGGCTCGAGAAGCAAGCAGATGTTTTCAAAGATTGGTCTAAGGTCCGGGTTATCTTTAAATTCAAGGTTAGGGCTTTAGTTATTAGAAGACAACTTTCCATACTAGATGTGGACATTACAAGCGAGTAGTGATGCCCTTTGGCCTAACTAATGCTCCTACGGTATTCATGGATTACATGAACCGCGTTTTCTACCCGTACTTAGATTAGTTGTTGAAATTTTCACTGATAACATCTTGATGTACACTAAGTCCATTGTGGATCATGATCAGCATCTCCGCATTGTTCTGAATGTACACTGAGAGAAGAGGTTGAATGCTAAACCTTTGAATTGTGATTTCTTAGGTGCGTCGAGTGCCTCGTAATATATAAATCAGCTTGAGTATATTTTCCCTCACATGTGATATTTTATTTTTCCTTACTGCGGTCATTTCTTAGAATCAAATAACGGGTCATGAGTGCCATCCAGTTATCGGCGGCCATGTCCATTACATAGCTTGATGGGAAACGAGTTTTCGGGAAGGGAATAAAAAGATATTAATAAGCTGTATGGGGAAGTGGAAACCGCTGTAGGAAAAGTACAGGAAGGTTAACGTCAATGCCTTAAATGATGATTCTGAGGACAATGATGATGAGGCTGCTGAAGTATATAATATTGATAAGCAGAAACTGTACGAGGCTGTAAATATGGAGGAGAGTACGAGAAATATCTGCGATATTGTAATGAGGCTTTGGCTATATATAATGTAACTGATATCTATGGTATTCAAAAAGGAATCAGTCAAGAAATGTTGTTTTGCATGGAAGGTAACTGGTTTTCATCGTAGATTCATCTGAGAATTCTCGCAGTTAGTTATTCCACTCCCTCGGTTAACTTTTAAGGGTCAGCCGTGTGAATGAGATTCTGATTGTGGAGAATGTTCTCTAGAGTTGCAAGAGAGGCTAATTTATGTTTCCATCCTAATTCTTCAGGATTTGTCCCTGAGGTTTCAGAGTTACAATGACGCCTCGGAGTAGGGTTTAGGATGTGTTCTTAACCAACATCAGTAAGTGGTAGTTTATGAATCCAGGCAGTTGAAGTTTCATGAGGAGCACTGTTTGACTCATGACTTTAAATTGAAAACTATTGAGTATATAGTGAGAATGGAAGAAAGCTCAGAATTATTCAACAGAAATATGTTGTCAAAAGGAGTAGACCACTAGAGTCAAATCTGGTGACCCCGTATTGTAAGAGTTTCATCAATCATTGTTACAGTAGAACATCGTCTTCGGTGTATTGGATCTTTCCAAATCATCGAGCGTATTGTGCTAGTGGTGTGCTGTATAGCTTTACCTTTTGTATTATCCAATCTACGTGATGTGTTTCACGTATTCCAATTGAGGAAATACCTTTCCAATCCAAGTCATATCATAGAATGTAGAGAGAAGATGCTTCGGACGAGAACAACTCCAATTGTTAAGTGGTTGGGATGGTTCTTCGGTCTAGGAAGCTATGTGGGATTGGAGAACGATATGCGGACTAAATATTCGTATTTGATCTTTTGAAGTATGTTTGTTCAATTTTGAGGACAAAATTCCCAAGTTGGGGTGATTGTAACATCCCTAATTTCGTTAATTTCAAATTAAGAAATTAACGAGTGATTTATTACTCGAATAGGTAATAAATCAAGTTACGGATATGAGGTTGTCACGAAAACAATTTATAATTGCTAGAGTATATAATTTAAAATACATAATTGAGTGGAAATTAGAATACTTAGGGTATTTTAGTCTTTATACCACTCACCCTAAATGAGCTCCAAGACACAAAAATATCCAAAAACTCTCTCATTCCTCACTTGTGTGAAATAAAGAAAGAGATATAGAAAGAGAGAGAGAGAGAGCACGGACAGAAAAGAAAGAAAGGAAGGAAAGAAAGAAGAGAATTGAAAAAGGGAAAGTTAGAGAGAGAGAGAGAGAAGAAGCCGTGAGAAGAGAAGAGGAAGGAAAGGAGAAGAGGAAGAGGAAAGAGGAAACCATAGGCTCTTCATCTCTCAATGCTTGTAAGTGATTCTTATGTCATTCTTCTCCATTTCTCAAGCTCTACCTATTGATACTAATTTTATACCCTATTGCTTCATCTTTCTCAAATCACCATTGTTGACCCATTGGAGCTCAAAGTGGAGGAGATGAAGTTTTGAACATAGTGGGAGCTAGCTTAAGGTTTGGGAAGCTCAAAGTTTGATTGAGAGAGAATTTGGAGGGTTTTAGCTGCTGGCTTTGCCTTAGAGTGGATGGGTCTTCGGTTTTGGAACGATTGGTTGAGCTAGGAGCGATTTCGTGAGACTTCGGTTTCGGTTGAGTTCGTAAAGTTTCGGTTTTTTGTGATTTTCATCACGATAGGTGAGTTTTACTCACGTTTAGGGTTTTAAATTTTGTTGGTGTGCTTGGTTTAAAAAGGTTTTTGAAATTCCGCGTTTTCGTCAAACTTGAGTTGATTACGAGTTTTTGGGGAAATTTCGTGTTTTGAGAATTATAACGAAACCACTATTTTATTTGATATGGAATGGATATTTAATGGTCTGAATATGCGTATATTTTATCTGTTTTGTGGTTGAATTTAGATCGGAACACGGTTTGGGATCGATCGGAGAACGAAACGAAACGAAAATGGACAAATTGGCACTCTGCCACATCAAGACGGTCGTGCCATCTTGAGTCACCTATTACCAAAAATTCGCTTTTTAGCGCCGTTCGACTTCAAACTTCTTCCAATCCTTTTCCTAACCAATTATAATTATATAAGGATGATATTGTTATGATTTGGATGTGGTTTTAAGTTGTTTGGTTTGATTTAGTTGAATTTACAAATCTTTTGGAAAACCGTAAATTTTGTATATGTGCGGGAATTAATGACTTTGAACAAAATTGATGTCTGGATTGGTTATACAGGTAAATGTATTATTTTGGGATGTCCATATTTCAGAGGAAGCTCTGCCGAATTTTGGTTAGAACTTTTTGATACATATCCAAAGTGGTTTTAAATTAAGCGGTTATTGTTATGAATATTTCGAAAAACCGTAAAACCTAGAGTACGTGTGGGAACCAAATGTTTTATAACTTAAATGTTGATTGGATTGATTTCATGAATTCATTGATATTATAACCTATCATAGAATGAGTTATGGTTGTATATATGGAAAGTGAATTGAACAAAATGTTCCATTTCAAAATTTATAATTGGCTCGGGATGATTATGTTCATCTAAACCGGTCCACGTTTCACGATATATAAGAAAAATCGAATTGAGGTGACGACCTCCATGCGTTTAGTACACTAGGAGAGGGAAGTAATTCGCCCTGGTCCTAGGCCCCAATGTTAAAATTAAGCTATCCGCCTTTAAGAGTTGTACACTTATTGGCTATGTTGGGGTTCACCCATGCTTCTTTAGGTTGTTGGTGATGTGCTAGATTTGATAAAACTTTTAAATGCGTATATTGTGATTTTGTCACTCAAGCTTCTTTAGGTTGTTGGTGACATGTCACAAGTGATTAATAAAGAGGATAGTACATAGTCATCAAGAATCCGACTATGGACTCATATGTAATTCATTTATCGGATTACACATGATTGATTGTATATTGTAATTCTTTTTGAATTACTAATTATGGTTTTATAAATAGACCGAGTGATAGGTAAGGGGTCACGGTAAGACTCACTGAGATTTGTTATCTCACCCTACAAATGTTGTTGTTTTTCAGAGAAACAGGGGGAAGAAGATCCTTTATGGCACGAGTGGATGGCGTGCTCGAGAAGGAAATGGAAGACGTAGTTCTTCTATTATTAGATTATGGTTTTCCCTTGTATCTTTGTTTTCGATTTATAACTTGAATTTATTCTAAGTTATGTATCGTTTCCGCTATTCTTGTAAAGATGTAAATCTAAGCAGGAAATGTATCTCTGATGTATGCTAAAAAGGTAGACTTTAGTATTTCTACTAGATAGAAATATGAGGGTGTTACATTTTGGTATCAGAGCAGTTCGACCTCGTCGGACGTAGAGACCTTGTGGTCAAAAGGTTAGATAGAGTCAGCTAGGGACTTAGACAATTAAATGTCAGAACCTTTCAGTATATTATGTGAAGTATTGAGTCAGGATCCACTCAATGTTTCATGTGAGTTACTGAGAATGATGACAATTATTTGCCTCAGCCCCGAAAATGTCCAAACCCTAAACCATAGGAATTTACGGCCTTCTCGGTTTATCGAGCACGCGGCGGAAGCGAGAGGGCTACAGATGGTGTTCGAAGCAAGCAATGGGCAGCCAAGTTGGTTTGAGGAAATTAGAGGCACTGCTCGGTCAATGAACTCGGTGCAATTGTAGACTTGCGGTGAAAGCTATTGTAGGTTCTACTGAGGAACTACAATTAAGCAAAGCCTTTGAAGGCGATAATAAAGCCGAGATCGTAAGATCTGTTAAGATTAATTGAAACCCCGAAATCGACCATTGATTAGTCGATCTATCGATTCATCGAAATACGGTTTTAAGATAACCTTACCTTATGGTTAAAGTAAACCGACTTATGTCGCAGATTAGAGACATTCTTTTAGATAAGCGCAAGTATTGATCGAGTTCTTTTCCTCAAAGCCACATTTGAAATGCCATGAATCCGATCTAGTAAGTCTGCGGTGCAATTTGAGATTGGCTCTGAGAACCAAATGTTGATGGAGTCGGTTCCTATTACGGTTTCTGAACCAAATTCCATTCAAGATGAGATTAGTAGGTTATGGTAACCGAAATAACCTTATCATTACCTTGGGATTATGAGCAAACCAATCTTGGTCTGTGAGAAATCTTTGTTAGTTCTCCGACTTGTTTTATTTATAACTTTTAATTCGGCACTCCTATTTTTATGTTCCGGGATGCGTTGGAAAGCTAACGAAGATGTCTACACATCTGAGAAGGATTTGAACTAATTGTTCAATGGTATTCTGAAATGTACTTTTGCCTTACCCTAAGTTGTTAAGCCTTAAAGCGTTTATTGGCCATATAACCATTAGAAGTCCGGAGAGTTGGACAAGGACTTCCAGTCATTAAGAATAGATTCTTAGAACCCGGTTTAGAATGATGATCATTGTACTTTTCAAAAGGATCTATTTCATGGAAATGGTTAATAGTAGTCATAGCCTTTCAACAATCAGGAGAGTTTTCAAAAGCTAACAACAATGAGGTATTTTACTAGTATACTAGGTATACTACAAGGATGGAACTTTCTATAACTTAAAGTATTGGAAGTGGTGTTATCCTATAGGAAGACTGAATCAATGAAGTGTTAAACACCTTACTTCTCGATAGATAAGACATGTTCCCTACCGAATGGATATGTTAGGGGTTATGGTTATGTTTGGAGAATTGTGGAGTTTGGCAAATTGTGGGACCAAAGGAATGAGTAAAATAGTGAGAATTGTTCTCAGAATCAACGTCGGATGCATTATCTTGTGCCCGTTTGATTTCGTGGAAGAATCCTTCTATTCTGATTATTTCTTTGGTGTTATAATAATTAGCTCAACTCCGTGATTAATCCAGATATGCACGTTCCGCCTAGAGTAGTCAACAATACAACATGATGGAACAAAGTTTGGAATTTTCTAGTAAGTCTTACTTAACTAGGAAAGCTGTTATGTATCAAGCGAGAGATCTTTATCGTTTAGATCTTCTCATACTTAAGTGAATGAATAGTAGACTCAGTTCAAGAGAATAGTCGGTTGACTTATAGGTTCTGAAAAGCCATACATCTGCGTGAGACCATCCGAATTTAGTAATTGAATTCAAAGACTGAGTCGCGAGGTGAAGATACGTCTTAGGTGAAGATACGTCTTATTAGTATTTTGGGTTAGCGAATAAATATAACTCCTATGGGTAAGTAAGAAAATTATTTCATATTCAAACTTTTTCAAGAAACTTTTACATAACCTTTACCCACTTGTGAGTCAAGTAATGAACAACTGTAGGATGAGTTTAACCAGAAGTTCTAATAGTACGGTATCCAATAAAACCGAAAGGTAATGTTCCCTAGTTTACTACAAGTTGGGGTGCTCGGTGTTACTTGTTGAAAAGAAAGACGGGAGCGAGGAGGTCGTGGTATGGATTACCTCGGTTGAACAAAGTTACTATTAGGAATAAGTATCCCCGCCAAGAATAAGTGATTTGCTTAATCACTCAGAGGTCAAAAGTTGTTTTCAAAGATTGGTCTAAGGTCGGGTTATCTTTAAATTCAAGGTTAGGGCTTTAGTTATTCAAGACATGACTTTCCATACTAGATGTGGACATTACAAGCGAGTAGTGATGCCCTTTGGCCTAACTAATGCTCCTACGGTATTCATGGATTACATGAACCGCGTTTTCTACCCGTACTTAGATTAGTTGTTGAAATTTTCACTGATAACATCTTGATGTACACTAAGTCCATTGTGGATCATGATCAGCATCTCCGCATTGTTCTGAATGTACACTGAGAGAAGAGGTTGAATGCTAAACCTTTGAATTGTGATTTCTTAGGTGCGTCGAGTGCCTCGTAATATATAAATCAGTTTGAGTATATTTTCCCTCACATGTGATATTTTATTTTTCCTTACTGCAGTCATTTCTTAGAATCAAATAACGGGTCATGAGTGCCATCCAGTTATCGGCGGCCATGTCCATTACATAGCTTGATGGGAAACGAGTTTTCGGGAATGGAATAAAAAGATGTTAATAACCTGTATGGGGAAGTGGAAACCGCTGTAGGAAAAGTACAGGAAGGTTAAGGTCAATGCCTTAAATGATGATTCTGAGGACAATGATGATGAAATTTCTGTGAAGTATATAATATTGATAAGCGTAAACCGCATGCGAAAGGTGTAAATATGGAGGAGAGTACGAGAAATATCTGCGATATTGTAATGAGGCTTTGGCTATATATAATGTAACTGATATCTATGGTATTCAAAAAGGAATCAGTCAAGAAATGTTGTTTTGCATGGAAGGTAACTGGTTATCATCGTAGATTCATCCGAGAATTCTCATGATTAGTTTTTCCACTCCCTCGGTTAACTTGTAAGGTCGGTAGTGTGAATGAGATTACGATTGTGGAGAATGTTCTCTAGAGTTGCAAGAGAGGCTAATTTATGTTTCCATCCTAATTCTTCAGATTTGTCCCCGAGGTTTTGAGTTACAATGGCGCCTCGGAGTAGGGTTTAGGATGTGTTCTTAACCAACATCGGTGAAGTGGTAGTTTATGAATCCAGCGGTTGAAGTTTCATGAGGAGCCTTTGTTTGACTCATGACTTTAAATTGAAAACTATTGAGTATATAGTGAGAATGGAAGAAAGCTCGAGAATTATTCAACGAAATATGTTGTCAAAAGGAGTAGACCACTAGAGTCAAATCTGGTGACCCCGTATTGTAAGAGTTTCATCAATCATTTATACAAAGATAGAACATCGTCTTGGTGTATTGGATCTTTCCAAATCATCGAGCGTATTGTGCTAGTGGTGTGTTTGTATAGCTTTACCTTTTGTATTGTCCAATCTACGTGATGTGTTTCACGTATTCCAATTGAGGAAATACCTTTCCAATCCAAGTCATATCATAGAATGTAGAGAGAAGATGCTTGGACGAGAACAACTCCAATTGTTAAGTGGTTGGGATGGTTCTTCGGTCTAGGAAGCTATGTGGGATTGGAGAACGATATGCGGACTAAATATTCGTATTTGATCTTTTGAAGTATGTTTGTTCAATTTTGAGGACAAAATTCCCAAGTTGGGGTGATTGTAACATCTCTAATTTCGTTAATTTCAAATTAAGAAATTAACGAGTGATTTATTACTCGAATAGGTAATAAATCAAGTTACGGATATGAGGTTGTCACGAAAACAATTTATAATTGCTAGAGTATATAATTTAAAATACATAATTGAGTGGAAATTAGAATACTTAGGGTATTTTAGTCTTTATACCACTCACCCTAAATGAGCTCCAAGACACAAAATATCCAAAAACTCTCTCATTCCTCACTTGTGTGAAATAAAGAAAGAGATATAGAAAGAGAGAGAGAGAGAGCACGGACGAAAGAAAAGAAAGAAAGGAAGGAAAGAAAGAAGAGAATTGAAAAAGGGAAAGTTAGAGAGAGAGAGAGAGAGAAGAAGCTCGTGAGAGAGAAGAGAAGAGGAAGGAAAGGAGAAGAGGAAGAGGAAAGAGGAAACCATAGGCTCTTCATCTCTCAATGCTTGTAAGTGATTCTTATGTCATTCTTCTCCATTTCTCAAGCTCTACCTATTGATACTAATTTTATACCCTATTGCTTCATCTTTCTCAAATCACCATTGTTGACCCATTGGAGCTCAAAGTGGAGGAGATGAAGTTTTGAACATAGTGGGAGCTAGCTTAAGGTTTGGGAAGCTCAAAGTTTGATTGAGAGAGAATTTGGAGGGTTTTAGCTGCTGGCTTTGCCTTAGAGTGGATGGGTCTTCGGTTTTGGAGCGATTGGTTGAGCTAGGAGCGATTTCGTGAGACCGGTTTCGGTTGAGTTCGTAAAGTTTGGTTTTTGTGATTTTCATCACGATAGGTGAGTTTTACTCACGTTTAGGGTTTTAAATTTTGTTGGTGTGCTTGGTTTAAAAGGTTTTTGAAATTCAGCGTTTTTCGTCAAACTTGAGTTGATTACGAGTTTTTGGGGAAATTTCGTGTTTTGAGAATTATAACGAAACCACTATTTTATTTGATATGGAATGGATATTTAATGGTCTGAATATGCGTATATTTTATCTGTTTTGTGGTTGAATTTATATCGGAACACGTTTGGGATCGATCGGAGAACGAAGCGAAGCGAAAATGGACAAATTGGCACTCTGACAATCAAGACGTCGTGTAACAACTTCTTGCCGCGTCGTGCCCGACTCAGTCACCTATTACCAAAAATTCGTTTATGCGCTCCATTCGACTTCAAACTTCTTCCAATCCTTTTCCTAACCAATTATAATTATATAAGGATGATATTGTTATGATTTGGACGTGGTTTTAAGTTGTTTGGTTTGATTTAGTTGAATTTACAAATCTTTTGGAAAACCGTAGATTTTGTATATGTGCGGGAATTAATGATTTTGAACAAAATTGATGTCTGGACTGGTTATACAGGTAAATGTATTATTTTGGGATGTCCATATTTTGAGAGGAAGCTCTCACGAATTTTAGTTAGAACTTTTGATACATATCCAAAGTGGTTTTGAATTAAGCGGTTATTGTTATGAATATTTCGAAAAACCGTAAAACCTAGAGTACGTGTGGGAACCAAATGTTTTATAACTTAAATGTTGATTGGATTGATTTCATGAATTCATTGATATTATAACCTATCATAGAATGAGTTATGGTTGTATATATGGAAAGTGAATTGAACAAAATGTTCCATTTCTTAATTTATAATTGGCTCGGGATGATTATGTTCATCTAAACCGGTCCACGTTTCACGATATATAAGAAAAATCGAATTGAGGTGACGACCTCCATGCGTTTAGTACACTAGGAGAGGGAAGTCATTCGCCCTGGTCCTAGGCCCCAATGTTAAAATTAAGCTATCCGCCTTTAAGAGTTGTACACTTATTGGCTATGTTGGGGTTCACCCATGCTTCTTTAGGTTGTTGGTGATGTGCTAGAATTGATAAAACTTTTAAATGCATATATTGTGATTTTGTCACTCAAGCTTCTTTAGGTTGTTGGTGACATGTCACAAGTGATTAATAAAGAGGATAGTACATAGTCATCAAGAATCCGACTATGGACTCATATGTAATTCATTTATCGGATTACACATGATTGATTGTATATTGTAATTCTTTTGAATTACTAATTATGGTTTTATAAATAGACCGAGTGATAGGTAAGGGTCACGGTAAGACTCACCGAGATTTGTTATCTCACCCTACAAATGTTGTTGTTTTTCAGAGAAACAGGGGAAGAAGATCCTTTATGGCACGAGTGGATGGCGTGCTCGAGAAGGAAATGGAAGGCGTAGTTCTTCATTATTAGATTATGGTTTTCCCTTGTATCTTTGTTTTCGATTTATAACTTGAATTTATTCTAAGTTATGTATCGTTCCGCTATTCTTGTAAAGATGTAAATCTAGCAGAAATGTATCTACGATGTATGCTAAAAGGTAGACTTTAGTATTTCTACTAGATAGAAATATGAGGTGTTACATTTTGGTATCGAGCGATTCGACCTCGTCGGACGTAGAGAGACTTGTGGTCAAAAGGTTAGATAGAGTCACTAGGGACTTAGACAATTAAATGTCGAGAACCTTTCAAAGTATATTATGTGAAGTATTGAGTCGAGGATCCACTCAATGTTTCATGTGAGTTCATGAGAATGATGACAATTATTTTGCCTCGGCCGAAAATGTCCAAACCCTAAACCATAGGAATTCTAGCCTTCTCGGTTTATCGAGAGCACGAGCGGAAGCGAGAGGGCTACAGATGGTGTTACGAAGCAAGCAATGGGCAGCCAAGTTGGTTTGAGGAAATTAAGGCGACTGCTCGGTCAATGAACTCGGTGCAATTGTAGACTTGCGGTGAAAGCTATTGTAGGTTCTACAGGAACTACAATTAAGCAAAGCCTTTGAAGCGATAATAAAGCCGATGATCGTAAGATCTCGTTAAGATTAATTGAAACCCGAAATCGACCATTGATTAGTCATCTATCGATTATCGAAATACGGTTTTAAGATAACCTTACCTTATGGTTAAAGTAAACCCCGACTTATGTCATGATTAGAGACATTCTTTTAGATAAGCGCAAGTATTGATCGAGTTCTTTTCCTCAAAGCCACATTTGAAATGCCATGAATCCGATCTAGTAAGCTGCAGTGCAATTTCAGTATTGGCTACAGAACCAAATGTTAATGGAGTCAGTTCCCTATTACGGTTTCTGAACCAAATTCCATTCAAGATGAGATTAGTAGGTTATGGTAACCGAAATAACCTTATCATTACCTTGGGATTATGAGCAAACCAATCTTGGTCTGTGAGAAATCTTCGTTAGTTCTCCGACTTGTTTTATTTATAACTTTTAATTTAGCACTCCTATTTTTATGTTCCGGGATGCGTTGGAAAGCTAACGAAGATGTCTACACATCTGAGAAGGATTTGAACTAATTGTTCAATGGTATTCTGAAATGTATACGCCTTACCCTAAGTTGTTAAGCCTTAAAGCGTTTATTGGCCATATAACCATTAGAAGTCCGGAGAGTTGGATAAGGACTTCCAGTCATTAAGAATAGATTCTTAGAACCCGGTTTAGAATGATGATCATTGTACTTTTCAAAAGGATCTATTTCATGGAAATGGTTAATAGTAGTCATAGCCTTTCAACAATCAGGAGAGTTTTCAAAAGCTAACAACAATGAGATATTTTACTAGTATACTAGGTATACTACAAGGATGGAACTTTCTATGACTTAAAGTATTGGAAGCGGTGTTATCCTATAGGAAGACTGAATCAATGAAGTGTTAAACACCTTACTTCTCGATAGATAAGACATGTTCCCTACCGAATGGATATGTTAGGGGTTATGGTTATGTTTGGAGAATTGTGGAGTTTGGCAAATTGTGGGACCAAAGGAATGAGTAAAATAGTGAGAATTGTTCTCAGAATCAACGTCGGATGCATTATCTTGTGCCCGTTTGATTTCGTGGAAGAATCCTTCTATTCTGATTATTTCTTTGGTGTTATAATAATTAGCTCAACTCCGTGATTAATCCAAATATGCACGTTCCGCCTAGAGTAGTCAACAATACAACATGATGGAACAAAGTTTGGAATTTTCTAGTAAGTCTTACTTAACTAGGAAAGTTGTTATGTATCAAGCGAGAGATCTTTATCGTTTAGATCTTCTCATACTTAAGTGAATGAATAGTAGACTCAGTTCAAGAGAATAGTCGGTTGACTTATAGGTTCTGAAAAGCCATACATCTGCGTGAGACCATCCGAATTTAGTAATTGAATTCAAAGACTGAGTCGCGAGGTGAAGATACGTCTTATTAGTATTTTGGGTTAGCGAATAAATAAACTCCTATGGGTAAGTAAGAAAATTATTTCATATTCAAACTTTTTCAAGAAACTTTTACATAACCTTTACCCACTTGTGAGTCAGTAATGAACACTGTAGTGACAGAGTTTAACCCGAAGTTCTAATAGTACGGTATCCAATAAAACCGAAAGGTAATGTTCCCTAGTTTACTACAAGTTGGGGTGCTCCGGTGTTACTTGTTGAAAAGAAAGACGGGAGCAGGAGGTCGTGTATGGATTACCTCCAGTTGAACAAAGTTACTATTAGGAATAAGTATCCCTGCCAAGAATAAGTGATTTGCTTAATCAGCTCCGAGGTGCAGCAGTGTTTTCAAAGATTGCTCTAAGGTCGGGTTATCTTTAAATTCAAGGTTAGGGCTTTAGTTATTCCGAAGACAGCTTTCCATACTAGATGTGGACATTACAAGCGAGTAGTGATGCCCTTAGGCCTAACAAATGCTCCTACGGTATTCACGGATTACATGAACGGCGTTTTCTACCCGTACTTAGATTAGTTGTTGAAATTTTCACTGATAACATCTTGATGTACACTAAGTCCATTGTGGATTATGATCAGCATCTCCGCATTGTTCTGAATGTACACTGAGAGAAGAGGTTGAATGCTAAACCTTTGAATTGTGATTTCTTAGGTGCGTCGAGTGCCTCGTAATATATAAATCAGCTTGAGAATATTTTCCCTCACATGTGATATTTTATTTTTCCTTACTGCGGTCATTTCTTAGAATCAAATAACGGGTCATGAGTGCCATCCAGTTATCGGCGGCCATGTCCATTACATAGCTTGATGGGAAACGCGAGTTTTGGGAATGGAATAAAAAGATGTTAATAAGTTTGATGGGGAAGTGGAAACGCTGTAGGAAAAGTACAGGAAGGTTAAGGTCAATGCCTTAAATGATGATTACGAGGACAATGATGATGAAGGTCTTTGAAGTATATAATATTGATAAGCGTAAAGCAGATGAGGTGTAAATATGGAGGAGAGTAGTACGAGAAATATCTGCGATATTGTAATGAGGCTTTGGCTATATATAATGTAAGCGATATCTATGGTATTCAAAAAGGAATCAGTCAAGAAGTGTTGTTTTGCATGGAAGGTAAGCTGGTTTTCATCGTAGATTCATCCGAGAATTCTCGCAGATTAGTTATTCCACTCCTCTGTTAACTTAGGTAAGTCACCGTGTGAATGAGATTTCGATTGAGGAGAATGTTCTCTAGAGTTGCAAGAGAGGCTAATTTATGTTTCCATCCTAATTCTTGAGGATCCGTCCCCGAGGTTTTGAGTTACAATGACGCCTCGAGTAGGGTTTAGGATGTGTTCTTAAGCAACATCGTAAGTGGTAGTTTATGAATGCAGCGGTTGAAGTTTCATGAGGAGCTTTGTTTGACTCATGACTTTAAATTGAAAACTATTGAGTATATAGTGAGAATGGAAGAAAGCTCAGAATTATTCAACATAAATATGTTGTCAAAAGGAGTAGACCACTAGAGTCAAATCTGGTGACCCCGTATTGTAAGAGTTTTATCAATCATTGTTACTGAGAGAACATCGTCTTGATTGTATTGGATCTTTCCAAATCATCGAGCGTATTGTGCTAGTGGTGTCTTTGTATAGCTTTACCTTTTGTATTGTCCAATCTACGTGATGTGTTTCACGTATTCCAATTGAGGAAATACCTTTCAAATCCAAGTCATATCATAGAATGTAGAGAGAAGATGCTTCGGACGAGAACAACTCCAATTGTTAAGTGGTTGGGATGGTTCTTCGGTCTAGGAAGCTATGTGGGATTGGAGAACGATATGCGGACTAAATATTCGTATTTGATCTTTTGAAGTATGTTTGTTCAATTTTGAGGACAAAATTCCCAAGTTGGGGTGATTGTAACATCCCTAATTTCGTTAATTTCAAATTAAGAAATTAACGAGTGATTTATTACTCGAATAGGTAATAAATCAAGTTACGGATATAAGGTTGTCACGAAAACAATTTATAATTGCTAGAGTATATAATTTAAAATACATAATTGAGTGGAAATTAGAATACTAAGGGTATTTTAGTCTTTATACCACTCACCCTAAATGAGCTCCAAGACACAAAAATATCCAAAAACTCTCTCATTCCTCACTTGTGTGAAATAAAGAAAGAGATATAGAAAAGAGAGAGAGAGAGAGAGAGCACGGACAGAAAAGAAAGAAAGGAAGGAAAGAAAGAAGAGAATTGAAAAAGGGAAAGTTAGAGAGAGAGAGAAGAAGCCGTGAGAAGAGAAGAGGAAGGAAAGGAGAAGAGGAAGAGGAAAGAGGAAACCATAGGCTCTTCATCTCTCAATGCTTGTAAGTGATTCTTATGTCATTCTTCTCCATTTCTCAAGCTCTACCTATTGATACTAATTTTATACTCTATTGCTTCATCTTTCTCAAATCACCATTGTTGACCCATTGGAGCTCAAAGTGGAGGAGATGAAGTTTTGAACATAGTGGGAGCTAGCTTAAGGTTTGGGAAGCTCAAAGTTTGATTGAGAGAGAATTTGGAGGGTTTTAGCTGTTGGCTTTGCCTTAGAGTGGATGGGTCTTCGGTTTTGGAACGATTGGTTGAGCTAGGAGCGATTTCGTGAGACTTCGGTTTCGGTTGAGTTCGTAAAGTTTCGGTTTTTTGTGATTTTCATCACGATAGGTGAGTTTTACTCACGTTTAGGGTTTTAAATTTTGTTGGTGTGCTTGGTTTAAAAAGGTTTTCGAAATTCCGCGTTTTCGTCAAACTTGAGTTGATTACGAGTTTTTGGGGAAATTTCGTGTTTTGAGAATTATAACGAAACCACTATTTTATTTGATATGGAATGGATATTTAATGGTCTGAATATGCGTATATTTTATCTGTTTTGTGGTTGAATTTATATCGGAACACGGTTTGGGATCGATCGGAGAACGAAACGAAACGAAAATGGACAAATTGGCACTCTGCACAATCAGCACGGGTCGTGCAACTTCTTGCACGGGTCGTGCCAGCTTCAGGTCACCTATTACCAAAAATTCGTTTATGCGCTCCATTCGACTTCAAACTTCTTCCAATCCTTTTCCTAACCAATTATAATTATATAAGGATGATATTGTTATGATTTGGACGTGGTTTTAAGTTGTTTGGTTTGATTTAGTTGAATTTACAAATCTTTTGGAAAACCGTAAATTTTGTATATGTGCGGGAATTAATGATTTTGAACAAAATTGATGCTGCCCTGAGTTATATGAGTAAATGTATTATTTTGGGATGCCCATATTTGGAGGAGGTTTCTCACGAATTTTGGTTAGAACTTTTTGATACATATCCAAAGTGGCTACTTTCCCCTGTGGCAAGCTCTTCCGGCAACACGAGTATATGTGTCTGAAATGAAGACAAGTGCCTATTACATGCTCTACTTTCAAAGATGCCAATCTTATTTCCGTCGTATGGTTTCTTTGTTGTGAGTAACAACGACTTGGAAATGTTGTCGTCGTTGATGGCCGCCCTAAGATCTCTTTGTACAAAACGATGATCGCCTTAAACGAATGGATTGAGCCGTTTGCTGATTAATTTATTCTTGTTTATTATTTCTCAAATATTTCTACCCGTAAAACTAATCGCATGGTTGAGATTTTTGCTGTAGATATTGCGGTAGATAATTCTGTTGTCGAGGATCCAAGTCCATCATTTTGCATAAGAATGTGAAGTTTCCTAATTAATTTTTCGTGATCAAATAAAAGAGAACAAGAACTGAGGAGGAGAAGAACAAGAAGAAGATAGACAATGTTCTTGCAAGAAGGCGGCGCATACAGTGACCGACAATTCAGTAAGGGTTTTAACTTTTAACATGGTGGTGTAGGTATGAACAAAAGGGGTGCAACGAGTAAATCAATTAGAAAATGAAATCTCTCAGCAAAAATAGCCCAACTTGTTTATAATTATATCTAAAACTCAACTCTCTTACGACATCTACTTTGACACATTTCTTTGACTCAAAATATTTTCGCTGAATAAATAATAATAATAATAATAATAATAATAATAATAGATAACAACAACAAAGTACTTCACATTACCAAAATACTATTAATGTCATATAAAAATACAATGAATTTTCAATAAAATATATTTTCAAAGATACAAAATGCCTTAAATTTATGACACACACACACACACACACACACACACACAAACAATTAGTGTGTTATAATTCTACTCCCACATTTGGGTTAGCTTCCGTACAAAGGTTTATTATCTATAGGGTGGAACTAAGAAATCAATATTTCTAACTCGCCTAGGAGGTAAGTCATTAATACTATCGGGTGTGTTATGATTGTATTTGGCTTTTTCTACTCACTCATTTATGCCTAAAGGTTATCATGGTCTACCTACAAGTCAACTCTTACTCACATTACGTCTCACTCACTCTTGAATCTGAAATGCTAACACTGCCCATCTAACATGTTCATCATTGCTTAATTACCTTCGTAAAGAAATTCGGGTGATCACTCCACCTACTTTCCCCGAAAGGCTACTTAAGCAATAATAGCTACATATACTCTCTCGGGTCTCTATATACGAGAATCTTTGATAGGACGTGAATGTTGGTGTAACATCCCTAATTTCGTTAATTTCAAATTAAGAAATTAATGAGTGATTTATTATCCGAATAAATAATAAATCAAGTTTCGGATATGAGATTGTTACTGAAAGCAATTTAAAATTTGCTAGAGAAAATAATTTAAGTGCATAAGCGAGTGGAAATTAGTACTCTAAGGCTATTTTAGTATTTATGCCACTCACCCAAAATGATCTCCGAGACATCAAAAGTATCCAAAATACTCTCTCATTCCACACTTGTGATAAAATTAAGAAAGAAATAAGGAAAGAAGGAAGCGGAACAGAGAGAGAGAGATAAGAAATGAATAAAATAAGAAAAAGAAAGAAAGAAGGAAAGGAATTAAATAAGGAAAGAATAAGAAAGAAAGAAGAAAGAGAAAACGTGAAAGAGAGAGAGAGAGAATGGAGACCAGAGAGAGAGTGAAGAAAGGAATGGCGAAGGAGAAGAAGGGAAGGAGGAGGATCTCCTCCACGTAGCAGGGTAAAGGGATTTATAGCTCGTTTTCTTCCATTTTTCGTCCTCTATCTATTGGTACCACTTTCACACTCTAATTTCTTTCCGTTTCGTTTGCCATTAATGGGTTTTGAAGCTCAAAATTGGGGATTTATGGATCTAAGCGAAATTGAAGCTTGGAATTGATGATTGGAAGCTCAACAACCGATGTGGAGTGTTCGGTTCGGGTTTGGAGCGGATCAGAAGCATGTTCGTGTGTTATGTGTCGATCGAGCTTGGAGAGTTTTCGGTTGTTCGTGATTTTCATCACGATAGGTGAGTTTTACTCGCTTAGGAATTTTAAACATCGTTTTTGAACTATGTTTGAATGATTTTCAAATTCGAAGTTTCGAGAATTTTAGAGTCAAAAGCGCTATTTTACGAAAATGACGCGTGTTTGAAAATTTAAAACGAAACCATAATGCTTTGATTTTTGAATTGATATGTTTGGGTGGATTATGTGGAATATTGTTTGTTGGATGTGTTTTAAAGTTGGGTGTGAATCGGTTGAATTTTCAAATCTATTGGAAAACAAGTAAAATTTTGTATATATACGACATTAATGATTTTGGAATAAAATGATGTCGGGACTGGTTTTTCGAGTAACTATTATTTTTGGGATGTCCAGTATTCTGAGAGGAAACTCTGCTAGAAATTTTGTTAGAAATTTTGATACAAATCCAATCGGTTTTGAAATAACGATTAATATTACTATTATTTCGAAAAACCGAACTAGTGAACGTGTGTGGACTTATGTCTTGGAAAATAAACCGAACGAAATGTTCTATTTTTATGTTTTGGCTAGGGATGATTATAAATCATCTAAACCTATCCATGAGACCTATAATTATAAATTAAATGGAATTGAAATAATGCTTGCGGAAAATGATATGCTCTATCCGTTATGTTACGATATATAAATATATCGAGTTGAGGTGACGACCCTCATGTGTTAGTATGCTAGGAGGAGGAGTCATGAGCCCTGGCCCTAGGCCCCAATGTTAAAAAGATTATTCCGCCTTTGAGAGTTGTACACTTATTGGCTATGACCGGGGTCCACCCATGCTTCTTTTAGGTTGTTGGTGGTGTACTAAAATTAATAAAACTTTATTGTAATTCATTCTTGGATTACCATGTTTCGGCAATTCATATAATAGAATTGCTAAGAGATCCGATAAGTATTAACTTGTTGTGTCTATGTTTTATGTTTCGCAATTCATATAATAGAATTGCTAAGAGATCCAAGAAGTACTAACTTCTTTGTGTATATGATTTTAATTGGCTCATGAGTGTGGCTAGGGGTCACGGTAAAGCTCATCGAGACAAGTTGTCTCACCCAATATATTGTGGTTATTTTACAGAGAAACAGGAAAGAGGAAAGCTAAGAAGCACGGCTAGTTGAAGCTTGTGTTGAAGATGGCTAAGGAGCATTTATGCTTATGTATTTCGCTTGTGTTTCTTTGTATTTTGATTGTATAACTTGTATTGATACAAGTTGTATATTATGTTCCGCTACTCGATATATTCGGATATGTAATATTAGCATTGCAATCGTGAAAAATTTTCAGGGTGTTACATTTGGTATCAGAGCGGTTCGACCTAGTCGGACGTAGAGACCTTATGGTCAAGAGATTAGATAGAGTCACTTAGGGACTGTGACAGGCAATTGTTAGAACCTTCCAGTATGTTATGTGAAGCTTTGAGCTTGATCAACTCAATTTTTCATGCAAGGTGCGGGAATGATAACGATTGGTTGCCTTAGCCCCGAAAATGTCCAAACCCTACACCATAGGAATTCTGGCCTTCTCAGTTTATCAGAGCACGCAACGAAAGCAAAGGGCTACAGTTGGTGTTTTGAAGTAAGCAATGGGCAGCTAAATTGGTTCGAGAAATTGTGGGCGAATGTTCAATCGATGAACCAAGTGCGATTGTAGAATTGCGGTGGAAGTTATTGTAGGTCATACAAAGAGATACAATTAAGAAAAGCCTTTAGGCGGGAATAATGTGATGATCGTAAGATCTGTTAAGATTAACGGACACCGGAATCCTAATTATTGATTAGCCGGTCTATCGATTCATCGAAATATTGTTTTACAATAACCTTACCTTATGGTTAGAGTAAACCCCAACTTAGATCGCGATTAGAGATATCCTTTTGGATAGCTGCGAGTCTTGATCATGTTTCTTTTCCTTTACGCCATATTGCGAAATGCTATGAAGCCGACCTAGTAGGTTGTAGTTCAATCTCTGTATTGGCTCACGGAACCCAATGTTGATCGAGTTAGTTATGATCACGGTTTTGAACCAAGTCTCAATCAAGATAAGAGCGAGAGGTGACTTGATGGTGACATGTCTTGGATTTCAAACTATTCCCGATTATGGCAATATTTTAGAAAGAGTGATTCATGGATTGAAAGACTGCACCTATATTGGATGCTAATGTTAAACTTTCGGATGAGGAATTTGGAAGGGCATATTTTTAATCTATTCTGAAAGCTCGTTTTCAATCAAGTTATAGAATGGGCATGGAAGGCGATAGGTGGATGGCACTCATGGACCGTTATTCGATTCTAAGAAATGACAAAGAGTGAGGAAAATGAGATGTCACATGGGAGGGAAATATATTCAAGATGATTGATATATATATTATGAGGAAGCTAGTCTCGATTTGTGAGAAATTTTCGATAGTTCACCAACTTGATTTATTTATAACTTCTAATCAGGAACTCCGATTCTTATGTTCGGGATGCGTTGGAAAGCTAACGAAAATGTCTACACATCCGAGTAGTTTGTGAATCAGTTGTTCAGTGGTATTCTGAACTGTATCTCGGTAATATCCCAAGTTGTTTGGTACTAAAGCGGTTGTAGAACATAAACCTATTATAGGCACAGGAAGTTGAAAGAGGATTTTAAGTCATTAAGATGAGATTCCTAAAACACTGTTTTAGGATGATACTCATTATAGTTTTCCAATGGTTTTATTCCCGGAAAAGGTTGTTAGCGACTTTAGCTTTTCAACGATCGGTAGAGTTGCCAAAAGCGAACGATTATGAGGTATGTCACGGTATATCCAAAGGTGGAACATTCAATTTCTTAAAGTGTTGTTGTGCTATAGTAAGGCGGAATTAAGTGAGCGTGAGACACCTTACTTATTGTTAAGCAAGACATGTTCCATGCCAAATGGATACGTTAAAGAGGTTATGGTTATGTTTGAACGTTTATGGAGCTGGAGAGTTGTGGGACCAAAGGAATGACTAAAGTGGTGAGAATTGTTCTCGGAATCAACGTTGGAAGCATCATCTTGTGCCCGTTTGATTCCGTAGAAGAATCCTTCTATTTTGATTATTTCTTTGATGATTATAGTAACTGGTTTGACTTTGTGATGAATCCAAACATAAACGTCCGCCAGAGTAAGTCCTACTTAGCTAGGAAAGCGGTTATGTATCAAGCGAGGGATCTATGTTGTTAGATTCTTTTATGCTTGAGTATTTGAGTATTAGACTCCATTCAAGAGAATGGTTGGCTTGAGAAAAGTTGTTTGACATATGATCCATACCTTAGTTAATGACCCTAAGGACCATGATGATGAGGCTGCTGAAGTATATAATAGTTATAACAGGAACTGTATGGTGCTGCAAATTTGAAGGAGTATTTGTGATACTTTTAACGAAGTTTTAACTACAAAAAAATGTAACTTAAGACTATGCTATTCCAAACAGATCAGTCAAGAAATGTTGTTTTGATTGGAAAGTGGCTAGTTCGGAAATCACTCGTCTATATTCAATGAAATAAAGTCAAAGGACTTTGATCTGTAATCCATGTGTAATGCATGAAATTTTGGTTCACAAGTTAGATTTACAACTCATCGTGATTAGTTCTTGAGTTAGTAACATTGGTATAATATTATTAATAGTCCCTAATCTAAAGAACATTTTGATATTTGGGATGGGTACGTCCTTGTATCACCATTGTTGATGGATTCTAAGTGAATGAATAGTAGATTTCGATTCAAGGGAATGATTGGTTGGAATAGTCATCTGACTTATAGGTTCTGAAAGGCCGTCCAGGTGTGTGAAAATATCCGGATTTAGGAATTGAGATTCAAAGACTGAGTCACAAGGTGAAAATACGTCTCATTAGTATGTCGGGTTAACAAAGAAACAAACTCCTATGGGTAAGTGGGAAGATTATTTCACATTCAAATGTTTCTAAGAAAATTTTTACAAAACCGTTAACCATTTGTGAGATAGTCACGAATTCAGTAGTGACAGAGTTTAACCTGAAGTTCTAATAGTACAGTATTCCCATGAAATCGGAACGTGATATTACCTAGTTTTCCCACAAGTTGGGGTGCTCCTGTGTTACTTGTTGGAAAGAAAAGATGGGAGCAGGAGGTCGGGTATAAATTACCTCCAGTTGGATAAAGTTATGGTTAAGAATAAGTATCTATGTCGAGAATCTATGCTTAGGTTGTTTAGCTTCAAGGTGAAGCAGTGTTTTCAAAGATTGGTCTAAGGTCGGGTTATTCTAATTAAAAGTTAGGACTTAGGTATTAGAAGATAGTTATCCATACTAGATATGGACATTACGAGTGAGTGATGCTCTTTGGTCTAACTAATGTTCCTACTGTATTCATGGATTACATGAACCGAGAGTTTTTCACCCGTATTTAGACTAGTTGTTGAAATTTTCACCGATAACATTTTGGTATACATTAAGACCATGTGGATCGTGATGTACATCTCTGCATTGTCTGAATATACTTCGAGTAAAGAAGTGATGGGCTAAACCTCCAAGTGCGATTTCGGGAGGTTTGAAGTAAAATGTCAAGGATATGTGGTATCGATCTGTTATGGCAGTAAATTCTAGTAAGGAGTTATTGGAACTAATTGATTTGTATAATAGGTCTATCGGAAGATTCTCACGATAGTTATTTCACTCATTCGGTTAACTTGTAATGGTCGGCCGTTGAATGGGATTTCGATTGTGAGGAATAATTTTTAGAGTTGTATGAGGATTGACTACTGTTTCAATCTTTATTCTTACGAATCCATCCCCGATTTCTAAATTTACAATGACGCCTTGGAAAGGGTTTAGTATGTGTTTGGTGCTGAATCAACAAGAGGTAGTTGTGCACCCATGTAAGAGAAGCCTCATGAGGAGAATTATTTAACTCATGATTTGTAATGGGCAAATTCTGTGTATATAGTGAAAAAAAAAAAAAAAAAAAAAAAAAAAAAACTGAAGATAGCTCTGAGTCGACAAAAAGGGTTATGTTGACAATAGGAGTAGACCACGAGAGTTGGATCTGATGATCCTGTATTGTAAGAGTTACATCAACCATTATTACCGGTAGAGCATTGCCGGCGAAGAAACTCAGTTCTCGAGTGTATTGTACTAGTGGAGTATTGTATAGTTTTATCTTGGGCATTGTTCAATTTAAAGGAAGTATTTCCTGTATCCTAATTGAGGAAAGACCTTCTAATCCCAGTCAACTGTGGAGTTAGAAACGATTGATCTTTGACTAATTCGTCATTTCAACCTTAACCAAATCTAAGTCATATCTTAGGTCATGAAGAGAAAATGCTTCGGACGAGAACAATTACAATTGTTTAAGGAGTTTGTAATGGTTTTTCGGTCGAGGAGCTATTTGGGAATTAGAGGGCGATATGCGGATTAGATATCCGTATATATTCTCTTGAAGTATGTTTGTCAAATTTTGAGGACAAAATTTTTTCAAGTTAGGGTGATGTAACATCCCTAATTTCGTTAATTTCAAATTAAGAAATTAATGAGTGATTTATTATCCGAATAAATAATAAATCAAGTTTCGGATATGAGATTATTCTGAAAGCAATTTAAAATTTGCTAGAGAAAATAATTTAAGTGCATAAGCGAGTGGAAATTAGTACTCTAAGGCTATTTTAGTATTTATGCCACTCACCCAAAATGATCTCCGAGACATCAAAAGTATCCAAAATACTCTCTCATTCCACACTTGTGATAAAATTAAGAAAGAAATAAGGAAAGAAGGGAACGGAGACAGAGAGAGAGAGATAAGAAATGAATAAAATAAGAAAAAGAAAGAAAGAAGGAAAGGAATTAAATAAGGAAAGAATAAGAAAGAAAGAAGAAAGAAAACGTGAAACAGAGAGAGAGAGAATGGAGACCCGAGAGAGAGAGTGAAGAAAGGAATGGCGAAGGAGAAGAAGGGAAGGAGGAGGATCTCCTCCACGTAGCACCGGTAAGGGATTTATAGCTCGTTTTCTTCCATTTTTCGTCCTCTATCTATTGGTACCACTTTCACACTCTAATTTCTTTCCGTTTGCTTTGCCATTAATGGGTTTTGAAGCTCAAAATTGGGGATTTATGGATCTAAGCGAAATTGAAGCTTGGAATTGATGATTGGAAGCTCAACAACTGATGTGGAGTGTTCGGTTCCGGGTTTGGAGCGGATCCGAAGCATGTTCGTGTGTTATGTGTCGATCGAGCTTCGGAGAGTTTCGGTTGTTCGTGATTTTCATCACGATAGGTGAGTTTTACTCGCTTAGGGAATTTTAAACATCGTTTTTGAACTATGTTTGAATGATTTTCAAATTCCGAAGTTTCGAGAATTTTAGAGTCAAAAACGCTATTTTACGAAAATGACGCGTGTTTGAAAATTTAAAACGAAACCATAATGCTTTGATTTTTGAATTGATATGTTTGGACTGGATTATGTGGAATATTGTTTGTTGGATGTGTTTTAAAGTTGGGTGTGAATCGGTTGAATTTTCAAATCTATTGGAAAACCGTAAAATTTTGTATATGTACGACATTAATGATTTTGGAATAAAATGATGTCCGACTGGTTTTTTTTAGTAACTATTATTTTGGGATGTCCAGTATTACAGAGGAAACTCTGCCGAAATTTTGTTAGAAATTTTGATACAAATCCAATCGGTTTTGAAATAACGATTAATATTACTATTATTTCGAAAAACCGAACTAGTGAACGTGTGTGGACTTATGTCTTGGAAAATAAACCGAACGAAATGTTCTATTTTTATGTTTTGGCTAGGGATGATTATAAATCATCTAAACCTATCCATGAGACCTATAATTATAAATTAAATGGAATTGAAATAATGCTTGCGGAAAATGATATGCTCTATCCGTTATGTTACGATATATAAATATATCGAGTTGAGGTGACGACCTCTATGTGTTAGTATGCTAGGGGAGGGCAGTCATGAGCCCTGGCCCTAGGCCCCAATGTTAAAAAGATTATTCCGCCTTTGAGAGTTGTACACTTATTGGCTATGACCGGGGTCCACCCATGCTTCTTTTAGGTTGTTGGTGGTGTACTAAAATTAATAAAACTTTATTGTAATTCATTCTTGGATTACCATGTTTGACAATTCATATAATAGAATTGCTAAGAGATCCGAGTAAGTATTAACTTGTCGTGTCTATGTTTTATGTTTCGACAATTCATATAATAGAATTGCTAAGAGATCCATAAGTACTAACTTGCTTTGTGTATATGATTTTAATTGGCTCATGAGTGTGGCTAGGGGTCACGGTAAAGCTCATCTGAGACAAGTTGTCTCACCCAATATATTGTGGTTATTTTCTGAGAAACAGGGGAAAGAGGAAAGCTAAGAAGCACGGCTAGTTGAAGCTTGTGTTGAAGATGGCTAAGGAGCATTTATGCTTATGTATTTCGCTTGTGTTTCTTTGTATTTTGATTGTATAACTTGTATTGATACAAGTTGTATATTATGTTCCGCTACTCTGATATATTCGGATATGTAATATTAGCATTGCAATCGTGAAAAATTTTCAGGGTGTTACAGTTGGAATGTCCGCTTCACATCATTACTCCTGATCTCTACAAAAGCTATCTTTAAGGATAAGAGATATATGGGTTCTCAATTGGATTCTAACTTTTATCTATCTGCTATAACCTTGACGATTCTTCCTAATCAAAGGAATCCTATCACCCATCCCATTTCCTAGAGGACTTAACCAACTAATTTGGCCAACTTAGCAACTATCAAGAATCAAACAAGAAATGAATCTATCTCTACTCAAGAGATAATCTTCAACCTCTTCCTGTTCTTCTTCCTCAGATTTAGAATTGCTTTGAACACCTTCATTTGGTTGATCATTATGCATATGGTTCTCTTCCACAATCTCATCTTGTTGTTTACTTGAAGACTCCACCTCAATTTGCAGATCATCAACAGTGCTTTGCATACAAAGCCTCAGTACCAATCGTATCAGTTACAAATTCTGATTCCTTGAATATCACATCTCTGCTCACTATGCATTTCTTGTCACTTCCAAACCATATCCTGTAGCCCTTAACTCCTTCAGGATATCCAACAAAGATCCCTTTCTTTGACCTTGGCTCCAATTTACCATCATTCACATGAAAATATGCATGGCAGCCAAAAATTCTCAAGTTTGTGTAGTCTGGTGGTTTGCCAGTCCACACCTCTTGAGGTGTCTTGAAGTTCAAGGCGATGAGGACTCTATTGACAATATAGCAAGCTGTATGTACTGCTTCACCCCAAAAAGTCTTTGGAAGCTTAGCACATGAAAGCATACATCTTACTTTCTCCAATAGAGTCTTGTATAGCCTTTCTGCTAAACCATTTTGTTGAGGTGTTCCTCTCACTGTAAGGTTTCTATAAATTCCATGCTCCTTAAAATAAGAGTTAAACTCCCCATTGCAAAATTCTAAACAATTATCAGTTCTTAGTGCCTTAACTTTCAAGTTACACTGATTTTCTACTTTTGTTTTCCAGTCTACAAAAGTCCTAAATGCCTCATCCTTAGTTTTCAATAAGTAAATCCATACCTTTCTACTAAAATCATCAGTAAAGGTTTGAAAATACCTCTTTCCTCCATGTGTTGGTGTCTGAGAAGGCCCCCACAGATCTGAATGTATGTAGCCGAGCTTCTAAGTTCTCTTGTGGACACCAGTTGCACACTTGACCCTTGTTTGTTTACCATATATGCAATGCTCACAGAAATCTAGGTTATTGATCTTGTACTCTTTTAGCAAGCCTTGTTTCTCAAGTTCTTTCAACCCCTTTTCACTCATATGAGCAAGTCTTTGATGCCATATGAGTGTCTTGTTATCTGCAGAGGTTGCAACTTGAGCTTCACCAGTAGCAGTGCTTCCCTTGAGCACATACAGGTTATTTTTCTTTCTCATACCTTTTAGAACAACTCTGGATCCTTTAACAACTTTAAGGATGCCATCTTCACCCCTAAAGCCATAACCAGCAGCCTCCAAGGCTCCTAGAGAGATTAGAGACCTCTTCAAGTCAGGAACATGTCTCACATCTCTCAACATTTTTATATTACCATCTGCTAATCTCAGCTTTACTGTACCTGTACCTATGCCAATGACTCTACAAGCTTTATTGTTCCCCATGATGACTTGCCCTCCATTTTAGACCTTGTAATCCACAAACCAGTCCCTCCTAGGACACATGTGATACGAGCACCCTGAGTCTAGTACCCAATCATCATCACCTGTAGTGGAGGCAGTTGAATTTGATTCAATCCTTTCCTGTTCTGCAGCTACCAGTGCATCTCCAATGTCACAGTAGCCTGCACTTGAAGCACTTGAAGACTTAGTGATTTTCTACCATAGACTAAAGTATCGACTAAGATATCATAAGTGCTTGATAATGATCTAATCAATAACAGTGCTTGATCCCCGTCCTCAATTTTGATATCTATATTTTCAAGATCAAGTATTAGCCTATTAAACTCATCTATGTGATCACTAATCGAAGTTCCCTGGCCTATTTTAAAGGTATATAGTCTTTGTTTGAGATAAATCCTATTAGCTAGAGTTTTAGTCATATAAAGACTCTCTAATTTCAACCATATAGCAGCAGCGGTTTTTTCTTTTGAAATTTCTCTAAGTTCCCAAGCACAATATGATGGCACTATGAGCTTTGTTCATGATGTCCTTCTTTTCCTTCTCGGTAAGAGTTGCAGGCAATTTGTTCTCCCCCTCCAGTGCTTCTTCGAGGCCTTGTTGAACTAAGATTGCCCTCTTCATTCTCCACAATTCAAAGTCATTTTTGCCGTTGAAGCGTTCAATGTTGAACTTCGTCATTTCCATTGATGCAGATCTTTCCCCAACGATTAAGCTCTAGATACCAGTTGTTAAGGATCACAACAACAATATACAACACAATGCAATGCAAAACAACAATCAATTGCAAGAAATTGAACCGAATTGAAAAGATCCCAAATAAGAACCGTAATTCCCAATTTATTTGCGCAAGAAACTGAAATTGACAGAAATTAAACGAACACAACACGAATTGATGACCCAGTTCAGTGTCAAAGAGACACCTACATCTGGGGGATCAAGCAATGGATTTATTTCATCTTCATTGAATCAAAGATTTGAGAATTTCTCAGTTACAAGTTGATGAAACCCGATAGAATTTCCCCTTCACTTCCCTTGATCCCTTTACACCCGTGTTTCGCTCAATCACACTCCCAATTACAAGAATGAATCAATCTTTTTAAGAGAGAGAAGATTAATCTATTTATATCGAGCTAAAAAATGGAAACAGAAAGCTGTTGAAGCTTCAAGTTTAGCAGCAACCGAAATAACAGAATTTCCCGCACAAACTTGAATTCAAATCCGATAGAGAGAGAGCATCCAATCCAACCTTGCCACATCAGCAATGAGAAATCCAATGTGTACCAAGAGGTGTATGCCAAAATATAACACAGACCTTTGATTTTGAGCTAAAATTCCCTCCGAGCCGTATAAATCCTTTAGCAATCCCCTCCATAAGTTTTCTTCTTCCACTAATAATCTCCATCTCCATTTGCCCAATAAAGCCTTATTGAAAATCTCCATATTCCTAATGTCAAGTCCCCCTTTATTCTTTGGTAAACAAATTCTACTCCATTTCACCCATGCCATCTTTTTAACCCCTCCCCATAGAAAATTTCTTTGTATCGCAACCATTTCTTTTACTACTTTCTTCGGTGCCTTAAAGAAAGAAAAATAGTATAGGGGAAGCCTAGCTAGTCCTATAGGTTATGGTTGGATGTAGAAATTCTCAAAAAATCACTTGGGTACAATGAGATAATTTGTACAAACCAAACTGTGTTTGTGGGTACACTGTGAATTAAAAATCTAGAATTATTTAAAACTAGAATATTAAGTTTATATATTCAACTTTAATAAGCCTATATCAATCTATAGTCTACCTGAGAAATCATCTTTAGCAAAATAAATTTTCGCTCTTTGAAATAAACTAACATAAATGCTAATATTACAAATGATAGTATTTTTCAAAATAAACTTTAAAGAGAAGTGGGATAATGTAATACCTTCACTAGTGACCTCCAAAAATGTGGTGTGACAGCCAGGGACGGAGGCATGTGTATGCCTCCCATGGCTCAAGCCCCCTCCCCCCAATGTTTTTAGTTAATGTAATAATAATAGTATTAGTATATGATATATGCTTAAAAAATAGTATTAGTATATAACACTAAATGGATATTACTTAGTAGATAAATAATAGAAATAAATAATGATTGAAGGAAGATAATAGATATCACATTCTAATAATTAAGGTTATTGACTCTCAGTAAAAATAAATTTAATAAATCACAAATCTAAACCTCACTTACTCAATAGTTTCATATATTTTACAATTACTTTAACTCGACTAAAAGTACTCTATCTTGTTGTTATAAAAAATGTATCACAAATAAATACAAAAAAAAATTGATAGTAAATTCTAAGATACCCTTGCAAAAAGGTGAGTGCCAATATGGTGCTACCAAATAAGTAAAGATAAAGTTAAAACTATTTTTTAAAACAATTTAATTAGTTTAAAGTAATAAAATCAATGTGGCGTAAACTAAGTGTCTAAGTGTATATACGATCGGGACATTACTAAGATACTAGAGTAGTTACATTTTTTTACATAATTTCAAGATTGATTTTAATATTTGTAGAATACCGTCTACATTTGATCCTGGCCCGTCTCTGGTGGTGACTTTCGCTCATTCCTTTTATAGTTACAAGAGAATATGTGTATTTGTATTGTGGTGTGTGATGTTACTTGGTTTTGAGATGATGATCCACCCACCATCTTCTGGAGCTCTTACGTGAGATCTCCCATGTATTTTGTTGTTAGTTCTCCTGTGAATGCTTATGCATAGTGACTGTAATACTCATACTCAATATTGTAAATTGCATTTTATATATATATATATATATATATATATATATATATATATATATATATATATTTGTTACCTTATGTTCCGGACTGGTCAAAAGACCGTTGGCCCAACTATATAAACCAAGAACATCTCATGCGCGACCAGAAGTGTCTTTTTGGTTTATATAGTTCTGCTTTTAATCTAATGTGGACCTTATTGTTCTTTTTGCAGTAGGACAACTCTAAAGAATATATGCCCTGCAATATTGGCTTGACTTTGGCTTGTCTCTACGTGTTAACCGCTAGTTTGTACTCTGATTTTGTTTGATTTTAGGTTTAAATTGTCTAACAAGTTCTTCAATTTTTGAAAAACCAATTCTAATTGAAGCAAGAGAATTCTGAAAATGATAATTTACACTATGGATTTTGATTTGGTTATAAATTGTGGTTTATGATTACTTTACTGGTGAAAATTGCAGCTTACGCTAATCAATTTAGACTTTACTTATTGTCATTTTTGTAGCTAGTTTTTATTATTTTTATCAGTTTGAATGATTATTGGAAATGTTATTTAGCAGCAAGCAGTTGCAGAATGTGTTTTGTGTGGCAGCGCTTTGGAGACAGCAGATCACCTGTTTATTGCTTGTGGAGTTGCGAAACAGTTATGGTGGCGTGTGTGCTGCTGGATGCGTATACCAGACCCGATGTGCAGCTCAATTGTTGAGCACTTTCTGCAGTTCGGGACTGTCAATACAGGCAACAAGAGAAGGGGCACAAGACACTTTGCTTGGATGGTTTTGGTGTGGGTGATTTGGATCAACAGGAACAATGTCATTTTTAATGGGGGAACTATTTGTATTAATAGTATGTTTGAACATGTTAAAATTACTGCATAGGATTGGAAGATATGCAGCTCATTAGATTTTGAGATATGGAAAAAGAACCCGTTGGATTGTATTAGTGCTATTTCTTGAATGTAAATGGGTTTGTGGTACCTCTTGTACCCCTTAAATGATATTTTTGACTTATCAAAAAAAAAAAAAACTGACATATAACTAAAGGAGTCTGGAACAAATAATTAAAAGAGGTGGCCTATATTGTTGCTGCACATTAATTAATTCCAATCCTTCATATGGAAGGACTTATTCTTGTATAACCAAAGTAGTACTATTTTACAAGCTTGAATTTGTTCAAAGTAATTAGTTTTAAATAAGGAAAACATGTTATAAGTACTTAACGATATACAATTGTCTCATGTGGAGCCACACCAAACATATCTGAAGATGAGTCTTTTTATGTGATGAGCTTGAGGACATCCTACATGAGCCCCTCTAATCGAGTTAAAAACTCACCTTAATGGGTTGAACAACCACAATCTACAAGAAGCAAAGTCTTGAACATCAACAACACCTAAGACACCAACAATCACCAAACACCTCCAAACTCAAACTCAACCCCAAATCTTCTCTTAGAATGATTCTAATCCATAATGTAGGTGATAGTAGGCCTCTAGGATCTTCCCAAACAACATGCAACAAGAAATTATAGCTACTCCATCTCCAAGGTTCACACGCAACACTAAATGGTGATGAGAAGAGGAGATGGTGATGATAGGTGTTCTTGAATGTGCTCTCTATGACTTAGATGAAGTAGAGAGGGAAGAAGAGTGTTCAATAGGGATGCTTTCAGTTATGGGTTTGAAGTTTGTGAATCTTCTTCTTCTTCTTCTTCTTCTTCTTCTTCTTCTTCTTCTTCTTCTTCTTCTCTCTCTCTCTCTCTCTCAAATTTTATTTTAAAAAATATATATATTTCAATTAATATTGAAATTATCAGTGGGTATGCGTGTGTACCTACGAGTCAATACCCGTGAAAAACCCGCTACACGAGTACCCACGCGGGTACGGGTAGTATTTATATTAAACGTGGCGGGTAGCGGGTAACTACTACCTGTGAGGAACTAGGATTTGGTTTTACTGATTCAGAGCCAGACTTTGATGTTATATGTAACGTTGTCTCAATACTCCCTATTGATTTCGACGTGATATCTAACGTAAATGAAGTCGAAGGAGAGTTCGATGAAGACATGGCAAAACATAAGCCAGTTTGCTACTATGTCCTTAACAATGGGTGCATTGAGGAACAAACTGCTATGTTTGAAAGGCCAGATGGTGGAATGAAATATCATCTGAAACCCTTGTTCATCCAAGCCAAGGTCAATAACGTGGGAGTCAATGAAGTCTTGGTTGATGGAGGTGCTGCAGTTAATCTGATGCCACAATGCATGCTGTCAAAGATAGGTAAAATAGATACTGATTTAAGACCACATAACATAGTGCTTACTAACTATGAAGGCAAGTTTGGATATTCACTTGGGGCAATCGAAGTTGAATTGGTGGTTGGCAGTGTAAAAAGGTTAACTTTGTTCATGGTGGTCGCTACCAAGGCAAATTTTAACCTTCTACTTGGTAGAGAGTGGATTCATGGGGTAGGTGCGTTCCTTCCGACCCTACACCTAAGAATTGCCATTTGGAGAGAAGATGGACCATCGAAAATATGGAGGGTGATCAAAGCTATTTCTGGCGAAGTGGATCATATTACCAAGAAAACTTTTGACAAGCAATTGGCAAGCATTGTGCCATGCACACCTTCAAATTCAACATACGTTCCAAAAGACAATGTTTATGCTTCGTTAGACCTTCACCCAATGCATGGATTCACCTGGGAGAGGGAAGTGTTAGACGAAGCAAAGCGCTTCAAAGGGCTCTGGTAAGCTCTTGGGTGGGATGGACCTTAAAGCGTCTTATGATGACTACACCCGGTGCATGGGAAAGGATTACGACCTATGTGGCGAAAATAAGAAAAATATGGCTTTAGAGGCCGAAATGAAACAAAAAATGGTCGAAGAAACCATTTCAGATCAGGTCGAACAAGAGTTGGTTGAAGACCAGAGGCTAGATTGTATTTATGATGATGAGCCATTAGGTTTTGAAAAAGACCCAATGTTTCCAACAGAAAGGATGAAGGCACAAGATCCCATGGAAGAAATAGACTTAGGAGATGGCATCATAAAGAGGCCAACATTTATTAGTGTCAACATTGACAAAGACTTGAGAGATAAAACAATAAAGCTCTTGAAAGAATACAAAGACTACTTTGCATGGGATTATCATGAAATGTCAGGATTGAGTCGAGAAGTGGGGGAACTAAAGCTACCAATTCGACCAGATAAGAAATTAATTAAGCAGACACCTAGAAGATTTGCACCTCAGATCCTATTGAAGATTAAAGAGGAGATCGAAAGGCTACTCAAGAGCAAATTCATCAGAACAGCAAGGTACGTTGATTGGCTAGCAAATATAGTTCCTTTTATGAAGAAAAATGGGACTCTTAGAGTCTGCATAGATTTTAGGGATTTAAACAATGCTACACCAAAAGATGAATACCCTATGCCAGTGGCAGAAATGCTAGTTGATTCAGCAGCAGGGTTTGAATACTTGAGTATGCTGGATGGCTATTCAGGGTATAACCAAATCTATATTGCTGAAGAAGATGTATCAAAAACAACTTTTCGATGCCCTAGAGCCCTAGGTGTTTACGAATGGGTAGTAATGCCATTTGGGCTAAAAAATGTTGGGGCAACGTATCAAACACTACAAGAAAATCGCTGATTTGCCACGGACATTTCCGTCGCAAATGCACAAATTTCCGTGGCAAAACAACATTTGCCACGGATTTGCCACGGA
This sequence comes from Oxytropis ochrocephala, assembly GCA_020916435.1. Taxonomy (NCBI): domain Eukaryota; kingdom Viridiplantae; phylum Streptophyta; class Magnoliopsida; order Fabales; family Fabaceae; genus Oxytropis; species Oxytropis ochrocephala. The sequence continues at coordinate 50,041,338 of CM037095.1, forward strand.
CAAAAATTGGTGGCAAAACGCCGTCGCATAAATTGTTTGCCACGGAATTTCCGTGGCAAACTGCGGCAAATTTTTAAAATCGCAAAATGCGTGGCAAATTTTTCCGTCGCAAAGCCGCGTGGCAAATTTTCGCCGCATAAATGCGTGGCAAATTTCATCGCAAATCCGTCGCAAATTTTTAAAAAAAAATTAAAAAAATAAATGGAGCCAAGTAGTTTCCTACTACTCCAACTTCTTCACAATTGCTTGTCCGATTATGGTATCCAAAGAATCATTTCCATCTTACTGTTTTCATGAAATTGGGAGTACCCAGAGGCGATAAGTTTTGCAACATGTGCATCTACTCAGCCAAAAGTTTTGCAACTGCCAGGCCTGTGGCACTATCATGCAACCAACAATCTGAAAACTATGCTTATACTATCTCAATTAAGATCATCAAAAAAAATAACAAAATTTGTACCCTAAATAACAATGTCAGGTGGGAAAGCATGAGCAAATCAACTTAATCAAGTACTCTCAGTCATGAAAAGTTCTAACATATTGTAACACCCTCAACCCTACAGATTTAAAACTACAGATATAATCGGTTGTTAGGGCCTCCATTTGCAGGAGCAACATCGATTGCAATTGTCTCTAAAATGCATTCATCACTACATCACAGACGCGCTCAATTTCTACGGAACTTGTCTGCATATTAGAACAGAAAATTCTAAAATAAGAAAAATAGCCAATCCAAGAATGTTGTGCATTGAACATGCTACTAAGCTAGCTAGTCCTTTAGAAGCCTAGTCTGTAATAAGTGTAGATATGCAAGAAGGAGCTACAAACATAAATATTGTGTATTATGTATGTGGTACCTTTATTCCACCAAGATTCATGGTATCATCGGCCTCCCTTGTACAACAAAATGTCCTCCTGCAGTTCTTTTGATTATATCGCGTGTCTCCTAAGAACTGCGACATCACGAGATATCGATTAAAAATTAAATGAATAATAATCAAAATTACAATGTGGTCTATTTCAATTCGATACCTTTCCTTTGTAAATGGGCATTCCCTTAAAGTAAATTTCTTCGTGATCGGCGTTAAGCAATCTATCGATTGCTCCCATATATACTGAGGAACAAGCCCACTTCACCAACACAAGGAACATCCTTTGGCTGTCATATTGGTCAAAGAGATCAAATAAATTAGAAAACCTAAATTGTCTATACCCAAATATAAGGAACTCCAGAAAATGTTCTTACATAAGGAACTCCATTTTCATCAAGGATGACAATGTCGGTTGTCATTGATACTGATGCTAAATGCTCCAAAAGCTTGAGGCTGCAGATGACTTCCCATGAGGTAACTAGACGCAAGCTCAGTGCCTCCACAACATTCAATTATTGGTTTGTAATAAGACTTTGAAGAAAGCCAAAGATCATCATCAACATTTGAAGTTTCTCCAGTTGAACAAAATGCTCTGCATATAACTGACAGTTTAATCTATTTTACATACAAGTTAATTGGTGTATTTAAATTGACAGAGACATTACTTTATCTTTGTCCAATCCGAGCCCTCCATACACTTTGTACTCTTCCAAGTTTTTACTAAGCTTGGAACTGTTCCCAAAATGGTAACACCATCATCCTGAACATTTCTAGTTAATTGAATAATGTGTTCTTTGGTGCAGTATACAACATTTGACATTGTAATTATTATAAGAATTTTGGACCTAACTCCTGCTTACAAAATTGGCTTATAATGCAAGGGGTTCCCTCTTTTTATAAATTCTTCTCATAGCTTATCTCTAGTCTAAGTGTGACTTGGGTTTTTCCCAATACACGCCCCCTTCACACTCAACACTATTGGGTTGGTGCATGATTAATAATGGTGGGTGACCCAATGGATCTATGATAAACTTGTATGTCATTTTAGATTTTGGGCCTAACTCATTGGAAAAAGATTGTCTAGGCACTATTGAGAATGAAAAAATTCAAACGTGATAAAAGGATGCAAATATTGAAAAAGAATGCTATATTTAGTGGTTTCATAGACAGATTGAGTTCTAGATTGAAAGTAGGCATTCTAGCATCCTAGTTTTTTCAACCATTTAGTTAAATATTTCAGAAGTTCCTTGTTTCTACCCATTCAGATTTGTTTTCAGTTGCTCAAAAAGCAAGTATTAAATTATTTTGGTGTCTTCAATATAATAATATATTTCCATTAAATACTTCCTATTATGTTTCCTTGACCAGAGTCCTCATTAAGATTTTCCATATTGTAGTTGAAGGAATCACCTGAACAAATCTTCCAAAACCACGACCTAGAGGAGATCCATGGTACAGAGCAAGAGTTGCACCAGATAGAAAGCATGAATATATAAGAGTTGGTCCCATCACCCATCCTAAATTTGTAGGCCAGCAATAGACATCTCCAGGTTGAACATCAACAAAAGCCCATCCATCTGCAGCACTTCGGGTCCCCTGAAATGTAAATTTCGAACCAGAAAATCATTATAATGGTAGTTCTTGATTGTTGTGTTTAAGGTAGAATCTTTACCTGTGGTTCCAGAAGAGAAAAGTATGTTAGTGACAGAATCAATTGATTGATAGATTGGAGAGTAATGATGTTGTGATCTGCCAAAATTGAAATGTTGAGGTGAGACAAAACAAAAGAGAAACTGTCCAATTTTTATCCTAGTTAGGAAAAATTACCATTTGTTTAGATCAAAATTACCTGGGATGTTGTCTACTAGAAGAAAGAAATTCCTTCCATGATAAGTCATGTTCTCTTAACTGTACTCCTACATCATTATCTATATTAGAGAGAGAGAGAGAGAGATATTGAAAGACAGCAAATGAGTGAGTGTATAAGGAATTGACCTCTCTGCCTACAAGTTCAAAGGTCAAAAAATTGGAAGCATAACCATTATTGCTAATCACATAAAAAGAGAAACAACAGACAAGTATACAATCCAGGTAGATGATACTGTTAAAAGAAATATACTTCAAAATCTAACATTATTTCCTTAATTCGAATTATAAATCAACTCTTAACACCAAAATAAAGGAAACAGATTCCTCCTTAGCTACCGCAATGAGACTTCAAAAATATTTTACCTCTTCTTCACTTGGTGCATTTATTCGTACATTAAGACAACGAGCGGATTGCTTCGTGACTCTTGAAGAACTATTGCAACATAGAATTAATCTCGCAATAAGGGCTATTTTTCTCCATCGTTCTGCGGAGAGAGTTTGTCAACATCATTGAGCACACAAATGCGATACTGAATAAAATTAAACAAAGACTAACAAAAACTTAAGCAAACCTGAAAAAACAAGATAACATGAATGCTTGTAAATTAGACATGAGCATAAAGAAACAGAGATCAACAACATTACACAAGTAAAGGTTAAGAACAAAAAAAAGGAACATTGTGTAAAAGAATGAAGCTTACATCCACGACCTATTTTCAACCTTCATCTGAAACATCAACAAAGACAAATCAATCCAAAAAGGAATCAAGTTGAGGGCACCAAAAAGTACACAAGAATACATCTAGAATTGATGCAGTAACAACAAATATATCCAATCAAAAACTCAACGATAGACTATAACAACACCAGCTGAAAAAGCCAAAACACCGACTAAAACAATTCCTATTTTAACTTATATTTTAAATCGGTAATGCTATTGGCATGGTTATCACATAAGATTTGCATTCTAAAGTCTAAACCAATAATAAACTACATTAACTTCAAATCCAGCTACACTTATTTTCATTCAATTTTTTTTTCAGTGAAACAAACCAATAATAAACTATATTAACTTAAATACCAGCAACATTTGACGGAGAAGAGCCATAATTAGGGTTTTCTTCTCAAAGACTGATGGTCCATAGAATAGCAAATGAGGACAATCTGTTGGTAACCTACAATAACACATAAAAACCCAACAAAGAATAAAATTAAAAGCAGTACATATAAAAACACAAGCATGCTTAATTTCAATGATTATATAAATGAAGCCATTGATAAAAAAACAAGTACAAGCATGTTTGTTGTTAACGAGAGATATGTGCCATCTTCTTGTCAATGATTATATCAGATGTCATAATAGATTAAATAAGAAATTCATTTGCATTAGCTATAGATATAGAGGATGAATAAACTTTCCATTCATGAGCATTTAGGAAGTTCCTTGAAGGAGCTCGACTTAGAAGGGTTCAAGCCAAAGATAATAATAGGTGACTAAACCTAGCATTTAATCAGTGAATTATTGTCTTGAAGCATATAGATATAACAGGACTTCACTCATCCTAATTTTGAAATATAAATGATAATTCATGCAAGTCGCTATCCCGACTCAAAATAAAATGAGCAAGATGCATAATGGACATATCATAAATCAAGGGAAGCAACAAGTCAATAACCATTTACGGACCATTTGTAAAACCGCGCAGAATACAAATAAATTCTCAAATGCTTAGTATGAAGGATGAGTCTAAAGAGCTAATTTTCGGATGCCAAGGATGTTTTGACATTGAAATCAAACAATGAACATTACGACAAAATGTTTAACTTTGGGAGATGTTGCTCTTCCATCAAAATATACATTTTGTTCAAGATTCTCTGGTTTTGATATATCACATACTATATAGTATTGAATGATTACAAATAAAATTAGGCATTTGATTACTTACAGCAAAAACCGACTAGTTAATTCATGATACCATTTAAAAACTCAAACTTATCAAAGTACAAGTATCGGGTTAAACCAAACCAATTTGAAGCCCGACTCAAATGAGGTGCAACATGACTACAAGATGCACAAAAATATCACGAGTAATTAAATTGATAGTAATGTTTTTCCTATTGCTAAATTATTAAATTGACCGTAAGCTTCAATAGAATGAATAAATCAAGAAAATCAAGATGCACAAAAATATTTAAATGGAAGGATGACTAGTGAACTCTAAAGCTCCAATGATTGTGATGTTTAGTAATGTTTTTACTTGTCGCTACATGACACATTCTTTCAAACAAACCAAAGCAGAAAATCCTCATCAAACATAAGTATGCAACATGATTTATGATATGAGCCACATGCACTGACTAAAATATCACATCTCTCGCAACAAAGGAAACATGTTAAATTAAATAGTATATGCGGGCAACACATATTCCATAAGATGTAAAAGGTATCAAGTAAAGTAAAAGTGCCACCAATTAAGATAATGACAAGACTTCATCCAAAATTCCCAATACACGAAGTGCTAATCCTAAAAGCAAATATAACTATATAAGTTCCAAGAAAGAAAAATGACTCCAATTCAAACTCAAGCAAAGACAAGAATCAAGGTTTTACTGGACAATAATGTGGGTTAAGCAAATATTAAGACCGATGCTAACCCAAAGACTCCCATTCAAATAGTAAAGCAAAAAAATACAGGGAAGATCTTTTATATTCTAAAAACAATATGGCTTAAGGAAACCAAGAACTTACCTAATCACAATGAAAGTCTCCATCGATTGAGGACTAAAATGATTGAAAGAATGAATAATATCAAAACAAAACAAACCTTACACGGCTACAAAGTTGTGCCTCAAATAGTCAAATGCTATAGTCATCAAATCACAAAAATATTGCACTTGAAGAACAATTGACGCTAATGGAAGGATTTGAAGGTTTAATTGCTAACTTGAAAAGAACAGAAATAATCCTTGTTGAGAATCCAAATATAAGAAGTAAGGTCCAAATGGTGAGACAAAAATCAAAGGAAGGAAAAAGAGATTCAGCACTAGAGGAAGGTATGCAGTTATTCACACAAAGGAGAAAAAGAAAATAAGAGAAGAATCTCGTTATGGCATCACATGGAGATGAACTTGGACTTTGATCAACAAGCCGATTGAACTTGAAGAAGACCATATATTTGAACCCGATAGAATCGATCCATAGAGAAGCATAATCGTGCTTGGACCGGTGATTTTCGTAATCGCTCCAGAGAGAAAGACCTCGTTGTGGACGAAGAGAGAAGCACCATGGACAAGTTGTTGAGGTTAAAACGTAAGTGGTTCAAATCATTAGGGTTTTGGTGAATGGCGATGGTGAAAAGTGGAGAGCGGCATCATACTGGAGGTGTGTGGGTGGAGAGTGAGAACGATCGAAGGAGGCGGAGGGAGAACGTGTCTCTCGGTGGAGGTTGGAGGTCGGAGAGGAGACTGAGGAGGAGAGAGCATTTGATTGTTTGATTGTTTAAGGGAGACGTTCTGATTATCGGGCTCTTTTTATTTTGATCAATGGGTTGCCACGGATTTGCCACGGCATCTCCGTGGCAAATTTCTGTCCTTTCAAATGTCCGTGGCAAATCCGTGGCAAACACCAGCGGGAAATTTCGCGCCCCTATTTTTTACTCATGCCGTCGCAAATCCGTGGCAAATTACTAACGGAATAAGCTCTGTGGCAATTGCTGGTGGCTAAAACAAGCTTTTCTTGTAGTGAAAGAGCAATGAATTCTATTTCATGATTTTATAGAATATTTTATGCAAGTACACATAGATGATATTGTTGTCAAATCATCAACAGAAAGTGGTCATTTAGACCATCTTCGACAGCCATTCAAAAGAATGAGAAAATATGGATTGAAAATGAATCCAATCAAATGTGCCTTTTGTGTCGGTGCATGTGATTTCCTAGGCTTTGTTGTGCACAAAAAAAGGCATTGAAATACATGAAAACAAGACAAAGGCTATCTTGGAAACGAAGGCCCCTTCGACAAAGAAATAATTGCAATCTTTGTTGGGAAAAATCAACTTCCTAAGAAGGTTATATCAAACCTCAGTGGAAAAACTCAAGTTTTCTCACAACTGCTTCTACTGAAGAAGGAAGTGATATTTAGATGGGATTCAGAATATCAAAAAGCCTTCGACGAGATCAAGTCTTATTTGACAAAGCCGCCTATGTTGCTTCCACCTATTAGGAACAAATTTTTGAAATCGTACATAGCAGCGTCAGAAAAGACAATAGGTAGTATGTTAGCACAAGAGGATGAAAATGGCGTCAAAAGAGCCGTATATTACCTTAGCAAACTATTGAATGATGTAGAAACAAGATATCATCCAATAGAAAAGCTATGCTTGTGTTTTTATTTCTCTTGTACAAAATTGAAGCAATATATAAAGCCTGTTGATGTGTATGTTTATTCGCATTATGACATCATTAAACACATGCTATCGAAGCCAATACTTCATAGTCGAATAGGCAAATGGGCTTTGGCATTGTCTGAATATTCCTTAACTTACCAGCCTTTGAGGGTTGTAAAAGGACAAGTAGTGGCTGACTTCATAGTAGATCACTCTCTGGTCGAAGAGTCAATATGTTCAGCAGAAATGCAGCCATGGAAATTGTATTTTGATGGCTCAAGCCATAAAAATGGTACAGGGATTGGGAATTTAATAATATCTCCAACGAAGATACCAACAAAATTTAAATACAGAATACAAAGTAATTGCTCCAATAATGAGGCAGAATATGAAGCCTTAATAACAGGATTAGAACTACTGTTAGAATTAGGGGCAACATCTGTCGAAATAAAAGGTGACTCTGAACTAGTTGTTAAGCAGTTAACAAAAGAATACAAATGCATCAAGGAAAATTTGGTGAAATACTTTGTAATTGCCAATGCGTTGCTTAAACGGTCACACATGTTGAAATAAAGCATGTGCCTCGAATTGAAAATCAAGAGGCAAATGAGTTAGCTCAAATAGCTTCACGATATAGAGTCTCTAAGGAAAAGCTCCAGGAATTCATAGAAGTCAAAGAGAAACTTTTTTCGATGATAGTTCACCAAACGAGTTGTCAACGCAAAAACTTGGGGTGGCAGAAGATAAGTTAGAAGTATTATTTCCTTTAATTGAAAATAATTTAGAGGATTTTGATTTTCAAAATTTTCAAGTTTTTGTCATTGACAACATGCCAAGTGATGATTGGTGAAGGCCAATTGTCGAATACTTAGAAAATCCAACAGGAGTAACCTGTCGAAAAACTAGGTACAGAGCTTTGAGCTACATGATTGCTGGAAATGAATTGTTAAAGAAAACTGCTGAAGGTGTTTTGCTTAAATGCTTAAGTGAAAATGAAGCCTACTTAGTAGTGTCCAGTACTCATGGTGGTGCTTGTGGATCACATCAAGCAGGCCACAAGATGAAATGACTTCTATTTCGACAAGGTGTGTATTGGCCAACTATGTTGAAAGACTGCATATATTTTGCCAAAGGGTGTCAAGAATGTCAAAGACACGCAGTAATTCAGCATGTGCCAGCAAATGAATTGCATTCAATCATAAAACCTTGGCCATTCAGGGGTTGGGCCTTAGACATAATTGGTGAGATAAAACCAACTTCGTCGAAAGGTCATCGTTTCATTTTAGTAGGTATTGACTATTTTACTAAATGGGTCAAAGCTATCCCCTTATTTAATGTTGATCAAGAGGCAGTTATGAGTTTTATTCATAAATACATTTTGTATAGATTTGGAATTCCAGAAACCATTACTACAGATCAATGTTCAGTTTTTACTGATCGAAAAATAGTGGAATTTGCCTCTAAAAAAGGTTTTAAGTTATTTACTTTGACACCATATTATGCTAAGGCCAATGGTCAAGTAGAAGCAACCAATAAGATTGTTATTAACTTGATTAAAAAGCTTGTTGGGCAAAAACCAAGGAATTGGCATAATACTCTTGACCAAGTATTGTGGGCTTGTAGAGTTCTGCCTAGAGAATCTATTAATACCACTCCCTTTCGACTTACATTTGGGCATGACGCAGTATTTCCAGTCGAAATATACTTGCAATCAACCAGGATTCAAAGACAATTTGAAATCCCTTCAAATCATTATTGGGATATGATGGTTGATGAGTTAGTTGATATAGATGAGGAGAGGTTGTTAGCCTTAGAAGTTCTTACAAGGCAAAAAGAAAGAGTGGCTAGAGCTTATAATAAAAATGTTAAGTTGAAATCTTTCGACTTAGGAGACTTAGTTTGGAAAGTCATTTTGCCTATGGATAAAAAAGATAGAGTCCTAGGAAAATGGTCTCCAAATTGGGAAGGACCATTTAAGATTTCGCAAGTATTCTCAAACGGACCATACGAGATTGAAGAGATAGGCGCAGATGACAAAATTTTGCGTATAAATGGCAAATACTTAAAGAGGTATAAGCTAATGCTTAAAGAGATAGTAATAACGCAAGATTAAGAGCAGATTAAATGATGCAAAATTCGGTGAACAAAAGATAAATTAAGCTGCCGAAAATAAAGTATGGTCGAAATCATACAATGGAGGAAAAGTATTGTCGAAGTCAGACAGTGCAGAATTGTAACATTATAAAGTAAAGTTGAAATGTAGTTACTTTTATTCAAAACACATTGGATACAGATTCAAGATTTCACAGACAATTGTTACAAATCGAAAACTAATGTTTATTGGTGAGAAAATGGTGCTGAAAACGGTTACAAAGATAAAGCTGCTAGTTCTCCCACTTTGTAGGAACTCACGCCAGCTAACGTCGACAAAGAATCTTGGCCGCCAAGGTCGAGGAAACCTCCCGGGGAAGTCACTTCTTCATCCTATAGATCCATCGGAATAAGGAGTCGACTTTCTAAGGCGGAGACCTTTGGAAGAAGAAGCGGCGGTTACTTGTTGTCCCTAATGCTGGAAATCTCTCCAAAGCTAACTGCACAACACACTGGGAGACAATGGCAACTTCGGAAGTGGCCTATGAGGCGCCTCCAATGGAAGATTCCCCTACATTGAAGGAGAATACTCAACCACCGGCTTGTGGCAGCCTCAATTTATAGGCACAACAACCGTTTGGATCCTCCACGCAATCTCAATCAAGAAGAAGTTGCAACAGTTGCTCAGAAAATCTCCATAAAAACCTAAAGTCTGCAACTCCTACTTTGAGTCCCCCAGTAATCTTAAAACACTAAAGTTCTTTAAGTAAGATTACGTGGAGGATCCAAGGTAGGAACAACGACTTTGTAGAAGAAATTCACCATAAGAACCAGGCAGGAGGATAGAGAAGGGGCGAGGATATTTTTTGGAGCAAGTTATGGAAACATAAGGTCGATCTGTTCCTTTATATATATATATATATATATATATATATACACAGAGAAAGAAGTGAGTTACAAGAGGATCATTAATGGATGGCACAAAAATGTCAGAATTCAAGCGCAACTTCCAAGAAGATAAAGTCATAACTGACAGTCAAAGTCCAGGTATCACATCGACTGTAATGCCTGGTCACCGGCCAAATCACGTGGAGTGTAGAATCTGTTCCTTTATGCTTGTTTTCGACCAATGCCATTTATATAAAAAAGGAGAGAAATTCCTTCAAATGTTTATTTCTGAAGTAACGATGTCAAGCGTTTCGACACTACACTGTTGTTTTAAAAATATTGTTTCTCTTTATCAGTATTTTCGACGGCGCACTCAAGTGTCAGCGCAGAGAGAAGGTAAACGTGTTTTCAAAGCTGAAAAGTGAGGTTATGGAAAGTAAAATCATGAAGGGGCTATGGAAAGTAAAAAGTGCATGTTGATAGAAATTGGCTTTATTATATTAGGAGTAGAAAAATAGTGAGACAGCCACAATTTGCATCCAAATTTTGGGCTTTTTGGCCCATAAGAAACATGAAGTGACAACTAGCTAGCAGATGTCTCCATACTTGAATGGGCCATTCTTTTTTATTCAGCCATTCTCGTGTTTTGGCCCATGTGTTGTTGTCCACTGAGAAATCAACCCTAGGTATGATTTACTTGTTATAAATATTTTGTTGCAGTCATCTTTGAAAACACTATCAAATATTAGCATTGCGGCCGCTTCTCTCAAAATACTAGAGCATCTCTCTTGCTCTCTTCCTCTATTACTCGTGTTTGTAAAGAGTTTCAAAAGTGGCATTTCAATTTCTTGAATTTAATTATTATGTTGATGTGTGGGGGGAGGGGGAAGGGATACATCAATTGAGATTTCATTCCAGAAAGATCAGTTCCATATATATCACAAATCACAGGTAATTCATCATGTTCAAGTAACTATTGTATCGTCTTTTGGTGGATTTTTTTTCCTATTGTGTAATCTAGTGTTGTTCGGTGTTCAACAGATCCACAAGCAGCGCACCAAAACTTGGTGAATCGATTATAATTACAAGACTGATCACATGGAAACTGTGGATGTTGTCTTATGTTTTTACGCATTCTCAGAATATGTTGCTCTATTGCTCTTTTTATAATGTCCTGCATATATCTCAAGCGACTGTGATTTACTTGATTAATACAGTACGACGAAAGATGTTGATGTAGTCATTTTTCGGAGAAAGGTACGTAAAAGTTATGAAATTTTAAATATACATTCTCATTTATATTTACTACGTACTATGATTGATTATGTGATATTTGATTTTATTTATGAATATTATGTAAATATCTATTTTATTTAAAGTTTTTATCCTTTTTAAAAAAAATTGGATCATATAATTTCATAATTAATATACTTAGCACTACAAGTAGGTAAAGATTCAAAGAAGTAGTAACCTTTCCGATGAAAACATTCCCATGGAAAATGTTGGCAATAAAGATTCCCGTGAGGAATAAGAGAAAATTTAAATATAAAAAATATTTATATTTTATAACTATCTTATTTCTGGGAATATTAAAAAATTTACAAAATACTTTTTTTAAAGATACCTAGGATTATTATCTTATCATTATATTCCTGGGAAATTTCTTCCTTGGAGTAATTCTATTAACTTGAAACAAACACTCCCTTTGAAACCATTGCATTCCCATAGGGGGTGTTTGTTTCTCGGAATAATATTACATACTCGAGAATGCTATTCCATGGAATATGATTACTGGGAATGTTATACCAACTAATATTGTTTGGTGAGTATTTATACCTCCTAAGATTATTTTTAAAATTTGTTTAATTAATAAAAAGAAAAATATAAAAATCTAGATAAAACTTTGTGGGAGTGCATAGTTTTAGGTGGTTATGTCTAATTCCGATGTGAGTGTTAGGTTTCAAAATTTCAACATGCATGGGCTTCAGGTTGTGGTCGAACATGACGTGGATCGTTGTGATATCCCATGGTTGGAAGAATGGATGGACATGATGTTCCAGGATCTTGAATGTTAGTAGTTTTTCTTTTCCTAGATCCGAAATAAGTACATCACGGTGCAATTGTTTCGTGGTTAGATGAATGTGTGTTCTTGAATCCATTTATGAAGCACTCTAAAGTTGTGTGTATAGGACACAACCATAGTGAAAGTCGACCCTCCCCCTACGGCTCGTTTTAGATTTTGTAATTTTATGGTTTGATTTGATAGAGGGGGGTTGGATGAGTTGGAATTGAGCACTTTTATTGTCCAATCTCGTAATTCGTGGTATTCGTCCCTATCAAGAAAAGCTTTATAACTGGACCCCTCACCAGGTCTGCATAACACGATAGCGGGAATACCACCTTGAATTTGAATGGGTTTACCGTACTTACTGTTGCTTTTCCAATCATGCTGGGTTCCGACAAATAATAATGTCGTCGACCGGTCCCATGTTGTCTTTCCTGTCCGTGAGGGCCCTTTGTAACACCCTAGTATTTCTAAACAATAGAAATACCAAAACATACATATTAGCTTACATCAGAGTATAAATTTCCTTACTTAGATATGAATCTCTACAAGGAAATCGGAAACCAATAAATAACTTAAACAAATTTAAGTCATATAACTAATACAAAAGAATGAGGAAAACATAAAGCATGAAGGAAGACTATATATTCAATCTTCTCATGCGAAAGACGCCACCTACTCGTGCCATACCACCTTCTTCTTCCCCGTTAACGAAAAGCAACAACATTTGTAGGGTGAGATAACAAATCTCGATTGAGTCTTACCGCGACTTCTTACCTATCACTCGGTCCATTTATAAAACATTTGTTTACTTCGTGATATAATTAGTAAACCACGACAATACCGATCGCACACATGATCTTAAATACAAAGCGCGCACACACAGTCTTGATCGTCAAATGCACACACGGTGCATTCATAACGCCCAACAATTGCACAATAGCGGTGAACCCTATCATCGAGCAAATCTGCTATGTACAATAATTCATCTCGAGCATAACACCGATCGCATGCATCCGCTAATCCGGTGAACCCTATCATTGAAGGCCTAGGTTTAGGGGCTCATGACTTCCCGCCTAGTATCTTTGCGAGCTCGGGTCGTCACCCGCCTCGAATCCTAATTAGATATTGATCATATCCGAAATATCCTCTAATCACAAGACACCCGCATTGGGCCGTCTCATATATACACGATATATATATATACTCGGATTAAGTCTCACACCATAATATGTTGCAATAACATATTATTATCCACATAAATTCTTAAAAATCCGTTTAGTCAACATTTAAGTTGTAAGCCATTTGGTTCACACGTCATTTATATTTTACGGTTTTTGAAATACTCATAACATTAATCGTTATTTCAAAACCACTTTGAATTTGTATAAAAATTTCCAACGAAAATTCGAATGAGTTTCTCTGTAATACGGACATCCCAAAAATAATAATCACCAAAAACCAGGTCAGAGACATCAATTTGTTCAAAAATCATTAATTTTACACATACAAAAATTTACGGTTTTTCCAATAGCTTTGAAAATTCAACCGAATCACACCAACGACTTTAAAACACATCCCAACAAACAAGATCCCACATAAATGCTCGGGGTGGTTAGGAAAAGGATTTAGAAGAAGTTTGCTCGAACGGAGGCGTCGAAACGAAACATTGGATATTGGGAACATAGGAACTTCTCGACTTAACGCCCAATTCCGCTTCGTTTCTCCCGATCGATCCCAAAGCGTATTTCAATCCTAAACAACCACGCATGACCATACACACAAATATTCCAATTAAGGCAATACAATTCAACAATCAAAATCATATTGTTTCGTTACATGTTTCAAAAACACATAATCTCATAAAATATTTTTGACTTCTAAAATTCTCGAAACTCCGAATTTTGAAAAATCATTCGAACATAACTCAAAAACGATATTTAAATTCCCTAAGCGAGTAAAACTCACCTCGTGTGATGAAAATCACACAAAACCGAAGCTCTCCGAAGCTCCCGATTCCGAAACTTCACGAACTCGCTCCGAACCCGCTCCAAAACCGGAACCGAACACTCCACGTCAGTTGTTGAGCTTCCAATCATCCATACCAAGCTTCAATTTTGCTTAAATCTCCAGTTTCTCCAAATTGGAGCTTAAAACTCATTAATGGCAAAACGAAAACGGAAAGAAATTAGGGTGTGAAAGTGGTATCATTAGATAGATCTCGAAAAATGGAGAAGAATGGTACGAGAATCACTTACTATCGTTAAGAATCCGTGGAGATCTCGCCATTCTTCCTTCTCTTCCTCCACGCCCTTTCTCCCTCTCTCTCGGGCTGTTTCTCTTCTTTCTTTTTTTTTTTTTTTTTGTTCTTTCCTTCCCTTTTTAATCCGTTCCTTCTCTCTCTCTTTTTTATTCTTTTTAACTTTACTTTTCTTTCTTTATTCACACAAGTGTGGAATGAGATAAGTATTTGGATATTTTTGATGTCTCGAGAGAGATCATTTTTGGGCGAGTGGATAAATCTAAAATACCCTTGAAAGTCTTAATTTCCACTCTTCGGTTGTGTATTTAAATTATTTTCTAAAGAATTTTAAATTCTTTTCAGAATAACCTCATATCAAGTGACTGATTTATTACCTATTCGAGTAATAAATCACTCGTTAATTTCTTAATTCGAAATTAACGAAATTGGGGATGTTACACCCTTCAATAATTATGCTCATCAGATGGTCGATATTTCGTGGGAGAACTAGGCTGCGATCATGAGAATTCGGTCGTGCATCGGCATCTTCTTTAAAATTGTCAGCAATCATTGTTGAATGCTATCTAGAATCCTGAATGATAAGCAATTCCATTTAGAAATAAAGATTGTTGGTGGAGGCGCAAAAATACGATCAGCGTTTGAACTAATATTATGGAACTGGAGCAAGAAAGACTTAGGATCCTTCTCTTTTACAACATGTAAAGCGAGTGTCTTTGAACCAGCATTGAGAGCTTCGACGTATACATCTAACAGATCCTGCTTGCCTCCTCTACTGGATCTATCGTGGATCTGGAATTCTCCCAATCGATGGAATCACTCTCTTTCTCAATATTGGACTTCACATCGGAACCAGATTTAGCTGCCTGGATGTTTGGATGGAAATTTGAGGATCTTATTGTGGATACAAATTCGGAAAAACACGGAATTGTGCACTTGAACTTGCCTTCAAACTGGATGAGCACATGTAAATGAGGTTCTCCATCTTCATGAAATTCTGTACAAATTCGGATGAACTTATTGTTAGTTTGTGAAGATTAAAGAGCAACAAGTTGTTCAACTGCAGCTTCTTTAGTTAAGTAGCAGCGAGGATAAATAAGAAAGAAATTCTTAGCAGATATAGAGCATTTTGGAGTCGATGGCATTTTTGTAAATACGAGAGTGTTCCCCAATTGAGCTTTCACTAAACTTACGCTGTCAATTGGGGAGTGGAAACAGTTAATACAAGTGCCTCTAATCTCAAAATTGTCACACGGTAGCCATCCGTTATAATATTACCGGATGGCCGCCCCCGATTTTTGGTGGGCCCCGCATGTCGACTTTCACTGTTTGTAATCATGACACGCTCCTGTTCAGTGGGCCCCACATGTCGACTTTCACTGTTTGTAATTATGACATGCTACTATTCAGTGGGCCTACATGTCGGTTTTCACCGTTAGTAATTATGACACGCTTCTGTTCAGCGGTCCCCACATGTCGTGTCTTTTTTTTTCTTTACTTTTCTTGTCCAATAGGAATGGCACTAGATTTATGTTATTGATCAATTTTGAGATTATGACTTATGGTTATGTAATTAAAGATATTGTGTTTTCTTAGAAAGACAAATATAAATCGAATATATATATATATATATATATATATATATATATATATATTTGACCCAAAAATAATAATATATCTTATATATTTTGACAATAAAATAATTTTTTTTTGACGGAATTGACAATAAAATAATATATTCTTGTCTCTTTATATGTTTAGAAAAACCCAATTCCAATCTCCAATAGTCTATTCGATCCAAAAAAATCTCGATCGATCATCGTAGCAACATAATACAATTGAAGACCTTCGTTAAGATCTGGAGGTGTGAGAGGTAACTAAAGAACTTTGTTAAGATCTGGAAGTGTCAGAGGTAAGTTTATTTCTCATGATTTAATATGTTTTTATCATATTGTTTCATGTATTTTTCTTACACGATTTTGAGTTCTTGAATTCAGATATCCAAACAAAAAAGTAATTTTCACGAACAAATGGGTCAATTATGGTAAAGTTGATTATTCTTAGAATTAAATTTATGCCAAAAAATGGTCCTTTGGGTTACCTGGGATTGAGAAATAGATGTATTTTCTCTGCTAATCAGCTGCATTTAAGTTAGTTGATCGATCGGTTAAAATCTCTATGTTGGAGATCGTTTCTGGCAAGGGCAACTCTTCATCTTTGTTTGAATTAATTAGTGACCCATCAAAAAAATTGTGCATACGTTTGGGTTTTCTAGGGTTGAGAAACAAGTGTATTTTTTTTCTAATCTGTTGGATTTGGATGGGTCGATTGACCATATCAAATCTCTTTCCTAGAGATGATTTCTAGAGAGGCGCAACTCTGCATCCCTTTTGTTCTGCGGTGGTTTGATTTGATTGTATCTTTTGGCGATAGGTTTTTACCACACTTTGCTTTGGTCACTAGTGTTTATGGCCTTAAATGGTTGCTTTAGTCAAGGACTAAAGTATTAAACCGTGTGAATTTGCACATCAGTACGAGTTGACGACGCATAAGAAGCCACCGAGAAATTCCTAAATTAACATAGTGGGATTCCGACGCCCAACTCTCGGGTTCTTAGAGTTAGGGTAAAAAAGCCCGATTCGCCTAACGCTCTGGTGTGAGCGCACGAACTTCCTGCACAATAATTTTAGTATTGTTTCCTACTTCTATACTTTCTAAACTTTGCCAAAACATGTTTAAATCTCACATTAACAACGAACATGGATTTTTAAACATCAATATTACTTATTACACACAACATACTCAAGACCTCTAAGGTTTCAAGGCCAATTAAACAAGGTCCTAAGCAAGCTCTCAAATAGTTTTTTCCTCAAGACCTCTAAGGTTATAACATAAATATTTGTGCAGAATTAAAACAGTTTTTTCCTCAAGACCTCTAAGGTTTCAAGGCCAATCAAACAAGGTCCTAAGCATGCTCTCAAATAGGAATCCTAAATTCTGATTTTTGCTTCCAACTTCAAGTTCCCATTACCCTTTGTTCATCTACTAGCTCCCAATTCTATAAATAATCAATTTATAAATAAATGTCCATATAAAGTTTATTTATACTATAATAGAGCAAATTATAACTCTACTATTTTAAGATGATAAAATAAGGTTCAGTCATGCTTAGTACTTAATATATTGTGAATTTTTTACTAAAAAATTAATGTCGTTGAATATACTTTTGCATTGTTGTTATATAGAAAGTAGGTCTTCCTCGTTTGAAGTCTTTGTCCCTTTATATATTTTGAACAAACACAAATTCAATTTTCAGTCAATCACAATAGTAACATTTGACAATCGAAGAACTTCAATAAAATTTAGAAATTTGAAGGATAAGAGGTAATTTTATTTCTTATCATTGAATACACATTTTATCTTTATTTAAAAAGTCCATTTCTCATGTGTTTTTATTATTTGTTTCCAAAGCAAAATGTAATTTTGCCAAACACATATGTCAATACTAGAGTGAATCTAATAATATATCTATGAATTAATTATTAGCCGTTTGTTTGAACTGGGTATTGATCCAATTAGTTGCCTTTCTGTTTTCTTTATAGTGATTATTGATTAAAATTAAGAAACTACACAAATTTCTTTCTGTAATTCACCATCAAGAAATTAATCACAGTGCAAAAGATATATACTTGCTCCTAATAATTGATGAGATTTAACTATATGCGTGTGTTTGAAATTTTTTGAAATCCTCTGGCCGAAGGTCCTGGGTCCGCCACGGTCCATACATAGTCGATATTTAAAACTAAACAATAGGATTTTATGAGTTTGGATCCTCTGTGTCTGCAGCACATGCAGTGGAGCAAGTTATAAATAGTTAGATGCGGAGAGAAAATTTCTCACTCTAAAACTAACGACTCTGTAGCAGCTGCAGAGGATCCAGGTTCAAATTTTATTCAGTTTTTGCCTTGGCTGATTTATAAGAATGATAAAATGAATGTGTGAAACCTTATGCGTTTCTTGTAATTCATGCAGGAAGCAATGACAAAAAGCAAATCATCTCGTAGTTACTCAAATGATCACTTGCATTATGAGATTTTGGTGAAAATCTTTATGGTTCTAAATGTTGCAGACTTAGCTAGTAGTGTCTCGTTTGTTTGTAAATCGTGGGAGAAAGCGAGTCGAGATCCTATGCTTTGGCGTAAACTAGATTTAACTAAATTGGACTTTGGAAGCTTCAACATATCCATGATACCATGTGCTCAATGGATAGACTTTCAAGCACAAAAATTACTGAATTTTTGAAGTATACTCTAAATTTGAGTAATGGAAACACCAACTGCTTAATATTTAATTTCTACTTATACTTGCAAGATATCCACTTAATCACAGCTGCCAAAAGGTAACACTTTTTACTTAACCTAGAAACACTTATCTTTTTTTTTTTTCCTATACTTTTCTTTTAATATAATAATGTAAAATTCATTTTGAGATTTTCAAATTAGTTTCCTTTTATGTTAAGACTGTAAAATGTTTAATCTATATTGTATATTCTGTATATATATATATATATATATATATATATATATATATATATATATATATATATATATATATATATATATATATATATATATTAATCTGTGTATTCTTTAATTTGTAGGACTCCAAATTTGAAGCGGTTAGTGTTGCCCTTAACAGGCAGACTAACAAAAACTGGAATCGAAGTTGCAATGGAATTATGGAGGGGTCTTGAGTCGATTACCATTACCCCATTGGTTAGTATAGGAGTGATTACATTTTTTCTGCAATTGGGAGATACCGCATAAACATCACTGAAATAAAGTTCACTTTATTCTTTAGACTAAATGAAGCCGAAGTCTTAGTTAAGTACATGCCAAATCTGAAGGTCTCGAGTATTCGAGATATAACAGTTATCATGATAGACTTTATGTAATGTACTCAATGAACTGGAACATTTGGAGAAAGTGAATATAAGTCATAGTCTCATTTTGAATCACAATTCTAACGTCAGATACTTTATTGGTGATCTTGGAGATCATTTAAATGCTGCAAGTTTAGGGAAACTTATCGTTTGTAGAAAAACAATGTGCCTTACATGCAGTCTGCATTTAATCCTATTAGGTGAGATGGAGGATGTTTGGAGTCGAGATTAAATAGAGTCACTTGCACATTAATTTACACTCAAGTATGAACTCAATAATTTTGATTTCATAAACACATTTATATTTCTTTTTTGTTGGATTAAATTTCATAAATATTGTGCTTATTTTGAACTATGTTTAATAAAAATGTAATTGAAACATATGCCCACATTCTGTGTCAATACTCATGCATGCAGAGTTGTGGCAATTTACTATCCCGTGGTGGCGAAAAACAAAAAAAATAATCCTATGACACAAATATTGGGCCTCAAGAATTCTCAACATTTGTTTTCTTTGTTTTTGTCGAACAAGTATTGATCAAATTAGGACTTTGCTTTTCCCACTCCCCCTCCTATTCAAAACACACCCCCTCACCCTACACATTTACCAATCTAACCCCACTTACATTTGAATTCCCCTATCCCTCTCCCTCTTCTTCTCCTACAACAAACACACTCCCTCTCCAAAACCCAAACCTCCCCTCTCTCCACTCCAAAACCCACCCCTCCTCACCTTCATCATTCTCTCCCCATTCAACTACCCAACATCGGCAACTAGCCCAAGGTAATAACCCTACCAAACTTTTAACATTTTGGTTCCGTTTTGTGCTTGTTCTGCCATTTTTATTTTCTGAAATTGCGCTCGGTTCGAATACGGGCGTTCGATCATGTTCAAAAAATCGTATTCGAACGTGTTATGAGTGGGGTGTGAGTATGTTGCGTTTGAACACCCTTATTCAAAAATGTTCGAATGGGTGTGTTCGAACAGTTGCATGACAGTACCTGATGTTATGCATATTCTGCGTAGGTTTTTTGGGATTAAAAGGAAGAAAATGGGGAACTTCTGGAGCAGTTGAGATGTCAACTGATGTCGTAGAAGTTCAAGACGTTACTAGTTCTTTCACAACGGATACAGTAAGAATTAGTTGTTTATTTTTTAGCGAATTCTTCAAATTAACTGACACTTAGTAATTGAATTTCAGTTATTTCCTAATCGTGAGGAGTTGTTGACGTGGGTGCGTGCGGTTGGCAAATCTCTTGGATGACTACACCGGATATGGGGTATCTAATCAGTAACAAGTACAAAGTCGTCCTGACTTGTTGGTCACCTAATTGTTGTTACACAATTTTTCCTTTCAATGTTGCACAATTCAGAAGTGCACGACAGTTCAACATCATTTTCGTAGAAAAATACAAATACTTTGTACAAGTAAAGTGTCTTCTATTTTGATTCAATTTAGTTATTCTGGCGCTGTATCAAAGGAATCACAATTCAACGGTCCAGATCTAACCGGCTGTATCTGACGCCTCAGGTGCGGCAAGTCCTATAAATAGAAGTTCACACCTCCATTTCCAGATACGTTCTCATTTCTTGCATACCTCCTCTTTTCCCTTGCTGGCTTAAACATTAGAGTATTTGCAGGTACCACCCACCCGACATACTTGAGCAAGCAATCTCAAACGACCAGAGGCTAATATTCAACCATACAAAGTCAATCTCTTATCATCCGAAGCAAATCCCCAAAGTACCCCGGATTCTGCCATCTCCCGAGATCCAGGTACCGAACAATGGCGACCACAGTGAGAGCATATTCACTTGCTTCCAAACTTATCTACACCCGTATGCAGTATCCAATCTTGCTTGACTCATGGCTCCGCGAGGACGTCCCCCTACCCGAGCTCAGCCTCGAGCCCAAACTACAAACGTTGAGCGCCGCCTCAAGCCACAGAAACACCCGAAGGGCGTGTACAAACACTACCATATGAAGAAGTGTCGGCAATCCCGACGTCGAGCCGACTTCCACCAATGGCTCCAATCCCACCTGCCGATGCCATCCCCTCTCAGATCCAGGCCATCAGCCACCTCCTTGACGTACTGGAACGCCGAAGTCGGGATCTAGTCCAACAAGAGCAATCCCGCCTAGAGATAGAAATCACACAGGCTGACTTCCGTCTTCTCCTCCTCAAACATCTGCATCTTGACTGTCTAGAACTCCACCTCGGCACAAGGAAACTTAGTACGATACCTCTCCAGTTTCTAGGGAGAAACGCCGCAGGAAACCTCTGACTCCTCTGTCTCTACCGAGGTTAGATTCCACGGACAGCTCAGAAAACTCTTAACTCCTCCAGAAGTCCTTCCCCACGTAAGAAAGGATCTCACAAGAAGAAGTCATAAAAATAGGATTGTCGATATCGGGCTAGTCTCTTTACTCCAGAAATTGTTGGCTGTCACATTCCAAAATCTCTGGAGAAGCCTCCCCAGTTGAATATGTGTGACGAAAAGGGGGATCCTGATGAGCACATCGACAGTTTTGACCTGATGGTTGATTACCGCGACGCCTCGGATAACGTTCGATGTAAGCTATTCCCTCTCTCCTTGACAAAGAGTGCACTGAAGTGGTATCGAGATCTTCCCCCAGCCTCAATCTCTTCATGGAAGCTGTTTACCAAGCTGTTCTCAGCACAATTCACAGCTTCAAGTCTAAAACCCAAATCGGAGGATGTACTGAGGGCAGTCTACCAAGGCGAGAAAGAATCCCTGAGAGATTATATTGAAGGGTATAACAAAGAGGCGGACAAGGTCCACCACCTGACGGGCGACGTCAGGATGATGTTCATGCAACATGGCCTCAGAAAGGGCTCATTATTTCATGTGAACGTCGGCCTCCGCAAGCCGAAGACACTTGAAGAGTTCCTGAGACGTGCTCAGCGCCACATAGACTATGAAGAAGCATCTGCTGCAGATGGGCCTAGTGCAGATTCGACCTCAGGAAAAGGTAAAGATGCCAAGGACAAGCATAAGAAAGACGATGGCTCCAGACCAAAGGCAGGTTCGTGGAATACTCAGCCTTGAACGCTCCAAGAAACCGAATTCTGGCTGAGTGTGCAAACACTGAATTTCGCGACGTCAAATGGTCGGCGCCGATTTCCCAACGTGATAATACAAACAAGAAAACCTATTGTAGGTACCACATGAGTCATGGACACGATTCAAAAGCTTGTAGAGTGTTAAGGGATGACATAGAGGATCTCATCAAATGGGGAAAACTAAAGCAATATTTGAAGACCGACGAAAAGAAGAGGGAACATTCCCCCCAACGCTCATCACAGAAGTCAAAAGCTGTGGTCAATGAAGTAGCCAAAACCCTAACAGATGACAGCAGCGACTCGACTGAGGAGGCGACGAAGTCCGAACATCAGCGACCTGTAGCTATGGTGATAATGGGGGGCTACTGTTGTTCGAAACTGAGTTGTGCAAGTGTACACAATCGCAACAAGTAATATATTGATAAGTAAAGTTCGTCTCCACAGGGATTGATATTAATTTTAGAGTTTAAGCGATACTCGCACTTAGTGGACCGAGTAACAAATGCTTGAAGTAACAGGTTATCAGTTAAAAAGGTTGTCGAAAGAAAACAGTAAAAGAGTGGTTGTCGAAATATGAGAGAAACAAGTCGGATTGCTCTTTGCTAAGTAAATTCCCGATTAGTACAGCGCTATAACGTCACATACTATAGCATCAAGCGCTGTTGCAATTGTTTTTGTGCTTTTCAGTCACTCACGCCAGGGTTTCGTTACAAGATGCCTATGTCTAGGTTCTAAATAAGTTCACCCCTGTATAATAAAGAACCCACAGCCTTTGCTCTATGAACTATTGCATTTCTATGTCTAGAGAGAGCAAAATCTATTTAAATGTCTTTAAATAAACTTTCGTTCATATCAATCTTTGAAGTCGATCCATGGACCATGTCTGTACCCACGAATATACCCATTTTAGCTGATCATTTCTAAAACAAGTTTGAAAGAAGTATAACACAAAGATTGAAACGCAAAGCATGCAACATTATAAATACAATACTAATGGTTCATTACAAAGATCCGAGCAATCCAACTCAAGGTGTTTAGCTCATGTTCAGCATCATCACAGTAATACAAGGTAGAACGCTCATATTACCTAGAACGAAATGGGAAGAAATGGTGGCAAAAGATACACACCGAAGCTTCCACTTCATCCACCGAGATGATGCTATCACGCCGAGTTAACACCGACGAGAATAGCAAACTAAAAATTACAAAGAAAACAAAGCTTAAGAGTGTTTAGCAATGAAGAAAATCTATTACAAAAACTCTCTCTAAATCTGCGAATGTCTTTTTCATGTCTTCCGAATGTGTATATTTGAAGGGAAGAAGAAGTAGTTGGCGTCAGAGTTAGTGGGTAAGGTGGTATGGCCATCGCACCAACTATCGCTAGCCTCTCACTCACACAACGCCATGTGTCCTATAATATCCATGAAAATCCGGCCGTGTCAGTCTACGCAGTGGGCACTGAAAACGAGATTTGGAGTGAAGAGCTTGGCGCCAAAAATACACTTAGCCGACCTGCTTCAAAGACTTAGCCGAGATGCCATCTTGCCGCTATAGCGTTTAGACGCTATAGCGCTTATCACTGCAACACTCACAAAACACATTAAATAGCTCAAAAGGGCACCAGATGTGCCAAATTATTTCAAAACAGTTTTTAACCCTTCTTTTCCTACAACTATACTAATTAGATAAATAAGATACTAATATTACTTGAGAACTCACTTGATTTACATGGATAAAGGCATAAATAACTCATATAAATATGAGTTATCAGCTACTTCATCGAGGTCGGAGAGACGAAGCGCTCGATTAAATGTCGGTGGCAAGAAAATTTAAACATCAGAAGCAATCTGAATCCAGTCTTGACCAAGTCAAATAGGTTGTCGCTATCGTTCACCGACACTGTCCTCCTTAATGGTATGCCAAACAAGAAAATTCCATTCGTCGTCTCGGCCGTCTTGGATGGGGTCAATTTGAAAAGAATTCTGATTGATCAAGGGAGCTCGGTAGATATCATGTTCCAAGAACTACTCCCCAAACTAAAGATCTCCGAGGCCGACCTCTTTGCCTATGATGGCTCAGATTTGATTGGGTTCAACAGATCCCGAACAAAGTCGCTGGGTTACCTCGAATTACAGGCTATGTATGGAGAAGACAAGTTATCAAAGACCATCAAGACCAGATTCTTGGTACTACCATGCCCATCTCCATACAAGTGCATTGTTGGCCGCCCGACCTTGGGGAAGCTTAGGGCTGTTGCCTCTATAGTACACCTCAAAATTAGGTTCTTTTTAGATCAAGACGAGGTAGTCACGGTCCCGGTCGACCTCAATAGTGCAAAAAAGGGCCAGTATCAGTGCCTCAAGTCGAAGCGTCAAGTGGAGAAGGAACAAACCCTTGCGGCTTCGAAGAAAGGAGATCGAGCCAAAGGAGAACTAAAAAGAGAACGACACGATGTCAACTGAAGAACGAGCAAAAATAATGTAATGATCAAATGTACTCTGCCGTTTTCAATAAGAAAAGATTGCAGAATCACACTTTGCCAATTTACAATTACTATTTAGAATATTTCTGTTACTAACACACAGGATCCTCGACGACCTCGGCTCCCGACATATCAGAGCGCCCCTCTCACACGAGTCCGACCCGAGCTGGCCACTCAGCAGACGACGGTATGAGGTGAGGCCGTCAAAGAACAACGCAACCGTCCTTCGTGATTTTGAGCTCAAATTCTCCATCACGGGGTGCGGGAGAAGTCTACAGTGGCTTAGGACCACAGTGGCCCTAAAAATTTTACCTTGTGCTAGCATGCCTTCTCTCTGATCTCCGAGCTCAATTCTCCATCATAGGCCGAAGGAAGAAGTCCTTGCGGCTTCTCCCCTTTTTCGCCCCGTGCGAGCATGCCTTCCCGTCTGATCTCTGAGCTTAATGCTCCATCAGAGGACGAAGGAAGAAGTCCACAGCGACTTCGACCCAAAGACTTCTCTGTTCTCCGAGCTCAACGCTCCATCAGAGACCGAAGACAGAAGTCCACAGTGACTTCGGCCCAAGGACTTCTCTAATCCCCGAGCTCAATGCTCCATCAGACATCAAGAAAGAAGCCCACAGCGGCTTCACGATCAGAGCAAAGACAATCCGAACAAAGGAACATGAAGAATACGAGGTAAGTCATTTGAATTTCGTCTACTTCGACCTCGGCCAAATCTTGCTCACATCTCACCAAAGGAGAATCCACTCATTTATCATCACTATAATAAACAAAACATTAATTACTTAAGTAAAATAAAAGTTCATACAACTGAAAGCCTCTACGTCGAAGGTCGGTAATTACAAAAGAAGAGTACAAAGTAAACTAAGAGTTGCTAAGAGTCTCAGATTCCTCTAGAGAGTCGAACTCGGTAACCTCTCCACTCTCCTCTACCTCGCCAGAATGGTCAAAGATAACCTCAGCTTACCCCAAAGGAATGTCAGGCTTTCGCTTAACAAGTTTTCTTTATAGATCTCATACCCAAGCTCCAGTAGCTCCAAAGGAAAGTCAGGATTTATCACAACTACCAGCCATTTGCAACGTTCCAAGCCGAGTCTAGCGGAATCCGCCACTCGGGTTGCTGTAGCATCATTTTCGTTCTTCGCCCACTCCAACTTAGCTCGACATGCCTCGACCTAGGCTTGAAAATCTGCCATCTCGGCCTCCATCTCGGCAAGCTGCCTTTCATATGCCTCAGCTTGATCAGCCATATCCTGATTAGCAACCAATTGAGTCTCGAGCCCGACAATCTGCTCGTCAGCCAAGGCGAGGGAATCCAAGGTACCATGGAGAATGTGATTCTCCTCAATTAGTCCCAAAATCATCTCGTCCCGGTAGTACTTCAACTTGTCAGTTTGATCCAGCAAGTCTGCCTCAGCCCAAAGGTTTTTTGCACCTGACCTCTTCAAGACGGTCTTCGAGCCACGAAATTGCAGGGTCTAGCTCTTGTTGCTGAAGATTCTTGTACAAGTCCATGCAAACCTTTGCAAATCGCCCGAGGCCTCGAGTTTAGCCGCAGAGAGAACTTCAATCCCAACATCTTCAACAGCAAATGTTATTGGTTTTTTAGAGGAGGGGGCAGGAGCCTCTGAGCTGGGAGTAGCCTGATTCCGACCAGAAGAAATTTTCATCGTCTTTGAAGACTAGGGTCTAACCACGAATAAGTTGACTTCGGCCTCGTGCACATGGAGATTGAAGTCCAAGCACTTTGCTAATTCATCTGCACAAAACAGAAAAATAAGCTGAGCCACTATTAATTGTTTAAGAGATCACGAATTTACAGGAAAAGGTAAAAGTATCAAATAATTACCCAAGGTCGACTTCAACTTCTCATCGGACTTGGTTGCGGCTTCGATAATGGAAACACAACCAAACTTCTTGCCGGAATCATGCAACTTACCACCTCACCTCATAAGGAGATTATAAGTGACAGGATCCTCTCATGTGAGGGACTCCAGCTTCACGGAGTAAGTATTGCCATCTCGGGAAAAGTGGGTCTCAGACCACGACAGTAGGAAGTGAGGCCTAATCAGCTCGGCACCGTCATAATCAGCCATGAACCTCTTGGCTTCCCGGTTCACCGCTCGCACGAAGAAGAAAACATACTTAATCCCTTTTTTATAGTCGTTAACTGGGTTAAAGTAAGCCCGACCACGGGAACCAAAAAAAAAGTGCCCCTGCCGAGAGTCATCATCCTTGTCCTGTTGGTGAAAGATTTCGACGAGGGAGAAGAATACCTTTACTGAGGGACTCCGCCCCATATGAGCTACCACAGCCTCAAACGTTTTGATGTAACCCCATGCATTGGGGGCGAGCTGCGATGGGGCAAACCAGAGATACTGCAACACGCTTTGCTGAAACTCGGTCAGAGGAACTTAGTTCCCTATGGTATCCATGCACCTCCCAAAGAAGAAATGATCGACCAACTTCCCCTAGAGCTTGGTGCAGGCCCCAGTTGATCCGCATCTTCCAACCTCCATTTTTTCCCTTTCGGAGCAACGATATATTTCTCAATGAAACCTAAAGGCTTGCCCTTGTTGAACCTTGCTTTAGCTCCAACAACTTCGGAAGACACCCAGTGGTATGTCTCCGGGTCATCATAGTATCCCTCCACCTCGGCAGTAGCCGTACTATTTTCCGACGTCCTCAGCTCCAACAACCTCAGCATCCACGTTCCCAACCGAGTTCAAACCCTTAGCCTCGAACTCGAATCCTCCAAAAGGTGATGTCTGGGGAGAAAAATGCTCTTGATTGTCCTCCAATGGCGACCCCATCTTATCAGAATTTGAAATCGGCATGAATTTTTATCTCAGGTCGATGAATTATGAACTTGGATTAAGGGAAAACCTAGAATCACGACGCCACACGAAGAAGATGCAGCTCGGTGCGGTGGTCGGAAATGTAAACAAAATATGTGACGATCAGGGTTAACCGACTCTCTAACTCAAATTTGCGAAGTGTAAAATGAAATCCCTCGTAGAAGCTTATATAATCCAAGGACTCGGGAACTTAACTGGCACGTCAAATCAATGTGTCGCTTCAAAATGCTGACATAGGGAACTGAACTGCAATTATAAAATCCTGCCTCAGTTTCTCAAACATCGTGACAAACAATATTTGCCCACCAAACGACACGTGGCACAACTTCATTACTCTCTTTCGTTGAAAGTATTAGGTAACTCAAGCCGAGGCCGGCCTACATCCTTGGCCGACCCCGACTTGGGGGGCCACTATTCCAGACTGGGCCAAAATCCCACCAGACTTGGGCCACACCCAATCAAGCAACAGAAACAGACCATCCGCCGCCGTATCAAAGGAATCACAATTCAGCGGTCCAGATCTAACCGGTTGTATTCGACGCCTCAGGTGCGATACCTCCGTCTGTAAATAGAGGTGCACCCCTCCATTTCCAGGTACGTTCTCATTTCTTGTATACCTCCTCTATTCCCTTACTAACTTGAGCATCAGAGTGTTTGCAGGTACCACCCACCCGACATACTTGAGCAAGCAATCTCGGACAACCCGAGGCTAATCTTCAACCATCTGAAGTCCATCTCCTATCATGCGAAGCAAATGCCCAATGTACCCCGGATCAACCATATCCCGAGATCCAGGTCGCGAACAGATATATCGTGGTTAAGCATTTTGTATGTAGTTATTCTCTTATTTTTCCCATAATTATGACCAAATAAAAGTAACTATATTTAGGAAAGCTCTATACACGGACATCTCAAAAAGTTTTTTCAGTGTGGTCCAATTTCTTTATGAAGGAGATTGTGCTATGTATCTTGTGTGCATTTCATCATCACATTAAAGCAAATCAAGGGGCAGAGTTACAGGTCAGCTGTTTCCTAGAGTTCCCCTAAACACTTCACGATTGGGTCTCCTAGTAATAGAAAGGGGTTCTTGCCATCCTATTCAAGTGTTTGGGGGAATTCTAGGTGCCGTTTGACAATTTAAAGATTAAATAATAAATATTTAATTAATTGTTTATGTTAAAATTGATGTAGTTTGAGAAATATCTTAGAATAAGTCACATTTAGAAATAGTTGGAAATATCTGTCTAGTGTGTATGAAATCTTGTCATGTTCCAAACTTATAAAATTGTCTCTTTTAGTACTTAAGCTTGCATCTTTTAGCATTTGTAAAATGTTTTAACTTTGACTTTAGATTTTGAATATCGTTAATTATCATTTTTTGGCATGTGGTGGCCGAGGCTCCTCCTGGGTGACTATTTACTTGTGACACGAGTCATTCAAGCCAAGTGTGGGATTGTGGCCATTGGAAACCCACACTTGAGTTCGACCAGACATCCATACTTCTCCTCACTATGGTGGAATGATATTTGTAGGTTGGGTGTAAGTTCAAACTCAATCTTTGACCGGTTCTCAAATGGAGTTGTTAAGAAGGTTGGGATTGGTGTCACAGTCACTTTTTGGCATGGTATATGGGTTGAAGTGGCCCCCCTAAAGGTACTTTTTTTCGACACTCTTTGCCTTTTCAAACCAAAAAGGACTTCGTTGTGCTTGACGTGCGAGGGTCGGTGGGAGGGGCCAGGGACTAGGTTCTGTCTTGGAGGCGACCCTTGTTTGTTTGGGAAGAAGAGCTCCTAGGTGAGCTATGGTCACTCCTAGACGTTGTTATACTATCTTTTCTTTGGGCTACATAAAGGCATACAGTTCATTCTTGTCAAAACAATAAGTTGTAATAATAATTTTTTTTTAGACCATTATATAAAAATATTTCTTAAAACTTAGTTGTAAATATTGGAAATAATTATGCTTTGAAGTGTTCGAGTGGAGAACGTTTCCTAAGCTCTTATCTTTTTAGTGATATAGCTTGTGTCACAACAATGTTGTTTCAACAATTTTAACAATTAGATAGAGGGGAGAATCTTTGTGTCAACGTACTATCTTTTTCTGATCCGTTAAGGACTCAATGCTTCTCTTTCTGTTATTCTTTGACATAATTAAGCAAATAGAAATACAATTATTTTTCTATAATACCTACTTTCAAGCATTGAAATGATGTGGTACTAGTTGTGTTCTATGTAAAGTAAGATGTAATGTTGTGATATATGGTCAACCCTTAAGTATATTTCAGACAAATCTAGAAATTCTTACATAGAGTGGACAAAAGTTTTTAGAAATTTACTAAGCTAATTATTGAACTTGATACGAAAAAGAAAGGGATATTAGTTGACAAAAGTTGTTAGAAATTTACTAGTAAGTTGGTTCAATTGAAAAGGTTAATTCAAAGGGAGGGCTAAGCATATATTAGTCGAAATGCTGAGGACATATATCATGGCTAAGTATTTTCAATGTTTGTTATGATCAAGTTCAAGTAGCTCTATACATAAGGGATATGGAGCCTCGTTAAAATCTTCTGATGCAAAGCCTTCTTTAGGGAAGAAAACATCAAGAAGGAATATGAGTACTCCCCCTAAATTTTATTAATAAAAAAGAGAAAATAAACAAAAAAAAACATTGGGGAGTAGACCAATACCCATGAGCATAACCAACATTATAATTGAAAGGAGATAAAAAAAGTTCTATAGAGGTATGGAAAAACATCACTATAATGACTCTCGTCACAAGAAATAGGAAGCAAAAGGAAAAATCAATATTCCATCAAAACGAAAAACAAGTAACCCAAGAAAGAAATTAGCAAAATCTATAGCTAGGCAAACCTAACCTATTCCTGAAAAAATCTTCAGCAATCGAAGCTTGGAACAAGATTCCACCAAATTAAACAAAACCACTTAATATTTGTTCCATGACCTGCAAACTTGTCAGCATAGACATTACCCTCTCTATGATGAATACACTTGTACTAACTTTGGGGCATGAGGCCGCACTTAAAAAAAATTGTTAGAAATATATATAAAAAATTATTTTCCCCCATAAAATCAAGTAAAAGAATTTATTTTAACATAGAAATAATTACAAATATTCATTAGTTAGTATTAAATAATTTTCCTCAAATATAATTTCATGTCATATTATTAATATTACATCTATGAAACTTTTCATTTCAACATATTCATAATTTTAAAAATATATATAATTGTGCCTTCTACGATGAGGACAAACTTACTCCTCACGGTGTACTACAGTCAAATTGACGTATAATATAAAATACTCTAAATGGTTGAGACTGAATCAATTTGCATGAAATCTCCACCATTCAAAATATTTTACGCTAAATCCTACGCTAAATTTTATTGCAACATCAGAGAGAAACTTAGTTGATCACTCATCCTAGAAGTCACCATATTTGAATCTTCACTTATTCTCGAGATTTGTTGATGGCTTAGTGGCAAAGCTCAAGTACTATGTATTACTTGGCTGGGGTTTGATCCCAATTGTAGCCATTTCTTTGATTTATTTAAAAATCATGAAGGGGCTATGGAAAGTAAAAAGTGCATGTAGATAGAAATTGGCTTTATGAAATTAGGAGTAGAAAAATAGAGAGACGGCCACAATTTTCACCCAAATTTTGGGCTTTTTGGCCCATAAGAAACATGAAGTCACAACTAGCTAGCAGATGTCTCCATACTTGCATGGGCCATTCTTTTTTCAGTCATTCTCGTGTTTTGGCCCATGTGTTGTTGTCCACTGAGAAATCAACCCTAGGTATGATTTAGTTGTTATAAATATGTTGTTGCGGTCATCTTTGAAAACACTATCAAAGATTAGCGTTGCGGCCGCTTCCCTCAAAATATTAGAGCTAGCATCTCCCTTGCTCTCTTCCTCTAATACTCGTGTTTGTAAAGAGTTGCAAAAGTGGCATTTCATTTTCTTGAATTTATTACGTTGATATGTGTGGGAGGGGATACATCAATTGAGATTTCATTCCACAAAGATCAGTTCCATATATATCACCAATCACAGGTAATTCATCATGTTCAACTAATTACTATATCGTCTTTTGGTAATTTTTTTCTATTGTGTAATCTAGTGTTGTGTGGTGTTCAATAGATCCACGAGCAGCGCACCAAAACTTGGTGAATCGATTATAATTACAAAACTGATCACATGGAAATTGTATATGTCGTCTTATGTTTTTACGCATTCTAAGAATTTGTGGCTCTATTGCTCCTTTTATAATGTCCAGCATATATCTCAAACGACTGTGATTTATTTGATTAAAATAGTACAAAATAGAAATTGCAAGGAAATATGACTCTTAAGGGTCCTGGTGGAGCTATTTGGAACATAGGGCTGACAACAAAAGATTATACATTGTACTTCACACAAGGATGGGAACAACTTGTGAATGATAACCCTTTGAAAGAAAATGATTTCCTTGCCTTTAAGTACGATTGTGATTCATTGTTTGAGGTTGTAATACTTGTTCAAGCATGTGGGCCTGCCAATGTGCAACAACATAGTGGTGGAGGTAATAACAAGAAAAGGGAAATAGACAATTTTGGTGCTGGTGTTGAGGTTTCACTCGCCGAGAAATTCGCAGCCGATAGAGTCACTAACACTGAGCCTTCATATCTTCTCTCCCAAACCACTAGTAAAAGAGTCAAGAGGCATGCTAATAAGGGAAGTGTTAGGGATAGCGATTTGCCTATTTGATTGTAGTAGATGCTTGTCGTAGAGGAATTGAGATGGTACCAAACTTCTCTCGATAACCTATTTGATTTTCCTTTTGTTTGAGAACAGTCTTATGGTTTGTAAGAACATTATGTTGTCTACTTGGTTATGAAATGTGTTGTTCTTATTAAAAAAAGGCTATAACAACAATCCACTTACACAAAGTAATTCATTGTTGTGGGAAGTGTTCGGATTCCATGCTTGATATAATTTAATTTCCCTAATCAGAATCCAATTGTTGCCTGGTTATCATGACTGTTTGATGGTGGTGCATTGCGGAAGGGTAGTGATCACTTGAAAAGGAAGAATGACTCTGTCAACACTAAAAATAGAAAAATAAAAAAGAGGGGGTTTCCACCACCTTCACCTTCTCATCTTCTCAAAACTCTTTGTACCACCACATATGTTAGAGTTAATTTTAATTGTTTAGGTAGTTAAAATTTATTTTTGATTAGTTGAAAGATTCAATATATAAGTGTTCTAAGACTCATTTTTAATCAAATTTTCATTCTATCGATAAGTGAATCCAAGACTCATTTGTAATCAACTTTTCATTCTATCGATTCTAATATCATTTTTTCCCTTAGTTTGTTTTTCCTTTTATTTTGCAACATCATGCTTTTCAAAATGTATCGGAGGTCATGCCATCCACCATGAAGAGATAATGCAATTATTACTGGAGAAAATCTCAATCTCCAATCATACCCTTTCTTTCTCTTTGTTTCTTTCAATCTTATTATTTTGAGAAATTTGTCTATTTTTCTTTACTAGTACAATAAAGGGATACAATGTCGGCTAAATTGGACTTTCTACAACGATTATAGAGCAGTGTAGTTTTTAAGGTGTAGTGTAACGCCCCAAAATAATTTAATTATTCATTTAATTAAGTTATTTAAGGGTTGCAACATTTATTTAAGCTAAATAATTAATTTGGAGATTTATTTATTTCAGGAGGTGTTTAAGTAGCTAGAGGGTGTAAATAAAGGGCCCAAGGCCCACTAATAGGCCCAAGTTCAAGAATTAAACTAGGGGTAGGGTTTTCATTCCACTAGAAGCAAAGAAAAGAAAAAAGAAGAGAGGGAGAGAGTGTGGAGGCCGACGGCAGCTGGTGGTGTTGGGAGGAGGAGGAAAATTTCATTTCTTGCTTGGGGTAAGTTGGTTTTGGTACCAATCTTCTTCATTTTTCTTTCTCTTCCTATTAGTGTAAGTTTCATACACTAATTCCTTCTCATTTCCACTCTACCATGGAAGGTATTTGAAGCTCAAAGTGGTGAAGTATCCATTTTTGGTGGTTCTTGTGTTGGTGAAGGAGAGACTACTTGAGTTCTTCCATTTCTAAGGTTAGGGGGCTCTCTTTAATATATAATAGGTTGTAAGATGAGTAATTATGTGAGGGTTAGGTGTTTAGGGTAATTAATTGTTGTTTATGTGTTGTTGAATTAAATGGGTGTTTATGTGTTGTTGAATTAAATGGTGTCTAGGTATTGTTGAATTAATTGGTGTTGTGTTTGGATTGAACTTGATGAATCCATGATGTTGTTGTGAAAGAGAAATTGGCATGTTAATTCCATAATTGTTGGTGTTGATGAGATAATTTCATGAAGTTCAATTAAAACCAATAGGAGGAATTATGGTGATGATTGGGTGTTGATGAATTGCTTGAATGAAGTGTTTTGGATGGTGTTGTGTGGGTGTGTACCAATCGGTTTGGTGAAAAGCAGCGCCATTTGCTCAGTGTGCGCTAGTAGTGGCGGGTGTCTTTGGTTGTGTCTTTGGGTGTTCTTTGGGTGTGCAGGGCGCAGGCAGGGGCGCCATTTTGGCGTGCCCAGCGCGCCCTTGTTGCGTGCAGGTTGTGCGTGTGTGTGTGGCGCAAGACTGGGCGCCATTTTGGCGTGCCCAGTGCGCCTGTGTTGCGCCTGGTGGTGCGCGTGTGCAGCAGTGTGCGCGTGACGGGGCGCCATTTTGGCGTGCCAGCCAGCGCGCTGTGTGTGTCTTGCGTGTCTTTGGTTGCGCACAAGAGCACCATTTTGGCTGCCCAAGTGCACTTGTGTTGCTGTGTTGTGTCTTAGTTTCCAAAAAAAAGGCTGTTTTGGTCCTTGTTCACCTTTTAGTCCTCAAAAATGCTATTTTGGTCCTCTTGAACCGGTTATTCCTTAAAAATGCTATTTTGGTCCTTTTGAAACGTTTATTCCTTAAAAAATGTTGTTTTGGTCCTTATGCCCTATTGGTCCTTCTATGGTGTTGTTTTGGTCCCTATGTGACTGTTTAGTCCCTAGGTGACCGTTTAGTCCTTGAGGTGTCGGTTTAGTCCTTATGTGACGAGCTGGTCCTTAACTTGGGTGTTAGCCTTAGAGCTAGTGGTTGACAATAGTATAATAAATTGAGGTGGTTGTTTAATAAATTTAAGGTGGTTGTTAAATAAATTTTAAGGTGGTTGCTTAATAAATTTAAGGTGGTTGATTAATACTTTACGGTGGTTGTTTAAGGTGGTTGTTTAAGGTGGTTGTTTATGGTGGTTGCTTAAGGTGGTTGTTCAATGGTGGTGGTATTTTGCATATAATGAGATTGTATGTGATTGATGCATTGTTCATGGTGTCTCATACTTCATATGCATCAAAAGGTGGTTGTAGGCTTCGGCCTTGATATCAATGATGGTTGTGATATCTATTATGGTGGTTGTGCCCTCAAGGCAAAATTTATGGAGGTTGATGGTACCACATGCATACTTGCATACATGCATATATTCATGTAATTGATATTGTCTTTATGGTGGTTGTGAGTTGATGTACCATGCCTAATGTTATATGCTATTTGTTGGAATGTGGTTGTTGTTAGTTGCCTTCCCTAATATAATGCTTATCTTATTTGCTATTATTTATGTAAAGAGACTCACCCTACTGCTTTCGTGTTGCTTCTCATGTCGGCAACCTGCAGGTGATAGCGAGTGAAGGTGCTTCTACCATCTAGTAGGTCTGATTGAGTCATGCTCTGATATGTAGCACCAGGGGCGGGGTGTCTTAGTTTTTTAGTGTTTAGTTTTGATGATTAGCAGACTGATATTGGTGATGTATTAAATATTTCTAAACTTGTTACTTTTCCGCTGTGCTGGTGAATTGAATTTCTGGTTGTTGTAAAAACTAAACAGGTGTTTTGAGGGCTCGCCCATTTTGATGTGCTATGTATCACACACTAGTTGTGTTTGAGCTTTTAAATGTGCTATTCTCGTGTTGTTTGATGACAAATGTAACACTCTCTTTGTGGTGCGTGAAATTTTTTGAAAACTCTGATTTATTATTTAATTAGTAGTATAATTAGAAGGGGGTGTTACATTAGTGGTATCAGAGCATTAGTTCGGTCTGTCCGACCAAGTGTCTGGTCGTCATGTCTGTTATTTCTAATTATGTCTTATGTGTAGTGATTGGATAAGATGGCTGGATGAAATGATGCCGCTTATTTTCGCCGCCTTCAAGCAATGGCTCGAGTTGTGGGAATCAAGAGTCATTGTTGATGCTAGTGCTCGCACCTTGGCCACTTTCTAGAGGGAGAACCCTCCTACTTTCAAGGGGAGATATGATCCTGATGGGGCTCTTGCTTGGTTGAAGGAGATTGAAAGGGTCTTCAGTGTCATGGACTACAATTTTGTGAGAAGGTTAAGTTTGGTACTCACATGTTGGTGAAGAAGCAGATGACTGGTGGCTTGAGGTTCTACAAAGGTTGGAGACAGCTGGTGAAGAAATCACATGGGATGTTTTCAAGAGGGAGTTTATGAGGAAATACTACCCAGAGGATGTGCGTGGAAAGAAAGAGATTGAATTTCTAGAGTTGAAACAAGGAAACAAAACTGTAGCTGAGTATGCGGCGAAGTTTGTAGAGCTAGCTAAGTTCTACCCTTACTACAATGGTGATAATGCTGAATTCTCCAAGTGTATCAAGTTTGAAAATGGACTGAGGCCTGACATCAAGAAGGCAATTTGTTTCCAAAAGATTAGGGTGTTTGCTGATTTGGTCGACAGTTGCAGAATTTTTGAAGAGGATAGCAATGCTGCTTATAAGATGGTGAAGGAAAATAGGAATTATCAGTATCGTGCAAAGCCTTATGATGTTTCTAGTGGTAAGGGCAAGTGGAAAGCTGGTTCGGGCAAGAGGCCTAGTGGGGGAGATGCTCCTTCTAAGGTTGTATGTTTCAAGTGTGGTGGAACAGGTCACAAGATGAATGAGTGCAAGAGTGGTGATAAGAAGTGTTACAAGTGTGGTAAAGAAGGACATCTAGCGGCTGATTGTGAGAAGAAGGAGGTTGTGTGCTTCAACTGTGGAGAGGTGGGGCATATTAGTACTAAATGCACCAAGCCAAAGAAGGAGAAAGCTAGTGGGAAAGTGTTTGCTCTTGCTTGGGTCCGAAAGGTCGCTAATGAGATCAGAGGTACATGTCTTATTAAGGGTATTCTGTGATTGCTATTGTTGATCTTTGGTGCTACCCATTCTTTTATTCTTCTTTGTATGTCTTTGAAAAATTGAATCTTACATTGTCTTCTATGAGGAGGGAAATGGTTATCGATACTCCAGCTAAGGGTTCGGTGACTACTTCTCTCGTGTGTGCTAAGTGTCCTCTATCGGTTTTCGGTAGAGAGTTTACTGTTGATTTGATTTGTTTGACATTGGATGGGTTAGATGTTATCTTGGGTATGGACAGGTTGGTAGATAACCATGTTCATATCAATTGTTTTAGCAAGTCTGTGAGTTTCTCTTCTCCCGAAGAGGAAGAGTCTAGTTTGTTGCCGGCCGATCAGTTGCGTAAAGCATTGAAGGAGGAAGTTCATCTGTTTGCCTTGATGGCATCCTTGTTTGTTGAGAGTCAAGCTAAGATCGATGAGTTACCAGTGGTGCGTGAATTTTCTGAAGTGTTTCCCGATGAAATTCCTGATGTGCCACCTGAAAGAGAAGTGGAGTTTACTATTGACCTGGTACCTGGTACTAGGCCTGTGTCTATGGCACCTTATAGGATGTCTGCATCTGAGTTGTCTGAGTTAAAGGAACAACTTGAAGATTTGCTTGAAAAGAAATTTATAAGGTCAAGTGTGTCGCCATGGGGAGCTCCAGTGTTGTTAGTAAAGAAGAAAGATGGGAGTATGAGGCTTTGTGTTGATTATCGGCAATTGAACAAAGTGACAATTAAGAACAAGTATCCGCTTCCAAGAATTGATGATTTGATGGACCAGTTGGTGGGAGCTCGTGTGTTTAGCAAGATTGACTTGAGGTCGGGTTACCATCAAATCAAGGTGAAGGACGAAGATATTCCTAAGACGGCGTTTAGGACTCGGTATGGTCACTACGAGTATTCGGTGATGCCATTTGGTGTTACGAATGCTCCGGGGGTATTCATGGAGTATATGAATCGTATTTTCATGAGTATCTAGATCGTTTTGTGGTGGTGTTCATTGATGACATCTTGGTTTATTCTAAGTCCGAGGAGGAGCATGCAGAGCATTTGAGGTTGGTATTGGAAGTCTTGAAGAATAGGAAGTTGTATGCTAAAATGTCAAAGTGTGAATTCTAGTTGAAAGAAGTGAGTTTTCTTGGCCATGTTATTTCCGGTGAGGGTATTGCGGTGGATCCTTCTAAAGTTGAGGCTGTGTTGAATTGGGAGGCTCCTAAGTCGATCCAACGAGATTAGAAGCTTTTTGGGGTTATTTGGTTATTACAGGAGGTTTATTGAGGGTTTTCCAAGTTGGCATTGCCACTAACCCGATTGACTTGCAAAGGAAAGGCGTTTGTGTGGGATTCCCGTTGTGAAGAAAGTTTCAATGAATTGAAGAAGAGGTTGACCACATCTCCTATTTTGACGTTACCTAAGCCAGGAGAACCTTTTGTAGTGTATTGTGATGCTTCTAAAATGGGGTTAGGAGGAGTTCTTATGCAAGGTGGTAAGGTAGTTGCTTATGCATCCAGGCAGTTGAGGGTTCATGAGAAGAACTACCTTACGCACGATTTGGAGCTTGCGGCCGTTGTGTTTGCATTGAAGATTTGGAGGCATTATCTGTATGGTTCTAGGTTTGAAGTGTTTAGTGATCATAAGGGGTTACAATATTTGTTTGATCAAAAGGAGTTGAACATGAGGCAAAGGAGATGGCTTGAATTGTTGAAGGACTATGACTTCACTTTGAATTATCATCCGGGGAAGGCTAATGTTGTAGCCGATGCTTTGAGTAGAAAGACTTTGCATGTTTCAGCAATGATGGTGAAAGAGCTTGAATTGATTGAGCAGTTTAGAGACATAAGTTTGGTTTGTGAAGTGACACCTCGTAGTGTCAGATTAGGGATGTTGAAGATCCATAATGAATTTTTGGATGTCATTCGAGAGGCTCAGAAGCAAGATATTAAGCTAGTTGAGTTGGCGGTTGGAATTGATCACTCCGAAAGTAAAGACTATGAGTTAGATGCACAAGATGTGTTGAGATACCGTGGGAGGATTTGTATTCCTAGTGACGAGGAGATTAAGAAGATGATTCTTGAAGAGGGTCACAAAAGTAAATTGAGTATTCATCCGGGAGCTACAAAGATGTATCAAGACTTGAAGAAATTGTTTTGGTGGCCAGGTATGAAGCGTGACATAGCCCAGTTTGTGTATGCTTGCTTGACTTGTCAGAAGTCGAAGGTTGAGCATCAAAAGCCTGCAGGGTTGATGCAACCGTTGGAGATTCCGGAATGGAAGTGGGATAGCATTTCTATGGATTTTGTAACAGGTTTGCCAAGTACCGTGAGAGGTTTTGATGCTATATGGGTGATTGTTGATAGATTGACGAAATCTGCTCACTTTTTACCAATTAGTATTACGTATCCAGTTTCGAAGTTGGCGGAGATCTACATTAAGACAATTGTGAAGTTGCATGGTGTTCCTCTGAGTATAGTATCTGATAGAGATCCTAGATTCACTTATGAGTTTTGGAAGAGTTTGCAAGAGGCTTTGGGTTCTAAATTGAGGTTGAGTTCGGCGTATCACCCGCAGACAGATGGGCAGACGGAGAGGACCATTCAGTCACTAGAGGATTTATTGAGAGCTTGTGTTCTTGAGCAAGGAGGTTCATGGGATTCTCATCTTGCATTGATAGAGTTCACCTATAATAACAGTTTTCATTCGAGTATTGGGATGGCTCCTTTTGAAGCTTTGTATGGTAGGAGGTGCAGGAATCCTCTGTGTTGGTATGAATCGGGAGAGAGTTTAGTGCT
The DNA here is from genome assembly GCA_020916435.1 of Oxytropis ochrocephala. Taxonomy (NCBI): domain Eukaryota; kingdom Viridiplantae; phylum Streptophyta; class Magnoliopsida; order Fabales; family Fabaceae; genus Oxytropis; species Oxytropis ochrocephala. The sequence goes on from CM037095.1 coordinate 50,081,150, forward strand.
TGGGCCAGAAATTATTCGTGAGACCACTGAGAAAGTGAAGTTAATCCGTGAGAAGATGAAGGCCTCGCAGAGTAGGCAAAAGAGTTATCATGACAAGAGAAGGAAGGATTTGGAGTTTCAAGCTGGTGATCATGTGTTCTTGAGAGTCACTCCGGTGACCGGTGTTGGACTTGCCCTGAAATCTGTAACACCCCCTTCTATCCTCTATTAATACTATGTAAATAAAATCAGAGTTTTCAAACACATGGCATGCAAATTTAACAACACATTTATTTCCAACATCAAGCATCATGGTATCACCAAATTAAATATAGTTACAACAACAAACATAGAATTAACACAAAACTCAACCAATCAAATCATCCTAGAGCTATTCCATACACAATGCATATCATACAACTTATTATATATGTAAAGTAGAGCCCCCTAACCTTGAATGAGCTAGAACTTCAATCCAACACCAAAAATCAACAAAATGAAGTACCCCACCCTCCTTTTCCACCTGAAACCGAATTCTCCCTCTCCTTGGGGTGAAAATGAAAAATCAAAATGGACAAGAATTAGGAAATGGAGGCTACAACACTTAAAGGAGGAAGAAAAATGGTGAAGAGAGAACTAAGAATCATTACCTAGTGGAACCTTGAGAGCAAAAACCTACCCTCCTTTTCTTCTCCACTACCGTCAGCCTCCTCTCTTCTTCTCTCTCTATTTTTCTTCTTTTTCTTTCTTTGTTTGGTTCAAATGGGCACTACCCTAAAGACCCCTTAGGTTAAAGACTAGGAATTGGGCTTACTAATGGACTTGGGCCTTATTTACACCACTCCCTTTAATTTAATTCACCTCCTGCAATAAAATAAATTCCAACTTAATGACCCCATTTAAATAAATTAGACCCCTTTTTGATAAAATAAGCTCAACTAATTAATTGACTTAATTAAATGTTGCAAGCCTTAAATAACTTAATTAAATAAATAATTAAATTATTTTGGGCGTTACAACTCTCCCCCACTTAGAGAATTTCGTCCTCGAAATTACCTGAATCGAACAACTCTGGATACGCCTCCCTCATCTTACTTTCCAACTCCCAAGTCATGCTTTCACCAACAGCTCCCAACCAAACCACTTTCACCAAATTAATCTCTTTGCCTCTTAAAACTTTCACCTCACGATCTTCAATCCTAACTGGCATAGTCTCCACCGTGAGGTTCTCCCTCACCTCCACATCATCCATCTGAACTACATGCGACGGGTCAGAACATACTTCGCATGAATCGAGACACATGGAATACATCATGCAGATTAGAAAGATTAGGTGGCAGGGCCACCCGATAAGCAACTTTCCCAACTCTCTCTGAAATCTGATATGGTCCGATAAAACGAGGGGTTAACTTCTTAGACTTCAACGCACGACCCACACCTGTCGTTGGAGTAACTCTCAAGAATACATGGTCACCAGCTTGAAACTCTAGGTCCTTCCTCCTCTTATCATGATAACTCTTTTGCCTACTCTGCGAAGCTTTCATCTTCTCACGAATCATCTTCACCTTCTCTGTGGTCTCACGCACAAGCTCGGGACCTAGCACCACACTTTCTCCCGATTCATACCAACACAACGGAGTCCTACACCTTCGCCCATACAATGCCTAGCTCAAAAGGCGCCATCCCAATACTCGAATGAAAACTATTATTGTAAGTGAATTCAATCAATGGCAAATGAGAATCCCATGAACCCCCTTGCTCAAGAACACAAGCCCTCAACAAATACTCTAATGATTGAATAGTCCTCTCTATCTGCCCATCTGTCTGGGGATGATATGCTGAACTCATCCTCAATTTGGAACCCAAAGCCTCGTGCAAACTCTTCCAAAACTCAAAAGTAAATCTAGGATCTCTATCAGACACAATACTCAAAGGAACACCATGCAGTTTCACAATTGTCTTAACATAGATATCTGCCAACTTCGGAACTGGATAAGTAATATTAATCGGTAAAAAGTGAGCAGACTTCGTCAACCTATCAACAATCACCCATATAGCATCAAATCCCATCGCTGTATTCGGCAAACCAGTCACAAAATCCATAGAAATACTATCCCACTTCCATTCCGGAACGTCCAATGGTTGCATCAATCCCGCTGGCTTTTGATGTTCTACTTTCGATTTCTGACACGTCAAACAAGCATACACAAACTGAGCCACATCACGCTTCATACCAGGCCACCAAAACAGCTTCTTCAAGTCTTGATACATCTTTGTAGCTCCCGGATGGATACTCAACTTACTTCAATGACCTTCTTCAAGAATTGCCTTCTTAATCTCCTCATCACTAGGAATACAAATCCTTCCACGGTACCTTAACACATTTTGCGCATCTATCTCATAATCTTTACTCTCGTATTGATCAATCCCAACTGCCACTTCAACTAGTTTAATGTCTCGCTTCTGAGCTTCCCGGATAACATCAAAAAACTCATTATGGATCTTCAACACACCCAATCTAACACTCTTAGGTGTCACCTCACGAGACTAAACTCAAATCGAAACCGCTCAATCAATTCAAGCTCCTTCACCATCATTGCAGACACATGCAAGGACTTCCTACTCAAAGCATCAGCTACCACATTAGCCTTTCCCGGATGATAATTCAAGCTAAAGTCATAATCTTTCAACAATTCCAACCATCTCCTCTGCCTCATGTTCAATTCTTTCTGGTCAAACAAGTACTGCAACCCTTTATGATCACTGAACACTTCAAACTTAGAACCATACAAATAATGCTTCCAAATCTTCAAAGCAAAAACAATTGCCGCAAGCTCCAAATCATGCGTAGGGTAATTCTTTTCATGAATCCTCAAGCGTCTCGAGGCATAAGCCACTACCTTACCATTTTGCATCGGGACACCTCCTAGTCACATCTTAGACGCATCACAATACACCACAAAAGGCTCTCCAGATTTAGGCAACACAAAGCAGGAGATGTTGTCAATCTCCTCTTCAATTCTTGGAAACTTTCTTTCACAACGGAATCCCACACAAACGCCTTTCCTTTACAAGTTAAGCGAAAGTTAGCGGAAGTGCCAACTTAGAAAACCCTCAATAAACCTTCTATAATAACCGGCTAACCCAAGAAAACTTCTAATCTCCGTGACTGACTTAGGGGTCTCCCACTGCATCACTGCATCAACCTTAGATGGATATATTGCAATTCCATCACCAGAAATAATATGACCAAGAAATCACACTTGGATAGCTTAGCATACAACTTCCTATCCCTCAAGACTTCCAACACCAACCTCAAATGCTCGGCATGCTCCTCTTCAGATTTAGAATACACCAAGATGTTATCAATGAAGACCACCACAAAACGATCAAGATATTCATGAAAAATACGGTTCATATACTCCATGAATACTCCCGGAGCGTTCGTAACACCAAATGGCATTACCGAATACTCATAGTGACCATACTGAGTCCTAAACGCCGTCTTAGGAACATCCTCATCCTTCACTTTAATTTGATGGTAACCCGACCTCAAATCAATCTTGCTAAACACACAAGCTCCCACCAATTGGTCCATCAAATCATCAATTCTTGGAAGTGGATACTTGTTCTTGATTGTCACTTTGTTCAACTGCCGATAATCAACACAGAGTCGCATACTCCCATCTTTCTTCTTCACCAACAACACTGGCGCTCCCCAAGGCGACACACTAGGCCTTATGAACTTCTTTTCAAGCAAATCTTCTAGCTGACTCTTCAACTCAGACAATTCGGATGCAGACATCCTATAGGGTGCCATAGACACGGGTCTAGTACCAGGCACTAGATCAATAGCAAACTCTACTTCTCTTTCAGGTGGCACATCAGGGATTTCATCGGGAAACACCTCAGGAAATCCACGAACTATTGGCAACTCATCAATCTTGGCTTGGCTCTCAACAGATAACGACGCCATTAAAGTAAACAGCTTAGCTTCCTCCTTCATGGCTCTATGCAATTGACCAGAAGGTAACAAAACAGATTCTTCCCCTTCGGAAGGAGGAAAACTCACAGATCTACTAAAACAATTAATATGCACATGGTTATCAACTAACCAGTCCATACCAAGAATGATGTCCAACCCTCCCAACGACAAACAAATAAGATCAACAAGAAACTCTCTGCCGAAGATTGACAGAGGACACTTTGCACACACTAGGGAAGTAGTTACTGAACCCTTAGCTGGAGTATCAATAACCATCTCCCTCATCATAGAAGACAACGCAAGCCCCAATTTCTCAGCACACAATGCAGCAATGAAAGAATGAGTAGCACCGGTATCTACTATAGCAATCAAAGGAGTACCGTTAATAAAGCAAGTACCTTTAATTTCATTAGCATTCTCGGACCCCGCAAGCGCGAACACCTTCCCCTTAGCTTTCTCTTTCTTCGATTTAGGGCAATTAGTGCTAACATGTCCAACCTCCCCACAGTTAAAACAAACAAACTCCTTTTTCTCGCAGTTAACAGCTTTATGACCTACCTTTCCACATTTGTAACACTTGTACCCCGGGCAATCAACGCTCTTGTGACCCGGGTTTTCACACCTAAAGCACACAATACCGAAGAGGGCACCTTCCCAACTTGAACTCTTACCAAAGACTGTCTTCCACTTATCTTTACCTCCACCAACATCATAGGGCTTTCCCTAAACCGAGCATTCCTCTTTTCCTCACAACCTTGTAAGCAAGCAGAGACTATCTTCTTCATAGATCCTACACTTGTCAACCAATTTAGCAAAATCCCGAATCTCTTGATACCCAATTGCTTTCTTTATCTCAGTTGCTGACCATCATTTCTCAAATTTGACACACTTGGAAAATTCAGAATTGGCTTCATTGTCATAATAAGGGCAGAATTTGACTAACTCCTCGAACTTGGCTGCATATTCAGCTACAGTCTTGTTCCCCTGCTTCAGCTCTAAAAACTCCACTTCTTTCTTGGCCCGCACATCTTCAGGATAGTACTTCCTTGTGAATTCCTCCTTGAATGCATCCCAGGTGATCTCTTCACCTGCAGCTTCCAACCTCTGCTTCTTTCTCATCCACCAGTCATCAGCTTCCTCCGCTAGCATATGAGTTCCAAACTTCACTTTCTGAGCTGGGGTAGACTCCATGACACGGAAGATTCGCTCTATCTCCCTCAACCATGTCAGCGCTCCATCCGGATCGTACCTACCCTTAAAGGTGGGTGGGTTCTCCCTTTGGAACGTGGCCAACTTACGGTCTTCAGCATCCTCTCTACCATTCCGCTGGTTTCCCATCGCCTGAGCTATAGCTTGCAAAGCTTCAGCAAGAGCAACATCCATTCTCCTGGCCATTTCAACCTAACACTGCAGCATTAACACCAATTCAGAACCAAACTAACACTACCTAGTTGTCATAGATACTATGAATGACAGGACTTAATGAGATTGACCGAACTTTTGCTCTTATACCAATAATGTAACACCCCCTTCTATCCTCTATTAATACTATGTAAATAAAATCAGAGTTTTCAAAAACATTTCCACACACCTCAAAGAGAGTGCTACATTTTATCAAAACATCATAAAATAGCATTAGAAACTCAAACGCAACTAGTGAGTGACATATAGCATAACTAAATGGGGCGAACCCTCAAACACCTGTTTTAAGTTTACAATAATCCAGAAAATAGTTTCACAAAGACAAATGGAATAATAATAAGTTTGACACGCTCAAAGACATCATCCATATCGGTCTAATACATTAAAAGTAAATAACAATAATACTACGACACCCGCCCCCGGTGCTACATATCGAGTCTATTACACGACCAACCAAAGAAGGCATGAATACCTTCACTCGATTATCACCGCACGTTACCCACATGAGAGGCAACATAAAAGCAGTAGGGTGAGTCTCTTTACATAAATAATAACAAGTAGGATAAGCATTACATTAGGAAAGCAACTAGTAACACCAATCTACCACAATTAATACATTTTATCAATTAATTATAACATCGAGAAACAATATCAACGGATCAACTAAGCATCACCAAGTTTCACCACAAAAGCATGAGTATATGTATGTATGCAATATGCATGTGGATCCATCAACAACTTAATTTGCCTAGAGGGCACACCAACATTTACAGACCGGAGTCTCAACAACATTTACAGACCGAAGTCTCAACGACAATGCACATACCTTATGCGATGCCATGGTAATGCAACATAACACACCAACCAGCAACTTCAACAACAACTAATAAACTCACCATTATTATTAATCAACTCATTCATCAACAACATAAGCCTTGAGGGCACATCAACATTTAGGCCTAAGCCTCCTCAACATTTTATATCTCAACTTACAACATTGAAAACTAGCATTTAACTCAACAATTACACCACGTCCCATTATTTGGACTAAAACATTACATGAGGACCAACTTGTCATACGAGGACCAAACCGATACCATAAGGACCATTTTAGTACCTAAGGACCAATTCAACACCATAGGACCATTTTGACACGCCAAAGATTAATTTAGTACCTAAGGACCATTTTGACACCAGCACAAAATGGCGCCCCTGCTTTCCCCAGCACACCCAACCGAGACAGCATATGGACCAGGCGCCAAATCCTTGGCAAGGTGGCGCCTCCTACCACTACAAGAAAAGCTTGTTTTAGCCACCAGCAATTGCCACGGAGCTTATTCCGTCAGTAATTTGCCACGGATTTGCGACGGCATGTGTAAAAAATAAGGGCGCGAAATTTTCCGCTGGTGTTTGCCACGGGTTTGCCACGGACATGTGAAAGGACAGAAATTTGCCACGGAAATGCCGTGGCAAGTCCGTGGCAAACCATTGATCAAAATAAAACGAGCCCGATCCCCTTAAAAATCAGAACGACGCGTCTCTCTCCCTAAAAAAACGCTCTCTACTGTCTCTCTTCCTTCCACCTCCACCTCCACCTCCACCTCCGATCTCCTCCTTCGATCTCCACCCTCCACCCTCCTCCAACGCCTTCCACTCTCCCTCTCCTCTCGCCCTCACTTTCTCCCCAATTTTCGCGAAACCCTAACCTCCGATTTCCCCAAACCCTAACCTCCGATTTCCCTAAACCCCAACCCAACTCTAGCCTCCACCCTCAGTCTCGCAACCACCGTGCGCCGTCTACCACACCATTTCTCTGGAGCACCACCAGTTGGAAGTAGTGTCGATCCCCATCGGTAGTTGGAGAATCCCCGGTATTAGGAAGAATGCTTCGAATTGATAGTAATCGGGGCAAACTCAATGAAAGAAAATTACGAACTTAATGAATATTGTTATTCACACGAGAAAGGTATATTGATGATCCATATTATCCTTGCTCTTTATTCTCCTTTTTTTATTTAATAGGATTCAATTTTGCTTCTATCAGTTCATTTTGAAATACAACTTTTTGTTTTAGTGGAATGATTCTCGTGCCCCCCCATAAAAAATATTGGTATTGAAATATGGTAGGTTTGCAACCATCCGAGTTGTTTGAAAGGAATGAGGAAGCACATACTTTTACTTTGGAGAGATTCCAAATTCCCTTCCACCTCCTCCATTTGGAGAGTTGGAGGATGTATACTATGCTGGGTCACAACCCCATATCATATCAGGTACTTCCTTAAATCTTATCCACAATTTCAAAAGTCAAAACATTCAGTTTCATTATTTGCTTTCTCCTTTCCCTCTCTCTCAAATTTTTCATTAATATTCTCTAATTTGGAGGAAAAATAGAATTAAAGCAGTGTGTTTGGTGCCATAATGCTCTCGAGTTTACATAATTCTTAAATGGCAATGGGTATGTAAAACTCAATTCATACTTATATCCACCTATTCCTTTAAAATTAGGTCTTACCATTCCAATGAAAGCCTCATACAATCTAGAGAATTTCCGCTTTGTATAATATTTGCCTTGTATATTACCCAAACTATCTCTCCCTTGGGCTGTTTGCTAGTTCTCTTGTTTAGGAATGGAGTACCCTAGTACTCCTTATTAATCTATATCTTTGCTTTTCAAAGAAAAATTAACCAAGCTATCTCGAAATCAAAGCAAGTTCCTTTGCTGGATCCGTTTCTTCAGAGTCATGACCATGTTTATTTTTGCTACATGTTTGTTATGTGAGTATTTGGTATTCTATGTTTTTGAAGGTGTGCATTTTATTTTAGATTTAATTATACACCATCAGCCATTGGGTTGGTTAGTTTTTGTGAAATAGGATTGTTGGTAAAGGTTATGACTAATAAATAATGAAGAACAAAGATCATAGATGCGGCACTAAATACTGATAATCTCTTTCTATCAAAGCATGAAACCGATTTTTTCTTTGTTTTGTATATCCTACTGTATTAGGTTATTGCCCCCCTTTATTCTGATATTTGTTTCTCCCTTTAATATTTGCAGATACCAAAACTAGTCTATCGAGAGATTATGCAGAGCTCTGAGACTCTCAGTTCATCTGTTGGTTGGGGTGTCTGCAGAGAATCTTTTCAGAAACATTTTAATATTTTTAGTCCAGAAAATGTTCATCGATCTGCCACCCATTAACTGTAAGTCACCTTCCCTCTTCATCTCTTGTGGTGGTTTGTTCTTCCTTTGTTGAATGTTGATTCCATTTGGATTGCTGAGTTCTATTGAGATGTTCAAACGTTTCTGCATTTTCGTTTGACATTCACAGGGTGTATGTTTGTAGTTGCACAGGAAACGTTTCTATTGAGATCTTCCTCCTCATCCAATCATCTGATTATTCCATCCAGAAAATTACCTAAATACAAGGGCATCTTTGGGAGCAATTTGGAACAATTGGTCGGGAAGAAGGTCTTTCAAAGACTATGGAAGGAATTGTGCTAGGGCTACACAGTCAATGTTTGTATGGAGGTTTAAGAATCGGAGTTATACTAGCTTTCGTGAGTAATACTAATGACCATGTCTCAAAGATTTTTCATTTGTTTGATTGATGTAAACTATTTGATTATGCAAACTCACGGTGTGGATTACATTGGAATTTTAACGAGTTAAGAATTTGTATGTTGGGAGTGACCATGTCGGGAGATGCTCCTTTGTCAAAGAAAATTCTTGTTGCATTAACAACTGGTAAAGCCTAATTATTTCTAGAATTTTAGGTACATAATGCAAAGTTTCGATATTGGACCCCTTGAATTTGTCATTTCAACACCCCCTGGCAATTGCGTGGCAAATCCTACCGATCTTGTCAAAGTTAGACTTCAAGCGGAAGGAAAATTACCTCTGGCGTGCCTAGGCGCTACTACGGATCGTTGAATGCTTATTCAACAATTTTGAAACAGGAAGGAGTTGGAGTTCTTTGGGTGGCATTGGCCCCAATATAGCAAGAAATGCTATCATTAATCTTCTTTGAATTAGCTTTGGCTATGATCAAGTGAAACAGTAATGTAAATGATCTCGATCGCATTTTAGAGTTAAATTTCTTTATTATTCCTTTTATTTATTTTTAATAAAACCTAATTTTTGTTTTTACTGCAGACCATTTTGAAAATTCCGAGATTCACCGATAATGTTGTCACACATCTTCTTTACGGTCTAGGGCTGGGTTCTTTTGCTGCGTCTGTATTGGCTCCCAGTTGACGTGGTAATTTATTGATATATAGCGTTTGATATTCTACAGTTTGCTAAAAGTTTTAGTGTGTGTTTGGAAACCAACTGTTTCTATGTCGTGTTAGACTTGGTAGAGTTAGATAATGCATCTAATGCTTAATAAAAAATTCAATGTTGACATGTTTTACATTTTTTTTTTGTTTCGATCTTTGATCTTTATTCAGCTTCTTAGCGAGCTTCTTAAATATGCAGCCTTACAATTCCTCCAATTCAATTGTTTTAATCTTCATTATGGTGTATATGCAGGTTAAGTCAAGAATGATGGGAGATCCTAGCTACAAAAGCACAATCGATTGTTTTGTGTAAATAGTTGCTGCGTATCCTGTTTTCAGCTTCAATATATTTCCCCAATATGATATAAATCCAGTTTTTGTTGATGATATAAGGTTGTATGATGAATTTAGTTGATTAAAACTAATGATGAATTTAGTTGATGTGTGTTTTGTTTTGTTTTTGTTGATGTTCTGATAATCAACCAATATAAAGGGTTTTGTTGTGATGAAGATATGTATTAAGGTTCAATTTCAAGGTACTAATTTTGGGGGGCATTATACTTTGGTCTTGATATGGCCTATCACTTTTGTTTAAGTTTGTTTTATATTTAATTTAATGTAGAAGATATAGACAAAAAGACAGAAGTCACATTTTATTGTATTGAAGTGTTCTTATAAGGCTATGAATTAGATGTTGCAGATATGCTTATTCTTCTATGAGGTAAAAAACAAACAAGCATCTTGGTTCGAAGAACAAGATTGAGCGCTTGTATTGGGAGGCGTGGTATATTAAATCGAATGTGGCCAAAGATCTCGAAAGCGCATGCAGCAAGTCTCATCATGCCAAAGTTGTTGATCCTGGGAGGTACGATTTGCTGCTTCGTGTTCGTTAAGCTTAATCTCTTTCATATTTCACTTAAAGCGCAATTAGTTCCTTCAAACCTCACCTATTTTGTTTGCCTCTTTTGCCATGTTTCTCATGAGCGCAGAGGGGGAGCATTGGAGGATAGAAATGCTCGAAGTGCAAGACTTGAAGAATCCTTCGTGAGGTTTTATTTCAAATAATTAAATTTGTTAATGAGAATTGGTGAGAGCAGGTCTCTTACAATTATAAATTGTTATGGTTCAAGTTGGCTAATATTAAGTCACTCAAGCTGTTAAGGTTTCTGAAGAAATATATTTGAAAGCCTAATTTGTTATGGTTTGTTGATAAATTTGTAGGTACCTTGCCTAAGTGACAATTATGCATATCTTTTACATGATGTTGATACGAATACAGTTGGTGTTGTTCATCCTTTTGTAGGTACTTTGTGCATATGTTAACCCTTCCCATGTTGCATCACGGTGATTGGTTCAGAGAGCCGACAAGGAAAGGATTCCCGCATCGATATCTCTTTGAATGATGGTGATAAGTGGATGTTTCTTTGGCCATGAAGTGCGCATAATGGACACACACGGTCACACTCGAGGTACATTCATGCCCTATTTGCATTTTTGTAAACCTATGGGATGATGAGAATTGATTCTAAAAATTTAAGCGATTTCTTAGTGTGTGACCTTTTATCTAATTTTTTGTCATTCATACTAAGCGAGGCCACATAAGCTTCTACTTTCAGGGATCTGGGGCTATTTTCACGGGAGATTCTTTTGACTTATCATGTGGCAAACTCTTTGAAGGAAGCCCTGAGCGGAGTTGATTTTGATTGCATTTATCTTTCCATTTTTTCTATTTGGTGATAAGCCATCGTATCTTGTAATGGTCTTATTTGTATCTTTTGTTTTATCCCTTTGCTAGAAGTCCTTGAAATTTTAAAATTCTGCATATGGTTAACACAATATCCTCATTTAATTGCCTCAAATCTGCAAACTAAGCTGTATGAAGAAAAGTTCAATTGAATTATATGTTTCTTCGCACTATTCTTTGCTTGTTATTATTAGTAGGAATTAAAAATAAATACATGATTTAATATTTCTTGATTATTTTTACTCTAACTTTTTCTTTTGTTCCTTAAATATGCGTCTTCTCGAGGATTCATGAAACACATTTTATACTTCTATGTTAAAAATAAATGGTTGGCTGTGCAAGAATATTGGATAATATGTTGTTTCTCAGTTTATACTTCTTGTAGTGTCATTTCTCAGTTAGCAAGCTTTGAATAGATTTTAGTTTCAAAAAAGATAAGCATAGTTGTTTATAGTATCCCCAACAAAAGAGTTTCTCAATGCTTGGAGGAAAACAATCTTGTGAATATTGCTATGACATTGGATCTTCTATGTAAACTATATATCAGTTTTGTAACTAAGAAAGCATGTTGCAAAAGATCTTTTTACCTTGAAGCTTCAGTGAAGAATTCAATACATGACAACTATTTGTATAGAATTGGTGAATCTATTTCTCTCTAATGAAAATCAGCATCAGATTTATGTTCTCAAAAAAGGAGTAAGGTGTATTTGAATCAGTGTTGGAATGCCATGCGTAAATTTTATGGCTTTCACATGGGAGGTTGGATTAGAATTGGATACTCGGTAATTTTTCGATAGCTATAAATGTATGGAATCAAAATTTGTGTATAGAATTGCATATTGTTGATATTTTTTAGTAGCTTTGGTTTGTTCTAATTCTTTTGTAGGTTGCCTATCCTATAATGTATTAGTTGATAGATTTGTATAGAATTAGTTGAAAACTGCAACTGCATTTACACTGATTTTGCTTTATTGACAGTCGCAGCGTGAAGCGTCTTCTTTTTCCGTGGTGTAGGTTGCAGTGCAAGGTATGTATGATCGTTATAAAGATCAATTATTTTCTACTTTCTGTCATTTTCTCCGTTGTGACTAGTTATGTTGTAATGCGAATAATTTCTTCACTTGCGACATTAAGATCTCGTGGAACAATACTTGAATTTGGATAAGCTCTATGTTTTAGGCACAAATTGTGGTATGCAGGAAGTCTTCATTTTTGTTATTAATAATCGCTATTTTTGTATGCTTTGAATCATAAAATATGCTATCGTAATAGTTGAAGTTTAATGTGTGTTTTATATATGTGCAATGTGCAATGAAATTCCTTGCGTAATTTGGTGATACTAGAATTCTTATTCCACAAGTGGACAATGGAACTAGGGAAGGATGGATAAATTTCTAAATGTCATGAATTTGGATAAATTTCTATTTGGCAAAGATGTTGGCATAAAGGAAGTTAATTTAAAGCTGAAGTGTCACAACATGATGGTTACAAAAGCACATCTATTTGGGCTTGGTGTGTTGAGTGTGAGGACTGTGGTTTGTGAATCTAAGCCAACTTCTAATAAAAGTCTACTTAGTCTATTCTAGTCAAATTCGGAGTAACATTTGATTTGCTAACGTGTTCTTAGTAAAATTAGGGCTAGTGGTCTCAAAAGTTCCTTTTGTCCATTTTGCATTGTATTGTAGAAGTTGCTATCTTTCCATTAGGTACAGGACATAATGGTATTGTACAAGACATAATCATTTATTTTACTAATTTAGATTTCCAAGTAGTAGATATTGCTTTTAACAAGTTGTTTTAATTCATAGCTTCATTTATAAGTATAGATATTCGGATTATTTGATTATAGTTAGGTTGAGAGTATTTGATTATTTAATATATATAGATATCACTATTAAACAGTATTTTGGATATATGGTTTAAATTTTTTTTTTTTTTTTTTATTAAAATTTGCGACGGATTTGCCACGGAACTTTGCGACGGATTTGCCACGGAACTTAGTGTTGCGACGGATTTGCCACGGAACTTTGCGACGGATTTGCCACGGAATTTTGCGGCGGATTAGCGGCGGAAATATTTGCCACGGAAAAGTCCGTGGCAAGCGATTCGACGACAGCGTTTTGCCACCATTTTTTGTCCGTGGCAAATCCGTGGCAAATGTTGTTTTGCCACGGAAATTTGTACATTTGCCACGGAAATGTCCGTGGCAAATCAGCGATTTTTTTGTAGTGTACACTATTCACCACACTCTCCAATAATTTCTCATCAACCACATACACTCCAACAACATTTTTATCCAACAATTCATCACTCAATTCAACAACACTCACTTAGACATTTAATCAACATCATTAAATCAACATATTCCCATATTCCATCACATTGAAGCATTTTATCAAACACATGGCATGCACATTTAACAACACATTTATTTCCAACATCAAGCATCATGGTATCACCAAATTAAATATAGTTACAACAACAAACATAGAATTAACACAAAACTCAACCAATCAAATCATCCTAGAGCTATTCCACACACAATGCATATCATACAACTTATTATATATGTAAAGTAGAGCCACCTAACCTTGAATGAGCTAGAACTTCAATCCAACACCAAAAATCAACAAAATGAAGTACCCCACCCTCCTTTTCCACCTGAAACCGAATTCTCCCTCTCCTTGGGGTGAAAATGAAAAATCAAAATGGACAAGAATTAGGAAATGGAGGCTACAACACTTAAAGGAGGAAGAAAAATGGTGAAGAGAGAACTAAGAATCATTACCTAGTGGAACCTTGAGAGCAAAAACCTACCCTCCTTTTCTTCTCCACTACCAGTCGACCTCCTCTCTCTTCTCTCTCTATTTTTCTTCTTTTTCTTTCTTTGTTTGGTTCAAATGGGCACTACCCTAAAGACCCCTTAGGTTAAAGACTAGGAATTGGGCTTACTAATGGACTTGGGCCTTATTTACACCACTCCCTTTAATTTAATTCACCTCCTGCAATAAAATAAATTCCAACTTAATGACCCCATTTAAATAAATTAGACCCCTTTTTGATAAAATAAGCTCAACTAATTAATTGACTTAATTAAATGTTGCAAGCCTTAAATAACTTAATTAAATAAATAATTAAATTATTTTGGGCGTTACAAAATCTAAGAAGTTGACTCCTCGTTTTATTGGCCCATATCAGATTTTGGAGAGAGTTGGGAAGGTTGCTTATCGGGTGGCCCTGCCACCTAATCTTTCGAATTTGCATGATGTGTTCCATGTGTCTCGATTCATGGAAGTATGTTCATGATCCATCTAATGTGATTCAAGTAGACGATGTGGAGGTGAGGGAGAATCTCACTGTGGAGACCATGCCGAATAGAAGATCGTGAGGTGAAAGTGCTAAGAGGTAAGGAGATTAATTTGGTGAAAGTGGTTTGGTTGGGAGCCGTTGGCGAAAGCATGACTTGGGAATTGGAGAGTAAGATGCGTGAGGCATATTCGGAGTTGTTTGATTCAGGTAATTTCGAGGACGAAATACTCTAAGTGGGGGAGAGTTGTAACGCCCCAAAATAATTTAATTATTCATTTAATTAAGTTATTTAAGGGTTGCAACATTTATTTAAGCTAAATAATTAATTTGGAGATTTATTTATTTCAGGAGGTGTTTAAGTAGCTAGGGGGTGTAAATAAAAGGCCCAAGGCCCACTAATAGGCCCAAGTTCAAGAATTAAACTAGGGGTAGGGTTTTCATTCCACTAGAAGCAAAGAAAAGAAAAAAAAGAAGAGAGGGAGAGAGTGTGGAGGCCGACGGCAGCTGGTGGTGTTGGGAGGAGGAGGAAAATTTCATTTCTTGCTTGGGGTAAGTTGGTTTTGGTACCAATCTTCTTCATTTTTCTTTCTCTTCCTATTAGTGTAAGTTTCATACACTAATTCCTTCTCATTTCCACTCTACCATGGAAGGTATTTGAAGCTCAAAGTGGAGAAGTATCCATTTTTGGTGGTTCTTGTGTTGGTGAAGGAGAGACTACTTGAGTTCTTCCATTTCTAAGGTTAGGGGGCTCTCTTTCATATATAATAGGTTGTAAGATGAGTAATTATGTGTGGGTTAGGTGTTTAGGGTAATTAATTGTTGTTTATGTGTTGTTGAATTAAATGGGTGTTTATGTGTTGTTGAATTAAATGGGTGTCTAGGTATTGTTGAATTAATTGGTGTTGTGTTTGGATTGAACTTGATGAATCCATGATGTTGTTGTGAAAGAGAAATTGGCATGTTAATTCCATAATTGTTGGTGTTGATGAGATAATTTCATGAAGTTCAATTAAAACCAATAGGAGGAATTATGGTGATGATTGGGTGTTGATGAATTGCTTGAATGAAGTGTTTTGGATGGTGTTGTGTGGGTGTGTACCAATCGGTTTGGTGTGAAACAGAGTGAGGGGACAGATTTGCTCTCAGTGTGCGCTAGTGGCGCCAGTGTGTCTTTGGTTGTGTCTTTGGTGTTCTTTGGGTGTATGCGCAGCGCGGTGGGCGCCATTTTGGCGTGCCCAGTGGCGCCGCTTGTTGCGCGTGAGTTGTGCGTGTGTGTGTGGCGCAAGACGGGGCGCCATTTTGGCGTGCCCAGTGCGCCTGTGTTGCGCCTGGTGGTGCGCGTGTGCAGGTGTGGCGCAGGTAGGGGTGCCATTTTGGCGTGCCCAGCGCGCTTGTGTGTGTGCGCGTTTGCTGTGTTGCGCACAAGGGCGCCATTTTGGCTGCCCAAGTGCGCCTGTGTTGCTGTGTTGTGTCTTAGTTTCCAAAAAAAAGGCTGTTTTGGTCCTTGTTCACCTTTTAGTCCTCAAAAATGCTATTTTGTTCCTCTTGAACCGGTTATTCCTTAAAAAAGCTATTTTGGTCCTTGTGAAACGTTTATTCCTTAAAAAATGTTGTTTTGGTCCTTATGTTCTATTGGTCCTTCTATGGTGTTGTTTTGGTCCCTATGTGACTGTTTAGTCCCTAGGTGACCGTTTAGTCCTTGGGGGTGTCGGTTTAGTCCTTTTGTGACGAGCTGGTCCTTAACTTGGGTGTTAGCCTTAGAGCTAGTGGTTGACAATGGTGTAATAAATTGAGGTGGTTGTTTAATAAATTTATGGTGGTTGTTAAATAAATTTTAAGGTGGTTGCTTAATAAATTTAAGGTGGTTGATTAATACTTTACGGTGGTTGTTTAAGGTGGTTGTTTAAGGTGGTTGTTTATGGTGGTTGCTTAAGGTGGTTGTTCAATGGTGGTGGTATTTTGCATATAATGAGATTGTATGTGATTGATGCATTATTCATGGTGTCTCATACTTCATATGCATCAAAAGGTGGTTGTAGGCTTCGACCTTGATATCAATGGTGGTTGTGATATCTATTATGGTGGTTGTGCCCTCAAGGCAAAATTTATGGAGGTTGATGGTACCACATGCATACTTGCATACATGCATATATTCATGTAATTGATATTGTCTTTATGGTGGTTGTGAGTTGATGTACCATGCCTAATGTTATATGCTATTTGTTGGAATGTGGTTGTTGTTAGTTGCCTTCCCTAATAAAATGCTTATCTTATTTGCTATTATTTATGTAAAGAGACTCACCTACTGCTTTCGTGTTGCTTCTTATGTCGGCAACCTGCAGGTGATAGCGAGTGAAGGTGCTTCTACCTTCTAGTAGGTCCGATTGAGTCATGCTCTGATATGTAGCACCAGGGGCGGGGTGTCTTAGTTACTTTTCCGCTGTGCTGGTGAATTGAATTTCTGGTTGTTGTAAAAACTAAACAGGTGTTTTGAGGGCTCGCCCATTTTGATGTCCTATGTATCACACACTAGTTGTGTTTGAGCTTTTAAATGTGCTATTCTCGTGTTGTTTGATGACAAATGTAACACTCTCTTTATGGTGCGTGGAAATTTTTTGAAAACTCTGATTTATTATTTAATTAGTAGTATAATTAGAAGGGGGTGTTACATGTAGTAAGATGGATTTTTAACGCCGGTTCTTTTAACAACGAGCGTTAAACGATCTTTTTAAAAACTTAAAAGAACTTCCAGTGGAGTGGTTTTAAAGCTGAATGTTAGTGAAAACCCGACGTTAAAATATTTTTTAAAAAATATCAATTATACTTCTTTCCATTTCCCAGTTCAACAACTACTGTCGAATCAAAATTACAAAGACAAGTATAAATATAAGAACCACTAGTACATCAAAGGGATACAGTGTCAGTAAAATTTGACTTCTCTACGTCGGTTATAGAGCGGCGTTGTTTCCACAGGTGTAGTAAGTTGGAGTTTACACACAAGTAGTTTAAACGTTAGCGTAAAATGATCCTTTTAAAGGCTTAAATCAATTCACAATGGAATTAGAACAAACATTAATGAAGTGTTCGAGAGGAAAATGTTTGCTAAGCTCTTAATTATAACAAACTAATCTGAAAACATAGATTAAAGAAAAGCAAACAAAGAAAAGGAAAGTGTATATATATATATATATATATATATATATATATATATATATATATATATATATATATATATATATTACAAACAAAGAACTTATTAAGGAGAGAATTTTCATAGGTTTTGTTTCCCCTGCTACATTGCTCCCCCTTTTTCATGCTCAATTTGATTGTTACAGGTTGTGATTTATTTGTTCAGAACAATACCCTCTTCATATGCTTCCTTTTTCCATATAAGATGAATTTCCAAAACTAGCTTCAAATGTGGCTTATATTCATCAGTAAGCCATTACTAATGGAAGCTTTGTTAAAGCACATTAAATAGCATCACAAAAATTTGGCTTATAGTTCCAAAAGGAAGCATCTCAAAAATTTATTTCAGCATGTTATATTAGTACCCAACCACAATCATAAGAATCACAAACCACCCAAAAATTGGTATTGGTATAATCAACAATCACAACCATTAAATAGAAAAGTCAACAAAGAAAAAAAATGACACAGAAAATTAAAACATTAAAAAACCAAAGAAAGAAAAGAAAAAGGAGGTCCATGATTAACAGTATTAGGAAACCCTAGAAATGACCTGAACTGAATTGGGTATTTTCGACGACGTCCTTATGTTCCTTTCGTTCACTTCTGTTCGGAGACAAAGAGAGCAAGAGGGGAGAAGAGAAACAATGAAGGAGAGGTTTAGGGCAACTGGCGAAGGAGTTTCAAAGCGAGTTCTTTGTAGTGAACGAGTTGCAGGTCGAGAACAAGTGTGCGTTGACGATACAGACGCTGCGTTGACGACGGAGACGGTGCATTATAAATTTCTAACCATCAAATACATGTTACTCTGTACAAATTCAATGGCAACCAGCTCCCTCCTTAGTCTATCCCAACATTTCCATCCCTGATTCCCTGAATACATGTTACTCTGTACAAATGTTTTGTAATTAAAACTACTTGATTTAATTGGACTCTGTTGTTGCAATAGAAATGAGAAATGGTATCTATGAACTCTTACTACTACTCATTTCCATTATCATTCCCACACCACCTATCATGGCTCAACAGGTCTATCCATATATTCTTTTATTTTAATTAATTTCTTTTGTATTTTGTGTGTTTATGTTATTTTTATTTGGTGGATGATGCGGGAAGAAGGGTGGCCATTTGGATTGAGATTATTGAATGGAAGAATTGAGTTAGTCAGAGAAGGTGATGACTTTTCTGGATCACTCTCCTTAACCACTGTGCTGACTCGTTCGTTTTTTCATTTTTCGACATCTATATTACTTTTTTTTAATGCATTTCACTCATCTAGTGTCTATACATGATTTTACTAGAAACTACAAATAGTAGTTTTTGAGTTAATTGGAATTGATTCTAGTTTTTCAATATTGATAATTGTCACAGTTGACATTATTAATAAAAGATTTTGTGGTCATTTGCCTCATGAAGAATTGAAGATTAATCTTTTTAAATTTTGAATGACCTCAAAATTAAATTTTGACTATTAATAATGAATTTTGTGGTGTTTCTCAATTTTTGTTGAGCTGTTCAGATTTTGGTATTTCTTGATGTTGAGTGTTTTACCAAGGTTCTTGTGCATTTCTTGTGTAGGTATTTTGGTTTTATAACTTGTCGACATTTTTCCTTTTCTCGATGAATACTAGTGCTACTTATAACTTGTGCATTTCCATTGTTTGTTGGTTTGTTTTGGATATGAATTGATTCTTCATTATATTTGATATATGCTTGATCGCTCAAGGTTGATAATAAGTATTTGAAATTGATACATCTTTGTCCATAGTAGGAAGTTCTCTTAGAAAATATGGATAAAAAGTGGATGTCTGCTAATCGTCTGTCGAAGGAATATGCCGATGGAGTAGAAGATTTTGTTAACTTTGCTGTTCGACATTTAGGAACTTCTAGTAATATGAAATGTCCTTGTTTACGGTGTTGTCATGTAAATCCAGTTACTGCAGTTGAGATGGCAGGACATTTAAAGACTTACGGAATTGATCAAACTTATACTTGTTGGACAATGCATAGTGAGAAAAGAGGTGAATCTTCAAATATGAATAATAGTACTGAGAGATGCGTGTCGTTTGAAACCGAGACACATACATTATATGGCGACCAATTTGAAGAGATGGCAAAGGCGGTTGAAGATGATCTTAATGATTGTCCTAAATTTTTTCAGTATTTCCATGGATATCCGTTTGGAACTCCATTTTCTGATGAGGAGCTTACAGAGGTCAAAGAAGACTGGTGTCGTCATGTTGTCGGTTTGATTCATGCAAAATCGAAATTGATGTAATTTTTGTAGTACCTCATAATATTGGATATGTTGTAATTTTTGTTGTTGTCTATGTTGACATTCATCTTCTGGTGTATGATGATTTATGTAATTTTGGTGGATTTATAAATTAGTTGGAATTTGATTTGAAATATGGGTTTTTGATTTGGAATTTATTGTTGGTTTGATGGAATTGTTGTTTGATGATTATGAGCAGGGAGCTAGGAAAAACAAAAAAAAACTCACCCTTAAAAAAAAATAGGCATAGGTAGCGCTTCGTTTAAAAGGCGCTACCATTGGTACTAGCGCATATTGGGATAAGGAGCGCTTGCGCCCAGAAGCGCTACTCTTGAGTGTAGGAATAAGGAGCGTTTTGTCTAACAGGCGCTCCCTTTGGTCTAAGCGCATCTCAAAATAAGGAGCGCTTAGTCTATAAAGTGCTACTCTTTCCTGTTCATTGGTAGCGCTTTTGAAGCGCTACCTTTAGCTGTTTGGCAACAGGAGCGCACGGTTTATGAGCGCTCATGAGCGCTACCAAAGGGCCAAAAAAAGCGCTACCTATTGCCTTTTCTGTTGTAGTATATCGAAAAAAATATATTTCTGACAAATATAGAAATGCTTGCATATATTTGAAAAAATTGTCAGCAATTTACTTAAGCTAATTATTGAAAAATTATATTGAAGATTTTAATATATCTTGATTGATATTAAAGTATATATTGGTTCAATAGAAAAGATTAACTGAAAGAGATGGCTAAGCATTTTCAATGTAGTTATTCTCTTATTTTTCCCCCAATTATGACCAAATTCAAGTAGCTATAGCTAGGAAATTGATTGTTTATGTTAAAATTGATGTACTTAGAGAAATATCTTAGAATAAGTTACATTTAGAAATAGTTTAAAATATCTGTCTGGTGTATATGAAATCTTTTCAAGTTCCTAACTTATAGAGTTGTCTCTTTTAATACTACTTACGCTTGCATCTTTTAGCATTTTGGATATAAAATATAATAGTAGAGCTCTTAATCAAGTGTTCAAAGGATCTTTTGACTTCTTGGGTGGAACTTGTATATTTATAGTGATAGTGATATATATTCACTTGTCAGAATACAATGTTGTTTCAACAAATATTTAAAAATCATCATGAAGCATTGTAGTGAACCTAGACAGTTTGTATCCCAAGTTTCATTTGCTCTATCTGTCATCAAAGAATAAATTTGCTCTAATGTTTCACTTTCTGTTATTCTTTGACACCAGCAATATAAAAAGTATCCTTTTTCAAGAATATGATATACTGTCTGGCTTTAGGATCCAAATAATGTGGTAGTATATTATATGTGACATAAAATACTTGCATAGAGTTGAAGGAAGAAACCAGCAATTTAAGCTAATTATTGAACTTGATAGTAAAGATTTGATTATATCTCATGAAAGAGATTGGATTGGTTCATATGAAAAGATTGAAAGGGATGGCTAAGTATATATTATTCGAAATGCCAAGAAGATATACCATAGCCAAAAACTTTCGAATGTTATTCTCTTGCCTGCTCATTTTCCCTACAATTATGACCAAATTCAACATGATAGGAAAGCTCTATACACGGTCACTCAAAAAAGCTTTTCAATGGTCCAGATTCTCCAAGAAGGAGATATTTATATAAAAGTTGTGTTATAGTGTGAACTCGATTGGATTACTTAAGTATTTCTTATAGTTCATTTAATAATAGCATAACAGAAATAGTATATGACCATTACGGGAAAAGTGGATAGATAAAATGGATAAATAATAACCGATGCAAAGTAGGGGGAGCACTCTCCCTGCCAATGCCCCAGGTGCATGGTAGAGCGTTATGGCCTCATTCTTCGTAATACGCCCAACTCTTTCTAGGCTTGTGCGACATGTTTTTCATGATAAACGTGAGAATTTTATGGAGTTATGTTTTTGAAAAAAAATCATGATTCCTTTATTATTTTACTGTAAGAAAATAACTGATGCAAAGTAATAGCTCTTGCTTCCTGAAAATTAAGATTTTATTAAATCCGATAAAACTCCATATGTTGACTAAAACTACTCAAAAAACAACTAATTAGTACCTCCACTTACTGAAAATTTAATTTACAGACAAAATGCTGAACATTTCATTTATTTGCAACCTAGAAATTACTTGTGGGCCGAGTGCCACCAAGAGCGCATAGATAGGGTCTCTTTCAGCGTATTGAGGGTCTTAAGTTCAAATCTCGTCTTGGGAATGCAGCAGCGTTAAACCTTTTGAGGGAGGACTTTTCCGCGCATCATCATTTACTTGACTCGAGGGATTAGTCTGTGCAATTGCGTGCAGAGGATACCCGATTTACAAAGAAAGTAACTTATGTGAAAAAATTTCCATACAAAAAAATTGATGGTAGATTCTAAGATATTGATGAAAGAATATGGATCGATACCGATACTTAATGAGTAATAAAATAAAGCTAAGATTAATTTTTAATGTGGAAAACCCCCTAATCTTGAGGGAAAAACCACGCGAACTCCGAAAAGTCTTCTACTATATTAAAGAATAGGCTAAATTACACTTTTGGTCTTTTATCTTTGACCTTGGTTTCACTTTGGTCCTTTATTTTTTTTTTCATTTTGGTCCCTCATCTTTCATTTCTGTGTCATTTTGGTCTTTTTTTTTTTTTGTATTTTCCATCCATTAACTTAACAGACGCCACACTGACAGTTAAGTGCTGACAGGGCGTCTTATGTGTTTGGGCTGACTTGGATTTCATTAAGTGATGTGTCAAATGAGGGACCAAAATGAAACTTAAAAAAAAACATAAAAGACCAAATTGACATAAACACAAGAACTTCTATCTTCATCTTCTTCCTCCAAACACCATCTCCATCTTCACCTTCTCCGGCGAGCCACCACTACTACCACCACAAATCAATCACTCCATATTCACAGCCAAAAAACCATACTGGGGCAATTTCTCAACTCACTATCCTAAATGTTTCTACTCTAGTCGGGGCAATCTTGTCTCCTTACCATAATTAGGGAAACATCAAACTCTATGGGTTGAGACAACATCTCCTACTTGCCACCTTTCATTCCAAAGCCAATGCCTTCCCAATTCATCATCTTCTACACCCCTAGCTTGTCACCACTAGACAGGGGAAATTTTCACTCACCGTCATCAAATCTAAATTGGGGCAGTCCTGCATTCCTTGGCTGGGGAAAACCTACCTTTCATGACATTGACAAAGACCGGTCAATCATTCCCCTCTTCATGTGCCGCAAATGTCCACACCCTAGAACCCCAAGTTAACTGACTCATTCATCTATATATACATTGCTATACATCTTTACTAATCAATGCTTCAAAGAGAGAGAACACAAGTTGATAATATGATATCGAAAATACACTTGGTTAACTTTGGGGACCCAAATTTTTGGTCATCATGGGGCATCATAGTGGAAAAGAAAAAGAAGGAGCTTGCAAATATAGTACTTTTTCACATCATTGTCTCAGTAAATAACAACTTTGAGATTGCTTAGAAGTTTGAATCAAATCTAGCCTTTCCAATGAATGATCAATCTCCACCTCTCACATCCAAAGTCTCACATCTCATCATCACAAAAAAAGTGTTTCTACACCCAAATCAATCATTTCATATCATCGCACCATAGCATTTGCATTCAAGCATTTCATCCACATTCGCATTTCATGCATTTATTGTATACCAAAAAAGAAGCAAAAAACTAAAAAACAAAAAGAGAAAAGAATCGCCTATTTCATTCATCACATCGCCAATAATCAACTGTTGCATGTATTATTGGCACTGTATATGCATTACATGAATTGACTTCAAGTGTCGATCCCTATATTTTGTTCCTCTAGTATCAGCGCTTTAAGAGTTGATCTCATATCATATCACAGATCACCAGGTTGATCCTTCAGACCCCGAGTGGTCCTTCAGAGCACTACGCTCCTTCAGTGCCCTAAGTGGCCCAGGTCGCAAACGTCGTAGTCGAGCCCGACGGACCTTCCAGACCCCGCGTGGTCCTTCAGACTAGTTGTGTCAGCCTAAGACATGGTGGGCGTCCTCTATTGGTCAACATATCGATTCGGATCGATCTTGACCCCCTGGCCGCTCGAATCTAAAGGCCCTCGGATCGTTTTACTAGTACCGTAGCTAGTAGCGCTCCTTCAGACCACGATGGTCCTCTATTAAGGCCTAGGCAGCCTTCTAGACCCCGAGTGGTCATTCAGAGCTTTAGTGCTCCTTCAGATCCCGAGCGATCCTTCATTTTGTTTTCGGTTAATGCACCAAGTGTTAACCAGCCCCTATTATTCCTTAAACTTTCCGCGTCCCCCTTAAGCGGACAAAATTAGCGTCTAACTTATCTTTATTCCTATTTCTACTACGAAAGTTCGAGAAATCATCACTTTCTAGTAAAATACTAATAAAGAGGGGCAGCTGTTATACCCCAATTTTTTCCGTATTCTTTTTCCGGTTTTAGTCGTTTATTTTATTCATGTTCTGAAGTCGCGCAATTACGAGAATTATTAAAAAGGTGTCTCATTTACTAACCTAAGCCAATCTCAACTAACCTGTTCAACTAAGTCGAAATGTCGTTGTTTAAATTAAGAATGCGCGCGAATGATCGATCTTTTCGCACATTCTTTAGTTGAATAGTCGTATTTGGGCCTAGTCGAACTTAATTGGGCTTATCCAAGTCGTTTCCTTGCAAAATGGGCTTATTCGAGTGGTTTTCTCGCAATTGGGCTCATCGTTCCGATTTCTTTTCTATTTTTATAGTCCAAAAATATCAAAAAAAAATCTATTTAATTTTATTTACATTTTTGAAAAGTGTCTAATTGTCCAAAGTGTCCGAAAAATACAAAAATGATAATATTAAAAATACAAAAAAGTACAAATAAAAAAACGGGAGCAACATCAGCAATCTTTAGGACTTCTTAGCAAGCCCACATTCCAGATCTGCAAAAGTCAAAAGCCCAGTCAAAGGTAATTAATGCTAAACCTAATTTTTACCTATAAAAACACTATCAAACCCTCAGTCAAAGGGGGCAGACACACAAGGCTGCAAAAATCACCTCCCAAAAAGGATTAGGGTTCAGCATCAGAACCCTAATCAATTGAAAACAAAGTTTCCAATCTCTAAGTTAGAAGCAATAGGAGCAAATGATAGCAGCAGCAGACAAGAGCAAATCAATGCCAGCAGCGTAAAATAGGAGATCAGGTTGGTCTCCTAGTTTTTGTTATACCGTTTTTTTTCTTCAGATAAAAGTATGCATATAGTAGATCAGGACTCAAATAAGAATTTAACAGGAAGTAGTATTATATGTTGTTGTTTCAATAGGATCAGATTTATATTCTTTTAAAAGGAAATATAGGGAAGACTGTGAATAAGCTTAGTTTACAAACGTATGTTGGTTTTCAACATTAGCTAATTATGTGTTGTTTAGAGTATCCCGAATAGTATTTCTTCCCAATTGAAAAAATAGGATTTAGAGTTCATCTTGTGATAAGAACACAGCAAGGGAAAAATAAAGACAGTAGCCCAAATGGAAATTAGGATTAAAGGACCCTCAAAGGAAGACCATATTAGAAAGAGAGGAAGGGATAAAAAAAACAAAAAAACAAAGAAACTAACCTCGGTTGTCTTCCCCGGCACCGGTGACCCTCCGGTCATCTTCTCCGGTGAGCACTCCGGCGATGCTCCATGAAACCAAACCAACACAGCTCCGTTTCCGACAGACCATCGGCGATACCCCCTTTCACCGCCACAAACTCACGACGCCGGCCAAGGAACGGCCGGACGTCGTTGTTCCTCTGTCTCACCTTAGAAACTGATCGTCACTCTCCCTCGATCCCCACCGTCGGCTTCAAAGCTCCAACCTCTCCCAAAACCGAACGGTGCCGTCGCCGGAAGCTTCACCACCGAAGCCACCCAACTCCGTCATCCCCACGCCGTCGCTTCCCTTTCTCCTTCGCAAAGCTCCCTCGCTCCACCTCCGTGAATCTTGCCGGAAATTTCGCTCACTTCCCTCCACTCTTTCTCAGCGGCGCTGCTTGTGTAAGAAAGGGGGAGAAGGAAATTAGGTTACGCGAAGTTTCAGGGAGAGCTTTTAAAGCTTCTCTTTTCTTTTTTTTAAGCCACTTTGATTTTAGGCTTTGCTTTATATTTTTATTTCATTCTGAATACTTCCTGCACCCCATTTTCGTTTGCAACCCCCCATTTTTTAATTTCACTTAAGCCCAGTTTCGCATACTGGGCTCTCCTATGCAAATTGGGCTTGCTTTTTACACCTCCTGTTCCATTAACACAACCCCCTGCGACTGATAAAACCTCATTTTACAATTTTTTCACCTTTTTTTTCTCTTTTTAATTCTTTTCCAACTCAAATATAAATACTATTTCTCTCGAAATTAAATAAACGGCTAAGTCGGTTGTACAACCGCGTTAGTCATTATTTTAGGACCAATGAGCTGTACAGTTCAGTAATCCTGAAAACCTAATAAAATACGAATAAACTATTTTTCCTAAAAATAGGGGACTAAGTCGGTTGTACAACCGGGTTAGTCAGCGTCCTAGAACTAATGAGTTGTACAGTTCAGGAATTTTAGAATACCTATTCTAAAACTAACTCACCTCACATCAAACCAATTTCTTTCAAAAAACTCAAAAATCATTTTCAAAAAGTAGAGGACTAAGTCGATTGTACAACCCGGGTTAGTCGTCGTCTAGGAATCGATGAGTCACATGCAGTTTAAGGAATCCTAGGACCCCTACACTAAAAAACACCAACCAACAAACTTTTTTCAGGAAGAACTACGTAGCTTTGATTCCTCCATTGCATCCGGAGGTACGTAGGAGCAAGAGTCCACTCTTGTCAAGCACTAAAAACTAAAAATTTAAATAAGTCTTTTCCTCTATAAATAAAAGGGTAATTATTAATAAATTAGACGAAGGATGCCGTGGGGTGCTAATACCTTCCCCACGCATAATGACTCCCGAACCCTAACAATGCCTCGTCCTAAAACTTAAAGGGATTTTCCGAATTTGCCCTTAAACTAAAATTTGGTGGCGGCTTCCTTTCAAACTTCGAAGAATCCTTTCCCGGATTTTTCGGTCGTTACACCTTTATGATTTTTTTAAGTTTCATTTTGGTCCCTCATTTGACACATCACCTAAAGAAATCCAAGTCAGCTTAAACACATAAGACGCCACGTCAGCACTTAACTGCCAGCGTGGCGTCTCTTAAGTTAATGGATGGAAAATACCAAAAAAAAGGACCAAAATGACACAGAAATAAAAGATGATGGACCAAAACGAGAAAAAAAAAAAAGATAAAGGACTAAGGTGAAACTAAGGTCAAAAATAAATGACCAAAAGTGTAATTTAACCTAAAAAATATTAAAATATTCTCCCCACTCTTTTGACACAGAAGAGATAGATATATATATATATATATATATATATATATATATATATATATATATATATATATATATATATATATATACACTAGTATAATTTACAGTCTGTAGTGATGGTCGAAATTCATTTGTTTAGACACGAGAAGGTAATTACTTCAACTATTTTAAATATTTATATAATAGTAGGAAATTAAATTTAGATTTATATATATATATATATATATATATATATATATATATATATATATATATATATATATATATTACAATTTCAATTGGGATGTGGGGTTTTGTCGAGAAAAGGATTTTGTTTCTTGTCTTATAATGTTCTGTAATAATTAAATGAAGGAAAATTAATATAAAAGTATTCAAACAAAGTACTCAAACGAAAATTGAAACCGATGAAAATATGATTATCATCTAATGTATTCTGAATGAGTATATAGAAAAGCACATTACTATTACTAATGGCGAAAGGAACATCTATTTTGTAATATATCATTCATAATTTGTTTTCTAAGCGTGTGAACTCGTGAGAATTCGATTTTATTGTTATAAGCAATACGGGTATACATCTCATTTTGCCATAAAATTTTAAATTATTTTTTGGCACCTTTAAAAATGCAGTTGTATTTTTCGTGTGGTATATGACACGTCGATTTTTTTGTACACCGGCTTTTATCAATTCATTATGATATATAATATATATGTTTATACATTTATTTATTTTTTTATATATAGTGAATATTTTATATACTATTTGACTATTTAAATGTTAATTTTGATTTAATATATGTACATATATTGCGAAAGAACCCTAATGGTATTTTGTATATTCCTATAAAGAAACTATAAACGGGAAATATCAAACTAACACTTCAGGGAATTATTAGAATATGAAAAATCTAGTCTTATTCGTAGATGCAATGTTTATATAAAAATCTTTAAGATTATATAAAGATTAATATCTAAAACTCTAAATAGTAATACATAATCTGTCTATTGATGATAACTTTGACATTTTTGGTATATATTTCAGCGAGTTAACTTGATGATGAATTAGTGATGTGTCATACTATGTGGATGGTGAGATGGAAGATCCATATATCATAGAGATATAAAATAATGTACCAAGATTTTTATTTTTATTTAAAATAACAATGAAGAATGGTTTAACAATAATGTGTTACGCTTATGAAACAACATAGTTAGGTAGTCGACTTGGTTAAGAATTGCATTGAATTCAAGAGGGGATGGGATCGATTCCCTGCTTTGACATTTTTGGTATATATTTCAGCGAATTAACTTGATGATGTGGAATAAATCATTGATGATGTAATTAGTGACATGTCATACTATTTAAAATATGTTTTCCTTCATTTGTTTTGAATGATAACATTTCTTTTGACTCTTTTGCCAGCACGGGTCGAAATTCATTTGTTTAGACACCGTAAGATAATACCCCAAGAGCACTTGAATGAGATGGTAATGGTCTCTTCCAGCTTAACCAAGGTCCTGGGATCGAATCCAGCCTTGGGCATGCAGCGGTGTTAAATCTCTTGAGGGAGAGCTTTGCCAAAAAAGACACAGTAAGATAATTACTTCAACTATTTTAAATATTTGTATAATAGTAGGAAATTAAATTTAGATTTATATATATATATATATATATATATATATATATATATATATATATATATATATATATATATATACTATAATTTTGAGATCCCGTGAAATCAAATAATACTTTAGTAGTGACAACCCATAAATAAAAATACTTTAAAAACTACATAAGTACTAATCAAATAATACTTTAGTAGTGACAACCACAGTGTATATAATTTCAGGGGTATTTTCATATTGAGATGTTATTACAACAGGAATTACTTATAAATATTATACGGTCTAAAATAGTATTAGTAAGTAGTAACTTACAAATATATAGCAAATATACATTTGCATAAGGACATGTAGCTTGCTTTTGACTAAGTTGATTGACGTTGACAACCGTAGGATCAATGTTCTCTGTCATCTTGTTTATTCTCTCTACTTGTTTTCTAAGTGCAGCGTAGTGAATAGAAGAATATTAAGCACAAACGTTATAAACTACAAATATACTGATCGATCAAAGTTGTATATTGATTCTAATTGTATGTGCATCAAGCTGAATACAAAAATATGTGACAAACATTTTTAATATATAACATTATTTATAAGATGAGAATTAAAAAAGGTTGAAATGGATAAAATTACTCATATTTAATATTGATCTTTTCTGTTGGCAAGGATTTTGGTCTAGTCCCCCCTTCGCTTTTCTCTTTTTTTTTTCCTTTTTTTATTAATAAATTCGGGCAATCTGTCCGTTTGTTAAAAAAATACTCATATTTAATAATATTCTAGTTAGTAAATATATAGAATAAAATCTATGGAATGTGATACAAAATATTAGATGGTAAATAAATATAATATATAAATGTAATATATAATAACAAATATACATGTATCAAAATAAATAATAAATAGATATAAAAAGTAGGTAAAAAGTTTTGCAATAAAAGAAATAATAGGATAAACATTATGTAATATGCTTTAGTAACATGAAATTGTGGTAGCTCAAATGGTCAGCATTAGGAGGTGACAGTGTGGGGGAATGGGTTCGATCCCCAGCTTCTGCTGTTTTTTGATATATTTCGAAATAACATGTTGAGGTGGATTTAATTGGTGCTGACATATTTATTGACGTGGCTGATTAGGTGGATGCCTAGGTGTCAGATTCATGGTTATATATAATATATATATATATATATATATATATATATATATATATATACACTAGCCCCATAACCCGTGCGATGCATAGGGTTGACTAAATTTCATCGTATAATCGAGTAATTAATTTTTTTCGAAAGAATAATATCGCATCGTACTTGAAAGAAAATTTTGTACGGGTCAACATTGAGCTTGTCAACTGTGATATAAAATCTAATAAGTAGCTTATGTAATTAGGTAAATGATGTTACTTTGCAAAATATAAAATCTAATAACTGTGAATAAAAAATTAAATTATAAATATTAATTAAATAACAAATATTATAAATTTAAAAGGAACTTTAATAAAGACATTTAAATTGAACATCCTTCGTAGATAAGAAGAAAAAGTCTAAAGAACTTTAATAATTATCAACATTCATTAAACACAAATACAAAAAATGAACCCATAATAAGAAAGAAAAATTGAACATCCTCCGTATATTTTTTTTTCTCTCATTGTAAGGGATGGGCACCCCTTGTGCCCCTTTCAATAAAATTGCTTATCGAAAAAAAAGGACAATACAATGAAAAAGTGAAGCACTCGGGTATCATGCATGGTTGAAGGAAAACTCATTATAAAATAGGAGCAGTTATACAAAGTTGAAAAAGAATATGGAGGTTTTAATGTAAATGTGACTGAAGGTCTCGTTGAAAGAAGATGATGAATATTCTATTGTAAATGTGGCTGAAATTCCCACGGGGAGTCAATGCAGCAACACTGCATGTACTCGAATATTAAAGAAAGATAAAAATATAAAAACCAATTAAAGAAAAGATTTAATACCTGTTGGTGCAAAATGACCAAAATAAAGAAGACAATAAAATAGAAACTGAAACACGTGGTATCGTGATGGATTTGATGGAAATTATCAATAAACCAGAAGCACATATAGAAAGTTGAAAGAGTACGATTAATGATCTATTGTAAATGTGGCTGAAGTTCCCGTAGATAAAATTAAATTAAAACTATAAATTAAATAAGAAGATTATAAAATCAAAAAGAGATGGTTATTGAGGAACACACTTCGTGTATTTGAACATCTACAATTTTTTAGGGTCCTAAAGTACCCCAAAATACACCGCTAGCATCCCACTTTACGTATTTTAATTTTCACAAACTTATTATTATATTTTACCAAACTTCTGGTATTTGAAGAGTTAAATTTTTTTTCAAATCCCAGAAGTACCTCAAAACACACTACTTAACATTTCACTTTAGACATTTTGTTACAAAATAAAAAAAAATTCACGATCAAGTACACCAAACCACACTTTTTAGGATCTGACTTTACTTAGTTTTTCATGAAATGAATTTTTTTTACAGAATCGATTATTGAAGAACAAAATTTACATATTTAAGCATCTAAAAATTTTCGAGACAGTAAATCACTCCTTAAAATATAAGAGAAGAACAAAACTGAAGAAAAACCAAAAAGAAACAAAAAAAAATGGAAAAAAAGAAGAGAAAAAAAAACTAAAAAAAAAACTAAAACCAAAAAAAAAGTTGCAGATGGCAAAAAAAAAAGGAAACCAAAAAAAAATTGGCATTTGGCGCGGAAATGCCAAGCCGCATTGCAAGATAAATTGAAGCCAATATTCCGACCCGATATAACTTTGCCTTCAAGTACAAATCTGCCAAGGAGGGTTATCATCAGCCGTGTCCCATTGCATAAATCTGTTATCTGATCCATGTTTCTTAGTAGCATAACTGGAACACTTACCTTGAGATGTAACTTGTGACTCGGCAACCCCGATGATGATATTGTGTTTAAGATCAATATAAATCTATAGAAATCTAGCTAAATTAATAGATTTTGGTACTTTATCATATAACGTTAGAATAAACAACCTCATTTGATGGGTTTTTTCCCAACCCCCCTCCATATATCCCATACACCCATATTGTCATTTAACCCAGAATACCCCTGTTTTTTTATAAATAAATAAAAATGTTTTTTTTAAGATTCTCGGATTTATCCTTAAATCCAGAACCTTAAATTTTGAGATTCCCAAAAATACCTCAAAAATAGGTATTTTGAGAACCTTAAATTTTGCCTCCATACTTATTTTTGAGGTATTTCCGGGAATCCTAAACCCCCTTCCCGAATTTATGTGTAAATCCGGGATATTTTTAAAAAATTCGGAGGGGGGGTTTAAAGGATTCCCGGATTTACCGCATTTTTGACAAGAATCGGAACATATTTTACAAACCGGAAATACCGTAAAATATGGTAAATCCGGGAAACCTAAAAAATTGGCCTCCGGATTTATCTAAATTCCTTCATGTAAATGAGTAATAATTTTTTTTATATATTTATTAGCAAACCTAAATAATACTTAGTTTCTTTTTTTAACTGTACAAAGTTTGTCCACTGCGGGAATTGAATTCAGGAGCACTAAGTCGACCCCGTTTTCCGGAGTACCTTATGGCAATGGAACAATGGTGTTGATTTGTAAAATATATAGTCAAATAACCGTGAATAAAAATTAAATTACAACTATAAATTAATAAACTTCACCCAATTGATTATTGAAGAATAAACATCACATATTAAAATATCTTAAATTTTTTGGGACCGCAATGTACTCCTTAAAATATAAAAAAGAGGGTCCCTTAACCATTTGGTCATGGGTTCGATCACTGACTGATACGTATGAAAATTCGGAAGGGGGTTTAAAGGATTCCTGGATTTACCGCATTTCTGATAAAACGGAACATATTTTATAAACCGGAAATACCGTAAAATAAGGTAAATCTGGGAAACCTAAAAAATTGGCCTACGGATTTATCTATTTATGATGTATTTCCGGGAATTGTTTGGATATCAGGGATAATCTTGTCTATTTGGATATTTATGGGGGTATGGGGTATATGGAGGGGGGGAAAAAACTCATTTGTCAACGTGGTATATTTTCCTTTCAAGATGCTAGCCCCATAACTTAGGTGCAATGCACGAGATTGGCTAAATTCTTTTATGTAAATGAGTAATAATTTTTTATACATTTATTAGCAAACCTCCTCATAAAAATAATACTCGCTTTCTTTTTTTAATCAGACAAAGCTTGTCCATCATGGGAATTGAATTCAGAGCACTAAGTCGACCCGTTTTCGGAGTACCTTATGGCAATGGAACAATGGTGTTGATTTGTAAAATATATAGTCAAATAACCGTGAATAAAAATTAAATTATAACTATAAATTTAATAAACTTCACACAATTGATTATTGAAGAATAAACATCACATATTAAAAGATCTTAAATTTTTTGGGACTGCAATGTATTCCTTAAAATATAAAAAAGAGGTCCCTTAACCATTTGGTCATGGGTTCGATCACTGACTGATACGAATGAAAAAACATTTGTTGAGAGATTTCAACCCCTTAAATGGATCTTTGATACCTCAAATAGATTAGTCTCCACAATCACCTGGAGGATACCTTGATTTACAAAAAAAAAAGATATAAAAAAAAAAGACAAAACATTAAAATATAAAAGATAAAAAAGAGAAAAAAAGAGACAAAAAACTGAAAAAAAAGGAAAAAAGACAAAACAAAAAAACAAAAAGAAAAGAAAAAAACTAAAAAAAAAACCGCATTGGCGCGCAAGGCTGCCAAGCCACATATATAATAGTATATATATATATATATATATATATATATAGTGTTTACTCGTGAGATCCACTCCTATTCAAATACTACACTTTTGCAAAACCAATAAGTTACATAGATGATATTCACA
The DNA here is from genome assembly GCA_020916435.1 of Oxytropis ochrocephala. Classification (NCBI taxonomy): domain Eukaryota; kingdom Viridiplantae; phylum Streptophyta; class Magnoliopsida; order Fabales; family Fabaceae; genus Oxytropis; species Oxytropis ochrocephala. The sequence continues at coordinate 50,115,317 of CM037095.1, forward strand.
AAAGATATATTTTTCTTTCTACTTTGATGCTTTCATCAACTAATATAACCTCATTTTTAGGAGATAAAAGCGGTATGAATTGTTTGCAACAAATCTCAACAACTACTGCCCCGAATATTGGGTGAAGGAAAAATTCAGCCTTGCATTTAATGCACAACAAACTTTGACTTGCCTTGCCAATTGCTTTTTGCGATTTGTCTTGGCTTTCCCTTGGCTCGGGTGTGTTTAATTCGTTAAGTAGTAAGAGACTAAATTAGACAACTCCAGTTGCACTCTGTTTAAATTGAAAACTGTTTACAGTACAAGACAGAAATGAGGGCAAGGAAATGAACAAAGACCTAAATTCTTATACACAAAACCATAGTACAACTTTCTGTCTCACAGTATAACTTCCTGATCACTCAAAAAAATACCAAAATATTATTAGTATTATTATTTCCTATTCAATAATTTTTTCTCTCCCCTATTCTCCCTCTCTCTCTTTCTCACCTATCTCATTATTGTCTCTCTCTCTCTCCTATCTCATTCCTCTCCATCCTTTTCTCTGAAGTCACCAAAGTCACAAGGAAGGGGGTTGGAATTGTGACCCTTTTAAATTATCATGAAACAAAAGAACTTTGATTTACAAGTGTTATTGAGAATCAAGATAGTGAGTGTTATGTGTTAGATAAAAACAATCTTCTTAGTTAATAAGATGAGCTAAGAAGAGTGATTGATCACTCTTCACAGCTATAGTCAAACTGAGAAGAATCAGTCAGTTCTTCCTTCCACTCTTCTCACAGTTATTTTAAGACTGTTTCAAGTAGAGTTTTACTGCGGATGATGTGTTATGTTTACATGTAACTTATCAAGAGTTTTAAAAATATTTTCTAGACTTCTGAGAAGAGTTGAAAAACTCTTGTTCAAGTTAATGCTAAGAAGGGTCAGAAATGACTCTTATTGGGTTTTCACAAATCTCTCCTCAAGAGGATTTTTTTTACAAACAGTAAACTAAAATATTTAAAGCAGTAAATAACACAAGGATTTATAATGGTTCACCCAAAAGAACACAGGCTACTCCACTCCTCACACACAGTGAGATTTTCCACTATTTTCCAAATAGTTTACACCCTTTCACACTTCTCTCAAGTTGAAAGCTCTTGGTAGATTTCTTCTCACAACTCTACCTAATGTATCCTCTAATAGACTTCTTCAAAGCTATAGCAACACATGCTACTTGAGATGATTCCCTATTCAAGGTTCTTTTGATTACAAGGATTTTGGGATTTCTTAGAGTTTGGTTGACATAAATGGAATATACACGAGTGTATAACAACACAAGACTTAATATATACTCAGAATGTTCTTTAAGTTCATAACTCAAAATATTAAACTAGATAATAAACTGTGTTTGAAGTACATAATATAAAGAAATAAACTATCTAAATAGCCTCATTTGATGATGATTCTAGGTGATTTCCTCTAACACTTTCGCATGAGATAAGCAAATTGCTGTTTCACTACATCAAATTTAGCCATCTTTGTGTTTAATTTTTTGGTTTCAGTAGCCTGTTCAGCAAGTTGTTGTTCCCTTAAACTATTAGATTCAGCAAGTTGTTCTTTTAAGGTGTCAATATGAATCTGCATCTGAGCTATCTTGGCGTCTGATGTAGAGTTTGCCATAAAGCTAGGGTTTCTTCCATTGATTTGAGATGGCACTACACCCGTTCCCATACTTCGAACATACCCCGGATGCTCTTTCCCAAAAACTGCAACGAAGGCTTTATTCTCATTAGAACAATTATGGATTTCCTCTTGTAATTGTCCCTACAAGTATTGAATAAAAACAGCAATCAGATCAAAACAAATATCAATATATTCCTGCATCTGTTTTTTACTTTGATGTACAGGCTCTTACATTTTGCTTTCTAGTTTCTTCTGCAAGTTGCAATTTTCTATCTTACAACCATTTATTTCAAGTTTTGCCTTCTAACTTTGGTCTTATTGCTTCTAGTGTTTCAATCTGCACAACTCAGATTTTAGGCTACTCAATTCTAGTCAGTTTGACAGATTTTAGCTCGAAATAGACCAAAAGCGTTTGACAACCAGCTCTACAGCTGACTTCAAAATTTTGGTTATTCCAAACCTTAAGTTTCTGATTTTAAAGCCCAATCAAATACTATTTGAGATGGTAACAAAGATCTATAAAGTTTAGTCTTGTCAAGAATAGTGGCATATACTTTTTCAACCGATTACAGGCAGGACAGTAAAGTATAATTTTGTTCCCACAATCAAATTTTGTAAGATATCATTGAACTGATAACATAAAAGGTTTTTCCTATATCACTACAACATTCAATAATAAAAGGAGAAAGAGTGATATAATACACTTACATATATTTCTCTCGCCTCATCATTGACAAATTCACCATCTTTTTTCAAGTGAGAAACTTGATACATGTCCCCTTTATTGTAGATTTGCCCATTTTGCAATTCCTAATTTTGCACCTTATAAATATAAGAATATCATTATATAATAATTAATTTATGTTTTTAAACCCATTGAGTGAACTTTACCAATTCATGTTGCTTCCTTGTTAGTGACTTGGTGCCCAATGTATGCAGAACTTTTTGCTTTGACCGGTTCTCTGCATTTTTGTCAGCTCTCTCCTATATGGTGCAACAAATTTAATAATCAGTAACACAAATTCAATATTCAGCTATCTCCTATATGGTGCAACACAAATTCACTTATTGCCATAGATTTAGCGGTCAATCTATAACGCACAAACATATTCCAATGATCTGGTTTCACGCCTAGTGGTAGCTCACAGATTCTCGCATTTCTAAGCTAAGCTCCCAGTTATAGTAAGAACGAAAAAGCTTATATCGATTGTCCCTCCATTTCTTTCCTAAGCTTTGTAAGATAACATTTTGTTATCAAAATCGTTGACCACAAATTTTTCCATAAGACAACCACAATGAATAATGTTAGCAACAAAACTTGAGTACTAAAAAAATATATTCAGTTAGTTTAGTTCATACCTTTATGGTTAGCTCATAAACAGTGTCTTTGTAATCTCCAGGAACTTATTTCCAATTTTCATACAAAATAGGAAATTTATCAAAATTTCTAGCAATTGTGCCCAAATAACAATCCAGCTGAATCTCCTACTCCTTGGCCTCGTGCATTCCACTGAGTAAGTACTTTAAATCCTATTTTGTTTGGGATCACAAGTTTTAGCTTTAAGCGTGTTTGCTTACGATTACCCTGCCCAGCTAACACAAAATAAACCAAAATTTTAATATAACATAAACTGAAACCATAGACAAGTAAAAGAGAAACTAAAACTATAGTAGATATACCAATTATCTCCACGTTCCAACTTGCATCAGTTTTTGCACGGAGTGTGGTTGAACCTTCATCATTAACAACAAATTCAGGAATCTCAAGCGGAGGCGGTTAGTGGCAACCGCCGCTACTCGACCACCGTAATTCGTCTAAAATATTGAAGTAGTGATTATGTGATTAAAATGAAGGAGTGGGATTGAGTTAACAGATGAAAGAGGTCTAGTGAAATGTTGGGGTATAACTTAGGAAGGGATGAGTGGGAGTGGGTTTCCTTTTAACTGGGTGAAAAAGATAAGAAATTCGGTGGTAGGGATGATTAAATGAAAAACAAATTCGGTGGAATAACATGCCAACTCATTCGGAACGAATCTGAGAAGTGGTTTCTTGGGCTATTTAGCATTTTCCTTAATCGCTGGTCATGGTGGTCGGGAATAACATGCATTAATGGCACAACTTCGGTGCTGCTACCAGATTTAATAAAAGGGTGAATTATTGTTGAACTTGCACCTAATGACCTTTGAGGGTAAAACATTGTTTGAACATTGGGATTTCTCACTATTCTCGCTGCAGACATATGCATGGAATAGGATGATGATGTTGTTGTTCATGCAGATTGACTTGGTGGACCCATCCAAGACTAAGATCATTACCAGCAAAAGAGTCATTTTGACTTTCAAGGAAGTTTGCAGTACTGTTTAATCAAGAAAATCACAGTTGTTGGAGATCTATTCTAGACATTATAACGAGGCAAGAATTTCCACAATTCTCATGTGATCAATCTTGTATTAATAATTGACTCACCAAGTTTTGGTTCGCCGCTTGTGGATCTATTGAAGACCAAACAATACTAGATTAAACAAGAGAAAAAAAAACCACCAAAAAAAAAGATACAGCAGTTACTAAAACGTAATGAATAACCTGTGATTATATATGGCACTGATCTTTAGGGAATGAAGTCTCAATTGATGTCTCCCCTCCCACGCCTATCAATGTAATCAATTCAAGAAATTGAAAGGTCACTTTTGCAACTCTTTACAAACCAGAGTAATTGGGGAAGAAAGTGAGAGAGATGCTCTAGTATTTTGAGGTAAGCGGCCGCAATGCTAATCTTTGCTAGGGTTTTCATAGTGATGACTGCAACACCATATTTATAGCACTTTAATCAAACCTAGGGCTTGATTTCTCAGTGGACAACAACCCGGGTGCCAAAACAAGGGAATGGCTGAACAAAGAATGGCCCATAAAAGTAGAGAGAGAGAGATATATGTGAGTTGTGACTTAATGCATCTTACAGGACAAAAAGCCCAAAATTTGGATGCAAGCTGTGGCTATCACACTATATTTCTACTCCTACTTTCATAAATGCAATTTCTACCTACATCCACTTTTTACTTTCCATAGCCCCTCTATGTTTTTTTAATTTATTTTACCCAAAATACCTTTTATTGAGAAATTTGATTTCAAAACCCAAATACCTCATAAATTTGAATCTTGGAATTCAGGTTTTTATTTTGTATACTTTTGGGATCAATCAGAAAGAAAAATTATCTATTTTAGAGCTATGTTTTAAAACCTGACTCAAACCTAATCACTGGAGTGGTCCAACTGAGAATCGTTCCCATGTGTGGTCCGAACGTTTTGTTGGATTGCCTGTGCAATTGAAACGAGAGTAAATGCACCAAACAGAATGACTTTAACAAGGGGGGTGCTTAATAGAGTAAACATTTTGTAATCAGGGGCGGAGCCAGGATTTTTGCCTGAGGGGTGCTGATGATAAAATGTATGACTTAATTAAATAATTTTCTAAATGCACAACTTATGTTTAACAATTAAATTTTAACAAATAGTGATTCAAGTAAAAGAAATATATAACTATATTGAGTATAAGTCATATTAGACGATAAGCTCGAACACAAGTAGGAACTAACCGGTGCAAAAAATAGTGACGAACCTTCAAAACTCAAAAGATAAAAAAAAAAAGGTGCACTTATCTTCCAAATAAAGATAAAACCTGCATATTATAATACCAAAAGTAGTATTAGTCATCTTATTATCAAAAGTATTGTCAACATGAGAGAGATTAAGCATAAAACCTTTATTTCCGAAGTTGTGCTCGTCGCTGCTTCATAGAGTAAAAATCATCAATTATCATATATGTGGTAAACTTTTGAGCAATCTCCTTTTCAATATAAACAATCATATAATCAGTGAGAAAATCATCTTCCATCTTGTTGCAATTGTCCCCTCTCCCTCCGCCCTTGATTCAAGGGGGTGCAATTGACCAAACATTTTGTGTGATTTATTGCATAATAGAGTAATTGAATGCTATTAAAAAGGGAGTGCCGTTAGTAATCAAAATTCATTGCATAAAGCCCTAAATTCTTTGATCCAACCCATTTCCATTCACTCGATCAGCCGAAACATTAAAAACAAGGGTTTTGCTTTTCCCACTCCCCCTCCTACTCAAAACACACCGCATATGGGTGTGAAATGACCAAAAGGCCAGCCAAAACATCTTTTTTTTCAAGAATTTTCATGTGTTTGAACACGGGGCTTCGAACACGTTCGAATGACATCGTCCGCATGAGTTAAATATTGACTTCACACCCTCTTGTGCGTATTTCACCTGTTCGAATGGGGTCACTCGAACTTGTTCGCATAACCTTGTTCGAACACCCTATTTTATTTCGTTTGTATGCTGTTAACCGAGGCAACAAATAATGGATCCTCTCACCACATTCACCAATTTTATTGTGTTCGCATGCTCAGTTGTTGAACGTGTTGAACACAAGCGTCGATTCAACCGTCATTAAACACGTGAACTCAGCGTTTCACGCAAGGTTATTTTTGGAATAAAATTTGTTAAGGGGTGTGAAAGAGTAGGAGGGGGAGTGGGGAAAGTAATACCCTAAAAACAATATGCTTCCCTCTTAATTTTTTTCATTGTTCAGCATGAGAGAGAGAGAGAGAGACCCTCATCAAATTCGGTTTTTCCTCTTACAAAAGTACAAAAATCAGAAACTTCATCACAACACCCTTCATTACTTCCACTTTTCAAGTTGCACGTAACAATGAGGAGCTGGAATCTAAGTTGAGGTGCTTGCATGTTAGCTTAAGCGTTGTATTTTGGAGCTAGAGAAGTAGTAGAAGAGTTGGGAACATCAAAATAGGCAGCTTGAGTCCAACATTTTGATTTGGACCACTTGAAGGACGTTTTGTCTGCAAATTGTTTGATTTTCTGAAATTTCACTCATATTGAGTTCTTCTTTTGTTTTTATAAGCGAAATTTTATTGGCCCGTAGTTCAAGGGGAAAAATCGGGGGCCTCGTTAAAACCTCTAAGAAGAAAAACTTAATGGGAAAAAGACTCAAGAAAGAAAAAGAGTACCCCACAAATTACAATAACAAATGTGTTCAATAGATACATAACAAGTTCCAGCAATTACAACACAAATAATTTCTGACTAAAATATCCGCTGCATCCACCAAGCTAACAGCACCTGCTTTTGCTTCCAATTCTCACGTGCAGGCCCAGTAATTCCCCACCCCTTCCTGTTTCATCATTCCATTGCACTAACCTTCCATCAATGCTCCAAACCAGCAACGATTTGCCTAGCAAGTTACTGCACATAAACAAACATCTTCTACTTGCTTAATGATGGACTCGCTATTACCACCTCCTCTTTAGGAATGTCTCATCAGTATGCTACATATACCATCTGCTACATATCACCTTCACCCTCTTCTCTTGATAAGAACAGCCCCTTACAAGACTATATGCAATTCTATTGTTGTTGTAATTTCAACAAAGCATATTTGAAGTGAAGTTGATTTTACCCCACGCGTACCACTCTTCAAAACCACTCTCAGGCAAAAGATCCTCCACTGATGCTACTGTCTTGATCCTACATGTAGGGTGCCTTACTCAAAGATTAGAAATTATGATAAATTACAAGGAGAGCAAACACCCCATTGGGCAATTGAACCAATCCGAAAATTTCACCCCACTATTTCGCTACTTCCTAGCTATAAACCAATTCCAAGAAGTATATATAGTTATCAAAATCGGGATTTAAATCCCAAAATCCCACGATTTTACGATTTCGCTGAGGCTCTCCGATTCAAGATTGTAAAAAAATCGCAAATTGAAGTAAAATCCCACGATTTTGAGTTAAATCTTGCGATTTTACGATTTTGGTAACGATTTCACTTAAAAATCGCAGAGAAACAGGTTACTGAAACCCTAATTTTAATGTGATTTGGGCCAGTTTTTTTGACCCGATTCATGACCCGGTGTACTTATATTTCACGCACGCCTTTCTCTCTCTCTCTCTCTCTCACGCTCCGTTTCAACGCCATTTCTCTCTCTCGCAGCTCTCGCCGTTTCTCACGAACCAGTCACAGCCATCATCATCATCTTCACTCCATTTCTCACTCCATCTCTGTCGTAGCTCTCTGTTCTCTCACTCATCAATCATCATCATCTTTAGTTCTTCACACATATCATCATCTTCACTCAAAGTCACAGCTGCAAGTGCAACTCACAGAGGTAATTTACAAAACAAAATTAGTTGCTTCACTCACATTTTACTCTCTGATGATTTACATGAAGACTTGATTAGTAATGATATGATTGGTAGTAGTAGTAGTGCTATATCCGGTGAACCTTTGGATGAACTTGATGTTGATGATGGAGGAGATGATGGAGGTGATGAAGATGGAGGTTATTGTTGCGCCCCGAAAAATCCGGTTTGGGACTTTTCAGTTTGACAACGTTGAAAATCAGTAGAGCCGCCACCAATATTTTATTTTAGGAAAACATTGAAAAAAACCTTTTTGAAAGCGGGTGGTCTTTCGAAAACTTAGAGATGTAGGTTCGGGGGTCGGTTGCGCATGGGAAGGTATTAGCACTTCACGCGCCTTTCTTTCTACCGAAAGGGAACCATTAATTTGATGTGGTTTTGAAATGTTTGATTTGAAATACATTGTTCTATTTATTCTCTTTTCTTTTTGAGAAATCTCTTTATTGAAAACGGGAAAAAGGGATGTTTTGATATCTTTGAAAAGCGGAACAAGACAAAGATTTTTGAAAAGTGTGCTTGCGGGACAAGAACCCGGTCCTACGTACCACCTCACCCGGTGAGGATCAAAGCAACGTAGTTCTCGTTTTTATGGGTGTTTTAAAGATGTGCTTGACGGGACATGAACCCGGCCCCACGCACCTCACCGTGGTGAGGATCAAAGCAACGTAGTTCTCGGTTTTTGCGTGTGAAAACGGCTTTATGATTTTTGAAAGTGCTTTTAGAGTTTTTGAAATAAGACTCGAGTGTTCGCGAACACCAAACAAGCAAAGGCTTGAGTGGCATTCGGTATTAACTCGAAAGAAAAGAGAGTTGGAACGGCAATCAAACAAGCAATGGCTTCGAGTGATTACAAGCGACAACGTCGTATTATTCTTTTGAAAATAGTTTTGAAAAAGGTGGTGAGCTAATAGCTCGTGTTATTTTGGAAGTTTGAATTAGTTGTTTTTTGTTGTTGTTTATTTAATGTGTGGGAGCTTTCATGATAGTCAAACAAGCAAAGGCTTCGAGTGACTATCACTAATAACTCCTCATTAACGATCAAACAAGCAACGGCTTCGAGTGATGGTTAATGATTTATTTAGGAAAATGCCTTAAGTTTATTTGAGAAAAAACATGGGATTTCAAGCTTGAAAAGAAATGTAACATTTCAAATCCTTTTTCAAGTCAAAACCAAAACAACCATTGGAACACAAGCGAGGCAATCATAAGAGTATTCACAAGTTGCTATGAACAATTGGATGCGCAGTGATGCAAGCATATGAGTGCAAGAGTATGCAATTATGGAATGCAAAGCACAACATTATTGAATGCATGAGTATTTAATTTATGAAATGCGAAACATGATATTAATATATGCATGAGCATTTAATTTATGAGATGCAAGACATGATATTAATATATGCATGAGCATTTAGAGAGTATAAAAATGCAAGAGATATGGACATAAATGAATGCATGAACATGTAGGCCTAAATGATGGAATGCAAAGTGTGGGGAATTGAATGAGACAAAATGTTTAGTGGGGAGGCACAAAATAAGAGTTGATGAACATGATAAAAATAGAAAATGTTTTGCATTTTTAGTAAAAAAAACATGATGGCAAAAGAGAGACAAACTAAGTTCCATACCAACACACAAGGACATCATGAGGCATAAATCTAAGCTAACATATGAAATTGCCTAATAGGCATCTAGCAAGACATGTTTATTCAACCTAAAAGTTCAAGAAAACAAACTAGTAACTTAAACCTCAAAACCTAAAACCCTAATCCCAAGAACACACATGAGGGAACCAAAACCAAAAAATCAAAACCCCAACACTATAGAACATGCAATAGAGAATTTTATTCAATGAGATGGGCCCATGGCCAAAACCAAGTATGCAAAGAAAACTTTGAACATTAAGCAAAACTATGATTAATTCACAAGAACTATTTAAGAGATAAAGTAGAGAATGGAATGACAATTTATACAAGGTTGAATCCCTTCTTGCAATCTTCACCACTTGAATAAAATGCACTAAGCATGTAGTGAGAATCACTTTGCAAGATCATCAACAAATAACAACAATATAGCTAGACCATAAGAACACATAAACATATAAACTATGAAATAGATTGAATCCTTTCTTGCAATCTTCACCACTTTAAATCAAAAGCACTAGGTACTTAGTGGGAATCACTTTGCAAGATCATCAACAACTAGACAACAATATAGCTAGACCACAAGAACACATAAACATATAAACTATGAAATAGATTGAATCCTTTCTTGCAATCTTCACCACTTTAAATCAAAAGCACTAGGTACTTAGTGGGAATCACTTTGCAAGATCATCAACAACTAGACAATAGGTAAATTAAAACACAAGAACTAATGAGTACATAAACTAATATATTAAATAAGAGTCATTTTTAGCTCTCTTCACTACTAAGATCAAAGTGCACTTGGCACTAGTAGGAATCATAGAGCCAAATCCTCAACAACTTACTAAAGAAAAATACCAACAACAAGATTTAAACAAAGAAACAACAAAACCAATTTTGAAGACATTTTGATCATGTATATGCGAAACCTTGCTCCATTTTATTTAACAAGAAAACTCAAAAAATTAACATGAAAACAACACTAATCCACTTATTTTAGGGTGAGACAACAAATCTCACCCCTCAACCACAACAAAACTACATTGTAAAAAAATTGATGCTTTTGCGAAAGGAATGAGAAAAAAAGAAATGAGTTTCAATGCAAAATATTTGGAGATGATGCAAAAGGGGTTATGGATTTTACCTTTTCTCTAAGATGGAAGAGAAAATTGAAGAAATGGAGGAGAGGAAAATGAAAGAGAGCTTCGGCCTTGCAAGAGAAGGAAGAAGATGAAGATGGTGTGATGAACTCCTTGAGTGAGAAAGGAAGGTTAAGGGTGTGAGAGGTGGATTAAAGGTGTTTTGGTGGATGAAGGTGAAGTAATGGAGGAGGGGGAAGAAGGAGAGGGTTTCGGCCTAGAGGGGGAGAAGGAGAGGTATGATGCTTGGTTTTTTTCTTGAAGGTGAGAGTGATAGCCAAAGATTTTTGTGAAGAGTGAATGTGTGAGCTATTTATAGGAATTTTTGAGGCTTTAGGGTATTTAGGTCCTTTTGCTTTGATTGGGCTCTAGGATTGGATTTTAATTTTGAATGGATGGTTAGGATTGTTGGTCACATGGATCAAGGGTATTTAGAAAACACAAGTGTGTGAGAGAGATGAGTGGAGGTGGCGCATAAAAGAAAGAAAAAGGAAACTTTGTGAACAAAAAATCTAATTTGGGAATGGTGACTCTTGCAAGATAGGGTTAAGGGTATTATGGTGAGGGAATGTTATCAAAAGGGAAAGATGACATTTGTTGGTGGAGAGGTTAGTGTAAGTGTGTGGAATAATTTACCAAAATGGGCAAAAGTGAGGATAGGATCAAATCAAATCTTGGTGAGTAAGAAAAGAGGTGTGTAGAAGCTTCTTGAGAGAGAGAGAGGGAGAGAGAGCTGCGCATGAGCAGCTGAATGTGGGAGAGAAAAATAAAAAAAATGCTCATTTTTGGTCTTTTGTCTTATTGAGGACACTTCCTCCTTTTATTTTTTGAATTTTGAATCTTTTGGGCATGTAAAAATGAAAATGCACCTATTGAAACATGTTACATATTTTTGGACACCATGAAATAGCCTCCCTAATTGCTCTAGACAATCAAAATTGTCACTTAATTAATTGGGGGATTTTTAATGGTCTTTTGGCATTTTTTATGCACTAAAAATAGGAAAAATGCATGTTTAATTACTTTGAACTAGGAATTTCTCTCCAAAAATTGTGCAAAAATTATTTTGGATGGAATAAAATGTACTTTTTGTGGATGCATATTTTTAACGAGAAAAATCATCCTGTTGTGAAAAATGACCAAAATGCCCTTTACCCTAAAAAGTCCTAATTTGCCTAAAAAGTGCATTCTCACTCTAAAAACGATTTTAGAAGCTTTGAAATGACTTTTAGAAACCTAAATGCAATGCATGATGCTCTGTACTCCTCTGGTTATTCTTTTTTTTTTGGGGAAAATTAGGGTTTTGACTTAAGCCGGACAAAATTGGGGTATGACAGCTGCCCCTCTTTATCTAGATTTTAACAAGGAATATGAATTGGCCGAAACATATTCCGAGGCAAAATAGAGATAAAGAATTCAGAAATTATACCGATTTTTGTCTACTTAGGGAAAAACCGAAATTTCCTCTTTTCTTTTGGGTGAATGGATACTACTAGCGTAAAACGGTTTTGTAATGAATGCGGCGCTAACCCTCGATAAGCTAACAAAACAGAAACAAATTGGTGCCGCCCCTCGGGTGGCGTAAGCAATGAAGAAGTAAAGCGATGAATAGAACAATAAAGAAAGGTACCGATCCTTTGGTAAGCCGACACCTTGTTTGGGAAGAAAGTGACAAAAGTGCGGTAATGAAGGAGCGCTCGTCGCTCTGGAGGAACACTTGGGTTCGAAGGAGCGTCTCGACTCTGAAGGAGTACTTGGACTCTGAAGGAACACTTGGGCTCTGAAGGAACACTTGGGTTCGAAGGAACACTTACAGGCTCTGAAGGAACACTTGGGCTCTAAAAGTGGCCTATTCGAGCGGCTTCGAGGTTACGTATCAAGTTGTGGGGACCGATACATTTTACCTTGATGGACTTGCACTATGCTTTACATCGCACACTAGTCGAAGGGCCGCGAAGTGCGGGGCCGATCCGTCATGCTCGTGATGACTTGGCGAGATGAAGGACACGAGGTCCGAGGGCCGATCCGTCATGCTCGTGATGACTTGGCGAGATGAAGGACACGAGGTCCGAGGCCGATCCGTCATGCCCGTGATGACTTGGCGAGATGAAGGTCGAGTTCAAAGTCGCCGTTTGGACCGCTTGATTTGAACTAAACCGAAGGACTCGGGTCGGCGATGATTCGTCGGTGCTCGATAACGACGGATCCGAAGGGACGATTGGTCCTGGGGACACGCGGGTCCCGGCGGATTCGCAAATCTGTTGATAGGTGATTGAGAAGGCCGCCATCGGGCGCGTTGAATTGAGGTACTGCATATGTCGGTTGATGCAAGGAATGATGCATGAAGCATGGGTGCATGTTATGCAAAGGCATGTTATGCGAGGAGTATGTTATGCGAGTGCATGCAATGCTATGATTTTGATGTGATGATGCATGTGGTGGATGTATTTTCCTTTGTTTTTGATTTTTTCGATTGTTTTCGACCCGACTTTACTGTTTTACAGTTATTTGTTTTTTCATGTTTTTCTTTTCGATCGCCTTTCTTTTTCCGATTGTTCATTTTTGCTTTTTGACAAGGCTTATTTTTCTTTGGTTCAACCGACTTCCGATACTCTCTGATGCGAGACCCGAAAGCCGAGGGAAAGCGCAAGGCTTTGTGAGCCGAACGCGCGTTTGCACTCAGTTCGCCATCGGAAAGTTTGTGAATGCAACCCTTTTTTTTTTTTTTTTTTTTTTTTTGTAAGGTTAATTATCTCTAGGAATTTGCTTATTTCCCATGACTTTTAAAGATTTCGCAATGATTTATAATGCTCTATGATGTATGCACATGTTTCTGATTCGATATCACCATCATCATAAAAACGCTTATTTTGAGCGAGAAAAAGCGAAATATCAACAATCAAGACATGAGAAAAGTTGAGCTTTATTGATGTGGAAGTCAGAACGCCCCAAAATAATTAAGTAGTTATTAAATTAAATTACTTAGGTGTTTCATGGAGTAGTTATAATAAAACAATAGGATGGTGTTTTAATTAAGCGAAAAAGGAGAAGTATCAATAATTCCGGGGTGGTAAGTATCGACCCAAGAGCCCAAGCCCAATGACTTAGGCTCCTAGGGTTGGTGCATTCGCACCAATTGAGAAAAGAAAGAAAGAAAACGAAAGAAGGGAGAAAGGAGAAGGAATCGGGCGCTAGGAGAAGAGGAAGGAGAGAGAGAACCGTGAACCAAGCCCTAGGTGTGATCGTGAGAAGGAGAGGAGAAGTGTTGAATTGCGTGGATTGTTGGGGTTTTGTAGGTGACTTGTGGAAATCTTCCATTTTCGTGAAAAACCTAAGGTAAGGGAGTCTCACTCTATAATAGAGGAGATAATGGGTTATATGTATGTTATAGAAAATGCATTTTATGTTAATTGGTGATTATATGATGATTTGTTTTCTTGAATTTGATGAATTTGTTGGTAAAATTGATTTAGAGCGTGAGTTAGGGTTTTACAATGTGTGATTTCGTGATTTTGATGCAATTGATGATTTGGGTGTGCAATTGTTTGTTAATTGGTGAAATTGGAGGTGTTAGAATGATTATAATGTGGATTGGTTTGAGAGAATTTGTAGAATTTGGGGATTTTTGATGTTGGGGCGCCATATGGCTAGGAATGGTGCGCCCAGTGCATGTGAGGAGGAGGTTTTCGGGAATGTTGAAGTGCAGGGCGCCAATTTCCTAGAGAAATGGCGCCGTGTGTCATAGTGATGCTGGAGGTAAGTGAGTTCTTTGCTGGGCGCCAGAATGTGGGTATTTTGGAGCCCGGGGAGTGAAACTTGCATTTCTGGGCACATTTTCTCGTGCCAAATTTTGTATTCACCTGCCAACTTTCAATTTTAAGTGTTTTGGCTCGAGTGGTTTTCTCAGTTGCAGGTGTTATTTTGAAAATGTCCGGTGGGGCTTGTTTTGTGTGTGTTTTGGGGCCGGGAGTGAACTTGTATTTTTGAACATATTTCCTCGTGCCAAATTTTGTATTCACCTGCCAACTTTCATTTTTAAGTGTTTTGGCTCGAATGGTTTTCTGATTGCAAGTGTATTTTTGAAAATGTCCCGGTAGGGCTCGTTTTGGGTGTGTTTTGGAGCCCGGTGAGTGAAACTTGTATTTCTAAACATATTTTCTCGTGCCAACTTTTGTATTCACCTGCCAACTTTCAATTTTAAGTGTTTTGGCTCGAATGGTTTTCTGATTGCAAGTGTATTTTTGAAAATGTCCCGGTAAGGCTCGTTTTATGTGTGTTTTGGAGCCCGGGGAGTGAAACTTACTTTTCTAGGCATATTTCCCTGTGCCAAATTTTGTGTTTACCTGCCCAAATTCATTTTTAAACATTTTGGCTCGGGTGGTTTTTGGTTTGAAAGTGTTGGGTGAGTGGGTCATGTGGGGCGCCAATGTCTTTGCTGTGTCTTGCTTTTGTGTGTCAAATCAGCGTATCGAGTTTGTGTCTAGGTCTGTGTTGCCTGTGGGGCGCCAGTTGCTAGGAAAGTGGCGCCCAGTGGTGTGTTGCCACGGGCGCCAAAATCTTGAGTTTCTGGCGCCTAGTCTTTGTGTTGCACGAGGGCGCTGTATCGTGGGAAAAATGGCGCCTGGTGCTGCCAAGTGCCTAAGAGGGTGCTGTTTTGGTCCCTAGGTGACAGTTTGGTCCCTAGATGATTGTTTTGGTCCTAAGTGGTGGTTTAGGTCCCTGAGTAAGGTTGAGTGCCTAGAGGAGAATAGTCAGGTGGGGACATAATGGTGTTGAGGGTTTATAAAGAGGTGATTGAGCATGCCATGGGGCATGGGCGGTGGGCCAAGCCGGGAGGGCTATAAAATGAGATTGACAACGAGGTAAGAGTAATGGGTGTATTGAATTGTTTGAAATGATGTTTGTGATGTACATGGAGTCTCTCATGCATACATTGGTTTCATGATCGTAGAGTTTATAATATGATGTGTGAAGCTTCGAGGGCGGCGGGGGCCTTATAAAATGATAGTGAAGCTTCGAGGCGGCGGGGGCCTTATAAGTGATTGTGAAGCCCGAGGCGCGGTGGGCCAATGGTACCACATGCATACCAACATTGCATACATTCCCATTAGTGCATGAATGTTGTTGGTGGTGTTTGGCGTGTTTGAGTGTCTTTGTAAACTATGCTTATATATTGCTTATTATCACTTTTATTATATAGTTCGAGACTCACCCTTTCGTTGTTATTTACCACAGTAGTCGGGAGTGAGGGCTTTCTACCTTCACTACTCCCGAGTCCTGTCCGCGCTCGATCACGTAGCACCTAGGGGTCGGGGTTTAGACTGTTGTTGCTTGTTTTGCTCCTTGTTGAGCCTTATGTATTTGTTTTGATATGCATTTGGATTATCTTTGTTGAGATAATGATTACTTTCCGCTGCAATATGTGAAACTATATTTCTATGAGTTGATCTACTGGTGTTACGTATTCGGATTTTGTTTATGATAAAGAGTTGTGACGCTCCATTTCATTGAGTATTAAATTACGTTATACTATTAGTGTGCTGAATGACTATGGCTAAACTGTGGTTCGCCACTAAGGCTAGATTTTCTTTCGCTGGTGTATTTACAAGGGCATCACTGAGAGCCTTGCAAAGGAGGGCCAATGCCTGTTGCAAGTAGTATCAGTTACCTGAGTAATCCCATAGTCAGCCAGTGCACTATTTTATAACACACTAAGCTAAAAGATGACCAGAAAAGATTTTTGTATACTCTGATTTTTGATTTAAATTAGGGTAGAAATGGGGTGTTACATTAGTGGTATCGAGCAATGGTCTGGTCCTTCCACCAAGTTGTCGAAGTCGTCGTGTGTGTCGATCGTGATCGAGTGTTGCCGTCTAGTTCTAACCAATGGTTGTGTGGTAGTGATGTTCCTGCAGGTAAAAAGTGACTGGAGACTGCTTATGGTAAGAGAACTAGTGGGGGAGATACCCTGCTGGTAATGTGTGCCGCATCTTGTTTTTCGATGCGTGAACCATGTCTCTGTTGTTTTGTTCAAAATCTTCTTGTCGTATGAACCTTGAAATTGAATTGAGATACGACGCGTGGGATGTTCTAGCCTTAATTGAATGTTGAGTTGTATGTGGTGATTGAATTGTGTGTTTAGATGATAAACGAAATTGAAAATAAATTGAGAGGATGCTATGTGTAGTGACTAAAAATTGTATCTTTATTCTTTGTTTTGAAAAGAATAAAAATGCATTTGTTTTGTCAATTTAAAATGTCATTTGTTTGCCAACCAAATGAGTTCTTTGTATTACGGTTTATTTTTATAGAATGAGTTGTTGTTTTATGAAATAAGTGTAGTGCGGTTTTGTGAAGATGAAGTCTTTGTTTTTATAAGTTAGGTGTCTTTGTCTGCGTTTTAATTGAGGTATGTATTTGTTGCATTTTTTTAAAAAAATAATTATACGGCCGTTTACAAAAATGAAGCGCTATTTTTATCTTTGAAAGAGGTGCCGTTTTCCACTCTGTTTTTATCATTTGTTTTGCGCCACTTTGTTGTAGCGTGTTATGGCATTTGCTTTATCATTGTTTACTTATAATTAAAATACCGTTCTATTCAATTTTAATGTGATGTTTCCCATTTGAAATGTAGTATTTTCTAAAAGAAAAGAGTGTATTTTCTAAAATATAAAGTGATGATTAAATTGAATCGAATGAATTGATAATGGTTCATAGAGTTGATAAGCTGGATTTGATGCTTTCAAAGAAATCGAGGTTACAATTCTATTTAAAATAAATGGTGTGCTATTTGTGATGTTTCAAGTCATTTGTTTCTATTTTTTTAAAGTGACTAGTGTCTTTGTATTATATTGTTCAAAGTTCTTTGTCTTGTTTTTTTAGAGTAAGAGGGGTTGTCTTTATGTTGTAAGGGTGTTGTTTTGAAGTTGTATGCGAGTTAAAATGCGATGTTTTCAAAAACAAAAAGGGATGTCATATAACTTAAGACGAGATGCTTTCTACGATTAAATTGTGATGTTTTCCACTCTTTAAAGGTGATGTTTTCTAAGCCCAAAGCGAGATGTTTCTCTAAACTAAACGTGATGTCTTCCAAAATAAATGTGAGGTTCTAAGGCTAAGTGATAACGCAATGGGTTGAGACGTTTTGAAAGGAAATTAATGTTTTGAAAGCATGTAACCTATGCATCCCCACGGGTGTATAGGCGCCAAATTCTAATTGTGCGTAAAGTGGTCATTACCGCTTCAAAATAAGAATGTGTTGTTTTTCTACAATCTAACGTCTTTGTTTTCGAATAACTTGAAGTGTAGGAGTTCTTAAAATTAAAACGATGTTTGTACTCGTGTTTTAATTTTATTTGACAATGGGTAATTGATCAAAGTTGTAGTGTTAAGTATTTTATCTTCCTTCTACGAAGCTAGGTAGAATGCGTCTCACTTACTTCTTTATTAACCCAAAGAAAAAGATTTTTGAGTCGCTTTGAGCTATGCGTCATAAAATGGATAGGCTCCTTATTAGCTTGTTATTCTATGGAACCAAAACCTATAGGTATCATCATTTGACCATGTTGGATTGATTGGTGAGTTCGTTACATTTGAAAATTGGTTTTATGAAAGAATTTTTCCGTTGGCTCTCATTTTTGGGTGGTATTTCTAATTCTATTGAAGTTGTGAAGTGTATAGGTCCTATGATGGTGTATCCTTCTAGTTTTCAATTAGACGATAGTAAAGAATTGTTCCACACTCTTGATGTTGCACACTTGAACACTTTGATTTCCTTCTCGAGTATGACCGCTTGGTGTTAAGTGTTTGGAGTCCGTTTCTCTTTGCCTTTGTAATCTATTCGAGTCTAGTTACTCCTCTTTTCACATGTTTAAATAAATGTAAATGTTTAGTGTTTGATTGATGGAATTATGTTTCATTGAAATTTAGGAAATATGGTGTGGAGGTGACTAGAATAAATGCATGCTTAAACTAATTGTGAACTCTAATTGTCTACAAATCGATTTTATTGTCCGATTTTGGTTGTTACTTCCCTAATTGTGTTACGTGGTTTTGTAAGTTGAAAATGAACTGAGTTATGAGATTGTTTGTGAACCCCTAATAAACAAATTTTACGATTGGATACAATATTGGTATCAAACTTATTTTTGATAAACGAATTCCTATTAGATTATTTCGTGATTGTGCCAATTGTGTTGTGTGGTTTAATGAGCTAAATATGGAATGCATGTTAAGGATAGAATGCATGTTGGTATCATTGTAGATATTGTTCTTACACATTTGCTTTTATGGAACTCCCAAGTTAATGACGTTAATTGAGTACCCTATGTGACATCTTTGGTATGATCTTCATGTGTGATTAAATATTATTATTTTTGTAGAGATCGTTTAAATTGAATTGTTTTGGTGTGTTTGTCGTGTCTCAAACTTGAATTATGAATATAAAATAATGTCGTTGCCTTGAGGAATGAGTAAAAGAGCCAACAAGTAGGGTAACATTTTGTGTGCAGAAATATTGTATGCCACATTAAAAGGGAATGCAATGGGATTAGAGTTAGTAATTAACCTTATGTTAATATTTTGATGCTTTACTATTTGAATAAGAAATAATTACTATTGACGAATTTAAGAGTATAAAGAATTATTTGGATTCGAATAACTAAATGTCTTGGGTAAACCATGTGTGTGTCCTTGTCACTATCTTCTTTATAATATGTGATGTATGACTATGCTTTGGTATCATTGTGATGAGCTACCTAGCTTTGTGACAAGTGAGAATGGTGCGCATTTGATGTTTTGACCGCACTATGATTGTGGTTGGGATATGTGGTTGTGTGTGTTGTGTTCTCAGTGTCCCTTGTCGATCTTCGACAGGACCTTGTGGTGAATCTTACTTGCTGCCGTTGAATAGGTTAGATGTAATCTCGGGTATGAACTGGTTAGAGCATAACCATGTCCATGATTAATTGTCGTAGTAAGTCGGTGGGTTTTGGAGGTGACGAGTGCGGTTATTATTTCGGAGTTACCCGGGTGAATAAGTAGGAGGGACGGCCGCCCGATCACTTACGCATGTGAATCGAGGAAATAATGATCAAGAATGTGGATAGTGCTAGTTGTCTAGGTGGTTGTAGTTTGTGAGTGGGAGGGTGTTTAGTCCACGCCAAGTATGCGATAGATTTTGGAGGAGGACGGTTAGAGATGAAGAAGAGATTTGGTAGTGTTTGGGGTTTGACTAGATTTTCGAGGCGAAAATGTTCTAAGTGGGGAGAGTTATAACGCCCCAAAATAATTAAGTAGTTATTAAATTAAATTACTTAGGTGTTTCATGGAGTAGTTATAATAAAACAATAGGATGGTGTTTTAATTAAAAGAAAAGGGAGAAGTATCAATAATTAGGGGTGGTAAGTATCGACCCAAGAGCCCAAGCCCAATGACTTAGGCTCCTAGGGTTGGTGCAATTCGCACCAATTGAGAAAAGAAAGAAAGAAAACGAAAGAAGGGAGAAAGGAGAAGGGAAATCGGGCGCTAGGGGAGAAGAGGAAGGAGAGAGAGAACCGTGAACCAAGCCCTAGGTGTGATCGTGAGAAGGAGAGGAGAAGTGTTGAATTGCGTGGATTGTTGGGGTTTTGTAGGTGACTTGTGGAAATCTTCCATTTTCGTGAAAAACCTAAGGTAAGGGAGTCTCACTCTATAATAGAGGAGATAATGGGTTATATGTATGTTATAGAAATTTGTTTTATGTTAATTGGTGATTATATGATGATTTGTTTTCTTGAATTTGATGAATTTGTTGGTAAAATTGATTTAGAGCGTGAGTTAGGGTTTTACAATGTGTGATTTCGTGATTTTGATGCAATTGATGATTTGGGTGTGCAATTGTTTGTTAATTGGTGAAATTGGAGGTGTTAGAATGATTATAATGTGGATTGGTTTGAGAGAATTTGTAGAATTTGGGGATTTTTGATGTTGGGGCGCCATATGGCTAGGAATGGTGCGCCCAGTGCATGTGAGGAGGTTTTCGGGAATGTTGAAGTGCAGGGCGCCAATTTCCTAGAGAAATGGCGCCTGTGTCACTGTAGCAGTGACTGGGTAAGTGAGTTGCTGCCTGGGCGCCAGAATGTGGGTATTTTGGAGCCCGGGGAGTGAAACTTGCATTTCTGGGCACATTTTCTCGTGCCAAATTTTGTATTCACCTGCCAACTTTCAATTTTAAGTGTTTTGGCTCGAGTGGTTTTCTGGTTGCAGGTGTTATTTTGAAAATGTCCCGGTGGGGCTTGTTTTGTGTGTGTTTTGGGGCCCGGGGAGTGAACTTGTATTTCTGAACATATTTCCTCGTGCCAAATTTTGTATTCACCTGCCAACTTTCATTTTTAAGTGTTTTGGCTCGAATGGTTTTCTGATTGCAAGTGTATTTTTGAAAATGTCCCGGTAGGGCTCGTTTTGGGTGTGTTTTGGAGCCCGGTGAGTGAAACTTGTATTTCTAAACATATTTTCTCGTGCCAACTTTTGTATTCACCTGCCAACTTTCAATTTTAAGTGTTTTGGCTCGAATGGTTTTCTGATTGCAAGTGTATTTTTGAAAATGTCCGGTAGAGGGCCTCGTTTTATGTGTGTTTTGGAGCCCGGGGAGTGAAACTTACTTTTCTAGGCATATTTCCCTGTGCCAAATTTTGTGTTTACCTGCCCAAATTCATTTTTAAACATTTTGGCTCGGGTGGTTTTTGGTTTGAAAGTGTTGGGTGAGTGGTCAATGTGGGGCGCCAACCTGTGGCTTGCTTGCTGTGTCTTGTTTTGTGTCCAAAGCGTATGCGAGTTTGTGTCTAGGTGCTGTTGTTGCCTGTGGGGCGCCAGATTGCTAGGAAAGTGGCGCCCGAGTGGTTGTGTTGCCACGGGCGCCAAAATCTTGAGTTCGGCGCGCCTAGTCTTTGTGTTGCACCAGGGCGGGCGAGAATGTGGGAAAAATGGCGCTGGTCTTTGCCAAGTGTCTAAGAGGGTCTTTGTTTTGGTCCCTAGGTGACAGTTTGGTCCCTAGATGATTGTTTTGGTCCTAAGTGGTGGTTTAGGTCCTCGAGTAAGGTTGAGTGCCCTAGAGGAGAATAGTCAGGTGGGACATAATGGTGTTGAGGGTTTATAAAGAGGTGATTGAGCATGCCATGGGGCATGGGCGGTGGGCCAAGCCAGGGAGGGCTATAAAATGAGATTGACACCGAGGTAAGAGTAATGGGTGTATTGAATTGTTTGAAATGATGTTTGTGATGTACATGGAGTCTCATGCATACATTGGGTCATGATCGTAGAGTTTATAATATGATGTGTGAAGTTCGAGGCGGCGGGGGCCTTATAAAATGATAGTGAAGCTCTGAGGGGCGGCGGGGGCCTTATAAGTGATTGTGAAGCCGAGGCGGCGGTGGGCCAATGGTACCACATGCATACCAACATTGCATACATTCCCATTAGTGCATGAATGTTGTTGTTGGTCGGTGTTTTGGCGTGTTTGAGTGTGTCAGTAAACTATGCTTATATATTGCTTATTATCACTTTTATTATATAGTTCGAGACTCACCCTTTCTCGTTGTTATTTACCACGTGTAGTCGGGAGTGAGGGCTTTCTACCTTCACTACTCCCGAGTCGGTGCGCTCGATCACGTAGCACCTGTGGGGTCGGGGTTTTAGACCGTTGTTGCTTGTTTTGCTCCTTGTTGAGCCTTATGTATTTGTTTTGATATGGCATTTGGATTATCTTTGTTGAGATAATGATTACTTTCATTGCAATATGTGAAACTATATTTCTATGAGTTGATCTCTTGGTGTGTTACGTATTCGGATTTTGTTTATGATAAAGAGTTGTGGACGCTCCATTTCATTGAGTATTAAATTACGTTATACTATTAGTGTCTTTGAATGACTATGGCTAAAGCGTGGTTCGCCACTAAGGCTAGATTTTCTTTATTTGGTGTATTTACAAGGGCATCATCGAGAGCCTTGCAAAGGAGGGCCAATGCCCGCATTGCAAGTAGTATCGATTACCGAGTAATCCCATAGTCACCAAAGTGCACTATTTTATAACACACTAAGCTAAAAGATGACCGAGAAAAGATTTTTGTATACTCGATTTTTGATTTAAATTGTAGGGTAGAAATGGGGTGTTACATTAGTGGTATCGAGCAATGGTGGTCCTTAGACCAAGTTGTCGAAGTCGTCGTGTCGTCGGCGATGAGAGTCTTTGCCGTCTAGTTCTAACCAATGGTTGTGTGGTAGTGATGTTCCCGCAGTAAAAAGTGACCGAGACCGCTGCTTATGGTAAGAGAACTAGTGGGGAGATACCCTTTGGTAATGTGTCTTTATCTTTGTTTTCCGATCGTGAACCATGTCTCTGTTGTTTTGTTCAAAATCTTCTTGTCGTATGAACCTTGAAATTGAATTGAGATACGATGCGTGGGATGTTCCAGCCTTAATTGAATGTTGAGTTGTATGTGGTGATTGAATTGTGTGTTTAGATGATAAACGAAATTGAAAATAAATTGAGAGGATGCTATGTGTAGTGACTAAAAATTGTATGCTGTTGCTGTTTTGAAAAGAATAAAAATGCCGCTGTTTTGTCAATTTAAAATGTCGCTGTTTGCCAACCAAATGAGTTGCTGTATTACGGTTTATTTTTATAGAATGAGTTGTTGTTTTATGAAATAAGTGTAGTGCGGTTTTGTGAAGATGAAGTGCTGTTTTTATAAGTTAGGGTGCTGTCTGCCGTTTTAATTGAGGTATGAGCTGCTGCATTTTTTTAAAAAAATAATTATACTACTGCTTTACAAAAATGAAGCGCTATTTTTATCTTTGAAAGAGGTCTTTGTTTTCCACTCTGTTTTATCTTTGTTTTGCGCCCTTTGTTGTAGCGTGTTATGGCCATTGTTTTTTATCATTGTTTACTTATAATTAAAATACCGTTCTATTCAATTTTAATGTGATGTTTCCCATTTGAAATGTAGTATTTTCTAAAAGAAAAGAGTGTATTTTCTAAAATATAAAGTGATGATTAAATTGAATCGAATGAATTGATAATGGTTCATAGAGTTGATAATCTGGATTTGATGCTTTCAAAGAAATCGAGGTTACAATTCTATTTAAAATAAATGGTGTGCTATTTGTGATGTTTCAAGTCATTTGTTCTATTTTTTTAAAGTGACTAGTGTGTTTGTATTATATTGTTCAAAGTTCTTTGTCTTGTTTTTTTAGAGTAAAGAGGGGTTGTCTTTTATGTTGTAAGGGTGTTGTTTTGAAGTTGTATGCGAGTTAAAATGCGATGTTTTCAAAAACAAAAAGGGATGTCATATAACTTAAGGCGAGATGCTTTCTACGATTAAATTGTGATGTTTTCCACTCTTTAAAGGTGATGTTTTCTAAGCCCAAAACGAGATGTTTCTCTAAACTAAACGTGATGTCTTCCAAAATAAATGTGAGGTTCTAAGGCTAAGTGATAACGCAATGGGTTGAGACGTTTTGAAAGGAAATTAATGTTTTGAAAGCATGTAACCTATGCATCCCCACGGGTGTATAGGCGCCAAATTCTAATTGTGCGTAAAGTGGTACATTCGCTTCAAAATAAGAATGTGTTGTTTTTCTACAATCTAACGTCTTTGTTTTCTGAATAACTTGAAGTGTTAGGAGTTCTTAAAATTAAAAGCGATGTTTGTACTCGTGTTTTAATTTTATTTGACAATGGGTAATTGATCAAAGTTGTAGTGTTAAGTATTTTATCTTCCCTTCTCTGAAGCTAGGTAGAATGCGTCTCACTTACTTCTTTATTAACCCAAAGAAAAAGATTTTTGAGCTGCTTTGAGCTATGCGTCATAAAATGGATAGGCTCCTTATTAGCTTGTTATTCTATGGAACCAAAAACCTATAGGTATCATCATTTGACCATGTTGGATTGACGGTGAGTTCGTTACATTTGAAAATTGGTTTTATGAAAGAATTTTTCCGTTGGCTCTCATTTTTGGGTGGTATTTCTAATTCTATTGAAGTTGTGAAGTGTATAGGTCCTATGTGGTGTATCCTTCTAGTTTTCAATTAGACGATAGTAAAGAATTGTTCCACACTCTTGATGTTGCACACTTGAACACTTTGATTTCCTTCTCGTAGTATGACCGCTTGGTGTTAAGTGTTTGGAGTCCGTTTCTCTTTGCCTTTGTAATCTATTCGAGTCTAGTTACTCCTCTTTTCACATGTTTAAATAAATGTAAATGTTTAGTGTTTGATTGATGGAATTATGTTTCATTGAAATTTAGGAAATATGGTGTGGAGGTGACTAGAATAAATGCATGCTTAAACTAATTGTGAACTCTAATTGTCTACAAATCGATTTTATTGTCGATTTTGGTTGTTACTTCCCTAATTGTGTTACGTGGTTTTGTAAGTTGAAAATGAACTGAGTTATGAGATTGTTTGTGAACCCCTAATAAACAAATTTTACGATTGGATACAATATTGGTATCAAACTTATTTTTGATAAACGAATTCCTATTAGATTATTTCGTGATTGTGCCAATTGTGTTGTGTGGTTTAATGAGCTAAATATGGAATGCATGTTAAGGATAGAATGCATGTTGGTATCATTGTAGATATTGTTCTTACACATTTGCTTTTATGGAACTCCCAAGTTAATGGCGTTAATTGAGTACCCTATGTGACATCTTTGGTATGATCTTCATGTGTGATTAAATATTATTATTTTTGTAGAGATCGTTTAAATTGAATTGTTTTGGTGTGTTTGTCGTGTCTCAAACTTGAATTATGAATATAAAATAATGTCGTTGCCTTGAGGAATGAGTAAAAGAGCCAACAAGTAGGGTAACATTTTGTGTGCAGAAATATTGTATGCCACATTAAAAGGGAATGCAATGGGATTAGAGTTAGTAATTAACCTTATGTTAATATTTTGATGCTTTACTATTTGAATAAGAAATAATTACTATTGACGAATTTAAGAGTATAAAGAATTATTTGGATTCGAATAACTAAATGTCTTGGAGTAAACCATGTGTGTGTCCTTGTCACTATCTTCTTTATAATATGTGATGTATGACTATGCTTTGGTATCATTGTGATGAGCTACCTAGCCTCGTGACAAGTGAGAATGGTGCGCATTTGATGTTTTGACCGCACTATGATTGTGGTTGGGATATGTGGTTGTGTGTGTTGTGTTCTCGGTGTCCTTGTCGATCTTCGACGGGACCTTGTGGTGAATCTTACTACGTAGTTGAATAGGTTAGATGTAATCTCGGGTATGAATCTGGTTAGAGCATAACCATGTCCATGATTAATTGTCGTAGTAAGTCGGTGGGTTTTGGAGGTGACGAGTCCGGTTATTATTTCGGAGTTACCGTGAATAAGTAGGAGAGGACGGCCGCCCAATCACTTACCGCCAGAATCGAGGAAATAATGATCAACAATGTGGATAGTGCTAGTTGTCTAGGTGGTTGTAGTTTGTGAGTGGGAGGGTGTTTAGTCTCACGCCAAGTATGCGATAGATTTTTGGAGGAGGACGGTTAGAGATGAAGAAGAGATTTGGTAGTGTTTGGGGTTTGACTAGATTTTCGAGGCGAAAATGTTCTAAGTGGGGAGAGTTGTAACGCCCCAAAATAATTAAGTAGTTATTAAATTAAATTACTTAGGTGTTTCATGGAGTAGTTATAATAAAACAATAGGATGGTGTTTTAATTAAAGCAGAAAAAGGAGAAGTATCAATAATTCCGGTGGTAAGTATCGACCAAGAGCCCAAGCCCAATGACTTAGGCTCCTGGGGTTGGTGCAATTCGCACCAATTGAGAAAAGAAAGAAAGAAAACGAAAGAAGGGAGAAAGGAGAAGGGAAATCGGCGCTAGGGGAGAAGAGGAAGGAGAGAGAGAACCGTGAACCAAGCCCTAGGTGTGATCGTGAGAAGGAGAGGAGAAGTGTTGAATTGCGTGGATTGTTGGGGTTTTGTAGGTGACTTGTGGAAATCTTCCATTTTCGTGAAAAACCTAAGGTAAGGGGAGTCTCACTCTATAATAGAGGAGATAATGGGTTATATGTATGTTATAGGAAATGTTTTATGTTAATTGGTGATTATATGATGATTTGTTTTCTTGAATTTGATGAATTTGTTGGTAAAATTGATTTAGAGCGTGAGTTAGGGTTTTACAATGTGTGATTTCGTGATTTTGATGCAATTGATGATTTGGGTGTGCAATTGTTTGTTAATTGGTGAAATTGGAGGTGTTAGAATGATTATAATGTGGATTGGTTTGAGAGAATTTGTAGAATTTGGGGATTTTTGATGTTGGGGCGCCATATGGCTAGGAATGGTGCGCCCTGTCATATGTGAGGAGGTTTCGGGAATGTTGAAGTGCAGGCGCCAATTTCCTAGAGAAATGGCGCTGTGTCACCGTAGCGATGGATTGGGTAAGTGAGTTCTTCGCTGGCGCGAGAATGTGGGTATTTTGGAGCCCGGGAGTGAAACTTGCATTCTGGGCACATTTTCTCGTGCCAAATTTTGTATTCACCTGCCAACTTTCAATTTTAAGTGTTTTGGCTCGAGTGGTTTTTAGTTGCAGGTGTTATTTTGAAAATGTCCCGGTGGGGCTTGTTTTGTGTGTGTTTTGGGGCCCGGGAGTGAACTTGTATTTCTGAACATATTTCCTCGTACAAATTTTGTATTCACCTGCCAACTTTCATTTTTAAGTGTTTTGGCTCGAATGGTTTTCTGATTGCAAGTGTATTTTTGAAAATGTCCCGGTAGAGGGCCTCGTTTTGGGTGTGTTTTGGAGCCCGGTGAGTGAAACTTGTATTTCTAAACATATTTTCTCGTGCCAACTTTTGTATTCACTGCCAACTTTCAATTTTAAGTGTTTTGGCTCGAATGGTTTTCTGATTGCAAGTGTATTTTTGAAAATGTCCCGGTAGGGCTCGTTTTGGGTGTGTTTTGGAGCCCGGTGAGTGAAACTTACTTTTCTAGGCATATTTCCCTGTGCCAAATTTTGTGTTTACCTGCCCAAATTCATTTTTAAACATTTTGGCTCGGGTGGTTTTTGGTTTGAAAGTGTTGGGTGAGCTGGTCAATGTGGGGCGCCAACCTGTCTTCCGCCTCTGTGTCTTGTTTTTTGTGTCCAAAGCGTGGTGCGAGTTTGTGTCTAGGTCTGTGTTGCCCGAGGGGCGCAGATTGCTAGGAAAGTGGCGCCCGGTGTGGTGTGTTGCCTGGGGCGCCAAAATCTTTGAGTTTCGCGCGCTAGTCTTTGTGTTGCACCGCGGCGCGAGAATGTGGGAAAAATGGCGCTGTGTCTTTGCCAAGTGTCTAAGAGGGTCTTGTTTTGGTCCCTAGGTGACAGTTTGGTCCCTAGATGATTGTTTTGGTCCTAAGTGGTGGTTTAGGTCCCTGAGTAAGGTTGAGTGCCTAGAGGAGAATAGTCAGGTGGGACATAATGGTGTTGAGGGTTTATAAAGAGGTGATTGAGCATGCCATGGGGGCATGGGCGGTGGGCCAAGCCGGAGGGCTATAAAATGAGATTGACACCGAGGTAAGAGTAATGGGTGTATTGAATTGTTTGAAATGATGTTTGTGATGTACATGGAGTCTCATGCATACATTGGTCATGATCGTAGAGTTTATAATATGATGTGTGAAGCTTCGAGGCGCCGGGGCCTTATAAAATGATAGTGGCTTCGAGGGGCGCCGGGGGCCTTATAAGTGATTGTGAAGCTTCGAGGCGGCGGTGGGCCAATGGTACCACATGCATACCAACATTGCATACATTCCCATTAGTGCATGAATGTTGTTGGTGGTGTTTGGCGTGTTTGAGTGTCTTTGTAAACTATGCTTATATATTGCTTATTATCACTTTTATTATATAGTTCGAGACTCACCCTTTTCGTTGTTATTTACCACAGTAGTCGGGAGTGAGGGCTTTCTACCTTCACTACTCCCGAGTCGATGCCCGCTCGATCACGTAGCACCTAGGGGCGTGGGGTTTAGATCGTTGTTGCTTGTTTTGCTCCTTGTTGAGCCTTATGTATTTGTTTTGATATGCATTTGGATTATCTTTGTTGAGATAATGATTACTTTCATTGCAATATGTGAAACTATATTTCTATGAGTTGATCATGGTGTTACGTATTCGGATTTTGTTTATGATAAAGAGTTGTGGACGCTCCATTTCATTGAGTATTAAATTACGTTATACTATTAGTGTCTTTGAATGACTATGGCTAAAGCGTGGTTCGCCACTAAGGCTAGATTTTCTTTCGCTGGTGTATTTACAAGGGCATCACTGAGAGCCTTGCAAAGGAGGGCCAATGCACATTGCAAGTAGTATCGATTACCCGAGTAATCCCATAGTCACCAAAGTGCACTATTTTATAACACACTAAGCTAAAAGATGACCGAGAAAAGATTTTTGTATACTCTGATTTTTGATTTAAATTGCCGGGTAGAAATGGGGTGTTACAGTTCAATTGGTAGTGGGAATGCGAGGGAAATGTACATGAAGTCACGAGAGTTGATTCCCACGGAAGGCAAAAACTCTACATGGGGTAGAGAGTTCTTTGAGTAATATAGCATTGTGGGGTGGTGGACCCAGTCATTACAATAAAAGCGCCTTTTATTAGCGACCGGGTCCACCACCCCGCTATTACTCAAAAGAACTCCTCTACCCCATGTAGAGTTTTTGCCTTCCGTGGATAAAAAGGCGCCTTTTTATTGTAACGCCCCGGGCCCACTCTCATGGCCCGTGCGCTACCTCACAAGAACTTCTCTACCCCCGTAGAGTTTTTGCCTTCCGTGGGAATCGAACCTCGTACCTCTTGTACATTTCCGTGGGTCCACCACCCCAGCGCAGCGCTATTACTCAAAGAACTCCTCTACCCCATGTAGAGTTTTTGCCTTCCGTGGGAATCGAACCTCGTACCTCTTGTACATTTCCCTCGCATTCCCACTACCAATTGAGCCTGGGGTGGTGGAACTTTGTATTTGAGCCCCATGTACAAGGTTTTTATTGTATGTGACACAGGTCCACCACCCGGCGCTATTACTCAAAGAACTCCTCACCCCCGTGTAGAGTTTTTGCCTTCAGTGGGAATCGAACCTGCGTACCTCATGTACATTTCCTCGCATTCCCACTCACCAATTGAACCGCAAGCTGACTCGATTAAAGTGGGAATGCGAGGGAAATGTACATGAGGTACGAGGTTCGATTCCCACTGAAGGCAAAAACTCTACATGGGTAGAGGAGTTCTTTGAGTAATAGCGCTGGGTGGTGGACCCAGCTGTTACAATAAAAGGCGCCTTTATTATAACGACTGGGTCCACCCGGCGCTATTACTCAAAGAACTCCTCTACCCCATGTAGAGTTTTTGCCTTAGTGGGAATCGAACCTCGTACCTCATGTACATTTCCCTCGCATTCCCACTACCAATTGAGCTACTAGCTCAATTGGTAGTGTGAATGCGAGGAAATGTACATGAGGTACGAGGTTCGATTCCCACGGAAGGCAAAAACTCTACATGGGGTAGAGGAGTTCTTTGAGTAATAGCGCTGGGGTGGTGGACCCAGGCTGTTACATTTTACACCAAGAGCACAAATCCTATCCCAAGCAAACAAACAAACTAATCTACCATCACGATTTCCACCCTAAAGGAAATCCCTCCGAATCTTAAACATCTCAGCTAACACTACTTTAGGAGCCTTGAAAAAAGAGAAAAAAAATACAACAGGGTGCTACTGAACACAAAATTGATGAGGATGACTATACCTCCGAATGACCATACCTTCAATTCCAGGTTGATAGGCTTTTGCGCATCATCTCCATTATAGGGAACAAACTACTTCTCCTTCTTGGGTTATTTCCAATTAGAATACCCAAGAATTTGAAGGGAAGAGAACAAGTACTACACACAATAAATTGGAATCTGACTCCAAGAAGTCTTCACTAAGATTAATACCCGTCAGTTTGCTCTTATGAAAATTCACCTTCTTCAAAACCTCTGAATATAGATTTAATGCACCACAAATTCTTCTATGATCCTTTATCCAGTAAAATGGTGTCAAGAGCAAATTATAAAATAGAAAATTTCAAGGCATCATAAACTTAAAATCCTGAAAAGCTTCCAGCATCTATTGCTTTGTGGGTCATACCCGCCAATCCTACTGCAAAGACATACATTAAACATGAGATGAAATCACTAAACCAATGCATAGATTCAATATAGAATAACTCAAGATTAGTTTACATTCGTAGATGAGAGAATGACTACATCTAATCTAATAATATTAATAAAAGAGGTTTAGCTATCCATTTCTATGCAAGGTTTACAAAGATACAAGAAGGAATTGAAGAACAACCTAGTTACCACTTTTCCAAGCTTCCATAGAGCTAATCTTCACTTCTTTTGAGCCTTGGTTTGTACCCTTGTGTTTTTCTCTTTTCAAGCTATTCAAATTGCCATGAAAAACTGAAGCATGCCCTGTAAAATTAGAGTCGACATTCTTTGATATGTTTCAAGCTACAAAAAGAGATTAATGTACAAAACTCACAATCACATATAAACCTACTTGATTTAAAATTAAATCAAACTAACACTTTTTTCAGTGTTAGATAATAACAAATTCATTTCAATAAATGTCATTCTTGTCAAATGAAGTTAAACTTGAATTAGCTTATAAATATAAAATTACATAAATGGACATTTATAATTAATACTTAAAAATGAGAGAGAATATTCATTTAATAAAAAATAAATGAGAAATTTAATTAAACTAATACTGATAATTTTTTGTTCTCGTTTCATTGATGTTACATCTGAGACTACGAACCACGTCGATAGACGTGCCTAGGAATAGAATGTCATTTGTGTGCACCAAATCTAGTTTATATGCTTAAAGTTCTAAAATCGGAAATCGTTAAGAAAATTATAACATTTCTTGTGACACCCGTGGCTGATGAGGGCGGGGAATGATCGTTGGTGACCAAAGAGTTGGCATGACAAAGAGTGGCTCTTGGCACCTTCTAGGCGAAGGTGCAAGTGAATGAACTGAATACGCACCAGAATGAGAGGGATCCTGAGACTGTAGATTTGAAGGAAGACTTAAAAGAATTGATTTGGAGTACCTATACCAACCTAATGCATCTTCTTTTCGGGAGCCCTTCATATAAGAACTTCATAGTTAAGCGAGCTTGATTTGGAGTAGTAGTGGGATGAGTGACTTTCTGGGAAGTTTCCCAGAAAACATGCAAGTGAGGACAACACATGCTGAAAAGACTCGTGTTTGTTTTTTGGGCCAGCCAACAATCCTAAAAAGTAGTTTGGGGTATTACATTTCTTATGGATAAAGGTATGGTTATTGCCAAGGAACCAAGATATAGCAAGAATAGCTAGGTAACTCAAGTGATAATACCTTGCGAATTCAACTCAATCTTAAGGATATTAGAGGCATGCATTGACCAATAGAGTGAAACTGAATCTAATTGTTTTCTCATAATTTGATCTAGCATTTATCAAGTGTCACATTGTTGAGATATCCAAACAACATTATAGAACCTGTTGCAAGAATTTACCAATGGGAAATTGGAGTTTACATGTAATGCAATTTTTCACTACTAGTTTGTTGATTTATTTATTTCGTAGATACAACCATATGAAGGATTTTTGCTTGAACATTGTAAATTCTCATGAAGCAATATATAGACTTTTTTGGAACAAAAAATTTTAGGGTGGGGGGATGGTCAAAAAGGAAAAGAAATGAAAGTTCACGTGGCCTTGCAAGTAGTCTTCTAATATTGAATATAGTCATGATTTTTGGCAAGAATGGGGATGAAAGAAAGCTTCTGATTGTAGTGTAAGAATAACAACATTCTTATTGTATCAGCATCTTATCTTAGACACCTAGTTGTAATGGTCACAGACTTTAACGTATTAGATTCCATTAAGAATTTCAACTTTGCATCACAAAAACTTAAAAACAGAGGTCATAGCAAAACATGGGTAATATAGAATAGAATGAGGCTTCCCTATCAAAAAAAAAAAAGAATAGAATGTGGCTACACTCGATATCTGCTGTGTTGGTAATATTCTCGTCCTAACTCAATGCCATTTTGTCCAATGTTTCGTCCAGGTTCATTTCTTTGTAAATTATTTTGCATCATTGTATCCACCTTTTCATTCACAAGAGCACTTGTATCTTGACAATATTTTTTATTTCAGTAATTATTTTTTTAAATATTGTTTTTCGTTCCTATCTTGGCTGAGGCTCAGTTGGCAAGGAGTTGGCTCATTCCCAACAAGGGCGTGGGTTCAACTCCCGCTGTCAGCGTGAGGACCTCTTTGGTGGATGATTTGTAAGTACCTCTGTAAGCGCTCAAATAGCCGTCATGCCTGCCCTGACCCCGACGAGCCCCCGGAGCCCAACTCACCTAAACATTTATGTACCAAAAAAATTGTACTATAGTACCGTACCTGCTAATTCATTAACAACACAGACACAATACCTTAGTACAGAACGATGCTCGATCAATTGTGTTTTTTTCTTCCAGAAAACGAAGGTGGCGGTGGTGGTGGTGGTTAGAGAGAGGTTGTTGTGGTGGTGGTTAGAGATACATGGTAGTGGTGGTGGTGGTTAGAGAGAGGTGGTGGTGGTGGTTAGAGGGAAGTGGTGGTGAAAGAGAAGAGAGGGGAGAAGGATGTGGTTAGAGGGAGGTGGTGATGGTGGTGGTGAGAGATAAGAAGGTGGTAGTTGTGGTGGTTGTGGTACGGAGGAGAAGGTGGTGGTGGTTGTGGTGAGAGGGATTGGGAAGATGAAAGAGGGGGTGAGAGAAGCGGTTTGGTGTGAGGGATATTTTGGAGATTTTTTTTTAAATTATGCGTGTTTGTGAGTAAGAGGGGGAGTGTAATAAGAATGGGCCGAAAAAAAATTGAGTGACAACTGAGTGTAATAAGGAGTGTTTGTGTTCATCTTGCACTTACATTAGACCATTCTCAAGAGCTCTCATTCTCTTGAAGAGAACGTCTTTGGGTGGTCAAACCTAAGCCTGAGATATCTTGGGTATGCAGGAGTTTACTACAATATAGGAGAGAGTTATTGAAGAGTAAAGGTAGGGCTATTGGAAGTGGTTGAAATTTTAATATATCAAATGATTGTTGGCTAGCCACTGTGAGTATGACTATTGTGAAATATTCATAAAGTGCAAGAGCTTATTGATCCATCTACTCACTCTTGGAATATTGATATGTTGAGACAGTCTCTTGAAGCTAGGTATGCTACTAATGCTTTAAAACCCCTATTCGGTGGACAACCTCGGATGATCTACTCTTTTGGCCTTTATCAAAGGATGGTAATTATTCTACATTGTCGAGGATACTTGATCTTCTAGAAGAGATTGTCACAACTAGTCTCAATCCACGATCTTAATATTGCCAATCTCGCTAGTTGGAAGAGTATATGGGGGCTACGGTTGCCCAGAGAGAATCAAGCATTTTGCTTGGAAAATTAAACACAATGTTATTGCTACTAAGCTCAACTTGTCAAACAAGAAAATCTCAAGAGACATAATTTGCCCGTTTGTAAAATGGTTGAGGAACCAATTAAACATTTATTTCTACTCGCCCATGGACTACTCCCTTGTGGCATGGCCTCAACATTTGCCCATTTCCCACTGTGATCCAATTCTACCAATATATGCATCCGGTTGGATTGCTTAATGGAGGAGAAACTCAATCTACTTTTGGCATGCATGTGTCTCTATCCACGACTTTGTTTGCACTATGGTACATCCGGGAAAGCTCGGACTCTAAAGATCTTTGAAAGACTTAAACCCCAACCCCAGAGGCTCTTTTTCTCTATCAAAGCAACAGTTATAAAGTTCACGAATTGCAGGAATGTGGATACTCCACGCCCCTACCACATCTATGGGAGATGTGTATGCTTCTAACTGGAAACCCCTGTAATAACTTCATAAAAATTAACTCTGATGCTCAATTTGATGTGAGCACAAATCGAGGATTTAGTGGAGTAGTGTTTTGTGATACTAAGGGGAAACTAATTTCGGGGATTACCTTACAGATCTATGCTACATCCGCCTTCGTTGCTTAAGCTTTAGCTCTGAGAGAGGCGATTTCCCTTATTGTGATGTTGAAATTTCCCCCTGTTGTCGTTGAATTTGATTCCAAAGACCTCGTCAAAGTTTGTAAAGGGACCATCAGTAGGAAGGGAATAGATCATATTTTGATGGACATCCAAGTTATGAAGGGAAATTTTACTTGGTTGGGGTTTCTTTGGACGCACCGACCAGGGAATGTCGTCGCTGATTTCGTTGCAAAACTTGTTGCTGCTCACTCTCTTCCACCTAATTGGGTGTTGTTCCCTCCTAGATCTCTTGTTGTGTTAACCAAATCTGAAAAAAAAATCATGTAGTGGTTCACAATGGTTGGGGGAGATTGATTGTGTTTTCGAATTAGGGTGTGGTTTTTGGGTGCTCGCTACGAAGTGTGATTTGGGTAATTGTTGTTATGGCTTTTCTGTGTTGTATTAATGTTTAGTTGTGGTTTGGGCTCAGGTCTTGTTGTAACTGTGGGTTGGGCTGTCTACTGTGTCTGTGTAATGTTGTGGGTGGTGTTTTTTTCGCTTTTCTTATCTTTGCTGTGGGATGGTGTGTTGTGGCCCATTCCCTATATTGGTTTTGTGGCTTTGCCCAATTACTTCAATGAAAATCAAATCAGTTGATAAAAAAAATACTGAAAAGTGACTACTCTCTCCTAGGGATGTAGGTCAAATTGACCACCTCATTAACAAGGTTCAAAGGATACTAACTCAAAAAAAAAACAATATAATACACCAAATAACCATTCATAAAAAAAACATGTAATTAACCCATATTAGACCAACGAAACATTAGTTTGGAATTTTGATAGATTTAACGGCTCTACAACTTGCGACACCATAGTCTTTTTGTAGAGGATCTGGATTCATGAAACATAGGCCAATTGCTAGATAAAAACACAACTACAAACACACTTCCAAAAGTAACTACTCCTAAACAAAAAACAAAACGTAGAATGATAGTTGTTGGACATGGTGGGAAAAATGACTCAAAGGTCAAACAAGTTTCTCTAATAGATAGGCACCACACATTTTATCACCATATTCCATTTCCTTTGAATGCCACTGCCACCACAAATAAAGCTTTTAGTAATCTTATTCATAGTGTCACAAACCTTTTCGGAAAGATTATGAAGTCGAATGGTGTAAATAGCTAGGCATAACAGTAGTAACAAATTTGGTCAAGCAAGGTCTCCCAATTTTGTTTAGGAGGTTGCATTTCCAATGTGCTAGATGCCTGTGCATCTTCTCAAGGATATGAGTATAAGTTTGTTTAGTAACCCTGCCTTGAATCAGAGGAAAACCAAAA
Source organism: Oxytropis ochrocephala (assembly GCA_020916435.1). Lineage (NCBI taxonomy): Eukaryota > Viridiplantae > Streptophyta > Magnoliopsida > Fabales > Fabaceae > Oxytropis > Oxytropis ochrocephala. The sequence continues at coordinate 50,151,442 of CM037095.1, forward strand.
TAATAACCGAAGTTAGCAACAAACCGGATAGAGAATATGTTTGTCAGTTGTCTTTTAAATTTATTTGACACTCTCTTTGAGCACATAGCTTTGGACTTTATCAAGTTCACTATAAACCCTAAAGTCGAGCAAAAATCATAAAGAGTTTCCATCACCATCTTAATTTGTTGAAGAGTAGACTCACAGAAGAGCAACACATAGTCAAGAAACAAAAGAGGTGTCAAGCTCAGTCCATTTTTGGAAACATGAACCAGTTTCTAAGCCCCCAAATCAACCTTTGTCTGGATAGACAAGGAAAACTTCTCCATACACATATTCAACATTTAAACCAGCCATATACCAAATCAATTTCCACATAAATAGTTCATCACCTAATATTTCAAGTAACCAACACATCATTGAATGTCAATATAGCAAGAACTGATAATGAAATTCAATGTCACTAACTCATTACTACGAAGCACTTAAACCCTAAGGGTACTAGAGAAAACGGGTAGAAGAAGAACTCAATATAAGAGTGCTATTCAAAGGAGAGGTGGTTAATGTTAAATCTATTGTTAATGTTGTAGTTATCAAAATCGGGATTCTACTCTAGATCGGAGGGGGGGTAGCAAAATCGGAAATCGTAAAATCGTAAGTAAAATCGTAAGTAAAATCGGAAGATTCTACTAAAAAAAAAGAGTGTATGAATTTGTAGAATCGGGGAGGGGTTAACAAAATCGTAAATCGTAAAATCGTAAGTAAAATTGTAAGATTTTAATAAAATGCATACATTACTATTAACTAATATAATGCATAAATTCATAAGTCTTGATCAAAATTAAACAACTAACAAGCAAATCCACCAAAGTCTTAAAAGATAAACCAACAACCAAGGAAAATACTCGGTCTTAAAACATAAACCAACAAAGAACCAAGGAAACTACTCAAAGTCTTAGAACATAAAGCAACAACCAAATCATAAAGCCTAAATCAAATCATTCAACGTGATATTAGGCATATCACCCATAATATCTTCATCTTCATCTTCATTAATAGCATCATATTCCCCATAATCATCCCCTCATAATCATCTCTCACATAATCATCTACATTATGACTTTCATCATCACATCCATCACGACCTTCATCATAACTGTCATACCCCAATTTTGTCCGGCTTAAGTCAAAACCCTAATTTTCCCCAAAAAAAAGAATAACCAGAGGAGTACAGAGCATCATGCATTGCATTTAGGTTTCTAAAAGTCATTTCAAAGCTTCTAAAATCGTTTTTAGAGTGAGAATGCACTTTTTAGGCAAATTTGGACTTTTTAGGGTAAAGGGCATTTTGGTCATTTTTCACAACAGGATGATTTTTCTCGTTAAAAATATGCATCCACAAAAAGTACATTTTATTCCATCCAAAATAATTTTTGCACAATTTTTGGAGAGAAATTCCTAGTTCAAAGTAATTAAACATGCATTTTTCCTATTTTTAGTGCATAAAAAATGCCAAAAGACCATTAAAAATCCCCCAATTAATTAAGTGACAATTTTGATTGTCTAGAGCAATTAGGGAGGCTATTTCATGGTGTCCAAAAATATGTAACATGTTTCAATAGGTGCATTTTCATTTTTACATGCCCAAAAGATTCAAAATTCAAAAAATAAAAGGAGGAAGTGTCCTCAATAAGACAAAAGACCAAAAATGAGCATTTTTTTATTTTTCTCTCCCACATTCAGCTGCTCATGCGCAGCTCTCTCTCCCTCTCTCTCTCTCAAGAAGCTTCTACACACTTACTTTTCTTACTCACCAAGATTTGATTTGATCCTATCCTCACTTTTGCCCATTTTGGTAAATTATTCCACACACTTACACTAACCTCTCCACCAACAAATGTCATCTTTCCCTTTTGATAACATTCCCTCACCATAATACCCTTAACCCTATCTTGCAAGAGTCACCATTCCCAAATTAGATTTTTTTGTTCACAAATTTTCCTTTTTTTCTTTCTTTTATGCGCCACCTCCACTCATCTCTCTCACACACTTGTGTTTTCTAAATACCCTTGATCCATGTGACCAACAATCCTAACCATCCATTCAAAATTAAAATCCAATCCTAGAGCCCAATCAAAGCAAAAGGACCTAAATACCCTAAAGCCTCAAAAATTCCTATAAATAGCTCACACATTCACTCTTCACAAAAATCTTTGGCTATCACTCTCACCTTCAAGAAAAAAACCAAGCATCATACCTCTCCTTCTCCCCCTCTAGGCCGAAACCCTCTCCTTCTTCCCCCTCCTCCATTACTTCACCTTCATCCACCAAAACACCTTTAATCCACCTCTCACACCCTTAACCTTCCTTTCTCACTCAAGGAGTTCATCACACCATCTTCATCTTCTTCCTTTTCTTGCAAGGCCGAAGCTCTCTTTCATTTTCCTCTCCTCCATTTCTTCAATTTTCTCTTCCATCTTAGAGAAAAGGTAAAATCCATAACCCCTTTCGCATAGCATCAATTTTTTTACAATGTAGTTTTGTTGTGGTTGAGGGGTGAGATTTGTTGTCTCACCCTAAAATAAGTGGATTAGTGTTGTTTTCATGTTAATTTTTTGAGTTTTCTTGTTAAATAAAATGGAGCAAGGTTTCGCATATACATGATCAAAATGTCTTCAAAATTGGTTTTGTTGTTTCTTTGTTTAAATCTTGTTGTTGGTATTTTTTCTTTAGTAAGTTGTTGAGGATTTGGCTCTATGATTCCTACTAGTGCCAAGTGCACTTTGATCTTAGTAGTGAAGAGAGCTAAAAATGACTCTTATTTAATATATTAGTTTATGTACTCATTAGTTCTTGTGTTTTAATTTACCTATTGTCTAGTTGTTGATGATCTTGCAAAGTGATTCCCACTAAGTACCTAGTGCTTTTGATTTAAAGTGGTGAAGATTGCAAGAAAGGATTCAATCTATTTCATAGTTTATATGTTTATGTGTTCTTGTGGTCTAGCTATATTGTTGTCTAGTTGTTGATGATCTTGCAAAGTGATTCCCACTAAGTACCTAGTGCTTTTGATTTAAAGTGGTGAAGATTGCAAGAAAGGATTCAATCTATTTCATAGTTTATATGTTTATGTGTTCTTATGGTCTAGCTATATTGTTGTTATTTGTTGATGATCTTGCAAAGTGATTCTCACTACATGCTTAGTGCATTTTATTCAAGTGGTGAAGATTGCAAGAAGGGATTCAACCTTGTATAAATTGTCATTCCATTCTCTACTTTATCTCTTAAATAGTTCTTGTGAATTAATCCTAGTTTTGCTTAATGTTCAAAGTTTTTTTGCATACTTGGTTTTGGCCATGGGCCCATCTCATTGAATAAAATTCTCTATTGCATGTTCTATAGTGTTGGGGTTTTGATTTTTGGTTTTGGTCCCTCATGTGTGTTCTTGGGATTAGGGTTTTAGGTTTTGAGGTTTAAGTTACTAGTTTGTTTTCTTGAACTTTTAGGTTGAATAAACATGCCTTGCTAGATGCCTATTAGGCAATTTCATATGTTAGCTTAGATTTATGCCTCATGATGTCCTTGTGTGTTGGTATGGAACTTAGTTTGTCTCTCTTTTGCCATCATGTTTTTTTACTAAAAATGCAAAACATTTTCTATTTTTATCATGTTCATCAACTCTTATTTTGTGCCTCCCCACTAAACATTTTGTCTCATTCAATTCCCCACACTTTGCATTCCATCATTTAGGCCTACATGTTCATGTATTCATTTATGTCCATATCTCTTGCATTTTTATACTCTCTAAATGCTCATGCATATATTAATATCATGTCTTGCATCTCATAAATTAAATGCTCATGCATATATTAATATCATGTTTCGCATTTCATAAATTAAATACTCATGCATTCAATAATGTTGTGCTTTGCATTCCATAATTGCATACTCTTGCACTCATATGCTTGCATCACTGCGCATCCAATTGTTCATAGCAACTTGTGAATACTCTTATGATTGCCTCGCTTGTGTTCCAATGGTTGTTTTGGTTTTGACTTGAAAAAGGATTTGAAATGTTACATTTCTTTTCAAGCTTGAAATCCCATGTTTTTTTCTCAAATAAACTTAAGGCATTTTCCTAAATAAATCATTAACCATCACTCGAAGCCGTTGCTTGTTTGATCGTTAATGAGGAGTTATTAGTGATAGTCACTCGAAGCCTTTGCTTGTTTGACTATCATGAAAGCTCCCACACATTAAATAAACAACAACAAAAAACAACTAATTCAAACTTCCAAAATAACACGAGCTATTAGCTCACCACCTTTTTCAAAACTATTTTCAAAAGAATAATACGACATTGTCGCTTGTAATCACTCGAAGCCATTGCTTGTTTGATTGCCGCCCAACTCTCTTTTCTTTCGAGTTAATACCGAATGCCACTCGAAGCCTTTGCTTGTTTGGTGTTCGCGAACACTCGAGTCTTATTTCAAAAACTCTAAAAGCACTTTCAAAAAATCATAAAGCCGTTTTCACACGCAAAAACTGAGAACTACGTTGCTTTGATCCCTCAGCCAGTGAGGGTACGTAGGACCGGGTTCATGTCCCGTCAAGCACATCTTTAAAACACCCATAAAAAACGAGAACTACGTTGCTTTGATCCCTCAGCCGGTGAGGGTACGTAGGACCGGGTTCTTGTCCCGTCAAGCACGCTTTTCAAAAATCTTTGTCTTGTTCCGCTTTTCAAAGATATCAAAAACATCCCTTTTTCCCGTTTTCAATAAAGAGATTTCTCAAAAAGAAAAGAGAATAAATAGAACAATGTATTTCAAATCAAACATTTCAAAACCACATCAAATTAATGGTTCCCTTTCGGTAGAAAGGGCGCGTGGGGTGCTAATACCTTCCCATGCGCAACCGACCCCCGAACCTACATCTCTAAGTTTTCGAAAGACCACCCGCTTTCAAAAAGGTTTTTTTCAATGTTTTCCTAAAATAAAATATTGGTGGCGGCTCTACTGAAAAGTCCCAAACCGGATTTTTCGTATGCAACAATTTGGCGACTCTCTTTGGGACTTTCTTTCTTTATTTATTTAAAGAGAGATGAGGTCAGGCCTAATTAATTTGATGTGGTTCAAATTGTTTGATTTGAAAAAATTATGTTCTATCTCTTCCTTCTCTTTCTTTTCTTTTCTCTTCCCTTGTATGCCTATGGTTGTGCTTATGCATGCATTCCTCAATTCCCATGATCCTCTTCTTCGCTCCTTTTCTTGAGGTAAAACATGCATTCCCCATTCTATTATGTCCCTTCTTCTTAGCTCCCTTTCTTGAGGTAAGCAATGCGTGTAATTACTTGTGGACTTATCGAATGGTTTGTATATTAAACTGTTGTGTGCATGTTGAACCCTAGGATAGACGATTGTTTATCCGGGATCATTGCAGTTTCCTTGCAGTGGGGTGGGTAGATTTTAGGAAGTATGTCCTCGATCACACACTTTCACACCTTATGATTTATGTTCTATGAGTGGGCTCCTATACCCGGATCCAACAAAACACTTAGGAGAGTGGAGGCGATTAGTGATTTGTCATTCAAGACCTTTGTCATCGATACTCACGAAAGTCTCCACCGAGTACGCTTTCTCATGACGCCCCACACTTGGTAGCATTCTACATTTGTGGGTACCGGCATGAGGATTCTATAGCTCCGGTAGCCATTGTGAGGGTGTGAATTAGAACTACATGGGAGGAACCTTTGAAGTTGACCTAGAACTTAAGATTCCCACCTTTGTAGGACACGAGGGCATACGAATTGTGTGTTGCATGGTAATTTAGGGCATGTCTTCCTCAAAAGGGAGCTTTTTCAAAAAAAAAAAAAAAACTTTCCAAGAAAATACAAAATATTTTCTTTCTTTCAAATAAACCGCTCCTGAATTTTTGAACCTCCATCCTTATGCATTGTTTTCATCATCTCTACATGCATCATTCATATCATAATTGCATCATGCCGCACTCATTAAAACTAAATGTTGTAAATATCTGCATTCATACTGCATCTCATTTGCATTTGCTTGCCGGAAACCCTTGAGTAACGTACCGTCTTGTCATAGGTGTATCAGAATGGAATTGAATAGCAGGACTTCGCTCATTTCTCGCTTCCCAGTTATGAAGAGGGTTGAGATCGGTAGTCTGAGGCAGTGTGCAGCCCTTATGGGCCCGATTGATAGAGAGTCCTTTGATCAGGCATACGGGAATGTTCGTAGATTGCTGCAGTTGAATGTTCAAGAGGACGCTCTTATAGCTTTGAGCCAATTCTATGACTCTGATGTGAGGTGTTTCTTCTTCAAGAATTTTCAGTTGTCGCCTACGTTAGAGGAGTATGAGCAGCTTCTGGGGTTCGTTAGATCACATGCTAGGCCTTACCAATATCAGGGGCAGATCTATACTGATGAAAAGCTCGCAACGCTGCTCAGGATCAGTGTGGGTGAATTGAGGTTGCAGAAGTTAAAGAGAAATGGTGTAGCCGGGTATCCACAAGAGTACTTCGAGGGCCTATTACAATCTTATGCCGCGGCTAAGAAGTGGGGACCGTTCAAGTTAGTGCTCGCTCTTACCATATTTGGGGTGGTCTCTCTTCCTCAAAATAGAGATATGTTGACGAAGATGCAATCGGTGCATTCTTGGCCTTCAAAGACACTCAGAACCTATCAATCCGGTACCCGCTATTCTTGCTAACACGTACCACGCTCTTACTCGCTACAGCCAGTTCCATAAAAAGAATTTATGTATTTCTTCCCACGTTCTCTACGCCTGGCTTATTACCCATGTGATCCACAACCGAACTGATGTTAGGGAGCTAATTTCTTATGCCCTAAGCTGTGATGTGGAGGTCAGAACTGCTATGGAATGGGTTGAGTTTTTGAAGAATCTCAATGAACTCCAAATCCGGTGGTACGCAGCAGCTTGTTGGGATGACAGACCAGTGGTAGTGTTCAGTTGTGGAAGCTTTCAAAACGTGCCTCTCATGGGGACTCAAGGGTGTATCAACTACAATCCTTCATTGACCTTGAGGCAGCTCGGTTACCCGATGAGGAACTCACCCTCCGAAGGCATGCTGTCCCGTATTTACCTCTATAAGGGGATGCCTAAATGCGGCGACTTGCTTCGAAGAGTTCAACAGTCATGGGAATCCGTAGTGCGAAAAGGTAGTGAAGAGCTGTCAAAGAGAATCAGTGACATCACCTTCAATCAATGGCTCAAGGAGAAGCTTCAAAATGCAAAATCACCAATTCAAGGGATGCGTTCCCTTGAGGAAGAGATACCAGAGCCTTATGTCCCTACCCATGAAGAGCTAAACGAAGTCAAATCCGCGTTAGCAAAGGTAGAAGAGGAAAAGAGGGCACTGCAGGCTAAGTTAGAAGAGATAGCTCTAGAGAAGGAAAAGCTAGAGGAAGAAAACAATGTCAAGATGATCATTTGTGGAAGAAAGCGTTAGACGATTCAAGAAGGAAGAGCAAAGTAAGATAGAAGCCCAGAGGCATCTGAAGGGGGCCAGAGAGGAGCTCCAAAGGTATAAACAGAAAACAAGGAAAGCGCTCGAAGAAGCTCAGGAGTGGAAGACACTAGCCATGGAATCAGGGCAAGAATCGCATTTAGTGGCAGAGTTGAGGGGTCAGTTGAGAAGCCTCAAGCAAGAAAGGGTGGCCATTAATGAAACTCTCAAGGAATACCAGCAGGCTTTGAGCTTCAAAGAGAAATATTTGGTGAATTGAAGAGGACCTTCATTGCCTAGAAGATGCCTCTGCACAGTCCGAGTAGAGAGCCGATTGGGAAAACGCTTCCTAGAGTTGATTGGAAAGATTGAAGATCAAGAGGTCATTAAAGAGCTCAAGGATGAGATACAGCTGTGGAAGAACAAGTTCTCAAAGCTGTCAGAGCTGGCCCGTCAGGCTATGTTGGGAATCCCTAAGAATCTGAGGTTAGCTGAGGCTGAGATGCACTTCTTCAACACCCACTTTGAAGTGTATCGGTTTGTGGAAAACATTGCAGAGCGTTGATCACGTAATTCAAGGAGCATTCTCAAGGTGCAAGTGTAAGCAAGAAGAGGAAGAGAGTTGGGGAGCTTGGAGCTATTTGTATTTGAGTTGCCTATTTGTATTTTTCGATTTAAGGGTTTATTTCGAGCTTTGTATTCAAGAATATTGTACTGTTCTTTTTATGAACATTGTATTGTCTTTTCCCTTTAATGAAAATTGGTGAAGCTTTGAAATCTTGATGAATGAAGTGTGCTATTTCGATTCCTTGTTTACTTCAATTCGTAAATCAAAAAGTTTATGCGCGTATGACAAGGCAAGGTATCCCGCGGTTCCGGCATCAAGCAAACATTGTGCATGCATTCATACATTCATTCATAAATTTATTTTGTTTCTTATGCAATAAATGTCTAAATAAGCGAGAAAAGGCACGCTGGTTCTCCGTCACCGATACTTCACCCGATCGCAAGCCAAGCTAATGGCTCGGCTACGAGTAACATCGGAGGTTGAAATTGAGAGTAACCCGCAAGCAGGAAGACATGGGTGTACAAATTACGAATCCGAGCGGTGGCTCGGAAAACCGCATCTGAAGGATAAGATGGGTACTATGGAGGCCCGTGTCCATGAAATGATGGTAATCTTTGCAAGGTTTGAAGAGTGGGGCAAGTGCTGAAGCCGTCGCCGTAGTGGGTCCAGATGGGGTCACTTCTTTCGTCCCCCCTCCAGTGTCGGTAACTGCTGCAACCACAGTTCCTCCGGGATTTGGGGTCGGTCATCCCGTGTTCGCTCCAGAAATGAATGTGTCAAACCAGTACACTGCACAGAGATATCCTTGGGGTATGCCTGCTGGGTACCTGCCGCAACCGGTTAGACCTACTCCCGTTGGTATAGCCGCACCTAATCAAATCACTGTCACCATACCTGGGGGAACTGCCGGAGGATCTCAGAATCAGGCTCCTATCCCTCATGCCATGCACAATTCCACGCCAGGGTTCACAGCACGACCTCAAAATGTTCCTCAGCCAGGAGGAGGGTATCACTATAGCATGGGAGTCACCCCTGGGGGCACGCGTTTGAGGGGCTCACCAAATGATCCGATCCGAGCACTTGAAGAAAGAGTGAGAGCTATGGAGGTACCGGTGTTAGAGCCAAAGAAGCCCGTGAGCTATGCCTAGTCCCGATTTGGTTCTACCACCAAAATTCAAAGCTCCAGAGGTAGACAAGTACTGGAGGATCGGCTGCCTGCAGAGCCATATTACAATGTTCGTCAGAAAAATGGGTCCCTATGCCAATGATGACAAATTACCGATTTCTTGCTTCGGAAGCAGTTTGGTGGGAGCTCCTCGATTGGTATATGAAGTTGCAATCCTCTGAAATCCATTGTTGGAAGGATTTGTCTCAAGCTTTCATGAGACAAGATAAATACAACATGGACATGGCTCCAGATAGGTCGTGATTGCAAAGACATGAGTAAGTGTGAAAAGGAGACTTTCAAAGAGTATGCTCAAAATGGCGAAGCACACCGCTTGAGTTCAACCTCCTTTGATCGAGAAAGAGATGGTGTACATGTTCCCGGAAACTCGCCAAAGAATCTATTATGACAGGTGATCACAAGTGTCTCAACCAGTTTCTCCGACATGATAGTCTTCGGGAAAGACTTGAACATGGCCTTGAGCGGGAAGATTTTGAATCACCTCGTGTAATGCAGGAGCTCTGGCGGGTCCAACAAACGGAAGAAGTACCAGCCCCATTTTCCTAAAAAGAAAGAGGAGAAACTAATGTCATCTCGTGGGGAAATTCATCTTTTGGTACTCTTCCACCCCAAACTATTCCATTCTCTACTCCAGTGCCATCTCAGCAGGGGCGTTGACGGTCCCAAGACTCAAGGTTATCAGTTCAAGAAGCGGACGGTTTTGATCCAATCCCGATGACATATACCGAAATGTTTAATCACTTGACCTCCAATAACTCGATCAACACTCGACCCATGAAAGTAGTTCACCACCATTTCCCGAGAGGATACAATGCTAATGCCACTGCAGGTTCCACGAAAACGGGTCGGTCATGTTTGTGGAAGATTGTAAAGCCTTTAAGCATGTGGTGCAAGATTTGATAGATCTTTGGTGGATATCGTTTAAAGCAGAACCGCCCAAATACAACAATCAATCCATTAATAAAGTCACCGAGGAACAACTACCAATGCTATAGAAAGTGTTGTTGGCAAGTTGCTGAAAAGAGTACAAGAGATCAAGACTCCTCTAAGTGTCATTTATGCTGAGTTATGCCGGGCCAAGGTTGTTAAAAAAGGGTGTTGCCACGAAGAAGGGTGTGCTGACTCTCTGTGTGGGGGAGGTTGTGAAACTTTCAAGATGATCCTACAAGACCTGATGGATCGGTATGTGGTCCGAGATAGGAACCTACGGTATGGAAGATGAAGTGTGGACCCTATATTCGCATAAGGTGGTAGAGAGGCCAAAAAGTCAAGTGAAATTCTCGCACAGTGCGCTATGAGATCGGTTCAAGCTGGGCCCGAGCCAAGAGCCAATGAAGACACGGTTCCCTCTCTCCCGCAAGGAAGAGATCGATGAAGAGGTAATGATGGTGCCTACAAAAGAAAGATGTTGGGGCACTCTAGGAGAGCCCAATGGAAAGTTTGATTACTTGGTCGGATATGATGCTCCAATGAGCGCCAAATCCGAATAGAAGATATCCGACCCTGGTGGGATGAAGAAGATGATGCAAACACAACCAAGTGGTTGTCCCCATGGCAAAAGAGGGATGTTGGGACACTCTAGGAGAGCCCAGCGGAAAGTTTGATTACTTGGTCGATATGATGCTCCCGAAAGTGCTCTAATCCGAATAGAAGATATCCAAATTTTTGGATGGGGTGAGGTAGATGAGCGATGCGACCAAGTGGTCGTGTCATCATGGATAGTTCGAATGCGGAGAAGTGTGGACACCTGCACTTCGACAATGATAGAGGAATCAGAAAGCCCATTGAGATTCCTTATGATTTCAATCCTAGGTTTGGTGCGAGCAAATGCTCACCAATAGTGATTGAGGTACCATTACCCGTTTCGTTATGAGTCAAATAAAGCGGTTCCTCGGAAGTACACGGCGCAGAATGCTCTCCAAATGCTACCACCGTGACCAACATAGCAGGATCAAGTGGGATCACAAGGGGTGGAAGGGTGTATGCTCCGGAAACCCTCCGGACGGAGGCATCTAGGAGGTCTGAACAGAGAGGCCGCAAAGATAAAGGAAAAGAGCCGCAGGTCGCTCTAAAAAAAATGAGAAAAAGAAGCCAACGAATTCACGAAGTTTGTCAAGCAGCGATTATCGAGTGGTTGATCGGTTGAAACAGGCGCCCTCAAAGATATCCATGCTATCATTGTTGCTCGGTTCGGAAGCACACGAAGCGACCACGATGAAAGTGCTCGGTGAGGCTCACGTTGCGAGAGGACATTTCGGTGAATCATTTGATGGAATTGTCGGGAGTGTGGTGGCAAAGCAAATCATCTAACTTTTGCGATGATGAGTTACCTTCGAGCGGAAAAGAACACAATCAAGCTCTTCATATCTCGATAAAGTGTGGGACTACTATGTGGTTGGCGAGTAATCGATTGACAACGGCTCTTCACTGAACGTAATGCCAAAGTCAACCATGGACAAGTTAGATGTTGATTGTTCCTACATGAAACCAAGTTCGACGCTGGTGCGAGCATTTGATGGGTCCAAAAAGGAAGTGCTGGGAGAGATGGAATTTCCCATCCAAATCGGTCCTGAAGTTTTTTGTATCAACTTCCAAATCATGGACATTACCTCCTCATACAGCTGTCTGTTAGGAAGACCCTGGATCCACATGGCTGGGGCAATTCCTTCTTCTCTACACCAACGGGTCAAATTCATGATGGATGACAAGGTGGTCGTAGTATTCGGTGAGGAAGAGACTCTGGTTAATAAGCCATCAGAGTTCAAATATGTAGAAGCCGCTGAAGAGTCGTTGGAAACAACTTTTCAGTCTTTGGAGATTGCCAATGCGGTGTTTGGGAAGACCAAAGAGGAGGAGATGGTTGCCAAAATTATGATAGCCCAAGGGTACAAGGCTGGTTCTGGCTTGGGAAAGACTGGTCAAGGGATTCTAGCTCCTATCCAACTGAAGGAAAACAAAGACCGTTGCGGGTTAGGGTACACCCCAAGTGAGGAGGAAAGGCGGATAAGGGCGGATGAGCGAAAGCGCCGGTGGTTGGCCAAATCCAGAGGCGAAGATCCATGGCCCCAGAGGATCCCAATTTGCGACATTAGTCAGAGTTTTGTGAGTGCTGGCTTGTGGGATCCCAATCAAGTTGCTGTCATCAGAGATGTTTCTGAATCTGAAGAAGGCGAGGCGAGTCTGGTTCGTCGTTGCGGTATCGGTGAAGAATTAAAGAATTGGAAGACTGCTGATTCTCCTGTGACTCTTAATTTAAAGTAATCATTTGTAATGCAACCCCGTGGCTCGCCAAGGCCATAGGACCAGTTGTTAGGGGCACACGTGTTTTTATTTTCAAAATCATCATCATCAATAAAAACGTTTGTTTTGAATTCCTCAATCAATAAAAATCAATTTCTCTTCATTGCATGAGTCTTTTTCTGCTTTATTTGTCTGTTTGTTTTCTTGTTTCGCCTTTCATTCTGCTTTTTCGCCCGACAAAATGCGAGATCCACAAGAATGGTCTCGAAAATGACAAAGGTCGATATCCACCTTTTGACTTTGATCACCCCGTCAATCAGGCTGAGGGGGATGTTGAAGAAGACTGGGAAACTCCTCCAGAACTTTTGAGGTTAATGAAACAAGAAGAAAGGGTAATCCAGCCGCACGAAGAATCTACTGAAGTGATCAACTTGGGTACAGCTGAGGATAAGAAAGAGGTCAAAGTAGGCACCACCATGAATGAAGAAGACCGCATAAAGTTAGTTCAGTTGTTGCGTGATTACGTGGATGTGTTTGCATGGTCGTATCAGGATATGCCTGGGTTGGACACCGACATTGTGGTACACAAGCTACCAGTTAAGCCCGAATGCCCACTGTCAAAGCGTAAATTGAGGAGGATGAAACCAGAGATGTCCTCAAAATCGAGAGCGAAGTGAAGAAGCAATTCGATGCGAGATTCTCGGCGGTGGCCAAATACCGCAATGGGTTGCCAACATTGTCCCAGTTCCCAAAAAGGATGGGAAGGTCAGAATGTGTGTCGATTACCGGGATCTGAATCGTGCTAGCCCTAAGGACGACTTCCCTTTGCCTCACATTGATGTTTTAGTAGACAAGATACTCAACACTTGTTATTCTCCTTCATGGATGGATACTCAGGATATAATCAGATCAAAATGGACCCTGAGGACATGGAAAAGACAACTTTCATAACACTTTGGGGAACATTCATTTATAAGGTCATGCCATTCGGATTGAAGAATCTTTGGCGCAACCTATCAGAGGGCCATGGTTACCTTATTCCATGATATGATGCAGAGAGATTGAGGTTTATGTTGATGACATGATCGCAAAATCTAAAAGCGACGAGGAACATATTGTCAATCTGCGAAGAAGCTCTTTGAAGCGGTTGAGAAAATATAAACTCAAGCTAAACCCGGACCAAGTGCACGTTTGGGGTGAGGTCGGGGAAGTTGTTAGGCTTCACTTTCACCAAAAGCGAATTGAGGTGGATCGGACAAAGTAAAAGCCATCCTCGAAATGCCGGTTCAAAGCAGAGAAAGAAATCCGTGGTTTCTCGGAAGGTTGAATTACATCTCTCGATTCATCTTCCGGTTGATCGCTACTTGTGAGCCAATTTTCAAATTGCTATGCAAAAATCAAGAGTCGAAGTGGAATGATCAGTGTCAAGCAGCCTTCGAGAAAATCAAGGTGTACTTGCAAAATCCACCAGTCTTAATGCCACCTGTGGTAGGCAGGCCGCTCATCTTATACCTTACAGTGCTAGACAATTCAATGGGCTGTGTGTTGGGCCAGCACGATGAATCCGGAAAAAGGGAGCATGCAATATACTATCTAAGCAAAAAGTTCACCGATCGTGAGACAAGGTATTCTATCTTTGGAAAAGACACGTTGTGCTTTAGTTTGGGTTGCTCATCGTTTAAGGCAGTACATGCTGAGTCATACAACTTGGTTGGTTTCAAAAATGGATCCAATCAAGTACATATTTGAGAAACCTCTCACGGGACGAATTGCGGTGGGTGGCAGATGCAATTATCGAATATGATATCTGTATGTCACACAAAAGGCGATTTAAAGGTATCGCACTCATTGAATATTTAGCATGTCACCGATTCGGACTACAAGCCAATGCGGCATGATTTTCCGATGAAGACATCATGGCATCGCTCGACGAGGAAGTCCCACGAAAGTGAAAGATGGAGAATGATATTTGATGGTGCGTCAAATGTGTGGGGACACGGAGTCGGGCGATGTTAATCTCCCGATAATCGCTTTGTTCCGATCCATCGCAAGGTGAGCTTCTATGTCACAAATAACATAGCGTAGAATCTGAAGCATGCATCCTAGGTATTGAGCACCCTCGAATGGAAGGTTAAAAGGCTTGATGTGTATGGCGATTCACTTTGGTTGTTCATCGGTGAAAGGCGATTGGGAGACCAGAGATCCCAAATTAATCCCCTACTGCAACTATGTTCAAGAGTTGATGAGGTCCTTTGATGAGATCACCTTCCAAAGATATCCTCGAGGTGAAAATCGGTGGCCGATGCATTAGCAACATTGTCTTCTATGTTCAATGTTAAATTTTGTGACAAGAGCTTGACTAAGATCGAACCAAAGACCGAGCTCGCTGCGCATCACTCTTGCATGGCAATAGATGAAGAGCCCGACGAGAAGCCTTGGTATCATGACATCAAGCAGTACATCACTAATCAGGAATACCCACCTGGGGCATCAGAGAATGACAAGAGAACTCTCAGAAGGTTGTCAAGGAATTTCTTCTTGAGTGGTGAAATTCTTTACAAAAGAAACTACGATATGGTTCTCCTAAGGTGTGTTGCCAAAGAAGAAGCTGAGAGAATCATGAGAGATGTGCATGAAGGCTCGTTCGGAACCCATTCAAGTGGGCACACCATGGCTAGAAAAATCTTAAGGGAGGTTATTCTGCGGCTCCGGATGGAATCGGATCGTTATAGCTTCGTAAGGAAATGCCACAAATGCCGGTTATGTCGATCATATCCATGTGCCGCTCGCCAAACTAAATGTTTCGATTGCATCTTGGCCGTTTTCCATGTGGGGCATGGGCGTCATAGGTCCAATTGAGCCCAAAGCGTCAAGCGGGCATCGCTTCATTCGGTTGCAATTGACTACTTTACCAAGTGGGTTGAAGCCGCGCCATACTCGGTATAACTTGATTCGATGGTTGCTAAGTTTGTGAAGAAAGATCGATTTGCCGATATGGTCTACTCCGACAAGATCATCACCGATAACGGTAGCAATTTGAACAAAGAAAATGATGAAGGACTTGTGCAAGGAATTCAAAATTCAGCACCATAATTCCTCTCCCTATCGCCCAAAGATGAATGGGCGATTGAAGCGACCAACAAGAATATCAAGAAAATAGTGCGAGAAAATGGTGGTAACCTACAAGGATTGGCATGAGATGCTTCCCTTTGCTTTGCATGGCTACCGTATTTTGATCGCGCACATCGACCGGGCAACCCCTTTCTCCTTGGTGTATGGATCGAGCGGTACTTCCCATTGAGGTTGAGATACCTTCCTGCGGGTCTGATGGAAACTAAAAGGAGGAAGCGAGTGGGTACAGGCTCGCTGGATCAACTAAACCTCATTGAAGAAAAAGGATTGCGACTACGTGCCATGGGCGGTGTACCAACAGAGAATGAGCCGCTTTCGACAGGAAAGTCCGCCGCGTGAGTTCAATAAGGGAGATTTAGTACTCAAAAAGATACGCTATTTGAGTGACTCGAGGAAGTGGGCACCCACTTATGACGGCCCGTATGTAGTCAAAAAGCCTTTTTTCGGAGGAGCGCGATACTCACCAACATGGATGGCGAAGACCTCAAGAACCAGTCAATTCGGACTCGGTGAAGAAGTATTATGCCGAAAGAAATAAACGAAAAGAGAAAGACAAGCCAAGTAAGAATTAGCTCGCTAGGTTGAAACCCGAAAGGGCGGCTTAGGCAAAATCAGAGCGACCCGGTGGATTGAAAACCCGCAAAGGGCGATCCAGGCAAAAATTAGGGTCAGAAAACTTGAGCATGAAAAATAGAGAAAGGCATACAACTTCCCCGAAGGCTTGAATGAGGAGTGATCAAGGTCAAGGACACAAATGTCAGACCGCCTGCACGAGAGACGGACGATCAGTCGATTTCTCTCTTATTTTCGTGTCTTTTTGTAGTTTTAAAATTCTCAAATGTCTTGATAAATCGACGTAACATGCATGCGATCGAAGCCGTGCGACACAGGTCCACCACCCAGCGCTATTACTCAAAGAACTCCTCTACCCCATGTAGAGTTTTTGCCTTCAGTGGGAATCGAACCTCGTACCTCATGTACATTTCCTCGCATTCCCACTACCAATTGAACCGCGGCTCAATTGGTAGTGGGAATGCGAGGGAAATGTACATGAGGTACGAGGTTCGATTCCCACTAAGGCAAAAACTCTACATGGGGTAGAGGAGTTCTTTGAGTAATAGCGCTGTGGGTGTGGACCCAGCTGTTACAATAAAAAGCGCTTTTTTTATTGTAACATGACTGGGTCCACCACCCAGCGCTATTACTCAAAGAACTCCTCTACCCCATGTAGAGTTTTTGCCTTCAGTGGGAATCGAACCTCGTACCTCTTGTACATTTCCTCGCATTCCCACTACCAATTGAGCTAGTAGCTCAATTGGTAGTGGGAATGCGAGGGAAATGTACAAGAAACGAGGTTCGATTCCCACTGAAGGCAAAAACTCTACATGGGGTAGAGGAGTTCTTTGAGTAATAGCGCTGGGGTGGTGGACCCAGGCTGTTACATAAAATATTTGCATCTCTTTATTACTGCTTTGTTGAGTAAACACAGACGATATTTCTTGTCCTTTGTGTTTGGGAAAGATTGAACCAATTGATCTTGTTTTTTTACTTGTGTCGGGTTTCTCATTTGATATAGAATCGCATACATGCTTGGCTTGGGATATCTGTGGAATATTCTTTGTTGGGGGTGGATCATTTTTATGCTTTTGGTTATTATGCAGGGGGTAAAGTTTGGAGAAGGTTAGGCATACGTTTTGGTTTGAAGGAATGTGGTGCATTTGGTCTCATAGGAATGCTCTTTTGTTTAAAAGCCAACCTTTTGTTGTTGATGCTGTTGTGAATCATCTTCGTTACTTTTCTTCACTATAATTGGGAGTGTGTATGGTGCTATTGTGGGTCATTTTGGTTATGTTTCGTTTGGGGTTTTGGTCACTTCCCAGGCGTTGTGTAGTTGTAGTGTTAATACAACAAATGTTGTGTTGCCGTGGTTTGGCCAGGTTTCCTATACTATTGATGTTGTTTGCTGTTATCGTTGTTTTGTACTGTGAGGCTAGTTCTTGGAGCTGTAGGTTGATATCGTGTTGTTGGATGTTTACGGAGACTGAGTTGTTGTCGCTGTTTTTATATCGTTCTTGTTGGTTTTTGTTGTTGCTGGCTTTTTATATTACAATATTAAACTTTTGAATTTTAGTCTTACTTTTTATATATTTTTCTAATTTTATTATATTTTATTTTATATTTTTGCTAACTTTTAATAAACTCTTGGGGTCCCCGCGAGGACCGCGGGGATCCGTGGGGATGGGGATGGGGGAGGAAATGTCTCGAGACGGGGAACGGGGATGGGGACGGGGGACAATTTGGGAGGCGGGGACGGGGAGCGGGAGAGTACTCCCCGCCCCCGCCCCTTGTAACGCCACAAATTTTATTAGAAATTATTTGGAGTTGATTTGATAGGGTAGTGGACCAAATTGGAGAGTTTTTGGCATAGGGACCATGTTGAGAAGGACTAAAATTGATGTTAGAAATACTTAATATATGATGATTATTATTATTACTATTACTATTATTATTATTATTATTATTAATATTATTATTATTATTATTATTAAAAGCAAGTTTCTAGGGAAAAAAACCAAAGTGGTTATGGGAGGGAGGAAAAGTAGGAGGAAAAGTAGCGTATGGTTGGGAATTAAAAATCAAATTAAAAAGGGTTAGAGTGTTGATGCTCATTTAAAAAGGAATCAAAAATAGAAAGAGGAGAGAAAGAGAGAGTGTGAGTCGAAATAGAGAGAAGAGAGGGAGAGTTGCGAAGAGAAGAGGAAAAAGAGGAAGATGAGTCGCACAAGGAGGGGGAAGGGTCGTGTGTTGCCGTGGTTTCGTTCGTGTCGTCTTCATCGTGGTCTTGGAGCTTACGTTATTCGAGGTAAGGGTGGGTTTTAACACTAATAATGGGTTATGATGAGGGTATATGGGTAGTTAGGGTTTGGTTGGATTATTTGCGATGTTGGATTGAAATTGATGATGGTGCGATGTTGCTATTGTTGTTATTTCGCATGATATGTTGTTATTGAATCTTCAATGGTGTTTGTCTTTATGTGATGATTGATTTTGATGATATATGATTTTGATGATGATTCTTGATAATGGCGTGATGTTGTGGTTGCTTTCGCAATGATGTTGATGTTAATTCCTTATTATTGTGTGTGGTTGCGTCTTATTAGTTGTTGTTGCGAGTCGTTGTCATTGATGGCAGTTGTGGTTATTTGCGTGGGTGTGCGGCGGTGACGATTATCGTTGTTTCCGTGTTAAGTTGCCGTTTCGTGTTGCCACGACGTAGGGCCCCTAGCCTTGGCCGTGTGTGTGCGGGTGTGGGTGTGGCTGCCTTGGGTGGCGCCACAGGCATGCGTGCGTGTGGGTTGTGTTTGTCGATCATATCGTGATGTTGATTCGTTAAAAACCTGGTTTCTAGTGGTTGTTGTGCAAAGAGGGAATTGATGTGCTGAAATTTTGTTTTGAAACCGTTTTGATAGGTGTCTAGTATTTCTGTGATTGTGACTTCATTATTGGCCCGAATTGCGTGGGATTTGTTTCATTGGAAAGTAGACACGATTTCCTTCACTTTAGGCACTGGTTTCGCTAAATTTGAGTCAGTATAACTGGAGAAAACATTTTTACAAAATGGGTAAAAGAATCTGAAAAACTGCATGAACCCGTATGGGTATAGGTTCAATGTTTTGTTCATAACTCTTTCCACCGAACTGGTTTTCGAATTATTTTTATCTCATTGTAAACTAGACTCACGGGGCTTCAATTTAGACACGGATTTCGTTTCATTTGGTTGAGAATTCAAAGAGAAAAATGGGTTACAATTTAGTTAACAGAAGCTGTCAAACTTCTGTACCCTGAGAGGTATTTTGCAAAAATGTACTATTTGGTTATCTAAAAAAATAAATAAAAATTATTTCTAGAAACTAGACATCTTAAGCTTTCCAGAGGATATTTGTTTGCAAAATTCCGACATCGTTTGATATGCTAAATTAATTGTCGGAGTTCGTGCACAGTTGCTGAAA
This sequence comes from Oxytropis ochrocephala, assembly GCA_020916435.1. Classification (NCBI taxonomy): domain Eukaryota; kingdom Viridiplantae; phylum Streptophyta; class Magnoliopsida; order Fabales; family Fabaceae; genus Oxytropis; species Oxytropis ochrocephala. Next base: position 50,171,046 of record CM037095.1, read on the forward strand.
AATACTGCTCCTTAGCTGTTTGGTAAAATGATCGAACGAATAGGACGTTGTGCGGGTTATTGTCGCTGCCCTTGTGTCCTGTGTGTGGGCGCGCCTAGTGCGTAGGTTCAGGCATTGTCTAGTGGTGCTGTGCACCAATTTGTGGTGTTGCGTGTGTCTGTTGTGCTGGTGTTGTCTGGTGGTGCTGTGCGCCAATTTACATCTTGTGTGTGTTTTGGTTGTGCTTGTATTTGTTTGGCGTGGTGTGTACAGTGATATGTGGCATTTGTGATCTTTGTAAGCAGTGAGAGTTACGAGGTGCATTTGTTATGCTACAAGACGTGGTATTTCTGTGTGATAATAATTTCAGTGGTATGGTATTTATTAATTAAATGCTCTGAGAATGTGTATCTATGCATGAATCATGAGTCGCATTGTCATATGCATCTTCGAGGTAGCTGTGATGCTACAACACGTGATTATTTTGGTGGTATGCCCGTCGTGGCCTTTTACGAGATCGGTACCGCATGCATATGCCCAGAGGGGTTGCATTCATTCATGAGTCCATTTATAACGAGTGTTGGTATCTATTTACTAATGGAGTTTGTACCTTGTGCCGTGATATGATGTGTTCAGTTTTATGTGCTTGCTGTGAGTTACCTGCTACTTATTTACTGCTGTCCTTGCTTATTATTTCTGTTAATGCTCACCCTTACGCTTAGAATGTTGCTCTTATGTGGCAACGCTGCAGGTAACCGCGAGTGAAGGTCTCTGGCTTTCCTATCCTGTCGGGTCGAGTCGTCGCTCTGATATGTAACACCGGGGGGCGTAAACGCTATTTATTTAGATTTCAATATTTATTTGAGACTTCGAGTTGTGGTTTTAAGACCCTTTAATGTGAAGACGTGTTTTGATGATTATTTTCATTGCTATGAGATTTTGAAATTATCGACGTTATTAATTGAGATCGTTTTTGAGAGTAAAGTGTAACGCCTTTTTCAATATGCCGAAGTTAAATTGCGAAGAACTCTGATTTTATTTAAAATAAATGAGGTTTAGAAAATGGTGTTACACCCCGCCCCATTGCCATCCCTAGCAATAAGTGTACAGTACTTTTTTTATTGATAAGATGTTGAGGTAATGATAAGTTTTTATTGATAAGTGGACAATACTTTCAAATAAACAATACAAAGTGTAATTTCTCTCAAAGTTATATAACTTAGTATCAATTTGGTCTTCGTAACATATATTTTTTTTAAAAGTATCAATTTAGTCCCCAACATTTATGTAACGTGACATTCTGACATGGATTTTATTTATTTTTTTGGTAGTGTCAATTTCGTCCCTGACATTTGCGACGTCAGCTTTGTAACTAACCATGGTTGACAGAAGGACCAAATTGACACACATTTGTAAATGTTGAGGAATAAATTGACATATGTGAAAATCAGGGACTAAATTGAACATTTTTGAAAAGTTAGGGACTAAATTGAGTATTACCTCGATAATAATTAGAATGGTTAAATATGTTATTTTATCGATATTTCGTCTTCAACTTTGTGAAAGTTTTCATCAATCTTTAGTGTCTGTCGTGACATAATTGGGGGCTAAGTGATGCGGATCGAAAGAACATCATGATAATCTATTTTATTAAAATTAGGATAAACTTAATTTTATTTTAATTGTAATAGACTATGTTTTAAGTTTGAAACTTGGGTTGAAATATGTAGGCATTTCTAAACTAGTCGGGCCATGTTGTGGGCTTGTATTTGGGCCTTATTTTGCTTGTGTTGTCATGGTCAAACCCTAGCTATATATATAAGGGTTGGTGTTGCTTCATGTAAGAGACTTTTGATCATTTTATGATATTGTGAGTTTAGAGCAAGTTGCTCCTCTTAGTTATTCTTAGAACCTCCATGGATCTTATCAAAGGCTTCATTGTGCTTGTGGCAGTCCAACAATGAAATTTATCATTCATCCTTGAATGCGACGTTCCTTCATTTCCTTGAACCATTTTTTTCTATTCCACATTTTGTAAGTTTTTCCCCTTTTTAGTTCCTTTGTGTTTGGAAAAATTATGACTTATGGAAGGATCCTTGGATTTTTAGTAAACTTACATGTCTAGTTCACATCAAGTGGATCGTTGAGCCTATTCCATGATCAATAGTTTTTTGCTCCAAATTTTTTGAAAAAAGAAGAGTTCACAGTGTGTTATGTTCCTTTAGCTTCAACTCATGCCATAAAAAAGTTCACTTCATCTCGTTAAAAAAATTTGTTTTATCATCAAATAATCTCAAAGTGATAACAACTCACAAAATTAGGCTGAACACCACCCTAGTATCTTTGGCCCTCCAATTTAATAGAGACCACCTCGTGACCCTTATATAAAAGTCAATTGTGACTCGGCCTTTGAACAATCAACGGGTAAAGGACATTCAGGAATTGTATGTAGAAATGCTCGGGAAGTTTACTTACAGCTGTCTACAACCTGGTTCTATGCAACATCTCCTCTTCTAGTGAAGCGTTGAGCCTTCGTGATCTTTGTCTCGCTTGCGGCTAATCTTCACTTTGAACATGTCATTTTTGAGTTTGATAACCAAACCCTCATAGAGGTTTCTTAGGAAGAATTTGGTTAGAAATGAGATACTGAGATATTAACTCTCTAAAATCTAACTTTGTGAGTTCGGGTTTTACTGGACTAAAAAGAGGGTAACCAATGTCTTGACATAGTTGCTCCCTTAGCACGAGATAATCATCCGCAAGGCTCGTGGGTTCTTCGTCCTCGCGCGCTCCTCCGTCGTGCTCTTGTGAAAGATGCACAAGCTCTTTGGAAATAGAAGTTTGTTGTAACTGGCGAAGCGAGAATTCGTTGCATGCCTCAAATCTCTTCTCAGTTCTCCTTCAACACCTGCTGCTCGATTGATCTAAAGGAATGGTGTTTGTTTTGCTGGAAGGAACGATATATGGATCATTTCTAGGTTTTCTTACCAAATTAGGGTTCTGTCATTGTAGTTGTTGCTGATGTTTTTAGCTAAATTAGGATCGTCTATTATTGCTATTATTGATCTAAAGGAATGGTGTTTATTTTTTGTTCACTTGTTCACTTGTAGGTGTATGGTTTGGGCCTGACCCATTGTTGCAATGAAATCATATGACCTTTTGACCAAAAAAAAGGGTTGGTGTTGCTTCTTATAAGGGCTTTTGATCATTTTATGATATTGTGAGTTTAGAGCAAGTTGCTCCTCTTAGTTCTTCTTAGAACCTCCATGGATCTTATCAAAGGCTTCATTGTGCTTGTGGCGGTCCAACAATGGAATTTATCATTCATCCTTGAATGTGACGTTCCTTCATTTCCTTGAACCATTTATTTCTATTTCACATTTTGTAAGTTTTTTCTCCTTTTTAGTTCCTCTATGTTTGGAAAAATTATGACTTGTGGAAGGATCCTTGGATTTTTAGTGAACTTACATGTCTAGTTCACATCAAGTGGATCGTTGAGCCTCTTCCATGATCAATAGTTTTTTGTTCCAAATTTTTTGGAAAAAAAGAGTTCATAGTGTGTTATGTTCCTTTAGCTTCAACTCACGCCATAAAAAAATTCACTTCATCTCGTTAAAAAAAAATTGTGTTCACATTCCGATTTTTTCCTTCAACTCACGCTGAGATTCCAGCTTCTGTGTCATACTTTTGGATTTTAGGTTTTGTTATCAATTTGTTTCATTTTTTTTGGGTAATCTTTGTTGCGCCCGAAAAAGTCCCCGAAGGATTTTCTTCGTTTACAACTTTTTAAAACAATGAAGTCGCCACCAATATTTTTTTATAAGGAAAATATTGAAGAAAAACCTTTTTGGGAAGGCAAATGGTCTTTTGGAAAACTTAAAGATTTGGGTTCGGGGGTCGGTTAGGCATGAGGAAGGTATTAGCGCCCCACACCTCCTTTCTGTAACGCCCCAAAATAATTTAATTAATTATTTTAATTAAATTATTCTAATATCAATTGATCTAAATATATTGAATAAGTTATGTGTGTTTTGTTATAATAGGAGGTGGTGGGAGTAATGCAAGTAGGGTGTAAAAAGGGCCCATTTACATGAGCCCAACCCACACCACTTAGGTTTATTAACCATAAAGCAAAACAAACAAAGAAAGAAAGAAAAAAAAATAGAAAGGAGAAGAGAAACAGAGAGAGTGCGCGACGGGTGAGAAGAAAGAAAAGAAGGAGGAGGCGCCGTGAGAGAAAGAGAGAGAAGCGAAGCTGTGTTTGAGGGAGGGGGAATCCGTGGCTGTGATTTTCGTTGGTGACTCAAGGAAGGCTTCATCTTCTTCATCTAGTTTCAAAGGTAAGGGGGGTTAAACTACCTAAGGGTTTATATGATGGGGTTATGTGGGAATTTGGAAACTATTATGCTAGTTAGGATTCTGAGTAGTTGTAGAACTGAAATATGATGAGAATTGTTGTTAGTTTTGTTGGAAATTGATTAACCATGTGAGAGAGGTTGTTGTTGAAAGTATGCCCTTAATGTGTTTGATGTTATGCATGAATAAACCTTAGAAACATGTTAGGTGTGTGTATGAATTGCCAATTTGTTGTTTGATGTTTTAATTGTTGTTGAATATTGGTTGTTGCTGAGGATTTGGTAAAAGAAATCAAGGAGTGAGGTTTAGACACTCCTAGGCGCCATTATGCTAGGAATTTGGCGCCCAATTGTGTATAAATTGCCAATTTGTTGTTTTAGTGCTCCGTTGTGATTTGATGACGTGTGTTGCTAGAATTAAGTGTTAGTTCTTTGCACCGAACGATAAAAAAATCAAGGATCGAGGACTTAGGCGCCACTAGGCGCCATTGTGCTAGAATTGGGCGCCATGGCGCAACAAGGTTGCCGCTGGCGCCATTTTGCTTCTTGTTTTGGCGCCCGCGCAACAAGGTTCTTTGCCAGTGCCAAGTTCTTTGGTCAAGGTTCTTTGGTTTTGGCGCCATGGCGCAATCGAGTTCTACGCCGCCATGGCGCCTGTGCGATCAAGAGTCTTGCTAGCGCCATATTGCGGGGTTTCGCGCCCAGTGCGATCAAAGTACTACTAGCGCCACATTCTTTGGAGTTTAGCGCCACAGTGCAGCAAATTCTTGCGAGCGCGCCAAAGTGCTAGGTTTTAGGCGCCACAGTGCGCCAAATTTGCCGCCAGCGCCAAAGTCTTTGGGTTTTAGGCGCGCCTAGTGCGGCCAAGTTCTTGCCAGCGCCATCTTGTGCTAGGTTTTGGCGCTACTAGTGCAGCCAAGTTGTCGCTAAGCGCCATCGTCTTTGGAATTTTGGCGCTACTGGCGCAACGGAGTTGCTGCCAGGTGCCTCTTTGTTGTTGTTTGTGGCACCCAGAGTTGCCCAAGTTACCGTAGGGCACCAATAGGTGTTGTTTGGTGCCACTTTGTGTTGCGTTTGGGTCATTTTGATTTGTTATGCTTAAATGTGGATGAACGTATTGTGTTGTTGCTTTTTGTAGTGAAGAGTAAATATTAAGTTCTTTGTTGTTGTTGTTGTGGGTCCATGAGACCTTTATTTAAGTTGTTGTTGTTGTTGTTGGGTCGGTGAGACCAAACCAGGTTGTTGTTGTTGTGGGTCCATAAGACCTTTATTTAAGTGGTTGTTGTTGTTGAAGGGTCCGAGTCGTTGTTCTTGTTGCGTTGTTCATGAGTCCCATCGCATGGCATATGCATACCCCGTGTTGAAGGCTGCGGTCTTGGAGCTCTGCTCAAAGTGTTGAAGTTGAAGCCACAGAGGCTGTTTTATGATGAATGGTACCACATGCATATACCCGTGTTGTGGGTTGCATTTCATACATAGTTTCATGTCGAGTTGCTGTTGATTGACGTCGTAGTTTAAATGTATTGCTTGTTGTGCTGTTGACAGTGGTTGCTCTTGTACGTTGTTATGACTAGTACTTATAGTTGCTGAGACCTTACATATTACTTATCATATAATCCTTTATGTTGTTGGACTCACCCTTTCTCTGTTTTAATGTTACCCCTACGTGGGTGACATGCAGGTAGTCGCGTGTGAAGGACCTTCTCTCCTTCCTATTTAGAGTCAGTGTCGAGTCGCTCTGATACGTAGCACCTGGGGGATAGACGAACACTGCTGATTTTGTTGTTTTTACTTTAGACTACCATTCTATTTGCGTTTATTGTTTTATATGAAGTGTATTTTACACTAAGTTGTTGGTTGAGATTATGCATGTGATAGATCATTATATTCCGCTGCGTTGTGATGAATTTTTGAGTTGTGCTACGTACTTGTTCGTCGTCTTAATGAAAGACCAAACTTGACTATTAATGTCGTTTAAATGTTGAGTTTAAATGTGATGTGTAACGCTCCGATGCATGCTAGTTGTTCTTTTCACACTCTGATAATTAAATAAATAAATGGGGTAGAATCGGGGTGTTACATAGTGGTATCAGAGCAAAAGTTTGGTCTGTCCGACCAAGTGTCTAAGTGTTGTATCTGTTGTATCTAATTGTGTTCCCTTTGTGTAGAAATTTGATTTGATGGCGAGACGCGATGATGCTGCCTTGGCTGCTGCTCTGCAAGCAATAGCCCAAGCTGTCGGGAATCAACACGCTGCTGCCAATGTGAATGCTCGCAACTTAGCAACGTTCCAGAGGGAAAACCCACCCACCTTCAAGGGTCGGTATGACCCCGATGGGGCCTTGGCCTGGTTAAAGGAGATAGAGCGGATCTTAGTGTCATGGAGTGCACTGCTGCTGAGAAAGTGAAGTTGGGGACCCATATGCTGGGAGAGGAAGCTGACGACTGGTGGTTGGGAATGTCGCGGAGGTTGGAAGGTGCTGGTGAGGAAGTTACTTGGGAGGTTTTCACAAGAGAGTTCAAGAGAAAGTATTACCCTGAGGATGTGCGAGCTAAGAAGGAAGTGGAGTTCCTGGAGCTGAAACAGGGAAATAAGACGATGGCCGAGTATCTTTGCCAAATTTGAGGAGTTGGCCAAATTTTGTCCTTACTATGCCAATGAAGCCGATTCGAATTTTCCAAGTGCGTCAAGTTTGAGAGTGGCTGCATACGACATAAAGAAGGCCATCGGGCATCGGGAGATTCGGGATTTTGCTAGGTGGTTGATAAGTGTAGAATCTTCGAGGAGGATAAGATCGCTGCATGCATACAAAGTGTGAAGGAAAAAGGAACACTCGGTTTAGAGGAAAGCCATATGAGGTTGTAGTAAGGGTAAGCGAAGGTTGTTCTTTGGTAGGAAACTAAGTGGGGAGACGCCCGCGCGCCATTGTGTGCTACAAGTGTGGGAAGAAGCGGGTCACAAGAGTTTTGAGTGTAAGCCCGAGGTACCAAGATGTTTCCATTTGTGGGAAAGAGGGTCATAAGATGTCGGAGTGTGATCAAAAGGAGATGATATGCTTCAATTGTGGGAAGCGGGGCACATTAGTACCAAATGCTCCAAACCCAAGAAAAGAAGGCTAGGGAAAAGTGTTTGCCTTGGCAGGATCCGAGGATGCTAACGAGATTCGAGGTACTTGTTTTATTTATGGTACTCTGTAATTGCTATAGTAGACACTTTGGTGCTACTCATTCATTCATTGCCAAATTGTGTCTTTGAAAAATTGAATCTTGATTTGTCTTCTTTGATGAGGAGATGGTTATTGATACTCCAGCTAAGGGTTCGGTAACTACATCCCTAGTGTGCGCTAAGTGTCCTCTGTCGGCCTTCGACAGAGATTTTCTCGTTGACCTTATTTGTTTACCTTTGGAGGGAATGGACGTTATTCTTGGTATGGACTGGTTAGTTGATAACCATGTGCATATCAACTGCTTTAGAAAATCTGTAAACTTCCTTCCTCCTGAAGAGGAAGAATGCACGTATTCTTTGCCTTCCGGTCAATTGCGTAGGATAATGAGGGAGAGATTCATCTATTTGCTTTGATGGCGTCTCTGTCGGTTGAGAGTCAAGATGTCATTGAAGGGTTGAAGGTAGTGTGCGAGTTTCCGGAAGTATTCCCTGATGAGATTCCGAGTGTTCCGCCGGAGAGAGAGGTTGAATTTACGATTGACCTTGCACCGGGTACGAGGCCGGTGTCTATGGCGCCGTCTGGGATGTCAAAGATCTCGAATTATCCGAGTTAAAGAAACAACTAGAAGAGTTACTTGAGAAGAAGTTCATTCGGCCTAGTGTGTCGCCTCAGGGAGAGCGCGGTGTTGCTAGTGAAGAAGAAGGATGGAAGCATGAGACTTTGCGTGGACTATAGACAGTTGAACAAAGTAACGATCAAGAACAAGTACCCACTCCCGAGAATTGATGACTTGATGGACCAGCTGGTGGGTGCTAAAGTGTTTAGTAAGATCGACTTGAGGTCGGGCTAGCACCAAATCAAGGTGAAAGATGAAGACGTTCAGAAGACAGCTTTCAGAACTAGATATGGGCACTATGAATATACTGTAATGCCGTTTGGTGTTACCAACGCACCTGGAGTGTTTATGGAGTACATGAACCGTACCTTCCATAGTCACTTGGATCGTTTTGTGGTGGTATTTATAGATGATATTTTGGTGTATTCCAAGACAGAAGAGGAGCACGCAGAACACTTGAGGTTAGTGCTAGAGGTGTTAAAGGAAAAGAAGCTCTATGCGAAGTTGTCAAAGTGCGAGTTCTGGTTGAACAAAGTGAGTTTTCTGGGCCATGTAATTTCCGGTGATGGTATAGCTGTAGATCCAGCCAAGGTTGATGCTGTGTTGCAATGGGAGAGCCCAAAGTCGATGGATCGAGATCGAGAAGTTTCTTGGGGTTGGTGGGTACTACGGGGAGGTTTATTGAGGGTTTTCTAAGCTAGCCCTTCCGTTGACTCAACCGACGTGTAAAGGAAAGGCGCTTCGTTTGGGACGACGCGGTGTGAAGAGAGCTTCAATGAGTTGAAGCGGAGGTTGACAACATCTCCTATTTTGGTATTACATTGCCCGGATCGACCGTTCGTGGTGTATTGTGATGCTTCCAAGATGGGTTTGGGAGGTGTACTGATGCAAGAAGGTAAGGTAGTAGCCTATGCGTCTAGGCAGTTGAGAGTTCATGAGAAGAACTACCCTACTCATGACTTGGAGCTTGCGGCAATCGTCTTTACTTTGAAGATATGGAGGCACTATTTGTATGGTTCTAAGTTTGAGGTGTTCGGTGATCATAAAGGGTTGCGTGATTTGTTTGACCGTAAGGAACCGAATATGAGACAAAGGAGGTGGGTGGAATTGTTGAAAGACTATGACTTTAGTTTGAATTACCATCCGGGAAGGCTAATGTTGTAGCCGATGCCTTAAGTAGGAAGTCCCTTCATGTATGCGCATTGATGGTGAAAGAGCTCGAATTGATTGAAGCGGTTCGGGATTTGAGTTTCGTCCGCGAGGTGACGTCTAAGAGTATACGGTTGGGAATGTTGAAAATCCATAACGAATTTTTAGATGTTATTCGGGAGGCTCAAAGGCAAGACATTAAACTAGTTGAATTGGCGGTAGGGATTGATCACTCCGAGGTTAAAGATTATGAGTTAGATGCGCAAGATGTGTTGAGATACCGAGGAGGATTTGTATCCCCGATGATGAGGAGATTAAGAAATCAATTCGGAAGAGGTCATGAAGTAAAATGAGTATCCACCGGGAGCCACAAAGATGTACCAAGATTTGAAGAAGCTGCTTTTTGGTGGCGGCTTGAAGCGTGATGTAGCCCAATTTGTGTATGCTTGTTTGACGTGTCGAGAAATCTAAGGTAGAGCATCGTCGAAGCCGGCGGGGTTGATGCGACCATTGGATGTACCGGAATGGAAGTGGGATAGTATCTCTATGGATTCTCAGAATCGACCGCGAATACAATGAAAGGAGTTTATGCTATATGGGTTATTGTTGATAGGCTGACGAAATCTGCGCACTTTTTGCCGATTAATATGACTTACCCAGTTCCGAAGTTGGCAGATATCTATGTTAAGACAATTGTAAAGCTGCATGGTGTCCCTTCGAGTATCGTGTCTAATCGAGACCCTAGATTTACTTCTGAGTTTTGGAAGAGCTTGCAAGAGGCATTGGGTTCTAAATTGAGTTGTGTTCCGCTTACCATCCCCAGACGGACGGGCAGACGGAGAGGACTATCCAGTCACTAGAGGACTTGCTGAGGGCTTGCGTCCTTGAACAAGGGGGTTCATGGGATTCCCATTTGTCGTTGATTGAATTCACTTATAACAATAGTTTTCATGCAAGTATTGGGATGGCGCCTTTCGAGGCATTATATGGTAGGAGGTGCAGAACGCCCTTGTGTTGGTATGAATCGGGGGAAAGTGTGGTGTTAGGCCCGGAGATTGTACGTGAGACCACAGAGAAGGTGAAGATGATTCAAGAGAAAATGAAAGCCTCGCAGAGTAGACAGAAAAGCTATCATGATAAGAGAAGGAAGGACTTAGAGTTTGAAGCGGGTGACCATGTGTTCTTGAGGTCACACCTATGGTAGTGTTGGGCGTGGCTTGTTGAAATCGAAAAAGTTGACTCCTCGTTTCATTGGGCCGTATCAAATTACGGAAAGGATTGGGAGTGTTGCATATCGGGTGGCCTTGCCGCCAAATCTTTCGAACTTGCACGACGTGTTCCATGTGTCGCAACTTCGGAAGTATATTGCGGATCCGTCTCATGTGATTCAAATAGATGATGTGGAGGTGCGGGATAATCTCACTGTGGAGACTATGCCTGTACGAATTGAGGATCGGGAGGTGAAGACCTTACGAGGTAAGGAGATCAAACTGGTGAAGGTTGTTTGGGTTGGAGCAGCCGGTGAAAGCCTGACATGGGAACTGGAGGATAAGATGCGGGAGTCGTATCCGGAGTTGTTTGAATCAGGTATGCTTTCGAGGACGAAAAATTCTAAGTGGGGGAGAGTTGTAACGCCTCAAAATAATTTAATTAATTATTTTAATTAAATTATTCTAATATCAATTGATCTAAATATATTGAATAAGTTATGTGTGTTTTGTTATAATAGGAGGTGGTGGGAGTAATTCAAGTAGGGTGTAAAAAGGGCCCATTTACATGAGCCCAACCCACACCACTTAGGTTTATTAACCATAAAGCAAAACAAACAAAGAAAGAAAGAAAAAAAAATAGAAAGGAGAAGAGAAAGAGAGAGAGTGCGCGACGGGTGAGAAGAAAGAAAAAAAGGAGGAGGCGCGTAGTGAGAGAAAGAGAGAAGCGAAGTGCGTTTGAGGGAGGGGAATCTGTGGCTGTGATTTTCGTTGGTGACTCAAGGAAGGCTTCATCTTCTTCATCTAGTTTCAAAGGTAAGGGGGGTTAAACTACCTAAGGGTTTATATGATGGGGTTATGTGGGAATTTGGAAACTATTATGCTAGTTAGGATTCTGAGTAGTTGTAGAACTGAAATATGATGAGAATTGTTGTTAGTTTTGTTGGAAATTGATTAACCATGTGAGAGAGGTTGTTGTTGAAAGTATGCCCTTAATGTGTTTGATGTTATGCATGAATAAACCTTAGAAACATGTTAGGTGTGTGTATGAATTGCCAATTTGTTGTTTTGATGTTTTAATTGTTGTTGAATATTGGTTGTTGCTGAGAATTGGTAAAAGAAATCAAGGAGTGAGGTTTAGACACTCCTAGGCGCCATTATGCTAGGAATTTGGCGCCCCAATTGTGTTTAAATTGCCAATTTGTTGTTTTAGTGCTCCGTTGTGATTTGATGACGTGTGTTGCTAGAATTAAGTGTTAGTTCTTTGCTGGAGCGATAAAAAAATCAAGGATCGAGGACTTAGCGCCACTAGGCGCCATTGTGTTAAGAATTGGCGCCATGGCGCAACAAGGTTGCCGCCGCGCCATTTGTCTATTTGTTTTGGCGCCTTGGCGCAACAAGGTTGCTGCCAGGTGCCAAGTCTTTGGTCAAGGTTCTTTGGTTTGGGCGCCATGGCGCAATCGAATTCTTGCTGGCGCCACTTTGCGAGATTCTCGTGCCCAGTGCGTCAAGGTCTTGCTAGCGCCATATTGCGAGTTTTTCGCGCCCGTGCGATCAAAGTACTACTAGGCGCCACATTCTTTGGAGTTTAGGCGCCAGTGCAGCCAAGTTCTTTGCCAGCGCCAAAGTGCTAGGTTTTAGGCGCCCAGTGCGCCAAGTTCTTTGCCAGTGCCAAAGTCTTTGGGTTTTGGGCGCCCTAGTGCGGCCAAATTCCGCCAGCGCCACATGCTAGGTTTTGGCGCCTAGTGCAGCCAGAGTTCCGCTAGCGCCATTTGTCTTTGGAATTTTGGCGCCACTGGCGCATGAGAGTTCTTTGCCAGTGCCTCTTTGTTGTTGTTTGTGGCACCCGAGTTGCCCGAGTTACCGTAGGGCACCAATAGGTGTTGTTTGGTGCCACTTTGTGTTGCGTTTGGGTCATTTTGATTTGTTATGCTTAAATGTGGATGAGCGTATTGTGTTGTTGCTTTTGTAGTGAAGAGTAAATATTAAGTTTGTTGTTGTTGTTGTTGTGGGTCCATGAGACCTTTATTTAAGTTGTTGTTGTTGTTGTTGGGTCGGTGAGACCAAACCAAAGTTGTTGTTGTTGTGGGTCCATAAGACCTTTATTTAAGTGGTTGTTGTTGTTGAAGGGTCCGAAGTCGTTGTTCTTGTTGCGTTGTTCATGAGTCCCATCGCATGGCATATGCATACCCCGTGTTGAAGGCTGCGGTCTTGGAGCTCCGCTCAAAGTGTTGAAGTTGAAGCCACAGGAGAGGTTGTTTTATGATGAATGGTACCACATGCATATACGTGTTGTGGGTTGCATTTCATACATAGTTTCATGTCGAGTTCTTTGTTGATTGACGTCGTAGTTTAAATGTATTGCTTGTTGTCTTTGTTGGTGGTGGTTGCTCTTGCACGTTGTTATGACTAGTACTTATAGTTCTTTGAGACCTTACATATTACTTATCATATAATCCTTTATGTTGTTGGACTCACCCTCTCTCTGTTTTAATGTTACCCCTACGTGGGTGACATGCGGTAGTCGCGTGTGAAGGACCTTCTCTCCTTCCTATTTAGAGTCGGTTGTCGAGTCGCTCGATCACGTAGCACACGGGGATAGCGAACACCGCTTGATTTTGTTGTTTTTACTTTAGACTACCATTCTATTTGCGTTTATTGTTTTATATGAAGTGTATTTTACACTAAGTTGTTGGTTGAGATTATGCATGTGATAGATCATTATATTCCGCTGCGTTGTGATGAATTTTTGAGTTGTGCTACGTACTTGTTCGTCGTCTTAATGAAAGACCAAACTTGACTATTAATGTCGTTTAAATGTTGAGTTTAAATGTGATGTGTAACGCTCCGATGCATGCTAGTTGTTCTTTTCACACTCTGATAATTAAATAAATAAATGGGGTAGAATCGGGGTGTTACACTTTCTACTGAAAGGGAACCTTTAATTAAACGCGTGATTTTAAGTGTTGATTTGAAAAATGCTTAAATTTGCCTCTCGGTTTAATGAAAGTTTTATTTGCGCGCTCGCGCGAGTTAGCGCTTTGGTTTTGAAGGAAAATGTTTTTAGTTTATTGTGCTTGACGGAGGGGATCCGCTCCTTCGTATCTCCAGGTGCGATGGAGAATTCAAAGCTACGTAGTTCTAGGTTTTTGGTTTTATTTTGTTTAATTGTGAAAACTGAGCTTTTACGATGATCAATTGAGCAAAGACTCCAAGTGACCAACGTTAGCACTCCGTTGTTAACAATCGTGCGAGCAAAGTCTTCGCAGGACCACTAACAAAGTTTTTCTGATTTATTGAAAGTTTTGAGAAATATTAGGCATTCATGATGATCAATTGAGCAAAGGCTCCAAGTGATCACCACTTGTTCCCCATTGTTAATGATTATGCAAGCAGAGGCTTCGCAAAACCATTAACAAAGTTTTTTTTGATTTATTGAAAATATTTAAAAAAATTAGGCATTCATGATGATCAATTGAGCAAAGGCTCCAAGTGATCACCACTAGTTCCTCATTGTCAATGATTATGCAAGCAGAGGCTTCGCAAAACCATTAACAAAGTTTTTTTGATTTATTGAAAATAATTAGAAAAATTAGGCATTCATGATGATCAATTGAGCAAAGGCTCCAAGTGATCACCACTATTTCCTCATTGTTAGTAATCATGCAAGCAAAGGCTTCACAAGACTACTAACAAAGTTTTTGATTTAATGAAATTTTTTAGAAAAAAAAACTAGGCGTTCATGATGATCAATTGAGCAAAGGCTCCAAGTGATCACCACTAGTTCCTCATTGTTAATAATCATGCAAGCAAAGGCTTCGCGGGACAACTAACAAAGTTCGATTTAATGAGAGATTATTTGGGTTGAAAAGAATTAAAAAGAAAATGAGAAAAAGGTGAAAATTGCAAAATGGGGGTGCAGATAATTACGGGGCTATATCATCGGAAGGGGTGCAGGAATTAAGAGCCCGATCACGTTTTTAGTGCTCGGGAGTGTTGTAACAAAAATTGTAAACATGGGCTTGTGGGGAGGGTGCGCGATGTCGAGGGGGTGTAAAAATAAAATAAACATAAACATAAAATAAATAAACTAAAAAAAGAGGGCCCATTATATATAAGGCCCACAAAAGGAAAACAAACCCTAAAACCTTCTCTTCCTCTCCATACCGTCGCCAGCCACATTCCAGGGAGAGAGAGAGACCGTCCGCCGGAGAAGACAGGCCTCGCGGCGGCGCTCTCGCCGGAGGCGAACCCAGATTCGTTGTTCCTTCATTTTTCTTCTCGTTTCTGGCTTCTTTTCCTTTGATTCCTACCTCTCCTTCTCCATTTCTTACGATTTCTGGTTTGCTTTTGGTTTGGGAGATGAGGGAAGCCGCGGTGGTTGTGGTTGGTGAGAGAGAGAGGTAGAGAACGCAAGTGGGTGAGAGGGACGACGGTTTGGGAGTGGGGATTGATTTGCGATGGGTGAGAGAGAGAGGCTGGAGGTTGCATTTCGGTTTGATGATGGTTGGGAGGGAGGGGCCTGGTTTACGCGGCGGTTTGTGGTGGTTGAGGGTGGTAGTTCGCGACTGGGTATGGTGGTTGGAGGTGGTAGTTCGCGACTGGGTATGGTGGTAGGAGGGAGATGGCTCGGTTTTGGTGGCTGTGGGTGAGTGATGTTTGTGGTGGCTGTGAGGGAAGGAGAAGGTGGTTAGGTGACGGTGGTTCTTTGGGATGGTGAGCAGTTGTTCCTCTACATTTTAGACGAATCTCTTTTTTTGTATTAGGTTGATTTTCCGTCGTATTGTTGTTGTCTTGAAATTCGTGCCTGACTGTCTTTTTATAGTTGAAATTTAGGTCTCAGCATTGATTACGGTTTGATCGGGCTTTTGTTGGACTTTCGGAGTTTGGAGTGGAGCGGACGGACCACTACTTGAGAAGCAATTCTTTGGAACCCCAGATTTCTTTTCTGCTTTGCTTTTTTTATTATTTTTTTTGTATTTTCGGATTTATTTAATTTTGTTTATTTTTTGTTATTATTTTTTGTATTTTTTGGACATTTGGACATTCGAACACTTCTAATTTGTAATAAAAATTAAATAGTATTTTTTTGACATTTTTGGACTATTAAACGCTTTTAAATTGTAAATAAAACATTTTGGACTATATATATATGCTCAAAATAAATTAACTGCACGAAAAAAAGAATAATAGTAATAATAAAAAGAGTCTGGCCAAACACAAAGGCGAGAACGGGCCAGACTAGACGAATACGCTAAAACGAGACTCAAATAGAGGAAATGAGCTCATTAACTAAAAACACTAAAACCGACTCAGAATTGTATTCTTAAGCCTGAACTGAAAAGACGAGCTAAATTTCTAGAAAAAAAAACGACTTTTGGTAGACCTACTTATGTTCGACTAAACCCAAATACGAAGATTAAATTGAAGAACGCACGAAAAGATCGATCATTCGCGTTCCTCCTAATTTAAACAACGGTATTTTGATTTAGTTGAGCTGGATAACTGAAATTGTCTAAAGTTAAAAAGGGCGGACAAAATTGGGGTATTACAGCTGCCCCTCTTTATTTCACATTTCGCCAAAAAATATGAATTGGCCTTTTCATATTTGTTGGTGAAATGGAAATAAAGATATAGAAATAATACTAATTTTGTCCGCTTCAGAAAAGTTCAAATCTTTTTGTTATTTTCCTTTTGAGAGAAGGGGTTAACACTTGTCGCATTAACGGGAAAGCAATAAATTGGGAAAAAGCGGTAAATTAGGAAAAGCAGTAAATTGGGAAAAGTAGTAAATTGGGAATTCGGAGGTTGCCTAAAAACCTTCTAACGGACTCTTGTCGAGTCCGAGATCTTGGGGTGGCCTTTTCGAGCGGCCGATCAACATCAGATCCGGAACTGATTTGATCAATGGATTTACGCTGTGCCTTAGGCTGACACAACTAATCCAGAAGGACTTAACGGTCGATGGATCCATCGCGTGCTCGCGTGCGATGTTGTGATGCGTGGAAGGAGTTCACTAACTCTGTGGGAGTTCACTAACTCTGGGTTGATGGAGTTTACGAACTCTGGGTTGATGGAGTTTATGAACTCTAGGTTGATGGAGTTTACGAACTCTGGGGGTGGCCTTTTCGAGCGGCCGATCAACATCAGGTCCGGAACTGATTTGATCAATGGATTTACGATGTGCCTTAGGTCGACACACACTAATCAGAAGGACTTAACGAAAGTCGATGTCGGGAATCGATTTGATCAATGGATTTACGATGTCCGGAACTGATTTGATCAATGGATTTACGATGTCCGGAACTGATTTGATCAATGGCCGATGATCAATGGAGTTTACGAACTCTGGGTTGATGGTGATTTTCGAAAAATGAGATTTTGGGACTCTCTGGTCCGAAGTAACTTTTCTCTTGGATGGTGCATGAAATGCATGCACTTGGGTATTTGGGTGCATATGAATGCAATGATTGATTTTGGTGGGATGCTTCTTCTGTTTGATTTTTCATCCTCTTTTTTTCTTTTGTTATTCTTTCGCTCTTCTGAGATGCGAATTTGAAAGTGTAATGTACTGTTTGATGCTATGGAGTGATGAATGGTATGGATGATATGAGAATGATGAATGATTGATTTTGGTGAGACGCTTTTTCTGTTTTGTCTATATCTGATGAATGTTTTGTTTGCTAGGAAGGAAGCAGTAAATGAACACTTGTCGTGCTGATTCTTGGAACTAGGCATGAGGATTAACATCTTGTGTTCGTCCACATTTTGCTTAGCAATGCAATGAATGACACATGTAATGCAAACATATGCTATGATTGATGTCTTGAATATTATGGAATGCTTTTGTTCTTTTGTACTCGCTTCTTCTTTGTAGTTTATGAAATGCGAATGCTTTGATGTTTGAATGCAAGTGTATGCGGTGATTGATGCTTTGATGAATGGAATGCTCCTGTTCTAACTTCTGTTTGTTTCTTTTTTGCTTCTTCTATGAAATGCAAACATTAACATGATGCAATGCTCTGATGTTTGATGCAATGATTTTTGTTCTTTTCCTTTTTTGGAAGTGCTAGCATTAATATGGTGCCAATGCAATGAAAAGATTTCTGCTTTTTCTTCTTTACTATTTTCCTCCATGAAATGCAAGTATTAATATGGTGCAACTGACGTGGAACGCGATGAATGCACGAAATGTGAAGATGCAAATGTAATGCTTTGATGCATATGCCATAATGAATAGATTGAAATGTCTAGATGCATGAGGTAAACATTTTTGTGATGATGAGATGCGAGACTTTGGATGCAAGGAATTGAGATGATTATTGACCATTTGATTCAAACTCCGGTGTTCTCAAGGTTTTTATTTACAAACAACCTCACTTGTTTTCTCTTTCTTTCCATGATGACTGAATTTTAGATATCACGTAAACAACTTGTGTTCTCTCTTTTTGAAGCATCGTCTAGTAAGCATGCATAGGAGTGCAAATGTGAATGAATGAGTCAACTAGCTTGGCATTGGTTTAGGGCATGGACATTTATGGCAAGTGAAGGAGTGACAGACATTGCCGAAGCTCCTGAGGGATCAAGAGATACAAGATTGCCCCAATTCAGGTCTTTGATGAGTGAATAGCTTGCCCCTGTCTAGTGGTGACACCAACTAGGGGTGTAGGAGATGATGAATTGGGAATGCTTCGGCTTTTGAAATGAAGGGTGGAGCAAAAGAGATTTTGTCTCAACCCATAAAGTTTGATGTTGCCCCAGTCATAACAAAGACAAAGCTGCCCCAATTAGAATGACAAGGCCTTGTTTAGGATAGTGAGTTGAGAGATTGCCCCGGTGAGGTTTTATGAGATGAAGGAATGGGAACACACTTGCCCCACTTTCGAATGACATCTCAAATGGTTTCTTTGAGTGAGGTTGTGAAAGGTGACTGAGTTATGGTGATGGTTATGAACTGAGGGTGATATATGAATGGGGTGGGCAATGAACAAACCTCCCCAAAGTCGAGCGGAGTGAGAGGTGAAGGGAATGCCCCCTAGTACACACTTTTGGTTCTCTTTAAGAACAACTCAAATGCAATGAAAGTTTTGACTTTTTAGTATGAGGAGAGGCTCCACTTGGTGACCACTAAACCTTGTTTTAATGCAACATGAATGCATCTTGAAGTGCAAGTCCTTCTTTTTTTTCTTGTTTGTTTTTTTTTTTTTTTTTTTTTTTTGAGCAGCTTTCTTCTTTCTACTTGTTTGTTTTTTCTTTTTTTTTGAGCAAACACATCGCAAATGGATAAACTTATTTGTCCTAAGATTAAAACTTGAGAGAACGAAAGCAATTGGTCATTGATCGGAATGGACTTTTTAGGGTTGTGATGTGGAGAAGGGGATGGTTGAGCTTAATGAAGTGTTTGGGGTTGATGGGGAGGATGGGTCCTAGTCGGTGTTGGCCGATGGTCAATGGTTTATGAAGGAAATGGTTATTAGCTTTGATGCGGTGCGGGAAATGGTTATTAGGTTTGATGAGGTGCAGGAAATGGTTATTAGGTTTGATGAGGGGCTTGAAGGTTTTATGAAAGAAAAGGTGGTTAAACCCAAGGAATTGAGGGCTTCTTTTTTTTTTTTTTTTTTGAAAGGGGAAATGATTTAACCCATTGAATTTGAGGGCCTCGGAAGGGGAGCTCTTATGCTTCATGGCAAAATGTATTGACTCTTAATTTATACTCCCTTTGTCTTCCTTTCTTTGTTTTGGGATTCTCCTTTTTGAAACTTTGCTATCCCCCTCCTTTTGTGAATTTCCTTTCCTTTTGACTTGGGTGAAAATGATATATCATCTTTGATGTGGAATTAACCCTCGTCTAGGGTGATGGGGATATCTTGGGCTTTTCTCGGCTTAAGATGGGTAACAAAGGGTATTCTTGTGATTTTGAATCTTTAGCTTAAGAAGGGTAGGAAATGGACTTCTTGTGATTTTAGGTTTTTGAGGGTGTGGAGAGATGACCAAATTTCCTTTCAAATCCCGATTGTTTATTTCTGTGAGACTTAACTTTAGGACAATGATTCATCTATCTTCCTGTGTTTGCTCTTTTTTTTTTTTTGTGCCCTAATTTTTGCCTAGACCGCTCTTTGCGAGTTTTCAATCCACCGGGCGCTCTTTTTTGCCTAGGCCGCCCTTTGCGGGTTTTCAACCTAGCGGGCTTATTTTATCTTTTTATTTATTATATACCTTTTTTAGAAAGACTTGCACTAAGGAATATGATACTGACAAGGAAAATTAGTGATCACAGAATTGCCTCAGCATGGAGGACTTAAAGTGTTAGCGAGAATGAACCAAAAAGTCAAGTATGTACTTGATGGGAGAAAAATATGCGCTTTAGGGGTGGGACGGGCGGGATTAGACTTGGATGGGGAATGATGATAAATGAAGGAAATTGGTCGACTCAAACAAGAGAAACTACACGTGGCATGCATACTTACTAGAAGAACGCTTCACAGAGAGTTAACATTGGTTAAAACATGATATAAAAACTTTTTTGATAAACGGTTTCAGTCTTTTATCATGGAATGGATGAGATGCAATGCTTTTTTGAAGGAAATACAAATGAGTTATTGATGTGAAAAATTGAGGGCCTTGGAACACCTTGAGTTTGCAAATGAGTGAGGGTAAACTTTTCCAAAAAAGGAAAGCTTACTTTGCAAGAACATCTCGTCTCTCATCACAAAGTTTTTGTTGTATGCAATGCATGGATGAAAATACTATGATGCATACATGATGAGAATGAAATGCATGAAAGCATGTTCACTTGAAAAGTGTGATTATTCTAAAGGTTTTTTTTTTTTTTTTTTAGGTTTTCTTTAGGTTTTCTTTTTATGCAAGACGAAATATGAAATGCCAATGCCTTTTTGGATGATGAATGATGCAATAATGATGCTTCTTTTGAGAATGATTTTTATAGAGGCAAGACAAGATATGAAATGCTGATGCTTCCTTTTCTTTTGAAAGATGCATGAATGATGCTTTTTCCTAAATGATGATTTTTTGAGGCAAGACAAAGTATGAAATGCCAATGCTCCTTCCCTTTTCTTTTGAATGATGAAAGATGCAAGAATGGTGATATGAGGCAACCGATTGTCGTTACCCGAGTAACTGCATGAAACATTGAGTGGATCGACTCAATACTTCACACAATATCTTTCAAACGTTTCGACAATTAGTTGACTCAACTTAATTTCCTACTTGAAAATAAAACACGTGTGGATCGGGTCAAAGTGCCTCGATATCGTAGAGTAACATCTCAAATTTGTAGTCGACAAACAAATTTGAGATATTACCCTTCGTCGTTCAAAGGTGCACTTCTACCCATTAAGCCATCACATGAGAAAAATTTTCTTTGTTTCGAAAGGATGCATGCAGGGGGAGATGATGTATTCGAACAAAGTGATGAGGTTAATGAAATGATGCATGAGTGCCACATTGACGTGATATCTGCACTATTTGATGATGATTTTTGTTCATGATTATGAAGGAGATGCTTTCTTGTTTTCATTTTTTTTGTGCAATGAAATGCATGATACTCACAATGGAAAGACATGATTTTTTATTGAATGAAATTGCGTGTGAAATGAGACGTTAATGTTCATAGTGCATGAGACGCGCCCCTAATAAGACACAAACCTTAATGAGATAGAGAAAAATGCATGTATGAATTTTATCGAGTTTTTGTTTTATGCACTGCAAATGATGTCTTTATATGAAAATGACGGTGATAGTGCGACTTGACATGCATGTGAAAAATAAGATGAAAACATTTTTTCCGATTTTGGTGACTGAAATTTTGGGAACATCACCTCATATAGCCCGGTAAAAGAAAACTATGATGATCTTTTTGAAAGTTTTGCTTTTTGTAATGCAAGGATGTATGCAAATGATGATGATGCTCTATGTGCATGCAAGATAAATGAAAGAGTTTTTATTGGCAATGATTCAAGTTTTTTTTTTTGAAAAATGCGGGCCGTATGTGGCTAGTAAGGGAAAGGCTACAACTGCAGCTCTTTCTCTCTTTTTTTCTTGAAAAGAGTGAACCCCATGCTGCCCCGTACGGACCGGCAAAAGAAAGGCTATGACGGCAGCTCTTTCTCTATTTTCTTTTTTTTTTGAAAAATCTCCTTCTCCCTTTTTTGAAAACATGTCTAGATTACAATGCAACACACAATTTGGTATGCCCCTTGTGTCCTACGAAGGGTGGGAATCCTAGGGTCTAAAGTCGACGAAAAGGGTAATCCTCCCATGTAGGTTCTAATCACTTCCTCACAATGGCAACCAAGAGCTAAAGTCTCTCTCATGATGACACCCACACTCGTAGAAAGCTACCGAGTGTGAGGCATCATGACAAAGCGCACTCTTGGGCGGAACTTTCATGAGAGCCATACAGACAAAGGTCTACGAATGGTAGACACTAATCGTTCCCACTCTCCTAGGTTTTCGTTCAGACCTTGTGTTTTAGGCCCCACTCAATGCTCACAAGTATAGGGTGTGAAGTGTGTGTTGAGGGCACGACACCTAGAAATAACTACCCTTCCCCACCTGCAAATGAAAAACCCAGAACAGTCCAGACAATAGCAAGCAATAACATGTCGTCTACCCTAGGGTTCAATATCAAATAAGCTAGCCTAGGGTTTCAACAATAATCAAGTGCATTGCTTACCTCAAGAAAGGGAGCCGAGAAGAGGGGATCATGATAGAATTGGGGAGAAATGCATGAGGGTACTAAGCACATAAGCAAAAAGGAGGAAGGAAAAACAAACCTGGAAGAAGAGAAAACAAATGCACCTGCATACAACATGATAAGAAAGAAAAGGAAACCGAAAGGGATAGAAGCAAACAAGGTATCCAAATCAAATCAATAACACAAACCACACATTTAATTAATTAGGCTTGACCCACTAAAAAGGAAAAGTCCCCAGTGAAGTCGCCGGTATTTGCGCTTGAAAAAGTCCCAGAAGGATTTTCTTCGTTTACAACTTTTTAAAACAATGAAGTCGCCACCAATATTTTTTTATAAGGAAAATATTGAAGAAAAACCTTTTTGGGAAGGCAAATGGTCTTTTGGAAAACTTAAAGATTTGGGTTCGGGGGTCGGTTAGGCATGAGGAAGGTATTAGCGCCCCACACCTCCTTTCTACTGAAAGGGAACCTTTAATTAAACGCGTGATTTTAAGTGTTGATTTGAAAAATGCTTAAATTTGCCTCTCGGTTTAATGAAAGTTTTATTTGCGGCGCTCGACGAGAGTTAGCCGCTTTGGTTTTTTGAAGGGAAAATGTTTTTAGTTTATTGTGCTTGACGGAGGGGATCCGCTCCTACGTATCTCCAGGTGCGATGGAGAATTCAAAGCTACGTAGTTCTAGGTTTTTGGTTTTATTTTGTTTAATTGTCAAAACTGAGCTTTTACGATGATCAATTGAGCGAAGACTCCAAGTGACCACCGTTAGCACTCCGTTGTTAATAATCGTGCGAGCAAAGGCTTCGCAGGACCACTAACAAAGTTTTTCTGATTTATTGAAAGTTTTGAGAAATATTAGGCATTCATGATGATCAATTGAGCAAAGGCTCCAAGTGATCACCACTAGTTCCCCATTGTTAATGATTATGCAAGCAGAGGCTTCGCAAAACCATTAACAAAGTTTTTTTTGATTTATTGAAAATATTTAGAAAAATTAGGCATTCATGATGATCAATTGACAAAGGCTCCAAGTGATCACCACTAATTCCTCATTGTCAATGATTATGCAAGCAGAGGCTTCGCAAAACCATTAACAAAATTTTTTTGATTTATTGAAAATAATTAGAAAAATTAGGCATTCATGATGATCAATTGAGCAAAGGCTCCAAGTGATCACCACTATTTCCTCATTGTTAGTAATCATGCAAGCAAAGGCTTCACAAGACTACTAACAAAGTTTTTGATTTAATGAAATTTTTTAGAAAAAAAAACTAGGCGTTCATGATGATCAATTGAGCAAAGGCTCCAAGTGATCACCACTAGTTCCTCATTGTTAATAATCATGCAAGCAAAGGCTTCGCAGGACCACTAACAAAGTTCGATTTAATGAGAGATTATTTGGGTTGAAAAGAATTAAAAAGAAAACGAGAAAAAGGTGAAAATTGCAAAATGGGGGTGCAGATAATTACAGGGGCTATATCATCGAAGGGGGTGCCGGAATTAAGAGGCCCAGTCACGTTTTTGGTACTGGGAGTGTTGTAACAAAAATTGTAAACATGGGCTTGTGGGGAGGGGTGCGCAGTAATCAGGGGGTGTAAAAATAAAATAAACATAAACATAAAATAAATAAACTAAAAAAAAGAGGGCCCATTATATATAAGGCCCACAAAAGGAAAACAAACCCTAAAACCTTCTCTTCCTCTCCATACCGCCTTGACCACATTCCAGGAGAGAGAGAGCCGTCCACGGAGAAGACAGCCTCATGGCGGCGGCGGCTCGCCGAGGCGAACCCAGGTTCGTTGTTCCTTCATTTTTCTTCTCGTTTCTGGCTTCTTTTCCTTTGATTCCTACCTCTCCTTCTCCATTTCTTACGATTTCTGGTTCGCTTTTGGTTTGGGAGATGAGGGAAGCCGCGGTGGTTGTGGTTGGTGAGAGAGAGAGGTAGAGAACGCAAGTGGGTGAGAGGGACGACGGTTTGGGAGTGGGGATTGATTTGCGATGGGTGAGAGAGAGAGGCTGGAGGTTGCATTTCGGTTTGATGATGGTTGGGAGGGAGGGGGCTGGTTTACGCGGCGGTTTGTGGTGGTTGAGGGTGGTAGTTCGCGACTGGGTATGGTGGTTGGAGGTGGTAGTTCGCGACTGGGTATGGTGGTAGGATTGAGATGGCTCGGTTTTGGTGGCTGTGGGTGAGTGATGTTTGTGGTGGCTGTGAGGGAGGGAGAAGGTGGTTAGGTGACGGTGGTTGCTGGGATGGTGAACGGTTGTTCCCTCTACATTTTGGACAGATCTGTTTTTTTGTATTAGGTTGATTTTCCGTCGTATTGTTGTTGTCTTGAAATTCGTGCCTGACTGTCTTTTTATAGTTGAAATTTAGGTCTCAGCATTGATTACGGTTTGATGGGGCTTTGACTGGACTTTCAGGTTTGGAGTGGAGCGGACCAGACCCAGCTACTTGGAGAGCAGATGCTGGAACCCCAGATTTGCTGCTGCTGCTACCTTTTATTATTTTTTTTGTATTTTCGGATTTATTTAATTTTGTTTATTTTTTGTTATTATTTTTTGTATTTTTTGGACATTTGGACATTCGAACACTTCTAATTTGTAATAAAAATTAAATAGTATTTTTTTGACATTTTTGGACTATTAAACGCTTTTAAATTGTAAATAAAACATTTTGGACTATATATATATATGCTCAAAATAAATTAACTGCACGAAAAAAAGAATAATAATAATAATAAAAAGAGTCTGGCCAAACACAAAGGCGAGAACGGGCCAGACTAGACGAATACGCTAAAACGAGACTCAAATAGAGGAAATGAGCTCATTAACTAAAAACACTAAAACCGACTCAGAATTGTATTCTTAAGCCTGAACTGAAAAGACGAGCTAAATTTCTAGAAAAAAAAATGACTTTTGGTAGACCTACTTATGTACGACTAAACCCAAATACGAAGATTAAATTGAAGAACGCACAAAAAGATCGATCATTCGCGTTCCTCCTAATTTAAACAACGGTATTTTGATTTAGTTGAGCTGGATAACTGAAATTGTCTAAAGTTAAAAAGGGCGGACAAAATTGGGGTATTACAATCTTGAGTTGTTAGTTGATTATAAATGCTCTAAATCTTTGTTGGAAGGTTTAGTTTGGTGATTATTTGTTACCTTTTGGGTGAAATTCGAAGTCTAGCTGCAGGGAAAAAAAATCTACAACTTACCATCTTTATCACTTGCTATTGTTTGATCCATAATTCATATGCAAAATTTTCTTTTAATGTTATTTTGTCTATACATGTCTGATTCTTGAAATTCAAAAGCCTAAATTGATTAGAAAAAAGAGAGAAATTCAAATATCCCAAAAAAAGACAAGTCTTTGAAAAAAGTGATTCTACCCAAAAGCACTTATAGGAAGAAAAAAAAGAGGCATTTCAAAAAAAAAAAATTCAGAATCGTTCATTTTGATACATCAATTATGTTTGCATATTAGTTGCTCTCTTTGACTTTGCAAGTTGTTTTAGAATTTTACCTTCCACTTATTTGAAACACTTAGTCTTTTAGTCTAATCTTTCTTGAGTTGTCTTATTCATGTCTTTGTGATTGTCTTTGTTCCCTTAGACTTTTCTTGCATGTCTTTCTAAATTATTTTATCGGGTAGAAATAGGTGTTACATTAGTGGTATCAGAGCAAGTTTGGTCCTAACCGGACTGTTTGTATTGTTTATTGTGCTTTCTAATGTGTGAACTCTGAGTAGAGTTGCATGCATTACTTATTTTAATTCTTGATAGTACGAGAGTTGACCAAACTAGTTCGTTAAGTAATATATGGAATTAGATAAATGATGGAATTCTTTAGAGGAATCATTAATGTTATAGCAGTTACAAAGGAGTTTGAATCCAAATGAGAACTTAAACGACTCTTTTCCCTAGAGAGAATTTTTCATGGAGCTTGGTCTATTACTTGAGCCATGTGTTGTATTATGCATTATATTTTCTACTTTGTGAGAACTCTGTATTGTCGTCGTTGGTTTCCTTATTTTTTTGTTTTCGAAACTCTAAATTCATTTAAGCTAACTAATATGGTTTGACTTTGTAGTGATTATTTGCCTTATGTGGTTTTGGATGTTAAACTTAAAATTTTTATCGAGTCTACTTTTATCTTACATTAAACCATTTTATTATTGGATGTTCACACAGTATGTCATTTATTTAAATAGTACTATGTCTTAAACGATATCTGGGTATTTACTTATTAATGATCTAGACTTAGTACTCTAGGGAATGACTTTGTTAATTATTTAAGGTTGCTACTAAAAGAAACGTGTTGTGATATTTTGATTACTATCAGTATAACTTTCTCACCTAAATTTTATAGTTGTTGATTTCTTTTATTTTTACTAGTGAAATGGGATGTAATGATTTTAAATGTTAAAGATATGTCTATATTATTTATTGTATTTAGTTTTGTCCTATGTGCCTAATTGTCATTGTAGTGAACTTGTATCTCTGTGAATTGTTTGATACTTTCAGTGCTATATGATATATGACTGCGAATTCTAACTGTGTACACTCAAAGCTTTTGTCAGTTGACTTTGGTTGTTTTCTTTTTATAGTTTGTGCTACGTGGTTTTGAAATCTTAGAATAATAATGTGTGTTGAGAATGTCTGTACGTTCCTTTTAAATTATCTTTTAGTGTTAGATACTCACATAGGTATTAGAGTTAACTTAGTTGACTTAATATTTAGTCTTCCCTAAATTCTATTGCTATAACATACTTTTATTTTGCATAATGATTACAAACTAAGTGTTTTGTGAAGATGTTTTGCTAATTATATTAATGTACTACTCCTCTATTAACGTTAATAACATGTTATGGTTTTTGAAAATAATATTTTCCTTATTTAAATCTTGCAATTGGTGTTTTCTCTTATTTTCACGATACTTACAATTAGCTGCAACGATTTAACTGTCGAAGATATTATATGTTATTATCATCTTCATTTGCTTGTAACTCAAAAAAAAATTATCTTCATTAAATTTATTTTTTTTCGCTCCATGATTTTGATTTTTCTTGATTTGCGATGTTGTGAGCCCTCTTAGTTATGAAATGACATGTGTTGTACAAATAAAATGTCTGGATTTTTTTTTATCCTTTTAACACAAATTCTAGTAGATACGTGCTAATGAAACTAGTTTTGATTAATTGTTTGAAGAATTATTTTTGAGCGGTAATGAAGTAAGATTGGTTCACAAACACAAGTATACTCTCTATGCATGATGTTTGTTACCTTAGAAAAAAAAATAGTATCTTGTTTGTTTCTTCTTAATAAAAGCCTAAAGTGGTGGTGTGAGTTTTGCCAAAAATCCACATTATATATAGAATTCTAGAGTAAGTTACATTTTTTAAACAAAAGTGTTTGGTTCATGTGTTTGACTGTACTTCTTTGGTGATATGAAATGAATTGAACTCAAAAGAATTATATGTTCGGTAGATATTTTTCTTTTTAAAAAAAGAAGAAGAATTACTCCTTGTATTTAATTCATTTGAAAAACCTTTGCTAACCAATGTATCGTTTACTTTCTAGACACCCAAGAAAAATATTATTGAAGCTGTCTGAATTTCTCGTAACTTGTTTTTGTCATTTATGTTGAAGTAGATATGTATTTAGTTCAATTAATTTACTACTAATAGGTCTTGTAATTGTACGACTTATGTTCACCGTAATCGTTGTCCTTGCATGACTTCTACCTTTTTTTTATTTTTATTGTTTGATTTTCGAATTATTATTTGGCTAATGAGTTGGCAGAACCTCCAATTTAATTGATTCTTATGTTTTAAGATATGTGAACTCTGTGATTGTTGTTCCTGAATTTTGTACCATGGCGTTGTCTGGGTTATTGTGAGAACTTCATTATACTTTGTTTGTGCTATTTTGTTTTTAGGGAGATCAATTTAGTATCTTTGGAAATAAATTTTATGCTTGGTAGTAAAGTGCCTAGTTTTAGAACTGGTATATTTTATTTTCATGACTTGAGTCTATTGATCATCCTTATAGTGACCAATGACTTAATATCTCCGGTGGGTGCAAAGCCCAACAACCTAAACCTAACTCTGTCTTTAATCCTCTTTTAAGCATTTTCACATGAATGACTACTTGAGTTCTTTTTGATATCCATTTGCCTAATTGTTGCCATTGTCTCAGCTTTCCTTCTTTAGAATTACTCTTACAACATTCATTCTTTTGTTTTGGTCTTGAGCTTATTAAATTTCGAGGACGAAATTTCTTTTAAGGGGGGTTGGATTGTAACACCCCGATTTTTGTGTATCGTGTTTTGTTTAATATGTGCTCGTTTTATGAACTATTTTGATATATAAGATTATATTATTTTAATTATTGTGTGTGTGTTAATTATTCAAAATTAATTGAAATCACATTTAAATGTATTTTTATATACAATCGGTAATATACGATTTTTATTATATATTTGTTTGATTTTTAGGTGTGTATCAATGGCCAAATTAATACCTCTTCACACATGTAAGTATATGAACCATATATCTATTTAATTCACCGTTTCATCTCTCATGAATTTGAAATAAAGGCCATTGTGAAATGGTAGTAGATACTGGATACTGCCAACTTGTTAAATAACAAAATTTATATAATTTCACGATTATACTTTTAATTCTATAAAAAAATCAATTAGTCCGTTAATGCGTTAAGTTAAGAAAATATATATATATATATATATATATATATATATATATATATATATATATAATTTATATACTTTCAATATTTTTTTAAATCTATACATTACACAAATACGCCACACTTTCTGTAAAAAATAAATAACTAATCGTTACGATTGTCTTGTAAAAATATAAGTAGTTAATTACATTCTTTTAGGATTAAACTTGACTCTTGGCCGTTTGGATAGGTAATTTTTTGTTCTTGTGATATACTATTAACGTCTTTAAGAAATATATATATATATATATATATATATATATATATAGACTACATTATTTGTCAACCATTGTCTCTATTTTTCTAGGATTGCAAATCGCAAATTAAGAAGAAACATGATTTACTCAAAGACACAAAAATACCTATTTCTTGAGCTTTTTATCATTCTCTCCTCTCAAGTTTTAGCTCATGACGTATCTGAGGCTCATATTTCTTATCCAGGCAAGTTTTTATAACCTATAACTTATGGTGCATATTATTAATCTTAATTCCTGTAATATACAAGTTTTACTTTGTTATAACAATTAACAAGGGATACATACATTCATAACACATTTTTTTGACAAAATTCATACACCTTTTAAAATAGATGTTTTTTTTTGAACAAATGTTCTGAACATTAAATGTGAGGTTGACCACTTACTTATTGGTTTGCTAGATGCAAAAGTCGACTGTGTTGTTATAGTTCCTTGTACAAACAATCTTGGAGATGCATCCAAAGCTGCAAACAATATCATTTTGTCAGGTTATAACAACTTATTAGATCTTGCACTTATTCAGAAGATGATTAATTCGGTCTATGATATTACTTTTTTGAAAACACAAGAATAATTGCTAAGCCCACTACTCCTATATTCGCAAATGAAATTGTAATTTTAGTTCGTTTTAAGGTTTTGAAAACACAAGAATAATTGCTAAGCCCACGACTCCTATACTCACTCATAAAAATACACTATAATCTCACTTAACCTTTGCCAAAAGTCACTTCCATATAAAAGTACTTAACCGCAAAAATATTCTCGAAATCTATCATCGTTTTCAGTGAGTCATTTGGCCTATAACTTTCTTTATTTATAACTTATGCATGTATAAAAAAACTAGGACCTATAATTTAGAACTATTTATATAAAACTTTATAATTTATTATTCTTTGAGTTATATATGGTTCTAGGGTCCCCCTAATATGGACCCAACAAAAATTCACGAGTGAACCTTTACTATTTTTATTAAAAAATAATTTTTTTGTGGATCAAATTAAAAAATGAATTCTAGAATAATAAAAAGTAGAAAGTATAAATAATAATTTATTCTAAATAAAAAATAGTGGTGAGACATGCAGAAGATTCCGTGAGTGCTACAAAATTTGAAGAGACTTCGAATAATATGCCCCATGATGATCAAAATAGTGGTGAGACATTGCCTACGTAACTTTTATTCTAAATAAAAAAACTATAGTGCATATCATTCTAGATGCTTGTTGTATATATACAAGTTAAACTTTTATATAACAAAGAATACATACACTCATTTTATTATATCTTTCATAGATCACATTTATAACACCTTTAAAAAAAAAAGTGTCTGTCAAAAAAAAAGTTTTATTTAACATATAAAATATTACTTTATATAGTGACCACTCTTATTTGTTTGCTAGATGAAAGAGTCAAAAAGTGTTATATTCGAGGACGTTGTAAAAGTAATCTCGGAGATGCAACCGAAGCTGAAAATAATAATATTTTATCAGGTATAACATCTTATAAGATCTTTCACATATTTAATTGACCTATTGGTCCGTTTGGATAAAGAACTTAATTATGTGCTCATAGCAAAAGTGCATATTATATAAGAGCTTATGTTTAAACTGTTTTTATAGTAAAAGATAAAATAATGTGTAATTATATTTTTTTCATAAGCTATAAGTTGTTTCTATAATCTATCACGGGAAGCTTATTAAAATTAGCTGAAATCAACTTATGAACATGTCATAAGCTGATTCAATAAACTCTCCCAAACAATTTCACAAGTGCTTATGTCAATAGATAAACCTAAATAAGCTTATCCAAACAGACCATATCTATTATCTTTAGCATACCTTCATATCTAAATTCAAACAAAATAGGAGTAATCACTTATTAATTTATCTTTTTGTTTACAAAACATAATTTAGCATATAAATAACGTAACTACCATTTTGCAGTTTCTTTTAAAAAAGAGTTGTTTATATTTATACTCAACTAGTTTGTTGGGATTGGTGATTTGATACTATAAATAACGTTATGAATAGAGTGTAAAGATAAACTCTACCAATTCATCGACTGTATATTGCTAGGTGACATATATACAATTTTTTCCTTTGTAGTTTTGATTTTCATTGCCCCATTCTACTTTTCTCGTTTTTCTCTTTTATATCATGGTTTGAGTACCTCTTATACTCTACTTAAATAGTCGAGGGAGGACCTACACTATATTCAAGAGGGCGGTTGAATCCCTTGAAAAAAAAATTCATTTACCTCCCTATAAAAAAATATTTTGACCTTCTTGATATTTTTATTTTATACCCAAACCCCTAATCTTGCACCCAAGCTGCACCATGTAACACCCCGATTTTCGTGTATCGTATTTTGTTTAATATGTGCTCGTTTTATGAACTATTTTGATATATAAGATTATATTATTTTAATTATTGTGTGTGTTAATTAGTCAAAATTAATTGAAATCACATTTAAATGTATTTTATATACAATCGGTAATATACGATTTTTATTATATATTTATTTGATTTTTATAAAATATTAGTGTTTGAGATATTATTTCTTTAGAACATCAATTTTGGGCTATTGAGGTGTTAAAATAATAGATGTATTAGAATTGGGGCTTTAAAAAAGAATCAAAATGGAGTTTTAGTTGTGCATACGCCCCCCATCTGTTCGCTCTCACACCCCCCATGTGGTCCACTCTCTTCAATACGCAACCCAGCCCACGCGACCAGCTATCAGACCTGGCCCAGTGCTCTGTGTAACGCCCAAATATTTAACTAATTATTTAATTAAGTTATTTCGGTATTTTATTAGTGTAATAATATTAGGTGAATAATATGTTAATTGTTATGAGCCTATGTTACGCTAGAAATAGTAATTGAGTGGGGTGTGGAGAAAAGCCCGTAATAATAAGGAAAAGCCCAAGAGATAGGTGTATGTATATATATATATATATAGTGCAAGTTAGGGTTTCATAATGGAAGGAACAAAAAAATAAGGAATTGAGAGAAGAGAAAGAAGGAGAGAGCGCGGCGACTAGGAGAGGAAGGGAGGAGTGTTGCTGTGCGATTTTTTCGTTGGGGCCACGATCAAGAGAATCTTGTAATCGGCAAACCTAAGGTAAGGGTGGGGTTCTAACTCTATAACAGGGTATATGAAGGATCATATGTAGGCATCGATTAGAATTTCTTGAATCTCACTATGTTTTGTAGATAGCGATTTGGAATTTTAAGTAGGAGTATGTGTAGGTTCAGTAAATTGATGTTTGTGAATGATATACTTGTCCAAAAATTATGTGGTTTATTGTTTTAGAAATTAGACTTAATGCTTGTTAATTTGACACTGGTTTAGTTCCGTTTGGAGTTGTATTGCTCAAGTGATAGGTGACACAAGTTGGGTAAAAGTTAGGAACCTGTGCGGAGTACAGTTCGGTTTTAATTAAAGCGAGTACGTTTGGGTAATCCAAAAATCACGAGACTTAATTTTTGAAAAATAGACTTAATACCGGTCAGTTTGGCACTGGTTTGGTTGACTTTAGAGTTGTGTAACTCGAGTTATGAATTCCACAAGTTAGGGTAAGATTCGGAAACAATCGGACATAGAGTGTTTTGGTTCTTGCATTTTCAAAAGAACTCATTTTCGAACGAATCCAATTTCTTTAAAAACTCGACAAAATTTTCCCCAGTTTATGCACAAGTTTCATGCAATTTGGTTGAGTTTTGATCATTTTAGAACTGCTTGAATTTGAAGGACAGAAACTGTCCTCTTTTGAAACTAGTCTGTGTGCTTTTGAAAACTGTACCTATTGAACACTCTTCTTCAAAAACTGAACTTAGGAATAAAAAATAAACCCATATGGCTTTCCAACAAGTATTTATTTGTCGAAATCCGATGTCGTTTGCTATTTTCAATAATTCGCCAAAGTGGGGGCATTTACAGAAATTCTGCTCCCGAGTTTATGTAAATTAGCTTGAACGTTGAAAAAAATTGATTATTTTGTTGGTTAAGTTGAAGTTGAATTCCGTTGTTGTTGTTGTGTTGTTGTAGGCCTATGGCCAAACGTTGAATTCCGTAGTTATTGTGTTGTTGTAGGCCTATGGCCAAACGTTGAATCGGTTGTTGTTGCGTTGTTATATAACTGTTCACTACAAGAATAAGCTTGCATTGCCACAAAAATTTTCCACGGAGGGTTGACCGTCGCTAAATTGCGACGGATTTGCGACGGAAAGGCTTTAATAGACTAGGCGCTAAAGATACCGCTCAAATTTGCCACGGGGATTGATAGCCGTCGCTAATTTGCGACGGACACGTGGTGGCAAACCCGTGGCAAAAATTAAAGCTCAAATAAAACCACGACTTTGTTAACTCTCTCATTTCAGTTCACTCTCAGTTCACTCTCTCGTTTCAGAGAGCGCAGTTTTACGCTCACTCTCTCGTTTCCCTTCTCCCTCTAATCCACCACCGCCGGAAACTCCAATCCCTCCACCACTGCGGCGCTCTCGTTTCCCTTCTCCCTCTATCAGCGCCTCAAACCTCAAACCCCCAAATCCCTCCTTCTCTCAAAGAACGCGAAAACCAGCCCTCTTCTCTGCCATTCTTCTTCTCTCAGCACCTCTCCTCTATTCTTCTTCTAAAAGGTAAGTTTTTTTCTTCTAACTTACTTCTATTTGATAGAAAACTCCCATTTTTTGGTTGAATCAGAAACCCTAGGTTTATAATGCTTCTTATTTATCTTCCCTATCCAAGGTTTCTTTAGGTCTTCATCACTTCCTTTCGATTTTCATAAAGCAACCTTCGATTTATGGCTTCACTATAGTGAGGAATCAGATATTGTGTCGATTTGCGACTTTGGTAACCTTCACTTTCATCTATTCTGCAATACATCAGGTATCCTTCGATTTAAATGTGTTTTCTGGTTTTGCTTTGCTAAGTGTGTTCTTGAATTTCTTTGCATCTTGATTAGGTTTTTGAATTGATAAATGTGCTTTCTGGTTTTGCTTTGTATATATAGTTAATATTGATGTTATTGGTAATAGAAACTGAATCTCTATTCTTTCTGGTTTTGCTATGTGTATATTACATGCTTCTTATTTGTAATACATGTTTTGAATGCAAGGTTTTTTATTGTCTAGTGCTTTCTTTATTTGTGTTCTTGACCCTAGTGTCCCAGCTTCCACAAGATTTTAATGCCATTAATCCCCATGATAATGAAAATAGGTTGGAGTGTTTGTCCATTTTATAACTCTGTTTTGAATTGCTGTCATAAGAACTTGCTTTTTTTCCCTCCCTATAATTGAGTTCATTTTTGCATCATTACTAAGTTTGGAGAGATCCAATTGGAAACTATATACATATTTGTATTTTGATAAACAATGATATTGTCTTTTGTTTTTGTTTCTGTTTCTGTTTTTGTCATTAGTAGCATAGCATGTTCTATAAATGTGGTATGGTGTCTCTTATTAGTCATGTTCTGGTCTTGAAATTTGGTTTTGGTTCTTATTAGTCATTAGAGACCGTGTCTCATCTAGAAAGATTAATTAGAAGGTGTGTTATGCACTTTGAAGTAGAATATTAATTTGGCTTAATTTATATATAAATACAGGTTGATACATTATCCTGTAAACCACACCCACTTCACTTGTAACCAAAATAATGGCAGCCATGCTTCCTCAAGAAATTTTGCATTCACAAATGCTTCCTGCAAATTCTGTAAGCATTTTTAACATTACTAATTATTGCATACTCACTCATCTTGTATTTTTGCTTGAGACTTGAGTTGAGACTAGCACAACATCCCTCTCTCGACTTTGTTTTTGCCAATCTCAAAAGCTAAGATGAATTTAAGTAGTGTTGAACAATTTTCTTCATTCCCTTCCTCATTTATTTATTTACTAATTAGAAAGCTACTTGATATAATATGGATACATTTTTCTAGTTAAATAAACTATCATTTGTTTTTCCATGTATAAATAACTAATCCTCATTATTTTGGGTATATGTGTTGGTGTATTTCCCCTTAGGTGTAACAGGCTTATGTGCAACAACTAGAGTCAAATAGATTAAGACTTGCCCACCTCGAACAAGACCTTCAAAGAGCACGTTCTCGAATGCGTCACGTACTCTTATTTTTCACACACAAAAATAAATAATACTACATATATAATGTTATTATTAATTATTCATTATATATAGTTCTAAGTTCTAATTAATGATCATTATTTGTGGTGTTTAATTTAATTTATAGGAGCATTTGCAATTAACTCCCCACTATTCCAACTAACTAAGACAAAGAAACTGAAGTTTATTATGGAATCATAATTATGATTAACGATCTTGTTTTCCACTTATTATTGAATGAATGAATCCAATCGCATTAATGGTATGGTTGAAAACAAATGTATTCATGTTATGTTTTTTGATGAGTTCATAACTATATATTTGCCACATGGAACAATCTAATTGTGTCTTTGGCTAATAGTTGCTATATAGTTCTTTGCAGTTGTCCTTTATCTATGTCGTCCATTATCTCACAAAGAACGATGGTCTTTGGCTCTTTGAGCAAATAGCTTCCTAAGCGCCCTTGCATTAGTTTTGATTCATCTTTATATTTGTTTATCTAATACATATTTATACTTGCTTATCTAATCATATTTGTATTTGGTTCGGAATAATAAGAGTATTAAGAAAGTATATTTGGGAATCGAATTAGATATATATAATGTGTTTGTGTTTGAATATGTGTGAATTGTTGTATCCAAACAACGACGTTAGGTTTTAATTGGTGCTTCATTTTCTTTGTCTTATATTGAGGTCCCCTCTCTCACCTTTGTGGTGTGAAGGTATGATTTGCATTTTAGGTAGCTGTGAGTTGTTTAAAACTACCTATGTAATATGATATGAAATGTATCAAGCCTCACTCTCTCTCGATGGGCATCCATCGTTTAAATGTGCAGAATGGAATTTCCTCCTTCGCACCGCCTTTGGATGTATGATAGGTTGTTTCCTAAAAGAGCGGGTTTGAAACGATCTTTTGTAGATGGCGTGTGGGAGTTTATTCTTTTTGCAATGACACAAGAACAATTTAGAGTTGAAGGGGGGATTCGATGTTCGTGCGTCAAATGCGAATGTGGAAAGATTAGGAATCCAACGGAGGTCATTGATCACTTGAAGAGAGTTGGGTTTAGGCCTAATTATTGGATTTGGACGAGTAATGGTGAGAAAGGGTTTGATGTCGTCCCGTTGGTTGGCGAAAATTGCATGGGTGCTTCAAGTAATTCTGCGGAGATAGGATGTGGTGAACAAATCAACTTGATGCAGAATATGGTTTGTGACGGTCTTGGGGTGAATGTGTCATTCGAGGAGCAACAATATGATAACATGGAAGAGCTTCGAATGAGCAAGCACAGAGATTTTATAATCTGTTGTTAGATGCAAACAAACCATTGTTTGAAGGGTCATCTAACTCAAAGTTATCGATTTGTCTTGAAGCTTTTAGCTCTCAAATCATCGAGTAATACATCCGAGGTGGGAATGGACTTGATATGTGATATGATGTCGGGGGTGACACCTATGAATGAAAACTTGTTATTGGAAGTTTGACACTGACTAGTGACTAATGACTATGCTTTTATCCAAAACAGGATTAGTTGGTATATTAGCAAGGTGTAAATGTTTTAGTGTACTAGAAGAATTATTCAAGGATACGATTAAGTGTACTAGAAGAATTTATTTAGAGATCGAGAAAGATGGGATCTTTTGTGGGTCATATTTTGCCAGAACCTTATTTCTTCTAGTTGGAGTCCGGCATATTTGGGGCTCTGTGGTGAGATATGCATCAAATCCTAAAACATTCCGAGTCGAGTGCGGAATCTGCACCTAGAACTCTATGTTATTTCATTCACACGTAGCTTTATTGGACTATCTATATCTAAAGAAGAATTATGAATGTGCCTGATATAATATCTCATTTATTTTGACTATAATTATAACTTGTGCATTTGATAGGAGGAGTTTCAATGATCGTTATCTCGATCGGACATACCAGTGAGACCACTGTTGAGTTGGCTAAGTTGAAGCGATTGTTGTGGGAGCAAGCTGCTGGAGGGCCCTATAAGAGTCGTGTCTATGGGACGGAGGCATAGTTGACGACAACTCTGAAGCTTCGACGAGCGCAAGCCTGTCTCCTGAGGCCCGTAGGATCATCCAAGAAATGTCATAGCAATTTGCGCGATAGCAGGAGCAAATAGCGCGACAGCAGGAGGAAATAGCACGACAGCAGCAGCAGTATGCACGAGAGCAACAACTACTTGAATACGTATTTACCTCCACGACGAAAGCGGGCGCCGAGCAGAAGCGAGAACCGCCCCCAGCACGGGGCGAAGCGAAGATGCAGATGATGGAGACGGTGGAGATCATGGAGACCCCCTTATGGGGAGGGTTATTGACGACATCTAGGTAATCTATGTTTTAATTAAGGTGCAAATTTTCTTAGTTTTATGAATTAATTAGTAATCATTATTGTTTTTGTTTTGTTAGGTATATTGTTGAGTTGGAGTTGAAGATGCTTCGTCAGAATTTTTTGAGTTTACTAGACCTTAGTGTAGTTTATGTATGTTTGACATAAACTAGTGGTATGTTTTGATATATTTTGATATTTGGTATGTTTGACACTTTTAATATTAGTCTAGTTTATGTTTAACTAAGTTTGTGTTTTGGATTGACACTTTGAACATTCTTGATATGTTTTGGTATTTGATATTTTGTATGTTTGACACTTTTAACATTAGTGTAGTTTATGTATGTTTGAATTGGTGGATTGAATTGGCGGGAAGTATTGCAAATATGAATGACAATGTACGTAGTTATTGTAGTCCGAATGTAGTTTTGGAGTCCGAATTGAATTGGCGGGAAGTATTGCGCATATTATTGTATTGGAGAGTATGGATTGAATAGCTAGGGAATTACTATTAAATTATTATTTTTGCGTAGCGACGAAATTTGCCACGGAGTTTTTTGAAAGTTATTGTGTTTGCCACGGAATTTTGCACAATTTGCGACGAAATTTAAAACGTATTCAAAATTAATTGCCACGGTTTTGCCACGGCTTTGTGACAGGATTTGCGACGGCTTTGCCACGGAATTTAAAAACAAATTCAAAATTATTTGCCACGGCTTTGCCACGGCTTTGCGACGAGATTTGCGACGGCTTTGCCACGGAAGTTTGCCACGGAATTGCGACGAGTTTGCCACGGACGCATTTGCCACGGACAATCTTGTGGCAAAGCGTTTGCGACGAGCGTTTTTGCCACCATTTTTTGGCCGTCGCAAATCCGTGGCAAATGCAAATTTGCGACGGGAATTTGTGCGTTTGCCACGGAATTGTCCGTGGCAAATCACCGATTTTCTTGTAGTGGTTGTTGTTGACTATTTGGACATTCACATCGCGTCGCATGCATAACATTTCACGTTGGAGCGGATGCTCAAACACGTTGGCCTGGACTGGCAAATTATGTTGAAGGCTTATGCCTTGTTGATGCCTCTATTTATTGGCAGATTTTTCACGTTGGGAGTTCTGCTCTGATGGTACCACATGCATGTGCATAGTATTGAGTCGCATTCCGCATTGCAAAATTTTACGTGGTTATGTTGATGATTTGTGATGACTGAAGTTGTTGGATTGTTGTGAAGTGGTGAAATTGTAGGCGTTGATTCTAACATATTGTTTTTCATGTGTCCTATTATATGGCTAGATATCTCACCCTCTCGTTTGAATGTTACCCCATGTTGGTAACGTGCGGGTAATCTCGGATGAAGAAATTTTACCTTCGCCGTGCTCGAGTCGGTGTGGTCACTCTGATACGTAGCACTCGGGGGGGGGGGGGGATGAACGCATGTTTTTCTTATTTACTTTGTCGTTTTATTGTTGAACTCTAAAGCTGTTGCCGTCAAGGATTTTGACTATTTTTGAGTTGTTTTAAGTTGGACAAAGATGTTTTTTTTGAATTCTGCTGCGTAGTAATGAAAGTTGACTTATTTTGTTTTGACCAAGCCAATTGTTTATTGGTTCATCCGGTTTAAGGTGTTATGTATCTGATTGTTACAGGCGATTTGTTTACGTTTGTCATTTGTTTCAAGTTGAAAGTGTAGCATCCATTGGTTTGCTGGATGTAACATCCCTAATTTCGTTAATTTCGAATTAAGAAATTAACGAGTGATTTATTACTCGAGTAGGTAATAAATCAAGTCACGGATATGAGGTTGTCGCGGAAGCAATTTATAATTACTAGAGTATATAATTTAAATGCATAATTGAGTGGAGATTAGAGCACTAAGGGTATCTTAGTCTTTATACCACTCACACTAAATGAGCTCCAAGACATAAAAATATTCAAATGCTCTATCATTCCACACTTGAGTGAATAAATAAAGGGAAGATAGAAAGAGAAAGAAGAAAGAAAAGAAACAGAGAGAGAGAGAGAGAGAGAGAGAAGAAGTCGTGAGAGTGGGGAAAAGAGAGGAAGGACCGAGAGAGGGAGGAGAAGGTGAGCAGGAACAAAAAATCTCCAAGCTTGATTCTCCATCCCACCATGATCATTTATCATCCTCACCATATTCCTTTATCTTCTATTCCTTAAGTTCTTCCCCAAAAAAAAAAACAAAATCCATCTTCTACACAAACCCTACAAAATACCCATTCTAGGTTATGTCCTTGAAGACACATCCATGGTTTTTGCAAGTCGATCCTTGAAGCCAAATCAGAGGCAAAGCTTTGGGTTTAGGGTAGACTAAGTGTGGATAACAAGTTTGAAGTTGGATCTAAGGTTTTAGGAGTGTAAATTCAAGATTGAGTGGGCGTGGAAGAGAGCAAATTGCAGAAACATTTCTGTTGCAAAAGTAGTGGGTTTTCCTTCCAAAACAACTCACTTCTCTTCTTCACCTACACTACCTAATTCCTTTATCTTCTATCCAAATTCCTCTACTCTGTAATTCTCAAAATAAAACACAAAGCGAGAAACAATTTCATTCCACTCTCATCCTCTCATTTGAGGCGTATGTCTCGTTTTGGGGTTTGGAGAACAAGACTAGAAGCTTGCATGTCACTTGGTAACATAGCTTAGGAATTATTTTAGGCTGCATTCTGATTACAAGTGAAAAGGGGAGGAATTAGGAGCTGCTGGAATTCTGTTTTGGAGGATTTGAGTAGCTTGGTTTTCGGTTTCAGAGCATTTGAACGAGTTCGGTTTGAGTTCGTGGTATTTCGGAGCGGTTGAACTTCGTGAAGTTTCGGTATTTCGTGATTTTCATCACGATTGGTGAGTTTTACTCGCTTAGGGTTTTTGTTTTATGTTGTGTTGACTGATTGATTTCTGTTGTTGTCGAAATTGCTCGCGTTTCGTAAATTTTGAGTCGCGAAAACCGCAAAATTGGTCACGAACTCACTGATTATGAAATTCTGTACACAGGTTCGGTTTTATTAGAACTGGGACTTCTCGGTTTGTCCAAAAATTATGTTTCTGGTTGTTTTTGAAAATATACTTAACGCCGGTCGTTTTGGCACTGGTTTCGTTAAATTTGGAGTTGTGTAGCTCAAGTTATGAGTGTCTCAAGTTAGGTCAAATTTCAGAAATTAAACTGTGTATAGGTT
Source organism: Oxytropis ochrocephala (assembly GCA_020916435.1). Lineage (NCBI taxonomy): Eukaryota > Viridiplantae > Streptophyta > Magnoliopsida > Fabales > Fabaceae > Oxytropis > Oxytropis ochrocephala. The sequence continues at coordinate 50,211,881 of CM037095.1, forward strand.
CAGTTTTTTCAGGTCTTGAGTTCTCAATTGAACTCCGTTTTGAATGATTCTTGTCTCGTTGGAAAGTAGACTGAATTCCCTACGAATTAGGCACTGGTTTTATCAAATTTCATTAAGAAATGAGAAAGAAAATTGAGTTGCAAGTTGGGCAAAAAGTTCTGTCTGATTTTTTGTACAGCAGTGTAGTATTTTTAAAAACTGTATCAACTGGAGCCTTGTTTTGAAAAATGGATATAACATGTAGAAACTACACTCAGAGAGCTTTTCAATGAGTGTTCGTTTGTTGAAATCCGATGTCGTTTGCTATTTTAAATCATTGGTCGAAGTAGGTGCACTGCTGTAGGAAATTCTGCACTTATGTGTGTGCAAAAATGTCGGTGTGTGTTATTCCAAATCTCGAAACGAATTACTTGAAGTAATTGCTTGTGATTGCTGTGGTCTGTTCTGGAATTGGGGTATATGTTGGCTGTTGTGGTTGAATTTGGATTGAAACATAGTTTGGGTTCGATCGGAGAACGAAACGAAACGGAAATTGGGCACAAAGTTGAGAAGTTCCTTATGTCTCCAAAATTTGATGTTTCGTTTCGACGCTCCGTTCGGCTTCAAACTTCTTTCAAATCCTTTTTCCTAACCACTTATATCATATATAGTTGAATTTATGAAACACTTGAAAAACCGGAAACTTAGAGTATCGTGTGGGAACAATTGTTTTAAGAACAAAATTTGGTGTCTGGACTGGTTATGCAGGTTCATAAGAAGAACCGTATGATATGAATTTATATCATAGAGTAAATTATGTCTGATATATATATTATGTCTAGTCTGGGTGACGACCCACCGGTTAGCATACTAGGAGAGGGAAGTCATGAGCCCCTAAACCTAGGCTCTCAGCGATAGGGTTCACCGGGATTAGCAGATGTGCAGTCGGTGTTATGCTAAAGAGAATTAATGTACTGTGCTGGGATTAGCAGATGTGCAGTCGGTATGGTACAATTGTTTTGACGTTATGAATGCACTGTTTACCGGGATTAGCAGGTGTGCAGTCGGTATAGTGCAATTAGTAACGTGCATGGTTTATTTATTAAATCAAGAAATTAATTAATGTTTTATAATTTGACCGAGTGATAGGTCAGGGGTCACGGTAAGACTCACTGAGATTTGTTATCTCACCCTACAAATGTTGTTGTTTTACAAAGAAACAGGGAAACAAGATTCTTTATGGCACGAGTGGATGGCGTGCTCGAGAAGGAAATGGAAGACGTAGTTCCTCACCGATAGTTCAAATAACCACAACAATTATCAATCAGCTCAAAAACACATTGTCATACCCCAATTTTGTCCGGCTTAGGTCAAAACCCTAATTTTCCCCAAAAATAAATAATCAGAGGAGAAGAGAGCATCATGCATTGCATTTAGGGTTCTAAAAGTCATTTCAAAGTTTCTAAAATCATTTTTGGAGTTGGAATGCACTTTTTAGACAAATTAGGGTTTTTCAGTATAAAAGGGTATTTTGGTCATTTCACAAATAAGGGACAGTTCCTCAAGACAAGTCATCCAATATGCATTTCAAAGTATTAGAGGTCACTCCTAGGGTGAAAAATCATTTTTTAAGTGAAGATGTGTTTCAGGCAAAAACTAGGGTTTTTAGAGTGAAAGGGCATTTTGGTCATTTCACAATAAAAATGGTCTTTCATCCCAAATCCTTGAATAATCATCAATGATTTATTTGAGGGATATTTTTGCTCCATTGTGATTATTTTCGTGCATGAATATTAAACCTTTTGGCCTAAAAGCCTAGTTTTTGGATAGAAGGGTAAAATGGTCTTTTCCTTTGAGGTGGGGTAAATAAATCAATTTTGGGATTGGTGAGATCATAAAATTTAGAGCCCAATCATTGAATCATGGATATAGCCCAAAATGGCATGAACTAGGAAGAATAATCTAGAAGGGAATATTCTACATCCTTTTTGAATTTTGAAAGGATAAGGATAGTACAATAGTACAATTTGCAATTCCACTCACTCTCTCACACTCCTTGCTGCGCATAATCAGCCCCATTTCACCCCATTTCCATTTATTTTTATTGCTTTCAAATTGTATTAAATCATGGCCTTCCATTTAAATGTGAAAATCAATCCTCACCTTTCATTTGAATCAAAATGGCACTTGTGTAATAAACCTTGTAGAAAATTACAATTTTGTAATTAAGCTTATCCTTCACCACCTCTCCTTAGGCTGCGCACCTTGTGTCTTTAATTACCCTCAATCCTTGTGATCTTGCATCTTGACCATTGATTCAAAACTTATCTCAAATCCTATTGGTTTGCAAGAGTTACATTGTCCTAATTACCCTTTAAGTTTTCACTTCATATAAAAGCCCAAAATAAGACCTAGCACACACACACACACTCTCATTTTACCCTAGCTAGCAACCTCTCCTCCTCTCCTCTCTTCTTGGCCGAACCCTCCTCCTTCATCTCCTCCACTCTCTTTTCAACTTTCATCCACCAAATCACCTTAAACCTACTTCACCTTCATAGATCTTCTTCTTTTCACTTTTGATTCCATTTTTACACCATAAAGGAGTTTACTTTCTTGAAGATTGCGTGACATTTGTGTGGATTTGTGAAGATTATTGTTGACTTGTTCTTGATCTTCATTCTTCTATTCTTGTGTAGTTTTGATCTTGAGGTAAACACCTAATCTCTTGCATTTTTCATTATTAGCATGTGAATCTCCCTTCACTCCTCTATCCTCTCTAAGAGGCTTAGAGGTTCATTTCAAACACTATGTCAAGGACTTTGGGAGCCTTGGGTGTTTGAAGTGAACCCTTGGCCTTAAGGAGAGGTTTCTTGTGTTTTCATCATATTGTTGTTGCATTTTTCATACTCATTTTGTCACCCTTTGCATGAATAAAAATTTCCACATGATATATGCATCCCATTGTTCATGTCATAACTTGCAAGTTGAGATTTTGGTTTGATTCATTGAGTGTGAGGGTTCGGTTTCTAGACCTTAAAATTTAGGGTTTTTGTTGTCTTTTCACCCTTTGATTTTGTGTAAATAAATGCTTGATGTGCCTAAATTTGCTATGATCTTGTTCTATGTGCTAGTTATGATTCTTAACATGAAATAATGTGTTGTTTATGTCATGTGAGGTTTCGGCCTCAAGGTCCTAAAAAATAGGGTTTGTTGTTTCCTTTTCTCTTTTTGAGTTATGCAAATAAAATGTTTGATTTGTGTAACTTGTTTCATGTGTTGATAATAAATTTAGGCATGAAATAACTTGATGATTTGTGCATATAAGGTTTCGGCCTTAGAGGCCATTTTAGGGTTCATTTTAATGCTTAAAATGTGTGATTGATTTTGTGTAGAAATGTGTAAGAATGTGAATGTGTTCTTAAACTTTTTACCACTCATTTTCATGTTTACTTTACCACTTACTAGCATTTTACCATAAGTAAAAAAAAAAGGAAAGAAAACATTTTTACTTTTTACTTTTACCATTTCATTAAGTAATTACCTTACACTTCATGCATACTTGTTTTACTCTTTACTAACTTTTTACCACAAGTTTTTACCACTTGTTTATTTGCACAAATACCCCAAAAGATTTTTACACTTTGCATCCTATCATTCATGCACTCATACAAGTTCATATCTTTTTCATTCATACTCTCTTAAATGCCCATGCATATATTAATCTCATGTCTTGTGTTCTACACATGTATGTTCATGCATTTTAATACTTGCCTACTCATGCATTCCATAATACCATGCCTTGCCTTCCACTATTATATGCTCATGCATTTAATTATGCATTCAATAATGTTATGCCTTGTATTTTACAATTGCATACTTGTACACTCATATGCTTGTTCAATCATGTATTCATTTGTTCATGGCGACTTGTAAATATTCTTCATGTTTGCTTTGCCTATGCTTTCATTGTTGTCTCGGTTTTGAATAAAAAAGGATTTGTAATGTTCTACTTTCTTTTCAAGTTCAAAATCAAATGTTTTCTAATAAAAACCCTAAGGCATTTTTCATAAACAAAATCATTAGCGATCACTCGAAGCCGATGCTTGTTTGATCGTTAATGATGGAGTTACTAGTGGTAGTCACTCGAAGCCCTTGCTTGTTTGATTATCACGAAAGCTCCCACACCTTAATCAAATACAAATCAATTCAAAATCCAAAAAACAATATGAGCTATTAGTGGTAGTTATCACTAAGACTCATTCTTTTCCAAAACAATTTCAGAAAAGATAATAAAACGTTGCAACTAGTGATCGCTTGAGTAATTGCTCGATTGATTACCGGTTCCAACACTTTTCTTTCAAGTTAGTAATGAACGCCACTCGAAGCCATTGCTTGTTTGGTATTCATGAAGCGCTTGAGTCATATTTCCAAAACCCAAAAGATAAGATAAAGACAAAACACAGATTTTCTCAAGATTAAGAACCAAGAACTACGTAGCTTTGATCCTCATCGCATTGAGGGTGCGTAGGAGCGGGTCACATCGTCAAACACTCTTTTAAAAATCTAAGTTTAGTTTCACTTTTCAAAGATCCCAAAAGATTTCTTTCTCTCTTGTTTTCTAAAAACTCTTTCAAATAAAAAGGAAAAGAAAAGAAGTAGAACGATTCATTTCAAATCAAACACTTCAAAACCACATATCGAATTAATGGTTCCCTTTCGGTAGAAAGGAGGGGTGGGGTGCTAATACCTTCCCCACACCTAACCGACCCCCGAACCTACATCTCAGAGTTTCCGAAAGACCAATTGCTTTCCAAAAAGTTTTCCTAATATTTTCCTTAATAAATGTTAGTGGCGGCTTCATTGAAAGATTTCTTTTTTAGAAAAGTTGTAAACGAGGAAGGTTCTCCCTCGGGGACTTTTTCGGGCGCAACACACATTAAATTATGAAATGTATGCATGTATGCAACCCAACCACAGGGCATTATGCAATGAGGTACCTCCACCGTCGTTATTTAGCCTATCGGCTCTCCGTCGTTATTTACTCCGTCGTTATTTGATATGGAGACCGAAGTCCTACCACATCGAGGCCGAAACCTCCTCCGTCGTAATATGCACATGAACATGTGACTTCATGACAAATGCAATCACACACCAATCAAACATAACGCATGTGAATGCTTACGATGCGTTCACCGTCGTTACTCGTCGTTCTACTCGTCGCTCACACCGGCGCCCACACCATCTAGACATCATCACGGTGCTAAGGTCGACCCTACTACACCCGGAGAATCACCCCAGGACCTACAACCGACCTCTCTCAATCACCTCGGCACTCCATGGTGGACTAATTGTCACACCGAGGACCGCAACGACACTTAGGGACCAAAATGTCACCTAAGGACCAAAATGGACTCTATCGCTCCCTTACTTATGCACATTTGGTGCTAAAATAGCACTCACAGTGGCGTCCCACAATGTGCTAGGCAACATTGGCGCCTAACATCACTTCGGCACACTATGTGTGTACCTCGGCTAACTACTCCAACTCGGCATTCTACATCACCTCGGCACCTAGCTCAGCTTTGGCACCTCGGCATGTTACACTCAAACCCTCAATTCGGTAGCGCGCTCACAGTTACACACTCCCTTACACTAAAATCGTCTAACTCATGGGGATTCACTTCTCGGCATTCCCTGGTTCAGTTCACCTACACTTAGGCATTTGGGCGTTTCACCTCGGTGACGCTACCTCGGCCTGAGGACCTCGGTTCACTCCCTCTACACCTCGGTAACCTTAAGGCGAAACACCTACACTTCGGTTTATGCGTCCCTACCCCTCGCTAATGGTGTTTAGACACATACTCTCCCTCAAACTCACCAACAGACTCTCAACACTAAGACACTCTAGGCGTTGACTTCCCTCAACTCGATTTCTCTCACTCTAAGCTGAAGGGTACTTCGGTTTACTCTGTTTCTTTACTTAAACCCAACATGCAACCCATTTCCAGCTCACCACACTCATGCACACTCGGATACTCACTCCATTGGCTCTGATCCTCTCCCTAACTCTACATGCAAACTCATTTTCTTCACACTACACCGATTCACACTCTGATGCCTCACCATGCAATGCTCCTTCAGACCACCACATGCAGCAGAGAGAGTGTTACACTCCTCTCTCTTTCCCAACCGATCCACCATCGTACTTCACCACAAATCACAGCAAGAGCAAAAACACAGCAAAACATGTTATGAACAACACATAAAACACACATGCAAGGTGATCAGAACCACTCACACCAAAATACTACCAAACACAAAACATTACAAGGATTAAAAGAGCCCCTAACTTTGATTACAACCGTAGTAGACACACCCTCTTCACTAGCACTTCTAGGAATCCTTCAAGATTCAGCTCACTCTTCCCTTCGGTTCTCTTCCTTCTCCCTTCGGTTCTCTTCCTTCTCTCTAAGTCTCACTTCTCTCTACTTTCTTAATTTGGTAACTTAGACTATTTTTGGAACAATGTAATGGTCTCCTACGAAGTCACCATTTAACATGTCCTAAGGAACTTAAATGAGGCCTTGGCCTTATTAGGCCGTGGGCTTCTTCTACCCACACCCTTTCCTAACTTAGACATTTTCCTAAAGAGTAACACATGCTTAACCTTCACTTAATGAATTACTTGACTTAAAAGTAAAATGTTGCAAACCCTTAATAACTCAACTAAGTTAATTAATTGAATTATTTTGGGGTGTTACAACCCTCCCCTACTTAGGATATTACGTCCTCGGAATCTTACCTCAATCAAACAGCTCGGAATAGGCTTCCTTCATCTTGCTCTCTAGCTCCCAAGTAGCATGCTCACCAGCAGCTCCTACCCAAACCACCTTCACCAACTTGATTTCTTTTCCCCTAAGGGTCTTTACTTCTCGGTCTTCAATTCTGATCGGCATTGTCTCCACAGTGAGGTCGTCTCTCACTTGCACATCATCCATTTGAATGACATGGGACGGGTCAGGAACATACTTCCTCAGTTGAGATACATGGAACACATCGTGCAAATTTGACAGATTGGGTGGCAATGCAATTCAGTACGCCACCTTCCCAACTCTCTCCAAGATTTGATAGGGTCCAATGAAACGAGGTGATAGTTTCTTGGACCTCAGAGCTCGTCCAACTCCAGTCACAGGGGTGACTCTAAGGAATACATGGTCGCCGGCTTGAAATTCTAAGTCTTTCCTCCTTTTGTCATGGTAACTCTTACATGCGCTTTGTGACGCCTCATCTTCTCTCTCGATCATCTTAACCTTCTCGTTGTAGTCTCTCTAACCAACTCGGGTCCTAACACAACCCTCTCTCTCTGTTTCATTCCAACATAGTGGAGTCCTACACCTACGGCCACACAATGCTTCAAATGGTGCCATTCCAATACTTGAATGATGATTGTTGTTGTAAGTGAATTCTATCAATGGTAGATACGAATCCCACGCACCTCCTTGCTCAAGCACACAAGCTCTCAATAAATCTTCTAAGGATTTGGATAGTTCTCTCGGATTGACCATCGATCCCGAGGATGGAATGCCGAGCTCAAACGCAACTTGGAACCCAACGCCTCTTGCAACCTCTTCCAAAACTCCGAAGTAAACCTTGGATCTCTGTCTGATACAATACTCAAAGGGATTCCATGAAGCTTCACAATGACATTGATATAAATTTACGCTAACCCTAAGACTTTGGGTATGTGATGTTAATAGGAATAAAGTGTGATGACTTTTTGTCAGCCTATCAACAATCACCCAAATGGTGTCAAACCCTCTTGTCAGCCTTCCCTGGGTGATAGTTCAGACCGAAGTCATAGTCCTTCAATAACTCCAACCATCTCCTCGCCTCATATTCAATTCCTTACGATCAAACAAGTACTGCGCAAACTCTTGTGATCACTAAACACCTCGAACCTCGAACCATAAAGGTAATGCCTCCATATCTTTAATGCAACACACTACGGCGACTAGCTCTAAATCATGAGTGGGGTAATTCTTCTCATGAGTCTTGATTGCCTTGAAGCGCACGCGCCACTACTTTACCTTCTTGCATCAAAGACATAGCCCAAACCTAACTTAGATGCATCACAATAGATCACAAAAGGATCCTCCGGATTAGGCAACGCCAAGATCGGCGACGTTGTCAATCTCCTCTTCAACTCTTGGAAACTCTCTTCGCGATCGGTCATCCCATACGAAAGCCCTATCTTTACATGTCAATTGGGTTAATGGCAACGCCAATTTGGAGAAACCCTCAATGAATCTTCAGAGTAATGTAGGCTAACCCCATGAAGCTCCTCACCCGGTGGGTGACTTGGGTGTCTCCCACTTCAACACGACTTCAATCTTTGAAGGGTCCACTCGCAATCCCATTGCCGGAAATCACATGGCCTAGGAAACTCACTTCCTCAACCAAAACTCACACTTGGATAGCTTCGCATACGCCTTCTTCTCCTTCGTAACCTTCAAGACTACCCTTAAGTGCTCGGCATGCTCTTCCGCCGACTTGGAGTAGACCAAGATATCGTCTATGAACACTACCACAAACCGATCTAAGTACTCATGGAAAATACGATTCATATACTCCATGAATACCCCTGGAGCATTAGTGACACCGAATGGCATTACTAAGTACTCGTAGTGTCCATACCGAGTTCTAAAAGCCGTCTTTGGTACGTCTTCGTCCTTCACTTTGATTTGATGATAGCCCGACCTCAAATCAATCTTGGAAAATACCTGAGCACCCACAAATTGATCCATCAAATCGTCAATTCTTGGTAGTGGATACTTGTTCTTAATTGTAACCTTGTTCAATTGTCTGTAGTCCACGCACAACCTCATGCTTCCATCTTTCTTCTTCACTAGCAACACAGGTGCTCCCCACGGTGACACGCTCGGTCTCACGAATTTCCTTTCTAGCAATTCTTCCAACTGTTTCTTCAGCTCGGACAGCTCGGATGCAGACATCCTATAAGGTGCCATAGACAGGTCTTGTTCGAGAATCAATTCTATGGTGAACTCAATCTCTCTCTCGGTGGCACCTCAGAATTTCTTCAGAAACACCTCGGCAAACTCTCTAACCTTTGGCGGATCTTCAATCTTGACTTGATTCTCTACTGTTAATGACGCCCATAATGCAAACAGAGTAACCCCTTCTCCTAACAACTTGCGCACTTGTCTAGCAGGAAGTAAAGCCGATTCCTTCACCTCGGTAGCAGGAAAACTAACCGATCTCTCAGCGCAATTGATATGAACATGGTTGTCTACCAACCAGTCCATACCAAGGATGACGTCCATTCCCTCTAGTGGTAAACAAATTAAGTTAACAGTGAAGTCCCTGCCGAATACAGTCAGTGGGCACTTCGAACATACCAGAGAGGTAGTCACTGAACCCTTAGCCGGAGTGTCAATGACCATCTCCCTTACCAATGAAGACAACACTAAACTCAGTCTATTAGCACACATGGCAGAAATGAAGGAATGAGTTGCGCCAGTATCTATAATTGCAACTAGAGGAACACCGCCCGAACTCATCCCGAACTCGTTCAACCGCTTCTAAACCGAATGTATTCTGGACAGCATCTCTGTGCAGTTTTTGAATGAGCATAACTTATTCAATTTCTAACCAAAACCATCCAAACCAGTTCCTAATGTGTAGATAATTTTGTCTATTTTCCAATGGTTCAAGTCCCACACTGATATGACAAGTATTCAGAGAGTTATGGCTAAAACAATGTGGCTGGTGCAAAATCGTTACTGTTACAAAAGTGAAACTTGTAACTAATTGTTCTCTCTCAATACACAGTCAAATTAAGTGATTCTTGTGCCTATTTCGAAGGACTTTTTGTCTACTTTCCAATGAAACAAGAATTATTTAAAACGGAGTTCAATTGAGAACTCAAGACCTGAAAAACTGTACCTATACACAGTTTAATTTCAGAAATTTGACATAACTTGAGACACTCATAACTTGAGCTACACAACTCCAAATTTAACGAAACCAGTGCCAAAACGACCGGCGTTAAGTCTATTTTCAAAAACAATCAGAAACATAATTTTTGGATTAACCAAACAGTCCCAGTTCTAAGGGAACCGTAGCTGTGTCCAGATTTTCTAAAACAGCGAGTTCGAGACCAAATTGTGTTTTTCGCGACTCAAAATTTACGAAACGCGAGCAATTTCGACAACCACAGAAATCGATCAGTCAACACAACATAAAACAAAACCCTAAGTGAGTAAAACTCACCTAACGTGATGAAAATCACGCAATACCGAGACTTTTCCGAAGCTCACGATTCCGAAACTTCACGAACTCTCTTCGGATCCGTACCAAGCTTCCCAATGACTCCAAAACCGAAATCCCAGCTACCCCAAAACGAAACCAGCAGCTGAACACTCTTAATCCTTCTTCAATCAACCATGTGAGTGCCACAAACTCTAATCTTGTCCCATCTTCCACTTGCAAGCTATTGTTGACTTCAAATACCCCAATTTTGTTCAAGAAAGCTTGATGGCTCATCAATGGTGTTTTGAAAAAGATGGAGAAATAGAAAGTAAAATTAGTATCATTGAGTAGAGGAAAGAAAATGTAAGAGATTGGTGAAATAATTACACACATGCCTTGAGAGATGGTGAAGATCTCCACTCTCCTTCTTCTCACTCCCTCCCTCGGCTCTCCTCTCTCTCAACCCCTCTCTCTTACTTTCCCTTTCTTTCTCTCGGGTTCTCTCTCTCTCTGTTTATCTCTTTTTATTTCTTTTTCTTTCTTTGCTTTGTTTCTTTCCTTTTCTTCCTTTATCCGTGTACTCTCTCTCTCTCTCTCTCTCTCTCTCTCTCTCTCTTTATTCTTCTCTCTTACTTTCCCTTTCTTTATTCACACAAGTGTGGAATGAGAGAGTATTTGGATATTTTTGGGTCTTGTAGCTCATTTAGGGTGAGTGGTATAAAGACTAAAATACCCTTAGTATTCTAATTTCCACTCAATAATGCATTTTAAATTATATTCTCTAGCAATTATAAATTGCTTCCGCGACAACCTCACATCCATGACTTGATTTATTACCTACTCGAGTAATAAATCACTCGTTAATTTCTTAATTCGAAATTAACGAAATTAGGGATGTTACACCTACTCCTATGTATCTCCAAATGTAAGGAAAAATAATATATTTTTAATATTTCTTGTGCCTTTCTTTCTTCTTTTAATGTAACATGAATCTAAAAATCTTAAATTCTAATTATAATAAAACTAACTTTGAGTAGGTTATGGAAGTGAGAGAGAGAGAGAGAGAGAGAAAGAGACAGGGAGAGACAGACATATCCATAACGTTATTTTTTGAATGTAGCAATCACAAATTAGGTCCGACTTTACTTAAACATCATTATCAAGGGAATATTATTTAATTAATATTTATAATTTTTTGTATTCATTACATTGTCTGATTTTACAAATTTAAAAAAATTGTTAAATATAATCGTCTAGACTCTTGTACATCACATGTTCGTTTCATTTATGTCTTCCTGCATTTGCTTTCTAATCCATTATATTTATTTCTTTTTTTTTTGTAAAAAATGAAACATTTGCGCTCTCTCTCATTACTTTAAAAAATTTCATTTTTTCTTTTTTTTATTGCAACACGTTTATTTATTTTATGGATTTCCTTAGGATTCTTTTTTTTGTCGATCATAATAAATGTGTTCAACATTTAACCTTGGCCAAATTTAATTCTTTTTATAAAATTGATTTAAATTAGATTTTTACCTTTTTCTTTATTGATTACAACACGTTTGTTTAATTTAATCATTTCTTATAGTTTCTTATATTAAATGCATTCAATGGTTTGACTATGTCAAAGTTTAATAATATTTTTTTTGCTAGTTATCTAATGTCGTTTCTATATCTTTTATTATTAAATAGATATTCGTCTTTTACAATAACTAAGTAGAAAAGAAATCAAAAACTAAAAATAGTCTATTCTTACCTCAATAATTTTTTTTCTCTTGTTGACTAAATAAAGAGTACGAAGAATAAATATTAAATAATTGACATTGTATAACTTGAAACACTATGTATACCCCACTACATAGAACAAAAGAAAATGCAAATAGGAAACTGAAAAACCAGAAGAGTGCATGTATTTTTGCATCACACGCCTTGCTATCGGGTAGAATTGTTAGTTATTGTTTTCTCTCACAAAGAGTATTATATACCATTGAAGATGAATTTCGACCGAATCAACGAGCACCTTATAAGCTCAAAACGAAGTTTTATTTTGGTATTATAAGGTGATTCGTTGATTTGATTGAAATTTGATATTTCACGAGCAAGTACGAAACCTCTACAACAGTGATCACCTATATTTTTTTTCAGATTTATTGAGTTGTTAGTGACTCTTAATCCTCAAACTTTAATTTTTCTTTGTTAAGGTATAATATTTGTTTTCACACTTAAGGAATATGTACAAGTTATTTATTTTTTATAATGGAAAAATTGCAATTTAGATACTTGATTTTATGGTGATACTTCAATCTTATTGTAATAGTTAGAAAAAAATTGGGTGTGGTCTTGTGCTTTCCTTTGAAAAAGTATTCTCATGTAAAGGATTTTATACCGAGATCCAAATTTGAATCGATAAAAAACACTACGGTTTCATGTAGTAATCATCTCGGATCGTCAAATCTAGATTCGGTAGGATGCACACAAAAGAAACGTCCAATTAGAATCAAATAAACGGTTGTGTTACAACTTTGTGTGTTTATACGAAAAAATTAGGAACCTAATTCTTTGCTTAATGTGGTAGCAATATCTTATTTCGACTATTTGAAATGCCCTTCTCTCTGAAAATTCCATTTTATCCTTCCAATAACACAAGTAGTGGAACAATCATAAACCATAGATTTATGTAAAACATTTCTCTTGAAGTGGTTGTGTAAAGTCAGATAAGTGTGTTTAGTTCCACGTTGGCGGAAAAATGATTATTATTGAGCAGAGTTGAACGTAAAGTGAATCAAATTTGAATATATTTATGTTAAATTGTTATAATTAACAATTATTGTTTTTTAGTAACCGATACTAAAAGTGACATTTAGTATCGGTTAATTTAAATAACCGATACTAAATGTCATTTCAACATTGTGTTTGCTGTCTAAAAATAACATTTAGTATCGGTTTTTTAAATTAACCGATACTAAATGTCACTTTTAGTATCGGTTAATTTAAATGACCGATACTAAATGTCATTTGTTTGGTGTTTTTTAGGACTTTTAGCAACGGTTATCCTTAATAACCGATACTAAAGGTCCATTTTTGGTGTTTTTTATTATTTAAGAAATCTCATTCTTGAGTGGTGATTCTTTGTATCGCTATTTTTAAATATCAATGGGATATCATAATTTCTTCTATTATAACTTATGCAAATATAAATGTAAATTTTTTTTTAAATTATGCCAAACCCGAATTCGATTTAAATTATGAGATAAAACTTCCAAGTCAAAACAAAACTTTTCAGACAAAATTTAATAAAAGCATAAGTAATTCTAAAACAAACAAAAATACATTATGAAATTCCATTAAGCTCCAACAACTTCAGGGTTCCCTCAACCATTGTTTCATCCGCAGTCTCGTCTCTCTACCTTGGTACCAACATCTTCCGAGTAATCACCATGAACCTACAATAATCAAATGCTGACTCTCGGTCCATAATCGATTTCAAATGTTCACAAAAATTAGAAATTTAGAATTGTTTCCATTCTAAAGTATACATCAACTAAAAATGGATAATAAATCAACAAAGCCAAAGCAAGAAAAGCGGTGGAGTCCATCAGAATGAGAAAAATATGTTTTCAAATATTAAGAGTTGGCCAAAATCTTCAATAGTCAATATTTTGTTGAGAAAATGAAATGAATTTCTGCCAAAATCAGCCAAAGGGTACAGAAAAAAATTATACTATTACAATTAAGAAACTCAGCTAAGGTTAAGTAACAATTCTATTCATGTAAAGCATTTGCGAATTAATAGAAACTTCCATTAGATATGGGAACATGACCGTAATTTCAAGTATTAAGACAAAGAGGCATACCTCCATCGGTTTTCCAAGATCAAACTTGGGAGCTTTCGAGGATCTTAACTTTACGAATGAACACATTCTCGCAAAGGGTAAATGCTAGATGTGGCCTTCTCAATTTCTTTTCCAATCATCTCGGGAATGAACTTGCGAACCAACTCTTTGAGATCACAAGATGTTGTCCGGTTGATCATGATCTCCTCATCTTCCTACGGATCTCGAAAAATAAAATGCATCAGTTTGCCGATTATGGAATACAAGTCCCAATTGTCATCTATGGAAAGCAAAATGATAAAATAGAGGAATTTTAGAGGTATAACATGTTGAGACTAACTAAGTAAAATAAAGAGCAAACAAAAACAACTAATGATAAACATAATTTACACCCTTTAAATTTCTGTAATTATATCATAGGTGAACCACCTTTGAGACATCATGTGGTAAGTTTTGACAGCAGATTCTATGTCGTCTTTGTGAATTCCCACGGCAACCCTCATCAACATGTGTTGTGGCCTTTTCCACAACCTTACCTTTCAACCTTCAAGAGGTAGGATTTCTCAAGGGTTTTGAAACCAAAATAATCATAATCAAAGTCCCTGCCAGTAGATGATCTCACTTTGTCCAAACGAAAGCGACGATTCAGTGGCCAAGCAGAATATAATAAAAGTTTATTATATTCAACCTTTGTCTGAGAACAAAAAAAGTCGGAAAAAAGTATCAAAAATCAAAACACTTTCTACAGCAATTTGGCCACAAAACTTATACATAATTTCTATGGGAAGTAGTAGTAGTAGTAGTAATGGTATGAGTTGAGGAAGATGAAGCATGGGAGTTTGAATGAACATCTCCTTCACTATGATTAGCCCGTTCTTCCGAATTCGAATGCTCAATCAGCTCTACTTTCTTAAACTCTGGTTTCTTAATTGAAGCAAATTACGTGTGTGAAATCTTTGAAGGATGTGTGGCAACTGGTGCATAAATTCCACTGGCGCGCCGCTTTAGTATTTTCCCCGATGTTTGCTTTGAGGTAGCAGCAGCTTCTCTGCAGCATATTCTTGTGGTTGGACAAAAATGTTTCCTACAAGAACAAAAGGTGTTGTTGTTTGTGAATTCGCACTGTCGTTAACTGTCGAACTCGGTCTTCTAGTGTGTAAACGATATTTCTGTCCAAAACCAAAACAGAAAATGCCAGTTAGACTATCATTGAGAATATGGGCTGGCTGGATTACCACTCATTGACTTGAAACCCCTTAACTAGAGAGGACTAAAACAAGAACTAAAGAGACCAAACAAAATCAAAACACAAAAGAGGCCTGCAATCGTGATCTAGGCCGCAACAATAGAGGCCACATCAACCGCAAATCGCAATTGACCACAATTCTTTGGAATATTAAGGATTGCAACATGATGTGATCACAACCGTGACCGCAATTGGTCAATTCTTTCGTAATATCGGGATTGCAATCTATTACGCAATTTAAAACCTTGGATTTTACTATCTAATATCTAAAGCCAAATTTGACAATCATACATTTGGGAAGAATATGCTATATACAAACTGTAAATGACTTTTCACTTCATCATTTGTGAGGCCATCAACATTCATTAGCTCTACGATTTGCTTTGGTGTGGCGGTTTGCAGAAACCACCAAAATATTAAACATCAATATGCGGTTAAATTATCATCCTCAATGAGAAACACATAACACTCACAACTTTACTATAGATATTAAGATAAAATACTCACAATCTGCACCACCAAGTTGGTGAAGGGATTGTAAGAAGCGCTTATGCAACTCCGGTGACCAAAGATCGACGCTGCTGCTTCTCTGTCTGTCTCTCTTTCTCCTCTCTTCCCTTTGCTTCCATCATTGTTCTTCTGGTTACCATTGCAGAAGAAGACGGAGTTTCTTTACTCAACGATTCACTTGTTTTCCCAACTGTTTCTTCTTTATGAAATGGCTGAAAAGCACCACCAACACTTCCACTTCTCTTCAATTCCACCACAGGCACTTTCCTATTAACATCCTAATCAAATTTCCACACCAATTACATCCAAAATCAAAAGTCAATTCATTGTTTCTTCCCTTTAACACAAAGCAAAAGACCAAGGTCTTCTTTGGATAACCAACCTAATTAAGTGCTTACATATATAAGACATTTCTCTAATCTATAATAAAAGATAAAATAAAATAAAACTCTATTTTATTCGTATAAGCTATTTACATAAACTAACTATTCTAGAGAGCTTATGCTAGTAGATAAGTCAAGATAAACCAATCCAATCAATTCCTAAAGCAAAAACTATGAATTGTGGTTAAGCTAAGCAATTAAGGTTTGGTTTAATTATTACCTCTTGTGATTGGGGACGAGGATTCCATAACTGAACAGATCTAAGCCAATCAGATTTCTTCTTATCATTATTGTTCTTGAGAATCTTTTGTTGCTTATGAGAATGTTGATCATCAAATTCTTGTTCACAATAAGGAGATGTCCTTTTCTTAATTGGAATGAATTCTTCCAAAATAGGTCCGTGCCTTTTGAACCCATGTCTCTTCTCAACCCATTCAACCTTTGTCACAGAGAAGATCTTCTGCAAATGTTAGATGAAAATCAAGCATCAGAAATCAAGCAAATCTACAATTAGAACACAGTTTAGGGTTTCAAATTCAAATACCATCTTCTCTTGTTTTTAGGGTTTCGCGAGAAGCAATTAATCAAATCAGAGAAGAATACATACCAGAAACGATGAAGAGAAGAAGGGAATGGAAGACTTCGCACAAGCTTGCTTAAAAGGAGAAGACAATCACGAACAGAGAAGTCAAAACGAAAAGTATCGCAAAACGAAAACGATCACAATCACAATCAGGACTTCGTTTCACATTGTTGGACGATTAGAGGTTCGATTGTTGATTTGAAGGTTAGGGTTCGATTGGGAGCTTCATTTCAAATCGTTTCAAATCGATTAGAGGTTCGATTGTTGGACGATTAGAGGTTCGATACGCATCAATGAGGGAAAGTGAAAGAGAACCATGAGAAGGAGACGGTGAACGGAGATGATGAGAGTAGAGAATCAGACGGTGAGAGAGAATCATGAGTGAGAGAATCGTGAAATGAGGGTTCATAGAGAGAGAGGTTCAGAGAGTGAGAGGGCGTTTGTGAGTATTGTCGTGAGTGAGAGAATGAATTAGAGAGAACGCGTCTTCTGAGCAAAATTAAACGTCACTTGTAGTAGCGGGTGTTCTAAAACCCGATACTAAATGTGTTTGAGACACACATTTTGTATCGGTTGTTTAAACAACCGATACTAAATGTAAACGGGAAAATTGAAAACTTTCATTTAATTTCAAAATTGCCACCGCGTCCACATTTAGTATCGGTTGTTCAAACAACCGATACTAAATGGTGCTGTTTAATGTCCTTTTTCCACTAGTGTAAAGTGAATCAAATTTGAATATATTTATGTTAAATTGTTATACTTAACAATTATTGTTTTGATGTTTGTATGAACCTAAAAATAAAGAGGTTCTTCATTAGAAAGGAAATGGCCACAAAAATTGTTTGAAAAGAAAATATTGAATATAAAGATCTTGAAGCTAGACTTAGTATCTATACTCAATTATGCACTTAAAATGTATTACGTACCACCCGAATAGAAAATTCTCAAAAACCTATCTCTCGATTGATTATACAAAATTTCATTTTCTTTTTCATTTTTTTTGTTAACAAAACTCATAGAAGTTAAAAAAATAATATAGGTTTTTTTTTTTGGAATTAACAAGACCACTCCCCTAGATACTAAGTCAGATAAGTGTGTTTGGTTCCACGTTGGCGGAAAAATGATTATTATTGAGCAGAGTTGAACGTAAAGTGAATCAAATTTGAATATATTTATGTTAAATTGTTATACTTAACAATTATTGTTTTGATGTTTGTATGAACCTAAAAATAAAGAGGTTCTTCATTAGAAAGGAAATGGCCACAAAAATTGTTTGAAAAGAAAATATTGAATATAAAGATCTTGAAGCTAGACTTAGTATCTATACTCAATTATGCACTTAAAATGTATTACGTACCACCCGACCGAAAATTCTCAAAAACCTATCTCTGACTGATTATACAAAATTTCATTTTCTTTTTCATTTTTTTTTGTTAACAAAACTCATAGAAGTTAAAAAAATAATATAGGTTTTTTTTTTTGGAATTAACAAGACCACTCCCCTACTCTTATGTATCTCCAAATGCAAGGAAAATAATATATTTTTAATATTTCTTGTGGCTTTGTTTTTCTTCTTTTAATTTAACCTGAATCTAAAAATCTTAAATTCTAATTATAATAAAACTAACTTTGAGTAGGTCATGGAAGTGAGAGAGAGAGAGAGAGAGAGAAAGAGACAGGGAGAGACAGACATATCCATAACGTTATTTTTTGAATGTGGCAATCACAAATTAGGTCCTGCTTTACTTAAACATCATTATCAAGGGAATATTATTTAATTAATATTTATAATTTTTTGTATTCATTACATTGTCTGATTTTACAAATTTAAAAAAATTGTTAAATATAATCGTCTAGACTACATGTACATCACATGTTCGTTTCATTTATGTCTTCCTCGCATTTACTTTCTAATCCATTATATTTATTCCTTTATTTTTGTAAAAATGAAAGATTTGCGCTCTCTCTCATTACTTTAAAAAATTTCATTTTTTCTTTTTTTATTGCAACACGTTTGTTTAATTTAATCATTTCTTATAGTTTCTTATATTAAATGCATTCAATGGTTTGACTATGTCAAAGTTTAATAATATCTTTTTTGCTAGTTATCTAATGTTGTTTATATATCTTTTATTATTAAATAGATATTCGTCTTTTACAAATAACTTAGTAGAAAAGAAATCAAAAACTAAAAAGAGTAGTCTATTCTTCCCTCATTAAATTTTTTCTCTTGTTGACTAAATAAAGAGTAAGAAGAATAAATATTAAATAATTGACATTGTATAACTTGAAACACTATGTATACCCCACTACATAGAACAAAAGAAAATGCAAATAGGAACTGAAAAAAAGAAGAGAGTGCATGTATTTTTGCATCACACGCCTTGCTATCGGGTAGAATTGTTAGTTATTGTTTTCTCTCACAAAGAGTATTATATACCATTGAAGATGAATTTCGACCGAATCAACGAGCACCTTATAAGCTCAAAACGAGTTTTTATTTTGGTATTATAAGGTGATTCGTTGATTTGATTGAAATTTGATATTTCACGAGCAAGTACGAAACCTCTACTGTGGTGATCACCTATATTTTTTCAGATTTATTGAGTTGTTAGTGACTCTTAATCCTCAAACTTTAATTTTTCTTTGTTAAGGTATAATATTTGTTTTCACACTTAAGGAATATGTACAAGTTATTTATTTTTTATAATGGAAAAATTGCAATTTAGATACTTGATTTTATGGTGATACTTCAATCTTATTGTAATAGTTAGAAAAAAATTGGGTGTGGTCTTGTTCTTTCCTTTGAAAAAGTATTCTCATGTAAAGGATTTTATACCGAGATCCAAATTTGAATCGATAAAAAACACTACGGTTTCATGTAGTAATCATCTCGGATCGTCAAATCTAGATTCGGTAGGATGCACACAAAAGAAACGCCCAATTAGAATCAAATAACAGTTGTGTTACAACTTTGTGTGTTTATCTGAAAAAATTAGGAACCTAATTCTTTGCTTAATGTGGTAGCAATATCTTATTTCGACTATTTGAAATGCCCTTCTCTCTGAAAATTCCATTTTATCCTTCCAATAACACAAGTAGTGGAACAATCATAAACCATAGATTTATGTAAAACATTTCTCTTGAAGTGGTTGTGTAAAGTCGATAAGTGTGTTTGGTTCCACGTTGGCGGAAAAATGATTATTGCGAGCAGCGAGTTGAACGTAAAGTGAATCAAATTTGAATATATTTATGTTAAATTGTTATAATTAACAATTATTGTTTTGATGTTTGTATGAACCTAAAAATAAAGAGGTTCTTCATTAGAAAGGAAATGGCCACAAAAGTTGTTTGAAAAGAAAATATTGAATATAAAGATCTTGAAGCTAGACTTAGTATCTATACTCAATTATGCACTTAAAATGTATTACGTACCACCCAACCGAAAATTCTCAAAAACCTATCTACGATTGATTATACAAAATTTCATTTTCTTTTTCATTTTTTTTTTTGTTAACAAAACTCATAGAAGTTAAAAAAATAATATAGGTTTTTTTTTGGAATTAACAAGACCACTCCCTACTCTTATGTATCTCCAAATGCAAGGAAAATAATATATTTTTAATATTTCTTGTGGCTTTGTTTTTCTTCTTTTAATTTAACTGAATCTAAAAATCTTAAATTCTAATTATAATAAAACTAACTTTGAGTAGGTCATGGAAGTGAGAGAGAGAGAGAGAGAGAGAGAGAGAGACAGGAGAGACAGGACATATCCATAACGTTATTTTTTTGAATGTGGCAATCACAAATTAGGTCCTGCTTTACTTAAACATCATTATCAAGGGAATATTATTTAATTAATATTTATAATTTTTTGTATTCATTACATTGTCTGCGATTTTACAAATTTAAAAAATTGTTAAATATAATCGTCTAGGATGTTGTACATCACATGTTCGTTTCATTTATGTCTTCCTGCATTTACTTTCTAATCCATTATATTTATTCCTTTATTTTTTGTAAAAAATGAAAGATTTGCGCTCTCTCTCATTACTTTAAAAAATTTCATTTTTTCTTTTTTTATTGCAACACGTTTGTTTAATTTAATCATTTCTTATAGTTTCTTATATTAAATGCATTCAATGGTTTGACTATGTCAAAGTTTAATAATATCTTTTTTGCTAGTTATCTAATGTTGTTTATATATCTTTTATTATTAAATAGATATTCGTCTTTTACAAATAACTTAGTAGAAAAGAAATCAAAAACTAAAAAGAGTAGTCTATTCTTCCCTCAGTAAATTTTTTTTCTCTTGTTGACTAAATAAAGAGTAAGAAGAATAAATATTAAATAATTGACATTGTATAACTTGAAACACTATGTATACCCCACTACATAGAACAAAAGAAAATGCAAATAGGAACTCAAAAAAGCAGTAAGAGTGCATGTATTTTTGCATCACACGCCTTGCTATCGGGTAGAATTGTTAGTTATTGTTTTCTCTCACAAAGAGTATTATATACCATTGAAGATGAATTTCGACCGAATCAACGAGCACCTTATAAGCTCAAAACGAGTTTTTATTTTGGTATTATAAGGTGATTCGTTGATTTGATTGAAATTTGATATTTCACGAGCAAGTACTGAAACCTCTACAATGGTGATCACCTATATTTTTTCAGATTTATTGAGTTGTTAGTGACTCTTAATCCTCAAACTTTAATTTTTCTTTGTTAAGGTATAATATTTGTTTTCACACTTAAGGAATATGTACAAGTTATTTATTTTTTATAATGGAAAAATTGCAATTTAGATACTTGATTTTATGGTGATACTTCAATCTTATTGTAATAGTTAGAAAAAAATTGGGTGTGGTCTTGTTCTTTCCTTTGAAAAAGTATTCTCATGTAAAGGATTTTATACCGAGATCCAAATTTGAATCGATAAAAAACACTACGGTTTCATGTAGTAATCATCTCGGATCGTCAAATCTAGATTCGGTAGGATGCACACAAAAGAAACGTCCAATTAGAATCAAATAACAGTTGTGTTACAACTTTGTGTGTTTATACGAAAAAATTAGGAACCTAATTCTTTGCTTAATGTGGTAGCAATATCTTATTTCGACTATTTGAAATGCCCTTCTCTCTGAAAATTCCATTTTATCCTTCCAATAACACAAGTAGTGGAACAATCATAAACCATAGATTTATGTAAAACATTTCTCTTGAAGTGGTTGTGTAAAGTCAGATAAGTGTGTTTGGTTCCACGTTGGCGGAAAAATGATTATTAATGAAAGCGAGTTGAGCGTAAAGTGAATCAAATTTGAATATATTTATGTTAAATTGTTATAATTAACAATTATTGTTTTGATGTTTGTATGAACCTAAAAATAAAGAGGTTCTTCATTAGAAAGGAAATGGCCACAAAAGTTGTTTGAAAAGAAAATATTGAATATAAAGATCTTGAAGCTAGACTTAGTATCTATACTCAATTATGCACTTAAAATGTATTACGTACCACCCGACCGAAAATTCTCAAAAAACCTATCTCGATTGATTATACAAAATTTCATTTTCTTTTTCATTTTTTTGTTAACAAAACTCATAGAAGTTAAAAAAATAATATAGTTTTTTTTTTTTGGAATTAACAAGACCACTCCCTACTCTTATGTATCTCCAAATGCAAGGAAA
The DNA here is from genome assembly GCA_020916435.1 of Oxytropis ochrocephala. Taxonomy (NCBI): domain Eukaryota; kingdom Viridiplantae; phylum Streptophyta; class Magnoliopsida; order Fabales; family Fabaceae; genus Oxytropis; species Oxytropis ochrocephala. Next base: position 50,234,383 of record CM037095.1, read on the forward strand.
ATAATATATTTTTAATATTTCTTGTGGCTTTGTTTTTCTTCTTTTAATTTAACCTGAATCTAAAAATCTTAAATTCTAATTATAATAAAACTAACTTTGAGTAGGTCATGGAAGTGAGAGAGAGAGAGAGAGAGAGAGAGAGAGAAAGAGACAGGGAGAGACAGACATATCCATAACGTTATTTTTTTGAATGTGGCAATCACAAATTAGGTCCTGCTTTACTTAAACATCATTATCAAGGGAATATTATTTAATTAATATTTATAATTTTTTGTATTCATTACATTGTCTGATTTTACAAATTTAAAAAAATTGTTAAATATAATCGTCTAGACTGTTGTACATCACATGTTCGTTTCATTTATGTCTTCCTGCATTTACTTTCTAATCCATTATATTTATTCCTTTATTTTTTGTAAAAAATGAAAGATTTGCGCTCTCTCTCATTACTTTAAAAAATTTCATTTTTTCATTTTTTATTGCAACACGTTTATTTATTTTATGGATTTCCTTAGGATTCTTTTTTTTGTCGATCATAATAAATGTGTTCAACATTTAACCTTGGCCAAATTTAATTCTTTTTATAAAATTGATAAATTCTTTTATATTTCTTTAAATTAGATTTTTTCCTTTTTCTTTATTGATTACAACACGTTTGTTTAATTTAATCATTTCTTATAGTTTCTTATATTAAATGCATTCAATGGTTTGACTATGTCAAAGTTTAATAATATCTTTTTTGCTAGTTATCTAATGTTGTTTATATATCTTTTATTATTAAATAGATATTCGTCTTTTACAAATAACTTAGTAGAAAAGAAATCAAAAACTAAAAAGAGTAGTCTATTCTTCCCTCAGTAAATTTTTTTTCTCTTGTTGACTAAATAAAGAGTAAGAAGAATAAATATTAAATAATTGACATTGTATAACTTGAAACACTATGTATACCCCACTACATAGAACAAAAGAAAATGCAAATAGGAACCTGAAAAACAGTAAGAGTGCATGTATTTTTGCATCACACGCCTTGCTATCGGGTAGAATTGTTAGTTATTGTTTTCTCTCACAAAGAATATTATATACCATTGAAGATGAATTTCGACCGAATCAACGAGCACCTTATAAGCTCAAAACGAGTTTTTATTTTGGTATTATAAGGTGATTCGTTGATTTGATTGAAATTTGATATTTCACGAGCAAGTACGAAACCTCTACAACAGTGATCACCTATATTTTTTTCAGATTTATTGAGTTGTTAGTGACTCTTAATCCTCAAACTTTAATTTTTCTTTGTTAAGGTATAATATTTGTTTTCACACTTAAGGAATATGTACAAGTTATTTATTTTTTATAATGGAAAAATTGCAATTTAGATACTTGATTTTATGGTGATACTTCAATCTTATTGTAATAGTTAGAAAAAAATTGGGTGTGGTCTTGTGCTTTCCTTTGAAAAAGTATTCTCATGTAAAGGATTTTATACCGAGATCCAAATTTGAATCGATAAAAAACACTACGGTTTCATGTAGTAATCATCTCGGATCGTCAAATCTAGATTCGGTAGGATGCACACAAAAGAAACGTCCAATTAGAATCAAATAACAGTTGTGTTACAACTTTGTGTGTTTATACGAAAAAATTAGGAACCTAATTCTTTGCTTAATGTGGTAGCAATATCTTATTTCGACTATTTGAAATGCCCTTCTCTCTGAAAATTCCATTTTATCCTTCCAATAACACAAGTAGTGGAACAATCATAAACCATAGATTTATGTAAAACATTTCTCTTGAAGTGGTTGTGTAAAGTCAGATAAGTGTGTTTGGTTCCACGTTGGCGGAAAAATGATTATTACTGAGCAGAGTTGAACGTAAAGTGAATCAAATTTGAATATATTTATGTTAAATTGTTATAATTAACAATTATTGTTTTGATGTTTGTATGAACCTAAAAATAAAGAGGTTCTTCATTAGAAAGGAAATGGCCACAAAAGTTGTTTGAAAAGAAAATATTGAATATAAAGATCTTGAAGCTAGACTTAGTATCTATACTCAATTATGCACTTAAAATGTATTACGTACCACCCGACCGAAAATTCTCAAAAACCTATCTGACATTGATTATACAAAATTTCATTTTCTTTTTCATTTTTTTGTTAACAAAACTCATAGAAGTTAAAAAAAAATAATATAGGTTTTTTTTTTTTTTGGAATTAACAAGACCACTCCCCTACTCTTATGTATCTCCAAATGCAAGGAAAATAATATATTTTTAATATTTCTTGTGGCTTTGTTTTTCTTCTTTTAATTTAACCTGAATCTAAAAATCTTAAATTCTAATTATAATAAAACTAACTTTGAGTAGGTCATGGAAGTGAGAGAGAGAGAGAGAAAGAGACAAGGAGAGACAGACATATCCATAACGTTATTTTTTTGAATGTGGCAATCACAAATTAGGTCCTGCTTTACTTAAACATCATTATCAAGGGAATATTATTTAATTAATATTTATAATTTTTTGTATTCATTACATTGTCTGATTTTACAAATTTAAAAAAATTGTTAAATATAATCGTCTAGACTGTTGTACATCACATGTTCGTTTCATTTATGTCTTCCTGCATTTACTTTCTAATCCATTATATTTATTCCTTTATTTTTTGTAAAAAATGAAAGATTTGCGCTCTCTCTCATTACTTTAAAAAATTTCATTTTTTCTTTTTTTATTGCAACACGTTTATTTATTTTATGGATTTCCTTAGGATTCTTTTTTTTGTCGATCATAATAAATGTGTTCAACATTTAACCTTGGCCAAATTTAATTCTTTTTATAAAATTGATAAATTCTTTTATATTTCTTTAAATTAGATTTTTTCCTTTTTCTTTATTGATTACAACACGTTTGTTTAATTTAATCATTTCTTATAGTTTCTTATATTAAATGCATTCAATGGTTTGACTATGTCAAAGTTTAATAATATCTTTTTTGCTAGTTATCTAATGTTGTTTATATATCTTTTATTATTAAATAGATATTCGTCTTTTACAAATAACTTAGTAGAAAAGAAATCAAAAACTAAAAAGAGTAGTCTATTCTTCCCTCAGTAAATTTTTTTTCTCTTGTTGACTAAATAAAGAGTAAGAAGAATAAATATTAAATAATTGACATTGTATAACTTGAACCACTATGTATACCCCACTACATAGAACAAAAGAAAATGCAAATAGGAACCTGAAAAACAGTAAGAGTGCATGTATTTTTGCATCACACGCCTTGCTATCGGGTAGAATTGTTAGTTATTGTTTTCTCTCACAAAGAGTATTATATACCATTGAAGATGAATTTCGACCGAATCAACGAGCACCTTATAAGCTCAAAAAAAACGAGTTTTTATTTTGGTATTATAAGGTGATTCGTTGATTTGATTGAAATTTGATATTTCACGAGCAAGTACGAAACCTCTACAACAGTGATCATCTATATTTTTTTCAGATTTATTGAGTTGTTAGTGACTCTTAATCCTCAAACTTTAATTTTTCTTTGTTAAGGTATAATATTTGTTTTCACACTTAAGGAATATGTACAAGTTATTTATTTTTTATAATGGAAAAATTGCAATTTAGATACTTGATTTTATGGTGATACTTCAATCTTATTGTAATAGTTAGAAAAAAATTGGGTGTGGTCTTGTGCTTTCCTTTGAAAAAGTATTCTCATGTAAAGGATTTTATACCGAGATCCAAATTTGAATCGATAAAAAACACTACGGTTTCATGTAGTAATCATCTCGGATCGTCAAATCTAGATTCGGTAGGATGCACACAAAAAAAGCGCCCAATTAGAATCAAATAACAGTTGTGTTACAACTTTGTGTGTTTATACGAAAAAATTAGGAACCTAATTCTTTGCTTAATGTGGTAGCAATATCTTATTTCGATTATTTGAAATGCCCTTCTCTCTGAAAATTCCATTTTATCCTTCCAATAACACAAGTAGTGGAACAATCATAAACCATAGATTTATGTAAAACATTTCTCTTGAAGTGGTTGTGTAAAGTCAGATAAGTGTGTTTTGTTCCACGTTGGCGGAAAAATGATTATTATTGAGCAGAGTTGAACGTAAAGTGAATCAAATTTGAATATATTTATGTTAAATTGTTATAATTAACAATTATTGTTTTGATGTTTGTATGAACCTAAAAATAAAGAGGTTCTTCATTAGAAAGGAAATGGCCACAAAAGTTGTTTGAAAAGAAAATATTGAATATAAAGATCTTGAAGCTAGACTTAGTATCTATACTCAATTATGCACTTAAAATGTATTACGTACCACCCGACCGAAAATTCTCAAAAACCTATCTACATTGATTATACAAAATTTCATTTTCTTTTTCATTTTTTTGTTAACAAAACTCATAGAAGTTAAAAAAATAATATAGGTTTTTTTTTTTGGAATTAACAAGACCACTCCCTACTCTTATGTATCTCCAAATGCAAGGAAAATAATATATTTTTAATATTTCTTGTGGCTTTGTTTTTCTTCTTTTAATTTAACCTGAATCTAAAAATCTTAAATTCTAATTATAATAAAACTAACTTTGAGTAGGTCATGGAAGTGAGAGAGAGAGAGAGAGAGAGAGAGAGAAAGAGACAGGGAGAGACAGACATATCCATAACGTTATTTTTTTGAATGTGGCAATCACAAATTAGGTCCCGCTTTACTTAAACATCATTATCAAGGGAATATTATTTAATTAATATTTATAATTTTTGTATTCATTACATTGTGCGATTTTACAAATTTAAAAAAATTGTTAAATATAATCGTCTAGACTCATTGTACATCACATGTTCGTTTCATTTATGTCTTCTGCATTTACTTTCTAATCCATTATATTTATTCATTTATTTTTTGTAAAAATGAAAGATTTGCGCTCTCTCTCATTACTTTAAAAATTTCATTTTTCTTTTTTTATTGCAACACGTTTATTTATTTTATGGATTTCCTTAGGATTCTTTTTTTGTCGATCATAATAAATGTGTTCAACATTTAACCTTGGCCAAATTTAATTCTTTTTATAAAATTGATAAATTCTTTTATATTTCTTTAAATTAGATTTTTCCTTTTTCTTTATTGATTACAACACGTTTGTTTAATTTAATCATTTCTTATAGTTTCTTATATTAAATGCATTCAATGGTTTGACTATGTCAAAGTTTAATAATATCTTTTTGCTAGTTATCTAATGTTGTTTATATATCTTTCATTATTAAATAGATATTCGTCTTTTACAAATAACTTAGTAGAAAAGAAATCAAAAACTAAAAAGAGTAGTCTATTCTTCCCTCAGTAAATTTTTTTTCTTGTTGACTAAATAAAGAGTAAGAAGAATAAATATTAAATAATTGACATTGTATAACTTGAAACACTATGTATACCCCACTACATAGAACAAAAGAAAATGCAAATAGAAACTCAAAAAAAGCAAGAAGAGTGCATGTATTTTTGCATCACACGCCTTGCTATCGGGTAGAATTGTTAGTTATTGTTTTCTCTCACAAAGAGTATTATATACCATTGAAGATGAATTTCGACCGAATCAACGAGCACCTTATAAGCTCAAAAAAAACGAGTTTTTATTTTGGTATTATAAGGTGATTCGTTGATTTGATTGAAATTTGATATTTCACGAGCAAGTACGAAACCTCTACAACAGTGATCATCTATATTTTTTTCAGATTTATTGAGTTGTTAGTGACTCTTAATCCTCAAACTTTAATTTTTCTTTGTTAAGGTATAATATTTGTTTTCACACTTAAGGAATATGTACAAGTTATTTATTTTTTATAATGGAAAAATTGCAATTTAGATACTTGATTTTATGGTGATACTTCAATCTTATTGTAATAGTTAGAAAAAAATTGGGTGTGGTCTTGTGCTTTCCTTTGAAAAAGTATTCTCATGTAAAGGATTTTATACCGAGATCCAAATTTGAATCGATAAAAAACACTACGGTTTCATGTAGTAATCATCTCGGATCGTCAAATCTAGATTCGGTAGGATGCACACAAAAGAAACGTCCAATTAGAATCAAATAACAGTTGTGTTACAACTTTGTGTGTTTATACGAAAAAATTAGGAACCTAATTCTTTGCTTAATGTGGTAGCAATATCTTATTTCGATTATTTGAAATGCCCTTCTCTCTGAAAATTCCATTTTATCCTTCCAATAACACAAGTAGTGGAACAATCATAAACCATAGATTTATGTAAAACATTTCTCTTGAAGTGGTTGTGTAAAGTCAGATAAGTGTGTTTTGTTCCACGTTGGCGGAAAAATGATTATTATTGAGCAGAGTTGAACGTAAAGTGAATCAAATTTGAATATATTTATGTTAAATTGTTATAATTAACAATTATTGTTTTGATGTTTGTATGAACCTAAAAATAAAGAGGTTCTTCATTAGAAAGGAAATGGCCACAAAAGTTGTTTGAAAAGAAAATATTGAATATAAAGATCTTGAAGCTAGACTTAGTATCTATACTCAATTATGCACTTAAAATGTATTACGTACCACCCGACCGAAAATTCTCAAAAACCTATCTCTGACTGATTATACAAAATTTCATTTTCTTTTTCATTTTTTTTTGTTAACAAAACTCATAGAAGTTAAAAAAATAATATAGGTTTTTTTTTTGGAATTAACAAGACCACTCCCCTACTCTTATGTATCTCCAAATGCAAGGAAAATAATATATTTTTAATATTTCTTGTGGCTTTGTTTTTCTTCTTTTAATTTAACCTGAATCTAAAAATCTTAAATTCTAATTATAATAAAACTAACTTTGAGTAGGTCATGGAAGTGAGAGAGAGAGAGAGAGAGAGAGAAAGAGACAGGGAGAGACAGACATATCCATAACGTTATTTTTTTGAATGTGGCAATCACAAATTAGGTCCTGCTTTACTTAAACATCATTATCAAGGGAATATTATTTAATTAATATTTATAATTTTTTGTATTCATTACATTGTCTGATTTTACAAATTTAAAAAAATTGTTAAATATAATCGTCTAGACTGTTGTACATCACATGTTCGTTTCATTTATGTCTTCCTGCATTTACTTTCTAATCCATTATATTTATTCATTTATTTTTTGTAAAAAATGAAAGATTTGCGCTCTCTCTCATTACTTTAAAAAATTTCATTTTTTCTTTTTTTATTGCAACACGTTTATTTATTTTATGGATTTCCTTAGGATTCTTTTTTTTGTCGATCATAATAAATGTGTTCAACATTTAACCTTGGCCAAATTTAATTCTTTTTATAAAATTGATAAATTCTTTTATATTTCTTTAAATTAGATTTTTTCCTTTTTCTTTATTGATTACAACACGTTTGTTTAATTTAATCATTTCTTATAGTTTCTTATATTAAATGCATTCAATGGTTTGACTATGTCAAAGTTTAATAATATCTTTTTGCTAGTTATCTAATGTTGTTTATATATCTTTTATTATTAAATAGATATTCGTCTTTTACAAATAACTTAGTAGAAAAGAAATCAAAAACTAAAAAGAGTAGTCTATTCTTCCCTCATTAATTTTTTTTTTCTCTTGTTGACTAAATAAAGAGTAAGAAGAATAAATATTAAATAATTGACATTGTATAACTTGAAACACTATGTATACCCCACTACATAGAACAAAAGAAAATGCAAATAGGAACTGAAAAAAAGCAGTAAGAGTGCATGTATTTTTGCATCACACGCCTTGCTATCGGGTAGAATTGTTAGTTATTGTTTTCTCTCACAAAGAGTATTATATACCATTGAAGATGAATTTCGACCGAATCAACGAGCACCTTATAAGCTCAAAAAAGCGAGTTTTTATTTTGGTATTATAAGGTGATTCGTTGATTTGATTGAAATTTGATATTTCACGAGCAAGTCTGAAACCTCTACAATGGTGATCATCTATATTTTTTTGATTTATTGAGTTGTTAGTGACTCTTAATCCTCAAACTTTAATTTTTCTTTGTTAAGGTATAATATTTGTTTTCACACTTAAGGAATATGTACAAGTTATTTATTTTTATAATGGAAAAATTGCAATTTAGATACTTGATTTTATGGTGATACTTCAATCTTATTGTAATAGTTAGAAAAAATTGGGTGTGGTCTTGTGCTTTCCTTTGAAAAAGTATTCTCATGTAAAGGATTTTATACCGAGATCCAAATTTGAATCGATAAAAAACACTACGGTTTCATGTAGTAATCATCTCGGATCGTCAAATCTAGATTCGGTAGGATGCACACAAAAGAAACGCCCAATTAGAATCAAATAACAGTTGTGTTACAACTTTGTGTGTTTATCTGAAAAAATTAGGAACCTAATTCTTTGCTTAATGTGGTAGCAATATCTTATTTCGATTATTTGAAATGCCCTTCTCTCTGAAAATTCCATTTTATCCTTCCAATAACACAAGTAGTGGAACAATCATAAACCATAGATTTATGTAAAACATTTCTCTTGAAGTGGTTGTGTAAAGTCAGATAAGTGTGTTTTGTTCCACGTTGGCGGAAAAATGATTATTATTGAGCAGAGTTGAACGTAAAGTGAATCAAATTTGAATATATTTATGTTAAATTGTTATAATTAACAATTATTGTTTTGATGTTTGTATGAACCTAAAAATAAAGAGGTTCTTCATTAGAAAGGAAATGGCCACAAAAGTTGTTTGAAAAGAAAATATTGAATATAAAGATCTTGAAGCTAGACTTAGTATCTATACTCAATTATGCACTTAAAATGTATTACGTACCACCCGACCGAAAATTCTCAAAAACCTATCTCTGACTGATTATACAAAATTTCATTTTCTTTTTCATTTTTTTTTGTTAACAAAACTCATAGAAGTTAAAAAAATAATATAGGTTTTTTTTTTGGAATTAACAAGACCACTCCCCTACTCTTATGTATCTCCAAATGCAAGGAAAATAATATATTTTTAATATTTCTTGTGGCTTTGTTTTTCTTCTTTTAATTTAACTGAATCTAAAAATCTTAAATTCTAATTATAATAAAACTAACTTTGAGTAGGTCATGGAAGTGAGAGAGAGAGAGAGAGAGAGAGAAAGAGACAGGGAGAGACAGACATATCCATAACGTTATTTTTTTGAATGTGGCAATCACAAATTAGGTCCTGCTTTACTTAAACATCATTATCAAGGGAATATTATTTAATTAATATTTATAATTTTTGTATTCATTACATTGTCTGATTTTACAAATTTAAAAAATTGTTAAATATAATCGTCTAGACTATTGTACATCACATGTTCGTTTCATTTATGTCTTCCTGCATTTACTTTCTAATCCATTATATTTATTCATTTATTTTTGTAAAAATGAAAGATTTGCGCTCTCTCTCATTACTTTAAAAATTTCATTTTTTCTTTTTTTATTGCAACACGTTTATTTATTTTATGGATTTCCTTAGGATTCTTTTTTTGTCGATCATAATAAATGTGTTCAACATTTAACCTTGGCCAAATTTAATTCTTTTATAAAATTGATAAATTCTTTTATATTTCTTTAAATTAGATTTTTCCTTTTTCTTTATTGATTACAACACGTTTGTTTAATTTAATCATTTCTTATAGTTTCTTATATTAAATGCATTCAATGGTTTGACTATGTCAAAGTTTAATAATATCTTTTTGCTAGTTATCTAATGTTGTTTATATATCTTTTATTATTAAATAGATATTCGTCTTTTACAAATAACTTAGTAGAAAAGAAATCAAAAACTAAAAAGAGTAGTCTATTCTTCCTCATTAAATTTTTTTTTCTCTTGTTGACTAAATAAAGAGTAAGAAGAATAAATATTAAATAATTGACATTGTATAACTTGAAACACTATGTATACCCCACTACATAGAACAAAAGAAAATGCAAATAGGAACTGAAAAAGCAAGAAGAGTGCATGTATTTTTGCATCACACGCCTTGCTATCGGGTAGAATTGTTAGTTATTGTTTTCTCTCACAAAGAGTATTATATACCATTGAAGATGAATTTCGACCGAATCAACGAGCACCTTATAAGCTCAAAAGCGAGTTTTTATTTTGGTATTATAAGGTGATTCGTTGATTTGATTGAAATTTGATTTTTCACGAGCAAGTCTGAAACCTCTACAACAGTGATCACCTATATTTTTTTCAGATTTATTGAGTTGTTAGTGACTCTTAATCCTCAAACTTTAATTTTTCTTTGTTAAGGTATAATATTTGTTTTCACACTTAAGGAATATGTACAAGTTATTTATTTTTTATAATGGAAAAATTGCAATTTAGATACTTGATTTTATGGTGATACTTCAATCTTATTGTAATAGTTAGAAAAAATTGGGTGTGGTCTTGTGCTTTCCTTTGAAAAAGTATTCTCATGTAAAGGATTTTATACCGAGATCCAAATTTGAATCGATAAAAAACACTACGGTTTCATGTAGTAATCATCTCGGATCGTCAAATCTAGATTCGGTAGGATGCACACAAAAGAAACGTCCAATTAGAATCAAATAACAGTTGTGTTACAACTTTGTGTGTTTATACGAAAAAATTAGGAACCTAATTCTTTGCTTAATGTGGTAGCAATATCTTATTTCGACTATTTGAAATGCCCTTCTCTCTGAAAATTCCATTTTATCCTTCCAATAACACAAGTAGTGGAACAATCATAAACCATAGATTTATGTAAAACATTTCTCTTGAAGTGGTTGTCTAAAGTCAGATAAGTGTGTTTGGTTCCACGTTGGCGGAAAAATGATTATTATTGAGCAGAGTTGAACGTAAAGTGAATCAAATTTGAATATATTTATGTTAAATTGTTATAATTAACAATTATTGTTTTGATGTTTGTATGAACCTAAAAATAAAGAGGTTCTTCATTAGAAAGGAAATGGCCACAAAAGTTGTTTGAAAAGAAAATATTGAATATAAAGATCTTGAAGCTAGACTTAGTATCTATACTCAATTATGCACTTAAAATGTATTACGTACCACCCGAATAGAAAATTCTCAAAAACCTATCTCGATTGATTATACAAAATTTCATTTTCTTTTTCATTTTTTTGTTAACAAAACTCATAGAAGTTAAAAAAATAATATAGGTTTTTTTTTTTTTGGAATTAACAAGACCACTCCCCTACTCTTATGTATCTCCAAATGCAAGGAAAATAATATATTTTTAATATTTCTTGTGCCTTTGTTTTTCTTCTTTTAATTTAACCTGAATCTAAAAATCTTAAATTCTAATTATAATAAAACTAACTTTGAGTAGGTCATGGAAGTGAGAGAGAGAGAGAGAGAGAGAGAAAGAGACAGGAGAGAGATGACATATCCATAACGTTATTTTTTTGAATGTCGCAATCACAAATTAGGTCCTGCTTTACTTAAACATCATTATCAAGGGAATATTATTTAATTAATATTTATAATTTTTTGTATTCATTACATTGTCTGATTTTACAAATTTAAAAAAATTGTTAAATATAATCGTCTAGACTGTTGTACATCACATGTTCGTTTCATTTATGTCTTCCTGCATTTACTTTCTAATCCATTATATTTATTCCTTTATTTTTTGTAAAAAATGAAAGATTTGCGCTCTCTCTAATTACTTTAAAAAATTTCATTTTTTCTTTTTTTATTGCAACATGTAACACCCTAAAAATTTTTCGCGTCTTAAACGCGAATTATACAAAACATTACATATCAGAGTATACCAGAGTAGCGGAAATATAACTTACAACTTGTATCAAGTCAAGTTATACAATATATATTACAAAGAAACAAAACTGAATATCAAAAGCATGAAAGCTCCATATCCATCTTCCACACAAGCAATCAACTGCCCGTGCTTCTTCCCTTTTCTTTTATCCTGTTTCTCTGTAAAAATAACCACATATGATAGGGTGAGACAACTTGCCTCAGTGAGCTTTACCGTGACCCCTAGCCACACTCATGAGCCAATTAAAAACATAGACACAACAAGTTAATACTCACTAGATCTCTTAGCAATTCTGATATATGAATTGCGGAAACACAAAACATATACCAAAGCAAGTTATTACTTCTATGGATATCTTAGCAATTCTATTATATGAATTATGAAACACAAAACATATCCCCGAGTAGTTATTACTTACTGGATATCTTAGCAATTCTATTATAGGAATTGCGGAAACACATGGTAATCCAAGAATGAATTACAATAAAGTTTTATTAATTTTAGTACACCACCAACAACCTTAAAGAAGCATGGGTGGACCCCGTCATAGCCAATAAGTGTACAACTCTTAAAGGCGGATAGCTTTAATTTTAACATGGGGCCTAGGGCCAGGGCTCATGACTTCCCTCCCCTAGCATACTAACACATGGAGGTCGTCACCTCAACTCGATATTTTTATATATCGTCAAATATGGGCCGGTTTAGATGAACATTATCATCCCGCGCCAATTATAAAAATAACAATAGAACATTTTGTTCAAAGAAGGCCGGTTTAGATGAATATAATCATCCCGCGCCAAATATAAAATAGAAATGAACATTTTGTTCAAAGTAGGCCGGTTTAGATGAATATAATCATCCCGCGCCAAATATAAAATAGAAATGAACATTTTGGTTCAATTCAATTTCCAAAACATATGTCCTCACACGTATACTAATTACGGTTTTTCGAAATAATAATAATATTAATCGTTATTTCAAAACCAATTGGATTTGTATCAAAATTTCTAACAAAATTTCTAACAAAATTTCGGCAGAGTTTCCTCTGTAATACGGACATCCGAAAAATAATAATCACCTGAAAAACCAGTCCAGACATCATTTTATTCCAAAATCATTATTTCGCACATATACAAAATTTTACGGTTTTCCAATAGATTTGAAAATTCAACCGATTCACACCCAACTTTAAAACACATCCAAACAAACAATATTCCACATAAATGCTCTAGGTGGTTAGGAAAAGGATTTAAAAGAAGTTTGGAGCCGAGCGGAGTGTCGAAGCGAAACATTGGACATTGGGACTTCTCAACTTAGTCCCCAATTCCGTTCCGTTTAGTTCTCCAATCGATCCCAAACTGTATTTCAATCCGATTTCAACCACGTACAGCTACAGCACACATAATCCAGTCAAGGCAATACAATTTAACAATCAAAATCATATTGTTTCGTTCTATGTTTCAAATACACGTAATTTAGTAAAATAGCGTTTTTGACTCTAAAATTCTCGAAACTTGAAATTTGAAAAATCATTCAAACATAGCTCAAAAACGATATTTAAATTCCTAAGCGAGTAAAACTCACCTCGTGTGATGAAAATCACACAAAACCGAAATCGTTCGAAGCTCACGATTTGAAACTTCACGAACACGCTCCGGATCCGCTCAAAACCGGAACCGAGCCTCCAATACTCTCTCCCATCGACCCAAATCGAACCAACAAAGAACGGGGTTGATTTTCATGCTTCAACTTCCATTTTTCTCCACTTAAGCTCGAATGGGTCAAAAATGGTGGAACGAAAATAAGTAGAAATCAGTAACGAAAGTTACACCATCGAAAAAGAGGAGGAAAAATGAGAGAGGATGGTATAAAAGCCCCCTTACCTTGAGGTCGGATTGAAGGAGATCGAGCTCCTTTTTTCTTCCTTCCATCGCGCTTTCTTCCTTCTTCTCTCTCACGGTCCCTGTTTCCTCCTTTCTCACGTTCTTCTTCTTTTTTATTTTCACTATTCCTTCCTTTTCTCTTTCTTTATTCCGTTGCTTTTCTCTCTCTCTCACTTTATCTCTCACTTATTTTCCCTTTATTTCACACAAGTGAGTAATGAGAGAGTGTTTGGATATTTTTGATGTCTCGGAGATCATTTAACGGAAGTGGTATAAATCCTAAAATACCCTTAGAGAACTAATTTCCACTCAGTTATGCATTTAAATAGTTTCCTCTAGCAACTATAAATTGCTTTCGTAACAACCTTACATCCGAAACTTGATTTATTATTTATTCGGATAATAAATCACTCGTTAATTTCTTAATTTGAAATTAACGAAATTAGGGATGTTACAATCACCCCAACTTGAAAAATTTTGTCCTCAAAATTTGACAAACATACTTCAAGAGAATATATACGGATATCTAATCCGCATATCGTCCTCCGATTCCCACATAGCTTCCTGAACCGAAAAATGATTACAAACTCCTTAAACAATTGTAATTGTTCTCGTCCGAAGCATTTTCTCTCCATAACCTAAGATATGACTTGGATATGGCTAAATGACGAATTAGTCAAAGATCAATCCCTTCTAACTCAACGGTTGACGAAATTCTTACAATACAGGATTATCCGATCCAACCCTAGTGGTCTACTTCCTTTGTCAACGTAACCCCTTTTTGTCGACTCAGAGCTATCTTCCGTTTTCACTATATACACGGAATTTGCCCATTACTAATCATGAGTTAGATAATTCTCCTCATAAGGCTTCTCTTACATGGATGCACAACTACCTCTTGTCGATTCAGCATCAAACACATACTAAACCCTTTCCAAGGCGTCATTGTAAATTTAGAACTCAGGGACGGATTCAGAAGAATAAAGATTGAAGCAGAACTCAACCTGCCTTTCAACTCTAGACATACTTCACCATCGAAATTTCATTCCAACGACTGACCTTTACAAGTTAACCGAATGGGTGAAATAACTACTGTGAGAATCTTCCGATAAACCTACTATACAAATCAATTAGTTCCAATAACTCCTTACTTCTGTGACCGATAACGGTAACTCCCAATTCATCACAGCTTCATCCTTACTAGAATCCATTGCCACACCAGACTGGATACCACATGGTTCCAAAATTTCACTACAGTTATCTAGGAATCACACTTCGATGGCTTAGCCCATCACTTCTTTACTCGAGCACATTAGAACAATGCGAGAGATGTAGATCATGATCCACATTGGTCTTAAATGTATACCAAGATGTTATCGGTGAAAATTTTAACAACTAGTCTAAGTACGGGTGGAAAAACTCGGTTCATGTAATCCATGAATACCGTAGGAACATTAGTTAGACCAAAGAGCATCACTACTCACTCGTAATGTCCATATCTAGTATGGAAAGTTTGTCTTGAGTAACTAAAGCCCTAACATTTAATTAAAAGTAACCCGACCTTAAACCAATCTTTGAAAACACTATTGCACCTCAAAGTGATTAAGCAAATCATCTATACTTGGCAAGGATACTTATTCCCAAAAGTAACTTTGTCCATCCAAGTAATTCATTCCCGATCTCCTGCTCCCATCTTTCTTTTCAATAATTAACACTAAGCACCCCAACTTGTGGGAAAACTAGGTCACATTACCTTTCTGTTTTATTAGATATCTTATTAGCACTTTGGGTTAAACTCTGTCGCTCTGAGTGTTCCTAATCGACTCACCAATGGGTAAAGGTTTTGTAAAAGTTCCTTGAAAACATTTGAATATGAAATAATCTTCCCACTTACCTATAGGAGTTTGTTTCTTCGCTAACCCGAAATACTAATAAAACATATCTTCACCTCGTGACTCATTCTTCGAAACTCAATTCCGAGATCCGGATGATCTCACACAAATGTATGGCCTTTCGGAACCTGGAAATCAGATGACTATTCCAACCAACCTTTCCTTGAACTGAATCTATTATTCATTCACTTGGATTCCATCAACAATAGTGATACAATGATGTACCCATCTCCAATATCAAAACATTCTTTAGATTAGGGACTATTAATAATATTATACCCATGTTACTAACTCAGTAACTAATCACGGTAGTTGCTAATGTAACTTGTGAACCAAAATTTCATGCATTACAAATGGATTACAGATCAAAGTCCTTTGACTTTATTTCATTGAATATAGGCAGTGATTGCGAACTAGCCACCTTCCAATCAAAACAACATTTCTTAAGCGATCTGTTTGGAATAGCATAGTCTTAAGTTACTTTTCTCGTAGTTAAAGCTTCGTTAAAAGTATCACAAATACTCCTCGTACTCTCCTTCAAATTTGCAAAGCACCATACGGTTCTGTTATAACTATTATATACTTCAATAGTTTCTCATCATGGTCCTTGGGTCATTAACTAAGGTATGGATCATATGTCAAACAACTTTTCTAAAGCCAACCATTCTCTTGAATGGAGTCTAATACTCAAATACTCAAGCATAAAAGAATCTAATCACATAGATCCTCGCTTGATACATAACCGCTTTCCTAGCTAAGTAGGACTTTCTAAGCGGAACGTTTATGTTTGGATTCATCACGAAGTCAAACCGGTTATTATACTCATCAAAGAAATAATCAAAATAGAAGGATTCTTCTACGGAATCAAGCGGGCACAATATAATGCTTCCAACGTTGATTCCGAGAACAATTCTCACCACTTTAGTCATTCCTTTGGTCCCACAACTCTCGGCTCCACAAACGTTCAAACATAACCATAACCTCTTTAACGTATCCATTTGGTATGGAACATGTCTTGGTTAACAATAAGTAAGGTGTCTCACACTCACTTGATTCCGTCTTAATATAGAACAACGACACTTTAAGAGATTGAAAGTTCCACCCTTGGATATACTGGCGGCATATCTCATAATCGTTCGCTTTTGGAAGCTCCACCGACTGTTGAAAAGCTATAGCTACTAACAACCTTTTCGGGGAATAGGTCCATAGGAAAACTATAATGAGTATCATCCTAAAGCAGTGTTTAGGAATCTCATCTTAATGACTTAAAATCCTCTTTCAACTTCCCAAGCCTATAATAGGTTTATGTTCTACAACCGCTTTAGTACCAAACAACTTGGGATAATACAGAGATACAGTTCAGAATACCACTGAACAACTGATTCACAAACTACTCATATGTGTAGACATTTTCGTTAGCTTTCCAACGCATCCCGGAACATAAGAATCGGAGTTCCGGATTAGAAGTTATAAATAAAACAAGTTGGTGAACTATCGAAAATTTCTCACAAACTGAGACTAGCTTCCTCATAATATATATATATCAATCATCTTGAATATATTTTCCCTCACATGTGACATCTCATTTTCATTACTGCCGTCATTTCTCAAAATCAAGCAACAGTCCATTGCATAACTTGATTGGACACAAGTTTCCAGAAATAGATTTAAAAGATATTCCTCAAGTTCCTCATCTGAAAGTTTAACATTAAAATTCCCTATAGGTGCAGGTCTTTCAATCCAATAATCACTCTTTCCGAAATATTACCGTAACGGGGAATTATTTGAAACCCAGTACATGTTACCATCAAAATCACCTATTGATCTTATCTTGATTAGGACTTGGTTCAGAAACCGTAACCAAAACTAATTCGATCCGCATTGGGTTCTGTAGCCAATTCTGAGATTGCACTACAACTTACTAGATCGGCTTCATAGCATTTCGCAGTATGGCTTTAAGGAAAAAGGAACCTTATCAATACTCGCAGCTATCCAGAGGAAACCTCTAACTGCAATCTAAGCTGGGGTTTATTCTATCCATAAAGTAAGGTTATATATAGGATAATATTTCCATAACTGCTAGACTGACTAATCAACGGTCAGGACCTCGGGTGCATCAATTAATCTTAACAGTCTTACGATCATCATCATTATTACACGCTGAAGGCTTTTTCTTAATTGTAGTTCCTGCGGAACCTACGATAACTTCCACGGCAATTTTGCAATTGCACGGTTCATTGATTGAACATTCGCCTTGTTTCCTCGAACCAACTAGGCTGCCCTTTATTTACTTGAACACCAACTATAGCCCTTTGCTTTCGCTGCGTGCTCTGATAAACTGAGAAGGCCAAAATTCCTATGGTGTAGGGTTTGGACATTTTCGGGGCCGAGGCAACTAACTGTCATAATTCTCAGTAACTCACATGAAACATTGAGTGGATCCTGACTCAATACTTCACGTAATATACTGAAAGGTTTTGACATTTAATTGTCTAAATCCCTAGCTGACACAATCTAACCTTTTGACCATAAGGTCTCTACGTCCGACTAGGTCGAACTGCTCTGATACCAAATGTAACACCCTAAAAATTTTTCGCGTCTTAAACGCGAATTATACAAAACATTACATATCGAGTATACGAGTAAGCGGAAATATAACTTACAACTTGTATCAAGTCAAGTTATACAATATATATTACAAAGAAACAAAACTGAATATCAAAAGCATGAAAGCTCCATATCCATCTTCCACACAAGCAATCAACTGCCCGTGCTTCTTCCCTTTTCTTTTATCCTGTTTCTCTGTAAAAATAACCACATATGATAGGGTGAGACAACTTGCCTCGTTGAGCTTTACCGTGACCCTAGCCACACTCATGAGCCAATTAAAAACATAGACACGACAAGTTAATACTCCTTTGGATCTCTTAGCAATTCGATATATGAATTGCGGAAACACAAAACATATACCCAAAGCAAGTTATTACTACTTTGGATATCTTAGCAATTCTATTATATGAATTGCGGAAACACAAAACATATACCCAAGCAAGTTATTACTTCTTTGGATATCTTAGCAATTCTATTATAGGAATTGCGGAAACACATGGTAATCCAAGAATGAATTACAATAAAGTTTTATTAATTTTAGTACACCACCAACAACCTTAAAGAAGCATGGGTGGACCCCGTCATAGCCAATAAGTGTACAACTCTTAAAGGCGGATAGCTTTAATTTTAACATGGGGCCTAGGCCGGGGCTCATGACTTCCCTCCCCTAGCATACTAACACATGGAGGTCGTCACCTCAACTCGATATTTTTATATATCGTCAAATATGGGCCGGTTTAGATGAACATTATCATCCCGCGCCAATTATAAAAATAACAATAGAACATTTTGTTCAAAGAAGGCCGGTTTAGATGAATATAATCATCCCGCGCCAAATATAAAATAGAAATGAACATTTTGTTCAAAGTAGGCCGGTTTAGATGAATATAATCATCCCGCTCCAAATATAAAATAGAAATGAACATTTTGGTTCAATTCAATTTCCAAAACATATGTCCTCACACGTATACTAATTACGGTTTTTCGAAATAATAATAATATTAATCGTTATTTCAAAACCAATTGGATTTGTATCAAAATTTCTAACAAAATTTCTAACAAAATTTCGGCAGAGTTTCCTCTGTAATACGGACATCCCAAAAATAATAATCACCTGAAAAACCAGTCCAGACATCATTTTATTCCAAAATCATTATTTCGCACATATACAAAATTTTACGGTTTTCCAATAGATTTGAAAATTCAACCGATTCACACCCAACTTTAAAACACATCCAAACAAACAATATTCCACATAAATGCTCTAGGTGGTTAGGAAAAGGATTTAAAAGAAGTTTGGAGCCGAAGCGGAGTGTCGGCGAAACATTGGACATTGGGGACATAGGAACTTCTCAACTTAGTCCCCAATTCCGTTCCGTTTAGTTCTCCAATCGATCCCAAACTGTATTTCAATCCGATTTCAACCACGTACAGCTACAGCACACATAATCCAGTCCAGGCAATACAATTTAACAATCAAAATCATATTGTTTCGTTCTATGTTTCAAATACACGTAATTTAGTAAAATAGCGTTTTTGACTCTAAAATTCTCGAAACTTCGAAATTTGAAAAATCATTCAAACATAGCTCAAAAACGATATTTAAATTCCCTAAGCGAGTAAAACTCACCTCGTGTGATGAAAATCACACAAAACCGAAATCGTTCCGAAGCTCACGATTTCGAAACTTCACGAACACGCTCCGGATCCGCTCCAAAACCGGAACCGAGCCTCCAATACTCTCTCCCACTGACCCAAATCGAACCAACAGCAACGGGGGTTGATTTTCATGCTTCAACTTCCATTTTTCTCCACTTAAGCTCGAATGGGTCAAAAATGGTGGAACGAAAATAAGTAGAAATCAGGTAACGAAAGTTACACCATCGGAAAGAGGAGGAAAAATGAGAGAGGATGGTATAAAAAGCCCCTTACCTTGAGGTCGGATTGAAGGAGATCGAGCTCCTTTTTTTCTTCCTTCCATCGCCTTTCTTCCTTCTCTCTCACGGTCCCTGTTTCCTCCTTTCTCACGTTCTTCTTCTTTTTTATTTTCACTATTCCTTCCTTTTCTCTTTCTTTATTCCGTTGCTTTTCTCTCTCTCTCACTTTATCTCTCACTTATTTTCCCTTTATTTCACACAAGTGAGTAATGAGAGAGTGTTTGGATATTTTTGATGTCTCGGAGATCATTTAACGGAAGTGGTATAAATCCTAAAATACCCTTAGAGAACTAATTTCCACTCAGTTATGCATTTAAATAGTTTCCTCTAGCAACTATAAATTGCTTTCGTAACAACCTTACATCCGAAACTTGATTTATTATTTATTCGGATAATAAATCACTCGTTAATTTCATAATTTGAAATTAACGAAATTAGGGATGTTACAATCACCCCAACTTGAAAAATTTTGTCCTCAAAATTTGACAAACATACTTCAAGAGAATATATACGGATATCTAATCCGCATATCGTCCCCTCCAATTCCCCACATAGCTTCCCGAACAGAAAAATGATTACAAACTCCTTAAACAATTGTAATTGTTCTCGTCAGAAAGCATTTTCTCTCCATAACCTAAGATATGACTTGGATATGGCTAAATGACGAATTAGTCAAAGATCAATCCCTTCTAACTCAGCGGTTGTGAAATTCTTACAATACAGATTATCCGATCCAACCCTAGTGGTCTACTTCCTTTGTCAACGTAACCCCTTTTTGTCGACTCGTAGCTAGCTATCTTCCGTTTTCACTATATACACGGAATTTGCCCATTACTAATCATGAGTTAGATAATTCTCCTCATAAGGCTTCTCTTACATGGATGCACAACTACCTCTTGTCGATTCAGCATCAAACACATACTAAACCCTTTCCAAGGCGTCATTGTAAATTTAGAACTCGGGGGACGGATTCGGAAGAATAAAGATTGAAGCGAACTCAACCGCGCTTTTCAACTCTAGACATACTTCACCATCGAAATTTCATTCCAACGACTGACCTTTACAAGTTAACCGAATGGGTGAAATAACTACTGTGAGAATCTTCCGATAAACCTACTATACAAATCAATTAGTTCCAATAACTCCTTACTTCTGTGACCGA
The DNA here is from genome assembly GCA_020916435.1 of Oxytropis ochrocephala. NCBI lineage: Eukaryota > Viridiplantae > Streptophyta > Magnoliopsida > Fabales > Fabaceae > Oxytropis > Oxytropis ochrocephala. Next base: position 50,255,657 of record CM037095.1, read on the forward strand.
TAACGGTAACTCCCAATTCATCACAGCTTCATCCTTACTAGAATCCATTGCCACACCAGACTGGATACCACATGGTTCCAAAATTTCACTACAGTTATCTAGGAATCACACTTCGATGGCTTAGCCCATCACTTCTTTACTCAGAGCACATTCCGAACAATGCAGAGATGTAGATCATGATCCACATTGGTCTTAAATGTATACCAAGATGTTATCAGTGAAAATTTTAACAACTAGTCTAAGTACGGGTGGAAAAACTCGGTTCATGTAATCCATGAATACCGTAGGAACATTAGTTAGACCAAAGAGCATCACTACTCACTCGTAATGTCCATATCTAGTATGGAAAGCTGTCTTCGGAGTAACTAAAGCCCTAACATTTAATTAAAAGTAACCCGACCTTAAACCAATCTTTGAAAACACTATTGCACCTCAAAGCTGATTAAGCAAATCATCTATACTTGGCAAGGATACTTATTCCCAAAAGTAACTTTGTCCATCTGAAGTAATTCATTCCCGATCTCCTGCTCCCATCTTTCTTTTCAATAATTAACACGGAAGCACCCCAACTTGTGGGAAAACTAGGTCACATTACCTTTCTGTTTTATTAGATATCTTATTAGCACTTTGGGTTAAACTCTGTCACTACAGTGTTCCTAACTGACTCACCAATGGGTAAAGGTTTTGTAAAAGTTCCTTGAAAACATTTGAATATGAAATAATCTTCCCACTTACCTATAGGAGTTTGTTTCTTCGCTAACCCGAAATACTAATAAAACATATCTTCACCTCGTGACTCATTCTTCGAAACTCAATTCCGAGATCCGGATGATCTCACACAAATGTATGGCCTTTCAGAACCTGGAAATCAGATGACTATTCCAACCAACCTTTCCTTGAACTGAATCTATTATTCATTCACTTGGATTCCATCAACAATAGTGATACAATGATGTACCCATCTCCAATATCAAAACATTCTTTAGATTAGGGACTATTAATAATATTATACCCATGTTACTAACTCAATTAACTAATCACGGTAGTTGCTAATGTAACTTGTGAACCAAAATTTCATGCATTACAAATGGATTACGGATCAAAGTCCTTTGACTTTATTTCATTGAATATAGAGGCAGTGATTGCCGAACTAGCCACCTTCCAATCAAAACAACATTTCTTAACTGATCTGTTTGGAATAGCATAGTCTTAAGTTACTTTTTCTGTAGTTAAAGCTTCGTTAAAAGTATCACAAATACTCCTCGTACTCTCCTTCAAATTTGCAAAGACCATACGGTTCTGTTATAACTATTATATACTTCAAATAGGTTTCTCATCATGGTCCTTAGGGTCATTAACTAAGGTATGGATCATATGTCAAACAACTTTTCTAAAGCCAACCATTCTCTTGAATGGAGTCTAATACTCAAATACTCAAGCATAAAAGAATCTAATCACATAGATCCCTCGCTTGATACATAACCGCTTTCCTAGCTAAGTAGGACTTTTCTAAGCGGAACGTTTATGTTTGGATTCATCACGAAGTCAAACCAGTTATTATACTCATCAAAGAAATAATCAAAATAGAAGGATTCTTCTACGGAATCAAACGGGCACAATATAATGCTTCCAACGTTGATTCCGAGAACAATTCTCACCACTTTAGTCATTCCTTTGGTCCCACAACTCTCCAGCTCCACAAACGTTCAAACATAACCATAACCTCTTTAACGTATCCATTTGGTATGGAACATGTCTTGGTTAACAATAAGTAAGGTGTCTCACACTCACTTGATTCCGTCTTAATATAGAACAACGACACTTTAAGAGATTGAAAGTTCCACCCTTGGATATACTGGCGGCATATCTCATAATCGTTCGCTTTTGGAAGCTCCACCGACTGTTGAAAAGCTATAGCTACTAACAACCTTTTCTGGGGAATAGGTCCATAGGAAAACTATAATGAGTATCATCCTAAAGCAAGTGTTTAGGAATCTCATCTTAATGACTTAAAATCCTCTTTCAACTTCCCAAGCCTATAATAGGTTTATGTTCTACAACCGCTTTAGTACCAAACAACTTGGGATAATACAGAGATACAGTTCAGAATACCACTGAACAACTGATTCACAAACTACTCATATGTGTAGACATTTTCGTTAGCTTTCCAACGCATCCCGGAACATAAGAATCGGAGTTCGGATTAGAAGTTATAAATAAAACAAGTTGGTGAACTATCGAAAATTTCTCACAAACCGAGAATAGCTTCCTCATAATATATATATATCAATCATCTTGAATATATTTTCCTCACATGTGACATCTCATTTTCATTATCACATTCATTTCTCAAAATCAAGCAACGATCCATTGCATAACTTGATTGGACACAAGTTTCGTAAATAGATTTAAAAGATATTCCTCAAGTTCCTCATCCGAAAGTTTAACATTAAAATTCCCTATAGGTGCAGTGTCTTTCAATCCAATAATCACTCTTTCAGAAATATTACCGTAACGGGAATTATTTGAAACCAGTACATGTTACCATCAAAATCACCTATTGATCTTATCTTGATTAGGACTTGGTTCATAAACCGTAACCAAAACTAATTCGATCCGCATTGGGTTCTGTAGCCAATTCTGAGATTGCACTACAACTTACTAGATCGGCTTCATAGCATTTCGCAGTATGGCTTTAAGGAAAAAGGAACCTTATCAATACTCGCAGCTATCCAGAGGAAACCTCTAACTGCAATCTAAGCTGGGGTTTATTCTATCCATAAAGTAAGGTTATATATAGGATAATATTTCCATAACTGCTAGACTGACTAATCAACGGTCAGGACCTCGGGTGCATCAATTAATCTTAACAGGTCTTACGATACTGTCATTATTACCGCCTGAAGGCTTTTCTTAATTGTAGTTCCTGCCGAAACTTACGATAACTTCCACGGCAATTTTTGCAATTGCACCTGGTTCACTGATTGAACATTCGCCCACCGTTTCCTCGAACCAACTAGGCTGCCCTTTATTTACTTCGAACACCAACTATAGCCCTTTGCTTTATTGCGTGCTCTGATAAACTGAGAAGGCCAAAATTCCTATGGTGTAGGGTTTGGACATTTTCGGGGCCGAGGCAACTAACTGTCATAATTCTCAGTAACTCACATGAAACATTGAGTGGATCCTGACTCAATACTTCACGTAATATACTGAAAGGTTCTGACATTTAATTGTCTAAATCCCTAGCTGACACAATCTAACCTTTTGACCATAAGGTCTCTACGTCCGACTAGGTCGAATCGCTCGATACCAAATGTAACACTTAAAAATTTTTCGCGTCTTAAGCGCGAATTATACAAAACATTACATATCGAGTATACGAGTAAGCGGAAATATAACTTACAACTTGTATCAAGTCAAGTTATACAATATATATTACAAAGAAACAAAATCTGAATATCAAAAGCATGAAAGCTCCATATCCATCTTCCACACAAGCAATCAAACCGCCTGCGTGCTTCTTCCCTTTTCTTTTATCCTGTTTCTCTGTAAAAATAACCACATATGATAGGGTGAGACAACTTGCCTCAGTGAGCTTTACCGTGACCCCTAGCCACACTCATGAGCCAATTAAAAACATAGACACAGCAAGTTAATACTCACTGGATCTCTTAGCAATTCTGATATATGAATTGCGGAAACACAAAAACATATACCCAGCAAGTTATTACTTACTGGATATCTTAGCAATTCTATTATATGAATTGCGGAAACACAAAAACATATACCCAGCAAGTTATTACTTACTGGATATCTTAGCAATTCTATTATAGGAATTGCGGAAACACATGGTAATCCAAGAATGAATTACAATAAAGTTTTATTAATTTTAGTACACCACCAACAACCTTAAAGAAGCATGGGTGGACCCCGTCATAGCCAATAAGTGTACAACTCTTAAAGGCGGATAGCTTTAATTTTAACATGGGGCCTAGGGCGGGGCTCATGACTTCCTCCCCAGCATACTAACACATGGAGGTCGTCACCTCAACTCGATATTTTTATATATCGTCAAATATGGGCAGTTTAGATGAACATTATCATCCCGCGCCAATTATAAAAATAACAATAGAACATTTTGTTCAAAGAAGGCGGTTTAGATGAATATAATCATCCCGCGCCAAATATAAAATAGAAATGAACATTTTGTTCAAAGTAGGCGGTTTAGAAGAATATAATCATCCGCGCGCGAAATATAAAATAGAAATGAACATTTTGGTTCAATTCAATTTCCAAAACATATGTCCTCACACGTATACTAATTACGGTTTTTGAAATAATAATAATATTAATCGTTATTTCAAAACCAATTGGATTTGTATCAAAATTTCGGCAGAGTTTCCTCTGTAATACGGACATCCCAAAAATAATAATCACACGAAAAACCCAGTCCGGACATCATTTTATTCCAAAATCATTATTTCGCACATATACAAAATTTTTACGGTTTTCCAATAGATTTGAAAATTCAACCGATTCACACCCAACTTTAAAACACATCCAAACAAACAATATTCCACATAAATGCTCTAGGTGGTTAGGAAAAGGATTTAAAAGAAGTTTGGAGCCGAAATGAGTGTCGGGTTAAACATTGGACATTGGGGACATAGGAACTTCTCAACTTAGTCCCCAATTCCGTTCCGTTTAGTTCTCCAATCGATCCCAAACTGTATTTCAATCCGATTTCAACCACGTACAGCTACAGCACACATAATCCAGTCCAGACAATACAATTTAACAATCAAAATCATATTGTTTCGTTCTATGTTTCAAATACACGTAATTTAGTAAAATAGCGTTTTTGACTCTAAAATTCTCGAAACTTCGAAATTTGAAAAATCATTCAAACATAGCTCAAAAACGATATTTAAATTCCCTAAGCGAGTAAAACTCACCTCGTGTGATGAAAATCACACAAAACCGAAATCGTTCCGAAGCTCACGATTTCGAAACTTCACGAACACGCTCCGGATCCGCTCCAAAACCGGAACCGAGCCTCCAATACTCTCTCCCACTGACCCAAATCGAACCAACAAAGAACGGGGTTGATTTTCGTGCTTCAACTTCCATTTTTCTCCACTTAAGCTCGAATGGGTCAAAAATGGTGGAACGAAAATAAGTAGAAATCAGGTAACGAAAGTTACACCATCGGAAAGAGGAGGAAAAATGAGAGAGGATGGTATAAAAAGCCCCTTACCTTGAGGTCGGATTGAAGGAGATCGAGCTCCTTTTTTTTTCTTCCTTCCATCGCCTTTCTTCCTTCTCTCTCACGGTCCCTGTTTCCTCCTTTCTCACGTTCTTCTTCTTTTTTATTTTCACTATTCCTTCCTTTTCTCTTTCTTTATTCCGTTGCTTTTCTCTCTCTCTCTCACTTTATCTCTCACTTATTTTCCCTTTATTTCACACAAGTGAGTAATGAGAGAGTGTTTGGATATTTTTGATGTCTCGGAGATCATTTAACGGAAGTGGTATAAATCCTAAAATACCCTTAGAGAACTAATTTCCACTCAGTTATGCATTTAAATAGTTTCCTCTAGCAACTATAAATTGCTTTCGTAACAACCTTACATCCGAAACTTGATTTATTATTTATTCGGATAATAAATCACTCGTTAATTTCTTAATTTGAAATTAACGAAATTAGGGATGTTACAATCACCCCAACTTGAAAAATTTTGTCCTCAAAATTTGACAAACATACTTCAAGAGAATATATACGGATATCTAATCCGCATATCGTCCTCCAATTCCCACATAGCTTCCTGAACCGAAAAATGAAAGATTTGCGCTCTCTCTCATTACTTTAAAAAATTTCATTTTTTTCTTTTTTTATTGCAACACGTTTATTTATTTTATGGATTTCCTTAGGATTCTTTTTTTTGTCGATCATAATAAATGTGTTCAACATTTAACCTTGGCCAAATTTAATTCTTTTTATAAAATTGATAAATTCTTTTATATTTCTTTAAATTAGATTTTTTCCTTTTTCTTTATTGATTACAACACGTTTGTTTAATTTAATCATTTCTTATAGTTTCTTATATTAAATGCATTCAATGGTTTGACTATGTCAAAGTTTAATAATATCTTTTTTGCTAGTTATCTTATGTTGTTTATATATCGTTTATTATTAAATAGATATTCGTCTTTTACAAATAACTTAGTAGAAAAGAAATCAAAAACTAAAAAGAGTAGTCTATCCTTCCAATAACACAAGTAGTGGAACAATCATAAACCATAGATTTATGTAAAACATTTCTCTTGAAGTCGTTGTGTAAAGTCAGATAAGTGTGTTTGGTTCCACCTTGGCTGAAAAATTATTATTATTGACCAGAGTTGAACGTAAAGTGAATCAAATTTGAATATATTTATGTAAAATTGTTATAATTAACAATTATTGTTTTGATTTTTGTATGAACCTAAAAATAAAGAGGTTCTTCATTAGAAAGGAAATGTCCACAAAAATTCTTTGAAAAGAAAATATTGAATATAAACATCTTGAAGTTAGACTTAGTATCTATACTCAATTATGCACTTAAAATGTCTTACGTACCACCCGAACGAAAATTCTCAAAAACCTATCTCTGACTGATTATACAAAATTTCATTTTCTTTTTCATTTTTTTTGTTAACAAAATTCATAGAAGTTAAAAAAACTAGTTTTATTTCTTTGCTTTTTGTTTTTGAAAGTCTTACAAGGGAACACAATTTTTTATGAATAAAATAATAATATACGTTTGTTTTTTTTTTTTGGAATTAACAAGACCACTCCCCTACTCCTATGTATCTCCAAATGTAAGGAAAAATAATATATTTTTAATATTTCTTGTGCCTTTCTTTCTTCTTTTAATGTACCATGAATCTAAAAATCTTAAATTCTAATTATAATAAAACTAACTTTGAGTAGGTCATGGAAGTGAGAGAGAGAGAGAGAGAGAGAAAGAGACAGGGAGAGACAGACATATCCATAACGTTATTTTTTGAATGTAGCAATCACAAATTTGGTCCGGCTTTACTTAAACATCATTATCAAGGGAGTATTATTTAATTAATATTTATAATTTTTTGTATTCATTACATTGTCTGATTTTACAAATTTAAAAAAATTGTTAAATATAATCGTCTAGACTCTTGTACATCACATGTTCGTTTCATTTATGTCTTCCTGCATTTGCTTTCTAATCCATTATATTTATTTCTTTTTTTTGTAAAAAATGAAACATTTGCGCTCTCTCTCATTACTTTAAAAAATTTCATTTTTTCTTTTTTTATTGCAACACGTTTATTTATTTTATGGATTTCCTTAGGATTCTTTTTTTTGTCGATCATAATAAATGTGTTCAACATTTAACCTTGGCCAAATTTAATCTTTTTATAAAATTGATAAATTCTTTTATATTTCTTTAAATTAGATTTTTTCCTTTTTCTTTATTGATTACAACACGTTTGTTTAATTTAATCATTTCTTATAGTTTCTTATATTAAATGCATTCAATGGTTTGACTATGTCAAAGTTTAATAATATCTTTTTTGCTAGTTATCTAATGTCGATTATATATCTTTTATTATTAAATAGATATTCGTGTTTTACAAATAACTTAGTAGAAAAGAAATCAAAAACTAAAAAGAGTAGTCTATTCTTCCCTCAGTAATTTTTTTTTCTCTTGTTGACTAAATAAAGAGTAAGAAGAATAAATATTAAATAATTGACATTGTATAACTTGAAACACTATGTATACCCCACTACATAGAACAAAAGAAAATGCAAATAGGAACCTGAAAAACAGTAAGAGTGCATGTATTTTTGCATCACACGCCTTGCTATCGGATAGAATTGTTAGTTATTGTTTTCTCTCACAAAGAGTATTAAATACCATTGAAGATGAATTTCGACCGAATCAACGAGCACCTTATAAGCTCAAAACGAGTTTTTATTTTGGTATTATAAGGTGATTCGTTGATTTGATTGAAATTTGATATTTCACGAGCAAGTACGAAACCTCTACAATGATGATCACCTATATTTTTTCAGATTTATTGAGTTGTTAGTGACTCTTAATCCTCAAACTTTAATTTTTCTTTGTCAAGGTATAAGATTTGTTTTGGCCGGCCAAAAGTTTCACACTTAAGGAATATGTACAAGTTATTTATTTTTTATAATGGAAAAATTGCAATTTAGATACTTGATTTTATGGTGATACTTCAATCTTATTGTAATAGTTAGAAAAAAATTGGGTGTGGTCTTGTGCTTTCCTTTGAAAAAGTATTCTCATGTAAAGGATTTTATACCGAGATCCAAATTTGAATCGATAAAAAACACTACGGTTTCATGTAGTAATCATCTCGGATCGTCAAATCTAGATTCGGTAGGATGCACACAAAAGAAACGTCCAATTAGAATCAAATAACAGTTGTGTTACAACTTTGTGTGTTTATACGAAAAAATTAGGAACCTAATTCTTTGGTTAATGTGGTAGCAATATCTAATTATTCGACTATTTGAAATGCCCTTCTCTATGAAAATTCCATTTTATCTTTCCAATAACACAAGTAGTGGAACAATCATAAACCATAGATTTATGTAAAACATTTATGTTTAAGTGGTTTTGTAAAGTCAGATAAGTGTGTTTGGTTCCACGTTGGCTGAAAAATGATTATTATTGAGTTGATTTTAATTAAGGCAGAGTTGAACGTAAAGTGAATCAAATTTGAATATATTTATGTAAAATTGTTATAATTAACAATTATTGTTTTGATGTTTGTATGAACCTAAAAATAAAGAGGTTCTTCATTAGAAAGGAAATGGCCACAAAAATTGTTTGAAAAGAAAATATTGAATATAAACATCTTGAAGCTAGACTTAGTATCTATACTCAATTATGCACTTAAAATGTATTACGTACCACCCGAACGAAAATTCTTAAAAAACCTAACTCTTACTGATTATACAAAATTTCATTTTCTTTTTCATTTTTTTTGTTAACAAAACTCATAGAAGTTAAAAAAATAGTTTTATTTCTCTGCTTTTGTTTTTGAAAGTCTTACAAGGGAACACAATTTTTTTTGAATAAAATAATAATATAGGTTTGTTTTTTTTTTTTGGAATTAACAAGACCACTCCCCTACTCCTATGTATCTCCATATGTAAGGAAAAATAATATATTTTTAATATTTCTTGTGCCTTTCTTTCTTCTTTTAATGTAACCTGAATCTAAAAATCTTAAATTCTAATTATAATAAAACTAACTTTGAGTAGATCATGGAAGTGAGAGAGAGAGAGAGAGAGAGAGAGAGAGAGAGAGAGAGAGAGAGACAGGGAGAGACAGACATATCCATAACGTTATTTTTTTGAATGTAGCAATCACAAATTAGGTCCGGCTTTACTTAAACATCATTATCAAGGGAATATTAGTTAATTAATATTTATAATTTTTGGTATTCATTACATTGTCTGATTTTACAAATTTAAAAAAATTGTTAAATATAATCGTCTAGACTCTTGTACATCACATGTTCGTTTCATTTATGTCTTCCTGCATTTGCTTTCTAATCCATTATATTTATTTCTTTTTTTTGTAAAAAATGAAACATTTGCGCTCTCTCTCATTACTTTAAAAAATTTCATTTTTTCTTTTTTTATTGCAACACGTTTATTTATTTTATGGATTTCCTTAGGATTCTTTTTTTTGTCGATCATAATAAATGTGTTCAACATTTAACCTTGGCCAAATTTAATCTTTTTATAAAATTGATAAATTCTTTTATATTTCTTTAAATTAGATTTTTCCTTTTTCTTTATTGATTACAACACGTTTGTTTAATTTAATCATTTCTTATAGTTTCTTATATTAAATGCATTCAATGGTTTGACTATGTCAAAGTTTAATAATATCTTTTTGCTAGTTATCTAATGTCGATTATATATCTTTTATTATTAAATAGATATTCGTGTTTTACAAATAACTTAGTAGAAAAGAAATCAAAAACTAAAAAGAGTAGTCTATTCTTCCCTCAGTAATTTTTTTTTCTCTTGTTGACTAAATAAAGAGTAAGAAGAATAAATATTAAATAATTGACATTGTATAACTTGAAACACTATGTATACCCCACTACATAGAACAAAAGAAAATGCAAATAGGAACCTGAAAAACAGTAAGAGTGCATGTATTTTTGCATCACACGCCTTGCTATCGGATAGAATTGTTAGTTATTGTTTTCTCTCACAAAGAGTATTAAATACCATTGAAGATGAATTTCGACCGAATCAACGAGCACCTTATAAGCTCAAAACGAGTTTTTATTTTGGTATTATAAGGTGATTCGTTGATTTGATTGAAATTTGATATTTCACGAGCAAGTACGAAACCTCTACAACAGTGATCACCTATATTTTTTTCAGATTTATTGAGTTGTTAGTGACTCTTAATCCTCAAACTTTAATTTTTCTTTGTCAAGGTATAAGATTTGTTTTGGCCGGCCAAAAGTTTCACACTTAAGGAATATGTACAAGTTATTTATTTTTTATAATGGAAAAATTGCAATTTAGATACTTGATTTTATGGTGATACTTCAATCTTATTGTAATAGTTAGAAAAAAATTGGGTGTGGTCTTGTGCTTTCCTTTGAAAAAGTATTCTCATGTAAAGGATTTTATACCGAGATCCAAATTTGAATCGATAAAAAACACTACGGTTTCATGTAGTAATCATCTCGGATCGTCAAATCTAGATTCGGTAGGATGCACACAAAAGAAACGCCCAATTAGAATCAAATAACAGTTGTGTTACAACTTTGTGTGTTTATACGAAAAAATTAGGAACCTAATTCTTTGGTTAATGTGGTAGCAATATCTAATTATTCGACTATTTGAAATGCCCTTCTCTATGAAAATTCCATTTTATCTTTCCAATAACACAAGTAGTGGAACAATCATAAACCATAGATTTATGTAAAACATTTATGTTTAAGTGGTTTTGTAAAGTCAGATAAGTGTGTTTGGTTCCACGTTGGCTGAAAAATGATTATTATTGAGTTGATTTTAATTAAGGCAGAGTTGAACGTAAAGTGAATCAAATTTGAATATATTTATGTAAAATTGTTATAATTAACAATTATTGTTTTGATGTTTGTATGAACCTAAAAATAAAGAGGTTCTTCATTAGAAAGGAAATGGCCACAAAAATTGTTTGAAAAGAAAATATTGAATATAAACATCTTGAAGCTAGACTTAGTATCTATACTCAATTATGCACTTAAAATGTATTACGTACCACCCGAACGAAAATTCTTAAAAAACCTAACTCTTACTGATTATACAAAATTTCATTTTCTTTTTCATTTTTTTTGTTAACAAAACTCATAGAAGTTAAAAAAAATAGTTTTATTTCTCTGCTTTTTGTTTTTGAAAGTCTTACAAGGGAACACAATTTTTTTTGAATAAAATAATAATATAGGTTTGTTTTTTTTTTTTGGAATTAACAAGACCACTCCCCTACTCCTATGTATCTCCATATGTAAGGAAAAATAATATATTTTTAATATTTCTTGTGCCTTTCTTTCTTCTTTTAATGTAACCTGAATCTAAAAATCTTAAATTCTAATTATAATAAAACTAACTTTGAGTAGATCATGGAAGTGAGAGAGAGAGAGAGAGAGAGAGAGAGAGAGAGAGAGAGAGAGAGAGACAGGGAGAGACAGACATATCCATAACGTTATTTTTTTGAATGTAGCAATCACAAATTAGGTCCGGCTTTACTTAAACATCATTATCAAGGGAATATTAGTTAATTAATATTTATAATTTTTTGTATTCATTACATTGTCTGATTTTACAAATTTAAAAAAAATGTTAAATATAATCGTCTAGACTCTTGTACATCACATGTTCGTTTCATTTATGTCTTCTTGCATTTGCTTTCTAATCCATTATATTTATTTCTTTTTTTTTTGTAAAAAATGAAAGATTTGCGCTCTCTCTCATTACTTTAAAAAATTTCATTTTTTTTTTATTGCAACACGTTTATTTATTTTATGGATTTCCTTAGGATTCTTTTTTTTGTCGATCATAATAAATGTGTTCAACATTTAACCTTGGCCAAATTTATAAAATTGATTTAAATTAGATTTTTTCCTTTTTCTTTATTGATTACAACACGTTTGTTTAATTTAATCATTTCTTATAGTTTCTTATATTAAATGCATTCAATGGTTTGACTATGTCAAAGTTTAATAATATCTTTTTTGCTAGTTATCTAATGTCGTTTATATATCTTTTATTATTAAATAGATATTCGTCTTTTACAAATAACTTAGTAGAAAAGAAATCAAAAACTAAAAATAGTCTATTCTTCCCTCAATAATTTTTTTTCTCTTGTTGACTAAATAAAGAGTACAAAGAATAAATATTAAATAATTGACATTGTATAACTTGAAACACTATATATACCCCACTACATAGAACAAAAGAAAATTCAAATAGGAACCTGAAAAACAGTAAGAGTGCATGTATTTTTGCATCACACGCCTTGCTATCGGGTAGAATTGTTAGTTATTGTTTTCTCTCACAAAGAGTATTAAATACCATTGAAGATGAATTTCGACCGAATCAACGAGCACCTTATAAGCTCAAAACGAGTTTTTATTTTGGTATTATAAGGTGATTCGTTGATTTGATTGAAATTTGATATTTCACGAGCAAGTACGAAACCTCTACAACAGTGATCACCTATATTTTTTTTCAGATTTATTGAGTTGTTAATGACTCTTAATCCTCAAACTTTAATTTTTCTTTGTACAGGTATAAGCTTTGTTTTGGCCGGCCAAAAGTTTCACACTTAAGAAATATGTACAAGTTATTTATTTTTTATAATGGAAAAATTGCAATTTAGATACTTGATTTTATGGTGATACTTCAATCTTATGTAATAGTTAGAAAAAAATTGGGTGTGGTCGTGTGCTTTCCTTTGAAAAAGTATTCTCATGTAAGGATTTTATACCGAGATCCAAATTTGAATCTATAAAAAACACTACGGTTTCATGTAGTAATCATCTCGGATCGTCAAATCTAGATTCGGTAGGATGCACACAAAAGAAACATCCAATTAGAATCAAATAACAGTTGTGTTAAAACTTTGTGTGTTTAGACTCTTGTACATCACATGTTCGTTTCATTTATGTCTTCCTGCATTTGCTTTCTAATCCATTATATTTATTTCTTTTTTTTTTGTAAAAAATGAAAGATTTGCGCGCTCACTCATTACTTTAAAAAATTTCATTTTTTCTTTTTTTTTTATTGCAACACGTTTATTTATTTTATGGATTTCCTTAGGATTCTTTTTTTTGTCGATCATAATAAATGTGTTCAACGTTTAACCTTGGCCAAATTTAATTCTTTTTATAAAATTGATAAATTCTTTTATATTTCTTTAAATTAGATTTTTTCCTTTTTCTTTATTGATTACAACACGTTTGTTTAATTTAATCATTTCTTATAGTTTCTTATATTAAATGCATTCAATGGTTTGACTATGTCAAAGTTTAATAATATCTTTTTTGCTAGTTATCTAATGTCGTTTATATATCTTTTATTATTAAATAGATATTCGTCTTTTACAAATAACTTAGTAGAAAAGAAATCAAAAACTAAAAATAGTCTATTCTTCCCTCAATAATTTTTTTTCTCTTGTTGACTAAATAAAGAGTACGAAGAATAAATATTAAATAATTGACATTGTATAATTTGAAACACTATATATACCCCACTACATAGAACAAAAGAAAATTCAAATAGGAACCTGAAAAACAGTAAGAGTGCATGTATTTTTGCATCACACGCCTTGCTATCGGGTAGAATTGTTAGTTATTGTTTTCTCTCACAAAGAGTATTAAATACCATTGAAGATGAATTTCGACCAAATCAACGAGCACCTTATAAGCTCAAAACGAGTTTTTATTTTGGTATTATAAGGTGATTCGTTGATTTGATTGAAATTTGATATTTCACGAGCAAGTACGAAACCTCTACAACAGTGATCACCTATATTTTTTTCAGATTTATTGAGTTGTTAATGACTCTTAATCCTCAAACTTTAATTTTTTTTGTCAAGGTATAAGATTTGTTTTGGCCGGCCAAAAGTTTCACACTTAAGGAATATGTACAAGTTATTTATTTTTTATGATGGAAAAATTGCAATTTAGATACTTGATTTTATGGTGGTGATACTTCAATCTTATTGTAATAGTTAGAAAAAAATTGGGTGTGGTCGTGTGCTTTCCTTTGAAAAAGTATTCTCATGTAAAGGATTTTATACCGAGATCCAAATTTGAATCTATAAAAAACACTACGGTTTCATGTAGTAATCATCTCGGATTGTCAAATCTAGATTCTGTAGGATGCACACAAAAGAAACGTCCAATTAGAATCAAATAACAGTTGTGTTAAAACTTTGTGTGTTTATACGAAAAAATTAGGTACCTAATTCTTTGGTTAATGTGGTAGCAATATCTTATTTCGACAATTTGAAATGCCCTTCTCTCTGAAAATTCCATTTTATCCTTCCAATAACACAAGTAGTGGAACAATCATAAACCATAGATTTATGTAAAACATTTCTCTTGAAGTGGTTGTGTAAAGTCAGATAAGTGTGTTTGGTTCCACGTTGGCTGAAAAATGATTATTATTGAGCAGAGTTGCACGTAAAGTGAATCAAATTTGAATATATTTATGTAAAATTGTTATAATTAACAATTATTGTTTTGATGTTTGTATGAACCTAAAAATAAAGAGGTTCTTCATTAGAAAGGAAATGTCCACAAAAATTCTTTGAAAAGAAAATATTGAATATAAACATCTTGAAGTTAGACTTAGTATCTATACTCAATTATGCACTTAAAATGTCTTACGTACCACCCGAACGAAAATTCTAAAAAACCTATCTCTGACTGATTATACAAAATTTCATTTTCTTTTTCATTTTTTTTGTTAACAAAACTCATAGAAGTTAAAAAAACTAGTTTTATTTCTTTGCTTTTTGTTTTTGAAAGTCTTACAAGGGAACACAATTTTTTTTGAATAAAATAATAATATACGTTTGTTTTTTTTTTTGGAATTAACAAGACCACTCCCGTACTCCTATGTATCTACAAATGTAAGGAAAAATAATATATTTTTAATATTTCTTGTGCCTTTCTTTCTTCTTTTAATGTAACCTGAATCTAAAAATCTTAAATTCTAATTATAATAAAACTAACTTTGAGTAGGTCATGGAAGTGAGAGAGAGAGAGAGAGAGAAAGAGACAGGGAGAGACAGACATATCCATAACGTTATTTTTTTGAATGTAGCAATCACAAATTAGGTCCGGCTTTACTTAAACATCATTATCAAGGGAATATTATTTAATTAATATTTATAATTTTTTGTATTCATTACATTGTCTGATTTTACAAATTTGAAAAAAATTGTTAAATATAATCGTCTAGACTCTTGTACATCACATGTTCGTTTCATTTATGTCTTCCTGCATTTGCTTTCTAATCCATTATATTTATTTCTTTTTATTTTGTAAAAAATGAAAGATTTGCGCTCTCTCTCATTACTTTAAAAAAATTCATTTTTTCTTTTTTTTTATTGCAACACGTTTATTTATTTTATGGATTTCCTTAGGATTCTTTTTTTTGTCGATCATAATAAATGTGTTCAACATTTAACCTTGGCCAAATTTAATTCTTTTTATAAAATTGATAAATTCTTTTATATTTCTTTAAATTAGATTTTTTCCTTTTTCTTTATTGATTACAACACGTTTGTTTAATTTAATCATTTCTTATAGTTTCTTATATTAAATGCATTCAATGGTTTGACTATGTCAAAGTTTAATAATATCTTTTTGCTAGTTATCTAATGTCGTTTATATATCTTTTATTATTAAATAGATATTCGTCTTTTACAAATAACTTAGTAGAAAAGAAATCAAAAACTAAAAATAGTCTATTCTTCCCTCAATAATTTTTTTTCTCTTGTTGACTAAATAAAGAGTACGAAGAATAAATATTAAATAATTGACATTGTATAACGTGAAACACTATATATACCCCACTACATAGAACAAAAGAAAATTCAAATAGGAACCTGAAAAATAGTAAGAGTGCATGTATTTTTGCATCACACGCCTTGCTATCGGGTAGAATTGTTAGTTATTGTTTTCTCTCACAAAGAGTATTAAATACCATTGAAGATGAATTTCGACCGAATCAACGAGCACCTTATAAGCTCAAAACGAGTTTTTATTTTGGTATTATAAGGTGATTCGTTGATTTGATTGAAATTTGATATTTCACGAGCAAGTACGAAACCTCTACAACAGTGATCACCTATATTTTTTTCAGATTTATTGAGTTGTTAATGACTCTTAATCCTCAAACTTTAATTTTTCTTTGTCAAGGTATAAGATTTGTTTTGGCCGGCCAAAAGTTTCACACTTAAGGAATATGTACAAGTTATTTATTTTTTATAATGGAAAAATTGCAATTTAGATACTTGATTTTATGGTGATACTTCAATCTTATGTAATAGTTAGAAAAAAATTGGGTGTGGTCGTGTGCTTTCCTTTGAAAAAGTATTCTCATGTAAGGATTTTATACCGAGATCCAAATTTGAATCTATAAAAAACACTACGGTTTCATGTAGTAATCATCTCGGATCGTCAAATCTAGATTCGGTAGGATGCACACAAAAGAAACATCCAATTAGAATCAAATAACAGTTGTGTTAAAACTTTGTGTGTTTAGACTCTTGTACATCACATGTTCGTTTCATTTATGTCTTCCTGCATTTGCTTTCTAATCCATTATATTTATTTCTTTTTTTTTTGTAAAAAATGAAAGATTTGCGCGCTCACTCATTACTTTAAAAAATTTCATTTTTTCTTTTTTTTTTATTGCAACACGTTTATTTATTTTATGGATTTCCTTAGGATTCTTTTTTTTGTCGATCATAATAAATGTGTTCAACGTTTAACCTTGGCCAAATTTAATTCTTTTTATAAAATTGATAAATTCTTTTATATTTCTTTAAATTAGATTTTTTCCTTTTTCTTTATTGATTACAACACGTTTGTTTAATTTAATCATTTCTTATAGTTTCTTATATTAAATGCATTCAATGGTTTGACTATGTCAAAGTTTAATAATATCTTTTTTGCTAGTTATCTAATGTCGTTTATATATCTTTTATTATTAAATAGATATTCGTCTTTTACAAATAACTTAGTAGAAAAGAAATCAAAAACTAAAAATAGTCTATTCTTCCCTCAATAATTTTTTTTTCTCTTGTTGACTAAATAAAGAGTACGAAGAATAAATATTAAATAATTGACATTGTATAATTTGAAACACTATATATACCCCACTACATAGAACAAAAGAAAATTCAAATAGGAACCTGAAAAACAGTAAGAGTGCATGTATTTTTGCATCACACGCCTTGCTATCGGGTAGAATTGTTAGTTATTGTTTTCTCTCACAAAGAGTATTAAATACCATTGAAGATGAATTTCGACCAAATCAACGAGCACCTTATAAGCTCAAACGAAGTTTTTATTTTGGTATTATAAGGTGATTCGTTGATTTGATTGAAATTTGATATTTCACGAGCAAGTACGAAACCTCTACAACAGTGATCACCTATATTTTTTTCAGATTTATTGAGTTGTTAATGACTCTTAATCCTCAAACTTTAATTTTTCTTTGTCAAGGTATAAGATTTGTTTTGGCCGGCCAAAAGTTTCACACTTAAGGAATATGTACAAGTTATTTATTTTTTATAATGGAAAAATTGCAATTTAGATACTTGATTTTATGGTGATACTTCAATCTTATGTAATAGTTAGAAAAAAATTGGGTGTGGTCGTGTGCTTTCCTTTGAAAAAGTATTCTCATGTAAGGATTTTATACCGAGATCCAAATTTGAATCTATAAAAAACACTACGGTTTCATGTAGTAATCATCTCGGATCGTCAAATCTAGATTCGGTAGGATGCACACAAAAGAAACATCCAATTAGAATCAAATAACAGTTGTGTTAAAACTTTGTGTGTTTAGACTCTTGTACATCACATGTTCGTTTCATTTATGTCTTCCTGCATTTGCTTTCTAATCCATTATATTTATTTCTTTTTTTTTGTAAAAATGAAAGATTTCTTGCGCTCACTCATTACTTTAAAAATTTCATTTTTTTTTTTTTTTATTGCAACACGTTTATTTATTTTATGGATTTCCTTAGGATTTTTTTTTTTTGTCGATCATAATAAATGTGTTCAACGTTTAACCTTGGCCAAATTTAATTCTTTTTATAAAATTGATAAATTCTTTTATATTTCTTTAAATTAGATTTTTCCTTTTTCTTTATTGATTACAACACGTTTGTTTAATTTAATCATTTCTTATAGTTTCTTATATTAAATGCATTCAATGGTTTGACTATGTCAAAGTTTAATAATATCTTTTTGCTAGTTATCTAATGTCGTTTATATATCTTTTATTATTAAATAGATATTCGTCTTTTACAAATAACTTAGTAGAAAAGAAATCAAAAACTAAAAATAGTCTATTCTTCCCTCAATAATTTTTTTTCTCTTGTTGACTAAATAAAGAGTACGAAGAATAAATATTAAATAATTGACATTGTATAATTTGAAACACTATATATACCCCACTACATAGAACAAAAGAAAATTCAAATAGGAACCTGAAAAACAGTAAGAGTGCATGTATTTTTGCATCACACGCCTTGCTATCGGGTAGAATTGTTAGTTATTGTTTTCTCTCACAAAGAGTATTAAATACCATTGAAGATGAATTTCGACCAAATCAACGAGCACCTTATAAGCTCAAAACGAGTTTTTATTTTGGTATTATAAGGTGATTCGTTGATTTGATTGAAATTTGATATTTCACGAGCAAGTACTGAAACCTCTACAATGGTGATCACCTATATTTTTTCAGATTTATTGAGTTGTTAATGACTCTTAATCCTCAAACTTTAATTTTTTTTGTCAAGGTATAAGATTTGTTTTGGCCGGCCAAAAGTTTCACACTTAAGGAATATGTACAAGTTATTTATTTTTTATGATGGAAAAATTGCAATTTAGATACTTGATTTTATGGTGGTGATACTTCAATCTTATTGTAATAGTTAGAAAAAAATTGGGTGTGGTCGTGTGCTTTCCTTTGAAAAAGTATTCTCATGTAAAGGATTTTATACCGAGATCCAAATTTGAATCTATAAAAAACACTACGGTTTCATGTAGTAATCATCTCGGATTGTCAAATCTAGATTCTCGTAGGATGCACACAAAAGAAACGCCCAATTAGAATCAAATAATGATTGTGTTAAAACTTTGTGTGTTTATACGAAAAAATTAGGTACCTAATTCTTTGGTTAATGTGGTAGCAATATCTTATTTCGACAATTTGAAATGCCCTTCTCTCTGAAAATTCCATTTTATCCTTCCAATAACACAAGTAGTGGAACAATCATAAACCATAGATTTATGTAAAACATTTCTCTTGAAGTGGTTGTGTAAAGTCAGATAAGTGTGTTTGGTTCCTGTCATACCCCAATTTTGTCCGGCTTTGGTCAAAACCCTAATTTTCCCCAAAAATAAATAACCAGAGGAGAAGAGAGTATCATGCATTGCATTTAGGGTTCTAAAAGTCATTTCAAAGCTTCTAAAATCATTTTTGAAGTTGGGATGCACTTCTTAGACAAATTAGGTTTTTTCAGTGCAAAAGGGTATTTTGGTCATTTTGCAACTAAGGGACAATTCCTAAGGACAAATCATTCAACATGCATTTTTGAAAGATTAGCATTTTTGATCTTGTGTAGACAAATACAATTGTGTTAGTGTGTTCTTGTAATTTTTTAACCCTTCATTTATTTTTTACCCTACCACTCATTAGCATTTTACCATAAGTAAAAAAAAACATTTTAACTTTTTACTTTACTATCTCATTACATAATTACCATTCACCTCATGCATATTCATTTTACCATTCATTAACTTTTTACTAAGTGTTTTACCACTTGTCTATTTGCAAAAATACCCAAAACATTTTTACACTTTGCATTTTACCACTTATGCTTACATGTTCATGCACTTATATGAGCTTATATCTCTTGCATTTTCATACTCCCTTAAATTCTCATGCATCCATTAGTTTCATGTCTTGCATTCATTATTGTATAATCATACATTCATTAATATTGTATCTTGCATTCATTTTCACATGTTCATGCACTCATTTAATACTATGTTTTGCATCCCTTTATCAATTGTCCATGCATCCAATAATACTATGCCTTGCACTTCATAGTTGAATACTCATGCACCCACATGTTTGCTCAATCATGTATTCAATTTGTTCATGGCAATTTGCGAATATTCTTTATGATTGTCATGCTTGTGTTCTTATTGTTGCCTTGGTTTTGACTTGAGAGGATTTGAAATGTTCTATTTCTTTTCAAACTTGAAATCACATGTTTTTCCAAATAAAAACCCTAAGGCATTTTCCTAAACAAATCATTAACCATCACTCGAAGCCGTTGCTTGTTTGATCGTTAATGAGGAGTTATTAGTGATAGTCACTCGAAGCCTTTGCTTGTTTGACTATTATGAAAACTCCCACACATTAATTAAACAACAAAAATCAATTCAAACTTCCAAAATAACATGAGCTATTAGTGATAATTATCACTAAGGCTCTCCACTTCTTTCAAAACATTTTCAAAAAAAGAATAATACAATGTTGTCACTTGTAATCACTCGAAGCCTTTGCTTGTTTGGTTACCGGTTCCAACTCTCTTTCCTTTCGAGTTAGTATTGAATGCCACTCGAAGCCTTTGCTTGTTTGGTATTCACGAACACTCGAGTCTTATTTCAAAAACTCCAAAACTTAAACCCCCTAAGCCGTTTTCAGACGCAAAACGAGAACTACGTAGCTTTGATCCCTCAGCCGGTGAGGGTACGTAGGACCGGGTTCATGTCCCGTCAAGCACTCTTTCAAAAAAAAAATCTTTGTTTTGTTCCGCTTTTCAAAGATACCAAAAACATTCCTTTTTCCCGTTTTCAATAAAACCATTTCTCAAAAGAAAGAAAAGAAAAGAGGTAGAATAATATATTTCAAATCAAACATTTCAAAACCACATCAAGTTAATGGTTCCCTTTCGGTAGAAAGGGCGTGTGGGGTGCTAATACCTTCCCCATGCGCAACCGACCCCCGAACCTACATCTCTGTGTTTTCAAAAGACCACCCGCGTTTTCCAAAAAAGGTTTTTTCAATGTTTTCCTAAATAAATATTGGTGGCGGCTCTACTATTTTCACGTTGTCAAACTGAAAAGTCCAAACCGGATTTTTCGGGGCGCAACAGCTGGCGACTCCACTGGGGACTTTCTTTCTTTATCTAAAGAGAGATGAGGGTCAAGCCTAATTAATTTGATGTGGTTTAAATTGTTTGATTTGAAAAACTATGTTCTATCTCTTCCTTTTCTTTTTCTTTTTTTTTCTTCTTTTGTATGCATGTGGTTATGTTTATGCATGCATTCCTCAATTCCCATGTCCCCTCTTCTTCGCTCCTTTTCTTGAGGTAAAGCATGCATTTCCCCATTTCTGCTATGATCCCTCTTCTTAGCTCCCTTTCTTGTGGTAAGTAATGCGTGTAATTACTGTTGACCTCTTAAGGATGAAATGATGTATGCATGTTGAACCCTAGGGTAGACGACCTTCTTGTGTGGACTGTTCTGGTTTCCTTGCAGGTGGGGTTGGGTAGATTTTAGGAAGTATGTCCTCGATCACACACTTTCACATCTTATGATTTGTGTACTATGAGTGGGCTCCTATACCCGGATCCAACAAAACACTTAGGAGAGTGGAGGCGATTAGTGACTGTCATTCAAGACCTTTGTCTGTCTGATACTCATGAAAGTCTCAACCGGAGTACGCTTTCTCATGACGCCCCACACTTGGTAGCATTCTACATTTGTGGGTGTCGGCATGAGGATTCTATAGCTCCGGTAGCCATTGTGAGGGTGTGAATTAGAACTACATGGGAGGAACCTTTGAAGTTGCCCTAGAACTCAGGATTCCCACCTTTGTAGGACACGAGGGCATACGAATTGTGTGCTGCATGCTAGTTTAGGACATGTCTTCCTCAAAAGGAGCTTTTCAAAGTTTTTCCAAAAAATATACAAAAAAATATTTTCCTTCTTTCAAATAAACCACTGCGTGAGGCGGCACGTAGCGTGTTTCCTAAATTTTTGAAATTCCGTCCATATGCATCACTTTTATTTTCTTCACATACATCATTCACATCATAGCCGCATCATGCCGCATTCATTAAAGCTAAATGTTGTAAATATTTGCATTCATACAACATTTCATTTGCATTTGCTTGTCGGGAACCACTGAATAATGTACCGTCTTGTCATAGGTGCATCAGAATGGAATCGAATAGCAAGACTTCACTCACTTCCCGCTTCCCAATTGTGAAAAAGGTTGATGTTGGTAGTCTGAGGCAGTGTGCAGCTCTTATGGGCCCGATTGAGAGGATTCCTTTGACCCAGCATACGGGAATATTCGTTAGGCTTTTGCAGTTGGTTGTTCAAGAGGATGCTCTTGTGGCTTTGAGCCAGTTCTCTACGACTGATGTGAGATGTTTCTTCTTCAAGAATTTTCAGCTATCCCCAACATTAGAGGAATATGAGCAGCTTTTGGGGTTCTCCAGATCTCATGCTAGGCCCTACCAATATCAGGGGCAGTACTATACTGATGAGAAGCTTGCAATGCTGCTTAGGATAGGTGGGGAGGAATTAAGGTTGCAGAAGTTAAAAAGAAATGGTGTAGCGGGGTATCCGCAAGAGTACTTCGAGGGCCTATTGCAATCTTATGCCTTGGCTAAGAAGTGGGGTCCATTCAAGTTGGTGCTCGCTCTTACCATATTTGGGATTATTCTCTTTCCTCAAATAGAGAGATATGTTGATGAAGATGCAATTGGTGCATTCTTAGCCTTCAAGGACGCCAAGAACCCTATCAATCCTGCAGGCTCTTTGTTCTTGCTAATACATACCATGCTCTTACTCGCTACAGTCAGTTCCATAAAAAGAAAATGTGCCTTTCTTCTCATGTTCTCTACGCTTGGCTATTACCCATGTGATCCACAACCGAACTGATGTTAGGGAGCTAATTTCTTATGCTCTAAGCTGTGATGTGGAGGTCAGAACTGCTATGGAATGGGTTGAGTTTTTGAAAAATCTCAATGAATTCCAAATCCGGTGTATATCTGTTTGCTTGTTGGGATGACAGGCCGGCGGTAGTGTTCAGCTGTGGAAGTTTTCAAAATGTGCCTCTCATGGGGACTCAAGGGTGTATCAACTACAACCCTTCATTGACTCTAAGGCAACTCGGTTACCCGATGAGGAACTCACCCTCCGAAAGCATGTTGTCCCGTGTTTACCTCTATAAGGGGATGCCTAAATGCGGTGATTTGCTTCGAAGAGTTCAACAGTCATGGGAATCCGTAGTGCGAAAAGGAAGTGAAGAGCTGTCAAAGAGAACCAGTGATATCACCTTCAATCAATGGCTCAAGGAGAAGCTTCAAAATGCAAAATCACCAAGTCAAGGGATGCTTTCCCTTGAGGAAGAGATACCAGAGCCCTATGTCCCTACTTATGAAGAGCTGAACGAAGTCAAGTCCGCTTTAGCAAAGGTAGAAGAGGAAAAGAAAGCATTGCTGGCTAAGTTAGGGGAGATGACTTTAGAGAAGGAAAAGCTAGAAGAAGAAAACAATGTCAAAATGATCGCTGTGGAAGAAAGTGTCAGGCGATTCAAGAAAGAAGAGCAAGGCAAGATAGAAGCCCAGAGATATCTGAAGGGAGCCCGAGAGGAGCTCCAAAGGTATAAACAGAAGACAAGGAAGGCACTTGAAGAAGCCCAGAAGTGGAAGACACTAGCCTTGGAATCGGGGCAAGAATCACATCTGGTGGCAGAGTTGAGGGGTCAGCTGAGAAACCTCGAGCAAGAGAGAAGTGCCATTAATGAAACTCTCAAGGAATACCAGCAAGCTTTGAGCTTTGAAAGAGAAATATTTGGTGAATTGAAGAGGGACCTTCGCTGTCTAGAAGATGCCTATAGGCAGGTCCGAGCTGAGAGCCAATACTGGGAAAAGCGCTTCCTAGATTTGATCGGAAAAATTGAAGATCAAGAGATCATTAAGGAGCTTAGGGATGAGATACAGCTGTGGAAGAGCAAGTTTTCAAAGTTATCAGAGCTGGCCAGTCAGGCTATGTTGGGGGTCCCTAAGAATCGAGGATGGTCGAGGCCGAGATGCATTTCTTCAATACCCCACCCGAGGTGTATCAGTTTGTGAAGTACTGCAGAGCGGTTGATCACGAGTTCAAGGAGCAATCTCAAGGTGCAAGTGTAAGCAAGAAGAGGAAGAGAGTTGGGGAGCTTGAAGCTATTTGTATTTGAGTTGTCTACTTGTATTTTTCAACTTAAGAGTTTATTTTGAGCTTTGTATTCAAGAATATTGTCTTTGTTTCTTTTTATGAACATTGTAATTGTATTTTCCTTTAATGAAAATTGGAGAAGCTTTGAAATCTTGATGAATGAAGTATGCTATTTCGATTCCTTGTTTACTTCAATTCGTAAATCAAAAAGTTTACGCGCTTATGACAAGATAGGGTATTCCGTGGTTCGCGGCATCAAGCAAACATTGTGCATGCATTCATACATTCATTCATGAATTTATCTTGTTTCTTATGCAATAAGTGTCTAAATAAGCGAAAAAAGGCACGCTGGTGGTTCTCCGTCACCGATACTTCACCCGACTACAAGCCAAGCTAATGGCTCATCTCGCAAGAGCATCCGGAGGTTGAAATTGAGAGTAATCGAGCAGGAAGATGGGGGCGTACAAATTACGAATCTCGAGCGGTGGCTCAGAAAACCGAGCTTTGAAGGATAAGATGGGTACTATGGAGGCCCAAGTCCATGAGATGATGGTCATGTTGCAAGGTTTGAAGAGTGGGACAACTGCTGAAGCCGTCGCCGTAGTGGGTCCAGATGGGGTCACTTCTTTCGTTCCTCCTCGATGCTCGATGAATCGCCATTCTGACCACGTTCCTCGGGATCCGGTCGGTCATCTCGTGTTTGCTTCAAAAATGAATGTGTCGAACCAAAGATAATCGCGCCGCAGAGATATCCTTGGGGTATGCCTCGCTGGTACTGCCGCAACTCGTTAGACTTACTCCGTTGGTGTAGCTGCACCTAATCAAGTCGCCGCCGCGTCGGGAGGCTGCCAGGAGGACCCGAATCGGACTCCTATCCTCATGCCGTGGTACGGTTCCACTCCGGGGCTTACAAAGACGACCTCAAAATGTTCTTCACCCGGGGAGGAGGGTATTACTATAGTATGGGAGTCACCCTGTGGGTACACGTTTGAGGAGCTCGGCCAAATGATCTAATCCGCGCACTTGAAGAAAGAGTAAGGGCAATGGAAGACACGGTGTTAGAGCCAAAGAAGCCCGTAAGCTGTGTTTAGTCCCAGATTTGGTTTTACCACCAAAGTTCAAAGCTCCTGAGGTAGACAAGTACAGAGGGATTGGCTGTCCAGAAAGCCATGTTACAATGTTCGTCCGAAAAATGGGTCCCTATGCCAATGATGACAAACCATCGATTTATCTGCTTTCCAAAGCAGGTTTGGCGGGAGCTCCTCTAGATTGGTATATGAAGTTGCAATCCTCACGAAATCCGTTGTTGGAAGGATTTGTCCAAGCTTTCATGAGACAGTATAAGTACAACATGGACATGGCTCGGATAGTCGCAGTTGCAGAACATGAGCAAGGGTGAGAAGGAGACTTTCAAGGAGTATGCCCAGAAATGGCGAAGCACAAGTTTGCCCACAATCTATTATGACAGTCGATCACAAGTGTCAAACCAGTTTCTCCGACATGATAGTCTTCGGGAAAGACTTGAACATGGCCTCCAAGCGGGAAGATTTTGAATCACCTCGTAATGCAGGAGCTCGGTGGGTCCAACAACCGTAAGAAGAAGTACCAGCCCCATTTTCCTAAAAAGAAAGAAGGAGAAACTAATGTCATCTCGTGGGGAAATTCATCTTTTGGTACACCTCCGCCACAAAGCTGTTCCATTCTCGCTCCCGTGCCACCTCGCCAAGGCATTGTGAGTTCCAAGGCTCAGGGTTATCAGTTCAAGAAGCGGACCAGTTTTGACCCAATTCCGATGACATATACTGAGCTGTTTAATCACTTGACCTCCAATAATCTAATCAACACTCGGCCCATGAAAGTTGTTCAGCCACCATTTCCCAGAGGATACAATGCTAATGCCACCTGCAGTTTCCATGAAAACGGGGTCGCTCATGCTGTGGAAGATTGTAAAGCGTTTAAGCATGTGGTGTGTTGCGCCCCAAAAAATCCGGTTTGGGACTTTTCAGTTTGACAACGTTGAAAATAGTAGAGCCGCCACCAATATTTATTTTTAGGAAAACATTGAAAAAACCTTTTTGGAAAACGGGTGGTTTTTCGAAAACTTAGAGATGTAGGTTTGGGGGTCGGTTGCGCATGGGGAAGGTATTAGCACCCCACACGCCCTTTCTACCGAAAGGGAACCATTAATTTGATGTGGTTTTGAAGTGTTTGATTTGAAATACATTGTTCTATTTATTTTCTTTTGTTTTGAGAAATCGCTTTATTGAAAACGGGAAACAGAAATGTTTTTGGTATTTTTGAAAAGCGGAACAAAACAAAGATTTTTTGAAAAGTGTGCTTGACGGGACATGAACCCGGTCCTACGTACCCTCACTGGCTGAGGGATCAAAGCTACGTAGTTCTTGCTTTTTTTGTGGGTTTTTTGAAAGATATGCTTGACGGGACATGAACCAGGGCCTCACGCACTTCACTCGGGTGAGGATCAAAGCTACGTAGTTCTTGCTTTTATGGGTTTTTTAAAAGGTGTGCTTGACGAGACATAACCCGGTCCCCACGTACCTCACCGGATGAGGATCAAAGCTACGTAGTTCTTGCTTTTTTTTGCGCCCAAAGCGCTTAAAAGTTTGAGTTTTGGAGTTTTTTGAAATAAGACTCGAGTGTTCGCGAACACCAAACAAGCAAAGGCTTCGAGTGGCATTCGGTATTAACTCGAAAGAAAAGAGAGTTGGAACCGGTAATCAAACAAGCAATGGCTTCGAGTGATTACAAGCGACAACGTTGCATTATTTTTTGAAAAAAAACAGTTTTGAAAAAGGTGGTGAGCCTCAGTGATGGTTATCACTAATAGCTCGTATTATTTTGGGAAATTTGAATTGGTTTTTGTTGTTTGATTAAGGTGTGGGAGCCTTCATAATAGTCAAACAAGCAAAGGCTTCGAGTGACTATCACTAATAACTCCTCATTAGCGATCAAACAAGCAACGACTTCGAGTGATGGCTAATGATTTATTTAAGAAAATGCCTTAAGTTTTCTTATTTGGGAAAACATGGGATTTCAAGCTTGAAAAGAAATATAACATTTCAAATCCTTTTTTCAAGTCAAAACCAAAACAACCATTGGAACACAAGCAAAACAATCATAAGAGTATTCACAAGTTTCTATGAACAATTGAATGTATGATTATGCAAGCATGTGAGTGCAAAAGTATGCAATTATGGAATGCAAAGCATAGCATTATTGAATGCATGGGTATACAATTATGAAATGCAAGACATGATATTAATATACAATTATGAAATGCAAGAAATATGTGCATGGGCATTTAAGAGAGTATGAAAGTGCAAGAGATATAAACATATATGAATGCATGAACATGTAGGCACAAATAATGAAATGCAAAGTGTGGGGAATTAAATGAGACAAAATGCTTAGTAAAGAGTTAATAAAAATGATAAAAATAGAAAATGTTTTTGTGTTTTTAGTAAAAAAACTAGGATGGCAAAAGAGAGATAAGCTAAGTTTCATACCAACAATCTTGTTGACCAACACACAAAAGCATCATGAGGCATTAATCTAAACTAACATGTGAAATTGCAAAATAAGTATCAAGCAAGGCATGTTTTTATTCAACCTAAAAGTTCAAGAAAACAAACTAGTAACTTAAACCTCAAAACCTAAACCCTAACCCAAGAACACACATGGAGGGACCAAACCCAAAAATCAAACCCCCAAATTATGGAATATGCAATAAAGAATTTTATTCAATGAGATGGGCCCACGGCCAAAACCAAGCATGCAAAGAAAACTTTGAACCTTAAGCAAGAATCTATGATTACCTTACAAGAACTACTAAGAGATAAAGTTAGAGAATGAAATGACAATTTGTACAAGGTTGAATCCCTTCTTGCCATCCTCACCACTTGAATAAAATGCACTAGGCATTTAGTGGGATTCACCTTGCAAGATCATCAACAAATAGCAACAATATAGCTAGACCACAAGAACACATAAACTATAAAATAAATTTAAGTTGAATCCTTTCTTGTAATTCTCACCACTTAAATCAAATGCACTAGGCATTTAGTGAGAATCCTTTTATAAGATCATCAACAAATAACAACAATATAGCTAGATCACAAGAACACATAAACTATAATATAAATTTAGATTGAATCCTTTCTTGTAATCTTCACCACTTAAATCAAATGCACTAGGCATTTAGTGGGAATCCCTTTACAAGATCATCAACAACTCAACAACAAGTACATTAAAACACAAGAACTAATGAATACATAAACTAATATATTAAATAGATCATTTTTAGCTCTCTTCACTACTAAGATCAAAGTGCACTTGGCACTAGTAGGAATCATAGACCCAAATCCTCAACAATTTACTAAATAAAAATACCAACAACAAGATTAAACAAAGAAACAACAAAATCAATTTGAAGACATTTTGATCATATATGCGAAACCTTGCTCACATTTTATTTAAAAAAGAGAAAGCAAAAATTAACATCAAAGCAACACAAATCCACTTATTTTAGGGTGAGACAACAAATCTCACCCCTCAACCACAACAAACTACATTGTATGAAAAGAAAATGATGATATGCGAAGAGTATGAGGAAAGAAAATGAGTTTCAATGCAAAATATTTGGAGATGATGCAAAAGGGGTTATAGATTTTACCTTCTCTCTAAGATGGTAAAGAAGATTGAAGAAATGGAGGAGAGAAAAATAGAAGAGAGCTTCGGCCTTGCAAGAAGAGGAAGGAAATGAAAATGGTGTGATGGATTCTTTGAGTGGGAAAGAAAGGTTAAGGTTGTGAGAGATGGATTGGAGGTATTTTGGTGAATGAAGATGAAGTAATGGAGGAGGGAAGAAGGAGAGGGTTTCGGCTAGAGGGTGGAGAGGAGGAGAGGTCTTATGCTTGGTTTTTCTTGAAGGTGAGAGTAATAGCCAAAAATTGGTGAAGAGGGAATGTGTGAGGTATTTATAGGAGTTTTTGAGGTTTTAGGGTATTTAGGTCCTTTTATTTTGATTGGGCTCTAGGATTGGATTTTAATTTTGAATGGATGGCTAGGATTGTTAGTCACATGGATTAAGGGTATTTAGAAAACACAAGTATGTGAGAGGAGGAGTGAAGGTGGCGCATAAAAAGAAAAAAAAGAAGGGAAAATTTGTGAACAAAAATCTAATTTGGGAATGGTGACTCTTGTAAGATAGGGTTAAGGGTATTTTGGTGAGGGAATGTTATTAAAAGGGAAAGATGATATTTTTTGGTGAAGAGGTTAGTGTAAGTGTGTGGAATAATTTACCAAAATGGGCAAAATTGAGGATAGGATCAAATCAAATCTTGGGAATAAGAAAAGAGGTGTGTAGAAGCTTCTTGAGAGAGGGAGAGGGAGAGAGGGCTGCGCATGATCAGCTGATCATGGGGAAAAAAAATAAAAAAATGCTTGTTTTTGTTATTTTGTCTTATTGAAGACACTTTCTCTTTTTGATTTTTGAATTTTGAATCTTTTGGGCATGCAAAATGAAAATGCACCTATTGAAAACATGTTACATATTTTTGGACACCATGAAATAACCTCCTAATTACTCTAGACAACCAAAATTGTCACTTAATAATTGGGGAATTTTTAATGGTCTTTTGGCATTTTTTATGTACTAAAAATAGGAAAAATGCATGTTTAATTATTTTGGACTAGGAATTTCTCTCCAAATATTGTACAAAAATTATTTTGGGTGGAATGAAATGTACTTTTCGTGGATGCACATTTTTAACGAGAAAAATCATCCTGTTGTGAAAAATGACCAAAATGCCCTTTACCCTAAAAAGTCCTAATTTGCCCAGAAAGTGCATTCCCACTCCAAAAACGATTTTAGAAGCTTTGAAATGACTTTTAGAAACCTAAATGCAGGGCATGATGCTCTTTACTCCTCTGGTTATTCCTTTTTTTGGGGAAAATTAGGGTTTTGACCTAAGCCGGACAAAATTGGGGTATGACAGCTGCCCCTCTTTATCTAGATTTTAACAAGGAATATGAATTGGCCGAAACATATTCCGAGGCAAAATAGAGAGAAAGAATTCAGAAATTATACCGATTTTTGTCTACTTAGGGAAAAACCCGAAATTTTCCTCTTTTTCTTTTTGGGTGAATGGATGCCAGCCATAAACGGCTGTAATGGATGCGAGCATACCTCGTGAAGCTAACAAAACAGAAACAAATTGGTGCCGAATTCTCGGGTGGCGTAAGCAAACAAGAAATAAAGCGATAAATAAAACAGTAAAGGAGGTACCGTCCTTTGATAAGCCGGCACTGGCTGGGAAGAAAGTGACAAAAAGTGCGGTAATGAAGGAGCGCTCGTCGCTCTGAAGGAACACTTGGGTTCTGAAGGAGCATTTGCAGCTCTGAAGGAACACTTGGGCTCTGATGGAACACTTGGGCTCTGAAGGTGGCCTATTCGAGCGGCCTGAGGTTCTGTATCAAGTTGTGGGGCTGATACATTTTACCTTGATGGACTTGCACTATGCTTTACACCGGCACAGCTAGTCTTAAGGACGCGAAGTCTGGGGGGCCGATCCGTCATGCTCCGTGATGACTTGGCGAGATGAAGGTCGAGTTCAAAGTCGCTGTTTGGACTGTTGATTTGAACTAAACTGAAGGACTCTGGGGTCTGATGATTCGTCGGTGCTCGATAACGACGGATCGAAGCGGACGATTGGTCTGAAGGGACGCATGGAGTCTGGCGGATTCGCGAATCCTGTTGATAGGCTAATCGAGATGGTGCATGATGCATGGGTGCATGTTATGCAAAGGCATGTTATGCGAAGGCATGTTATGTGGGTGCATACAATGTTATGATTTTGGTGTGATGATGCATGTGGCGGAATGTTTTCCTTTTTTAATTCTTCTCTGATTGTTTTCTGACCAGCTTTCTTTTTTCTGGTTATTTGCTTTTTCTGTTTTTTTTCTTCTTTTTCTGATCAGCTTTCTCTTTTCTGATCATTTGTTTTTTTCGCTTTTTGACAAAGGCTTATTCTTTTACTGGTTCAACCGACTCCCGATACTCCTGGCACGAGATTGAGAGGCCAATGGAAACTGCAAGGCTCATGGATCGAATGCAAGTTTGCTTTATGGTTCGCCATCTGGAATGGTTTGTGAGTGCAAACTTCTTTTTAAGGTTAAATATCTTCAGGAAGTTGTTTATTTCCTCTGATCTTTAAAGATTTCGTAATGATTTGTAATGCTCTATGATGTATGCACATGTTTTACAGTTCAGTATCACCATCATCATAAAACGTTTATTTTGAGCAGAAAAAGCAGAAATATCAAACAAACACGACATGAGAAAAGTTGAGCTTTATTGATGTGGAAGCCGATCGTACAGAATGTTACGACGACTGTTCAGTACATTTGAGAGTTTTAAAACTACAAAAGACACGAAAACAAGAGAGAAGCTAATTTCGATCGTCTGCCTCTCTGTGGAGCAAAGGTCGACATCCGTGTCCTTGACCTTGATCACTCCTCATTCAAGCCTTCGGGAGTTGTATGCCTTTCTTTACTTTTCATGCTCAAGTTTTCTGACCCTAATTTTTGCCTGGATCGCCCTTTGCGGGGTTTTCATTCCACCGGTCGCTCTGATTTTGCCTAAGCCGCCCTTTCGGGTTTTCAACCTAGCGAGCTAATTCTTACTTGGCTTGTCTTTCTCTTTTTCGCTTATTTCTTTCGGGCATAATACTTCTTCACTGAGTCTGAATTGACTGGGTTCTTGAGATCTTTTCCGTCCGTGTTGGTGAGTATCAGCGCTCCTCCAGAAAAGGCTTTCTTGACTACATACGGGCCATCATAAGTGGGTGTCCACTTCCCTCGAGAGTCACTTTGAATAGGCAGTATCTTTTTGAGTACCAAATCTCCCTCATTGAATCACGCGGCCGGACTTTCCTGTCGAAAGCGGTTCTCATTCTCTGTTGGTACAGCTGCCCATGGCACAGTAGTCGCAATCCTTTTTCTTCAATGAGGTTTAGTTGATCCAGACGGGCCTGTACTCCACTCGCTTCTCCGGTTTAGTTTCCATCAGACCCGCAGGAGGGTATCTCAACCTCAATGGGAAGTATCGCTCGATCCATACACCAAGGAGAAAGGGGTTGCCCGATCGATGTATGCGACCGGAAATACGGTAGCCATGCAAAGCAAAGGGAAGCATCTCATGCCAATCCTTGTAGGTTACCACCATTTTTTCGCAGACTATTTTCTTGATATTCTTGTTGGTCGCTTAATCGCCCCATTCATCTTTGGGCGATAGGAAAGGAATTATGGTGCTGAATTTTGAATTCCTTGCACAAGTCCTTCATCATTTTCTTTGTTCAAGTTGTTTGCCGTTTCCAGTGATGATCTTGTCAGGTAGACCATATCGGCAAATCAGATCTTTCTTCACAAATTTAGCAACCACTGAACTGGTTATACTGGAGTATGAAGCAGCTTCAACCCACTTGGTAAAGTAGTCAATTGTAATCAGAATGAAGCGATGCCCGTTTGACGCTTTGGGCTCAATTGGACCTATGACGTCCATGCCCCACATTGAAAACGGCCAAGATGCAGTCAGAACGCTTAGTTTGGCAGGCGGCACACAGATATGATCAGCATAGATCTGGCATTTGTGGCATTTTCTTACGAAGGTATAACAATCTGATTCCATCTGGAGCCAGTAATAACCCGCCCTTAAGATTTTTCTAGCCATGGTGTGCCCACTTGAATGGGTTCCAAACGAGCCTTCATGCACATCTCTCATGATTCTCTCAGCTTCTTCTTTGGCAACACACCTTAGGAGAACCATATCATAGTTTCTTTTGTAAAGAACTTCACCACTCAAGAAGAAATTCCTTGACAACCTTCTGAGAGTTCTCTTGTCATTCTCTGATGCCCCAGGTGGGTATTCCTGATTAGTAATGTACTGCTTGATGTCATGATACCAAGGCTTCTCGTCAGGCTCCTCATCTATTGCTGTGCAGTAGTGATGCGCGGGCAGGCTCCGGTGCTGAATTCTGATATTAGTTAGGCTCTTGTCACAGCTGACATTGAACATAGAAGACAGGGTTGCCAGTGCGTCGGCCAGCTGATTTTCTCCTCGAGGGATATGCTGGAAAGTGATCTCATCAAAGGACTTCATCAACTCTGCGGTAATCACAATAAGGAATCGGTTTAGGATCTCTCGGTCTCCCAATCGCCTTTACTTGATGAATAACTGGCTGAATCCTCGCACACACATCTAGCCTTTTAACTTTCCACTCTAAGGTTGCTTGAATACCTAGGATGCACGCTTCATATTCTGCTATGTTATTTGTGACATAGAAGCTTAGCCTTGCAGTGACAGGAATGAAACGATTGTCAGGAGATATCAACACGGCGCCGCCCGTGCCCCCATACATTTGGACGCACCATCGAATATCATTCTCCATCTTTCACTTTCGTGGGACTTCCCCTCGTCGAACAGTGCCATGATGTCTTCATCGGGAAAATCATGCCGCATTGGCTGGTAGTCCGGAATCGGCTGACACGCCAAATATTCGGCGAGTGCACTACCTTTAACTGCCTTTTGTGTGACATACAGGATATCGATTCGATAGTTGCATCCGCCACCGCAAGGCGCCCCGTCTGAGGTGGCTTCTCAAATAATTCAGACTCGATACCGCATTGGTTTGGATCCATTTTTGACACCAACCAAGTTGTATGACTCAAGATGTACTCATCAGTAACGATGAGCAGCCCAAACTAAAGCACAACAGGTCTTTTCCAGCATAGAATACCTTGTCTCACAGTCGGTGAACTTTTTGCTTAGATAGTATATTGCATGCTCCCTTTTTCCGGATTCATCATGCTGCCCCAACACACAGCCCATTGAATTGTCTAACACCGTAAGGTATAAGATGAGAGGCCTGCCTGACACAGGTGGCATTAAGACTGGTGGATTCTGCAAGTACACCTTGATTTTCGCGAAGGCAGTTTGACACTGATCATTCCACTTCAACTCTTGACTTTTGCATAGCAATTTGAATATTGGCTCACAAGTAGCAGTTAGCTGGAAGATGAATCGGGAGATATAATTCAACCTTCCGAGGAAACCACAGACTTCTTTCTCTGTTTTGGGCACCGGCATCTCGTGGATGGCTTTTACTTTGTCTGGATCCACCTCAATGCCTTTCTGGCTGACAATGAAGCCTAACAACTTCCCTGATCTCACACCAAACGTGCACTTGGCTGGGTTTAATTTGAGCTTACATTCCCTTAACCGTTCAAAGAGCTTTTGCAGATTGACAATGTGCTCCTTGTCGGTTTTAGATTTTGCGATCATGTCGTCAACATAAACCTCAATCTCTTTATGCATCATATCATGGAATAAGGTAACCATGGCCCTCTGGTAGGTTGCGCCAGCATTCTTCAATCCGAATGGCATGACCTTATAACAGAATGTTTCCCAAAGTGTTATGAAAGTTGTCTTTTCCATGTCCTCAGGTTCCATTTTGATCTGATTATATCCCGAGTATCCATCCATGAAGGAGAATAACGAGTGTTGAGTAGATCGCCCACTAAAACATCAATGTGAGGAAAAGGAAAGTCGTCCTTAGGGCTAGCACGGTTCAGATCTCGGTAGTCGACGCACATTCTGACCTTCTCATCCTTCTTGGGAACTGGGACAATGTTGGCAACCCATTGCGGGTATTTGGCCACTGCTAGGAACCCTGCATCAAATTGCTTTTTCACCTCATCTCTGATTTTGAGGACATCTACGGCTTCATCCTCCTCAATTTTCGCTTGATGGTGGGAATTCGGGCTTGATCTGGTAGCTTGTGTACCACAATGTCGGTGTCCAACCCAGGCATATCTTGATATGACCATGCAAACACATCCACATATCGCGCAACAGCTGAACTAACCTTATGCGATCTTCGTCATTCATGGTGGTGCCTACTTTGACCTCTTTCTTATTCTCAATCAGATCCAAGTTGATTACTTGATAGATTCTTCGTGCGGCTGAATTACCCTTTCTTCTGTTTCATTAACCTCAAAAGTTACGGAGGAGTTTCCAGTCTTCTTCAACATCCCCTCGGCTGATTGATGGGGTGATCAAAGTCAAAAGGTGGATCATCGACCTTCGTCATTTTCAGAGACTATTGCCGTGGATCCGCATTTTTCCGGCGAAAAAGCGAGAATGAAAAGCGAAACAAGCAGATTTAACAAATAATAAAGCGAAAAAAAGACTCATGCAATGAAGAGAAAATGATCTTTATTGATTGGGAAATTCAAAACAAGTGTTTTTATTGATGATGATGATTTTGAAAATAAAAACACGTGTGCCCCCTAACAACTTGTCCTATGGCCTTGGCAGAGCCCACGTGGTTGCATTACAAATGATTACTTTAAATTAAGAGTCACAGGAGAATCAGCATCTTCCAATTCTTTAATTCTTCACCGATACCGCGACGACGAACCGGACTCGCCCCACTCTCTTCGGACTCGAGAACCATCTCGATGACAAGAACTTGATTGGGATCCCACAAGCCAAAGACTCACAAAACTCGACTAATGTCGCAAATTGGGATCCTCTCGGGGCCATGGATCTTCGCCCGACTTGGCCAACCACCGGCGCTTTCGCTCATCCGCCCTTATCCGCGCTTTCCTCCTCACTGGGTGTACCCTAGCCCGCAACGGTCTTTGTTTTCCTTGTTGGATAGGAGCTAGAATCCTTGACCGGACTTTCCCAAGCCGTAACCAGCCTTGTACCTTGGGCTATCATGATTTTGGCAACCATTTCCTCCTCCTTGGTTCTCCCAAACACTTTGCATTGGCAATCTCCAAGGGTGAAAGGTTTGTTTCCAAAGACTCTTGGTGGCGGCCACATATTTGAACTCG
Organism: Oxytropis ochrocephala; assembly: GCA_020916435.1. Lineage (NCBI taxonomy): Eukaryota > Viridiplantae > Streptophyta > Magnoliopsida > Fabales > Fabaceae > Oxytropis > Oxytropis ochrocephala. The sequence continues at coordinate 50,292,140 of CM037095.1, forward strand.
ATGGCTTATTAACGAGTCTCTTCCTCACCAAATACTACTACTACCTTGTGATCCACCATGAATTTGACCCGTTGGTGCAGAGAAGAAGGGATTGCCCCAGCCATGTGGATCCGTGGTGCGCCTAGCGATACCTATATGAGTAAGTAATGTCCATGATTTGGAAGTTGATACAAAAAACTTCAGGACCAATTTGGATGGGAAATTCCATCTCTCCCAGCACTTCCTTTTTGGACCCATCAAATGCTCGCACCAGCGTCGAACTTGGTTTCATGTAGGAACAATCAACATCTAACTTGTCCATGGTTGACTTTGGCATTACGTTCGGTGAAGACCGTTGTCGATCAAGACTCGCCAAAGACATAGTCCCCACACTTTACTGAGATATGAAGAGCTTGATTGTGTTCTTTTCCGCTCGAAGGTAACTCATCATCAGCAAAAGTTAGGTGATTTGCAGCCACCACACTCCCGACAATTCCATCAAACTGATTCACCAAAATGTCCTCTGCAACGTGAGCCTCACCGAGCACTTTCATCGTGGTCGTTACGTGTGCTTCCGAATTGAGCAACGATGATAGCATGGATATCTTTGAGGCGTCTGTTTAACCGATCAACCACTCGATAATCGCTCTTGCGGACAAACTTCAAGAATTCGTTGGCTTCTTTTTCATTATTTTTTCCGGAGCGACCTGCGGCTCTTTTCCTTTATCTTTGCGCCTCTCTGCTCGGCCTCCTAGATGCTTCCGTCCGGAGGGTTTTAGAGCATACACCCTTCCACTTCTTGTGATCCCACTTGATCCTGCTATGTTGGTCACAGTGGTAGCATTTGGAGAGCATTCTGCCGTGTACTTCCAGGGGACTGCCTTGCTTGACTCATAACGAAATGGAGCTGGTACCTCAATCACTATTGGCTGAGCATTTGCTCGCACCAGCCTAGGATTGAAATTGTAAGGAATTTCAATGGGCTTTCTGATTCCTCTATCATTGTCAGGGTATAGTGTCCACACCTCTCCAGATTCGGAACTATCCATGATGACAGCCACTTGGTCATGCTGCTCATCTACCTCACCCCATCCAGTAGGCTGGATATCTTCTATTCGGATTAGAGCACTTTCAGGAGCGTCATATCTGACCAAGTAATCAAACTTTCCACTGGGTTCTCCTAGAGTATCCCAACATCCCTCTTTTGCCATGGGGACAACCACTTGGTTGTGCTGCTCATCTTCTTCATCCCACCCTGTAGGCTGGATATTTTCTATTCGGATTTGAGCGCTTTCAGGAGCGTCATATTTGACCAAGTAATCAAACTTTCCACTGGGCTCTCCTAGAGTACCCCAACATCCTTCTTTTGTAGGCACTCATCATACCTCTTCATTGATCTCTTTCTTGCGGGAGAGAGCGGGCTGTGTTTTCATTTAGCTCTTGGTGGGCCCTCGCTTGAACCGATCTCGTAGAGCGTGTCTGTGCGTGAATTTCAATTGACTTTTGGCCTCTCTACCACCGTTATCGAATATAGGGTCCACACTTCATCCTCCATACCGTAGGTTCCTATCTCGGACCACATACCGATCCATCAGTCTTGTAGGATCATCTTGAAAGTTTCACAACCTCCCCCACAGGAGAGTCAAGACACCCTTCTTCGCGGCAACACCCTTTTTAACAACCTCCTACCGGCATAACTCAAAGATAAATGACACTTAGAGGAGTCTTGATCTCTTGTACTCTTTTCAAAGAACTTGCCAACAAAGACTTTCTATAGCATTGGTAGCTAGCCTTGATGACCTGGTAATGTATTAATTGTTGTATTTGGACGGTTCTACTTTTAAAGCGATATCCGGCCAAAGATCTATCAAATCTTGCACCACATGCTTAAAGGCTTTACAATCTTCCACAGCATGGCCGAGGCCCGTTTGTGGAAAGCCGCAGTGGCATTAGCATTGTATCCTCACGGGAAATGGTGGCTGAACTACTTTCATGGGTCGATCGTTGATCGATTATTGGAGGTCAAGTGATTAAATAGCTCAGTATATGTCATCGGAATTGGGTCAAAACTAGTCCGCTTCTTGAACTGATAACCTTGAGTCTTGGGACTATCAATGCCTTGCTGAGGTGGCACGGGAGCAGAGAATGGAATAGTTTGGGGTGGAGGAGTACCAAAAGATGAATTTCCCCCGAGATGACATTAGTTTCTCCTCTTTCTTTTTAGGGAAATGGGGTGGTACTTCTTCCGGTTGTTGGACCCACAGGAGCTCCTCTGCATTACCGAGGTGATTGAAATCTTCCGCTTCAGAAGGCCATGCTCAAGTCTTTCCCCGAAGACTATCATGTCGGAGAAACTGGTTGAGACACTTGTAATCAGCCTGTCATAATAGATGGTCGGGCGAGTTTCCGGGAACATGTACACCATCTCTTTCTCAGTCAAAGGAGGTTGAACTCGGGCAGCGTGTGGCTTCGCCATTTTTGAGCATACTCCTTGAAAGTCTCCTTTTCACCTTTACTCATGTCTTGCAAATCTGCGACCTATCTAGAGCCATGTCCATGTTGTATTTATCTTTGTCTCATGAAAGCTTCAGACAAATCCTTCCAACAAATGGATTTGGAGGATTGCGACTTCATATACCAATCTAGTAGGAGCTCCCGCTAAACCTGCTTTGGAAGCAAAGAATCAAGTAGTTTGTCATCATTGGCATAGGGACCCATTTTCCGGACGAACATTGTAACATGGCTCTCTGGACAGCCGGAACTTTGGTGGTAAAACCAAATCTGGGACTAAACACAGCTCACGGGCTTCTTTGGCTCTAACACCAGTGCCTTCCATTGCCTTTACTCTTTCTTCAAGTGCGCGGATCAGATCATTTGGCTGAGCTCCCTCAAACGTGTACCCCTAGGGGTGACTCCCCATACTATAGTAATACCCTCCTCCTGGCTGAAGAGCATTTTGAGGTCGTCTTTGTAAGCCCGGAGTGGAACCGTACTGCGGCATGAGGATAGGAGTCGATTGCGGGGTCCTCCGCGATTCCCCGTGCACGGCGACGGTGACTTGATTAGGTGCAGCTACACCAACGGGAGTAAGTCTAACAAGTTGCGGCAGGTACCCAGCAGGCATACCCCAAGGATATCTCTGTGCAGTGTACTGGTTCGGCACATTCATTTCTGAAGCAAACACGGGATGACTGACCCCTGATCCCGGAGGGACTGTGGTTGCAGCAGTTACTGACACTGGAGGAGGGACGAAAGAAGTGACCCCATCTGGACCCACTACGGCGACGGCTTCAGCAGTTGTCCCACTCTTCAAACCTTGCAGCATTACCATCATTTCATGGACCTGGGCCTCCATAGTACCCATCTTATCCTTCAGAGCCTGATTTTCCTGAGCCAGCTGCTCAGGATTCAGAATTTGTACGCCCATATCCTCCTGTTCTGGATTACTCTCAATTTCAACCTCCGGATGTTCTGGTAGCTGAGCCATTAGCTTGGCTTGTAGTCGAGTGAAGTATCGGTGACGGAGAACCAGCGTGCCTTTTCTATTTATTTTGACATTTATTGCATAAGAAACAAAATAAGTTTATGAATGAATGTATGAATGCATGCACAATGTTTGCTTAATGCCGGGAACCGCGGGATACCTTGCCTTGTCATAAGCGCGTAAACTTTTTGATTTACAAATTGAAGTAAACAAGGAATCGAAATCGCACACTTCATTCATCAAGATTTCAAAGCTTCACCAATTTCATTAAAGGGAAAAGACAGTACAATGTTCAGAAAAGTACAATATTCTTGAACACAACGCTCAAAATAAACTCGTAAGTCGAAAAATACAAATAGGCAACTCAAATACAAATAGCTCCAAGCTCCCCAACTCTCTTCCTCTTCCTGCTTACACTTGCACCTTGAGACTGCTCCTTGAACTCCGTGATCAACGCTCTGCAGTACTTCACAAACTGATACACCTCAGGCGGGGTGTTGAAGAAATGCATCTCAGCCTCAGCTAACCTTAGGTTCTTAGGGACTCCCAACATGGCCTGACTGGCCAGCTCCGACAACTTTGAAAATTTGCTCTTCCACAGCTGTATCTCATCCTTGAGCTCTTTAATGACTTCTTGATCTTCAATCTTTCCAATCAACTCTAGGAAGCGCTTTTCCCAATACTGGCTCTCTACTCGGACCTGTCTGTAGGCATCTTCTAGGCAGCGAAGGTCCCTCTTTAATTCACCAAATATTTCTCTTTCAAAGCTCAAAGCCTGCTGGTATTCCTTGAGAGTTTCATCGATGGCACTTCTTTCTTGCTTGAGGTTTCTCAACTGACCCCTTAACTCTGCTACTAAATGTGATTCTTGCCCTGATTCCATGGCTAGTTGTTCTGGGGCGTATTAGCAAGGACACGGAGTTGCAGCCAGCAATGGGCCAGCGGCCCAACTCTGCCAAACGGCCCAAGACCGTGGCTTGGTCCGCAATTCTCGGCGACCGGCCGCTTTTCTCGCAACGGTCAGGTCGCCCCAGTGGTATAAATACCACCTCGGTCCACATCGTCAGTGCACGCAATTCCTACCCCGTGATACCGCCTGTTAGCACACCTCTCGACCAGAGGCGTCGGAGTGTCTTTGCGGTACCACCCGAGGTGCTCGAGACCGGTCCCCACACCAAAGGCACCGCCACCGGACAAAGGAGCAGACACAACACACTTGGTGATCAGGTACGATCATTTGGCGACCACAGTGGGAGCCCGAGCGCTTTCCCACTTCAAAGATGGGCCCGAAGAAAATCGTTACGCGGGCTTCCACCCAGAACGACCCTGCCGGTCCTGACGCTCGTCCGCAGCAGACACCGGAGGGCGTTCCACTAACAATCAATGAATCCCATGACAACCTCGCGCCCGAACCTCGCCCGTATGCGGGCGAGCCACCTCGGAACGAGCATCAACGAATCCCGAGCGAACTGGCCGAGGCCGGGATCATGGAGCAACTGCCGGAACACGTCACCCAGGTCGTTCTCCAGCTACTCGAAACCAAAAATCGGATCATTGCCGACCGGGAAAATCTCATAACTCGGCTCGAGAGAGGTCCATGCCCGGTCGTCAAGAAAACGAGACATGGGGCATCCTCTGCTCGAACTCGCCCTTCACGCAGGGCCAGAAGCCCCCCCCGAAGGATCGTCCGCTATCGAGGAGTACCGCTCGATCCCCCTCGCCGAAGGATTCGGGCGCGCAGATCGCCGACCGCAGAACGCGCGATCGCCGTTCCCCTCACATAATTATGACTATTCGATTCACCCTACCAGCCCCGAAGTCGGACCGTTCGCCCACGAGATATTCTTCGTCACGAATCCTCCGACTCGAGCGCTCTAGGAGCCGATCGTGGGACCCCTACGACGAGTTGAACGAATATCGGGCGGTGAAATCGAGAGATGTTTCACGGCGACCAAGGAGACATCAATCCACTAGAAACAGAGGTCGCTCGTTCCAAGGGCCCCATACACGGGCACCATACGGCGGTGGATTCTATGGAATCTGAAGCCGTGAAGCATATCTCACGATGCGAGCGTTCGGGCGAACGACTTCTCGACAGCGCCAAGGCCCTTTCACTAGGGAGATCGACGCTACCGTATCCCAGTGGACCTAAGAAAGCGCCCAACCTCAACAAGTTTGATGGGCGAGGTGATCCCGATAAACACATCGATACTTCAACACCATCGTAGCTACCGAGAGTTAGATTCCATCATGAGAAGCGCATTGTTCCCACGATCACTTGACGGACGAGCTCTAGAATGGTGGGGTCGCTACACGAACACCATTTCCTCGTGGGAAGGATTGATCGAATCTTTTGGCAAATTACACCGCCAACCGGTGCCAATACCGCCATGAAGAGCACTGGACACCATCACCCGGGGACAACGAGTCGTTAAGACGTTACATGAAGCGTTTTAACAATGAAGCCGATCAAGTGCACGACCTAATGCATGAGGATAAACGAAATACTCTCGAGAGGCATCCGACAGGACCACGATTTGTTGAAGAGTTCACTTTGAACCACATAGACGATCTTAGCACGTTCCTCCGAAGAGCCAACGCCCACATGCATTATGAGGAAACCCTTGCCGCCAGAAAGGCCGGCCGCGTGCGACCTAGAGAAGACGATATAGCAAGCGGCGAAATCAAGACAACAATGACAAAGAAGCCGCAGTACCGCCCGTTAGAAGTATGAGCATCGGACGAGGCTCAATGCTCCCATAGCCCAAATATTGTCCGAGTGTCGAACAACGAATTTGTTGGCGTGAAGAGGCCCGATCCCTTGGTACTCAAGAAGAAGGCGCGCGGGCCACCAAAAAATATTGCCGGTACCATAAAAGCAAGGGACACGATACCAATGACTGCATGGCCCTAAAAGATGACATCGAGGATCTCATCCAAAAGGGGAAGCTGAAGCAGTACGTCCGAGCAGAGGGTACCGGCCGATCCGAAGAGAAAGCCGGAGGAAAGAAGCCCCAGTCAAAGGGCAAAGAAATTACTGCAGCAACCGTAGAGGAGATAGCGGACAAGGACACCTCCGAAGAGGACGTCCGGATGTCCAACGGCCGGAGAGTGGCCATGGTAATCCAAGGAGGAAACCCCTTAGAGAAAAGGGATTCGAAGAAAGCCATAAAAAGAAAATGGAACGAGTTGATGATGGTTGGGTCTACATCTACGGAGCGACCGGCTTCAAAAAAGCCACCCATTTCCTTTGGAGATGAAGATTTGCTGGACGGAAGGGCCAATAGCTATGCCCCGTTGGTAATCAGAGCGGTAATGGCCAATACCGGCACGCCAGACTCAGTCGACGAAGGCGATTCGGCCGACATCATATTTGCAGATCTGATCGACAAGATCAACGTCGACCGGAGTGAGATCATTCCACAGACCGATCCAACACCCCTAACAGGGTTCAACGGGGCAGTCACCTACCCCTTAGGAACGATCGATCTCTTGGTCACCTTCGGTGATGACTCAGGAACGAGCACAAAATACCGGACGGTGAAGGCCACATTCCTAGTCCTACCCATCAAATCCTGCTATCAGTGCATTATAGGCCGACCGACCCTGGGAAAGTTAGGGGCCGTAGCCTCCACAGTCCACCTGAAGATGAAGTTTCACAGCAAGGACGACCAAGTGGTAACAGTGTTAGCCGACCTAGAAGCGGCCAAGAAAAGCCACTATTTGTATCAAGACATCTGCAACGAGCAGGACAGAGATACTGACCCACGAGCACTGGAGAAAAGGCACCAAGTCAACCTCGCGGACTTAGACGCCCGGTATGACCACGATAGCGACCCCATGGGACGGCGACGATGAATTAGCCCGCGAGCTAAAAATAGACCCGAAGAGGCACGAGCCACATGGAGAGCTTGTTGACGTCCGCCTAGGGACGACCGGAGAAGACGGCCAAACTTCGGACGCGGACTACGAAAGCGGTCGAGCAAGATCTCACGACTGCCTTAAGGAGTATGCGAGACTTGTTCGCATGGCAAGCATCGACATGCCCGGCATCCCAACGAAGTTGCATGCCATCACCGCAGATGGATGAATGCGTCGGACCGGTCGCCAAAGAAGGCGAACCCAAAACCTAGAGAAATCTCAGCGAAATTTCGTGCCGTTGGCGACCTAGTCAAGGCCGAGTTTATTGAAGAAATAAAATACACGACACGGTTTGTCAAATGTGGTGCTAGTCAAGAAGAAAAAGCGGCAAGTGGCGCGTGTGCGTCGACTACCTGAACTGAACAAGGCATGCCCGGGATGCCTTCCGGTCTGCCGAGCATTGACAAGGCCGGTCGATGGGGCATCGGGCTACAAATTGCTATCCTTCACGGATGCCTATTGCAGGTACAACCAGACACGATGTACCCGCCCGACCGCCACAAAAGCGCCTTCATGATCGATCGTGGCAACTTCCAGTACAAGGTCATGCCGTTCGGCCTGAAGAACGCTGGGGCAACATACCAGCGGATGATGAACAAGATCTTCAAGGATCAGATCGGTCGAGTAGCTGAAGTTTACCTTGATGATATGATCATCAAGAGCAGGAACGACCAAGATCATGCGGCCGACCTAAGAGAAATCTTTAAAGAAGCGAGGAAAAATTCTCTTAGGCTTAACCCAGAAAAGTGCACCTTTGGAGTTAGGGCCGGCAAATTCTTAGGGTTTTATCTGACCGAAAGGGGGATAGAGGCTAACCCAGACAAATGTAGGGCGGTCGCAGATATGAGGCCGCCCGCTACAAAAAAGTAAATCCAACGACTGAATGGTATGATCGCCGCTCTTTCAAGATTCATACCCAAATCTGCATGCAAGTCGCTCCCCCTATTCAAACTTTTGAAGAAAGAGGTAGAGTTCGAGTGGACCGACCAGTGCCAGCGGGCACTAGAACAATTGAAGGAGGCTTTGACCAACCCGCCCATTATGACGAAGCCAGACCCGGGGGAAACCCTATACTTGTACCTGGCAATTACTGAAGAAGTATTGAGTGTCGTTCTGGTCAGAGAAGACAACTTAAAGCAAAATCCAGTCTACTTCATCGCCAAAGTGTTGCAAGGACCGTAATCGAGATACCGAGAAGATCGAAGCTAGCACTTGCATCTGGTGGTGGCGCCCGGCGCTGAGACCATGCCGTGGCCCACCGTGTCGTGGTAAGAACGGACCAACCCATAAGACAGTCCTCCATCGGCGGAACTGGCGGGACGGATGATCAAATGGGCGGTAGAACTTAGTGAGTTTGGCATAAAGTTCGAGTCAAGATCGCCGCTAAGGCCCCAGTCTTTGGCCGACTTTATTGCGCAGATGACCCCAACACGGGGCGGCCGCCGAGAGACAATATGGACCTTGCATGTGGGCGGCTCCTCCAACAACAAAGCGAGTGGGGCGGGCCTCATATTAGAGAATTCGAAGGACTTGCGGTGGAAGTGTCCCTAACATTTGCGTTTCACACTTCCAATAACCAAAAGTCGAATACGAGGCATGCATAGCGCGGCTGCGGCTGCGAAAGAATTCAACGTCGACCGGGTAGAACTACACTCGGACTCTTCTTTGGTCGTCTCCCGCATTCGGGAGTTATATGATGCAAAAGACGAAGTGTTGAAGAACTACCGCGAGTTAGAGAGCTCCTCCGCCGGTTTGAGCGGGCGGAAGTGAAACACGCGTCCGAGGACCGAAAACGCCCGGGTGACATCACGGCAAAATTAGCGATGCATCAAGACAGGGCAATCACGGGAGTTTAATTCAAGAAACCTCACCCGCCGAGCGTATCCACCAAGGCTAGTCAACGATGGGCGTCCCGACCATCGGCGAGAAGATGATTGGATCGCCCTATCTGCGTTACATCACGCTGGGTGAAGAGCCGGGCCGACCCAAAGAAGGCTAAGACATTGAGGTTACGATCCACCAAGTATTCTCGCGTGATCGAAGGAAGGCGTATAGAAGAGGATTCTCGTGCCCACTCCTCCGGGTGCTTATCGTCGTCGGCCGAAGCCGACCATGTCCTGAGGACATACATGAGGATATGTGGCGACCATCGGGCGGACGGTCCATTGCAAAGAAAGCACTCGGGCTGGTTACTACTGGCCGACCATGGACGAAGACTCCAAAAAGTTAGTACAGAAATGCAAGAGGTGCCAAGTACACGCTGATGTTCACGTCGCCCCCTCATCAGAATTGCAAACCCTCACCTCACCGTGGCCGTTCGCCTGGTGGGGGATGGATCTGCTCGGCCCGTTCCCGCAGGCGCCGGACCAATTCAAATTCCTGATCGTGGCGGTGGACTACTTCACAAAGTGGATAGAGGCCGAGCCTCTGGCAACAATAACTTCGGCAAAGATCAACAAGTTTTTTGGCCGGAACGTCTTAGCCCGGTTCGGAGTTTCGCAGCAGCTCATAACGGACAACGGCACCCAATTTGCAGATAGGAAGTTCAGAGATATGTTGGCCGGCCTAGGGGTGAAACAGCGTTTCACTTCGGTCGAGCACCCCCAGACGAACGGGCAAGCTGAAGCGGCCAACAGAGTCATTCTACGAGGGTTAAAGAGAAGACTTGCTGAAGCTAAAGGAATTGGGTCGAAGAGTGCGCATCGATCCTTTGGGCATATAGGGCGACCCCCATTTCATCGACCGGGAGTCGCCTTCAAACCGGTCTATGGAATGGACCATTTGTTATTCCTATTGAGATGAACGAGCTGAATCGAGAACGCCTGACACGACAATGGCCGATAGCAACCGGGCTATAAAAGAAGAATTAGACTTGGTTGAAGAGTTGCGCAACCAAGCATCCTCGAGGAGGAACCGATCAAGCAAAGCGGTCGCCGCGGATACAACGCCGTGTACAAAGAGGACTTTCCGATCGGACACGGTGGTTCTCGGGGCGGGCGGACGTCGGCAACAAGAATGCACGCGCGAGGAAGTTGGCCCCAAATTGGAAGGCCCGCATCGTATCATTAATAAGACCGCCGTGGGGCATACGAATTAGAAACCATGGAAGGGGCGATTATTCCCCGGACATGGAATAGTGATAAATTGAAGCAGTATTATATTTAGTTCACACTTTTGTAATCGGTCGATCGTTTGAAATAAACAATAAGCGCGCGCTCTTTTCCCACTTTGGGGTTTTTTCTGAGGCTCGTTCTTTAATATATTGCATTTTTAAATTACCGAGGCCCATTCTTTAATATATTGAATGGTCGTTCGCTCTCAATAAGGGGGTCCGAACGAACGAAGATCCAGAGCGGTCTAAAACGAGTGCCATCGAATTGGCCAAGGGTTAAATAAACCCAATAGCGATCGTAGGCCGCCGGGCGACCTACAACGAGTGCCATCGAATTGGCCGAGGGTTAAGTAAACCCACTAGCGATCGTAGGCCGCCGAGCGACCTACAACGAGAGCCATCGAATGGCCCCAAATTCCAATAATTAAATAAAAGGTCATGAATCGGCCGACGATCGGCCTAAAGCGTGTGCCTTCGAAAGGGCCCAAAATAGCGGCCAACGATCGGCCTGCATTTCGTAACTTAAGAAAGTGCGAAGACAGAAATTAATTCAAGCGAACAAATTAAACATAAGCGAAATTCATTACAAGCGAAATGCCCGGACAAAGCCGCGCCTAAAATGTTTGAACCGCTCGAAGGCGGAGTACAAGAACAACAAAATTACAAGTACCGAAATTACAAAATAGTAAACCGCTCGCAGGCGGGCAAAACAGAAAATTAATCACTTTTTAGCACGAGGGAGGACCACGCTCCGCCATGAGTCACTTTGCCATCATCGTCCATCCGAGCGGGCAAGATGATCTCCTCACCCTCGACAACATGGTCGTTTGCACCAAACGGCTATCATCTTGAATGCCCCGAGCGAAAGCATGTGATCCGCTACAAGATTGTCAAACTGGTAAATGGCCGCCCCCTTTGCAACAGAGGCCACTTCAGCAAGCTTCTCCTGAATAGCGGCCGTTTTGGTCTCCTCAAAGCGGGCGACCTCAGCTTTCAGGGTCTTCACCAAATCAGCAAGCTCCTTGTTCCTGGCCCCCAGCTTGACCTTGTTGTCCGCCAACTGCTTCTTATCCTTTTCAGCGGTCGCCAGCTTGATCTTGGTTTGCTCCAGAGCGGCAATCTCAGGCTCCAGCTCCTTAAGTCTCCGACCGGCCGACTCAAGCTCCTTGACCTTCTTCTGGGCCGCATCCCGCTCGGCCTCAGCACCTGAAATGGAAAACTAAGTTAACAGACGAATGTCGAATATTTGATCGATAAGGTGACAAAAACAGCGACTCACGTGCTTGGCTCCTCTTTATGTCCTTCATAGTCTTGTTGGCGGACTTGGCGGTCGCCACAAAACTCCATGGGATCCTTCTTGAAAAGTGCCACCGAGCATCATCAAAATCCTCGAGTTCAAAGGCGGGGACTCAATCCGCTCTTCCCTTCCCCTCGGCCGCTTAGCAGAAGAGGCGACCAGTCCGGCCACGAGGCCACCACCACCGCTCCTATCTTGGTGACCGCCCCAACGCTCCTATTGAGGAGTGGGGTGTTCTGGCGTTCGAGAACCAGGGGCGATTTCTTCTGGCGTATTTGCGATGACGAGCTTCTCAAGTGCTCGCCAATCGGAGGTAGACATCTTTAGAGTTTTAGCCGCAAAAAGAAAAACAAAGAAAGATCGATCGTCCGTGAAAAAGAAGCGAACAAGCGGGTAACAAAAGATACCGACCGAGCTCGGATACCAATTTATCCCCTCATACAAGCGTAATCGGTCGGCATGGGATATCCCCTTCGGGGTTCTCGCGCAACAGAAGCGGACAACTCGTTATCATCCCCAAGGTTACTGAATCCTCTTCATCAAGAGTCGACCACGTGACGATGTAATCGCCCGGCTTCACTTAGAAGTGAGCCGCCCGCCGAGATATGGGGAAGAAAGAGCTCCCTGGAGTACCGTCCGGGAGAAACTCTGCGATATCTTCAATGCCTTTGCATCGGAACGACCAAAAATACTGGTTCTTCCAACCGCCTACAGAGAGTCCGAGTAAGCTCTCGAAAAACTTGTGGGCAAATGACTTACGGTTCTTAAAAGACACCTACTCCTTGCGAGCCATGTTGGTCCGTGACTCCCCGTGCGGCTCAATTCAAACAAGGCAAGAAAGAGCACGGTCGATGCACGTTCCGCCCAACGGCCGCGTCGACAAACGTTCGAACGTCTTCATGAAGCCCCCACCGTTCGGATGGATCTGCGAGGGGCAACGTTCGGATATGTGAGAACGCCCCGCTGGAAGTCTCAGAAAAGGGGACGATCCCCATCTTTTCAAATACCACCCGTTGCATGGTGAACTTCAACGTGGAGAAGCGGCCGCAATGTTTTCATCTTCCAAAGACGCCTTTCACCTTCCACCCCGGCTTGGTGAAGAGGGCGTTCAAATCGTCAATACATGGGGCCTCCGGAGGGACAAAGCTTTTGAAAGCCCTCATCTTCTCAGACACCCACGAGATGTCATTCACGTCTATAACCTCCGAAGGGGCGGCCATCCTCCACCCGCCGACCGCGACTTCATTTGGTTCGGCCGGTTCACCCATTCTTTCACCGGCCAGTGCGACACCATCCCCGGCTTCAGGTGATTCGGGATTGCCTCCATCAGCCGCCCGATCTTCCACTTGCATGGGCTCGGGCCCAGGAGGGTCATCTTCTAAGTCAATAAAGTCAACAAAAGGACCCGTAGAGAAATTTGGGTAACATCGCCCATATCGTCGTCGCCCACCACGTCGATCAGCTGGTCGTCACTCCCTTCGCCACCCGGTGCAGTAGTGTCGGGCGCCGGCGGGGGATCCTTGGACTGGGTCGACTCCGTGGAAGTCGATAGAGAGACGCTTTCGCTCGAGCTGGAGGAACGCTCTGATGAAGATCCCGTAGGGGAAGTTCTTTCTTCAACTTGAGAGTGGCCGGGCGAATTTCAGAGGGCGAAGACTCCGTCCGTTCCATCTCTTGAGAAGGCCGCGTCGCCATTAGCGCGAGGCTTTGCTGGGGGGCACCAGATATACGAGCGGTCTGCTTCGTTCTGGCCAGATCCACCTATGAAAGACATGGCGTCAGGTCGACCGAGCCAGCGCGCTCGAGAAAAGGGGGCGACGTGGCCGTCCCCCGACCGGACGCCTCCCCTTTCACGAGGCGTGGAAACTAACTAGGAAAGCAACAAAAAGCAAATAAAAATCAAAGAGAAAAGCTGAGAAGAGCGGCTTACTTGGAATGCAGAGAAGAAAGGAGCGGACAGAAGATGTTCGAACAAAAGCTTTCAGGGCGCTTGCAGACAGCTCGATCGGCAGCAGAGGAATGCTTTTCAGGTGTTGAAGACGTGCTGACCAAAGGCCCTATTTATAGGAGGGCCCACCAGACGAAACGTCGCGGGTCAGCTGCACGCCTCCTCCCATCCGTTGCATGGGGAACACCAAAAGGCACCTCGAGGCACGCAAAATCAGTGCAATCATAGCGCATTAATGGCAGGGTCGAAACCCAAGCGTCACGCGCGATCGGACGACTTCAAGGACAGGACCGACCAAGTCCGCCAAAAGTGCGAAACATCTTCCCACCACGAGCATTGATTCAAGCCTCGGCCCGCTCCTGGCGACCTAGGCTCGGGGGCAAGCGCTCGGGCGTATTAGCAAGGAGGACACGGAGTTGCAGCCAAAGAATGGGCCGCCCAACTCGCTAAACGCCCAAGACCGTGGCGGTCCGCAAATTCGCGACCGCCGCTTTTTCTCGCAACGGTCAGTCGCCCCGATGGTATAAATACCACCTCGGTCCCCACATCGTCAGTGCACGCAATTCCTACCGTGATACCGCCCGTTAGCACACCTCGACTAGAGCGTCGAGTGTCTTTGCGGTACCACCCGAGGTGCTCTCGGAGACCGGCCCCCACACCAAAGCCAGCGGCGGCCAGGACAAAGGAGCAAAGACACAACACACTTGGTGATCAGGTACGATCACTAGTGTCTTCCACTCCTGAGCTTCTTCGAGTGCCCTTCTTGTTTTCTGTTTATACCTTTGGAGTTCCTCTCTGACTCCCTTCAGCTGCCTCTGGGCTTCTACCTTACTTTGCTCTTCTTTCTTGAATCGTCTAACTCTTTCTTCCACAGCGATCATTTTGACATTGTTTTCTTCCTCTAGCTTTTCCTTCTCTAGAGCCATCTCTTCTAACTTGGCCTGCAGTGCCTTCTTTTCCTCTTCTACCTTTGTTAAAGCGGATTTGACTTCGTTTAGCTCTTCATGGGTAGGGACATAAGGCTCTGGTATCTCTTCTTCAAGGGAAAGCATCCCTTGACTTGGTGATTTTGCATTTTGAAGCTTCTCCTTGAGCCATTGATTGAAGGTGATGTCGCTGATTCTTTTTGACAGCTCTTCATTTCCCTTCCGCACTACGGCCCATGACTGTTGAACTCTTCGAAGCAAGTCTCCGCATTTAGGCATCCCCTTATAGAGGTAAATACGGGACAGCATGCTTTCGGAGGGTGAGTTCCTCATCGGGTAACCGAGTTGCCTTAGGGTCAATGAAGGGTTGTAGTTGATACACCCTTGAGTCCCCATGAGAGGCACGTTTTGAAAGCTTCCACAGCTGAACACTACCATTGGTCTGTCATCCCAACAAGCAGCTGTGTACCACCGGATTTAGAGTTCATTGAGATTCTTCAAAAACTCAACCCATTCCATAGCAGTTCTGACCTCCACATCACAACTTAGAGCATAAGAAATTAGCTCCCTAACATCAGTTCGGTTGTGGATCACATGAGTAATAAGCCAGGCGTAGAGAACGTGGGAAGAAAGACATATTTTCTTTTTATGGAACTGGCTGTAGCGAGTAAGAGCGTGGTACGTGTTAGCAAGAATAGCGGGTACCGGATTAATAGGGTTGTGAGTGTAACACCCCAAATAATTTAATTAAGAAATTGATTAAATTGTTTAGGTGTTGCACTAAATTTTAATTATATTAAATTATAATATGGTGTTTATAATTTAGTAATTTATTTTAATTGAAGGGGATGGTGGGAGAAATGGAGAAGGGGTGTAAAAAGGGCCCAAAAACGCATGGCCCAATGTTTATATACCCAAATTAGGTATCAAAGCTCATTTGGGAGAAGCAAACGAAAAGAAAAGAAAGAAAGGAGAAGAGAGGAGCATTGCGTGCACAAGAGAGGAAGAAAAGAAGAGGATTTCGTGACTTGAAGCTTGGATTGTTGCGGTGGTTTTGTTCGTGACTCGTTAGGTTCTTCTCACGGTTAATTTGAGGTAAGGGAGTCTCACTCTATAATAGAGGAGATAATGGGTATTATATGTATCATAGGGCTGTTTTGATGTTAATTGATGATTGCATGATGATTGATTCCTTGAATTTGATGAAATTGTTGGTAAAAATTGATTTAGGCGTGAGTTAGGGTTTTACAATGTATGATTTCGTGATTTTGATGTGATTGATGATTTGAGCATGCAATTGGTTGTTTGATTCTCGAGATTAGGAGTGTTAGAAGAGTTATTGAGTGAATTGATTTGGAAGATTTTGGGAAAATGGGAATTTTGGGGTTTGGGGCGCCAAGATGCTAGGATCTCGCGCCACGTGTAACATTCACAGTGAATTGAGAGTTTGTGCAGAATGCCACGCCGTGGCGCCACATTCTTTGGGAAAATGGCGCCACGTGCCTCTATTCATGTCTTTGGAATGTGTTCTGTGCGGCAGTGTGTTCGCCGGCGCCAAGTTCTTTGGGAAAATGGCGCCCGTGCATCGCATTTGTGTGTTGCGTGCGTGTGTGCGGATGTGGGCGCCAAATGCTCGCCCTGTGGTGCCGAGAACGACGCTGTGTCACCGTAGCAGATGTCCGGGTGAGTGAGTTCTTCGTCTCGGGCGCGAGAATGTGGGTATTTTGGAGCCCGGGAGTGAAACTTGCATTTCTGGGCACATTTTCTCGTGCCAAATTTTGTATTCACCGCCAACTTTCAATTTTAAATGTTTTGGCTCGAGTGGTTTTCTAGTTGCGGTGTTATTTTGAAAATGTCCGGTGAGGCTTGTTTTGTGTGTGTTTTGGGGCCGGGAGTGAAACTTGTATTTCGAACATATTTCCTCGTGCCAAATTTTGTATTCACCGCCAACTTTCATTTTTAAGTGTTTTGGCTCGAGTAGTTTTAGTTTGCGTGGTGGGGTTTTGAAAATGTCCGGTGGGGCTTGTTTTGTGTGTGTTTTGGGGCCGGGAGTGAAACTTACTTTTCTAAGCATATTTCATTGTGCAAATTTTGTGTTTACACGCCCAAATTCATTTTTAAACATTTTGGCTCGGGTGGTTTTTGGTTTGGAAGTGTTGGGTGAGTGGTCACAGGGGCGCTAAATGTCTTTGCCCGAGGCGCCTAGTCTCTTGCTCGTGTCTTAGTTTGTGTCTCAAATCGTATGCGAGTTTGTGTCTAGGTGCGTGTTGCCTGTGGGGCGCCAGATTGCTAGAAAAGTGGCGCCAGCATGGTCGTGTTGCCACAGGGGCGCCAAAATCTTTGAGTTTGGCGCTAGTCTTTGTGTTGCACCGGGCGCGAGAATGTGGGGAAAATGGCGCCTAGTCTTTGCCAAGTGCCTAAGAGGGTCTTGTTTTGGTCCCTAGGTGACAGTTTGGTCCCTAGATGATTGTTTTGGTCCTAAATGGTGGTTTAGGTCCACAGGTGAGGTTGAGTACTCTGAGGAGAATGGTGGGGTGGGACTTAATGGTGTTGAGGGTTTATAATGAGGTGATTGAGCATGCCATGGGGCATGGGCCGGAGGCCAAGCCGGAGGGCTATGAAATGAGATTGACACGAGGTAAGAGTTAATGGGTGTATTGAAATTTTGTTTGAAATGGTGTTTGTGATGTACATGGAGTCTCACGCATACATTGGGTCATGATCGTAGAGTTTATAATATGATTTGTGAGGCCTGAGGGCGGCCGGAGGGCCTTATAAAATGATTGTGAAGCCTGAGGGCGGCCGGAGGGCCTTATAAAATGATTGGGAAGCCTGAGGGCGGCCGGTGGGCCAATGGTACCACATGCATACTGACATTGCATACATTCCCATTAGTGCATGAATATTGTTGATTGATGATTGGTGTGTTTGAGTATGCTGTAAACTATGCTTATATATTGCTTATTATCCCTTTTATTATATAGTTCGAGACTCACCCTTTCCGTTGTTATTTACCACAGGTAGTCAGGAGTGAGGGCTTTCTACCTTCACTACTCCCCGAGTCGGTCTGCTCTGATACGTAGCACCTAGGGGTTGGGGTTTAGACTGCTATTGCTTGTTTTGCTCCATGTTGAGCCTTATATGTATTGTTTTGAGATTGCTGAGTATTATTTTGAGATGTAGTTTGTTTCCGCTGTTTGACCTGAGATTTTACCCCACATGTTGTATGGTGTTATGTATCTATGCATGTTTCAACCGATTGTTGAGTTTGAGAGAGGAGCGTAACACTCCATTAATGAAAATGATTTATGTTATACTATTAGTGTCTTTGAATGACTATGGCTAAATTGTGGTTCGCCACTAAGGTCGAATTTCTTTATTTGGTGTATTTACAAGGGCATCATCGGAGAGCCTTGCAAAGGAGGTCAACACTGTTGCAAGTAGTATCGATTACCGAGTAATCCCATAGTCAATCAGTCCACTATTTTATAACACACTAAACTAAAAGATGACTGAAATGATTTTTGTATACTCGATTTTTGGTTTAAATTTAGGGTAGAAATGGGGGTGTTCTGGTGAGTGTCCTGAAGGCCAAGAATACACCGATTGCATCTTCATCAACATATCTCTTTATTTGAGGAAAGAGGATAACCCCAAATATGGTGAGAGCGAGCACTAACTTGAATGGACCCCACTTCTTAGCCAAAGCATAAGATTGCATTAGGCCCTCAAGTACTCTTGCGGATGGATACCCGCCACGCCGTTTCTTTTTTTAACCACGCAACCTCAATTCGTCTACACCGATCCCGAGCAAAGATTGCAATCTTCTCATCGGTATAGTACTGTCCCTGATATTGGTAGGGTCTAGTATGAGATCTGGCGAACCCCAAAAGTTGCTCGTACTCCTCTAGTGTAGGTGACAACTGGAAATTCTTGAAGAAAAAACACCTCACATCGGAGTCGTAAAACTGGCTCGGAGCCATAAGAGCGTCCTCTTGAACATTCAGCTGCAAAAACCTGCGAATATTCCCATATGCCTGATCAAAGGAGTCTCTCTCGATCGGGCCCATCAGAGCTGCACACTGTCTCAAACTACCGATCTCAACCTTCTTCATTACTGGGAAGCGAGAAATGAGTGAAGTCTTGCTATTCAATTCCATTTTGATACACCTATTGACAAGACGGTACATTATTCGGTGGTTCCCGGCAAGCAAATGCAAATGAGATGCAGTATGAATGCACATGTTTACCACATTTAGTTTTAATGAATGCGGCATGATGCGATTATGATATGAATGATGCATGTAGAGATGATGAAAGCGATGCATATGGACGGAGGTTCAAAAATTCAGGAGCGGTTTATAAGAATGAAAATATTTTTGTATTTTCTTGGAAAGTTTTTGAAAAAGCTCCTTTTGAGGAAGACATGCCCTAAATTACCATGCAGCATACAATTCGTATGCCCTCGTGTCCTACAAAGGTGGGAATCTTAAGTTCTAGGGCAACTTCAAAGGTTCCTCCCATGTAGCTCTAATTCACACCCTCACAATGGCTACCGGAGCTATAGAATTCTCATGCCGACACCCACAAATGTAGAATGCTACCAAGTGTGAGGCGTCATGAGAAAGCGTACTCCGGTTGAGACTTTCGTGAGTATCAGACAGACAAAGGTCTTGAATGACAGTCACTAATCGCCTCCACTCTCCTAAGTGCTTGTTGGATCCGGGTATAGGAGCCCACTCATAGAACATGAATCATAAGGTGTGAAAGTGTGTGATTGAGGACATACTTCCTAAAATCTACCCACCCCACCTGCAAGGAAAGCCAAAACAGTCCAGATAAAAAGTCGTCTACCCTAGGGTTCGACATGCATACACCAAACCATTCTGATAAATCAACAGTAATTACACGCATTACTAACCTCAAGAAAGGGAGCTAAGAAGAAGGGGACATAACAGGAATGGGGAAATGCATGTTTTACCTCAAGAAAAGGAGCGAAGAAGAGGGGACATGGGAATTGAGGAATGCATACATAAACATAACCACAGGCATACAAAAGAAGAGAAAAGAAAAAAAAAAAGAACAGGAAAAGGAGGAGACAGAACATAGTCTTTCAAATCAAACAATTTAAACCACATCAAATTAATTAGGCTTGACCCTCATCTCTCTTTAAATAAATAAAGAAAGAAAGAAAATCCCAAAGAGGTCGCCGGTGTTATTGCGCCGAAAAATCCGGTTTGGGATTTTTCAGTTTGACAACGTTGAAAATAGTAGAGCCGCCACCAATATTTATTTTTAGGAAAACATTGAAAAAACCTTTTTGGAAAACGGGTGGTCTTTCGAAAACTTAGAGATGTAGGTTCGGGGGTCGGTTGCGCATGGGGAAGGTATTAGCACCCCACACGCCCTTTCTACCGAAAGGGAACCATTAATTTGATGTGGTTTTGAAGTGTTTGATTTGAAATACATTGTTCTATTTATTTTCTTTTGTTTTGAGAAATCGCTTTATTGAAAACGGGAAACAGAAATGTTTTTGGTATTTTTGAAAAGCGGAACAAAACAAAGATTTTTTGAAAAGTGTGCTTGACGGGACATGAACCCGGTCCTACGTACCCTCACTGGCTGAGGGATCAAAGCTACGTAGTTCTTGCTTTTTTTTTGTGGGTTTTTTGAAAGATATGCTTGACGGGACATGAACCCGGTCCTACGTACCCTCACTGGCTGAGGGATCAAAGCTACGTAGTTCTTGCTTTTATGGGTTTTTTAAAAGGTGTGCTTCACGGGACATGAACCCGGTCCTCCGTACCCTCACTGGATGAAGGATCAAAGCTACGTAGTTCTTGCTTTTTTTTGCGTCTGAAAACGGCTTAAAAGTTTGAGTTTTGGAGTTTTTTGAAATAAGACTCGAGTGTTCGCGAACACCAAACAAGCAAAGGCTTCGAGTGGCATTCGGTATTAACTCGAAAGAAAAGAGAGTTGGAACCGGTAATCAAACAAGCAATGGCGAGTGATTACAAGCGATTAACGTTGCATTATTTTTGAAAAAACAGTTTTGAAAAGGTGGTGAGCCTCAGTGATGGTTATCACTAATAGCTCGTATTATTTTGGGAAATTTGAATTGGTTTTTGTTGTTTGATTAAGGTGTGGGAGCCTTCATAATAGTCAAACAAGCAAAGGCTTCGAGTGACTATCACTAATAACTCCTCATTAGCGATCAAACAAGCAACGACTTCGAGTGATGGCTAATGATTTATTTAAGAAAATGCCTTAAGTTTTCTTATTTGGGAAAACATGGGATTTCAAGCTTGAAAAGAAATATAACATTTCAAATCCTTTTTTCAAGTCAAAACCAAAACAACCATTGGAACACAAGCAAAGCAATCATAAGAGTATTCACAAGTTGCTATGAACAATTGAATGTATGATTATGCAAGCATGTGAGTGCAAGAGTATGCAATTATGGAATGCAAAGCATAGCATTATTGAATGCATGGGTATACAATTATGAAATGCAAGACATGATATTAATATACAATTATGAAATGCAAGAAATATGTGCATGGGCATTTAAGAGAGTATGAAAGTGCAAGAGATATAAACATATATGAATGCATGAACATGTAGGCACAAATAATGAAATGCAAAGTGTGGGGAATTAAATGAGACAAAATGCTTAGTAAAGAGTTAATAAAAATGATAAAAATAGAAAATGTTTTTGTGTTTTTAGTAAAAAAACTAGGATGGCAAAAGAGAGATAAGCTAAGTTTCATACCAACAATCTTGTTGACCAACACACAAAAGCATCATGAGGCATAAATCTAAACTAACATGTGAAATTGCAAAATAAGTATCAAGCAAGGCATGTTTTTATTCAACCTAAAAGTTCAAGAAAACAAACTAGAACACACATGGAGGGACCAAACCCCCAAATTATGGAATATGCAATAGAAAATTTTATTCAATGAGATGGGCCCACGGCCAAAACCAAGCATGCAAAGAAAACTTTGAACCTTAAGCAAGAATCTATGATTACCTTACAAGAACTACTAAGAGATAAAGTTAGAGAATGAAATGACAATTTGTACAAGGTTGAATCCCTTCTTGCCATCCTCACCACTTGAATAAAATGCACTAGGCATTTAGTGGGATTCACCTTGCAAGATCATCAACAAATAGCAACAATATAGCTAGACCACAAGAACACATAAACTATAAAATAAATTTAAGTTGAATCCTTTCTTGTAATCTTCACCACTTAAATCAAATGCACTAGGCATTTAGTGAGAATCCTTTTACAAGATCATCAACAAATAACAACAATATAGCTAGATCACAAGAACACATAAACTATAAAATAAATTTAGATTGAATTCTTTCTTGTAATCTTCACCACTTAAATCAAATGCACTAGGCATTTAGTGGGAATCCCTTTACAAGATCATCAACAACTCAACAACAAGTACATTAAAACACAAGAACTAATGAATACATAAACTAATATATTAAATAGAGTCATTTTTAGCTCTCTTCACTACTAAGATCAAAGTGCACTTGGCACTAGTAGGAATCATAGAGCCAAATCCTCAACAATTTACTAAATAAAAATACCAACAACAAGATTAAACAAAGAAACAACAAAATCAATTTGAAGACATTTTGATCATATATGCGAAACCTTGCTCACATTTTATTTAAAAAGAGAAAGCAAAAATTAACATCAAAGCAACACAAATCCACTTATTTTAGGGTGAGACAACAAATCTCACCCCTCAACCACAACAAACTACATTGTATGAAAAGAAAATGATGATATGCGAAGAGTATGAGGGAAAGAAAATGAGTTTCAATGCAAAATATTTGGAGATGATGCAAAAGGGGTTATAGATTTTACCTTCTCTCTAAAATGGTAAAGAAGATTGAAGAAATGGAGGAGAGAAAAATAGAAGAGAGCTTCGGCCTTGCAAGAAGAGGAAGGAAATGAAAATGGTGTGATGGATTCTTTGAGTGGGAAAGAAAGGTTAAGGTTGTGAGAGATGGATTGGAGGTATTTTGGTGAATGAAGATGAAGTAATGGAGGAGGGGAAGAAGGAGAGGGTTTCGGCTAGAGGGTGGAGAGGAGGAGAGGTCTTATGCTTGGTTTTTCTTGAAGGTGAGAGTAATAGCCAAAAATTGGTGAAGAGGGAATGTGTGAGGTATTTATAGGAGTTTTTGAGGTTTTAGGGTGTTTAGGTCCTTTTATTTTGATTGGACTCTAGGATTGGATTTTAATTTTGAATGGATGGCTAGGATTGTTAGTCACATGGATTAAGGGTATTTAGAAAACACAAGTATGTGAGAGGGAGGAGTGAAGGTGGCGCATAAAAGAAAAAAAAGAAGGGAAAATTTGTGAACAAAAAATCTAATTTGGGAATGGTGACTCTTGTAAGATAGGGTTAAGGGTATTTTGGTGAGGGAATGTTATTAAAAGGGAAAGATGATATTTTTTGGTGAAGAGGTTAGTGTAAGTGTGTGGAATAATTTACCAAAATGGGCAAAATTGAGGATAGGATCAAATCAAATCTTGGGGAATAAGAAAAGAGGTGTGTAGAAGCTTCTTGAGAGAGGGAGAGGGAGAGAGGGCTGCGCATGATCAGCTGATCATGGAGGAAAAAATAAAAAAAATGCTTGTTTTTGTTATTTTGTCTTATTGAAGACACTTTCTCTTTTTGATTTTTGAATTTTGAATCTTTTGGGCATGCAAAATGAAAATGCACCTATTGAAAACATGTTACATATTTTTGGACACCATGAAATAACCTCCCTAATTACTCTAGACAACCAAAATTGTCACTTAATAATTGGGGAATTTTTAATGGTCTTTTGGCATTTTTTATGTACTAAAAATAGGAAAAATGCATGTTTAATTATTTTGGACTAGGAATTTCTCTCCAAAAATTGTACAAAAATTATTTTGGGTGGAATGAAATGTACTTTTCGTGGATGCACATTTTTAACGAGAAAAATCATCCTGTTGTGAAAAATGACCAAAATGCCCTTTACCCTAAAAAGTCCTAATTTGCCCAGAAAGTGCATTCCCACTCCAAAAACGATTTTAGAAGCTTTGAAATGACTTTTAGAAACCTAAATGCAATGCATGATGCTCTTTACTCCTCTGGTTATTCCTTTTTTTTGGGGAAAATTAGGGTTTTGACCTAAGCCGGACAAAATTGGGGTATGACATGGTGCAAGATTTGATAGATGCTGGTTGGATTTCGTTTAAACAGAACCGTCCAAATACAACAATCAATCCATTACCAGGTCATCAGGGGCCAGCTACCAATGCTATAGAAAGTGTTGTTGGCAAGTTGTTGAAAAAAGTGCATGAGATCAAGACTCCTCTAAGTGTCATTTATGCTGAGTTATGCCGGGTCGAGGTTGTTAAAAGGGGGTGTTGCCATGAAGAAGGGTGTCTTGACTCTTTATGCGTGGGAGGTTGTGAAACTTTCGGGATGATCTGCAAGACTGATGGAGCGGTATGTGGTCCAGATAGGAACCTATGGTATGAAAGATGAAGTGTTGACTCTATATTCAGACAGTGGTAGAGAGGCCAAAAAGCCAATTGAAATTCTGTGCAATCGTGAGCCAAGATTGGTTCAAGCCAGGGTCCGACCAATAGCCACTGAAGACCCGGTTCCCCTTCTCATGCGAGGAAGAAAGCAATGAAGATGTGCGATGGTGCCTACAAAAGAGGGATGTTGGGATACCCTAGGAGAGCCTAGTGGAAAGTTTGATTACTTGGTCGATATGATGCTCCCGAGAGTGCTCGAATCCGAATAGAAGATATCCGACCTACGTGGTGGGGTGAAGAAGATGAGCAAAGACAACCAAGTGGTTGTCACCATGACAAAGGAGGGATGTTGGGATACCCTAGGAGAGCTCTAGCGGAAAGTTTGATTACTTGGTGTCGATATGATGCTCCAGAGAGTGCTCGAATCCGAATAGAAGATATCCGACCTACGGGATGGGATGAAGAAGATGAGCAACACGGCCAAGTGGTCATCGTCATGGATAGTTACGAATCGAAGAGGTGTGGACGCTATACCCCGAGCAATGATAGGGAATCAGAAAGCCCATTGAAATTCCTTACAATTTCAATCCTAGATTGGTACAGGCAAATGCTCAGCCAATAGTGATTGAAGTACCAGCTCCATTTCGTTATGAGTCAAATAAGGCAGTCCCCTGGAAGTATACAACAGAATGCTCTCCTAGCGCTACCACTGTATCCAACATAGCAGGGTCAAGCAGAATCACAAGAAGTGGAAGAGTGTATGCTCCTGAAACCCTGCCGCGAGAAACATCCGAGAGGTGAGCAAAGGGGTCAGAAAGAAAAGGACAAAGAGCCAAACGTTGCTCAAGAGAAAGTGATGGAAAAAGAGGTAAATGAATTCCTGAAGATCATTCGGCAAAGTGATTATAGAGTGGTTGATCAGTTGAAACAGACGCCATCAAAGATATCCATGCTATCACTGTTGCTCAGTTCGGAAGCACACAGAACAACCCTGATGAAAGTGCTCAGTGAGGCTCATATTGCAGAGGACATCTCGGTGAATCAATTCGATGGAATTGTCGGGAATGTGGTGGCTGCAAATCACCTAACATTTGCTGATGATGAGTTACCTTCGAGCGGAAAAGAACACAATCAAGCTCTTCATATCTCAGTAAAGTGTGGGGACTATGTGCTGGCCAGAGTACTGATTGACAATGGGTCTTCACTGAATGTAATGCCGAAGTCAAACATGGACAAGCTAGATGTTGATTGCTCCTACATGAAGCCAAGTTCGACGCTAGTGCGAGCATTTGATGGATCCAAAAAGGAAGTGCTGGGAGAGATGGAATTTCCCATCCAGATTGGTCCTGAAGTTTTCTGTATCAATTTCCAAATCATGAACATCACCTCTTCATATAGCTGCCTGCTAGGAAGACCCTGGATCCACATGGCTGGGGCAATCCCTTCTTCTCTACACCAACAGGTCAAATTCATGATTGATGACAAAGTTGTGGTAGTGTTTGGTGAAGAAGAGACTCTGGTTAATAAGCCATCAGAATTCAAATATGTGGAAGCCGCTGAAGAGTCTTTGGAAACAGCCTTTCAGTCCTTGGAGATTGCCAATGCAGTATTTGGGAAGACCAAGGAGGAGGAGATGGTTGCTAAAATCATGTTAGCCCAAGGATACAAGGTTGGTTCTGGCTTGGGAAAGTCTGGTCAGGGAATTCTGGCTCCCATCCAACTGAAAGAAAACAAGGACCGTTGCGGGCTGGGATACACTCCAAATGAGGAGGAAAGGAGGAAAATGGCAGATGAACGAAAGTGCAGGTGGTTGGCCAGGTCCAGAGGCCAGGATCCATGGCCCCAGAGGATCCCAATTTGTGACATCAGTCAAAGTTTTATAAGTGCTGGTTTGTTGGATCCCAATCAAATTGCTGTCATCAAGGACGGTTCTGAGGCTGAAGATGGTGGGACGAGTTTGGTTCGTCGTTGCGGTATCAGTGAAGAATTAAAGAATTGGAAGGCTGCTGATTCTCCTGTGACTTTTAATTAAAGTAATCATTTGTAATGCAACCCTGTGGCTCTGCCCAAGGCCATAGGACCAGTTGTTAGGGGCGCACGTGTTTTTATTTTCAAAATCATCATCATCAATAAAAACGTTTGTTTTGAATTTCCTAATCATAAAGATCATTTTCTCTTCATTGCATGAGTCTTTTCTGCTTTATTATTTGTTTGTCTGTTTGTTTCGCTTTTCATTCTGCTCTTTCGCTTCGGCAAAATGCAGATCCACAACAATAGTCTCTGAAAATGACAAAGTGTCGATAATGATCCACCTTTTGACTTTGATCACCCCATCAATCAGGCTGAGGGGGATGTTGAAGAAGACTGGGAAGCTCCTCCAGAACTCATGAGGTTATTGAAACAAGAAGAAAGGGTAATTCAGCCACACGAAGAATCTATTGAAGTGATCAACTTGGGTACAGCCGAGAATAAGAAAGAGGTCAAACTGGGTACCACCATGAATGATGAAGATCGCATAAAGTTGGTTCAGCTGTTGCGCGATTATGTGGATGTGTTTGCATGGTCCTACCAAGATAAGCCCGGGTTGGACACCGACATTGTGGTACACAAGCTACCAGTCAAGCCCGAATGCCCACCTGTCAAACAGAAGTTGAGAAGGATGAAGCCGGAGATGTCCCTCAAAATCAGAGACGAAGTGAAGAAGCAATTTGATGCAGGGTTCCTAGCAGTGGCCAAGTACCCGCAGTGGGTTGCCAATATTGTCCCGATTCCCAAGAAGGATGGGAAGGTCGAATGTTCGTCGACTACCGAGATCTGAATCGTGCTAGTCCTAAAGACGATTTTCCTTTGCCTCACATTGATGTCTTAGTGGATAGTACAGCTCAACACTCGTTATTCTCCTTCATGGATGGATATTCGGGATATAATCAGATCAAAATGGACCCTGAGGACATGGAAAATGGATGGATATTCGGGATATAATCAGATCAAAATGGACCCTGAGGACATGGAAAAGACAACTTTCATAACACTTTGGGGAACATTCTGTTATAAGGTCATGCCATTCGGATTGAAGAATGCTGACGCAACCTACCAGAGGGCCATGGTTACCTTAATCCATGATATGATGCATAAAGAGATTGAGGTTTATGTTGATGACATGATCGTAAAATCTAAAACCGACGAGGAGCATATTGTCAATCTGCAGAAGCTCTTTGAACGTTTGAGAAAATATAAACTCAAGTTAAACCCAGCCAAGTGCACGTTTGGGGTGAGATCAGGAAAGTTGTTAGGCTTCATTATCAGCTAAAAGGGAATTGAGGTGGATCCAGACAAAGTAAAAGCCATCCTCGAGATACCGGTACCCAAAACAGAGAAAGAAGTCAGTGGTTTCCTCGGAAGGTTGAATTACATCTCTCGATTCATCTTCCAGTTGACTGCTACTTGTGAGCCAATCTTCAAATTGCTATGCAAAAGTCAAGAGTTGAAGTGGAATGATCAGTGTCAAACTGCCTTCGAGAAAATCAAGGTGTACTTGCAGAATCCACCAGTCTTAATGGCACCTATGTCAGGAAGGCCTCTCATCTTATACCTTACAGTGCTAGACAATTCAATGGGCTGTGTGTTAGGACAACACGATGAATCTGGGAAAAGGGAGCATGCCATATACTATCTAAGCAAAAAGTTCACCGACTGTGAGACAAGGTATTCTTTGCTGTAAAAGACTTGTTGTGCCCTAGTGTGGGCTGCTCATCGTTTAAGGCAGTACATGCTGAGTCACACAACTTGGTTGGTGTCAAAAATGGATCCAATCAAGTACATATTTGAGAAGCCAGCTCTTACAGGACGAATTGCCCGTTGGCAAATGCAATTGTCAGAATACGATATCCTGTATGTCACACAAAAAGCAGTTAAAGGTAGTGCACTTGCTGAGTATTTGGCCTGCCAACCGATTCCGGACTACCAACCAATGCGGCATGATTTTCCCGATGAAGACATCATGGCACTGTTCGACGAGGGGAAATCCCATGAAAGTGAAAGATGGAGAATGATATTTGATGGTGCGTCAAATGTATGGGGGCACGGGGCAGGTGCTGTGTTGATATCTCCTGACAACCGTTTCATTCCCTTCACTGCAAGACTGAGCTTCTATGTCACAAATAACATAGCAGAGTATGAAGCGTGCATCCTAGGTGTTCAAGCAGCCCTAGATTGGAATGTTAAAAGGCTAGATGTGTATGGGGACTCAGCCCTAGTTATTCATCAAGTAAGAGGTGATTGGGAGACCAGAGATCCCAAATTGATTCCTTATTGTGATTATATGCAAGAGTTGATGAAGTCTTTTGATGAGATCACCTTCGAACATATCCCCGAGGTGAAAACCGGTTGGTAGCGCGATTGGCAACATTGTCTTCCATGTTCAATGTTAGCTGTGACAAGAGCTTGACTAATATCAGAATTCAGCACCGGAACCTACCTGCGCATCACTACTGCACAACAATAGATGAGGAGCCCGACGAGAAGCCTTGGTATCATGACATTAAGCAATACATCACTAATCAGGAATACCCACCTGGGGCATCAGAGAATGACAAGAGAACTCTCAGAAGATTGTCAAGGAATTTCTTCTTGAGTGGTGAAGTTCTCTACAAAAGAAACTACGATATGGTTCTCCGAGGTGTGTTGCCAAAAAGAAAAAGTGAAAGAATCATGAGAGATGTGCACGAAGGCTCATTTGGGACCCATTCCAGTGGGCACACTATGGCTAGAAAAATCTTAAGGGCGGGTTATTACTGGTTGCAGATGTAAGAAGGTGCCACAAGTGCCAGATCTATGCTGATCATATCCATGTGCCGCCTGCCAAACTAAGCGTTCTGACCGCATCTTGGCCGTTTTCAATGTGGGGCATGGACGCCATAGGTCCTATTGAACCCAAAGCGCCAGCGGGCATCGCTTCATTCCGTTGCAATTGACTACTTTACCAAGTGGGTCGAAGCCGCTTCATACTCCAAAGATAACCCAAATTTCGTAGTTACCAAATTTGTGAAGAAAGATCGATTTGCCGTTATGGTCTTCCAAACAAGATCATCACCGATAACGGCAAGCAACACGACGATAAAATGATGAAGGACACGTGCGAAGAATTCAAAATCCAAAGATCATAATTCCTCTCCCTACCGCCCAAAGATGAATGGGGCAATGAAGCGACCAACAAGAATATCAAGAAAATAGTGCGAGAAAATGGTGGTAACCTACAAAAGCGGCATGAAATGCTCCTTTCGCCTTGCATGGCTACTGCAGTTCCTCGGTGCGTACATCGATCGGGCAACCCTTTTTCTCTCGTATACTGGTCGAGCGAGTACTTCCCATTGAGGTTGAAATACCTTCCCCTGCGGGTATTAATGGAAACCAAGTTGGAAGAAAGCAGAGTGGGTACAGCCCGTATGGATCAGCTAAACCTCATTGAAGAAAAGACGATTGCGACTTTGTGCCATGGACAAATTTGTACCAACAGAGAATGAGATCCGCTGACAAGAAAGTCCGCCCCGTGAGTTCAATGAGGAGATTTAGTACTCAAAAAGATACCGCCTATTCGAGTGACTCTCGAGGAAGTGGGCACCCACTTATGATGGTCCGTATGTAGTCAAGAAAGCCTTTTCGGGAGGAGCGCGATACTCACCAACATGGATGGAGAAGATCTCAAGAACCAGTCAATTCGGACTCAGAAAGAAGTATTATGCCCGAAAGAAATAAGTGAAAAAGAGAAAGACAAGCCAAGTAAGAATTAGCTCGCTAGGTTGAAAACCCGAAAAAAAGGCGGCCTAGGCAAAATCAGAGCGACCGGTGGATTGAAAACCCGCAGAGGCGATCCAGCAAAAATTAGAATTCGAAAACTTGAGCATGAAAAGTAAAGAAAGGCATACAACTCCACAGAAGGCTTGGATGAGGGGTGATCAAGGTCAAGGACATAAATGTCGGCACTGCTCCACAGAGACGGACAGTCAGAAATTAGCTTCTCTTTTGTTTTTCATGTCTTTTTGTAGTTTAAAGCTATCCAAATGTCTTGAGCGATCGTCGTAACATTCTGCACGATCGCTTCCACATCAATAAAGCTCAATTTTCTCATGTCTTGTTTGTTGTTATTTTCGCTTTTTCTCGCTCAAAATAAGCGTTTTATGATGATGGTGATCCTGAACTGTAAAACATGTGCATACATCATAGAGCATTACAAATCATGGCGAAATCTTTAAAAGTCATGGGAAATAAGCAATTTCCCAAAGAAAATTAATCTTACAAAGAAGGTTGCACTCACAAACCATTCCAGACGGCGAACCATAAAGCAAACTTGCGTTCGATTTATGAGCCCTGCAGTCTCTATCGGCTTCTCAGTCTCTTGCCAGGAGTATCGGGAGTCGGTTGAACCAGTAAAAGAACAAGCCTTTGTCAAAAAAGCGAAAACAAATAATCAGAAAATAGAAAGCTGATCGAAAAAAAACAGAAAAAATCAAACGACCAGAAAAAAGAAAGCTGATCAGAAAAGAATTAAAAACAAAAGAAAACAGTCTTTCACATGCATCATCGCACTAAAATCATAGCATTGCATGCACTCGCATAACACGCTTTTGCATAACATGCCTTTGCATAACATGCACCCGTGCTTCATGCATCATCCCTTGCATCAACTGACGTATGCAGGAACCTCAATTCAATGCGCCAGCAGCGGCCATCTCAATCAGTCAATCAACAGGATTAGTGAATCCCTTCAGGACCCGCGTGTCCCTTCAGGACCAATACGTCCCTTCAGATCCCGTCGTTATCGAGCGTCGACGAATCATCAGACCCTGGGGTCCTTCAGTTTAGTTCAAATCAACAGTCCAAACAGCGACTTTGAACTCGACCTTCATCTCGCCAAGTCATCACGGAGCATGACGGATCGGCCCCTCAGACTTCGCGTCCTTCAGACTAGCTGTGTCAGTATAAAGCATAGTGTAAGTCCATCAAGGTAAAATGTATCAGTCCTACAACTTGATACAGAACCTCAGGCCGCTCGAATAGGCCACCTTCAGAGCCCAAGTGTTCCTTCAGAGCCCAAGTGTTCCTTCAGAGCCCAAGTGTTCCTTCAGAGCCGCAAATGCTCCTTCAAAACCCAAGTGTTCCTTCAGAGCGACGAGCGCTCCTTCTTTACCGCACTCGTTACCTGCCAGTGTCGGCTTATCAGAGGACGGTACCTTCTTTACTGTTTTATTTATCGCTTTATTTCTTGCTGTTTATGCCACATGAGGGTTGGCACCAATTTACTTCTTGTTTTTGCCGCCTGAGGGTTGGCACTTCATTCATTACAGTCGTTTTTGGCTGGCATCCATTCACCCAAAAAGAAAAATTAAAAAAAAAACAAAAAAAGAAATTCGGGTTTTTCCTAGGAAGACAAAATCGGTATAATTTCTGAATTCTTTATCTCTATTTTGCCTCGGAATATATTTCGGCTAATTCATATTCCTTGTTAAAATCTAGATAAAGAGGGGCAGCTGTCATACCCCAATTTTGTCCGGCTTTGGTCAAAACCCTAATTTTCCCCAAAAATAAATAACCAGAGGAGAAGAGAGTATCATGCATTGCATTTAGGGTTCTAAAAGTCATTTCAAAGCTTCTAAAATCATTTTTGAAGTTGGGATGCACTTCTTAGACAAATTAGGTTTTTTCAGTGCAAAAGGGTATTTTGATCATTTTGCAACTAAGGGACAATTCCTAAGGAAAAATCATTCAACATGCATTTTTGAAAGATTAGAGGTCATTCCTAGGGGGAAAAGTCATTTTTGAAGTAAAAATGTGCTTTGGGTAAGTAACTAGGGTTTTTAGAGTGAAAGGGCATTTTGGTCATTTCACAATAAAAAAGGTCTTTTGTCCCAAATCACTGAACAATCATCAATGATTTAGTTGAGGGATATTTGTGCTCCATTGTGATTATTTTTGTGAATAAATATTAAACCTTTTGGCATAAAAACCTAGTTTTTGGATAGAAGGGTAAAATGGTCATTTCCTTTGAGGTGGGGTAAATAAATCAATTTTGGGATTGATGAGATCATAAAATTCAGAGCCCAATCATTGAATCATGGGACATAGCCCAAAATGGCATGAATTTAGAAGAATGATCTAGAATGCAATATTCTACATTCTTTTGAATTTTGAAAAGTTAAGAATAGTACAATAGTACAATTTGCAATTCCACTCACTCTCCCACTCTCCATAGCTGCGCATATCAGCCATATACACCCCATTTTGATTTATTTTTATTGTTTGGAAATTGTACTAAATCATGGCCTTCCATTTAAATGTGAAATACAATCCCCACCCTTCATTTGAATCAAAATGGCACTTGCGTAATAAGCTTTGAAAGATACAATTTTGTAAATGAGCTTATCCTTCACCCCACTCCTTATGCTGCGCATTTCAGCTCCTCTCTCTCCTCATTTTGTGCTTTTAATTACCCTCAATCCATGTGACATTGCATCTTGACCATTGATTCAAAATTTATCTCAAATCCTATTGGTTTGCAAGAAGCACATTGCCCTAATTACCCTTTAAGTTTTTACCCCATATAAAAACCCAAAAGCAAGAAAGCCTCATGGATACTCTCTCATTTTTTACCCAAGCAACCAACCTCTCCTCTCCTCCTCCCTAGCTTGGCCGAACCCTCTCCCTCCTCCTCCTCCACTTTCTTTTCAAGTTTCATCCACCAAATCACTTCACATTCATATATCTTCTTCCTTTCATCCTTGATTCCATTTTTACATCACTAAAGAGTTGATTTCCTTTAAGTTTGCGTGGCATTGTTGGTGATTTGTGAAGATTTTTTTGTTGATTTGTTCTTGATCTTCATTTTCCTACTCTTGTGTAGCTTTGATCTTGAGGTAAATATCTTATCTCTTGCATTTTTAACTATTAGCATGTGAATCTTCCTTCTACTCCTCTTTCCTCTCTAAGAGGCTTAGAGGGTTCATTTCAAACACTATGTCAAGGACTTTGGGAGCCTTGGGTGTTTGAAGTGAACCCTTGGCCTTGATGAGAGGGTTCTTGTGTTTTTAACCATACATTTTTGCATTTTTACACTCATTTTGTCACCTTTCCATGAATAAAGAATTTTCACATGATATATGCATCCTATTGTTCATGTCATAACTTACAAGTTGAATGTTTGGCTTGATTTATGGGTCTATAAACTTCGGTTTTTGGGGCTTTAGAATTTAGGGTTTTGTTGCTTTCTTTTCATTTTTTGAGTTATGTGAATAAAATGCATGATGTACTTGACTTGCATGATTTGTTCTATGTGTGGATTATGAGTTTTGGCATGAAATAATGTATTGATTTGTGCATATAAGGTTTCGGCCTTAGAGGCCCTTTTTTAGGGTTCATTTGTGTGCTTAAAATGTGTGTTTGATCTTGTGTAGACAAATACATTTGTGTTAGTGTGTTCTTGTAATTTTTTAACCCTTCATTTATTTTTTACCTTACCACTCATTAGCATTTTACCATAAGTAAAAAAAACATTTTAACTTTTTACTTTACTATCTCATTACATAATTACCATTCACCTCATGCATATTCATTTTACCATTCATTAACTTTTTACTAAGTGTTTTACCACTTGTCTATTTGCAAAAATACCCAAAACATTTTTACACTTTGCATTTTACCACTTATGCTTACATGTTCATGCACTTATATGAGCTTATATCTCTTGCATTTTCATACTCCCTTAAATGCTCATGCATCCATTAGTTTCATGTCTTGCATTCATTATTGTATAATCATACATTCATTAATATTGTATCTTGCATTCATTTTCACATGGTCATGCACTCATTTAATACTATGTTTTGCATCCCTTTATCAATTGTCCATGCATCCAATAATACTATGCCTTGCACTTCATAGTTGAATACTCATGCACCCACATGTTTGCTCAATCATGTATTCAATTTGTTCATGGCAATTTGCGAATATTCTTTATGATTGTCATGCTTGTGTTCTTATTGTTGCCTTGGTTTTGACTTAAGAGGATTTGAAATGTTCTATTTCTTTTCAAACTTGAAATCACATGTTTTTCCAAATAAAAACCCTAAGGCATTTTCCTAAACAAATCATTAACCATCACTCGAAGTCGTTGCTTGTTTGATCGTTAATGAGGAGTTAGTAGTGATAGTCACTCGAAGCCTTTGCTTGTTTGACTATTATGAAAACTCCCACACATTAAATAACATGAGCTATTAGTGATAATTATCACTAAGGCTCTCCACTTCTTTCAAAACATTTTCAAAAAAAGAATAATACAATGTTGTCACTTGTAATCACTCGAAGCGTTTGCTTGTTTGGTTACCGGTTCCAACTCTCTTTCCTTTCGAGTTAGTATTGAATGCCACTCGAAGCCTTTGCTTGTTTGGTATTCACGAACACTCGAGTCTTATTTCAAAAACTCCAAAACTTAAACCCCCTAAGCCGTTTTGGACGCAAAAGCGAGAACTACGTAGCTTTGATCCTCAACCGGTGAAGTGCGTACGAGGACGGGTTCATGTCCCGTCAAGCACTCAGTAACATCCTAATTTCGTTAATTTCAAATTAAGAATTAACGAATGATTTATTACTCGGATAGGTAATAAATCAAGTCACTGATAGGAGGTCGTTACTAAAGCAATTTATAATTGCTAGAGAAAATAATTTAAATGCATAAGCGAGTGGAAATTAGTACTCTAAGGGTATTTTAGGAATTATACCACTCATGTTAAATGAGCTCTAAGATACCAAAATATCCAAATACACTCTTATCTCTCACTTGTGTGAAAATAAAGAAAGAAGAAAAGGTAAAGTAGAGAGAGAAAGAAAGAAATAAGTGAAAGAAAGAATAAAAGGAAAAGAAAGGGACCGTGAGAGAAAGAAAAGGAATTGGAAGAAAAAAATGGAGAGAGTGACCGAGAGAGAGAGACGCGAAGGGGAGGAGGAAGAAAGAGAGAAGATCTCTCTCAATTGAACTCGAGGTAAGGGCTTTATAGCTCGTTTTCTTCCATTTTTCTTCCTCTATCTATTGATACCAATTTCACTCCCTAATTGCTTCTCAATCTCTTTTCACCATTGTTGAACCATATGGCTTAAAGTGGAGAGAAATGGAAGTTGAAGCACGAAAACTCAACCCCGTTCTGTTGTTGGTTTGACGTGGGTCGGTGGGAGAGAGTATTGGAGGTTTGGTTCGGGTTTGGAGCGGATCCGGAGCGTGTACGTGAAGTTTCGAAATCGTGAGCTTCGGAGAGCTTCGGTTTTGTGTGATTTTCATCACACGAGGTGAGTTTTACTCGCTTAGGGAATTTAAATATCGTTTTTGAGTTATGTTCGAATGATTTTTCAAAATTCGGAGTTTCGAGAATTTTAGAGTCAAAAGCAGATTTTACGAGATTATGTGTTTTTGAAACATAGAACGAAACAATATGATTTTGATTGTTGAATTGTATTGCTCGGGCTGGAATATTTGTGTGTATGGTCATGCACGTGGTTGTTTAGGATTGAAATACGATTTGGGATCGATCGGAGAACGAAGCGGAGCGGAATTGGGCATTAAGTCGAGAAGTTCCTATGTTCCCAATATCCAATGTTTCGTTTCGACGCTCCGTTCGGCTTCAAACTTCTTCTAAATCCTTTTCCTAACCACCCTGAGCATTTATGTGGGATACTGTTTGTTGGGATGTGTTTTAAAGTCGTTGGTGTGATTCGGTTGAATTTTCAAAGCTATTGGAAAAACCGTAAATTTTTGTATATGTGTAAAATTAATGATTTTTGAACAAATTGATGTCTGGACTGGTTTTTCAGGTGATTATTATTTTTGGGATGTCCGTATTACTGAGAGGAAACTCGCCGAATTTTTGTTGGAAATTTTTATACAAATTCAAAGTGGTTTTGAAATAACGATTAATGTTATGAGTATTTGAAAAAACCGTAAAATATATAAAGTACGTGTGGGAACCAAATGGCTTACAACTTAAATGTTGACTAAACGGATTTTTTAAGAATTTATGTGGATAATAATATGTTATTGCAACATATTATGGTGTGAGACTTAATCCGGTATATATATATTATATCGTGTATATGAGACGGCCCAATGCGGGTGTACTGTGATTAGAGGATATTTCGGTATATGATCAATATCGGAATTAGGATTCGAGGCGGGTGACGACCCAGAGCTCGCAGCATACTAGGCGGGGAAGTCATGAGCCCCTAAACCTAGGCCTTCAGCGATAGGGTTCACCGGGATTAGCAGATGTGCAGTCGGTGTTATGCTCAGATGAATTATTGTACATAGCAGATTTGCTCTCGATGATAGGGTTCACTGCTATTGTGCAATTGTTGGGCGTTATGAATGCTTTGTGTGTGCATTTGACGATCAAGACTTTGTGTGTGCGATTTGTATTTAGCATCGTGTGTGCGATCGGTATTGCGTGGTTTACTAATTAAATCACGAAGTAAACAAATGTTTTATAAATAGACCGAGTGATAGGTGAGGGGTCACGGTAAGACTCACTGAGATTTGTTATCTCACCCTACAAATGTTGTTGCTTTTCAGATTAACAGGGAAGAAGAAGGTTGTATGGCACAAGTAGGTGGCATGCTGTCATACCCCAATTTTGTCCGGCTTAAGTCAAAACCCTAATTTTCCCCAAAAAAAAAAAAGAATAACCAGAGGAGTACAGAGCATCATGCATTGCATTTAGGTTTCTAAAAGTCATTTCAAAGCTCCTAAAATCGTTTTTAGAGTGAGAATGCACTTTTTAGGCAAATTAGGACTTTTTAAGGTAAAGGGCATTTTGGTCATTTTTCACAACAGGATGATTTTTCTCGTTAAAAATATGCATCCACAAAAAGTACATTTTATTCCATCCAAAATAATTTTTGTACAATTTTTGGAGAGAAATTCCTAGTTCAAAATAATTAAACATGCATTTTTCCTATTTTTAGTGCATAAAAAATGCCAAAAGACCATTAAAAATCCCCCAATTAATTAAGTGACAATTTTGATTGTCTAGAGCAATTAGGGAAGCTATTTCATGGTGTCCAAAAATATGTAACATGTTTCAATAGGTGCATTTTCATTTTTACATGCCCAAAAGATTCAAAATTCAAAAAATAAAAGGAGGAAGTGTCCTCAATAAGACAAAAGACCAAAAATGAGCATTTTTTTTATTTTTCTCTCCCACATTCAGCTGCTCATGCGCAGCTCTCTCTCCCTCTCTCTCTCAAGAAGCTTCTACACACCTCTTTTCTTACTCACCAAGATTTGATTTGATCCTATCCTCACTTTTGCCCATTTTGGTAAATTATTCCACACACTTACACTAACCTCTCCACCAACAAATGTCATCTTTCCCTTTTGATAACATTCCCTCACCATAATACCCTTAACCCTATCTTGCAAGAGTCACCATTCCCAAATTAGATTTTTTTGTTCACAAATTTTCCTTTTTTTCTTTCTTTTATGCGCCACCTCCACACATCTCTCTCACACACTTGTGTTTTCTAAATACCCTTGATCCATGTGACCAACAATCCTAACCATCCATTCAAAATTAAAATCCAATCCTAGAGCCCAATCAAAGCAAAAGGACTTAAATACCCTAAAGCCTCAAAAATTCCTATAAATAGCTCACACATTCACTCTTCACAAAAATCTTTGGCTATCACTCTTACCTTCAAGAAAAACCCTAGCACCAAAACCTCTCCTCCTCCATCTCTCTCTTGGCCGAAATCACTCCCTCCTCCTCCTCCATTTTCTTTTCACTCTTCATCCACCAAATCACCTCAAACTCACTCCATCTTCATATATCTTTTTCCTTTCATCCTTGATTCCATTTTTACATCACTAAAGAGTGGCTTTCTCCAAGTTTGCGTGAGCTTTTGTGGTTGGTTGGTGAGGATTGTGGTTGATTTGCTCTTGAGTTTCATTTCTACCTTTGTTTAGCTTGGAAATAAGGTATATCCTAAACCCTTTGCATTTTCATCAATTTCCTTGCATTAAAATCTTTTTCAACTTATATTTGCATCTCATAACATCATTTAAAATGTAGATTAGGGGCTGTTGTGGGTGAGAGCTGGTCCATCACCCACTAAATAATTTGTTCTTATGACTATGTGTTGATTATGTGTTGTTCTTGTGATTTGTTCTTTGCTCATGTGATTTTCACCAAATAAAAACATGTTTTCCTCTTCTTTTTGCTTTAGCCTTGGGATTAACTCATGATCCTTGTGTTGTTCTTGTTCATTAGATGGTTTGAAGTTTGAATAATGCATGATTAATTGTGTTAATTTTGTGAATGAATGATGAGCTATGCTTATTGTTGAATCTTGATGTTTTGAGCTTGAATCTTGGGGTATGGCTTCGGTTTTGGGTCCCAAATTTTAGGGTTCTTGTTTGTTTTTGTTGTTCATCATGTATTCATGCTTATCTATGTGATTAGGTAAATTTTGATGAAAGAATTTGATGATTTTTAGAGTAAATAAGGCCTTAGGCTCAAGCAATTTTTTAGGGTTTTGTTGCTTTGTCTTTCCCTTGATTTTTGCATGAAATAAATGTTGGTTTGGAATGACAATAAGTTTCGGCCTTGTAGCCCTTTCATACCTATTTAATATACTTGAACCACAAAAATAATTGTTACCAAGTCTTGTGAAAATAAGGATTATTCCAAGGTTGTTTTGCTTTGCATATTAGAAGAAAATTAGGGTTCATGTGACTTTTATGCATCTCTTTGCTTGATCATGTAAATCCTTACCAAAAGTTTAACCTATGTTGTTTGCTTGCATTTCATGAATAAATGGTGATTTGAAGTTCATGTTCATTTCTAAGTTGCATATTCACATGTTCATGCACTCATTAGCACTATGTCATGCACTGTTTTTAAATTGTTCTTGCATCCAATAATGCTATGCTTTGCATTCCATAATTGCATACTCTTGCACTCATATGCTTGCATCATTGCGCATCCAATTGTTCATAGCAACTTGTGAA
Organism: Oxytropis ochrocephala; assembly: GCA_020916435.1. NCBI lineage: Eukaryota > Viridiplantae > Streptophyta > Magnoliopsida > Fabales > Fabaceae > Oxytropis > Oxytropis ochrocephala. The sequence continues at coordinate 50,331,397 of CM037095.1, forward strand.
TACTCTTATGATTGCCTCGCTTGTGTTCCAATGGTTGTTTTGGTTTTGACTTGAAAAAGGATTTGAAATGTTACATTTCTTTTCAAGCTTGAAATCCCATGTTTTTTCTCAAATAAACTTAAGGCATTTTCCTAAATAAATCATTAACCATCACTCGAAGCCGTTGCTTGTTTGATCGTTAATGAGGAGTTATTAGTGATAGTCACTCGAAGCCTTTGCTTGTTTGACTATCATGAAAGCTCCCACACATTAAATAAACAACAACAAAAAACAACTAATTCAAACTTCCAAAATAACACGAGCTATTAGCTCACCACCTTTTTCAAAACTATTTTCAAAAGAATAATACGACGTTGTCGCTTGTAATCACTCGAAGCCATTGCTTGTTTGATTGCCAGTTCCAACTCTCTTTTCTTTCGAGTTAATACCGAATGCCACTCGAAGCCTTTGCTTGTTTGGTGTTCGCGAACACTCGAGTCTTATTTCAAAAACTCTAAAAGCACTTTCAAAAAATCATAAAGCCGTTTTCACACGCAAAAACTGAGAACTACGTTGCTTTGATCCCTCAGCCAGTGAGGGTACGTAGGACCGGGTTCATGTCCCGTCAAGCACATCTTTAAAACACCCATAAAAAACGAGAACTATGTTGCTTTGATCCCTCAGCCGGTGAGGGTACGTAGGACCGGGTTCCTGTCCCGTCAAGCACGCTTTTCAAAAATCTTTGTCTTGTTCCGCTTTTCAAAGATATCAAAAACATCCCTTTTTCCCGTTTTCAATAAAGAGATTTCTCAAAAAGAAAAGAGAATAAATAGAACAATGTATTTCAAATCAAACATTTCAAAACCACATCAAATTAATGGTTCCCTTTCGGTAGAAAGGGCGTGAAAGTGCTAATACCTTCCCATGCGCAACCGAACCCCGAACCTACATCTCTAAGTTTCGAAAGACCACCCGCTTTCAAAAGGTTTTTTCAATGTTTTCCTAAAATAAAATATTGGTGGCGCTCTCTCGATTTTCAACGTTGTCAAACCGAAAAGTCCCAAACCGGATTTTTCGGTCGCAGCGGTGGCGACTCTTCACTGGGACTTTCTTTCTTTATTTATTTAAAGAGAGATGAGGGTCAGGCCTAATTAATTTGATGTGGTTCAAATTGTTTGATTTGAAAAAATTATGTTCTATCTCTTCCTTCTCTTTTTCTTTTCTCTTCCCTTGTATGCCTATGGTTGTGCTTATGCATGCATTCCTCAATTCCCATGATCCCTCTTCTTCGCTCCTTTTCTTGAGGTAAAACATGCATTCCCCCATTCTATTATGTCCCCTTCTTCTTAGCTCCCTTTCTTGAGGTAAGCAATGCGTGTAATTACTGTGGACTTATCAGAATGGTTTGTATATTAAACTGGTGTGTGCATGTTGAACCCTAGGATAGACGACTGTTTATCTGGACTGTTCTTGTTTCCTTGCAGGTGGGGTGGGTAGATTTTAGGAAGTATGTCCTCGATCACACACTTACACACCTTATGATTTATGTTCTATGAGTGGGCTCCTATACCCGGATCCAACAAAACACTTAGGAGAGTGGAGGCGATTAGTGACTGTCATTCAAGACCTTTGTGCTGTCGACGATACTCACGAAAGTCTCAACCGAGTCACGCTTTCTCATGACGCCCCACACTTGGTAGCATTCTACATTTGTGGGTACCGGCATGAGGATTCTATAGCTCCGGTAGCCATTGTGAGGGTGAGAATTAGAACTACATGGGAGGAACCTTTGAAGTTGACCTAGAACTTAAGATTCCCACCTTTGTAGGACACGAGGGCATACGAATTGTGTGTTGCATGGTAATTTAGGGCATGTCTTCCTCAAAAGGGAGCTTTTTCAAAAAAAAAACTTTCCAAGAAAATACAAAATATTTTCTTTCTTTCAAATAAACCGCTCCTGAATTTTTGAACCTCCATCCTTATGCATTGTTTTCATCATCTCTACATGCATCATTCATATCATAATTGCATCATGCCGCACTCATTAAAACTAAATGTTGTAAATATCTGCATTCATACTGCATCTCATTTGCATTTGCTTGCCGGAAACCCTTGAGTAACGCATCGTCTTGTCATAGTGTGTATCGAATGGAATTGAATAGCGAGGACTTCGCTCATTTCTCGCTTCCCAGTTATGAAGAGGGTTGAGATCGGTAGTCTGAGGCAGTGTGCAGCCCTTATGGGCCCGATTGAGAGAGAGTCCTTTGATCAGGCATACGGGAATGTTCGTAGATTGCTGCAGTTGAATGTTCAAGAGGACGCTCTTATAGCTTTGAGCCAATTCTATGACTCTGATGTGAGGTGTTTCTTCTTCAAGAATTTTCAGTTGTCGCCTACGTTAGAGGAGTATGAGCAGCTTCTGGGGTTCGTTAGATCACATGCTAGGCCTTACCAATATCAGGGGCAGTACTATACTGATGAAAAGCTCGCAACGCCTTTCGGGATCGGTGTGGGTGAATTGAGGTTGCGAAGTTAAAGAGAAATGGTGTAGCCGGGTATCCACAAGAGTACTTCGAGGGCCTATTACAATCTTATGCCGCGGCTAAGAAGTGGGGACCGTTCAAGTTAGTGCTCGCTATTACCATATTTGGGGTGGTCCTCTTTCCTCAAATAGAGAGATATGTTGACGAAGATGCAATCGGTGCATTCTTGGCCTTCAAAGACACTCAGAACCCTATCAATCCGGTACCCGCTATTCTTGCTAACACGTACCACGCTCTTACTCGCTACAACCAGTTCCATAAAAAGAAATTATGTCTTTCTTCCCACGTTCTCTACGCCTGGCTTATTACCCATGTGATCCACAACCGAACTGATGTTAGGGAGCTAATTTCTTATGCCCTAAGCTGTGATGTGGAGGTCAGAACTGCTATGGAATGGGTTGAGTTTTTGAAGAATCTCAATGAACTCCAAATCCGGTGGTACGCAGCAGCTTGTTGGGATGACAGACCAGTGGTAGTGTTCAGTTGTGGAAGCTTTCAAAACGTGCCTCTCATGGGGACTCAAGGGTGTATCAACTACAATCCTTCATTGACCTTGAGGCGGCTCGGTTGCCGATGAGGAACTCACCCTCCGAAAGCATCTTTGTCCGTATTTACCTCTATAAGGGGATGCCTAAATGCGCGACTTGCTTCAAGAGTTCAATGATCATGGGAATCCGTAGTGCGAAAAGGTAGTGAAGAGCTGTCAAAGAGAATCAGTGACATCACCTTCAATCAATGGCTCAAGGAGAAGCTTCAAAATGCAAAATCACCAATTCAAGGGATGCGTTCCCTTGAGGAAGAGATACCAGAGCCTTATGTCCCTACTCCATGAAGAGCTAAACGAAGTCAAATCTGCGTTAGCAAAGGTAGAAGAGGAAAAGAGGCACTGCGCAGCTAAGTTAGAAGAGATAGCTCTAGAGAAGGAAAAGCTAGAGGAAGAAAACAATGTCAAGATGATCATTTGTGGAAGAAAGCGTTAGGCGATTCAAGAAGGAAGAGCAAAGTACAGAGGGATCGGCTGCCCAGAGAGCCATATTACAATGTTCGTCAGAAAAATGGGTCCCTATGCCAATGATGACAAATTCCGATTCTCGCTTCCTGCAGCGGTTTGGTGGGAGCTCCTGCGGATTGGTATATGAAGTTGCAATCCTCTCAAATCCGTTGTTGGAAGGATTTGTCCAAGCTTTCATGACAAAGATAAATACAACATGGACATGGCTCCAGATAGGTCGCGATTGCAAAGCACATGAGTAAGGGTGAAAAGGAGACTTTCAAAGAGTATGCTCAAAATGGCGAAGCACACCGCTTGATTCAACCTCCTTTGACCGAGAAAGAGATGGTGTACATGTTCTCGGAAACTCGCAAAGAATCTATTATGTGGTCGATCACAAGCGTCTCAACCAGTTTCTCCGACATGATAGTCTTCGGGAAAGACTTGAACATGGCCTTGAAGCGGGAAGATTTTGAATCACCTCGGTAATCAGAGGAGCTCTGGCGGTCCAACAACGGAAGAAGTACCAGCCCCATTTCCTAAAAAGAAAGAGGAGAAACTAATGTCATCTCGGGGAAATTCATCTTTTGGTACTCCTCCACCCCAAACTATTCCATTCTCTGCTCGAGTGCCATCTCAAAAAGCGTTGATGGTCCCAAGACTCAAGGTTATCGGTTCAAGAAGCGGACCGGTTTTGATCCAATCCCGATGACATATATCGAAATGTTTAATCACTTGACCTCCAATAACTCGATCAACACTCGACCCATGAAAGTAGTTCAGCCACCATTTCCCGGAGGATACAATGCTAATGCCACTGCGGTTTCCACAAAACGGGGTCGGTCATCTTTGTGGAAGATTGTAAAGCCTTTAAGCATGTGGTGCAAGATTTGATAGATCTTTGGTGGATATCGTTTAAACAGAACCGCCCAAATACAACAATCAATCCATTGCAGTCACCGAGGAACAGCTACCAATGCTATAGAAAGTCTTTGTTGGCAAGTTCTTTGAAAAGAGTACAAGAGATCAAGACTCCTCTAAGTGTCATTTATCTTTGAGTTATGCGGGCCAAGGTTGTTAAAAAGGGTGTTGCCACGAAGAAGGGTGTCTTGACTCTCTGTGTGGGGAGGTTGTGAAACTTTCAAGATGATCCTACAAGACTGATGGATCGGTATGTGGTCCGAGATAGGAACCTACGGTATGGAAGATGAAGTGTGGACCCTATATTCGCACAGTGGTAGAGAGGCCAAAAAGCCAAGTGAAATTCTCGCACAGTGCGCTATGAGATCGGTTCAAGCTGGGCCCGACCAAGAGCCAATGAAGACACGGTCCCCTCTCTCCCGCAAGGAAGAGATCGATGAAGAGGTAACAGTGGTGCCTACAAAGAAAGATGTTGGGGCACTCTAGGAGAGCCCAGCGGAAAGTTTGATTACTTGGTCAGATATGATGCTCCAGCGAGCGCTCAAATCCGAATAGAAGATATCCAGCCTACAGGGTGGGATGAAGAAGATGAGCAGCACAACCAAGTGGTTGTCCCCATGGCAAAAGAGGGATGTTGGGACACTCTAGGAGAGCCCGGCGGAAAGTTTGATTACTTGGTCGGATATGATGCTCCCGAAAGTGCTCTAATCCGAATAGAAGATATCCAAATTGCTTTGGATGGGGTGAGAGGTAGATGAGCGATGACGACCAAGTGGTTGTCATCATGGATAGTTCCGAATCTGGAGAAGTGTGGACACTGTACCCTGACAATGATAGAGGAATCAGAAAGCCCATTGAGATTCCTTATGATTTCAATCCTAGGCTGGTGCGAGCAAATGCTCACCAATAGTGATTGAGGTACCACTCCGTTTCGTTATGAGTCAAATAAAGCGGTTCCACGAAGTACACGGCGAGAATGCTCTCCAAATGCTACCACCGTGACCAACATAGAAGGATCAAGTGGGATCACAAGGAGTGGAAGGGTGTATGCTCAGGAAACCCTCGGGGACGGAAGCATCTAGGGAGGGTGAGCAGATAGGCGCAAAGATAAAGGAAAGAGAGCAGGTCGCTGCTCGAGAAAAGTAATGAAAAAGAAGCCAACGAATACCAAGTTTGTGCGCAAAGCGATTATCGAGTGGTTGATCGGTTGAAACAGACACCTCAAAGATATCCATGCTATCACTTTGTTGCTCGATTCGGAAGCACACGTAACACGATACGATGAAAGTGCTCGGTGAGGCTCACGTTGCGAGAGGACATTTCGGTGAATCGGTTTGATGGAATTGTCGGGAGTGTGGTGGCGATAAATCACCTAACTTTTTGCCGATGATGAGTTACCTTCGAGCGGAAAAGAACACAATCAAGCTCTTCATATCTCAGTAAAGTGTGGGGACTATGTGCTGGCCAGAGTACTGATTGACAACGGGTCTTCACTGAACGTAATGCCAAAGTCAACCATGGACAAGTTAGATGTTGATTGTTCCTACATGAAACCAAGTTCGACGCTGGTGCGAGCATTTGATGGGTCCAAAAAGGAAGTGCTGGGAGAGATGGAATTTCCCATCCAAATCGGTCCTGAAGTTTTTTGTATCAACTTCCAAATCATGGACATTACCTCCTCATACAATTGTCTGTTAGGAAGACCCTGGATCCACATGGCTGGGGCAATTCCTTCTTCTCTACACCAACGGGTCAAATTCATGGTGGATGACAAGGTGGTCGTAGTATTCGGTGAGGAAGAGACTCTGGTTAATAAGCCACCAGAGTTCAAATATGTAGAAGCCGCTGAAGAGTCGTTGGAAACAGCTTTTCAGTCTTTGGAGATTGCCAATGCAGTGTTTGGGAAGACCAAAGAGGAGGAGATGGTTGCCAAAATTATGATAGCCCAAGGGTACAAGGTGGTTACGCTTGGGAAAGGCCTGGTCAAGTGATTCTAGCTCCTATCCAACTGAAGGAAAACAAAGACCGTTGCGGGTTAGGGTACACCCCAAGTGAGGAGGAAAGGCGGATAAAGGCGGATGAGCGAAAGCGCCGGTGGTTGGCCAAATCCAGGCGAAGATCCATGGCCCCAGAGGATCCCAATTTGCGACATTAGTCGAGTTTTGTGAGTCTTTGGCTTGTGGGATCCCAATCAAGTTCTTTGTCATCGAGATGTTTCGAATCGAAGAAGGCGGCGAGTGCAACAGTTCGTCGTTGCGGTATCGGTGAAGAATTAAAGAATTGGAAGACTGCCGATTCTCCTGTGACTCTTAATTTAAAGTAATCATTTGTAATGCAACCCTCGTGGCTCTGCCAAGGCCATAGGACCGGTTGTTGGGGGCACACGTGTTTTTATTTTCAAAATCATCATCATCAATAAAACGTTTGTTTTGAATTCCTCAATCAATAAAAATCAATTTCTCTTCATTGCATGAGTCTTTTCTCGCTTTATTTGTCCATTTGTTTTCTTGTTTCGCCTTTCATTACGCTTTTTCGCCCGGCAAAATGTAGATCCACAAGCAATGGTCTCTCGAAAATGACAAAGTGTCGATGATCCACCTTTTGACTTTGATCACCCCGCCAATCAGCCGAGGGGATGTTGAAGAAGGCGGGAAACTCCTCCGTAACTTTTGAGGTTAATGAAACAAGAAGAAAGGGTAATCGGCCGCCGCACGAAGAATGAAGTGATCAACTTGGGTACAGTTGAGGATAAGAAAGAGGTCAAAGTAGGCACCACCATGAATGAAGAAGACCGCATAAAGTTAGTTCAGTTGTTGCGTGATTACGTGGATGTGTTTGCATGGTCGTATCGAGGATATGCCAGGTTGGACACCGAGCATTGTGGTACACAAGCTACCGATTAAGCCCGAATGCCCACTGTCAAGCGAAATTGAGGAGGATGAAACCAGAGATGTCCTCAAAATCGAGAGCGAAGTGAAGAAGCAATTCGATGCGAGGATTCTGGCGGTGGCCAAATACCCGCAATGGGTTGCCAACATTGTCCCAGTTCCCAAAAAGGATGGGAAGGTCGAGAATGTGTGTCGACACAGGGATCTCGAATCGTGCTAGCCCTAAGGGCGACTTCCCTTTGCCTCACATTGATGTTTTAGTAGACGATGATGACTCAACACTCGTTATTCTCCTTCATTGATGGATACTCGAGGATATAATCGGATCAAAATGGACCACGAGGACATGGAAAAGACAACTTTCATAACACTTTGGGAACATTCTCGTTATAAGGTCATGCCATTCGGATTGAAGAATCTTTGGGCGCAACCTATCGAGAGGCCATGGTTACCTTATTCCATGATATGATGCATAAAGAGATTGAAGTTTATGTTGATGACATGATCGCAAAATCTAAAACCGGCGAGCGAACATATTGTCAATCTGCGAAGCTCTTTGAGCGGTTGAGAAAATATAAACTCAAGCTAAACCCGACCAAGTGCACGTTTGGGGTGAGGTCGGGGAAGTTGTTAGGCTTCATTGTCGGCCAAAAGGAATTGAGGTGGATCGGACAAAGTAAAAGCCATCCTCGAAATGCGGTGCAAAGCGGAGAAAGAAATCCGTGGTTTCCTCGGAAGGTTGAATTACATCTCTCGATTCATCTTCCAGTTGACTGCTACTTGTGAGCCAATCTTCAAATTGCTATGCAAAAGTCAAGAGCCGAAGTGGAATGATCAGTGTCAAGCAGCCTTCGAGAAAATCAAGGTGTACTTGCAAAATCCACCAGTCTTAATGCCACATGTGGCAGGCAGGCCGCTCATCTTATACCTTACAGTGCTAGACAATTCAATGGGCTGTGTGTTGGGCCAGCACGATGAATCCGGAAAAAGGGAGCATGCAATATACTATCTAAGCAAAAAGTTCACCGACTGTGAGACAAGGTATTCTATGCTGGAAAAGACCTGTTGTGCTTTAGTTTGGGCTGCTCATCGTTTAAGGCAGTACATGCTGAGTCATACAACTTGGTTGGTTTCAAAAATGGATCCAATCAAGTACATATTTGAGAAACCAGCTCTCACAGGACGAATTGCCCGGTGGCAGATGCAATTATCAGAATATGATATCCTGTATGTCACACAAAAGGCAGTTAAAGGTAGCGCACTCGCTGAATATTTAGCATGTCAGCCGATTCCGGACTACAAGCCAATGCGGCATGATTTTCCCGATGAAGACATCATGGCACTGTTCGACGAGGGGAAGTCCCACGAAAGTGAAAGATGGAGAATGATATTTGATGGTGCGTCAAATGTGTGGGGACACGAGGTCAGGCGGTGTTAATCTCCCGATAATCGCTTTGTTCGATCCATCGCAAGGTGAGCTTCTATGTCACAAACAACATAGCGAGAATATGAAGCATGCATCCTAGGTATTCAAGCGACCACAGAGTGGAAAGTTAAAAGGCTAGATGTGTACGGGGATTCACTCTAGTTATTCATCAAGCAAGAGGCGATTGGGAGACCGAGAGATCCTAAAGCGATTCCTTATTGTGATTACCTGCCAGAGTTGATGAAGTCCTTTGATGAGATCACTTTCCAGCATATCCCTCGAGGTAAAAATCAGCTGGCCGATGCATTAGCAACATTGTCTTCTATGTTCAATGTTAGCTGTGACAAGAGCTTGACTAAGATCGAGACCAAAGACCGGAGCTCGCTGCGCATCACTCTTGCATGGCAATAGATGAAGAGCCCGACGAGAAGCCTTGGTATCATGACATCAAGCAGTACATCACTAATCAGGAATACCCACCTAGGGCATCAGAGAATGACAAGAGAACTCTCAGAAGGTTGTCAAGGAATTTCTTCTTGAGTGGTGAAATTCTTTACAAAAGAAACTACGATATGGTTCTCCTAAGGTGTGTTGCCAAAGAAGAAGCGAGAGAATCATGAGAGATGTGCATGAAGGCTCGTTCGGAACCCATTCAGTGGGCACACCATGGCTAGAAAAATCTTAAGAGGCGGGTTATTATCGCTCCGGATGGAATCGATCGTTATAGCCGTAAGGAAATGCCACAAATGCCGATCTATGTTGATCATATCCATGTGCCGCTGCCAAACTAAATGTTCTCGACCGCATCTTGGCCGTTTTCCATGTGGGGCATGGGCGTCATAGGTCCAATTGAGCCCAAAGCGCCAAGCGGGCATCGCTTCATTCTCGTTGCAATTGACTACTTTACCAAGTGGGTTGAAGAAATTCGCTTCATACTCAAAGTATAACGATTCGATGGTTGCTAAGTTTGTGAAGAAAGATCGATTTTTGCCGATATGGTCTACCTGACAAGATCATCATCGATAACGGTAGCAATTTGAACAGCAAAATGATGAAGGACTTGTGCAAGGAATTCAAAATTCAGCACCATAATTCCTCTCCCTATCGCCCAAAGATGAATGGGGCAGTTGAAGCAGCCAACAAGAATATCAAGAAAATAGTGCAGAAAATGGTGGTAACCTACAAGGATTGGCATGAGATGCTTCCCTTTGCTTTGCATGGCTACCAGTGCCGGTGGCGTCATCGACCGGGCAACCCCTTTCTCCTTGGTATATGGATCAGAAGCAGTACTTCCCATTGAGGTTGAGATACCCTCCCTGCGGGTCCTGATGGAAACTAAACTGGAGGAAGCAGAGTGGGTGCAGGCCCGTCTGGATCAACTAAACCTCATTGAAGAAAAAAGGGTTGCAGCTTTGTGCCATGGGCAGCTGTACCAACAGAGAATGAGAACCGCTTTCGACAGGAAAGTCCGGCCGCGTGAGTTCAATGAGGGAGATTTAGTACTCAAAAGATATCGCCTATCCATCGAGTGACTCAGGAAGTGGGCACCCACTTATGACGGCCCGTATGTAGTCAAAAAAGCCTTTTCTGGAGGAGCGCTGATACTCACCAACATGGATGGCGAAGACCTCAAGAACCCAGTCAATTCAGACTCAGTAAAGAAGTATTATGCACGAAAGAAATAAGCGAAAAAAGAGAGAAGCCAAGTAAGAATTAGCTCGCTAGGTTGAAAACCCGAAAAGGGCGGCTTAGGCAAAATCAGAGCGACCGGTGGATTGAAAACCCGCAAAAAGGCGATCCAGCAAAAATTAGGGTCGAAAAACTTGAGCATGAAAAGTAAAGAAAGGCATACAACTTCCCGAAGGCTTGAATGAGGAGTGATCAAGGTCAAGGATACAAATGTCGAGCCTTTGCCACGAGAGGCGGACGATCGAGTCGATTTCTCTCTTATTTTTCGTGTCTTTTTGTAGTTTTAAAATTCTCAAATGTATTGAAGCGATCGGCGTAACATGCGCACGATCGGCTTCCACATCAATAAAGCTCAACTTTTCTCATGTCTTGATTGTTGATATTTACGCTTTTACGCGCTCAAAATAAGCGTTTTTATGATGATGGTGATCTTGAATCTGTAAAACATGTGCATACATCATAGAGCATTATAAATCATTGCGAAATCTTTAAAAGTCATGGGAAATAAGCAAATTCCTAGAGATAATTAACCTTACAAAAAAAAAAAAAGGTTGCATTCACAAACCGTTCCAGATGGCGAACCAGAGTGCAAACGTGCGTTCGGTTCACAAGCCTTGCAGTTTCCCTCGGCCTTTCAATCTCGTACCAGGAGTATCGGAAGTCGGTTGAACCATAAAAATAAGCCTTGTCAAAAGCAAAAATGAGCGATCAGGAAAAAGAAAGGCGATCGAAAAGAAAAACATGAAAAAACAAATAACGTAAAACAGTAAAGTGGGGTCGAAAACAATCGAAAAAATCCAAAAACAAAGGAAAGCGATCCACCACATGCATCATCACATCAAAATCATAGCATTGCATGCACTCGCATAACATACTCCCGCATAACATGCCTTTGCATAACATGCACCCATGCTTCATGCATCATTCCTTGCATCAGCCCGACATATGCGGTACCTCAATTCAACGCGCCGATGGCGGCCTTCTCAATCGGCCTATCAGCGAGATTTGCGAATCCGCCTTCAGACCGCGTGTCCTTCCGGGACCAATGCGCCCGCCAGATCCCGTCGTTATCGAGCACCGAGCGAATCATCGGACTCCCGAGTCCTTCAGTTTAGTTCAAATCAGCAGTCCAAACAGCGACTTTGAACTCGACCTTCATCTCGCCAAGTCATCACGGAGCATGACGGATCGGCCCCTCAGACCTCGTGTCCTTCATCTCGCCAAGTCATCACGGAGCATGACGGATCGGCCCCTCAGACCTCGTGTCCTTCATCTCGCCAAGTCATCACGGAGCATGACGGATCGGCCCCCCAGACTTCGCGTCCTTCAGACTAGCTGTGCCAGTGTAAAGCATAGTGCAAGTCCATCAAGGTAAAATGTATCAGTCCCCACAACTTGATACAGAACCTCAGGCCGCTCGAATAGGCCACTTTTAGAGCCCAAGTGTTCCTTCAGAGCCCAAGTGTTCCTTCAGAACCCAAGTGTTCCTTCAGAGCGACGAGCGCTCCTTCATTACCGCACTTTTTGTCACTTTCTTCCCCAGCCAGTGTCGGCTTACCAAAGGACGGTACCTTCTTTATTGTTCAATTCATCGTTTTACTTCTTGCTGTTTACGCCACCCGAGGATCGGCACCAATTTGTTTCCTGTTTTGTTAGCTTATCGAGGTTAGCGCGCATTCATTTACAGTAGTTTTCGGCTAGTATCCATTCACCCAAAAAGAGAAAGAGGAAATTTGGGTTTTTCCTAAGTAGACAAAAATCGGTATAATTTCTGAATTCTTTATCTCTATTTTGCCTCGGAATATGTTTGGCCAATTCATATTCCTTGTTAAAATCTAGATAAAGAGGCAAATTGTCATACCCCAATTTTGTCCGGCTTAAGTCAAAACCCTAATTTTCCCCAAAAAAAAAAAAAGAATAACCAGAGGAGTACAGAGCATCATGCATTGCATTTAGGTTTCTAAAAGTCATTTCAAAACTCCTAAAATCGTTTTTAGAGTGAGAATGCACTTTTTAGGCAAATTAGGACTTTTTAAGGTAAAGGGCATTTTGGTCATTTTTCACAACAGGATGATTTTTCTCGTTAAAAATATGCATCCACAAAAAGTACATTTTATTCCATCCAAAATAATTTTTGTACAATTTTTGGAGAGAAATTCCTAGTTCAAAATAATTAAACATGCATTTTTCCTATTTTTAGTGCATAAAAAATGCCAAAAGACCATTAAAAATCCCCCAATTAATTAAGTGACAATTTTGATTGTCTAGAGCAATTAGGGAGGCTATTTCATGGTGTCCAAAAATATGTAACATGTTTCAATAGGTGCATTTTCATTTTTACATGCCCAAAAGATTCAAAATTCAAAAAATAAAAGGAGGAAGTGTCCTCAATAAGACAAAAGACCAAAAATGAGCATTTTTTTTATTTTTCTCTCCCACATTCAGCTGCTCATGCGCAGCTCTCTCTCCCCCTCTCTCTCTCAAGAAGCTTCTACACACCTCTTTTCTTACTCACCAAGATTTGATTTGATCCTATCCTCACTTTTGCCCATTTTGGTAAATTATTCCACACACTTACACTAACCTCTCCACCAACAAATGTCATCTTTCCCTTTTGATAACATTCCCTCACCATAATACCCTTAACCCTATCTTGCAAGAGTCACCATTCCCAAATTAGATTTTTTTGTTCACAAATTTTCCTTTTTTTCTTTCTTTTATGCGCCACCTCCACTCATCTCTCTCACACACTTGTGTTTTCTAAATACCCTTGATCCATGTGACCAACAATCCTAACCATCCATTCAAAATTAAAATCCAATCCTAGAGCCCAATCAAAGCAAAAGGACCTAAATACCCTAAAGCCTCAAAAATTCCTATAAATAGCTCACACATTCACTCTTCACAAAAATCTTTGGCTATCACTCTTACCTTCAAGAAAAACCCTAGCACCAAAACCTCTCCTCCTCCATCTCTCTCTTGGCCGAAATCACTCCCTCCTCCTCCTCCATTTTCTTTTCACTCTTCATCCACCAAATCACCTCAAACTCACTCCATCTTCATATATCTTTTTCCTTTCATCCTTGATTCCATTTTTACATCACTAAAGAGTGGCTTTCTCCAAGTTTGCGTGAGCTTTTGTGGTTGGTTGGTGAGGATTGTGGTTGATTTGCTCTTGAGTTTCATTTCTACCTTTGTTTAGCTTGGAAATAAGGTATAACCTAAACCCTTTGCATTTTCATCAATTTCCTTGCATTAAAATCTTTTTCAACTTATATTTGCATCTCATAACATCATTTAAAATGTAGATTAGGGGCTGTTGTGGGTGAGATCTGGTCCATCACCCACTAAATAATTTGTTCTTATGACTATGTGTTGATTATGTGTTGTTCTTGTGATTTGTTCTTTGCTCATGTGATTTTCACCAAATAAAAACATGTTTTCCTCTTCTTTTTGCTTTAGCCTTGGGATTAACTCATGATCCTTGTGTTGTTCTTGTTCATTAGATGGTTTGAAGTTTGAATAATGCATGATTAATTGTGTTAATTTTGTGAATGAATGATGAGCTATGCTTATTGTTGAATCTTGATGTTTTGAGCTTGAATCTTGGGGTATGGCTTCGGTTTTGGGTCCCAAATTTTAGGGTTCTTGTTTGTTTTTGTTGTTCATCATGTATTCATGCTTATCTATGTGATTAGGTAAATTTTGATGAAAGAATTTGATGATTTTTAGAGTAAATAAGGCCTTAGGCTCAAGCAATTTTTAGGGTTTTGTTGCTTTGTCTTTCCCTTGATTTTTGCATGAAATAAATGTTGGTTTGGAATGACAATAAGTTTCGCCTTGTAGCCCTTTCATACCTATTTAATATACTTGAACCACAAAAATAATTGTTACCAAGTCTTGTGAAAATAAGGATTATTCCAAGGTTGTTTTGCTTTGCATATTAGAAGAAAATTAGGGTTCATGTGACTTTTATGCATCTCTTTGCTTGATCATGTAAATCCTTACCAAAAGTTTAACCTATGTTGTTTGCTTGCATTTCATGAATAAATGGTGATTTGAAGTTCATGTTCATTTCTAAGTTGCATATTCACATGTTCATGCACTCATTAGCACTATGTCATGCCTTCGTTTTTAAATTGTTCTTGCATCCAATAATGCTATGCTTTGCATTCCATAATTGCATACTCTTGCACTCATATGCTTGCATCATTGCGCATCCAATTGTTCATAGCAACTTGTGAATACTCTTATGATTGCCTCGCTTGTGTTCCAATGGTTGTTTTGGTTTTGACTTGAAAAAGGATTTGAAATGTTACATTTCTTTTCAAGCTTGAAATCCCATGTTTTTTCTCAAATAAACTTAAGGCATTTTCCTAAATAAATCATTAACCATCACTCGAAGCCGTTGCTTGTTTGATCGTTAATGAGGAGTTATTAGTGATAGTCACTCGAAGCCTTTGCTTGTTTGACTATCATGAAAGCTCCCACACATTAAATAAACAACAACAAAAAACAACTAATTCAAACTTCCAAAATAACACGAGCTATTAGCTCACCACCTTTTCAAAACTATTTTCAAAAGAATAATACGACGTTGTCGCTTGTAATCACTCAAGCCATTGCTTGTTTGATTGCCGCCCAACTCTCTTTTCTTTCGAGTTAATACCGAATGCCACTCGAAGCCTTTGCTTGTTTGGTGTTCGCGAACACTCGAGTCTTATTTCAAAAACTCTAAAAGCACTTTCAAAAAATCATAAAGCCCGTTTTCACACGCAAAAACCGAGAACTACGTTGCTTTGATCCTCACCGCTGAGGGTACGTAGGACCGGGTTCATGTCCCGTCAAGCACATCTTTAAAACACCCATAAAAAACGAGAACTACGTTGCTTTGATCCCTCAGCCGGTGAGGGTACGTAGGACCGGGTTCCTGTCCCGTCAAGCACGCTTTTCAAAAATCTTTGTCTTGTTCCGCTTTTCAAAGATATCAAAAACATCCCTTTTTCCCGTTTTCAATAAAGAGATTTCTCAAAAAGAAAAGAGAATAAATAGAACAATGTATTTCAAATCAAACATTTCAAAACCACATCAAATTAATGGTTCCCTTTCGGTAGAAAGGGCGCGTGGGGTGCTAATACCTTCCCCATGCGCAACCGACCCCCGAACCTACATCTCTAAGTTTTCGAAAGACCACCCGCTTTCAAAAAGGTTTTTTTCAATGTTTTCCTAAAATAAAATATTGGTGGCGGCTCTACTGATTTTCAACGTTGTCAAACTGAAAAGTCCCAAACCGGATTTTTCGGGGCGCAACACATGCTCAGACAGAAGATTGAATATTTAGTCTTCCTTCTGTCTTTATGTTTTCCTTGTTACTTTTGTATTAGTTTATGACTTAAATTTGTTTAAGTTATTTATTGGTTTCCGATTTCCTTGTAGAGATTCATATCTAAGTAAGGAAATTTATACTCTGATGTAAGCTAATATGTATGTTTTGGTATTTCTATTGTTTAGAAATACTAGGGTGTTACATTTTGGTATCGAGCGGTTCGACCTCGTCGGACGTAGAGACCTTATGGTCAAAAGGTTAGATAGTGTCAGCTAGGGACTTAGACAATTAAATGTCAGAACCTTTCAGTATATTATGTGAAGTATTGAGTCAGGATCCACTCAATGTTTCATGTGAGTTAATCGAGAATTATGATGACTAGTTGCCTCGGCCCGAAAATGTCCAAACCCTACACCATAGGAATTACGGTCTTCTCGGTTTATCGAGCACGCGCGGCGGAAGCAAAGGGTTACGATTGGTGTTTCAAGTAAGCAATGGGCAGCCAAATTGGTTCGAGGAATCGCATGGGCGAATGTTGATCGGTGAACCAAGTGCAATTGTAGAATTGCGGTGAAAGCTATTGTAGGTCCTACAGGGAACTACAATTCAGAAAAGCCTTTAGGCAATAATAATGCTGGTATCCTAAGATCTGTTAAGATTAACTAACACCCGAAATTCTGACTGTTGGTTAGTCAGTTTATCCGTTACCGAAACATAGCTTCATAGTTAACTTTACGTTATGGTTAGAATAAACCCCAACTTAGATTGTAGTTCGAGGCTTTCTCAGGATAGCTGCGAGTCTTGATCATGTTCCATTTCCTCAAGGTCACATTGTGAAATGCTATGAAACCGATCTTGTAAGTTGTAGTGCAATCTCAGTATTGGCTACAGAACCCTATGCTGACCGAATTAGTCTGATTACGATTTCGAACCAAGTCTCAATCAAGATGAGATCAGTAGGTGACTTTGATGGTGACAGATACTGGGTTTCAAACAATTCCCCGTTATGGCACTAGTTCGGAGAGAGTGATTATTGGATTGAAAGACCTGCACCTATAGGGGATTTTATTGTTAAACTTTCAGATGAGGAACATCTTTTCAATCTATTCCTGAAAACTCGTTCCAATCAAGTTATGCAATGGGCGTAGAAGACGATAGCTGGACGACACTCATGGACTGTTACTTGATTTTAAGAAATGACTGCAGTAAGGAAAATGAGATGTCACATGTGAGGGAAAATATATTCAAGCTAATTGATATATAGTATGAGCAAGCCAGTCTCGATCTGTGAGAAATTTTCGTCAGTTCTCCAACTTGTTTTATTTATAACATTTAATCCGGAACTCCGATTTTTATGTTCCGGGATGCGTTGGAAAGCTAACGAAAGTGTCTACACATCCGAGTAGGATTTGAACTAATTGTTCAGTGGTATTCTGAAATGAACTTCTGCCTTACCCTAAGTTGTTAAATCTTGAAGCGGTTGTAGAACATAAACTCATTAGAGGCTTGGGAATTGGAAAGAGAACTTCCAGCCGTTAAGATGAGATTCCTAGACACCGGTTTAGGATAATAATCATTATAGTTTCCCAATAGACCTATTCCCCGGAAAAGGAGGTTAGTAGCTATAGCCTTTCAACAGTCAATAGAGTTTGGAGGGTTGTTGACCTCTAGGAAGACTGAATCAAGTAAGTGTTGTGTCCCTGACACCTCGTTAGGCAAGACACATTATCTATTGAATGGATACTCTAGGAGTTATGGTTATGTTTGGATGTCGTGAAGTTCGGAGAGGGGTAGGATCAAAGGAATGCGTAAAATAGTGAGAATTGTCCTCTGAATCAACGCCGGATGCATTATCTTGTGCCCGTTTGATTCCGTGAAAGAATACTTTTATTTTGTTCATTTCTCCGATGCTACTGACTAGCTCAACTCGTGATTAATCCAAGTATGAACCTTCCACCTAGAGTAGTCAACAAATATCTTAGTATAGAACAAAGTTCAAAATTTTCTAGTAAGTCTACTTAGCTAGGAAAGTTTTGTATCAGCGAGGATTTATGTGGTTAGATTCTCTTCTGTTTAAGTGGCTAAATAGTTGATCCTTGTATCACTATTGTTGATGGATTCTAAGTGAATGAATAGTAGATTCAGTTCAAGCGATGTTTGGTTGGAATAGTCATCGACTTATAGGTTTTGGAAGGCCATACATTTGTGTGAGATCATCCAGGATCTCGGAATTGAGTTTCGAAGAATGAGTCACGAGGTGAAGATATATCTTATTAGAATTCTTGGTTAGCGAAGAAACAACACCTATGGGTAAGTGAGAAAATTATTTTATATTCAAGCGTTTTCAAGAAAACTTTTACAAAACCTTTACCCATTTGTGAGATAGTCATGAACTCAAGAAGGTGTGAGTTTAACAGAAGTTCTAATAAAACAAGATCCCCATAAAATCGGGCGTGATGTCCTCTAGTTTAATATCGGTTAGGGTGTTTCCGTATTTCTTGTTGAAAGAAAGATGGGAGCAAGAGACCGTGTATGGATTACGCTTGATTGAATAAAGTTATTATTAAGAATCTATGCTTAAGTTGTTTAACTTCGAGAAGCAGCAGTGTTCTCAAGGGTTAGTCTAAGGTCGGGTTACCTTTAATTAAATGTTAGGGCTTTAGTTACTCCGAAGACAGCTTTCCATACTAGATATGGACACTATGAGTGAGTAGTGATGCTCTTGGTCTACCTAATGCTCCTACGGTATTCATGGATTACATGGGTCGAGGTTCTATAACCGTACTTAGACTAGTTGTTGAAATTTTTACGGATAACATCTTGGTATATATTTAAAACCCATGTGGATCATGGTGTACATTTCTGCATTGTTCGGAATGTACTCTGAGTAAAGAGGTAATGGGCTAAGCCATCGAAGTGTGATTTCAAGATGGCGGTAGTGAAATTCGGAAGCGTGTGGTATTAGGTGCTGGGCGTGGCAATGGATTCTAGAAGGGTTGAAGCTGTGATGAATTGGGAGTTACCGTTATCGGTCATAGAGGTAAGGAGTTATTTGGAACTAATTGATATGTATAGTAGGTTTATCGGAAGATTCTCACAGTAGTTATTTCACTCATACAGTTAACTTGTAAAGGTCAGTCGTTTGAATGAAATTTCGATGGTGAAGAATGTTTCTAGAGTAGAAAGGCAGGTTGATTTCTGTTTCAATCTTTATCTTTCTGAATCTGTCCCTGGGATTTCAAATGCTCAGTGACGCCTTGGGAAGAGTTTAGGCGGTGTTTTGATGCTGAATCAACAAGAGATAGCTTATGCTTTCACGTAAGAGAAGCCTCATGAGAAGGATTCTCCGACTCATGATTTTAAATAGGGATCTATTGTGTATGCCTTGAGAATTGGAAATAGCTCTGAGTCGGCAAAAAGGAATAAACCGATGAGTGTTGAATCGATGATCTGTATTGTAAGAATTTCGTCAACCGCGTTGAGTTAGAATGGATGGATCTTTGATTAATTCGTCATTTAAGCCATATCCAAGTAATATCTTAGATCATGGAGAGTAGACACTTGGACGAGAACAATTACGATTATTTAAGTTGTTTGTAATCGTTTTTAATCGATGATGTTATGTGGGAATTGAAGAACGATATGCGGATTAGATATTCGTATATGTTCTCTTGAAGTATGTTTGTCAAATTTTGAGGACAAAATTTTTCAAGTTGAGGTGATTGTAACATCCCTAATTTCGTTAATTTCAAATTAAGAAATTAACGAATGATTTATTACTCGGATAGGTAATAAATCAAGTCACGGATAGGAGGTCGATTCTGAAAGCAATTTATAATTGCTAGAGAAAATAATTTAAATGCATAATCGAGTGGAAATTAGTACTCTAAGGGTATTTTAGGAATTATACCACTCATGTTAAATGAGCTCTAAGATACCAAAATATCCAAATACACTCTTATCTCTCACTTGTGTGAAAATAAAGAAAGAAGAAAAGGTAAAGTAGAGAGAGAAAGAAAGAAATAAGTGAAAGAAAGAATAAAAGGAAAAGAAAGGGACCGTGAGAGAAAGAAAAGGAATTGGAAGAAAAAAAATGGAGCAGAGAGTGACCGAGAGAGAGACGCGAAGGGGAGGAGGAAGAAAGAGAGAAGATCTCTCTCAATTGAACTCGAGGTAAGGGCTTTATAGCTCGTTTTCTTCCATTTTTCTTCCTCTATCTATTGATACCAATTTCACTCCCTAATTTCTTCTCAATCTCTTTTCACCATTGTTGAACCATATGGCTTAAAGTGGAGAGAAATGGAAGTTGAAGCACGAAAACTCAACCCCGTTCTTTGTTGGTTTGACGTGGGTCGTGTGGGAGAGTATTGGAGGTTTGGTTCGGGTTTGGAGCGGATCGGAGCGTGCACGTGAAGTTTCAAATCGTGAGCTTCGGAGAGCTTCGGTTTTGTGTAATTTTCATCACACGAGGTGAGTTTTACTCGCTTAGGAATTTAAATATCGTTTTTGAGTTATGTTCGAATGATTTTTCAAAATTCGGAGTTTCGAGAATTTTAGAGTCAAAAATAGTATTTACGAGATTATGTGTTTTTGAAACATAGAACGAAACAATATGATTTTGATTGTTGAATTGTATTGCACTGGCTGGAATATTTGTGTGTATGGTCATGACGTGGTTGTTTAGGATTGAAATACAGTTTGGGATCGATCGGAGAAGCGAAGCGGGCGGAATTGGGCATTAAGTCGAGAAGTTCCTATGTTCCCAATATCCAATGTTTCGTTTCGACGCTCCGTCGGCTTCAAACTTCTTCTAAATCCTTTTCCTAACCACCACGAGCATTTATGTGGGATCTTGTTTGTTGGGATGTGTTTTAAAGTCGTTGGTGTGATTCGGTTGAATTTTCAAAGCTATTGGAAAAACCGTAAATTTTTGTATATGTGTAAAATTAATGATTTTTGAACAAATTGATGTCCGGGTGGTTTTTTGTGTGATTATTATTTTTGGGATGTCCAGTATTACAAAGGAAACTCGTCGAATTTTTGTTGGAAATTTTTATACAAATTCAAAGTGGTTTTGAAATAACGATTAATGTTATGAGTATTTCAAAAACCGTAAAATATAGAATACGTGTGGGAACCAAATGGCTTACAACTTAAATGTTGACTAAACGGATTTTTAAGAATTTATGTGGATAATAATATGTTATTGCAACATATTATGGTGAGACTTAATCCGGTATATATATATTATATCGTGTATATGAGACGCCCAATGCGGGTGTCTTTGTGATTAGAGGATATTTGGTATATGATCAATATCGAATTAGGATTCGAGGCGGGTGACGACCCGAGCTCGCAAACATACTAGGCGGGGAAGTCATGAGCCCCTAAACCTAGGCCTTCACGATAGGGTTCACCGGGATTAGCAGATGTGCGATCGGTGTTATGCTCGGATGAATTATTGTACATAGCATGATTTGCTCTCGATGATAGGGTTCACCGCTATTGTGCAATTGTTGGGCGTTATGAATGCTTTGTGTGTGCATTTGACGATCAAGACTTGTGGTGTGCGGTTTGTATTTAGCATCGTGTGTGCGATCGGTATTGTCGCGTGGTTTACTAATTAAATCACGAAGTAAACAAATGTTTTATAAATAGACCGAGTGATAGGTGAGGGTCACGGTAAGACTCATCGAGATTTGTTATCTCACCCTACAAATGTTGTTGCTTTTGATTAACAGGGAAGAAGAAGGTTGTATGGCACGAGTAGGTGGCATGCTCGCATGTAAGATTGAATATTTAGTCTTCCTTACGTCTTTATGTTTTCCTTGTTACTTTTGTATTAGTTTATGACTTAAATTTGTTTAAGTTATTTATTGGTTTCCGATTTCCTTGTAGAGATTCATATCTAAGTAAGGAAATTTATACTCTGATGTAAGCTAATATGTATGTTTTGGTATTTCTATTGTTTAGAAATACTAGGGTGTTACACACTCTTTCAAAAAAAAATAATCTTTGTTTTGTTCCGCTTTTCAAAGATACCAAAAACATTCTTTTTTCCCGTTTTCAATAAAACCATTTCTCAAAAGAAAGAAAAGAAAAGAAAAGAGGTAGAATAATATATTTCAAATCAAACATTTCAAAACCACATCAAGTTAATGGTTCTCTTTCGGTAGAAAGGGCGTGTGGGGTGCTAATACCTTCCCCATGCGCAACCGACCCCCGAACCTACATCTCTGTGTTTTCAAAGACCACCCGCGTTTTCCAAAAAAGGTTTTTTCAATGTTTTCCTAAATAAATATTGGTGGCGGCTCTACTATTTTCACGTTGTCAAACTGAAAAGTCCAAACCGGATTTTTCAGGGCGCAACAGTTCCACGTTGGCTGAAAAATGATTATTATTGAGCAGAGTTGAACGTAAAGTGAATCAAATTTGAATATATTTATGTAAAATTGTTATAATTAACAATTATTGTTTTGATGTTTGTATGAACCTAAAAATAAAGAGGTTCTTCATTAGAAAGGAAATGTCCACAAAAATTCTTTGAAAAGAAAATATTGAATATAAACATCTTGAAGTTAGACTTAGTATCTATACTCAATTATGCACTTAAAATGTCTTACGTACCACCCGAACGAAAATTCTCAAAAACCTATCTCTGACTGATTATACAAAATTTCATTTTCTTTTTCATTTTTTTTGTTAACAAAACTCATAGAAGTTAAAAAAAATAGTTTTATTTCTTTGCTTTTTGTTTTTGAAAGTCTTACAAGGGAACACAATTTTTTTTGAATAAAATAATAATATACGTTTGTTTTTTTTTTTGGAATTAACAAGACCACTCCCGTACTCCTATGTATCTACAAATGTAAGGAAAAATAATATATTTTTAATATTTCTTGTGCCTTTCTTTCTTCTTTTAATGTAACCTGAATCTAAAAATCTTAAATTCTAATTATAATAAAACTAACTTTGAGTAGGTCATGGAAGTGAGAGAGAGAGAGAGAGAGAAAGAGACGAGGGGAGAGCAGGACATATCCATAACGTTATTTTTTTGAATGTAGCAATCACAAATTAGGTCTGGCTTTACTTAAACATCTTTATCAAGGGAGTATTATTTAATTAATATTTATAATTTTTGGTATTCATTACATTGTCTGATTTTACAAATTTAAAAAAATTGTTAAATATAATCGTCTAGACTCTTGTACATCACATGTTCGTTTCATTTATGTCTTCCTGCATTTGCTTTCTAATCCATTATATTTATTTCTTTTTTTTTTGTAAAAAATGAAAGATTTGCGCTCTCTCTCATTACTTTAAAAAATTTCATTTTTTCTTTTTTTTTTATTGCTACACGTTTATTTATTTTATGGATTTCCTTAGGATTCTTTTTTTTGTCGATCATAATAAATGTGTTCAACATTTAACCTTGGCCAAATTTAATTCTTTTTATAAAATTGATAAATTCTTTTATATTTCTTTAAATTAGATTTTTTCCTTTTTCTTTATTGATTACAACACGTTTGTTTAATTTAATCATTTCTTATAGTTTCTTATATTAAATGCATTCAATGGTTTGACTATGTCAAAGTTTAATAATATCTTTTTTGCTAGTTATCTAATGTCGTTTATATATCTTTTATTATTAAATAGATATTCGTCTTTTACAAATAACTTAGTAGAATAGAAATCAAAAACTAAAAATAGTCTATTCTTCCCTCAATAATTTTTTTTTCTCTTGTTGACTAAATAAAGAGTACGAAGAATAAATATTAAATAATTGACATTGTATAACTTGAAACACTATATATACCCCACTACATAGAACAAAAGAAAATTCAAATAGGAACTCAAAAAGCATGAAGAGTGCATGTATTTTTGCATCACACGCCTTGCTATCGGGTAGAATTGTTAGTTATTGTTTTCTCTCACAAAGAGTATTAAATACCATTGAAGATGAATTTCGACCGAATCAACGAGCACCTTATAAGCTAAAAACGAGTTTTTATTTTGGTATTATAAGGTGATTCGTTGATTTGATTGAAATTTGATATTTCACGAGCAAGTACTGAAACCTCTACAATGGTGATCACCTATATTTTTTTTTCAGATTTATTGAGTTGTTAATGACTCTTAATCCTCAAACTTTAATTTTTCTTTGTCAAGGTATAAGATTTGTTTTGGCCGGCCAAAAGTTTCACACTTAAGGAATATGTACAAGTTATTTATTTTTTATAATGGAAAAATTGCAATTAGATACTTGATTTTATGGTGATACTTCAATCTTATTGTAATAGTTAGAAAAAAATTGGGTGTGGTCGTGTGCTTTCCTTTGAAAAAGTATTCTCATGTAAAGGATTTTATACCGAGATCCAAATTTGAATCTATAAAAAACACTACGGTTTCATGTAGTAATCATCTCGGATCGTCAAATCTAGATTCGGTAGGATGCACACAAAAGAAACGTCCAATTAGAATCAAATAACAGTTGTGTTAAAACTTTGTGTGTTTATACGAAAAAATTAGGAACCTAATTCTTTGGTTAATGTGGTAGCAATATCTTATTTCGACAATTTGAAATGCCCTTCTCTCTGAAAATTCCATTTTATCCTTCCAATAACACAAGTAGTGGAACAATCATAAACCATAGATTTATGTAAAACATTTCTCTTGAAGTGGTTGTGTAAAGTCAGATAAGTGTGTTTGGTTCCACGTTGGCTGAAAAAATGATTATTATTGAGCAGAGTTGAACGTAAAGTGAATCAAATTTGAATATATTTATGTAAAATTGTTATAATTAACAATTGTTGTTTTGATGTTTGTATGAACCTAAAAATAAAGAGGTTCTTCATTAGAAAGGAAATGTCCACAAAAATTCTTTGAAAAGAAAATATTGAATATAAACATCTTGAAGTTAGACTTAGTATCTATACTCAATTATGCACTTAAAATGTCTTACGTACCACCCGAACGAAAATTCTCAAAAACCTATCTCTGACTGATTATACAAAATTTAATTTTCTTTTTCATTTTTTTTGTTAACAAAACTCATAGAAGTTAAAAAAAATAGTTTTATTTCTTTGCTTTTTGTTTTTGAAAGTCTTACAAGGGAACACAATTTTTTTTGAATAAAATAATAATATACGTTTGTTTTTTTTTTGGAATTAACAAGACCACTCCCCTACTCCTATGTATCTCCAAATGTAAGGAAAAATAATATATTTTTAATATTTCTTGTGCCTTTCTTTCTTCTTTTAATGTAACCTGAATCTAAAAATCTTAAATTTTAATTATAATAAAACTAACTTTGAGTAGGTCATGGAAGTGAGAGAGAGAGAGAAAGAGACAGGGAGAGACAGACATATCCATAACGTTATTTTTTTGAATGTGACAATCACAAATTAGGTGCTGCTTTACTTAAACATCATTATCAAGGGAATATTATTTAATTAATATTTATAATTTTTTGTATTCATTACATTGTCTGATTTTACAAATTTAAAAAAATTGTTAAATATAATCGTCTAGACTCTTGTACATCACATGTTCGTTTCATTTATGTCTTCTTGCATTTGCTTTCTAATCCATTATATTTATTTCTTTTTTTTTGTAAAAAATGAAAGATTTGCGCTCTCTCTCATTACTTTAAAAAATTTCATTTTTTTCTTTTTTTATTGCAACACGTTTATTTATTTTATGGATTTCCTTAGGATTCTTTTTTTTGTCGATCATAATAAATGTGTTCAACATTTAACCTTGGCCAAATTTAATTCTTTTTATAAAATTGATTTAAATTAGATTTTTTCCTTTTTCTTTATTGATTACAACACGTTTGTTTAATTTAATCATTTCTTATAGTTTCTTATATTAAATGCATTCAATGGTTTGACTATGTCAAAGTTTAATAATATCTTTTTTGCTAGTTATCTAATGTCGTTTATATATCTTTTATTATTAAATAGATATCCGTCTTTTACAAATAACTTAGTAAAAAAGAAATCAAAAACTAAAAAGAGTAGTCTATTCTTCCCTCAATAATTTTTTTTTCTCTTGTTGACTAAATAAAGAGTACGAAGAATAAATATTAAATAACTGACATTGTATAACTTGAAACACTATATATACCCCACTAAATAGAACAAAAGAAAATGCAAATAGGAACCTGAAAAAAAGTTAGAGTGCATGTATTTTTGCATCACACGCCTTGCTATCGGGTAGAATTGTTTGTTATTGTTTTCTCTCACAAAGAGTATTATATACCATTGAAGATGAAGCCCTAACCTTAATCTGACAATAACTCACCCTTAGACCGATCTTCGAAAACACTTCTTTGAGCGTCGGGCCGATCAACCAAATCATAGATTCTTGGCAAAGGATACTTATTTCTAATAGTAACTTTGTTCAACTGGAGATAATCCATACACGACCTCCTGCTCCAGTCTTTCTTTGCAACAAGTAACACAGAAGCACCCCAACTTGTGGTAAACTAGGAAACATCACCTTTTGGTTTTATTGGATACAGTACTATTTGAACTTTGAGTTAAACTCTATCACTATTTGTGTTAAATGAATCGACTCACAAATGGGTAAAGGTTATGTAAAATTTTCTTGAAATCGTTTGAATATAAAATAATTTTCTTACTTACCCATAGGAGTTAGTTTCTTCGCTAACCTGAAATACTAACAAGGTATCTCTTTAAACCTCATGACATAGTCTTTGAGACTCAATCCCTAAAGCCGGATGGTCTCACATGGGTATACGACTTTTCAGAACCTATAAGTCAAACGACTATTCCAAAACCAACTATTCTCTTGAACTGAGTCTACTATTCATTCACGTAAGTATGAGAATATCTAAACAATAAGATCTCTCGCTTGATACATAACAGCTTTCCTAGCTAATTAAGACTTACTAAAACTATGAACTTCATGCCATCATACTGTGTGTTTGACCACTCTAGGTGGAAGGTTCATATTTGGATTAATCACGGAGTTGGACTAGTTGTAGCATCAGAGAAATGATCAAAATAGAAAAATTGAATCAAATGGGCACAAGATAATGCTTCCAACGTTGATTCAGAGAACAATTCTCACTATTTTATGCATTCCTTTGATCCTACATCTCTCCGAACTCCACAAATCTCCAAACATAACAATAACCCCTAGCGTATCCATTCGGTGGTGAACGTGTCTTACCTATAGGACAACAACACTTTCAATACTTTAAGTAATTGAAAGTTTCTTCCTTGTAGTATACCTAGTATACTAGTAATATACCTCATTGTTGTTGGCTTTTGAAAACTCCATTGTCTGCTGAGGGATATAGCTACTAATGACCATTTCCAATAAACAAACTTCTTGGAAACTACAATGTTTATCACTAAACCTGTGTCTAGGATTCTAATCTTAATGACTGGAAGTCCTCTTTCAACCTCCCAGGCCTCTAACGAAGTTATGTTGAACAACCACGTAGGGTGAGGTAGAAGTAAATTTCAGAATACAACTGAAGAAAGTGTTCACAACCTACTTAGATGTGTAGACGTTTTCGTTAGCTTTCCAATGCATCTCGGAACATGAAAATCGGAGTTTCGACTTAGAAATTATGGATAAAACAAGTCGGAGAACTATCAAAAATTTCTCACAGACCGAGGTCGCCCTTCTCATAATCCCGAGGGTCATAATAAGGTTATTTCGGTTACCATCACCTACTGATCTCATCTTGAATGGGACTTGGTTCAAAAACCGTGATCGCAACTAATTCGATCAGCATTCTGTAGCCAATACTGAGATTGCACTATAGCTTACTAGGTCGGCTTCGTAGCATTTCAAAATGTGGCTTTGAGGAAAAAGAACTTGATCAATACTCACAGTTATCTAAAATAATGTCTCTAACTGTGACATAAGCTGGGGTTTATTCTAACCATAAGGTAAGGTTAACTCTGAAACAATGTTTCGGTAACTGATATACTGACTAATCAACGATCAGAGTTTCAGGTATCAGCTAATCCTAACAAATCTTAGGACACTGGCGTTATTACTGCCTAAAGGCTTTGCTTAAATTTCAACCCTCTAGACGACCTGCAATGATTTCCACTGCAACTCTACAATTGCACCGAGTTCATTGACTGAACAGTCGCCCATAGTTTCCTCGAACCAACCTGGCTCCCCTTTGCTTGCTTCAGAACACCATCTGTAGCCCTCTGCTTCCGCTACGTGCTCTGACAAACTGAGAAGGCTAGAATTCCTATGGTTTAGGGTTTGGACATTTTCGGGGCTGAGGCAACTAAGCGTCATAATTCTCAGTAATTCATATGAAACATTGAGTGGATCCTGACTCAATACTTCACATAATATACTGAAAGGTTCTGACATTTAATTGTCTAAGTCCCTAGCTGACTCGATCTAACCTTTTGACCATAAAGGTCACTATGTCCGACTAGGCCGAACTGCTCTGATACCAAAATGTAACACCATAATATTTCTAAACACTAGAAATATCAAGTGTTCCTAATGGCATACATCAGAGTATGAAAATTCCCGTTTCAGATATTGAATTGACCAAAAACTCTCGAATACTATTCAAAGACTCTTAGACATAATATAGTCCAGAGTTCAATATCCCAAAACAAGACAAAGCGGAAACGGTTTATCCAACTTAGCATATTTGTAAATTACATAATCCAATTACAGAAAGTACAGGGAAAAGTAAAACATACACAAAGGCAAAATGTCTTCATCAATTCCATAGTCAGGCCACCTACTCGTGCCGCATCGCATTGTGCTTTCCCTATTTATCTGTAAAACAACAACATATGATAGGGTGAGATAACATATCTCAATGAGTCTTACCGTGACCCCTTACCTATCACTCGGTCCATTTATAAAACGTTTTTCCTTTCAAAAAGATTATTTATGACGCACCCAATCCTTCACTGAATTGGTCAATAGCATTGAGAGTTTCCCCTCAACCTAAGTAAGCCCATTTATAAAACCATAATTAGTAATTCAGAAAGAATTACATACAACAATCAAATCATAAAGAGTTCATAGTCCAATTCTTGATGACTATGTACACTTTAAATTACTCATCAATAGTTAATAACCCAATTATTGATGGCTATTCACTATCCTCTTAATTAATCTAGTACAACACCTTAAACCATTTTTCTTTTCTTCGGTTTGCGGTGAACCCAATCCACTCACAGTGAACAACCTCATATGGGCCTAGCTCGAGGGCTTATGACTTCCCTCTCCCTAGTGTACTATCCTCTTGGGTCGTCACCCATAATCGATATACTTAAATATCATACCCACATTGGGTAGTCTCCTATACACATATATACTTATATATATATATATATATATATATATATATATATATATATATATATATATATATATATATATATATATATATATATATATATATATATATAACCATAACTCATTCTATGATAGGTTATAATACCACATTATCACAAATATGAATTCATGAAATCAGTCCAATCACCACTTTATATTCAAAAGTTTAACTGTCTAATTCAAGAGATTTATAACTTTAACTGTCTAATTCAAAACAACTTTGCACATGCATCAAAACCATAACAATGTCAATCCATAATCACCACAATTGGTTGGGAAGAGGATTAGAGGAAATTTGGAGTCAAAAGCAGCGTCGCAACGAAGAATCGGAACACGGGAATAAACTTCGCTTGTTTTCGTTCCGTTTCGCTCTCTGTTCATATCTAAACCATGTTCCAATCCAATTCCAACATACAAGCAGAAAATAAAATATCCCATTCCAGTACAAACGACATCAATCACAAGCAATTACATCAAGTAATTCGTTCCGAGAATCGTAATGACACAAACCGACATTTTAACACACGACATGAATGCAGAGTTTCCTACAACAGTGCACTTACTTCGGCGAATTACTTAAAATAGCAAACAACATCGGATTTCAACAAATGAACACTCTTTAGAAAGATAGGGATGTGTAGTTTCTGACCATGTCTTTAGAATTTCTAAACAATGAGCTAAGTAGTACAGTTTTTAGAAACAATCTGAATGGTTCCCAGACGGGGCAGTTTCTGTCCTTGAACTTCTACTCCCTCTCAAATGACCTAAACTTTACCAAATGGCATGAAACTTGAGCGCTAACAGAATAAAATTGAGCTTAGTTTCTAATGGGACAAGAATCGTTCAAAACGGAGTTCAATTGAGAGCACAAAACCTAAAACACTGACCCTATACCCAGTTTTACTCTAGAAATTTGACCTAACTTTGGAGACTCATAAATCGAGCTACACAACTCCAAATTGAACCAAACCAGTGCCGAAACGACCGGAGTTAAGTCTAATTTCTAAAAACATCATACTCACATAACAGTCCCAGTTTCAAAAAAACCGAACGTATGTCCAGAATTTCTAAATCAGTGAGTTCATGACCAATTTGCGGTTTTTGCGACTCAAAATTTACGAAACGAATGCAATTCCAACGATAACAGAAATAATACAGTCAAGACCACATAATATAAAAACCCTATGCGAGTAAAACTCACCAATCGTGATGAAAATCACGAACTACCGAGACTTCACGAACTCAACCGATCCGAAACCTCACGAACTCGCTCCTAGCTCCACCAACCGCTTCAAAACCGAAAGTGCAGCTACCCAAACACTCCCTTCTACTGTCAAAACAGATCCTTCACTTGAAGAGGAGTTTGAAGTTCAGCAAGATAAGGACCAATTAACACACAAATTGGAATTCACACCAAAAACCAAGGTGCTACACTTTCCCAATTTTTCCCTAAATCTTGTTTACCAAGAATCACACCAAATCAACACCCAATTGACCTAACCCAAACTCCAAAATAATCACCCAATCAAACTTTGATCTTCCTAAACCTTAAGCTAGCTTACACTATGTTCAAAACTCTATTCGTTTCGCTCTCCGTTCGTATCCAAACCATATTCCAATTCAATTACATCCTACAAATAGGAAATATAATACCCAATTCCAGTCCAAACAACATGAATCACAAGCAATTACTGATAACTCTATTTTATATAGAGTATTTCATATGTTTAAACTTAGTAAATTGCTCTCTTTCAAGTAATAATAAAGAGTTTATATAGTATTTTGTGTGATATATGATAACTTGAGTGATTGACATGGTTATAGTTGTTATTAGGCCATTTTGGATATATTGTGGTATGTTTGATGTTTTTGCTCAGTGCAGTCTATAGATCCTGCATCAATGCTTCTGCATCAATGCTCCTGCATTGATCCTGCATTGAATCTGCACTACTTGGTGAGTGAGCAGCTAGCTACTTGCGCATCCACTTGCATTGCTAACCTCATGCTTGGTCCCCTAAAGCAGAACCACTTTATATAGTAGGCGCCTACCATTCACACATAGCCATAGAGATAGCTTTGAAGAGTCATCAACATAGGGACACATGTTCATACATCATTGGACCTCCCTACACACTTGGTCAAAGATCTCAACTTGGGGATCAACCTCTGAAAAGCAACTACAGCTCAATCCTCTCAAGATTACTTCAACATGAAGGAAAGAAGCACCTCTCTTGAAGACTATAAAAGGACCTCACATCTTCATTTGGAAATATATCACAATCCATAAGTTAGATCAAAATTTCAATATACATAGTTAGTTTCTATTTTATAAGAGGGAAAGGAAGGAATTAACAAATCCTCCTTACTTCGATTTCATAGTGTTTGTATAGTGCTAAGGAGTAATGCTAGTGCATTGCTAGGAGAATTCATACAAAGGACTTCAACTTGTGTAACTTCTATCTTGTTGTTTCTCTTTTGTGATTTCAATTATATAAACATGTTCCATTTAGTTTATATTTACCCTGCAATGTTTGTTGTTAGCTAAATCTCTCTTAGTTGGAATGTTTTAATCATTTAATGAGCTTTTAAGTAAGTATGATGCATGTATGTAATGTTTGTACTTTAGTTCTTGTTTGATAATATTTTCAACACTTATTTTGGGGATTGATCAACTTAGAATAAGTAGATTTGTAAGAGCAGAGATGGCTTACAATTAAGAACTCAAGAACTAATATGGGTAAGTGTTTTACATAAAGGAAACTTTGTGAAAACCATGCTAAGACCTAGACATAGGATAGTATAGTCCATAGGGTGATACTGTGGGTACTTAAGATACAAGGGTGAACTTATTTAAGAATGCCTAGACATAGGAAGCTTGTAATGAAACTCTGAAGAAAGTGACTGAAAGACACATAGCTAATGCAACAGCATTCAGTGCAGCTGCATCACATACTGCATCAAACACTTAAACTGCATCAAACACTTAAAAGTAAATTACTTGATGAAGACATTCCAACTAACTTCTCTCATTTGCACTACAAATACTTGCACTTTTAGTTTTTACTAACTTGATTGTGATCACACCAACTCCACTTTAAATTGTTATTTGGTTATCTTACACTAAGGAACCAAAACTAGACAGAACTCTTTGCCCCACTTGCAACTCAATTTTCTTTCTCATTTCTTAATGAAATTTGGTGAAACCAGTGCCTACTCCGTAGGTAATTAAGTCTACTTTCCAATGAAACAAGAATTATTCAAAACGGAGTTCAATTGAGAACACAAGACCTGAAACACTGAACCTATACCCAGTTTAATTCCAGAAATTTGACCTAACTTGGAACACTCATAACTTGAGCTACACAACTCCAATTTGAACCAAACCAGTGCCAAAACGACCGGCCTTAAGTCTAATTTCAAAAACAATCAGACACATAATTTTTGGACTAACAGAACATTCCCAGTTTAAAGAAAACCGAACCTGTGTCCAGAATTGCTAAATAGTGAGTTCATGACCAATTTGCGGGTTTTGCGACTCGAAATTTACGAAACGAATGTAATTCCAACAATCATATCATTCACACAGTCAACACAACATAATATAAAAAAACCCTAAGCGAGTAAAGCTCACCAATCGTGATGAAAATAACGAAACCAACCGAAACTTTTCCGAAGCTCACGATCCCAAACTTCACGAAATTGTACCAAACACGTTCAATACTTCAAAACCGACAACCAACCCACTTTGAACTTCAAGAATAGAAGCTTCAACACTCCAATCCCTCTTTAAATCAGCAATGAGGAATGTTATTTAGATTCTACACTGATTTTGAGGCTCAACTTTTTGGAACAACAACAACAACCAAGAAATAGAGATTTTGAAGAACCAAACCCACTCCTAAGCTCCCAATCCGAAACCCAAGCATTCAAAACCCTAACTTATATAAGATTGCCTAGACATAGGAAGCTTGTAATGAAACTCTGAAGAAAGTGACTGAAAGGCACATAGCTAATGCAACAACATTCAGTGCAGCTGCATCACATACTGCATCAAACACTTAAAAGTAAATTACTTGATGAAGACATTCCAACTAACTTCTCTCATTTGCACTACAAATACTTGCACTTTTAGTTTTTACTAACTTGATTGTGATCACACCAACTCCACTTTAAATGTTATTTGGTTATCTTACACTTTATTACTTTGTATTGAATTTTAAAAGAGAGTTTTTCAATCTATGTGGGTTCGATCTTTTATACTACTTGTTTTGGACTGTGTATACTTGCACATGCTTTTATCCAACACCAATTACATCAAGTCATTCGTTCTGAGATTTGTAATGGCACAAACCGACATTTCAACACACCACATGAGTGCAGAGTTTCCTACTGCAGTGCACCTACTTCGACAAATGATTTAAAATAGCAAACGACATCGGATTTCTACAAAGGAACACTCATTGGAAATCTATCTGAGTGTAGTTTCTACATATGATTTTCATTTTTCAAAATAAACATCCAGTGGATACAGTTTTTCAAAATACTACACTAAGGTACCAAAACTGGACAGAACTCTTTGCCCCACTTGCAACTCAATTTTCTTTCTCATTTCTGAATGAAATTTGCTGAAACCAGTGCCTATTCCGTAGGTAATTAAGTCTACTTTCCAATGAAACAAGAATCATTCAAAACAAGGTTCAATTGAGAACACAAGACCTGAAACACTGAACCTATACCCAGTTTAATTCCAGAAATTTGACCTAACTTGGGACACTCATAACTTGAGCTACACAACTCCAAATTGAACCAAACCAGTGCCAAAACGACCGGCGTTAATTCTAATTTCAAAAACCATCAGACACATAATTTTTGGACTAACAGAACATTCGCAGTTTCAAGAAAACCCAACCTGTGTCCAGAATTGCTAAATAGTGAGTTCATGACCAACTTGTGGTTTTTGCGACTCGAAATTTACGAAACGAATGTAATTCCAACAATCATATCATTCACACAGTCAACACAACATAATATAAAAACCCTATGCGAGTAAAACTCACCAATCGTGATGAAAATCACGAAACCAACCGAAACTTTTCTGAAGCTCACGATCCCAAACTTCACGAAATTGTACCAAACACGTTCAATACTTCAAAACCGACAACCAACCCACTTTGAACTTCAAGAACAGAAACTTCAACACTCCAATCCCTCTTTAAATCAGAAATGAGGAATGCTATTTAGCTTCTACACTGATTTTGAGGCTCAACTTTGTGGA
This sequence comes from Oxytropis ochrocephala, assembly GCA_020916435.1. Classification (NCBI taxonomy): domain Eukaryota; kingdom Viridiplantae; phylum Streptophyta; class Magnoliopsida; order Fabales; family Fabaceae; genus Oxytropis; species Oxytropis ochrocephala. The sequence continues at coordinate 50,365,800 of CM037095.1, forward strand.
ACAACAACAACAACCAAGAAATAGAGATTTTGAAGCACCAAACCCACTCCTAAGCTCCCAATCCGAAACCCAAGCATTCAAAACCCTAACTTGAGCTTCCCAAACCTTAAGCTAGCTTCAGGTATGTTCAAAACTTCATCTTCTCCACTTTGAGCTCCAATGGGTCAACAATGGCAAAAAGAGATTGAGAAGGATTGAGCTTATGAAACTTGTACCAATGGAAAGAGAATTGAAAATGGAGTGGAATGGAGGAGAAAATACTTACTTGCCATGGGAGGATCAAAATCCCCACCTCCTTCTTCTCTTCTCTCTCTCGCTAGGTTTTCTCTTTTCTTTCTTTCTTCTCTCTTTCATTTCTCTCGGTTCTCTCCTCTTTCTCTCCACTTCTCTCTTTTTCTCTCTCTTACTTTCCCTTTATTTCTTTCTCCCCCCCCCCCTTTTCTTTTATCCGTATCCTCTCTCTCTCTCTCAATTCTTCTCTCTTACTTTATTTCACACAAGTGAGGAATGAGAGTGTTTGGATATTTCTGTCTCTTGGAGCTCATTTAGGGTAAGTGGTATTGTAACACCCAAGTATTTCTCAACAATAGAAATACTAAAAATGCACCGTTAGCATACATCAGAGTAAACCTGCCCCTGTTTCAGATATTGAATAATACAAAACTCTTGAATTCCAATCAAAGAGTTGCTCACACTTAGAGTACTTTGGAATACACTAACATAAGTACTGAAGTGTCCCTTAAGTATTACAACAAAATAATCAATATCCAACGGCACAGGTACAATAGATTAGTTTTACAACTTAACAATCAAGTCATAAACTAAGTTCCAAAATAAACAGAGGGAAACTAAATAACATAGTCTACGCTACTATGTCTACAAATCTCCAAGCCACAACATCTAATCATGCATGTTTGCTTTACGCTTCCCCTGCATATCTGAAAACAACAACATTTGTAGGGTGAGATAACATATCTCAGTGAGTCTTACCGCGACCCCTGACCTATCACTCGGTCCATTTATAAAACCTTAATTAATTTCTTGATTAATCAATAAACCATGCACGTTACTAATTGCACAATACCGACTGCACATCTGCTAATCCCGGTAAACAGTGTGTTCATAACGTCAAAACATTTGTACCATACCGACTGCACATCTGCTAATCCCGGCACAGTACATTAATTTTCTTTAGCATAACACCGATTGCACATGTGGTAATCCCATTGAACCCTATCATCGAGAGCCTAGGTTTAGGGGCTCATGACTTCCCCCTCCTAGTATGCTATCCGGTGGGTCGTCACCCAGACTAGACATAATATATATATATATATATATATCAGACATAATTTACTCTATGATATAAATTCATATCATACGGTTCCTCTTATGAACCTGCATACGGTTCCCACACGATACTCTAAGTTTCATAAATTCAACTATATATGATATAAGTGGTTAGGAAAAAAGATTTGAAAGAAGTTTGAAGTCGAACGGAGCGTCGAAACGAAACATCGAATTTGGGGACATAAGGAACTTCTCAACTTTGTGCCCAATTTCCATTCTGTTTCGTTCTCCGATCGAACCCAAACTATGTTTCAATCCAAATTCAACCACAACAGACAATATATATATATATTTATATATTCCAGTCTAGCACCACAGTCCAGCAAGCAAAACAGTATGATTTCGTTCAAAATTCCAAACACACGGGATTTTCGTAAAATATTGTTTTCGACTCGAAAATTCACGAAACTCAAGATTTTGAAAACTCTCCAAACATAACACACAAACAACATTTAAATTCCCTAAACGTGAGTAAAACTCACCTATCGTGATGAAAATCACGAAATACCGAAACGGAGCGAAACTCAGCCGTTCCAAACACACAAACTCAACCCAAACTTAGATCGAAGCTCCTCCAAACTGAAATCATGACTCTAAACCAGAAGCCCTGACTCTAAACCAGAACCCTGACTCTAAACCTCCATTTTCTTCCTAGAGCTCCAAAACTTCAACAATGGTAAAGCAACGAGTAGAAATTAGGGGATAAAAATTACACCATTAGAAAGAGGAGGAAAAATGGAAGAGAAAGCAGTGCAAAAGCCCCTTACCAAGTGAAGAATTGAGAGAGATCTTCCCTCTCCTTTTTCCTTCTCCTTCGTCCTTCCCTTCTTCTCACTCTCTCGGTCTCTCTCTGTTTCCTCTCTCTCTCGTTCCTTTTTTTTTCTTTTTTCCTTTCCCTGATTCTCTTTCCTTTCTTATTTTATTCCTTTTCTTCTCCTTTCTTATTTTATTCCTTTTCTTCTCCTTTCTTCTTTATTTGACCAAAATTAATTGGTGGGTCAAGGGTTAATTGGGGGAAAGACCTAAATGCCCTTGGCACACAAATCCCACTATTCCTATTTTTCCCAAAACTCTCACATTCAATTAAATCAATATCGCAATTCAATCCTATAATTTAACGATATTCATTAATTTCGAGACACACTCATATCCAAAATGTATCTTATCATTTACTTGAATAATAAAACATTCGATAATTTCCTAATTCGAAATTAACGAAATTAGGGATGTTACAGGTATAAGGACTAAAATACCCCTAGTGTTCTAATTTCCTCTCAATTATGCATTTAAATCATGTACCCTAGCAATTATAAATTGCTTTCGCGACAACCTCATATCTGTGACTGGAGTTATTACCTACTCGAGTAATAAATCACTCGTTAATTTCTTAATTCGAAATTAACGAAACTGGGGATGTGACAACAGACATATCCATAACGTTATTTTTTTGAATGTGGCAATCACAAATTAGGTCCTGCTTTACTTAAACATTATTATCAAGGGAATATTATTTAATTAATATTTATAATTTTTGTATTCTTTACATTGTCTGATTTTACAAATTTAAAAAAATTGTTAAATAAAATTGTCTAGCTTCCTCAGTTGAGAAACCATCCCAAACCACCTTAACAATTGGAATTGTTCTGGTTCGAAGCGCTTTTTCTCCATATTCGATGATACGACTTGGATAAGGTTGAAAGGATAAATCCGGTCGAATATCAATCGCTTCAAAACTCAACGGTTGACTGGGATCGGGAATGTACTTTCTCAGTTGTGATACATGAAACACGTCATGTAGATTAGACAATGCCGGAGGTAAAGCTATACGGTAAGCCAATAGCCCAATACGCTCGATAATTTGGAAAGGTCCAACATACCGAGGACTGAGTTTCTTCGTCCGCAATGCTCTACCTGTACCAATAGTTGGTGAAACTCTCAGAAAAACATGATCACCAGGTTCAAACTCCAACGGTCTCCTTCTTTTATCCGCATAACTCTTTTGTTGACTCTGAGCTACTTTCAACCTTTTCTCTGATTAGTCAGATCTTTTCAGTAGTTTCGTGGACCAAATCGGGTCCCAACAATCGTTGTTCACCAACTTCCCACCAACATAATGGGGTTCTACACTTCCTACCATACAAAGCCTCAAATGGTGCCATTCCAATGCTAGAATGGTAACTATTGTTGTGTGGCGAACTCGCCAATGGAAGATGATCCTCCCGGTGTCCCACCATCATCAAGAACAGAGCTTGAAGCATATCCTCTAAGGTCCGAATAGTCCTTTCGGTCTAACCATCGTTTGCGGGTGATAAAGCAGTACTAACAAACACTTTAGTTCCCAGAGCCTTATTCATCTCTGTCCAAAAACGGGAATTAAACTTTGGATCACGATCGACACAATACTAGTTGGAATACCATGCAACTTCACTATATTCTTCAAATCCTTTTGCGGTTTAGACACCTTACTATCCGAAAGCTGAACAGAATAAAATGGGCTGATTTAGTCAATCGGTCTACAACCACCCATATTGAATCGTTACGGCTTGAGATCTTGGTAATCCCATCACAAAGTCCATTGAAATATCTTCCCATTTCCACCTTTGGTATATCTAGTTGTTGCAAAAAGACCAAAGAGCTTACGATGCTCGCCTTGACCTCTCGACAGTCAAGCATCGAGACACAAACTCTGCAATATCCACTTTCATTCCAGGCCACCAATATAACTGTTTTAAATCCCGATACATCTTGGTAGATCCAGGATGTATGGAGTATTGACTTCTATGAGCTTCTTCTAGTACTTGCCTTTTGATTTCATCATCATCTGGCACACAAATCCTACCGTTGAAACGGATAACTCCATCACTATCTTCAATAAAGTTCGGTTGCCCTTTTTGAGACTGTAACTCAACATCAATCTCTTGAGCTGAGCGGATCAAATTCCTCAATGCACTAGAAATTTGAATATGACTCAACACCAATCGGTTTCTTCTTGGCTTCACATTCAAGTTTAAGTCTCTAAAAGACTCCCACAATGCCATTTCATGCATCATCAACTCGGCTGTGTGAATAGATTTCCTACTCAATGCATCAGCTACCACATTAGCTTTCCCAGGGTGATATTTTAATTAAAAATCATAATCCTTGAGAAATTCTATCCATCTCTCTCTGCTTTGTTATTCGGTTCCTTATGATCAAATAAATACTTCAAACTTTTGTGATCACTGAAAACTTCAAAACGAGATCCATAGAGATAATGTCTCCAAATCTTCAATGCATACACAATGGCTGCTCCAAATCATGAGTCTGATAGTTCTCCTCATGAGGCTTCAACTGCCTAGATGCATAAGCCACCACTTGCTGATTCTGCATAAGAACGCATCCTAAACCCTTCCCCGACGCGTCACTAAAGATTTGAAATCCCAGAGACGGATCCGGAAGAATTAGGATTGGAGCAGAAGTCAATCTCTCCTTCAACTCGAGAAAACATCCTTCACAATCAGCATCCCATTCAAATGACTGACCTTTACGAGTCAACCGAGTGAGTGGAAGAACTAACTGCGAGAATCCTCTGATAAATCTCCAATAATACCCAGCTAATCCCAAAAAACTTCTTACTTGATATGATTGGTTGTTGGCCGTTCCCAATTCAACACCGCTTCCACTTTACTGGGATCCACTGCCACCCCTGATTGGGATATCACATGACCAAGAAATTTTACTTGGACATCCGGAAATCACACTTAGAAGGTTTCGCATACAATTTCTTTTCTCGGAGTACATTAAGAACAATGCGAAGATGTTGAACATGATCCTCAGCGATCTTAGAGTACACCAAAATATCATCAATGAAAACCACAACAAACCGATCTAGAGTGCGTTTGGAATACCCGATTCATGTAATCCATGAATCTGCGGGAGCATTAGTTAGACCGAAAGGCATTACTACAAACTCGTAATGTCCATATCTAGTACGGAGCGCATCTTGAATATCTAAAGCCCTCACCTTTATCGATGGTACCCCGACCTTAAATCAATTTTTGAAAACAACGATGCACCTCTAAGTTGATCTAGTAAATCATCGATTCTCGGCAAAGGATACTTGTTCTTAATAGTAACCTTGTTTAGTCAAGCAGTAATCAATACACAACCTCATGCTCCCATCTTTCTTCTTCACAAGTAACACAGGAGCACCCCATGGAGACACACTAGGTCGGATAAACCTCTTCGAAATCAACTCTTCAAGTTGGGATTTCAATTCTTTCAATTCTAAAGGAGACATCCTATAAGGAGCTATAGATATTGGCCCAGTACCTGGCACCAATTCTATAGAGAAGTCTACTTCACGATCCGGAGGTAAAGAGGACACTTCATCGGAAAAACATCCAGAAATCACGAACAACATACAGATGACAAATCTAAACCGATTTCGGTTGAGGTAGATAACATAATAACAAAAGCTTTCGCACCTTGAAATAGAGAGTGATGGTGTCAAGTGAAAGAAACAACCGGTTCTGCAGTGGCCTGAGGCAATTCCACTGATTCAGAAGAAAACCCAATAGTTCTATTGAAGCAATCAATAGTGACATGGTTGGTGGTCATCCACTCCATTCCTAGAACAATATCCATTCCACTCATAGGTAGACAAATGAAATCAACCACAAAATTCTTGCCTCCTATGGTGAGCAAACAATTCTGACACAATGAGTGGGTCCAGACTTGACCCTTGGCAGCAGTTAAGATAGATATTGGTTCGGACAACGGAGTTAATGCTAGTCCCAACCGTTCCACACAAGCTTCAGAAATAAAACAGTGTGTAGCACCAGAATCATACAAAATGTTGATAGTGTTAGAGAAAAGAGAACATGTACCCCTTAGAAGATTGTCATTAGGCTTGATGGTCTGAGTATCAAGAGTGTTGACCGTCCACGCGCTTGGAGCATCCGGTGTTTCCTTATAAGCCTTCCTTGCAGGACACTCACTAGCATAATGCCCCTTCTCGTTACAAGAATAACACCGTGATGTATTCATCCGACATTCACCCGGATGATGCCTTCCACATGTTTCACACCTTTTGATTATTGGGAATTCGGTAGACTGCACTTGTTTGCCCTTGTTGCCATCTCTCTTTGCTTTCCCAGTTGGGTTTGAGGATTCAGCTACCGCTTCTTACCTTTCGGAGAGATCTCTCCTCTCAGCATACATTTTCCTCAGATCTTGCTCTGCCACACCTGATTGTTGAACTAGAGCATGATAATTTGTCATAGCATAGGAACTAAGACCTTGAGCAATGTCAGCACGGAGCCCTTCTTTAAACATTTCCATCTTCCACATATCATTTGGAGCAGTCCTCCAAGTGCATAAAGCGAGACGATTGCTCAAATTTATTTGCATATTCATCCACGATCATCCCACCTTGTTTCAATTGAACAAACTCAGATTGCTTGAGAAGTCTCTTCGCTGGGGGAAGATATTTATCCAAGAACAAATTCTTAAAATTTGTCCAGGTAATCGGAATTCCTTGAGTTACAAGACCTGCTCTAGCATTCCTCCACCAATCACGAGCATCTTCGTCTAGGGTGTAACACCCCATTTCTACCCGGTAATTTATATTAAAAATCAGAGTTTAAAAATTCTTTTCCACATGGAGTGCTACACTCAACTCAGCTCAAAACAACAACAATTATAACACAAATGCTTTATTAAGCAAATATAATACGCAACACCATCATAGGATGGAATTTCTCAAAACTTTATTAAACAAATCCACGCACTAGGATATAATCAGCATATACTACGCAGCGGAAAATAGAAACAGTTCCAAAGAGACAAAACACAGTCTCATCCACAATATAAAATCATCAAGTATAATAGTTAAACAGTGAAATGACATAATAACTATAATCCTATCCCATCCCCTAGGTGCTACGTATCAGAGCAGACCGACTCGGGGAAGTGAAGGGACTAAGCCTTCACTCATGGCTACCTGTGGTAAACAACAACAGAAAGGGTGAGTCTTGAACTATATAATAAAAGTGATAATAAGCAGTATAATAGCTTCATAGAAGCCAATCAATCACAGTCATTGCACAACAATCACATTCACTTTCAAATTCATGCATGTGGTACCAATTGCCCCCATGGCATCATCATCATCAACAAAAGGAGTCCTCGCGACTCTGGCCCCCATGGCCTGGCCCCCATGGCCTCATCATCACAATGTAAACGTCGCGACCGCAACCGAATGTATGCATGAGACTCATGAACATGCCACAATCTGCTCCACATTATCACGAGTTAATACATTATTCCTCGACTCATTATTAATCTCATTTATAGCCCACATGGCTTTAGCCCCATGGCATCATCAACCACCTCGATCCACTACTCAACACAATCAAGTCCCGAGGACTAATCACAAACAGAGGCTAAACCTCACTCAGGGACCTAAAACACCCTTTAGGACCAAATCAACACTTAGGGACCATATTGACACCGTTTGGACCAAACTGGTACCTAGGGACCAAAACAACACCTAGGGACCAAAACCACACCCCTGAGACAAAACTGTCACCTAGGGACCAAACTGTCACCTAGGGACCAAAATCACACCTAGAACACATTTTGGCACCACCAGGCGCCAAAATCCCCACATCTCAGCGCGCCCTGTGCACACCAAAGACACAGCGCCATTTAACCCACATTCTGGCGCCACCCTGTGCAACACAGCACCAGGCGCCAAACACTCAGCAACTTGGCGCCCCCTGTGGCAACACAGCCACTGGGCGCCATTTTCACAGCAATCTGGCGCCCCCCCTGGGCAGCACAGACCTAGACACAAACTAAGACACTGGCGAGACACGATCTCGAACCACGGCAGCAACACAGGCGCCCGTGGCGGCCATTTGGCGCTACTGTCTTTGCGCCACATGCACCCACACACACGCAACACACATGCGCGCCCTGGCGCCTAGCGCCATGGCGGCCAAAATGGCGCCTACACCTAGACACCCACGCACCACACACCTGGCGCCACAACAGCGCCACGAGGCAACCATTGGCGCGCCGCACTAAGGCACAACACACCCGGGCGCATTGGCGGCCAATTTTGGCGCCGCACCTAGACACAAAGACATGAACGGTGACACAGCGCCATTCGGGCGCCTGGGCAAAGACTTGTGCCCCCATCCGCTCACACACACACAAACACGCTAACGGCAGTGCTGGGCGCCATTTTCCCGGCAAAGCGGGCGCCAGCAAAGAACACCGCCCTTACAGACACAACTCCAAAGCCAGAAGCAGTAACCCAGCGCCACTTTCCAAAGCAGATTGGCGCCAGAGCAAAGACACACACACACACTGGGCCACTCAGCATACGGTGACACAGCGCCATTTCTCTAGGAAATTGGCGCCTGCCTGCAAAGAACTCAACACAAAACTCATCACTTGCTACTGATTACATGTGGCGCGAGAATCCTAGCAATTTGGCGCCTATACCCCCTAGGGTCCCCAAAATCCCAAATTCTCAAATCCTCTCAATTCCAATCAACATATATCATTCAAATACATTCTATAATCATTTCAATACACTCAATTTCACGTTTCAAACATCAATTTACACGTCAACACGAAATCAAGAACATAAACCCTAACATTAAGCCCTAAATCGATTTTCTCAAGCAATTATCCAATTCAATCAAATCAAACATTCATACAATAATCAATTAGCATCAAATCAAGACTCTACATGACCTACATACAACCTATTATACCTCTATTATAGAGTGAGACTCCCTTACCTTGAATTAAACCGTAGAAAGTGCTTCTCACCAAGTCACGTACAAAACCTCTGCAACAATTGAGCTTTCCCCTCCTCCTTGCTTGGTGCGATTCACTTTCCCCTTCTTCTCACTCTATTTGCGCCGTTCTCCTTTCTTTCTCTCTTCTCTCCTCGCAATTTTTCTTTCTTTTCTCTTCCTTGCACAAGTGATGCGAAATGCATCACTCCTAGGAGCCTAAGTCATTGGGCTTGGGCTCTGGCCAATCTTTGCGATCTGGTATTTCCAATACCACTCCCTTCAATTAAATAAAATATTTACATTATAATTTAATATAATTAAAACAATGCAACACTTTAAATAATTTAATCAATTACTCAATTAAATCATTTAGGGTGTTACAACTCTCCCCCACTTAGGAAATTTCGTCCTCAAAATTCATACACGAGTCAAATAGCTCTGGATACGACTCCTCATCCCCGCTCTCCGGCTCCCAAGTCATGCTCTCACCAAAGGCTCTCCCAACCACACTACCTTGACCAAAGCAATGTCTTTCCCCTCTCAACACCTTTACCTCTCTGTCATCAATTCTCACTGGCATAGTCTCCACCGTGAGGTTCTCACGCACCTCCACATCATCCATGTGAATCACATGAGACAGTCCGGAATATACTTAGAAGTTGTGACACGTGGAATACATCGTGCAAGTTCGAAAGATTTGGTGGCGAGCCACCCTATAAGCAACCTTTCCCACCCTCTCGGTGATTTGAGTGCGGTCCGATAAATCTAGGAGTCAACTTCTTTGCCTTCAAGGCACGCCCAACACCGGTCATAGGCGTGACCTCAAGAACACATGCTCACCACTGGAATTCCAAGTCCTTTCTCCTCCTATCATGGTAACTTTTTCTGCGGCCGGGACTCTTTCATTTTTCTCGATCATCTTCACCTTCTCTCGTAGTCTCCTAACCAATTCCAGGTCCAAAGCACAACACTCTCACAGGACTCATCCCAACACAAAGGAGTCCTACACCTCCGCCCATCTGATTGCCTCAAAAGGAGCCATCCCTATGCTCGAATGGTAGGTTGTTGTTGTACGTGAACTCAATAAGTGGAAGATGTGTATCCCACGCACCTCCCTGCTCTAGCACACAAGCTCTCAAAAGATCCTCCAAGGACTGGATGGTTCTCTGCAATGCGCCCATAAGTGCGAGGATGATAAGCTGAACTCAGCCTCAATCTAGACCCCAATGCCTCCTGCAAACTCTTCCAAAACTCGAAGTGAACCTAGGGTCTCTATCTGACACAATACTCTTAGGGACCCCATGCAGCTTCACAATCACCTGAATGTATATCTTAGCCAACCTCGGCACCGGATAGGTGATGTTGATAGGAATGAAATGAGCGGACTTAGTCAACCTATCCACAACCACCCAAATAGAGTCAAACCCCCTCACAGTGTTCGTGACCCCCACCACAAAGTCCATGGAGATGCTATCCCACTTCCATTCGAGAATCTCTAAAGGTTGCATCAACCCGCGAGCACGGTGCTCAATCTTTGACTTACGGCAAGTCAAACAAGCATAAACAAAGCTGCGCAACATCCTTCTTCTTCATACTAGGCCACCAAAGCGAGTCTCTTCAAATCATGATACATTTTAGTAGCACACGGATGAATACTTAGCTTGCTCCTATGGCTCTCCTCAAGTATCATTTTCTTCAGCTCAGCATCATCAGGAACACAAATTCTGTCCCTGAACCTCAACACACCCTGAGAATCCAATCTGAAATCACCATCCACAGCTTGCTCACCAACAACCAGCAAATCAACCAGTTTCACATCCAACTTCTAGGCGACTCTGATACTAACCAAGAAGTCATTCCCAATCCTCAGCATACCCAGTCTGACACTCTGTGGTGTCACCTCACAAACCAGGCTCAAATCACGGAATTGCTCAATCAACTCTAATTCCTTCACCATCATAGCTGACATATGTGAAGTTTTCCGACTTAAAGCATCAGCCACGACATTAGCTTTGCCGGGATGATAGTTCAAGCTGAAATCATAATCCTTCAGCAACTCTAACCAACGCCTCTGTCTCATATTCAGCTCCTTCTGGTCAAACAGATACCTTAGACTCTTGTGATCACTGAACACCTCAAATCTGGTACCATACAAATAGTGCCTCCAAAAATCAAAGACAAACACAATAGCGACCAACTCCAAATCGTGAGTAGGATAGTTCTTCTCATGTGTCCTCAACTGTCTGGACGCATAAGCAACTACCTTCCCATCCTGCATCAAAACACCTCCCAAACCCATCTTGGAAGCATCACAATATACCACAAACGGCTGATTCGGCACAAGTAACACCAACACTGGAGATGTTGTCAACCTCCTCTTCAACTCTTGGAGGCTTTCTTCACACTTTGCATCCCACACAAAAGCTCTTCCCTTACAGATCAATTGGGTCAACGGAAGGGCTAGCTTAGAAAACCCCTCAATAAACCTCCTGTAGTAACCAGTCAACCCCAAGAAACTCCGGATCTCAGTCACAGACTTTGGGCTCTCCCACTGCAACACCGCATCAACCTTGGCTGGGTCTACAGCTATACCATCACCAGAAATAATATGACCCAAGAAGCTTACCTCATTCAAAATGTAATTCACACTTTGACAATTTAGCATAAAGCTTCTTCTCTTTCAACACCTCTAGCACCAATCTCAAGTTCTCTGCATGCTCCTCTTTAGACTTAGAGTAAACCAGAATATCATCTATGAAAACCACCACAAACCGATACAAGTAGCTATGGAAAATACGGTTCATGTACTCCATAAACACCCCTGGTGCATTGGTGACACCAAACGGCATTACAGAGTACTCATAATGTCCATACATCGTTCTGAATGTTGTCTTCTGGATGTCTTCATCTTTTACTTTAATCTGATGATACCCTGACCTCAAATCAATCTTGCTAAAAACCTTAGCACCCACCAGCTGATCCATCAGATCATCAATCCTCGGGAGAGGTTACTTATTTTTAATAGTCACCTTGTTCAGTTGCCTATAATCCACACACAGACGCATACTCCCATCCTTCTTCTTCACTAACAAAACCGGAGCTCCCCATGGTGACACACTAGGCCTCACAAATTTCTTCTCAAGAAGCTCCTCTAACTGCTTCTTCAATTCCGACAACTCAGAAGCTGACATCCGGTACGGTGCCATAGACACATGCCTAGTACCAGGCACAAGATCAATCCCAAACTCCACTTCCCTCTCTGGCGGCACACTAGGAATCTCATCAGGGAACGCCTCAGGGAACTCACACACCACCTGCAACCCTTCAACTATAGCTTGGTTCTCAGTAGACCAAGACGCCATCAAAGCAAACAGATGACCACCCTCTTTCATTACCTTATGCAACTGACCAGACTTGCCACACTTAAAACACACAAGGTTAGCAGGAGCATCTCCCCCACTAGACCTCTTACCCTCAGCAGACCTCTTACCATCAGCATATCTCTGTTACAGACATGTTTCCTTGCTTCAGTTCAAGGAATTCAGTCTCCTTCTTTCCCTTAACATCCTCTGGAAAATACTTCCTCAAAAATTCCCTACGGAATACAGCCCAAGTGATTTCTTCATTAGCAGTCTCTAACCTTTGTCTGACTTCCAACCACCAGTCATTTCAACTTAGCACTTAAGCACACAAAAAGAAATTTAGCACTAATCTAACAATTCTTAACTGCCATAAGACACTATGACAGGACGACTCGGCCGGACAGACCGAACTGCTCTGATACCACTAATGTAACACCCCATTTCTACCCGGCAATTTATATTAAAAATCAGAGTTTAAAAATTCTTTTCCACATGGAGTGCTACACTCAACTCAGCTCAAAACAACAACAATTATAACACAAATGCTTTATTAAGCAAATATAATACGCAACACCATCATAGGATGGAATTTCTCAAAACTTTATTAAACAAATCCACGCACTAGGAAATAATCAAAGATATACTACGCAAATGGAAAATAGAAAGCAGTTCCAAAGAGACAAAACACGATCTCATCCACAATATAAAATCATCAAGTATAATAGTAAAACAGTGAAATGACAGAATAACTATAATCCTATCCCATCCCCTAGGTGCTACGTATCAAAGCAGACCGACTCGGGGAAGTGAAGGGACTAAGCCTTCACTCATGGCTACCTGTGGTAAACAACAACAGAAAGGGTGAGTCTCGAACTATATAATAAAAGTGATAATAAGCAGTATAATAGCTTCATAGAAGCCAATCAATCACAGTCATTGCACAACAATCACATTCACTTTCAAATTCATGTATGGGGATGAATGCAATGTAGATGCAGTCATGCATGTGGTACCAATTGCCCCCATGGCATCATCATCATCAACAAAAGCAGTCTTCATGACTCTGGCCCCCATGGTCTCATCATCACAGTGTAAACGTCGCGACCGCAGCCGAATGTATGCATGAGACTCTATGAACATGCTACAATCACACTCCACATTATCACAGTTAATACATTAATCCTCAACTCATTATTAATCTCATTTATAGCCCACATGGCTTTAGCCCCCATGGCTCATGCCCCCATGGCATCATCAACCACCTCAGTCACTACTCAACACAATCAAGTCCCGAGGACTAATCACAACCAGAGGGCTAAACCTCACTCAGGGACCTAAAACACCCTTTAGGACCAAATCAACACTTAGGGACCAAATTTACACCGTTTGGACCAAACTGGTACCTAGGGACCAAAACAACACCTAGGGACCAAAACCACACCCCTGAGACAAAACTGTCACCTAGGGACCAAACTGTCACCTAGGGACCAAAATCACACCTAGAACACATTTTGGCACCACCAGGCGCCAAAATCCCCACATTCTCAGTGCCCCACTGCACACCAAAGACACAAAGCGCCATTTAACCCACATCTGGCGCCACCTGTGCAACACACAGCACCAGCGCCAAACACTCCAGCAACTTGGCGCCCCCTGTGGCAACACAGCCACTGGGCGCCATTTTCACGCTGTCTGGCGCCCGAGCAAAGCATGCAGACCTGGACACAAACTAAGACACTGGCGAGACACGTCTCGGACCACAGCGCCACAGGCGAGACACTTGGCGCCTGCCTAGACACAGCGCAGCAGAGGCGGCCATTTGGCGCCTGTGCCGCGCCACATGCACCCACACACACGCAACACACATTCATTCTGGCGCCCCAGCCGCCATGGGCGGCCAAAATGGCGCCCACCTAGACACCCACGCACACCCACACCCTGGCGCCCACAACAGCGCCACGGGGCAGGCGCCATTTGGCGCCCGCACTTGGCACAACACACCCAGCGCATTGGGCAACCAATTTTGGCGCCCGCACCTGACACAAAGACATGAAAGCGGTGACACAGCGCCGTTACGGGCGCCTGGAGGCGGCAACATCGCCCTGTCATCGCGGCACACACACACACAAAGACGCTAACGAGCACCAAGGCGTCATTTTCCCAAAGCAAAATCGCGCGCCAGCAGCAACACCGCCTACAGACACAACTCCGGCGCCAAACGAAGAACCTGCACGCCACTTTCCCGCCAGATTGGCGCCAGCAAAGACACACACACACCCGATCCATCGCTCACGGTGACACAGCGCCATTTCTCTAGGAAATTCGCGCTACCGCACAACAACTCAACACAAAACTCATCTTTCAATTACACGTGGCGCGAGAATCCTAGCAATTTGGGCGCCTATACCCCTAGTGGTCCCCAAAAATCCCAAATTCTCAAATCCTCTCAATTCCAATCAACATATATCATTCAAATACATTCTATAATCATTTCAATACACTCAATTTCACGTTTCAAACATCAATTTACACGTCAACACGAAATCAAGAACATAAACCCTAACATTAAGCCCTAAATCGATTTTCTCAAGCAATTATCCAATTCAATCAAATCAAACATTCATACAATAATCAATTAGCATCAAATCAAGACTCTATGACCTACATACAACCTATTATACCCTCTATTATAGAGTGAGACTCCCCTTACCTTGAATTAAACCGTAGAAAGTGCTTCTCACCAAGTCACGTACAAAACCTCTGCAACAATTGAGCTTTCCCCTCCTCCTTGCTTGGTGCGATTCACTTTCCCCTTCTTCTCACTCTATTTGCGCCGTTCTCCTTTCTTTCTCTCTTCTCTCCTCGCAATTTTTCTTTCTTTTCTCTTCCTTGCACAAGTGATGCGAAATGCATCACTCCTAGGAGCCTAAGTCATTGGGCTTGGGCTCCTGGGCCAATGCTTGCAGTCCTGGTATTTCCAATACCACTCCCTTCAATTAAATAAAATATTTACATTATAATTTAATATAATTAAAACAGTGCAACACTTTAAATAATTTAATCAATTACTCAATTAAATCATTTAGGGTGTTACATAGGGCATTTCCCGCACAACCCACCTTTTCTTCATCACTACATTGGAAGGTCTGAAACTTCCCCTCCATAGCTTCGATCCAAAAATGGGCCTTCATCGGATCGGGTTCCCCTTCTCAAAGTCGTGGTAAATCCGGTTAGGATCCGCTTGTGCCACTAGTGGATTTTGTGGCTGCGGAGCCATGTGCTGATTATGATTGAGGTGTTGTTGTTGCATTTCCATCATTTCTTCAATCATTTTCTGTTGCCTTTCAATAACCCCTTGCATCCATTCATAATGCGAGTCCAAAGGCGCGTTGCCCCTACCCCTTCCAGCCATGATTCTGCGAAATATGCACAAAGTATTAAGTTGATCAAGCTCAATGTCTAATAGCATACTAAGAAAATCACATCTAAAAGCAGTAAAGGCTCCTAACAACTAGGCCGGCTAGACCGAACCGCTCTGATACCAAAATGTAACACCCAAGTATTTCTCAACAATAGAAATACTAAAAATGCACCATTAGCATACATCAGAGTAAACCTGCCCCTGTTTCAGATATTGAATAATACAAAACTCTTGAATTCCAATCAAAGAGTTGCTCACACTTAGAGTACTTTGGAATACACTAACATAAATCTTGAAGTGTCCCTTAAGTATTACAACAAAATACTCAATATCCAAGCTAAGCGCAGTACAATAGATTAGTTTTACAACTTAACAATCAAGTCCTAAACTAAGTTCCAAAATAAGCAGAGGAAACTAAATAACATAGTCTAAGCTACTATGTCTACAAATCTCAAGCCACAACATCTAATCATGCCTGTTTGCTTTACGCTTCCCTTGCATATCCGAAAACAACAACATTTGTAGGGTGAGATAACATATCTCGATTGAGTCTTACCGCGCGACCACGACCTATCACACTCGGTCCATTTATAAAACCTTAATTAATTTCTTGATTTAATCAATAAACCATGCACGTTACTAATTGCACAATACCGATCGCGCACATCCGCTAATCCGTTAAAAAGTATGCGTTCATAACGTCAAAACATTTGTACCATACCGATCGCACATCCGCTAATCCGACACAAGATTACATTAATTTTCTTTAGCATAACACCGATCGCACATCACATCTGCTAATCCCGGTGAACCCTATCATCGATAGCCTAGGTTTAGGGGCTCATGACTTCCCCCTCCTAGTATGCTATCAGGTGGAGTCGTCACCAGACTAGACATAATATATATATATATATATATATATATATATATATATATATATATATATATATATATATATATATATCGACATAATTTACTCTATGATATAAATTCATATCATACGGTTCCTCTTATGAAACTGCATAACCTTGATCCGCAGACACCAATTTTGTTCTTAAAACAATTGTTTCCACCACGATACTCTAAGTTTCATAAATTCAACTATATATGATATAAGTGGTTAGGAAAAAGGATTTGAAAGAAGTTTGAAGTTGAACGGAGCGTCGAAACGAAACATCGAATTTGGGGACATAAGGAACTTCTCAACTTTGTGCCCAATTTCCGTTCCGTTTCATTCTCCGATCGAACCCAAACTATGTTTCAATCCAAATTCAACCACAACAGACAATATATATATATATATATATATATATTTATATATATATATATATATATATATTTATATATCCTTTGAAAAAGTATTCTCATGTAAAGGATTTTATACCGAGATCCAAATTTGAATCGATAAAAAAACACTACGGTTTCATGTAGTAATCATCTCGGATCGTCAAATCTAGATTCGGTAGGATGCACGCAAAAGAAACGTCCAATGAGAAACAAATAACAGTTGTGTTACAACTTTGTGTGTTTATACGAAAAAATTAGGAACCTAATTCTTTGGTTAATGTGGTAGCAATATCTTATTTCGACTATTTGAAATGTCCTTCTCTCTGAAAATTCCATTTTATCCTTCCAATAACACAAGTAGTGGAACAATCATAAACCATAGATTTATGTAAAACATTTCTCTTGAAGTGGTTGTTTAAAGTCAGATAAGTGTGTTTGGTTCCACGTTGGGTGAAAAATGATTATTATTGAGTTGATTTTAATTAAGGCAGAGTTGAACGTAAAATGAATCACATTTGAATATATTTATGTAAAATTGTTATAATTAACAATTATTGTTTTGATATTTGTATGAACGTAAAAATAAAGAGGTTCTTCATTAGAAAGGAAATGGCCACAAAAATTGTTTGAAAAGAAATATTGAATATAAAGATCTTGAAGCTAGACTTAGTATCTATACTCAATTATGCACTTAAAATGTATTACCACTCGACCAAAAATTCTCAAAAACCTATCTCTGACTGATTATACAAAATTTCATTTTCTTTTTCATTTTTTTGTTAATAAAACTCATAGAAGTTAAAAAAATAGTTTTATTTCTTTGCTTTTTGTTTTTGAAAGTTTTACAAGGGAACACAAATTTTTTTTGAATAAAATAATAATATAGGTTTGTATTTTTTTTTTTTGGAATTAACAAGACCACTCCCCTACTCCTATGTATCTCCAAATGCAAGGAAAAATAATATATATTTAATATTTTTTGTGCCTTTGTTTCTTCTTTTAATGTAACCTGAATCTAAAAATCTTAAATTCTAATTATAATAAAACTAACTTAGAGTAGGTCATGGAAGTGAGAGGATCTCCATCTGGAATCAAATTCTAATATATTCAGGTAATTTTATAATGTTCAGGTAATTTTATATTTACGTTTTAGTCATATTTTCATGTTCTATAGTTTGATCATTTAAATATTTAGTAAATCAAATTTGTTTTATTTTAGGAAAATCTCAATGCCGCAAAGTTCAAAGGAAAAGGGATGAAGAATTTACCTGAGATGGAGATCCTTTTCAAGGATACTGTGGCTTCTGGCCATGGTAAATGGGCACCATCGGAGACCAGAACAAGGAGGCTCAAACAACTAGTGACATAGGTATGACAAAGTCGACTGAAGAGGATGATGTTGAAGAGGTACCGAATTCTGTTCAAAAGCCAAAAAGAAAAGGGAGTGGGATAGATAACAAGAGAAGTAGTATTGGTCAGCAAATGTGTGATCAATTTGATCGTTTGATTGAAAGTTTGAACAGTGATACTGTAACACCCTAATATCTCTAACAAGTAGAAATATCAAAATGTACAATTTTAGCATACATCAGAGATAAACTTCCTGCTTAGATATACATCTTTTAATTACAAGAACAGCGGAAACGATTACACAACTTAAAACAAATTTAAGTCATAATCAGATACAAAGATAACAAGGGAAAATCATAATTAACGAGAGAAGAACTACATCTTCGATTTCTTCTCGTGCACGCCATCTACTCGTGCCTTAAAGCATCTTCTTTCCCTGTTTCTTTGTAAAACAACAATATATGATAGGGTGAGATAACATATCTCAGTGAGTCTTACCGTGACCCCTTACCTATCACTCAGTCCATTTATAAAACATTTATCCTTTCAAAAAGATTATTTATGACGCACCCAATCCTTAACAGAATTGGTCAATAGCATTGAGAGTTTCCCCTCAACCTAAGTACGCCAATTTTTAAAACCATAATTAGTAATTCAGGAAGAATTACATACAACAATCAAATCATAAATAATTCATAGTCCAATTCTTGATGACTATGTACAATTTAAATTACTTTTCTATAGTTCATAACCCAATTCTTGATGGCTATTCACTATCCTCTTAATTAATCTAATACAACACCTTAAACCATTTTTCTTTTCTTCGGTTTGCGGTGAACCCAATCCACTCACACTGAACATCCTCATATGGGCCTAGCTCGAGGGCTCATGACTTCCCTCTCCCTAGTGTACTATCCTCTTGGGTCGTCACCCATAATTCATATAATTAAATATCATTCCCGCATTGGGTCGTCTACTATATTCGATATAATTCATATACCAAAAACATAATTCATTCTATGACAAGTCATAATAGAATATTATCATAAGTATGAACTCATGAAAAAAGTCCAGTCAACATTTAAGTCATAAAACATTTGGTTCCCCCACGTATTCTAAGTTTTACGGTTTTTCGGAAGATTTATAACTTTAACCATTTAATTCAAAACAACTTTGAACATGCACCATCAAAACAATGCCAATGTCAATCATAATTATCACAATTGGTTGGGAAGAGGATTAGAGGAAATTTGGAGTTGAAGGAGCGTCAAAACGAAGAATCGAAACTCGGGAATAAACTTCGCTTGTTTTCGTTCCCACTACGCCAGAATTGTAAAAAGAGATCGCCACCTTTAGTAGCGTTTATAAAAAAACGCTAGCCATTTTAATAACACGCTACACCATTAGTAGCGTTTTAAAGTAAAAACGCTACCTATTAGGTAACACGCTAGAGGCGGATCCCTAGCGCTTTTTTACTCAAAAGCGCTAGCAAATTAGAAAACACGCTAGACGGATCCTAGCGCTTTTATTCAAAACGCTAGCCAATTAGAAAACACGCTAGATAGATCCTAGCGCTTTTTTAGAAAGCGCTAGCTATTTAGAAAACACGCTAGAGACAGAACCTAGCGCTTTTATTCAAAACGCTAGCCAATTAGAAAACACGCTAGATAGATCCCTAGCGTTTTTTATAAAACGCTAGGTATTTAGTAAACAGTCTAGACATATCCCTAGCGCTTTTACTCAAAACGCTAGGTATTTAGAAAACACGCTAGATAGATCCCTAGCGTTAAACGCTAGGTATGGTTAAATAATTTTTTTTTGTTTCCCATTGAGCTACTTCTCTCTTTCACCTAACACTCTTACCTTTAAACGCAAAATCACTCACCCAGAAACGCAAAACCCTAACACCCTAACTCAAATTAACATCATCTCTCTCAACGAAAATCATCTCTCTCAGTGAACATCATCTCTCTCACTCAGACAACATTGGTGAGTTTTCTGTTCCTTTCTCTGTTTCTTGTTAGATATTAATTGTGGGTTCTAGTTTAGAAATATATTAGTTTTGTCACTTGTGCACACTAGACTCTTCTTCTTTTTTTCACCACTAGCCTCTTCTTGTTACACATAAATTAATTGTTTGGAAGACTAGACTATATGGTTCCTTTGTCTTGACCAAAGGACCGAGAATAGAAATAGAATATGATATAGATATAGCTTGGGAAAATAAGGAGTGGAATTGAAAAAATTTAAAAGAGGAAATTTTGTTTGTTTTTTTATATGAATTGATTCTTCATTATATTCGAATTGCTTGATGGGTCATATGTTAAAGTTCTCTTCTCGAGGATTTTATTATAAATATTTGGCAATTATGGATAGAAGTTGGATGTCCGCCAATCGTCCGTCCAAGGAGTATGCTGTTGGAGTGGATTATTTTGTGTTTGTCTTTGTTGAGCGTTTAGGGACTTCTAGTGGTATGAAATGTCCTTGTTTAAGGTGTTGTTATGTAAAATCGATTCATTGCGAGAGGAGTTGACACGACATTTAAAGGCGAATGGAATTGATCAAAGTTACACTTGTTGGATAATGCACGGTGAGAAAAAGGTGAATCTTCAAATATGAATGATATTAGTAAGAGATATGCTGTGCACGGTTGACACCGGAACACATTCATTTGATGCGAACGAATTTGAAGAGATGGCAAAGGTGGTTGAAGAGGATCTTAATGATTGTCTGAAATGTTTGAGAAGTTGATAAGCGATGCGAGAGACACCATTGTATGCGGGTTGTAATGAATTCACAAAATTATTGGTTGTGATCAAGTTGTATAACTTGAAAACTCGCCACGGATGGACGGATAAGAGCTTTACCGATTTACTCTCACTTACGAAAGAAATGTTGCCGAATGATAATGTGCTTCCTTCTCGGACGTATGATGCAAAGCAAATGTTGGGGTCTATTGGCTTGAACTATGAGAAGATACACGCTTGTCCGAATGATTGCATTTTATTTCGAATGAACATGCGTTGTTAAAGTCGTGTCCTAAATGTAATGCACCATGCATATAAGAAGAAAGAGTCCGCTCCACAAAAGGTGTTGTGGTATTTTCCTATAATTCCTCGATTTAGGCGCATGTATCGTAGTTCGGAAGATGCAAAACACTTGACATGGCATGAGGATGAAAGGATTAAAGATGGTATGCTACGACACCCGCAGATTCTCCGCAATGGAAAAAATCAATATTGAGTATCCTAATTTGGGGATGACCCGAGAAACCTACGCCTTGCATTGTCTGGTGATGGATTTAACCCGCACGGTATCGAGTAGCTCCCATGATACATGGCCCGTGATTTTGGCGATTTATAACTTATCGCCGTGGCTTTGCATGAAACGCAAATATATGATGTTGTCTTTGTTAATTTCTCAGGGCCCAAACAACCGAGGAAATGATATTGATGTATACTTGGCTCATTTAATTGAAGACTTGAAGCAAATGTGGGAGATTGGGGTAGAGGTGTATGATGGGTTGAGAGAAGAAAGTTTCACCACGAGGGCTATGATCTTTGGCACAATTAACGACTTTCCCCGCATACGGCAATCTATCAGATGCGATAAAGAATAACAAAGGCGGTGTGCATGCCCTATATGTGAAGATAACACAGATTGGATGTGGTTGGAACATGGTAAGAAGAATATCTATCTTGGTCATCGTAGATTTTTGCCATCAACTCATCACTATCGATTGTGGAGAAAGGCATTTGATGGGAATACAGAAACACGTAGAGCTCCCCGCCTTTGTGAGGCGAGCAGTATTTGAAAAGGTGGAAGATTTGAACATTAAATTTGGGAAGCCTTTTGCGGGAGAGATTGCCAAGCGGGGTGGAAGAAAAAGTCGATTTTCTTTGAGTTGCCATACTGGAAGTCATTATATGTAAGGCATTTCATTGATGTGATGCATGTTGAAAAGAATGTCTTGAAAGTGTCATTGGTACCTTACTCAATATGCGGGTAAGACTAAAGATACCATCAACTCAAGGTTGGATTTGGTTAGTATGGGTTTGAGACCGAATTGGGTCAGGTAAAGAAGGGTACACGTACATATCTACCTCGTGGCTCATACTCTATCTAGAAAGGAGAAGACTGTCTTTTGTGAGTTTCTTCATGGAGTTAAAGTTCGAGAGGATACTCTTCAAATGTGGCGACTCTTGTATCGATTAAAGACCTCAAGTTAAAGTCTCTAAAGTCCCACGATTGTCATGTTCTCATGGAGAATTTGCTACCCATTGGTATACGATCCATTTTGCCTAAGAAAGTGCGTCGGACCTTAACCAAACTTTGTTTATTCTTTAAGGCGATTTGTAGTAGAGTGATTGACCCGGAAAGTTGCCAACATTGCAAAGAGAAATTATTGTCACTTTGTGTGAGCTTGAGATGTATTTCCCACCTTCCTTTTTCGACATAATGATTCATCTAATAGTTCATCCGGTTAGAGAGACACAATTGTGTGGCCCATGTTACATGAGATGGATGTATCCGTTTGAGCGTTACATGAAGATATTAAAAGGATATGTGAAAAATCGATCACGACACGAGGTTGTATTGTTGAGCGCTACATAGTTGAAGAGGCTATTGAGTTTTGCACGGGCTATCTATCTAGTCTTGAATATTCGTGGGGATTGCCAAGGTCTCGTCATGCGGGGAAGGATTAGTAAAGGGATGACAGGAACTAAATTAGTGATGGTATCAAGGAAAGAACTAGAGCAAGCACACTTGTAACGTTCTTCACAATGATAGTGAGGTTGATTCATATGTTTCCAAGCACAAGGAGATTCTTAAGAGTCAATTCCGGGAAAGAAGCAAGTTTGGTTAGCAAAAGAACACAATAGGAGTTTCATAGTGTGGCTAAAACATCACATTGATGGTGAGTGTGTTTGAATCCTACTTGATTTCAAAAAGATTGAGATGGTTAGCAAAGGTCCAAATATACATGTCTTCTCTTACAATGACTATCTAATGAACGAGTGCACTTTCTATACAAAAGAACAAGATGATCGAGTAAAATGCAAAATAGTGGGGTGACTCTTGTAGCTCATTCTATGCATGCATCCGATTGCAAAGATAGAAATCCCATATATGCGAATATGTCTTACTTTGGCTTCATTGAACACATATGGGAGTTGGATTACAATATGTTTGAGAGCACTGTGTTCAAATGTGAATGGGTTGACAATAATCTTGGTTTCTGATTGATGAATTAGGGTTCATGCGGGTGAATTTCAACAAGTTAGGATATAAAGATGAACCTTTTATTTTAGCATCGCAAGCTCAACAAGTGTTTTATGTCATCGATCCGATTAATATCAATTGGTCTATTGTTCTATTGGTGACAAAAAATTTGTGTATAACAACGATGATGATGAAGCACCCGATGATGTTGGTGTTGAGGACGACCCTTTCTTCGAACATCGGAACCAATAATAGGGAAAATACTTCTATAGAGGATGTTGTATATTTTAGAAAAGATCATAATGATGGAATTATTATTAAATCGGAAAAAAATACCAAGACGCGAATTGCAAACAAAATTTTATCTAGGAAAAGGAAAAGGTAATATAGACTTAATGATTTCTCGTTATTTTTATTAATAGATAATATTTATATTGTTTTTGTAAATTTAACAATAACATGGATTATATATGTTATATTGCAGTCGGATGGCATCACTTAGTGATCATGAGATCTAGTGGTCAAAGCAGTAGTCATTGAGGTTGTCTTTGTTATATATGTTTCTAGCTTTAATTTGTAGCTACTTTTGAGTTTCATAATCTAAGTTACTTATTATGTTGTATGATTTGGATATATATTAATTATGTTGTAAGTAATTGTTAGTTTAATATGGTCTTTTGGTGATATGTACATATGTGTGTATCTATATATTGGTTTGTAATGATATATTGGTGAATTTTGTTGGAATGTATTTTTGAATTTTGTTGGAAGGGAATGAATTTATAGGTTGTAATTAAAATGGAGAACAAACCAAAATAAAAAAATATTTAAAAAAATTCAGTCAATAGGTAGCGTTTTAGAGTGAAAACGCTAGAAATGAAGTTAAAATTCATTCAATACCTAGCGTTTTAAAAATAAAGCGCTAGGAATTGTAAAGAGGAGCTAGAGGATCCCTAGCGTTTCTGTAAAACGCTAGGAATGGTAGTAAAAGGTGCTATAGCATCCTAGCGTTTTTACATAAAGCGCTAGGAATGTTAGTAAAAAGGTGCTATAGCATCCTAGCGTTTTTACATAAAAGCGCTAGGAATGTTAGTAAAAGGTGCTATAGCATCCCTAGCTTTTCGTAAAACGCTAGGAATTGTAAAAAGGCGCTATAGCATCCTAGCGTTTTTACATAAAGCGCTAGGAATGGTAGTAAAAATTTTAATAGCATCCCTAGCGTTTCTGTAAAAACGCTAGGAATTGTAGTAAAAATTTTAATAGCATCCCTAGCGTTTCTGTAAAACGCTAGGAATGGTAAACACGCGCTAGATGATCCCTAGCGTTTTATGTAAAAACGCTAGGATGCTATTAAAATTTTTACAAGCGCGCTCTCTCATCTCCTCACACACTCACGTGACGCGTCTCTTCATCTACCTAACTTCTCTCCACGACCCAGGAAACCCTCCACGAACAACCCAGAACCCAGAAAAACCCAGAACACACTCACGTAGACGTCTCGTTCATCTACCCTCTTCGTTCATCGTACCGTTGCGAACCTCCACGACCCAGGAAACCCTCTTCGTTCATCTTCGTTCATCTCCACGCCGTACCAGCTCTCCCTCTCTCTCCTTGGTGCTACGACCCAGGAAACCCTCCCATTTGTCTCCTTTTTCTTCACTCTCTCTCCCTTTCAAAAGGTATTTCTGCACTCACGTACTCTCCACCTCTCTCACTGCAATGACTATTTGTTATGGTTTTTTTATGGTTTGTTATGTATCTTTTGTATGGCTTTCTCTGTTATTTAGCTCAATGTTGTATCTAATTAGTTGTTAGATTAGTCTAGCTTAGATAGCATTATTAACTTGACTAGTGCATGGCTTTCCTAGTGCATGGCTTTCTCTGTTTACTCTAGGTTCTTAGTGCATGGCTTTCCTATATATGTTTACTCTAGGTTATATACTTAGTGCATGGCTTTCCTATGTATGTTTACTCTAGGTTACTTAGTGCATGGCTTTCTCTGTTTAGTGCATGGCTTTCATATATATGTTTACTCTAGGTTATATACTTAGTGCATGTCTTTCCTATGTATGTTTACTCTAGGTTACTTAGTGCATGGCTTTCACTGTTACTTAGTGCATGGCTTCTTCTATATTTTGTTAAGTGTTTGTTGGTTCTAAACAATTAGAAAGCTAAAACTTCTCGAGTCTATTTCATTTGGGTCATTGCAAGTCGGAT
Organism: Oxytropis ochrocephala; assembly: GCA_020916435.1. Classification (NCBI taxonomy): domain Eukaryota; kingdom Viridiplantae; phylum Streptophyta; class Magnoliopsida; order Fabales; family Fabaceae; genus Oxytropis; species Oxytropis ochrocephala. Next base: position 50,391,803 of record CM037095.1, read on the forward strand.
GGCATCACATAGTGATCACGAGAGTAGTCGAGGGTGGTGATGGGGTGATAGAAACACAAAGAAGTTCACTCCCGAGGAATTACATCGAAAAGAATATCGTCCATCGGATAAGTAAAGGACACGAGAAATATAAGGTAAGTTAATTACTAATTATTAATGTTGTTCTCTACCTTTCCAAGTTATCTAATTATTTAATGATTTAATTATTTAAGGTCCGATGGAGTGTTAAAGGTTTGCCAATTGGAGACAACGACACAAATTTAATTAGCTTTATTGGTACTAAGGTGAAACAAATCTTTCCAATTTCAATAAAAGTTGGAATGAGAAAGATAATACTGATTTTGCCTAAACTGAAAGATGCTTTTTGGTCCTTAATACGGGTATATAATTTTAGACCTCTTTAATAATCTTATTTAGTGAATTTTTAGTTGTATTTATTTAATCCATTTTTATTTATAAGTAGAAACACTTTGATGTCGATGATGCCAGAAGAGATTGGATACTCAAGGAAGCGGGAAGGTTGCATCGGGCATATAGAAGCGATGTGGGGAAAAAGTATTCGAAACGGCTGATGGGACCATCGAGAGAGGAGCCTCAAAGATTGTATGCCGGAATTATAACTAAGGAGGATTGGACCAAATTTGTAGATATACGCACTCTGAGATCCGGATTTCTGGTTAGTATATTAATTATTTAAGTTATATATATATATATATATATATATATATATATATATATATATATATATATATATATATTTCACAACAAGATATCATTCATTAATGTATACTTATGTTTTTAAATAGAAAAAAGCAAAGCCAATAAAGTGAGAGCTTCTAATCCCGAGTACCCTTATAGAGGAGGTTCAAGTGGATATCAAATTCTTGAAGAAAGATTGGTAAGACACAATTAGTTTAATTTATTATGATTTAATGAATCTTTTAATTTCTGATTGATTAACAATTATTAAACTTAAATAGTTCTTGCGCCAGGGGAAAGATTCAACTCAAGAATCCCTTGATCGTTGTCTTTATGCAGTTAGAGGCCCGACAAAACAAGGATGGGGAGATTGTGGATCCGAAAACTAAGGAGGTCAAGGACAAAATTGTAAGTATTCCAAAATTCATGTATTGTAATTTTAATTTTATGATTCTTAGCAAGTTGGAATTTGTGTCCGACTATATTTTTTAATCCGTTACTCGATTTTTTGACACACGTGAACATATTTTTTTATTGTCGATTAAATTTCTTTGACACTTGTTTATTATTTTTATCCGTTACTCGATTTTTTTGACACGTGAACATATTTTTATTGTCGATTAAATTTCTTTGACACTTGTTTATTATTTTTATCCGTTACTCGATTTTTTTGACACGTGGACATATTTTTATTGTCGATTAAATTTCTTTGACACTTGTTTATTATTTTTATCCGTTACTCGATTTTTTTGACACGTGAACATATTTTTATTGTCGATTAAATTTCTTTGACACTTGTTTATTATTTTTATCCGTTACTCGATTTTTTTGACACGTGGACATATTTTTATTGTCGATTAAATTTCTCTTGACACTTGTTTATTAATTTTATCCGTTATTTATGTTTGTGCATCGCCAAAGCATATCACAATCTGTATCACAAGGAGATTTAACAGATTGTGATGGTCAACAAGATGTCCTTGCTCGTGCCTTGGGAAGGGAAGAGAGACAGTGGTCGGATTAGAGGTTATGGATATGGGATTCCTCCTACAAGCGTGTTTGGGCCAAAGAGCCAAAGCAAAGTGCGGGATTGTAAAGTCATGGCGGCAAAGTATGACGAGCTATCCAAGAATGTTGTTGTGTTAATGGAAGAGAGACAGATGTTTAAGCGACTCTTGGCACAAAGGATTGGTGCACCATCCTGCTTTGCACCACCCTCTTTGAACCTATTGAGCTCGCTTTGCACCCCCATAGCGCCGAGATAGTTGCACCATCCCTTCAACACGGGTATTTAACAAAACTCGACTGCTTTTTTGTACATATGTATTTGATAAAATTATCATGTATATTTATTTTTCTTTATAATTGATTTAGGATAGCTGTGAATGTGAGCTATATATTGCAAACCCACATCGAAAGGTTGCGAGTGGGTTTGATATGTAACCAATTGAGCGCCACACCGCACAATTTACCCATGCACGAAAACCATTTGAGAGTTAGGGTAGACTATTCAATAGAGGGTCTGCACCATTGCACATTCCAATTGCTAATGCGGATATATTTCTTGTGGATCAAGCACTTAGTACTTTTGTGGCATGGCCCGAACAACTTGTCGTTGTAAGTGACAATATTTTTGTTAATAAGTTGATGACTATAATGTGTGTTAACTAACTAATTAATCATTTTTTAATATATACTAGGTACCCCAAGTGTCCCGACCTTCCCCTTCAATAAAAGTGTCCCAACCTTCCCTTCCACTACCAAACTCTCCCGACCATCTACTTTATCGGCCAGTCCAACATGTTGGTCAATTTCCCATTGATGAATTCGAAGTACATCGATTCTCTAAAGGTCCACATTCAAAAAATGAACCGGGACGACCAAATTTTTTTACCGCCCGATAACATTGTGGGCTGGAGCAGTTGGTAATGATCAACATGGAGGATCCGAAAGCTATAGTTGAGATGGATTGGGCCACGCTTGCCATCGATATTAGAGTATACTGGAGGTATGTATTAAATTATTTGTACACAATAGTTGTTTATATTAGAGTATATATTAGAGTATATATATGAGGATCTAAAAGTTGTATATATATTATTTATAGGTTTTTGTACAATCGTCTTACGGTCCCTTCTCAACGGACACGAAGTATTTCTTCTTGTGTCAAGGCGTGTATCGTTGTGTTTAAGCAAGGTAATCAGAGGAGCGTATTATGGCTATTAAGAGTGAAATACAAAGTTATATCCATTCACGCTTCATGGATGCCAAGCATTTGAAGGGCGACTATTTATTTTTGGCACCACTCAATAATGGGTGAGAAATTTAGTCTTCAATCACTTGTTTAATTATTTTGAGGATTGTATTATAGTGTAAATTAATGTGTACTCATTCGTGATTCATTTACTTGCAGGCAACATTGGGTACTCTTTGCAATAAACCCTAAGCAAAATGTTGTCTACTATCTGGATTCACTTCAAGGCCATTACAAAGTCTACGTAGACTTCGTAGAATCAGTTGAGAGGTGTGTATGTGTAACCCTCTCATTTTAATTTGTATAATTTAATATATGTATTTTGTTCAACTTAACGTTATATATATATATATATGTATGACGTTACAGTGCTTTGAAAGAATACTTGGGATTATCTACGAGTAAAACAAGATGACTACCCATAACTGTAAGCTTTTTAAGAATCATTCTTATAATTTTAATTGAATTTTTGGTCATAAAAATGTGACAATTAAGTTATAATGATCTTTTGCTTTGTAGTGTCCTAAACAACCAAACAACAATGATTGTGGGTACTACGTTATGAGGTTTATGAAAGAGATTATCACTCATGACAAAGTAACAATCTCAACCAAGGTAACTACTTAGATTTCTTTTTTATATTGATATTATAATACTTACTCACATTTAATAAACATTTTAATTCTAATTTTATTTCATTTTATTTTTGATATTTTCCCGACTTTAAAAATATCCGAATTACTCTATTTGAACAACTTACACAGTAAGGGGAGTAGTGCGAGTTTGTTTATAGCTTTTTGTAGCAAGTTTTGAGATTCATAATAGTTTAGTTATTATATATGTTGTATATATTGGATTTATATTATGTTGTAAGTACTTCTTAGAATGATATATATTGGATTGGAAATATTATTTGATGAATTTTGTTGGTGAATTTTGTTTGAATGATATTGGATTGGAATGTATTTTCTGAATTTGTTTGGAAGGAATGAATTTATAGGTTGTAATTAAAATGGAGAACAAACCAAAATAAAAAAATATTTAAAAAAATCAGTCAATAGGTAGCGTTTTAGAGTGAAAACGCTAGAAATGAAGTTAAAAAATTCATTCAATACCTAGCGTTTTAAAAATAAAAGCGCTAGGAATTGTAAAGAGAGAGCTAGAGGATCCCTAGCGTTTTTCTAAAACGCTAGGAATGCTAATAAAAGGTGCTATAGCATCCCTAGCGTTTAACATAAAGCGCTAGGTATGGTAGTAAAAGGGCTATAGTATCCCTAGCGTTTTAATTTAAAGCGCTAGGAATGGTAGTAAAAAGAGCTATGGGATCCCCTAGCGTTTTTTTTTAAAACGCTAGGAATGGTAGTAAAAAATAGCTATGGGATCCCTAGCGTTTTACAGAAAACGCTAGGAATTGTAAAAAGGCGCTGGGTCAATGGCTAGCGTTTTCTGTAAAAAGGCGTTGGGTCAATGGCTAGCGTTTTATATAAAACGCTAGCCATTGACCCAGCGCCTTTATATAAAGAGCTATGGGATCCCTAGCGTTTTACATACGTCTTTATACAATTCTGGCGTTTTTATAAAAAAGAGCTATGGGATCCCTAGCGTTTTACATACGTAATAGGTAGCGTTTTACTTTAAAACGCTACTAATGGTGTAGCGTGTTATTAAAATGACTAGCGTTTTTTTATAAACGCTACTAAAGGTCCCTCTAAAAAAACGCTAGCCAATTAGAAAACACGCTAGATAGATCCCTAGCGTTTTTTAGAAAGCGCTAGCTATTTAGAAAACACGCTAGACAGATCCCTAGCGCTTTTATTCAAAACGCTAGCCAATTAGAAAACACGCTAGATAGATCCCTAGCGTTTTTTATAAAACGCTAGGTATTTAGTAAACACTCTAGACATATCCCTAGCGCTTTTACTCAAAACGCTAGGTATTTAGAAAACACGCTAGATAGATCCCTAGCGTTTTTTAGAAAACGCTAGGTATGGTTAAATAATTTTTTTGTTTCCCATTGAGCTACTTCCCTCTTTCGGCTAACACTCTTACCCGTAAAGCGCAAAATCACTAACCCTAAAAGCAAAACCCTAACACCCTAACTCAAATTAACATCATCTCTCTCAACGAAAATCATCTCTCTCGGTGAACATCATCTCTCTCACTCGGACAACATTGGTGAGTTTTTGTTCCTTTCTCTGTTTCTTGTTAGATATTAATTGTGGGTTCTAGTTTAGAAATATATTAGTTTTGTCACTTGTGCACACTAGACTCTTCTTCTTTTTTTCACCACTAGCCTCTTCTTGTTACACATAAATTAATTGTTTGGAAGACTAGACTATATGGTTCCTTTGTCTTGACCAAAGGACCGAGAATAGAAATAGAATATGATATAGATATAGCTTGGGAAAATAAGGAGTGGAATTGAAAAAATTTAAAAGAGGAAATTTTGTTTGTTTTTTTATATGAATTGATTCTTCATTATATTCGAATTGATTGATGGGTCATATGTTAAAGTTCTCTTCTCGAGAAATTTATTATAAATATTTGGCAATTATGGATAGAAATTGGATGTCCGCCAAATGCGTCCCAAGGAGTATGCATTGGAGTGGATTATTTTGTGTAATTTGTCTTTGTTGAGCGTTTAGGGACTTCTAGTGGTATGAAATGTCCTTGTTTAAGGTGTTGTTATGTAAAATCGCCATTGCAGAGGAGTTGACACGACATTTAAAGGCGAATGGAATTGATCAAAGTTACACTTGTTGGATAATGCGGTGAGAAAAAGGTGAATCTTCAAATATGAATGATATTAGTAAGAGATATGCGCCGCGGTTGACAACGGAACACATTCATTTGATGCGAACGAATTTGAAGAGATGGCAAAGGTGGTTGAAGAGGATCTTAATGATTGTCTGAAATGTTTGAGAAGTTGATAAGCGATGCGAGAGACACCATTGTATGCGGGTTGTAATGAATTCACAAAATTATTGGTTGTGATCAAGTTGTATAACTTGAAAACTTCGCCACGGATGGACGGATAAGAGCTTTACCGATTTACTCTCACTACGAAAGAAATGTTGCGAATGATAATGTGCTTCCTTCTCGGACGTATGATGCAAAGCAAATGTTGGGGTCTATTGGCTTGAACTATGAGAAGATACACGCTTGTCAGAATGATTGCATTTTATTTGGAATGAACATGCGTTGTTAAAGTCGTGTCCTAAATGTAATGCACCATGAGTATAAGAAGAAAGAGTCCGCTCCACAAAAGGTGTTGTGGTATTTTCCTATAATTCCTCGATTTAGGCGCATGTATCGTAGTTCGGAAGATGCAAAACACTTGACATGGCATGAGGATGAAAGGATTAAAGATGGTATGCTACGACACACGTGATTCTCCGCAATGGAAAAAATCAATATTGAGTATCCTAATTTCGAGGATGACCCGAGAAACCTACGCCTTGCATTGTCTGCTGATGGATTTAACCCGCATACGGTATCGAGTAGCTCCCACAAGACATGGCCCGTGATTTTGGCGATTTATAACTTCTATCACGTGGCTTTGCATGAAACGCAAATATATGATCTTTGTCTTTGTTAATTTCAGGCCCAAACAACCAGGAAATGATATTGATGTATACTTGGCTCCTTTAATTGAAGACTTGAAGCAAATGTGGGAGATTGGGGTAGAGGTGTATGATGGGTTCGAGAGAAGAAAGTTTCACCACGAGGGCTATGATCTTTGGCACAATTGCGACTTTCCTGCATACGGCAATCTATGCAGATGCAGTAACAAAGGCGGTGTGCATGCCCTATATGTGAAGATAACACATGATTGGATGTGGTTGGAACATGGTAAGAAGAATATCTATCTTGGTCATCGTAGATTTTTGCCATCAACTCATCCTTATCGATTGTGGAGAAAGGCATTTGATGGGAATACTGAAACACGTAGAGCTCCCCGCCTTTGTGGGCGAGACAGTATTTGAAAAGGTGGAAGATTTGAACATTAAATTTGGGAAGCCTTTTGCGGGAGAGATTGCCAAAGCGGGGTGGAAGAAAAGTCGATTTTCTTTGAGTTGCCATCTTTGGAAGTCATTATATGTAAGGCATTTCATTGATGTGATGCATGTTGAAAAGAATGTCTTGAAAGTGTCATTGGTACCTTACTCAATATGCCGGGTAAGACTAAAGATACCATCAACTCAAGGTTGGATTTGGTTAGTATGGGTTTGAGACTGAATTGGGTCCAGTAAAAAGAAGGGTACACGTACATATCTACCTCCGTGACTCATACTCTATCTAGAAAGGAGAAGACTGTCTTTTGTGAGTTTCTTCATGGAGTTAAAGTTCAGAGGATACTCTTCAAATGTGGCGACTCTTGTATCGATTAAAGACCTCAAGTTAAAGTCTCTAAAGTCCCACGATTGTCATGTTCTCATGGAGAATTTGCTACCCATTGGTATACGATCCATTTTGCCTAAGAAAGTGCGTCGGACCTTAACCAAACTTTGTTTATTCTTTAAGGCGATTTGTAGTAGAGTGATTGACCACTGGAAAGTTGCCAACATTGCAAAGAGAAATTATTGTCACTTTGTGTGAGCTTGAGATGTATTTCCCACCTTCCTTTTTCGACATAATGATTCATCTAATAGTTCATCGGTTAGAGAGACACAATTGTGTGGCCCATGTTACATGAGATGGATGTATCCGTTTGAGCGTTACATGAAGATATTAAAAGGATATGTGAAAAATCGATCACGACACGAGGTTGTATTGTTGAGCGCTACATAGTTGAAGAGGCTATTGAGTTTTGCACGGGCTATCTATCTAGTCTTGAATATTCGTGTGGATTTGCCAAGGTCTCGTCATGCGGGGAAGGATTAGTAAAGGGATGACGGGAACTAAATTAGTGATGGTATCAAGGAAAGAACTAGAGCAAGCACACTTGTACGTTCTTCACAATGATAGTGAGGTTGATTCATATGTTTCCAAGCACAAGGAGATTCTTAAGAGTCAATTCAGGGAAAGAAGCAAGTTTGGTTAGCAAAAGAACACAATAGGAGTTTCATAGTGTGGCTAAAACATCACATTGATGGTGAGTGTGTTTGAATCCTACTTGATTTCAAAAAGATTGAGATGGTTAGCAAAAGGTCCAAATATACATGTCTTCTCTTACAATGACTATCTAATGAGCGAGTGCACTTTCTATACAAAAGAACAAGATGATCGAGTAAAATGCAAAATAGTGGGGTGACTCTTGTAGCTCATTCTATGCATGCATCCGAGTGCAAAGATAGAAATCCCATATATGCGAATATGTCTTACTTTGGCTTCATTGAACACATATGGGAGTTGGATTACAATATGTTTGAGAGCATGTGTTCAAATGTGAATGGGTTGACAATATCTTGGTTTTTCTGATTGATGAATTAGGGTTCATGCGGGTGAATTTCAACAAGTTAGGATATAAAGATGAACCTTTTATTTTAGCATCATAAGCTCAACAAGTGTTTTATGTCACTCGATCCGATTAATATCAATTGGTCTATTGTTCTATTGGTGACAAAAAATTTGTGTATAACAACGATGATGATGAAGCACCCGATGATGTTGGTGTTGAGGGCGACCCTTTCTTCGAGAACATCGGAACCAATAATAGGGGAAAATACTTCTATAGAGGATGTTGTATATTTTAGAAAAGATCATAATGATGGAATTATTATTAAATCGGAAAAAAAAAATACCAAGACGCGAATTGCAAACAAAATTTTATCTAGGAAAAGGAAAAGGTAATATAGACTTAATGATTTCTCGTTTTTTTTATTAATAGATAATATTTATATTGTTTTTGTAAATTTAACAATAACATGGATTATATATGTTATATTGCAGTCGGATGGCATCACTTAGTGATCATGAGATCTAGTGGTCAAGGCAGTAGTCATTGAGGGTTGTCTTTATTATATATGTTTCTAGCTTTAATTTGTAGCTACTTTTGAGTTTCATAATCTAAGTTACTTATTATGTTGTATGATTTGGATATATATTAATTATGTTGTAAGTAATTGTTAGTTTAATATGGTCTTTTGGTGATATGTACATATGTGTGTATCTATATATTGGTTTGTAATGATATATTGGCTGAATTTTGTTGGAATGTATTTTCTGAATTTTGTTGGAAGGAATGAATTTATAGGTTGTAATTAAAATGGAGAACAAACCAAAATAAAAAAATATTTAAAAAAATTCAGTCAATAGGTAGCGTTTTAGAGTGAAAACGCTAGAAATGAGTTTAAAAATTCATTCAATACCTAGCGTTTTAAAAATAAAGCGCTAGGAATTGTAAAGAGGAGCTAGAGGATCCCTAGCGTTTTCTGAAAAACGCTAGGAATGGTAGTAAAAGGTGCTATAGCATCCTAGCGTTTTTACATAAAGCGCTAGGAATGTTAGTAAAAAGGTGCTATAGCATCCCTAGCGTTTTTACATAAAACGCTAGGAATGTTAGTAAAAGGTGCTATAGCATCCCTAGCGTTTCTAAAAACGCTAGGAATTGTAAAAAAAAGCGCTATAGCATCCCTAGCGTTTTTACATAAAGCGCTAGGAATGGTAGTAAAAATTTTAATAGCATCCCTAGCGTTTCTAAAACGCTAGGAATTGTAGTAAAAATTTTAATAGCATCCTCCCTAGCGTTTCTAAAACGCTAGGAATGGTAAACACGTGGCGCTAGATGATCCCTAGCGTTTTATGTAAAAAGCGCTAGGGATGCTATTAAAATTTTTACAAGGCGCTCTCTCATCTCCCTCACACACTCACGTAGACGTCTCTTCATCTACCTAACTTCTCTCCACGACCCAGGAAACCCTCCACGAACAACCCAGAACCCAGAACAACCCACACCAGAACCCAGAAAAACCCAGAACACACTCACGTAGACGTCTCGTTCATCTACCCTCTTCGTTCATCGTGCGTTGCGAACCTCCACGACCAGAAACCCTCTTCGTTCATCTTCGTTCATCTCCACGCCGTACCAGCTCTCCCTCTCTCTCCTTGGTGCTACGACCCAGGAAACCCTCCCATTTGTCTCCTTTTTCTTCACTCTCTCTCCCTTTCAAAAGGTATTTCTGCACTCACGTACTCTCCACCTCTCTCACTGCAATGACTATTTGTTATGGTTTTTTTATGGTTTGTTATGTATCTTTTGTATGGCTTTCTCTGTTATTTAGCTCAATGTTGTATCTAATTAGTTGTTAGATTAGTCTAGCTTAGATAGCATTATTAACTTGACTAGTGCATGGCTTTCCTAGTGCATGGCTTTCTCTGTTTACTCTAGGTTCTTAGTGCATGGCTTTCCTATATATGTTTACTCTAGGTTATATACTTAGTGCATGGCTTTCCTATGTATGTTTACTCTAGGTTACTTAGTGCATGGCTTTCTCTGTTTAGTGCATGGCTTTCATATATATGTTTACTCTAGGTTATATACTTAGTGCATGTCTTTCCTATGTATGTTTACTCTAGGTTACTTAGTGCATGGCTTTCCTTTGTTACTTAGTGCATGGCTTCTTCTATATTTTGTTAAGTGTTTGTTGGTTCTAAACAATTAGAAAGCTAAAACTCACCGAGTCTATTTCATTTGGGTCATTGCAAGTCGGATGGCATCACATAGTGATCACGAGAGTAGTCGGGTGGTGGTGATGGGGGTGACAGATACACAAAGAAGTTCACTCCCGAGGAATTACATCGAAAAAGAATATCGTCCATCGGATAAGTAAAGGACACGAGAAATATAAGGTAAGTTAATTACTAATTATTAATGTTGTTCTCTACCTTTCCAAGTTATCTAATTATTTAATGATTTAATTATTTAAGGTCCGATGGAGTGTTAAAGGTTTGCCAATTGGAGACAACGGCACAAATTTAATTAGCTTTATTGGTACTAAGGTGAAACAAATCTTTCCAATTTCAATAAAAAGTTGGAATGAGAAAGATAATACAGTTTTGCCTAAACTGAAAGATGATTTTTGGTCCTTAATACAGGTATATAATTTTAGACCTCTTTAATAATCTTATTTAGTGAATTTTTAGTTGTATTTATTTAATCCATTTTTATGTATAAGTAGAAACACTTTGATGTCGATGATGCAGAAGAGATTGGATACTCAAGGAAGCGGGAAGGTTGCATCGGGCATATAGAAGCGATGTGGGAAAAAGTATTCGAAAACGGCTGATGGGACCATCAGAGAGGAGCCTCCAAAGATTTGTATGCGGAATTATAACTAAGGAGGATTGGACCAAATTTGTAGATATACGCACTCTGAGATCCGGATTTCTGGTTAGTATATTAATTATTTAAGTTATATATATATATATATATATATATTTCACAACAAGATATCATTCATTAATGTATACTTATGTTTTTAAATAGAAAAAAGCAAAGCCAATAAAGTGAGAGCTTCTAATCCCGAGTACCCTTATAGAGGAGGTTCAAGTGGATATCAAATTCTTGAAGAAAGATTGGTAAGACACAATTAGTTTAATTTATTATGATTTAATGAATCTTTTAATTTACTGAGTTGATTAACAATTATTAAACTTAAATAATTCTTGCAGGAGGAAAGATTCAACTCAAGAATCCCTTGATCGTTGTATCTTTATGCAGTTAGAGGTCCGACAAAACAAGGATGGGGAGATTGTGGATCCGAAAACTAAGGAGGTCAAGGACAAAATTGTAAGTATTCCAAAATTCATGTATTGTAATTTTAATTTTATGATTCTTAGCAAGTTGGAATTTGTGTCTGACTATATTTTTTTAATCCGTTACTCGATTTTTTTGACACGTGAACATATTTTTATTGTCGATTAAATTTCTTTGACACTTGTTTATTATTTTTATCCGTTACTCGATTTTTTTGACACGTGAACATATTTTTATTGTCGATTAAATTTCTTTGACACTTGTTTATTATTTTTATCCGTTACTCGATTTTTTTGACACGTGGACATATTTTTATTGTCGATTAAATTTCTCTTGACACTTGTTTATTAATTTTATCCGTTATTTATGTTTGTGCATCAAAAGCATATCACAATCTGTATCACAAGGAGATTTAACAGATTGTGATGGTCAACAAGATGTCCTTGCTCGTGCCTTGGGAAGGGAAGAGAGACAGGTCGGATTAGAGGTTATGGATATGGGATTCCTCCTACAAGCGTGTTTGGGCCAAAGAGCCAAAGCAAGGGAGTGCGGGGATTGTAAAGTCATGGCGGCAAAGTATGACGAGCTATCCAAGAATGTTCTTTGTGTTAATGGAAGAGAGAGGCAGATGTTTAAGCGACTCTTGGCACAAAGGATTGGTGCACCATCCCTGCTGCACCACCCCTGCTTTGAACCTATTGAGCTCGCTTTGCACCCCCCATGCGCCGAGATATTTGCACCATCCCTTCAACACAGGTATTAAGAGTGAAATACAAAGTTATATCCATTCACGCTTCATGGATTTAAAGGGCGACTCTTTATTTTTGGCACCACTCAATAATGGGTGAGAAATTTAGTCTTCAATCACTTGTTTAATTATTTTGAGGATTGTATTATAGTGTAAATTAATGTGTACTCATTCGTGATTCATTTACTTGCAGCAACATTGGGTACTCTTTGCAATAAACCCTAAGCAAAATGTTGTCTACTATCTGGATTCACTTCAAGGCCATTACAAAGTCTACGTAGACTTAGTAGAATCGATTGAGAGGTGTGTATGTGTAACCCTCTCATTTTAATTTGTATAATTTAATATATGTATTTTGTTCAACTTAACGTTATATATATATATATATATATATATATATGTATGACGTTCTGATGCTTTGAAAGAATACTTGGGATTATCTACGAGTAAAACAAGATGGCTACCCATAAGCGTAAGCTTTTAAGAATCATTCTTATAATTTTAATTGAATTTTTGGTCATAAAAATGTGACAATTAAGTTATAATGATCTTTTGCTTTGTAGTGTCCTAAACAACCAAACAACAATGATTGTGGGTACTACGTTATGAGGTTTATGAAAGAGATTATCACTCATGACAAAGTAACAATCCCAACCAAGGTAACTACTTAGATTTCTTTTTATATTGATATTATAATACTTACTCACATTTAATAAACATTTTAATTCTAATTTTATTTCATTTTATTTTGATAGATTTTCCCGACTTTAAAAATATCCGAATTACTCTGTTGAATAACTTTATGATGAAAGAAGGGGAGTGGTGCGGTTTTGTTTCTAGCTTTTTGTAGCAAGTTTTGAGATTCATAATAGTTTAGTTATTATATATGTTGTATATATTGGATTTATATTATGTTGTAAGTACTTCTTAGAATGATATATATTGGATTGGAAATATTATTTGATGAATTTTGTTGATGAATTTTGTTTGAATGATATTGGATTGGAATGTATTTTCTGAATTTGTTTGGAAGGAATGAATTTATAGGTTGTAATTAAAATGGAGAACAAACCAAAATAAAAAAATATTTAAAAAAATCGATCAATAGGTAGCGTTTTAGAGTGAAAACGCTAGAAATGAAGTTAAAAATTCATTCAATACCTAGCGTTTTAAAAATAAAACGCTAGGAATTGTAAAGAGGAGCTAGAGGATCCCTAGCGTTTCTGAAAACGCTAGGAATGCTAATAAAGGTGCTATAGCATCCCTAGCGTTTAACATAAAAGCGCTAGGTATGGTAGTAAAAAGGGCTATAGTATCCCTAGCGTTTTAATTTAAAGCGCTAGGAATGGTAGTAAAAGAGCTATGGGATCCCTAGCGTTTTTTTATTTAAAACGCTAGGAATGGTAGTAAAAAGAGCTATGGGATCCCTAGCGTTTCTGTAAAAACGCTAGGAATTGTAAAAAGCGCTGGGGTCAATGGCTAGCGTTTTTATATAAACGCTACGTATGTCCAAAACACTGGGTCAATGGCTAGCGTTTTATATAAAACGCCACGTATGTCCAAAACACGCTGGGTCAATGGCTAGCTTTTTTTAAAACGCTACTAATGGGGTGTACGCATTAGTAGCGCCAGCTTCTCTAGCGTTTTAAAACGCTACCAATGCCCAAAAAAAACGCTAGCCATCCTAATACGCTGGCGTAGTGTCCGTTTCGCTCTCCGTTCGTATCCAAACCATGTTCCAATCCAATTCCAGTACAAACGACATCAATCACAAGCAATTACGTTAAGTAATTCGTTCCGAGAATCGTAATGACACAAACCGACATTTTAACACACAACATGAGTGCAGAGTTTCCTACAGCAGTGCAATTATTTCGGCGAATTACTTAAAATAGCAAACGACATTAGATTTCAACAAATGAACACTCTTTAGAAATATAGGGATGTGTAGTTTCTGACCATGTATTTAGATTTTCAAAACAATGATCCAAGTAGTACAGTTTTTAGAAACAATCTGAATGGTTCCCAGACGGGACAATTTCTGTCCTTCAAATTCTAATCCCTCTCAAATGACCTAAACTTGACCAAATGGCATGAAACTTGAGCCCTAACAGAAGAAAATGGAGCTTAGTTTCTAATGGGACAAGAATCGTTCAAAACGGAGTTCAATTGAGAGCACAAAACCTAAAATACTGACCCTATACCCAGTTTTACTCCAAAAATTTGACCTAACTTTGGAGACTCATAACTCGAGCTACACAACTCCAAATTGAACCAAACTAGTGCCGAAACGACCGGCGTTAAGTCTAATTTCTAAAAAAAAAAGTCCCAGTTTCAAAAAAACCGAACCTATGTCCAGAATTTCTAAATCAGTGAGTTTAGTTTCTTTAAACTCACCTATCGTGATGAAAATCACGAAAAACCGAGTCTTTGACGAAGTTCAATCGTTCCGAAACCGAACCCAACCTTTTCCAAACTCAAACCCAGCCACTGAACCTCCTCAAACAATCTCTCAAGCAGCGATGTAGCTTGCCATTGAGCTCTCAAAACTGAACCTTGAACCTTTTAGACCCACAAGCTAGCTTCTAAGGTTCAAAACTCCATCTTCTTTTCATCTTGAGCTTTGAGCTCCAAAAATGGTGAAATGAAGAAGATGAAGAATTAGATAATGATGTTGGTATCAATAGATAGATCTTGAGAAATGGAAAAGAATGGAAGCAAAACATCTTACAAGCATGGAGAATCCATGGAGAAACCTTCTCCTCTTCTTCTTCTCTCACTCTCGCCAACTTCTCTCTCTTTCTCTCTAACTTCTCTCTTTTTCTCTCTTTCCCCACGACTCTCCTCTCCCTCTCGACTTCTTTCCTTTTTTCTCTCTTACTTTCCCTTTCTATATTTCAACACAAGTGAAGAATGAGAGAGTGTTTGGATATTTTTGTGTCTTGGAGCTCATTTAGTGTGAGTGGTATAAAGAATAAAATACTCTTAGTGTTCTAATTTCCACTCAATTCTAATTCCACCCCAAAACAATCACACACAATCATATAACTCACTCTTTATTTCAATTCAATCCTATAATTTAACAATTATTCATTGTTTTCGAGACAAAATCGAATCCGAAACGTGACTTATTATTTACTCGAATAATAATAAATCACTCGTTAATTTCATAATTCAAAATTAACGAAACTAGGGATGTTACAGATACTGCTACTAGTGATACAGCTGCTAGTGTTCCTACAATTGGCGTTTGTTTGGACTTGCTTAAGCAATTGCCAGGGTTGGAGTATGGAAGTGAGACTCATTTGATTGGAATCAGACTGATGAAATCAAAATCAAACCGAGAGATATTTGTTCAATTGGGTGACCCTATCCTTCAGTTAATTGGATTAAGACTCATACCTTGGCTGATTTGTCTCGTCAGTGATTTGTCATTTATGTTGAAATGTTGACTCTGTTGCGTTTTATTTCTAGACAATTGGGTGACCCTATCTTTCAACTTAGAAGGATTAAGTCCCAAACCATGGCTGATTTGTGATTTGTCTTGTCTTTGTTTTATTACTTATGTTGTAATGTTGACTTGGTTGTGTTGTTCTAGTTTTATGTGATGTTAAGTGAACCTTTGACTTATTGATTTATGACATTGTTCCTATCCTATTGTTACTATTTCTATTCTTAAGAAAGTAATAATGTGGTTTTCATATTTGATAATTGCACAGGATGTCTTCTACTGATGCAAGTGGTACCACATCTGATTCTGATAATGATAGTTCACATGATAACCAATAGTTATCACGACATAGGAGGAAAAAAAAGGTCGTTGTTGATGGTAATGAATGCTACAACTTATTTCTTAAATCATGTTGTGAAAAATCCATGTAGAACTTCCGCATTGTCAGGACATGATTGGATTCATGAGATTCTCCATGGAAATGATAACCGTTGTTTTGAACTGTTGAGGATGAACAAACCAATGTTCCTACAATTGTGCATTGTTTTGGAACAAGACTATGGTCTCAAACGTACAAGGGGCATGGGAATTCCTGAGCAAGTTGGCAGTTTCTTATATAAGTTAGGACAATCAGCTTCAATTCGCAATACACAAGAGAGACTTCAAGATTCTGGAGAAACTATTTCTAGGCAATTCCATAGAGTCTTAGAGGCAATACTTGCCCTTTCTAGAGATGTTATAAAGCCTGTTGACCCTTCCTTTAGAGATATTCCCCATCAAATTAGAAATGATGATCGATATTATCCTTACTTTAAGGATTGTATCGGTGCTATAGATGGAACTCTTGTGAAAATCATTGTACCTGCTGAACAACAAATTCCCTACACATGCGGGAAAGGGTATACATCCACAAATGTAATGGCAGTTTGTGATTTCAACATGTGCTTCACATTTGTATTAGCTGGATGGGAGGGATCAGCCCATGATACTAGAGTCTTCATGGATGCATTACACACGCCTAGCTTTAATTTTCCACATCCCGGTTAGTAACTTGTACTTTTTAATCTTATATCAATATAGTTGTGTGAATATAATTAGGTATATTATTTTTCAGGTAAATATTACCTTGTTGATGCTGGTTATCCTAATTTTATGGGCTACTTGGGACCTTAAAAAACCATTAGGTACCATCTCCCTCAATTTAGATTAGGTCCAAGAGCTAGAGGAAGAAATGAAGTGTTCAATTATATGCACTCTAGCCTCCGAAGCACAATTGAAGGGGCATTTGGGTGTTGTAAAGCTAAGTGGAGAATACTAGACAACATATGCCTCAATATTCATTAAAAATTGCGACTCAGATCATTGTTGCTTCTATGACTTTGCATAATTTCATAAGAAGGAATGATATGGATGATGAGGAATTTCATTTATTTGACTGAAATCTTGATTTGGAGGACAGTATTGATGTGCATGATACTGTAGTTGGGGATATTACGTATGAGCAACCATCTCAAAGAAGTACTAAACAAATGGAGCGAGTCAGAGATGCTATTAGGGACACGATGCCTAGATCTATCTAGCTATATTTTACACATTTCATTATTATTTAGGTGTTTTAAAAAACATATGTATGCTTGTTAAATTTTTAGCTTTATAATGGTGGCACATTAATATACAATTGATTTTTAATAGATTCGGTATGATTGTTAAATTTTTAGATGTGTGATCACTTTCGATTTCTTATACTTTAATCCTAAATTGGCCGCCGACAAATAAATGAAAATTTGGGCGAATTAGTCCCCAATAGGGAAGATGATTAGTGAAAAAAAAAATTATTTCAGCAAGTTTAATTTATGGAAGGTGGATGATAAAAAAAATTAATTTTTAAAAATTACAATATTTTATAAGTACTTTTGTAATCATGTATCCAAACACATTTTTTGCATAAGCACTTTTCAATATACACATCCAAACACAATCAGCTTATAGAGCATAAGCTCTTATGACAAAAGCTCTCATGCGATAAGCTCTTATGCTATAAGCGCTTCTATAAGCTGTTTATCGAAACGGGCCCATAGTGCATTTGTGGGTTGCATGTTAGAAACTTGACTATTGTCCTATATATAGTGCATTTGTGGGTTGCATGTTGGAAACTTGATAACATTTGAAAAGTTTTCCTGAATAGAAACCAGATGGTGCATTCTTTATAGGCAAAAATACACTGCAGGTCCTTTAAGTTATTTTTTTGTAACAAGTTGGTCCTTTATGTTTTTTTTGTAACAACTTGGTCCTTTAAGTTACTTAATGTATTCACCGTTAGTCCTTTTTATTATTTCTGTCACAAAAAATGCCTAATTGGTGTTAACGTTGATGACGTGTCAGCTGCAGTGCTTATGTGTCTTTTATCTTGTAACGATTTAGTCCTTTAAAATAATTGCATGTAACAATTTGGTCCTTTTTATTAAAAACTGGAAAAAATAGAAAACTCTCACAATTCATCTCCATCTTCTTCATCTCCCAACCCAGAAACTAAACCCAGAAAATCTCCCAAAGTTTCACTCACGAATTGACAACATAAATCAACAACAAATAAAAAACAAAAAAAAGTGAACTATTCATCTTCTTCCTCTTTTGGGTTCATATGTTTAGTCATTAGTGGTTAGGGTTTTGAATTGGGGATCTATAATTGAAATTAGATCTACTCGCAACGCAGCAAGAATTATTTTAATTGGACTTTAAACATGGAGAATATACATAATCAAGAGAGGTTTTGAGAGATGAAAAGATTGGGGTTTGTGTATCGGGTTTTGGGTTTGAAGGAAGAAGATGAACACTTTCTTTTGTTTTTCTTTAATATTGATTTGTTAAATAAAAATGACATGGAAAATATGTCATGTAGCCACATAAGCACTAATAATAGACACATCATCACTTAACTGCCAAATAAGCGCTTTTTTTGTGGTGTTAGACGAAATTTGGACGGAAAATTAAAAAATGTTAACAAATGAAAAGCGTTAAGTAACTTAAAGGACTAAATTGGTACGAAAAAAACATAAAGGACCAACTTGTTACAAATAAATAACTTAAAGGACTTGTAGTGTAATTTTGCCTTCTTTATATTAGATGTATTTGAATTGGTGTTTGGTACTTACCTTTATTGCTGACTTTTTAAATTTTATTTCTATGAATGTACTTAATTTTCATGATGGATGCTTGTTTACTATATCTATATTACTTTCTAATTCGTTATCTTTAAGTTAAACAAGTGTTGGTTTTTCCAAGCATTTTTTCTACCTCTAATTCTAATCCAATTGATGGAGTGGTGGGACTTATATGCTTATGTTTTATTGAATAGACTTTTGAATTTTGATTGTCCATGTGTACTGTTTGTTGGAACTATCTGTACTCTGTGATTAGTACTAGATAATACTTATGTATTATCAATCAAGGTTTTTCAACAAAGTAAAGCGTTCCTTCTTGGTGTATAGGGAGGGAATCAATGGAGTACCATATATAAATCAAGAGTGGTTATTATCCTGCCACATGGATGCAACTATAAGAATTAACATTGCTGAGCTATACATAAACTGATCATGCCTATATTGGTAGGATATGAACAACTTGATACGTTTGCACGGTTGAAGATATGCAATGCAAGTGGGGCTTACTATAAATTTAAGGAACCAAAGAGGAACTATTTAGGTGATTCTCTTGGATTATGGATGTGATGTTGGAGAATTCTCTATAAAGATAACAGTGGAGCAGCTTGGCTTTATCAAGTGTAAGCAATTTTCTTATGAGAATATGGGGACTCTCTTCACACATTCTCCATTGCAGGTAATTATATCTCTTATTTATGATTGATGATGTTCCACGTTTTTGAGTGAGGAGGCCTTTGGCAAACCATTACAACCGCAAAGATATATATTATTTCAATTTATATCTATATTTTTTGTTGCAGGCTAGTTGATTATTGTAAAGGAAATATAGCATCTGCAGTTGAAGATATAGCTTCTCAGAAAATAATAGAAATGATATCAACACTAATTTTGTAGGTCATCATTTTTTTTGACAAGATTGTAGGACCTTATTTAAAATATCAGTTATGTATTATACCAAACACATTAACTTCTTTAATGTAATGAGATTTTATTTTTATTTTTTATCAGTCACAAAATCGGCCACTATATCAGTCACTAAAATCGGTCACTATATCAGTCACTAAAATCGGTCAATATTTCAGTTGCTAACATCGGTCACTAAAAAAGGTCACTAAAATGGTCGCTAAAAAAATCGGTCACAAAATCGGTTGCTATCATTAGCGACCAGTGATATAGCAACCAATTTTGTTTGGTTGCAAATTCAGTCGCTAAACGTCTAGTGACCGATTTTTACTATATAGCGACTGAAAAATCGGTCACTAAATGATGTTTTTTATGTAGTGTATGATTTTTAACAAAACAAATTCTTTTATTAAATTTATTATTTTTATGATATAAAACGATTCAATTCCTTTTAAGTTTAAAATCTATTAAAGTAAAACATCTTTTATTACAAAACATTTTTTTGAAGCAATTATAATATTTATTTATTATTTAAAACATATATATATATATATTGTTCCGACCTGGGTTGCAAACCCCATCGAACGCAACAGGCACGGCCCAATATCCTTCAGAAACTTCGGCCCGAGAAGTTTGGTCCAACAAAGAAAGTCTGTGATCCACGCGCGACCAAGAGCCGACGGCCCAGATTTACTATAAAGATCCGATGGCTAGAGCCAGGCGCCCTCGTCTATAAATAGAGCACCCGGTCTCCAATTCCAGGTATGTTCTCATTCTTGCACATTCCGCCTATTCCCTCACTGACTTAAGCATCGGAGTGTCTGCAGGTACACCCCCACCCGACGTGGGACGGATTGCTACTCGGACATCCGAAGACACTTCTCTCACCGCTGGTCCAACAACTTGATCCATCCCCGGCACTCCAAGCGGTGAGCCAATTGTTGGGCGTTCTCGAAAGGAGGAGTCGAGACCTCGTTCAATAGGAACAATCTCGGCTCGGTGCGCGCTCGGCCCGACCTCCTCTTGTGCAAGCCTTGCCGGACTCCCCTCGATCACGTAGCATCTCGGCAACAACGGGCAATCCCGCGATGTCCCGCTGCGATTCGCGGTTCGGAGGAAAAACGTCAAGGAAGACCTCCAATCCTCCATCTCCATCGATTCGACTCGAGAATCCCACGGTGGTAATTCCTCTTGGACTCCTCCTCCTCCTGAGCCCTTCCCAAAGAAGAAAACTCACGCAGATCTAAGCGCACGTCTGGGGGAAGCATGTTCGTATCCAAGATTCAAGATTACAAAATCCCGAAGTCCTGGGAGAAACCACCCCGTCTGAGCTCCTACGACGGGAAATCTTACCCTGATGACCATGTGGAAGACTTCAATAGGATCCTCGACTACGGGCGCTCAGGAGAAGTTTATTTGTAAACTTTTACCTCTCACCTTGAAAAAGAGTGCATCAAAGTGGTTCAGGGACGTGTCGACGGCATCTATATCATCATGGAAGCAACTCGCCAAGCTTTTCACCACCCGGTTCACGGCTTCCAGGCTAAACCCAAGTATGTTGACATCCTTCGTACTATCTGCCAGGGAGAGTCCAAGTCCTTGAGAGCGTATATCGAGAGGTATAACAAGGAAACCGATGAGGTCGACAATGTCTCAGATGAAGTCCGAATGATGTTCCTAAGGCACGGCCTCCGAAAGGGTACACTCTTCCACGTCAATGTCGGCCTTCGCCCGCCGGCCACTTTAGACGATTTCTTAAGACGGGCGCAGCGCCACATAGACTATGAGGAGTCCAACGAAGCTATTGAAGGAGCCGCCGCCTCGGTCCCAGGGAAAGGCAAAGAGCCGAAAGACAAATCAAAGAAAGGAGGGGGAGGGAACGCCAAAGAGTGGCATTCCCGGTTCACTGACTACTCGCCACTTAATACCTCGATGTAGCGACCGAAAAATCCGAGAATGGATTCTTCGAAGTTCGAAAGGAAGCCGCCACCAAATTTTAGTTTAAGGGCAAATTCGGAAAATCCCTTTTAGTTTTAGGATAAGGCAAGTTTAAAGGTTCGGGAGTCGTTATGCGTGAGGAAGGTATTAGCACCCCACGACATCCTTCGTCTAATTATTTATGGTTTATTAATATTTACCCTTTTTATTTATAGTGAAAAAGACTTAATTAAATTTTTAATTTTTAGTGCTTGACAAGAGTGGACTCTTGCTCCTACGTACCTCCGGATGCAATGGAGGAATCAAAGCTACGTAGTTCTTCCCGAAAAAGGTTTGTTGGTTGGTGTTTTTTTTTAGTGTAGGGTCCTAGGACTCCTAGGACTCCTTGCTATCTGACTCTTTGATTCCTAGGGCCCGACTAACCCGATTGTACAAACGACTTAGTCCCCTACTTTTTGAAAGTATTTTTGAGGTTTTTGAAAGAAGTTTGTTTGATGTGAGGTGAGTTGGTTTTAGAATAGGTATTCTAGAACTCTGAACTGCTGACTCATTAGTTCTAGAGAGCATTTGACTAACCGGTTGTACAACCGAGCTTAGTCCCCTATTTTTAGGAAAAGTGATTTATTTATTTACTTATAAGTTTTTAGGATTCTTGAATCTGCATGACTCATTGGTCCTAGGATGATGACTAACCCTTAGGTTGTACAAACCGACTTAGTCTTTTATTTGATTTTTGAAGAAATAAACTAATTTGTGCATAAAAAAAGACAAAAAGCGATAATTAATAAAGACTAGGCTAAATAAATAAATAAATAACTATATACATAAATAAATATGAATAGATATATAAATAAACAATAAACAAATATATAAATAAATAAATAGATTATATTATAAATAAATGATAAATAAATATGTACATAAAAATAAACAAAATAAATACAAAACTAACTTTGGACTCGACCCAGTGCGAACCGGGATGAGCAATCGACCGAGGTCAATCACGAACCAGGACTCCTATCTGGTCCATTTTGACCCCAAGACCGCGAGAACCGCTTTGAGAATCGAAAAGCCGACTCAAAACGTCAAATGATCAAAGAGCGGGTTTGTAGTGAAATGAGCCGCATGAACGCTTTGACCCAAAAGATCACTTAACCCGCCAATGATCCCTCCTCTAATCTTCACCTCTCAACCCCTTTTATATCCAATTGATAGGGAGCTCTTGTTTCTTGTGAGCAATGTGGGACTAAAACAAGGTAGAGAAAGCAATTCCCCTTTAAAACACAATTCCGTTTTTCTCAAATCATCACCGTAAAATTGCGATTCGGATTCGTTAAGCTGTTGTATCGTCTTTCTTTTTTGACAGTAGGTTCGCGAGACATATATCTACGCTTTCACCGTTCGGATCGTTGAAACGAGGTTTTATGAGAGAGATTGCCTTCACAATAGCTGTAGTTTTTGGTCCGTTTTTCTCAAACCTCTCATCATAAAAGTGCGATTCCGGATTCGTTAACCGTCGGATCGTCTTCATTTTTTGACAGTAGGTTCGTGAGACATATATCTCCACTTTCACCATTCGGATCGTCGAAAAGAGGTCCGAGGAGAGAGAAATTGCCTTCGCAATAGAGCTGCAGATTTGGGTATTTCATCTTTTTGTTCTTATTTTGTAAGCTCTTATGCTTTGCTTCACTTGCTTTTTCAATTACTCAAAGAGGGTCAAAAGAAAATAACATGTGGGATGATTGACCAAGAATCAAATCATGCATCTTTATATTAATTGTGGTTGATATGCACAAGCTACTTATCTTTTACTTGAGTACATAGAAACGTTTGTTGCACATGCACTACTTAATAAAAAAAAATATTACAATGATATAAGAACTCGGAAAAAATTGGGGTATAACACTCGAAGTCAAAGATTCTTCAGGAGTGCGCGAATGCCGAGTTTAACGAGGTTAAGTGGCTGGCGCCTATCCCTTAGAGGCATACAACCAACAAGAAAACCTATTGCCGCTACCATCGGAGCCATGACGATGACACCGAGGATTCTTTGGGTACTCAAGGATGATATTGAATACTTAATCCAGCGGGAAAGTGAGACAACGAAGAGAAAAAGAGAACGATCAACCCGAAAGTCCAAGGTGGCGATCAATGAGGTCGCGAAACCTCCTTCCGATGATGCGATGACTCGAAGAAGATTCCCGAGAGTGCGTGCGTGAGGCCCGTGCCATGGTGGTCATGGGCGGTTATTCCTCGAAGGTTGGGGAAACACGCGCTCGATGAAAAGAAGGTGGAGTGATATTTTTTAGTAGAAATAGAAATAAAGATAGAATAGACGTCAATTTTGTCCGTTTAGAGGGGAAATAGAGGGTTTGAGAATAAACAGGGAGCGGTTAACACTTGGCGTTTATCTGTACGCTAGGGTCGTTCGGGCGGAAAACCGAGTTGCGTACTGGGTGAAGTTTGGACCTTTCAAAATCGTGCTACTGTCGGAAATAACAGCCCGAACAAGGTCGGTCATCGTCCATTCGGGAGGTAATTGCCTCCCGCTTCTCCTAACCCACTTAGTGGATTCATGATCCCTTTCTTTCAGTTTTCAAGAGATTAGTCCCGCGAGATCGTGATCTAGTTCTTTCGTGTAGCTCAAAAAGCAAAATAGTGATTTCGATCGTAAGTAAGCTGAAGGGAGTCCGCAAGACTGGTGAATCCTTTAGCCGACAGATGGAACCCTCGCAAAAACCGAAAGGAGGAGTGACGGGGTAGGAGCCAGTTACACGAGGATTAATACGACTAGACGAATGTGTCATATACGGAGGAACTTAGTGACTTCCCGATCCTTAAGAATAGATAACTAAACCAACAAGGCAATTCCGCCCAGGACGTATTAACCGCGAACAAAATGAAGGATCACTCGGGATCTGAAGGAGCACTAAGGCTCTGAAAGCCCACTCGGGGTCTAAAGGAGCACTAAGGCTCTGAAGGACCACTAAGGGCCTGAAGGAGCACTAAGGCTGAAGAAGGACCACTCTCGATGCGGAAAGGTCGCCTAGGCCTTATTTGAAGGACCATCATGGTGCGAAGGAGCGCAACTAGCTACGGTACTAGTTAAGCGATGCGAGGGAGCCTTTATATTCGGCGGCCATGATGGGTCAAGATCGTGTCTAGAGGCGATATGTTGACCATGAAGGGCGCCCCGCGTGTCTTAGGGTGACACAACTAGTCTCGAAGGACCCGCGCGAGTGCGAAGGTCCGCCGGGCTCGACTCGACGTTGCGACCTAGGCCACTTAGGGGCGAAGGAGCGTAGTGCTCTGAAGGACCACTCGGTGCGAGGATCAACTTGGTGATCCGTGATATGATATGAGATTAGCGCTTAAAGCGGCGATATTAGAAGGAACAAAACATAGGGAGCGACACTTATCGTGTTTATCCGGGCACACCTAACAAATGCATCTTCCCGAGGAGGGAAAAGCTTTCTTCCTTTGGCAAAGCAATTAATGGTGCACGCGTACGTGCAATGATTGGTATCTGGTGGAATTATTTTTTCTCTTTTGTTTTTTTTTTTTTGCTTTTTTGCTTGTTACGTACTAAATGCATGAAATGCAAATGTGAATATGATGCAAATGAAATGATTGAATGCTAATGCCATAGTGCATGCATGATGCGATGATATGATATGATATGAGTGATTGGGTGCAAAACATTTTTTTTGTAATGATAAGATGTGAGACTTTGGATGCGAGAAGCATGGGTGAATATTGATCATTCTTTGGGAAAATTAGTTTTGATTCAAACTTCGGCATTCTCAAGGTCATTATCTACAGACACTGATATGCAAAAGTACTTGACCGTATTTGCAAGCTCGCTTATTTTTCCTTCCATTATGATGCCCCTTGATGATCGAAATTTATGTCCACAAAGTTACCTAAGTGAATTTTTAGCATCACATGATCAACTTGTGTTCTCTCTCTCTGAAGCTTTTTTTAGTAAAGACATATGTTAGTGCAAGTATGAATGAGTCAGTTAACTTGGGGTTCTAAAGGCCTAGGGTGAGGATATTTGTGGCACATGAAGGGGTGAATGGTAGTGGTCTTTGTCAAGGTCATCAAAGGTAGGTTTTCCCAAGCCAAGAAATGCAGGACTGCCCCAATTTAGATTTGATTACGGTGAGTGAATAACTTGCCCCTGTCTAGTGGTGACAAGCTAGGGGTGTAGAAGATGATGAACTGGGAATGCATTGGCTTTGGAATGAAAGGCGGAAAGCAAGAGACTTTGTCTCAACCCATAAAGTTTGGCGTTGCCCCATTTATGGTAAGGACAAGATTGCCCCGGCTAGAGTAGCAACGTTTTAGGGTAATGAGTTGAGAAATTTCCCTGGTATTGTTTTGTTGATATGAATATGACAAGGGATGAGGTGAGTGTAGGGCGGATTTCTCCAAGTAAAGGGTGAAGGGATTGCCCCACTTGGTAATGGGATTTCAAATGGTTGTTTTAGTGAGGTTGTGAAAGGTGTGAGTTAGGGCTATGGGTTTTTTGAGTTGGTGCCGGTATGTATGTTTAGATCGGGCGTGGTGTGGGATGGACGTTGGACACATTTCCCCAAGCTTAAGTGGAACAAATGGTGAAAGGATTTCCCCACTTTGGGATCTAGGTGACGATCCTAGCATAAACCTTTTGGTTATCTTTAGAATGACTCTCGGACTATGATAGTCTTGAGTTTGCTATGATGAAAAGCGCACTTGGTGATCGCTAACCCTTGCCTTTATATCAATGGAACATGAATGAACCTTTGGAGTGCAAGCCCTTTTGATTTCTTTATTTTGAGTTTTTTTGAGATACATTTTTTTGAGCAAACATATTGTAAATAAATAAACTTATTTGTCCTAAGATTAAAACTTTGAGAAAACAAAAGCAATCGGTCATTGATCGGAATGAACTCTAGAGGGTTGTAACGCGGGCGATGGTTTAGTGATTTATGAGGAAATGATAATTGGGCTCAAAGTAGTGTTTGGGGATTGATGGGACGGATGATTTTTATTGAGCAGTATGATTTGGCTAATGGTTAATGGTTTGTGAAAGAAAGGGGTTATTAGGCTCAATGAAGTGTTTGATGATTGATGGGACAAATGATTTGGTGATGTAACTTGGCTAACGGGTGATGATTTATGAAGGAAATGGTTGTTAGGCTCAAATGAGTGTTTGAGGTTTTATTGAGACAAGAATTGATGTGTCTCATGGTAGGATGGACTTGTTTAGGATTGTAATGTGGCTAAGGGTTTATGGAGGGTAGGATATTGAGGCCAAAAGAAGTGTTTGAGGTTTATTTTAGACAATGATCTCTTTATGCTTTAATAGTGTGAAGCAACAGCTCACGACTTGTACTACTTTTGTCTTTGTTTTTTTCTAATTTGTTTTTTTGGGATTTTTAATCCACTTTTTGACTTCACTCTTTTGTGCTTTTTGTTTTTTTTGGTGAGTGAGTGATAAAAGTGATGCACCATTTTTGATGGAATCGATCCTTGTCTAGGGTGATTGAGAGATTTTTAGGATTTTTGGCTTAAGGTGGGTGGTAAGGGATTTTTGAGGATATGGAAAGATGGTTCAACTTCATTTCAAACCATGATTGCTTGTTTTCTCAAAAATAATTTAAAGACAATAATTTACTTATTTTATATACTTGCTCTTTTTCTTTATTTCTCCTTTTTGTGTGCCCTAATTTTTGCTTAGGCCGCTCTTACGAGTTTTCAACCTATGAGGCTTTTTGATTTTTTTGTAAAGGACTTGCACCAAGGGAATACAATGTTGACAAGGTATTTTGGAGATCACAAATTTGCCCCAGTGTGAGGGTCTCAAGTGTTATTTCAATAGTGAGAACAAACCAAAAAGTCGACTAGTTAGGGGAGTATGTACTTTATGGTGGTCGTGGTGGGATAAGACTTGGACGGGGGATGATGACAATGTAGGGACATTAACTGACTCAAACAAGAATGAAGACACATGTGACACACAAATCACTACACGAATGCTTCATAGAGAGTTAACATCAGTTTTAACATGAAAGAAAATTTTGGTGGACCATTTCGTTCATTCATCATGGGGTGGATGAAATGCAACGCTTTGTTGAAAAAAATGTGTGAACGTGCTGTTAATTTGAAAAAAAATTGGGCTAAACAGTACATTTGGTCCCTGCAAATGTCAAGAAAATCCACTTTAGTCCCTGCAATTCCAAAACTTTTAAAATAGTCCTTGCAATTACCAAACGTTAATCGTTTAGTCCCTGGTGTTAGTTTTGTCTTAACTCTGTTATGTTTTGATGATGTGGCATCCAGTAAGCATGCCACCATGGAAGACACGTGTCATTTATTATCTGATGTGTATTCTCTCTCTCACTCTCTCTCTCTCACTCTCACTCTCTCACTTTCTCTCACTCTCTCACGTTCTCTCACTTTCAGTCCAGATCTCACTGTTCTTGTTATTTCTTCTTCTTCTTCTTCTTCTTCTTCTTCTTCTTCCATCTTCTCTCTTGTTTTTCAATCTTCTCCCTTTACCCAGAAACGATATTCTCCAATGGCAACAAGCAGCAACGCATCTTCGAGTGGCTGTTCAAGGCAAGGGCGATTGCCTGTTTGTGGTTGTGGAGATGTTATGCGATTATTCATCTCTAATTCAGTTGAAAACCCTCAAAGGAGGTACTGGAAGTGTGTTAATTGGGGGGTAAGTCAAATTTGGGAATTAGGGTTCATATGTTGGTTGTTATGTTGTTTAAGTGAATTAATTGATGTGATTTTTGAATTGGATTGATTGTTGTTTAAGAAGAAGAAGAAATAACAAGAACAGTGAGATCTGGACTAAAAGTGAGAGAACGTGAGAGAGTGAGAGAAAGTGAGAGAGTGAGAGTGAGAGAGAGAGAGTGAGAGAGAGAATACACATCAGATAATAAATGACACGTGTCTTCCATGGTGGCATGCTTACTGGATGCCACATCATCAAAACATAACAGAGTTAAGACAAAACTAACGGCGAGGACTAAACGATTAACGCTTGGTAATTGCAAGGACTATTTTAAAAGTTTTGGAATTGCGGTAGGACTAAAGTGGATTTTCTTGACATTTGTAGGGACCAAATGTCTTGCTTAGCCAAAAACTTGAGTGCCTTGAAACACCGTGAGCTCACAACTAAGTATGGCTAAATTTCCCAAAGAAGAATGATTGATTTCTCACAAACGCCTCATCTCTCATCAAAGTTTTTTTTGAATAAGAATTATGCTCACTTTTTGATGCATGATGTAAGTATGTGAATGAATGAATGTACATGAAATGAGAATGTGAATGAATAAAATGCGCATGATATGAGAATGAGAGTGAATGAATATGAAAGTGTGGTTTATCTATCGCGTCGTGGGAATTATAAGCTTTTTATTTGGAGAGTAAAGTACAAAGTTTGATTTTGACTTTAGCATGCATGGCTTCTCTCCAAAATAAAGTTTTTAACTCCACAGCGGTCATAAATGCATGCAACATAAGATGTTTATTTTATTTATTTTTTGTAGTGCAAAGAAAAAGAAAAATGCATGTGGTATATTTTCTAAAAATGTAGTAAATAATGGTTTTTGGTTTTTTGATTTTTTTTCGATAAAAGACGGTATGCATAAATATTTGTTTGAATGCAAGAGTATGAAGCTCCTTTGTGACCCTAAAAAGGTATCTTACGGAGTGGGTCTAAGGTTTCTTTTATAGTGCCTCACAAGGGTAGTTCTAAAGAATCCTACACAAGGTTCCTAGAGCCAAGGACCCTAGTCAAGAATACTGACCCCAACAATAGGCAAGCTATTAGAAGGGATAGCATCCTCAAAAGGGATCAAACTCTAGGTGAGATTTTCGTGACCACCCAACGAGACGTACGTCCCGCAGGCCATCACTACACAATCTCGTTTTAACTTAGGTTTGCACTCAAGTCCGGGTAGAGGACCTTTTCTCACATGTGTGTGATGTGTAGAGGTGCAGTGTGTGTAGGAGAAGTTTAAAATAAACCCAAAGCTGCAAACAAAACAAACATTCATACAAATATCGTCTTCTATCCTATGGTTTATATATCACATAAAAATAAAACATGCAAAAATAAATAAATAAATAAATAAATAAATAAGGGAAGGGTAAAAATTAAATCCTACAACTAATTAGACTAGGTTTTGACTCTCTAAAACGTTAAGTCCCCAGCAGAGTCGCCAGCTGTAGCGACCGAAAAATCCGAGAATGGATTCTTCGAAGTTCGAAAGGAAGCCGCCACCAAATTTTAGTTTAAGGGCAAATTCGGAAAATCCCTTTTAGTTTTAGGATAAGGCAAGTTTAAAGGTTCGGGAGTCGTTATGCGTGAGGAAGGTATTAGCACCCCACGACATCCTTCGTCTAATTATTTATGGTTTATTAATATTTACCCTTTTTATTTATAGTGAAAAAGACTTAATTAAATTTTTAATTTTTAGTGATTGACAAGAGTGGACTCTTGCTCCTACGTACCTCCGGATGCAATGGAGGAATCAAAGCTACGTAGTTCTTCCTGAAAAAGGTTTGTTGGTTGGTGTTTTTTAGTGTAGGGGTCCTAGGACTCCTTGAACTGTACAGCTCACTGATTCCTAGGACGCTGACTAACCCGATTGTACAAACGACTTAGTCCCCTACTTTTTGAAAGTATTTTTGAGGTTTTTTGAAAGAAGTTTGTTTGATGTGAGGTGAGTTGGTTTTAGAATAGGTATTCTAGAACTCCCGAACTGCATCTGACTCATTAGTTCTAGAACATTGACTAACTTAGGTTGTACAACCGACTTAGTCCCCTATTTTTAGGAAAAGTGATTTATTTATTTACTTATAAGTTTTTAGGATTCTTGAATATGCATGACTCATTGGTCCTAGGATGATGACTAACCTTGGTTGTACAACCGACTTAGTCTTTTATTTGATTTTTGAAGAAATAAACTAATTTGTGCATAAAAAAAGACAAAAGCGATAATTAATAAAGACTAGGCTAAATAAATAAATAAATAACTATATACATAAATAAATATGAATAGATATATAAATAAACAATAAACAAATATATAAATAAATAAATAAATAGATTATATTATAAATAAATGATAAATAAATATGTACATAAAAATAAACAAAATAAATACAAAACTAACTTTGGACTCGACGAGTGTCGAACCGGATCGAGCAATCGACCGAGGTCAATCACGAACCAGGACTCCTATCCGGTCCATTTTGACCCCAAGACCGCGAGAACCGCTTTGAGAATCGAAAAGCCGACTCAAAACGTCCAAATGATCAAAGACGGGTTTGTAGTGAAATGAGCCGCGAACGCTTTGACCCAAAAGATCACTTAACCCGCCAATGATCCCCTCCTCTAATCTTCACCTCTCAACCCCTTTTATATCCAATTGATAGGGAGCTCTTGTTTCTTGTGAGCAATGTGGGACTAAAACAAGGTAGAAAGCAATTCCCTTTAAAACACAATTCCGCTTTTTCTCAAATCATCACCGTAAAATTGCGATTCGGATTCGTTAACCGTTGGATCGTCTTTCTTTTTTGACAGTAGGTTCGCGAGACATATATCTACGCTTTCACCGTTCGGATCGTTGAAACGAGGTTTTATGAGAGAGAAATTGCCTTCACAATAGCTGTAGTTTTTGGTCCGTTTTTCTCAAACCTCTCATCATAAAAGTGCGATTCCGGATTCGTTAACCGTCGGATCGTCTTCATTTTTGATGAAGAGGTTCGTGAGACATATATCTCCACTTTCACCATTCGGATCGTCGAAAAGAGGTCCGAGAGAGAGAAATTGCCTTCGCAATAGAGCTGCAGATTTGGGTATTTCATCTTTTTGTTCTTATTTTGTAAGCTCTTATGCTTTGCTTCACTTGCTTTTTCAATTACTCAAAGAGGGTCAAAAGAAAATAACATGTGGGATGATTGACCAAGAATCAAATCATGCATCTTTATATTAATTGTGGTTGATATGCACAAGCTACTTATCTTTTACTTGAGTACATAGAAACGTTTGTTGCACATGCACTACTTAATAAAAAAAAATATTACAATGATATAAGAACTCGGAAAAAATTGGGGTATAACACTCAAGTCAAAGATTCTTCAGAGAGTGCGAATGCCGAGTTTAACGAGGTTAAGTGGTGGCGCCTATCCCTTAGAGGCATACAACCAACAAGAAAACCTATTGCCGCTACCATCGGAGCCATGACGATGACATCGAGGATTGCCGGGTACTCAAGGATGATATTGAATACTTAATCCAGCGGGAAGCCGAGACAACGAAGAAAAAGAGAGAACGATCAACCCGAAAGTCCAATTTGGCGATCAATGAGGTCGCGAAACCTCCTTCCGATGACAAAGTGACTCGAAGAAGATTCCCGAGAGTGCGGCGGCAGAGGCCCGTGCCATGGTGGTCATGGCGGTTATTCCTCGAAGGTTGGGAAACACGCCGCTCGATGAAAAGAAGGTGGAGTGATATTTTGGACATTGGAAATAACCCGAACCCAATAATGATCTAGTCAAGCCGACCTCCATTCACCTTTGGCGACACCGTTTTTCTTTTGCGGGAGAGAGCGAACAAATGGGCGCCATTAATTGTCTCATTTGTAATCTCGTGCACAAGCGTCAAGAGAATCTTGATCGACCAGGGTAGCTCTTCGGATCTGATGTTTATTGAGCTATTACCAAAACTCCATATCTCCGAGTCCGACCTCCAAGCCTATGACGGAGGGGGCGTGACAGGTTTCAATGGATCAAGAACGATCCCACTCGGATACATCGAGCTGCAGGTCACATATGGCGAAGGCAAGCTTTCACGAACGGTCAAAACTTTCTTCTTGGTACTCCCATGCACATCTTCTTGTGACCTCGACGGTCCATCTGAATATGAAGTTCTTTTTCGAGGAGGGCGAGGTTGTTACCGTTCAGGCCGATGGGGACGCCATCAAACGCAGCCACTACCTCTGTATGAAGGAGGAGAGAAGAGCTGAAAGAGAAGAAGCTCGGGGCGCTGAAATAGCAACCGGGAAGAAAGCCATGTGAAAAACGAACAAAGGAGAAAGATGTAATAATGTTTTCGATTTCTTTAATGGAAAGAAAGGATTTGCCGAATTCTCATGTCATACATATATTTTGCGTATATTATTTCTTGTTTTGCTCGTATGCACGACTAACACGCAGGCCACATCGGCGAGCCATCCCATCAAACTGACTCAACGCCCCTCTCCCTGATTCCGACTCCGGGCTGGCCACCCGGCGGATGATGGGATGAGGCGAGGCCCTCAAAAGAAAGTCATCCACGATTCTGAGCTCTTACGCTCCATCGTGGGGCGCTGGCGAGGCCCACTACGGCTCAGGTCCTCGTGACCCTATCTTTCGCCTCGAGCGATTGTGCCTTCCACTCTGGTGTCCGAGAAACTCATCTCCACCGGACGGCGAAGGAAGAAGTCCTTGCAGCTTCGCCCCCTCTTTCGCCCTGTGCAACTGTGCCTTCTCTTTCTGGTGTCCGAGGTACTCATCTCCACCAGAAAGGGGAGGACCTTCCCCTGAGGTCATAGGGTTCGTCCCACACCGAAGGGTGAAGGAAATGAGTCCTTGCGGCTTCCGTCAAAGTGAGTTAGTCATTTGTTCCACAAACTTTACCCATTTGTGAGTTAGTCATGAACACGGTAGTGACAGAGTTTAACCCGAAGTTCTAATAGTATTGTATCCAATAAAACCGAAAAGTTGGTGTTCCCCAGTTTCATACAAGTTGGGGTGCTCCGGTGTTACATGTTGAAAAGAAAGACGGGAGCAGGAGGTCGTGTATGGATTACCTCCAGTTGAAAAAAGTTACTATTAGGAATAAGTATCCTTGCCAAGAATAAGTGATTTTCTTAATCACTTGAGAGTGCAAAGCAGTGTTTTCAAAGATTGGTCTAAGGTCGGGTTATCTTTAAATTCAAGGTTAGGGCTTTAGTTATTCGGAAGATAGATTTCCATACTAGATATGGACATTACGAGGGAGTAGTGATGCCTTTCGGTCTAACTAATGCTCCGAGTTATTCATGGATTAAATGAACCTGAGTTTTCCACTGTACTTGGATTAGTTATTGAAGTTTTCATGAATACATCTTGGTGTACACTAAGACCATTGTGGATCATGACCAACATCTCCGCATTGTTTCAATGTACACCGAGAGAAGAAGTTGTATGCTAAACCTTTGAAGTGCGATTTTTGGATGTCCTGTAGTGAAGTTTTGGGACTTGTGATATCCTAGTTAGGAGTGGCGATAGTTCTTTCACTCATTCGGCTAACTTGTAAAGGTCATTTGTTTGAAAGAGATTTCGATTAAGAAGAACGTTTCCTCTAGAGTTGTAAAGAGATTGACTTTTGTTCTTATCCAAATTCTTAGGAACCGTCTCTGGGATTTCAATATATCTGATGACACCTCGGTAAGGTTTAGGATGTGTTATGATGTTGCATCAACAAGTGGTAGCCGATGCATCCATGTATGAGAAGCCTCATGAGGAGAATTATCCAACTCATGATTAGGAATTAACAACTATTGTGTATATAGTGAGACTTGGTGATAGCTTAGGGTCGTGAGGATTAGGGTGGCTAAGGAGAAGATCATTAGGATGTGAATCTGGTGATCTTGTATTTTAAGAGTTTCAGCAACCATTAGTACCAAGCATTGCCGGCGAAGAAACTCAATCCTCGAGTGTATGGTGCTAAGTGGTGTGCTGTATAGTTTTACCTTTGTATTGTCCAATCTACATGATGTGTTTCATGTATTCCAATCGAGGAAGTATCTTTCCAATCCAAGTCAACCATTGAGTTGAAACGATTGATCCTTGACTGATTCGTTACTTCAGCCATATCTGTATTTGTTCAATTTTGAGGACAAAATTCCCAAGTTGGGGTGATTGTAACATCCCTAATTTCGTTAATTTCGAATTAAGAAATTAACGAGTGATTTATTACTCGAGTAGGTAATAAATCAAGTCACGGATATTAGGTTGTCACTAAAGCAATTTATAATTGGTAGAGTATATAATTTAAAATACATAATTGAGTGGAAATTAGAACACTAGGGGTATTTTAGTCTTTATACCACTCACACTAAATGAGATCCAAAGACCCAAAAATATCCAAACACTCTCTCATCCCTCACTTGTGTGAATAAAGAAAGAAAGAAAAAAAGATATAGAAAGAGAGAGAGAGCACACGGCACGGCAGAGAAAGAAAGAAGAAAAGAAAAAGAAGAAAAGAAGGAAAGAAAAGTAGAGAGAGAAAGAGAGAACCGAGAGAAAGAGAGGAGAGAAACGAAGAGAAGAGAAGAAGGAGAAGAGGGGAAGTTCTCTGTGGATTCTCAACGGTTGTGATCGTACCTTGACCAATGAAGAGTTGAAGTGTTTGTTGCTTCGTCTGATGGGCCGGTCGTTGAATGGGTGAAAGGACCGGTCCTGGCTTCACGCGTTGAGCACCTCGGGTGGTACCTGCAAAGACACTCCGACGATCTAGTGAGAGGTCGCTCGGGCAGATAGCACAAGGTTAGAGACGTACCTGATGCCATGTGCGAATGGCGTATATATACTGTGAGGTCCGACCGTTATGCGAAGATTTCGCCGGGCGAAGTGCGCTCCAAGCGGCGTGTATGGGCCGATCGAGATGGGGTGGGCGCGCAGTCCAATTCTTTATTGGCGATCCTCGTATTTCTTGATACACCCTGCATTGCCCCCCAAGCCTAGGTCGGCAAGAGCGGTGAGGCTTGAATTGATGCCCCGTGGAGTGTTCTCTTGAAGAAAGCGGGCGCGGCCGTTCGCTTTCTCTGTAGGGCGGCGTCGACCGCTCGTCAACCATCGGCCGTCTTTGTCGCGGCGGTTGGTTTTCCCGACATTTAAGACGTGGACGTTTGGTGTTTCCGAGGTTGTGCGGAGACAACCATTGGCGAGAAAGGTGAAGCGTTGCGACGCCGTCTCCGGTCCCCCGGCGCCATGGGTCTTCACTATAAATACCCCTTCGCACGAGTTCATATCTCACACTTTCGATTTGCTCACGCGCAATGACCGATTCGTCTGCCGCCGACTCGCATCTCAGTCGCGCTACATTTTGCTCGCGACCGATCTTCAGCACACCGCTTAAGGTACGAGTCGACCGCTCCCTTTACTCTTTCAAACTTGAGTTTTTTCTTTAAAGTATTTCGTGCTTTTCCACGCCTCGTGATAGGGGTGTCAGTCGAGGATGGCCAGCCCGCCCCCTCTCATGAGTGCTCGCTCGATCGACTGACTCGATCCCTTTATCACAGTGTTTGTGTATGCCACGGACAAAGTTAAGCGCCCGTATTCTGAAAACCGCCCAGGTCCTTCGCCACATACATGTCGAGGCGGGCGAGCCCAATACCCCGAAGCGGACTCAAGTCGCCGTCTTGGTGGCAAAATGTCGATTCTTCGAGCAAAGACTTCTACGAGCAAAGACCAACTCTAGCTCCCACTCTTACATTTCACTCTACCCGTTCGGTCGAGTAACTCTACACCACCGTCGGTCGATGCCCCGCTGAACAACAAGATGAGTATGTCGAGGTGATCGACCGACGATGATGAGGAGAACCGAGCCGCCGTCGTGTCGAGGCGAGGCTATGCCCGATGCCGGAGACGGCCGAGGTGAAGCGGCTGATGAACAGATCGTCCAGCCCGCTGCTAGCTTCTCAGGCCAGGAGGCCAACAACGAAGGAGTGTCGAATGAAGAAGCGGCCGATGTTCAGCCGGATATAGCCCGAGATCCCTCTGATATGTCTTGGGTCTCCGACACTCTTCGCGCGCACAGAGTATCGCCGACGGCCGATCATTACGCCTTGCCCGACATTGAGCGTTATTTCGCCGACTCACCAGCCGAGAGTGAGGGTATGAAAGACGGCCAAGAT
Source organism: Oxytropis ochrocephala (assembly GCA_020916435.1). NCBI lineage: Eukaryota > Viridiplantae > Streptophyta > Magnoliopsida > Fabales > Fabaceae > Oxytropis > Oxytropis ochrocephala. Next base: position 50,428,603 of record CM037095.1, read on the forward strand.
ATTGCCACTTACTCCCAGTTTCTGAAATTCACCATGTACCGGATCGTGGTCGAGAAAATGAAGATCGTTCCTCCTTTCACTGAGTTCCAACGGGACGTCCTGCGTCATATTGGGGTTGCCCCCTCTCAGCTCCATCCGAACGCATGGGCGTTTCTCAAAACCTTTGAAGTCTTGCTAACCAAGCTTGGTCGGCCGGTGTCGATCATGCTCTTCTTCACTCTCTTTGAGCTCAGCTGGCTCAGGGAGAAAGCAAACAAAGAGAAGAGGGAGCAGGTCTCCTTCAAAATGCAGAAGACTCATCATCGATTCTTCAAGGCTTTCCAAGAGTCGCTCGGTGCGGCCTGGAGAGGCCACTACTTCTGGGTCGTTCCAACCAAGGAGGCCGGGATGGCCATTTCTGAGATCCAGCCAGATGGGATGCTCGGTCCCCCATTCTTCCCAATCATGTGGAACGAAGCCCACTTCTTCAGGAGGCCGGGCGATTACATTTACTCTGTCAAAGATCTGGGGGAGGCCGACCTGGAGTCTTTGGAGATGATTAAGGCGCTGGCGAGCATGATGCGCCCAGATCCTAAAGGCGACATACCTTGCCGACCCTTCGTCTTGTACGAAGGCGAAAACCTGGAGGCCGAGATTGGTCTGCCTTTGAACTTTTTCTTTATATTCTTGCCGTAGGCCTTGTCAATATGTTATTCTAACCCATAGCTCGTTATTTTGCAGAAAGGATGTCCGGCAAAAACTGGAACCTGCTCGCTTCCGTCCTGAAGCCTGAAGGAGGGGCTAAGGGACCTGGTTCTTCTCGGTCGGGGGATAATCCTGAACCTTCCTCCAAAGTCCCTCATACCCCTAAGAGCCAAGTGAAGAAGCCGGTCGGCAGGCCTCGGTCGCCTCCTCCCAGTGCCGATCGCTCACCCAAGCGGGCCAAGCGTGACGTTCGGGTCCCGGCTCCTGCAACGGAGGAGGTTCCCATCATTCAGCTCGAAAGCTTGGGTGCGGCCGATCTGGAGGAGTACCGAAGGAAGCCCATGGCGCTCTGCGCTTCTCTCTGTATGGGGGTCGATAAAGTCATGGCCGAGCTGGTGGCCGAATCTGATGGTAACTTTACTTTCTTAGTCTTGTAATTTCCTTCTTATCTTTGTTCGACCGACTAACCAACCTTCGACCTGAATTTCGCAGGGAAGGGCAAGGCTTTGACTGAGGCGCAGCAGAAATATGACAAGCTCCTCCAGTCGAAGAAGGAGGCCCTCAAACGGGGGGAGGAAGACCGGGCCAGGCTGTCAAAGAGGAACAAGGAGCTTGCCGGCCAGGTGAACAGTCTGAAAACTGATCTTGAGTCCGTCGAGAAAGAGAAGGCCAGGTTGGAGGCCGTAAACGCCGAGCTGCAGGCGAAGATCCAAGTGGTGGCCAAGGCCGGTCAGGAGGCTGCAATCGAGCAATTTTACAACGCTCTTGGCCAGGCGCGGGTGTTGAATGCCGATCTGCAGATCAATTTCGATGACAAGATGATCAGGCCCACGCACTACGTCGAAAATAACAAGATCATGTTGCCTGCAGAATATGACGAGCAGGGCAACGTCATTCGCCCGGCCACCATTCTCTTTTTGAAGCGCTGCGGCGGTGTAATTTTGTAATTTTAACTCGCGCCGGGCACGACAATTTTCACGCGCTGCGCAGCTTCTTTGGTCGTGGGCGCTCGGCTTGTAGGCGCCCCATATTTGTAATGACAATCTTTATTTGCTTTCAATTACGCCATTTAATTTATATTCTTTCGTCTGCGTATTTCTTGCTTTTATTCGCCTCACTCGTTTTGAACTTGTGTACGCGCGCGCGCCGTTTCGTGCTAACCGATAGCGTTCGTTTTTGGTCGCTTTTCTTTGCGTGCCTTGTATGTTTATTTTCTCTAAGTCTTTGAACTTTAAGGCCGTTCGGTCGTCATTCGTGCTTATTTCGAAAGCATCCATTCTTTGATCGCTCGGCGATCTTCAATCAGGCCCTTTCGATGGCATTTAAGTAGATCGTTTTCGACGGCCCACCGTGATGGGTTATTACTTAACCTTTGGGCCATTTCGATGGCACTCGATGTAGATCGTTTCGACGACCTAGCGTTGTTGGGCCATTTTCGATGGCACTTTCGGTTGGGACCGCTTCGACGGTCGCTCGATTGCATCGTTTCGACGATCTAAGGTTTGCGGGTTTTAACCCCTTGGGCCATTTCGATGGCACTTTCGGTTGGGACCGTTTCGACGGTCGCTTCGATTTAGATCGTTTGACGATCTCAAAGCGGCTTTGATAAGTCTTCGATCGCTCCTTTGCCACGGGCAATCTTGAGCGACCGGTCATACATTCTTGCGAGAAAGTAAAAAATACATCATGTTTTTAAAGGTCAGGCCTCTGTAAAAAACCCAGTGGGAAAAAGAGCGCCTGCCTGCTTTCATTAATAGATCGGTCGTTATTACATTCAAATTCTTGGTTACATTCAAACGTAATACTTCCTAAGCTTTTCTGCATTCCATGTTCGAGGATAGTCGCCCATTCATGGTTTCGCGGCTCGTATGCCCCTTGCCGTCTTTCGTGATGACTCGTCTGGGCCTTCCCAATTCGGCGCCAGCTTTCCTTGGCGTGCATTCTTGTTTCCCACGTCGGCCCGTCTTAGAACGAGCTGGCCGACCGAGAATTCCCTCTTTTGAACTCGAGCGTTGTACCTGGCTGCGACCTTCTGTTTGATCAATTGCTCTCTTAGCGAAGCTTGGGTGCATGATTCTTCAATTAAGTCCGGCTCTTCTCGGATAGCCCGGTCGTTGTCAACCACCGTAGGGGTTTGAAGTCCTCAATTCAGCTCGCCCATTTCTATGGGTAATCACGGCATCGATTCCGTACACCAATGACGGCGGCGACTCGGCCGATGAACGGGGTCGCCCCTGTAGGCCCATAGAACGGATCGCGACTCTTCGACCCGATTCCCTTTCGCTTCATCCGATCGCCGCTTCAAACCACGCGAGAATTACCCCTCGTTGGCGCTTGACTTGGCGTTGGTGCGAGGTGTTCGCCACCGAGGTGAAACATTTATTTCACCCCTAAGTCGCCAACATTTCTCTGAATCTCTTGTCTCGTGAACCGGGTGCCGTTGTGCGTTATCAAGCTGGCTGGGAATCCCAAAGCGGGCTAGCACACACTGCCGTCGAAGAACTTTGCGACTTTGGCCGATGCGATTGTTGCAAGCGGCTCGGCCTCGATCCACTTAGTGAAGTAATCTATCGCCACGATCAAGAACTTGAAGCGGCCCGGAGCGGTGGAAACGGGCCTAGAAGATCCATGCCCCACCGGCGAACGGCCAAGGTGAGACAAGACTTTGTATTACGAGGAAGGTGCAATGTGGACATCAGCATGCACTTGGCATTTCTTGCACTTCTGAACGAGTTTCTTGGCGTCCTCGTCCATGGTCGGCCAATAGTAGCCGGCCCTGAGAGCCTTTTTTGCAATGGAACGAGCGCCCTGGTGACTCCCCACAAACACCTTCATGAATGTCCCTTAGCACATGGTCGGGCCGACCAGACGTGAAGACACCTTAACAATGGGGAGGAGAATCCTCTTCTGTACAACCTTCCTTCTATAACCGAGTACTTGGTTGCTCTGAGTCTGACCAACTTGGCTTGCTTTGGATCGCTCGGCTCTTCTCCTTCCACAATATACCTCAGGATGGGGGCGATCCAATCTGAATCAGATCGTGCTGACACATAGAACGGCCAACGACTGACTTGGCTTGGTTGAAACGCTCGGCCTATTTAATGTTTCTTGAATCACACTTCTATGATTCCCTGGAGTTTTGGTACTTGCCAGCTTCGACAGAATATCCGCTCGAACATTTTCGGTCCGAGGCACATGTACCACTTCAGCTCGGTCGAACTGCTTGAGCAGTTCTCTCACTTTTGCTAGATAACTTTTCAGCACGTCGTCTTTAGCATCATACAATTCCTTGATCTGTGAGACTACGAGTAGGGAATCTGATCTGAGCTCAACCCGGTCAACATTGAAGTCTCTGGCGAGCTGCAGGCCGGCTATACACGCCTCATATTCGGCCTGATTATTTGACGTATGGAAAGCGAAAGTCAAAGACACCTCCACGGCCAGGCCTTCAGAATTTTCTAGAATTAGACCGGCTCCACTTCCTTTACTATTAGACGACCCATCTACGTGCAAGATCCAGGTCGTTCCAGCTTGATCTTCTGGAGTAGGAGTCATTTCTGCTATAAAGTCGGCCAACACCTGTGCTTTTGCGGCCGATCTGGATTCAAATTTGATGCCAAACTCACTGAGTTCTACCGCCCACTTTATCATTCTTCCCGCTGTGTCCGCCGATGAAGGACTTGCGATCGATAGGTGGTCGGTCCTTACCACGACCTGGTGGGCCACAAAGTAGGGTCTCAACCTTCTAGCAGCTATTAGGAGTGCAAGGGCAAATTTCTCTATCTTCTGGTATCTCAGCTCGGGCCCTTGGAGTACTTTGCTTATGAAATAGACCGGATTCTGCTTTAGATCGTTCTCTCTAACTAGCACAAAGATCGAGAACTTCTTACGTTATGGGCTGAAATCTGAGATACAACGTCTCGCCCCGATAACGGCTTGGTCATGATCGGCGGGCTAATCAAGGCTTGCTTTAACTCATCCAATGCTCGCTGGCATTGCTCGGTCCACTCAAAATCCACTTCCTTCTTCAGCAATCTAAACAGTGGAAGCGACTTGCAGGCCGCTTTGGGGATGAATCTGGATAGAGCGGCCACCATACCATTTAAGCTGTTGTATTTCTTTTTCGATGATGTGGCGGCCTCATATCGGCGACATCGCCTACACTTTTCGGGGTTTGCCTCTATCCTCTTTCGGTCGGTGAAAACCCAAGAATCGTACGACCACTCACTCCAAAGGTACACTTTCGAGGATTAAGTCTAAGCGAGTTCCTCCTAGCTTCTTCAAATATTTCCGAGGTCGCTCACGTGATGCGGGTCGATTACGCTTTTAATGATCATGTCGTCGGATACACCTGCGAGATGCGCCGATCCGTCTTTTAAAAATCTTGTTCATCATCCATTTGGTAGGTCGCTCGTGCGTTCTTGACCAGAAGGCATCACCTTATCTTGAAAATTTCCCGATCGGTCATGAAGGCCGTCTTGTGCCGATCGGGCGGATACATCGTGATCTCGATTGTATCGAGTAAGCATCCGAAAGGGACGATGAGTTTGTAGCGAGGCACCATCGACCGGCTTGTCAATGTTGGGCACGGGAAAGGCATCCGCCGGGCATGCCTGTTTAGATCGATATAGTCCACACACATCCTCCATTTTCCATTCTTCTTTTTAACCAAAGACGACGTTGGACGGCCAGTCGTGTATTTGATCTCTTCTATAAAATTGGCCTTTATGAGGTCCTCAGCGGCCTTGGCGTGGCGAGATTTTCCTCGTTCGAGTCGTCTTCTTTGAGCGGCCGGCCGACCCCTTCATCGACGGAAAGTTGATGGCGTGCCACCGATAGGGATGCCGGGCATGTCGATGCACGCCATGCAAGCAGTCGGCGATAGTCTCTTAAGCAGCGCACAAGATCTTGCTTCACTTGCTCGGTAGGTCGCTACCGAAGCTTCACCGTTTTGGATGGGTCGTCACCCAATTGAGCGTCTTCCAACTCTCCATGAGGCTCTGGTCTTATCGGCTGTGCTTCGGTTCTCGAGCCAAATCACCATCATTGTCTTACGGGTCGCTTATCTGGATCGCATCAGAGCATCCAAATCGCGACATTGACTTGATGGCCTTCACTAGTGCTTTGAGCGTTCGGGCCACGATCTACCTCGTCACATATTTCTTGGTATAGAGCGTGGCTTCTTCTTTGTTTGATTCAAGGTCGGCCGCGGGGTAACTACTTGGTCGTCCTTGCTATAGAATTTCATTTTTAGATGCACGAAGTCGATGTAACGACCTCTAGCTTACCCAAAGTCGGCCTACCGATAATACATTGATAGCGAGGATTTGAGGGGAGTACAAGAAACGTCGTCGACGAGTCCGCATGCAGTACTATCCCGGTGTCGTCACCAAACGTGACCATCGGCTCGATCGTTCCCAACGGATGGGTCGTCACCCCATTGAACCTCGTTAGAGGAGTAGGCTCGGCACGAGGAATTATCTCGCCGATCAACCTTTATCTTGTCGATCAAGCCTTCAAACATTATATCACCCGAGCTACCTTGATCGACCGAGATTCTCTGCATACGTGTTTGCCATAACCGCATACGATTACGGTGGAACATAGCTATTAGGTTTGCCGTCAGTAAATGCAGTCGCTATCATCGAGCGAGATGGGAGGTGCATTCGAGACCTGGTGGTGGTCTTTGAGGTGGATGCAACCATTAACAATTCGCCCCACTTTCTCTTAGTGGCTTTATTAGATTCCTCTGCGATCCGGGGTTTCCACCATGAATAACCATCGCAACATTACGGCCTCGGATCTGCCAGAGTGTCACGATCTTGATCGATCCTTGTTTTAGGTGCCTTCTATGGCGGCGCCCTTTCTCCTCCATGCGGATCGGCTTCTTTCGGCTTCTCTTGAGGTCGGTCGCCTTCCTCCGACCTCACATACTTTCCCAACTTGCCTTCTGGATCAGCTCTTCGATGTCATCTTTAAGGGCCATACAGTCGTTGGTATCGTGCCCCTTACTCTTGTGGTAGCGGCAGTATCTTTTGGTCGGTCGTGCCCCCTTCTTGAGCACGAGTGGTTCGGCCGCTTAACTCCCACAAACTCATTATTCGACACTCATTTGTAGATCTGCGCAATGGAGGTGTTGAGTCGAGAAAGCGATGATCGAACTTTTGTCTCGAAAGTCAGGCCGATTGTCGCGGCGACCTTCATGCCCTTTGGCCGGCTTAAGCTGTTTTCTTCTTTAGGTCGTGCGCGGACGGCCTTTCTTGCTGCCAGAGTTTCTTCATACTGCATGTGGACGTTAGCCCTTGTCAAGAAGTGGCCGAGATCCGGTAATGATTCAATGTAAACTCTTCAACGAATCGGTGGTCCTGGTCGAATACCCCGCTTGAGATATTTGGCTTGTCCTTGTCTCGACAAGTCACGAAGCAGAACTTCGACCTCGGTGTTAAACCGGTCGATGTCTTTGTCTCAGCGTCTCATTATCTCCTTGAACAACAGAGTCCAAGTATTCTTCATACCGGTATTGGCGGTTTGCGGTGTAGTGAGACAAGAATATTCTAATCAGTCGCCCCACGAGGAGATGGAATTGGGCGCAAAGACTCCCACCATTCCAATGCTCTACCGTCCAACGGCCCGGGAAAAAGCACGCATTTCATGGTCGGTCCCATTCCTGTGAGCAGCAGTAATTATTGAAGTAACGGAGATGCTTATGCGGATCACCTCGCCGTCAAACTTGTTGAGGTTGGGCGGCTTGCTGAGATCTCTCGGAATCTTATAACGCTGATCTCCCGGAGAGCGGGCCATGTTCATTCCGAATGCCGTTCGACCCAAAAGGTTGCATTGCGAGGCATGCCTCGCGTTGCGGCATTCCATAGAATCCTCGGATGGGCGGTTGGCGGTAGGCGAGGAGGCCTTACGGGCGCTTCGCTTTGGGCTCTCCTAGGCCGATGCGGCGCCCCTAATTCTTCCATTTCGTATTCTTCCGACTCTTCACGAGAATCCCAAGATTGCGCCGCGACCGAGCGTGACCGGACGACTCATTAGAGGAGTATCGGTGGGCGAGCGGCCGGCGTCGGGGCGGTAGTTGGAATCTTCATAGTCATCGGACATTGAGCGGCGTCTACGCTGCGTTCTCGCCGGGGCGACTGCGTGTCTCCGCTTCTTCCGGCCGGAGAATGATGAGTAGTGCTCTCGGCGCGAAATGCTCCTACGAGGAGGAGCGGTGTCTTCGCGCGGCCGGCGGCGAAGCCGAAGGTTCTCCGTCTCCGCACGCGCGCGCCCGAATCGAACCTCTCATTGGGAGATGAGTGCATCTCGATCTGCGATCACTTGATTCTTGTTTTGCAAGATCTGCAAAGCGGCTTGAGTAACATGGTCGTAGAGAGGTTCTCGGATGCCCGCTTCAATCGGCTCGGGCGGTAGGTCTCAGAACGGCCGGATGGATCTGGCGGAGGGCCGGTCCACGGCCGTTGTGCCTGAAGGTTCTTGTCGTGGAAGTCCTTGAGATTCGTGGGATGTATGCCACACGCTCCGGTCTGGCCGCTGTTCTCGCCGGAGGGATTGAGTCGAGAAGTGGCCGCGTGCGGGCCGGTCGCGTGGAGCCATAAGAGAGGTAGGATAGCGCACGGGCCTCCCAGTGTGGTCGCCAATTGATCGTACCTTGACCAATGAAGAGTTGAAGTGTTTGTTGCTTCGTCTGATGGGCCGGTCGTTGAATGGGTGAAAGGACCGGTCCTGGCTTCACGCGTTGAGCACCTCGGGTGGTACCGCAAAGACACTCCGACGATCTAGTGAGAGGTCGCTCTGGGCGCGGATAGCACAAGGTTAGAGGCGTGCACTGATGCCATGTGCGAATGGCGATATATATCTTGTGGAGGTCCGACCGTTATGCGAAGATTTCGGCCGGCGAGAATGAGTGCGCCCAAGCGGCGTGTATGGGCCGATCGAGATGGGCTGGGCCGCAGGTCCAATTGCTGTTGGCAGTCCTCGTATTTGCTGATACACCCAGGAACAGGTTGTAAGTAATTCTTGTACCATTCTTTTCCATTTTTGACGATCTACCTATTGATACTAGTTTCGTTAACTATCTCTCCTCTATTCCGTTTCACCATTGTTGAAGCTCCAAAGTTCAAGTGGAGAGAAATGGAAGTTAGAAGCACGAAAATCAAACCACGTTCTTTGTTGGTTCGATTTGGGTCGAGTGGGAGAGAGTATTGGAGTGCTTGGTTTCGGTTGGGGAGCTTTTGGAACGGTTCGGTTTGAGTTCGTGAAGTTTGGAGCTAGTTCGGTGTTTGGATTCGGAAACACTTTCGGTATTGCGTGATTTTCATCACGTTAGGTGAGTTTTACTCGCTTAGGGTTTTTGTTTTATGTTGTGTTGACTGGTTGATTCTTTGTTATCGTTGATATTGCTTGCGTTTTGTAAATTTTGAGTCGCAAAACCGCAAATTGGTCACGAACTCAGCGATTAAGAAATTCTGGACACAGGTTCGGTTTTATTAGAACAGAGACTTCTCGCTTAGTCCAAAAATTATGTTTCTGATTGTTTTTGATAATAGACTTAACGCCTGGTCGTTTTGACACTAGTTTCGTTAAATTTGGAGTTGTGTAGCTCAAGTTATGAGTGTCTCAAGTTAGGTCAAATATCTGAAATTAAAGCGTGTATAGGTTCAGTTTTTCAGGTATTGAGTTCTCAATTGAACTCCTTTTGAATGATTCTTATTTCGTTGGAAAGTAGACTGAATTCCCTACGACGTAGGCACTGGTTTCATCAAATTTCATTAAGAAATGAGAAAGAAAATTGGGTTGCAAGTGGGGAAAATAGTTCTGTCCAATGTTGGTACCTCTGTGAAGTATTTTGAAAAACTGTACCAACTAGATGTTTATTTTGAAAAATGAAAATCATAGGCAGAAACTACACTCAGAGAGCTTTCTAAAGAGTGTTCGTTTGTTGAAATCCGATGTCTTTTGCTATTTTAAATCATTGGTGAAAGCAGGTGCACTTGCTTTGTAGGAAAATTCTGCATTTATGTTGTGTGCAAAAATGTCGGTTTGTGTCATTACAAATCTCGAAGTGAACTCCTTGATGTAATTGCTTGCGATTGATGTTGTTGTACTGGAATATGTGTATATTGTAGCTGTTGTGGTTGAATTTGGATCGAAACATAGTTTGGGATCGATCGGAGAACGAAACGGAATGAAAATGGGCAAAGTTGTGTAGTCCTTATGTCCCCAATATCTGATGTTTCGTTTCGACGCTCCGTTCGACTTCAAACATCTTTCAAATCCTTTTCCTAACCACTTATATTATATATGGATGATATTGCTATGTTTTGAATGTGGTTTGGTTTGACTTGGTTGAATCTATAAAACTCTAGAAAAACCGAAAACTTAGATCACGTGTGGGAATCAATGTCTAAGAACAAAATTGTGTTTGAACTGATATATATTATGTCTAGTCTGGGTGACGACCCACCGGTTAGCATACTAGGAGGGGGAAGTCATGAGCCCCTAAACCTAGGCTCTCGAGATAGGGTTCACCGGGATTAGCAGGTTTGCAGTCGGTGTTATGCTAAAAGTATTATTGTACCGTGCCAGGATTAGCAGGTTTGCAGTCGGTATTGTACAATTGTTTTGACGTTATGAATGCACAGTTTGCCGGGATTAGAAGGTTTGCAGTCGGTATTGTGCAATTAGTAACGTGCATGGTTTATTTAATAAATCACTAAGTTAACAAGATTTTCTAATTGGACCGAGTGATAGGTAAGGGGTCACGGTAAGACTCACTGAGATTTGTTATCTCACCCTACAAATGTTGTTGTTTTACAGAATGGATGGCGTGCTCGAGAAGAAAATGGAAGACGTAGTTCTTCTATTATTAGTTATGGTTTTCCCTTGTATCTTTGTATTCGATTTATAACTTGAATTTGTATTTGAGTTATGTAATCGTTTCCGCTGTTGTTTTGTTTTGAGATATTGAACTCTATTCGAGAGTTTTTGGTCAAATCAATATCTGAAACAGGAATTTTTATACTCTGATGTATGCCATTAAGGTACGCTTTAGTATTTCTACTTGTTAGAGATATGAGGGTGTTACATTGGAGACATACACCTCTCGGTTGACGTAGGAGCTAGTGATGGCCTCCTTTGCAGCTCGGTTGGCGACCAACACGTAAAAAATCTTGGTGTTTGTACCCCTTGTTGAAGTCGATCACCGGGTCGAAGAAAGCCTCACCTGCGACCCTCTGAAACCGACGCGTGGCGTGGCTGCCCTTCTCATTCTTCTCGGGCAACCTTCCGATCCGAGTGAAAGAGAAAAAGACTCAGAGAGTTGGCTCCCATTGCAGGTACTTCATCAGGATCTTGAAAGTTTGGATGAAACCCCAGCCATTCCGCACCAGTTGGCTCGGCGCTAAGCGCAGGTAGTTCAGCACGACTTGTTGAAATTTGGACAAGGGCTCCGTATTCCCATCAAATCCGAGTTTTCCCATGGAAAAAGAACCCGGCGTGTCCTTTGGGAAGGCGGATGCAGATTGGAAGATTCTCGGCATCCCGCAACTTCCAAACTTGACCCTGGGGACGGCGATAAACTTGGAATAGTGGGATAACGATATGTCCCTCACCAGCCGGGCAGTGGTGGCTCGGATGGTTGGATAAACCCAATGATATTCGCCTACGTCTCCACCGGCGGCAGGAAACCTTCCCGACCGTGCAGAGGACGCTTCTGGGGCAGGGGGTTGTTCTCGGTTGTCCACCAAGATGACCTCTGAAGAAAACTGGAAAACCGATGAATTTGAAAGACAAAAGGAGAAGGAAAGCACCGCGCGTAGCAAGCGGAGCTGATCTCGTACGGCAGCCGAAGTTTGAAAGCGCGAACAGAGGGTGTGCTTGGCGATACTCTCGTTTTACAAATTGACAATCAGAAGGGAAATGACAAGCCCGCGAAGGCATATATACTGGCTAGGCCTCGGGAACTGAAACGGCACATCAATGCATTTCGCCCAATCAAGCGCCACCTTTGGAAAACGTGCCGCAATAATTACCTGTCGCTTTGCTTCCCCAGAAATAACCGTTGACAAGACTGACATAAATGTCGCCTGCTGACTGTCAAGCCAAGGCCAACCTCATCACTCACCCACCCTCAACTTGGGGGGCCACTGTTCCGACCTAGGTTGCAAACCCCATCGAACGCTTGGGCCTGGCCCAACATCATTCAGGAAACTCGGCCCAGCAAGTTGGTCTGCTGAAAAGAAATCGTGATCCGCGCTTGACAAAGAGCCGGCGACCAGCATTTACTATAAAGAATCGACGGCTAGAGAGCGAGCGCCTCGTCTATAAATAGAGCACCCGGTCTCCAATTCCAGGAACATTCTCATTCTTGCACATTCCGCCTATTCCCTCACTGACTTAGGCATCAGAGTGTCTGCAGGTACACCCCCACCTGACGGGGGACGGATTGCTACTCGGACATCCGAAGACACTTCTCTCATTCCGAAGCCAACTGACGAGTTAGAAGCGGAACCCTACTAGCTCCTCGGACGAGGTAACACGAGTTCAAGACCAAACATATATAAATAAAATTAATTGCTTTGATATATATATATATATATATATATATATATATATATATATATATATATTATAATAAACCATGGATTGTCCACCTAGGCATCCATGTCAATAATGACATCAAGACAATTTTAATCCACCTCATCAATCCGCACCGTGTGTCCTTTGCCCGGTGTTTTTATTCAACATCAGCGGTTTTGGCTCAAGTTAAATCGCTAAAATATATACCAAAAATGTCAAAGCCGAGAATTGAACCCATCCCCTCTTGAATTCAGTGTAATTCTTAACCAAATTGGCTACCTAGCTCTGTTGTTTCATAAGCGTAACACATTATGGTTAAACCATTCTTCATTATTATTTTAAATAAAAACCTTGGTATATTATTTTATATTTTTGAGAATGTTTTCACTTGAAAATTGCATCTATGAATAAGACTAAATTTTTCATATTCTAATAATCTCCTAAAGTGTTAGTTTGATTTTTCCCGTTTATAGTTTCGTTATAGTAATATACAAAATACATAAGGGTTCTTTCATAATATGTAAAATACATATATTAAATCGAAATTAACATTTAAATAGTTAAATAATATAAAAATTCTCACTATATTGGCAAAAGTAGGATGATAATTTATAGATAAAAATACTCACTATAAAAAAATTCTTTAAGAACCCATGTAATAAAATTCTTTAGGACGAGATTATAAAAAAATACTCACTATATATATAAAATAAATAAATAAATGTATAAACATATATATTTAACACACGAAAACATACAACTGCATTTTTAAAGGTGCCAAAAAATAATTTAAAATTTATGATAAAATGTAATGTATACCCCTGTTGCTTATAACAAAAAAATCGAATTCCCTCAGGTTCACACGCTTTGCGGAAACAAATTATGAAGAATATATTACAAAATAGATGAGACATTCTATTATCGTATATCCTTTTCCTTCCGACATTAGTAATAGTAATGTGCTTTTCTATATACTTATTCAGAATACATTAGATGATTTTCTTCAAAAAAAAATACATTAGATAATACTCATATTTTCATCGGTTTCAATTTTCGTTTTAGTACTTTGTTTGAATACTTTTATATTTATTTTTCTTCATTTAATTATTACAAAATATTATAAGACAGGAAACAAAATCATTTCCTGGACAAAACCCCACATCCCATTTGAAATTATAATATTTAATTATATTATATTATATTATATTATATATATATATTCTAATTTTAATTTCCTACTATTATATACATATTTAAAATAGTTGAAGTAATCACCTTACGGTGTTTAAACAAATGAATTTGACTAAGTCTTTGTACTGAAATAAATTATACTAATATATATATATATATTATATATATATATTATATATATATATATATATATTATATATATATATATATATATATATTATATATATATATATATTGACTTGACTAGATCATTATATTTAATGATTGAATTAAAATAAAGCATTTTTATAGCATTTAATGTATCTTTTAGTTAAAAAACATTTACGTAATATGAATATCATATTGACCCTCGAATATGACAAAAAAACGTTTCATGAGAAGAATGATCTCAATTAATGGAGTATTTCTATACTCATTTGTGTAAATATAGTTCTTAATCAAGTTATTTATTATAATTTATAACGAGAGAAGTTATTTTATTATTATTATTATTAATATTATTATTATATATTAAATGATTCAAATCCTATTAAATTTAAAATTTCTTAATGTATAATATATTTTATGCTTAAATATCATTTTGGTCTCTGCAAAATGTTTTTTAATTCATTTTGGTCCCTACTTTGACTTTTAATCTGATTCGGCACATTTTAATACAGCTGTCAACATTGACGTAGTTGTTTTAGCACACGTGGACTACCATATCACTTAAAACATGATTTTAAATGATATTTATTATATTAATTCAAAGAATGATTTTATTATGTAAACTCAACCTCTATAAAAGATGTTAGAGAGGCCAAATAAATAAAGAGAAAACATAAATAGTATTAAAGCACAAGCATATCTAAATCTAATTTTTACATTTCCCATTCATAATTTGATCAAGTGCTTCAACAGAATCATTGTAGCAAACAAAACTTGATCATTTGAATCTCCATTTCCCATTTGTATTAATATTATTCCCATAAGTTGTTGTAAAAACATATCTCACTTCGTCTTCTGTTACAGGGAACCCTCTAGAAAATGTTAAGAACATAGTTTTGTCATCATCTAAAACATCATCGGATTGTTTCTTGTTTTCCCATATCCTTGGATCAGACAAATCTAGTTCGTCAAAATTTGTTGGTAGTTTTGTGAATGTTCCAAATAATGGATGAGGGAAGCTAGGGACAATAAATGGTATATGATGAAAAATATTATTGCTAGTAAGATTAATCATTTGTGAAATGGCGTTTGGATAACCAATGGTTTCAAGCCAAAGCCATAAAGCCATGACAAGAAGTGATTGTGCAGGGTCACGCGCTAGATTTAGGACTAAAGGCACTTACTATGCAAACAAGACAGAGCTTTTGGTGTTTCATTGATTTGATTTGTTGATATGCAAATATTTTTGTTAAAGGAGGCTTTTGCAAATGGAAGAGGAATGGTATGTGAGAATGAAAAAATCAACAGAAAATATGAAGACCATAAAAACATTTCATGAGAGAAAAAGATTCTCAAGGGAAGTATTTATATAATCATTTGTATGAATAGTTTTCAATAAATTTGTTTATATCCTTATACTAGTGGGACCAATTGAACTAGTCAACTCATTTATTATGATTTTTAATAAAACAAATTCTTTTATTAAATTTTTTATTATGATATAAAACGATTCAATGCCTTTTAAGTTTAAAATCTGATAATGTAAAACATATTTTATTATGATATTTAATATTTAAAAGAAAAAAAATATACATACAGAAAATTAATTAATGTTTTAATAAATATATATAATGATTTGACTGGATTGTTCTATTTAATGATTGAATTAAAATAAAGCATTTTTATAGCATTTAATGTATCCTTTAGTCAAAAAACATTTACGTAACATGAAGATCATATTGACCCTCAAATATGTCAAAAAAAAAAAACTTTTCATGAGAATAATGAACTCAAGGGAGTATTTCTATACTCATTTGTATAAATAGTTCTTAATCAAGTTACTTTTTATAATTTACAACGAGAGAAGTTATTTTATTATAATTATATAGAATGATCCAAGTCCTATTAAATTTAAAAAAATTTAACGTATAATATATTTTATTATAATATTTAACATTGTTTAAATTGTACAATTGGTCCTTTATTTTTGACCAAGATTTCAAGTTAGTCCTTTATCATTTTTTTTATCTTTTTGGTCATTTATCTTTTACTTTTGTGAGAGTCTGGTCATTTATCTTTTTTCCTCACTTTTATCTTTTATCTTACATCTTACATATCTGTTTCAGTTTGGTCATTTAAAAGATAAAGGACCAAACTGAAACTTTGGTCAAAGATAAAGAATTAAAAGCGTTATTTAACCTTTAATATTTAAAACAAAAATATTAAATTAAAAAAACTTAATTGTTTGACCGGATGATTTTATTTAGTGAATGAATTAAAATAAAGAATTTTTATAGCATTTAAAATATCCTTCTGTCAAAAAAAAAAATACATTTAATAAAGCATTTTATTTATGGTAATTATGGCATTACTTAATATAAAATATTTATGTTACGTAAGTTATATTTTATAAATGTTGTATTCAACATCGTTATATAATTAAAGTTGGTCCAAGTTGTAACTAAGTTCAGAATTCATCCTAAAGTGTCGAGTTCGAATATTAGGTGTGGCCAAAACTCGGTTGGGAGGGGAAAACAACACGACCAGCAAAGTCGAGTACACGGTTAACCAGATTCCCGAAGTAGAATAGTCACCAGCAAAGCCGGTGTATATTGGACACTAATAACACGATAATAAATAAAATATTGTTACTCAATTGAATTTAAAACATACATAATGATCAGTAATTTAGAAGTAACGTAATAAAGTTATTTGTTGTTGTATTATCAGATTTCCGAGAGAGTTGGGAAAGTTGCTTATCGGGTGGCCTTGCCACCTAATCTTGCTAATCTGCATGATGTATTCCATGTGTCTCAGTTGCGGAAGTATGTGCCAGACCCATCTCATGTAGTGCAGATGGACGATGTGGAGGTGAGAGAGAACCTTACGGTGGAGACAATGCCAGTTAGAATTGAGGATCGTGAGGTGAAGGTCTTAAGGGGTAAAGAGATCAAGTTGGTGAAGGTAGTGTGGTTAGGAGCAGTGGGAGAAACCATAACTTGGGGAGTTGGAAAGCAAGATGAAGGAGGCTTATCCGAGTTGTTCGATTCAAGGTAATTTCGAGGAGGAAATCTTTAAAGTGGGGAGAGTTGTAACGCCCAAAATCATTTAATTATTTAATTAATTAAGTTATTTAAGGCTTGCAACACTTAGTTAAATTAATTAATTAAGTTGGGTTTATTTTACCTAAAAGGGGTCTAATTCATTTTAAATAAGTTACTAAGTTGGATTATTTTATTTACAGGAGGTGGAATGAATTAATAGTGGGAGTGGAGAATAAGGCCCAAGGGCCATTATTTAGGCCCAATAGTAGTCATAAAGCTTAGGGGTTTTCCCATTAGGGTCTCATTACCCATTTGAAAAGAAAGAAGAAAAATAGAAAGAGAGAGAGAGAGAGGAGGTGCGGCGGCTTGGAGGAGAGGAGGGAAAGGTGGAAACTTTCTCTTTGATTCTTGGTGGTAAGTCACATTCTTGGTCTTAACCTTCATTATTTCTCTTACTTGTTCCATTCCTAAGAGTTCCTAAGCTCATTTCTACCATTTTGGAATTTCCATGGATACCCAAAGGTAGAGGAAACTCACGTTGTGCTGGAAATAGAAGAAAGGAAGGAGTTTTCTCAAGTTTTGTGTTGGTAAGTGAAGTCCTTGGCCTTAAACACCCTTATTTTCCTTCCATGTTCCATTTCTATAGATTCCCTAAGCTCATTTCCACTATTTTGATGTTTCTATGGCTACCCAAGCAAGGAGAACATTCGGCCTAGCTGAGAATAGGAGGAGGCTTGCTTTCTTTTGGCTATTTTGTGGTGTTGGAGTGGATTCCTAGCTTACCCAAGGTTGGGGAATCTCCATTACATTTTTGATAACTTGTAGGATGTGTGTGTAGTAGGAATAATTCTAGAAATGATGTGTTGTGTGAATTTGTGTTGCTTATATGTTGATTTATGTTTGAAATGTTTGTTTTGGTTATAACATGTTGATTGTTGCTATGGAAGCATGAGTTGTGATTTATGCATAGTATATGTTTGATGATTTGGTTATGTGAGCATGAGCATGTAAATATGATGATTAGTATTAATAATTCAAATGGCTATGTTGGTGTGGTTATGTGAGAAATAATTTGTTTGGAAGAAATTAGGTTTTGAAGTGTGTTGGGTGTAGGTTGGAAGAGGGGGGGCGCCAAATGCTAGGCATTTTGGCGCCAGGTTGCTGCTGTGTGATTCTGTGTGTGCGTGTGTTGTGAAGGGAGACAGGGTGTAGGGCGCCAAATCACCAGGATTCTGGCGCCTGGTGTGGTGACTAAGGGATAGGTGGTGTTGTGCTGCAGGGTGGCGCCATTTGCTAGGCAAATTGGCGCCCATGACTAAGTTGTGCTTGGGTTTTTCTCGGTTTGAGTGGTTTTGACAGGAGGGGCGCCAATTCCTTAGGAATATGGCGCCTGTGACTAAGTGTGTGGTGTGTTCAATGCTGGGTGGCGCCAAATGACAGGAAATTAGGCGCCTATGCTGAGTGTTGCAAGGGGGCGCCAAATGCCTAGCATTCTGGCGCCAGGGGTGTTCGGTCTGGGTGGTTTGGCAGGGGGGCGCCAATTCCCTAGGAATCTGGCGCCCTATGGCAGTGTGTGTGTGCAAGGGTGACCGATGCAGGGAGGGGCGCCAGTTTACTAGCAACTTGGCGCCCTGTGCTAGTGTGTGAGTGTGGGCTGATGGTTTTGGTCATGGGGCGCCATATTGGCTGCCCCTTGGTGGCTAGGTACCTAAAATATGTCTAAGTGATGGTTTAGTCCCTAAGAATTAATTTAATCCTTGGTGTGACAAATTAGTCCCTAAGAATTAAATTAATCCTTGGAGTGACAAAATAATCCCTTAGCGTCTAATTAGTCCCAAGGTGTCAAATAAATTCTTAAATTCCCAAATTAATTCTTGATGTGTCAAAATGGTCCTCAAAGTGAGGAGGAGGCCCTTGTGAGGTGTTGTGGTCCTTAGGAGAGATTTAATCTAATAATTGACGAAGTGGTGATTAATAATTGAGGTGGTGGTGGTTAATAATTGAGGTGGTGATGGTCAATAATTGACAATGGTGGTGAGTTAATAAATGACGCGGGCTTCGGCCACAAAGGTGATTTGATACATATTATGATGGATTGTGATGATGCATTTGTCATAGTGTCACATAAATCATATGCATTACGCGATGGTGAGGATGGTGATGTGGCTTCGGCCAAAAAGGTGGTGGTTGCCCGACGGGGTTTTGTGATGGTGATGGATCCACATGCATATTGCACACATGCTCATATTCATACATTCATAGAAATCTTGTTGATGCTTAAATGACTGAATCTTACTGTTTGTGGATATTATAATTGAATGGCAATTATCATGATTACGGTGTACTGTTACTGCTAGATGTTTTCCCAATATGAAGTTTATCTTACTTGTTATTATTTATGTAAAGAGACTCACCCTAGCATTTTTGTGTTGCCTGCTCTCGTGGCGACCAACAGGTGATTCTGAGTGAAGGTGCCATGCCTTCATGGGATATTGTGTCAGCTCTGATCTAGTAACACCGGGGATAGGATTTTAGAGCTACTAATTCATGTTATGTATTTGACTATGTATTTGAGTATGTTAAACTCGTTTTATTTCCATTGCATTGTAAATCTGTTTTACGGATTATTGTAAACATTAAGCAGTGTTTGAGGTCCTAACCTCATGACTATGATATGTGTTTTGCGCACTTGATGTGTTTGGATTTTTAACGGTGTTTTGAGATTATTTTGTTGAATGTACCACCCTCTTTGAGGTGCGTGGAAAGTTTTTGAAAACTCTGATTTTTATTAACTTAATTAGCCTATTATAGAAAGGGGGTGTTACATTAGTGGTATCAGAGCAGTTCGGTCTGTCCGGCCAAGTGTGTCTGTCATAGTATCTATGACAACTAGGTAGTGTTAATTGTTTCTTAACAAATGTTAATCTTTGCAGTTGTTAGGTTGAGAATGGCCCGAAGGATTGACGCTGCTCTAGCTGAGGCTCTGCAAGCCATAGCACAGGCTATGGGGGAGCAGAGGGGTGGTAGAGAAGATGCTGAAGATCGCAAATTGGCTACTTTTCAACGTGAGAACCCACCTACCTTCAAAGGTAGATATGATCCAGATGGGGCACTGACCTGGCTGAAGGAAATTGAGCGAATTTTCCGTGTGATGGCGTGCACCCCAGCACAAAAGGTGAAGTTTGGGACTCACATGCTGAAAGAGGAAGCAGATGATTGGTGGATGAGAAAGAAACAGAGACTAGAAGCTGCGGATGAGGAAATCACTTGGGAGGTATTCAAAGAGGAGTTTACAAGGAAGTATTATCCGGAGGACGTGCGTGCTAAAAAGGAGGTAGAGTTTTTGGAACTGAAACAGGGGACCAAGTCTGTAGCTGAATATGCAGCAAAGTTTGAAGAGTTGGTCAAGTTTTGCCCTTACTATGACAACCAAGCTGATTCAGAATTTTCCAAGTGTGTGAAGTTTGAGAATGGTCTGCAGCCAGAAATTAAGAAAGCCATTGGATACCAGGAGATTCGAGACTTTGCCAAGCTAGTGGACAAGTGTAGAATTTATGAGGAGGACAGTGCAGCTGCTTACAAGGTGGTAAGAGAGAAAAAGAATGCTCAATTCCGGGGAAAACCATATGATGTGAGTGGAGGCAAAGGGAAATGGAAGGCTGGTGAAGGTAAGAGTTCTAGTGGGGGAGGGGGAGCTGCTGGTATTGTGTGTTTTTCTTGCAAGAAACCTGGCCATAAGAGTAGTGAGTGCACTGAGGCTCGTTGCTACAAGTGTGGTCAGAAGGGCCATAAGAGTAGTGAGTGCAATGAGGTTCGTTGCTACAAGTGTGGTCAGAGGGGCCACAAGTCTAATGAATGTAAAGAGAAAGAAGTTGTCTGTTTCAACCGTCGGAAAGCAGGGCATATGAGCAACAAATGTCCTAAACCCAAGAAGGAGGCGGTTAAAGGGAAGGTGTTTGCATTGGCAGGATCCGAGGGGGACAACGCGATTAGAGGTACTTGTTTTATTAATGGTACTCCTTTGATAGCTATAGTAGATACTGGTGCAACACATTCTTTCATTGCTGCATTGTGTGCTGAGAATTTGGGTCTTGTTTTGTCTACAATGAGAAGGGACATGGTTATTGATACCCCAGCCAAAGGTTCAGTAACTACATCCCTAATGTGTGCTAGATGTCCTCTGTCCGTTTTCGGCAGAGAGTTTCTTGTTGATCTTATTTGCTTGCCTTTAGGAGGTTTGGACATCATTCTTGGTATGGACTGGTTAGTTGATAACCAGGTGCATATTAATTGTGCTAGTAGATCCGTGAGCTTTCCTTCCTCTAAGGAGGAAGAATCTGCATTGTTACATTCTGGTCAACTGCATAGAGTTTTGAAGGAGGACGCTAAGTTGTTTTCATTGATGCCATCATTGTCCGTTGAGAGCCGAGCTAAGATTGAAGAGTTGCCAATAGTTTGTGAATTCCCTGAAGTATTTCCCGACGAAATTCCAGATGTGCCGCCTGAGAGAGAGGTAGAGTTTGGTATTGATCTTGTGCCTGACACTAGACCCGTGTCCATGGCTCCATATAGGATGTCTGCATCCGAATTATCTGAGTTGAAGAGTCAGTTGGAAGACTTACTTGAGAAGAAATTCATAAGACCTAGTGTGTCCCCATGGGGAGCGCCAGTACTCTTAGTGAAGAAGAAAGATGGAAGTATGCGACTTTGCATTGATTATAGACAGCTGAACAAAGTAACAATCAAGAACAAGTATCCACTTCCGAGAATTGACGATTTGATGGACCAGCTAGTTGGAGCTAAGGTGTTTAGCAAAATTGATTTGAGATCGGGCTATCATCAGATTAAAGTGAAAGATGAGGATATTCAGAAGACAGCATTCAGGACGAGATATGGGCATTATGAGTATTCTGTAATGCCGTTTGGTGTCACTAATGCACCAGGGGTATTTATGGAGTACATGAACCGTATTTTCCATGACTACTTGGATCGATTTGTGGTGGTTTTCATAGATGATATTTTGGTATACTCCAAGTCCAGAAGAGGATCATGCGAGCATCGAAGTTAGTGCTAGAAGTGTTGAGAGAGAAAAAGTTGTATGCTAAACTGTCAAAGTGTGACTTTTGGTTGAAGGAAGTGAGCTTTCTAGGTCATATTATTTCTGGGGATGGAATTGCAGTAGATCCATCCAAAGTTGATGCGGTGATGCAGTGGGAGGCTCCTAAGTCAGTTACGGAGATTAGAAGTTTCCTTGGACTGGCGGGATATTATAGAAGGTTTATTGAGGGGTTTTCAAAGTTGGCACTTCCGCTAACTCAATTGACTTGCAAAGGAAAGGCATTTGTGTGGGATTCCAAGTGTGAAGAAAGTTTCCAAGAATTGAAAAGAAGGTTGACAACTTCACCTGTTTTAACCTTACCCAAATCTGGAGAGCCTTTTGTTGTATATTGCGATGCGTCTAAAATGGGGCTAGGAGGCGTTTTGATGCAAAATGGTAAGGTTGTGGCGTATGCCTCAAGACAGTTGAGAACTCATGAAAAGAATTACCCCACCCATGATTTGGAACTTGCGGCAATTGTTTTTGCCTTGAAGATTTGGAGACATTACTTGTATGGTTCTAAGTTTGAGGTATTCAGTGATCATAAGGGATTGCAGTACCTGTTTGACCAGAAAGAATTAAATATGAGACAAAGGAGATGGTTGGAATTGCTGAAAGACTACGACTTTAGTTTGAACTATCATCCAGGGAAGGCTAATGTGGTGGCGGATGCTTTGAGTAGGAAGTCCTTACATGTATCCGCAATGATGGTGAAAGAACTTGAATTGATTGAACAGTTTCGAGATTTGAGTCTAGTCTGCGAGGTGACACCTAAGAGTGTGAGATTGGGTGTGTTGAGGATTCACAATGACTTTTTGAATGTTATTCGGGAAGCTCAAAAGAAGGATATTAAACTGGTTGAGATTACAGTTGGGATTGACCACTCTCAGAGTGAAGATTATGTGATAGATGAGCATGATGTGTTAAGGTACCGTGGGAGGATTTGTGTTCCTAGTGATGATGAGATTAAGAAGGCAATTCTAGAAGAGGGTCATCGTAGTAAGTTGAGTATTCACCCGGGGGCTACGAAAATGTATCAAGATTTGAAGAAGCTGTTTTGGTGGCCTGGTATGAAGCGTGATGTGGCTCAGTTTGTGTATGCTTGCCTGACATGTCAGAAATCGAAGATAGAGCATCAAAAGCCAGCGGGGTTGATGCAACCATTGGATGTCCCTGAATGGAAGTGGGATAGTATCTCCATGGATTTTGTGACGGGTTTGCCGACTACAGCGAGGGGGTTTGATACCATATGGGTGGTTGTTGATAGATTGACTAAATCTGCACACTTTCTACCGATTAATATTACTTATCCAGTTCCGAGGTTAGCAGATATCTATGTCAAGACGATTGTAAAGCTGCATGGTGTGCCTCTGAGTATTGTGTCTGATAGGGATCCAAGGTTCACTTCCGAGTTTTGGAGGAGTTTGCAAGAGGCTTTGGGTTCCAAATTGAGATTGAGTTCAGCATATCATCCTCAGACAGATGGGCAGACAGAGAGGACAATTCAATCACTTGAGGATTTGTTAAGAGCATGTGTTCTTGAGCAGGGAGGTTCATGGGATTCACATTTGCCACTGATCGAATTCACTTACAATAACAGTTTTCATTCGAGTATCGGTATGGCGCCTTTTGAGGCATTGTACGGGAGGAGATGTAGGACTCCATTATGTTGGTACGAAACTGGAGAGAGTGTGGTACTAGGTCCCGAATTGGTGCGTGAGACCACGAGAAAAGGTGAAGATGATTAGAGAGAAGATGAAGGCCTCACAGAGTAGTGTATGAAGAGTTACCATGATAAGAGAAGGAAGGATCTAGAGTTTCAGTGGTGATCATGTATTTCGAGAGTTACTCCGACGAGCGTGTGTAGGTCGATGCGTTGAAGTCTAAGAAGTTAACTCGCGTTTTATTGGACCATATCGATTTCCGAGAGAGTTGGGAAAGTTGCTTATCGGGTGGCCTTGCCACCTAATCTTGCTATCTGCATGATGTATTCCATGTGTCTCGATTGCGGAAGTATGTGCGGACCCATCTCATGTAGTGTGAGATGGGCGATGTGGAGGTGAGAGAGAGAACCTTACGGTGGAGACAATGCCGGTTAGAATTGAGGATCGTGAGGTGAAGGTCTTAAGGGGTAAAGAGATCAAGTTGGTGAAGGTAGTGTGGTTAGGAGCAGTGGGAGAAACCATAACTTGGGAGTTGGAAAGCAAGATGAAGGAGGCTTATCCGAGTCGTTTCGATTCGGGTAATTTCGAGGGACGAAATTCTTTAAGTGGGGGAGAGTTGTAACGCCCAAAATCATTTAATTATTTAATTAATTAAGTTATTTAAGGCTTGCAACACTTAGTTAAATTAATTAATTAAGTTGGGTTTATTTTACCTAAAAGGGGTCTAATTCATTTTAAATAAGTTACTAAGTTGGATTATTTTATTTTACGGGAGGTGGAATGAATTAATAGTGGGAGTGGAGAATAAGGCCCAAGGGCCATTATTTAGGCCCAATAGTAGTCATAAAGCTTAGGGGTTTTCCATTAGGGTCTCATTACCCATTTGAAAAGAAAGAAGAAAAATAGAAGAGTAGAGAGAGAGGGAGGTGCGACGGCTTGAGGAGAGGAGGAAAGGTGGAAACTTTCTCTTTGATTCTTGGTGGTAAGTCACATTCTTGGTCTTAACCTTCATTATTTCTCTTACTTGTTCCATTCCTAAGAGTTCCAAGCTCATTTCTACCATTTTGGAATTTCCATGGATACCCAAAGGTAGAGGAAACTCACGTTGTGCTGGAAATAGAAGAAAGGAAGGAGTTTTCTCAAGTTTTGTGTTGGTAAGTGAAGTCCTTGGCCTTAAACACCCTTATTTTCCTTCCATGTTCCATTTCTATAGATTCCCTAAGCTCATTTCCACTATTTTGATGTTTCTATGGCTACCCAAGCAAGGAGAACATTCGGCCTAGCTGAGAATAGGAGGAGGCTTGCTTTCTTTTGGCTATTTTGTGGTGTTGGAGTGGATTCCTAGCTTACCCAAGGTTAGGGGAATCTCCATTACATTTTTGATAACTTGTAGGATGTGTGTGTAGTAGGAATAATTCTAGAAATGATGTGTTGTGTGAATTTGTGTTGCTTATATGTTGATTTATGTTTGAAATGTTTGTTTTGGTTATAACATGTTGATTGTTGCTATGGAAGCATGAGTTGTGATTTATGCATAGTATATGTTTGATGATTTGGTTATGTGAGCATGAGCATGTAAATATGATGATTAGTATTAATAATTCAAATGGCTATGTTGGTGTGGTTATGTGAGAAATAATTTGTTTGGAAGAAATTAGGTTTTGAAGTGTGTTGGGTGTAGGTTGGAGAGGGCGCCAAATGCTAGGCATTTTGGCGCCGAGTTCTTCCTGTGTGATTCTGTGTGTGCGTGTGTTGTGAAGGGAGACAGGGTGTAGGGCGCCAAATCACCAGGATTCTGGCGCCTGGTGTGGTGACTAAGGGATAGGTGGTGTTGTGCTGCAGGGTGGCGCCATTTGCTAGGCAAATTGGCGCCCATGACTAAGTTGTGCTTAGGTTTTTTCGGTTTGAGTGGTTTTTGGAGGGCGCCAATTCCTTAGGAATATGGCGCTTTGTGACTAAGTGTGTGGTGTGTTCAATCTTTGGGTGGCGCCAAATGACGAAATTAGGCGCTATCTTTGAAGTGTTGCAAGGGGCGCCAAATGCCTAGCATTCGCGCGGGGGTGTTCGATGCAGGTGGTTTGGCAGCCGGGCGCCAATTCCCTAGGAATCGGCGCCCATGGCGTGTGTGTGTGCAAGGGTGGCGTGCGAGGAGGCGCGCCGATTTACTAGCAACTTGGCGCCCTGTGCTGAGTGTGTGAGTGTGGTGATGGTTTTGGTCATGGGCGCCATATTGGCTGCCCTTGGTGGCTAGGTACCTAAAATATGTCTAAGTGATGGTTTAGTCCCTAAGAATTAATTTAATCCTTGGTGTGACAAATTAGTCCCTAAGAATTAAATTAATCCTTGGAGTGACAAAATAATCCCTTAGCGTCTAATTAGTCCCAAGGTGTCAAATAAATTCTTAAATTCCCAAATTAATTCTTGATGTGTCAAAATGGTCCTCAAAGTGAGGAGGAGGCCCTTGTGAGGTGTTGTGGTCCTTAGGAGAGATTTAATCTAATAATTGTGAAGTGGTGATTAATAATTGAGGTGGTGGTGGTTAATAATTGAGGTGGTGATGGTCAATAATTGACAATGGTGGTGAGTTAATAAATGACGGGCTTCGCCACAAAGGTGATTTGATACATATTATGATGGATTGTGATGATGCATTTGTCATAGTGTCACATAAATCATATGCATTCTGCGATGGTGAGGATGGTGATGTGGCTTGGCCAAAAAGGTGGTGGTTGCGAGCGGGGTTTTGTGATGGTGATGGATCCACATGCATATTGCACACATGCTCATATTCATACATTCATAGAAATCTTGTTGATGCTTAAATGGTGAATCTTCTTGTTTGTGGATATTATAATTGAATGGCAATTATCATGATTACGATTGTCTTTATTCTTTGCTAGATGTTTTCCCAATATGAAGTTTATCTTACTTGTTATTATTTATGTAAAGAGACTCACCCTAGCATTTTTGTGTTGCTCGCTCTCGTGGCGACCAACGGTGATTCTCAGTGAAGGTGCCATGCCTTCATGGGATATTGTGTCACTACGATCTAGTAACACCAGGGATGGGATTTTAGAGCTACTAATTCATGTTATGTATTTGACTATGTATTTGAGTATGTTAAACTTCAGTTTTATTTCCATTGCATTGTAAAGCTGTTTTTTACGGATTATTGTAAACATTAAGCAGGTGTTTGAGGTCCTAACCCTCATGACTATGATATGTGTTTTGCGCACTTGATGTGTTTGGATTTTTAACGGTGTTTTGAGATTATTTTGTTGAATGTACCACCCTCTTTGAGGTGCGTGGAAAGTTTTTGAAAACTCTGATTTTTATTAACTTAATTAGCCTATTATAGAAAGGGGGTGTTACATTAGTGGTATCGAGCGATTCGATCTGTCAGGCCATGTGTATGCTGTCATAGTATCTATGACAACTAGGTAGTGTTAATTGTTTCTTAACAAATGTTAATGCTGCAGTGTTAGGTTGAGAATGGCCCGAAGGATTGACGCTGCTCTAGCTGAGGCTCTGCAAGCCATAGCACAGGCTATGGGGGAGCAGAGGGGTGGTAGAGAAGATGCTGAAGATCGCAAATTGGCTACTTTTCAACGTGAGAACCCACCTACCTTCAAAGGTAGATATGATCCAGATGGGGCACTGACCTGGCTGAAGGAAATTGAGCGAATTTTCCGTGTGATGGCGTGCACCCCAGCACAAAAGGTGAAGTTTGGGACTCACATCTTTGAAAGAGGAAGCGGATGATTGGTGGATGAGAAAAAGCAGAGACTAGAAGGCTGCGGATGAGGAAATCACTTGGGAGGTATTCAAAGAGGAGTTTACAAGGAAGTATTATCCGGAGGACGTGCGTGCTAAAAAGGAGGTAGAGTTTTTGGAACTGAAACAGGGGACCAAGTCTGTAGCTGAATATGCAGCAAAGTTTGAAGAGTTGGTCAAGTTTTGCCCTTACTATGACAACCAAGCTGATTCAGAATTTTCCAAGTGTGTGAAGTTTGAGAATGGTCTGCAGCCAGAAATTAAGAAAGCCATTGGATACCAGGAGATTCGAGACTTTGCCAAGCTAGTGGACAAGTGTAGAATTTATGAGGAGGACAGTGCAGCTGCTTACAAGGTGGTAAGAGAGAAAAAGAATGCTCAATTTAGGAAAACCATATGATGTGAGTGGAGGCAAAGGGAAATGGAAGGCTGGTGAAGGTAAGAGTTCTAGTGGGGGAGGGGGAGCTGTTGGTATTGTGTGTTTTTCTTGCAAGAAACCTGGCCATAAGAGTAGTGAGTGCACCGAGGCTCGTTCGTTGCTACAAGTGTGGTCGGAAGGGCCATAAGAGTAGTGAGTGCAATGAGGTTCGTTGCTACAAGTGTGGTCGGAGGGCCACAAGTCTAATGAATGTAAAGAGAAAGAAGTTATCTCTGTTTCAACCTGTCGCCGGGAAAGCGGGGCATATGAGCAACAAATGTCCTAAACCCAAGAAGAGGCGGTTAAAGGGAAGGTGTTTGCATTGGCGAGGATCCGAGGGGACAACGCGATTAGAGTACTTGTTTTATTAATGGTACTCCTTTGATAGCTATAGTAGATCTTTGGTGCAACACATTCTTTCATTCTTTGCATTGTGTCTTTGAGAATTTGGGTCTTGTTTTGTCTACAATGAGAAGGGACATGGTTATTGATACTGACCAAAGGTTCGGTAACTACATCCCTAATGTGTGCTAGATGTCCTCTGTCGTTTTGCGTGAGAGAGTTTCTTGTTGATCTTATTTGCTTGCCTTTAGGAGGTTTGGACATCATTCTTGGTATGGGTGGTTAGTTGATAACCCGGTGCATATTAATTGTGCTAGTAGATCAGTGAGCTTTCCTTCCTCTAAGGAGGAAGAATCGCATTGTTACATTACGTCAAATTGCATAGAGTTTTGAAGGAGGACGCTAAGTTGTTTTCATTGATGCCATCATTGTCCAGTTGAGAGCCGAGCTAAGATTGAAGAGTTGCCAATAGTTTGTGAATTCCTCAAGTATTTCCCACGAAATTCGGATGTGCCGCTGAGAGAGGTAGAGTTTGGTATTGATCTTGTGCTCGACACTAGACCCGTGTCCATGGCTCCATATAGGATGTCTGCATCAGAATTATCTCGAGTTGAAGAGTCGGTTGGAAGACTTACTTGAGAAGAAATTCATAAGACCTAGTGTGTCCCCTCGGGAGCGCCAGTACTCTTAGTGAAGAAGAAAGATGGAAGTATGCGACTTTGCATTGATTATAGACAGCTGAACAAAGTAACAATCAAGAACAAGTATCCACTTAGAGAATTGACGATTTGATGGACCAGCTAGTTGGAGCTAAGGTGTTTAGCAAAATTGATTTGAGATCGGGCTATCATCAGATTAAAGTGAAAGATGAGGATATTCAGAAGACAGCATTCAGGACGAGATATGGGCATTATGAGTATTCTGTAATGCCGTTTGGTGTCACTAATGCACCAGGGGTATTTATGGAGTACATGAACCGTATTTTCCATGACTACTTGGATCGATTTGTGGTGGTTTTCATAGATGATATTTTGGTATACTCCAAGTCCGAAGAGGATCATGCAGAGCATCTGAAGTTAGTGCTAGAAGTGTTGAGAGAGAAAAAGTTGTATGCTAAACTGTCAAAGTGTGACTTTTGGTTGAAGGAAGTGAGCTTTCTAGGTCATATTATTTCTGGGGATGGAATTGCAGTAGATCCATCCAAAGTTGATGCGGTGATGCAGTGGGAGGCTCCTAAGTCAGTTACGGAGATTAGAAGTTTCCTTGGACTGGCGGGATATTATAGAAGGTTTATTGAGGGGTTTTCAAAGTTGGCACTTCCGCTAACTCAATTGACTTGCAAAGGAAAGGCATTTGTGTGGGATTCCAAGTGTGAAGAAAGTTTCCAAGAATTGAAAAGAAGGTTGACAACTTCACCTGTTTTAACCTTACCCAAATCTGGAGAGCCTTTTGTTGTATATTGCGATGCGTCTAAAATTGGGCTAGGAGGCGTTTTGATGCAAAATGGTAAGGTTGTGGCGTATGCCTCAAGAGGCGATTGAGAACTCATGAAAAGAATTACCCCACCCATGATTTGGAACTTGCGGCAATTGTTTTTGCCTTGAAGATTTGGAGACATTACTTGTATGGTTCTAAGTTTGAGGTATTCAAAGTGATCATAAGGGATTGCGATACTGTTTGACCGAGAAAGAATTAAATATGAGACAAAGGAGATGGTTGGAATTGCTGAAAGACTACGACTTTAGTTTGAACTATCATCCAGGGAAGGCTAATGTGGTGGCGGATGCTTTGAGTAGGAAGTCCTTACATGTATCCGCAATGATGGTGAAAGAACTTGAATTGATTGAACAGTTTCGAGATTTGAGTCTAGTCTCATGAGGTGACACCTAAGAGTGTGAGATTGGGTGTGTTGAGGATTCACAATGACTTTTTGAATGTTATTCGGGGAGCTTCAAAAGAAGGATATTAAACTGGTTGAGATTACAGTTGGGATTGACCACTCTCAGAGTGAAGATTATGTGATAGATGAGCATGATGTGTTAAGGTACCGTGGGAGGATTTGTGTTCCTAGTGATGATGAGATTAAGAAGGCAATTCTAGAAGAGGGTCATCGTAGTAAGTTGAGTATTCACCCGGGGGCTACGAAAATGTATCAAGATTTGAAGAAGCTGTTTTGGTGGCCTGGTATGAAGCGTGATGTGGCTCAGTTTGTGTATGCTTGCCTGACATGTCAGAAATCGAAGATAGAGCATCAAAAGCCAGCGGGGTTGATGCAACCATTGGATGTCCCTGAATGGAAGTGGGATAGTATCTCCATGGATTTTGTGGACGGGTTTGCCGACTACAAATGAGGGGGTTCGATACCATATGGGTGGTTGTTGATAGATTGACTAAATCGCACACTTTCTACCGATTAATATTACTTATCCGATTCGAGGTTAGCAGATATCTATGTCAAGACGATTGTAAAGGCGCATGGTGTGCCTCACGAGTATTGTGTCCGATAGGGATCCAAGGTTCACTTCCGAGTTTTGGAGGAGTTTGCAAGAGGCTTTGGGTTCCAAATTGAGATTGAGTTCAAAGATATCATCCTCGCATGGATGGGCGAGCAGAGAGGACAATTCAATCACTTGAGGATTTGTTAAGAGCATGTGTTCTTGAAAGGAGGAGGTTCATGGGATTCACATTTGCCACCGATCGAATTCACTTACAATAATAGATTTTCATTCGAGTATCGGTATGGCGCCTTTTGAGGCATTATGCGGGAGGAGATGTAGGACTCCATTATGTTGGTACTGAAACCGAGAGAGAGTGTGGTACTAGGTCACGAATTGGTGCGTGAGACCACGTAAAAGGTGAAGATGATTAGAGAGAAGATGAAGGCCTCACAGAGTAGCGGAAGAGTTACCATGATAAGAGAAGGAAGGATCTAGAGTTTGGTGGTGATCATGTATTTACGAGAGTTACTCCGACGGCAGTGTGTAGTCGTGCGTTGAAGTCTAAGAAGTTAACTCCGTGTTTTATTGGACCATATCGATTTCCGAGAGAGTTGGGAAAGTTGCTTATCGGGTGGCCTTGCCACCTAATCTTGCTAATCTGCATGATGTATTCCATGTGTCTCAGTTGCGGAAGTATGTGCCAGACCCATCTCATGTAGTGCAGATGGACGATGTGGAGGTGAGAGAGAACCTTACGGTGGAGACAATGCCAGTTAGAATTGAGGATCGTGAGGTGAAGGTCTTAAGGGGTAAAGAGATCAAGTTGGTGAAGGTAGTGTGGTTAGGAGCAGTGGGAGAAACCATAACTTGGGAGTTGGAAAGCAAGATGAAGGAGGCTTATCCAGAGTTGTTCGATTCAGGTAATTTCGAGGACGAAATTCTTTAAGTGGGGGAGAGTTGTAACGCCCAAAATCATTTAATTATTTAATTAATTAAGTTATTTAAGGCTTGCAACACTTAGTTAAATTAATTAATTAAGTTGGGTTTATTTTACCTAAAAGGGGTCTAATTCATTTTAAATAAGTTACTAAGTTGGATTATTTTATTTACAGGAGGTGGAATGAATTAATAGTGGGAGTGGAGAATAAGGCCCAAGGGCCATTATTTAGGCCCAATAGTAGTCATAAAGCTTAGGGGTTTTCCCATTAGGGTCTCATTACCCATTTGAAAAGAAAGAAGAAAAATAGAAGAGTAGAGAGAGGGAAGGTGCGACGGCTTGGAGGAGAGGAGGAAAGGTGGAAACTTTCTCTTTGATTCTTGGTGGTAAGTCACATTCTTGGTCTTAACCTTCATTATTTCTCTTACTTGTTCCATTCCTAAGAGTTCCTAAGCTCATTTCTACCATTTTGGAATTTCCATGGATACCCAAAGGTAGAGGAAACTCACGTTGTGCTGGAAATAGAAGAAAGGAAGGAGTTTTCTCAAGTTTTGTGTTGGTAAGTGAAGTCCTTGGCCTTAAACACCCTTATTTTCCTTCCATGTTCCATTTCTATAGATTCCCTAAGCTCATTTCCACTATTTTGATGTTTCTATGGCTACCCAAGCAAGGAGAACATTCGGCCTAGCTGAGAATAGGAGGAGGCTTGCTTTCTTTTGGCTATTTTGTGGTGTTGGAGTGGATTCCTAGCTTACCCAAGGTTAGGGAATCTCCATTACATTTTGATAACTTGTAGGATGTGTGTGTAGTAGGAATAATTCTAGAAATGATGTGTTGTGTGAATTTGTGTTGCTTATATGTTGATTTATGTTTGAAATGTTTGTTTTGGTTATAACATGTTGATTGTTGCTATGGAAGCATGAGTTGTGATTTATGCATAGTATATGTTTGATGATTTGGTTATGTGAGCATGAGCATGTAAATATGATGATTAGTATTAATAATTCAAATGGCTATGTTGGTGTGGTTATGTGAGAAATAATTTGTTTGGAAGAAATTAGGTTTTGAAGTGTGTTGGGTGTAGGTTGGAAGAGGGGGGGCGCCAAATGCTAGGCATTTTGGCGCCAGGTTGCTGCTGTGTGATTCTGTGTGTGCGTGTGTTGTGAAGGAGGAGCGCGATTCTTTTGGCAACTTGGCGCCGAGTTCTTGCGAGGAGGCGAGGCAGGTGTAGGCGCCAAATCACCAGGATTCTGGCGCCTGGTGTGGTGACTAAGGGATAGGTGGTGTTGTGCTGCAGGGTGGCGCCATTTGCTAGGCAAATTGGCGCCCATGACTAAGATTGTGCTTAGGTTTTCTCGGTTTGAGTGGTTTTTGAGAGGGCGCCAATTCCTTAGGAATATGGCGCTGTGACTAAGTGTGTGGTGTGTTCAATCTTTGGGTGGCGCCAAATGACAGGAAATTAGGCGCTATCTTTGAGTGTTGCAGGGGCGCCAAATGCTAGCATTGCAGCGCCCGGGTGTTCGATGCAGGTGGTTTAGCGGGCGCCAATTCCCTAGGAATCTGGCGCCCATGGCGTGTGTGTGCAAGAGGTGGACCGTGCACGAGGAGTGGCGCCGATTTACTAGCAACTTGGCGCCCTGTGCTAGTGTGTGAGTGTGGGCTGATGGTTTTGGTCATGGGGCGCCATATTGGCTGCCCCTTGGTGGCTAGGTACCTAAAATATGTCTAAGTGATGGTTTAGTCCCTAAGAATTAATTTAATCCTTGGTGTGACAAATTAGTCCCTAAGAATTAAATTAATCCTTGGAGTGACAAAATAATCCCTTAGCGTCTAATTAGTCCCAAGGTGTCAAATAAATTCCTAAATTCCCAAATTAATTCTTGATGTGTCAAAATGGTCCTCAAAGTGAGGAGGAGGCCCTTGTGAGGTGTTGTGGTCCTTAGGAGAGATTTAATCTAATAATTGACGAAGTGGTGATTAATAATTGAGGTGGTGGTGGTTAATAATTGAGGTGGTGATGGTCAATAATTGACAATGGTGGTGAATTAATAAATGACGCGGGCTTCGGCCACAAAGGTGATTTGATACATATTATGATGGATTGTGATGATGCATTTGTCATAGTGTCACATAAATCATATGCATTACGCGATGGTGAGGATGGTGATGTGGCCGGCCAAAAAGGTGGTGGTTGTTCGACGGGGTTTTGTGATGGTGATGGATCCACATGCATATTGCACACATGCTCATATTCATACATTCATAGAAATCTTGTTGATGCTTAAATGGTGAATCTCTTCTTGTTTGTGGATATTATAATTGAATGGCAATTATCATGATTACGGTGTACTGTTAATGCTAGATGTTTTCCCAATATGAACTTTATCTTACTTGTTATTATTTATGTAAAGAGACTCACCCTAGCATTTTTGTGTTGCTGCTCGTGGCGACCAACAGGTGATTCTCGAGTGAAGGTGCCATGCCTTCATGGGATATTGTGTCACTACGATCTAGTAACACCGGGGATGGGATTTTAGAGCTACTAATTCATGTTATGTATTTGACTATGTATTTGAGTATGTTAAACTCGGTTTTATTTCCATTGCATTGTAAAGCATTTTCGGATTATTGTAAACATTAAGCAGTGTTTGAGGTCCTAACCCTCATGACTATGATATGTGTTTTTGCGACTTGATGTGTTTGGATTTTTAACGGTGTTTTGAGATTATTTTGTTGAATGTACCACCCTCTTTGAGGTGCGTGGAAAGTTTTTGAAAACTCTGATTTTTATTAACTTAATTAGCCTATTATAGAAAGGGGGTGTTACATTTGTGGCACCCAGAGTTGCCCAAGTTCTTTGGAGAGTACCAATAGGTGTTGCTCGGAGTCTTTCGTGTTGTGGTTGGGTCATTGTGAGTTGTTGTGCCCAAATATGGGTGAATGTGATGTGTCGTTGCTTTTGTGATAGAAGTACAAATATTAGGCTGTTGATAATTGTTGTTGTGAACCATGAGACTTGCTATTTTAAGTTGTTGTTGTTGTTGTTGGGTCGGTGAGACCAAAACCACTTGATGTTATTCTTTGTGAGTCCATGAGACTCTTATGTAAGTTGTTGTTGTAGTTGAAAGAAAGGGTCGCCGTTGTTTGGTTGTGTTGTTTCATGAGTCCATCGCATGGCATATGCATACCCCGTGTTGAAGGTCTGCGGTCTTGGAGCTACGCTCAGCGTGTTGAAGGTCTGCGGTCTTAGAGCTCTGCTCAAAGTGTTGATGTTGTGACCATAAAGGTTGTTTTATGTTGGACCGGTACCACATGCATATACCGTGTTGTGGGTTGCATTTCCATGCATATGTCTCGATCGTGTTGTTGCCATTCGTGTTGTAGTAATATGGTTGTGCTTCTTGATGGCGTTGTTTGTGATAATATCTTGTATGTTGTGTGTTGCTGGTAGTTATGGTTGCTAAGACCTCGCATATTACTTATCATATATTCCTTTATGTTGTTGGACTCACCCTTTCTCTGTTTTAATGTTACCCCTTACGTGGGTGACATGCGGTAGTCGTGTGTGAAGGACCTTCTCTCCTTCCTATTTAGAGTCGCTGTGTCGAGTCGCTCACGATACGTAGCACACTGGGGATAGGCGAACACTTTGTTGATTTTCTTTGTTTTTACTTTAGACTATCATTCTATTTGCGTTATTGTTTTATATGAAGTGTATTTTACACTAAGTTGTTGGTTGAGATTATGCATGTGATAGATCATTATATTCATTGCGTTGTGATGAATTTTGAGTGGTGCTACGTACTTATTTATTCGCCGTCTTAATGAAAGACCAAATTTGACTATTAATGTCGTTTAAATGTTGAGTTTAAATGTTGATGTGTAACATTAGATGCATCTTTGGTTGTTCTTTTCACACTCGATAATTAAATAAATAAAGGGGTAGAATCGGGGTGTTACATAGTGGTATCGAGCAAAAGTTCGGTCCGTCTCGCCAAGTTTGTCGATCGTAGTGTCTCGAGAGATCCCTTGTTGATCTCAACAAGAGACTTTGTTAGAGATTTTGTTTGGTTGTTTGCATTTTGTTGATTGTAATTGCTTGTGACTGTTGGATTGTATTAAGTGAGGTATGTGTGATTGGAAGAGCATTTTAACGACGTCCAAGGAGTAGGAATCGTGACGACGCCTTCGTACTCTGGACTGCGTTAAAAAGTCCTTCAATGTGAAAGGTGTAAATTTTGAAAAGACGTAGTTTTGTGACCTTGATTAAATTGGATGCGTGAGTAGGAGGGTGATCACCCCGATAACTCATTCCCAATGAAAGAGGTGACAATAACTCGTAATTATTATAAATTTTGAATATATACTAATTTCAACTTGATTGATTGAGTGGTGTGTGCAAGCTGATTGACTATTAACTTTTAGAAAAATAGGTGCCTTATGGGTGTTTGAGTTTGATTTGGGGTTTGATAATAGGAAGATGTCAGAATAAAGATTGACACTTTGGATTTGAAGTTCATGCAAAGAAAATAGAGCATGCCTTTTGGAAAAGTTTAGAAATATGGTAGTCGAGGAGTACCTATATAGGATCTAGATGATAGTGTATAACTTTGATGATTAGATGATTAAAATAAATTCGGTACGAAAAGTAGGAATGCCGAGCTGTGGAAGGCATTGTTTGTAGTTGAATATGGATTGACGTAAGATAGGAGCATTAGTACTTAAATGATTTCTATGGCGTAGTTCCTATCGATAAATTAATGGTGTTTGGATAATCGAGTGAGACTTTGGTGACTGAAAATAGAGTTTTGGTACAAAGTAAAAGGTGTAGATTGAGTATGCCTAAGGGTAGCTATTTGAGTTAGGTGTATTATGATCAAGGTATGTCTTGTAGAGGTGAAGAGGTATTAAGGGTGTTGTAACCTTCGTGAAATTCTTAATGAGTGTTGGACTAGTTGTGTATGGAAAGTGTTTAGTAGTTGGCTTAAGTATGATCATAGTATGAAGATCAAAGGAAAGAAGGAAGAGGAAGGTTAGGTACATAGGACTACATATGAACCGAGGTGTAGTTGTTCAACCATAGGTGTGTTGAAGTGTAATATGCATATGACGTAGTATGTGGGAGTCAAAGTAATGTAGTACCGAGGTTTAGGTACCTTTGAATAGTAAGTGTAGTGAAGCTTACCGTGACGTAGTGTAGAGAACCGAGGTGCCAAAAGAGTGTCTTAGAAGCATTGTGTAGTGTAATGGTCGAGGTTAGGGAGTGCTTAGGTGTAGTGTGCCTAAGTGTAGTGGATAGACAATATTTGAAGGATTGTTTGTTGAATCTTGTTACCCTTGATTGTGATTTGCTATAGGTTGATTGTTTCGTAATGCACATGAGTTTAATTTTGATTTGTGCTAAAATTATTTTGAAGTTATGTCTTGAAATGAAATGCGGTGCTTAGTTATAACAATTAAGGTTAGGATTAGCGTATAGTCTCCTTTTTGGCAAAATGAAATGATTGACTTTTCTAATTTCCGAGTTTATGTCGGAAACTAAATTTTGAAAATAATAAGTGGTTGTTTGTGTGGCAACCTGTTCGTGTTATAATAAGATTTGGGGTTGCGTATAGTTTTCCCTTTTGGACAAAATTGTGAATTCTATGATTTTCAAAAAGAAAGCGGTACTTGGAAAATTATGTGTTTTTGGGAATGAACGTGATTTCAAGATTTGTGTTAAATTGCATTTCCAAGTTGTTTAGAATTTTATTACAAGAATGTGACATGATTTTAGCTTTAGGACCGATTAGGTCATGGAGTGATGTTGTTTGAAAATGACGAGGTCTTACAATAATTTCATGGTTTGACGAGGTAAAATCTTTTGAAACAAAAAGGTGAGTTTTACTCACGTTTAGAGAATTTTAAAATGTGTTTGTGTGTTATGTGTTGACATGTGTTAGAATATTTGGTTGTTTAATTCCGATAACGTTTGCTATGTTAAAGGAATTGTCGAAGTTTATGAACCACTGCTGAAAATCTATTGCACCTATATTGTCTATTGAAATGTATGATATGTTCTGGTTTTAAAATTGATGTTCTGGACTGGTTAAACAGGTAAAAATTATTTTTGGGATGTCCATATTACAGAGGAAACTCTGCCGAATTTTCGTTAGAAATTTTGATACATGTTCAAAGTAGTAATTGAATTGTGTGATTAGAGGGTAAATGAAATTGAGAAAATGTTAGAGTGGATGTAAGCATGGTCGGAGAGCAAAGTTGTTGAAATAGGTGTAAGAATTTAAGTGAAGAGTATGTCTGTCGATATATATTTACATTGTCGAAATCTAGTATGGTACAATTGTGGAGATATTGAGGTAAAGTGTAAGTCGAAGTTAGTGTTTGTTGAAACGTAGGTAAGTTGAAGTACAGAGTTGTCGAAATGAGTAATGTCTAAGTGTATTTCTCTAAGTTAGAGTGGAAGTGTTGAAATATTGAAGTTGTCAAAGTGTTGTATAGGTAAGTCGGAGGGTAAATCCATGGGAGTCGAGGTGTAGTGGCTATAGTGCGGGACGTTAAGTTATTGTGTATCTACCGAGATGAAATGTTACGTTTAAGAGTGAAGTGCTCAAGTGTAGTGTAACCAAGGTGAGTGGCGGGGAGTAAGGAGTGGTAATTCTTTGTAGTGTGCGTACACCTAAGAAATACTGAGATGCCGAGATGCCGTTTGATGTTAACATGGTTCAGGATTGATGCTAAGTGCACTGGGAGTGCGGTTGTTATGGAACTCGATATGGAATTATTAGTAATGACGACGAGTAGGTCATTAGATGAATGAGATAGGTTGGGTTAGGAGGTTGAGTTCGGAAGTGAGCCCCAGAGATTGGAAACTTAAAGAGGGTAGCTAATCACAAATCGTAGTTGAGGGTATAGTGTCCCTGCATCGGAATAGATGGTATTTGAGTAGTCGAGTAGGATCTGGATACCCTACAGGTTAGAATATCTGCTAAGGGTAAGAGTGTAGAGAAGGTGCGTGGTTTGTTACCTTAGTGTACGATAGATTATGATGAGTACGGTTAGAGGTGAGAAGAATGTTGAGTATTGCTTCGTGAGTATTTTCGAGGACGAAAAAATTCTAAGTGGGGGAGAGTTGTAACGCCCCAAAATAATTTAGTTAACTATTTTAATTAAATTATTCTAATATCAATTGATCTAAATATATTGAATAAGTTATATGTGTTTTGTTATAATAGGAGGTGGTGGGAGTAATGCAAGTAGGGTGTAAAAAGGGCCCATTTACATGAGCCCAACCCACACCACTTAGGTTTAGTAACCATAAAACAAAACAAAAAAAAAAAAGGAGAAGACAAAGAAAGAAAGAAGAAAAACGCGACGGGTGAGAAGAAAGAAAAGAAGGAGAAGCGCGCTGAGAGAGAGAGAGAGAGAAAGCGAAGGCTTGCGTTTGAGGGAGGGAATCCGTGGTCTGTGGTTTTTGGTGGTGACTCAAGGAAGGCTTCATCTTCTTCATCTAGTTTTAAAGGTAAGGGGGGTTAAATCACATAAGGGTTTATATGATGGGGTTATGTGGGAATTTAGTAACTATGATGCTAGTTAGAATTCTGAGTAGTTGTAGGATTGAATTATGATGAGTATTTGATGTTGAATTGGTTGGTGATTGAATATGTATGTTGAGGAATTAGTTGTTACAATTGTACCCTCCATGTGTTTGATGTTATGTGCAAGTGAAGCTTAGTGACATTCTAGGTGTATTATGAGGGTCAATTGTGTTGTTTGATGTCTTGTGGTTGCTTAAATGTTGGTTGTTCTTTGGTTGTTAGTAAAAGAAATTAAGGAATGAGGTTGGAGACACTCCCAGCGCCATTGTGCTAGTGTTTAGGCGCCATGGCGCAACAAGGTTGCCGCTCGCGCCATTTTTGTAGTTTGTTTTGGCGCTACTGGCGAACAAGGTTCTTCTTGGCGCCAAGTTGCTTGGTTGTTATTGTTGTTTAGGCGCCATGGCGCAAGCAGTGTATTCTTTGCTCGCGCCACATTGCTAAGGATTTGGCGCCTCTGGTGCGGCCAATTCTTTGCGCTAGCGCCACTTTCCTCTCGCTTTGGCGCCCCAAGTGCAGCGAGTTCTTTGCTGGCGCCTTGTGTTCTTGGTTTTGGCGCCTGGCGCAACCAATTCTTTGCCGCCAGCGCCTCTTCTTCTTTATTTTGGCGCCAAAGTGCGGCGAGTTCTTTACTCGCGCCTTGTGTTCTTTGTTTTGGCGCCCTGGCGCAACCCAATGCTAGGAATTAGGCGCCCTGGCGCCACAATGCTAGGAATTAGGCGCCCCGGTGCAGCAAAGAGGTTCCGCTTTGGCGCCATTCGTCTTGTTGGTTGGCGCCACAGCGCGCGCATGTTCTTGCCGCCAGCGCCTTTTGACGCGTTGTTTGTGGCACCCGAGTTGCCCAAATTCTTGGAGAGTACCAATAGGTGTTCTTTCTCGAGTCTTTCGTGTTGTGGTTGGGTCATTGTGAGTTGTTGTGCCCAAATATGGGTGAATGTGATGTGTCGTTGCTTTTGTGATAGAAGTACAAATATTAGGCTGTTGATAATTGTTGTTGTGAACCATGAGACTTGCTATTTTAAGTTGTTGTTGTTGTTGTTGGGTCGGTGAGACCAAAACCACGTTGTTATTCTTTGTGAGTCCATGAGACTCTTATGTAAGTTGTTGTTGTAGTTGAAAGGGGTCGTGCCGTTGTTTGGTTGTGTTGTTTCATGAGTCCATCGCATGGCATATGCATACCCCGTGTTGAAGAAGGCTGCGGTCTTGGAGCTCCGCTCAACGTGTTGAAGGTCTGCGGTCTTAGAGCTCTGCTCAAAGTGTTGATGTTGTGACCATAAAGGTTGTTTTATGTTGGTGGTACCACATGCTTATACCCGTGTTGTGGGTTGCATTTCCATGCATATGTCTCAGTCGTGTTGTTGCCATTTGTGTTGTTGTAATATGGTTGTGCTTGCTGATGACGTTGTTTGTGATAATACTGTATGTTGTGTTGTCTGGTAGTTATGGTTGCTAAGACCTCGCATATTACTTATCATATATTCCTTTATGTTGTTGGACTCACCCTTTTCTCTGTTTTAATGTTACCCCTACGTGGGTGACATGCGAAGTAGTCGTGTGTGAAGGACCTTCTCTCCTTCCTATTTAGAGTCGCTGTGTCAGTCGCTCCGATACGTAGCACACGGGGATAGGCGAACACCGTTGATTTTCTTGCTTTTACTTTAGACTATCATTCTATTTGCGTTATTGTTTTATATGAAGTGTATTTTACACTAAGTTGTTGGTTGAGATTATGCATGTGATAGATCATTATATTCCATTTGCGTTGTGATGAATTTTGAGTGGTGCTACGTACTTATTAAATCGTCTTAATGAAAGACCAAATTTGACTATTAATGTCGTTTAAATGTTGAGTTTAAATGTTGATGTGTAACATTCCGATGCATGCTGGTTGTTCTTTTCACACTCTGATAATTAAATAAATAAAGGGGGTAGAATCGGGGTGTTACAAGTTTCGGAACGTCTCGGTAGCTCGTAAGGTTAGTGAGCTCTACTTTACCTATATAATAACTTGTAGGATATGTATTATGTGTGGAATAGCTCTAGTAAGGCTCGACTGTGTGAATTTTGTGTTAATCTTATGTTTGTTGTTGTTTTGATGTTTGATTGGGTGATGTCATGATACTTGATACTGGAACTAAATGTATTATTAACATTGCCTGCTATAAGTTTGATTAAATGCTTCAATGTGAAGAAATGCGAGAATGTGTGGATTTAATGAGGATGATTAATTACTTAGATGAGTGTTATTACATTGAAATTGAATTGTTGAATAAAAATGTGTCTAAGTGATGGTTTAATCCCCAAGAATTAATTTAATCCTTGGTGTGATGATTAGCCCCTAAGAATTAAATTAATCCTTGGCGTGACAAAATAATCCCTTAGAGTCCAATT
This sequence comes from Oxytropis ochrocephala, assembly GCA_020916435.1. NCBI lineage: Eukaryota > Viridiplantae > Streptophyta > Magnoliopsida > Fabales > Fabaceae > Oxytropis > Oxytropis ochrocephala. The sequence continues at coordinate 50,469,909 of CM037095.1, forward strand.
AATCCAAATAGGTTAACATAAGCCCCTAAATACTAAATTAATCACAATGTGCTAAAATAATCCCTTGAGTGTTAAATTAATCTTTGGTGGGTCAAAATAGTCCTTAAGTGTGAAAAAGGTCTTTGTGAAGTGATTGAGTTTTTAAGTAAGAATCAACTTAATAATTGATCATGTGGTGGTTAATAAATGATCAAGAGGTGGTTAATTATTGATCAAGTGGTGGTCAATAAATGATGTGGTGGTGATCAATAATTGATAACGTGGTGGTTGATAATTGATAACGTGGTGGTTGAAAATTGATGTGATGTGATTGTTGTGTTGTGATGCATTTGTCATAGTGTCACATAAATCATATGCATTACGCGACGGGTGGCTTCGGCCAATTTTGCGGTGGGAGGCTTCGGCCACATGCGGTGGGTACCCGACGGGGTTTTTGAGGTGATGATGGATCCACATGCATATTGCATACATGCATACATTCATGCATTCTTTGAATTCTCATTGATGTTTAATTAATTCTTTTGTTGTGACTTGTTGGTGTTTTAATTGAATGGTGAATGCTTAATTGCTATGGATTGTTGTTACTAGATGTTTTCCGAATATAATGCTTATCTTACTTGTTATTATTTATGTAAAGAGACTCACCCTAGCATTTTTATGTTGCCTGCTCTCGTGGCGACATGCAGGTGAATCCGAGTGAAGATATCTAGGCTTTTGGGGTCTTGAGTCGGCTCTGATCTAGTAACACCCGGGATTGGGGTCTTAGTACTGTTATTTTATGTTTTGGACTAAACTGATTTAAATTGTATAATGAGGGTGTTGACTTGATTTTATTTTCCGCTGCTGTGAACTATTTTTGGGATGATTGTAAACATTAAACAGGTTTTAGGGTTTTATCCCTTGTGACATGATATGCAGTTTACGCACTAGATGCGTTTGAGTTTTTAAATATGTTTTGATGATGTTTTGTTAAATGTACCACCCTCTTTGAGGTGCGTGGACAAATTTTGAAAAACTCTGATTTTATTTAGTTTAATTAACATTAAATAGAGGGGGTGTTACATAGTGGTATCAGAGCGGTTCGGTCCGTCAGGCCAAGTTGTCGAGTGCATCAACCTCGAGTCTTGGTACTCGTTCTAAAATCATAATTATATTGCTGCTTATTACTGTTAACTTTGTTGGTTTGTTAATTCATTGACGTGCCTTGTGACTTATTTGTTAGATTACGATTGAAAGTTATATTGTATTAGTGAAGTATATGTGGTGAAGCGTATGGTAATCGATGGTTGTAGCATTGATTTTGTCTGTTCTCGGATTTGTTGTTTTATCATTAAGATATGTGTGATTAAAAGAGTTCTAACGACGTCAGAGGAGTGAAAGTCGTGACAACGCCTTCGCACTCCAGACGGCGTTAAAAGTCTTTTAATGTGGTAGTTATAAATTGAAAAGGAAGTAGTTTTGTGACCTTAATTAGTTGGTTGTGTGAGTAGGAGGGACTGATCACCCCAATCACTCATCACCACTGAGAGAGGCGACAATAACTCAGAGCTATTATTAAATTGGGATGCAAGCACTAATTTTAGCTTAATTGATTGCTCGAGTAGCTTATTAGGATATAGAGAGTACTTTTATGTGACCTAATCTTGGTAAATTATACACTAGGCAATATTTGAAGGATTGCTTGTTGAATATTATTGCACTTGATTGACGTCCTTGACATAAGTTGATTGTTTTTGTGACGCATATGAACTAAATTGGTTTGTGCTTAATTGTTTCGAAGTTAGTGTGCTAAAATGAAATGTTGTGTAAGGATATATTTTCATTCATTCAATTAAAGTTGCATAACTTGAAGTTTTGACACTTTCGGTGTTTCAATTGACGTGTGACGTGAGCATGATGTGATTTGTCAAAATTAAATGATTAATTTTCCTTACCGTTAGGGTTTATGTTGGGAATTAAATTTTGAACTAATAAGTAGTTGTTTATGTGGGTGCATGTTCATGTGATAGTGAGATTTGAGTTTTGCATACAATTTCCTTCTGAACAAAATGTGAGTTCCAAGGTTTTCAAAAAATGGTACTTGGAAGATTTATATTGGAAAATGAAGGGGATGTCAAATTAGTGTTGAAATTTTGTTTCCAAATTATTCTAAGATTTTATTTCAAAATGAGACATGATTTCGACTTGTGCACCAATTAGGTAGTGGGTAGGTGTTGTTCGAGAATATGGGATATTACACTAAGTGCATGATTAGGTGAGTTAAAGTCCTTATGTTATGAGAATGTGAGTCCAATTTCAATTGTCAAGTTTTAGAAACAAATATATACAATTTTCAGTATCTTTTAACTGTAGTCTTTGTTGTTGCTAATACTGTTATTATTTGTCACTTCTTGGAATTGTTTTACGTGACTCATAAATCTAACGATGAAAACTGTGCAATGAGACTTTTGTGCACTTCTAGTATTTGATTAGTTCATCCTTGCTAAGAATTGACGAGAGTATGTAACTTCGTTTGTTTAAACTAATATCAAATCTTGAACCAAAACAATTGTATTATGAAACATATGTTGGTTGTATTATTTGTGATATAAAGTCAATTCAATTTGGTGGAATTATGCACCCATAATATTTTCTAGGGAAGATGTAAAAATTACATGCTAGCCAATTCCTAGGCATAGAGAAAACCGAAGAAGATGCCTAAATGTTTAATCTTGTCGGAATTGTGTGTTCAAATTATTTGCATGATTGGTTATGCTTGTTTGGCGTTTGATGAAATGCAAAAGTATGTGATGATTATAATTGGTTTGGTAATTGATCCTGATGAGTTTTACTTGCGTATGATTTACGTGGTGTTCTTGGATGCTGTTTCAGTCTTTTAAGAACTGGTATTGTTTGGTCAATTGAAAAATTATGTGGTTTGTTATTTCGAAAACTTGATTGAATGCTTGTTAATTTGCCACTAATTGGGTTGGATTCGGAGTTGTAGAACTCAAGATATAGGTGAAACAAGTTAGATTAAAATTCTGGAAAACAATCTGGACACTGTTTCGGTCTTTTGAAAACTGGTACTGTTTGGTTGAGTCAAAAATTATGGGGCTGAGTGTTTTTGAAAATAGACTTAGAGCCGGTCGTTTTGGCACTAGTTTCATTAAATTCGGAGTTGTGTAGCTCCAGTTATGAATCTCCAAAGTCGAGTCAAATTTTCTAGAATCAACCTGTGAGTAGGTTCAGTTTTTGCGAGTTTTATGTCCACAAACGAACTCCGTTTTGAACGATTCTTTTTTCATTAGAAACTATACTCAAAATGTTTTTATTCGGGCCGAAGTTTTGTCTCATTTGGTCAAGTTAAGTCAGTTTAACGTGAAATGAAATAGGAGGGCAGAATCTGTCAAGTCTGAAAACTGTTTGGGTTGTTTCTAAAAACTGTACTAATTGGCTCATTGTTTTGAAACTTTAAGGATATATTCAGAAACTACACACCCGTAGCTTTCCAACAAGTATTTATTTGTCGAAATCCGAGGTCGTTTACTATTTTAATTAATTCGCCAAAGTAGGCGCAAAGTTACAGAATTTTCTGCACTCGAGTTTAGGTGGACTAATTTGAACGTTGAACAAAACAATTAATTTGTTGAATAGGTTAAAGTTGAATTTTGTTGTTGAGAACGTGTTAACTGTTGATGTGAATGATGTTGGATATATGATAAATTGTTCTTGATTGTTGGTATTGTTGTGTTAATCACGGTTGTTAGGGTTGTTGGGCCTCCGGCCATAATCGTTGTTGTCTCTTGTGTTGAGTAGTCGGGTAGGATTTTGACAACCTACATGATAGAGTACCTAATTGGGGAGTAAGAGCGTAGGGAAGAGTGTTTGATCTATGATGTGTAAGGTAGGACGTGGATGATAACGGTTAGAGGAGATAAGAAGAGTGGATGTTGATTTCATGAGTTGAGCGTAGGTTTTCGAGGGGGATAGCAATCGTTCATACAAGATAGTGGAGAGAAGAGAAGTTCTCGGCCGGGGAAGCACCGAGACGTTTTGGTGGTGAGGCAAAGAGAGGGGAGTTCGGGCAAAAAGCTAAGTGGGGGAGACGCCATCTGCGGGGATTGTGTGTCACTAGTGTGGTAGCCGAGGCAAAAGAGTCCAGTTGTATGGTCGATAAAGCGTTTCAAGTGTGATAAGGGAGGTCATGTAGCTGCTAAGTGAGAGATGGAGGATGTGGTCTGTTACAACTGTGGGGAAATGGGATACATTAGTACCAAGTGTCCAAAGCCGAAGGAGGGGGAGTATAGCGGGAGAGTGTTGTCCTGGCGTGTTCAGAGCCTGCAGATGAGTGATGGTTACACTTAGAGGTACGAGTTCCAATAGGGTGTTTCGCTAGAATTTAATACTTGTTGTAGTGAGTGTTTAAGTTTAAATGTCCAAGATAGTTAGATTTTCGAGGACGAAAATATTCTAAGTGGGGGAGAGTTGTAACGCCCCAAATTTTATTAGAAACTATTTGAAGTTGATTTGATAAGATTACATTATTTTGATTTATTGTGTGGTTAAGCCATTAAATTAGTTGAATAAATATATTTTTATATTTAAATGTATTTTTATAAGCTATTTGTGATATATGATTGTTATTCATATTTATACTTATTTATTTGGGTTTTATAAAATATTAGCGTTTGAGATATTATTTCCTTAGAACATTATTTTAAGCTATTGAGGTATTAAAATAAGAGTTGTAGAGAAATTGGGGTTTTTAAAATGATTTAGAGGTGAATTTCTACTCTTTTACTCGCATACAACCCCCTTAATTCTTGCACCCCCTGTTAGTAAACAAGCATACCAGACCGTGTGGCCCAATAGACCAGAACCCGGCCCACCCTTCCTTCTTCTTCCTCCGCGCGATGCTGCAACAGAGGGAGAGAAACCCTCAGCGCCGTTTTCCTTTCTTCCTTGCGTTCTCCTTCCTCCCTCCACCACCGAGCACCAAACGTCGCCGTCCCGCTCGGATTTCGCCCCTGATTCCAATTATGACGTTAGTTTGAAGGATTATGGCTTCGTTTGTTGAGAAAAACCGAGCCATAGATCGCGTTTCCTCTCCACGTTCCTTGCCTCTCCGCCGCGATTTCCCTTCTCAATTGTGGTGGTTTGAATAACTCATCTCAGATGCGAGTTGCATAAAGGATGCCTTACACATACTGACCTCTTCCTTGTTCAAATTGGGATTATTCGATGGAAACCCATGTCTCCCCAATTCGTGACAGCAACCCCAAATTGCTAAGCATGAACCCTTGCTATGACCACTGCTACAGCAACTTCAACATAAGACCAACGTAAATGTTCAGCTCTTTGAGTCCTTCGGTTTTCGACTTCGAACCATCGTCTCGGTTGGGTACTTTTCGATAGGTACTCCTGTTCAAAACACAATTGATTAATTAAACGAGCGATTAATTATATTTGATATATTTAGTGTATGACTTTGGACTCGTCATTTGTTGTTATTTTTGCATAATTGTTCGTGTTGGAGTATTTGAGCACTGGGTTTCGGTTTTAAAGCGGTTGGACGAGTTAGGAGCGACCGTGAAGTTCGGGTCGTGAGTTTCGGAACGTCTCGGTAGCTCGTAAGGTTAGGGAGCTCTACTTTACCTATATAATAACTTGTAGGATATGTATTATGTGTGGAATAGCTCTAGTAAGGCTCGACTGTGTGAATTTTGTGTTAATCTTATGTTTGTTGTTGTTTTGATGTTTGATTGGGTGATGTCATGATACTTGATACTGGAACTAAATGTATTATTAACATTGCCTGCTATAAGTTTGATTAAATGCTTCAATGTGAAGAAATGCGAGAATGTGTGGATTTAATGAGGATGATTAATTACTTAGATGAGTGTTATTACATTGAAATTGAATTGTTGAATAAAAATGTGTCTAAGTGATGGTTTAATCCCCAAGAATTAATTTAATCCTTGGTGTGACAGATTAGCCCCTAAGAATTAAATTAATCCTTGGCGTGACAAAATAATCCCTTAGAGTCCAATTAATCCAAATAGGTTAACATAAGCCCCTAAATACTAAATTAATCACAATGTGCTAAAATAATCCCTTGAGTGTTAAATTAATCTTTGGTGGGTCAAAATAGTCCTTAAGTGTGAAAAAGGTCTTTGTGAAGTGATTGGGTTTTTAAGTAAGAATCAACTTAATAATTGATCATGTGGTGGTTAATAAATGATCAAGAGGTGGTTAATTATTGATCAAGTGGTGGTCAATAAATGATGTGGTGGTGATCAATAATTGATAACGTGGTGGTTGATAATTGATAACGTGGTGGTTGAAAATTGATGTGATGTGATTGTTGTGTTGTGATGCATTTGTCATAGTGTCACATAAATCATATGCATTACGCGACGGGTGGCCGGCCAATTTTGCGGTGGGAGGCTTCGGCCACATGCGGTGGGTACCGACGGGGTTTTGAGGTGATGATGGATCCACATGCATATTGCATACATGCATACATTCATGCATTCTTTGAATTCTCATTGATGTTTAATTAATTCTTTTTGTTGTGACTTGTTGGTGTTTTAATTGAATGGTGAATGCTTAATTGCTATGGATTGTTGTTACTAGATGTTTTCCGAATATAATGCTTATCTTACTTGTTATTATTTATGTAAAGAGACTCACCCTAGCATTTTTATGTTGCTGCTCTCGTGGCGACATGCAGTGAATCGAGTGAAGATATCTAGGCTTTTGGGGTCTTGAGTCGGCTCTCGATCTAGTAACACCAGGATTGGGGTCTTAGTACTGTTATTTTATGTTTTGGACTAAACTGATTTAAATTGTATAATGAGGGTGTTGACTTGATTTTATTTTCCGCTGCTGTGAACTATTTTTGGGATGATTGTAAACATTAAACAGGTTTTAGGGTTTTATCCCTTGTGACATGATATGCAGTTTACGCACTAGATGCGTTTGAGTTTTTAAATATGTTTTGATGATGTTTTGTTAAATGTACCACCCTCTTTGAGGTGCGTGGACAAATTTTGAAAAACTCTGATTTTATTTAGTTTAATTAACATTAAATAGAGGGGGTGTTACATAGTGGTATCAGAGCAGTTCGGTCCGTCCGGCCAAGTTGTCGAGTCTGTCAACCCTCGAGTCTTGGTACTCGTTCTAAAATCATAATTATATTGCTGCTTATTACTGTTAACTTTGTTGGTTTGTTAATTCATTGACGTGCCTTGTGACTTATTTGTTAGATTACGATTGAAAGTTATATTGTATTAGTGAAGTATATGTGACTGAACTGTGTAACTGATGGTTGTAGCATTGATTTTGTCTCTTCGTGACTGTTGTTTTATCATTAAGATATGTGTGATTAAAAGAGTTCTAACGACGTCAGAGGAGTGAAAGTCGTGACAACGCCTTCACACTCCAGACGGCGTTAAAAGTCTTTTAATGTGGTAGTTATAAATTGAAAAGGAAGTAGTTTTGTGACCTTAGTTGGTTGTGTGAGTAGGAGGGACTGATCACCCCAATAACTCATCACCACTGAGAGAGGCGACAATAACTCAGAGCTATTATTAAATTGGGATGCAAGCACTAATTTTAGCTTAATTGATTGCTCGAGTAGCTTATTAGGATATAGAGAGTACTTTTATGTGACCTAATCTTGGTAAATTATACACTAGGCAATATTTGAAGGATTGCTTGTTGAATATTATTGCACTTGATTGACGTCCTTGACATAAGTTGATTGTTTTTGTGACGCATATGAACTAAATTGATTTGTGCTTAATTGTTTCGTGAGCTTCGGAACATCTCGGTGGTTTCGTGATTTTCATCACGATAGGTGAGCTTTACTCGCTTAGGGTTTTTATATTATGGGGTGTTGACTGTATGATTTCTGTTATCGTTGGAATTGCATTCGTTTCGTAAATTTTGAGTTGCAAAACCCGCAAATTTGTCATGAACTCACTGATTTAGAAATTCTGGATACAGGTTCGGTTTTCTTGTAACTGGGAATGTTCTGTTAGTCCAAAAATTATGTGTCTGATTGTTTTTGAAATTAGACTTAACGCCGGTCGTTTTGGCAATATTTTGGTTCAATTTGGAGTTGTATAGCTCAAGTTATGAGTGTCCCAAGTTAGGTCAAATTTCTGGAATTAAACTGGGTATAGGTTCAGTGTTTCAGGTCTTGTGTTCTCAATTGAACTCCGTTTTGAATGATTTTTGTTTCATTGGAAAGTAGACTTAATTATATACGGAATAGGCACTAGTTTCACCCAATTTCATTGAGAAATGAGAAAGAAAATTTAGTTGCAAGTTGGGCAAAGAGTTCTGTCCAGTTTTGGTACCTCAGTGTAGTAATTTGAAAAACTGTATCAACTGGATGCTTATTTGAAAAATGAAAATCATATGTAGAAACTACACTAAGAGAACTTTCCAATGAGTGATCTTTTGTAGAAATCGATGTAAATCGCTATTTTAAGTAATTGAAGTAGGTGCCTTCTTTGTAGGAAACTCTGCACTCATGTCGTGTGTGAAAATAGCGGTTTGTGTCATTCCGATTCTCGAAATGAATTACTTGATGTGATTGTTTGTGATTGATGTGGTTTGTTCTAGAAATTGGTGTCATAAGTTTGTTTGTAGGTTGTAATTGGATTGGAACACGGTTTGGATACGAACGGAGAGCGAAACGAAACAAAAACAAGCCAAGTCTATTCCCGAGTTTCGATTCTTCGTTTCGACGCTCCTTTCGACTCCAAACTTCCTCTAATCCTTTTCCCAACCAATTGTGATTATTATGGATTGATATTGTCATTGTTTTGATGCATGTTCAAAGTTGTTTTGAATTAAACGGTTAATGTTATAAATATTTCGAAAAAAACCGTAAAACCTAGAGTACGTGTGGGAACCAAATGTGTTGTAACTTAAATGTTGACTGGACTGATTTCATGAGTTTATACTTATGATAATATGTGATTATAACATATCATAGATTGAATTAGATTCGGTATATAAATTATATCGGATATATGAAACGCCCCAATGTGGGTGTGATATATGAATTATATCGAGTCGGGGTGACGACCCTGTTTTTGCTAGCATACTAGGCGGGGAAGTCATGAGCTCTAAACCTAGGCCCTATAAAATTACCATTAGACAAAGTCCTATTGGGAAGGGGGTTCACCGGGATTAGTCGGAGGGCAGTCGGTGTTATGCTATGAAGTTATGATTGCACTGTTGCTGGGATTAGTCGGAGGGCAGTCGGTATGGTACAATTGCTAGGAAGTTATGATTGCACTGTTTACTGGGATTAGTCGGAGGTCAGTCGGTATTGTGCATTTGATAATGCACGTGGTTTATTAATTAAATCACGAAGTTAATAAGATTTTTTTTTAAAAATGGACCGAGTGATAGGTAAGGGGTCACGGTAAGGCTCACTGAGATATGTTATCTCACCCTATCATATGTTGTTGTTTTACAGAGAAACAGGGAAAGAAGATCATTTATGGCACGAGTAGATGGCGTGCACGAGAAGGAAATTGAAGATTTAGTTCTTCTCTTGTTATTTATGTTTTTCCCTTATTATCTTTGTATCCGATTATGACTTGAATTTGTTTTAAGTTATGTAATCGTTTCCCCTATCCTTGTAAAGATGTATATCTAAGCAGAAAATTTATCTCTGATGGATGCTAAACTGTGCAATCTAGTATTTCTACTAGATAGAAATATGAGCGTGTTACAAAAGGATCCTCAAGCAAGGGCTATGGCATTTTGAAAAAGTTTTTTTGGTGCCAAGTATCATTCTTGAGGGGATCAAGCCACAAGAGGTGTCGTTGTTTCATGTGCCTTTTATGGTTCAAATACATGACCTACCACCATTTTTCAAGAGTGAGGCTATTGTTAAGAGTCTTGCCAATTTAATGGGTGAGTTCATTTGGTATGATGCGAAGAATACGTCAAATTTATGAAGGGCATAGATGAGGGACAGAGTGTTAACTACAAAAAACCAAGGGATTTAGCGTCACTCGCCTCACGTCAGTTATCCTTGGCCGACAATGAGTTAGAGAATTGCAAAAAAAAAGCCTAATCGGGATCATCAGCATCGCGGTTGGTGTAAGAAAATATGTGCAAGTATACACGATCGTAAACAAGTAATACAGAGAAGTGAGATCGTTCCCACATGGATTGTATTCATTTCTAAAGCTTGTATACAAAGTAATTAGTGTAAGTAGCCAAGTATCAAACAAATATGTGGTGGTGTGTCAACAGAATGTAAACAAAGTATCCTGCATACCTACAAAACACTTCAAAACATAAAATTGAACAAAAACACATAGTTACAACTTAAAATGATGGGTTGCTCCCACAAGCGCTCGTTTTAAGAGTCTTTCAGCCTGACTATCTTTTTCATCTAGTGATTTTGAAGATTGTAACACCCTCATATTTCTATCTAGTAGAAATACTAAAGTGTACCTAATGGCATACATCAGAGTATAAAAATTTTTGTTTCAGATATTGATTTGACCAAAAACTCTCGAATCCAAATCAAAGAGTCGTAAACATAATATAGTCAAAAGTTCAATATCCCAAAACAAGACAACAGCGGAAACGATTACATAACTCAAATACAAATTCAAGTTATAAATCGAATACAAAGATAACAAGGGTAAACATAAGTAAAACTAGAAGAACTACATCTTCAATTTCCTTCTCGAGCACGCCATCCACTCGTGCCATAAAGGATCTTCTTTCCTGTTTCTCAGTAAAACAACAACATTTGTAGGGTGAGATAACAAATCTCAAAGTGAGTCTTACCGTGACCCTTACCTATCACTCACTCGGTCAATTTATAAAACCATAATTAGTAATTCAAAAAGAATTACAACATACAATCAATCATGTGTAATCCGACAACTGAATTACATAAGAGTTCATAGTCCGATTCTTGATGGCTATGCACTATCCTCTTTATTAATCACTGGTGACATGTCACCAACCACCTAAGGAAGCTTGAGTGACAAAATCACAATATACACATTTAAAAGTTTTATCAATTCTAGTACATCACCAACAACACAAGGAAGCATGGGTGAACCCCAACATAGCCAATAAGTGTACAACTCTTAAAGGCGGATAGCTTTAATTTTAATATGGGGGCCTAGGACCAGGGCGCATGACTTCCCTCTCCTAGTATACTAAACGCATAGAGGTCATCACCTCAATTCGATATTTCTTATATATCGTAACATAACGGATTGCACAAAGCATTTCCGTGAGCGTTGTTATTACAATTTTATGTAATTTGCATAAATCAAGACCATGGTTAGGTTTAGATGATTTATATCATCCCTAGCCAATCATATAATAAGAAATGGAACATTTTGTTCAATTCACTTTCCAAAACATATGTCCTCACACGTATACTAATTACGGTTTTATAGAATATGAATCGTTTAATTCAAAACCACTTTGAACATGTATCAAAATTTCAAACGAAAATTCGGCAGAGTTTCCTCTGAAATATGGACATCCCAAAATACAATAATCACCTGTAAAACCAGTCCAGACATCAATTTGTTCAAAAATCATTAATTCCCGCACATATACAAAATATACGGTTTTCCAAAAGATTTGAGAATTCAACCGAATTACACCAAACAACTTTAAAACCACAGACAAAACAAACATTATCATCCATATACACTACGGGTGGTCAGAAAAAGGATTTAAGAGAAGTTTGAAGCCGAACGGAGCGTCGAAACGAAACATCGGGAATTGGGAACATAGGAACTTTTCAACTTAGTGCCCAATTCCGTTCCGTTTCGTTCTCCGATCGATCCCGAACTGTATTTCAATCCAATTCAACCACGCACAGCTACATCACACATATATTCAGTTTAAACATAACAATTCAATAATCAAAATAATATGATTTCTTTTTAAATCTCCACTACGCATAATTTCCGTAAAATATCGTTTTGACTCGAAAATTTACTTAAACTCCAAATTTCAAAACCGTTTAAACATAACACATAAACACATTTTAAAATTCCCTAACGTGAGTAAAACTCACCTCGTGTGATGAAAATCACACATAACCGAAAACTCTCCAAGCTCAATCGATCCAGAACACACGAACCCGCTCCAAACCGCTCCTAAAAAGCTCCAAAACCGAATTCTCAGCTCCCTCAAACCGAACCCAACAGCCCCAAATTCTTCTGTGGCTTCAATCGACTCGAATCCACCATAAAACTCGTACCCAACACTCCCAAGCAAGTAGTTGAGCTTCCCACGATCAATACGAAGCTTTCAAGTCACCCAATTTCGATTTTTCTCCACTTTGAGCTCTAAGGTTCAACAATGGTGATTTGAGTTAGAGAAGAAATTAGGGTGTGAAATTGGTATCAATAGATAGAGGAAGAAAAATGGAAGAAAATGAGACAAAGATCACTTACAATCCTTGAGAATCCGTGGAGATCTCTCCTTTCTTCTCCTTCTCTTCCTCACGTCCCTTCTCCCTCTCTCTCGGTTTCACGTTTCTCTCTCTCTCTCTCTCTCTATTCTTTTCTTTCTTTTTCCTTCTCTGTTCTTTCTTTCTCTTTATTTCTTTCTTTCCTTTTCTTTATTCACTTAAGTGAGGAATGAGAGAGTGTTTGGATATTTTTGGGTCTTTGGATCTCATTTAGTGTGAGTGGTATAAAGACTAAAATACCCCTAGTGTTCTAATTTCCACTCAATTATGCATTTAAATTATATTTTAGCAATTTATAAATTGCTTCCGCGACAACCTCATATCCGTGACTTGATTTATTACCTATTCGAGTAATAGATCACTCGTTAATTTCTTAATTCGAAATTAACGAAATTAGGGTTGTTACAATCACCCCAACTTGAAAAATTTTGTCCTCAAAATTGGATAAACATACTTCAAGAGAACATATACGGATATCATATCCGCATATCGTCCTCCAATTCCCACATAACATCCTCGGCCGAAAACGATTACAAACAACTTAAATAATCGTAATTGTTCTCGTCCGAAGTGTCTACTCTCCATGATCTAAGATATGACTTGGATATGGCCAAAATGACGAATTAATCAAAGATCCATCCATTCTAATTCAACGGTTGATGAAATTCTTACAATACATGATCGTCAGATCCAACTCTATTGGTTTATTCCTTTTGTCATCATAACCCCTTTTTGTCGACTCAGAGTTACCCTCAATTCTCCCTACATAACCAATAGTTTTCCATTTCAAATCATGAGTCGGAAAAATCCTTCTCATGAGACTTCTCTTGCATGAATACATAAACTACTACTTGTTGATTCCGCATAAAAACACATTCTAAACCCTTCCCAAGGCGTCACTGTAAATTTAGAACCCAGGGACGGATTCAGAAGAATAAAGATTGAAGCAGAAATCAACTTTGCGCTTTCAACTCTAGAAACATTCTTCACCATCGAAATTTCATTCAAACGACTGACCTTTACGAGTTAACCGAATGAGTGAAATAACTACTGTGAGAATCTTTCGATACCCTACTATACAAACCAATTAGTTTCCCATCCTTTTGTACCCAACCAACACTTTAACCACTGCACCACTTACTTGCATCTGTTACTGACGACGGTCGCTCCAAATCCAATACAACTTTTTCTTTTACAAGGCTCTACTGCTACACCTGATTGGGACACCACATGTTCCCAAAATTTCACTACCGACACCCATAATTCATACTTCTAGGGTTTAGCCTATCACTTCTCCTCCGACGAGTATATTCTGAACAACGCGAGATGTAAATCATATTCTATAGTGGTCTTAATGTATACTAAGAGGCCAGGAAACCATAGGATGAATGGAACATTGAACCCGAAGTATAATATAAGAAGAATGTGGTGCAGAGGTGGAGTCCTTCCTTTGATCCTATGTTATCAATGAAAATTCAACAACTAGTCTAAATGCGGGTGTAAAACCTCTACTCATGCAATCCATGAATACCGTAGGAGAATTAGTTAGGCGAAGGGCATCACTACTCACTCGTAATGTCCATATCTAGTATGGAAAGCTGTCTTCGGAGTAACTAAAGCCCAAACATTTAATTAAAAGTAACCCGACCATAAACCAATCTTTGAAAACACTGCTGCACCTCGAAGCTGATTAAGCAAATCATCTATACTTGGCAAGGATACTTATTCCTAATAGTAACTTTGTCCACCTGAAGTAATTCATACCCAACCTCCTGCTCCCATCTTTCTTTTCAACAAGTCACCCGGAAACACCCCAACTTGTGGGAAGACTAGGTAACATTACCTTTCTGTCACTACAGTGTTCATAACTGACTCACCAATGGGTAAAGGTTTTGTATAAGTTTTCTTGAAAACGTTTGAATATAAAATAATTTTCCCACTTACCCATAGGTGTTTGCTTCTTTGCTAACCCGACATATTAATAAGACATATCTTCACCTCGTGACTCATTCTTCGAAACTCAATTCCAAAATCCAGATAATCTTTCAAAACCCATAAGTCAAATGACTACTCTAGAACCAACCATTCCCTTGACTGAATCTATTATTCATTCACTTAGATTCCATCAATAATAGTGATACAAGGATGTACCTATCACAAATATCAAAATATTCTTTAGATTAGGGACTGTTAATAATATTATACAAATGTTACTAACTCAGTAATCATTAATGGTAGTAACTAATAACGATAAGAGTTGATAATATAGCTTATGAACCGAAAATCTCGGGCATTGAAGATGGATTATGTGTCAAAGCCCTTTGACTTTGTTTCATTGAATAAAGACGAGTGAGAGTTGAGCCGCACTACCTTCCATGCAAAGCAACATTTCTTGTGATTTCTTTTGAATTGAGCCTATAATTCGATTACTTAAGCACAAGAGAACCTAACAACATAGATCTCTCGTTTGATACATAACAGCTTTCCTAGCTAAGCAGAACTTAATAGAAAATTTTGAACTTTGTTCTATACTACGATACTGTTGACTACTCTAGGTGGAAGGTTCATACTTGGATTAATCACAGAGTTGAGCTAGTTGTAGCATCAGAGAAATGAACAAAATAAAAGTATTCTTTCACGGAATCAAACGGCACAAGATAATGCATCCGGCGTTGATTCAGAGAACAATTCTCACTATTTTACGCATTCCTTTGATCCTACCCCTCTCCGAACTTCACAACATCCAAACATAACCATAACTCCTAGAGTATCCATTAGGTAAGGAACGTGTCTTGCCTAACGAGAAGTCAAGTGTTTAACACTTAGTTGATTCGGTCTTCCTATAGGAAAACACCTCTTCCAATACTTTAAGTAATTGAAAGTTATACTCTGGTAGTATACTAGTATAATGCCTCATTGTTGTTGGCTTTTGAAAACTCTCCTGATTGTTGAAAGGCTATGACTACTATTAACCATTTCCATGAAATAGATCCTTTTGAAAAGTACAATGATCATCATTCTAAACCGGGTTCTAAGAATCTATTCTTAATGACTGGAAGTCCTTGTCCAACTCTCAGGACCTCTAATGGTATATGGCCAATAAACACTTTAAGGCTTATCAACTTAGAGTAAGGTAGAAGTACATTTCAGAATACCATTGAACAATTAGTTCAAATCCTCCTCAGATGTGTAGACATTTTCGTTAGCTTTCCAACGCATCCCGGAACATAAAAATCGGAGTTCCGAATTAAAAGTTATAAATAAAACAAGTAGGAGAGCTGACGAAAATTTCTCACAGACCAAGACTGGCTTGCTCATACTCCCAAGGTGATAATAAGGTTATTTCGGTTACCATAACCTACTAATCTCATCTTGAATGGAACTTGGTTCAGAAACCGTAATCGGGAACTAACTCCATCAACATTTGGTTCTGTAGCCAATACTGAAATTGCACTACAACTTACTAGATCGGATTCATGGCATTTCGAAATGTGGCTTTGAGGAAAAGAACCTGATCAATACTTGCAATTATCTAAAAGAATGTCTCTAACTGCGACATAAGCTGGGGTCTACTTTAACCAGAAGGTAAGGTTATCGTAAAACCGTATTTCGATGAATCGATAGATCGACTAATCAATGGTCGATTTGGGGTTTCGATTAATCTTAAAAGATCTTACAATACTGGCACTATTACTGCCCAAAGGCTTTGCTTAATTGTAGTTCCCTGTAGAACCTACAATAGCTTCCACTGCAATTCTACAATTGCATCGAGTTCATTGACTGAACAGTCACCCTTAATTTCCTCGAACCAACTTGGTTGCCCATTGCTTGCTTCAGAACACCATCTGTAGCCCTCGCTTCGCTTACGTGCTCGATAAACCGAGAAGGCCGAATTCCTATGGTTTAGGGTTTGGACATTTTCGGAAAGTGAGGCAAATAATTGTCATCATTCTCGAGAACTCACATGAAACATTGAGTGGATCGACTCAATACTTCACATAATATTGAAAGGTTTCGACATTTAATTGTCTAAGTCCCTAGCCGACTCTATCTAACCTCTTGACCATAAGGTCTCTATGTCCGACTAGGCGAATCGCTCGATACCAAAATGTAACACCCTCATATTTCTATCTAGTAGAAATACTAAAGTGTACCTAATGGCATACATCAGAGTATAAACTTTTTTGTTTCAGATATTGATTTGACCAAAAACTCTCGAATCCAAATCAAAGAGTCGTAAACATAATATAGTCAAAAGTTCAATATCCAAAAACAAGACAATAGCGGAAACGATTAATAACTCAAATACAAATTCAAGTTATAAATCGAATACAAAGATAACAAGGGTAAACATAAGTAAAACTAGAAGAACTACATCTTCAATTTCCTTCTCGAGCACACCATCCACTCGTGCCATAAAGGATCTTCTTTCCTTGTTTCTCTGTAAAACAACAACATTTGTAGGGTGAGATAACAAATCTCAGTGAGTCTTACCATGACCCCTTACCTATCACTCGGTCAATTTATAAAACCATAATTAGTAATTCAAAAAGAATTACAACATACAATCAATCATGTGTAATCCGACAACTGAATTACATAAGAGTTCATAGTCCGATTCTTGATGGCTATGCACTATCCTCTTTATTAATCACTGGTGACATGTCACCAACCACCTAAGGAAGCTTGAGTGACAAAATCACAATATACACATTTAAAAGTTTTATCAATTCTAGTACATCACCAACAACACAAGGAAGCATGGGTGAACCCCAACATAGCCAATAAGTGTACAACTCTTAAAGGCGGATAGCTTTAATTTTAATATGGGGACCTAGGACCAGGGCGCATGACTTCCCTCTCCTAGTATACTAAACGCATAGAGGTCGTCACCTCAATTCGATATTTCTTATATATCGTAACATAACGGATTGCACAAAGCATTTCCGTGAGCGTTGTTATTACAATTTTATGTAATTTGCATAAATCAAGACCATGGTTAGGTTTAGATGATTTATATCATCCCTAGCCAATCGTATAATAAGAAATGGAACATTTTGTTCAATTCACTTTCCAAAACATATGTCCTCACACGTATACTAATTACGGTTTTATAGAATATGAATCGTTTAATTCAAAACCACTTTGAACATGTATCAAAATTTCAAACGAAAATTCGGCAGAGTTTCCTCTGAAATATGGACATCCCAAAATACAATAATCACCTGTAAAACTAGTCCAGACATCAATTTGTTCAAAAAACATTAATTCCCGCACATAAACAAAATATACGGTTTTCCAAAAGATTTGAGAATTCAACCGAATTACACCAAACAACTTTAAAACCACAGACAAAACAAACATTATCATCCATATACACTACGGGTGGTCGAGAAAAGGATTTAAGAGAAGTTTGAAGTCGAACGAGCGTCGAAACGAAACATCGGGAATTGGGAACATAGGAACTTTTCAACTTAGTGCCCAATTCCGTTCCGTTTCGTTCTCCGATCGATCCCGAACTGTATTTCAATCCAATTCAACCACGCATACTACAACACACATATATTCGGTTTAAACATAACAATTCAATAATCAAAATAATATGATTTCTTTTAAATCTCCACTACGCATAATTTCCGTAAAATATCGTTTTGACTAAAATTTACGAAACTCCAAATTTCAAAACCGTTTAAACATAACACATAAACACATTTTAAAATTCCCTAACGTGAGTAAAACTCACCTCGTGTGATGAAAATCACACATAACCAAACTCTCCAAGCTCAATCGATCCCAACACACGAACCCGCTCAAACCGCTCCCAAAAGCTCCAAAACCGAATTCTCGGCTCCTCAAACCGAACCCAACAGCCCCAAATTCTTACGTGGCTTCAATCGACTCGAATCCACCATAAAACTCGCACCCAACACTCCCAAGCAAGTAGTTGAGCTTCCCACGATCAATACGAAGCTTTCAAGTCACCCAATTTCGATTTTTCTCCACTTTGAGCTCTAAGGTTCAACAATGGTGATTTGAGTTAGAGAAGAAATTAGGGTGTGAAATTGGTATCAATAGATAGAGGAAGAAAAATGGAAGAAAATGAGACAAAGATCACTTACAACCGTTGAGAATCCGTGGAGATCTCTCCTTTCTTCTCCTTCTCTTCCTCACGTCCCTTCTCCCTCTCTCTCTATTCTTTTCTTTCTTTTTCCTTCTCTGTTCTTTCTTTCTCTTTATTTCTTTCTTTCCTTTTCTTTATTCACTTAAGTGAGGAATGAGAGAGTGTTTGGATATTTTTGGGTCTTTGGATCTCATTTAGTGTGAGTGGTATAAAGACTAAAATACCCCTAGTGTTCTAATTTCCACTCAATTATGCATTTAAATTATATTTAAGCAATTTATAAATTGCTTCCGCGACAACCTCATATCCGTGACTTGATTTATTACCTATTCGAGTAATAGATCACTCGTTAATTTCTTAATTCGAAATTAACGAAATTAGGGTTGTTACAAAGATGAGTGGTGATTTTGTCTCTCACCACATATTCATCATAGTACATTTTTACTCTTTGGCCATTTACCTTGAAAGTGGTATTTGAGGCTTCATTAATCAGATCAACTGCACCATGAAGATATATTTTAACTAATTTGAATGGTCCTGACCATCTTGATCTAAGCTTTCCAGAGAACAACTACAACCTAGAGTTATATGTCATACCCCAATTTTGTCCGACTAGTCGAAAATTAAATTAAATTGTATTTTTGTAAATACCCAATGTTAATAAGTATTTTTCTCGTTTTTAGAAAACCTCAAAGTATATGTCTCGTTGTGTAGGTTTTAACTGCACAAATGTGTTCAAGTTGCGTTCGTTATCAATCTAGCATTTCTTATCCTCATCGTGCGCGCGTATCATTTCGAATCGTGTGCTCATACTTATTCTCGTTATTGCGCGTATTGTTTCTATTTGTGTGCGTGTTTTGATTCTTGTTGCGCGCGCTTGCGTCCTGTTGTGTACGTGTATTTGTTTCGTTACTTATATGTTTATTAAATCTATCATATCATTATACAAAAAATAAGATTCAAAAAAATAGTTTTTATTATTGTAAATAGTTTTTATATAATTTGGTACATAAGTCAACTTTTGTTACACATATGGACAAATGGACAAATTAAAAGCAAAACCAAAAAAGAAAGAAAAGTGCTGGATTATTTTGGTTGCAGCAAAGAGAAAGGTTTATTTCTACTTGTTTTTTGGCTAAGACCCATTTTTAGCTCTTGACTTCACACTGCTTCCCTGATCACAAGCCTGCAAACATAAAAAAGAAGATAAGCAGAGGTCAGCAACAAGTTCAACAAGTTCAGATAGAGCTGATTCATTAAAGAGGAAATAGGACAAAGATATTAGAAGAGCTATTAGTCGGCCTTGTAAAAAGAGAAGCAAAAAGCCTCTATATGAGAAGCCAACGAAAGAGGGGGAGGACACAAAAAAACTGGTAACAACAAACCTGTGAAATTCAACACTCTCCTTCAACCAAAACACACAACACAGAGGGGGGAAAGAAAACGAAAATCTGGAAAAAAGAAAGAACCAAAAAACACAGAGAGTAGCGACAGTGCATTGAAGTTTTTTGGGAAGAGAGGTAGGAAAGAGGTTCTGTGGAAGTGATTGAGGTGAAGCAAGATGAGTTGATGAAGAACAGGCCAAGAGAGGATCAAGTCAAGCTAACTGGATTAGCTTTTGGACCCACTTACCAGGCTGTTTCGGCAAAGGAAAAGCCTTCAAAGCTGCTTAAGAGGAAGCATCAAATTAGTTCATTGTACTTTGATATGAAACAAAATGAAATGCAACTTGCTGAGAGCTGCAGCTACGAGAGAACGTGAAGTTTCTCACCGTCACCGCCGACGCCTCCGACGAAACCTCTGTCGCGCTCCACCTCCATCTCCGGCGAGCGCCCCACCAGTGAATCCGCCGCTCGAACCATCGAGAACGTTGCCGGCGAGCTCTCCCCGGACGCCTCTCTCTCGCGCGGTGCCTCTCTCTCTCTCTCGCGCGGTGCCTCTCTCTCTCACGCGGTGCCTCTCTCTCTCCCTCTCGATCTCTATCTCTCTCGCGATCTGTTTCTCTTTTCTCTCTGCTGAGTGAAAATGGAACGGCGTAGGGAAAGCTTGAGTTTTAGTTGGTTTCTTTTTTTTTCTTTTATTTGACGTTTGGTTTACAGCCCATTGGGCTTGGCTTTTTTTCTCTTCTTTTCTTTAAGTTTCGTTTTTTTAAAACACCTGATTGTTAACCGCACCCCACCACGTTTTGATTACAGCCTGTTTTTATATAAAATGTGGACCTATGATTAAAATATTTTCGGTTTGATTTTACTGTTGTTCTTTGCTTGATGATGTTTAACATTGTTGCTAGTATTTCATTTTAGTGTTAAATGTTATTTTTGTTGTTGGTTGATGATCTAGCAATATGATTCCCACAAGTGCCTAGTGCATTTTGATCTAAGTGGTGAGGATTGCTAGAAAGGACTCAACTTTGTTTATGTATTCTTGTTTTATTATTATTATTGTCCATTGTTGATGATAAATCATATGATTCCTACTTATGCCTAGTGCATCATGTTTTAAAGTGGTGAAGATGATTTTAGATGATTCAACCTTCCTTTTAATTTCTTAGTGAATAACAAATGAGATTGTAAGTTTAGGGTTTAGGGTTCGTGAGATATTGCAAAGGATAGGCTTACCTTAGCCTTGATGCAATTCCTTTTGTTCATGTTATTGATAAATCATTGCTCACATGTTCATTAGTTTAACTAAGATCATTCTATGCCTATAATCAATCGTTTACTTGTTTTCGATGCTACTTAAATTGTCTTGACTCAACTGTGTGCCATTCCCTCAATGTGTATGACCTCCTAATGAAGACGTAAGTCTACATGCCTGTTGTAGCATAGAGTCATTAGGGTAAATGCACTCCTCCTCACACACGCACAATTGTTTTAAGAACTTTATCTTGCATCTTTGACAAGTAAATCTCTTGATTGTATTGGCATGCTTAATCTTAGTTGATGATAAACATGTTCATGATTAATTGATTATTGAATGTGTTTGCATTTTGTAACCAATTATCGATAATAACTCCGCCCTTTTCCCAAAAATCTTTCAAACTCTTTCCTAATTAATGCAAGTTATTAGTGACTATCACCCAAAGCCTTAGCTTGTTTGATTGTCATGAACGTTATCAATAGTTATTAGTAATGATCACTCAAAGCCTTTGCTTGCTTGGTCGTTATGAAAGCTCTTCCCCTTTCCAAAACCCTTTCAAAACATTTTCCCGAATAACGAAACACTTTTCCAAAAACGAATCTTAAAAAGATCAAAATCAAAACTAATTGTCATTGATGATCACTCGCGCCGTTGCCGTTTGATTGTGGGTGATGATTTCATTCCCGTGGGAGCTAGTAGTGCGGCCACTCTAAACCGTTGTTGTTTGGTCTTCACAAACACTCCCCTTCAATTGCGAAAACCTTTTCAATATTCAAAATAAAAACCAGTTGTCATCAATAGTCACTCGCGCGTTGCCGCGTTTGATTGTTAGCGATGATCCCATTTTCAAAAGAGTTAGTAGCATGACCACTCTAAACCATTGTTGTTTGGTCATTGCGCTAACGCCACCTCTTTTGCGAAAAACTCTAAAGAAGATTAAAAACAAAACCCCTTTTCAGACAAACGAGAACTACGTAGCTTTGATTCCTCATTACTGTTGGGGATACGTAGGACCGTGTTCATGTCCCGTCAAGCACACTTTCAAAAAGCATAAAAACAAGAACTACGTAGCTTTGAATTCTCCATCGCACCGGGAGATACGTAGGAGCGAGAGGCTAACTCTCGTCAAGCGCCAAAAATAAAAATTTTCATTAAGTCTTTTCATTCCCTTTTCAATAAAGAGGCAAATTTAAGTTTTTTCAAATCAACATTTAAAACCACACGTTTGATTAAAGGTTCCCTTTCGATATAAAGGAGATGTGGGGTGCTAATACCTTCCCCCCTAACCGACCCCCGAACCCAAATTTTCCGGTTTCTAAAAGGCCATTCGCTTTCCAAAAAGGTTTTCTTCAATATTTTCCTTATAAAAAAATATTGGTGGCGACTTCATTGTTTTAAAAAGTTGTAAGCGAAGAAAGATCCCCTCAGGGACTTTTTCGGGCGCAACAGCTGGCGACTCCACTGGGGACCCTTTTTTTTAAAAGACGAGGGTCAAGCCTAACTAATTAAAATGTGTGGTTTAATGTATTGTTGATTTGACTAATACCTTGTTTGCCTTCATTCTTTTTTCCTTTTTTCCGTATCATTGATTGTAGGCATATGCATTTGTCTTTTTCTATATTTATTCCCTATCTCCTCTTCTACTCCTTTTCTTTTATTGCTTATGCCCATGCATTCTTCCAATCCCCATGATCCCTTCTTCTTTGCTCCCTTTCTTCAAAGGTAAGTTCACGCACCTTTCCCCAATTCTATCATGTTCCCTTCTTCTTTGCTCCCTTTCTTGAGGTAAGCAATGCACTTGATTGTTGTTGAAACCCTAGGCTAGCTTATTTGATATGGAACCCTAGAGTAGACGACATGTTATTGCTTGTTATTGTCTGGACTGTTCCAGGTTTTCCTTCGCAGGTGGGTGATGTGTTGGGTAGTTTTAGGCGGTATGTCCTCGCTACACACACTCACACCTTATGCTTACTATGTTTTGAGAGGGGCCTAAAACCCAAGGTCTGACAAAACTTAGGAGAGTGGAAATGAGTAGTGACTGGCAATTGGACCGTTGTCCTTCTGACTCTCACGAAAGTTTCGGCCAGAGTATACTCTTTTATGATACCTCACACCAGATGGCATTCCATCGTTGTGGGTGTTATCATGAGCGAGATTTAGCTCTGGTAGCCCTTGTGAGGAAGTGTTTAGAACTACATGGGAGGATCCCTTTTGAGTTGCCTTAGAGCCTAGGTTCCCCCATCTTTTGTAGGACACGAGGGGCATACCAAATTGTGTGTTGCATTGTAATCTAGACATGTTTTCAAAAAAGGAGAAGGAGATTTTTCAAAAAAAAAGAGAAAATAGAGAAAAAGCTGCTGTTGTAGCCTTTCTTTTGCCGGTCCGTACGAGGTAGCATGTGGTCCACTCTTTTCAAAAAAAAGGAGGAAAAAGAGTTACCGTTGTAGCCTTTCTCTTATCGGTCCATATGAAATAACGTATGGCCCGCATTTTCCAAAAAAAAAAACTTGAATCATTGCCAATAAAAACTCTTTCATTTATCCTTCATGCACATAGAGCATCATCATCATTTGCATACATCCTTGCATTACATAAAACAAAATTTTCAAAAAAAGAGGGCAAAAAGCAAAACTTTCAAAATATCATCATAGTCTTTTCTTTTACCGGGCTATATGAGGTGAGGTTCCCAAAATTTCAGTCACCAAACTCGAAAAAATGTTTTCATCTTATTTTTCACATGCATGTCAAGTCGCATTATCGCCGTCATTTTCATATAAAGACATCACTTGCATTGCATAAAACAAAAACTTGATAAAATCCATACGCGCATTTTTCTCTATCTCATTTAGGTTTGTCGGGAGTGCATTCCCCGCGCGGGTGCGTTTCCATTCACTAAACTTTTTCCTAATTTTGTCAAAAAGTCCAAAAAACATATTTTATTAGGAACGTGTCTCATGCATTATTGCTTTTTGCATATCATGAAGAATGAACATGTGACCATCTCATTTTGCATACATTTCCATTCAAAATAAATCATGTTTTCCCTTGCATTAAAAATCATTTGCGAGCATCATGCACTTTCTCGCATAAAAATTTTTAGAAACATATCACATGCTTTATTATTTTCCTTTCTCATATCATATATGCAAGCATCTCATTTTGCATGCATTTTCATAAGAATCATATCTTTACACGCACTAAAAATAATTGTTAGTATCATGCATTCCATTTCATTGTTTAAAAATAAAACAAAAAGCAATCATCATCCGCACTTTGCATCATGGCATCATGCATTACATAAAACAAAATTTTGAAAAAACAATTATCATCCCTATGGTATTTCATTCATTCATAATCATGAAAAATCATCAAGTGATGCAATTTACGGCATCCTCATTCAAAATGCACATTTGTTCATTCATCCACCCACTCATTCCGTCGTCCATTCATATCACATCATCGCATTAATACTTTTCTGTGTTGCAAATCAAAAATAAACATTAACGTCTCATTTCACATGCATCTCCATTCAATATTTCTCATGCATTAGGAAAGTAATTGTAAGCATCACACATTTCATTTCATTGCATAAGAAAAATGAAAACCAGAAGCAGTTATCATCCATATCGCATTTCATTCATCCTTAATTATGCAAAAACTGTCATCAAATAAAGGTGGGCATCACATCAATATTGCATGCATATATCATCCGCTATTCATATAGCCTTAGCTCAAACGCGCCATTTTCTGCATGCATTATTATTTTTCTCTTTCATATCATAACAAATAAATAAAAATCCAAAAATGTATGTTTTCTACTAGATTTTAGAAAATGCATCGCATGTACCCCTTTTTCCCTTTTTCATGGCATAAAAATAAGCACTTGAACGTTTCATTTTCCATGCATTTCCACGCGTTAAAAATAATTGTGAGTATCATGCATTTCATTTCATTGCATAAAAACAAAATAAAGCAAGAAGCAATTATCATCCGCATTGCATAAGCATCACATTCATCCGGGTGCATGTACAAAAAATCATCATCAAATAATGCAGACATCACGTCAATGTGGCACTCATGCACCATTTCATTAACCTCATCACTTTGTTCGAATACATCATTTCTCCTTGCATGCATCCTTTCAAAACAAAGAAAAATTTCCTCGTGTGATGGCTTAATGGGTAGAAGTGCACCTTTGAACGACGAAGGGTAATATCTCAAATTTGTTTGTCGACTACAAATTTAAGATGTTACTCTACGATGTCAGGGCACTTTGACCCAGTCACACGTGTTTTATTTTCAAGTAGGAAATTAAATTGAGTCAACTAATTGTCGAAGCGTTTCAGTATATTGTGTGAAGTATTGAGTCAGGATCCACTCAATGTTTCATGCAGGTTACTCAGGGTAACGACAATCAGTTGCCTCATATCGCCATTCTTGCATCTCTCATCATTCAAAAAAGGGGCATTGGTATTTCGTATCTTGTCTCGCCTCTAAAAAACTAAAAAATCAAAAAAAATCATTTTGAAAAAAAAGGGGGCATCATTCTTGCATCATCGCATAGGCATTCCATATTTTGTCTTGCATTAAAAACGACAAAATTATTTAGAATCAGCCACACTTTTCGAGTGGTCATTCTCCACGCATTTGCATCATACTTGCATATCATAATTTGTTCATTCATTCATTGCATAAAATAAAAGTTGGGATGAGAAGCGAGACGTTCTTGCAAAACAGTCATCCTTTTTGAAAAAGTTTATCCTTACTTGGTTGCAAACTCAAGGTATTCCAAGACACTCAGTTTTTTCAAATTAATAGCTCGTTTGCATTTCTTTCAAAAGCACTGCATCCCATCCATTCCATGACAAAAGACTGAAGCAGCTCAAAAAAAAAACAAAAAAAAAATTTCATTGTTCTAACTAATGTTGACTCTCTGTGAAGCATTCCTATAGTGAACGTGCCTGACACGTGCAGTTTCTCTTGTTTGAGTCAGTCAGTTTCTTTCCTTGTCATCATCACCATCCAAGTCTAATCCCGCCCCGTCCACCCATAAAGCACATATTCTCTCCCATCAGTGCATACTTGACTTTTTGGTTCATTCTCACTAACACTCTAAGTCCTCCACGCTGGGGCAATTCTGTGATCACTAACTTTCTTTATCGACATCATATTCCTTTAGTGCAAGTCTTTCCAAAAAGAAAAAAAGAAGAGATAAATGAGAAGAACAAACTCGCTAGGTTGAAAACCCGCAAAGGCAGCCCTAGGCAAAAAGGAGCGCCGGTGGATTGAAAACTCGCAAAGAGCGGTCCAGGCAAAAATTAGGGCATAAAAGAAAATGCAAAGAAAAGAGCAAACACATATAGATAGATAAATTGTTGTCGGGTTTTACAAAGAATAAGCAATCGGAATTTGAAATGAAGTTTGGCCGCCTCCCACAACCTCAAGGAAATCCAAAATCCAAAAATTCCTTTCCCGCCCACCTTAAGCCAAGAAAATCCCAAAGAGAAGGAAAAATCCCCTCCTACCCACCTTAAGTCAAGAAAGTCCTGGGATATCTCAATCACTCTAGACAAGGATCAATTCCACATCTTTATCACTCACCCAAGTCCAAAGAAAAGAAAGAGGTCAAAAGGAAAAGAACACAATCAAACAAAAAGATCCAAAAATGAAAATCTCAAAAAAAAAGGAGACCAAGAAAAAAGAGAAACAAAAGAAGTACAAATTGTGAGCTGATATATTTCACCATGAAACACCAGAGATCCTTGTCCGCATAAACTTTCCAACACTCTGTTGTGTATAATCATCTCTCCTTTCATAAAGACCGCAAACATTTTCTTTGGCCTCAACATCTAACCCTCCATAAACCCTCAACCATTCTACCATGAAACACAAACTTGTCCTAATAAAACCCCAAGCACCTCATCAAACCTAATAACCATTTCCTTCATAAATCATTGACCATTGGCCGATGTCGAATAAGACCCAACAGCCCATCAGCCTCAAACACTTCGTTAAGTTCAATCATCCCTTCTCCACAAAACATCACAATCTTGAAAAGTCCATCCCGATCAATAACCGATTGCTTTCTCAAATTTTAACCCTAGGACAAATAAGTTTATCTATTTACGATGGGTTTGCTCAAAAGAAAAACAAACAATCGGAAAAAGAAAGTCGATCAAGAAAAATCCTCAGAAAAAAGAAACAGTCAAAAAAAGGAAAGCTGACAAAACAATAAAGACTTGCACTCTAAAATGCATTCAAGTTGCATTAAAACAAGGTTTAGTGATCACCAAGTGAGGCTTCTTACATACTAAAAGTCAAAACTTTCATTGCATTTGAGTTTTTTTAAAGAGAACCAAAGATGTGTACTAGGGGGCATTTCCTTCACCTCTCACTCCACTCAACCATGGGGAGATTTGTTCATCGTCTATCTCATTCACATACAACCCTCCGTTCATAACCGTCACCATAACTCTGTCACCTTTCACAACCTCACTCAAAGAAACCGTTTGAAATGTCATTCCAAAGTGGGGTAAGTGCATTCCCATTCCTTCACCTCATTCATCCCCATAAAACCTCACCGGGGCAATCTCTCAACTCACTATCCTAAACAAGGCCTCGTCATTCCAATTGGGGCAACTTTGTCTCGTCATGACTGGGGCAACACCAAACTCTGTAGGTTGAGACAAAACCCCTTTCATTCCACATTTCATCCCAAGAGCCGAAGTGTTCCCAATTCATCATCTCCTACACCCCTAGTCATTATCACCACCAGACAGAGGCAAGCTTATTCACTCATCAAAAGCCCGAACCGGGGCAGTCTTGCATCCCTTGGTCCCTCATGAGCGTCGGCAATAGTCATGTCTGTCATCCCTTCACTTATGATACATGTTCTAAACCAATCCCAAGTTAACTGACTCACTCATTCACATTTGCACTCCTATGCATGCTTACTAGACAATGCTTCAAAGAGAGAGAACACAAGTTAGCCATGCGATATCTAAGGTTCAGTCGTCATTGGAAGGAAGAGAAAACAAGTGAGCTTGTTTGTAAATAAAAACCTTGAGAACACCGGAGTTTGAATCAAATTCAATTTTTTTTTCTCAATAGAATGGTCAATAATCATCTCAATTCCTTGCATTCAAAGTCTTGCATCTCATCATCACAAAAATGCTTAAGTACCCCAATCATTCATATCTTATTTTTCGCCTCATGCATTTAGGCGTTCCATTTTGTTTATCATAGTGTCCCATTTGCATCGTGCCGACATCATCATTTCATGAAAGGCAACAAAAAAGGAAGCAACGGATAAAAGCAAAAAAATCTTCCATCTCATTCCATCAAGCATCAAAGCATTGCATCATAAAGAAAGAAAAAGCAAAACACGTCATCCCATGTCATTGCATTTGCATCATATTAGTGTTTGCATTTCCTAAAAGGGAAAGAACCAAAGTCCTTGCATCAAAGCATTACATGTAAGGCAACACAAAGACTTCCCATGTCATTCGTCATTCCATTATCATTCATTTCTTCATGCCACTCATCATTGCATTCGCATGCCCACATTTCATGAAAAGAGAAAGAAATGAGCAGAAAATAAAAGAAGAGCATTCCATTCGTCAAAACATGAATCATGGTCATTGCATCGCACACTTGCATTACAAGTATCGATCTCTGCATCAAACATCAAAGCACTACATTTGCATATTCACATTTCATAAAAAACAAAATAAAACAAGCAAAGAAAAACAAACGATTAGAAAAAGAAGGTTGATCGAAGAAAAAACAAACAGACCAAAAGAAAAGCTTCAGGAGTGTTCCATCACATTCATCATTACACCGAAGTTGTAGCATTGCACGCACTTGCATAACATGCCCTTGCCTAGCATGCACCCACATTCCATGCATCATTCCTTGCATCACCGACGATGCGGTACCTCAATCCAAAGGCGGCAAAGATTGGCCATTTCGATCAATCAATCAACAGGATTCGTGAATCCCTTCAGGACCCAAGCGTCCCTTCAAAAAGCAGACTTCACCTCGTATTCGAGCTGCGGGTAAGTCCTTCGACCCCATTGGGTCCAGTCGAAAAGGATAACTGTGTTGGCCTAAGACATGGCCTAAGGAAGTATCGAGATCTAGACTTGATATTGTCCCCCCCGGTCGCTCTTGAAGACCACCATGCCCAAGTGCAAACTCGGATCGTTCGCGGTTCGTTAAAAGGCTTTAGGCGACCTCGATGTCGGCCATCGAGGGCCGATACCTTCTTCTTCGCTTTCTTTATCGCTTTCGCTTTATTTCCGCTTTTTCTTTGCTCGAGGCCTAAGCGCCAATTCATTTTCGCTTTTTGGCTTCCGAGGTTGGCATCAATTTATTTCCTCCGATGATCGCCATCGAGGGCGGTACCTTTCTTTATCGCTTTATCGCTTTCTTTATTGCTTTATTTCTGCCTTTTTGTCGCCCGAGGCTAGCACCAATTTATTTTCGCTTTTCTTTGCTGAGGCTAGCACCAATTGATTTCCCGCTTTCTTTATCGCCGCTAGCTTATCAAGGAAAGTGGCACCAAGCTTATTTTCTCGCTTTTGTTTGGCCAAGGTCGACACCCATTCAAAAAAAAAAAGAGAGAAAAAGAAAAAGAAAATTCGGATTTCCCAAGTGGACAAAATTGGTATAATTTCTGAATTCTTTATTTCTATTCTATCTTCGAAATATGTCTCGGCCAATTCATATTTCTTGATAAAATCCAAATAAAGAGGGGCAGCTGTCATACCCCAATTTTGTCCGACTAGTCGAAAATTAAATTAAATTGTATTTTTGTAAATACCCAATGTTAATAAGTATTTTTCTCGTTTTTAGAAAACCTCAAAGTATATGTCTCATTGTGTAGGTTTTAACTGCACAAATGTGTTCAAGTTGCATTCGTTATCAATCTAGCATTTCTTATCCTCATCGTGCGCGCGTATCATTTCGAATCGTGTGCTCATACTTATTCTCGTTATTGCGCGTATTGTTTCTATTTGTGTGCGTGTTTTGATTCTTGTTGCGCGCGCTTGCGTCCTGTTGTGTACGTGTATTTGTTTCGTTACTTATATGTTTATTAATCTATCATATCATTATACAAAAAATAAGATTCAAAAAAATTGTTTTTA
Source organism: Oxytropis ochrocephala (assembly GCA_020916435.1). Lineage (NCBI taxonomy): Eukaryota > Viridiplantae > Streptophyta > Magnoliopsida > Fabales > Fabaceae > Oxytropis > Oxytropis ochrocephala. The sequence goes on from CM037095.1 coordinate 50,500,291, forward strand.
TTATTGTAAATAGTTTTTATATAATTTGGTACATAAGTCAACTTTTGTTACACATATGGACAAATGGACAAATTAAAAGCAAAACCAAAAAAGAAAGAAAAGTGCTGGATTATTTTGGTTGCAGCAAAGAGAAAGGTTTATTTCTACTTGTTTTTTGGCTAAGACCCATTTTTAGCTCTTGACTTCACACTGCTTCCCTGATCACAAGCCTGCAAACATAAAAAAGAAGATAAGCAGAGGTCAGCAACAAGTTCAACAAGTTCAGATAGAGCAGATTCATTAAAGAGGAAATAGGACAAAGATATTAGAAGAGCTATTAGCTGGCCTTGGTAAAAAGAGAAGCAAAAAAGCCTCTATATGAGAAGCCAACGAAAGAGGGGGGAGGACACAAAAAAACTGGTAACAACAAACCTGTGAAATTCAACACTCTCCTTCAACCAAAACACACAACACAGAGGGGGGAAAGAAAACGAAAATCTGGAAAAAAGAAAGAACCAAAAAACACAGAGAGTAGCGACAGTGCATTGAAGTTTTTTGGGAAGAGAGGTAGGAAAGAGGTTCCTGTGGAAGTGATTGAGGTGAAGCAAGATGAGTTGATGAAGAACAGGCCAAGAGAGGATCAAGTCAAGCTAACTGGATTAGCTTTTGGACCCACTTACCAGGCTGTTTCGGCAAAGGAAAAGCCTTCAAAGCTGCTTAAGAGGAAGCATCAAATTGGTTCATTGTACTTTGATATGAAACAAAATGAAATGCAACTTGCTGAGAGCTGCAGCTACGAGAGAACGTGAAGTTTCTCACCGTCACCGCCGACGCCTCCGACGAAACCTCTGTCGCGCTCCACCTCCATCTCCGGAGAGCGCCCCACCAGTGAATCCGCCGCTCGAACCATCGAGAACGTTGCCGGCGAGCTCTCCCCGGACGCCTCTCTCGCGTGGTGCCTCTCTCTCTCGCGCGGTGCCTCTCTCTCTCTCACGCGGTGCCTCTCTCTCTCCCTCTCGATCTCTATCTCTCTCGCGATCTGTTTCTCTTTTCTCTCTGCTGAGTGAAAATGGAACGGCGCAGGGAAAGCTTGAGTTTTAGTTGGTTTCTTTTTTTTTTCTTTTATTTGACGTTTGGTTTACAGCCCATTGGGCTTGGCTTTCTTTTTTTTCTCTTCTTTTTTTTAAGTTTCGTTTTTTTAAAAAACCTGATTGTTAACCACACCCCACCACGTTTTTTTTACAGCCTGTTTTTATATAAAATGTGGACCTATGATTAAAATATTTTCGGTTTGATTTTATTGTTGTTCTTTGCTTGATGATGTTTAACATTGTTGCTAGTATTTCATTTTAGTGTTAAATGTTATTTTTGTTGTTGGTTGATGATCTAGCAATATGATTCCCACAAGTGCCTAGTGCATTTTGATCTAAGTGGTGAGGATTGCTAGAAAGGACTCAACTTTGTTTATGTATTCTTGTTTTATTATTATTATTGTCCATTGTTGATGATAAATCATATGATTCCTACTTATGCCTAGTGCATCATGTTTTAAAGTGGTGAAGATGATTTTAGATGATTCAACCTTCCCTTTTAATTTCTTAGTGAATAACAAATGAGATTGTAAGTTTAGGGTTTAGGGTTCGTGAGATATTGCAAAGGATAGGCTTACCTTAGCCTTGATGCAATTCCTTTTGTTCATGTTATTGATAAATCATTGCTCACATGTTCATTAGTTTAACTAAGATCATTCTATGCCTATAATCAATCGTTTACTTGTTTTCGATGCTACTTAAATTGTCTTGACTCAACTGTGTGCCATTCCCTCAATGTGTATGACCTCCTAATGAAGACGTAAGTCTACATGCCTGTTGTAGCATAGAGTCATTAGGGTAAATGCACTCCTCCTCACACACGCACAATTGTTTTAAGAACTTTATCTTGCATCTTTGACAAGTAAATCTCTTGATTGTATTGGCATGCTTAATCTTAGTTGATGATAAACATGTTCATGATTAATTGATTATTGAATGTGTTTGAATTTTGTAACCAATTATCGATAATAACTCCGCCTCTTTTTCCCAAAAAATCTTTCAAACTCTTTCCTAATTAATGCAAGTTATTAGTGACTATCACCCAAAGCCTTAGCTTGTTTGATTGTCATGAACGCTATCAAGAGTTATTAGTAATGATCACTCAAAGCTTTTGCTTGCTTGGTCATTATGAAAGCTCTTCCCCTTTCCAAAACCCTTTCAAAACATTTTCCCGAAATCAAACTAACGAAACATTTTTCCAAAACGAATCTTAAAAGATCAAAATCAAAACTAATTGTCATTGATGATCACTCGCGCCGTTGCCGTTTGATTGTGGGTGATGATTTCATTCCCGTGGGAGCTAGTAGTGCGGCCACTCTAAACCGTTGTTGTTTGGTCTTCACAAACACTCCCCTTCAATTGCGAAAACCTTTTCAATATTCAAAATAAAAACCAGTTGTCATCAATAGTTACTCGCGTCGTTGCCGTTTGATTGTTAGTGATGATCCCATTTTCAAAAGAGTTAGTAGCATGACCACTCTAAACCGCTGTTGTTTGGTCGTTGCGAACGCTCAACCTCTTTTGCGAAAAACTCTAAAGAAGATTAAAAAACAAAAACCCCTTTTCAGGACAAACGAGAACTACGTAGCTTTGATTCCTCATTACAGTGGGGATACGTAGGACCGGGTTCATGTCCCGTCAAGCACACTTTCAAAAAAACATAAAAAACAAGAACTACGTAGCTTTGAATTCTCCATCGCACCGGGAGATACGTAGGAGCGAGAGGCTAACTCTCGTCAAGCGCCAAAAATAAAAATTTTCATTAAGTCTTTTCATTCCCTTTTCAATAAAGAGGCAAATTTAAGTATTTTCCAAATCAACACTTAAAACCACACATTTGATTAAAGGTTCCTTTCGATAGAGAAAGAGAGATGGGGTGCTAATACCTTCCCATGCCTAACCGAATTTCCCAGAACCCTTTTCCGGTTTCTAAAAGGCCATTCGCTTTCAAAAAGGTTTTCTTCAATATTTTCCTTATAAAAAAATATTGGTGGCGACTTCATTGTTTTAAAAAGTTGTAAACGAAGAAAGATCCCCTCAGGGACTTTTTCGGGCGCAACATTATATAACAAGACCAATCCTCCTTCCTTTAGTTCTCTTCTTTTGATTCTTTTGTCATGCCAAGCATTGGAAAACCAAAAGAAAACAACACTTACTAAGACAAGAAATGAACTTCAATAGGCATTATTTAGGTCTTCAGACCATTAGAACAATCAACTAGTAACCGTGACTTTCAAAAATCAATTAGTACCTGAACAGAAACACTGAATCTTATTCTCATATATCACCCTTCTTATAATCTATTCTCAATCTACATTTATATGGCTCCTTAAATAAAACTAGCAAACTCTAGAAAGTACTTGAACTGAGTTGGGGATTTCCTTCTGCGATTTCAAGAGATGTCCTTCTCCTTCTTTCATTTGTTCAGTTTTATTCAAAGAGACTTGGGATAATTCCAAATGAAACAAAAACCCAAACATGTGGAATGCAATGTGCGATAAAGATCAAATCAAAAGAAAGACGCCACTGATCTAACAGATGAAAACGAAACAGATTGGTGGTGAAGACAGATACATGGGGGTCGTGTTGAAGTCGCTCTCAGATAATCGTTCGCTGTCACCATTCCTTTGGCATTCCTCCATGGAGCAATTGATTTGGGCAAGAAGATAACAAACGAAGGAGAGGAAGAGAGCTTAAGGAAAGAGAGGAAGAAGAGAAGAAATGAAGGATAGGAAGAGAGGTTAGGGCAACGAGAGGAAGAAGAGAACAAATGAGGTAAGAGGAAGAGAGCTTAGGGAAATGAGGGGAAGAGAGCGCACGAGGGATTCTGAGAAAGAAAGTTAGGTTTTGGTTCATTAAAAGGGCCTTTAGCATCGTTGTTTTAATAACCGATGTTAAATGTGTTTGATAGAGAGACATGTAACATCGGTTATTATGACAACCGATGTTATATGACCAAGTCAAGAACATTTAGTATCGGTTATTAAAACATCCGATGCTAAATGTCTAACGAAAACTTAATTGTTTATTTAATTTTAAAATTTCCACCGGTTAAACATTGAGCATCGGTTGTTCTTTTTAATGACATTTTTGCACTAGTGATTTCAAAAGCATATATCTCTGTTTGTTGTGAGCACTTTTCGGTTTTTTCTTTCTCTGATTCGATTTCTGCAATCATAATTTGACATTCAAATGAAAAAACCGTGTAATTAATTGAAGAAGCTATTGCTCTCAAAATTTATTACGAACGATGCCATAAGCATAGTAAACTAATATTAGGTTCAGCTACAAAAATATATGCCATATTTATTATATTAATTCAAAGAATGATTTTATTATGTAAAGTCAACCTCTATAAAAGATGTTGGAGAGGCCAAATAAATAAAAAGAAAACATAAATAGTATCAAAGCACAAGCGTATCTAAATCTAATTTTTACATTTCCTATTCAGAATCTGATCAAGTGCTTCAACATTATTCAGAATCATAGTAGAAAACAAAACTTGATAACCAATGGTTTTAAGCCAAAGCCTTATCCATGACAATAAGTGATTGTGCAGGGTCACGTGCTAGTTTTAGGACTAAAGGCACTTACTATGCAAACAAGACAGAGCTTTTGGTGTTTCATTGATTTGATATGTTGATATACAAATATTTTTGTTAAAGGAGGCTTTTGCAAGTGGAAGAGGAATGGTATGTGAGAATGAAAAAAATCAACAGAAAATATGAAGACCATATAGACCCTCAAATATAACAAAATAATCATATAGCATAAAAACATTTCATGAGAAGAAAGATTCTCAAGGGAAGTATTTATATCCTCATTTGTGATAGTTTTCAAAATACATTTATTTATATCCTTATACTAGTGGGACCAATCGAACTAGTCAACTCATTTATTATGATTTTTAATAAAACAAATTCTTTTATTAAATTTATTATTTTTATGATATAAAACGATTCAATGCCTTTTAAGTTTAATATCTGATAAAGTAAAACATATTTTATTATTTAAAACAAAAAAATATTTATACAGAAAATTAATTATCTTAATAAATATATATATAATTATTTGACTGGATCGTTCTATTTAATGATTTAATTAAAATAAAGCATTTTTATAGCATTTAATGTATCTTTAGTCGAAAAGAATTTACGTAACATGAAGATCATATTGACCCTCAAATATGTCAAAAAAAAAATTCATGAGAAGAATGGTCTCAATGGAGTATTTCTATACTCATTTGTATAAATAGTTCTTAATCAAGTTATTTACTATAATTTACAACGAGAGAAGTTATTTTATTATAATTATATAGAATGATTCAAATCCTATTAAATTTAAATTTTCATAACGTATAATATATTTTATTATAATATTTAACATTGTTTAAATTGTACATTTGGTCCTTCATTTTTACCAAGATTTCAAGTTGGTCATTTATCTTTTTTTCTCTTTTTGGTCATTTATCTTTTACTTTTGTGAGAGTCTGGTCATTTATCTTTTTTCTCACTTTTATCATTTATCTTACATATCTGTTTCAATTTGGTCATTTAAAAGATAAATGACCAAACTGAAACTTTGGTCGAAGATAAAGAATCAAAAGTGTTATTTAACCTTTAATATTTAAAACAAAAAAATTAAATTAAAAAAATTAATTGTTTGACCGGATGATTTTATTTAGTGATTGACTTAAAATAAAGAATTTTTATAGCATTTAAAATTTCCTTCGGTCAAAAAAAAATGCATTTAATAAAGCATTGTATTTATGGTAATTATGGCATTACTTAATAAAAAATATTTATGTTACGTAGGTTATATTTTATAAATGTTGTATTCAACATCGTTATATAAATAAAGTGTGTCCAAGCGGTAACTAAGTTCAAAATTCATCTTAAAGTGTCAAGTTTGAATATTAGGTGTGGCAAAAAATTTGTAGGGAGGGGAAAACAACACGACCAGCAAAGTCGAGTACATGGTTAGCCAGATTCCCCGATGTAGAATAGTCACAAGCAAAGCCGGCATATATTAGACCCTAATAACACGATAATAAATAAAATATTGTGTAACATCCCTAGTTCGATTAATTTCAGTTTACAAAATTAACTAGTGATTTATTATTCGAGTAAATGATAAATTATGTTATGGATATGTTGTCGTCGCGAAAGCAATATTTAATTGCTAGATTATATTATATAATTGCATTATTGGGTGAATTGTGCGTGGGTGTTGTAACATTCCTAATTTCGTTAATTTCGAATTAAGAAATTAACGAGTGATTTATTACTCGAATAGGTAATAAATCAAGTCACGGATGTGAGGTTGTCGCGGAAGCAATTTATAATTGCTTGAGTATATAATTTAAATACATAATTGAGTGGAAATTAGAACACTAGGGGTATTTTAGTCTTTATACCACTCACATTAAATGAGCTCTAAGACACCAAAAATATCCAAATGCTCTCTCATTCCACACTTGAGTGAATAAAGGAAGGGAAAGTAAGAGAGAGAGAGAGAAGGAATCGAAGGAAATAAAAGAAATAAATAAAAGGAAAGAAAGAAAGAAATAGAAAGAGAAAAGAAACAGAGGGAGAGAAAGAAGAGGAAAGTTAGAGAGAGAGAAAGAGAGAAGACAAGAGAGAGAGAGAGATGAGCCGTGGGGGAGGAAGAAGAGAGGGAAGGAGGAGATCTTCAAGATCCTCCATTGAAGGTAAGTAAAAGCACTTCCATTATACTCCATTTCTTCTTCTCAATCCAAAGGTACTAATTTCTTGACTTGGTTCCCTCTCATTCCCCAAGTGCCATTGATGACCCATTAGAGCTCAAAGTTGAAGAAAATGAAGTTTGGTGATTTGGAAGCTAGCTTAAGGTTTGGGAAGCTCAAGCAAGGGTTTTGGAGAGCTTGGGTCTGCTTGGAATCGATTTGGAATAGTAGGAGAAAGGTTTCAGCTGCTGGTTTCGTTTTGGGGTAGCTGGGATTTCGGTTTTGGAGCTTTTGGAACGAATTCGGAGCGTGTTCGTGTGTTACGGGTCGATCGAGCTTCGAAGAGTTTCGGTTTTTCGTGATTTTCATCACGATAGGTGAGTTTTACTCGCTTAGGGTTTTGCTTTATGTTGTGTTGATTGATTGATTTCTGTGGTTGTCGAAATTGCTCGCGTTTCGTAAATTTTGAGTCGCGAAAAACACAATTTGGTCTCGAACTCGCTGTTTTAGAAAATCTGGACACAGCTTCGGTTTCTTTAGAACTGGGACTGTTCGGTTAGTCCAAAAATTATTTTTCCGACTGTTTTTGAAAATAGACATAACGCCGGTCGTTTTGGCACTGGTTTCGTTAAATTTGGAGTTGTGTAGCTCAAGTTATGAGTGTCTCAAGTTATGTCAAATTTCTGAAATCAAACTGTGTATAGGTTCAGTTTTTCAGGTCTTGAGTTCTCAATTGAACTCCGTTTTAAATAATTCTTGTTTCGTTGGAAAGTAGACTAAATTCCCTACGAAGTAGGCACTGGTTTCATCAAATTTCATTAAGAAATGAGAAAGAAAATTGAGTCGCAAGTTGGGCAAAAAGTTCTGTCTGATTTTTGGTACAGCAGTGTAGTATTTTTAAAAAACTGTATCAATTGGAGCATTGTTTTGAAAAATGGATATAACATGTAGAAACTACACCTAGAGAGCTTTCTAAAGAGTGTTCGTTTGTTGAAATTCGATATTGTTTGTTTTGTATGTGGTTGTAAATTGTTTGGACTGGTTATACAGGTAAGTATTTTTTTGGGATGTCCATATTTCAGAGGAAACTCTGCCGAATTTTCGTTAGAAATTTTGATACATGTTCAAAGTGGTTTTGAATTAAACGGTTAATGTTACGAATATTTCGTAAAACTTAGAGTCTCGTGTGGGAACCAAATGTTTTATAACTTAAATGTTGATTGGATTGATTCCATGAATTAATTGATATTATAACCCATCATAGAATGAGTTATGGTTGTATATATGGAAAGTGAATTGAACAAAATGTTCCATTTCTTAATTTGTAATTGGCTTGGGATGATTATGTTCATCTAAACCGGTCCACGTTATACGATATATAAGAAATATCGAATTGAGGTGACGACCTCTATGCGTTAGTACACTAGGAGAGGGAAGTCATGCGCCACGGTCCTAGCCCCTATGTTAAAATTAAAGCTATCCGCCTTTAAGAGTTGTACACTTATTGGCTATGTTCAGTTCACCCATGCTTCCTTGTGTTGTTGGTGATGTACTAGAATTGATAAAACTTTTAAATGTGTATATTGTGATTTTGTCACTCGAGCTTCTTTAGGTTGTTAGTGACAAGTCACAAGTAATTGATTATATATTGTAATTCTTTTGAATTACTAATTATGGTTTTATAAATGGACCGAGTGATAGGTAAGGGTCACGGTAAGACTCAATCGAGACAAGTTGTCTCACCCTACAAATGTTGTTGTTTTTCAGAGAAACAGGGGAAAGAAGATCCTTTATGACACGAGTGGATGGAGTGCTCGAGAAGGAAATGGAAGACGTAGTTCTTCTATTATTAGTTATGTTTTTTTCCTGTTATCTTTGTATTCGATTTATAACTTGAATTTGTATTTGAGTTATGTAATCGTTTTCACGTTGTCTTGTTTTGGGATATTGAACTTTTGACTATATTATGTTTACGACTCTTTGATTTGGATTCGAGAGTTTTGGTCAAATCAATATCTGAAACAAAAAATTTTATACTCCGATGTATGCCATTAGGTACACTTTAGTATTTCTACTAGATAGAAATATGAGGGTGTTACATTTGGTATCAGAGCGATTCGACTCGTCGGACGTAGAGACCTTGTGGTCAAAAGGTTAGATAGAGTCGCTAGGGACTTAGACAATTAAATGTCGAACCTTTCAAGTATATTATGTGAAGTATTGAGTCGGGGATCCACTCAATGTTTCATGTGAGTTACCGAGAACGATGACGATTAGTTGCCTCAACCGAAAATGTCCAAACCCTAAACCATAGGAATTCGGCCTTCTCGGTTTATCGAGCACGAGCGGGAGCAGAGGGCTACGGATGGTGTTCGAAGCAAGCAATGGGCAGCCAAGTTGGTTTGAGAAATTAAGGGCATTCGTTCGGTCAATGAACTCGGTGCAATTGTAGAATTGCAGTGGAAGCTATTGTAGGTTCTACTGAGGAACTACAATTAAGCAAAGCCTTTGGGCGATAATAAAGCCGATCGTAAGATCTGTTAAGATTAATTGAAACCCGAAATCGACCATTGATTGATTAGTCTATCGATTCCATCAAATACGGTTTTAAGATAACCTTACCTTATGGTTAAAGTAAACCCCAACTTATGTCGCAGTTAGAGACATTCTTTTAGATAATTGCAAGTATTGATCAGGTTCTTTTCCTCAAAGCCACATTTCGAAATGCCATGAATCCGATCTAGTAGTAGTCAGTAGTGCAATTTCGGTGATTGGCTCTGAGAACCAAATGTTGATGGAGTCAGTTCCCGAATACGGTTTCTGAACCAAGTTCCATACAAGATGAGATTAGTAGGTTATGGTAACCGAAATAACCTTATTATTACCTTGGGATTATGAGCAAGTCAATCGTGGTCTGTGAAAAATTTTCGTCAGTTCTCCGACTTGTTTTATTTATAACTTTTAATTCGGAACTCCGATTTTTATGTTCCGGGATGCGTTGGAAAGCTAACGAAAATGTCTACACATCTGAGTAGGATTTGAACTAATTGTTCAATGGTATTCTGAAATGTACCTCTGCCTTACCCTAAGTTGTTAAGCCTTAAAGCGTTTATTGGCCATATAACCATTAGAGGTCCGGAGAGTTGGACAAGGACTTCCAGTCATTAAGAATAGATTCTTAGAACCCGGTTTACAATGATAATCATTATACTTTTCAAAATGATCTATTTCATGGAAATGGTTAATAGTAGTCATAGCCTTTCAACAATCAGGAGAGTTTTCAAAAGCTAACAACAATGAGGTATTTTACTAGTATACTAGGTATACTACAAGGATGAAACTTTCTATGACTTAAAGTATTGGAAGCGGTGTTGTCCTATAGGAAGACTGAATCAACGAAGTGTTAAACACCTTACTTCTCGATAGATAAGACATGTTCCCTACCGAATGGATATGTTAGGGGTTATGGTTATGTTTGGAGAATTGTGGGACCAAAGGAATGAGTAAAATAGTGAGAATTATTCTCGGAAACAACGCTGGAAGCATTATCTTGTGCCTGTTTGATTCCGTGGAAGAATCCTTCTATTTTGATTATTTCTTTGATGTTATAATAATTAGCTCAACTCCGTGATTAATCCAAATATGCACGTTCCGCCTAGAATAGTCGACAATACAACATGATGGAACAAAGTTTAGAATTTTCTAGTAAGTCTTACTTAACTAGGAAAGCTGTTATGTATCAAGCAAGAGATCTTTATTGTTTAGATCTTCTCATACTTAAGTGAATGAATAGTAGACTCAGTTCAAGAGAATAGTCGGTTGACGTATAGGTTCTGAAAGGCCATACATATGCGTGAGACCATCCGAATTTAGTAATTGAATTCAAAGATTGAGTCGCGAGGTGAAGATCGTCTTATTAGTATTTCGGGATAGCCGAGAAATAAACTCCTATGGGTAAGTAAGAAAATTATTTCATATTCAAACTTTTTCAAGAAACTTTTACATAACCTTTACCCACTTGTGAGTCAGTAATGAACAATGTAGTGACAGAGTTTAACCCGAAGTTCTAATAGTACTATATCCAATAAAACCGAAAGGTGATGTTCCCCAGTTTATTACAAGTTGGGGTGCTCGGTGTTACTTGTTGAAAAGAAAGGCGGGAGCAGGAGGTCGTGTATGGATTACCGCTTGATCGAACAAAGTTATTATTAGGAATAAGTACCCTTTGCCAAGAATCTAAGATTTAGTTGATCAGGTTCGAGGTGCAACATTGTTTTCAAAGATTGGTCTAAGGTCGGGTTATCTTTAAATTCAAGGTTAGGGCTTTAGTTATTCCGAAGACAGCTTTCCATACTAGATGTGGACATTGCAAGCGAGTAGTGATGCCCTTTGGCCTAACTAATGCTCCTACGGTATTCATGGATTACATGAACCGCGTTTTCCACCCGTACTTAGACTAGTTGTTGAAATTTTCAATGATAACATCTTGATGTACACTAAGTCCATTGTGGATCATGATCAGCATCTCCGCATTGTTCTGAATGTACACTGAGAGAAGAGGTGGAATGCTAAACCTTTGAATTGTGATTTCTTAGGTGCGTCGAGTGCCTCGTAATATATATAAATCAGCTTGAGTATATTTTCACTCGCATGTGATATTTTATTTTTCCTTACAGCGGTCATTTCTTAGAATCAAATAACGGGTCATGAGTGCCATCCAGTTATCGGCGGCCATGTCCATTACATAGCTTGATGGGAAACGAGTTTTCGGGAATGGAATAAAAAGATGTTAATCAAGTTCCTATAAGCTGTATGGGGAAGTGGAAACCGCTGTAAGAAAAGTACAGGAAGGTTAAGGTCAATGCCTTAAATGATGATTCTGAGGACAATGATGATGAGGCTGCTGAAGTATATAATATTGATAAGCAGAACTGTACGAGGCTGTAAATATGGAGGAGAGTGCGAGAAATATCTGCGATATTGTAATGAGGTTTTGGCTATATATAATGTAACTGATATCTATGGTATTCAAAAAGGAATCAGTCAAGAAGTGTAGTTGTGCATGGAAGGTAATTGGTTCAGCTCTATGTCGTTTCTATTAAATAAAACAACGTCAACGGGTTTTGACCTGTAATCTACCTGTAATGCGTGAGATTGTTGGTTCATAAGCTGCATTAGTAACTCTTATCGTTACTACCATTAATGATTAATGAGTTAGTCCCTAATTTAATGAATATTTTGATACTTAAGATCGGTAGATCCTTGTATCGCTATGGTTGATGGATTCCATTTGGACGAAACTGTTCTCCTAGAATTTTCTTTATTTGGTAACCATGTAAGTTTCAAATGGAATTCTCTTAGCATCAAAAGACTGCTGGACTGTTGCAACCACTGGATATACCAGTGTGGAACTAGGAAGATAGCTCAGAATTATTCAACAGAAATATGTGGTCAAAAGGAGTAGACCACTAGAGTTAAATCTGGTGACCCCGTATTGTAAGAGTTTCATCAATCATTGTTACAGTAGAACATCGTCTTCGGTATATTCGATCTTTCCAAATCATCGAGCGTATTGTGCTAGTGGTGTGCTGTATAGCTTTACCTTTTGTATTGTCCAATCTCACGTGATGTGTATTACGTATTCCAATTGAGGAAATACCTTTCCAATCCAAGTCATATCATAGAATGTAGAGAGAAGATGCTTCGGACGAGAACAACTCCAATTGTTAAGTGGTTGGGATGGTTCTTCGGTCTAGGAAGCTATGTGGAATTGGAGAACGAGATGCGGACTAGACATTCGTATTTGTTTTCTTGAGGTGTGTTTGTTCAATTTTGAGGACAAAATTTTTCAAGTTGGGGTGATTGTAACATCCCTAATTTCGTTAATTTCGAATTAAGAAATTAACGAGTGATTTATTACTCGAATAGGTAATAAATCAAGTCACGGATGTGAGGTTGTCATGAAGCAATTTATAATTGCTTGAGTATATAATTTAAATACATAATTGAGTGGAAATTAGAACACTAGGGGTATTTTAGTCTTTATACCACTCACATTAAATGAGCTCTAAGACACCAAAAATATCCAAATGCTCTCTCATTCCACACTTGAGTGAATAAAGGAAGGAAAGTAAAAGAGAGAGAGAGAGAAGGAATCGAAGGAAATAAAAGAAATAAATAAAAGGAAAGAAAGAAAGAAATAGAAAGAGAAAAGAAACAGAGGGAGAGAAAGAAGAGGAAAGTTAGAGAGAGAGAAAGAGAGAAGACAAGAGAGAGAGAGAGATGAGCCGTGGGGGAGGAAGAAGAGAGGGAAGGAGGAGATCTTCAAGATCCTCCATTGAAGGTAAGTAAAAGCACTTCCATTATACTCCATTTCTTCTTCTCAATCCAAAGGTACTAATTTCTTGACTTGGTTCCCTCTCATTCCCAAGTGCCATTGATGACCCATTAGAGCTCAAAGTTGAAGAAAATGAAGTTTGGTGATTTGGAAGCTAGCTTAAGGTTTGGGAAGCTCAAGCAAGGGTTTTGGAGAGCTTGGGTCTGCTTGGAATCGATTTGGAATAGTAGGAGAAAGGTTTCAGCTGCTGGTTTCGTTTTGGGGTAGTTTGGGATTTCGGTTTTGGAGCTTTTGGAACGAATTCGAGCGTGTTAGGTGTGTTACGGGTCGATCGAGCTTCGAAGAGTTTCGGTTTTTCGTGATTTTCATCACGATAGGTGAGTTTTACTCGCTTAGGGTTTTGCTTTATGTTGTGTTGACTGATTGATTTCTGTGGTTGTCGAAATTGCTCGCGTTTCGTAAATTTTGAGTCGCGAAAAACACAATTTGGTCTCGAACTCGCTGTTTTAGAAAATCTGAACACAGCTTCGGTTTCTTTAGAACTGGGACTGTTCGGTTAGTCCAAAAATTATTTTTCCGACTGTTTTTGAAAATAGACATAACGCCGGTCGTTTTGGCACTGGTTTCGTTAAATTTGGAGTTGTGTAGCTCAAGTTATGAGTGTCTCAAGTTATGTCAAATTTCTGAAATCAAACTGTGTATAGGTTCAGTTTTTCAGGTCTTGAGTTCTCAATTGAACTCCGTTTTAAATAATTCTTGTTTCGTTGGAAAGTAGACTAAATTCCCTACGAAGTAGGCACTGGTTTCATCAAAATTCATTAAGAAATGAGAAAGAAAATTGAGTCGCAAGTTGGGCAAAAAGTTCTGTCTGATTTTTGGTACAGCAGTGTAGTATTTTTAAAAAACTGTATCAATTGGAGCATTGTTTTGAAAAATGGATATAACATGTAGAAACTACACCTAGAGAGCTTTCTAAAGAGTGTTCGTTTGTTGAAATTCGATATTGTTTGTTTTGTATGTGGTTGTAAATTGTTTGGGTGGTTATCTGGGTAAGTATTTTTGGGATGTCCATATTTCAGAGGAAACTCTGACGAATTTTCGTTAGAAATTTTGATACATGTTCAAAGTGGTTTTGAATTAAACGGTTAATGTTACGAATATTTCGTAAAACTTAGAGTCTCGTGTGGGAACCAAATGTTTTATAACTTAAATGTTGATTGGATTGATTCCATGAATTAATTGATATTATAACCCATCATAGAATGAGTTATGGTTGTATATATGGAAAGTGAATTGAACAAAATGTTCCATTTCTTAATTTATAATTGGCTTGGGATGATTATGTTCATCTAAACCGGTCCACGTTATACGATATATAAGAAATATCGAATTGAGGTGACGACCTCTATGCGTTAGTACACTAGGAGAGAGGAAGTCATGCGCCCGGTCCTAGCCCCTATGTTAAAATTAAAGCTATCCGCCTTTAAGAGTTGTACACTTATTGGCTATGTTGGGGTTCACCCATGCTTCCTTGTGTTGTTGGTGATGTACTAGAATTGATAAAACTTTTAAATGTGTATATTGTGATTTTGTCACTCGAGCTTCTTTAGGTTGTTAGTGACAAGTCACAAGTAATTGATTATATATTGTAATTCTTTTTGAATTACTAATTATGGTTTTATAAATGGACCGAGTGATAGGTAAAGGGTCACGGTAAGACTCCTTCGAGACAAGTTGTCTCACCCTACAAATGTTGTTGTTTTTCAGAGAAACAGGGAAAGAAGATCCTTTATGACACGAGTGGATGGAGTGCTCGAGAAGGAAATGGAAGACGTAGTTCTTCTATTATTAGTTATGTTTTTTTTCCCTGTTATCTTTGTATTCGATTTATAACTTGAATTTGTATTTGAGTTATGTAATCGTTTCCGCTGTTGTCTTGTTTTGGGATATTGAACTTTTGACTATATTATGTTTACGACTCTTTGATTTGGATTCGAGAGTTTTTGGTCAAATCAATATCTGAAACAAAAAATTTTATACTCTGATGTATGCCATTAGGTA
This sequence comes from Oxytropis ochrocephala, assembly GCA_020916435.1. Lineage (NCBI taxonomy): Eukaryota > Viridiplantae > Streptophyta > Magnoliopsida > Fabales > Fabaceae > Oxytropis > Oxytropis ochrocephala. The sequence goes on from CM037095.1 coordinate 50,515,463, forward strand.
CACTTTAGTATTTCTACTAGATAGAAATATGAGGGTGTTACAGGTGTTGGGATAAAAATTGGTTTATGTGAGAACGAGAGAAAAGAGTATTTTAGTCATTTACCCATCACTTAAACTTTCAGCTCATAGTCAAATTAACTAATTTAATAATTGATTATTTGATTGGAAATTGGATTACTAAGTTATATGAATTGTGTGATTTAATGGGTGTATGGTTGTGTTTGAGGGATTAAAAATGATTTTTAGTGAGGATTAGGAAGGGGGTGCGATTAGAAATAGAGTTTTAAAGTGATCCAAGTTCAACTTAGATCAGCCCAACTCATTTAAAACCGAGTAACCAGCTGAAAACCAAAAGACACACACATTTCCCTCTTCATTTTTGTTTACACATTCCTTTTTTAGAGAGAGTGAGAGCTTTGAGTCGAGAGAGAGGGTAAAGAAGAAGATCCAAACCTCCATTTTTCTCATTGCATGTAAGTGAACCAAACTCTATTCTTCTCCATTTTGATTCTCTTCCCAATGTATTAGATATATATAGCTTGTTAGTTATAGGTAGTTTGTTAAGTAGAGATTGGTAGTTATAGTTAGTTTGTTAGGTAATTCGGTTAGAGTTAGTTTTCCAGTTACTAGTTTGTTGCATATTAGTTAGGTGAGAATGAATCTATATATAAGGTCCAACTCTCATTGTAATGAAACACCTTTTGTATCAATTTCACTTTGATGAATATTAGAGTTTCTTAACCTTTTCTCTCATATCTTCTATGGATACCATATTCTTCTATATGGTATCAGAGCAAACATGGTATCTTCCATGAAGATTGCTTCAGTTGAATTTCGCTATAGGTTCTTTATTTTTCTTTAATCAATTTCATTTGTGTTTCAATTTTCATTTTACTTTCATTATTTGTGCTTCTCGGTGTCTTTCTAATTTTTTCCTATGTTATTGTCTAATATGTGATTCTTTGCATTTGTGATTCATCATTTGCGGCTTTCGTATCTTGATATCGCAATTTTCCTTGATTGCTCTTTTGTGTTTTGCAATTTCTAAGTTTGCGATTCTCCATTGCGTTTGCATTTTCAATTTTGCGTGCAATTTTCTTTCCTCTCTATGATTCGTTCTTGATTCCAATTTTATCTCAGTTTCGTTCTTCAATTCTTGTTCGAAACTTCTCCTATTTCTGTTGCGGTCTTTGGTTTTGCTCTTCAATTCATGTTCAAAATCTCTTCAATTCTTGACCGTTTTCTCCTTCCTCTCTCGCTACTTTGAGAGTTTCTGGTTGTTCAACTTGCTTGTTTGTTCCGTTTCTAATTCGTTTGACACAAATTGTTTGTCATTCTTGTATCGATAATCATCATTTCTGTTTGCGATTCTTGCACATCAGTTTTGCGATTTCGCTTCATTGTCCTCCTTTCATTCTGATTCCCGATGATTGTGATCTGAGGAGGAGTTCCAATTTCATATTTAGATCGAGTTTCGATTTTGTTTTCAATCTTGAATCAGACAGCATTCAAGCTGTTTGCTGAAATGCCTCATAGAGGAAAAAAAATTAGTTCTCCGAAAGGTTCCTATCTTCCTCAAAATCTTGGCTCTTGGTTAGGAATGAAATTCTTTGATGTTTTGGATAATTCTCTTTCTGGTATTACACCATCTGATATGTGCAAGAATAACCAGCTGAATAATAGCTTCATTGGAAATATACCAGAAACTTGCGGAAATTGCACATCTTTGGAACGTTTTACATCAAACAAGAATTCACTTTCAGGTGTTGTTCATTCAGGAAAATGGGATTTGCCAAATTTTGCAACTACTTGATCTTGGAAATTTGAAGGTTATATATCATTTGATATTCGAAAAGCAAAAGTATCCCAATACTTTACGGTTTTATCCCAACTTCCTGTGGCTAAAAGATTCATCTTAGGTATCCCACCACACAGAGGCGGCCACATCTTGACCTGCTTGTCACAACCTCCAAAACAAAAACAACCGTTGTTCCATCATCCTTCCAATATGAGCACAAAATCGGTTGATCATGAGAAATTGAAGCTTAGGGTGTGCTGGAAAGAGCAGTTCCATTCTTTGATATCTCCCAACATCGAACCTGATTAGGAGGGTATGATAATTGTGATTGCTTGTTGAACTTTGGGGGCTTACCACATGATGCTTCTATTGTCTTTTCAGTGTTCTCTTTGTAGCCTTCATGACTTGTTTTTTCTGGCTACTGTCATGTCTTAGTTTTGTTGATAGTTTTGATAGTTTTGTCTTGATGTATTTTTCTATTGTTCATGTCAAGCTAAAAGTGTTGTAAATAACTTCTAGCTTATGGTGACTATTAGATATATATATATATATATATATATATATATATATATATATATATATATATATATATATATATATATATATATATATATATATATAGCTTGTTAGCTATAGTTAGTTTGTTAAGTAGAGCTTGGTAGTTATAGTTAGTTTGTTAGGTAATTCAGTTAGAGTTAGTTTTCTCGTTTCTAGTTTGTTACATATTAGTTAGGTGAGAATGGATCTATATATAAGGTCAAACTCTCATTGTAAACTCTCATTGTAATCAATCACCTTTTGTATCAATTTCACTTTGATGAATATTAGAGTTTCTTAACCTTTTCTCTCCTATCTTCTATGGATACCATATTCTTCAATACAATGGTATAACTTTCATCAGCTCATTCCTCCTCATCTTTATTCTACCATTTTTGGAGCTTGAAGCCCAATATTGACAAAACTTCAATATGTTGCCTAGCTTGTATGTTGTAATAGACCACTTGAGAGTAGATTCTAGCAATTACAGAACCTACATTGTCTATTGAAGGGAGTTTTCAGTGATTGTGCTGCTGAATTCGAGTTTGGGTGGTTGGGATTTCGGTTTTGAAGCGGTTGGACAAGTTCGGCACGAGTTCGTGAAGTTTCGGAATCGTTTGAACTTCAAAGTCTCGGTGTTTCGTGATTTTCATCACGATAGGTGAGTTTTACTCGCTTAGGGTTTTTATATTATGTCGTGTTGACTATTTGATTTCTGTTATTGTTGGAATTGCATTCGTTTCGTAAATTTTGAGTCGCAAAAACCGTAAATTGGTCATGAACTCACTAATTTGGAAACTCTGGACTTAGGTTCGATCTTTTTGAAACTGGGAATGTTCTGTTAGTCCAAAAATTATGTGTCTGATTTTGTTAGGAACTAGACTTAATTCCGGTATTTTTGGCTCTGGTTTGGTTCAATTTGAAGGATTATAGCTCGAGTTATGAGTATTCAAAGTTAGGTCATATTTCTGGAGTTAAACTGGTTATAGGTTCAGTGTTTTAGGTTTTGTGCTCCCAATTGAACTCTGTTTTGAACGATTCTTGTCCCATTAGAAACTAGACTCCAATTTCTCAGTTAGGGGTCAAGTTTTATGCCATTTGGTTAAGTTTAAGTCATTTGAGAGTGAGTAGAAGTTGAAAGACAGAAAATGTCCAGTTTGGAAACCATTCATATTGTTTCTAAAAACTGTACTAATTGACTCATTTTTTTGAAACTATAAAGACATGGTCAGAAACTAGACATCCGTAGCTTTCATTAATGGTAGTAACCTTGGAAACAGCCGCTGAATGCTGAGGAGTCAAAGTAGTCAATTCTGAACGGAGAGAAGCTATCTAGGCTTCCACGGTTGTGATACGTCCGGCTATTCCACTCTCTTCAGGCAAGGCCTCCGTTTTCTTCCGCTTGAGGGTTTGGAAGGTGGCCAGACAACGAACATCTTGAGCGTCGCCATGGCTCGATCGCGGGTCTCCCTGGATAGCTCATACTGACTGGAAATCTCCCCAGCTGAAGCGCCAAGTCCGCTAAGATGCCCTTCTTGGCATGAGGTACTTCAGAAGACCGAGTTGCACAGAAAAACCCCATTCGCAACCTTTCAACTTCTTCTGGATCGGTTGGAACCTCATCCGTCGTAGAGGAGGTAGCCGCTTCTGCATCTCCCAGGCCCGCGAAGTAACGCTGCATCTCCTTGTCATCTACGATGGGGGAAGCCAATCCCTCTGGGGGAGATTATCGCAGGAATGGCCACCCCGAACAATTCTTGGTCGGCTGCCACATCATCACTGATCGGCTCCTATAAAATAGGTTATAATGAGAAAAGAGGAACACGACGGAAGAACCAAATAGGAAAACACGGAGACTCACTGAGATTAATGCATTTGGATCAGACGTCTACACCTAAGGAGAGTGAGGAGAATCAGAATCCACACGAAGCTGTTGCGCAAGAATAATAGAAGGTTAGGTTGCCATAGAAACCTTTCTGAAGGAAAGTAATGCAAAAGTGGAAACCAACCCAAAGTTGTTTCCCATAAGAGGGGTAGAGATCCAAGCTCTGCACCGCAGGCCGAGAGGAGCTCGGGGCCGATAGATCTTGATACCTTTTGTGCCGCATGAAGGGAACATCATCTTCATCATCCTCATCATCACTGCTGTCAAGGGATACGACAGGAGCTTGCACTAAGAAGAAAGGGAGTAAGGGGTCAGAAGAACCACAGAAAACCCGGGAAAGACATATATGAAAGGGCAAGGCTTACCATTGGAAGGAGGAGGCTGATTGAGGATTCTCAGCCAAGATGATGACCGAGGAAGAGGATCAGAGACTTGCGACCTCTTCTTGTCTGAAGGCTTGACGGTCGAGCGGCCCGCCGAAGAAGGTGGTGGACTCATTCTGTAACATCTCTAGTTTCGTTAATTTCGATTTACGAGAGTGATTTATTATTTGAGTAAATAATAACTCACGTCTCGGATACGAGTTTGTTGCAAAAGCAATGTATAATTGCTAAATTATAGGGTTGATTAGTATTATTGTTTAATTTATGTGATTGACAAGTAATTTTGATTGAATTAAGTGAAGTGATGATTGACGGTAAGCTAGGAATTGGTTTAAGTGAAAATGAGAGAAAAGGGTATTTTAGTCTTTTCCACGTCACTTAAACTTTCAACTCGTAGTAAAATTAACTAATTAAGTGGTTGATTATTTGATTGCTAAGTTATATGAATTGGGTGATTTATTGTGTGATTGATGGGGTAGAAATAGAATTAAGAAGGAATTGGTGAACCAATGGCATTTTAGTCATTTACCACTAAAACACTACCTCAGCTCATTAAAACAACAAACACAACATTATCTCTCTATTTCCACAAAGTTCAGAAACTGAGAAAGAAGAGAGGTTAAGAGAGAAAGAGAGTTGGTGAGAGGGAGAGGAGGAAGAAGAGGGGAGAGTTTCCACAATCCTTCATAGATGTTCTCCTTTTGTACACCATTAGATTCAGCTCATCACTCTCCATCTATTGATACCAATTTCAGAAACCTATTCTTCCCCATTTCCTTTCCACCATTATTGATGTTTGAAGCTTCAACTTGACCAAAATGGGAAAGGTGTGGCTTGCATGTTGAATTGGAGCTAACCACTGAAGTAAGGAGCTTGGTATTGTGTAAATGGATAAAATCCACCATCCAAGGGTTTGAGTTGGGTTTTGGTTGCTGGTTCAAAGAAATCGGAGCTCAAATTCGTGGTTATTAATGGTTGAAGTGTTAAAGTTCAAGTTTTGGGGCTGGTGTGAGTGTTGAATGTGAAGATATCTGCTCACAACAAATTCTGCAGAAAACTATTTTGAACAGTCTCTGGTATTTGCTTGATAACTCTTTACACAGACCTCATTTGAAGTCAAATTTTGTTTATTTAGAAAGTAGACAAAAAGTCCTTCGAAATAGGCACAAGAATCACTTGATTTGACTGTGTATTGAGAGAGAACAATTAGTTACAAGTTTCACTTTTGTAACAGTAACGATTTTGCACCAGCCACATTGTTTTAGCCATAAGTCTCTGAATACTTGTCATATCAGTGTGAGACTTGAACCATAGGAAAATAGACAAAATTATCTACACATTAGGCATTGGTTTGAATGGTTTTGGTTAGAAATTGAATAAGTTATGCTCATTCAAAAACTGCTCAGAGATGCTGTCCAGAATACATTCGGTTTAGAAGCGGTTGAACGAGTTCGGGATGAGTTCGTGAGGTTCTCGGAATCGTTTGAACTTCAAGAAGTTTCGGTTTTTGTGTGATTTTCATCACACGAGGTGAGTCTTACTCACGTTTAGTGAATTGAAATGTTGTTTGTGTGATTGGTTTTCAAAATTTGATCGTTTCGCGAATTTACGAGTCGAAAAACGTTTTCGAAAATTCACATTTTATGAATTGAGGAATGATTTTTATATGAATGCATGAGCTGATGATTGGGTTGTTTGGACTGGTTGAATGCTGGATAATTATTTGAGTATGATGTTTGTGATTTAGATTGAATTGGGTGAGATCGAGTAAGAATTGAATGGTTGGATGCTGTCAAAACAATGTTTTACTGCAGAGTAGCGCGTACGCGCAAACTACGCGCCATCCACGCGCAACCAGCTCTGTAGCCACTGTCTCTATGCGCGTACGTTGCGCTTACGCGCGACTTACGCGCGATCACTACTGTGTCTTCGCGCTTATGTTGCGCTTACGCGCAACTCACGCGCACCCTGTCACCACAATTTTTCCTAAAATAGTTTTTATCATAACTTTTGATCCGGGAACCCGATTAATGAGTTCTCAGATGCGTTACGAAGCTGACCGAAGGTCCTAATCATATAAATGGATTGTTTTGGATTTTGATATCCCATGATGTATGAATATTAATTATAAACGTAATGTATGGAAAACAAATACGTTTTTGATAGACCAAAACCTAGAATACGTGTGGGAACCAATGTTTTATAAATCAAACGATGTTTGGTCTGAGTTTATAATTGTGATACTATGGTATAAAAACATATCATAGATATAATTATGTTTTCGGTATATGAATTATATCGAATATAGTAAATGGCCCAATGCGTGTATGATATTTTAATTATATTAATTATGGGTGACGACCCAAGAGGATAGTACACTAGGGAGAGGGAAGTCATGAGCCCTCGAGCTAGGCCCATATGAGGATGTTCACTGTGAGTGGATTGGGTTCACCGCAAACCGAAGAAAAGAAAAATGGTTTAAGGTGTTGTACTAGATTATTAAGACGATAGTGAATAGCCATCAAGAATTAGGTTATGAACTATAGATGATTAATTTAAAGTGTACATAGTCATCAAGAATTGGACTATGAATTATTTATGATTTGATTGTTGTATGTAATTCTTTCTGAATTACTAATTATGGTTTTATAAAGGGGCGTACTTAGGTTGAGGGGAAACTCTCAATGCTATTGACCAATTCGGTGAAGGATTGGGTGCGTCATAAATAATCTTTTTGAAAGGATAAATGTTTTATAAATGGACCGAGTGATAGGTAAGGGGTCACGGTAAGACTCACTGAGATATGTTATCTCACCCTATCATATGTTGTTGTTTTACAAAGAAACAGGGAAAGAAGATGCTTTAAGACACGAGTAGATGACGTGCACGAGAAGAAATCAAAGATGTAGTTCTTCTCTTGTTAATTATGCTTTTCCCTTGTTATCTTTGTATCCGATTATGACTTGAATTTGTTTTAAGTTATGTAATCATTTCCGCTGTTCTTGTAAAAGATGTATATCTAACCAGGAAGTTTATCTCTGATGTATGCTAAAATTGTACATTTTGATATTTCTACTTGTTAGAGATATTAGGGTGTTACACATTCCGGCTGCAACCGACTCAGATCGAACGACTAGCCCCTTGTTAGAGCCAAGGTAGTGCTGGAGATATTCCGCGGTAGGTTGGGGGAAAACATACTCCCGAACCCTCGACCACTAATTGGCATATGGTGGAATCTCACCAGTAACACTGTGGTTCGTCCCCCAATCAAAGGCATGGAACTTCTCTTCTTGTTTTCTGAAAATCTCCTTGAGATCCCGAGGGAGCAACTTCCGCCGATGAAGGGTGACGGCCAGAGAGGAATGGGGAGCAGGCACGAGCTGACCCACCACAAACTGTCGGGCCATGAAGTTGGGATGGTAAGGTTCGAGGTGAGGAAGTTCTTTGCCGAGGTAAGTTTGGCCCCAACAACCAGATCACGGGAAATCAACACATGACTCCAATGGTAAAGAATGTCACGATCGTTAGAAGTGATAAAGGCCGAGTGCTGGGGAGAGAGCACCCAATCAGTGCCCAGGTGATGTTTCAGATTAGGACACAAGCAGAAGGGTTGAGCGGTACTGTCTCTGGCAACATGGTCAAGATCCAATAATAGCTTGAACACCTCCACCCGATACAGAGGCAAGGCGGGCACGACAACTAGAGCATTCCCTAGGACACGGTGGGCCTTAGTGTTTAGATTAGTGGCAAGACTGGGAAAGTAGAGTTGGAGGAACCAAATGAGACCGTCGACCCGAGAATAGTAACCGCTCTCGTTGACTTGGGCTACAAAGCTTTCCATGCTCCGATAGAGGAGAGCGGGAAGAAGGGGCCCCAAGCATATTTGTCGCCAGTTTGCTGCAAATGAACGAAAATAGAAAGCTCCATGACGACGTCGATGGACATAGGAGAATAAAACAACTTGTTGAAGAAGTACATCAAGAAGGCGAAGTGTTCCCCTGCGAACACAGGCCCAGAAGTGGCAGCATTCTGCGAGAGCAAGGGGGCATATTTAGAGGCAAAAGAGTAAGAGAATAAAAGAACTTGTTGAAGAAGTACATCAATAAGGCGAAGTGTTCCCCTGTGGACACAAGCCTAGAAGTGGCAGCATTCTGCGAGAGCAAGGGGGCAAATTTAGAGGCAAAAGAGTAAGAGCATTCTTCGCCGACGGAACTGGAATTAGTGTGGACCTCCAAACCACCCGCAGGGAGGCCTAAGATGGCGGCCACGTCCAACACAGTCAAAGTCAAGTATTCCTGGGAGGAAGATGAAAACATTGAGAGTAAATCGACCAAAAGGACATTAAAGGAAGCAGAATGTCAGTGGTGCAGAGATCTTTTTGGTCGACACTTCAATCATGTCATAGATACCCCATGCCTTCCAAGACTCACCTTTGTAGGGCTTGAATAACTCCACCCATACGACGTAGTCTTTGTCACTCGTTGGCCACTCCCGAATGTCAGAAAATTTTGCGTCGACGGTGAAACGTGAAGATTTCAGAGGGAGGTCGACGGCGTCAAGGTGCTCCATGAGGAGGGAAAAGCCATGGTCGACATTGTCAGCCAACGGGCGAACGACAGAGAGTTCGCCCACAGAAAGGAAAATGGCAGAAGGATGTGCCATGAATGAAAATAGAGCGTTGAAGGCAATATTTGAAGCGATAATAGGGTTTTGTTTCTCGAAAGGAGCAAGTAACCATGGCAAGGGGCAATGACGAAGACTATTTATAGCCTGGGGCAAAATCTCAACCGGCGTATCCTTGGGAACTGCCGCACAGTTGTTTCGGTTAGCGTGAAACGACAAGTGTCGCGTAGCAACAGTTATGTCTTTTCTAGCCATCGTTTCAAGTCATTTCGAGGGGTTTTCGTGATCATCAATCACGACCTCAAGGCCGCACGACAAAGACAAAAAAGGGGCGATTGTTAACACCCAAAAATAAGTAACTCGTAGGCTGAGGACTAAGAGAGGTAAAAAGGATCACGGTATGAAGGCAAGCCACTCGGCAAGAACCAAAAGGGTATCTGCCAGAAAAGAGTGAAGTCAAAAGATGGTTCTCAGGGAATACAGAAAGTCAAAACCCCCGAGGGAGGGCTACGCCTGAGGGCCAATGAGCCAAGCCAAGGGAAAGTAATTGCCCCAACATATAGAGTCCCAAGGCCAAGGTGGCTCGGGTTGCCTAAGCCGTTACCTAAAGAGGGTTGGAGCAGCCGAGCCACCATACGGCCGAGGCAGGATGGGCATTACTTGGAAGGCAGAACGTTGTGAGAAGATAGAACGTTGGAGCGGTTGAAGTTCAATAGGATGAGCGAGGCGGGAGAACGTGGAACAACAAGCACTTTTACCCCACTAACCGCGCCGATGGGGATCATGGGTAGTTACTTATCTGCATTGAGGGCCTATGAAGCGATGAGAGTCGTTGATGCTAGATCAATCCGACGGCGGGTAAATGTTGGCTAGCATAGTGGTCGACGAGGGCCTGTGTATATATATAGCGATAGAGTAGAATGTAAATGACACACATCAATCAATCAATCAAACTCTAAATTTATTTCAAATTTATCTTCCTTTTCGCACTTTACTTATCTTTACTTTACTTTATGCATTAGCCGTAGTATAATCCAACACTCGCGTCCCATTCTCACCTTGCCTGACCCTTTCTAGAGGAGTCAGGAAACCCATAGTCTAGGGAGCAGAGCTCCCTCCTCGGCGCAATTGCTTGAAGAACGAAGAATCAAAGAATGTCCAAACCTCTGGTCGACAATACACCCATAATAATATTTTGACATATCAAAAAAAATATTCCCAACTTATTACGTATTGCGACTAGTTGCCCTGGCCAGTGTTGAGTAAGAGTCATTCATGTTGCCGGTCACCTCGTAGTTGGATGGCCTATTCTATTACTTTTAACTATCACCTACTTGGTTTGAGAGTGGCATTCAACGAAATCAGATTACCAAGAGTCATTCACGTCATTGCTACAACTCCATCGGATAAACTCGAAGCACGACAAAATGTTTACCGCATCCTTTTCAGAAGAATATCTCTATTTGTTGTGAGCACTTTTTGGTTTTTTCTTTCTCTGATTCGGTTTCTGCAATCATAATTTAACTTTCAAATGAAAAACCGTGAAATTAATTGAAGAAGTTGTTGCTCTCATAATTTATTACGAACGATGCCATAGGGATAGTAAACTAATATTAGGTTCAGCTACAAAAATATATTCCAAATTTATTATATTAGTTCCAAGAATGATTTTATTAAGTAAACTCATCCTCTATAAAAGATGTTGGAGAGGCCAAATGAATTAAAAGAAAACAAAAATAGTATTAAAGCACAAGCGTATCTAAATCTAATTTTAATTTTCCCATTGAGAATCTCATCAAGTGCTTCAACATTACTCGAGAATCATTGTAGCATACAAAACTTGATCATTTGAATCTCCATTTCCCATTCGTATAGCTTTAATAATATTTCCATAAGTTGTTGTAAAAAAATATCTCACTTCGTCTTCTGTTACAGGGAACCTCTAGAAAATGTTAATAACAAATCTAGTTTCTTGTTTTGTCATCATCTGAAACATCATTGGATGGTTTCTTGCTTTCCCATATCCTTGGATCAGACAAATTTAGTTCCTCAAAATTTGTTGGTGGTATTGTGAATGTTCCAAATAATGGATGGGGGAAACCAGGGTTAATAAATGGTATATGATGAAAAATATTGTTGCTAGTAATACAATAAATATTTTGTAAAATATCTGTGGAAATTCGAGAACAAGTGTTGTTAAGAATGTGTTTAATATCAGCTATTACAGTGAACCTTTTCTGAGGTTGAGAGAGATATCCTTTTGAAATAAAGCTATTGTTAGAGGAAGGGAAGTGTTTGGTGTAGAAGCATTTTCTAACTCCAACCATGTTAAGCAAGAAACAACTTCTTCAGCAATTACACCAATCATAGTGTCAGGAAGATTAATCATTTTTGAAATGGCGTTTGGATAACCTATGGTTTCAAGACAAAGCCATAAAGCAATGACAAAAAGTGATTGTGCAGGGTCACATGCTAGTTTGAGGACTAAAAGCCATGCGATATTTTAAGGAAGAGATACTTACTATGCAAACAAGACAGAGCTTTTGGTGTTTCATTGATTTGATATGTTGATATAAAAATATCATTGTTAAAGATTCTCAAGGGAAGAAGAATTGTGTGAGGATGTGAAAAATCAACAGAAAATATGAAGACCATATAGACCTTGAAATATAACAAAATAATCATATGACACAAAAACATTTCATGAGAAGAAAGATTCTCAAGGGAAGTATTTATATACTCATTTGTATTAATAGTTTTCAATCAATTTGTTTATATCCATATACTAGTGGGACCAATTGAAGTAGTCAACTCATTTATTATGATTTTTAACAAAACAAATTCTTTTGTTAAATTTATTATTTTATGATATAAAACGATTCAACTCCTTTTAAGTTTAAAATCTGATAAAGTAAGACATATTTTATTAATTGTTTTGATATATATATATATATATATATATATATATATATATATATATATATATATATATATATATATATATATATATATATATTGACTTGACTACAACATTCTATTTAATGATTGAATTAAAATAAAGCATTTTTATAGCATTTAATGTATCCTTTAGTCAAAAAAACATTTACCTAATATATGAATATCTTATATATTGACCCTCAAATATGACAAAAAAAACGTTTCATGAGAAGAATGATCACAATTATAATAGTTCTTAATAAAGTTATTTATTATAATTTTTAACGAGAGAAGTTATTTTATTATAGAATGATTCAAGTCCTATTAAATTTAAAATTTCTTAATGTATAATATATTTTATGCTTAAATATCATTTTTGTCCCTGCAAAATGAACGGAAATCCATTTTAGTCCTGAAAAAATATTTTTTATAGAAAGGTCCCTGCAAAATATTTTTTTTAATTCATTTTGGTCTATACTTTGACTTTTAATCTGATTTGGCACATTCTAACACAGCTGACAACGTTGACGTATTTGTTTTAGCATACGCAGACTACCATATCACTTAAAACATGATTTTAAGTGATATTTACTATATTAATTCAAAGAATGATTTTATTATGTAAACTCAACATCTATTAAAGATGTTGGAGAGGCCAAAAAAATAAAAAGAAAACATAAATAGTATCAAAGCACAAGCATATCTAAATCTAATTTTTACTTTTCCCATTCAGAATCTGATCAAGTGCTTCAACATTATTCAGAATCATAGTAGCAAACAAAACTTGATCATTTGAATCTCCATTTTCCATTTGTATAGCTTTAATATTATTCCCATAAGTTGTTGTAAAAACATATTTCACTTCGTCTTCCGTTATAGGGAACCCTCTAGAAAATGTTAAGAACATAGTTTTGTCATCATCTGAAACATAATCTGATGGTTTCTTGTTTTCCCACATCATTGGATCAGACAAATCTAGTTCGTCATAATTTGTTGGTAGTATTGTGAATGTTCCAAATATTGGATGAGAGAAACCAGAGACAATAAATGGTATATGATGAAAAATATTATTGCTAGTAAGATTAATCATTTGTGAAATGGCTTTTGGATAACCAATGGTTTTAAGCCAAAGCCTTATCCATGACAATAAGTGATTGTGCAGGGTCACGTGCTAGTTTTAGGACTAAAGGCACTTACTATGCAAACAAGACAGGGCTTTTGGTGTTTCATTGATTTGATATGTTGATATACAAATATTTTTGTTAAAGGAGGCTTTTGCAAGTGGAAGAGGAATGGTATGTGAGAATGAAAAAAATCAACAGAAAATATGAACACCATATAGACCCTCAAATATAACAAAATAATCATATAGCATAAAAACATTTTATGAGAAGAAAGATTCTCAAGGGAAGTATTTATATCCTCATTTGTAATAGTTTTCATTACATTTGTTTATACCCTTATACTAGTGGGACCAATCGAACTAGTCAACTCATTTATTATGATTTTTAATAAAACAAATTCTTTTATTAAATTTATTTTTTGAATGATATAAAACGATTCAATGCCTTTTAAGTTTAATATCTGATAAAGTAAAACATATTTTATTACAATATTTATTATTTAAAACAAAAAAATATATATATACAGAAAATTAATTATCTTAATAAATATATATAATTATTTGACTGGATCGTTCTATTTAATGATTTAATTAAAATAAAGCATTTATAGCATTTAATGTATCCTTTAGTCAAAAAGAATTTACGTAACATGAAGATCATATTGACCCTCAAATATGTCAAAAAAAAAAATTCATTAGAAGAATGATCTCATGGAGTATTTCTATACTCATTTGTATAAATAGTTCTTAATCAAGTTATTTACTATAATTTACAACGAGAGAAGTTATTTTATTATAATTATATAGAATGATTCAAATCCTATTAAATTTAAAATTTCATAACGTATAATATATTTTATTATAATATTTAACATTGTTTAAATTTTACATTTGGTCCTTCATTTTTTACCAAGATTTCAAGTTGGTCTTTTATCTTTTTTTTTCTCTTTTTGGTCATTTATCTTTTACTTTTGTGAGAGTCTGGTCATTTATCTTTTTTTCACTTTTGTAATTTATCTTACATATCTGTTTCAATTTGATCATTTAAAAGATAAAGGACCAAACTGAAATTTTGGTCGAAGAGAAAGAATCAAAAGTGCTATTTAATCTTTAATATTTAAAACAAAAATATTAAATTAAAAAATTAATTGTTTGACCGGATGATTTTATTTAGTGATTGACTTAAAATAAAGAATTTTTATAGCATTTAAAATTTCCTTCAGTTAAAAAAATGCATTTAATAAAGCATTGTATATATGGTAATTATGGCATTACTTAATAAAAAATATTTATGTTACGTAGGTTATATTTTATAAATGTTGTATTCAACATCGTTATATAAATAAAGTTTGTCCAAGCGGTAACTAAGTTCAAAATTCATCTTAAAGTGCCGAGTTCGAATATTAGGTGTGGCAAAAATTTTGTAGGGAGGGGAAAACAACAAGACCAGCAAAGTTGAGTACATGGTTAGCCAGATTCCCCGATGTAGAATAGTCACCAATCAAGCTACTGTGCGTAGAAAGCCTTTCCAATCGCAAATGTGAAGAAGCATAGTCCGGTGAGAACCCCAACCCAACCTTTCTCTCAAATCGCAAATCGCCACCAGTACCCTTTCCACTTTCTCTCATCACCACGAACCCCAACCCCAAATCTGCAAACCCAACCCCAAAACCCCCAAACCCCTAAACCCCCAAATCTGCAAACCCAACCTCAACCATCGTCTCTTCCTTCCGATTTCGTTCACGCTCCGGTCAAAAAGAGAAGCTTCTCATGCTCCATCTCCGATTCTAAGCAATCATCGCTGCAATATCCACAGGCTCCGTTAGCGGCGCCGCCATCACTCTGTTCTTGTTCGTTCACGCTCCGAACTGCTACCAGCCAAGAAATCTTGTGAACGAAAAAGAGCAAACAAATGAATTGGCTTCTCCTTCACATCCATCCAAGTCCTGATCTGTGATGGTTGATGATTGAAGATTGAAGATTACAGGTTGGTGATGGAGTGTAAAGAAATTCCTGTGGGTTTCGGTTTTGGCGAATCAGTGGAATATGTTGCAACGGGAGGAAGCTTCAACGGGTTCTATCGGTGTTGTTCTGGTGATATGTACCTGATCTATTTCTTGGGATGAATCAAGTGTTATCCGCCCCGTATGGAGACTCCGGTGACTCCATTTTGATCCTCACATCAGCTAAGTTGTCTTTCTATTAAGTTGACTCCATTTTTTTTGTTTTTCAATAAGTCTTGTTTTCTATAATTATTTTAGAAAAAAAAATAACATAGTCTTGTTTACTTTATCTATTGCTGGTTTTTCTTTTTATCATGTTGGTTGGGTTTTTCTTTATGTGATAATTCTGAAGTTTTTGGTATGCGATGAGAGGAGATACAAGCGGCGGTCGGTGTAACGCCCCAAAAATAGTTCAATTATTTATTTAATTGGGTTATTTAAGGCTTACAACATTTTAATTAAGTCAAGTAATTAATTTGGAAGTTTTATTTTATTAGGAGGTGTTTGAGGAATGAAAGAGGTGTGATTAGGAGGCCCATGATCCATTAAGAAGCCCATGTCCATGTTATAAGGAAGGTGTCGAAGGAGAGAAATTAATTTCAACCAAAACTCAAAGAAAAGTCAAAGAGTAAAGTAAGAGAGAGAGAGAGAGAGAGGTGCGAAAGCTTTAGAGAGAAGAAGAGAAATCTTGGCGTGGAGAGCTCAAGTTCAAGGAGGAGGAGCTGCTTGTTGGTAGATCGTGAAGTCTTGGTGGAGAGAGTACTTATTCTTCAACCTATTGAGGTAATGGGGCTCTCTTTCATCTATAATAGTGTATATGATGAGTATTATGTGTGAGTTATACACTATGATGATTTTTTTTGAGCTGTTTGTGTTGCTTGATGTGTGATTGATGTTGTGTTTGCTTCACTTTGGTGAAGTTGTGATGTGTTGTTGAGGAGTTGGTCATATGAGAGACCTAGGAGAGAAATGGGTGTTGAGGAACTCTCAGTCTCAGGGTGTTATGGTTGGTGTTGGCACCTTCGTTGAGTGCTTTGATGTGTGTTGAACAAATTTCAAGTGAATAGGTGTAGTTGCCTAGTTGTAGATGTGTCGAAATATATGGGAGTCAACGTATAAGTGCGTAGAAGCGTAAGTGTTGAGTGTAGGTAATGAAGCGTAAGTGATGAAGTATAGGTAACGAAGCGTAAGGGTGTGGGAGTCGAAGTGTAGATGTCGACCTTTAGTTGCCGAGGTGTAGCGCATGTAAACCGAAGTGTAGTTGCCGAAGTGTAGCGTGGATATATATATATACCTAAGTATAGTTGCTGAAGTGTAGTTGTGGAGGTATAGTGTATATCTACCGAGGTGTGGGTGTACCGAAGGGTAAATGTACCGAGGTGTAGTATAAGTATATCGAAGCTAGTGTTGTCGAGGTGTAAGTGTGTTGAATCGTAGACGTATAGTGTGTCGAAGTGTAGTGAACCGAGGTGCAGTGTAGTGTACCGAGGTGCTGTGTGGTGCGCCGAGGTGCAATGTGAAGCGTCTTAGAGGTGCCGTTTTGACGCTAGTGTAAGCGCAGTTCTTTGCCAGCGCAATCGCGGATCGTTGTTTGGTGCCGAGTACGTCTAAGTGGCTGAATGGTGAAGCCAGTTTGGTCCTTAGGTGACGTTTTAGTCCTTATGTGACGTTGTGGTCCTCGTAGTGACTGTTTAGTCCACTGCTTGTGGTTCGAGGTGTCCGGTTAGTCGGAGGTTAGCCATAGAGCTATTGACTAGTGTAGTGATGTTAGCCATAGCGCAATTGATGATGTCTAGGTGAAATAGACGTCGGTGTAAACGACGGTGTAACGACGGTGTCAATTCATATGTGATATGATTTGTTTGTGGTTGATGCATTGTCATGGAGTCTCATGCCTCATATGCATCAAACGACGGTTATAGTTTTTACCGATATGGTAGACCTCGGTCTTCATATCATTAACGACGGACATGCCCGAAAGGCAAATAACGACGGTGATGGTACCACATGCATTATACCCTTGGTGTTGGGTTGCATTCATGCATATACTCATGCAATTGGTGATGTTTTCTTGTTGTTTATAAACTGAGGTGTTATAACTTGATGAGGTGTATTTGTTTATGTGAGCCGAGGTGTTTCTAGTTGTTTTCTCTAACATGATGTTTATCATACATCCTATTATATGTGTTTAGAGACTCACCCTTCTCGCTTTTATGTTGCTTCTTATGTCAACAACGTGCGGTGTTCAGTGAAGGTTCATCCTTACTCGGTCTTTTATGGCGTCTTGCTTTGATATGTAGCACCTGGGGCGAGTAGTCTAGTGGTTGATTTTAATTTAAGCTGCATTACCATTGTTATGTTTCCCAAGAGGGATAGCAAAGGGCGAGAGCTAAGAGGGTAGAAGGTGGTGCAATCAAAGTGGCTGAAGAAGATTGATATTGCATCTAAGGTCAAGTTGGATGATGAGGCGAGGAGAAGGTTGGTATCGTTCTTTTTCACCAATTTTCCAGATTCTCTCAAGGCCTGGGATATGTTTCATCTATTTTCCATTCATGGGAGAGTTATGGAGGTTGTGATTGGCTGAAGGAAGGGCGGAGGAAAAGATTTAGTTTTGTGAGATTTAAGGATGTGAGTGATCCAGAATTGATGGCTATCAAGCTCGACAATGTCTTCATTAGGGTGATCAAACTTCATGTTAATATGCCAAGGTTCGATCGTGAGGTAAGAGTGGAAGTGGGGGCTAAGAAGGTGATAGTTGAACGTGAATGCGGGACTAAAAGGGTGTTAGGTGAATGTGTTCGCGGATCTATTGGTGTGTCGAGGAAGAAGGATCAATCGGCACAACATCAACAACAAATTGGTATCTTAAATCAACCTGAGATAGTGAACAAGGTTTGGGTGAAGAAGAGGGACAATGTTGTTGAAGATGATCGGGATGTCTTTTTCTTTCAATCTTTGAAGATGATACGATGGCTAGATTGAGGAAAGCTATGGTGGGAGAGGTATTATGGCCGGGTAAGTCTTATGCTATTCAAGAAGAGTTCTCTATGTAAGGTATTTTCTCGATTAAAGCAACACCCTTGGGTGCAAATTGGGTTCTCTTAGAAGGAGCTAAAGAAGAAGAAGACTTTATGGAGTTTGTTGAGGAAGCAAAAGACTGGTTATTTCAATGGTTTTGCTGGATTCGCCCATGGAAACCAGAGGATGTTGATCGTGAGCGCGTAGTTTGGATTAGATGTTTTGGGGTTCCGGTGCATGCTTGGAGCGTCGAATTCTTTTCTAAACTATCAGAGCATGTAGGTACCTACTTATATTTAGATGACAACACTGAGAGGAAGAAGTCATTGGATGTTGCTAGGGTGTTAATTCGAACTAAGTCTATGGAGTCCTTGTCTAAGACTTTTACGGTGAGTATCAATAATGTTTTATATCCGATTATGATTGTGGAGGATTGGTGTGGGCCTCTTCAATGGAGTCAGTCGGCGGAGAAAGCTAGGAAAACTGAAGAGTCCTCTGACTCCGAATGTTGGTCTAAGGAGGAGGAGTGGCGTGATGTTGTAGGTGTTGAAGGAGGAAGTCTTGATGATGATTTTGAGGGGGATGATGTTGGTGGTGATGATGATTTAGATGTGATTCTGTCTCGGCATCAATCTAGGAGTATCGGTCTGAATTGCATTGACAAGGCAACAAGGGCAAATAATGATAAAATATCAACGACTCTTTCTGAAGGGGTGTCTGTGTCAAGTGATAATGGTAATAATTTGAATACCTCTTCAAAGTCAGCATCAAGTTCTACTAGGGTCAAGGACACTTTTAGCTCCAATATGGACAAGGCTCGCGATTTATCTTTGGGCGTAGATGGAGAGTCTGAGGGGGAGAAGCGAGAAGGGTAATGTCATCGGTGGTCTTTGAACCGTCATTGTTAGTAGGCCCAGTGTAAGCCCAAATTTAGAACTTCCTTCAATCCATGTGGAACCAATCCATATGGACCCAGTTGAGAATTGGGTCTTTACCAGAAAAGAAAGGAAGTATCTCAGCGTGTCTTTACCAAAGAAGATGAGAGCTGGATTGAATCCACAGAAGGTGGTGCATAACCTTGCGGAGGTTTCCGACAAGGAGTACCATGGTTCACAGGCGCCGGAGGTGGAAGAGAGGGCCAATTCGTCGTCTCTGTTATCGGCTGGAGTGGTGTTATGTGATGGGTCTATAGCCAGTTCTGATATTAGAGGATGTAATAACAAATTCTGGGCTTTACAGAGCAAGGCGGTGGCACGCCGTGTGTGGGAGACGGCGAAGAATTTAGGGGTGGAAGGAATCAGGCCAGAGGAAGTTTATATTGAAGAAATTTCTCAAGGAGAGAAGAGAGATGAGGTAGCAAGGAAGAAGGGGAAGAATGTAGCTAGTTCTCGATGATTATTTTATCTCTCAATATGCGTGGGTGGGGTGAGTGAGGGCTAAGCGGCGTCACTGAGTTCGTTAATTTCTACAGTAACTTTAATTTCATTTGTTTACAAGAAACTAAGAGGAGAATTTGGAGGAAAATCAAATTAGTCAAATGTGGGGTAATCTTTTTGTTTGAGTATGTCGTTAAACCGGCTAATGGTCAACGGTGGTTTATTGTCATCTTGGGTGGCTTGTTCTTGTGATTTTAAGTTTCGTTTATGGGTACAGGTATATTGGGGTGGCTTTGAATGTGGATAATTCTTTGTTGTATGTGGTAAATGTTTATGCCCTTTGCTATTTGAATGGGAAACGCCGTCGGGGTGGGAGGAATTGAAAGCGCATAAACAGTCTCTTGATGTTGGGGACTCGTGTCTCGTTGGAGATTTTAATTGTGTCTCAAGAGTAGAGGAAAGGAAAGGTATAGGGGAAATGGGGTCTATTCAGGAAATTAATGAGTTTAATGCTTTTATGTCGGATATGGATTTACTTGATGTCTCGGTTCTTGGTAATGTTTTTCTTGGTTTTGCTCGGATGGGATTTCTATGAGTAAATTTGGATAGGTTCCTTATTTCTCCTAATTTGGTTGACAAGTGGAACATCTCGAGTCAATGGATAGGGAAGAGGAATATCTCCGATCACTGCACTATTTGGTTGCTCCAATCTACTGTTGATTGGGGTCTGAAACCTTTTCGATTTGTTAATGCTTGGTTTCACCATGCTATGTTTAAAGAGTTTGTTAAGGATAGTTGGTCTCAAATTCAGGTTTCTGGGAATAAAGCTTATGTTCTTAAGGAGAAAATGAAGATGTTGAAAGAGAAGTTGCGAGTGTGGAACAAAGAGGTTTTTGGTTCGGTTGACTTGAATATAGAGGAGGAGGTCAATGAGTTGAATAACTTAGATCTAATGCTCATTGAGCATTGGGATGAGGCCACAGTCTCTAAAAGAAAGGAAGTCACTGTGTCTTTTTGGAAGCAGATCAGACTGAAGGAAAGTATTCTTCATCAAAAGAGTAGGGCGCGTTGGATTAAAGAGGGTGACATGAATTCTAAATATTTGCACTCTATGTTGAAGTTTAAAAATAGGAGAAATATTTTAAAGTTGTTAGATGATGAGGGAAGGCTTATTGAAGATGTTTTTGTGGTTAAAGATAGGGTGAAGAATTTCTTTCAACAAGGTTTACGGAGCCACTGTATGGAAGACCTGCCTTGAATGATACGATGTTTAATCAAATCTCTTCGGAAGCGAATGATTCTCTGGTCATGCCTTTCGAAGAGATGAGATTAGGGAGGGGATTTCGAGCTGTGATGGAGATAAAAGCCGGGGTCCTGATGGTTTTAATCTGAGGTTCTTTAAGGAGAATTGGGATTTGTAGCGACCGAAAAATCCGGGAAAAGATCTTCGAAAGGTTCATAAGGAAGCCGCCACCAAATTTTAGTTTAAGGGCAAATTCGGAAAATCCCTTTTGGTTTAGGACAATGCAAGTTTAGGGTTCGGGAGTCGTTATGCGTGGGGAAGGTATTAGCACCCCACGACATCCTTTGTCTAATTATTTATGTTTTATTAATATTTACCCTTTTTATTTATAGTGAAAAAGACTTAATTAAAATTTTAATTTCTAGTGCTTGACAAGAGTGGACTCTTGCTCCTACGCATTCCCGGGATGCAATGGAGGAATCAAAGCTACGTAGTTCTTCCGAAAAAGGTTTGTTGGTTGGTGTTTTTTTAGTGTAGGGTCCTAGGATTCCTTGAACTGCATGTATTCATCGATTCTAGGACGCCGACTAACCCGATTGTACAACCGACTTAGTCCCCTACTTTTGAAAGTATTTTTGAGGTTTTCTTGAAAGAAGTTTATTTGATGTGAGTTGAGTTGGTTTTAGGATAGGTATTCTAGAACTCCCGAACTGTACAGCTCATTAGTTCTAGAACGCTGACAAACCCGGTTGTACAACCGACTTAGTCCCCTATTTTTAGGAAAAATGATTTATTTACAATTTTATAAATTTTTAGGATTACTGAACTGTACAGCTCATTGGTCCTAGGATGATGACTAACCCGGTTGTATAACCGACTTAGTCTTTACTTAATTTTGAGATATATTTGAGTTGGAAAATAATTAAAAGGAAAAGAGAAAAAAGGGGTGAAAATTGTAAAATGGGGTGTGATTAATTGCAAGAGAGTTGTATTATTAAAACTGGAGTGCCAAAAGTAGAGCCCAATCTATATTGTAGTAGGCTGCGAATTGAGTTTAAGTGAGTAGGGGGCGTATGAGTTAAATTGGTGGTGCAAGAAGTAATCTGAAAACTAAAAAATCATAAAACAAATTAAAAAAAGGGAATGGCCAATAAAAGTGGATCAAACACAACTGAAAAAAAGCTCGAGAAATCCCATTATCACAATTCTCCTAATTAATTAGTTAATCCTGTACACACAAAAAAACAAGACTTGCGTTTTTTACATATCTGAAACTGTGGCAATACAATGTTCACATAGAAAAGAATTAAATAAGCCTTACAGATCTCATAGTACTCTGTTGTCTCAACATGAATATATTATATAGATTATATAAATGGAAATATTATATATAAAATATTGGCCAGTGGGCATAAATATACTATTCTTATTCCTAACATATTCACAGTATCAACATCCTAAGCAGAAATATAGTATCAATTGAAATTTATTCTAAACAACTAATTTTAATAAGGAGATCAAAAATTGGACTACATTTTGGAGAGATAATAGGTTAGACCAACCTCTTTTCTAGCCTCTGAAATAATCTCCAAGATTGTTTGTGATTGTGACTGCTTCTTTTAAAGCGCTACGGTGTTCCTTTGTTTCTATATGATTGCTACTTTCTATGATTGCTACTGCTTCTTTGTTCTCAACTCAGAAATTTGATTTTTGCTTGTTTCAGGGGATTAGGATTCTGATGTTGAATCCTAATCCTTTTTAGGTGATTGTGCAGTGTTATTGTCTCCTTTTGACTGACGGTTGATCACATATTTATACTAGAAAATTAGGTCTTGACCATTAATGGATTGATTTACCCTGATTTGATTTGTTTTCAGATACTTGGAGAGGAAGATTAGGGTTTTAAGAGAGCTTGAAGATCCAAGCCCAGCTGCTACTTGGGCTAAAAGTGTTTTATTTTGTATTTTTTTATTTATTTTCGGATTTGGCTTTTTGTGTATTTTTAGCATCACTTTTTTTGCATTTTGGACCCTTTTTGGACTTTTAGACACCTATACATTGTAATAAAACTAAATTACATTTTTTTTCACATTTTTGGACTAAATATTGTCTAAATAAATTAAATAAACAAATCAATTGAAAAAGATGTCGGGCCAAATACAAAAGCAAATCGGACCCGACTAAACAAACACGCTAGGAACGAGGCCCAAATGGAAAAAATAGACCCGTAAGTTTAAAGATACTAAAAATTAAATTGGAATCACATTTGTAGGCCTAAACCATAATGACAAGCCCAATTGCGAGACAAACGACTCATGTAAGCCCAATTAGATTCAACTAGGCCCAAATACTGAGATTAAACTGAAGAATGCGTGAAAAGATCGATCATTCGCACGTATGCCTAGCTTTAAGTAACGGTATTCGAGTTTAATTGAGCGGATAATTGAAATTGGCTTAAATTAGAAAAAGAGACGCTATTCTAAAAACTTATGATTGTGTGGCTTCGAAATACGAATTATAAAACAAGCAACTAAAAGAAGACGGACAAAATTGGGGTATAACAGGATTTTTTGAAGTATGACATTGTGGGAGTTTTTTCAGAATTCTATGCCAAGGCTCACATACCTAAAGCGTTCTCGGCCTCTTTCCTAACTCTCATTCCCAAAAATGATCATCCTCAAGGTTTGGGGGAGTATAGGCCCATTTGTTTAATTGGGAGCATCTATAAGATTCTTTCAAAGGTGTTGGCCAACAGGTTAAAAAAGGTTCTTCACTTGGTGATTTCTGAGTGTCAATCGGCTTTTCTGGGTGGTTGGAATATTCATGACGGGGTAGTGATTGTTAATGAGTTAGTTGATTTGGCGAAGCGTAATAAGGAGGAATGCATGCCGTTTTCTCCTTCCTCTCTCGCTACTTTGAGAGTTTCTGGTTGTGCAACTTGCTTTCGTTTGTTCCGTTTCTAATTCGTTTGACACAAATTGTTTGTCATTCTTGTATCGATAATCATCATTTCCGTTTGCGATTCTTGCACATCAGTTTTGCGATTTCGCTTCATTGTCCTCCTTTTATTCTGATTCCCGATAATTGTGATCTGAAGCGGAGTTCCAATTTCATATTTAGATCGAGTTTCGATTTTGTTTTCGATCTTGAATCGGACAGCATTCAAGCTGTTTGCTGAAATGCCTCATAGAGGGGAAAAAATTATTTCTCCGAAAGGTTCCTATCTTGCTCAAAAGCTTGGCTCTTGGTTAGGAATGAAATTCTTTGATGTTTTGGATAATTCTCTTTCTGGTATTACACCATCTGATATGTGCAAGAATAACCGGCTGATATATCACTTTTGAATAATAGCTTCATTGGAAATATACCAGAAACTTGCGGAAATTGCACATCTTTGGAACGTTTTAGAACAAACAAGAATTCACTTTCAAGGGTTGTTCATTCAGGAATATGGGATTTGCCAGATTTTGCAACTACTTGATCTTGGAAAGAATCAATTTGAAGGTTATATATCATTTGATATTCGAAAAGCAAAAGTATCCCAATACTTTACGGTTTTATCCCAACTTCCTGTGGCTAAAAGATTCATCTTAGGTATCCAAGCAAGATCTTTAATGGGAGCATCATGCATGGCAAAAGTCCAAAACAACCTCCAAAACAAAAACAACCGTTGTTCCATCATCCTTCCAATATGAGCACAGAACCGGTTGATCATGAGAAATTGAAGCTTAGGGTGTGCTGGAAACAGCAGTTCCATTCTTTGATATATCCCAACATCGAACCTGATTGGGAGGGTATGATAATGGTAACTGCTTGTTGAACTTTGGGTGTTTACCACATGATGCTTCTATTGTCTTTTCAGTGTTCTCTTTGTAGCCTTCATGGCTTGTTTTTTCTGGCTACTGTTGTAACATCCCTAATTTCGTTAATTTCGAATTAAGAAATTAACGAGTGATTTATTACTCGAGTAGGTAATAAATCAAGTCGCAGATATGAGGTTGTCGCGAAAACAATTTATAATTGCTTGAGTATATAATTTAAATGCATAATTGAGTGGAAATTAGAACACTAAGGGTATTTTATTCTTTATACCACTCACACTAAATGAGCTCCAAAACACCAAAAATATCCAAACACTCTCTCATTCATCACTTGTGTGAAATAAAGAAAGGGAAAGTAAGAGAGATAAATTGAGAGAGAGAGAGAGAGAGAACACAGACAAAAAGAAAGAAAGAAAAAGAGAGAAGTTAGAGAGAAAGAGAGAGAAGTTGCGAGAGTGAGAGAAAGAAGAAGATGAGAAGATCAAGCTCAAATCTTCTTGTATGTTGGAGTTCTTATTATCAATCTTCCTCATTTCTCTTCCTCTTTCATTTGGTACCACTTTTGTTCCATGGGTCAAGCTCAATCACCTCCTTCCATTACCTATCTATTTCGAATTTGAGAGAGAGAAAGTGGAGCTTGAGAGTTCAATCTTCACAACTTGGTTCATTTTGATTTGAAAAGAAACTTCAAGGGTTTATTTCAAATGCTTTCAGTTGGTTAGAAGGGAGTGGAGAGCTTGGTTTTGTTTTATGTCAATTTGTTAGTGGAGGGCTGTTTGGGTAGTTGAACTTTCGGTTTTGAAGCGGTTGGTGGAGCTAGGAGCGAGTGCGTGAGGTTTCGGATCGATTGAGTTTGTGCGGTCTTGGTTTATTTGTGATTTTCATCACAAAAGGTGAGTTTTACTCGCTTAGGGTTTTTATATTATGTTGTGTTGACTGTGTGAATGATATGATTGTTGGAATTACATTCGTTTCGTAAATTTCGAGTCGCAAAAACCGCAAATTGGTCATGAACTCACTATTTAGAAATTCGGGACACAGGTTCGCTTTTCTTGAAACTGCGAATGTTCTGTTAGTCCAAAAATTATGTGTCTGATGTTTTTGAAATTAGACTTAACGCCGGTCGTTTTGGCACTGGTTTGGTTCAATTTGGAGTTGTGTAGCTCAAGTTATGAGTGTCCCAAGTTAGGTCAAATTTCTGGAATTAAACTGGGTATAGATTCAGTGTTTCAGGTCTTGTGTTCTCAATTGAACTCCGTTTCGAATGATTCTTGTTTCATTGGAAAGTAGACTTAATTACCTACGGAATAGGCACTGGTTTCACCAAATTGCATTAATAAATGAGAAAGAAAATTGAGTTGCAAGTTGGGCAAAGAGTTCTGTCCAGTTTTGGTACCTTAGTGTAGTATTTTGAAAAACTGGATCTACTGGATGCTTATTTTGAAAAATGAAAATCATATGTAGAAACTACACTCAGAGAGCTTTCCGATGTCGTTTGCTATTTTAAATCATTTGTCGAAGTAGGTGCACTGCAGTAGGAAACTCTGCACTCATGTGGTGTGTTGAAATGTCGGTTTGTGCCATTACAAATCTCGGAACGAATGACTTGATGCAATTGCTTGTGATTCATGTTGTTTTGACTGGAATTGGGTATTATATTTCCTGTTTGTAGGTTGTAATTGGATTGGAATATGGTTTGGATACGAACGGAGAGCGAAACTAAACAAAAACAAGCGAAGTTTATTCCCAAGTCCCGATTCTTCGTTTCGACGCTCCTTTCGACTCCAAACTTCCTCTAATCCTTTTCCCAACCAATTGTGATTAGTATGGATTGACATTGTCAGTGTTTTGATGTATGATCAAAGTTGTTTTGAATTAAACGGATAATGTTATAAATATTTCGAAAAAAACCGTAAAACCTAGAGAACGTGTGGGAACCAAATGTTTTGTAACTTAAATGTTGACTGGACGGATTTCATGAGTTTATACGTATACTAATATGTTACTGCAATATATCATAGATTGAATTGATTCGGTATATAAACTATATCGAATATAGGAGACGGCCCAATGCTAGATAGAAATATGAGGGTGTTACAACTGTTATATCTTAGTTAGTTTTGTTGATAGTTTTGATTTTTCGCCGATGTATTTCTGGCTTTTCTCGATGTAATTTTATTTTGTCTTGATGTATTTTTCTATTGTTCATGTCAAGCTAGAAGTGTTGTGAATAACTTCTAACTTGCAGGGGACTATTAGATATATATAGCTTGTTAGCTATAGTTAGTTTGTTAAGTAGAGCTTGGTAGTTATAGTTAGTTTGTTAGGTAATTCGGTTAGATTTAGTTTTCTAGTTACTAGTTTGTTACATATTAGTTAGGTGAGAATGAATCTATATATAAGGTTAAACTCTCATTGTAATCAATCACTTTTTGTATCAATTTCACTTTGATGAATATTAGAGTTTCTTAACCTTTTCTCTCCTATCTTCTATGGATACCATATTCTTCAATACAATGGTATAACTTTCATCAGCTCATTCCTCCTCATCTTTATTCTACCATTTTTGGAGCTTGAAGCTCAATATTGACAAAACTTCAATATGTTGCCTTGTATATATGTTGTAATAGACCACTTGAGAGTAGATTCTAGCAATTACAGAACCTACATTGTCTATTGAAGGGAGTTTTCAGTGATTGTGCTGCTGAATTCGAGTTTGGGTGGTTGGGATTTCGGTTTTGAAGCGGTTGGACAAGTTCGGTACGAGTTCGTGAAGTTTCAGAGTTGTTTGAACTTCAAAGTCTCGGTGTTTCGTGATTTTCATCACGATAGGTGAGTTTTACTCGCTTAGGGTTTTTATATTATGTTATGTTGATTTGTTTGATTTACATTATTATTGGAATTGCTTTTCGTTTCGTAAATTTTGAGTCGCAAAAACCGTAAATTGGTCATGAACTCGCTGATTTGGAAACTCTGGACTTAGCTTCGGTCTTTTTTAAACTGGGAATGTTCTTTTAGTCCAAAAATTATGTGTCTGATTTTGTTAGGACCTAGACTTAATTCCGGTATTTTTGGCACTGGTTTGGTTCAATTTGAAGTTGTATAGCTCGAGTTATGAGTATTCAAAGTTAGGTCATATTTCTAGAGTTAAATTGGGTATAGGTTCAGTGTTTTAGGTTTTGTGCTCCCAATTGAACTCCGTTTTGAACGATTCTTGTCCCATTAGAAACTAGACCCAATTTCTCAGTTAGGGCTCAAGTTTCGTGCCATTTGGTTAAGTTTAGGTCATTTGAAAGTGAGTAGAAGTTGAAGGACAGAAACTGTCCAATCTGGAAACCATTTAGATTGTTTCTAAAAACTGTACTAATTGACTCCTTTTTATGAAACTATAAAGACATGGTCAGAAACTAGACATCCCTAGCTTTCTAAAGAGTGTTCATTTGTTTAAATCCGATGTTGTTTGATATTTTAAATAAACCGCTTGAAGTAGATGTCTTTATTGCGATAAACTCTGCACCTATTACGTGTGTTTAAATATTTGATTGTGTTACTACTACATCTTTCAATGTATTGCTTGATAAATTGAGACTGTATGGACTGGAATTGTATGTGTTATTGCTGTTTACAGATTGAGAATTCAATTGGATTACGGATAGGACGCGAATGGGTGAGCGAAAACGAGAAAAATGAGATACAAACCAATTATGTCCCCGTGTTTCAATTTCTCGTTTCATGGTTCCGTTCAATTCTAAACCTCTTCTAATTCATTCCTCAACCCTTTCCCATGTATATATGACTGATATGCCATGATGTGAAGTATGTTTGAATGTATTTCAAAGAAATGCATGATGTAAAAGAATTGATGAAAATCCAAATAAAGTTAGTTACACACGAGAGTTCACTGAATTTAATTCTGTCACATGTTTATAAGTTTATAAATGCTTGTAACATATGAAAACAACTGATTGAGGTGGCGTACTTAGGCTGAGAGGAAACTCTCAACGCTATTGGCCAATTCGGAAAGGAATTGGGTGCGTTGTAAATAATCATAGGTTATTAATGACTGATTGACTGTATTATATGCTTTGTATAATTTCACAGACAGGGATATATATATATATATATATATATATATATATATATATATATATATATATATTGATATATCATTTCACAGACATGGATTGAGTGACGACTCAATCGAAAAGGTAGTATACTAGGGGAGGGCAAGTCATGAGCCTCAGACTGTTTGAAGCTAGCTTAGGCAAGTGGAGAGATTCACCAGTAACGGCGTGGTCATTGTCGGTGATGTACTAAATCATGAAAGGTTTATGCACGTAGTATCTTCTTGAGCTACGATTGTTTGAAATTAATAAATGAACCACGAGTCATGGTAAGGGGTGATAAATCCACATCACATGCTTGTTTTGAATGTTAAAAACAGTGTTTTGAAGGAAGATTTTAATGAAAACCAGTAAAATTTGAGCAGAATTTGTGAATATTTGAATCTAGTTTTTTTTGTAGTGTTATGTGGGTTTCTTTATGTTTATGTGTTCAGGAACTAGATCAAATTGAAGAACAAGTTGTGCAAACAAGAAGTGAAGTTGGAGCGATTTAGGAAGAGTTAAGCAGCAGCAAGTTTCTGGTAGCACCAGACAACACCCGGCGGTCTCATTTTGTTCTAAACATCCATTGGTGGAGTTAGTCTTGTTTCTGCTGCGTGTGATTGGCGCCAGTCACGCGCAATATTGCAAAAATTCTCCAAAGCTGTTGCGCGTAAGTCGCGCGTAAGCGCCAGTCACGCGCAAGTGTGCAGTATTTTCCAATAAGCTGTTGCACGTAAGTTGCGTGTAAGCACCAGTCACGCACAAGTGTGTAGTTTGTGCATATCTTGCGCGTACGCTAGAACTGAAAGGCACTCATTCTATCTCATCTCTATTAAAGATTCAAGACTTGGGAACAAGATTTGGAGCTTCAAATGAGTTCATCTTCTTCATTTAAGTGTAATTTCTGTTTTTCCTCTTCTTCCTCTATGAGTAGCTAAATCTCTTTTTGTTAGGGATGAATGAATATTGAGAAAACACTATTGTAGTTGGTTTAGATCTATTTTTATGTTATATTCTCTCTTACTTTGTGTATTGAGTCTTTGTTCTTAATGTTTTTTATGACTTGATCACTCATGAGATGATTTATGATTCATTTATGGAATGGAAATTTATATTTGAATGTTTGAGATTGAATACCTTCAACTCTTAGCTTAGGAATAATATTTGAGTTGTTGTATATTGCAAACCCTTGATTGTAATGCTTGTTGTCAATTAAAATCACCTAAGGGATTAGGGGTTTTAGTTGACAACAAAGGATCAATTACCTAAGGAATTAGGAATTAGTTAATGTTGTGTGTTTGATAACAAAGTTAAAGAGAGAGTAATTTTCTAATTCAAATCAATTGCAATAGTGTGGAATCAATAGGAGTTTGTCCCTAACATCTTTTACCATCTCATCTTTTCAAGCGTTCTTCGGTTTCTATTATCAAAAATACAAAAACATTTTATTGTCTTTACCTTAGAGTTTTATTACTCAATCATATCAACCTAATCTTGGTCTATTTGTGTTCGTTTAGTTGTTGTTAACGCTTATTGGTATTTGCATTTGATCCTTGAGTTCGACACTTGGTCTTATCGTTTTATTATTACTTGCGACGATTCAGTACACTTGCCGAAATTTTAACAAGTTTTTGGCGCCTTTGCCGGGGATCGAAATTACATTTACCAGTAAATTCGAAGGCAACAACTAATTTGAACCCGTACATACTTTAGTTTGTTTTTTTTCTTGTTTCTTTTTACTTTATACATATTTTTTTATCTTTTTTCCACTTTTACTCCCTTGATTCTATGAAAGCCAGGTGAATACTTTGTATGTCATGGAGTCCACACTACCGCCACTTCGCTGTTGTTGTTGTGGAGGACCACATTTAAATGGCGATTGTGAGACATACTCCTATTGTGATCTTTGTGGGAAAGATCTTGTGTATTGCTCTTGTGAACCAGAATGGGTACTCATTGATGAGTCTTATCTTTGGTTGGCTCAACCTAAAATTCTTGAGGAGCCAGAGTCGATAGTTATTGACAAATCATATCCCTGGTTAGCAAATGACTGGTTAGCAGATGAACAACCACTTATTCAAAAATCAGAACAAGAAGAAAAGGGCTCAATAATAGAAGAATCATGGGAGAAAAAGAAAGATGAGGAAAAAATAAGAATTGAACGGAGGGATGTAACGACCCAAATAATTTACTTATTTATCTAATTATATTATTTAGGTATTGTATTGGTGTAGTCATAGAAAAATAATAATAAGGTGCTTCATTTAAATCACGTGTGGTGTTTAGTAATTAAGTAAGTGGTAGAAAGAGGCCCATGACCCAATGGCCCATGATATAAACACTAGGGTTAGAGCCAATTGCTCATTTAGAGAGCAAAAGAAAAAGAAAGGAAGGAGAAGAAAGAGGGAGCGGCGCAAGCAAGATGAGAAAGGGGAAGGGAGATCGTGTTGCGGTGGTTCTTGGAGTTTCGCGGAGAGAATCTCGTAATTCGGCGAAAATCTAAGGTAAGGGTGGGTTCTTGCTCTATAATAGGGTTTATGATGGGACTTATGTGGGAGTTAGGTCCTAGGTTGTGATTTGATTATATTTGATGTGCTATTTGATGATTTTGATTGTATTTGTGATAATTATAATTGGTTTTGGTGATTGATCATGATGAGTTTTTCTTGCTTATGGTTTCTGTGCGTTTCTGAACACTGTTTCGGTCTTTCTGAAACTGGTACTGTTTGGTTGATTTAAAAATTATGTGACTGATTGTTTTTGAAAATAGACTTAAGGCCGGTCGTTTTGGCACTGGTTTCGTTCAATTTGGGGTTGTGTAGCTCAAGTTATGAGTCTCCAAAGTTAGGTCAAATTTCTGGAGTCAAACTGTGAGTAGGTTCGGTTTTTGCAGGTTTTGTGTTCTCAATTGAACTCCGTTTTAAATGATTCTTGTTTCATTGAAAAGTAGACTTAATTATCTACGAAATAGGCATTGATTTCACGAAATTTCATTAATAAATGTGAAAGAAAATTTGGTTGCAAGTTGGGTAAAGAGTTCTGTCCGATTTTGGTACCTCAGTGTAGTGTTTTGAAAAACTGTACCAACTGGATACTCAGTGTAGTGTTTTTGAAAAACGAAAATCATAGGTAGAAACTACACTCAGAGAGTTTTCCAATGAGTGGTCTTTTGTTGAAATCTGATGTCGTTTGCTATTTTAATTAATTCGCCGAAGTAGGCGCCTTCTTTGTAGGAATTCAAAGCACTTGTCTTTGTGTTGCCGCCTGTGGCGCTGTGGTGTTGCGTTTTGTGTCTAAAACTGTGTTGTGTTTTGTGTCTGAAACTGTGTTGCCACTGGGCACCAGTTGGATCTTTGACCATTTTATTGTTGATGTTGTTGATGATGATAGATCTAATGACCAAATTATGATGATGATGGGTCTATGACCTTTTATTTGATGTTAGTGTTGATGTGGTTGTGTCACTTAGATGGCTATGAATGTTGATTGTCCATGGTGTCGCATGCATTACATGTGCATTATTGAGTGATATAAGGCTTCGGCCTTCGAGCTATAGATGATGATGATGCTCAAAAGTGACGATATGCCCGATTGGCAAATTTATTTGATGATGGTACCTCATGCATATGCCCGATGTGGGTTGCATTTCATACATACATTCATATCATTGTGATATTTCCTTGGTAGTTATATATATGGATGTAGTAGTTATATATGTATTGATGTGGTTGTGTAGTAGTTGATGTAGTGCCGTACTCTAGTATATTCTCTATCATTTATGCTATTATATTGTTAGAGACTCACCCCTTCTGTTTGAATGTTACTCTATCTTTGGTAGCGTGCGGGTAACCATATGTGAAGGCTTGACTTCCTTCATCTTTTGAGTCGGTCGTCGCTCGATCGTAGCACTCGGGGAGAGGAGCGAACACTAGTTATTAGTTGATTTTGCTATTGATTGTTGAACTGTTTTATTGATGATGATTATGACTGTTTTTATTCTGCTGTGTGGTGATAGAGATTACAATTATGTAAACTAAACAGGTGTTTTGAGGGTTCGTCCCATTTATGATGTGTTATGCATTATGTCTTGATTAATGAGCAAATTTATTACCGACTCTTGATGTTTATTGAAGTAAATGTAGCATCCCCTTGAGGGTGTCGTAAAAAAATGATTTTTTTTAAAACTCTGATATTTTATTATAAATTTACCGGTTAGAAATGGGGTGTTACAGGGGATCCTCTTGTCTGGAAGGAAGCTAAAAACTCTCAATCTTGGGAAGGTATGGAAATCCAACAAGAAATCACCCAACAAATCATTTTCCCTTCTCATCTTTTGAGAAGCAAAGAAGATGGGAGTGAAGAGCTTGATCAATATTTAGACTCCTTCTATGCCTTGTTCATCATCCTTCACCTTGAGAGGATATGGAAGCATATGAAATTGTACCTCAAGTTCATGAATTTCATACCTCATAAGCGGAAGAAGAAGGATGATGTGTTCTTCGTGTTATATATTCCACCTTGTGAGAGGAATTGTAGCGTCAAGCTAGTGACGTTAAATAAGCGCTTCATGGGAGACAACCCATGCGAGGAGTGTTCTATCTCTTCTCCTTTATTTCCATGTCTTGTCTTTATTTTTGTTATTGTTTTGTTGAACTCTCTTTTGCGACACTTGTTTTTTTTCGAAACAATTTTTGTTCATGGCATGTGATGTTAAAAGCGCATTCCTACAAATGTTTTGATCATGTTTCTATTTTATGGTGGAATGTAGTTTTCATGGATAACTCTTATTGGATTGTGATTTTCAATGTCCTTTTGATGCTACGCTCTTAAATTTTATGAACTAGTTTAAATGGGGTGATCATGCATCTTGTTGTTCTAAATCCCTTGGATGAAAACCCTTAGAGGAATCTTTTGTGACATTTGATTACTTGATTCATTGTGCTTAATACCCGATCATGAATAACTTTGTGAGCGTCCGAGCCAAGCAGTTAAATTTATTCTTGAGTGCTTCCATTGCTTGTGACACTCTTGAACTTGACTTAGTTCTTGACTACTTTTGCATTGCTTATATGCACACACATGGTGATTGAGGACTTTCTGCTTTTTTGTGGCAGAGCTTTAAAAAGCCTACCCTTTATTATTGACCTTTTGAATAGCCCATCCGAGCCTTAAACCTTTTTTTGGATTGATTACCCTCATTACAAGCCATAAAGCGAAAACCAAGTGTCAGTTGTTTGGAATTGAGGGTCTATATTCACTATTGAACTTGAAGCTCAAAATTAAGTTTAGGGTTGCTTGAGGACAAGCAATTGTTCAAGTTTGGGGTGGTATACCAAAAGTAGTATATTACATTCAATATATATATATATATATATATATATATATATATATATATATATATATGTATATTACATTCAAAAAAATTATATATTACATTCAAAAGAAGTAGTATATTACTTTCCAAAAAAAAAGAGAAAAAAAAGAGAAAAGAAGAAAAAAAGAAAAGAAGAAAGAAAGAAAAAAAAGAGAGAAATCAAAATCAATTCAAACCAAACCATATAGATGAAATTACAAGCTCAATTTTGTATGGTGGGTAATTCATTGGTGAAGTTGGTAAGCGTAGGAAAGGTTCATAAGTGAAAATGGCATCTCTCAATTCCAATCAAGAAAGCCTAGATTCCAAAATTTATCCTTCCTTACCCAAGCCCCATTACAACCCGTAATAAGTCCTCATGATGTGTGTGGTATTTGCATGTGATTGCTTGTTGTAGAATTATGTCAAGCCTATGGTAGTGTGTTGCTTGTGATGTGATTGAATGTATTACCCTGAAAACACTTGTGTGTGAGAGAGAAACACTTGTGTGAGAGAGTGAGAGAAACACTTATAGGTGAGGAACTTGAGTGAAATTGAGCACAACTGATGATTGCATGATGTGTTGCTTAAGATTCTAATTTGAGGAGCTTGAATTGATGTTTTTAGGATACAAGAATGCATGTTAGGTCACTCATTGACAACTGTAAAAAGCTAATTGGTCTTGAGCTAGGTATGATTGTGGACATTGGAGTCACATATAGTAATCTTATTCTAACCCTTTTTTGCATTGAGTTTGCTTGAGGACAAGCAAATATTTAAGTTTGGGGTTGTGATAAATCCATATCACATGCTTGTTTTGAATGTTAAAAACTGTGTTTTGAAGGAAGATTTTAATGAAAACCAGTAAAATTTGAGCAGAATTTGTGAATATTTGAATCTAGTTTTTTTTGTAGTGTTATGTGGATTTCTTGATGTTTATGTGTTCAGGAACTAGATCAAATTAAAGAACAAGTTGTGCAAACAAGAAGTGAAGTTGGAGCGAGTTAGGAAGAGTTAAGCAGCAATAAGTTTCTAGTAGCACCAGACAGCACCCGGCGGTCTCATTTTGTTCTAACCATCCATTGGTGGAGTTAGTCTTGTTTCTACTGCGTGTAAGTCGCGCGTAAGCGCCAGTCACGTGTAAGATTGCAAAAATTCTCCAAAGCTGTTGCGCATAAGTCGCGCGTAAGCGCCAGTCACGCGCAAGTGTGCAGTATTTTCCAATAAGTACATTGCGGCGTAAGTTGCGGCGTAGCGCGCGATCCGCGTGCAAGTGTGCAGTATTTTCCAATAGCTTTGCACGTATCTTGGCGCGTGCATAACGCGACCGAGCAGAGCTCATGCGCGAAATCACTTAAGTAGCGACTTGGAACTCGAAAAAAGGAGTTTTTTACACTCTTGGAAACCCTAAAACTGAAAGGCACTCATTCCATCTCATCTCTATTGAAGATCCAAGACTTGGGAACAAGATTTGGAGCTTCAAATGAGTTCATCTTCTTCATTTAAGTGTAATTTCTGTTTTTCCTCTTCTTCCTCTATGAGTAGTTAAATCTCTTTTGGTTAGGGATGAATGAATATTGAGAAAATACTATTGTAGTTGGTTTAGATCTATTTTTATGTTATATTCTCTCTTACTTTGTGTATTGAGTCTTTATTCTTAATGCTTTTTATGACTTGATCACTCATGAGATGATTTATGATTCATTTATGGAATGGAAATTTTATATTTGAATGTTTGAGATTGAATACCTTCAACTCTTAGCTTAGGAATAATATTTGAGTTGTTGTATATTGCAAACCCTTGATTGTAATGCTTGTTGTCAATTAAAATCACCTAAGGGATTAGGGGTTTTAGTTAACAACAAAGGATCAATTGCCTAAGGAATTAGGAATTAGTTAATGTTGTGGGGTTGTTAACAAAGTTAAAGAGAGAGCAATTTTCACTACGCCAGAATTAACTAAAAAGATCGCACCTTTTAGTAGTGCTTTCCTTAAAAGCGCTCCTAATTTCAAAAACATGCACAACATAAGTAGCGCTTACCCCACGAGCGCTCCTTATTGAAATAGACAGAACAACAATTGGTAGCGCTTTTGTCATAAGCGCTCCTTATTGCAAACACGGAACAACCATAGGTAGCGCTATCATGTTGAGCGCTCCTTATTACCAAACACGGATAAACAATAGGTAGCGCCCTAGTGGTGAGCGCTCCTTATTGTTAAAAAAATTGTTTTTCACATGCGTGTACAGAGGTTCAATGTTCACATTGCGTTTTTGTAAAAAAAAAATGTTCACATCTCTCTCGTTCATCCACTTTGCGCGAAGACCAGAACTTGTTTTCTTCTTCCTCTCGAACCAGAAGCTTCCGCTTGTTCATCCTCTTCCTCTCGTTCATCCTGAACTAGAAGCTTCTCTCTCAAACCCTCGCGCCCTAAGCTCTCTCTCAAACCCCCTCTCCCTCTGGTTCATTCTCACACAACACTGTGTGTTGTACACCTCACGCCCTCAAGTGAAAACGCCGCCGATCTAGAGTTTTTGTTCACTGCACTTTACAAGATTCTTCTTCTGTACCTCTAGTCTATTCTACTCTAGGGTCTTATCACTCTTCATTTTTCTTCTTCATCTTGTTCCTCCATGGCCGCCGATCTTGAAAAACCCTAATCTCTGCAAACCTTCAAATCGCGTCCCAGAGATTTCTTGGCTCTTCCATTTCTAAAAAACCCTAAGCTCTAGGTGAGATTTATTCAGCTTTAACATGTTAGCGATTCTTCCTCTGAAAACTCTTCAATCTCTAGAGATTTTGCAATTGATTCTTCTGCTTAATGATTTGTTTGATTTACCTTTGCGATTAAGGATTTCCTTCCTTACTTGTATTATTTGCAGGACCTTGATTAGGACCTTGAGTTTTGCATAGTATGATGTTCATATGTGATGTCGATTTCCCTTTTTGTATTCATGATCGTATAATTTGAGAATAGGTTTTGTAATTGCAAAATCGTTATATCAAAGCTTTGTAAAAGGCTAAAAGCTGATGGTTTTGAATAATAATCGTGATAGGCCACATATGGGGACAATGCTTGTTAAGGAGATGCTTACTTTCAGCTAGCTTTATGTTACTCAGCATGTATATTTGTTTGAAGATTTTGAACTATTAAACATCCTCTGTTGTTTGAGGTAATAATAGTAGTATTGTGTCTGTTGACATTGATTGTATAAAAATTCTAACCTTGTATCTTGGATACCTTGAAATTATCTGAGTACGTAGTTTTGGTTTTGATTGTTAATTGTTATTTTTATTTGATCCTGTTGCTTTATGATGAAGTCTTTTGTGTGAGTTAATATTGATGGGTAAGGAGTCAAAGTCGGGGGTTGAAATGTTGTGTTACTTTGCCAAGGGAAGTGTAAGACAAATGGAAATGAGGAGACTAAAACAATGTATCTGATATAAGCCTATCTAGTAATGTTCATTTCTGTCATTTCAGGTCACAAGGAGAACTAGATCGCTACCAAGTCTTATTGTCAGTTCATTTCTCTTTTTTGGTATATAGCCTCAATCTAATGTGCTTTCTTAAGAATGTCTCTTAGCCCTCACTTCAACCACAGTAGGTCCTCTAATAAGACTTACAAGAATAATGTCAATGCAAAATAGATAGTTTCTCTTTATGTTAGCTTATTGTCTGATCAAACAGTAAAACTTCAGTTAAAATCTTGCTATGAGGACTTGAAATTTCAAATAGAATCTTAGACTATGTATATCTTTTTCAATTTGTATTTATATATTGTTTCAATCTGATAGGATCCATTTAGCATAAGAATGTAGATAAAGAAGAACAATCAAAACAGAGCTCACAATGTAAGTATATTGATAATATGTGTGAGATTTGAGATTTACAGTACAATCAGTGTAACTATACTGTCTATCAATATACAATGAATAGAGAGCTTGAATGTATAGCAACAATGTAACTATATTGTCTATTAATACTCTAGAAGTCCTGCCCATTTAATCATCACCTCTTTTTGGCCTTGTTGATTCAGGCGCATAGCAACAACTTCCCCGCGTTGTGCTTCCAGCAACCATTCTTCATTCAAGCATCTAGGCAATGGCTGAGGCTCCACAGCAGGCTTGATAGCTTTCTTAAGAATGTATCAGTGGAGAGAAGTAATTTACAAGCTTCATATTTTAATCTTCTTCTTTCACTCTTTGCAGGGCTTTGGTGGGTTTTTCCTATTGTAGGAGAAGAGACACTTCTGCTGGAACCATATCATTCCTCAAGCAAAGCAAGGTTCCCTCTTTTGTGAAATTGCCTTTGTGTGTGTGGTTGTGTCATTAAAGCACTTGGGATGTTCCTTGCCTAATATTTTTATACTTTGTTAAGTGAGGGAAGATAGCTTTTATTGTTTTAGGTATTCAATGCAACTGATCTGAAGAATTGAAGAACATTAGACCAGTTTGGGCAGAGTTCTTTCCTATCTTATTGTCTTCTAACAAATCGGTTTCCTAGAGGTTTTGTCTAGTCATTATGCTTTGTTGTTCAACCGGATATTAGATTCAAAGAACTACTGGAAGATTAGATTCCCTTCATTCAGAGGGAATATAGCATGAAATGATTCTTTGCTGAGCTAATATTTTGGAGAATTGGAGTAATGGCCGGTGTTAGTACATTATGTTTTATTCCTAAGTTATCTTAGTATAATGTAATTTTTGTTATGTAAGGTCATTGTGACTCATTCGCTTCAACTTTACTCATGGACAGAGTTGTAATTTTTATGGTATTGGTTTATCTCAAGTCTTTACCTAAATTCATTAATAAAAGTGCTATTTAATTTTATTTAATATATGTATTTTTTAAATTTATTTTGGTAGTAATGGTGTAAATATTTCATTTAAATATAGTATTATTGTAATGTAAAATAGAGAATATACAATAAACATTTTTTTTTAAAAAATAATGAATAAGGAGTGCTTATAGTAGAAAGCGCTACTTATTGTTAGGGAATAAGGAGCGCTTATAGCTACAGGCGCTCCTTATTCTCAGATGTGCTAAGACCATAGGTAGCGCTTTTAACAAAAAGCGCTACTTATTGACGTAGCGCATTTGGGAATAAGAAGCGCTTATACTAAAAAGCGCTACTCTTGCTTGTTCATTAGTAGCGCTTTTGGGCGCTACCTTTGGATGATTGGCAGCGAGGAGCACAAGGTTTAGGAGCGCGCCTCTTGGATGAGCGCTACGAGGTTTAAGGCCCAAAAAGCGCTACCTATGGTCTTTTCTGTTGTAGTGTTTCTAATTCAAATCAATTGCAATAGTGTGGAATCAATAGGAGTTTGTCCCTAACATCTTTTACCATCTCATCTTTTCAAGCGTTCTTCGGTTTCTATCAAAAATACAAAAACATTTTATTGTCTTTACCTTAGAGTTTTACTACTCAATCATATCAACCTAATCTTGGTCTATTTGTGTTCGTTTAGTTGTTGTTAACGCTTATTGGTATTTGCATTCGATCCTTGAGTTCGACACTCGGTCTTACCGTTTTATTATTACTTGCGACGATTCGGTACACTTGCCGAATTTTTAACAAGGGGTCACGGTAGAACTCACTGAGATTGTATCTCACCTTTTATATGTTGTTGTTTTTACAAAGAAACTGGGAAAACGGAAAGCGAAGGGGGACGAGTAGGTGATGTGCTCAAGAGAAAGATGAAGATTTGGTTTCTTTATCTATGTTATTCTATTTCCCTAGTCGTATTTGTACCTCGACTTTATGACTTGAACTTGTGTAAAGTTGTCCAAATCATTTCCGCTATTTCTATGTCTTTGGATATTGAACATTAGGTGATGTCAAGTATAAGGAAGACCCAAGGCTTTAAGTACTTAAGATATTGTTATAATTGAAGTACTTGAGTTATGTATGACTCTTTGATATTGTTTAGTCATGAGTTTTTAGTATTGTTCAATATCTGAAACATGAAATTATACTCTGATGTACACTAAAC
This sequence comes from Oxytropis ochrocephala, assembly GCA_020916435.1. Taxonomy (NCBI): domain Eukaryota; kingdom Viridiplantae; phylum Streptophyta; class Magnoliopsida; order Fabales; family Fabaceae; genus Oxytropis; species Oxytropis ochrocephala. The sequence goes on from CM037095.1 coordinate 50,555,662, forward strand.
TGTATACCGTAGTATTTCTTTAAGTTAGAGATACTAAGGTGTTACATATTGTTACTCACTTGAATTTCAAACATACATAATGAGTTATTTAGAAGTAACGTAATAAAATTATTTGTTGCCATATACGTATTTTATGTTAATAAACTTGCATTATAATTTATTCACACATTTGATCACTTTCACTAAAAAATATCTATTTTATTTTGAAGCCGAGTATATATAGTATTAACTAAACATAAAATCTAATTTTTGTTTGAGATTTAAAATAGCTTTAAAAAGTAAACAAATTCTTTTATTATAATGAACGCACATAATTTATTAGTTTATACAAATCTACATAATATATAATATATTTTATAATTAAATATTTTATTGTATTTAGAAAGACATTTATTGAAGGTAAGTATTTTTGTAGAAAGTAAATACTAAATCCTTAAAGGTTTAATATTTAATATAATTCTTGAAAAAAAGAAAGAATTTCTCTCCGTACTGTGAGTGTGACAGTTTTTTTCTTGCTTTTCTCGGTCTACCCTATTAATCAAAATCTGACTTTTTGTAAATTGTTCTATTTGACATATGATAGGCTACGTATAGGAGAAGAGGAGGAACTGGAGATTGAGATTGAGGATGCAGCAAATTCCAACGAAAATCAACCTAGTATCCTGGATGGGAGATGAAGGATAGTATCCTGGATCAAGAAGACACAAGAGGTGTCGTTGTTTCACGTGCCTTTTATGGTTCAAATACATGACCTACCACCATTTATCAAGAGTGAGGCTATTGTTAAGAGTCCTTAGAGTATGATGCGAAGAATACGTCAAATTTATGAAGGGCGGATATGAGGTACATAGTGTTCAATACAAAAAACAAGGGATTTAGTGTCACTCGCCTCACGTCAGTTATCCTTGGCCGACGTTAAGTTAGAGAATTGCAAAAAAAAAAGCCTAATAAGGATAGCTGTTTACTGGCGGTTGATGTTAGAAAATACGTGCAGTATCTGCGATCGTGTAACAAATGTCTGAGAGAAGTGAGATCGTTCTCACAGGGAATGGATTGATTTCTAAAGCTTATACACAAAGGAATTAATGTAAGTAGCCAAGTATCAAACAAATAGGTGGTGGAGTGTCAACAAAATGTAAACAAAGTATAAAACATTAATATGATAAGGAAGTGGAGAATGATAGTTGGAATGCCTTCACCAAATAAATCACTTTTAAAAGTTTAGTGCTATATGCAATGCAAGTGCCATGAATCTTTGTTGCATTAGAAATGTGGCTTTTAGTCACTTTGTCTTGAGTTTCATTAATGGTAGTAACCTTGAAGCTTGACATTTGAATCTTTGAGGAGTGTTGTATAGTTTTACCTTGGGTATCGTTCAATTTAAATGAAGTGTTTCTTGTATCCTAATTGAGGAAATACCCTTCCAATCCAAGTCATATGTTAGCACGTAGAGAGAAGGTGTTTGAGCGAGAACAATTCCAATTGTTAAAGTTGTTGGGATGATTCTTGGTCTAAGAAGCTATGTAGGAATTGGAGGGCGATATGCGGACTAGATAGTCGTATTTGTTCTCTTGAGGTTTATCTGTTCAATTTTGAGGACAAAATTTTTCAAGTTGGGGTGATTGTAACATCCTTAATTTCGTTAATTTCAAATTAAGAAATTAACGAATGATTTATTACTTGGATGGTAATAAATCAAGTCACCAAATAGGAGGTTGTTAAGGAAGCAATTTATAGCTGCTAGAGAAAATAATTTAAATGCATAGCGAGTGGAAATTAGTACTCTAAGGGTATTTTAGTATTTATACCACTCACGTTAAATGAGCTCTAGGATAGCAAAAATATCCAAAATACTCTCTCATTTCCACTTGTGTTGAAATAAAGGAAATTAAAGAAAGAAAGAATAAAAGAAGAAAAGAGAATCGGAGAAAGAGAAACGATTGAAAGAAAGAATGAAGCGAGAGAGAGAAAAGAAAGAGAAGCTAGTGAGAAAGGGAAGGAGAGAGGCGAAGGAGAGGAAGATGGAAATGGGAAGATCTCCCTCATTTCAACTCGAGGTGAGGGCTTCTCGTCTCGTTTTCTTCCATTTTTTCTTCCTCTATCTATTGATACTAATTTCACACCTAATTTCTTCTCTAACTCAATCCACCATTGTTGAACCTTAGAGCTCAAAGTGGAGAAAAATCGAAATTGGGTGACTTGGAAGCTTTCGTATTGCTCGTGGGAAGCTCAACTACTTGCTTGGGAGTGTTGAGTGCGAGTTTTATGGTGGATTTGAGTCGATTGAAGCCACGAGAAGAATTTGGGGCTGTTGGTTTCGGTTTGAGGAGCTGGAATTCGGTTTTGGAATTGATTGAGTACAGATGGGAGCTGCTGGTTTTCTGTTTGGAAGTGCTTGGGGCAATCTGAGTTCGAGTTCGTGAAGTTTGGGCGAGTTTGTGAAGTTCGAGATCGTGAATTTCGTAAGACGGTATTGTGTGATTTTCATCACACGAGGTGAGTTTTACTCACGTTAGGGAATTTTAAAATGTGTTTATGTGTTATGTTTAAATGATTTTTGAAATTTGGAGTTTAAGTAAATTTTGAGTCAAAGCGATATTTACGAAAATTACGCGTAGTGGAAATTGAGAAAGAAACCATATGATTTTGAATGCTTGGTTTAAAGAGTTTTGAAATTAGGGTTTCGTTAATTTTTGAGTCAAAAATCGTTTTTCGGAAAGATTACGTTTTTCGGTTAAATTGTCATTTTATATCTTTGATATGTGGGTGAATTGGTAGGATATATGTTGAAGCTGGAATATATGTGCGGGTGGTTTCTGAGTAATTATTGTATTTTGGAATGTCCAGGTATTACGGAGGAAACTCTGCCGAATTTTTATTAGAAATTTTGATATACGTTCAAAGTGATTTTTGAATTAACAGGATTATGTTTTGCATATTTGAAAAAGTAGTGAAACTTAGAGTAGCGTGTGGGAACAATTGTTTTAAGAATAAAATTTGGTGTGCGGAATTTGGTTATGCGAGTTCATAAGAAGGAGTTCATAAGAAATATCATAGAGTAGTATGATATGAATTTATATCATATATAGTAAAATATATATATATATATATATATATATATATATATATGTATATGTATGCTGGTGACGACCCCAGGTTAGCATACTAGGAGGGGAGGTCATGGGCCCCTAAACCTAGGCCTTCAGCGATAGGGTTCACCGGGATTAGCGAGATGTGCGATCGGTGTTATGCTAAAGAGAATTAATGTCTTTGTCAAGGGATTAGCGGATATGCGATCGGTATGGTACAATTGTTTTGGCGTTATGAATGCGGTTTCACAAGGATTAGCGAATGTGCGATCGGTATTGTGCGATTAATGCGTGCATGGTTTATTTATTAAATCAAGAAATTAATTAATGTTTTATAAATGGGCCCGAGTGATAGGTAAGGGTCACGGTAAGACTCACTTTGAGACAAGTTGTCTCACCTACAAATGTTGTTGTTTTTGAGAGAAGCAGGGGAAGAAGATCCTTTATGGCACGAGAAGGAAATGGAAGGCGTAGTTCTTCTATTATTAGATTATGGTTTTCCCTTGTATCTTTGTTTTCGATTTATAACTTGAATTTATTCTAAGTTATGTATCGCTTTCGCTATTCTTGTAAAGATGTAAATCTAGCGAGGAAATGTATCTACGATGTATGCTAAAAGGTACACTTTAGTATTTCTACTAGATAGAAATATGAGGTGTTACATTTTGGTATCGAGCTTGATTCGGCCTAGTCGGACATAGAGACCTTATGGTCAAGAGGTTAGATAAGTCGGCTAGGGACTTAGACAATTAAATGTCGAGAACCTTTCGGTATATTATGTGAAGTATTGAGTGGGGATCCACTCGATGTTTCATGTGAGTTCTTGAGAAATTATGACGATTAGTTGCCTCGGCCGAAAATGTCCAAACCCTACACCATAGGAATTACGGCCTTCTCGGTTTATCGAGCACGCGGCGGAAGCAAAGGGCTACGATTGGTGTTACGAAGCAAGTAATGGGCAGCCAAGTTGGTTCGAGAAGCGGTGGGCGAATGTTCAATCGGTGAACCAGTGCAATTGTAGAATTGCGGTGGAAGTTATTGTAGGTCCTACGAGGAACTACAATTAAGAAAGCCTTTAGGCGATAATAATGACCGCATTGTAAGGCCAGGTTAAGGTTAAGCGGCACCAGAGATCTGGCCGTTGATTAGTCGATCTAGCGATTATGGAAACATTATTTCATAGTTAACATTACCTTATGGTTAGAATAAACCCCAACTTAGATCGCGATTAGAGACATTCTCGGATAGGCTGCGAGTCTTGACCATGTTCTTTTCCTCAAAGCGCCTTATGAAATGCTATGAAGGCGATATATTAAGGGTGTAGTGCAATCTCGGTATTGGCTCTGAGAACCCAATCTTGATAAATTAGTTACGATCACGGTTTGAGAACCAAGTCTCCATCGAGAGGAGATCGGTAGGTGACTTTGATGGTGACATGTCTTTGAGATTCAAACATTTTCCGCTATGGCAATATTTGGAAAGAGTGATTATTTATTGAAAGACTGCACCTATATTGGATTATATTGTTAAACTTTTAGATGAGGAACTTGAGGATCATCTTTTCAATCTATTCACGAAAACTTGTTTCCAATCAAGTTATGCAATGGGCGTGGCGGTAGATATTTGGATGGCACTTGTAACACCCGATTTTAGGTGTGTCGGTTCTTTTAATATGTATTTGTTTTATGAACTATTTTATATTGATAAGATTAAACTATTTTAAGTTATAGTGGTTTGAGTTTGAAATTTAGTTGAAATCACGTTAAATTATATCTTAATACGCTATTGGTAATATATGATTATTATCATTATATATATATTTATTTATTTTATTTTTATAAAATATTAGTGTTTGAGATATTATTTCTTTAGAAAATTATTTTTGGTCTATTGAGGTGGTGTTAAAATAATAGTAATAGTGATATTGGGATTTAAAGTGTTTAAAATGAGTTTTGGTTATTTTTACTCGCGTACGCCCCCTCCTAGATGCTAAGCGCACCCCACCACTAAGTGAATTACTTAGCCCAGCGAACCAACAGCCCAAACGCGTGACCCAGAACCTAACGAGCCCGGCCCGCGTCCACGGTGTCTTCTCGCCCGCGGGGAAAGGCTGCGTGAAAGCAGCCGACCATGCTCCTCACGCCGTTTCTCTCCCTCCTCGCGTTCTCACCCTCCTTTCCACGGCCCGGCTCACGAAATTCCACCCTTCCACTCGGAAATGGCCCGCGAGCACGAATATGGAGTCTGTTTCTTCGATCACGGTCCGTTCTAACCTCTCTTCACTCGCGAGCGTGTAGCCATGGGAACTCACGGTGGTGCTACGTTTTCGGTTTCTAGACTCGAGCGCTCAAAACACGGGTAGATGCGTCGCGTTCGGACTCTCGTGGTCATGTTGCTATTGGAAGCTTGTTGGATCCGGATTTGAGTCGCCGTTTTCCGACTTGAATCTCGTTCGGTTACCGCCGATAGGTACTCCTTTTCGAACATTAATTAGTAATTTGTTAAGCGAGCGATTAAGTATTTCTAATGAATTGTGATTGGGTAATAAATTGATTGTTTTGTATCTAATTGTATATGCAGCGAGTCAAACATTCTTTGTTGAAATTAGAGCACGCTCGAGAGTGGTGACTCGTCTAGTATTGTGTCAAAAGAAAGAAAGAAGGAAGAGAGGAGCTCAGTTGATGTGGTTCTGTTGGTGACTCCGTAGAGAGAGCTCTGTTTTCGGTTTATTCGAGGTATGGGGGCTCTTTCTATACATATAATACTCCTTAGGATTTGTGTTGTATGTGGGCTAGGTGTTGAGGGTGTTGAATGATTGATTGTATTTGTGAAACCTATCCTTGTTGTCGTGTTTGATGCCTAATTGGAATGCTATGTGCTGCTGATGATTGGAAGTGGGTGTGTGAATAAATTGTACATGTAAATTGTTTGTGCGAACTCCTCAATAGAGTGAAGTGTGTGAACATGTTAGTCGTAGACTAATCAAAGAAATGTTTGATGATTGTTGATAGTATGGTGTGGATTAAGTATGAAAATTGTTGGGTAATTGGTGTTGTTGAAGTGTTAAAAGAATTATGCAAGTAGGAAGAGTTGGCTCACGGCCTGGCGCCATTGCCTGCTGTCTGGCGCCCATGGCGATGCGTGTGTCTTTGGGTGTGCGTTGTGCGAGGCACGGGCGCCAAATGGGCAGCCACGATGCTTTGTGTTCGTTTTAGGTGTGTGTGTGTGTGTGTCTTGGCGCGGCGCCAAATGTGGCGACCTAGTGCGCCGGTTGAAGCTGGTTGTGCATGTGGGTGTGTGAGTGTGTTGCGAGGCGCCAAATGTAGCTGCCCGTGCGCGCTGTAATTGTGCGGTGGGTGTGTGTGCTGAGGCGCCAAAATGGCGTGCAACTGCGCTAGTGCGAGTTGCAGTTGCGTGCTAGGTGGGCGCCAAAGTGGCTGCCTCGTGGCGCCCAGTGGCGCTAGTGTGGTTCCTAGGTGTCTTGTGGTCCCTAGGGCGTTAGTTAGTCCAACTCTTGTGTTGTGGAGTAATTGTGAGCTAAAATATTAACGTAAGAGTATAAATTAAATTGTAATTAAGTGGAGTGTGAAAGCGGTGTGGGACTTGGTCCAAAAGCGATGGGAAGCCCTCGAGGCTAATTTGTTGGTGAGATGGAGTTGAGGAAATAAATAGAGAGGTGTGCATAATAAAATATTGTGGCATAGGTGTTGTTTGTGGTGCATTGACATAGAGTCACATATTGCATGTGCATAAAGCGGTGTGTAGGCTTGGCCCAGCGGTGTGGGACTCGGTCCAAAGCGGTGGGTGCCCTCTCGGGCAAATTTGCGGTGAAGAAGGATCCTCATGCATGTTGCACTCATGCATGTACCCATCTAAATGTTATTGATGTTTCCTTTGGTGGTTATACCTTGTGAATGCATTATAATTATGATGATGTGTTGATAATGTGGTGAACTAGTAGTGTTTGTTGCCTTGCCAATATGTAATGCCTATCTATCTATTATTATTTGTATGAAAGACTCACCTGCTGCGTCGCGTTGCTTCTTATGTCGAACAACTGCGGTACCATGAGTGAGGGCATCTTTATGCTGTCTACTAGTAGTCGTGTCTCGGCTACGATATGTAGCACCGGGGAGGCGTAGTCATCTTTTATTTATTATTTGATGCTTTAGACTTTTATTGATGATGTACTAAGGATAATGTTAAACTTAGTGATTCTTCCATTTGTGTTGGAGGCGTTATTTATATTTTGGTCTTTGTAAACTAAAGCAGTGTTGTGGGTCGTCCCTAAACTAATGTCTTTGCGTATCGTATTAATGTTTTATTGACCGTGTTATTTGACTATAAAATTTGGATGTTTGTAAGCGTTGGAATGTGACATTCCCTTGATGATTTTATTTTGAAAACTACGATAATATAAATATTAAATAATAGTTGTTTAGAAAGGGGGTGTTCGGCACTCATGGACCGTTATTTGCTTCTAAGAAATGATTGCGATAAGGAACATGAGATGTCACATGTGAGGAAAATATATTGAAGTGATTGATGTATATTATGTGGAAGCTAGTCTCGGTTGTGAGAAATTTTCGATAGTTCACCAACTTATTTGATTCATAACTTCTAATCGAACTCGAATTTTATGTTAGGGATGCGTTGGAAAGCTAACGAAAATGTCTACACATCTGAGTAGATTGTGAACTAATTGTTCCGTTGTATTCTGAAGTATACTTCTACCTTACCTAAGTGGTTGTAGGCCATAAACTTCAATTGAGGCTTGGGAAGTTGAAAGAGGATTTCGATCGTTAAGAATGGATTCCTAGATGCCGGTTGAGGCATTTCACTAGTGTACTACAAGAGTAGAACTTTCAATTACTTAAAGTATTGAAAGTGTTGTTGTCTCTGAGGAAGGTTGAATCAGCGGAGTGTTAAATGCCTTACTTCTCGTTAGGCAAGACACGTTCCTTAACAAATGGATACTTTAGGGCTATAGTTATGTTTGGATGTTTGTAGAGTTTGGAGGTTGTGGGACCAAAGGAATAAGTAACATAGTGAGAATTGTTCTCGGAATCAACGTTGGAAGCATTATTTTGTGCCGTTTGACTCAGTGGAAGAATCCTTCTATTTTGATTATTTCTTTGATGTTATAATAACTAACTCGACTCTCGTGATGAATCAAACATAAACATTCCGCTAAGAGTAAGTCCTACTTAGCTAGTAAAGCGGGTATGTATCAAGCGAGGATCTATGTTGTTAGATTCTCTTATGCTTGAGTAATTGAGTATTAGACTCCATTCAAGAGAATGGTTGACTTTAGAAAAGTCGTTTGACATATGATCCATACCTTAGCTAATGATCCTAAGGACCATGATAATGAAATTTCTTTGAAGTATGTAATAAGTTATAACGAAGCGTATGGTGCGGCAAATTTGAAGGAAAGTCACGAGGAATGTTTGTGATACTTTAACGAAGCTTTAGCTATAGATAATGTAACTTATGGCGATGCTATTCCAAGCAGATCGGTCGAGAAATGTTGCTTTGCATGGAAGATAGTTGGTTCGACTCTCACTCGTCTCTATTCAATGAAACAAAGTCAAAGGGCTTTGACGTAATCCATCCATAATGCATGAGATTTTCGGTTCATAAGCTACATTAGCAACTCTTATCGTTATCGATTACTCTACAGTTAATGATTCTTGAGTTAGTAACATTTGTATAATATTATTAATCGTCACTAATCCAAATAATATTGTTGATGGAATCAAGTGAATGAATAGTAGATTTGAGTTCAAGGAATGGTTGGTTGGAATAGTCATCGACTTATAGGTTTTGAAAGGCCATACATTTGTGCGAGCATCGGATTTCGGATTTGAGCTTCAAAGGCGAGGCACGAGGGTGAATATGTCTTATTAGTATTTGGGTTAGCGAAGAAACCAACACCTATGGGTAAGTGAAGAAATTATTTCATATTCAAATGTTTTCAAGAAATTTTTACAAAACCTTTACCCATTTGTGAGATAATCATGAACTTCGGTAGTGTGAGTTTAACGAAGTTCTAATAGTGCAGTATCCCATAAAATCGGAGCGTGATGCCCTACAGTTTAATACAAGTTGGGGTGTTAGGGTGGCGTGTTGAAAGGAAAGATGGGAGGCGAGGAGATCGGGTATGGATTACTTGGATGGACAAAGTTACTATTAGGAATAAGTATCCTTGCCAAGTATAGATGATTTGCGTGTCGGCTTGAGGTGCGGCAGTGTTTTCAAAGATTAGTCTAAGGTCGGGTTATCTTTAATTAAAAGTTAGGGTTTTAGTTGCTCAGAAACTGACTTTCCATACTAGATATGGACATTACGAGTGAGTAGTGATGCCTCGGCCTAACTAATTCTCCTATGGTATTCATGGATTACATGAACCAAGTTTTCACCGTACTTAGACTAGTTGTTGAAATTCTCGCTTGATAACATTTTGGTGTACACTAAGATCCTTTGTGAATCGTGATTTACATCTCTGCGTTGTTCTGAATATACTCTCGAGAGGAAAGGGATGGGCTAAACCCTAGAAGTATGAATTATGAGTGTATGCGTAGTAAAATTTTGGGAACTTGTGAGATCGATCGGGAGTGTCAATAGATTTCAATAAAGGAGAAACATGTGGTATCGATCTAGTGTATTTGTGGATTCTAGTAAAGTAGAAGGCTGTATCGGTTTGGGCGACTATCGTCGATTCTGAGTAAGGAGTTAGGAGAACTAATTGGTTTGTATAGTAGGTTTATCAGAGGATTCTCACTGATAGTTCTTCCACTCATTCGGATAATTTATAAAGGCGATCGTTTGAAAGAAATTTTGATGGTGAAGAATGTTTCTAGAGTTGAAAGGCGAGGTTGATTTACTGCTTCAATCTTTATTCTTACAGAATCAGTCACACTGGGTTCTAAATTCTGATGGCCTTGGGAAGGGTTTAGAATGTGTCTTGGCGGAATCAACAAGTAGGAGTTTATGTATTTATGCAAGAGAAGCCTCGTGAGAAGGATTCTCAGGCTCATGATTTGAAATGGAAAAATACCGGTTATGTAGAGAGAATTGAAGGTAACTACGAGTCGACAAAAAGGGTTATGTTGACAAAGGAGTAGACCACGAGAGTTGGGCGATGATCCTATATTGTAAGAGTTACATCAACCATTGTTGCCCGGTAGAGCATTGCCGTGAAGAAACTCGGTTCACGAGTGTATTGTGCTAGTGGGGTGTTGTATAGTTTTACCTTGGGTATCGTTCAATTTAAATGAAGTGTTTATTGTATCCTAATTGAGGAAATACCCTTCCAATCCAAGTCATATCTTATACGTAGAGAGAAGGTGTTTGAGCGAGAACAATTCCAATTGTTAAAGTTGTTGGGATGATTCTTGGTCTAAGAAGCTATGTAGGAATTGGAGGGCGATATGCGGACTAGATAGTCGTATTTGTTCTCTTGAGGTTTATCTGTTCAATTTTGAGGACAAAAATTTTTCAAGTTGGGGTGATTGTAACATCCTTAATTTCGTTAATTTCAAATTAAGAAATTAACGAATGATTTATTACTTGGATGGTAATAAATCAAGTCAAATAGGAGGTTGTTAAGGAAGCAATTTATAAGCTGCTAGAAAATAATTTAAATGCATAGCAGGAGTGGAAATTAGTACTCTAAGGGTATTTTAGTATTTATACCACTCACGTTAAATGAGCTCTAAGATAGCAAAAATATCCAAAATACTCTCTCATTTCCACTTGTGTTGAAATAAGGAAATTAAAGAAAGAAAGAATAAAAGAAGAAAAGAGAATCGAGAGAAAGAAACGAGTGAAAGAAAGAATGAAGCTTGAGAGAGAAAGAAAAGAAAGCTAGTGAGAAAGGGGAAGAGAGAGGCGAAGAGAGAGGAAGATGGAAATGGGAAGATCTCCTCATTTCAACTCGAGGTAAGGGGCTTCTCGTCTCGTTTTCTTCCATTTTCTTCCTCTATCTATTGATACTAATTTCACACCTAATTTCTTCTCTAACTCGATCCACCATTGTTGAACCTTAGAGCTCAAAGTGGAGAAAAATCGAAATTGGGTGACTTGGGAAGCCGTATTGCTCGTGGGAAGCTCGACTACTTGCTTGGGAGTGTTGAGTGCGAGTTTTATGGTGGATTTGAGTCGATTGAAGCCACGAGAAGAATTTGGGGGCTGTTGGTTTCGGTTTGAGAAGCTGGAATTCGGTTTTGGAATTGATTAGTACGAGTAGGAGCTCTTTGGTTTTCTGTTTGGAAGTGCTTGGGGCAATCTGAGTTCGAGTTCGTGAAGTTTGAGGCGAGTTCGTGAAGTTTCGAGATCGTGAATTTGTGACTTGGTATTGTGTGATTTTCATCACCACGAGGTGAGATTTTACTCACGTTAGGGAATTTTAAAATGTGTTTATGTGTTATGTTTAAATGATTTTGAAATTTGGAGTTTTCGTAAATTTTGAGTCAAAAGCGATATTTTACAAAAATTACAGCGTAGTGAAATTGAGAAAGAAACCATATGATTTTGAATGCTTGGTTTAAAGAGTTTTGAAATTAGGGTTTCGTTAATTTTTGAGTCAAAAATCGTTTTTCGGAAAGATTACGTTTTTGGTTAAATTGTCATTTTATATCTTGATATATGTGAATTGAATTGGTAGGATATATGTTGATTTGGAATATATATGCGGGTGGTTTCTGAGTAATTATTGTATTTTGGAATGTCAGTATTACGGAGGAAACTCTGTAGAATTTTTATTAGAAATTTTGATATACGTTCAAAGTGATTTTGAATTAACTTAGGATTATGTTTTGCATATTTGAAAAAAGTGAAACTTAGAGTAGCGTGTGGGAACAATTGTTTTAAGAATAAAATTTGAATTATGCTGATTTGGTTATGCGAGTTCATAAGAAGAAGCAAGTATGATATGAATTTATATCATAGAGTAAAATTATATACGATATATATATATATATATATATTATGTATAGTGCAGGTGGCGACCCCAGGTTAGCATACTAGGAGGAGGTCATGGGCCCCTAAACCTAGGCCTTGGCGATAGGGTTCACCGGGATTAGCGGATGTGCGATCGGTGTTATGCTAAAGAGAATTAATGTCTTGTCTGCAGGGATTAGCGGATATGCGATCGGTATGGTACAATTGTTTTGGCGTTATGAATGCGGTTTCTGGGATTAGCGAATGTGCGATCGGTATTATGCGATTAATGCGTGCATGGTTTATTTATTAAATCAAGAAATTAATTAATGTTTTATAAATGGACCTAGAGAGTGATAGGTAAGAGGTCACGGTAAGACTCAACTTTGAGACAAGTTGTCTCACCTACAAATGTTGTTGTTTTTGAGAAAGCAGGGGAAGAAGATCCTTTATGTACGAGTGGATGGTGTGCTCGAGAAGGAAATGGAAGGCGTAGTTCTTCTATTATTAGATTATGGTTTTCCCTTGTATCTTTGTTTTCGATTTATAACTTGAATTTATTCTAAGTTATGTATCGCTTTTCGCTATTCTTGTAAAGATGTAAATCTAGCGGGAAATGTATCTACGATGTATGCTAAAAGGTACACTTTAGTATTTCTACTAGATAGAAATATGAGGTGTTCTGACTAAGATGCCGCTTCTGGCGGGGAGGTACTTGAGGAGGCCAGGTTGCGGAAAAACCCCATCGCGACCCTTCAACTTCTTTTGGATCGGTTGGAACCCCATCCGCCGTAGAGAGAGGTAGCGAAACCTGCGGCTCGGGCCATGATATGCTGCATCTCTCCTTGTCATCTACGATGGGGAAGCCAATCCTGCAGGGAGATTATCGCGAGGAATGGCTACCCGAATAATTCTTGGTCGGTTGCCACATCATCAGCTGGCCAGAGCTCTATAAAGCGAGGTTATAATGAGAAAAGAGGAACACGGCGAAAGAACCAAATAGGAAAACACGGAGACTCTTTGAGATTAAGGCATTTGGATCGGGCGTCGGCACCTAAGGAGAGTGAGGAGAATCGAGAATCCACACGAAGGTATTGCGCGAGAATATGAAGGTTAGGTTGCCATAGAAACCTTTACGAAGGAAGTAATGCAAAAGTGAAACCTACCCAAAGTTGTTTCCCGTAAGAGGACAGATCAAGCTCTGCACGCGGTAGAAGCGGGGCTCGGGGCAATAGATCTGATACCTTTTGTGCGCTTGAAGGGAACATCATCTTCATCATCCTTATCATCACTTTGTAGTCGAGGATCGACGAGGAGCTTGCGAGAAGAAAGGGAGTAAAGGGTCGGAAGAACCACAGAAAACCCACAGCGAGAGAGATATCACGAAGAGGCAAGGCTTACCATTGGAAGCGGAGGTGATTGTGGATTCTCATCCTAGATGATGGCCAGGGAAAGGATCGAGAGACTTGCGACCTCTTCTTATGCGAAGGCTTGATGGTGCGGCCCGCCCGAAGAAGGTGGTGGACTCATTCGGCTGCAGCCAGGCTCGGTCGAGCGACCCGACCCCCTTATTAGAGCCAAGGTAGTCTTTGGAGATATTCAGCGGTAGGTTGGGGAAAACATACTCCGGACCCTCGACCACTAATTGACATATGGAGGAATCTTACCGGTAACTGCGTGGTCAGTCCCCCAATCAAAGGCATGGAACTTCTCTTCTTGTTTTACGAAAATCTCCTCGAGATCAGGGGAGCAACTTACGCCAATGAAGGGTGACAACTAGAGAGGAATGGGGAGCGGCACGGTGACCCACCCTGGTTGTCGGGCCATGAAGTTGGGATGGTAAGGTTCGGGGAGGAAGTTCTTTTTAGAGGTAAGCTTGACCCCAACAACGGATCACGAGAAATCAACACATGACTCAATGGTAAAGAATGTCACGATCGTTAGAAGTGATAAAGGCGAGTGTTGTGGAGAGCACCCAATCGGTGCCGGTGATGTTTGATTAGGACACGATAGAAGAAGGGTGGCGGTGCTTGTTTTTGGCAACATGGTCAAGATCAATAATAGCTTGAACACCTCCACCCGATCTGAGAGGCAAGGCGGGCACGACAACAAGAGCATTCCACTAGGACACGGTGGGACTTAGTGTCAGTTAGGGGGCAAGAGTGGGAAAGTAGAGTTGGAGGAACCAAATGGGACCGTCGACGAGAATAAGTAACGCTCTCGTTGACTTAGGCTACAAAGCTTTCCATGCTCAGATAGAGAGAGAGCGGAAGAAGGGGGCCCAAGCATATTTTGTCGCCAATTTGCGACAAGCGAGCGAAAATAGAAAGCTCCATGACAAGCGTCGATGGACTTAGGAGAATAAAATAACTTGTTGAAGAAGTACATCAAAGCGAAGCGAAGTGTTCCCCCTGAACCACGAGGCCCGAGTAGCGACGTGCGAGAGCAATGGGGCATATTTAGAGGCAAAAAGAGTAAGAGCTTCTTAAGCGGCCAGGCTGGGATTAGTGTGGACCTCCAGAGCCACCCGCGGGGAGGCTAATATGGCGGCCACGTCCGACACACTCAAAGTCGGTATTCCCCGAGGAAGATGAAAACATTGAGTAAATCGACAAAAAGGACATTAGAGAAGCGAGAATGTCGGTGTTGCGAGAGATCTTTTTGGTGACACTTCAATCATGTCATAGATACCTCATGCCTTCCAAGACTCACCTTTGTAGGGCTTGAATCACTCCACCAGACAGCGTAGTTCTTGTCACTCGTTGGCCACTCCCGAATGTTAGAAAATTTTGCGTCGTCGGTGAAACTTAAAGATTTGAGAGGAAGTCGGCGGCGTCAAGGTGCTCCGTGAGGAGGAAAACCCATAGTCGACATTGTCGACCAGCGAGGCGAGCAGCGAGAGAGAGTTCGCCCACGGAAAGAAAAATGGGAGAAGGATGTGGCATGAATGAAAATAGGCGTTGAAAGCGGTTGAGGCGATAATAGGGTTTTGTTTCTCGAAAGGAGCAAGTAACCATGGCGAGGGCAATGGCAAAGATTATTTATAGCACAGGGCAAAATCTCAGCGGCGTATCCTTGCGGTATCGCGCGATTGTTTTGATTAGTGTGAAAGCGACAAGTGTCGCGTAGCAATAGTTATGTCTTTTCTAGCCATCGTTTCAAGTCATTTCAAGGGTTTTTAAATGCAGTCAATCACGACCTCAAGTCGCCGCGGCGACCTGAGGCGATTGTTAACACCCAAAAATAAGTAACTCGTAGGGTGAAACTAGAGAGGTAAAAAGGATCACGGTATGAAGGCAAGCCACTCGGCAAGAGAACCAAAGGGTATCTGCGAGAAAGAGTGAAGTCAAAAGATGGTTCTCGGGGCATCTGAGAAAGTCAAAACCCCGAGGAGGGCTACGCTGAGGGCCAATAGGCAAGCCAAGGAAATTGGTGCCCTGACATATAGAGTGCAGTAGGTGGCTCGGGTTGCCTAAGCCGAATTACCTAAAGAAATTTTGGGCGGTAGAGAGCCACGGAGAGGGCCGGCGGGATAGGCATTACTTGGAAGGCGAGAATGTTGTGAGAAGATAGAAGCGTTGGAAGCGGTTGAAGTTCAAGCGGATGGCGGCGGAGAAGCGTGGAACAACAAGCACTTACCCATTACTTACGCGCGCGGTGGGGATCATGGGTAGTTACTTATCGCATTGAGGGCTATGAAGCGATGAAGTCGTTGATCCAAGATCAATTCGGCGGCGGGCAAATGTTAGCTAGCATAGTGGTCGGCGAAGGCTTTGTGTATATATATAGCGATAGAGTAGAATGTAAATGACACACATCGATCAATCAATAAAACTCTAAATTTATTTTAAATTTATCTTCCTTTATCGCACTTTACTTATCTTTACTTTACTTTATGCATTAGTAGTAGTATAATCCAACACTCGCGTCCCATTCTCACCTTTTGACCCTTTCTAGAGGAGTCGGAAACCCATAGTCTAGGGGAGCGAGTTCCTCCTCGTAGCGCAATTGCTTGAAGAGCGAGGAATCAAAGAATGTCCAAACCTGCGGTGACAACACACACATAATAATATTTTGACATATCAAAAAAATATTCCCAACTTATTACGTATTGCGACTAGTTGCCTGGCGGTGTTGAGTAAGAGTCATTCATGTTGCGGTCACCTCGTAGTTGGATGGCCTATTCCATTAATTACTTTTAACTATCACCTACTTGGTTTGAGAGTGGCATTCAGCGAAATCAGTTACAAGAGTCATTCACGTCATTGCTAGCTACAACTCCATCGGATAAACTCGAAGCCACGACAAAATGTTTACGCATCCTTTTGAAGCATATCTCTATTTGTTGTGAGCTCTTTTCGGTTTTTCTTTCTACGATTCGGTTTACGCAATCATAATTTAACTTTCAAATGAAAAACCGTGTAATTAATTGAAGAAGTTGTTGCTCTCATAATTTATTATGAACGATTCCATAGGGATAGTAAACTAATATTAGGTTGAGCTACAAAAATATATTCCAAATTTATTATATTAGTTCCAAGAATGATTTTATTAAGTAAACTCATCCTCTATAAAAGATGTTGGAGAGGCCAAATAAATTAAAAGAAAACAAAATAGTATCAAAGCAGAGCGTATCTAAATCTAATTTTTATTTTCCCATTGAGAATCTCATCAAGTGCTTCAACATTACTCAGAATCATTGTAGCATACAAAACTTGATCATTTGAATCTCCATTTCCCATTCGTATAGCTTTAATAATATTCCCATAAGTTGTTGTAAAAAATATCTCACGCCGTCTTACATTTATAGGGAACGTCTAGAAAATGTTAATAACAAATCTAGTTTCTTGTTTTGTCATCATCTGAAACATCATCGGATGGTTTCTTGGTTTCCCATATCCTTGGATCAGACAAATCTAGTTCCTCAAAATTTGTTGGTGGTATTGTGAATGTTCTAAATAATAGATGGGGGAAACCAGGGTTAATAAATGGTATATGATTAAAAATATTGTTGCTAGTAATACAATAAATATTTTGTAAAATATCTGTGGAAATTCGAGAACAAGTGTTGTTAAGAATGTGTTTAATATCAGCTATTACAGTGAACCTTTTCTGAGAGAAGAGGTTGAGAGAGATATCCTTTTGAAATAAAGCTATTGTTAGAGGAAGGGAAGTGTTTGGTGTAGAAGCATTTTCTAACTCTAACCATGTTAAGCAAGAAACAACTTCTTGACAATTACACAATCATAGTGTCGGGAAGATTAATCATTTTTGAAATGGCGTTTGGATAACCTATGGTTTAAAGACAAAGCCATAAAGCAATGACAAGAAGTGATTGTGCGAGGGTCACATGCTAGTTTGAGGACTAAAAGCCATGCAATATTTTAAGGAAGAGACACTTACTATGCAAACAAGACAGAGCTTTTGGTGTTTCATTGATTTGATATGTTGATATCAAAATATTATTGTTAAAGGAGACTTTTGAAAATGGAAGAAGAATTGTGTGAGGATGTGAAAAATCAACAGAAAATATGAAGACCATATAGACCTTGAAATATAACAAAATAATCATATGACACAAAAACATTTCATGAGAAGAAAGATTCTCAAAGGAAGTATTTATATACTCATTTGTAATAATAGTTTTCAATCAATTTGTTTACATCCATATACTAGTGGGACCAATTGAAGTAGTCAACTCATTTATTATGATTTTTAACAAAACAAATTCTTTTGTTAAATTTATTATTTTATGATATAAAACGATTCAACTCCTTTTAAGTTTAAAATATGATAAAGTAAGACATATTTTATTAATTGTTTTATATTATATTATATATATATATATATATATATATATATATATATATATATATATATATATATATATATATATATATTGACTTGACTACATCATTCTATTTAATGATTGAATTAAAATAAAGCATTTTTATAGCATTTAATGTATCCTTTAGTCAAAAAAACATTTACCTAATATATGAATATCTTATATATTGACCCTCAAATATGACAAAAAAAAACGTTTCATGAGAATAATGATCACAATTAGTGGCGTATTTATATACTCATTTGTATGAATAGTTCTTAATCAAGTTAGTTATTATAATTTATAACGAGAGAAGTTATTTTATTATAGAATGATTCAAGTCCTATTAAATTTAAAATTTCTTAATGTATAATATATTTTATGCTTAAATATCATTTTTGTCTCTGCAAAATGAACAGAAATCCATTTTAGTCCTGAAAAAATATTTTTTAGGTCCCTGCAAAATATTTTTTTAATTCATTGTGGTCTCAACTTTGACTTTTAATCGATTTGTACGTTCTAACACGGTGACAGCGTTAACGTAGCCAAGTCCTATTAAATCTAGTTCCTCAAAATTTGTTGGTGGTATTGTGAATGTTCCAAATAATGGATGAGGAAACCAGAGACAATAAATGGTATATGATGAAAAATATTATTGATAGTAAGATTAATCATTTGTGGAATGGCTTTTGGATAACCAATGGTTTCAAGCCAAAGCCTTATCCATGACAAGAAGTGATTGTGCAGGGTCACGTGCTAGTTTTAGGACTAAAGGCACTTACTATGCAAACAAGACATAGCTTTTGGTGTTTCATTGATTTGATATGTTGATATACAAATATTTTTGTTAAAGGAGGCTTTTGCAAATGGAAGAGGAATGGTATGTGAGAATGAAAAAAATCAACAGAAAATATGAAGACCATATAGACCCTCAAATATAACAAAATAATCATATGGCATAAAAACATTTCATGAGAAGAAAGATTCTCAAGGGAAGTATTTATATAATCATTTGTATGAATAGTTTTCAATAAATTTGTTTATATCCTTATACTAGTGGGACCAATCGAACTAGTCAACTCATTTATTATGATTTTTAATAAAACAAATTCTTATATTAAATTTATTATTTTTATGATATAAAACGATTCAATGCCTTTTAAGTTTAATATCTGATTAAGTAAAACATATTTTATTATAATATTTATTATTTAAAACAAAAAATATATATACAGAAAATTAATTATCTTAATAAATATATATATATATATATAATTATTTGACTGGATCGTTCTATTTAATGATTTAATTAAAATAAAGCATTTTTATAGCATTTAATGTATCCTTTAGTCAAAAAGAATTTACGTAACATGAAGATCATATTGACCCTCAAATATGTTAAAAAAAAATTCATGAGAAGAATGATCTCAATGGAGTATTTCTATACTCATTTGTATAAATAGTTCTTAATCAAGTTATTTACTATAATTTACAACGAGAGAAGTTATTTTATTATAATTATATAGAATGATTCAAATCCTATTAAATTTAAAATTTCATAACGTATAATATATTTTATTATAATATTTAACATTGTTTAAATTGTACATTTGGTCCTCATTTTTTACCAAGATTTCAAGTTGGTCATTTATCTTTTTTTTTCTCTTTTTGGTCATTTATCTTTTACTTTTGTGAGAGTATGGTCATTTATCTTACATATCTGTTTCAATTTGGTCATTTTAAAGATAAATGACCAAACTGAAACTTTGGTCGAAGATAAAGAATCAAAAGTGTTATTTAACCTTTAATATTTAAAACAAAAATATTAAATTAAAAAAATTAATTGTTTGACCGGATGATTTTATTTAGTGATTGACTTAAAATAAAGAATTTTTATAGCATTGTATTTATGGTAATTATGGCATTACTTAATAAAAATATTTATATTCGTAGGTTATATTTTATAAATGTTGTATTCAACATCGTTATATAAATAAAGTTTGTCAAGCGGTAACTAAGTTCAAAATTCATCTTAAAGGGTTGAGTTCGAATATTAGGTGTGACAAAAAATTTGTAGAGAGGGGAAAACAACACGACCAGCAAAGTCGAGTACATGGTTAACCAGATTCCCCGATGTAGAATAGTCACAAGCATAGCCGGCGTATATTAGACACTAATAACACGATAATAAATAAAATATTGTGTAACATCCTAGTTCGATTAATTTGGTTTACAAAATTAACTAGTGATTTATTATTGAGTAAATGATAAATCATGTTATGGATATGTTAATCGTCATGAAAGCAATATTTAGTGCTAGATTATATTATATAATTGCATTATTGGGTGAATTGTGTGTGGGTGTTGGGATAAAAATTGGTTTATGTGAGAGCGAGAGAAAAAGTATTTTAGTCATTTCCCCATCACTTAAACTTTGACTCATAGTCAAATTAACTAATTTAATAATTGATTATTTGATTGGAAATTGGATTACTAAGTTATATGAATTGTGTGATTTAATGGGTGTATGGTTATGTTTGAGGGATTAAAAATGATTTTTAGTGAGGATTAGGAAGGGGTGCGATTAGAAATAGAGTTTTAAAGTGATCCAAGTTCAACTTAGATCATTGACTCTTTTAAAACCAGAGTAACCAGCTGAAAACCAAAAGACACACATTTCCCTCTTCATTTTTGTTTACACATTCCTTTTTAGAGAGAGAGAGCTTTGAGTCGAGAGAGAGGGTAAAGAAGAAGATCCAAACCTCCATTTTCTCATTGCATGTAAGTGAACCAAACTCTATTCTTCTCCATTTTGATTCTCTTCCCAATGTATTCTAACAGTAAAATGGTCAAGGAAAATCTCACTTTATTAAATGGTCAACCACGCCTTATATACAAGAAGGTTCTTTGTATCAAGCAATTTACACTTAGAATTAGAATTGGGCCTTGGACCTCGACCATGAGTCCACTAACTAGGCCCGAGACTCTAAAAAGACCTTACAAACTTTCCCTTATCACGATATCAAATTGATTTGATTTACAACATTAACAAAACAAACTAACAAACACAGATATGCGGGCAATGAGAAACTAACAAACACGATATATGCGCGGCGGCGGTGGGCGAGTTTACGTCACTTGTTGCTCATTCCCAAATACATCTTCAACTTTGTCAAAAGTCTCATTCTTCACACCCTTGGTCAATATATCGGCCCGATTGATTTTGAGTGTTGCGATATTTGAGTTCAATTATACCTTCCTGCGAGAGGTTCCTAAGGAAATGGAACCTCGCATCGATGTGTTTACTCTACCATGCAACACTTTGGATTCTTGGACAATTTGATGGTTGAATTGTTCTCACACATGATAGTTAGGCAGTTGCCTTGCTTCCCCTAAGCTCACTTAGGATATTTCTTACCCAAATGCCTTGCGGACCTTTGAATGCTGCTGCTACAAACTCGGCTTCTATTGTTGACAAAGTCACAATTGGTTGCTTTTTGGAGCACCAAGACCACGACTCTGCACCTAGCATGAATACATAACCGGTGGTGCTCTTTCTATCTACCAAATCACTGCATAATCACTATCACAATATCCCGACACCTCTTGTTTTCACCTCTTTTATACAAAATTCCCAAATCTGCGAGATCCACTTGAGATCAGAAGGATTCTTTTGGCGACAATTAAATGTTGTTTGGTGGGTTTCTCCATAAATCTCTTTGATGAGGCTAAACTTAAACATGATATCAGGTCTTGAAGCGTTTAGATACATTAAGCTTCCAACTATTTGTTTAAAGTCAGTGGAGTTAACACAGTTTCCATCAACATTTTTCACAAGCTTAGTTCCTGCAGCAATGGGGTTAGCAACAGGTTTGCTTTCCCTCATTCCAAACCTACCCAGAATTTCTTCAATGTACTTTTGTTGCTTAATAAAGATTCCTCTATCATCTTGAATCACCTACTCCAAGAAAGTAGCTCATCCTTCCCAAATCGGTCATGTCAAAGTTCCTGCATAGATTCCTTGAATTGATATGTTAACTGCTTATTGTTACCAGTGTACAATAAGTCATCCACATACAAGTTGACTATTATGATATCAGTCTCAGATGCCTTCTTAGTGAACAATGTGTGTTCATAAGCACATTTCTTGAAGCCTTCATTTCTGAAGTAGGACTCTATCTTGCTGTACCATGCCCTTGGGGCTTGCTTCAATCCATATAATGCCTTCTTTGATTGGTAGACCATGTGTTCTCTTCCTCTTTTCTCAAAACCTTACAGTTTGCTCAGCATACACAATTTCTTCAAGTTCTCCATGTAAAAATGCACTCTTTACATCTAATTGGAAGACATCCCAACTCTCTTGTCTTTGCTCTGACTAGTACACACCTAATGGTGTCCCACCTAGCAACCGGAGCATATACCTCAGAATAGTCCACACCATATTGCTGAGCATATCCTTTTGCCACCAAACGTGCCTTGAACTTCTCTAGTTTCCATGCTTCATTGAACTTAGTTTTGTATATCCACTTGACTCAATCTTCTTTGCTCCCTTTGGTAAGTTCACTAGAGACCAAGTGTCATTTTTTCAATGGAATTTATTTCACTTTCCATAGCATTCCTCCACTTCTCATACTTCACGACTTACGAAAATGTGGTTGGATCACTAATGCTATCATGCCTTTGTCATTAAACTCTGCAAATGATTTCCATCCTCATCAACTTTCTAACTCATCTCGGCACAAAATCATCTAAGTAAAATTTGGTTTCTTTACAGCTCTTTACATTGCAGCGATGTCGGCATGTTCCTCATCAGTGACATTTGAGGATTCTCAATTTCATGACTTGTGGTGGTAGTAGAGTCTACATTACAGTGTTCACGATCTCTTGATTTTGTTCTTCTCTTGCGAGTTCAATTAAATTTTCTTCAATTACATTTCTCGATATCGGTATTCATTTCATCGATCCACGGACCACGAGTTGTCATCATTATTATTCCACTTCAGTTCTCATTTTCATCAAACACCACATCTTTGCTTATCAAAATTTTCTTAGCAATAGGATCATACAATCTATATGCCTTAGATTAAATCACTTACTCCTAGGAATATGCATTTCAAACTTTTATCATCAAGTTTCTTTCTATGTGCATCGAGAAATGTGCATGTGAGCTATACAACCAAACACTCTAAAGTGTCTAGCAGATGGTTTTGTTCCACTCCAAGCCTCTTTGGTGTTGTATCTTTTAAGGACATGGTTGGACTCTATTTAACACATAAAGGTCCATTTGTGACTTGAGGCGAGGCTGTTTTGCAACTTGGCCTCCTTTATCAAACTCTAACCATATTCATGGCCGATCTATTCTTTCTCTCGGCTACCAGATTACTGTTGGGGTGTGTATGTATTTGTGAGTTGTTTTTAATTCCATTTACTTCACAAAATTCAATAAACTCCTTGGAATTATACTCCCCTCCCTATCAACTTCTTAGGCAACTAATTTGACATTGGGATTCTTTTTCAACCATTATTTTAAATCTCTTAAACACATCTAATCACGGTGATTTTTGGAGATAAAATAAACCCAACCTTTCTAGAAAAATCATCAATGAATGTGATAAAATACCTCTTTTGGTTGTTGGATCTTTGGGTGATAGGTCCACAAATATCTGTGTGAATGAGCTCCAACTTCCTTGAAGCTCTCCATTTCCTCTTCTTGGACATAGCTTCTCTATGTTGACTTCCAACAAGACATTCAACACATTTCTTCACAGGTTCTTTCAATGTAGGCAACCCCTGCACCATTTCTTTACGATTTAGGAGAGGCGATCTGCTGGCGAGGTGAGCATACCTCACATGGGTCAAATCAAATAAGTCCTCATCAACGATGCTTTGTAAGCAATTTGGAACTATGGCGGTTCCCATGACAGTGAAAACTTGGTTATTTGCCATCTTAGATGTCATAAGCAACCCTTTCTCCTTGTGATAAACCTTGCAAAAATCATCTTCAAACACAACTTTCAAGCCTCTTATTTGCAAGTGGTGTAGATACTCGACAAATTGTTCTTCAATTACGGTATATAATAGACTCGGTAATCACTTGAATATGCCCTTCAATCTTGAGTTTTATGTTTCCTTTCCCCATGTGAGATAGCTTCATATTGTTTCCCAATTTGGTGATTCTTTGAAGTTCTCATCAAGTCAAAGAACCATTCTTTTATCTTTGCACATGTGATTCTGCGGCTGAATCAAAGGAACCACCTCGCGTTTCTTGGCTCTTCCTTTTCTTCATTAACATGGGCCATGGTAGGATTTGTTCATCTTGAGATCAAGTTTGGCTCTTCCTTTTCTTCATTAACATAGGCCATGAGTGGGATTTCTTCATCTTCCACGGATCAAGTGAATCTTTGCGGCTTGAGTCGATGAACCATTTCTGATTCTTGGCTCTTCCTTACATTCATCAACATAGGCCATGGTAGGATTTCTTCATCTTCATCAAAACCAGCATAATTGGCTTCCTTATCATCATTTGTAGGACATTCACTTTGATAATGTCCCATTTTACGGCATTTATAACACTCTATGTGCTCCTTTGACCCTGCTCTGCCTCTACCTCTTCCACCACCTCTACCCCGGCCTCTTCCTCCATTTCTTCTGGTAGGAGACCTTGAAGCTTGTTCATCTTCCTTTTTCCCATCATTCGTTGTTCTTCCACAAGGATTGCGCTGCAGTTCATCAATTGTGAGAGTTTCAACATTTGTAGATAGGTTAATTGAACACATAACATAATTCCATTTGGACGTCATTGATCTCATTATCTTTTCTACAACTACAGTATCAGTAAGGTTCTCACCGTGTGCTTTCATCTTGCTCGCGATAGCAAGGGTTCTTGCAAAGTGTCGTTCACGCTCTCGTCTTCCTTCATCCCCAAAACTTCAAATTCACGTCTCGATATGCGCGGTGAGCTCTTTTCACCCGATGAACCTTGAAATTTACTGTTTGAGAGAATCCCAAATGTCTTTAGAGCTATCCATCTTCAAGATTGATTCAAGAATCTTGCGATCTAAAGCTTGGAGCAGGTAATTCTTGGCTTTTAGATCTTTCATCTTTGCTTCATTCACGATTTTGGCTCCTCGGAGTGGCGTTCGCCGAACAGCGGCGGAATTCCATTCTGAACAACCTCGGTATTCTTTGGAGCGAAGCAAGTTCTCCATTAATGACCCAATGATCATAGTGTCCATCGTATTTTGGTATTGCGGCTTGAGCGAAGGTTCCATTCTCACGTTCGCCATAGATGATAGGCGAGAAAATCACGCCGCGGTGGAGTTCACGGCGGTTATTACGATTCACGGTGGGCGGTTAACGGTTTGGGCTCGTGCGAGCTCGATACCAATTCTAACGATAAAATGGTCAAGGAAAATCTCACTTTATTAAATGGTCAACCACGCCTTATATACAAGAAGGTTGTTGTATCAAGCAATTTACACTTAGAATTAGAATTGGGCCTTGGACCTCGACCATGAGTCCACTAACTAGGCCCGAGACTCTAAAAGACCTTACATGTATTAGATATATATACCTTGTTAGTTATAGTTAGTTTGTTAAGTAGAGATTGGTAGTTATAGTTAGTTTGTTAGGTAATTCGGTTAGAGTTAGTTTTCGAGTTACTAGTTTGTTGCATATTAGTTAGGTGAGAATAAATCTATATATAAGGTCAAACTCTCATTGTAATGAAACACCTTTTGTATCAATTTCACTTTGATGAATATTAGAGTTTCTTAACCTTTTCTCTCATATCTTCTATGGATACCATATTCTTCTATATGGTATCGGAAGCAAACTATGGTATCCTCCATGAAGATTGCTTGGTTGAATTTAGCTATAGGTTCTTTATTTTTATTTAATCAATTTCATTTGTGTTTCAATTTTCATTTACTTTCATTATTTGTGCTTCTCGGTGTCTTTCTAATTTTTTCCTATGTTATTGTCTAATATGTGATTCTTTGCATTTGTGATTCATCATTTGCGACTTTCGTATCTTGATATCGTAATTTTCCTTGATTGATCTTTTGTGTTTTGCAATTTCTAAGTTTGCGATTCTCCATTGCGTTTGCATTTTCGATTTTGCGTGCAATTTGCTTTCCTCTCTGTGAATCGTTCTTGATTCCAATTTTATCTCAGTTTCGTTCTTCAATTCTTGTTCGAAACTTCTCCTATTTCTGTTGCGGTCTTTGGTTTTGCTCTTCAATTCATGTTCAAAATCTCTTCAATTCTTGACCGTTTTCTCCTTCCTCTCTCGCTACTTTGAGAGTTTCTGGTTGTTCAACTTGCTTTCATTTGTTCCGTTTCTAATTCGTTTGACACAAATTGTTTGTCATTCTTGTATCGATAATCATCATTTCCGTTTGCGATTCTTGCACATCAGTTTTGCGATTTCGCTTCATTGTCCTCCTTTCATTCTGATTCCCGATGATTGTGATGCAGAGCGGAGTTCAATTTCATATTTAGATCGAGTTTCAATTTTGTTTTCAACCTTGAATCGAGAACGACATTCAAATTTGTTTCTTTGAAATGCCTCATAGAGGAAAAAAATTATTTCTCAGAAAGGTTCTATCTTGCTCAAAAGCTTGGCTCTTGGTTAGGAATGAAATTCTTTGATGTTTTGGATAATTCTCTTTACGGTATTACACCATCGATATGTGCAAGAATAACCGGTGATATATCACTTTTGAATAATAGCTTCATTGGAAATATACGAAACTTGCGGAAATTGCACATCTTTGGAGCGTTTTAGATCAAACAAGAATTCACTTTCGGGTGTTGTTCATTCGGGAATATGGGATTTGCCAAATTTTGCAACTACTTGATATTGGAAAGAATCAATTTTGAAGGTTATATATCATTTGATATTCGAAAAGCAAAAGTATCCCAATACTTTACGGTTTTATCGACTTCACTGTGGCTAAAAGATTCATCTTAGGTATCCCACCACCTGAGGCGGCCACATCTTGCTTTGCTTGTCACAACCTCCAAAACAAAAACAACCGTTGTTCCATCATCCTTCCAATATGAGCACAAAACAGGTTGATCATGAGAAAGTGAAGCTTAGGGTGTCTTTGGAAAGAAGCGGTTCCATTCTTTGATATCTCGACATCGAACTTTGATTGGGAGGGTATGATAATTGTAATTGCTTGTTGAACTTTGGATGATTACCACATGATGCTTCTATTGTCTTTTCGGTGTTCTCTTTGTAGCCTTCATGACTTGTTTTTAAGCTCTTTGTCATGTCTTAGTTTTGTTGATAGTTTTGATAGTTTTGTCTTGATGTATTTTCTATTGTTCATGTCAAGCTAGAAGTGTTGTTGTTATACCCCAATTTTGTCAGTCTTCCTTTTGTGTTTTAGTCATTCATTTTTAGTAAGGCGTGTTTGGTCGCATGATTACGAGAACCACTAGTGTAGAGTCTCGATTACCCACCCTAGCCAATTCCGGTCACTACGTTCAACTAACTTTCGAAATACCGTTATTTAAATTAGGCGTAGCGCGAATAATCGATCTTCTTGTGCGTTCTTGATTTAATATACGTATTCAAGTTTAGTAAATGCGTGAAGCGGTCCACCAAAATCCATTTTCTCAAAGTTGGCTTAAATTCGGACCTAAGGATGCGATTAGGAGTTATTTTTTAACGCGCTCATTTTCTCATATTGTTGGTCTAGTCTTAGCGCAGTCGTCAAGTCAGGTTCGTTTTCGTCTTTATATTTGGTCTTTTTCCTATTATTATTTTTCTTACTTTGTTCACTTAATTTATTTAAGCACTTAATATGTCTAAAAATGTCAAAAAATCCAATTTAATTTACAATTTAAAAATACCATATGATCCAAAAAAAATGTCAAAAAATAGTATTTAGTTTAATTTAGAAATTAAAAGCACTTAATAGTCCAAAGAGTCCAAAAATACAAAAAAATCATAATACTAAAAATACAAAAAATGGGAATCCTAAAATAATAGAAAAAATGCAAAAAATACGAGAGAGGTGCAAATAGGATTTTTAATTTGCTCTCCAGCTATTTGATTTGGTGCATGAATCCCGAAAAACAAGGAGGGTCAAAGTTAGTCAAAGCCCAAGGAAACAAAATTAAATGCTAAACCTAGAATTTTAGTATAAAAAGCGAGTTAGACCTCGATCGAAGACACGATTTGAGTAAAGAAAATTAGTGAAAAAGATTAGGGTTTTACACTGAAACCACTAATCACCTAAGCAATTTCTTCTAGATCGAAGCGGTAGAAAGGAAAGCGATGGCAGTCAAGAGAGGATCACAACAACAACAATGAGCCACAACAACACGATCACTCATATAAGCAAGTGCGGATCGTTTTTCTTTTCAATCTTTTTCTGGGACAAATCGAAAGCGGGTTGTTTTTTTCTTGATTATTAGACACGAAAATGTAGAACACTTTGTTAGCGTTTTTTGTTGGATCTTTTTGACTATCTTGTATTTCGTTTTTATGTTCTTTTTGTGTATATGAATTAAAATATGATGAATGAACATATAAACAACCAATCCAACTCAAAACGATAAAACCGAGAATAAAATGGGGTAGAAAAGAATCGGACAGGAGAAAGCTTTGAAATCAAGCGAGACCGAGAAATAGAAAAAACTCACCTCAGGTGACCCTCGGTCATCTTCTCTCGTGAAGCTCGTGAGCTCATCGCAAAACGACCCCATAGCCATTATCCTGTACAGATCGAAGCTTCCCTTAAACCAACTACCACCAAAACCGAACCCAGAGGAAAAACATAGATCAGGATCTGATTTGTGAAGAAGAAAAAAGGAAAAATAAAAAACAAGAAAGAAGGAACAGAAAGAAGAAAAGAGCAGAGAAAAACGAAGCTTACCTTCGTTAACACCGTCACCAACACCACCGTCCACCACCCTCGCCGTCGCTTTCGCCGTCACCATCACCTCCATAACCACCCAACACCGAAACTGAAGCCACCTTTCTCCCTCCCTCACTGTCGCGCTCTCTCACCCACGAAAACCGGCAAAAACTACGCGCGCTAACTACCACGCGGGAACCGGCGAAGATCTCGCCGGATTTCTCTCTGTCTCTCCGCGGCGCCGTAGAAAGGGGAGGAAGAGGATAGTGATTTTTTTAGGGTTTCCTATTTCAGCTTAGTTTATATACTCGCATTAGTTTTTATTTTTGTTTTAATAATCGGATCGCTAAGTGCACCCCCTTATTTCTGCGTACCTCCCCTGACTTAAGCCCGGTTCGCATTGCAGGCTCCCCTATCTGGCCCAGGCTTTCATTTTTGCACCCTTATTATTTATCTGAGACCCTGCGACTAATAAAACCCCAATTTACTATATTTCACCCCCCTGTTTCATTTTTTTAATTCTTTTCCAATAATAATATAAATAATTTTTCTCATAAAATAAAATAAGCGGCTAAATCGGTTGTACTGGCAAGGTTAGTCATTATTTTAGGAGCCAATAGTACATGCAGTTCGGTAACCTACAAACCTAACGAATAAATTATTTCTCTAAAAATAAAGCAGCTAAGTCGGTTTGTACTGGCCGGGTTAGTCATTATTTTAGGGCCAATGAGTACATGCAGATTCGGTAACCTACACACTTAATAAATACTGAACAAACCATTTTCCTAAAAATAGAGGATTAAGTGGAACATCTGATCGGGTTAGTTAGCGTTCTAGAACTAATGGTACATGCAGATTCGGGAGTTCTAGAATACCTATTCTAAAGCGAACCCACCTCACACCAAACCACTTTCTTTCAAGAACCCTAAAATTATTTTCAAAAAGTAGGGGCTAAGTCGGTTTGTACAATCGGGTTAGCTTGACGTCCTAGAATCGATGGTACATGCAGTTCAAGGAATCCTAGGATCCTGCATTAAAAACACCAACCCACAAACATTTTCAAGAAGAACTACGTGGCTTTGATTCCTCCATTGCATGCGGAAGTGCGTAGGAGCAAGACTCGACCCTTGTCAAGCACTAAAAACAAAAACCTAAATAAGTCTTTTTTTACAAATAAAAGGGTAATTATTAGATAAATCCTAAATTAATTAGACAATAGGATGTCGTGGGGTGCTAATACCTTCCCCACACATGACGACTCCCGAACCCTAACAACGCCTTATCGTGAAACTTAAAGGGATTTTCCGAATTTGCCCTTAAACTAAAATTTGGTGGCGGCTTCCTAAAGAACCATTTGAAGAATCCTTTCCGGATTTTTGGTGCCGCTCTGTTGGCGACTTCTTTGGGGGCGTATTTATTTTTAGAGAGTCAAAACCTAGTTTAATTAATTTAGGATTAAATTCAATTTTACCCTTTTATTTATTCATTTATTTATTTACTTTTGCAATAATTATGTTATTTGTTTGTATAAACCCTAGGGTAGACGACGATATTTTGTATGTATGGTTGTTTTGTTTTGCTGACTTTGGGTTTATTTTGCTCCTACACACATTGCACTTCTAGACTTCACACACGTGAGAAAAGTCCCTCTACCGGACTCGAGCACAAACCTAAGTTAGAGCGAGATTGCGTAGTGATGGCTGCGGGACGTACGTCTCGTTGGGTGGTCACGAAAATCTCACCTAGAGTTTGATTCCTTTTGAGGATGCTATCCTTCTAATAGCTTGCCTATTGTGGAGTCGATGTTCTTGGTGGGGTCCTTGGCTCTAGGAACCATGTGTAGGATCCTTTAGAACCATCCTTGTGAGGTTCACGGTAAAGAAAGCCTTAGACCCATTTCCATAAGATACCTCCTAGGTTCACAAAGGAGCTTAACACCCTTGCATTCAAAACAAACATTAGTGCATGTCGTCTTTTTACAAACAAGAAAACAAAAAAATCAAAAAGCAAGAAAAATCAAATTTGTTATTTTCCACAAAACACATGCATTTTTTCTTTTACATCATATGAAAATACATATCACATGCATGCAAAAAATATACCACATTACATGCATTTTTTCCTTACATGCATTGTTTTAATTTCTTTGTCGAGGAATTGTAAGCCTTTTGACAAAAAAATGGATCAAAGCATCAAGAAAACCGTGAAATTGAGAATCGGACAACCGGACCTAAAAAGCTTGCTTGACCTAAGCGACAAGATGCCATCGGGACGGCGTGATTCCTTCTCCAACAAATATGGGAATATTACGAGTCTCCTAAAAATCAATGTGCAAGCAGAGGCCCTTCTTGCTCTAGCCGGTTCTATGATCTACAACCCGGTGCTTCACTTTCCAAGACTATGAGTTGGCTCCAACCTTGGAAGAGTTGAACAGTTACGCAATTCCCATTGAGAACAATAAGCCCTACCGATATCTTTGAAAACAACTCTTGGGTTAAAGGTTTGGCGGTATCCTCAAAATCAATGCATCAAGTTTAGCTAAAGAAATGGTGGTAAAAGAGAAAATGGAAGGTCTACTAGAGAATACTTGGAAGAAGTGGCTTGGTTTTAGTGGTAAAAATGATTGGGTTGCCTTGGTGATGCCCTAGCACTCTTATCTATGGGATTGTTTTGTTCCCTTATGTTCTTGACTTTGTTGACTACACTTTGCCATTGGCGTCTTTCTAGCCTTCAAAACTCGAGGCGAGAATCCTACTTGATTATCCTTCTTTGACATATATTACGCTCTCCATGATCGCCACGACAAGAAAGCGAGTGTGCTCATATGTTGCTTACATGTCTTGTATCGTTGGTTTGTCTCCCACATCTTCAAGAGTAACTATCACATTGAAGCTAAAAGTAAATCATTGGAAGCAATACCTCACCAACCTCGGGGAAGCGACATAACATGGTGTTCCTTGCTCGAGACACAAATGAGTTTATTTACCAATGTGAGGGTTTCCCAAATGTCCCTCTCATAGGAACTAAGGGTTGCATCAATTACAATCCCACACTTGCCTTAAGACAACTTGGTTATCCGATCTTTGCATCCGCCTCCAACGAGAATCTTTGGCCGCCGCCGTCTTTGGACAAAAGAGGTTACGAAGATCTTAGTATCTTTGAGAAGAATTAGGCGTGCATGGGGCCAGTACTCAGAAAAAGGTCGCCTTGAATTGGGTCGAGGAACTAATGTGGGAAAGTTACCTTCGATGGGTTCAACTCGAGTCAAGAGGTCAAACTACCTTAGTCCTGCACTTCCGGTGAGCTAGAAGTTCTGAACCTACACCTATCCTTAATGAGGAAGTTGAAAAACTCAAGAATGCCTTGGAAAAATGCGAGCAAGAGAAAGGTGAACTACGAGCCCGGTTGGAAAGAGCTCTTCAAGAAAAGAGGAACATGCGGCAAGAGAATGCTCTCAAAGATAGGTGTATCATTGAATATGTTGAGGAGTTGGGCGCGGCGATAAAAACTCTTGGATGTGCAAAAAATGTCTCAAAGCGCTAATGATGAACTCAAGGCACGTAACCAAGATAGAGATAGAGCTATTGACAAAGCCTATGCATTTGAAACACAACTAAATAGATCCGGGCGGTGAGAAAGACTTGCGAGGTCAACTAGAAAGAATGAAAGCTCACTTGGAAGGGTTAGTTATGAGTCACGAGAGCAAACTTGGGATCGAAAGGAAGGCTAAAGGTGTAGTGTTAGGAAGGCTTGAAGAATGTCAAGCGGCCCTACAACAACTTGATTCGGAGAGAGATACCACCGAGGCAAAAGAGTTTCGTAGAATCTTTGTGAGTCGCTTTGCAAAGAGACCGAAAATGACCTCACTCACCTTAAAGCTGAATACTTAAAGTTGGATGGTCATTGCACATACTGGAAAGAGAGGTTCTCATGCTTGGCCGGATTTGGGTAATGAAGCTATCGAGAGAAGTTCGAGGCGTCAAAGCGGTGAACTTCGTTATGACTAGAGAAAACACTCCCACTAAAGTTGTTAGATTTGTTAAGTTACAGTAGGAATCTTATTGAAGTACTCCAAATTAAAGCGCGTGTGCGGATGATAAGAAAAAGAAAAGAGCTTGAATGTAGTTGTCGACTATCAAACATTATGTTTTCGCATTTTATTAATGAATGAACTCCTTTGATTTTTGATCTAAGTTTGCGTTTTATTTGTCGAAACAATGGCTTACAATTCCCCGACGCGATGCATTCATTCATACATTCGCAATTCATGCATACTCATACTCACGTCATACATTTTGAAAAAAAAAAAAGCGAGAAAAAGGCAAAGCGGTTCATCAACATCGTTATTGGACCCGTTCTCAAGCAAAAAAAGATGGGTGAAATTCAAGACAACCGGGCACTAAAGGGCGAGATTGAGAAGGTGAAGGAGCGAGATGACCGAAATCTTTGGGCACGAAAGACCGGATGGCCAAAATGATGGAGCTTCGCCAAGAAGAGCAGCGAAGAAGGGGTTTCGGTGGAAACATCGGGGAACTGAGCCACAAGCGTATCCGTCCTCCTAACCCCAACGCTCGGGGTGTGCAATGGCCTCAATGGGGTTTACCACGAGGTTACACGCCTCCAACAATGAGATCTTTGTCTATGGAGAGATATACGAGTTTGTTGCTGATATCAAGATGAAATAGCGAGGAAACAATGTGGTGATGAGGCGGAACAAGCTCAACACAAGACCTGCTGGCGCGCCATGGATTTTCTCAAATCCGAACCACGACTTCAAGAATCATACTCGCCCTGTCGTGGTTCCAGTTCCTCATCCCTACCACAATGCGGGTGGCCTTTCTCATGGCTACCAAACTGAAGATCCCCAAGCAAAAGATAAGCTGCAAATACTAGAAGAGCGCCTAAGAGCTGTGGAAGGATCCAATGTGGGAGTACGGGATGCATATGACTTATGCCTCGTTCCCGATGTGATCATCCCTCATAAATTCAAAGTCTTGGGACTTCGACAAATATCGAGGGCAACTTTGTCCTCGTAGTCATCGATCATGTCTTTGCGAGAAAGATGGGCCGGTTGCACGCAACGACAAACTTACGATCCACTACTTCCGGGGACGGCTTAGCCGGCGCAAAGATCAAGTGGTATATGCAACTAGAGCGCACTCACATTCGGTGCTGGAAAGACCTAGCTGACGCTTTTTTAAAGTAGTATAAGTATAACATTGATATGGCTCCTGATCGGACGCAACTTCAGAACATGACCAAAAGAGACAATGAGTCATTCAAGGAATATGCCCGGTATTTGGAGAGGGTTAGTTGCCGCAGTGGCACCACCTGTTAGAAAAAGAAATGGTTGCCATGTTCATGGAGACTCTTTCCATCACCCTACTTTGACAAGTTGATCGGAGGGTGTCTTCAAACTTCTCAGACATGGTTACCATAGGGGAGAGGATAGAAAGTGCAATGAAAAATGGAAAAATTGCCCATAGCTCCACAGGAACCTACAACCAGAAAAAGCCTTTCTCTGGATATCCCAAGAAGAAAGAAGGAGAAACAAATGCCATCACAAAAGCCCCCTACAATACCCCTTCACCAACCTTTCAACTTCCTTCCCAAACACAACAAGCTCCACCTCCCTACCAAAATTACAGAACCCAAAATTACCCAGAAAGAAAACACATCAACTTTGACCCCATACCCATGTCTCACACAGACCTCTTCAACCACCTCATTAACAATAACCTAATCACTCCCCGACCGATGAGACCACTCCAGCCTCCTTTCCCAAGAGGTTATGATTCTAACGCTGCCTGTGGATTCCACGCTGGGGCAATAGGTCATTCAACCGAAAACTGCAAAGCGTTTAAATATGTAGTACAAGAGCTAATCGACTCCAAGATGTTGAACTTCAAAGAAGACGGTCCGAATGTGGCCACAAATCCTCTACCGGGGCATGCAAATCCGTCTGTCAATGTTGTTGGAGGAGAATTCTTGATCAAAAAGGTGGAAGACATCAGGACACCTTTGGATACCATACATGCTCAATTGTGTCATTTCGGAGTCATCATGAAGGGATGCACCAACAAAAGTGTGTGTACTGACCCTCACTGTATTGGATCTTGTGAATCATTCAAACGGGTTCTTCAAGACCTACTAGACCAGAGCATAGTGCCGATGGGTTCCGAAGAAGGAGAAGGTGTGTATACTCTCCAGTCAAGCAATATCCGGCAGCCACTAGAGATCCGCTACAAAACTGACACAAAATTGGCACTGGCTATGCCAAGGCCCATCACTATTCAAGTGCCAACTCCCTTCCCTTTCAAAA
Organism: Oxytropis ochrocephala; assembly: GCA_020916435.1. NCBI lineage: Eukaryota > Viridiplantae > Streptophyta > Magnoliopsida > Fabales > Fabaceae > Oxytropis > Oxytropis ochrocephala. Next base: position 50,590,717 of record CM037095.1, read on the forward strand.
GTACCAAGGCGGTCCCCTGGAATTACGATGTTCAAGTTCAAGTGCAAGGGCTACCAAGCAACCCTGATGTCACTAATATCTCAGGGACTAGCGGTATGACCCGAAGTGGGCGCATCTATACTCCTGAAGAACTCGGTAGGGAAAAGTTAAGGGAGGAGGAAGAAAGGGTCCGCAAAGGCAAAAACAAAGAACCTGGGTTTACTGAGGGAAGCACAAGCAAGAAGGTGTTGTCCGAGCAAGAAGCCAGTGAATTCTTAAAACTAATGAGGCAGAGCGAGTACCAAGTGGTGGACCAACTGAACCACACTCCTGCCAAGATATCTTTGCTATCCCTGCTACTCAATTCTGAAGCTCACCGTGCTGCGCTAATGAAAGTACTCAACGAGGCACACGTCGCTCAAGACATCACTGTTTGCCAGCTAGACGGGATAGTAGGGAATATCGTTGCAAGCAACCACCTCACTTTTACAGACGACGAGATCCCAGTAGAAGGAAGAGGACACAACAAGGCCTTACATATTTCTGTGAAATGTGGGGAGTATGCTCTCGCCCGAGTGCTTATCGACAATGGTTCTTCCCTGAATGTCCTGCCTAAGTCCACTATGGAAAGGCTAGATGTGGATTGTTCCTATATGAAGCCTAGCTCTACACTAGTTAGAGCCTTTGATGGGTCAAAGCGAGAAGTCATTGGAGAGATGGAGTTGCCTGTACAGGTAGGTCCAGAACTCTTCATAGTGGTCTTCCAAGTCATGGACATCCTCCCCTCCTATAGTTGTCTCCTGGGGAGACCATGGATCCATTCTGCTGGAGCTGTTCCATCATCTTTACATCAGAAGCTCAAGTTTGTCGTGAATGGCAAATTGGTAGTGGTTTTTGGGGAAGAGGAGCTGCTGGTCAATAAGTCATCCTCTCGCCCGCTACATCGAGGCAGCTGAGGAATCATTCGAAACCGCTTTCCAAGCCCTGGAAATCGCCAACACCACCTTTGTTGGAGAAGGAACCCCGATGCCTAAACCAAGATTGTCCAAGGCCGCCATGATGGTTGCCAAGGTCATGCTGACCAATGGGTTCAAGGTTAGGCGGCCTAGGGAAGAGCGAGCAAGGGATTTGAGACGCCGATCCAATTGTCGACAATAAGAACGGATATGGGATAGATATCTTGGCCACGGTCGCAAGGATAAGAATAGGGTCTACAAAGAAAAGAAAGAGAAGAGAATGGCAAGGCTCGAAGGCAGAGAGCCAAGGGTGAAGAAGTTGCTCATTTGTGATATCAACCAAAGCTTTCGAAGCGCAGGAATTCTAAATCCTAACCAGATTGCTGCAGTTGAAGATGATCCAAGTACGGAGGAAGGTGTCGTCAACCTTATGCGCTTTGTGCCCCCGAGATGAAAGGTCAAGAACCGGGAGATTATCGATTTTCTGTAGTTTTCAATTCAAAGTAATTTTTCTGTAATGCGAATCCTCTGGCTCTGCCCAAGGCCTTAGGATAACTCAATAAGGGCACACATGTTTTATTCAGTATCAAGTATCAATAAAATAACGTTTTGAATTCTTCAATAATTTTCTTCGTTTCTTATTTATTCGCTTCGCCCTTTCTTCCACCTGTTTTCATTCCGTCAATTTTCGCTAATGCAGATCTAAAAATTTTGTCTTTGAAAATAACAATGTCGGTAATCCATATCATAACTTTGATCATCCCATTAATCAAACCGAAGAAGATGTTGAAAATGAGTGAAACCCCTCAGAGTTAATGAGAATGATGGAACAAGAGGACAAAGTGATTCAGCCCCACGAGGAATCAATTGAAACAATCAACTTGGGTACAGATGAGGACAGAAAAGGAGATTAAGATCGAACTACAATGCCGGATCTTGGCGTGAGAAAGCGGTTAAGCTTTTATTCGACTATGCCGATATTTTTGCATGGACATACAAAGACATGCCGGACTAGACACCAACATAGTCGAACATAAAGCGCCGATGAAGCTCGAATGCCCACCGGTGAAAGCAAACCGAGAAGGATGAAGCCGGAAATGTCATTGAAAATCGGGGATGAGGTTAAGAAGCAATTTGATGCCGGATTTCTAGCAAAGTGACCAAATATCCTCAATGGGTAGCCAATATTGTCCCGATCCGAAGAAGGATGGGAAGGTCCAAATGTGTGTCGACTCATCAGGGATTTGAACAGAGCGACTTACTAAAGATGACTTCCTCCGCGCTCACATTGATGTATGGTAGATAGCATGTATGACACTCTCTCTTCTCCTTTATGGATGGATACTCCGGACATAATCGGATCAAGATGGCCCCTGAAGATATGGAGAAAACCACCTTCATCACTCTATGGGAACCTTACTTTACAAAGTCATGCCATTTGGGTTGAAGAAGCATTTGGTGCCACATACCGCAGAGCAATGGTAGCACTATTCCACGATATGATGCATAAAGAAATAGAAGTCTATGTGGATGATATGATCGCAAAATCCAAAAGCGATGAAGAGCATATTGTTAATGCACAAACTCTTTGAACGCCTAAGGAGGTTCAAGCTCGGACTAAATCCGACCAAATGCACTTTCGGAGTAAGATCGGGAAGTTGTTAGGATTCATAGTCGATCGAGAGAGGAATAGAGGTGGATCCGCCAAAGTACGAGCAATTCTTGAAATGCCGACACCTAAAAGCGAGAAAGAGGTTCGTGGTTTCCTCGGGAGATTGAATTACATTTCCAGGTTCATATCCCAACTAACATTCACCTGTGAGCCAATCTTCAAGCTATTGTGCAAGAATCAAGAGGCAAAGTGGAATGACAACTGTCAAGAAGCCTTTGAGAAAATCAAGAGGTATCTCAGAACCCGCCAATCTTAATGCCCACCGTGCGGCAGACAGACTCTCATCATGTATTTAATGAGATTCTAGACAATTCGATGGGTTGTGTCTTTGGGGGCAACAGGATGAGTCCGGGAAGAAGGAATATGCTATCTACTATCTAAGCAAAAAGTTCACAGAGTGCGAGACCGGATACTCATTCTTTGGAGAAAAGCGTGTTGTGCTCTAGCACGGGCGTGCACGCGTCGACTAAGGCAAGACATGCTAAGCCACACGACTTGGTTGGTGTCCAAAATGGACCCAATCAAGTACATCTTCGAAAGCCCCGCACTCACGGGGAGAATTGCTCATTTGTCAAATGCTACCGTCCGAATCGACCTTTTGTATGTCACTCAGAAAGCAATCAAAGGTAGTACATTGGCCGAGTACTTGGCACATCAGCCTATCGAAGACTACCAATCAATGCAGTGTGATTTCCCAGATGAGGATATAATGGCCCTGTTGGAAGGAGGAGAGTCTCTAGATGATGAAAGGTGGACCATGTCATTTGACGGTGCTTAGAATATGTGGGGACACGGAGTAGGGGCTGTGTTAATCTCCCCAGACAATCGCTTCATAACATTCACAGCCAGACTGAGTTTCTATTGCACCAACAATATCGCTGAGTATGAAGCATGTACTTTAGGCATTCAGGCAGCCCTCGAGTGGAAAGTTAAAAGACTCGATATATACGGAGACTCGGCTTTGGTCATCCATCAACTAAGAGGCGATTGGGAAACAAGAGATTCCAAACTAATCCCCTATCGCGATCACATCCTAGAGATGGCTGAGCAATTTGAGGAGATCTCCTTTCACTATTTCCCTCGGGAAGAAAATCAGTTGGCTGACGCCTTAGCAACTTTGTCGTCGATGTTCAATATCATGGATAACAAAAGTCTCACATTCTTGAAGATACAAAATCGTGAGCTACCAGCACATCATTGCCATGCAATCGAAGAAGAACCCGACAGTAAACCTTGGTATTATGACATCAAACATTATATCACAAACAGAGAATATCCTCCTGGTGCCTCTGAAAATGATAAGAGAACACTAAGAAGGTTATCAATGGGTTTCTTTTTGAATGGTGAAGTGCTCTACAAAAGGAATCATGATATGGTCCTCCTCAGATGTGTAGCAAAAGAAGAAGCAGAAAGAATTATGAAAGATATCCATGAGGGATCCTTCGGAACTCATTCTAACGGGCACACTATGGCAAGAAAGATCTTGAGGGCTGGCTATTACTGGTCGACAATGGAAACAGACTGCTTCAGTTACGTGAGGAAATGCCACAAGTGTCAAGTTTACGCCGACAACATCCATGTACCACCAAAGATCTCTCGAATGTTCCGCGTCGGCTCCCCCGGCGTTCTCAATGTGGGGAATGGATGTCATCGGCCCCATTGAGCCTAAAGCATCAAACGGGCACCGCTTCATACTGGTTGCTATCGATTATTTCACCAAATGGGTTGAAGCCGCTTCTTATACAAGTGTGACAAGGGCTGTGGTAGTCAAGTTCATAAAAAGAGATTTGATTTGTCGCTACGGTCTCCCAAATAGAATCATCATAGATAATGGGACCAACTTGAACAACAAAATGATGAAAGAGTTGTGCGACGATTTCAAGATACAACACCATAACTCCTCCCGCACTCTACGAAGATGAACAGGGCAAATAAGCGGCAAATAAAAATATCAAGAAGATTTGTGAGAAGATGGTAGTGACTTTCAAAGACCGCACTAAATGCTCCCTTTGCTTTGCATGGGTATCGAACCTCATCCGCGACTTCGACAGGGCAACACCGTTTCACCGGTGTATGGAATGGAAGCGAAGACTACCCATCGAAGATGAAATACCCTCACTACGGGTACTAATGGAGACAAAATTAGAAGAGGCAGAATGGGTTCAGGCTCGCTTAGATCAGTTGAACCTCATCGATGAGAAGAGGCTGGTGGCGTTGTGTCATGGGCAGTTGTATCAACAAAGGATGAAGAGGGCCTACGAGAAAAAAGTTCGTCCCAGACAATTCCAAGAGGGGGACCTGGTGCTCAAGAAGATCTTACCTATCCAAAAGGATTCACGTGGGAAATGGACCCCGAACTACGAAGGGCCTTATGTGGTGAAGAAGTCATTCTCTGGAGGATCCTTAATTCTCACCAATATGGATGGTGAAGACCTCCATCTCCCAGTCAATTCTGATGCAGTCAAGAAATACTATGCCTAAAGAAATTATCTGTAAAAGAGAAAAAGGAGCCAAGCAAGAATAAGCTCGCTAGGTCGAAAACCCGAAAGTGGCGGCCCAGCAAAAGTTAGAGCGACCCGGTGGATTGAAAACCCAAAAGGGCAATCCAGGCAGAAATTAGGGTCAAGAAGTTGGACCAAAATACTGAGGCAGACAACATTTCTGAAAGTCGAATGATGATTGGTCAAAGGCGTGAATATGGGTGTCCGACGATGTTGTTTCAAAGGACACTAGCTACCAACAAATCTGCTTAGTATTCTAGTTTTTTCTGTTTCTTTCAATTCGGTTACTAATGTAATCTTTCAGTCAGTGTGCCTTCTGCATACTTGGCTTCCATATTAATATCAAACACTTTCCATTCTCTTTCGTTCTCCCTCATTTTGAAATGATGTTTTTTGGTAAATGATACTGAATTGTGAAACATGTGCCATAATCATAAGCATTACGATCATTACGAAATTCTTGAAAATTACGTAAAGGATATGATCTCTCATAAAAGCGATCGCATAAAAATGAATAAAGGCACCTACAATCAAATGAATCACAAAGACACCCCAAAGATGTCAATCTCGCGATACAAATATACAAGATGACTTCAGATCTCACGCCAGAAACCCCGAGTTGATAGAACCTACCAAAAAAAAGGACCGCCTAAAAAAAAAAAAAAAAAAAAACGAAAAGCATCATTCCACATCTCATGCATTATCCTAGAACACCGCTCATTAAAAACACTCATATACCATGCACTGCATTATTAAAGGTTTCACTCAAACGCACACCCTCACTAGGGGCATCCAACCATAATGCCACACTATATAACAGATCACCGAGATCCCTCAGACCCCGAGTGGTCCTTCAGAGCACTACGCTCCTTCAGTGCCCTAAGTGGCCCGGTCGCAACGCCTGAGTCGAGCCCGACGAACCTTCTCGCACCCGAGTGGTCCTTGGACTAGTTGTGGTCGGCCCTAAGACACGGTGTACGCCCTTCATGGTCAACATATCGCCTCCGGATCCGATCTTGACCCATCATGGCCGCCGAGTATAAAGGCCCCCTGCATCGTTTAATTAGTACCATAGCTAGTTGCGCTCCTTCAGACCACGATGGTCCTTCAATTAAGGCTTAGGCAGCCTTTCAGACCTTAAGTGGTCCTTCAGAGCCTTAGCGCTCCTTCAGGTCCTTGATGACCCTTCATTTAATTTCTTGTTAATGCACCGAGTGTTAACCCTTCATTGCTCCTCTCAAACCTTCCACTTCCCCCTTAAACGGACAAAATTAGCGTCTATCTTATCTTTATTCCTATTTCTACTACGAAAGTTCTAGAGCTCAGCACTTTCTGGTAAAATATTAATAAAGAGGGGCAGCTGTTATACCCCAATTTTGTCCGTCTTCCTTTTGTGTTTTAGTCATTCATTTTTAGTAAGGGCGTGTTTCGGAGTCGCATGATTACGAGAACCACTAGTGTAGAGTCTCGATTACCAACCCTAGCCAATTCCAGTCACTACGTTCAACTAACTCGAAATACCGTTATTTAAATTAGGCGCGCGCGCGAATAATCGATCTTCTTGTGCGTTCTTCGATTTAATATCTGTATTCAAGTTTAGTCGTACGTGAACCGGTCTACCAAAATCCATTTTTCTCAAAGTTGGCTTAAATTCAGACCTAAGGATGCGATTCCGAGTTATTTTTTAACGCGCTCATTTTTCTCATATTGTTGGTCTAGTCTTAGCGCAGTCGTCAAGTCCGGTTCGTTTTCGTCTTTATATTTGGTCTTTTTTCCTATTATTATTTTTTCTTACTTTGTTCACTTAATTTATTTAAGCACTTAATATGTCTAAAAATGTCAAAAAATCCAATTTAATTTAATTTACAATTTAAAAATACCATAATACCAAAAAAGATGTCAAAAAATAGTATTTAGTTTAATTTAGAAATTAAAAGCACTTAATAGTCCAAAGAGTCCAAAAATACAAAAATCATAATACTAAAAATACAAAAAATGGGAATCCGAAAATAATAGAAAAAATGCAAAAAAATACAGAGGCGGCAGATCTAAAAAACAAGGAGGGTCAAAGTTAGTCAAAGCCCAAGGGAAACAAAATTAAATGCTAAACCTAGAATTTTAGTATAAAACAGATTAGACCTCAATAAAGACACAGATTTCGAGTAAAGAAAATCGTTGAAAAAGATTAGGTTTTACATCGAAACCCTAATCACCTAAACAGCATTTCTTCTAGATCCGAGCAAAGAAGAAAGGAAAACAAGATAGCCAAGAGAGGATCACAAAGAACAACAACAGAGCCACAACAACATCGAGCCACTCATATAAGCAAGTGCAGATCTCGCTTTTTCTTTTCAATCTTTTTACAGACAAATCGAAAGCCGTGTTGGTTTTTTTATCGATCTGTTAGACACTAAAATGTAGAACACATTGTTAGCGTTTTTTGTTGGATCTTTTGACTATATCAGATTTTGCTTTTTATGTTCTTTTTGTGTATATGAATTAAAATATGATGAATGAACATATAAACAACCAATCCAACTCAAGAACAAGAAACCGTAATAAAAATGGGGTAGAAAAGAATCGCACTGCAGAAAGCTTTGAAATCAAACAGAGCCGTAAATAGAAAAACTCACCTCCGGTGACCCTCCTGGTCATCTTCTCCGTCGAAAGCTCCGGCGAGCTGCCTGCGCAAAACGACCCTTACAGCCATTATCCCGCATGCATCGAAGCTTCCCTTAAACCAACTACCACCAAAACCGAACCCAGAGGAAAAACATAGATCAGATCTCGATTTGTGAAGAAGAAAAAGGAAAAATAAAAACAAGAAAGAAGGAACAGTAAAGAAGAAAAGAAGAGCAGAGAAAACGGCTTACCTTCGTTAACACCGCCACCAACACCACCGCCCACCACCTCGCCGCCGCTTTCGCCGCCACCATCACCTCCATAACCACCCAACACCGAAATCGAAGCCACCTTTCTCCCTCCTCACCGCCGCGCTTCTCACCCACTAAAAACCGGCAAAAACGACGCGCGCTAACTACTCCTGACGGAACCGCGAAGATCTCGCCGATTTTTCTCTCGTCTCTCGCGCAAGCGGTCGTAGAAAGGGGAGGAAGAGGAGAGTGATTTTTTAGGGTTTCCTATTTCACTTAGTTTATATACTCTGCCCGCTTTTTTATTTTTGTTTTAATAATCGATCGCTAAGTGCACCCCCTTATTTACGCGCTGCATTCTCCCAACTTAGCCCGGGCCAGATTCTGGCTCCCTATGCGAACTGGCTTTCATTTTTGCACCCTTATTATTTATACTGCACTCGCGACTAATAAAACCCCAATTTACTATGTTCACCCCCTTTCATTTTTTTAATTCTTTTCCAATAATAATATAAATAATTTTTCTCGCAAAATAAAATAAACGGCTAAGTCGGTTGTACAACCTGTTAGTCATTATTTTAGGCCAATGAGTCAGATACAGATCAAGAACCCTACAAACCTAACGAATAAATTATTTCTCTAAAAATAAAACGCTAAGTCGGTTGTACAACCGGTTAGTCATTATTTTAGGCCAATGAGTCTGCACAGGCTTCAAGAACCCTACACACTTAATAAATACTTAACAAACCATTTTCCTAAAAATAGGGGATTAAGTCTAACATGACAATGCAAGTTAGTCAATGTTCTAGAACTAATGAGTCAGATAATTCAGAGTTCTAGAATACCTATTCTAAAACGAACCCACCTCACACCAAACCACTTTCTTTCAAGAACCCTAAAATTATTTTCAAAAAGTAGGGGCTAAGTCTGCCAGGCTAACCAAGTTAGCCAAATGGCCCCAGAATCAAATGAGTCAGACAGCTCAAGGAATCCTAGGATCCTCAGATTAAAAAAATACCAACCCACAAACATTTTCGTGAAGAACTACGTGGCTTTGATTCCTCCATTGCATCCGGAGGTACGTGAGGAGCAAGACTCGACCCTTGTCAAGCACTAAAAAACCAAAACCTAAATAAGTCTTTTTTTTACAAATAAAAGGGTAATTATTAGATAAATCCTAAATTAATTAGACAATAGGATGTCGTGGGGTGCTAATACCTTCCCCACACATGACGACTCCCGAACCCTAACAACGCCTTATCGTGAAACTTAAAGGGATTTTCCGAATTTGCCCTTAAACTAAAATTTGGTGGCGGCTTCCTAAAGAACCATTTCGAAGAATCCTTTCCTGATTTTTCTGGTCACATAGCCAGAATAACTTCTAGCTTGTAGGTGACTATTAGATATATATATATATATATATATATATATATATATATATATATAGCTTGTTAGCTATAGTTAGTTTGTTAAGTAGAGCTTGGTAGTTATAGTTAGTTTGTTAGGTAATTCAGCTTAGAGTTAGTTTTCGCTTCTAGTTTGTTACATACACTAGTGGAAAAAGGACATTAAAAAGCATTCATTTAGTATCGGTTGTTTGAACAAATTGATACTAAATGTGGACGCTGTGGCATTTTTGAAATTAAATGAAAGTTTTTAATTTTCACGCTTATATTTAGTATCGGTTGTTTGAACAACCGATACTAAAAGTCTTTACATAGGACGTTAATTTTGTAAACGCGCTTATCTCCTTCTCTTCAAACACATTTAGTATCGCTTCTTAACAACCGATACTAAAGGGCCCGCTTTTTTTCTAAACGCGTTCTTTCTCTCCTCACCCTTCGCTCTCACCCTTCGCTCTTTCTTTCTTCTATTCATCATCGTGAGCCTCTCTTGCGTAAAAGCTCTCTCACCCTTCGCTCTTCCTTCGTTCTCTCTTCTTCCATCGTTCTCTCTTCTTCCTTCGCTCTCGCTTCTTCCATCGTTCTCTCTTCGCTCCTCCTCCATCCCTTTCGCCACTATTTTCTCTCTTAAAACCCTAATTTTGCTTTTGATGTATTTTTCACAGATCCGTGCTTCTCGCGAAAACCCTAGTTACAAAACCGTAGATTTCTACTCGATTTTTAACTACCCTCGCGGGCAAAACCTACAAGCTAAAAACATGAACAAGCCCAAGCAATCGAGGACGCTAAGATCAATGGAGTCTCCTCCATGGAAACCGATGATGCGCCCTTCAATGGAGTCTCCTCAATGGAAACCCATGGACGCTAAGATCAGGTAAAGTCTTTGATGCAATGTACAAATTTTTGTGTTTTTATGTTTTAATTTTGTGCTATGAACAATTGCGTCCTTCTCAATTCACTGTTATTGATCTTTCGATAATATTGAGGGAAATACTATTTTTTATTTGTTTAATTGCTTAGAGTGGATTGTTGCTTCAGTTATAACATTAGATTTCAAGAGATCTGAATTTTATTTATTTATTTTTACTATATTGTAAGCTGTTGATAATGGTTGTTGGAATTGGAAACTAGTGATTTGATTTACTGTGTTGTTTTAATACAGATCTGAGCTTCAAATTCTATACAGAAAACAAGGAGCTGCTTCTGAAATTGGATTAAGAGTGGAGTAGAGAAGAGAGTGACTAGTAAGTGCATAGGCCTTTGAAGTGATGTGTGTAGCTTGAATTACCTTTTGATCCCTAATTGGCATCTGAGAAGAGCTAAATAGGAGACTATGATGGAGTCAGAAGGGGAAGATGGGGTGAGTTAATCTCAATTTTCCATTTTATTTACTTCATATAGTATAAATTGTTGTTGTTTGGGATGAAATTAATTACTATTCATTGGTGCTCAATGACAAATTTTGATACTTAGGCGAAGCCAATGAAGAGGATGGTGTTGCTGATAATGATGCTGGTGACTTCAATTACAATTCAGAAAATCAGAGCCAAAAGCAAAAGATTGTTGAACACATGTTGAGCATGAAAATGTCATATGGGCGAGCCGATGAAGTTGATGCTCCAAATTATGATAAGGAAGTTTCTCACAATCACATTCCTCTGTTAACCAGTGGACAAGAGGTATCTGGAGAATTATCTGCAGCCTCACCTGAGAGGCTATCAATGGCATCTCCTGGAGTTGTTCACGGGAAACGAGCCCATAATCTTCCATCATATTCATCTGATATTAATCAATCACGTAATTCTCCTCCCTATGAAACTATGCACATTATCATTCTTTCATATAATGTCATTGTTATCTTTCTTTATCTTGATCTGATAGTCATTTTATGTTGTTGGTTATATTCCTTATGCAGCAAATATTAGGTGGATGCTGGATTGGGCAATGTGGCATGGAGAGAAAGAGTTGATGGCTGGAAAATGACCAAAGATAGGAATGTTGTTCCTGTTCCAATGAGCACAGGTCAAGCTACTTCTGAAAGAGGAGCCGGAGATATTGATGCTAGTACCGATGTGCTTTTCGATGATTCCTTGTTGTAAGTACTTCTAGATTTCGTTATAAAAATCTTAACTCGTAGCTTTATTGGAGAGCCAAATCGGTTATTAACTTTTATGATTGTGCGTTGGATAAGCAAGTTCATTCAATTGTATATTTTTTATATGAGCACAATGGAAGTCCCTTATCTTCACGTTTCAGTTTTAAACAATTCGTTTCTATTATGCAGGAATGATGAAGCTCGTCAACCTCTCTCCAGGAAGGTTTCTATTCCATCTTCAAGGATAAATCCATACCGTATGGTCATTGTTCTGCGGCTTATTATCCTATGCATCTTTTTGCATTATCGAATAACAAATCATGTGCCCAATGCTTATGCATTGTGGTTAATATCGGTTATATGTGAAATTTGGTTTGCCTTTTCTTGGATATTGGATCAATTCCCAAAGTGGCTTCCTGTGAACCGTGAAACATACGGTATTGAACCTCGGGCACCTGAGTGGTATTTTTCGAAGAAAATTGACTACTTGAAGGATAAGGTTCATCCATCATTTGTTTAAGATCGCAGAGCAATGAAGGTAAATCCCTTAGTTTGCTTTGATGGTGTCAGAATTTGGTTCATTTTTTCTTGCAATCACATTTTTGTTTGTAATCTGCATATATCAAATGATAACTTTGTACTTAGTTTCCTTTATATTTAAAATCATGATAAGTTGTAATTTTTATGTTTCTTCAGGTTTGCATTCTGCTAGTCAGGTTTCCTGAGGCTTCCTCAGACTTGAAGTTGATGGGTCCTAATCTGAAGTAAATCACTCGTCTCTTTTCGAATTGTTATGGTATGGCTGCCTCTTATTGTTTGTTTTCTAATCAACTGTGATTAATTAGGCCAAAAGAAAACGAAGGCAGAAATTGGAAATTTTAAATTCAGAAATTTCAAAGAATTAGTAGCTTGATAGCAGATCGATGAGGAATAATCAATCATAGCCTATAGTATAGATTAGTTATAGTCTGGCTCTGTTTGCAACTTAATGATGATTAATCTTTTCCTGCATATGAATGTTTGCATGCCCCTGTAGTAGTGTACTTGTCTTTCCTCATACAAATTTGTCAAATGTGCCTAGGCTGCCACTATTATTGATATATTCTTGTTGACAAGCAATAATGCCTTAAATGAAGCAAACGTTAACAGGAACATGTACTTGTCTTTTTCTTTAAATTGTAGTCATTTACTATGACTTAATATAAAGAAAGCAAAAATTGACATTTCATTTTTTTCTTCATATTTTCTTTATTGTTGACAAGAGAATCAATTGATTCTGTAATTTGACAATTGTGTAATGATACAATGACTAAAGCCATTGAAGAAGAAAACACACGACATTTGTTTCCACTTCCTAAGAGATTTGGTGAAGGAAATTGTCATTGAATTGGTCAACAGTAGCCGATACAATGACTAAAGCCATCAAGATTGAGGCATTCCAAAGTCCGTGAGCAGAGCTTTGAATAGGAAAGGTTTGGAGAGTAGTAAGCCAATTTGTTGATAGCATTTCTCGGTTTATGGGAGAAATTTGTTAGTAGGATTATAGTTTTGGGGCTCTATTCACAAATGAAGCTCGTTGTTATAAGGCAATTTGTAGGACTTTTGTTTATTAGTTTTGCCTTATTTCTATTTGTTGTAATAATTAGTTCAGCTTAACATTTGTTATACTTTTTGTTAGGAAACAAACAACTATTTGACACATATTGTATAAAATTTCCATTATGCAATGAAATCATTTAGGTGTTTCCAATACCTTGATACTTTACAAGAATCATGTTTAAGTTGCTTTAACAATAACTAGAGTTGCTAAAAGTCACCTAAAAACACTAAAAATGACATTTAGTATCGGTTATTTAAATTAACCGATACTAAATGTCACTTTTAGTATCGGTTATTTAAATGACCGATACTAAATGTCATTTTTAGACAAAGAAACACAATGTTGAAAAGACTATTAGTATCGGTTATTTAAATCACCGATACTAAATGTCACTTTTAGTATCGGTTATTTAAATAACCGATACTAAATGTCATTTTTAAGACAAAGAAACACAATGTTGAAAAGACTATTCAGACGGTTATTTAAATCACCGATACTAAATGTCACTTTTAGTATCGGTTATTTAAATAACCAATACTAAATGTCATTTTTAGACAAAGAAACACAATGTTGAAAAGACTATTAGTATCGGTTATTTAAATAACCGATACTAAAAGTGAATTTAGTATCGGTTATTTAAATAACCGATACTAATAGTACGCTTTTCAAGGCATAAAAACACCAAAAACGTCATTTAGTATCGGTTTTTTGAAAATCCGATACTAAAAGTCACATTTAGTATCGGTTATTTAACCGATACTAAATGTCTGACATTTAGTATCGACAGATAACCAATACTAAAAGTGCAAAATAACCGATACTAAAAGCCTTTTGTATCAATTTCACTTTGATGAATATTAGAGTTTCTTAACCTTTTCTCTCCTATCTTCTATGGATACCATATTCTTCAATACAATGGTATAACTTTCATCAGCTCATTTCTCCTCATCTTTATTCTACCATTTTTGGAGCTTGAAGCCCAATATTGACAAAATTTCAATATGTTGCCTAGCTTGTATGTTGTAATAGACCACTTGAGAGTAGATTCTAGCAATTACAGAACCTACATTGTCTATTGAAGGGAGTTTTCAGTGATTGTGCTGCTGAATTCGAGTTTGGGTGGTTGGGATTTCGGTTTTGAAGCAGTTGAACTTCAAAGTCTCGGTGTTTCGTGATTTTCATCACGATAGGTGAGTTTTACTCGCTTAGGGTTTTTATATTATGTCGTGTTGACTGTTTGATTTCTGTTATTGTTGGAATTGCATTCGTTTCGTAAATTTTGAGTCGCAAAAACCGTAAATTGGTCATGAACTCACTGATTTGGAAACTCTGGACTTAGGTTCGGTCTTTTGAAACTGGGAATGTTCTGTTAGTCCAAAAATTATGTGTCTGATTTTGTTAGGAACTAGACTTAATTCCGGTATTTTTGGCACTGGTTTGGTTCAATTTGAAGTTGTATAACTCGAGTTATGAGTATTCAAAGTTAGGTCATATTTCTGGAGTTAAACTGGTTATAGGTTCAGTGTTTTAGGTTTTGTGCTCCCAATTGAACTCTGTTTTGAACGATTCTTGTCCCATTAGAAACTAGACTCCAATTTCTCAGTTAGGTCATTTGAGAGTGAGTAGAAGTTGAAGGACAGAAACTGTCCAGTCTGGAAACCATTCAGATTGTTTCTAAAAACTGTACTAATTGACTCATTTTTTTGAAACTATAAAGACATGGTCAGAAACTAGACATCCCTAGCTTTCATTAATGGTAGTAACCTTGGAAACAGCCGCTGAATGCTGAGGAGTCAAAGTAGTCAATTCTGAACGGTTGGAACCCCATCCGCCGTAGAGGAGGTAGCCGCTTCTACATCTCCCAGGCCCGCGAAGTAACGCTGCATCTCCTTGTCATCTACGATGGGGGAAGCCAATCCTTCTGGGGGAGATTATCGCAGGAATGGCCACCCTGAACAATTCTTGGTCGGCTGCCACATCATCACTGATCGGCTCCTATAAAACAGGTTATAATGAGAAAAGAGGAACACGACGGAAGAACCAAATAGGAAAACACGGAGACTCACCGAGATTAATGCATTTGGATCGGGACGCCCGCACCTAAGGAGAGTGAGGAGAATCGTAATCCACACGGTTGTTGCGCAAGAATAATGTAAGGTTAGGTTGCCATAGAAACCTTCTCAAGGAAACTAATGCAAAAGTGGAAACCAACCCAAAGTTGTTTCCCATAAGAGGGGAGAGATCCAAGCTCAGACCGCAGTCGAGAGGAGCTCTGGGGCCGATAGATCCCGATACCTTTTGTGCCGCATGAAGGGAACATCATCTTCATCATCCTCATCATCACCGCTTTGTCAAGGGATACGACGACAGGAGCTTGCACTAAGAAGAAAGGGAGTAAGGTGGGTCGGAAGAACCACAGAAAACCCGGAAAGACATATACGAAAGTGGCAAGGTTTACCATTGGAAGGAGGAGGCTGATTGAGGATTCTCACCAAGATGATGATCGAGGAAGAGGATCGAGAGACTTGCGACCTCTTCTTGTCTCAAGGCTTGTTTCATCGAGCGCCCGCCAAGAAGGTGGTGGACTCATTCTCAGAACATCCCTAGTTTCGTTAATTTCGATTTACGAGAGTGATTTATTATTTGAGTAAATAATAACTCACGCCTCTGATACGAAGTTTGTTGCAAAAGCAATGTATAATTGCTAAATTATAGGGTTGATTAGTATTATTGTTTAATTTAAGTGAAGTGATGATTGATGATAAGCTAGGAATTGGTTTAAGTGAAAATGAGAGAAAATGGTATTTTAGTCTTTTCCACGTCACTTAAACTTTCAACTCGTAGTAAAATTAACTAATTAAGTGGTTGATTATTTGATTGCTAAGTTATATGAATTGGGTGATTTATTGTGTGATTGATGGGGTAGAAATAGAATTAAGAAGGAATTAGTGAACCAAGGGCATTTTAGTCATTTACCACTAAAACACTACCTCAGCTCATTAAAACAACAAACACAACATTATCTCTCTATTTCCACAAAGTTCAGAAACCGAGAAAGAAGAGAGGTTAAGAGAGAAAGAGAGTTGGTGAGAGGAGAGGAGGAAGAAGAAGAGGAGAGTTTCCACAATCCTTCATGGATGTTCTCCTTTTCTACACCATTAGATTCAGCTCATCACTCTCCATCTATTGATACCAATTTCAGAAACCTATTCTACCCCATTTCCTTTCCACCATTATTGATGTGTGAAGCTTCAACTTGACCAAAATGGGAAAGGTGTGGCTTGCATGTTGAATTGGAGCTAACCACTGAAGTAAGGAGCTTGGTATTGTGTAAATGGATAAAATCCACCATCCAAGGGTTTGAGTTGGGTTTTGGTTGCTGGTTCAAAGAAATCGGAGCTCAAATTCGTGGTTATTAATGGTTGAAGTGTTAAATTTCAAGTTTTGGGGCTGGTGTGAGTGTTGAATGTGAAGATATCTGCTCACAACAAATTCTGCAGAAAACTGTTTTGAACAGTCTCTGGTATTTGCTTGATAACTCTTTACACAGACCTCATTTGAAGTCAAATTTTGTTTATTTAGAAAGTAGACAAAAAGTCCTTCGAAATAGGCACAAGAATCACTTGATTTGACTGTGTATTGAGAGAGAACAATTAGTTACAAGTTTCACTTTTGTAACAGTAACGATTTTGCACCAGCCACATTGTGTTAGCCATAAGTCTCTGAATACTTGTCATATCAGTGTGAGACTTGAACCATAGGAAAATAGACAAAAGTATCTACACATTAGGAACTGGTTTGGATGGTTTTGGTTAGAAATTGAATAAGTTATGCTCATTCAAAAACTGCTCAGAGATGCTGTCCAGAATACATTCGGTTTAGAAGCGGTTGAACGAGTTCGGGATGAGTTCGTGAGGTTCTCGGAATCGTTTGAACTTCAAGAAGTTTCGGTTTTTGTGTGATTTTCATCACACGAGGTGAGTCTTACTCACGTTTAGGGAATTGAAATGTTGTTTGTGTGATTGGTTTTCAAAATTTGATCGTTTCGCGAATTTACGAGTCGAAAAACGTTTTCGAAAATTCACGTTTTATGAATTGAGGAATGATTTTTATATGAATGCATGAGCTGATGATTGGGTTGTTTGGACTGGTTGAATGCTGGATAATTATTTGAGTATGATGTTTATGATTTAGATTGAATTGGGTGAGATAGAGTAAGAATTGAATGGTTGGATGCTGTCAAAACAATGTTTTACTACAGAGTAGCGCGTACGCGCAAACTACGCGCCATCCACGCGCAACCAGCTCTGTAGACACTGTCTCTATGCGCGTACGTTGCGCTTACGCGCGACTTACGCGCGATCACCACTGTGTCTTCGCGCTTATGTTGCGCTTACGCGCAACTCACGCGCACCCTGTCACCACAATTTTTCCTAAAATAGTTTTTATCATAACTTTTGATCCGGGAACCCGATTAATGTATTCTCAGATGCGTTACGTAGCTGACCGAAGGTCCTAATCATATAAATGGATTGTTTTGTATTTTGATATCCCATGATGTATGAATATTAATTATAACCGTAATGTATGGAAAACAAATACGTTTTTGATAGACCAAAACCTAGAATACGTGTGGGAACCAATGTTTTATAAATCAAACGATGTTTGGTCTGAGTTTATAATTGTGATACTATGGTATAAAAACATATCATAGATATAATTATGTTTTCGGTATATGAATTATATCGAATATAGTAAATGGCCCAATGCGGGTATGATATTTAATTATATTAATTATGGGTGACGACCCAAGAGGATAGTACACTAGGGAGAGGGAAGTCATGAGCCCTCGAGCTAGGCCCATATGAGGATGTTCACTGTGAGTGGATTGGGTTCACCGCAAACCGAAGAATAGAAAAATGGTTTAAGGTGTTGTACTAGATTATTAAGAGGATAGTGAATAGCCATCAAGAATTGAGTTATGAACTATAGATGATTAATTTAAAGTGTACATAGTCACCAAGAATTGGACTATGAATTATTTATGATTTGATTGTTGTATGTAATTATTTCTGAATTACTAATTATTGTTTTATAAAGGGGCGTACTTAGGTTGAGGGGAAACTCTCAATGCTATTGACCAATTCGGTGAAGGATTGGGTGCGTCATAAATAATCTTTTTGAAAGGATAAATGTTTTATAAATGGACCGAGTGATAGGTAAGGGGTCACGGTAAGACTCACTGAGATATGTTATCTCACCCTATCATATGTTGTTGTTTTACAGAGAAACGGGGAAAGTAGATGCTTTAAGACACGAGTAGATGACGTGCACGAGAAGAAATCGAAGATGTAGTTCTTCTCTTGTTAATTATGCTTTTCCCTTGTTATCTTTGTATCCGATAATGACTTGAATTTGTTTTAAGTTATGTAATCATTTCCGCTGTTCTTGTAAAAGATGTATATCTAAGCGGGAAGTTTATCTCTGATGTATGCTAAAATTGTACATTTTGATATTTCTACTTGTTAGAGATATTAGGGTGTTACACATTCCGGCTGCAACCGACTCAGATCAAACGACTAGCCCCTTGTTAGAGCCAAGGTAGTGCTGGAGATATTCCGCGGTAGGTTGGGGGAAAACATACTCCTGAACCCTCGACCACTAATTGGCATATGGAGGAATCTCACCAAGAACAATCGTGGTCCGCCCCCAATCAAAGGCATGGAACTTCTCTTCTTGTTTTCTGAAAATCTCCTTGAGATCCCGAGGGAGCAACTTCTGCCAATGAAGGGTGACGGCCAGAGAGGAATGGGGAGCAGGCACGAGCTGACCCACCACAAACTGTCGGGCCATGAAGTTGGGATGGTAAGGTTCGAGGTGAGGAAGTTCTTTGCCGAGGTAAGTTTGGCCCCAACAACCAGATCACGGGAAATCAACACATGACTCCAATGGTAAAGAATGTCACGATCGTTAGAAGTGATAAAGGCCGAAAGTCTTTGGGGAGAGAGCACCCAATCGGTGCCTGTGTGATGTTTGATTAGGACACAGCGAGAAGGGTCGGCGGCAGACTGTCTCTCCGCAACATGGTCAAGATCCAATAATAGCTTGAACACCTCCACCCGATACAGAGGCAAGGCGGGCACGACAACTAGAGCATTCCCTAGGAGTGGGCCTTAGTGTTTAGATTAGGGGCAAGAGTGGGAAAGTAGAGTTGGAGGAACCAAATGAGACTGTCGACCCGAGAATAGTAACCGCTCTCGTTGACTTGGGCTACAAAGCTTTCCATGCTCTGATAGAGGAGAGCGGGAAGAAAAGGCCCCAAGCATATTTGTCGCCAGTTTGCTGCAAACGAACGAAAATAGAAAGCTCCATGACGACGTCGATGGACATAGGAGAATAAAAGAACTTGTTGAAGAAGTACATCAAGAAGGTGAAGTGTTCCCCTGCGGACACAGGCCTAGAAGTGGCAGCATTCTGCGAGAGCAAGGGGGCATATTTAGAGGCAAAAGAGTAAGAGCATTCTTTGCCGACAGAACTGGAATTAGTGTGGACCTCCAAACCACCCGCAGGGAGGCCTAAGATGGCGGCCACGTCCAACACAGTCAAAGTCCGTATTCCCCAAGGGAAGATGAAAACATTGAGAGTCGTCGACCAAAAGGACATTAAAGGAAGAAGAATGTCAGTGGTGCAGAGATCTTTTTGGTCGACACTTCAATCATGTCATAGATACCCCATGCCTTCCAAGACTCACCTTTGTAGGGCTTGAATCACTCCACCCATATGACGTAGTCTTTGTCACTCGTTGGCCACTCCCGAATGTCAGAAAATTTTGCGTCGTTGGTGAAACGTGAAGATTTTAGAGGGAGGTCGACGGCGTCAAGGTGCTCCATGAGGAGGGAAAAGCCATGGTCGACATTGTCAGCCAACGGGGGAACGACAGAGAGTTCGCCCACGGAAAGGAAAATGGCAGAGGGATGTGCCATGAATGAAAATAGAGCGTTGAAGGCAGTTGAAGGGATAATAGGGTTTTGTTTCTCGAAAGGAGCAAGTAACCATGGCAAGGGGCAATGACGAAGACTATTTATAGCCTGGGGCAAAATCTCAACCGGCATATCCTTGGGAACTGCCGCACAGTTGTTTCGGTTAGTGTGAAACGACAAGTGTCGCGTAGCAACAGTTATGTCTTTTCTAGCCATCGTTTCAAGTCATTTCAAGGGGTTTTCGTACCGTCAATCACGACCTCAAGGCCGCACGACAACACAAAAAGGGGGGCAGTTGTTAACACCAAAAAATAAGTAACTCGTAGGCTGAGGACTAAGAGAGGTAAAAAGGATCACGGTATGAAGGCAAGCCACTCGGCAAGAACCAAAAGGGTATCTGCCAGAAAAGAGTGAAGTCAAAAGATGGTTCTCGGGGCATACAGAAAGTCAAAACCCCCGAGGGAGGGCTACGCCTGAGGGCCAATGAGCCAAGCCAAGGGAAAGTAATTGCCCTAACATATAGAGTGCCAAGGCCGAGGTGTCTCAGGTTGCCTAAGCCGTTACCTAAAGAGGGTTGGAGCAGCCGAGCCACCATACGGCCGAGGCAGGATGGGCATTACTTGGAAGGCAGAACGTTGTGAGAAGATAGAACGTTGGAGCGGTTGAAGTTCAATAGGATGAGCGAGGCCGGAGAACGTGGAACAACAAGCACTTACCCCCACTAACCGCGCCAGTGGGGATCATGGGTAGTTACTTATCTGCATTGAGGGCCTATGAAGCGATGAGAGTCGTTGATCCTAGATCAATCCGACGGCAGGTAAATGTTGGCTAGCAAAGTGGTCGACGAGGGCCTGTGTATATATATAGCGATAGAGTAGAATGTAAATGACACACATCAATCAATCAATCAAACACTAAATTTATTTCAAATTTATCTTCCTTTATCGCACTTTACTTATCTTTACTTTACTTTATGCATTAGCCGTAGTATAATCCAACACTCGCGTCCCATTCTCACCTTGCCTGACCCTTTCTAGAGGAGTCAGGAAACCCATAGTCTAGGGAGCAGAGCTCCCTCCTCGGCGCAATTGCTTGAAGAACGAGGAATCAAAGAATGTCCAAACCTCTAGCCGACAACACACCCATAATAATATTTTGACATATCAAAAAAAATATTCCCAACTTATTACGTATTGCGACTAGTTGCCCTGGCCAGTGTTGAGTAAGAGTCATTCATGTTGTCGGTCACCTCGTAGTTGGATGGCCTATTCCATTACTTTTAACTATCACCTACTTGGTTTGAGAGTGGCATTCAACGAAATCAGATTACCAAGAGTCATTCACGTCATTGCTACAACTCCATCGGATAAACTCGAAGCACGACAAAATGTTTACCGCATCCTTTTCAGAAGCATATCTCTATTTGTTGTGAGCTCTTTTCAGTTTTTTCTTTCTCTGATTCGGTTTCTGCAATCATAATTTAACTTTAAAATGAAAAACCGTGTAATTAATTGAAGAAGTTGTTGCTCTCATAATTTATTACGAACGATTCCATAGGGATAGTAAACTAATATTAGGTTAAGCTACAAAAATATATTCCAAATTTATTATATTAGTTCCAAGAATGATTTTATTAAGTAAACTCATCCTCTATAAAAGATGTTGGAGAGGCCAAATAAATTAAAAGAAAACAAAAATAGTATCAAAGCAAGAGCGTATCTAAATCTAATTTTTACTTTTCCCATTCAGAATCTCATCAAGTGCTTCAACATTACTCAGAATCATTGTAGCATACAAAACTTGATCATTTGAATCTCCATTTCCCATTCGTATAGCTTTAATAATATTCCCATAAGTTGTTGTAAAAAAATATCTCACTTCGTCTTCTGTTATAGGGAACGTCTAGAAAATGTTAATAACAAGTTTCTTGTTTTGTCATCATCTGAAACATCATCGGATGGTTTCTTGCTTTCCCATATCCTTGGATCAGACAAATCTAGTTCCTCAAAATTTGTTGGTGGTATTGTGAATGTTCTAAATAATAGATGGGGGAAACCAGGGTTAATAAATGGTATATGATTAAAAATATTGTTGCTAGTAATACAATAAATATTTTGTAAAATATCTGTGGAAATTCGAGAACAAATGTTGTTAAGAATGTGTTTAATATCAGCTATTACAGTGAACCTTTTCTGAGAGAAGAGGTTGAGAGAGATATCCTTTTGAAATAAAGCTATTGTTAGAGGAAGGGAAGTGTTTGGTGTAGAAGCATTTTCTAACTCTAACCATGTTAAGCAAGAAACAACTTCTTCAAAGAATTACACCAATCATAGTGTCGGGGAAGATTAATCATTTTTGAAATGGCGTTTGGATAACCTATGGTTTAAAGACAAAGCCATAAAGCAATGACAAGAAGTGATTGTGCAGGGTCACATGCTAGTTTGAGGACTAAAAGCCATGCAATATTTTAAGGAAGAGACACTTACTATGCAAACAAGACAGAGCTTTTGGTGTTTCATTGATTTGATATGTTGATATCAAAATATTATTGTTAAAGGAGACTTTTGAAAATGGAAGAAGAATTGTGTGAGGATGTGAAAAATCAACAGAAAATATGAAGACCATATAGACCTTGAAATATAACAAAATAATCATATGACACAAAAACATTTCATGAGAAGAAAGATTCTCAAGGGAAGTATTTATATACTCATTTGTAATAATAGTTTTCAATCAATTTGTTTACATCCATATACTAGTGGGACCAATTGAAGTAGTCAACTCATTTATTATGATTTTTAACAAAACAAATTCATTTGTTAAATTTATTATTTTTATGATATAAAACGATTCAACTCCTTTTAAGTTTAAAATATGATAAAGTAAGACATATTTTATTAATTGTTTTGATATATATATATATATATATATATATATATATATATATATATATATATATATATATATATATATATTTATTGACTTGACTACATCATTCTATTTAATGATTGAATTAAAATAAAGCATTTTTATAGCATTTAATGTATCCTTTAGTCAAAAAAAACATTTACCTAATATATGAATATCTTATATATTGACCCCAAAAATGACAAAAAAAACGTTTCAAGAGAAGAATGATCACAATTAGCTAGTGGAGTATTTATATATTCATTTGTATAAATAGTTCTTAATCAAGTTAGTTATTATAATTTATAACGAGAGAAGTTATTTTATTATAGAATGATTCAAGTCCTATTAAATTTAAAATTTCTTAATGTATAATATATTTTATGCTTAAATATCATTTTTGTCTCTGCAAAATGAACGGAAATCCATTTTAGTCCTGAAAAAATATTTTTTAGGTCCCTGCAAAATATTTTTTTAATTCATTTTGGTCTCAACTTTGACTTTTAATCTAATTTGGCACATTCTAACACAGCTGACAACGTTAACGTAGTTGTTTTAGCATACGCGGACTACCATATCACTTAAAATGTGATTTTAAGTGATATTACTATATTAATTCGAAGAATGATTTTATTATGTAAACTCAACCTCTATTAAAGATGTTGGAGAGGCCAAAAAAATAAAAAGAAAACATAAATAGTATCAAAGCACAAGCGTATCTAAATCTAAATTTTACTTTTCCCATTCAGAATCTGATCAAGTGCTTCAACATTATTCAGAATCATAGTAGCAAACAAACTTGATCATTTGAATCTCCATTTTCCATTTGTATAGCTTTAATAATATTCCCATAAGTTGTTGTAAAACATATCTCACTTCGTCATCCGTTCTGAGGAACCTTCTAGAAAATGTTAAGAACATATTGTTGTCATCATCTCAAACATCATCCGATGGTTTCTTGTTTTCCCTCATCATTGGATCAGACAAATCTAGAATTCCTAAAAATTTGTTGGTGGTATTGTGAATGTTCCAAATAATGGATGAGGGAAACCAGAGACAATAAATGGTATATGATGAAAAATATTATTGATAGTAAGATTAATCATTTGTGGAATGGCTTTTGGATAACCAATGGTTTCAAGCCAAAGCCTTATCCATGACAAGAAGTGATTGTGCAGGGTCACGTGCTAGTTTTAGGACTAAAGGCACTTACTATGCAAACAAGACATAGCTTTTGGTGTTTCATTGATTTGATATGTTGATATACAAATTTTTTTGTTAAAGGAGGCTTTTGCAAATGGAAGAGGAATGGTATGTGGGAATGAAAAAAACATTTCATGAGAAGAAAGATTCTCAAGGGAAGTATTTATATAATCA
Organism: Oxytropis ochrocephala; assembly: GCA_020916435.1. Taxonomy (NCBI): domain Eukaryota; kingdom Viridiplantae; phylum Streptophyta; class Magnoliopsida; order Fabales; family Fabaceae; genus Oxytropis; species Oxytropis ochrocephala. The sequence continues at coordinate 50,615,060 of CM037095.1, forward strand.
TTTGTATGAATAGTTTTCAATAAATTTGTTTATATCCTTATACTAGTGGGACCATTTGAACTAGTCAACTCATTTATTATGATTTTTAATAAAACAAATTCTTTTATTAAATTTATATTTTTATGAAATAAAACGATTCAATGCCTTTTAAGTTTAAAATCTGATGAAGTAAAACATATTTTATTATGATATTTAATATTTAAAACAAAATATATATATATATATATATATACAGAAAATTAATTGTTTTATTAAATATATATATTGATTTAACTGGATCGTTCAATTTAATGATTGAATTAAAATAAAGCATTTTTATAGCATTTAATGTATCCTTTAGTCAAAAAACATTTACGTAACATGAAGATCATATTGACTCTCAAATATGTCAAAAAAAAACATTTCATGAGAAGAATGATCTCAATGGAGTATTTCTATACTCATTTGTATAAATAGTTCTTAATCAAGTTATTTATTATAATTTACAACGAGAGAAGTTATTTTATTATAATTATATAAAATGATTCAAATCCTATTAAATTTAAAATTTCTTAACATATAATATATTTTATTATAATATTTAACATTGTTTAAATTGTACATTGGTCCTTTATTTTTGACCAAGATTTCAAGTTGGGCCTTTATCTTTTTTTTTTTTCTCTTTTTGGTCATGGATTTTTTTGGACCCCCACCCTCTCCCCTTAAACCCCACCCACACTGAAATTCCCAAAATGCCCTTCAAAAAATCTGTTTTTTTTACAAAATTACACGAATCGTATATATCTCTTTTGGGGCATATATACGATGTGTAATATTTTGACATCGTAAATATGTTCATTGTGCGTATATACGATTGATGAGTTTTAAGTCAATCGTATATACGCCTGAGGAACCTATATACGATGCGTTAAAAATGCACATCGTATATATGTCCCAAAAGAGATATATACGATGGGCTTTTTTTTGGTTAACATTTATGATTTTATTACCGGTTATAATTTGAAGTCTCGTGATTTGATTAACATCAACGGTGTAGATATATTGGATAAAATAACGCGTATAATTACAAAAACGCGATATAGTAATATATACACGTTTAATACAAAAAATGTGTGAATCTATCTGCAAGCCGTCAATAGAATCATCGGCTAAATCTATACATCTAGACGCATCACTGTGAGTGGGAGGCTGCACGGGAGGACACATAGACTGCCATAGGGTAAAACGTCCGGCATACGGATGCAACCATGAAGCAGACACTGGTGAGTTCTGATGGTACCACTGTGGGGCAATAGGAGGCAACAGACAAGTGGGAGAGATTGAAAGATGCAACATTGTACATTTTGCTCGCTCGTAAGCAGATATGATTTTGAACTTAGATGAACCGTAAGTGCCTCTCAAAGGCAGATAAGTGAAATTCATAGGCAAAGAAAACTGAACCAATGCAACATTATACTTGGTTGCAACCATATACCCCATCTCAGGCAAATCAAACCACTTTGACTCCGGCTGACGTTCGTATGACTCAATAGTTAAAGCTTTGCGAAGCTCTAACGATCGGTTCTTCCCAAACATGCCCGAATAGAATGTTTCCTGTCCTTTGTTTCTGAATCAAAGCTTGCCTAATCAAGTGGCAAGAGTCCTCACCCATGTCAAGTCCAAACCGATCGCTCTAAAACGCGATTCACCGTCACCTTCAACATCAACAATTTTTTCAACATAGTTGCGCGCGTGTCTTTGGAACAAGCGGTAAGTGGATTTTAGTCTCGGTATGCGTGATAATACTCTAGAAGCACCACGAGATAATTTGGTTGGCCATGTGTGTAGGAATTTTGGAAGCCCCGGATTCTTGATGCATTTTACCTTCTCATCCACATGCTCCCACCCAGAAGGATCACGCTTAGCATCAAAAAAATTCTGTTTTTTCTTCTTTGGTGCACCTTTCGTTCTGACTTTTGATTTAGGTGCAACCATAGAAGAAGTAGAAGGGAAAGCTATCTCATTCAGCTGCCTCTTAATAAGATATTTTTCCTCCTCACTGACTTTATCAAATCTTGCTTGGATAGCATCAAACTGATAAGAAATATCACAGGTAGATGATTTATCCTGATTGGATTTATCATCTACTGCATCCAAACTCAAGTGTTTCCAGTGATCATCAACAACATTAAGCGGAATAGAATTGCCGGAAGCATGAAAAATACCGATCTCACAAGCACAAGGAAGTAGATGTGTCTTCCTTTGAATGCACCGACACCGCCCTTTGTCATATCCAACCCCAGATTTTGACCTTTCAAACTCTTTGACCATGTGACCCAATGCAGATAACGAAACAAGTCCTTGAAGATTTTTAAACAGTGGAATATTAGACTTGACTTCGATTCTGCTGATGCTTCTTTGAAAAGACCCGATAATTTGATCAAAATGTATTGTCAGCATGTCATCAATAGATATCAAACATTTTGATAAATCACCTTTCGAAGTCTTCAACTGTCTTTTCAAAGACCAATGCAACGATTCCGCTCTGAAATAATAAACAAGTGTCAAAGAAATTTAATCGACGATAAAAAATATGTCCACGTGTCAAAAATATCGAGTAACAGATAGAAATAATAAACAAGTGTCAAAGAAATTTAATCGACAATAAAAAATATGTCCACGTGTCAAAAAATATCGAGTAACGGATAGAAATAATAAACAAGTGTCAAAGAAATTTAATCGACAATAAAAAATATGTCCACGTGTCAAAAAATATCGATCAACGGATAGAAATAAAGTCAAAGAAATTTAATCGACAATAAAAAATATGTCCACGTGTCAAAAAATATCGAGTAACGGATAGAAATAATAAACAAGTGTCAAATAAATTTAATCGACAATAAAAAATATGTCCACGTGTCAAAAATTATCGAGTAACGGATAGAAATAATAAACAAGTATCAAAGAAATTTAATCGACAATAAAAAATATGTCCACGTGTCAAAAAATATCGAGTAACGGATAGAAATAATAAACAATTGTCAAAGGAATTTAATCGACAATAAAAATATGTCCACGTGTCAAAAAATATCGAGTAACAGATAGAAATACCTGTTGGTCGTGGAATTCCCCAAGTGTGGGATCTGGTTAGTCCATGCTGAGATAAATTGTAACACCCTCATATTTCTATCTAGTATAAATACTAAAGTGTACCTTTTTAGCATACATCAGAGATACATTTCCTGCTTAGATTTACATCTTTACAAGAATAGCGGAAACGATACATAACTTAGAATAAATTCAAGTTATAAATCGAAAACAAAGATACAAGGGAAACCATAATCTAATAATAGAAGAACTACGTCTTCCATTTCCTTCTCGAGCACGCCATCCACTCGTGCCATAAAGGATCTTCTTTCCCTGTTTCTCTGAAAAACAACAACATTTGTAGGGTGAGACAACTTGTCTCAGTGAGTCTTACCGTGACCCCTTACCTATCACTCGGTCCATTTATAAAACATTAATTAATTTCTTGATTTAATAAATAAACTATACACGTTACTAATTGCACAATACCGACTGCACATCTGCTAATCCCGATAAACAGTGCATTCATAACGTCAAAACAATTGTACCATACCGACTGCACATCTGCTAATCCCGACACAGTACATTAAATCTCTTTAGCATAACACCGACTGCACATCTGCTAATCCCGGTGAACCCTATCATCGAGAGCCTAGGTTTAGGGGCTCATGACTTCCCCCTCCTAGTATGCTAACCGGTTAATCCCAGCACGTCACAATAATACTTTTAGCATAACAAGTGCGCACATCTGCTAATCCGGTGAACCCTATCATCGAGAGCCTAGGTTTAGGGGCTCATGACTTCCCCCTCCTAGTATGCTAACCGGTGGGTCGTCACCCAGACTAGACATAATATATATATATATATATATATATATATATATATATATATATATCCGTTCAAACATAATTTACTCTATGATATAAATTCATATCATACGGTTATTCTTATGAACCTGCATAACCAGTCTAGTCACCAAATTTTGTTCTTAAAACAATTGTTCCCACACGATACTCTAAGTTTCACAAATTCAACTATATATGATATAAGTGGTTAGGAAAAAGTATTTGAAAGAAGTTTGAAGTCGAACGGAGCGTCGAAACGAAACATCGAATTTGGGGACATAAGGAACTTTTCAACTTTGTGCCCAATTTCCGTTCCATTTCGTTCTCCGATCGAACCCAAACTATGTTTCAATCCAAATTCAACCACAACAGCCAACATACACATATTCTAGTACAGACCACAGCAATAACAAGCAATTACTTCAAGTAATTCGTTTCGAGATTTGGAAGAACACACACCGACATTTTTGCTCACACATAAGTGCAGAATTTCCTACAAGAAGATACCTACTTTGATTTAATTAAAATAGCAAACGATATCGGATTTCAACAAACGAACACTCTTTAGAAAGCTCTCTGAGTGTAATTTCTGCCTATGATTTTCATTTTTCAAAATATGCATTTAATTGGTACAGTTTTTCAAAATACTCCACAGAGGTACCAACATTGGACAGAACTATTTTCCCAACTTGCAACCCAATTTTCTTTCTCATTTCTTAATGAAATTTGATAAAACCAGTGCCTACTTCGTAGGGAATTCAATCTACACAGTTTAATTTCACAAATTTGAGAACTCAAGACTTGAAAAACTGAACCTATACACAGTTTAATTTCACAAATTTGACCTAACTTGAGACACTCATAACTTGAGCTACACAACTCCGAATTTAACGAAACCAGTGCCAAAAAGACCGGCGTTAAGTCTATTTTCAAAAACAATCAGAAACATAATTTTTGGACTAACCGAACAGTCCCAGTTCTAAAGAGACCGAAGCTGTGTCCAGATTTTTCTAAAACAGCGAGTTCGAGACCAAATTGTGTTTTTCGCGACTCAAAATTTACTTAAACGCGAGCAATTTCGATGACCCACAATCAGTCAACACAACATAAAACAAAACCCTAAGCGAGTAAAACTCACCAATCGTGATGAAAATCACGAAACACCGAAACTTTTTCGAAGCTCACGATTCCGAAACTTCACGAACTCAACCAACCACAATCCAAACACCTCCAACACTCCCAAACCGAAACCAAGGCCACCCAAACCAAATTTGAGCTTGCAAGAACATCACCCTAGCTCCAAAGGAGTCAAAACCTCCAATTTTTGGGGCTTGAAGCTTCAAAGCTCCAACAATGGTAATTTGAAAAGATGGAGAAATAAGGTATAAAATTAGTATCAATAGGTAGAGCTTGAGAAATGGAGAAGAATGGTACAAGAATTACTTACAACCGTTGAGAATCCATGGAGATCCTTTCTTCTTCTTCTTCTCCTTTCCTTCCTCTTCTCTTCTCACGGCTTCTTCTCTCTCTCTCTAACTTTCCCTTTTTCAATTTTTTTCTTTCTTTCCTTCCTTCCTTTTCTGTCCGTGCTCTCTCTCTCTCTCTCTCTCTCTCTCTCTCTTTCTATATCTCTCTCTTTTTCTTCCTTTATTCACACAAGTGAGGGATGAGAGAGTGTTTGGATATTTTTGGGTCTTTGGATCTCATTTAGTGTGAGTGGTATAAAGATTAAAATACCCTAGTGTTCTAATTTCCCTTCAATTATGCATTTAAATTATATACTCTAACAATTTATAAATTGCTTCCGCGACAACCTCATATCCGTGACTTGATTTATTACCTACTCGAGTAATAAATCACTCGTTAATTTCTTAATTCGAAATTAACGAAATTAGTGGATGTTACAATCACCCCAACTTGGGAATTTTGTCCTCAAAATTGAATAAACCTACCTCAAGAGAACAAATACGGATATCTAGTTTGCATATCGTCATCCAATCCGCATGAAACTTTCTCTACGACAAACCATTCTCAATCTACTTTAGCATTTGGAATTGTTCGCGTCCGAAGTGTCTTTCTCTATGTTCTATGATATGACTTGGATAAGACTGAAATGACGCTTTTGATCAAAGATCAATCATTCCAACTCAACGGTTGCGATGGGATTGGAAAGATACTTCCTCGATTGGAATACATGAAACACATCATGTAGATTGGACAATACAAAGGTAAAACTATACTGACACACCACTTAGCACCATACACTCGAGGATTGAGTTTCTTTCGTCGGCAATGCTCTCACGATACTAATGGTTCTTTGAAACTCTTAAAATACAAGATCACGAGTCATATCCTAATGATCTTCTCCTTAGGCCAAAGATAATCCCTTTTGCGTGACCTAAGCTATCACCAAGTCTCACTATATACACAATAGTTGTTAACTCCTAATCACGAGTTGGATAATTCTCCTCATGAGGCTTTTCTTACATGGATGCATTGGCTACCACTCGCTGATGCAACGTCATAACACATCCTAAACCAGGTGTCACTGTATATTTGAAATCCCAGAGACGGTTCCGGAAGAATTTGGATGAGAACATAAATCGCTCCTTGTGCAGTGTTAACCATGTGTCGTGCACATATTTAATGAGAGCAGGTTTATCAGAGCAAGCAGCCTCAAAAAACTTCAGATTAGATAAGTACTCTGACTCATCAACAAAATCAATAATACATAGCCAGAGAGATTGGACCTCCTCCCGTCTATCCTTGTGCACCAACTCTTTAACCTTCGCTTTGACATTTTTTGTAACATGCCAATGACACAATAAATTTGTAGAAGAAGGAAAGACATCAAGAATAGCAGACATACAGTCGAGATCTCTGTCTGTCAAGAAAACCTGAGGATGAATAGAATGCAAATCACAAATATCTTTCAGCTGTTGCAATACCCAAGAAAAATGAATAGCAAGCTCCTCTGCCCAATATAGGCAAATGCAACATGGAAACTCAACTCGGTGTTAGTCACTCCCACAACTGCAAAAGAGGCAAGTTGTATCTGTTGGTCTTGTAGGTTGAGTCAAGAATGAGAACCGGAAACAACCTGAGTAACTTGACAGAAGTGGGATGAGCCCACATGATATCACTGAATACATCAGACCCCGGAATCTGTCTACTCCAACATAGATAATTATGTGATGCAATCAGTCTCAACACCTCCTGAATGTCCGTTCTAGGACCCCTCTTTGTAGACCGATGTTTGTGACGACGCCTATAAACTTGGCGAAGACTAGTCACATTCTCCGGATCTAGCTTCTTCAAAGCGAAGTAATAGTAGCTTTCGGTCCGACATCAAGATCCGCATGCTCGTTAACCAGATCCTTTTTGCGCTTAGACAGGGCGCCCCAAATATACAAGAACCAATGGAAGTTTTAAGCAACTTGTGTGTGTGTCTACCACATTTAACCGTCACACACCAACCCCCACGGCTAACAGTGCAAGTAGCTTTCAATCTAAAAGGACAACCTCTCCTTTTAGAACCGAAAACCCTTGAATCATTAGTAAACCCGCCTTGCTTCTCACAGCCAAAAACAATCTTATCACAATAACAACGACTACACCGATACTTCTACCAACAGATTTGGCCCACTCCTCCACAGCCTGGCGTGTAGAAAATATCTACAAAATATATAATTTACTAAGTACTTAAGTAATTTAATTCTATTTACCAAACTTGAGTAACAAAAATATACCGTATCCGTCGTGAACGTCAATGTAGTATCAATATCAACAGGAGCCAACTGAGAGTCGGCATCTGCTGCTGTAGGCGGGTCAATATCTGTTCCAACAAAACAGATAGCAACTCAGGAAAAAACGAAAAAAATAACCCAGTCGTATATACCTCTTCAACCTTGTATATACGATGGGTATTTTTTTCACATCGTATATACATGGTGTTGCGCCCCGAAAAATCCGGTTTGGGATTTCTCAGTGTACAACGTGAAAATTGTGAAGCCGCCACTAATATTTTAATTTTTAGACCAAAACATTAGAAAAAGGTCTTTTTACAAAAGCGGGTGGTCTTTCAAAAGAAATGTAGGTTCTGGAAATTCGGTTAGGTGTGGGGAAGGTATTAGCACCCCACACCTCCTTTCTACCGAAAGGGAACCATTAATTCGATGTGTGGTTTAGATTGTTTGATTTGAGATAATTTTCGTTCTACTTCTTTTCTTTTCCTTTTTTATTTGAAAATGTTTTTAGAAAACAAGAGAGAAATCTTTTGGGATTTCTTGAAAAGTGAAACTAAACTAAGGTTTTTTTGAAAGTGAGCTTGACGGGATATGACCGGTCCCTCACGTACCCTCAATGGCGAGGATCAAAGCTACGTAGTTCTTAATTCTTTGTTTTGATTTTTGAAAGCGAGCTTGACGGGATATGACCCGGTCCTACGTACCCTCAATGACTGAGGGATCAAAGCTACGTAGTTCTTAATTCTTTATTTTGTGATTTTTTTGAAAGCGAGCTTGACGGGATATGACCCGGTCCTACGTACCCTCAATGACCCGAGGATCAAAGCTACGTAGTTCTTAATTCTTAATCTTGAGAAAATCTGTGTCTTATCTTGTCTTGTCTTTTGGGTTTTGGAAATATGACTCAAGCGTTCATGAATACCAAACAAGCAATGGCTTCGAGTGGCGTTCATTACTAACTTGAAAGAAAAGTGTTGGAACCGATAATCAGTCGAGCAATTACTCAAGTGATTAGTAGTCGCAACGTTTTATTATATTTTTTGAAATTGTTTTGGAAAAGGATGAGTCTTAGTGATAATTACCACTAATGACTCACATTATTTTTAGGAAATTTGAATTGGGTTTTTGTTGTTTTATTAATGTGTGGGAGCTTTCATGATAGTCAAACAAGCAAAGGCTTCGAGTGACTACCACTAATAACTCCATCATTAACGATCAAACAAGCGAAGGCTTCGAGTGATGGCTAATGATTTTATTTATGAAAACACCTTTAGGTTTTTTTATTTGAAAACAAGTGATTTCAAGTTTGGAAAAAGAGATAGAACATTTCAAATCTTTTCAAATCCAAACCAAGATAATAATGAAAGCATAAGCAAAGCAACATGAAAAATATTTACAAGTTGCCATGAACAATTGCATACATGATTAATTGAACACACGATTGAACAAGTGTATTAATGCATGAGCATATGATCATGATGTGCTAGATTAGATAGGCATGAATGCATGTAAATGCATGAACATTTGAGAATGAATGAGTATATACAAGGATGCATGAGTATACAAGAATGCATGAGCACTTGAGCATGTGAGGATGCATGGTTATTTAATTATGAATGGACATGTGAGAATGCAAAGAGTTTAAACAAGTAAGGATGCATGAGGTATTAACAAGTGAGAGTGCAAATGAATATGCAAGAGATATGAATATATGAAAAGGCATGAAGATTAAAACAAGAGGGTATACAAGAGATACAAGCAAATGAGAATGCAAGAGAGTGAATAAGGTTTTATTTAAGTGCAAGTGTGTGAGAGTGTGTCATAAAAAGTGGTAAAAATTTAGTTACCTTATTCTTAGGGAATGGTGAAATGTTTTGGTGTTTTTAGAGTCTTAGGAAAGAGTGGTGAAAAGTATTTTTGGGTTAATTTTATAAAGTTGAAAAGTTATAAATGTAAACTAGAAAATGTTTTGGGTCTTTTTGTAATTTAAGAAAGGTAAAAAGCAAAGGTAAATTATTAATGAAATGGTAACTTATTTGAGTGAATGTGGTGAATTATTTAAGTGAAGGTAAATGGTAAAAGTAAAAGGTAAAATGTTTTTTTAGGGTTTTAAGTGAAAAGGGAATGATGTGGTAAGGTAAAAATGAATAAGTGGTAAAAAGGTTAAAAACACATTAACACTCTTACACATTTCTATACAAGATCAAACACAACTTTTAAGCATTGAGATGAACCCTAAAAAAAAACTCTATGGCCGAAACCACATGTGCACAAAACAACAATTTATTTCATGATTTAATTCAAGATCAACACATGAAACAAATCATACAAATCAAGCATTTTATTCACATGGATCAAGAAGTGAGAAAAAACCACAACAAGCCTAAATCTTAGAGATCTAAAACCTACTCCTCACCAACATGAATCAAGCTAAATCTCAACTTGCAAGTTATGACATGAACAAAGGAATGCATATATCACATGAAAATTTTTATTTATGCAAGAATGACAAAATGAGTATGAAAAAATGCAAGAATATGGTTGAAAACACAAGAAACCTCTCCTCAAAGCCAAGGGTTCACTTCAAACACCCAAGGCTCCCAATGTCCTTGACATAGTGTTTGAAATGAACCCTCTAAGCCTCTTGGAGAGGATAGAGGAGTAGAAGAGAGATTTACATGCTAATAGTTAAAAATGCAAGAGATTAGATATTTACCTCAAGATCAACTAGAAAAGAGTAGAAAAATGAAGATCAAGACCAAGAACACCAACAATACCACGCACACTTCAAGATGACAAGCTCCTTTTTGGTGTAAAAATGGAATCAAAGGTGAAGAGAAGAAGATATGTGAAGATGAAGTAGGTTTTAGGTGATTTGGTGGATGAAAGTTGAAAAATGAGATGGAGGATGTGAAGGAGGAGCTACGGTTTTGGAGAGGAGAAGAAGAGGAGAAGAGTGTGCTAGGGTAAAATGAGAGGGTGTATGTGAGCTAGGTCTTATTTTGGGCTTTTATATGAAGTGAAATTTTAAAGGGTAATTAAGACAATGTAACTCTTGCAAACCAATAGGATTTGAGATGAATTTTGAATCAATGGTCAAGATGCAAGATCACATGGATTGAGGGTAATTAAAACACAAAAATGTGGAGAGAGAGGGCTGAGGGGCGCAGCTTAAGGTGAGGGGGTGAAGGATAAGCTTAATTACAAAATTGTATTTTTCTACAAAGCTTATTACACAAGTGCCATTTTAATTCAAATGAAAGGTGAGGATTGATTTTCACACTTGAATGAGTGGCCATGATTTAATACAATTTGCAAACAATAAAAATAAATGAAAATATGGTAATGATGGGCTGTTATGCGCAGCTATGGGAGTGGAGAGTGAGTGGAATTGCAAATTGTACTATTGATCTTATCCTTAATTCAAAGAAGCCTAGAATATTCCCTTCTAGATCATTCTTCCTAGTTTATGCCATTTTGGGCCATATCCTATGATTCAATGATTGGGCTCTGAATTTTATGATCTCACCAATCCCAAAATTGATTTATTTACCCCACCTCAAAGGAAAAGACCATTTTACCCTTTTATCCAAAAACTAGGTTTTTAGGCCACAAGGTTTAATATTTATGCACAAAAATATTCACAATGGAACATAAATATCCCTTAAATAAATCATTGATGATTATTCAAGGATTTGGGACAAAAAACTGTTTTTAGTGTGAAATGACCAAAATGCCCTTTCACCCTAAAAACCCTAGTTCTTGCCTGAAACACATTTCCACTTCAAAATGATTTTTCTCCCTAGGAGTGACCTCTAGTACCTCAAAAATACATGTTGACTGACTTGTCCTGAGAAATTGTCCTTTATTTGCAAAATGACCAAAATACCCTTTTGCACTAAAAAACTCTAATTTGTCTAAAAAATGCATTCTAACTCCAAAAATGATTTTGGAAGCTTTGAAATGACTTTAGAAACCTAAATGCAATGCATGATGCTTTTTTACTTTTTAATTTAATTATTTTTGGGGAAAATTAGGGTTTTGATTAAGTTTAGGACAAAATTGGGGTATGACAGCCTCTTTATTTGGATTTTATCAAGAAATATGAATCGCGCAAGACATATTTCGAAGATAAAATAGAAATAAAGAATTCAGAAATCATGCCAATTTTGTCCATTTGGGGAAACTCGGATTTCCCTTTTTTATTTTATTTTTTTTATTATTTTTTTTTATTTTTTATTACTTTTTTTATTTTTATTTTATTTTATTTTATTTTATTTTATTATTATTTTCTTTTTTTGATACTTGAGTGATCAATTCAAGCGTCCTATTGTGATGACTACTTCGAATGCACATCCGACTTAGCCTTCTATATTTTGAAAAAGCAGTAAATGAAAACCTGGCGTGCTAACAGAAAAGATAAAGGGGTACCTGACGTGCTGAAAGCGGTAAATGGGCACTTGGCGTGCTGAAAGCAGTAAATGGGCACTTGGCGTCTTGAAAAGTCAGAAATGCACAGTCGCCTAAAACTCGTAATCCTTAAACGAACCCTTGGCGAATCCGAAGTTTGCACGCGCGGCACGGAGGAGCACGTTCTTCCCGAAATCTCTCGGTCTTTCGAGCGGCCGGGGATCGTTATCGGCTCCGAATCGATATACTGAGATCAATCTGCGGCGCCCATCGTATCTTAGGCTTGATACAACTATTCCACTATGCCTCGCATGGGGCTGCGGTCCATCGCGTTGCTCGTATACGATGTGAGACCTCTCTTTTGCACACTTGGGCGCTCTCTTTTCTCTTCTGCGCGCTTGGACGCTCTCTCTTCTCTTCTGCGTGCTGGGACGCTCTCTCTTCTCTTCTGCGTGCTTGGACGCTCTCTTTTCTTTTTCTCTTTTCTCTTTCTTCCTTTCTGATTTTTCCTCTTTTGCGTGCTTGGACGCTCTCTTTTCCTTTTCTCTTTTCTCTTCCTTCCTTTCTGATTTTTCCTCTTTTGCGTGCTTGGACGCTCTCTTTTCCTTTTCTCTTTTCTCTTCCTTCCTTTCTGATTTTTCCTCTTTTGCGTGCTTGGACGCTCTCTTTTCTTCTTCTGCGCGCTTGGGCACTCTTTTTTCTTCTTCTGCGCGCTTGGGCACTCTTTTTTCTTCTCTTACGCGCTTGGGCGCTCTCTTTTCTTTTCTTTTCCTTTTCTTCTCTGAACTCTTCCTCTTGCCTCTTTCTTTCCTCTGAACTCTTTCCCTTTTCCTTTTTCTCTTCCTTTTTTTTTCTCTTTTTTTCTAAACTCTTAACTAGGGAAGCGCTTTCTAGAAACGGAAGGCGAGCATTAACACCGAGGTGTTTATCCTCTCCCACTTATTTGCAGCTGAAAAGAAAGAACCAATGCATGCAATGCAAATGCCATGATTGTTATTTTCTTTTCCTTTTTCTTATGATGAATGTAATGCAAATGCCTAAATTTCTCTTTTCTTTATTTTCTATGTCTGATGAGTGCATGGTTTTATGCTTGATGAATGTAATGCATGACTTTATTTGTTCGAGATATGCTAATGCAAAATTTGGTGTTTGATAATATGTAATGCTCTTGTGTCTTGATGAGATGGCAGATGACATGCAATGGAAAACTTTTCCTTTTTTGCATTTTTTCTATGAAATGTCTAATGCAAAATGTAATGCTCTAATGATGAATGACATGCAATGATCTTATTTTTTCCTTTTTATGAAGGGCGAACATTAATATGATGCCAATGCAATGAAAAGATTCCTGCTTTTTATTATTTTCCTCTATGAAATGCAAGTATTAATATGGCGCAGCTGACGTGGACCATTTTTGGTTATGTGATGAATGCACAAAATGCAAATGTAATGTTTTGATGCATATGCTGTAATGAATAGATTGCAATGCCTAGATTCATGAGGCAAACCGCTAGCTGCTCTTTATTTAAATTTTACCAAGAAATACTGAGATATCTATATGATGCAAATGCAATGCAAAGGCGGGTTATGCGAATGCATGTGATGCGATGATCTTAGTGGAATCTTTGGATGGTATGTTTTGATTTTCTTCTTCTATTGCTTTTTTCTCTTTTTTTTTTTGTTTTTGGCTGAGAGTCAACACTTTAAGCCTACCAGATTATAACCTAGTCCCTAAGGATGAAGGCGAGCACCGAAGCCCTAAAAGGTACAACCTAATCCCTAAGGATCGAGGCGAGCACTAAAGCCCTAAAAGATAACAACCTAATCCCTAAGGATCCAGCGAGCACTAAAGCCCTAAAAGATAACAACCTAATCCCTAAGGATCCAAAGAGCCCTAAAGCCCTAAAAGATAACAACCTAATCCCTAAGGATCCAAAGTGAGCACTAAAGCCCTAAAAGATAACAACCTAATCCCTAAGGATCCAAAGTGAGCACTAAAGCCCTACAAGATAACAACCTAATCCCTAAGGATGAAGGCGAGCACTAAAGCCCTACAAACGGTCGACTTTAAGCGACCTCACGCGCCAAGATAATCGGTTAAAGAATTTCTATATTTTGTTATGTGATGCAAATGCCATGATTGCTATATTTTTTCTCATGGTGAATGTAATGCAATGCGAATGCCATGAATGTATGATTTTATGCTTGATGGATGTAATGCATGCGATGCGACGATTTAATGGAATGATGAATGCAATGAGATGCTACTTTTAATTTTCTTTGGTCAGCTTTCTTTTTTCTGACGGTTTTTTTTTTTTTTTTTTTTTTTTTGGCTTATCTTCTTGCTGGTTCGGCCAATCCGCAACATTCATGGCATGAGACGAGGAAAATATTGAACTTGTGGGGCTCTGGGCAGTGCATGTGGGCTTTAGCTTTGTCGTTCGAAGCAATCATGGGCTCGATCACTTCTCTTGCATGACTAACTTGTTTTGGGAATTGCCTCCTTAGTGATCTTTAAGAACTTCATAATGATTTGCAATGCTATATGATGTATGCACATGTTTCACAGTTCAAGATCACCATCATCATAAAACGTTTATTTTGAGCAGAAGAAGCAAAAAATAATCAACAAACAGACATGAAAAAGTTTGAGTCTTATTTTTTGTTTTGTTTTGTTTTTTTTTTTTTGACGTAGAAGCCGATTGTACAGAATGTTACGACGACTGTTCAATACATTTGAAAGTTTTTAAACTACAAAAAGACACGAAAAACAAGAGAGAAAATTGAATTCGATCGTCCGCCTCTCTGTGCAAAGCGGTGCCAACATTTGTGTCCTTGACCTTGATCACTCCCTCATCCAAGTCTTCAGGGGAGTTGTATGCCTTTCTTTACTTTTCATGCTCAAGTTTTCTGACCCTAATTTTTGCCTGGATCGCCCTTTGCGGGTTTTCAATCCACCGGGTCGCTCTGATTCTGCCTAGGCCGCTTCTTTGGGTTTTCAACCTAGCGAGCTAATTCTTACTTGGCTTGTCTTTCTCTTTTTGTCTATTTTTTTAGGCATAGTACTTCTTCACTTGATCGGAATTGACGGGTTCCTTGAGATCTTCGCCGTTCATGTTGGTAAGCATCGGTGCTCCTCCGAGAAGGCTTTTTGACAACGTATGGCCCATTGTAGCTTGGAGTCCACTTCCCGGGGATCATCCGGATAGGCAAGATCTTCTTAAGCACCGGATCACCTTGCTTGAATTCACGGTCGGACTTTCTTGTCGAAAGCCGTTCTCATTCTCTGGCGATATAATTGCCCCCGACACAAAGTCGCAATCCTTTTTTCTTCAATGAGGTTTAGCGATCCGCATGAGCTTGAACCCATTCTCGCTTCCTCTAACTTGGTTTCCATCAAGACCCGCAGGGAGGGTATCTCAACCTTAATAAGGAGGACTGCTTCCGACCCATATACCAGAGAGAAGGGATTTGCCCCAGTTGAAGTGCGTACTGAAGTACGGTAGCCATGCAAAGCAAAGGGAAGCATTTCGTGCCAGTCTTTGTAGGTTACCACCATTTTTGCACAATCTTCTTGATGTTCTTGTTGTTTGCTTTGATCGCCCCATTCATCTTTGGACGGTAGGGAGAGGAATTATGATCTTTGGATTTTGAACTCGTACACGTGTCCTTCATCATTTCTTTATTCGAGTTCTTTGCCATTATCAGTGATGATCTTGCTTGGAAGACCATAACGGCAAATCAGATCTTTCTTCACAAATTTGGCAACCACTGAACTGGTTATACTGGAGTATGAGGCAGCTTCAACCCACTTGGTGATCTCTAAAACTTTGCCTTGATATAATTGTGACCTGAATGAATCTTGGAGTGCAAGCCTTTTGATTTTCCTTTCCCCTCCTTTTTTTTTGATTTTTTTTTTTTGAGCGGCTTTCTTTTTCTTGCTTGTTTGTTTTTTCTTTTTTGGGCAAACATATTTAAATAAATAAACTTATTTGTCCTAAAGCTAAAATTCTGGGAAAACAAAAGCAATCGATCATTGATCGGAATGGAATTTTGGAGATTGTGGGTTTTTGTGGAGGAAGGATGATTGGGTTTACTGAAGTGCTTGAAGCTAACGGTGGGATGATTTTCATTCGGCGTTGGCTGACGTTTGATGATTTATGATGGTTATTTGGCTTGATGAGGTGTTTGGAAGTTTTATTCCTGGCTAAGGGTTGGTGGAGGGCGGGATGCCGAGGTCAAAGGGAGGTATTTGCGGTTTATTGAGACAAGGATCTCTTGTGTTTTGTGGTAACGTGTATCAGCTCACCACTTACATTTCTTTTGTATTTTTGGGGTTTTCATTTTTAAATCCCTTTTTCTTCTTATTATTTTTCTTTTTTGATCTTTTTTTTCTTTGATTTTTTCTTTTTTTTTGATTTTTTCCTTTGACTCGGGTGAGCTTGATAAAAAGTGATGCACCTTATATTTGAGGTGATCCTTGTCTAGGGTGATTTTAGGATTTTGCTTTTTCTTGGCTTAAGGTGGGTAGGAAAGGTTTTTTTTTTTTTTCGAGGATATGGGAAGATGGTCAAACTTTATTTCAAATCATGATTGCTCGTTTTCTCAAAAATTAACTCAAGGACAATAATCTATTTACTCCTATATATTTGCCCTTTTTATTTCTATTTTTTTGTTTGTTTTCGACTGACTTTCTTTTTCTAGTCATTTGTTTTTTTGTGTTTCTTTTTGTTTGAAGGGAAAATCATCTTTGGGACTAGCACGATTGGGACCTCTGTAGTCAACGCACATTCGACTTTACCATCCTTTTTGGAACCGGGATGATATTGGCAACCCATCTGCGGGTGCCAGCCTTTGCTAGGAGCCTTGCATCACATCGCTCCTTCACCTCATCTCTACGATTTTGAGGACATCTCTAGCTTCATCCTTCTCAACTTCCGTTTTAACAAAGCGGGCATTCGGACTTGAATGGCGACTTGTGTACCACAATGTCGGCCCAACCTGCATATCTTGGTAGGACCATGCAAACACATCCACATAATCGTGCAATGAGATGAACCAAATTCATGCGAGTTTCATCACTCGTGGTGATACTCACTTGGACCTCTTTCTTGCTCTCGGTGTACCCAAGTTGATCACTTGGTATGTTCCCGTGAGGTGAATAACTCTTTCTTTTGTTTTATTAACCTCATGATTTCGGGAGTTTCCGTCTTCCTCAACATCCCCTCACTTGATTGATAGGGTAATCAAAGTCAAAATACGGATTTATCAAGCCTTTGTTGTTTTTCAGAGACTATTGCTATGGATCGCGCTTTGCCGGCTTAAAAAAGTAATGAAAAACGAAACAAACAAGCAAACAATAATAAAAGCGAGGAAAGAGGACACATGAAATATGGAGAAATGATTTTTATTGATGGAAATTCAAAACAAACGTTTTTATTGATGATGATGATTCTGAAAATAAAAACATGCGTGCCCCTAACAACTTGTCCTATGGCCTTGGGCAGAACCACAGGGTTGCATTATAATCATTATTTTGAACTAAAAGTCACGGGAAAATTGGCAGCCTTCTGGTTCTTTAATTCTTTCACCAACATCGCAGCGACGCACCAGACTTGCACCATCCTCTTCAACCTCAGAACCATCCTTGATGACAAAGAACCGAATTGTAATCAAACAATCCAAGCGCTCACAAAGCTTTGGCGGATATCACAAACGAGGATGTTCGGGAAGGATCATGAATAGGGACCCTCCTCCGCATTAGTGCCCGCCTCTGAAGCTTAGCTAGCCTCTTTTCCTGTTTTTCCTCAGCCATTCTCTTCCTATCAGCTTGGGCGGGCTGATATCCTAACCCACGCCTATCCCCGTACTCCTGTACCCCTGTTTGGGTTACCTGACGATCCAATAAGTTTTGCAAGACTGTCTTGAAGGCCTCACATGCCCAAAGCGCAATTAACATTAACACGCACCCCTTCCCGAGTACAACCCCTCTTGATGACTCGAATTTGCACATCTCTGCATGAATGACCTCTAAGGAGTCTTAACCTTCCCAACCTTCCTTACCAATTGTCCACCAAGGATCTCAGCTGCCTTAGTGATTGTCTTTTCGTGGCCCTGGCAGTGAATTGATTGTTGTATTCGGACCATTCGAGATCCGGCCAAAGATCTACTGTGTCTTTCACCACCGCTTGAAGACTCGCATTCTTCTACTGATGATGACCAACCCCGCCTTCATGAAAAGCTGCAGGTGGCATTAGCGTTGTAACCACGGGAAATGGCGCCGACGGGCTTTCATTGGCGAGTGTTGATCAAGTTTCGGAAGCGGTGATTGAACAATTCCATCAGTATGTCATCGATGTTGGATCAAAGTTAATTTGCCCTCAGACCGCGATAACTCACGAGCCTCGACCGTCATTGCCTCTTTGGACGGCGACAGAATAGCGGATGGAACCGCTTTTCTTTGTGGAGGAGTACCAAAGACCGGATTTTCTTACGAGATTACATTCGTTTCCCTTTCTTACGCCGGGGAAAGGGGAGTGGTGCTTCTCTTGAGCGTGGTAACACCCCATATCGAGTAGGGTTTTCCACGTGATAAACTACTTTACGGGATTCACGGCAATTCCGGGGTAGGACTAGATGAACTTCTTGCAAAGATAATACCGGGACCGGGAGTATGAATTTGTGGTCCGAAGAGTAACTCCTCTAGTGTGTAAGTGGCAAGTTGACTTGACCCCACACAGGACCGCTTTAGTCTTGAGATAACTCGCTCTGCCTACCCCGGATGATGGGTGAAATAATTGTCTCCTTGTCCATGAGAAATGGGAGTG
Organism: Oxytropis ochrocephala; assembly: GCA_020916435.1. Classification (NCBI taxonomy): domain Eukaryota; kingdom Viridiplantae; phylum Streptophyta; class Magnoliopsida; order Fabales; family Fabaceae; genus Oxytropis; species Oxytropis ochrocephala. Next base: position 50,633,954 of record CM037095.1, read on the forward strand.
GTTGTAACTTCAGTGGATCTGAGAAGAAAGCGAAGCGACAACTCCTTCGGGATTTACAACAAATGATAGCCCGATGAACGGCCCCACCCCTCCGATCCTGCAAAGATACTCATTTCTTCGACTATTTGTGCTTCCATTTCAGCCTTCTTGAGCACGATCTTCACGAACTAATCGCTCAGGGGTGAGCCCTTCCCAACTTTCTTATCTCGACTCGGGGTCTTCATTCTCGAGATCCCGATTGCTAGCCCTCCTGCTTGCTTGTAGGCGGGTGTAATATCGGTGACAGAGAGAGAACCGCGCTTTTCCTTTTATTTAGACATTTATTGTATAAGAATCAAGATGAATGCATGAATGATTATGTGAATGCATGTACAATGTTTGCTTGATGCCGGGAACCACGGGATGCCTTATCTTGTCATAAGCGCAAAAACTTTCTCTTTGATTTTGGAAGAGATAAACGAGGAATCGAAATAGCAAATCGACATACTTCCTTCTTCATAATTGGGAAGCGAAGTAAGTGAAGCTTTGCTACTTGATTCCATTTTGATACACCTATGACAAGATGGTGCATTATTCGGTGGTCCTCGACAAGCAAATGCAAATGGGATGCACTATGGATGCGTGAGTTGCGAAACTTAAGTTTTATGCAATGCGGGAATGTATGCAAATGACGATGATGCTTTATGCAAATGCGGGGTTAGAAAAACTTTATTTGCAATAACTCAGTTTCCCTTTTTGAAAAATACGGACCGCATAACTTCGCTTCATATAGGCCAGGTAGGAAAAAGCTACGGAAGTAACTCTTTCTTCTTTTTTTTGAAAAGTGGGTTATATGTCGCTTTGTACGGATAGGAAAAAAAGAAAAGGCTACAATGCAACCCTTTCTTTTCTTTTTCTTTTTTTGAAAATTTTCTTTTTTTTTAAGAAAGACATGTCTAAACTACAATGCAACACACAATTTGTATGTCCTCGTGTCCTACAAAGGTGGGGATCCTAAGTTCTCTAGGGCAACTTCAAAGGTTCCTTCCATGTAGTTCTAATTCACACCCTCACAATGGCTACCAGAGCTATAGAATCCTCATGGCGACATCCACAAATGTAGCGAACTACCAAGTGTGAAGCGCCATGAGAAAGCGTACTCTGGTTGAGACTTTCATGAGTATCGCATGCAGACAGAGTCTCGAATGACGATCACTAATCGTCTCCACTCTCCTAGGTTTTGTTGGATCCGGGTATAGGAGCCCACTCATAACATATATAAATGATAAGGTGTGAAAGTGTGTGATTGAGGACATACTTTTCTAAAAACTACCCTCCCCACTGCAAAGAAAAAACCGGACCAGTCCGCATGAAGCAAACAATAATATGTCGCGTCTACCCTAAGGTTTTATCACTTCAAAACAAATGAACTAAACTAAGGTGTCATCAACAATCATATAGAGCTTACCTCAAGAAAGGGAGCAGAGAAGAGGGGATTATGATAGAATTGGGGAGATGCATGTCTTACCTTAAGAAAGGGAGCAAAGAAGAGGGAACATGGGGATTGGAGGAATGCATGCATAATCATATAAGCATATAAAGAAAGAAAAGAAAAAGGTAAGGAATTGAAGAAGTAAAACGAAAACTAATTCAAATCAAACACTTTGAACCACACATCGGATTAATTAGGTTTGACCCTCTTAAAAAAGCTTTTTTTTGTCCCCAGTGAAGTCGCCAGCTGTTGCGCCCCGAAAAATCCGGTTTGGGATTTCTCAGTGTACAACGTGAAAATTGTGAAGCCGCCACTAATATTTTAATTTTTAGACCAAAACATTAGAAAAAGGTCTTTTTTACAAAAGGCGGGTGGTCTTTCGAAAACAGAAATGTAGGTTCGGGGGTCGATTAGGTGTGGGGAAGGTATTAGCACCCCACACCTCCTTTCTACCGAAAGGGAACCATTAATTCGATATGTGGTTTAGATTGTTTGATTTGAGATAATTTTCGTTCTACTTCTTTTCTTTTCCTTTTTTATTTGAAAATGTTTTTAGAAAACAAGAGAGAGAAATCTTTTTGGGATTTCTTGAAAAGTGAAACTAAACTAAGGTTTTTTTGAAAGTGAGCTTGACGGGATATGACCCGGTCCTACGTACCCTCAATGACTGAGGGATCAAAGCTACGTAGTTCTTAATTCTTTGTTTTGATTTTTGAAAGCGAGCTTGACGGGATATGACCCGGTCCTACGTACCCTCAATGGCGAGGATCAAAGCTACGTAGTTCTTAATTCTTTATTTTGTGATTTTTTGAAAGCGAGCTTGCGGGATATGACCGGTCCTACGTACCTCAATGACCGAGGGATCAAAGCTACGTAGTTCTTAATTCTTAATCTTGAGAAAATCGTGTCTTATCTTGTCTTGTCTTTTGGGTTTTGGAAATATGACTCAAGCGTTCATGAATACCAAACAAGCAATGGCTTCGAGTGGCGTTCATTACTAACTTGAAAGAAAAGTGTTGGAACCGATAATCAGTCGAGCAATTACTCAAGTGATTAGTAGTCGCAACGTTTTATTATATTTTTTGAAATTGTTTTGGAAAAGGATGAGTCTTAGTGATAATTACCACTAATGACTCACATTATTTTTAGGAAATTTGAATTGGGTTTTTGTTGTTTTATTAATGTGTGGGAGCTTTCATGATAGTCAAACAAGCAAAGGCTTCGAGTGACTACCACTAATAACTCCATCATTAACGATCAAACAAGCGAAGGCTTCGAGTGATGGCTGTGGATATCTTGTGTTGCAGGTTAAGTTTTGATGATGAAGCATTCCTAAATAAAGTGACAAAAAGGAATTCCAAGGCACAACCAGCTCAAGAAGTAAGTCTATGTCAAGGGTAGTCCTAGGAAGTCGGGTCGTGTCTTAGGAATGAATGTAAACCGCTTTTGAGGATCAGCTCAAATCACACCACACACTAGCACTCACCATGAACCAAACATTTGTTTTCAATTGATAAAAGCATTTTAAATAGGTTAGGCACTTGTTTTTAAAGAAATAGATTAATGGCTTAATGTCTTACAAGAAATTGTTTTTGAACTAAAGAATATTCTTGATTTGGTATTTTAAAGCTAGAAATCGATTGTTCACTTGTTTCCACAAGCAAGCAATCGATTGTTCACTTGTTTCCACAAGCAAGCAATCGATTGATCACTCACTTCCACAAGCAAGCAATCGATTGATCACTTGTTTCCACAAGCAAGCAATCGATTGATCACTTACTTCCACAAGCAAGGAATCGATTATTCACTTACTTTGAAGCACACAATCGATTCATGGCTTATTGGTTTTAAAAGAAGAATCGATTCATGGCTTCTTATCTTAAAGGAAACAATCGATTCCTTACCTACTTGTTTAAAGCACAAAATCGATTCTTACCTTGTTTTTAAAGCTCATAATCGATTTCCAACAATAGTTATATAAGCCACTAATCGATTATTCACTTATCCATAAACTATTCCAACGGTCATATTTTTACGATCTCTATAAATAGAGACTTAGGGCTTCACGCTTCAAAAACAACCTACAATTCTAAAACGTAGAACACACCCTATCACAGTGTCACACTTGCTCTTCACTGTTCTATCAATTTGAGCTGATCTCTCTCAAGGGTTAGGTTGGGAATCTTCAAGTTGTTGTATTCACCTTCTTAGAGGTATTGTTATTTTTCTTGTAATTTGATTTTCTTGTAATTGGTTTTTCTAGAGAGTGGGAATCTCTCTAGGGTTTTGATTGCAACAAGGGTGGGGTATCTCTTGTTTGTAAATTGGTTGTACTAGAGAGTGGGGTATCTCTCTAGGGTGTTTGATTGCAACAAGGGTGGGGTATCTCTTGTTTGTCAATTGTAATTGTTTTGAGGGCTCTTGCACAAAGGTGGGGATCCTAAGTGTGAAGAGTGCACGAGTTTTGTGTGAGGTTTGAAAGCACCCGTTTTAAGCTTTGTTTTGATAGTGAAAATCTCACAAAGGGTTTGTGAGGACTGGAGTAGGTCACTAGGAGGTGCATTTGAACCGGTATAAATCTCTTGTGTTCTTTATTGTTTATATTTCTAATTCGTTCATTTCATAAACTGCGTGGAAATTAATCTAAGTCATCAAAGGGGAAAAGTTTTTAAAGTCTCAATTCACCCCCTCTTGAGATGAAGCCACTTGGTAACAAAGCGGTATCGAGCTAGACTCTTGTTTAAAGGGCCTATGACTTCAAGAGAAATGGCTTGAGTTGGTCTCATGAAGAGGTGCATCTCTTACCCGTCCTCAGGGATTCAACGGGAAAGATTATGCATATTGGAAAGAAAGAATGAGAATATTCATTGAAGCGGGTAGATATAGATGTATGGGATCTTTGTGGAAAATGGACCCTATGTCCCCACACACTTGGTAAGCGGTATTCTCTTTGTCAAAGAAAAGAGTGAATGGACTGATCTTTGATAAGAAAAAGGTTCAACACAATCTCGGGCCAAAAACATCATTACTTCCGCACTAAGCCCCGATGAGTTCTTGAGTATCAAAGCGCAAAGCTGCTTCAAGAAATGTGGGACAATCTTCAAGTCACTCATGAAGGTACCAATGAGGTAAAAAGAGCAAGAACAAACACTCTTATCCGAGAATATGAACTTTTCAGAATGAATCAAGGAGAAACTATACAAGAAATGCAAAAGAGGTTTACTCACATAGTGAATCAACTGGGCTCATTAGGAAAATCATTTTCCGCAGAAGACTTGATCAACAAAGTCACGAGATGTCTAAGCAGAGAATGGCAACAAAAAGTCGCTGCTATATTTGAATCAAGGAATTTAGCTACAATGAAACTTGCCACTCTTTTTGGGAAACTACAAGAGCACGAGTTGGAGCTCACTCGTCTAGCTGAACATGAAGAAAAAAAGACAAGAAAAATAAAAGCTTAGCTCTCAAGGCTTCTAGTTCAAATCCAGCGATGATAGTGATGATTCGGAAAATGAAGATGATGAAGACGATGAGTATATGGATCTAATGGTTAGAAAATTCAAAAAGTTCATGAGAAGGAAAAGCTTCCCAAGAAGAATTCTTCACCCAAAAGAGTCTCAAGCAATGAAAACTTCTCAAGTCCACCAACTTGCTACGAATGTGGAAAATCCGGACACATGAAGATGGAGTGCCCGAACTTACAAAGAAAACTGTCAAAGTCTAAGAAAAAGGTATCCAAAGGAAACAAGGGTAGAAAAGCTTACATAGCATGGGAAGAAAATGACATGGACTCATCGGATGATTCAGAGAAAGTGAAGAAGCTCAAATTGCTCTCATGGTCGAAACCACGACCGGTGAAAATGAAACCGAGGTAGATTCTAACTATGAAACTTCACAAAATGCATATGATGAATTACATGAAGCATTTCTTGAATTGCATAATGATTCTTTGAAATTAGCTAAAGCACTAACCCAATCAAAGAAAATTGTTGCTCATCTTCAAAATGAAGTTATTGCTTTAACTAAGGAAAGATTAGAACTTAGAAATGAAAATCATAGTCTTGGTTGCTTTAAAGAAAATTATGTATGTGATAAGTGTGCTGAATATGAAAAGAAAATTCATGAGCTTGAATGGACAATAGGAAAAATGTCCAACATACAACATGTGCATCCTAGGTCTCCAAGAAATAATTTCGTCAATAGACATGTGCATTATAGACCTAAGCTCATTACTAGTCCATATATTAGATGTTATTACTGTGCCAGACTAGGACATACTGCATCTGTGTGCATGGCTAGAAGAAGACAAGTTGTGAAAAAGGTGTGGGTTCCCAAAGGGACTCTACCAAGTACTAACCCACAAGGACCCAAAGAAATTTGGGTACCAAAATTTGCAACTTGATCTTATTGCAGGTATGCTTCAAGGTATGGGGGAAAATCAATACCTTGATAGCAAATGCTCAAAGCACGTGACTGAAGATATGACAAAGCTCTTAATACTCACCCGAGAAAAAGCGGTCATGTGACTTGTGATAACAAAGAAAAGAGGAAGAATCCTTGGTGAAGGTAAGATTGGTAAAAAGTTATCCACCTCTATTGACATTGTGCTTTATGTAGAATATATTAAGCATAAGTTACTGAGCATTAGACATATATGTGATCATCACTGTTTGATTTTGTTTTATGCGCCATTGAGGACTAATCAATAAGCTAGTTATAATAATAGTAAATAGAGTAAACAACAACATCTCAACTACGGTGTCGATATAAATCACATTAATCTATAGAAGAAACCCGTTCAACATTCTAGAACTAAGCATATAGACTTTAGACATCATTTTCTTAACAGATCATGTTCAAAAAGGTGATTATGTGATTGTTTAGTTGAGCATTCAAAACTGCTAGCTGATATTTTTACAAAACCATTGCAAAAAGAAAATTTATTTTTCATTCGAAGAAAACTTGGAGTCATTAAGTTATCATTTAATTTGAATGAAATATGAGCTATTGATTGAATTATGTTTGGCTATCTTGTGTTGAAACTCGACTCCCATGTCATTTTGTGGTTTATGCCTATTTTTAAAAATGCAATGGACTCGCTGTTACTATGAGCTGCGTTTTCGACTCACCAACTATGTTTCGCATTAACCCTTTTGATCATGACAAAAAGGGGGAGAAATATAGGATTGTCACTTTGCATTTAGATAGGGGAGCATCAAGTAAGGGGAGTCTAGATACATATCATTAATATTAGTGCATTGTTTTGCTTGATGAACTAACCTCCCACCTAAGATGAATCAAAATTTTGTCATCATCAAAAAGGGGGAGAATGTGGATATCTTGTGTTGCAGGTTAAGTTTTGATGATGAAGCATTCCTAAATAAAGTGACAAAAAGGAATTCCAAGGCACAACCAGCTCAAGAAGTAAGTCTATGTCAAGGGTAGTCCTAGGAAGTCGGGTCGTGTCTTAGGAATGAATGTAAACCGCTTTTGAGGATCAGCTCAAATCACACCACACACTAGCACTCACCATGAACCAAACATTTGTTTTCAATTGATAAAAGCATTTTAAATAGGTTAGGCACTTGTTTTTAAAGAAATAGATTAATGGCTTAATGTCTTACAAGAAATTGTTTTTGAACTAAAGAATATTCTTGATTTGGTATTTTAAAGCTAGAAATCGATTGTTCACTTGTTTCCACAAGCAAGCAATCGATTGTTCACTTGTTTCCACAAGCAAGCAATCGATTGATCACTCACTTCCACAAGCAAGCAATCGATTGATCACTTGTTTCCACAAGCAAGCAATCGATTGATCACTTACTTCCACAAGCAAGGAATCGATTATTCACTTACTTTGAAGCACACAATCGATTCATGGCTTATTGGTTTTAAAAGAAGAATCGATTCATGGCTTCTTATCTTAAAGGAAACAATCGATTCCTTACCTACTTGTTTAAAGCACAAAATCGATTCTTACCTTGTTTTTAAAGCTCATAATCGATTTCCAACAATAGTTATATAAGCCACTAATCGATTATTCACTTATCCATAAACTATTCCAACGGTCATATTTTTACGATCTCTATAAATAGAGACTTAGGGCTTCACGCTTCAAAAACAACCTACAATTCTAAAACGCAGAACACACCCTATCACAGTGTCACACTTGCTCTTCACTGTTCTATCAATTTGAGCTGATCTCTCTCAAGGGTTAGGTTGGGAATCTTCAAGTTGTTGTATTCACCTTCTTAGAGGTATTGTTATTTTTCTTGTAATTTGATTTTACTGTAATTGGTTTTTCTAGAGAGTGGGGAATCTCTCTAGGGTTTTGATTGCAACAAGGGTGAGGTATCTCTTGTTTGTAAATTGGTTGTACTAGAGAGTGGGGTATCTCTCTAGGGTGTTTGATTGCAACAAGGGTGGGGTATCTCTTGTTTGTCAATTGTAATTGTTTTGAGGGCTCTTGCACAAAGGTGGGGGATCCTAAGTGTGAAGAGTGCCTGAGTTTTGTAAGGGTTTGAAAGCACCCGTTTTAAGCTTTGTTTTGATAGTGAAAATCTCACAAAGGGTTTGTGAGGACTGGAGTAGGTCACTAGGAGGTGGCTGAACCGAAGATAAATCTCTTGTGTTCTTTATGTTTATATTTCTAATTCGTTCATTTCATAAACCTGCGCGGAAATTAATCTAAGTCATCAAAAGGGGAAAAGTTTTTAAAGTCTCAATTCACCCCCCCTCTTGAGACTGAAGCCACTTGGTAACAATGGCTAATGATTTTATTTATGAAAACACCTTTAGGTTTTTTTATTTGAAAACAAGTGATTTCAAGTTTGGAAAAAGAGATAGAACATTTCAAATCTTTTCAAATCCAAACCAAGATAATAATGAAAGCATAAGCAAAGCAACATGAAAAATATTTACAAGTTGCCATGAACAATTGCATACATGATTAATTGAACACACGATTGAACAAGTGTATTAATGCATGAGCATATGATCATGATGTGCTAGATTAGATAGGCATGAATGCATGTAAATGCATGAACATTTGAGAATGAATGAGTATATACAAGGATGCATGAGTATACAAGAATGCATGAGCACTTGAGCATGTGAGGATGCATGGTTATTTAATTATGAATGGACATGTGAGAATGCAAAGAGTTTAAACAAGTAAGGATGCATGAGGTATTAACAAGTGAGAGTGCAAATGAATATGCAAGAGATATGAATATATGAAAAGGCATGAAGATTAAAACAAGAGGGTATACAAGAGATACAAGCAAATGAGAATGCAAGAGAGTGAATAAGGTTTTATTTAAGTGCAAGTGTGTGAGAGTGTGTCATAAAAAGTGGTAAAAATTTAGTTACCTTATTCTTAGGGAATGGTGAAATGTTTTGGTGTTTTTAGAGTCTTAGGAAAGAGTGGTGAAAAGTATTTTTGGGTTAATTTTATAAAGTTGAAAAGTTATAAATGTAAACTAGAAAATGTTTTGGGTCTTTTTGTAATTTAAGAAAGGTAAAAAGCAAAGGTAAATTATTAATGAAATGGTAACTTATTTGAGTGAATGTGGTGAATTATTTAAGTGAAGGTAAATGGTAAAAGTAAAAGGTAAAATGTTTTTTAGGGTTTTAAGTGAAAAGGGAATGATGTGGTAAGGTAAAAATGAATAAGTGGTAAAAAGGTTAAAAACACATTAACACTCTTACACATTTCTATACAAGATCAAACACAACTTTTAAGCATTGAGATGAACCCTAAAAAAAACTCTATGGCCGAAACCACATGTGCACAAAACAACAATTTATTTCATGATTTAATTCAAGATCAACACATGAAACAAATCATACAAATCAAGCATTTTATTCACATGGATCAAGAAGTGAGAAAAAACCACAACAAGCCTAAATCTTAGAGATCTAAAACCTACTCCTCACCAACATGAATCAAGCTAAATCTCAACTTGCAAGTTATGACATGAACAAAGGAATGCATATATCACATGAAAATTTTTATTTATGCAAGAATGACAAAATGAGTATGAAAAAATGCAAGAATATGGTTGAAAACACAAGAAACCTCTCCTCAAAGCCAAGGGTTCACTTCAAACACCCAAGGCTCCCAATGTCCTTGACATAGTGTTTGAAATGAACCCTCTAAGCCTCTTGGAGAGGATAGAGGAGTAGAAGAGAGATTTACATGCTAATAGTTAAAAAATGCAAGAGATTAGATATTTACCTCAAGATCAACTAGAAAAGAGTAGAAAAATGAAGATCAAGACCAAGACCAAGAACACCAACAATACCACGCACACTTCAAGATGACAAGCTCCTTTTTGGTGTAAAAATGGAATCAAAGGTGAAGAGAAGAAGATATGTGAAGATGAAGTAGGTTTTAGGTGATTTGGTGGATGAAAGTTGAAAAATGAGATGGAGGAGGTGAAGGAGGAGCTACGGTTTTGGAGAGGAGAAGAAGAGGAGAAGAGTGTGCTAGGGTAAAATGAGAGGGTGTATGTGAGCTAGGTCTTATTTTGGGCTTTTATATGAAGTGAAATTTTAAAGGGTAATTATGTATTTTATGTTAACAAACTTATAGTATAATTTATTCACACATTTGATCCCTTTCACTAAAAAATAGCTCTTTTATTTTGAATCCGAGTATATATAGTATTAACTAAACAGAAAATCTAATTTTTGTTTGAGATTTAAAATAGCTTTAAAAAATATATAAATTCTTTTATTACAATGAACACACATAATTTATTAGTTCATACAAATCTACATGATATATAATATATTTTATAATTAAATATTTTATTGTATTTATAAAGACATGTATTGAAGGTAAGTATTTTTGTAGAAAGTAAATACTAAATCCTTAAATGTTTAATATTTAATAGAATTCTTGAAAAAAAGAAAGAATTCCTCTCCGTACTGTGAGTGTAACACCCTGAACCATTTTCTTTTCTTAGTAGGCTATCCACAAGTGTACATCATGACCTTCTCTACCCATCATGTAGAGTTTTTGCCTTCCGTGAGAATCGAACTTTGTACTCTAGGGCTCAAGTACAAGTTCAATGCATTCCCACTACCAATTGAACTAGTTTTTTTCTTGCTTTTTTCGGTCTACCCTATTAATTAAAATCTGACTTTTTGTAAATTGCTCTCTTTGACACATGAAAGGCTACGTATAGGAGAAGAGGAGGAACTAGAGATAGAGAGTGAGGATGCAGCATATTCCAACGAAAATCAACCACTAACCCTAGTGGGCCATATTCTAACGGACAAAGCAATACAAGTGGGGGATGAAGGAGGGTTTTTTTTTTGTACCCCCACCCCATCCCATAAACCCCCACCCACAATGAAAATCCCAAAATGCCCTTCTGAAAACATATTTTTTTTTTTAAATTTTTGACCAGTCGTATATACACCTGGGGGGGTGTATATACGACCCTTACATTTGGGCATCGTATATACACCCCCAAGGCGTATATACGATTGGAAAACCCCCACCTTAATCGTATATACGCCTTGGGAGGTGTATATATGATGGGCAAAAAATAGGGTCGTATATATACCCCCCTCAGGTGTATATACGACCCCCATTGTATTTTTAAATTCACTTTCAAGTCAAATAAAAATTATATAAGTCCTGAAAATAGGTTTTGTGTGTAGTTCGTTAAAATGTGACGATGTTATACGTCGAACGTATAATTTAGGCTAAAAAATCGGTTGTCGGGCAACATACTCCGATCGTAATGAAACCACAGCTATTAAATCCGATAAAAATCAAGAATCAAGACTCCCGTAGAAGGGACTTCTTACGGGACTAAGGCCTCAAAATCCCAAATTCCATCGTTTACTATTTTTTACGATTTTTTTAATTTTTCATAGTCTCCAAAAAATCTGAAAAAATTTGTATAGCCTTATTTTGGTTTTGTTAGATTTTTAGTGGTATTTTTATAATTTTTTGGAGTAGTTTTGACTATTTAACGAATTTTTAGTAGTCTTTTAGTAATAAAAATTAAAACAAATTATTAAAAAAAATAAAAAGTGCATCGTATATACCCATTTGAGTACGTATATACGATTGGACAAAAAATAGCCATCGTATATACATACTCAAGGGGTATATACGATTTATTTATTTATTTTTTAAAAATTAAGTTTCAAAGGGCATTTTGGGGTTTTTGTTATTGGGTGGGGGTGGGAGGGGATGGGGTGGGGGTCCAAAAAAACCCGATGAAGGATAGTATCCTGAGGCGGAGGAAGGCCCGTGAGGTGTTTCTCCTTCAGTTTTTTTGATGCCATATGTTCAAAGTATCCTCAAGCAAGGCCCGTGAAAAACTTTTTTTGGTGTCGAGTATCGTTCTTGAGTGGATCAAGCCACAAGAGGTGTCGTTGTTTCATGTGCCTTTTTGGGTTCAAATATGTAACACCCTAGTATTTCTAATCAATAGAAATACCAGAATGTACCTAATAGCATACATCAAACATAAATTTTCTGTTTAGATATACATCTTTACAAGAATAGCGGAAACAATTACATAACTTAAAACAAATTCAAGTCATAAATCGGGTACAAAGATACAAGGGAAAAAAACATAAACACAGATGGAAGAATTAAATCTTCAATCTTCTATCCGAGCATGCCACCTACTCGGCCATATAATCTTCTTTTTTCCCTGTTTCTCTGTAAAACAACAATATATGATAGGGTGACATAACATATCTCAGTGAGTCTTACCGTGACCCCTTACCTATCACCCTGTCCATTTTTAAAAATCTTATTAACTTCGTGATTTAATGAATAAACCACGCAAATAATCAATTGCACAATACCGACTGCCCTCCGACTAAATCCCGGTAAACAGTGCAATCATAACTTCTTAGAATAACACCGACTGCCCTCCGACTAAATCCCGGTGAACCCCCTTCCCAATAGGAATTTGCCTAATGGTAAAATTTTATAGGGCCTAGGTTTAGGGCTCATGACTTCCCCGCCTAGTATGCTAGACTCTTTGGGTCGTCACCCATACTCGACAAAATTCACATACCGAAACATAATCTACTCCATGATATTTATTTATATCATGTGGTTACCCCTATGAACCTGCATAACCAGTTCAAAATATGGTCGACACTAACAATTTCTTCAAGATTTAGGGGACTCTTAAGTACAACAAAGGGCTTTTGTGTTTCAAACTTGTTGAGCCAATTGCTTTATTTAGACTTTTGGTGTTTACTTTTTGTTGATGCAATGCAGTGAGTGCAAATACATCATTTTTTCTGGATTGTGGGTGCACCTTATTTTAGTGTAGGTGCATTTTGATGTAGGTGGTGCCGGTAAAATTTGTGTAGCTTCTTTTTGTAACTCTTTGAGAATGTTTGTAGCGTACACTGCCCTCCTCACTGACCTCCACATGCATTTCTTTGAACTTTTTGTTCATTATCAATTTGTTTGCACTTAAGGGACAGGTTCAGTTTATATGACTCAGGCAAGTGTAGCTTTTTGAACTTTGTGACACTTTTGAGTAATTTTGACACCCAATGGCATTAACTCTCCAAGTTCTTCCACTTTTGCCTTTGTATTCATGAAATTTCCACCAAACTTAATTCTTTATGCTCTTCTATATCTTTAGTAAAAATCTAATTTTGACCTTAGTTTTCCAAAAGTTCATTGGCCTTAGATAGCTATTCATCTAGCATGGTTCTTTTCAAAAACTCAATTTTGTTGTGTCAAAGAATTTATAACATTGATCATTTCTAGAAAACAAGGCTTTTTCTTGTCCTTTTCATCATTAAAACTTAGCTCATTTGATACACTTTTGAAAATAAATTTTTAGAAAAGCATTATGAATTGATCATGTTTCAAAATCATTTAAGTCTAACTCACATATGATGTACTTAATTTTTCTACTGTTAAGAACAATTTGATCATGTTATCACATGCTTTGTTAACTACATCTAAAAATACTAACACTGCATATTCACATAATACTAATCACATTACTTAAACACTAAATAATTTACTTAAACACACATAGCATATATATATATATATATATATATATATTAGTATATAGTGCATACTTAATTCAAAACACATACTATTCTCCACTCCCCCCACCCCTCCAACTTAAATGTGAGCAAAGTCCCCACTGCTCTAAGTTGAGTAAACAAGGGATCCAAAGATGGGAGATATAATTAAAAGTACTTAAAACTCTAACACATAGTATTTGAAACATGTAATATACTATTTATCATGTTATAAAGCTGAAACAACATTAAAAGTTTCCTTTTACTCTTTCTTTTTGATTCTGGGACTTGCTCTCAGAGGGGCATGCTTGGCTTTTATCTTCTTTGTCTTTCCTTTGGTAGTAGTAACATCAGAGGTAGGAACACCAGGATCTTCCACACTGGCTTCAGGCATTTCTGCATGTTCAGTTGTAGCCTGTGCAGGTACATCTGGTGTAGCTTGTGTAGGAACTTCAGGTGCAGGCACACCACTCTACACCGGAGTTTGTTCAGCTTGTTGTTCAGTTTCTTCTGGTTGTTTCTCTGCAACCTTCTCAGCATCTTTGTTACCTTCTGTGGGAGTTTCTTTCTCAGTTGCTTCCTTTGTAGCTTCTTCAGTTCCTTCTTTGGGTTTTCCTTCTGACCTTCTTCCTTTGCACCAGATTGTGATTCTGCACCCTGTACACCATAGAATGAGCTCATTGTCCACATTTTCTTTGTAGGTGTTGGCTTCATTGTTTTCCTCTTGTAGCCCAGCATCTCCTTCTTCTCATTCAAAGCCTTCAATACTGCATGGATTGTTTCTACAGGGCTGGTTGCCATCACCTTTGATTGCTTTTGTGATGCTCTGCACTAGGAGTAGCACACCAACCGCTTATGCTGATAGTTTCTCCTTGCTCCACCTGCATAGAACTTTCTTTGCCTCCTTCTTTCTCAGGTTCTTTAGTGATTACCTGCAAATTGTCTTTCTCAACATCAAGGTTAGTTGGCTCAATATTTTGTTCTGTGCTTGGTGTTGGAGATTTTTCTTGTTGGGCTTGGAATGAGAATGGTGTAGCTTCTCTAGTGAACTGGGTGGGATTTTCTGTTTGTGGAATGTTTTCTGGTGGAGGAGTGGGTTGTTTTTGTGATGATGTTGGAGTAGGTGAATGGTGAGTGGCGGGGGATTGATGTGGTGGTGGTGAAGGAATGTTGGATTGTTGTTGGGATGGGGGTGATTGTGTTTGTGGTTGGTTTGTTGATGTTTTTCTGATCTCATACTTCCTCCTCGCACTTGCTTCCATGCCATCACTTCCATCTTCTTCACTTGTCACTAGCCTCCATTGACTCGAGACTCATCTTCCTCTACATCTTTTCGATGTTTTTCAACGCCTCTCTAGCTTCCTCATTCTCCTCGAGTGTCTTCCTCACTCATATCTCAGCCTCTTCTTCTACTCTAGGTTTCTTTCCCTTTTTGTCTTTCTGAGCATCTCTCTTCCTCTTTGTTTGACACTCCAAAATACAAAGAGGAAATACAAGAATCCAGAACTCTTGGTTTGACACTCCAAAATTTCCTAGCTATCAATTTCCCAAAATCAACATTATCCTCACATAAGATTGAATCTATGAGGATCAATCTATCCTTGGATAATGTAGATGTGTGTGAGGTGGGGAGAATTGATGCATCAATAAATAGGTGCCAATTTCCTAGTTCAGGGACTAAATCACCAGTTCTAAGTTTAAACTCAGTGTTTGTGAACTTTTCCCATTGAGACCCTTCTGTTGCTACTCTCTCTTTGATCTTTGCCATTTGTTTCTTTCCATAGGTTTCTAATTTCTCCTCAAAAGCATTTCCAGCATATATTAAATCATAATGCTTATTTATCCTAGAAGGATCAAAGAAGACCTTCTTACCTCTAACTTTGGAAAAGAAGACAGTACCTCCTCTTGTATTCTGAATTCAGAGTAGAACTCACGAACTAATTGCTCCAAGTAGTAGGCTCTGGTTTGCACAAATCTCTCCCAATGCAGATTGTTGACCGTGGAGAGGAATGAGTGATGAGCCTTTGCAAAGTTGAAACCCCTTTCTGGTAAGAATTTCATGTTCCAGAAATGCTCGTTTCTTGGAATCACGTCCATAGATGCAAGTTCCTTTGATTTCTTTGATTTTCTTTGGTGTACCGCAGCTTGGCTATTTTCCCAGAGGATTTAGATGTTGATTGCTTCTTCGCCATTGTTAGGTTTTGAATTTGATTTGGGGTGAGAGGTTGAAGACGATAGCTTTGTGATTAAGGAAGTGTGTGAGAAAGGTTTTGATCGGTTTTGTTGGAGAGAATGAGAGGAGTAGCTTTGTGAGAATGTGAGCGGTTTGTATGAGACAATGGATGAGTTAGTGGGAAGGTTAGTTGGAAAACTAGTCGTTAGGTGGAGAGGAGTGACATGCAAGGCGACACGTGTAGTGTTTAGGCTTAACACATCTTACTTTAGCCCCTAATCAGAGTCTTTCCCACTAATTTGATGAGCTGGCAAGTGAACATTTTCATCCAAGTCTTTTCTTCACCTTGCTAAGATATGAACACCAGTGTGGGCAGTGTGGCTACATTAAGTGTGGCTACACTGGCTACTCTGTTGTCCTGTTTTTCTACAAAACACACAAAACATCAAATTGCACATAATAGTAATATTAATTATTTAAAATGATAGGTTGCCTCCCTCAAGCGCTTGTTTTAAGAGTCTTACAGTCTGACTATCTCTTTGTATTTAGAGATTTTCAAAATTAGTGGTGACCTTATCTCTCACCACTTGCTCTCCATAGTACATTTTCACTCTTCGACCATTGACTTTAAAAGTGGTATTAGTGGCTGCATCATACAAATCAACTGAACTATGGGGGTAGATTTTGACTAGTTGAAATGGTCCTGGCCATCTTGATCTCAATTTTCCAGGAAATAACTTCAACCTAGAACTATATAATAGAACCATTCATCCTTCTTTAAGCTCTCTCCTTTGGATTTTTCTGTCATGCCATTCTTTGGTTTTTGCTTTATAAATTTCTGCATTCTCATAAGAGAATTGCCTAAATTCCTCTAATTCATTAAGCTCTAAAAATCTTTGTTCTCCTGCCTTTTTGAGATCAAAATTTAGCTCTTTAATAGCCCAATATGACTTGTTCTCTAATTCAACAGGGAGATGACATGCTTTGCCATAAACTAACCTATAGGGGGACATACCTAATGGAGTTCTATATGCCCATAATGCTTCATCTAAGTGTAAGGATCAATCTTTCCTATTTGGTCCAACCATTTTCTCAAGCATTATTTTTATTTCTCTATTTGAAAGTTCAAACTTGTCCACTAGTTTGTGGGTGATAGGCAGTAGCAATCTTGTGTTTTATTCCATATTTTGCAAGAAGATTTTCAATGAGTTTATTGCAAAAATGTGAGCCTTCATCATTGATGATTGCTCTTGGAGTACCAAACCTTGAAAAAATATTTTTTTGAAGAAATTTACTAACTGATCTGTCATCATTATTTGGAAGTGCTACAACTTCAACCCATTTGGACACATAGTCTACAGCTACT
Organism: Oxytropis ochrocephala; assembly: GCA_020916435.1. Lineage (NCBI taxonomy): Eukaryota > Viridiplantae > Streptophyta > Magnoliopsida > Fabales > Fabaceae > Oxytropis > Oxytropis ochrocephala. The sequence continues at coordinate 50,651,003 of CM037095.1, forward strand.
AAGATGTACTCACTGCCAAAAGAAGGTGGAAAAGGACCCATGAAATCCATGCCCCACACATCAAAGAGTTCTATTTCTAGAATATTAGTCCTAGGCATTTCATGTCTATCTGATATGTTACCACTTCTTTGACATTTATCACAGCATTTGACCATATAATGTGCACCTTTAAATAGAGTAGGCCAGAAATAACCTGATTGAAGTACCTTAGCTGTTGTTCTTTGACTTCCAAAGTGACCTCCATATGGTGCAGCAGGACAATGCATGAACACTGCTTGTTGTTCTTCTTCAGGAATGCACTTTCTCATGATTTGATCTGGCCATATCTTGTAAAGATAAGGATCATCTCAATAGTATTGTTTTACTATATGGAATAATCTCCTTTTCTGTTGGTAGTTCATGTCACTTGGTACAATTTTCCTTACAAGGAAATTTACTATATCTGCATACCAGTCTTTGATACATGAGGTGTGGCTACACCGAGTGCGAGAGACACTAGATGCATTCATGGTAAGTGCTAGTAATTTCTCATCGGAAACTTTCCTTGATTTTTTCATTTGTACTGCAATTCACTTTCAAGTCTAGAGATGATGATCGACCACTTGGTTCTCCACTCCCTTCTTATCTCTTATTTCAATATCAAATTCTTGAAGGAGGAGAACCCATTTTATTAGCCTAGGTTTTGCATCTTTTTTGGAAATCAAATACTTGATGGCAAAATGATCTGTATACACAATTACTTTGGTGCCAACCAAGTATGATCTGAATTTTTCAAAAGCCAAAACCACTGCTAATAGTTCTTTCTCTGTTACAGTGTAGTTCATTTGAGCCTCAATGAGTGTTTTGTAGCAGAGTAAATGGAATGAAACACTTTGTTATATCTTTGCCCTAAGACTGCTCCTACTGCAAAGTCACTAGCATCACACATAAGTTCAAAAGGCTTACTCCAATATGGAGTTACAACTACAGGTGCTGTTACCAATGCCTTTTAAGTTTTTGGAAAGCTTCCATACAAGATTCATCAAAGTTAAAAGGCACATCATGTTGCAAAAGCATACACAATGGTTTTGAAATTTTTGAAAAGTCTTTGATAAATCTCCTATAGAATCCTGCATGTCCTAAAAAACTTCTAATCCCTTTGATTGTTGATGGAGGTGGTAGTTTATAAATTACCTCAATTTTTGCCCTATACACTTCAAGACTTTTTTTAGATATTTTATGACCAAGCACAATGCATTCTTTAACCATGAAATGACGTTTTTCCCAATTAAGCACTAAATTAGTTGTTGAGATAAAATCCTTTTTGATATATGGTTTTAATGATAACAAACCTTATGAAGAAAAGCTTAAGTATTCTGAATGGTGCTCTACTAATGGGTGTCTTGAGTTTGTTGAAAAGAATAGGTTTCTTTCAAGTGGACATGCTAGAAGCAAATTAAATCAATCCATTGCATGCCATTCTCAACAAATTGAAGAATCAGAGTAGCACCAAGAAAGTTACAAGAATAGTAATGCAAGCTTTATGAAGACATATTATCTTTACTATTACAATGTGTGGAACTAGGAAATTCACAAAGAGAAAAGAGAAGACATTAGGCAATCAAAGTAAATTCAAATCATCTAAGTGAATTCCTATCAAGAGAGTCCTAATAACCTAATGACTAGATGGATCAAAGGTTTCTACAAGTCTCTACAAAGGAGATTCTCATAGTCATTAATCAGGTTATATTCTACCAATGCTCTCTTACTCAAAGGTTCAAAAGCTTATCAAGAAGCATATCAAAGAGCAAGACTAAAACATGCAAAAAGTCAAGGGTAGAAATAAACATAAGAAGGTTCACATATGAGATGGTTCAATAGTTAAAGAAGGTTAAAATAGTTGGAGAAGGTTCAAAGATAAGAAGGTTCAAATAAACAAGCAACCTACTCTAGGAAACTTCAACAACTAAAGAACAATCACTCTCATTGATGAACTGAAGAAGAGGTACTCAATGATTCTTCCTAAAAGCATCAAAGTTTATTGGGTTGAGGAATAATCATTTGAGAAAGTTTGCTTAAGTCAACAGAACATTTGACCAAGTCAAGAAAAGGTATTAAATGAAGAAGAGGTAAATCAATGATTCTTCCTAGGAGCATCAAAGTTCATTCAAGTAAGGAATAATCATTTGAGAAGGCTTGACCAAGTCAAATAAGAAGGTTTTACCAAGCCAATACTTTTCATAGAAGATAAATAATTGAGAGTGTTAAAACTCTAGAAGGTTCAGACTACAGAAGGTTTGACCATGGCAAAAGAAGGTTAAACCAAGCCAAAGACTTAGCAAACTAAGGCTCTACCATGGTCTACAATATTGGTATATTATAAAGGTAGAAAAGCCTTGAGAAGGTTAACTCATGAGAAGCTTAAAAAATAAAGTCAACAGAAGGTTAACTGAAAGTCAAACAGAAGGTTGACTAAAAGTCAACACAAGGTTGACCAATAGTCAACAGAAAGTTTGATTGAAGTCAACAGAAGGTTGACCTATTCCATAAAGAGGTACAGAAGGTTGTTTTGATAAAGAAGGTTAAAAGAAGGGTGAAAGAAATCAAGCTTCTGTTTTCTGGAAATCATATCAAAATTATCCCAAACACATTAACTCTTCTTGAATGATCTTAAGGTGAATTAAATGAAGATTCCAAGTCATAAAATGTGCTGAAAGTTTGAATATAAAAGAAGGTAATGAATGATTATTCATATGGCACATTTGAGGTGTTTATTCATGCTAGGAAGCTTCAGAAGGTTGATTCAAATTAATTCCAGGCTGTCTAACGGATATAACTGAAGCATGGTTGTAGAGTAGACTACTAGAGGAGTACAATGTCAGAAGAAGAAGGTTGAATGTGTCAGTTAAAGCATAAAGACAGACTTCAGAAGGTTCAAAAGCTGTCAACTTTTGTACCTTACTTAAAGTCACTCCTATGGACCAAAGGATACTCCAAAAAGTTCCATTCAAGTTTCTAACGGCTCTATTCAACTCCATTCAAATTTCTAACAGCTATATTCAGTCTCCATGGCTATTCAAAGGCTAGAATTTGAAAGTTCAAGGTATGAGTTTGGGTTGGAACCTCTCATCTTTCAAGCTTCTCAAAGAAACATCCAACCTTCTCATCCCACACTCCAAGCTTCTAATGTAAAATTCTGGGATTCTTTTAGTGAGTGTGTGTTAGCTTGATGAGCATCATTGTATACACTTTGTGTAATTTATTCTCAAGCTCTTAAACATCCCAAAACCTCAAAACCCTTATTGTAAACATTATCTTGTAAATATCTCACCAAACTACCTAGAAAGAAAGGTGAGTGTTAATGAGAAAATACAACATGTGTAGTGTTCTATCAAGCTACCTAAGGAGTAGGTGAGTGTTGATGAGAAACTACAATGTGTGTGTTGTTCTATTAAGATACCTAGGATAGGTGAGTGTTGGTGGTGATTATACTTGATAAGGTGATTCTTAGGTAACTAGTGGAGAGTTTCTAAGAGAGTGGAAACAAATTAGGCGTAGGCGTGTAAGAGTGCACTAGGTTGTTGTGTGTGATCAAAGCTAGTGGTGGTGAAGTCTTTTGTGTGTTGATCAAAAGCAAGTGTAATGACTATTTGGAAAATAGTGGAAATACTCACGTGGACGTGGGAGAGGAGTAGCTGTGTTTGGGTGAACCTCTATAACTCTCTTGTGTTATTTACTAGCTTTCCTTACTATCTTCTAACATGCTATAACATATTCACCATTGTCCAAACTATGAGAAGGTTGATTTATTCAACCTTAAAAAAACGATTTTTAACTAAGAACTTATAATCTATGATTTAATCTCAAAGTTAAAACCAACATATCTCTTACAAGCTATTATTCATGACTATCCTCATCATTAAGAAGTTAGTATCTTATATTGATTATCTATTATTACTAACCTTCTTCATTGAGTAGTTAGTTTTATATTGATCATCTATTGTTACTAACATACTCATGTATTTTATGCATAAATCATATACTGTATTAAAAACATTTATAGAAGCTTCAATCTGAAATGATTTCATTCTCATAAGCTTCTCTACATTAAAGAGTTTATCCTTCACATATATATGTCTTGGTAATATGTTCCTCAAGTTATCAAACACTGAATTACCATGTTCAACAAAAGGATAAAATTCATTTGATGAACAAAATGTTTCTATTCATAAATACAACACAAGACTCATTATGAATTGAACTTACTTAACTAGAGAAAGTTCAATACATGGAACCTACTCAAGAAGAGTATGTCTTGTGAAATTGTTTTAAGCTAACTATCTCATCTCCAAGTATCAACTTGAGAGGACATTTTCTAAGTTGCAGGATATAAATTTCAAAGGGTCACAATTCAACCCCCCTTCTTGTGACTCTATATGCCACTTCATTAGTGTCTTCACATCTTTGAAGATTTTTTCTAAGTTTGTGAGACACAATGAAAATGTTTCTCAAAAAGCAGAAAAATCATCCATGAAGACCTCCATTGATTGCTCAATGAAGTCAGAAAAGATTGACATCATGCATCTTTGAAAGGTAGTAGGTGCATTACAGAGTCCAAAAGGCATCCTTCTAAATGCAAAAGTGCCATAGGGACAAGTAAAGGTGGTTTTCTGTTGATCCTCAGGTAATTGCTATTTGATTGTATCCTGAATAACCATCTAAGAAGCAAAAGAACTCTTTTCCTGCTAACCTATCTAACATTTGATCTATAAATGGTAAAGGGAAATGATCTTTCTTGGTTGCCTTATTGAGTTTTTTATAATCCATACAAATTCTCCACCCTGTTACAGTTCTTATAAGGATTAATTCATTATTTTCATTGGCTATTCTTCATTACTCTCCCTTCTTAGGAACACATTGCACAGGACTATCCCATGAACTATCGGAAATAGGGTAGATAATACCAGCATCTAGCCATTTTATTATTTCTTTCTTAACACTCTTTCATAATGGGATGTAATCTTCTTTGCTCTTCTATGCTATTTTTAGAATTTTCTTCTAAAATTATCCTATGCATGCATATGGAGGGGCTAATCCCTTTAATATCTGTCATTTGCCAACCTATAGCTCTTTTATGTCTTTTCAAGGTGTTGATTAAATCTAGCTCTTGCTCTAGTGATAGATCAGAAGCTATGATTACAGGAAGTTCATTGTTTTCACCTAGAAAAACATATTTCAAATGTTTAGGCAATTCTTTCAATTCTAGCATAGGAGGTTGTTCTATAGAAGGTAAATTCTTTTTAAGATTGGGATCTTCTAAATTAAGAGATTCATAAGTTCTAACCCATACCTTAGGTGTAGTTTCTTCCTTAGGCAGAATGCTTTCTTCAATAAATTCCTCTGCAGGCAGTGCAGCTGCATCAGTGCTAGTGCACTGACAAGGTGATCATACTGCTTTTGGAATTGCTTTTCCACCAAATGGTCAAGAGAAATTGTTGAGCACTCTTCACTCTCCTCTGTAGGATACTTCAAAGCATTCAAGACATTGAATTTCACCTATTGATCATTTACTCTCATGGTTAGCTCTCCTTTCTGCACATCTATCAATGTTGTTCCTGTTGCCAAGAATGGTCTTCCAAGTATGACAGTTACTTCCTCATCTGCAATGAAATCAAGGATAACTAAATCTGTAGGAAACACAAATTTGTCAACCTGTACTAATATATCCTCAATAATTCCTTCTGGATATGCTATTGATCTATCTGCAAGAGACAGTGTCAAAGTGGTAGGTTTAGCATTTCCAATCCCTAGCTTTGTGAAAATAGATTTAGGCATCAAATTGATGCTTGCACCTAAATCACACAATGCTCTTCCTGTGTAGAATTTTCCTATTGAGAAAGGAATTGTAAAGCTACCCGGATCTTTTAGCTTCATTGGAATTTTGTTTTGCAAAATCACACTACATTCTTTTGACATGACAACAGTTTCAAATTCCCCTAGTCTTCTTCTTTTAGAAAGTACATCTTTCATGAATTTAGCATAATTGGGCATTTGTTGAAGTGCTTCAATTAAGGGAACATTGATATGCAATTGTTTTAAAACATCTAAAAACTTACTGAATTGCTTCTCCTCATGTGCTTTTTCAATCTTTGGGGAAAAGGAGGAGGAGGGTATTCAGGAACTAACCTTGGAGTTGGAACTTCATGAGATGCAGATGCATCAGGTGCTGCTGCATCTTGAGAATTTTTTTCTTTTTTATCATTTTTTTCTCCCTTCTCTGTACCTTCTAGCTCATATGGTTCTGTTAAATCCTTGCCACTTCTCAAAGATATGGCTTTGACTTGTTCCTTTCCTTGCCTTTGTGAAGTGGAAGCTTCTTTGTTTGATGGCAAAGTACCGTTGGTCTTTGAATCAAAAGCGATTGCTAATTGCCCCATTGGTTCTCTAGGTTTTTTATTGATGCATCTTGGGCTTGCCTAGTAAGCAATCCTTCTAGAGAATTCTCATTGGCAGGTGGGTTTGGTCTTTGTTGGTTTTAAGGTTGGAATCCAGGAGGTGTAGGGTAGTGCAGTGCACTGAGTGCAGTGCATTGGAATTGTTCACACCGAAATTTGGGTGGTTCTTCCATCCTGGATTGTAGGTATTAGAGTAAGGGTTGTTATTCCTATTGTAACCTACATAATTGACAGAGACAGGGTTGCAGGACACTCTTCATATAGATGGCCTCCCCCACAATAGGCACAACTTGTAGTTCCTGGAGAGGCTTGTTCTATGGCTGCTGTAGTGTTTTCCTTAGGTGTAGTTGCACTAGATGTAGGTGCACTAGTGAAACTGTTTGATCATGTTAGTTAAAGAGGCTACTTGAGCAGATAAGACTGATAGGTCATTTCATGTATCCCAGAGGGTTTCTTTTGGGCACTCACCCTCTCAGTAGGCCAACTAAAACCATTTGTAGCAATTTTATCAATGAGATCACATGCTTCATTATAAGACATATTCAAAATAACACTACCAGCTGATGCATCAAGCATCACTCTATTTTGGGGTTCTAGACCATTGTATAAAGTTTCCATTTGTATAATGACGGGTAAACCATGATGTGGACATTTTCTTAAAAGCTCTTTTTGTCCATCATTTTATCCATCATTCCCATGCTTCAAACAATGATTCAAATTCTTTTTGTCTAAAAGATGTAATATCATGTCTCATCCTAGCATTTTTAACTGGAGGAAAATATTTACTTAAGAATTTTTCAGCTAGTTCATTCCATGTATGAATAGAATTGGGCTCCAAAGAGTTTAACCATGATTTAGTCTTATCGTATGAATATGGAAATAACTTAAGTCTAAATGCATCCTCACTATACCAGGTATGATAAAGTTACTACAAACTTCTATGAATTGCTTTAAATGCTCATGGGGATCCTCATGCGGGGATCCACCAAATTGACCAATTGTTTGCAACATTTGAAACATCATAGGTTTAAATTCAAAATGAGCAGCGTCAATACGAGGTCTAGCAATGCTAGTTTGTATATGTTGCTGATCATATTGGGCATAGTCCCTCATAGGCCTATCCCTATCATTTATCATACCTATTGGTCCCATTTGAATGAATTGTTGCTTGTGATCTTCCTCACCTTCAGGTTGTTGTTGTTGTGAATTAAGTCCTCCTCTCACTGAGGCATCTTCACTATGCATTAGTGGAAAATATGGATTTTACATCAGCAATTAATAACGGTTCACACTATAACCGATATGAAAAAAGAGGCGGTGGCATTTTTGAAATTATGAGCAAATTATCTATATCGGTTCCTGTTCTAACCGATATGGAAACTCTATTTTACTCTAATCCATATCGGCTCCTATTCAAACCGATATGGAAACTCGATTTTACCCTTAAAATTTGTTCTTCCTTTTCTCTCTCGATCCACTCCTCACGACTCTCACAACTCTCTCGCAGACTTCTTCCTTTTCGTTCTTTCTTCCTTTTCGTTTCTCAGCCCTCTCTCCTCTCGTCGCTCTCGAGACACCATTAATTTGATGATTTATGTGCTTTTTTTCGTTCGCAGCTTCTTCCTCTCGCCGCTCTCATGATTCTTCCTCTCGCCGCTCTCATGATTCTTCCTTTTCGTTCTTTTTCTTCCTTTAGATCGATGATTTATGTTGCTTTTCTCTTGAGTTATCAATGATCGTGAGATGGAAGATCAAGAGGATTTGGATTCGTGACCTTTGCTAACGAGAAATCCATGAGGATGCGATCGAGGAAATGAACGGCCAAGACATCGATGGCGTAACATCACCATCAACGGCTCGAGAGCCGTGGTAGCGGTGGTGACGGCGGCTATGGAGGTGGTGGTCGTGCGTGCTCAAGCGCGCCTCGGCCATCCATCTTCTCTGCTCTTGCTCTGCTTTGCTCCGCCTCCATCTCTGCTTCTCGCTAGTAAGTTTTCGAAACTAAACCACTGTGGTTGTGTTGAATGTTCTTCCAATTTGTTGCAAAAGCAAAAAACCCTAACTCACCAAAAGCAAAATACCCTAACTCACTATTGATCTAATCTGAAAACCCTAACTCAGCCACTTTCTCTTGAGTGAGTCATGTGAGTTACTTGTTGACGGTTGTTAGTACTAGCAGGGGAGAAGAGGATTCTCAACATAGCGAAATTCAGATGCATATGTCTGAAGTACTCGATTCTAACGGTAATCGTGTTCAGCTCGTAACTAATTTCGGCAAGAAGGTGAGTTTTTCTGTTGATTATGCTTGTTGCGTGTTGGTGTTTTTTTGTGGTAATTGTTTATGATTAGTTTCAGTTTTGGGAGGTGTGGTTGTGCAGGTTGTTGTTTCGCCGGAGAAATTGTGTCTTAGGGAGCGGATGAAGAAGAACATGGGGGATATGAAGATATGACGAGGTTGCAACTCACAGCACTGCTGCAAAAATGAATCTGCAGGCTGTGCCTATGATGGTTAGAAAGAGTGAAACTGATGGCAAAGTGGCATTGCATGATTCTGAGTTGTGTCTGGAAATAGGGTGGGTAGTTTTTCAGTTGCATATATATCCTTCACATCTATTTACTGCATTTTGTGTTTGACTGTTTTCCCATCATATTGCAGATTAAATGTGTCATCACAATCACAAATTTCACATATTGGGAGAAAACCAGATATTGAATATGAGACGGTAGTTACTTAAGCTTTTAATGTTTGCATGTAATTTTTTTATCTTACAAGCTAGTATTAGTAATATTGGTGTTATTGGCTCACATTTTGGGCCGAGGCATTGATTGTAAGCAAGAAACGACATGTGATCAAGTACCACCAAGAAAATGGTATGGGGTGCCGAATTCGCTCATTTGTTGTTAGTTTGTTACTAGTAGTGAAGTTTCTTATGTGGGTGATACTTAAACATCTTTGGTTGTTTTATCGAGAAAGTCCAAAGATTGTGGCGAGCTTGACTTCAAGGGCATGAGAGTGATTGATGAACACCTCATACCTTCAGCCATTCTGGTAGTGAATCAACCGTGTTTTACTATAAGATGTGAGCAAATCATGTCTCATTCTCTACTACGAGTTTTGGTGTTATATTTTTTGTTTTTGCGCAAGTGGTGTGGGTTGATCGAATATCTTTGCGTGCGAGAAAGGAGATTATTATCGTTACCTTGCGAGTTTAAGTCAGAAATGAGAAGAAGGAAGTCTCTTGATCGGTCAATGAAAGCATATGAGGTGAATTTCTATCATTGTATCTTGTTTTTACTTTTTAAATGTTATTTGCACCTAATTTGATCCTATGGATGGTTTATTTGCCTTGTTTATTGAAAATATGCGGTTTTTGTTACATTTCGCAATTGATCTAAGAGGTCTTTACGGTCTTCGTTTTTAACTCAGTCAATGATTAGTCTCATGGTTTGTCTGTGTTTTTAATTTGGTGTCTTCTATTGATTTACTGGGGACAATTTTGAACTTCAATGAATGGTAGGCAAAACATCAGTTATTTGGAATATGCAGGTCTAAGATGACAGTTAGGGGCATATCTGTTGATAATAGTAAATAGTAAATAAATGAATTAAATTTTCTAATCTCACTTAAATTTGTTAGTACTGGACCATGAATTACTGGAACTTCTTTCGCCTCATTCCAATCTCCTCTGGTAAACCAAAGAACCAAAACTTCAAGGCGTTCTTAGGCAGGTTGACAAGCCTAGATTTATATCTGCATTTTGTCAATCAAATTGTGGTGATGTTAGTCCAAATGTACTTGGAGCTTTTTGTATAGACACTGGACTACCTTGCGACTTCAATCAGAGTGCGTGTGGAGGAAGAATGAATTATGCTATGGCCGAGGACACAGGTAATTATTTATGGAAAGCTCAATTTTTCTCTGTTCTCGCAAATTTACGAAGTTCTTGTGATTACTAAATTGCCTCCTATGACTAATATGGCGATTACCCGGATGAATTTGAAAGTACACGAATTATAGGGGAGAGACAATTTAAAAAGCGGTGGAGCTATTCAATGGAGCATCGAGCAGATTAAAGGCAAGGTTGATTTTCGACATGCCTACATAGATTTCTCCCACTCAAGGTAAATGTGTCTAGTGGAGGAACTTCTAATGTCGTAAAGACATGCCCTGCTTTGCAATGGGATTTTCATTTTGCATTGGAACAATGAGATGGACTGGAGCATTTGATTTTAAGCAAGGTGATGATCGGTGACCACCGATTCTATACCTCATGCTTACCCACCCATTATCCTAGAATTCTATTCTTAAATAATTTTGAACTTTTATGCTTACTATTTTTTCCCCAATTGTGTGTCGTGGAAATCCTTTACGAGACCGGTCCGCAACTTACGAAAACACCGGACAAGGAACAAATAGATCGCCAAAAACCAAAGCCCATTTTGCTTGATTTGGTGAAATGAAGCTACCGTATGATTGGGCGATAAGTTACTCATATATCTTGAATATCATGTCTTATATAGTCTTGTGCTCGGTTGGTGATGTTTACTATGATGGTTGATTTGGAAAAATAGGATGGAAGGTTGATGGCATAGAGACTGATTTTAGCAGATTATTCATTTTTTTTCTTTTTTCTTTTTATAATAAAGGCATTCTAGCATCTAAGTAGTTGATTTTATTTCACAATTAACATGGATTCATGGAATGTAGGATGAATATGATGATGAAGCGGAGTTTGAGATGTACCGTGTTCAAGGAACACTTTGACTTTTGTCTACTTTTGACTTTTGTCTGTTTGTATATTTAATTCTAGCAGCAAAGTAATACTATAGATAGTGTGTGTATTAGATTCGTTTTTTGTATTTGGATATGGATATTGAGTATAATTTGAGATCATTGTATTTTTATATAAATATTGTATTTGTTGTGATTTTGCTGTATATCCAATTGAGGAATTTTTTATTTTTTTTTTTAAAAAAAAAGACTTTTCATATCGGTTCCTTTAAATAACCGATATAAAAAGTGATTTTCAATATCGGTTCAACTAAGAAACCGATATAAAAAAACGCGTTTTATAGGTTTAAAAGCGACTTTCCATAACGGTTCTCTCTGGAACCGATATAAAAACATTTTCCATATCGGTTCTTTATGAGATATAGAAAGCTACTGTTTTTAATATCCCTTTATCTATATCGGTTCACGGGCCGATATGAAAAGCCTTTTTTAACCGATATAAAAAGCCTTTTTTCTAGTAGTGATGGTGAGACATTTCTCTGCAGCTTTGTTGTCTTTGTCTTTGCTATCTTAGCAAATCTCCTAAATCTCCTTTCAATTTCTGGATCACAATCAAATTCTGGTGTTCTATTTCTGGGCATATACTAGTGCTTCTGCACTGAGTGTATCTGCACTAAGTTTTTCTGCACAGAAAACAGAATAACAGTAGTAATATAATAAAACACTAAATTAACAATCTAAACAAATTTTTTTTACTATAATCCCCGGCAACAGCGCCAAAAAATTGGTGCGTTTGATATACACACAAATGTGCAAGTATACACAATCGTATCAAGTAATAAAGTGAAAGTAGAGTATCGTTCCCACGAGGATTGGATTAATTTACAAGTTTAAATTAAATAGTTCACTAGTGAAAGGTAACCACTATCCTACTCACAATTAGGTGGTGTTGATAAGCAAACAGAATTTAAATAAACAATAAAAAGATGTAAGGAATCAGTGGAGAATGATAGTTGAGATGTCTTCACCAAATAAGTCACTTTTAAGAGTTTTAGTGGTGTATGTGGTGTAGGTACACTGGATGCAGCTGCATCATTATGTGCTTTTCAATCACTTTCGTTAGAGTTTCATTACAAGCTCTTATGATCTTTGCTTTTTGCAGTAAAGAAAAGAGTTGTCAATTCCTCTCTTGCCTCCTAACAATGATCCAAGTTGCTAAATAAGTTCACTCTTGTATTTGCATCATTCTAAGGACTATGCCATCCTATGTCTAGGTTTTAGCATGTAAATAGCAAAGTTTCCTTTATTAAACACTTATCCCTATTAGTTCTTGAGTTCTAATCATAAACCATGTCTGAATTTATGATTTACATTCACTTTTAGTTGGCCAATTCTAAAGATGAATATGAAAGAGTTATCCATACAAGAACTAAAATGCAAACATCACATATAACAGAATAACTTACTTAAAAGATCATTATAAGGTTAGAACATCTCAAACAAAAGAGTTTAGTTCATGCTAGGCTTCACAAGGCTTATAAAAACAGAAGAAGTCATATTCATATAACTGAAATAACAAAAGGAAACAATAAGATAAAAGTTACACGGTTGTAGTTTCCTTTGCATGAACTTGCCAAGTGATGCGGGTGCACTACCCACTTGGTTGTTGTTGAAGTAAACACTACAACAGAATTACCCAACAGGGGCGCTTTTTTTACCTATTGGGGGCGCTTTCGGGCGCCCCTAAATCTGGCGCTGCTGTTGCCAACCATTCTACAGGTGCGCACAACAAGCGCCTCTAATTATTAGGAAATAGAGGCGCTTTTTAAAGCGCCCACGTGGTCTTTGCACATCCGACAATAGGGCGCTCGTAGTAAAAAGCGCCTCTGTTGTTCGACAATCGTGGCGCCGTAGTAAAGCGCCCTGTTGGTCTAACCAACAGAGGCGCTTTTACTACGAGCGCCTGATTGTCGAATCTTAAGACCAACAGGCACTTCTAACAAGCGCCCGATTCTATGTTTTTTTAAAATATTTTTGTTTTGGTATATCCAATATTTTGCAAAGACGTCCCTATTCTCATTTTCATCAACCAACAACAACCAATATGAACCAAATTTCAAATCAACAAACGAATTGCAAATCAAATTCGATCCAATTAATAAACTTATAAATCATTAACAAAGTGCGTACCAACAAAACTTACATAAATCATTAACCAAATTATGAATGAGAGTACAACGTGGATCCAAATTCAACCTTAGAAGTCTTGGATTTAAAAACTATTCAACACGGAACCAACAAAAAACTTTACCAATTGTGTCGTAAAGAAAATCAAATTTCTCCTCAATATCATCATATTGAATCTTTGTATAGTCCACCACTTTATGAGCACCTAACTTCGCACAAATTCAACCTTAGGGTGCTGCATGTAGCAACTACATAAGAAGCTCCAAACAAAAGTTTAGCCATCCGAATGACTAAAGTTCCAACATCACCACCTCCACCAACCACAAGAATTGTCTGTCCCTTCTTAAAATGAAATGCATTTTGGTTTTCTTGCAACTAAGTTATCTTCCACAACAATGAACCGAGCTAAAGTTCCATCTCGCTTGATTTTTATCCGTGTTGAAACCATGAATGTTTCCATAGACCTCATCACCTATTTCAAATTTTTTGACATCATCTCCTTTTCCTACCACCACACCAGCCATATCACATCCAGGAACCACTTGCATGGTATGATATATCAATTTAGTCTTTGAACATTAGGCATTTTTTGATTTATCCATACTATTAATATAGCTCTTGGAAGAAACACTCTTGAAACTACAACATGTTATTATGTTTATGCAAAAGTTATATACAAAGTGCCGAGGCCAAATTAAATGTGTCTCCTCTAAATATATCACTTACTTCCTTGGTTCTTTTGGAACTTATTAAATGGCTACCTGAATTGGCAAGCTTTAAAATGATCAAAACCATTAGTAATCATTTCTAGCAAAATATGTGCAAATTTAGAGGAAACTCAGATGGAAAAATGGGACGTGTACGCCGCTTGAAATCGATCAGATTCAAAGCAGCGGCATGAACTTGGAATAGGTATAGTCCCTAGCTTAAGGACTTCCTTAGGAGTTAGGACCATGCTCCTCATAGAACCAAGCTTTCTGCATTTTCATACTAAAAAAGCTTAGAAGTTTTCCTTTCAAACTTTCTTAGGCAATTAGACCTATGAGCTGCATTTAAAAAACTATTCAACGTGGATCCTGAATGAGGAGAAATTGAATAGCTTCTCGTTAACATGTCATGAGACCGAGAAAATGAGAGTACAACGTGGTTCCAAACATGCATTTAGAGTTGTTAAGACATTTTACTGTTCACCAACAATATTTAAAAAAAGCAGAACAAAGGTGACATGAACCAAACAAAAGTTGTCAGCACCTGCAAAATGAGTGGTCATGTAACTAACAACTAAGAAGAATAAATAATTTTTGCATCACATACATATTCACCAAAAACCAAACTTGTCAATAAAATCAAGTTTTTCTCACCAACTCTGTATGAGAATTGTCCTAATGCTTGAATAAATGGCATGGGTATCACCGCAACTGCATCCAATTAATTAATCTCTTATAAATTTACATTAGACCATGGAAACAATCTAACCATGAATACTATGAAGAATGTTTTCAAATGTGTGTATACCTATGGTTCCACCCAATTCAATGACACATACATCAGCTAGACCTTTTCTTTCCATCCACAGGTATGCGGGCCACCTTTTCAATCCAATCTTGAATAGCATCATTATATGAGGGACAACCTAAAGGTGAAAATAGCATAAGACTTATGAAACATTTTGTCATGACAAGGCTGCATATATATTTTACTAGGTTTAAATTAAAATTTGATGATGAAACTTGAAAAACAATAGCAGAAAGAACTTTCTTTGTTGATACTAATAAATTGAAGTAATAATGAAACTATGAAAAGATCACCATATTTTATGTCTTTTCAACCGTATATACTCGTCTCCTTGCGCTCTAAATTCTTCAGAAAGATTGACTGTTCCTCTTCTGGTACAAGATGATTCTAAATCCATGTCTCGTGTAGAACCAGTTACTTCGTTCACAGGTTTAAACCCAAGTCTCGTGTAGAATCTAACCAATCGCTTCAAAATCCACAACAACAACAACTATTGATTCAAGAATCCACAACAACAACTAATCAAACTTAAATCAAACCCCTAACGGTGATTTCAACCAAAAATGGGGATTAGGGTTTCGATTCAAAAAATGAGGTGTTAGGGTTGAATGCTTCAAAAATGGGAGTTAGGGTTTCGATTCAACTAAGAATGGAGGCATTTCAATAAAATAGAAGTAGGCAAGAAGAAGAAGAAACACTCACCTTTTGAGAAGAGAGGAGAGCAACTGAGAAAATAGAGGCAGAGAGAGAGGAGAGTCACCGTGAGGAGCGTTTTGCGATTGTGTGTTCTGTGAGGAGCGTTTTGCTTTGTGGTTGAGGAGAGAGAGTGGAGGTTGAGGGAGGAGAGACTGAGGGAGAGAACGAGTTCTGGATTCTGATGTTTGCGTGAAATGAGAGGGTGAGAACGTTGAGGGAGAGGGAGAGTGAGAGAGTGAACTAATCAGACTAAAAAAAGGAATTGGGGAAAAAGGAATTGGGGGCGCTCGCGTGGAAAGCGCCCCTGTAGGTGGTTCCGTGTTTTAGGAATTGGGGGCGCTTGTGTGTAAAGCGCCTCTGATTGTGGTTCCGTGTTTTAGGAATTGGGGGCGCTCGTGTGTAAAGCGCCTCGATTGTGGTTACTGTGTTCACATTCGGGAGAGCGTGTGTAAAGCGCCTCGATTGTGGCTCCGTATTTTAGGAATTGGGGGCGCTCATGTATAAAGCGCCTCTGAAGGACCTCCGTGTTTTGAGATAAGAGGCGCTTTATAACAAAGCGCCACCAAAGGGGGCGCCCTTTTTTAACAATTCTGTTGTAGTGAAAGGAAGAAGTCGTCAAGATATGAAATTGAAATACAAGATATGATAAGTGAGAAGTGAATTGGATTTGAGGGATGATTTGCAAGTGAAGATATGGCGTCTATTTATAGGCAAGTGAGCTTTCCTCCCTTGGAGGGTTTCCTTTGGCGCGAAATATTATCTGAGATTAGTAACCATGGTTAGTTGCAGACCTCCCATCAAGCAAGTTGCTCAAGTTGGTCGCTTTGCATGAAGCTCACATGGGGTGGTCCAATAAAGAAGTGCCACGTGTTCTTGAGTGAGTGAGCTTCTCAACTTGCTTTTGATCGTGGTCGCCGAATTTTGCAAGTGGCTCTGCTCCATATGACTAGGCATGACGTCACATATCAAGTGTCGAAGCATCAAAACATCAAACCTAACAAGATATGTTCATTTTTCCTAAGTCATTGTCCTAATCCTGTTGAATACTTAAAATGTTGTTTCTTAATATATAAGCTATATTTACATATTAATGTACTTGAAAATAAACAATAATCTAAGTTTAAAAGGATGAATAACTCTATATAAAATAGAGTTATCACTCTTCAAACTTTAATTTTTCTTCTTCAATGTATAAAAGTTGTTTTTGCCGACCAAAAGTTTCACACTAGAGAAAAAGTACAAGTTATTTTTTTTATTACGGAAGAATTTCAATTTAGATCCTTGATTTTATGGTGATACTTTAATCTTGGTGTAAGAATTAGAATACAATTGGATGTGGAAATGTATTTTCATATGAACAATTTCTCATGTAAAGGTTTTATAACGAGATCAGAATTTGCTGCGATAAAAAACACTGTGGTTTCATGCAGTAGTCATCTCGGATCGGTAGATCTAGATTTGGTATGATGCAGGCATTAGAATTAAATAACAAATTACATTAGAACTTTGTATGTTTCTACGAAAAAACTGGAACCTTTATTCTTGGGCTAATGTGGTAGGAATATTTTATTTCGATTATTTGAAATGCCGTTTGTATGTGATAATCCCATTTTATCTTTCCAAAAACACAAGCAGTGGAATCACCATCAACCATAGATTTATGAAAAAAACATTTCTCTCGAAGTGGTTGTGTAAAGTCATATTAATGTGTTTGGTTCCACGCTGACTGAAAATCAATTTTGATTGAGTTTATCTTCATTAAGACAGAGTTGTATGTCAAGTAAATCATATTTGAATATATTTATGTAAAAGTGTTATAATTAGTAATTATTTTTTGGATGTTTGTAGCAACCTAAGAATTATGAGATTCTTCATTAGCAACGAAATGGCCACAAACATTGTTTGAAAAGAAAATTTTGAATAAAAAGATCTTGAAGCTAGACTTAGGTTCTATAGTCAATTATGCACTTAAAATGTAATAGCATCCCAACAAAAATTCTCAAAAAATTATCTCTGACTTACTATACAAAATTACATTTTATTTTTTATTAAATTGACTCATAAATATTCAAAGAAAATATTTTTGTTTGTTTACTTTTTGTTTTAGAAAGTTTTAGCAATGAAGAAAAAAAGTTTTGGAAAAAAAATAATGTAGGTTTTTTTTTTCGCAATTATCAAGAGCAGGCCTCTACTCCTATGTTTCTCTAAACGCTTGAAAAATAATATATTTTTAATATTTCTTATGCATTTGTTTCTTCTTTTAAAATAACAAGAATCTAAAAATCGTAAGTTATAAATATAATAAAACTAACTTAGAGAAGGTCAAGGAAATGTGTGAGAGAGAGAGGGAAAGAGACATTTTCATAACGTTTGTTTTCTAAATGTAGCAATCACAAATTAGGTCATGCTTTACATAAACATTCCTTTCAAATAAACTCCAAATGATTTTATATATAAGTCATTTATTTTTAATACTTTTCAAAGGAGCCCTAAAACAAATATATTTTCCTTTCGAGCTAAGTTGATGATTATCAAAGGAATCATTTTTTAAATAATATTTATAATTTTTTGTATTCATTGCATGTCTGATTCTACAAATTTTTAAAAAATGTTAAATATAATTGGCTAGACTCTAGTACTTCACATGTTCATTTCATTTATATCTTCCTGCATTTGTTTTCTAACCCATTATATTTATTTGTTTTTTGTTAAAAAAAAAAAAGAGAAGATTTGCGCTCTCTCTCATTACTTTAAAAACTTTTATGATTTTTATTGAAACGTGTTTATTTAATATATGGATTTCTTTAGGATTCTTAGTTTCTTTTATATATTATAATTAATGCGTTCAACATTTAACCATGTCCATATTTAATTCTATTTAAAAAAGGATATATTAGTTTGTATTCCTTTGATTTTTCCTTTTTATTTTTTATTACAACACATTTGTTTAATTTATTCATTGCTTATAGTTTCTTACTTTTTAAATTTTATAATAAATGCATTCAATGGTATGACTATGTCAAAGTTTAATAATATCTTTTTTTTGGAAAGTATCTAAGGTCGTTTATGTATTTTAAATAATTTGATAGATATTTGTCTTTTATAAATAACTTAATCTAAAAGAAATCAAAGACTAAAAAGAGTAGTCATTTCTTCCCTTAATAAATTTTGTCTCTTGTTGTCTAAATAAGTGTACGACGAATAATTATTAAAAAATTGACATTCCAGATCTTGAAGAACTATATACACCCCACTACGTAGCACAAAAGAAAATGCAAAGAGGAACCAGAAAAACTGCAAGAGTTCATGTATTTTTGTATCACACACATTGCTATCGGGTAGAATTGTTTGTATTTGTGTTCTCTCATAAAGAGTATTATATAACATTGAAGATGAATTTCGATCAAATCACGAAGCACCATATAAGCTCAAAATGAGTTTTTCTTTTGGTATTATGTGGTGATTCGTTGATTTGATTGAAATTTGATATTTCACGAGCAAGTACGAATCATCGGAGGTAGTGATCACCATTATTTTTTCAGAATTATTGGTTTGTTAGTGAGTCTAAATCCTCAAACTTTAATTTTTATTCTTCAATGTATAAAAGTTGTTTTTGCCGACCAAAAGTTTCACACTAGAGGAAAAAGTACAAGTTATTTTTTTTATTACGGAAGAATTTCAATTTAGATCCTTGATTTTATGGTGATACTTCAATCTTGGTGTAAGAATTAGAATACAATTGGATGTGGTAATGTATTTTCATATGAACAATTTCTCATGTAAAGGTTTTATAACGAGATCAAAATTTGCTGCGATAAAAAACACCGTGGTTTCATGCAGTAGTCATCTCGGATCGGTAGATCTAGATTCGGTAGGATGCAGGCACTAGAATTAAATAACAAATTACATTAGAACTTGGTATGTTTCTACAAAAAAACTGGAACCTTTATTATTGGGCTAATGTGGTAGGAATATTTTATTTCGATTATTTGAAATGTCGTTTGTATGTGATAATCCCATTTTATCTTTCCAAAAACACAAGCAGTGGCATCGCCATCAACCATAGATTTATGAAAAAACATTTCTCTCGAAGTTGTTGTGTAAAGTCATATTAATGTGTTTGGTTCCACGCCGACTGAAAAACAATTTTGATTGAGTTTATCTTCATTAAGACAGAGTTGTACGTCAAGTGAATCATATTTGAATATATTTATGTAAAAGTGTTATAATTAGTAATTATTTTTTGGATGTTTGTAGCAACCTAAGAATTAAGAGATTCTTCATTAGCAACGAAATGGCCACAAACATTGTTTGAAAAGAAAATTTTGAATAAAAAGATCTTGAAGCTAGACTTAGGTTCTATAGTCAATTATGCACTTAAAATGTAATAGCATCCCAACAAAAATTCTCAAAAAATTATCTCTGACTTATTATACAAAATTACATTTTATTTTTTATTAAATTGACTCATAAATATTCAAAGAAAATATTTTTGTTTGCTTACTTTTTGTTTTAAAAAGTTTTAGAAATGAAGAAAAAAAAGGTTTGGAAAAAAATAATGTAGGTTTTTTTTCTCAATTATCAAGAGCAGACCTCTACTCCTAAAAATAATATATTTTTAATATTTCTTATGCATTTGTTTCTTCTTTTAAAATAACGAGAATCTAAAAATCGTAAGTTATAAATATAATAAAACTAACTTAGAGAAGGTCAAGGAAATGTGTGAGAGAGAGAGAGGGAAAGAGACATTTTCATAACGTTATTTTTCTAAATCTGGCAATCACAAATTAGGTTCTGCTTTACATAAACATTCCTTTCAAATAAACTCCAAATGATTTTATATATAAGTCATTTATTTTTAATACTTTTCAAAGGAGCCCTAAAACAAATATATTTTCCTTTCTAGCTAAGTTGATGATTATCAAAGGAATCATTTTTTAAATAATATTTATAATTTTTTTTATTCATTGCATGTCTGATTCTACAAATTTTTAAAAAATGTTAAATATAATTTGGCTAGACTCTAGTACTTCACATGTTCATTTCATTTAGGCTAAATAGCACTTTTGGTCCTTTATCTTTGCTCTAGGTTTCATTTTGGTCCTTTATCTTTTTTTTTTCTCGTTTTGGTCCCTCATCTTCTATTTTCGTTTCATTTTGGTCCCTCTGTTAACTTTCTGTTAAAAAAAAAGTTATGTGGCAAACGGTGATGACGTGGCAATGGCGTCACTGCCACATGGAGCTTACATGTCATGTCACTATAAAAATAAAATGCACCAAATTGCCTTAGATGAGATTTGAACCGTTGACCTTTAGGTTGAAAACACAAACAACAACCACTGCACCATGAATGGTTATTGATACAAATCAGACACTTAATAATAAATATATATCTTATAAAGTTACACACTGCAAAGAAAAAATTCAGATCTGGAAAACGATGCACAGTTTAGATCTGGAAAAATTGTTCAAAACGAAATCAATTAAAAGCAATAGACGAATACGATTAAGAAAAACAGGTTGAATGCGAAAACGATTTAAAACGAAACTGGTAATTTTGTTTCTGGGTTTGCTTTGTCTTTGGATTGATAAACCCAACTGATCTGATTCTTTGAAACGAAAATCGAATTTCGTTTTGATTTCTCTTCGATTTTTGTTTCGATTTCATCTTAATTTTATTTCAATTTCGTCTACATTTGTGATTGATGAAGATTGAAGATGTTTTATTGTTACAGATTTCGTTTTATGATAAAATTCTGTTTCGATTTTGGTTTATTTATGAAGATTTGTTTCCAACTCGTTCAAAGATTCAATTTTTCTGCAGATTTTTCATGAAGAAGATGAAGATGCGAAGAAGAAGAGTTGATTTCGTTTTTATTTTTTTTTATTAAAATTAATTCGCAACTAAGTAATATATATTTTCGTTGGCAGTATGTTATCAAAAGATGCTGTGGTTTAGTGGTAAGTGGGAGCGCCATTCACTTTATGGTCACGGGTTCAACTTTCAATTTTATTAAAATTTTCAATTTTAAGTAGCAATACACATTGCCATGTCAGTGCCACGTCATCACCGTTTGCCACATAACTTTTTTTTTAACAGAAAGTTAACGGAGGGACCAAAATAAAACGAAAATGAAATATGAGGGACCAAAATGAGAAAAAAAAAAGATAAAGGACCAAAATGAAACTTAGAGCAAAGATAAAGGACCAAAAGTGCTATTTAACCTTTCATTTATGTATCCCTGCATTTGTTTTCTAACCCATTATATTTATTTATTTATTTCTAAAAAAAAAGAGAAGATTTGCGCTTTAACACCCTAATATTTCTTAATAAAAGAAATACCAAAATGCACCATTAGCATACATCAGAGTAAACATAACCCCTGTTTCAGATATTGAATAATACAAAACTCTCGATTTCCAATCAAAGAGTTGTTCACAACCTGGAGTACTTTCGAGTACAATGACATAAGTACTTAAGTGTCACTTAAGTAATACAACAAAATATTCAATATCCAAAGACAAAGGTAAGTAGATTAGGTTTTACAACTCAACAAGCGAGTCATAATCTAAGTTCAAAATAACAAAACGAGAAACCAAACAACATAGTCTAAGCTACTATGTTTACAAATCTCCCACCACAATGTCTAATCGTGCTGTTCGCCTTGGACTTCTCCTCGTATATCTCGTAAAACAACAACATTTGATAGGGTGAGATAACAAATCTCAAGTGAGTCTTACCGTGACCCTAACCTATCACTCGGTCTATTTATAAAAACTCATTAACTTCATGATTTAATAAATAAACCACACACATAATCAATTGTACAATACCGATCGCCTCCGACTAATCCCGTGAAAGCAAGACAATCATAACTTCTTAGCATAACACCGATCGCTCCGACTAAATCCCGGTGAACCCCTTTCCCAATAGGACTTTGCCTAATAGTAAAATTTTATAGGGCCTAGGTTTAGGGCTCATGACTTCCCGCCTAGTATGCTAGATGTAACACCCACTACAAATGCATCTAGTAGATGGGCGCCGCTTTTTTTTCATCCATGGGCAGCGTTTTTGAAAGCTGGCTGAACGTGTATTGGGTATTCACTCCAACAATGGGCGCGCTTCCTAAAAAGCGCCACCCATTGCAAAACACGCCCTCCCAGATACGCAGCTTTTTAAAAAGCGCTGAATATTTGAAATGCGTCCTCCCAATACGCAGCGCGCTTTTTAAAAGCGAATATTTGCAATGCGTCCTCCCAAACACGCAGCCGCTTTTTAAAAAGCGCGAATATAGCCCCATTGCCTTCCCAGGACGCAGGCGTTTGTAAAAAAAGCTACTGAATATTTCTTATACGCAGCGCTCACTAAAAGTCACTGAATATTGCCTATTTGTGTTATTAAATACCAATTGACTTCATTAAAAGTTACTGAATATTGTCTAAATTTTTTTTTTTTTTTTTCGGTTTTGTGTATTTTCCATTTTATATTTGCAACCAAAAAAATTAAATCATACATCCAAAAATATTTTTAATAGTGATATCTATGAATTTGTTGTATTTAAACCTGAATTAAATCATACATCATAAAAAAAATTAAATCATACATCCAAAAAATTAAATCATACATTATTATTTTCATCAACGGCTCATTACATTATTCTTACAAACATAGCAACAGGAAACCCAAAAATAAAAGTAACAAGTTCAACTCATTACATTATTATTTTCATCAACTGCTCCAATCCTTGAAGACAAGCACATGATGCACTAATCATCATCTCCATCTGCAATGTAATTAGTCTCCTGTCTTCCAAACAACCACAACCATGGTTTCTTTCACTCAGCTTTTATCTCTTGTTTTCCCTTTGCTGGCAACTTCTCCCTTAACTTACAAATGTAAATTATTATCAACACCTTTAACCGTGAGTTGTGGAAGATAGGAAATTATCCTCATACCATATAGAGAACAGAGAAGAGAAGGAGAAACATATGCTCACGATTCTCATTATTGTGTCTAGAAAATAATTACAAAATGGTTTATATGCACTAACCAATATTCAGAAGCAAATGTGAATAACTAACTTAACTACTCTATTAACCAATTTCCATTGCTAATCTAAGCATCTATTGCTTGAATACTAATTTTTACTCTTTAGTTCAGTTCAACTATATCATTGCAAAATCTTTGTTTTGATAAATCTAAAATCCCAGCAATTTGTTACTTGTAGTATAACATGTATAAACAGACAATTCTTGATTTGTAAGAAATTGGCATTTCTATCTATCTTATTATTATTTCTCACAAAAGCATATATCAATATACTATACTATTATACATAGTTTGTTCTCCTTTTTCCACCTTTTCTACCTAAGTCCCTATAATTTCAACTATGCTCAAATATAGAAAAGATTAAAATGAGAACACATCATTATATACCTGATGGTTCCAAGCTGCTTCAACTAAATGGGTACCATATTCTTCAAGCATCTCATACAGAAGCACAAATGCATCCCAATACTGCTGGCTGTTAAAAATCAGCTCATCTGGTGTCGAAAGCTTCCCAACACCAAGTGACTTGGCTTCCTTATCAGCCCATTGTTCCCTCTTTGTCACACCACAAGGTACTGGATGCTTTTCTTTGGTGTTCTTTTTTGTAATGCTAGAGAGGGAATTGGTTCCTTCTTGTGTATTCAGAGTCATCTTCAATATATGTAAACTCTGCTTCCTCACTAAAGTCTCCTTGTCAACCTGACCAGATTCAGTTCGGTTCTTAAGTAAGCAAAGCAGAAACAAATTAAGCAATCAAACAAAAAACTTCTAAACAAAGCTCAAGTACCAGCCCCATCTTTAATTCATCCCAGAACTCTTTCTCTCCTCTTATGTCAAATTCTTCAGCTATAATGACTCTACCACTACCAGAATCGTCATATTCTTCTTTCGACCAGGGAAAAGAGAAAAACAAAGAGAGTATATTGTATCCCTCTCTTCTCTCTAAAGGTCCAGCTGAAAATAGTGTTTTGCAGCAGCTCCAAATTTTCCTGAAGAAATGCGCCCTGAAACCAGTAATATACAAGATAAATTCATACAGATAAAGAATAAAGATTGTATATAAATCAGATGCATATTCATTAATTCAACTGATGGTTAGATGATCAAAAGTTCTCCAATAGTCACCGATAAAACATGATTGCCTATCTATTTAGCATTGTCCTTATACCTGATTAAGCAATGCATGCTGTGATGGTTGTAGCACCTTAGCTAGAGGAAGAAAGCACCTCCACACAAACAATTTCACCGCATAACAATCAGCCCCTGCAAACAAACATATTAGATGGAAGGTTTCCTATGAGAATATAAACTATAAAGGGTAACTTATGATTGCTACAACAAATGCTCCATTTCAGCATAACATTATAGTTTCTATTCAGAAATGCATTTCCAGATGCACAAGAAAACACCCTATAGTTTAACACGCACAAAAAGTCTTTACAAACGTGAAAACAAAAAGATCAAAATGACACATAAATCGTAGTTATATTCCTCCAATGTTTCCCTTTAAGCCGTTGGATCAATATTTGATCCTCCAAAACTTGCAGCCTGAATGAACATATACTGATAGTTATATATCCAAAATGAACAATCATCCTATATCATTAAATTGATTAGGTGAAAAAGAAGATATATTATTATTATTATTTAATAATACCTCAAAGACACCATGGAGTTGGTGAGTGGTGTAGTTGTAAAGAGCTCCCCAGCAAACGAAATAGTTAAATTTGCTCCATCCCCTATTTCCTCTTGTTGAGCCTTACCAGCCAAAACCAAAATCTTAGCAGCAGGATGCTGAACTTCAAGTTCATTCACAATCGTTGCAGCATCATTCGTGATAAAAAGCTTGTCCAAATGATTTATAACCATCTTATTCATCCCTGAAGCAAAACAAAGCAAACATCAACAACAAATAAGTCCACCAATAGCAGTTCATTTGCCAGTCCAAAACACTATCTCTAACTCTCAAAAGCATGTGGCGAATCACTTCTCCAACAAGCTTATCCTTTTCCTAAAAAATCAAATTCAAATCAAACAAAATTGAATGCCCTTGTTCCCAAAAAGTTAGCATCCTTTATAACAGTGAGAAGTGAAAATAAAGGAAGAAGGAACGCACCTCGACTGAAATTCCGAATTGGGAGAAATCTTCCATTGCACTGAACCTATTCCAACATCAAACAAATACCCTAAGATTCTTCTTCCCATCGCTTGCACTGAACCTATTCCAACATCAAACAAATAATTAATAAATAACAAATACCCTAAGATTTCAGATCTTGAAGATAAAATCGAAAACGTAATAATAAAGAATGAAAAGAAATTATACATGTATCTGCTACCGCTCTGCTTGAGATCGAGAACTTGAACAACGATCGCAGGAAGATCTGATGAAGAGTCGGACGATGGATTCGCGAGGAGGGTGGAAATGGCGTCTGGGCTAAAAGAAGAGGCGGCGACGGAGGACGATGGATTCGCGAGGATGGAAGACGAAGAGGGGGAAGAGAGGGAGAGGGAGAAGACGGAGCTGTGTTGTGGAAGACGAAGAGAGGGAGAGGGAGAAGATAGATCGGTTCAGATAGAGAGAGAGAAAGCTGTGTTAAAAGAAGACGAACGGGCCAAAAAAAAATTAAAACAAATACTCAGCGTTTCTAAAAAACGCTGAATATGTGGTTTTTCGTTCTAATATACGCAGCGTTTTTTAAAAAACGCTGATTATTTGGGCTTTCCCTTCTTTATACGCAGCGTGCGTTTCTCAAAAACGCTGATTATTTGGCTTTTCCTCCCTCTCTATACGTAGCGCTTTCTCAAAAACGCCGATTATTTGGCTTTTCGTCCTTCTATACGCAGCGTTTCTTTAAAAACGCTGGGTATTTTCCTATCTCGTCCTCTCTATACGCAGCGTTTATTAAAAACGCGTTTTGGTTATGTGCAATCTCTTCCTTCTATACGCAGGCGTTTATTAAAAACATTTGGGTATGTGGCGCTTTTTTTAGCCATTCGGCGTAGTGACCCTTCTAATTAACTACTATTTAATTGAT
Organism: Oxytropis ochrocephala; assembly: GCA_020916435.1. Classification (NCBI taxonomy): domain Eukaryota; kingdom Viridiplantae; phylum Streptophyta; class Magnoliopsida; order Fabales; family Fabaceae; genus Oxytropis; species Oxytropis ochrocephala. The sequence goes on from CM037095.1 coordinate 50,677,655, forward strand.
AAAATCGAGTTTTGAAAACAACCACGAGAGAGTGCTACATTTACTCCATTTAAAACCAAACAAACATCAATGGCGTAATCCAACAATTAATGATGACGATACATAGCATCACGATCAAAGGGACGAGCCCACAAATCACTTGTTTAGTTTACATCAACATGAATATAATCACCATCACGGCGGAATGGCAACAAGTCTTTGAATTTATTCAATACATCGCCAAATAACGGTTTAATAACATCAAGTAAAAATGACAATTAAACTAAGACGCGCCTCCCTGTGCTACGTGACAGAGCGGACACAACCGACTGTAAGAAGGTATGAGGACAACCTTCACTCGCTAAACGCACTTGCGTGACGCACATGCGAGAAGCAACATAAAAGCGATGAGGGTGAGTCTCTTTACATAAATAATAGCATATAGGATAAGCATTATACTAGGGAAGGCAACTAGAAGCACCAATTCACAACAATATCAACATACATCATTAAATTTTCAATCCCCAAGAAACACCACTGAATGTATGATTAATGCATGAAATGCAACCCAACTCCACGGGCATATGCATGTGGATCCATCACCAAAATAAGCCTTGAGGGCACTCACCAATAATTTATAATAAGGCCGAAGCCTACTCACCAATAAATACACATGGTTTATGTGACGCCATGAACAATGCACCATAACACACCATATTCACCATAATCACCAATAATTAATAGACTCACCATTGCTATTAATTAATTCACCATCACCAAAAAGAGGTCATAGACCCCTCGTAATCAAAGAACATCACCATTTTTAGTTCGTTATATTCGACTCGACAACTACAACACCAACCATCTCGTCATACTTGACACAGCGTCGCTTTTACTGTTAATCACTCTTATCTGACATTACAAGACATCTCAACCTTGGGCAGCACGATATGGCGCCCTAGAACTCGACGCCCCAGAAGTCGAAACACTCCAAAGATTCGACACTGCACCAAAATTCGACACACCCAAAATCCGACATGTGCCAACTTGACACACTCTCCTTTCTTTCTTCCTCTTGGTCTTTCCTAATAGAAGGAATGGTAGAACCTAGCTATAGTAAATGGTCTTAGAGTGAAACTGTAAATGTAAATATAGTGTTGTAACTATAGTTAAGCAATCGAGGTTAATAGCCCACCCACCTCGGTTACACTACCTCACTTCACCTCACTCACCTCTACACACTACCTCGAAGCACACTACCTCACTTCACCTCACTCACCTCGGTCACATTACCCCACTTCACCTCACTCACCTCGGTTACACTACCTCACTTCACCTCACTCACCTCGGTTACACTACCTCACTTCACCTCACTCACCTCGGTTACACTACCTCACTTCACCTCACTCACCTCGGTTACACTACCTCACTTCACCTCACTCACCTCGGTTACACTACCTCACTTCACCTCACTCACCTCGATTACACTACCTCACTTCACCTCACTCACCTCGGTTACACAACATCACTTCACCTCACTCACCTCGGTTACACTACCTCACTTCACCTCACTCACCTCGGGCTTCGACACGCGTACACTGGCAGCACCATGGCACCAAGACGACACAGTTCATCACACAACCAGTAGGCATTCTCTACCTAGACATTCCATCAAACGCCTCGGTGCAACATTTTCAATCCAAGCCAATCAATTCTCAAACAACACCAACAATCAATCAATTAACTATCCTAGAACCTAACTCACATATAACACGCATCATATAGTCTATTATGAATGAAAGAGAGCCCCCTAACCTTAGAAAATTGAAGAAACCAAACAAGAATCCTAGCAATCAACAAGAATCACCACCAAACTCCTTCCCTTGAAGCCTTTCACGCGAACTCTTCCTCTTCTTCTCTCACGGCGCTGCCTTTCCTTTCTTTTCTTCTCTTCTCCTTTCTTTTCTCAAGTGATGCGACTTGCATCACTAACCTAGCGCCTATATCTCGGGCCTAGGGTCCTTGGGTCGCTTCTTCCCACTCCGTAGTTACCGAGTACTACTCCCTTCATTATAGTGAAACACTATATTAATAATTTCATATAATTAAGTCAGTGTAATACTAAAATAATTTAATTAAATAATTAATTAAATTATTTGGGTGTTACAACTCTCCCCCACTTAGAATGTTTCGTCCTCGAAGTTTTACCTGCTTCAAACAGCTCGGGATATGACTCCCGCATCTTGCTCTCCAGTTCCCACGTCATGCTTTCGCCAGTAGCTCCCAACCACACTACTTTCACCAAGTTTATCTCCTTACCCCTTAAAATCTTCACCTCGCGATCTTCAATTCGCACTGGCATTGTCTCCACAGTGAGGTTATCCCTCACCTGCACATCGTACGTCCATCTGAATCACATGGGATGGGTGGTGTATGGAAAACACATACACTTGTGTGCAAGTATACACTGTCCAAAAACAAGTAGTAAAAAGATCGAACCCACAGAGATTGAAAAACTCACTTTTAAAATCAATATAAAGTAATAAAGTGTAAAGTAACAAAGTAACAAAATAATTTTGGAGTTTTGGTGATGATCACAACTAAGTTAGAAAGAAAGCAAAGTAAAAATGTTGATAGTGTAAAAGAGAAAAGCTAGTTGGAATGTCTTCATCAAGTAATTTACTTATAAGTGTTTGATGCAGTATGTGATGCAGCTGCACTGAATGTTGTTGCATTAGCTATGTGCCTTTCGGTCACTTTCTTCAGAGTATCATTACTTAGCATGGTTTTCACAAAGTTTTCTTTATGTAAAACACTCACCCATATTAGTTCTTGAGTTCTTAATTGTAAGCCATTTCTGGTCATTTACAAATCTACTTATTCTAAGTGATCAATTTCAAAATAAGTTTTGAAAAGATTATCAAGCAAGAACTAAAGTACAAACATACATACATGCAACATACTTACTTAAAAGCTCATTAAATGATTAGAACATTCCAACTAAGAAAGGTTTAGCTAACAAGAGACATTGCAAGATATATATAAACTGAATAGACCATGTTTATATATATAGAAATCACAAAAGAGAACAACAAGAGAAAAGTTACAAATGTTGAAACACTTTGTATGAAATCTTCTAGCAATGCACTAGCATTACTCCTTAGCACTATACAAACACTATGAAAACGAGTTAAGGAGGATTTGTCACTTCCTTCCTCTTCCTCTAAAAATATAAAAACTAACTATGTATATTGAAATTTTGATCTAACTTATAGATTGTGATATATTTCCAAATGAAGATGTGAGGTCCTTTTATAGCCTTCAAGAGAGGTGCTTCCTTCCTTCATGTTGAAGTAATCTTGAGTGGATAATAGCTGTAGTTGCTTTTCAGAGGTTGATCCCAAGTTGAAATCTTTGACTTAGTACATAGGGCAGTTCCATGGTGATAGAACATACCCTATGTTGGTGACTCTTCAAAGCTATGCCTATAGCTATGTGTGAATGGTAGCGCTACTATACAAGGTGGGATGGCATCAGAGAACCAGGCATGAGGTCATCAATTGCAAGTGGATGCATATGAAACAGGCTGCTCATTCACCAAGTAGTGCAGATTTGATGCAGGATCAGTGCAGGAGCATTTGATGCAGATAACATTAAGACTGCACTGAACAAAAACATCAAACATACCAAAATATATCCAAAATGGCCTAATAATAACTATAACCATTCAAATCACTCAAGTTATCATATATCACATAAAATACTATATAAACTCTTTATTATTACTTGAAAGAGAGCAATTACTAAGTTTAAACATATGAAATACTCTATATAAAATAGAGTTATCAATGGGTCTGGGACATACTTCCGAAGTTGCGACACGTGAAACACGTCGTGCAAGTTCAAAAGATTAGGCGGCAAGGCCACTCTATACGCAACATTTCCCACTCGCTTCGAGATCTGATACGGACCAATGAAACGAGGAGTGAGCTTCTTCGACTTCAAGGCACGACCAACACCAGTCACCGGAGTGACCCTCAAGAACACATGCTCCCCAGCTTGGAACTCTAAGTCCTTTCTCCGCTTATCATGGTAACTCTTCTGTCGACTCTGCGACGCTTTCATCTTCTCTTGAATCAACTTCACCTTCTTGGTTGTCTCGCGAACAATTTCCGGTCCGAGCACCACCCTCTTTCCAGATTCATACCAACACAATGGGGTTGTACACTTTCGACCATACAATGCTTCAAAAGGTGTCATTCCAATACTGGAATGATAACTGTTGTTGTATGTAAACTCAATCAGTGGAAGGTAGGAATCCCACAAACCTCCCTGTTCTAAAACACAAGCTCTCAGCAGATCCTCCAATGACTGAAGAGTCCTCTCCGTCTGCCCATCTATCTGCGGATGGTACGCTGAGCTCAACCTAAACTTAGAACCCAAGGCCTCTTGCAAACTTTTCCAAAACTCGAAGTGAATCTAGGGTCCCTATCGGATACAATACTCGAGAGGAACACCATGCAACTTCACAATCGTCTTAATATAGATCTCTGCCAACAACTTCAAACCGGATAAGTGATACTAATTGGAAAAAGTGAGCAGACTTCGTCAATCTATCAACAATCACCCAAATAGCATCAAACCCTCTTACGGTATTAGGCAAACCATCCACAAAATCCATAGAAATGCTATCCCACTTCCATTAGGAATCTCGCGGTTGCATCAACCCTGCAGGCTTCTGATGTTCAACCTTCGACTTCTGACAAGTCAAACAAGCATACACAAACTGGGCTACATCATGCTTCATACCAGGCCACCAAAACAACTTCTTCAAGTCCTGATACCAATTGGTGGCTCCCGGATGAACACTCAACTTACTTCTGTGACCCTCTTCAAGAATTGCCTTCTTAATCTCCTCATCACTAGGAATACAAATCCTTCCACGGTATCTCAACATATCTTATGCATCTAACTCATAGTCTTTACTTTGGAGTGATCAATCCCAACTGCCAATTCAACCAGCTTAATATCTCGCTTCTGAGCTTCTCGAATGACATCCAAAAATTCATTATGGATCTTCAACAACCCTAATCTAACACTCTGAGGTGTCACTTCACAGACCAAACTCATGTCTCTCGAATCGCTTCAATCAATTCAAGCTCTTTAACCATCATCACGACACATGCAAAGACTTCCGACTCAAAACATCGACTACAACATTAGCCTTTCCCGGATGATAATTCAAACTGAAATCATAATCCTTCAACAATTCCAACCATATCCTTTGCCTCATATTTAACTCCTTTTGATCAAATAAATATTGCAAACCTTTATGATCATTAACACTTCAAATTTAGAACCATAAAGATAATGCCTCCAAATCTTCAATGCAAACACAATCGCCATGAAGCTCTAAATCATGCGTAGGATAGTTCTTCTCATGAGTCCTCAATCGCCTAGACGCATAAGCAACTACCTTACCACTTTGCATAAGAACACCTCCTAACCCCATCTTAGAAGCATCACAATACACTACAAAAGGTTCCCGGCACGGGCAACGTCAAAATAGGAGACGTTGTCAACCTCTTTCTTCAATTCATTGAAACTTTCTTCACAACGAGAATCCCAAACAAAGCGCCTTTCCTTTACAAGTCAACTGGGTTAGCGGAGTGCCAACTTAGAAAACCCTTCAATGAACCTTCTATAATAGCAGGTTAGCCCGAAAGCTTCTAATCTCGGTGGACCGACGGAACCTCCCGCTCGCAACACTAAGCATCAACCTTGGATGGATCCTTTGCAATACCATCACCATAAATGATATGACCAAGAAATCTTACTTCCCTTAACGAGTTCACACTTAGATATCTTAGCATACTGACTTCCTATCCTCAAGATTTCCAACACCAACCTCAAATGCTCGGCATGCTCTTCCTCAGACTTAGAATAGACTAAGATATCATCGATAAACACCACCACAAAACGATCTAGATACTCATGAAAAATACGATTCATATATTCCATGAATACCCCCAGAGCATTCGTAACACCAAATGGCATCACTGAATACTCATAGTGACCATACCGAGTCCTAAACGCCGTCTTAGGAATATCTTCATCCTTCACCTTAATTTGATGGTAACCTGACCTCAAATCAATCTTACTAAACACGTGAGCTCCCACCAATTGGTCCATTAAATCATCAATCCTTGGAAGCGGATACTTATTCTTATTTGTCACATTGTTCAACTGCCGATAATCAACACAGAGCCTCATACTCCAATCTTTCTTCTTTACTAGTAACACCGAAGCTCCCCACGGCGACACGCTTGGCCTTATAAACTTCTTTTCAAGCAAATCCTCAAGCTGCTTCTTCAATTCAGACAACTCGGATGCAGGCATTCTATAAGGTGCCATAAACACAGGTCTAGTACCAGGTACCAGATCAATAGCAAACTCCACTTCTCTCTCAGGTGGCACATCAGGAATTTCATCGGGAAACACTTCGGAAAATTCACGCACCACTGGCAACTCATCAATCTTAGCTTGGCCCTCAACCGATAACGACGCCATCAAAGCAAACAAATTAACTTCCTCCTTTATTACTTTATGCAACTGACCAGCCGTCAACAAAATAGATTCCTCCTCAACCGGAGAAGAGAAATTCACAGACTTACTAAAACAATTGATATGAACATGGTTATTCACCAACCAGTCCATACCTAAGATAACATCTAATCCATCCAACGGCAAGCAAATCAAATCAACAATAAAATCTCTACCGAAAACCGACAAAGGACACTTAGCACACACGAGAGAAGTAGTCACCGAACCCTTAGTTGGAGTATCGATAACCATTTCCCTCTTCATAGAAGATAATAATAGATCCAACTTATCAGCACACACAGCAGCAATAAAGGAATGTGTAGCACCAGTATCAACAATAGCAAGCAACGGGGTACCATTAATGAAACACGTACCTCTGATCTCATTAGCCGCCTCAGATCCCGCAAGAGCAAATACTTTCCCAGTAGCTTTCTCCTTCTTTGGCTTAGAACACTTGGTACTATATGCCCCACCTCTCCACAATTGTAGCAAACAACATCCTTCTTCTCACAATTAGCAACTATATGACCTTCTTTGCCACATTTGAAACACTTGTTAACCAGGCAATCAAAACTCTTATGACCGGGCTTACCACACTTGTAGCACACAATGTTCGCAGGGCATCTCCCCACTCTCGACTTCTTGCCCGAACCAAAGCCTTTCCACTTGCTCTTACCACGTAAACATCATAGGGCTTCCCAATGCATCGAGAACTCTTCTTCTCTTTCACAATCTTATAGGCAGCATTGCTATCCTCTTCAAAAATCCTACAGCTATCAACCAAATCAGCAAACACCCGAATCTTTTGGTAACCAATTGCCTTCTTGATGTCCGGCCTCAGACCATTTTCAAACTTGATACATTTAGAAAATTCAGCATTAGCATCATTGTAGTGAGGGTAGAACTTAGCTAACTCCACAAACTTCGCCGCATACTCGGCCACAGACTTGTTCCCTTGCTTCAATTCCATAAATTCAATCTCCTTCTTGCCACGAACATCTTCCGGGTAATACTTTCTCATAAATTCTCTCTTGAAGACATCCCACGTGATCTCTTCACCAGCATTCTCCAACCTCTGCAGAACCTCGAGCCACCAATCATCGACTTCCTCAGCCAACATGTGAGTACCATACCTCACCTTCTGAGCAGTCGTACAATCCATAACACGGAAAATCCGCTCCATTTCCTTCAGCCATGCCAGTGCACCATCAGGATCATATTTACCCTTGAAAGTAGGCGGATTCTCCCGCTGGAAAGTAGCCAAACTCCGAGAACCAGCATTCTCACCAGCACCCTGTTGATTTGCTACAGCTTGAGCCATAGCTGTCATAGTAGCAGCAAGGGCAACATCATTTCTTCCGGCCATCTCAGCTAAATCACTACAACATAAAACATGATTTGGTACGAGTACTAAGACTCGAGAGTTACTAGACTCGACGACTCGACAACTTGGTCGGACAGACCGAACTGCTCTGATACCAACTAATGTAACACCACCTTCTAATTAACTACTATTTAATTGATAAAATCAGAGTTTTCGAAAACAACCACGAGAGAGTGCTACATTTACTCCATTTAAAACCAAACAAACATCAATGGCGTAATCCAACAATTAACAGTACCATACATAGCATCACAGTCAAAGGGACGAGCCCACAAATCACCTATTTAATTTACATCAACATGAATATGATTACGATCACAGCGGAATGGCAACAAGTCTTTGAACTTATTCAATACATCGCCAAATAACAGTTTAATAACATCAAGTAAAAATGACAAGTAAACTAAAGACGCCTCCCGGTGCATACGTATCGAGCCGACACAACCGACTAGAAGAAGGTATGAGGACAACCTTCACTCGCTAACACCGCACGTTGCCGGCGCGAGAAGCAACATAAAAGCAGTAGGGTGGGCATGTGACACCCGGAGCCGACGAGGGCGGGGAGTGATCGCCGGTGCCCAAAAAGGTGGCATGGCAAAGAGCGGCTCCTGGCAGCTTCAAAGCGAAGGGGCGCGTGAATGAACCGAATACGCATCGGAATAAGAGGATCCCGAGGTACATGCGGTATGGGACTGCATGATTGAAGGAAGGCTTAAAAGAATTGATTTGGACTACCTATACCAACAAGATGCATCTTCTTTTCGGGAGTCCATCCCATAAGAACTTATAGTTAAGCGTGCTTGGCTTGGAGTAGTAGTGGGATGGGTGACCTTCTGGGAAGTTTCCCGGAAAGCATGCATGTGAGGACAAAGCATCCTGAAAAGACTCGTGTTGGTTCGTAGAGCGATCAGCGATTCTTGAAGCGATGCAGGATGTTACAAATGGTATCAGAGCAGCAAACCTCTCTTAGTACAGTGTGGTTCGGGGACGAACCAAGCGGAAGCTAGTGGGCATGTGACACCCGGGGCCGACGAGGGCGGGGAGTGATCGCCGGTGCCCAAAAAGGTGGCATGGCAAAGAGCGGCTCCTGGCAGCTTCAAAGCGAAGGGGCGCGTGAATTAACCGAATACGCATCGGAATGAGAGGGATCTTGAGGCCGTGCGATTATGGGGCTTTCTGCTGATTGAAGGAAGGCTTAAAAGAATTGATTTGGACTACCTATACCAACAAGATGCATCTTCTTTTCGGGAGTCCATCCCATAAGAAGTCCATAATTAAGCGTGCTTATGGGTGACCTTCTAGGAAGTTTCCCGGAAAGCATGCAAGTGAGGACAAAGCATGTTGAAAAGACTCGTGTTGGTTCATGGGGGCAGTCAACAGTTCTTGAAGCAGTCTGGGATGTTACACTAGACTCTTTGAGTCGTCACCCATACTCGACACAATTCACATACCAAAACATAATCTACTCCATGATATTTATTTATATCATGTGGTTACCCCTATGAAACTGCATAACCAGTTCAAACACAATTTTTGTTCATAAAACAATGGACCCCACACGTGATCTAAGTTTACGGTTTTTCAAGAGTTTTATAAATTCAACCAAACAACTTGAGACCACATTCCAATCATAACAATGTCATCCTTATGTAATCATAAATGGTTAGGAAAAGGATTTGAAAGAATTTGAAGTCAAACGGAGCATCGAGACAATACGTTGGACAATTGGGAACATTTCGTCCATTTTCGTACCGTTTTGTTCTCTGATCGATCCCAAACCGTGTTTCAATCCAAATTCAACCATAACAGACAAAATATACACATATTCCAGTCAAGACATAACAATTCAACAGTCATATCAATATATTCCAGTCCAGGCATAACAATTCAACAGTCATATCAACATATTCCAGTCCAGGCATAACAATTCAATAATCATATCATTATGGTTTCGTTCTAAATTTCAACACACGTAATTTTCGTAAAATACCGTTTTTGACTTAGAAATTCACGAAACTTGAAATTTCGAAAAATAGTAAAATAAAACACATAAACAACATTTAAATTCCCTAAACGTGAGTAAAACTCACCTAGCGTGATGAAAATCACGAGACACCGAAACTTTGCGGAGTTCAACCGTTCCAAAACCGCGAAATCAACCCCAAAACTGAATTTCCAGCTCCCCCAAACCGAACCCAACAGCCCTACCCTTCTTCTATGGCTTCAATCGACTCTAATCCACAATAAAGCCAACACCAACTGTAACATCCCCAAAGTGGCTAATCTCCATTATTGAGATTAGTAGGTGATTTTATTGGTTGATTGAATATGTTTGAATAAATGATTGATAATTTTATGATTTAATTGAGTTGATTGAGCATGTTTGAATTGATGATCTTAAATTGCCTAAATGTGTTATTTGTATGCTTGGTGTATTTTGATTGCTAATTAGTAGTGGTATTATGCCAAACAGAGAGAAGGGGTTGCATTTAGAGAAGAAGATGATGAAATTATCATGTAGAAGAAACAGAAAGAAGGGTAGTGATACAAATGAGAAAGTTGAAGAAGATTCAACAAACAACCCTTCTCACCCTTTAGTACACCAAATGAGCAACCTACTCAAGCTTGGACCTACCTAGAAGTTGGAGACTAGTCTTTCATCATCCTCAAGATCAAATAATTGGAGAAACATCCGAACCAAGAAGAACAAGAAGCTCCTTTAGAAAAGAAACATCTCAAAGTGCTCGTATATCTCAAATAGAACCTAAGAACATAAATGAAGCAATTGTTGATGAATCTTGGATTGAAGCAATGCAAGAAGAGCTTGCTCAATTTGAGAAGAATGAGGTATGGAACTTAGTGCCTTCTCCTCACATCAATTTGTTATCGGTACTAAGTGGGTTTTGAAACAAAATGGATGAAAATAGTAAGGTGGTTAGAAATAAAGCAAGGTTAGTGGCTCAAGGTTACAATCAACAGGAAGGTTTTGATTATGATGAAATTTTTGCTCCTGTTGCTAGATTAGAAGATATTAGAATTCTTCTTGCTTATGTTGCTCACAAAGATTTCAAACTTTTTCAAATGGATGTGAAAAGTGTTTTTCTAAATGGTTTTCTAAATGAAGAAGTTTATGTGCATCAACCTCCTGGTTTTGTTGATGAGAAGCATCCAAATCATGTTTTCAAATTAACTAAGGCACTGTATGGGTCTCTGATAACTCATATTTATATGAGTTATTTATACTCATTCAAAGAATAAGCCATGCAAGTTCTCTAGCAATACAAAGGTTATTTAACTAGTTTTATGTAATTTCTGAGTCTTTGGTAAATAAATAAGATGAAGTGATAAATCTGTGCATTTAGGCACCAAGTGGTGCCCTTGAGAGCGTTTTGATGCTTTTTTGTGCTTGCAGAAATTAGTCCGAACGTTACCACGTCCCTCACCACGTCTACTAAAGTGTAGCGAGAGAAAGGGTGAAAAGATCTTCATTTTTGGCGCGCTAAGCAATGATAAGTCAAAGATATAAAAGTCGAGAAGATTTTTCTGTTCCCATAAGTCGACGCCTGACAAAGCTTTGTAGCTAGAGCAACAAAGGTCGGGAAAAATAGAAGAAACATATATGGTAGGTGGGCAAGTGACATCAGCACGCGTAAGCAAGGAGGCTATTTAAAGCTCAGCTCAGCTCTCTCTCAAGCATCATCCCTTCCACCAACTTCAGAATCACTTCATCTTCATCTCCTCACCATCCCTCCATTTAAATTCAGAACTAGTTTTGTAAAGAGGATCTGGAAACAGACCTCCGTATTTTGCTTGTCTGAACTTAGTTTTTATTTCTGCATTTTGTAAAGCTCAGACGTTGTAACGTCTATACAGCGTACATGCTAAGAAGTTATTTGGGTGTATCTTTTGCACTTGAGTTCTTTTCTGTTATGTATGGTATTAGGATTTCACATCCTTTTCATTCTGTAATGATGCTCAGCATGAGCTAAACACCTTGTAGTTGAGTTGTTGATTTGCTTTTAATGAATTTCTAGTTAATGTTATGAAGTGTTAACATTGCCCGTTTTAAATCTTTGCGTAATAATATTTTCAAAACTTGTTTTGAGGTTGGCCTCTTAAAATGGGTAGATTCATAGGTACAGACATGGTCTATGAAAAGAAATCAAAGATTTATATGAATGAACAATGCACTAAAGACATTTAGGCATCTTTATCTAAGTCTAGACATAGAATGGATAATAGTTCATAGAACATTGCTGTGGGTACTTAAAATACAGGAGTGGGCCTATTTAGAACCTAGACATAGGATTTCTTGTACTTGAAACTCGGCGTTTTGTCTTTGAAAAGCATAGCTCTTTTTTAACAAATGCGTTCGAGGCGTGGCCACGTCTACACGCAGTTAACATTTGAGCGTCATAACGTCTAAGCGTTATAACGTCCGCTAGGAAGGATTTATCTCGCATGCAACAACTCAACTCATCTCTCATCCATAATCACAACCAACATTTGTTTACTTATTCTATTTACATCTTTAGCTTTTAAACCAACTCTTATTGCCGATTTGATACTTGATTCTCTTGTGTTTTGAAACTTGAACTTTGAAAGCACACCAATCCTCGTGGGAACGATCTCTTACTTATATCCACTTTATTACTTGTACGATGTGTATACTTGCACTATAATTGCGAAAATTCATACTACTACACAAACGCGAACAAGTTTTTGGCGCCGTTCTTAGGGGATTGTAAAACTTTTATTGTTCAAAAGTATTAAAGCACAAGTTGAAAGGATTTTACTGTGTTGTTTGCTGTTTCTGTGTTTGAACAGGTAGACGTTACAGCGTATGCTTAGTTCCAACTCAAGCTCTAGTTCAACTGAACCAAGGAGTGAATCTGAACCTGAGTTTGATCCAGAACCTGAAAGAACTTTCAGACAACTAAGGAGACAACAAAGGTTAAGAAGGAGGCAGCAACAACAAGAGCAACACCCAACCATGTCTGAGCATAACACCGGTTCTAGAGGTGGACATACACCAAGAGGAGGTCGAGGACATGGTCGTGGACCACAAACTCATACAGAGACAATCATTGTTGATGATGAGCATTACCAAAGGCAGCAACTCATCAATGCAGGACCACAAGACATGGTCAATGACAGGGACAGGCCTATGCGTGATTATGCCGTGCTCAACCCTGCTCATTTACAAACAGGCATTGCAAGACCAACCCTACATACTGGTCACTTTGAGTTCAAGCCAATGATGTTCCAAAAATCGCAAGCTGCGCAGCCAATTTGGAGGTTTCCCTCAAGAAGATCCATATTCTCACCTGAGACAATTTCTGGATGTGTGCAGCAACTTTGTCATCCCTGGAGTTTCAGAGGATGCTTTTAGATTGAAGCTCTTCCCATACTCACTCAAGGATAAAGCTAAAAATTGGCTGAACTCCTTAGAGCCAAATTCTATTCACACATGGGATGAGCTAGCAGAAAAGTTCCTTGCCAAATACTTTCCTCCCAACAAAAATGCTAAGCTGAGAAATGATATCACTTCCTTCAAACAAAGGGAAGGGGAATCATTATTTGAAGCTTGGGAGAGATGGAAGGAGTTACTAAGAATGTGCCCTCATCATGGCATTCCTGTGGTGATCCAAATGGAGACTTTCTATAATGGTTTAGATCAGCCTACAAGGTTGATACTTGATGCTTCATCAGGTGGTGTCATTCTAAATATGTCCTTTTCTGAGGCATGCAAGCTTATTGATGACATAGCCACCCACAACTCTCATTGGCCATCTGATAGATTTACCCCTGGAAAGAAAGCAGGAGTGCATGAGATAAGTGAAGTGACTGCTCTTTCTGCTCAAGTGGCTACCCTAACCAACATGATCAAAACTTTGAGTACTCCAAACGTGGCCACGTCTGAGAAGCAGACTGTTGCATCAGTAGAACCTATCCAGTCTGGTGGAGTAGTGTGTGTTTATTGTGAGGAGGGACATGTGTATGAGGAATGTCCCTACAACCCTCAATCTGTAAACTTTGTATCTCAAAACAAAGGAAATGGTCCCTATTCCAACTCCTACAATTCAAATTGGAGAAATCATCCAAATTTCAGTTGGAGAAACAACAATGCACCAATGAATGCCGTAATAATGCTCCCGCCATACCTCCGGGATTTCCTCCTCAACAACAACAGAGGAAGCGGTATGTGCAGAGTAACAACAATAGCAATTTGGAGGCCATGATGAAAAGCTTCATAAGTGATTGCAAGACAACTCTACAAACTCATGAGTCGTCAATCAAAACTGGAAAATCAGATTGGACAGATAGCCTCAGCACTAACTCAAAGGCAGAATGGAACTCTTCCTTCTACAACAGAAACACCATCATCATCCACCCCTAATGGTAATAATGGGGTAAATGGACAGGTAAATGCAATTTCTTAAAGAAGTGGTACTGAATATCCTGAACCACCTATACCTGTGAATGAAGAAGTGCAGGATAAGCAAAAAGAAGTATCAGAGAAAAAGATAGGGAAAGAGGCAAGCTCAAGTGGTGTGAAAGATGCTCCAGACATTGTGATGTCCAACCCAGACGTTACGACGTCTAACTTTGAACCAGGAATTAAAACTGTACCCAGAATTGTACCTGAGTATCCTCCTCCACCATACCCTCAAAGATTGAAGAAAGCTCATGAGGATAAACAATTCAGCAAGTTCATGGAGATGTTGAAACAGCTACACATCAACCTTCCGTTGGTAGAAGCTTTACAGCAAATGCCTAACTATGCTAAGTTTCTAAAAGATATCATTACCAAAAGGAGAAGGCTAGGGGAGTTTGAAACTGTTGCTTTAACTGAGGAATGCAGTTTAATCATGCAAAATAAGCTTCCTAGAAAACTCAAGGATCTGGCGCTTTACTATACCTTGCTCCATTGGAGATTTTTACATTGGCAAAGCTTTATGTGACTTGGGAGCAAGTATCAACTTGATGCCCAAGTCCATTTATGACAAACTTGGTATAGGAACTGCCAGGCCTACTTCTTTAAGCTTAACTTTAGCTGATAAAAGCGAGTTTATCCACGAAGGCATATTAGAAGATGTTTTGATTAAAGTTGACAAGTTTGTGTTTCAAAGTGGATTTTGTTATTTTGGATTTTGATGCGGATAAAGAAGTTCCCATCATGCGGGAGACCATTCTTAGCTCTTTGGAAGGACAATCATTGATGTGCGAGAAAGGAGAATTAATCACGAGTCAATGACCAAGAAGTCAAGTTCAACGTCCTCAATGCGCTTAAGTATCCAGAACCAAATACAGAGGAGTGTTCTTATGTGGTTGCCATTGATCATATGGTCCAAAAGCAGTTCAACAAAGACAATAATCATCTGGAGAAGCACGGGAATAATGAAATACAAGAGTTGTTAGCAGAAGAAGTTGTTCCTCTAGACGTTGTAACGTCTGTTGAAGACGTGGCCACGTCTGAGCCCCCTGCACCAAAGTCTTGGACAAAGAGGTATGAATCTTTAGGGCAAGAGGAGTCAAATCTGAAGAAGAATGTGCCTTCCATCAAAGAACCACCCTACTTGGAGCTAAAGGTGTTACCTGATCACTTAAAGTATGTCTTTTTAGGGGAAAATGATTCGTTACCAGTGATCATTTCTTCCAAGCTCACTCAAGAGCAGGAAAATGATCTCATTACTACCCTGAAGAGACATAAAAAGGCAATTGGTTGGCAAATGGCAGACATCAAAGGCATCAGTCCCACAATTTGCATGCACAGAATTGTTCTGGAGGAAAATGCCAAGAATAGCATTGAAGGGCAAAGGAGATTGAATCCCATAATGAAGGAGGTGGTAAAGAAAGAAATCATCAAGTGGTTGGATGCAGGAATCATCTACCCTATTAGTGATAGCTCCTGGGTAAGTCCAATACAGTGTGTGCCCAAGAAAGGAGGAGTTACTGTGGTAGAAAATGACAAAAATGAGCTAATTCCAACAAGGACAGTAACAGGCTGGAGGATATGCATGGATTACAGAAAGCTAAACAAGGCAACTAAGAAGGATCACTTCCCTCTTCCATTCATTGATCAAATGCTAGACAGGCTCGCGAGGAAAGATTTCTCTGTTTCCTTGATGGTTATTGAGTTACAAACGGATAGCCATAGCACTGAAGATCAAGAGAAGACAACATTCACTTGTCCCTATGGTACCTTTGCTTTCAGAAGGATGCCATTTGGGCTGTGTAATGCTCCTGCAACATTTCAGAGGTGCATGATGGCCCTATTTTCTGATTTCATTGAAAATTCCATGGAAGTCTTCATGGACGATTTCTCAGTCTATGGAGATTCATACAAGGCATGCTTGGATAATTTGGAAGGAGTTCTGATAAGGTGTGAAGAAACCAATCTAGTGCTCAATTGGGAAAAATGCCATTTCATGGTACAAGAAGGAATAGTATTGGGACACAGAATATCAAAGAAAGGTTTAGAGGTGGACAGAGCAAAAATTGATGTTATTGACAAGCTACCTCCACCCACAACTATCAAAGGAGTCAGAAGTTTCTTAGGACATGCAGGGTTTTACAGAAGATTCATCAAGGATTTCTCAAAGATTTCAAAACCCTTGTATCATTGTTGCAACGTGACAACGTCTTCAATTTTGATGAGCAGTGTCATGAAGCTTTCAACAAACTGAAGACTGCCTTGGTAACAGCTCCAGTAATAGTCACTCCAGATTGGTCCAAGCCATTTGAGTTGATGTGTGATGCAAGTGATTATGCCGTAGGAGCTGTATTGGGGCAAAGGTATGGAAAAATTTTTCATTCTATTTATTATGCCAGTAAAACCTTAGATGATGCCCAATTGAATTATACTGTGACTGAAAAAGAACTTTTGGCTGTTGTGTTTGCATTTGATAAGTTTAGATCTTACTTAGTGGGTGCAAAAGTTATTGTTTTTACTGATCACTCAGCCATTAAGTACTTAATTTCAAAAAAAGATGCAAAGCCAAGGCTTATTAGATGGGTTCTCCTCCTCCAAGAATTTGACTTGGAAATTCGTGACAAAAAGGGGGTGGAGAACCAAGTTGCTGATCATCTTTCTAGGCTTGAGAATGTTGATGCAGGTACAGGTGAAGAAGAGATAAAAGAAAAATTTCCTGATGAGAGACTATTATCAGTTGCCTCGTGAGTTGAAGACGTTACCACGTCCATGACATTTTCGTCAAGCGTCATAACGCGTCGATACTCTTTGCGCACCATGGTATCTTGACGTAGTTAACTTCCTTGTTAGCAAGATTGTGCTGTAGGACTCAACCACCAACAAAAGAAGAGATTCTTCCACATTACAAAGCAATATTTCGGGATGAGCCATACTTGTACAAAATGTGCCCCGGATCGATTACTAAGAAGGTGTTTAGGCGAGGAAGAACAACTCCATGTCTTTGCAACAATGTCATTCAAAGACCTTATGGTGGACATTTTGAAGTAATGCAGCAGCAGACAAAGGTGCCGCAATCAGCTACTATTGGCCAACTTTATTCAAAGATGCACATGAGTTGGTAAGAAGATGTGATAAGTGCCAAAGAGCAGGGGAATATATCAAGCGGACAGGAGATGCCACTCACAAACATTCGGAAGTTGAATTGTTTGATGTATGGGAATGGACTTCATGGGACCATTTCCTATGTCTCATGGAAATCTCTACATTCGGTAGTTTGTGGATTACGTGTCAAAGTGGGTTGAAGCGGTGGCATTACCAAACAATGAAGCCAAATCATTAGCAAGTTCACGAAAAAGAATATATTCACAAGATTTGGTACTCCAAGAGCCATAATCAGTGATGAAGGCTCTCATTTTTGCAATAAGTTAATTGAGAACCTCTTGGCTAAATATGGAGTAAAACACAGAATTGCTACAGCTTGTCACCCACAAACCAGTGGCCAAGCCGAAATATCCAACAGGGAGATTAAAAGAATACTAGAGAAGATGGTTGGTCCCAACAGAAAGGAGTGGTCATTACACTTGGATGATGCACTTTGGGCTTACAGAACAGCATACAAAACACCATTGGGCATGTCTCCTTACAAGCTAGTTTATGGTAAGGCTTGTCACCTACCAATTGAGCTCCAACATAAGGCCTATTGGGCATTAAAGCAATTAAATCTGGATCATGCAAAGGCTGGTGAGGCAAGATTATTGCAATTGAATGAGTTAGAAGAGTTTAGACACCATGCCTATGAAAACTCAGCAATGTACAAGGAGAAGACAAAGAAGTGGCACGATCAAAGAATCCAAAGGAGAGAGCTAGCAGAAGGACAACAGGTGTTGCTATTCAATTCAAGGCTTAAGTTGTTTCCAGGAAAGTTGAAGTCAAGGTGGTCGAGTCCATTTAAATTAATGAAGATATATCCTCATGGTCTTTGTGGAATTATTTGATGAAAAGACAAACACCATGTTCAAAGTTAATGGCCAACGTGTGAAACCATATCATGGAGAGCATGTAGAGAGGACAAGATCCAAATGTCCTTCAACAAATCTTGAATGAAAGAAACAAAAGTCCTGGTGAAGACTCTTAAAGCAAGCGCTCTTGGGAGGCAAACCAAGGATTTTTAATTTTTCTTTGTTTTTAATTTTTATGTTGCGGGAATAAGAGGGTAGACGTCATAACGTCTCGAGAAAGCATTAGGCGTGGGCACGCCCGCGGCGATCAAGCGATTTAAATAAAGTCAAAGGCGTAAGTGATGACGTGGCGAAATGATTTCCTCTCGAACCATGAGCGTGGTAAGCCCGACCACGACGTCATCCCTTTACTTAACATGTCTAATCAGCGGTTACTTTCTCCATTACTCCACTCTTCCATTTCTCAACTCCCATAACCCCTTCCCCATAAAAATCTAACCACTCACCACCATTCCACCTCCCGAAATCTCTTTCTAATTTCTTTCTCTCTCACGACCGAGAAATCTCCCTTCTCTTTCTCTAAAAACCTAAAACCCAAAAAAATCCCCCTTTTCTTTCCAAACAATTTCTGCGCAAACACCATGACTAAAGTGAAACAATCATCCACCAAATCCTCTGGGAAAGGCAAGCATGCCGACCTGAGTTCATCTTCAGCCCCCATTCCTGAAACACCCAACCCATCCAAAAAGAAAGCCCTACTTCCGAGAGGGTTTGATCAAGAAAACCCCAATCCAGACTTTCTCGCAACCGTCGCAGCGTTGGGATGGCAAAAATTTGTTATGCACAGAAAATAGTATATTGCTACTCTGGTTCACGATTTCTACAAAGGGATCGTCGAAAGACCTGAAGGAGAGTCATCCATTGTCTCAAAGGTAAGAGGAGAGGAAGTAAAGTTTGGGGTAAGGGTCATCAATGACTATTTTGGGTTAGGGTACTATGGCAAAGCTGTGGAAACCAAGCAAAAGAACTATGGTTTGGCTGAGATGGATGCTATCAAGGATAGGATATGTATTGAAGGTGCTGTTTGGGAAAGGAGTGGAGAGCACGGTAGTGAATTCAAAATCATGAAGAGGTACCTTTGTGATGAAGCCAACACTTGGTTTCATTTCATAAGGCACTGCTTAATTCCCACCTCTCATACATCCTGGGTAGATAAAGAGAGGTTGATAGTAATCGATGCAATCATGTCAAGAGACAAAGTGGAGGTTGGGAAGGCGATCAATCGTGAGCTCAACAAGTGGAAGAACAGGAAGGGCGACTATTTGTATTTCCGTGCATGATAAGCGATTTTGTGCATGGAGGCAGGAGTGGAGATTGAAGCATCCGAACTTGAGGAGCAGCCCCAAGGCCCCTTTTCAACAAAATTTAAGCTTAGAGTGAAGATCGCAGTCTTTGCTAGTTTCTGTTGATGCTCGGGCGTTACAACGTCCGGAGGAAAAGCGAATTCCTCGCCAAATTTATCAAGGAGCAATTTGAGTGGCAAAAGAAGGTATTTGCCGTGTGTCTAAGGAAAGAAAGCAATTGAAGAGCTGCATTGCAGATTGGATGCTAGAAGAAGAAGATGATGAAGTGCCCTGTCTACAATCCAAAGAAGAGTGTGAAGAAGGAAAGAGCAAAGCGAGCAAGAAGCCCACCAAAGAGGCAGAGCCCAGCAAAGAAGCAAAAGAAGGTAAGTAGTGAAGAAGATTTTAATTCTGATGATTTAGATGATATTTCTGAATGTGATGCAGAGGAATCCAAGAAAGTAAGTATGGAAATAATTAGTGAGGAAGAAGAGGAAGAGAGCCCTGAAGAAAAAGGGAGTTCGAGTGAGAAGACTGTAAGTGAGTCCCCAACCAATCCAACAAACAAAGAGCCAGCCCAAGAAAAATCCAAAACACCTAGCCCCAAAGCACAATCCCCACAAACCACACAACCACCCCCTTCACCAAAAGAACCCTCCACCCATAACCAAAACACCCCAAATACCCCACAATCCAAAGCTCAAGACCAACCAACAAAACCACCCTCACCCCAACCTGAACCAGAAAAGCAACCATCACCCCAGAAAACACAAGAGCCAGACGTGGCGACGTCTGAGCCAACAAATACAGAAAGCAACCCACAGTCACAACCCATTTCCCCACCCAAGAAAACCAGAGTAAAAACTGCGCTTGCATACAATCCATTTGGAAGGAAGAAGAGACAACAGATAGCTGCTGAGTCAAATCAAGCTCAAGGGAGTGGAGAAAAAGAGGAAGTTGCAGCCACCACAACACTCAGGCAGAAGCTTCCTGTGATAAGAAAGACCCAAAGTCTTTGCGGGAAGCTCACATCGCTACTAGTCTTTGCATTCGTAGCCACTAGTGTTTCTGAAAAGCCCCTCCCTGCTATTGCTGAAGAACTGCCTGCAGACGTTGCAACGTCTGCCGAAAAAGAGGCTGCAGCAAAGCTTGCAGAAATGCAAGTCACTAATGAAAGAGTAGCTGCCATGGAGAAAGTCAGACAGCAAGCAATGGAGGAGGCCACACAGAAACTGGCAGAACACTTGTTGAAGCAAGCCCTGAGTGCGATTCTTTGAATCGAGTATCATCATCATCGGCGTGGCGACGTCTAAAGAGCAGAGGTGGAAAAAGCCTGTGTGATACCCGGTGAGCCAATGCAAGTCAACCCCTTTGAGTTAGCAATGAGGATGTGGGAGGAAGCTAAAAGAGGATTCTTTGAAGCCTCAGCGCTACTGCTTTGGTGAAAGTGTTGGAGCAAGTACAAAAGAGAAAGAATCGATGAAACAACAACAACCACCACCACCCAGCGAGCGAGGAGGAGTGAAGGTCAAGGCAGAGAAAAGGAGAAGAAGAAAGGAGAAGAGGCAGTGAAGAATAGTACCCACCAGACAAAGCGGAAGGCTTAGGTCTGGTGCATCAAACAAGTAAGTCCCCCATTAATTTCAATAATAGTTGTAGTTTTTGTTAATTTTTTTTTTTTTTTTTTTAGTTTTTAATGATAATTTTAGTAGTTTTTCTTTTCTGTTCAGTGTGAGAAACCCCCCTAAAAAAAAAAAAAAAAATGCTGAGCAGTGAGGACACTGCTCATCTTTAAGTGTGGGGGGGGGGGATCTCAATGTTTTAAATCTCTGTTTGTGATTGTACATAAAATCAAATGCAAAAGTAGCTTTTGTTCTTACTCTGTCAAGCATGAAAATAATTCTCTTTGGGCTAAAGTTAGTGAAAACATGTGTGTGAGTAACCTATGCATGATTAGATGTAAAGAATTGATTGTTGCTCCTACACAAACTCTGTTTTAAGAAGGAATCTAGTTAGCTAGGGAATATTTTGTGCTGAAGCTAGTTTTGGTGAACTTTGGTGAAAATAAAACTTGATTAAAAACCTAGAATAGCAGTAGAAGCTAAGTTTGGGGGTAAATCAAGTCGTACTAAGGCTGGGTGCAAAGACTATAGGATGGTTAAGTGCAGGTGTAGCGTGAGTGCAACGTTGTAACGTCTACCCGTAACGTTATAACGTCTGCCGTGTGTGTAGTGTTGTGTGCTCAGACGTTGCAACGTCTCACCTATAAACGTTGTAACGTCTATTCCCAAAAATACCAAAAAGAGTGTGTTGATACAAATAAGTGGAAAATCCACATGTAATCTCTGTAATACCCTGAAACAAATGCTGAGCACTCCCAAAAAAAAAAAAAAAAAAAAAAAAAAAAAAAACCCCAAAATGGAGCAAAATAAAGAGAGTTGCTCGAAAGAAAGGAGGGTTCTGATCCTTTTTGCGTGTGTGAGTCAATAAATTAGTTGCACTAACCTAGTCCTAGCACCCAATTAAGACCCTTTGTCAAGCTTTAAATGAACTCCTATTTCTTGTGTGAAAATGTTAGCCTATTCTTTGTTTTGAAAAATGTTTTACTGTCACCATTTGGGAAGCCACTCTTTCATAGGCCAAAACTGCTTTTTCGAACTAGCTAGAGGAAGATTTAAATGCAGAGATCACACACTCACTTTGAGCTTTAATGAATCTGGAATTTAATCATGCAAGTGGTGTGTGAGTGTGTGAAGAATTAGCCCCTTGAGAATGAATTTTTGAATCTATTGATTTAGTAAGAGCATAACTCGCTAGTGTAGTTGATTTCATGTTTTGTTTTCTTTGTTATCTTGATTGCTTGAGGACAAGCAATGGCTTAAGTTTGGGGGTGTGATAACTCATATTTATATGAGTTATTTATACTCATTCAAAGAATAAGCCATGCAAGTTCTCTAGCAATACAAAGGTTATTTAACTAGTTTTATGTAATTTCTGAGTCTTTGGTAAATAAATAAGATGAAGTGATAAATCTGTGCATTTAGGCACCAAGTGGTGCCCTTGAGAGCGTTTTGATGCTTTTTTGTGCTTGTGCAGTGTTATACCCCAATTTTGTCCGAGTTCTTTTAATAGTTTTTAATTTGGACTTTTTCAACCATTTTATTTTGGATTTTTTCTGAAATTACATAAAATAGTAGTTTTTTTGCGTATTTTCGAGTGTTAGTTTTTAGCTACTATTCGAACGGTGAAAGTGAAGACATATTTCCGACGAACCAACCACCTTTGTATTAATGGGCGGTCTTTGTTCAAGGTCCACCGAAGTTGACCGCGTCTTTGCAAACGCCGATTCCGATGCCGACGCCGATGCCGCTCGTCAGCGTAGCAACATCACCGCTGATTTCACCACGGCGCCCATGCACGGAAAAAATGGAGAGGAATCCTGCCGGAACAACCGCCGATGAAGATTTCTACGACGGAATCCCACTCTTTCCAGATAAGCCTAGGGCAAAGCACGCTACCGTCTCTAAGCTGTCAGAGGTGAGCTTGCTCCTTGGCCGAGCTAGTACTACTGGGTTTGGGAAGGCAGTGGAGGTTTTGGACACTCTTGGAAGTAGCATGTCGAATTTAAATGCTGGCAGTGGTTTTGTTTCTGGAGCTGCAATGAAGGGGAATGAAATTTCCATCTTAGCATTTGAGAGCCCGTGCAAGATTTAGTATCAAAGGATAAGGATGAACTTCTTAGGATTGTCGATGCAGACAAGAGGCAGGAGTTGAAAGTTTTTTCTGGTGAGGTGATTCGTTTTGGAAATCGTTCAAAGGATCCTCAGTGGCACAACTTAGACCGTTACTTTGAGAAGTAATATAAATTGATTAGCAAAGATTTAAATGCTCAAAGTCTGTCAAGAGATGAGGCAGAATCCAAAATGCAACAATTGATGACTTTGGTTCAATTTACAGCTGAATTGTACCATGAACTTCATGCACTGGATAGATTTGAACAAGATATTCAGCGTAAGTTAGAAGAGGAGGATCAAAGAGGTTCTTGAGAAGCTCGTGGAAGTTATCCATTTTTTACATTTGGAGATAAGCAATACCTTTGGCGGTCTGCAGATGGCCACACACTAATAATTGGACACATTGACAATCGCCAAAGATTGGGCCCCTGCAGCCTATGCGTTGCATTATGCAAATATAGTGCTTCAAATTGATACTCTTGTAGCGGATCTAGTTCTATGCTCTGCAAATACAAGGGATTCATTATATCAAAACTTGCCTCCTAATAGTAAATTAGCCTTGCGTTCCAAACTACCATCCTTTCATGTTGTAGAAGAGGTGTAGCAAAGATATAATAATTCCAAGTTAAAAAGGAAGCTTCTCGAGAAACCTTAAGTTCTTCCGAGCATGGTGAATCTACCATAAGGGAAGAGTCTCACCTTTAACAAGTAGATAGCAGCGATCTGAGCTACTCTGAACCGTGATGGGTGATGTTTCATGCTAACAAAAGGTTAACGTTAAGCTTCAAGCCCAAATGGCCTCTCGCGCAGTAGGACGTCTTAGAGTTTGAGAGGTGAAGATTGTTGTTTTAGTCCCACATCGCTCGCAAGAAATAAGAGCTCCTAGACATTGGATATAAAAGGGGTTGAGAGGTGAAGATTAGGAGGAGATCATTGGCGGGTTAAGTGATCTTTTGGGTCAAAGCGATAGCGGCCCATTTCACTAAGAGTCTGTCTTTGGTCATTTGGGCGTTTTGAGTCGGCTTTCCGATTCTCGGCGGTTCTTGCGGTCTTGGAGTCAAACGGACCGGATAGAGTCCGGTTTGCTTAGTCCGGTTCGGCACTCGTCGAGTCCAGGTTAGTTTTGTATTTATTTTGTTTATTTTTATGTACATATTTATTTATCATTTATTTATAATATAATCTATTTATTTATTGTTTATGTATAAATCTATTCATATTTATTTATGTATATAGTTATTTATTTATTTATTTTTTTTAGCCTAGTCTTTATTTAATTATCAGTTTTGTCTTTTTTTTTTATGCACAAATTAGTTTATTTCTTCAAAAATCAAATAAAAGACTAAGTCGGTTGTACAACCGGGTTAGTCATCATTTTAGGACCAATGAAATGCATCTGATTCGGTAATCCTACAAAAACTTAATAAAATATAAATAAATCATTTTTCCAAAAATAAACGGCTAAGTCGGTTGTACAACCGGGTCAGTCATTATTTTAGGGC
This sequence comes from Oxytropis ochrocephala, assembly GCA_020916435.1. Lineage (NCBI taxonomy): Eukaryota > Viridiplantae > Streptophyta > Magnoliopsida > Fabales > Fabaceae > Oxytropis > Oxytropis ochrocephala. Next base: position 50,702,595 of record CM037095.1, read on the forward strand.
CAATGAGCTGTACAGTTCAGTAACCCTGAAAACTTAATAAATACGAATAAACTATTTTCCTAAAAATAGGGGACTAAGTCGGTTGTACAATCGGGTTAGTCAGCGTTCTAGAACTAATGAGCTGTACAGTTCAGGAGTTCTAGAATACCTATTCTAAAACGGACCCACCTCACACCAAACCAATTTCTTTCAAAAACTCAAAGATTACTTTCAAAAAGTAGGGGACTAAGTCGGTTGTACAATCGGGTTAGTCAGCGCCCTAGGAATCAGTGAGCTGTACAGTTCAAGGAATCCTAGGACCCCTACATTAAAAAACACCAACCAATAAATCTTTTTTAGGAAGAACTACGTAGCTTTGATTCCTCCATTGCATCCGAGAGTGCGTAGGAGCAAGACTCAACTCTTGTCAAGCACTAAAAACAAAAATCTAAACAAGTCATTTTCTCTACAAATAAAAGGGTAACAATAAAATAAATCTTAAATTAATTAGACAATGGATGTCGTGGGGTGCTAATACCTTCCCCACACATAACGACTCCCGAACCCTAACAATGCTTTGTCCTAAAACATAAAGGGATTTTCCGAATTTGCCCTTAAACTAAAATTTGGTGGCGGCTTCCTAAAGAACCATTTCGAAGAATCCTTTCCCGGATTTTTCGGTCGCTACAGCTGGCGACTTCACTGGGGACGTATTTATTTTTAGAGAGTCAAAACCTAGTCTAAATAATTTAGGATTAATTCAATTCTTATCCTTTTATTTTTTATTTGCTTTTTACATAATTATGTTATTTATTTGTGTAAACACTAGGGTAGAAGACGATACTTGTATGTTTGTTTGTTTTGCAGCTTTGGGTTTATTTTAAATTGCTCCTACACACACCTTTGCACTTCTACACTTCACACACTTGTGAGAAAAGTCCTCTACCGGACTCGAGCATAAACTTAAGTTAGAACGAGATTGTGTAGTGATGGCTCATGGACGCACGTCTCGTTGGGTGGTCACGAAAATCTCACCTAGAGTTTGATTCCTTTTGAGGATGCTATCCCTTTTAATAGCTTGCCTATTGTTGGGGTCGATGTTCTTGATCGGAGTTCTTGGCTCTAGGAACCATGTGTAGGATTCTTTAGAACCATCCTTGTGAGGTTCACTATAAAGGAAACTTTAGACCCACTCCATAAGGTACCTTCCTAGGTTCACAAAGGAGCTTAACACCCTTGCATTCAAACGAACATTAATGCCACTGTCTTTTATCCAAAAAAATTAAAAAAATCAAAAAGTCAAAAATCAAAAATCATTATTTACTACTTTTTAGAAAATATACCACATGCATTTTTCTTTTTCTTTGCACTACAAAAATACGGCAAATAAACATCTACTGTTGCCTGCACTTTTATGACCGTCAGAGAATTAAAAATCTTTACCTCGGAGAGAAGCGTGCATGCATGTTGAAGTCAAAATTAAATTTTGTACTTTACTCTCCAATGAAAAGTTTATAATTCCCGACGCCATAAATAAAATCATATATTCACATACATCATCATTACATTTGCATTTCACATACATTCATTCGCATTTCATGCACACTCATTCACTTGCATACTTACATCTTGCATTAAAAAAAAATGAGCATAACTCTAGAAAAATTGTGATGAGAGGTGAGACATTCTTGTGAAATAAATCATTCTTTTTGGAAAGAGTTTAGTCATACTTCATTGCAAGCTCAAAGTGTTTCAAGTCACTCAGTTTTTCAAATTTTTAGCTTGCTCACATTTTTTAACCAAACGTTGCATCTCTTCCATCCCATGATAAATGACCGAAATGTCCGTCAAAAATTTCTATCATTAGCTCTCTACGAAGCATTTGTGTAGTGACTTGGGTAACATGTGTGTTTATTTTGTTTGAGTCAGTTAGCGTCCATACCTTACCATCATCCCCTGTCAAAGTCTAATCCCAGCCCGACCACCCATAAAGTACATGCTCCCCACATCCGTACATAGTTGACGTTTCTGGTTGGTTCCCCTAAGTGAAATAACACTTTATGCCCTCCATGCTGGGGCAAATGTGTGATCTCTAAAATACTTTGTCAATGTTGTATTCCCTTGGTGCAAGTCCTTTACCAAAAAAAAATATAAAAATGCCCGTTAGGTTGAAAACTCATAAGAGCGGCCTAAGCAAAAATTAGGGCATAAAAAAAAAACAAAAAAAGAGAAATAAAGAAAAAAGAGCAAATATATAAAAGTAAATGAATTATTGTCCTTTTGAGAAAACTAGCAATCATGTTTTGAAATGAAGTTTGACCATCTTCCCTATCCTCAAAAAATCCTTTGCCACCCACCTTAAGCCAAAAATCCAAAACCTTTCAACCACCCTAGACAAGGATCGGTTCTACATCAAAGATGGTATATCACTTTTATCCGCTCACTCGGCTCAAAAAGAAAGAGAAACAAAAATCACAAAAGAGTGAAGTCACAAAGAGGATTAAAAAAATCCCAAAAAAAAAAAAAAAAAAAAAAAAAAAAAAAAAAAATAGTACAAATCGTGAGCTGATACTTCATTACCATCAAAGCACAAGAGATCCTTGTCTGCGAAATAAACCCCAAACACTTCCCTTGTCCTCAATATCCTATCTTTTATAAACCCTTGGTCAAGTCACATCCCTAAACAAGTTCATCCCTGCCGTGAGACACATCAATTCTTGTCTCGATAGACCTCAAACACTCCTTTCATCACCCATTAGCCAAGTTACATCACCAATCATTTGTCCCATCAATCATCAAACACTTCATTGAGCCTAATAACCCCTTCTTTCACAAACCATTAGCCAAATCATGCCGCTCAAAAAAAAAAATCATCTGTCCCATCAACCCCCAAACACTACCTTGAGCCCAATTATCATTTCCCTCATAAATCACAAAACCATCGGCCACATTCCGATCAATGACCGATTGTTTTTGTTTCTCAAAGTTTTAATCTTAGGACAAATAAGTTTATTTATTTACAATATGTTTGCTCAAAAAAAAATATATCTCAAAAAAAAAAAAAAAAAAAAAAAAAACTCAAAGGAAAAGAAAAATCAAAAGGCTTGCACCACAAGATTCATTAAAGTTACAGTTATACTAAGACAAGGTCTAGTGATCACCAAGTGTAGTTTTCATCATAGCAAACTCAAGACTATTGTAGTCTGAGAGTCATTTTAAAGGTAGCCAAAAGTTTATACTAGGATCGTCACCTATATCCTATAGCGGGGCATCCCTTTCACCACCTATTCCATTTGAACTTGGGGAAATTTGTACAGTGTCATACCACACCCAGCCCATTGCCATACCAGACAAACTCCAAAAACCCATTACCCTAACTCCGTCACTTTCCACAACCTCACCAAAACAACCGTCCGAATTCCCGTTATCAAGTGGGGCAACCCTGTCACCCCTCACTCCACCTACAAATGGGGACATTCACCATACACCCATCTCATCCCCTTGCTATATCCACATTAACAAAACTATACTGGGGCAATTTCTCAACTCATTACCCTATATGCTGCTCAGGGAAACCTTGTCCTTACTACAATTGGGGCAACACCAAACCCCATACGTTGAGACAAAGTCCCTTGCTTTCCACCTTTCATTCCAAAGTTAGGGCATCCCCAACTCATCATTTCCTCTATCTCCTAGTTATTGTCATCACTAGACAGGGGCAAACTATAGATTCATCATCATTGAAAGTCTATATTGGGGCAGTCCTACATTTCTTGAGTTGGGGAGAAAGCTACCTTTCATGGCTTTGGTAATAATCATGTCCTTCGTGTGCAGCAAATGTCCTCACCCTAGGTCTCTAGAACCCCGAGATAACTGACTCATTCATCTGTATTCGCACTACTATACATCTTCACTAAACAATGCTTCAGAGAGAGAAAACACAAGTTTGACTGTGTGGACCAAAACTTTGGTCATCATGGGGCATCAAAATGGAAGAGAAAAATGAGCGAGCTAGCAAGTTCTTTTTCACATCAGTGTCTATAAATAACAACCTTGAGAATGCCGAAGTTTGAATCAAAATTATTTTCCCAAAGAATGATCAATATTCACCCATGCTCGCATCTTATCATTACAAAAAAAAAAGTGTTTTGCACCCAATCACTCATATCATATCATATCATCGCATCATGCATGCACCATGGCATTAGCATTCAATCATTTCATTTGCATCATATTCACATTTGCATTTCATGCATTTATTACGTAACAAGCAAAAAAGAAAAAAAACAAAAAAAATCATTGCATTGCCAAAAGAAGAAAGCTCTTCCCTCCTCGGGAAGATGCATTTGTTAGGTGTGCTCGGATAAACACGATAAGTGTCGTTCCCTATGTTTGTTCCTCTAATATCAGCGCTTTAAGCGTTAATCTCATATCATATCACAGATCACCAAGTTGATCCCTCAGACCCCGAGTGGTCCTTCAGAGCACTACGCTCCTTTAGTGCCCTAAGTGGCCCAGGTCGCAACGTCGGAGTCGAGCCCGGCGGACCTTCCAGACCTCGCGTGGTCCTTCAGACTAGTTGTGTCAGCCTAAGACACAGTGTACGTCCTTCATGGTCAACATATCGATTTCTAGACCGATCTTGACCCATCATGGCCGCCGAGTATAAAGGCCCCCGCACCGCTTAATTAGTACCGCAGTAGCTAATTGCGCTCCTTCGCAGACCACGATGGTCCTTCAATTAAGGCCTAGGCGCCTTTCGGACCTTAAGTGGTCCTTGAGCCTTGTCGCTCCTTCGGACCACGAGTGGTCCTTGAGCCTTAGTGCTCCTTCAGGTCCTTGTTGACCCTTCATTCAACTCTCGGTTAAGCACGCGCCAAGTATTAACCACTCCTCTTATCTCTCAAACCTTCCACTTCTCCTTAAGCGGACAAAATTGACGTCTATTCTATCTTTATTTCTATTTTCACTACGAAATTTGAATACACTTCACCTTTTCTAGTAAAATATAAATAAAGAGGAAAATTGCTATTATACCCCAATTTTGTCCAGAGTTCTTTTAATAGTTTTTAATTTGGACTTTTTCAACCATTTTATTTTGGATTTTTCTGAAATTACATAAAATAGTAGTTTTTTTTGCGATTTTTTAGTGTTAGTTTTTAGCTACTATTCGAAGGAATTTTCTCTCCTTGGACCTCGTTTGTATGATCCGAGCGGTGAAAGTGAAGACATATTTCCGACGAACCAACCACCTTTGTATTAATGGGCGGTCTTTGTTCAAGGTCCACCGAAGTTGACGCGTCTTTGCAAACGCCGATTCTGATGCCGACGCCGATGCTCGTCGTCAGAGCAACATCACGGCCCGATTTCACCACGGCGCCTCATATACGGGAAAAATGGAGAGGAATCCGTAGGAACAACCGCCGATGAAGATTTCTACGACGGAATCCCACTCTCTTTCGAGATAAGCCTAGGGCAAAGCACGCCACCGTCTCTAAGGTATCAGAGGTGAGCTTGCTCCTTGGCCGAGCTAGTCTACACTTTGGGTTTGGGAAGGCGGTGGAGGTTTTGGACACTCTTGGAAGTAGCATGTCGAATTTAAATCTTTGGCGGTGGTTTTGTTTTCGAGCCGCAATGAAGGGAATGAAATTTCCATCTTAGCATTTGAGAGCCCGTGCAAGATTTAGTATCAAAGGATAAGGATGAACTTCTTAGGATTGTCGATGCGCATAAAGAGGCGAGGAGTTGAAAGTTTTTCGGTGAGGTGATTCGTTTTGGAAATCGTTCAAAGGATCCTCGTTGGCACAACTTAGACCGTTACTTTGAGAAGTAATATAAATTGATTAGCAAAGATTTAAATGCTCAAAGTCTGCCAAGAGATGAGGCGAGAATCCAAAATGCAACAATTGATGACTTTGGTTCAATTTACAAATTGAATTGTACCATGAACTTCATGCCTTTGGATAGATTTGAACAAGATATTGGCGTAAGTTAGAAGAGGAGGATCAAAGAGGTTCTTGAGAAGCTCGTGGAAGTTATCCATTTTTACATTTGGAGATAAGCAATACCTTTGGCAAAGGCAGATGGCCACACACTAATAATTGGACACATTGACAATCGCTAAAGATTGGGCCTGCGCAGTCTTGCGTTGCATTATGCAAATATAGTGCTTCAAATTGATACTCTTGTAGCGGATCTAGTTCTATGCCTGCAAATACAAGGGATTCATTATATCAAAACTTGCCTCCTAATAGTAAATTAGCCTTGCGTTCCAAACTACCATCCTTTCATGTTGTAGAAGAGGTGTAGCAAAGATATAATAATTCCAAGTTAAAAAGGAAGCTTCTCGAGAAACCTTAAGTTCTTTACGAGCATGGTGAATCTACCATAAGGGAAGAGTCTCGACCTTTAACAAGTAGATAGCAAAGAATCGAGCTAGCTACTCTGAATCGTGATGGGTGATGTTTCATGCTAACAAAAAGGTTAACGTTAAGCTTCAAGCCCAAAATGGCCTCGCGCGGTAGGACGTCTTAGAGTTTGAGAGGTGAAGATTGTTGTTTTAGTCCCACATCGCTCGCAAGAAATAAGAGCTCCCTAGACATTGGATATAAAAGGGGTTGAGAGGTGAAGATTAGGGAGGAGATCATTGGCGGGTTAAGTGATCTTTTGGGTCAAAGCGATAGCGGCCCATTTCACTAAGAGCCTGTTCTTTGGTCATTTGGACGTTTTGAGTCGGCTTTCCGATTCTCGAAGCGGTTCTTGCGGTCTTGGAGTCAAAACGGACCGGATAGGAGTCCGGTTTGCTTATTCGGTTCGGCACTCGTCGAGTCCAGGTTAGTTTTGTATTTATTTTGTTTATTTTTATGTACATATTTATTTATCATTTATTTATAATATAATCTATTTATTTATTGTTTATGTATAAATCTATTCATATTTATTTATGTATATAGTTATTTATTTATTTATTTTTTTTAGCCTAGTCTTTATTTAATTATCAGTTTTGTCTTTTTTTTTATGCACAAATTAGTTTATTTCTTCAAAAATCAAATAAAAGACTAAGTCGGTTGTACTGTGGGTTAGTCATCATTTTAGGACCAATGAGTGTCATGCAGCCAAGTAATCCTACAAAAACTTAATAAAATATAAATAAATCATTTTTCCAAAAATAAGCGGCTAAATCGGTTGTACAACCAAGGTCGATCATTATTTTAGGGCCAATGAGTCACATGATTGAGTAACCACGAAAACTTAATAAATACGAATAAACTATTTTCCTAAAAATAGGGGACTAAGTCGGTTGTACAATCGGGTTAGTCAGCGTTCTAGAACTAATGAGCTGTACAGTTCAGGAGTTCTAGAATACCTATTCTAAAACGGACCCACCTCACACCAAACCAATTTCTTTCAAAAACTCAAAGATTACTTTCAAAAAGTAGGGGACTAAGTCGGTTGTACAATCGGGTTAGTCAGCGCCCTAGGAATCAGTGAGCTGTACAGTTCAAGGAATCCTAGGACCCCTACATTAAAAAACACCAACCAATAAATCTTTTTTAGGAAGAACTACGTAGCTTTGATTCCTCCATTGCATCTGGAGGTACGTAGGAGCAAGACTCAACTCTTGTCAAGCACTAAAAACAAAAATCTAAACAAGTCATTTCTCTACAAATAAAAGGGTAACAATAAAATAAATCTTAAATTAATTAGACAATGGATGTCGTGGGGTGCTAATACCTTCCCACACATAACGACTCGAACCCTAACAATGCTTTGTCCTAAAACATAAAGGGATTTTCCGAATTTGCCCTTAAACTAAAATTTGGTGGCGGCTTCCTAAAGAACCATTTGAAGAATCCTTTCCCGGATTTTTTGGGCCGCTACATGCAGAAATTAGTCTTTGAACGTTACCACGTCCCTCACCACGTCTACTAAAGTGTAGCGAGAGAAAGGGTGAAAAGATCTTCATTTTGGCGCTAAGCAATGATAAGTCAAAGATATAAAAGTCGAGAAGATTTTACATTCCCCATGGTCGACGCTTGACAAGAGCAATTGTAGCTCGAGCAAATTGTCGGGAAAAATAGAAGAAACAGATATGGTAGGTGGGCAAGTGACATCAGCACGCGTAAGCAAGGAGGCTATTTAAAGCTCAGCTCAGCTCTCTCTCAAGCATCATCCCTTCCACCAACTTCAGAATCACTTCATCTTCATCTCCTCACCATCCCTCCATTTAAATTCGAACTAGTTTTGTAAAGAGGATCTGGAAACAGACCTCCGTATTTTGCTTGTCTGAACTTAGTTTTTATTTCTGCATTTTGTAAAGCTCAGACGTTGTAACGTCTATACAGCGTACATGCTAAGAAGTTATTTGGGTGTATCTTTTGCACTTGAGTTCTTTTCTGGTATGTATGGTATTAGGATTTCACATCCTTTTCATTCTGTAATGATGCTCAGCATGAGCTAAACACCTTGTAGTTGAGTTGTTGATTTGCTTTTAATGAATTTCTAGTTAATGTTATGAAGTGTTAACATTGCCCGTTTTAAATCTTTGCGTAATAATATTTTCAAAACTTGTTTTGAGGTTGGCCTCTTAAAATGGGTAGATTCATAGGTACAGACATGGTCTATGAAAAGAAATCAAAGATTTATATGAATGAACAATGCACTAAAGACATTTAGGCATCTTTATCTAAGTCTAGACATAGAATGGATAATAGTTCATAGAACATTGCTGTGGGTACTTAAAATACAGGAGTGGGCCTATTTAGAACCTAGACATAGGATTTCTTGTACTTGAAACTCGACGCGTTTTGTCTTTGAAAAGCATAGCTCTTTTTGCAACAGCTGCTTGGGCGTGGCCACGTCTACACAGTTAACATTTGAGCGTCATAACGTCTAAGCGTTATAACGTCGGCTAGGAAGGATTTATCTCGCATGCAACAACTCAACTCATCTCTCATCCATAATCACAACCAACATTTGTTTACTTATTCTATTTACATCTTTAGCTTTTAAACCAACTCTTATTGCCGATTTGATACTTGATTCTCTTGTGTTTTGAAACTTGAACTTTGAAAGCACACCAATCCTCGTGGGAACGATCTCTTACTTATATCCACTTTATTACTTGTACGATGTGTATACTTGCACTATAATTGCGAAAATTCATACTACTACACAAACGCGAACAGTCTCAAGCAAGCTCCTAGAGCTTGGTATGAAAGACTAAGTACCTTTCTTCTTAAAAATGGCTTCTCAAGAGGAAAAATTGATATCACACTTTTTAGAAAATCTCTGAAAGATGAATTACTTATTGTACAAATATATGTTGATGACATCATCTTTGGAGCTACAAATGAAAAGCTATGTAATGAATTTGGAAAGCTCATGATGTGTGAGTTTGAGATGAGCCTCATGGGTGAACTAAAATATTTTCTTGGTTTGCAAATAAAACAACTTAAGAATGGGATCTTTATTTCTCAAGAAAAATACATCAAAGATCTGCTTAAGAAGTACAAAATGAGTGATGCAAAAGCTATGGCAACCCCTATGCACCCTTCTGCAAGTATTGAGAAGGATGAAAAAGGTAAATATGTGTCTGAGAAGGATTATAGAGGTATGATAGGTTCTCTATTATATCTCACTGCAAGTAGACCAGATATAGTCTTCTCAGTTGGGTTGTGTGCAAGATTTCAATCTGCTCCCAAGGAATCTCATCTATGTGCTGTAAAGAGAATCTTTAGATACCTTGTTGGAACACCAAACACAGGCTTGTGGTACGATAAAAGAACCCATTTTGACTTAATTGGGTACTGTGATGCTGACTATGCTGGAGACAAAGTGGAAAGAAAAAGCACCAGTGGTTCATGCCAACTTCTTAGAGAATCACTTATCTCATGGTCATGCAGAAAGCAAAACACAATTGCCTTGTCAACCAAAGAAGCAGAATATGTCTCTGCAGCAGGATGTTGCTCTCAAATACTATGGATAAAAAATCAACTTGAAGACTACTCTCTAAGCTATCCAGGTATTCCTATCTTCTGTGATAATACTAGTGCTATAAACTTGTCTAAAAATCCTATCCAACACTCAAGGTCTAAGCACATTGACATTAAACATCACTTCATTAGAGATCATGTGCAAAAGAAAGATATAGAACTTGTTTTTGTTGACACTAAACATCAACTAGCTGACATTTTCACTAAAGCTCTTCTAGAAGAGAATTTTAGTTATATTAAAAGCATGTTGCATATCATTGAAGGGTCATTAGTTTCAATATGACAGTAAAAATGAAAAAATCCAAAAAAATTTGTTTGTTTATTTTTATGTTGTTTTATATGTTTGTTTAGTGTTTTGTTCTAAATAAATTTATTGTCTTAAAGTGGTGTGTTTTCTTTTATGTTTTTGCCTTAAAATAGTTTAATTAAGAAAAAAAACCAAAATTAGGTTACTATCCGTTTAACGGCTCCTCCTTAGTAGTAACTTGTCATTTCATCAAGTTAATGTTTCACATCAGTCAAATGATGTTGTAACCGTTAGGTATTAACCGTTTGAAAGTTAATTCCTTTCTCTCCTCATTCACGCACTCAATCAAGTAAATCTAAACACTCCTCTCTCTCTTCTTCTTGAATGACTCGCACAAAAACCCACTACCCACTTCAACCTACTCTGATTCTTCATACGAATCTATCCATAGAATCCCAAACTTTGTTCTTCTTGGTCCTCCTCAACCCATTTGCAACACAAAACCTCTCAAATCACGGCCGGAAAGATGAAGCACGCACCAGAGAAAATAGGATCTTCACGTATCATTCTGCAATTCGCTGCTAAGAACACTTCAGGAACCGATCCTAATGCTCCAATAGACTTGGAGAAAGATGAGATAGATTCCCCTCAAGTGACAGAGCAACCCGCTGCTTCTGAGAAGGTAGTAGAACAACCTCAACCATCATCTAAGAAGGAATCTAGTAAGGGAAAGGGAAAAGATAGCAAGTCGGAAAGAGTGTAAAGAAGGAACCAAAGGTGAGAAGAAAGATGATACAAAGGAAAAGGCTTCTCGAGGGAAAAAGGAAAGAAGCGACATGAATTTATGGAACAAGAAGGCAATAGTCTCTGGCACTGATTACTCAATCGAGGAAATTGAGAAGAATGGATGGATCATCACTCCTTATCTGAACTTCTAGAAATGGGAACATTTCATCAATCAAAACCCCCCTGTTTTCAGAGAAAAGGTAAGAGAATTTTATGCAAATGCACAATATCTCTAGAGCCTCTCCAAATCACTTCTTGGATTGATGGCAGAGAATTTACCATATCTTCTTACACCCTTGGTCGTACCTTAGGTATCCCAAGTGAGGGCATTCAAATCTTTGAAGAGAATTGGTACAATGCACTAGGCATTTCTCGCTCAGAACTTAGAACCATCCTCCTTAAGGACCCTTCTCTTGACATTTTCGCTCCAAACCTTAAACCTATAGTAAGGCTGCTTCATCACATTAGTAGTCATACTCTCTTACCTAGAGCAAGATCCTTTGAGAAGGTTACTACAGGTGATTGTATCATCCTATATCACCTCATGGAGTAAAAACTTGTGAGCCTTCCTTACCTCATGATTCACCACATGATCAATGCTATTAGAGTGATAAACTCCAAAACTCCCTTCCATATGGCAAAATCCTAACCATTGTGTTCAACCATCATCTCTTTACCTTTTTTGAGAAAGAAGGAATTCGTGAGCCTAAGCCATTCACCTCCAAAAACCTCAAGCTCATGAAGTTAGGTGATGCTCCAAGGGATGAGCAGAATGAAGGAAAGTCTAAGAAGCATAAGATTGCTAAAGATGATCTTGATGAGACTATATGAGAAACTCTAAAAGAGAAAAGAGATCAAAGAAGAGAAATGATACTGCTAAGGCCTCTGAGAAGGTTACAAAACCTAAGAAGGGTAAGGAAAAAGAGGTAGAAGTTCAACCTAGTGAGGAAGATTCCTCAAATAGGCCTGAGAATAGTGCACAAGGCACAAAAGATTCTGAAAAGACAGTGACTGATGAGAGGAGTGTCTCTGCACACTCTATCTCCAAAGGAAGCAAGGCTCCTCTGACAAAAGTGTACACCAGAAGCAAGACCAGAGGTGTCTTCAAAGTTGGACAACAAGAAGTGACAAGCACTTTGTTTGAACAGTTCAACAAAGTTTCTACTGAGAAGGAACTAGACACACCAATGAAGGATATTGGTGCTGAGAAGGTTGCTGAAGAAATAGAGATTCTGAATGTAGCGTCTTCTGGTGAGAAAACAGTGGTGTTAGAGGAAAATGAAGATGCTCCACTAGATGAGCTTGCTCCACTAGATGAGCTTGCTCAAGTGGTAGCAATTTGTGCAGAGCTTGCTCAAGAAGTGTCTGAGAAGAGTGACACGTTAGAAGAATCTAAGAAGAGTGGTATTTCAGAAGAGTCTGAGAAGAGTGCTGCTCAAGAAGGAATTGAGCTAGGAAGTAATGCTGATGATGAGAAGAGTGGACATACAGTGTCCCCCCAAGAGCAACATGATGGCATCTCCCTTACACAACCAAACCCTTCATCACCTCAGGGGGAGTTTATCATAAAATTCTCCCCTTCTTCGAACCAATCACCATTACCCTCCATGTTTCCAGAACAAATGCCTACCTTACCACCCTTCTCACCATCACTTCACCTTCCAAAAACCTAATCCATTCTTCACCCTACACAAATTGCCCCACCAATTGAACCTTTTCCAATTACAACCACCTCCAGAATCACTTCACATAATCTTGAATCCCTCCTATTGGCATTGACATTGGAACCAACCTTTCTCCACTCAAAACCACACACACCATCACCTCCTCAAACCTAAACCAAATTCTCAACCTCAACCAAACTCCTCAAACCGACTCACCTCAACCAATGTATCCTCCTTCCATCCCTCATTCCATACCATCTGATATGCCATCACAGTTTGGTCTCTTGATTCAACTTTTGCTGCCTTAGGAGAACCCTTCGGCTCTGCCAAGGAAAAACCACTCTCGAGAAGCGGTACCGCCTCTGTCAAGGAACAAACCTGAAGTGTCAAAGCACCAACCGAAACTCCTAGTTCTTCTGTCCTCTTAGAAAAGAGGATGTCTAAGATGGAGAAAATGATGAAGAGAATGAAAGAGCTATTGAAGAATGTGCTTCAAGGGCAAGCAATCATTCAACAAGGCCGAAGGCTCTAGACCTTTGCAGCCTCCTCTCTTGCGAGTGAGATTTGGAGGCTACTTTGGGAGCTGGCACCTCAACGGCCGCTGAGTCATCCATTGGTCTTGCGGCACATCCATGGAGGCCTAAGCTGATTCGAGCAAAATCCCTAGTAATGTTTTGATGTTCAACAAACTTCAAGGATGAGAAGCTTAAGGTTTCTGATCATATGTATTACTAATGCTCTTATTGAGTGATTCATAAGAACAGGAATTCAAATCATTCTCAACAAGATACTTGCTTATGAGAAGCATTAAATCTAAGAGAGAAAGCAGAAAGGAACATTGTCTACACTATTCTAAGAAAGGAAGTTCTTCAAAGCACAAAGGATTAAAATCAAGATCCACTTGGAAATCTTGGAAGAATTCTGCTTGAGAAGATTCATTATGTGTAAAGGCAATATGAGAAGAACATCTAAGAAGATCAAGCATGAGAAGAGTCATGACAAAGAAAATTGAAGAAGATTTAATGGATTATCAAGCTAAGAAGAGTCATGATCCCAAGAAGGGTCATGATCATATGAATCATGTTAAGAAAGGTCATGAACCTGAGAAGGGTCATGACAAGAAGAGCCATCATCCTTAAAGTACTGCATCAACATGAGAAGATTCATCTTGAGAAGCATCATCTTCAACTTAACAAGTCATCGGAAGAATCACGGTGAGAAGGGTCTTTGTGAGAAAGGGTGATGACAAGCGTGAATGACCAGTTTCTGTAAAAGCGAGCGAAACACGAAAGTGACGATTCAGAGCGTCTTGCTGCGGCTCTAAGCGGCTAGTTTTAGATGCAACAAATAGAATTCTTGGACCAGGAGTTAAAGGGCAACAAAATCTCTATATAAAAACAGCTCTGGTCTTCATTGATCTTCAAGAGAGTGAATTAAACTTTGAGCTATCATCCTTCTCAACACATTCAAGTTTTCTCTCTTCCATACTCAGCTACTTTAGAACCAGAAGAGATTCATCTTTCTCTGAGTATGTATTAAGTCTTGTGTTGTAAATCATTCATGTATATCCTATATATATCAACTAAGCTCTAAGTAATCCCAAAACCCTTGTAATCAAAGAACCTTGAATAGGGAACCTTCTCAAGTAGCATGTGTTGCTATAAGACTTGAGAAGTGAGTGCTTTTGTGTTAAAAGCAGTCTAATAGCTTTGGAGAAGTCTAATAGTGGAGTATACAGTAGGTAGAGCTGTGAGAAGAAAACTACCAAGAGCTTTCAACTTGTGTGAAGTGTGAAAGGGTGTAAACTATTTGGAAAATAGTGGAAAATCTCACTGGGTGTAAGGAGTGGAGTAGCCCATGTTATTGTTGGGTGAACCACTATAAATCCATGTGTTATTTACAAGTACTTAGTTTACGGTTTGAGAAAAACTCCTCTTGAGGAGAGATTTTTGAAAACCTGAGAAGAGTTAATTCTGACCCTTCTCAAAACTTTTCAAAGACTATAAAATGTTTTGAAACTCTTAACAAGTGGTTTACAAACTTAATACATCTTTCACAGTAAGACTCTACTTAAAACAATTGGGAAGCAACTGTGAGAAGAGTGAAGAAGTTTTGAATGATTCTTCTCAGTTCTACATAACTGTGAAGACTATTCAATCAACCTTCTTGACTCATCTAATTCATTAAGAGGATTGTTTCTGTATAACACATAACACTCACTCTCCTGATTCTGAAGTACACTTGTGAATCAAAGTTATTTTATTTCAGAAAAATTTATAAGGGTCACAATTCCAACCCCCTTCCTTGTCACACTGGTGACTTCACTAACCTTCCTGGTGGCCCTCAGCTCTCGCTCATTCAAGACTATGATGTCTACCGTAGTTGAGCTTTGTGTCTCAGTAACTTGGGCTACTCTTCTTTCTTCTTTGGAGTGAGTCCCTTCGCCTGGGTCTAGCAGGGTGGTTTGCTCGATGGAGTGATCGGGGGGCCTACTGTGCTCCCCAAGTGGAACGGGCTTTAGCCTTCCCCTTAGGTCCCTAGTCTTAGGCATATGTCTCCCAAGATTGAGTTTAGACAAATGCAACTCCCTTAGCTCGTGAACAAGCCTCTCCTGCTTCGGCAATTTTTGGGGTCTCTGAGGTTGACTCGGCGCCCCTACCTGTAATATCTCCTACAGCGGGGCCATTCTTTCTGCCACCGTGGATCCCCTAGGTGGCGAGCCCAAACGGTTAAACATGGATGTCTCCTTTCCTGGAGAAATCTTGCCCTTCAGGACCTACATGTATTTCTTCTTCCCTTTCCTGTGGCCGTTCCCTAAGAAGGAGACAATATTGATATTCATGTTGGGGAAAGGGTCAGTGTCGACAATCATTTTTGATGCTCCCTTGTCATCCATCTTGAACCTCCCCTTTCTGATGGCCTCTTGAATGGCTCGGCGGAAGATAATACAATTTGAAGTAGCATGGTTGAAAGAATTATGTCATTTGCAGTATTTCTTTCCCCTTATTTCCTCAGGTGGGGGAATCTTATGGCCATCAAGGAGCTCGATCTGCTTGTCCTTGAGGAGGTAGTCGAAGATCTGATAAGCCTTAGAGATGTAAAAGGAATACTCGATCTTATCCTCGTCCTTCTCCTTACCTTTGGCAAGCTTAAGAGCTGGACAGAGTTAGGAGTTCCCCTTAACTATCTCGGCCACCAAGATGTCTGCCGTGTAATCGGCTTATTCATCATAGTTTGAATCTTCGGCAGCGTCCACCACTGACACCAATTGTGGCCCTCGGACTCGAGTGGCTCTCGTTCTTTCTCTTCGTTGGACATATTGTTACACTTAGACTGCTCTAGAAGCCAAGCCACTGAGGCCGCTGCAAGCATGTCCCACAAGCTTTTCCTTCAATTAAGGGTGCATTCCAAATATGGCCCTAGTACTGAGCATTTACCGGCCATCTTTTTGAATCTCTCATTGAAGATGTAACTGCCTCGTCCACCTTCTGTTGTAGGTTCAAGAGATCGGCAGCGGTAACTTCAGGCTGCGGCCAATAGAATCTGTGATAGAAGCACCTTTCCATGTCTGCTTAGGTCTGTATCGAATCAGGTGGGAGAGAGAGGTACCACGAAAAGGAAGTTATTGTCAAGGACAAAGGGAAAATGTGCAACATATGATACTCATTCTGGTTTCCTTTATCACATTGGGCCGTGAATTGGCCAACGTGCTCCATGGTCGACTTAGCATCGTCCCCGAAAAACGTGGCGAAGTCAGGGTTTTTAAATCCTTTGGGCAGAGGCACCAAACGGTCCACCCACTCGGGGGAAGGCTTCTTTTACACTAGACGATCGAGCGGTTTCAACTGAACACCAAAGAACTTCATGATGGTGTCTGCGATAAGATTTGGGTCCAAGAGTTGGGGCCCCGATGATCCAGGTGGAGGTGTTGGTCGCCACAGTTTATCTGGGGGACCTTGTACCCCTGGCTGGGGTGGTACCTAAGGTGGGGCATTTGTCCATGGCTACCCAGGTACTACTTGGGCTAGGTTTACAAGGCCAGTTCCTGGTACAAATGCATGGGCGCCTCCGAGAGGTGGAATCGGATTCCATTGCTGCTCCACCGGGGCGAAATTCATTTGTGTCTGTATATAGGAATCTGTCGGGTAGGTACTGAGTGCACCGGGGTTTGGCTAGCTAGGAGGTAGGCTTGTCGAGCCAAGTGGGTTATGGACCCATGGCTGCTGACTCGGGCAATACCAGTCGTTCCTACCATACCCTGATTCTGGAGCGAAGGCTTGCCCCCCTGCGTAAGCTGGATAGTTAGCTGCAGTAGAACACCCATAAGATGATCCTTGCGGCAGACCCATCAAGCCTGCTGCCTCGGGCGACCTTCTGGCAACTTCACTTGTCGCAGCTGATGAGAAGTCGTATTAGTTACATTCGCCAAAAATTTGCCCTAGTGTTGGTAGTGGCAAAAATACTAGGCCGAGGAATTACAGAGATAGATTTACTTGATGAGAGTAAGCCTGCTGAGTCCTAGTCATGCTCCCACTCGGTGGACACTGATGCATGCCTCCTACAGGATTGTAAGAGGTTGTCTGCTGAGGTCCTCCCATAGAAGGAGGTTGTCCTCCCTGTGATTGGCCAGAGATAACGTAATTCATGGTGCTACTGGTTTGCGCACCACGTCTTTATTCCACTTCCTTGGCCTGTTGCACCTCATTGTGCACCATAGATTTAACTATGTTAGCCAATTGGTGGGACAACTGATACATGGTGTCATGTATCCCCATGTCGATTTGTTGCCGGATAAACGACGTGGTCATAATGTAACATCCCTAATTTCGTTAATTTCAAATTAAGAAATTAACGAGTGGATTGTTATGTGAATAAATAATGAGACACATTTTAAAATGAGTTTGTATCAAAATTAATGAGTCATCGTTAAATTATAGGATTGAATTGCTTTGTTGATTAAATTGTGTGAATTGAATATGAGAATTTTGGGGTAAAAATGGGATAAGTGAGATTTGTGAGCCAAGGGCATCTAGGTCTTTCCACCCAATTAGACCCTTGACCCAGTTATACACTTATAGTCAAAGTTAGAAAGAAGAAGAGAAAGAAAAGAAAGAGAGAGAGAGAGAAAGAAAAGAAAGAGAAGCGAGAAAGAGAAAAGAGAAGCGCGAGAGGAGAAGAGGAGAGGGGCGAAGGAGAAGAAAAAAAAGAAGGGGGTGGATCTCCTTCAATCCAACACCAGGTAAGGGGCTTTTTGTCTCATTTTCTCTCATTTTCCTTCCTCTTTCCAATGGTGTAAGTTTCATTACCTAATTCCTACCCATTTGTAATTCACCATTGTTGAAGCTTGGAGCTCAAATGGAGAGAAATGGATGTTTTGGTGACTTTGAGGTTTTGTATTGAAGGTAGGAAGCTCAACAAATAGTTTGGGGGCTGTTGGTGTTGGCTTTATTGTGGATTAGAGTCGATTGAAGCCATAGAAGAAAGGTAGGGTTGTTGGGTTCGGTTTGGGGGAGCTGGAAATTCAGTTTTGGGGTTGATTTCGCGGTTTTGGAACGGTTGAACTCTGCAAAGTTTCGGTGTCTCGTGATTTTCATCACGCTAGGTGAGTTTTACTCACGTTTAGGGAATTTAAATGTTGTTTATGTGTTTTATTTGACTAGTTTTCGAAATTTCAAGTTTCGTGAATTTCTGAGTCAAAAACGGTATTTTACGAAAATTACGTGTTGAAATTTAGAACGAAACCATAATGATATGACTGTGGAATTGTTATGCCTGGACTGGAATATGTTGATATGACTGTTGAATTGTTATGCCAGGACTGGAATATGTGTATATTTTGTCTGTTATGGTTGAATTTGGATTGGAACACGGTTTGGGATCGATCGGAGAACGAAACGGTACGAAAATGGACGAAATGTTCCCAATTGTCCAACGTATTGTCTCGATGCTCCGTTCGACTTCAAATTCTTTCAAATCCTTTTCCTAACCATTTATGATTACATAAGGATGACATTGTTATGATTGGAATGTGGTCTCAAGTTGTTTGGTTGCATTTATAAAACTCTTGAAAAACCGTAAACTTAGATCACGTGTGGGGACCATTGTTTTATGAACAAAAATTGTGTTTGAACTGGTTATGCAGGTTCATAGGGGTAACCACATGATATAAATAAATATCATGGAGTAGATTATGTTTCGGTATGTGAATTTTGTCGAGTATGGGTGACGACCCAAAGAGTCTAGCATACTAGGCGGGGAAGTCATGAGCCCTAAACTTAGGCCCTATAAAATTTTACCATTAGGCAAAGTCCAATTGGGAAGGGGGTTCACCAGAGTGATAGGTAAGGGGATTAGTCGGAGGGCAGTCGGTATTGTACAATTGATTATGTGTGTGGTTTATTTATTAAATCATGAAGTTAATGAGTTTTTATAAATGGACCGAGTGATAGGTAAGGGGTCACGGTAAGACTCACTGAGATTTGTTATCTCACCCTATAAAATGTTGTTGTTTTACAGATATACAGGGGAAGCGCCAGGCGAACAGGCACGATTAGACATTGTGGCTGGGAGATTTGTAAACATAGTAGCTTAGACTATGTTGTTTGGTTTCCCATTTTGTTATTTTGAACTTAGATTATGACTCGCTTGTTGAGTTGTAAAACCTAATCTACTTACCTTTGTCTTTGGATATTGAATATTTTGTTGTATTACTTAAGTGACACTTAAGTACTTATGTCATTGTACTCGAAAGTACTCAAGGTTGTGAACAACTCTTTGATTGGAAATCAAGAGTTTTGTATTATTCAATATCTGAAACAGGGGTTTTGTTTACTCTAATGTATGCTAATGATGCATTTTGGTATTTCTATTATTAAGAAATATTAGGGTGTTACACATAACCACAGGTTCCTCACAATACTACAGGGAACCGTCACTAGATTCAACATTCACCGCCAGGGAAGTTGTCTCCGAAACACTTACTGGCTCAGTAATTTTCATTTTCGAAACAGTCACCTTTATTGATGTCGATGCTGGCTCCATACATAGGTTTCTGCTAGAGCGTAGGTGCATACGCCAATTCTAATCGATCCAGCGGCGAATCAAGCGAAGGCGTTTGCTCACCTTTTCTGTCCGTCCCACCGGTCGTGCCGATTTTTGTTGTCGTCAAACTCTTAGGTCCTAGATGTGGTCTCGGCCAAAGGTTTGGACAGTCTTTGATTCCTCATTCTTCAAGCAATTGCACCGAGGGAACTTTTCTCCTCCACAATGGGTTTCCTAACTCCTCTAGAAAGGGTCGGGCAAGGTGAGAATGGGACGCGAATGTTGGATTACTACAACTAATGCATAAAGTAAAGATAAATAAAGTGCAATAAAGAAAGATAAATGAAATAAATTTAGATTTTGATTGATTGATTTGTCCTTTACATTCTACTCTATTGCTATATATATATATATATACACAGGCCCTCTTCGGCCACTATGCTAGCCAACATTTGCTCGTCGTCGGATTGATCTACAATCAGTGGCTGTCATTTCTTCATAGGCCCTCAACTACGTGCAGTAACTACCCATGATCCCGCCTGCCGCGGTGAGTTGGGTAAGTGCTTGTTGCTCCACGTTCTCCGGCCCCACTCTTCCGCTTGAACATCAACCGTTCCCACGTTCTATCTTTGCGCCACGTGGCTCGGCTGCTCTAGCCTTCTTTAGGTAACGACTTAGGCAATCCAAGCCACCTCGGACTTGACACCCTATAAGGTGTGGCAGTCACTTTCCCTCGGCTTGGCTCATTTTACCTCGGGCGTAGCCCTCCCTTGGGGTTCTGACTATCTGTATGCCCCGAGGACCATCCTATTGGATTCACTATTTTCTGACAGATACCCTTTTTGGGCCTTGTTGAGTGGCTTGCCTTCATACTGTGACTCTTTTTCCCTCTATTAGTCCTCGGCCTACGACATGTTTATTTTTGGGTGTTAACAATAACTTCCAACATACATGGAGCGTAAATCCAATTGAATTAGATAGAAGTCTGAGATGAAAGGATGAGCCATGCTGCTTCAAAAATATATTAGAAGCAAGGAGAGTCTCGCTGAATAAATAGATCAGAGATGATGATAATAACTCCGACTCGGATAGATGATGAAAGCCATGTCGTTCTGGTAATAAATTGTAGATGATGAAAATTATGCAGAGTCGGATCCTGCTCGAAAATTCATCGGACCCGAGGTCAGGACATCTTGGAGTTAATAAGATTGATCCTCATAAGATTCATGTGTCGTGCTTGAGGAAAGACATGTATCATCCAGGTCGGTGCTTAAATATAAGTGATCCGAGTAAATTGGACGAAGGTCCGAGATATGAAAATAATTTGAGAAGGTTCCCTTCATTCTTCGTGCAAGAAAGGCGATCTCATGTCGAGGAGAAATGGCGTGGAACGGTCATGATGAAGATCACGCTATTTCGAGAACGAGCCAGACCTGGTGAAAATCACGAGATAATAATAATAAATGAATTAGTGATGGTGGAAGTCGTGACTTACCTCAGCGTGGAAGATAGAGTCGGGCAGAAGCTCGAGATCATCTCTGCTGAAGAGAGCCTATGGAAGTTGACGTTGCCGCTTTGGATGACGGGAATCATAAATTTAGCCTCGAGTGAGCGGGCTTTAATGTCGGCGACCTGACTGGAGTCTTCCAGAATAATAGAGATAATGTTCGGATGATAAAGATTTGATAAATTTTGGAAGCAAATGATTATACTCCTGTTGTCGTCAAACTCTTAGGTCTTAGTCGTGGTGTCGACCAGAGATTTGGGCAGTCTTTGATTCCTCTTTTCTTCAGGCAATTGCGTTGAGGAGGGAACTCTTCTCCTCAACTATGGGTTTCCCGACTCCTACAGAAAGGGTCAGGCAAGGTGAGAGCGGATGCGAGTGTTGGATTATACTACGGCTAATGCATAAAGAAAGATAAATTAAAATAAACGTAGAGTTTGATTGATTGTGTGTGTGTTTTACATTTCACTCTTAATAATAATAATAATAATAATAATAATAAATATTCATAATTATCAAAGATATTTTCCTTGACTCCTTAATCACTAAGTTTACAATTAAAATTAAAGCAAAATTAATACTCCCTCCCTTTAAAACACCATTGGCAGCCCCTCCCCTCTCATCTTCATTCTTCAATTAAAGTTCCCCCATTCTCTCGTTTCTCTCTCTAAAATTCTCACTAAGTCTTCAATATTTGTTATCCTCCCTCTTCTCCACCATTTGGATGAATCCCCTCCACTCATCCTCTTAATTTAATTCTCTCATTTTCCCGTGGATCTGGGTGTAGGAAGTTAGGAACATGCTGATCTCTTGAAAGAAGCATTGGTTCTCAAGGAAAGTTCTTCATCTCCCCCTTCCTCAATTGTTGGCTACCCCTTTCCAAGCTTAGGGTAAATTTTTTCTCTTAATTTCCATTTTTTTTTTTTTTTGAGATTAAAAAGTTTAGGTGAGTTGGGCTCCGGTGGCTCACCAGGGTCAAGGCAGGCCTCAAAGAGGGGTCCTCACATTCACATGATTATGCAGCTATTTGGTTAATTAGATGATGATTCAATTCTTTGATCATTTTTCTACACCAAAAAAGGTTACAATTAATCATGGATTTTTTTTTTTGGATTTGCTAAAAAGGTGTGAACTTTAAGCTATGAAGAAGATGGAGAAGATGGAGAAGATGGATCCTTGAAGGATCTATCTTTTTGATGAAATTTTGAGTTGTTTTCACTTAGATCTACCATGCTTTTGTAAAAATCATAGTGCGCAAATAGTCTTAATTTTTAAAAGCGAGTGGAAGTGATTACAATACTTTTTGAAGCAAAGTTGTTTTTAGAGAACAATTTGGATTTATACAATTTGAAAGTTGCTTCAAGGATAAAGTTTCATTCTTTATATGTTCTTGAGATACATCTGGAAAAACATACTTTATATTTTAATTTTAAGATTGTAAATTTAACGTAAACTTTTTTAATAAATGACTCGACTTTATTCTTATTCTTTTTAAACTGAACACGAAAATATAAATTTTCATTTAATTTTGTTATGTGTTTTATTATTTTGGTGTGCATTTAATTTTTAGTTATAAACATTGAAAGTTATTATGCTATTATCTATATTTAAGAGGTCCTATAAAGATCGATCTCACTTTGTGGTGTGTAACTTCGTTTTTCGTAAAACAAAGCTTTTCTTTTCCAGGTATATTAATCTATTTCTCAAACATATTCTTAAACTTATACTTGTAAGCTTGAATTGGTTATTATAGTGCTGTGGTGGGGCATATCAATGATGACTTGTTGCTTCATTATACTTAGAAATTTATCGCAGATACACTCTAGGAGTTGCGATTCATTTTTTTTATTTCTATTCAATTTTTTTATTGACACAGAATCTGAAGGCATAAAAACCTAGCTAATTCATGAATCATTGTTACAGGTTTGATGAAATAGAAATCTATGATGATATCGTACATAACTTTACTTTCTCTTTTAATGACATCATAACTATCCAACGACTGTGATTTACTTGATTAAGAAAGAGTACCACTCCGGAGGATACCTTTAATAGATGCTACAAACACAAAAGAGGTAGTCGTCAAAGGTATGCATTCATTTTTGTCTTATAGAAAACTCAAATATTTACACGTACCATGATGCTTTGATGAACTAAATGTGGAAATATTCTGATTAGTCGTATCACAAAATATAACATAGGTTCAAAACTGTGATTCAGGTTGACTATGCTTGTACAACTGAAGTACTTCAACGACAGTTTTAAGCATGCGGAGTTATAAACAGAGTGACATTTCTGACAAACAACTTTTATCACCCAAAAGGATGTGCTTATGTGGAGTTTATGGAGATTGATTCTCTTCACAATGCTCTATTGTTAAATGCATCAGTACCGCATGGTCGAATATTGAAGGTCTTTATAAAATAACTAGATGAAATTAATCTTTTGTTAGTTTTTTTCTAGTTGAATAATACTTAAATTCTTGTTTGCACGCCAGGTTTGTGCTAAGCATACAGACATTCCTAGAGTGGTACATTATGGAAGAAGACCTTTTGGTTGAAGAGGACTACCTCCACAAACTATCCGAAGAATCAACCTCAACTTCGAGAAAAGCAAAGCGTTATAAATCGGTTCGATTTGAGTAGGAGGACAACTGGACAGTTGAGCACATACCAAGAAACGACAGGAGGATCGATAAGTTGTGTAATTAAATTTAAAATGATTATTTATAGGTGTTTATGTTTTTTCAAGTTGTTGAGAAAGTAATATATAGCTATCCATAAGTGTATTACCTCAAACATTTTGGGTAGTGGCAATGTTTGAAATCCACACAGATTTATAGTCTAACAAGTGGGTAAACCCCAACACATCTGTTAAAATGGAACATTTTCGCTAATGGGGTTTTGTGGACCCATGCGATAGTTACTAGTTTTGAGTTTCAAGTTCTGGATCCATGGGTCTTGAGAAATTTCTTTGTATATTTTGATATCCAAATTCTATTATTTTATCATGTTTTTTAAATGAATTTATGTGGTTGTGATGTGAGTATAAGAAGAACATCTGGCCAGCAGCGCTGAGAGGAAGATGTAGAATATAGGAAGAAGAAGAGAGGGTTAATAAAAATTAATTAAAAAAATGACTCAAGTACTAGTGTTTATAGTCCCGTTGATGGCAACCTTGGAGCCATCGGTGACTATTTTGGAAGTCATGAAGGTGAGAGTGATGGAGACACCACAATCGGGGATGCAAGACCGATCAATAAGTCGGGAAGACACCACAACCAGCTATGGATGTTCCGGTTGATAAGTCTGAATGAGCGCCACGGCAAGCCGATAAGCTCTAACAATGGCTCGCGAAAAAACAAAGAGACACGTCTCTAAATTTTTACTCAAAATTCAAATTTTTTTATTCATAAAAAGCAATACAATATATAGAGAACCTTAGGTCCAATTGACCCAAAAGAACCTCAGGCTCAATTGACTCAATAAAACCCTACACATTAAAATATACTAATAAATATAAAATCCTAATTTTAATGGAAATAACTAATTGGCATTAAAGCCATTGATTCAAATCCTAAAATAAAGCAGAAAATTAAATGACATTATAGCCTTAGATATAATCCTAAAATAAAGTACTAAAAACAAAAATAAATTGCACTAATTTATTCTTCATGAAATTTTCATTCAATAATTTTATGCATCCTTTGAGGGTGTTCCTTATAGACTTCTTTCCACATACTAAAGGCACTTAGAATCTCATCACCTCTCAAATGGTCAAACAAATGACTTTTCAACGGAGTTAATTAGAAAACGTTAAAAATGATAATAGTGTAATGATTTTAGAACATATGGGATTCTATTCGTTACAATGAAAACATAAGGGACCTAATTAAAAACAGAAAATAAGTTATAAGGGACCCCGAGTGATATATTATTAAAGTAGATATTCTATTTATAAAAACCCAAATATAAATTTTCTTTTAAATTTTTTATGTATTTTATTATTCTAGTATGCCTTTAATTTTTATTCATAAATATTGGTAGTCATTATACTATTATCTTTATTTAATATATACTATAAAAGTATGGAAAAACATTTTTTATTACAGTAATGAGAAAATATAGGATTTGAATATGGTGTGTATATATATATATATATATATATATATATGTTTGAACCTAAAATATCATATTAGGATTGGGTTTCAATTTCTTTCCAAAATTCCACCAGAATCATTGCACATTTTAGACCCGCTAGGTGAATAATTGCTTAAAAACTACAAATCTAACCCGACATCAACAAAATTCAATATCAAGATTCTATAAGTATATATGACTAGTAGAGAGCAATTATAATATTATTAGTTGAAAAAATTAAAACGTGTATTTTCTCTAAATTGGGAGTCAAAGAAGTAGCTACTAGCTAGCAAAACCTTAATGAGAAACACATTAGGAAAATAGAAACTTAAAAATACTAGGAAATAATATACTAGAATATCTAAAATGTTATGAATAATATGGATGTCCACCATGTCCACCTCTCTTCCAATTCCACTAGCTTGTACTTTAATCTCTATGTAATGATGGGTGGTTAGTGGCTCTTCAATTGGTTGATCTTTCACTTCCCTTATACCCTATAAATAGGGTTATCTCCTATGTGTAATGGGACACTTGAAGTGAATAGAAAATCTCGCTCTCATCTTATTTCATTATTCTTTGTTCTTTTATCTCTTATTTCATAACACGTTATCAGCACGAAGTTCTACCAATCTAAGGTAATATTGAATCTTGCTTGTTCCGATGCTCACGATTAAATTATGATATTGCTTTCAGGTTTGATTTTTATCTCCTACCATCATTTGCATAATTATCTAACAAAGCTTATGTTTAGTTTCATAAAATAAAAAAAAAATAAAAAAAAAGTTCTCCATATTTTTGTATTGTGCTTACTGATTGGAAAGAGACTATATTCATCATATTGAATGGCGATTCTTTGATCTACTAGAACCGAAATAGAACTCATCTAGAACTCCTATTGATTATAGTATCAATCGTTTAAATTCTTTCTTCCTTAGGCATTTGTTATTTTTAATATTCCTTTCAGTAAAGCTATGGCATATACTAATTTTTCATGTTAATACTATCTAACTTCTTAAGCAAGTACTTTTCGACTTGTGAATTCTTTCTATTGTTTGAATTTGGTTCAAGAATACATGGGTGAGCATAACAGTAACACATTTATGCCATAACAGTAACACATTTATGCGATATGCCTAAGTTGACGGTTTTGTGTAATATTATGATAAAGTTTTTATTTGGAATGTCTATTCGATGCCGATTTTGTTAATTGTTACTTGTAATATCAAAGTTGTTTGGGGGTATAAAAAGGTTTAATATTAAAAGGGCTTCCTTCTTTGCTCCCTCCTTTATAATAAGTATATGCTCCTGAAGAACAATAAATCAATTATCCAAGTATCCCTAAAGGATTGCACAAATAATTATTTCTATGTATATCATTGTTTATGATATAGTTCCTAAAGAACTTGGAAATTTAATATGCAAACATCCTTGAAGGATTGCTCATAGTATAACTTTTCCGATCATCATTAAAGAAGTTTTGTGGTAAAGTTCTGAAGAACTAATGAATTGGTAATTTATACATCTTTCTTTGGTCATCCCTTATGGAGATTTGTGGTCAAGTTCCTGAAGAACTAGACCTTTGGACAATGGTTGAAATCTATAAGGTTTATTTGATCTTAGTATATTTTGAAGCAAAGGAAATGACATATAATTTATGTCTCAAATATTATTATGTAATACGAAAAAGAGAAAATATTTTTAATGATATTGAAAGAGTACTCACAAACCACTCAATGAATTGAATTTCATTCCCAGAAGTGAATGATTCACATTATAATCTTGGTACAGTAAAGTTGTGGTAATGACCATTGATGTGGTAAATGTTATCATTATAGTATTTAAGTGTCATTTGTATGATTTGTGATTGTGACCTTTGTTATTCCTAATAGTTGTGTAGTATCTTATGAAAAAAAAAGTAACTTTTCTTCTTTCTTATGCTTGGAATTCCAAATAAAAATATTCCATGAAAAAAAGAGAATACAAAGAATTGATTGTATGACTAGATCCTAAGAACTAGACATTTTTATGTTCAAAAGAATTTGTATATTTGCTTAGGAAATATGGTTTATGTTGAGATAGACTTATGCTCCTTATTTTCCTATTTTGAGTAGCAAACATAGTTTTCTACTGATATTTTGTTCTTCGAGAAATTGTATTTTATGTAGTTCCTAAAGTTCGATCTTTGTAGGCATATAATATTGTAAAGACTTAATTTTCTCATACCCATCTTTTATTATATTTATTTTATTTTAGGATAAATTGAGTATTAACACTAGCATCAATAATGGAGAAATGTGTTCCGCCGATAGTGGAACTACCCATATAATTTTAAAGAAAAAAAATTCTCCTTTTTAGTGAAGTGAGAAACCGGAGTTAGTACTATATCTGGTTCTTCAAATATAATTGAAGGCTCCGGAAGAGATAATATAGACTGTTATCCGGGGGAACAAATTTACACATTGAGAATGCATTATATTTCCCTAAGTCTCGTAGAAATTTATTAAGTTTCAAAGATATTCATATAAATAGAATTCATATTGAAACAAGAGATGAAAGAGATATTGAATATTTTTACATAACGAGACATATTTTGATAAAATAAGTGTAGTGGAAAAATTGTCTATTTTTTTTTCCTCTGATTTGTACTACACTTATATATGTGCAATTGAAGCGCATGTTATTGTAAACCAGAAGTTTACATATCATAATAATTTAGTTGTTGGCAAGATCGGTTGGGCCATCCCGAGTAAATTATGATGCAAATAATAAATTTCTATGTGAACTTGTATTGAAGAGCCGATAGTTTCTTCAATCTATTAATTTTTATATTCACTAATTCCCAAAGAAAATTGGCAATTTGAGAATAATAGATCTCTCATATTTCTAAAACTGGTATAAGGTGATATCTGTAAACAAATACACTAATCACGTGAACTATTTATATATATGTGGTTTTAATTGATGCATCAACTAGATGACCACATACATATATTATATATATTTGTCGTCATCTCACAACCGGAAGTTTGTGAGATTGTTTGCTCAACTAATTTGAGTAAGAATTCATTATGTGAATTACCTTGAAAGCATATGATAAGTATTGTATATGTCTATTAGAATTGATATTGAATATCACACGTCATACATTCATTCATAAAATGGTCTTGAAAAACCATTCTTTAGACGTCTAAAGTTAATCACATGACCAATACTTATGAGATAAGAAGTTCTAATTTCAACTTGGGAACATGCAATTTTACATGCTGTAATATTGGTTCGCATCAAGCCAACATGTTATCACAACTCTTCCCTTTTACATTTGGTTTTTGGTCACAAACACAATATTTCCCATCTTAGAATTTTTGGATGTGCAATGCACTATGATGGGTCCTAAAAGAATTTTGGATATAAATCTCCATGTATAATATAGTATCATGAGCCAATAATTAGAGACTTGTTTATAATCCAAGTTGATGATTAGCATTTGAAGAATTAGATTTCCCAACATTAGGGGGAGAGAATAAGCAGCTGTAGAAAATAGATCAGTTGGAATGAATTATCGTTATCTCATAATGATCCTCAAACTAAACAATGTGAACTAGAAGTTCAAAAGATAATTCATTTACAAAGCTTAGCAAATTATCTTCCAAACACATTCACTGATCCAAAAGGTGTGACCAAATCATATATATATCAGCTGCTAATGCTCCAATAAATTGGATGTCGCAGTTGGACAATCTAATATTGAAAATGAGTCTCAACCGCGCCTGAAGCATGGTAGACCAATCGGTTCCAAAGATAAAAATCCTCGAACAACAAAAGGAGGTAAAAAAAAGTATGGTCCAAGCGAGGATATAGAAACTCTAAAATAGTATTCAGACATAAATGACATTACAGTTCCAGAAGAACTGATCAGGTACCTGAAAAGTTATGAAATTAAAGTGATCTCAATGAATTATGTCAACAATGAAATACAATGGAACCAAAACGAAGTCAACGTTGACGATATTTTTGCATATAATATAGCGCTAAATGTGATAAATGATAGTGAGGATCATGAATCAAAGTCTACTAGAGATTGTAGACAATGTGAATTGGCCAAAATTGAAATATGAAATTGAAGCAAAATGAGAATGGTGAAGTTGTGAGATAAAAAACTCGACATGTTTCTCAAGGGTGGATGCGAGTACTTTTCAGCACTTAATTAGCCTTGTAGCACATGAAGAGCTCAATTCTCACAAGATGAATGTTACTACAACTTATTTGTATGGCTCATTTGATAGTCATAATCATTTGAATATCCCTGAAGGATTAATATTCCAATACACACTTTTTGATTCTAACTCAAATTGAATCAATCTCTCCATGAGATAATATAATTTGAACACATATGGTATAATCGTCTAAATTTATATTCTAAAGGAGGAATACAAAAAAAAAGACATCACCTATCCATAGAGTGTTATAAAAATATTTGGAAAAGAATTTTCTATAACTAATGTCTATGTTGATGACATAAATATTATCGAGAACTCTGAAGAGCTTTCAATAAAAAGCTATAGACATTCAAAGAAAGAGATCTAGTGAATGACATCAAATTATATTTGATGGATTTTGAGGTTGAACTGTAGGTGACCTCTACATGGAATATCGGAAGGATTCAAGATAAAAGTAAGTATCTTTAAATAAATTCTTTTGAAAGACAAAGACTCGTCTTGATCCAGTGAATAATTAGCTAGTTAAAATTTTGTTTAAAAATTAGAAAGAACTAATTCTTCATTGACTCATTATATATTTTTATTGAGTACATGAGTTGTATGGTAAGAATATATGAAATATCTTAGTCGAAGACTATGAAATCATGCATGCATATTACCAAATGTTATATCCCTTGATATGATAGTACTATTTGATGATTAGTAGTCATATAGTTCATCAGAAACCAAAATTCATCAGAAAAGTGGGTAAGATGCATATTTATGGTTGGCTATTGTAACGAATAAATAATTTTATGTATGTTATAAAAATTAACCATGCAGATATAAAGTATTTTTCTGATCTAGATCAAGTCAGATTACAAGTCAGTTATTATCTACATGTGGTGACATTGGAATATCCTTATGATCTATAAAACAATCTATGACTCTTGTTCTTCATTTCCTACCCAACTTGCAACAATTCAAAGAAGATATTTTGAAGATAATCTGATCGTAAAGCTCCATTAAAAGAAGATAAATCACAAATGACAGCGGAGTAGATTGCTCCATATGCACTCAGGGAGAAAGTTCAGATGTTGAAATTCATATTCATAAGTAACACTTCATTTAGGGGGAGAAAAACTGCACTCTTTTTTCCTTTGCCATGGTTTTGTCCCATTGGGTTTTCCTGGAAAGGTTTTTAACGAGGCAGTTCCCAGTAGCAGGATATTGTACTCTTTTTCCTTCACTAGATTTTTTCCCCTTTGGTTTTTTCTAGTAAGGTTTTAATGAGGCATATCCTCGGTGGACATCAAGGGAGTGTTATGAATAATATGGATGTCCACCATGTCCACCTCTCTTCCAATTCCACTAGCTTGTACTTTAATCTCTATGTAATGATGGGTGGTTAGTGGCTCTTCAATTGGTTGATCTTTCACTTCCCTTATACCCTATAAATAGGGTTATCTCCTATGTGTAATGGGACACTTGAAGTGAATAGAAAATCTCGCTCTCATCTTATTTCATTATTCTTTGTTCTTTTATCTCTTATTTCATAACATAAAATTAATATAGGACAACTTATTGAACATCCAACGTGATTTTAATTCATCCAATACGTTAACTAACACATAATTGTATAATAATAATTATAAAAATAAGAATAATAATTCATAATTATCAAAGATATTTTCTTGACTCATTAATCACTAAGTTTACAATTAAAATTAAAGCAAAATTAATACTCCCTCCTTTTACACTTGAGGAGCTAGCTCAGTGGTAAGAGCTAGCATTATATCATCAAGGTGCTGAGTTCAAATCCACTCGACGACAGTTGTAAAATGGTCATTAGTGCCACTTTGATTATTAAAATTTCTCCCTTCACAAAATTTTCAATAAAAAAATAAAAAATGCTCCCTCCCATTAAAACGCCATTGGCAGCCCCTCCCCTCTCATTTTCATTCTTCAATTATATTCATCATATAATTCTAATTCCCCCATTCTCTCCTTTTTCTCTCTAAATCTTCAATATTACTTATCCTCCTTCTAATCCACCGTTTGGATGAATTCCCTCCACTCATCCTCTTAATTTAATTCTTCCATGTTCCCGTGGATCTAGGTGTAGGAAGTTAGGAAACACGAAGGTAAAGGGTTGAACTCTTGAAAGAAGCATTGAAGCATTGAGCACGGACATCACATCTCCACCAGAGGGCGAAGGAAGAAGTCCTTGCGGCTTCGCCCCCTCTTTTGCTTTATGCTCGTGCCTATTTCTCATCAGATAGTTATATTTCTTCTTACTTATCTTTTGGTTGGGAATCCATCGTCGACGCCGCCAGGGCCTCCTCATTGTCAGCTCGGCGTTCAGCTTTCAAACATAGGTACTGGCACCTCCTCGCCCCATTGAGGTCCACTGGAACCGTCACCACCTGATCTTGTTCAGAGAAGAACCTCATCTTGAGGTGAATGGTGGAAGCGACGGCTCCGAGTTTACCCAAAGTTGGTCGACCAACGATGCACTGGTATAGGGATGGACATGGTAGGACCAGAAACCTTTTCTTGATTGTCTTTGGGAGTAATTCCCTAAAGCGGATGTCAACAGAGCTCCCCTGATCAACCAGGATTCTCTTTACGTTGATCAAGGCTAAGAAAGCCGAGATGATGAGAGGGATGTTTTTATTGGGTTTCCCATTGAGCAGATCAAAGTTAGTGACAAAGAGCGGTGGTCAATTGGATTTAATCAGGATCGGAATCAGGTTGTTTCATATGCTTAGGATTTTGTTCCACCTCCGCTTCATTGAGAGCCTTGTGAGGGTTTAGTTAAGAGTCCGGGTTCCATCCTCAAATTTCCATGGAGTATCCCCCCATTATCACCATGGCTACGGGGCACTGGCGTTATGGTGTCGGTGCTTCTTCCGCGGAGTCGCTGTCATCTAAGGGGGATTTGGATACTTCATTGACTGTGGCCTTTGCTTTCCGGGGAGATCGCTCCCTTTTCTTCAATGTCATCTTTGAGGACTCAACAGTCTTCAGTGTCATGCCTGTGGCTTTGATGATACCTGCAATAAGTCTTCTTATTGGTGTGAGGTCTCTGCGAGATTAGCGCCGGCCATGTCACTTCGTTGAACTCGACATTAGCGCATTCCTGTAGGATCTTGTTCCTCGAGGCGTTCAAGTCCGAATACTCGGTGAATCTCCCTCACCACTCCTTCAGGTTGGAGCCATCGTCCATCTTGTGCTTTTATTTTGTATCCTTGCCTTTCCCCGAGGTTGGAGGTACATTAGGTTCGTCTACGGCAGTAGCTTCTTCATAATCTGTATGGCACTGGGACGAAGTTGGCGTGGAACAGTGTGCCTTTTCTGAGGCAGTGCCTCATGAATATCATTCGAACGTTGTCCATCAAGTCATGTACCTTGTCGGATTCCTTGTTGTATCTCTCAATGTAATCCCTGAGAGATTCTTTCTCACCTTGGCATACCGCCCTGAATACGTCTTCAGAACATATGTTCTTTCTCAATGTAACTTCGTTTTTCGTAAAACAAAGGTTTTCTTTTCCAATTATATTAATCTTTTGCTCAAACATATGTTCTTAAACTTATACTTTCGACATTAAATTGGTTATGATAGTGATAAGGTGGGGCATATCGATGATGGATTGTGGCTTCATTATACTTAGACATTTATTGTAACATCCCAGACTGCTTCAAGAAGTGTCGACTGCCCCCACAAGCCAACACGAGTCTTTTCAGCATGCTTTGTCCTCACTTGCATGCTTTCCAGAAAACTTCCCAGAAGGTCACTCATCCCACTACTACTCCAATATGGAGTTCTTATGGGATGGGCCCCCGAAAATAAGATGCACCTTGTTGGTATAGGTAGTCCAAATCAATTCTTTTAAGCTTTCCTTCAACTGTACAGTCTCATACCTGTACAGCCTCAGAATCCCTCTCATTCCGGCATATTCGGTTCATTCACGCGCCCCTTCGCTTTGAAGCTGCCAGGAGCCGCTATTTTCCATGCCACCTTTTTGGGCACCGTGATCACTCCCCGCCCTCGTCAGCCCCGGATGTCACATTTATCACACATACACTCTACGGGTTGCAATTCATTTATGTATTCTTTTTTTGTTTCTATGCAAGTTTTTATTGACATAGAATCTAAAGGCATAAAATCCTAATTCATGAATCCTTGTTACAGGTTTGATGAAATAGAAATCTATGATGATATCTTATAGGCCGCAAGTGCATGGTTCTATCGTGAGATAAAAATATCGATCCCACAGAGACTTTGTGATTACCAACTTTAGTTTTAGTTGTGATCAGCTAAAACAAAATGATTTAACAAGAGTTGATTGTTTGATTTAATTTTTTTTGAATAAAAGCATCTTAGGATTGTGGTTTCATCACAATGATAGAATGAACTCACAATCCCTCACCCATTCCCTATTTTATATAAAATTGTATTTCTATGGATGAGGCATTCAATGGTAACTTAAGTTTTCTTTCAGAATACAAGAGTGTGTCTTGAACCAATAATCAAAACCTATTCTCATGATTGATTATTGCCAAGACCCCTTAAGTACAAGCCTCTTTTATCCCAAGGGTCCCAAAGCTATTCTCATGTTTTGTTTCCCTTGTTTAATCCAATAGTTTTAATATCAAAACTTCTGTTTTCGGTACTTCGTTTCATATTTGGAATAAGACTTTAAAAGTAATCGAATTAAATTAGAATATAATTTTAACCAAATAGAGTTTAGACTTGGGATTGTTTATGGGCCTATCAATTGATTAGTCCCACAATCCCAAGACTAAAAGGAGTTTACTCACTCACGATCATAGTAGACAAAAACTTAGAAGAAGAATAAGAAGACATGAATAATAACAAGAATGACAAAGAAAGCGATAAATAATGGAATGTAAATGAAGGAAATATAATTGCTTGAATGTAAATGACTTGGAATGTAATTTGTAAATGATTTATAATGTAAATGACCAGAAATAAAGTTAAGAAAATAAGAGCAGAAATGTAAAGTACAAGAAGAATAAAAGTGCAGAAAAATAAAGAATAAGAATGTAAATTGGAGAATGTGAATTGTATAAAGCATAGGTGTAAACTTTGAGTAGTATTACAATAGCCTAAGGTGAGTCCAAGCACTCAGAAATTTGTGCTTTATTTAGGCATATAGAAGAGACAATTCAATTAAGACCAATTACAAGCCATTAAGGAACAAACTGTAACCGTTTTTGGAATGAGAGGAGAAAACACGACCGTCTTAGAAAAACACTGGTGGTCGTGTTTTTCAGAAAACACTTGGCGTGATGTTTTCTTACGTTCAAAGCTCATTTCTTGCTTTCTTCTTCGTTCTGTTGGTTTTTGTTAGCTTTCCTTGATCTTGAAACTTCATCCTTATGCCTTTGACTTTAATTCCTTCACTTTGGTCAAAGCTTGATCTAAAAATAAAAACAAGGCTTAAATATATGTTACCCCCCTGCAAATATACCAATTATCCATTTACCCCCTATAAAATAAATCTCTTAAAAAAGACCTTCCAAATATAAAATGTTTACGGTTACCCCCCTACTGTTAGATTATGTTGACAATGTTAATTGTAAATATATGTTACCCCCTGCAAATATGTTCATTATCCATTTACCCCCCTGCGTAAATATATGTTACCCCCTTGTAAATATACTCATTATCCATTTACCCCCTGCAAATATTCTCATTATCCATTATTTACCCCCTGCAAATATTAAGTGTTCCTTGCACATAGTTTATCTCCTCCCAAGTCTCTTATGCATACATAAACTTAGCCTTGTTTGACTATATCACAGCTGCCTAATCCTTTCCCTATCTAATGTCACATGTTGTACTTTCTTTCTTTTGTAAAAAAGGTTTTCTTTTGATTACAATGTGAACCTTCAGATATACATGTATATCATACTTACATTATTTAAAACAAAAACACTTAAACCTGTAAATACAAGTGGATCAGTTGACAAATCATAAAAGAAGATATGGGACCAATAATACCACAGAAACAAAAACTTTCGGCCAAGCTTGTACATATGATACTTGTATTATGCTTTGGTTGATTTAAGGTTCAACTTATGAGCCCCATATTCAAATCACGCTGGAGATTATAGTTCAACTTTGTTTTGAATGTGAGGTAGAGACACTCTTTAACAAATGTAAGATGTCGAACATAGGGAAAATTGATAGAAAGAAACAAATGTGCCCAATTAAAAATACCATTGAACTCGAATAGTACTCTTTTGTGTTTAGTATCTAAGATGAATTAGATAAATAATTAAATCATGAAAATGAATTGCAGACAAAATTGGGGTATAACAACTGCCCCTCTTTATTTATATTTTGCAAGGAAATTAGATTAGATTTAAATTTCAGAGTAAAATAGAAATAAAGATAAAATAGAGGCTAATTTTGTTCGCCTAGGGGGAGTTGAAGGTTTGAGAATGAACAGGGAACGGTTAACACTTGGCGCGTTAATCGAGAACAAAAATGAAGAGCCTTTGGAGCTCGAATGAGCACTAAGGCTACGAAGGACCACTCGGGGTTTGGAAGGCTGCCTAGGCCTTAATGAAGGACCATCGTGGTCTGAAGGAGTGCTACTAACTACGGTACTAGTAAAACGGTCTATAGGGGCTTTTATTCGAGCGGCCATGAGGGTCAAGATCATGCCTAAAACTGATATGTTGACCATGAAGGACGTCTACTATGTCTTAGGCTGACACAGCTAGTCTGAAGGACCACGCGGGGTCTGAGAAGGTTTGTCGGGCTCAACTCCGACGTTGCGACCTGGGCCACTTAGGGCACTGAAGGAGCGTAGTGCTCTGAAGGACCGCTCGGGGTTTGAGGGACCAACTTGGTGATCTATAAAATGATATGGGATCAACGCTTCGAGTGCTGATTTTAGGGGAATGAAATATAGGGATTGACCTAGTGGTTCCTTTAAAATGAAGAAGCAACCTACGCTTGGTGTATTTAACAATTCAATGAAAGGTATTTGCTTGTATGCGATGTATGCACATGTAATGATTGATATGTGGTGGGATGATGAATGAAATGTGGGATGGCTTTTCTCTCTTTTTTTTTCTTTGGCCTTCTCATTTGTTTTTGACCCTTTGCTTTCTTTTTGTCTTTGTTATTTTTTGGCACTCTATTTTTTGACAATCTCCTTTTTTTGACTGGTTTCATCAACTCGCGGGACTTCCAGTGTGAGATACGAAGCCATCTTGTGTATTTTTACTGTTGGATTGACAGGCTGGCGATTGTGAATTGTCATGAGTGCTATTCGTTTCCTGCAATGACTATTTTTTGTAGGAGATTATGTGATTTGCAAAAATTTCGTAATGATCGTAATGCCTATGATTATGCCACATGTTTCACAATTCAGTATCATTTATCATAAAACATTATTTCAAAAACGAGAGAGAATAAAAGAGAAGGGAAAGTGTTTGATATTTATATTGGAAGCCGAGTATGCAGAAGGCACACTGACTGAAGATTACATCAGTAACCGAGTTGAAAGAAACAGAAGAGCCAAAAATACTAAGCAGATTTGTTGGTAGCTAATCTCCTTGAGATAACACTATCGACTACTCATGTTCACAACCTTGATCCCTCATTGTCCGACTTTCGGAAGTGTTGTTTCCCTCAGTATGTTGGTCCAACCTCTTGACCCTAATTTTTGCTTGGATCGCCCTTTTGGGTTTTCGATCCATCGGGTCGCTCTAACTTTTGCCTAGACCTAGCGAGCTTATTCTTGCTTGACTCATTTTTTCTCTTTTTTCTATATCATTTCTTTTAGGCATGGTATTTCTTGACTGCATCTGAGTTGATTGGGAGGTCTTCACCATCGTGAGAATTAAGGCTCTTCCAGAGAACGATCTTCACCACGTAAGGTTCTTCATAATTCGAGGTTGAGAATCCTTTTGTATAGGTAAGGTTTTCTTGGGCACCGGGTCTCTTTCTTGAAATTGTCGAAGACAGACTTTCTTATGCTTTCTTTGTTCTGTCTGATACAGCTGGTCAGGACATGGGGCAACCATTATGTTTGATGAGGTTTAATGGGAGCACTTCTTTCATTGTGTGGGGTTGCCCCTGTTGAAGTGTGAAATGAGGTCTGACCTCCATGTGAGGCCAAAGGGAGTGTTTTCAGATCGTCATTGCATTCTGCGGGATCTCTTTGATATTCTTTGTTTGTTGTTGCAACTGCCCCATTCACCTTTGGGTGGTATGGGAAGGGGCTATGAGAATGACCCGAGGTCTACAAACAGCTCTGCCACCATTGTTTGTGACGATCTTTTTTTGGAAAGCCGTAACGACAGACCAAATTTTTATGAACTTTAACAATCACAGATCTTGTTACACCGGTGGGGGTTTAACAGCCTCTTATGAATTTATTTATCCATGCCATGACGTCAACCCAATCAGACAAGATTCAAGCGAATTTTCTTGGTTCGTTGTCCTTAATTGTTGTATTCTTTTTGTCTTCTTCCGTGCCCAAGTTAGTAGATTCAGTTGATTCCAGTTGGATTCTCATGGGGCTTCCCAGTTATCTTCAACATTTTCCTCAGTTTGATTAATGAGGTGATCAAGGTTATGATATGAGTTACCGATGTTGTCATTTTCAAGAATTTTTGATCTGCATTAGTTGAAAGTGAAAGCGGATAGAGAAGAAGGCAAAGCGAACAAATGAGAGAGATAGAAAGAGAATTTATTAGGGAATTCAAAATGCTATTTTATTAATAATGATACTGAAATGAAACATGCGTGCCTTTATTGAAATGTCCTAAGGCTTTGGGCAGAGCCATAGGATTTGCATTACAGACAATTACTTTGAATTGAAAGTCACAGAAAAAATCAACAATCTCTCAGTTCTTGAACTCTTCAATTGCAAGACAAAAGCGCACAAGATTGTGACACTCTTGGTGCTTTGATAACTCTCAACGACTCTATTTAATCATCATTTTCTTTAAAGTTCAGCTGCTTTGTGTCAATGAGGCCTTGAACGATGTGCTTTAAGGGATAACAATTTTCAGCTGAGTGACCAAGTGCCCCAGCGTGGAACTCACAGCTGGCTTTTGGGTCGTGCCCTCTAGGGAATGGAGGCTGAACTGCTCTCATCCGACGAGGAGAAATCAATTGTGGGTGACAAGTTGGTTGCCTGCAGTCGGTGTATGATATGGGAATGGGGTCGTATTGGGATGACCCTTGATGGCTTGATGTATTTGGGAATTATAGTGCGAATTTCCTTGATCCTTCACTATAGCGTTGACTTCCCCCTTATTCTTATTGAAAATTGTAGGAGTCCCATCAGAATTATGAGTGATCTTCCCAGCCTTCATTGAATTTTCTATTCTTTCTCCTATGGTAACCATGTTTGAGAAATTTGAAGATACTCCCCCTATCATTTTGTCATAGTAGGGTGATGAAAGAGTTTCCATGAACATGGCAACCAATTCTTTTTCTAATAGAGGTGGCGCACCTGTGCGGCTAACCCTCTCCAGCGAAGGGCGTATTCCTTGAAGGACTCGTTGTCTCTTTTGGTCATATTTTGAAGTTGTGTCCTATCAGGAGCCATATCGATGTTATATTTGTACTGCTTAAGAAAAGCATCATCCAGATCTTTCCAACATCGGATATGAGCACGTTCCAACTGCGAATACCAGCTCGAAGCTGCTCTAGCTAGACTGTCTTGGAAGTAATGGATAAGCAGTTGATCATTCCGCGCATACTGAGCCATCTTCATGCAGTACATAGTCAGTTGGCTAAGAGGACATGTTTCCCCTCGATACTTATCAATGTCAGACACTTTGAACTTATAAGGGATGACGACATTGGGGACGAGACATAGGTCATATGCGTCCCTTAATCCCACATTGGATCCCACCACAGCTCTTAGACGCTCTTCTAGCATTTGCAGCTTATCTTTTGCTTGAGGATCTTCAGCTTGGTTACCATGAGAAAGACCACCCACATTGTGGTAGGGATGAGGAACTGGGATCACGACAGGGCGAGTATGATTCTTGAAGTCAAGTTCGAGAACATGAGAAAGCCATTGGGTGGTGCCAGAAGTTTTGTAATGAATCTGTTCTGTCTCATCACCAACATTGTTTCCTGCTATTCCATCTTGATTCTGTGCAGCAACCCTTCTTCATAGACAACATCCATGATCGGAGGCGTGTAATCTAGTGGTAGTCCCCATCGAGGCCATTGCACACCCTGAGTGTTGGGACCAGAGTTATGAGGATGGGATACGTTTGTGGCCTGGTCATTGGTTCCCCCAACTGAAATGTTGTCGCCTGCATTCTTCTCAGCGAGAAGCTTCAAAACCTCAGTTATCTGATCTTTCAAACCCAGCACGTCCTTCATTTTTTCCTTCAGCTTTTCAATCTCATCCTTTAACACCTGATCGTCTTGGCTTTCGGCCACGTTCCTTGCTTGAGAGCGAGTCCAATAACGATGTTGATTAACCATCTTGCCTTTTTTCTATTTTTTTTCAATGCATGATGTTAATATGTGTATGTAAATAAATGGTAATGTATGCGCATGAAATGTATGTGCATGAGATGATAACATATGATTTGATTTTATCACGTCGGGGAGTTATAATCTTTCATTTGGAGAGTAAAGAACAAAATTTGATTTTGATTTTAGCATGCATGGCTTCTCTCCAAAATAAAACTTTTAACTTCCTGACGGTCATAAAAATGCATGTAAAATAAAATGTTTATTTCATTATTTTCGTCATGCAAAAAAGAAAAATGCATGTAATATACTTTCTAAAAAACTTTGCGAAAATAACAAATTTTTGATTTTTTGGATAAAAGACGGTATGCATTAATGTTCATTTTTTTTTGAATAGGTATAAAGCTCCTTTGTGACCCTAGAAGGGTACCCTATGGAGTGGGCCTAAGGTTCCTTTTATAGTGAGCCTCACAAGGGTATTTTTAAATAATCCTACACAAGGTTCCTAGAGCCAAGGACCCCAGTCAAGAACACGGACCCCAACAATAGGCAATCTATTAGAAGGGATATCATCCTTAAAAGGAATCAAACTCTAGGTGAGATTTTCATGATCACCCAACAATACGTATGTAACACCCTCATATCTCTAACAAGTAGAAATACTAAAGCGTACCTAATGGCATACATCAGAGTATAAATATTTCTGTTTCAGATATTGATTTGACCAAAAACTCTCGAATCCAAATCAAAGAGTCGTAAACATAATATAGTCCAGAGTTCAATATCCCAAAACAAGACAACAGCGGAAACAATTACATAACTCAAATACAAATTCAAGTTATAAATCGAATACAAAGATACAAGGGAAAACCATAACTAATAATAGAAGAACTACGTCTTCCATTTCCTTCTCGAGCACGCCATCCACTCGTGCCATAAAGGATCTTCTTTCCCTGTTTCTCTGTAAAACTACAACATTTGTAGGGTGAGATAACAAATCTCAATGAGTCTTACCGTGACCCCTTACCTATCACTCGGTCCAATTAGAAAATCTTGTTAAATTAAGTGATTTATTAAATAAACCATGCACGTTACTAATTGCACAATACCGATCGCAAACACGCTAATCCGACAAAGCTGTGCATTCATAACGTCAAAACAATTGTACAATACTGATTGCAAACGCTAATCCTCGCGCGGTACAATAATACTTTTAGCATAACACATGCATGCAAACACCGCTAATCCGGTGAACCCTATCATCGAGAGCCTAGGTTTAGGGCTCATGACTTCCCCCTCCTAGTATGCTAACTTTTGTGGGTCGTCACCCAGACTAGACATAATATATATATATATATATATATATATATATATATATATATATCAGTTCAAACACAATTTACTCTATGATATAAATTCATATCATACGGTTATTCATATGAACCTGCATAACCAGTCCAGACACCAAATTTTGTTCTTAAAACAATTGTTCCCACACGATACTCTAAGTTTCCGGTTTATCAAGTGTTTTATAAGTTCAACTATATATGATATAAGTGGTTAGGAAAAAGGATTTGAAAGAAGTTTGAAGCCGAACGGAGCGTCGAAACGAAACATCGAATTTTGGGGACATAAGGAACTTCTCAACTTTTGTGCCCAATTTCCGTTCCGTTTCGTTCTCCAATCGATCCCAAACTGTGTTTCGATCCAATTTCAACCACGCAGCTACAACATGCACATATTCCAGTACAACAACATCCATCGCAAGCAATTACATCAAGGAGTTCACTTCGAGATTTGTAATTACACGGACCGACATTTTTGCACACAACATAAATGTAGAATTTTCCTCTGACAATGCACTGTTTTCGACCAATGATTTAAAATAGCAAGCAGCGTCGGATTTCAACAAACGAACACTCTTTAGAAATCTCTCCGAGTGGAGTTTCTGCCTATGATTTTCATTTTTCAAAATAAGCATCTAGTTTGTACAGTTTTTCAAAATACTTCACAGAGGTACCAACATTGGACAGAACTATTTTCCCAACTTGCAACCCAATTTTCTTTCTCATT
Organism: Oxytropis ochrocephala; assembly: GCA_020916435.1. NCBI lineage: Eukaryota > Viridiplantae > Streptophyta > Magnoliopsida > Fabales > Fabaceae > Oxytropis > Oxytropis ochrocephala. The sequence goes on from CM037095.1 coordinate 50,744,714, forward strand.
TCTTAATGAAATTTGATGAAACCAATGCCTACTTCGTAGGGAATTCAGTCTACTTTCCAACGAAACAAGAATCATTTAAAACAGAGTTCAATTGAGAACTCAAGACCTGAAAAACTGAACCTATACACAGTTTAATTTCAGAAATTTGACCTAACTTTAGAGACTCATAACTTGAGCTACGCAACTCCAAATTGAACGAAACCAGTGCCAAAACGACCAGCGTTAAGTCTATTTTCAAAAACAGTCAGCCACAAAAATTTTGGATTAACCAAACAGTCCCAGTTCTAAAGAAACGAAAGCTGTGTCCAGATTTTCTAAAACAGCGAGTTCGAGACCAAATTTGCTGTTTTCGCTATTCAAAATTTACGAAACGCAAACAATTTCAACGATCACAGAAATCAACCAGTCAACACAACATAAAACAAAACCCTAAGCGAGTAAAACTCACCAATCGTGATGAGAATCACGAGAAACCGAAGTCTTTGACAAAGCTCAATCGTTAAAGCGTTCGAAAGCGACTCGAACTCGTTCCAACTCTTCCAAATATCTCCCAATTGAAAAAACCAGCAGTTCAACTCTCTCCCCCTACTGTTCCACGAACCAAACAGCAAGGTGAAACACTCCTAAGCTTCCAAATTCGAAATCCAAGCATTCAAAACCCTAACTTGAGCTTCCCAAACCTTAAGCTAGCTTCAAGTATGCTCAAACTTCATCTCCTCCACTTAGAGCTCCAATGGGTCAACAATGGCAAAAAGAGATTGAGGAAGAAGGAGTTTATGAAACTTGTACCAATGGAAAGAGAATTGAAAATGGAGTGGAATGGTGGAGAGATTACTTACTAGCATGGAGGATCCATGGAGATCCCTTCACCTCTTCTTCTTCTTCCTCGTTTCTTCCTCTCTCTCGGGTCCTCTCTTTCTCTCTCTCTCTCTCTCTCTCTCTCTGTTTCTTTCTTTCTCTCTATTTCTTTCTTTCTTTCTTTCCTTCGGTTCCTTCTCTCTCTCTCTCTCTCTCTCTCTCTTTATCTTTCTTAGTTTCCCTTTCTTTATTCACTCAAGTGAGGAATGAGAGAGTGTTTGGATATTTTTGGGTCTTGGATCTCATTTAGTGTGAGTGGTATAAAGAATAAAATACCCCTAGTGTTCTAATTTCCACTCAATTATGTATTTTAAATTATATACTCTAGCAATTATAAATTGCTTCTGCGACAACCTCACATCCGTGCTTGATTTATTACCCACTCGAGTGATAAATCACTCGTTAATTTCTTAATTCGAAATTAACGAAATTAGGGATGTTACAACGTACGTCCCACAGGCCATCACTACACAATCCCGTTCTAACTTAGGTTTACTCTCGAGTCCGGGTAGAGGACTTTTCTCACGTGTGTGAAGTGTAGAAGTGCAGTGTGTGTAGGAGCAGTTTAAAATAACCCAAAGCTGCAAACAAAAGAAACATTCATACAAATATCGTCTTCTACCCTAGGGTTTATATATCACATAAAAATATAATATGCAAAAAATAAATAAACAAGGGAAGGGTAAAAATTAAATTAATCCTAAATAATTAGACTAGGACTTGACTCTCTAAAAGGTTAAGTCCCCAATGAAGTCACCAGCTGTAGCGACCGAAAAATCTGGGAATGATTCTTCGAAGGTTAAAAAGGAAGCCGCCACCGAAGTTCTAGTTTAAGGGCAAATTCGGAAAATCCCTTTAAGTTGGATAAAGCTAAGTTAAGGTCCGAGAGTCGTTTACGCGTGGGGAATGTATTAGCACCCCACGACATCCTTTGTCTAACTAATTATACTTTAATATTTTACCCTTTTATTTAAAATTATTGAGGAAAAGACTTAATTAAATTTTTAATTTTTAGTGCTTGACAAGAGTGGACTCAAAGCTACGTAGTTCTTCCTGAAAAAGGTTTGTTGGTTGGTGTTTTTTAGTATAGGGGTCCTAGGACTCTTTGAACTGTACAGCTCATTAATCCTAGGACGCTGACTAACCCAGTTGTACAACTGACTTAATCCCCTACTTTTTTGAAAATGATTTTGAGTTGTGAGAAAAATTGGTTTGGTGTGAAGTTGTTTGATTTTAGAATAGGTATTCTATGACTCTTGAACTGTACAGCTCATTCATCCTAGAACGCTGATTAATCCAGTTGTACAACTGACATAATCCCCTATTTGTATTTTAGAAGAAAATGTTTATAAGTTTTTGTTTAAGAGAAATTGATTTTTTTGAGTGAATTCAGTAAGAACGGGAAAATGGGTGAAGTAGTAAAAATAGAGTGTAATTAGCAGAAAAGGGTATTGTATGGTTAAAATGGGGGTGCGTTCAGCAAGCCCAGTTAATTTTTAAATGATCTGCGAATTGGGCTATACAGGGGCGCTAGATTAGTAAAAATGGGGGGGGAGTGCTTTCCCCACACCCCCCATACTTATTCACACCCCATAAAAATTTTATTTCCAAAATTACCCCCCCTTTAAAAAAACAAAATAACCCACACCCTCCCCCTTCTCTCACTCTCCTCGTCTCTCGTTTCCCTCCCCTCCCGCCAGAACCCTAAACCCTCTTTCTCTCTCACTCACCTTCTCTCAACTCACTCAATCTCACCCAATCTCTCACTCAATCTTCTCCACCAACACTCTCAAGAGTTCTTTGGGTTATTTTCTACTCCTCACGCGTCTCTAATCGTTCCATTTTCTTCAAGGTATGCCTCTCCCCTACGCTCCATTCTCGGTTTTTTTTTTTACGAAGCGCGAGAATTGTTGAGTGAGGTCCATCGAACACGTGAAAGCGAAGGTGTTCGAATGAGGTTGTGCGAACACCGTTCGAGCAACCTCATTCGAACCGTTGTATTTATGGCCGGCCCGACTTGTTCGAGGGTGGTTGTGCGAGCAGTTCGCATGTAGCCCTTCGAGCGATCGTTTGACGATGAACTTTCTCACTGATTCTGTTTGGTTATGTTAATTTGATTGAATCGGTTACGTTGATTGTTGTTTGAGATATGGTGAGGAGTAGAGGTGGTCATGCAAGCCTGAACCTTACGACGGAGCCGGTCGGTCGGCCACCTCCTACGGTTTCAAACCGCGCAAAAGGAGAGGGAAGAAGCGGTGAACCCTCCCAGCTAGCTAGGGTCGTGCGGGGGTAGGGGTAGGGTTGATGTTCCTCCTCCCCACTTCCAGAGGATATTGGGCGGGATATTGAGCGTGATGCTCAATTTCCGGCCTATGAGTTGGCCGGCCCTTCATCTGCTAGGCCTTCGTCTGCTAGGCCTTCATTTGCTGCTAGGCCTTCATTTGCTGCTAGGCCTTCATCTTCTAGGCCTTCATCTTCTAGGCATCATGAGGAGGAGGCTGCTGAGCCTCGTGAGGAGGAGGTTCTTTGAGCCTCGGGAGGGCTGCTTTGATTAGAGGCGACATTCCCATTTCTGGTGGACGGAAGATGGTTACTGTCTTGCCCACATACGGGGCACATATCCTCACCGATTTTTATTACGGCGGGTAAGTTATTATTTTATAGTTGAGTGTTGTAAGTTTGTTTATTAAGTTGTTGAATGTTTTGGCTTATTGTGTCTTTTACGAATGCAGTGCGGCGGATTCTGACCAATCCCACATGGACACATTGCGACGGTGTTTCATGTGCGATTAGGGACACTCGGCGGCCGAGGTTGGTTCCCTTGGTTGGGCTTGGCTTCCCCATTCTCCACAAGTGGGTCTTGAGCGCATTCATAGGCGTTGGCGGCCGGATACATCATCATTCCACCTTCACTGTGGGTGAGATGAGCATCACCCTTGATGATGTATCCCGGCTGCGCACATCCCCATTCTTGGTCGGTTCTATGACATGCGGTGATGGAACTCATGGCGCGGGAGAAGCGATTCTTTGGTTGACTATTTGGGTGCCACACCGGAGGATGCTGTTGCCGGACTTGGGCCGTGGGTCGCATCTGTTGGGCTTGTATGGGTGAGGATAGGGTCTACCACCCACCATAAGCGAGGGGCGGTGGGACCATCTTTGCTAGGGCCTACATCTTTGTATCTTTTGGGTTGCACCTTGTTTGCCGACAAGTCAGGCAACAAGGTTAAGCTTGGCTACCTTGGTATGCTGATGGATTTGGAGGCAGTTGGAGACTATTGATGGGGGGCCATGGCCCTGGCCCATCTCTATGATCAGCTGAAGGATTCTACAAGGAAGAAGACCAAGAAGATTGCTGGTCATCTTCCTTTACTTCGGGTATGAAACATATTCTTTACTTTTAAGTTTGCTTTAGTGTTACTTTCAGATTAATAATCAACCAATGATATGTTCATTACAGGCTTGGATCTTTGAGCACTTTCAGAGTGCGAACTTTTCCTCTTGGGTGGAGCACCCAAAGTATGATGAGTAGCCCACGGGCGAAGAAATGGTTGTGCGATGATGTCACAGGGGCATCAAGTCACATACCATCAGATTATGCCTAGGCCCGGCTACACCGTGAGAGAGTGACACAGGACCCTACACGGCCCATGGGCGGTGAGACCACTTTGAGGAGGCGGCCGGTTCGGAGGGTTCATTCGGAGTGGTGGTTGCATGATCGTCACTTGCGGTCGAGTGCTCGAGCGGTTTGGCGAGTCGGCACATTCGGAGGATCCCGGACCTCTCTACCCGGGGCCGTCTGTACCCTCACCGAGTGTGATGAGAGGTGGACCTGATTTGAGGACCACTTGGTGGCGCGGGGCCTCCTGTGTGCCGTACTCCTCAAACACGGTGCGGGCTACTTTCCATGGTACTCTAGGGTCTCACATCCCTTTCTCTTCCCCGAGCATTATCGGCTTGCGAGATGAGGCGATGATGTCGTGCGTGTGCGTGTCTTTTATGTTAATTGCATGATAATGTTTCTTAATATTCTATTTATTTAAGTAATAATGTTATGTTATTTGGTTGTGAGATGCTACCAGAGGTGATTGATTTGGTTGATGACATTGATGGGGCCATCGATGATCATGTCCCGAGCGATCGGGAGCATGTTTCAAGCGCATCAAGAGGTCTGCTCAACCCCTTCCGTGGGTTTAGGAGGAGGTTTGGGAATGTGTATGAGAGAGGAGGAGGCGCAACACCCAAAGAGGATATGTCTTAGGAGGATATTTGTTTACTTTTTTTGTATAATTTAACTACTTTGTTTCATTTGGTTTTTAATTTGAAATTCCTTTTACGTTGGCGCAAATTTATTGTCATTACGGTAACAATTACGGTAAAATAAAAAAGTTGAACATGATTTAATATTGGATAAGAACAGAAATTAAAAACACAAATTGCAAAAATACAAGGATAGGAAATTTAAAAGCGAAGCAGCGGAAAACAAAATACAATCTAGTTCTACTACGATTTCTTAGAAGCGATTCTCGTGTTTCGACGAACAATTCGAGATAAGGTTCAATGAAACCTTGGAATTCTTCATGTTTCTCAAACATTTGTGAACGTCTTCGTCATTCTTGATAGGCTTAAGGCACTTTCGAATACGATTACGTGGGTTCCAATTTTGCGATGTAGGGGATTCACATTCGATTTTTAATTTCTTCTTGAACACCATCTAGTTTCACATTTTTATCAGCTTTTCTTTCAATTCTGCGAATGTGATGTTGTTCTTAAGCACGAAATTTTTAGTTTTTGATTCACGACTATGAATCAACGGACCGAGAATGGTCGTCCCGATGCACTGTTAGTCATCTCATACTCAACTTTACGAGTGCGTAAGTATGGGTTGTTGTGGTGCGGGTGGTGGTGGTTGAAGAAGATGCATGACCTCTTACTGCGGTTCGTATTGTGTCCACGTACAACTCTAAGATCGTGCCGCCCCATCGGAGCGTTAGCTAGATGTTCCATCATTTGCGCGGACGTCGTCGTCATTCGGATCTCCATGATGAATCTTTGGGCGGTCCCATCATCTCTAAAATTGAACTTTTTGAAGCGTATACGCTCCACGTTTTTCGCCACGCTCCTGCGGGCGAATCTTCCTCTCGGCCTTTTCCTTTAGTTGGGCGAAGGTGATGTCCTTACTCATCCGAGAAGACATGGTTAGGACAACGAAACACGGCACCATGTCAAAGTCGGTGGTAGTGATCCCATCATGGTGTGAAGCGGTGTTAGGAATTTGTCGTTTAGTCTTTGGGTTGAGCACAATTGCCATTCCATTTAATTTGGGTTGGGAAGAAGGAGAGAAGGTTTTGGTGAAGAAGCGGTGGGTTGGGAAGAAGCGATTAGGGTTTGGTGAAGAAGCTCGAGGATGTGAACCCCTTTTATAATAGGCGTGGTGAAATGTCACCGTTGATTTCTTTTAGATCACAAATCGAGCCGTTTAAATTCTATCCGTTCGGGCACAATTTCAAAAGGATTTACATCCACTCATTTATCGACACATTTGGTGATTGTGGCAGATTGATTAAAGCGCCGGTGGAATCGAGGCGTCCAATACCGCTATCTTTGCGCAGATTCTGCGATAGCACTTGTTCGAACAACATAATTCGACCATGTTCGCATGACCACCATCGAACTGTTCGTATGACCACTATTCGAGCGGTGAAAAACGCCCAAGGGTGTCTGTCCATATTTAACACACTCGAGCGGCCTCGTTCGAACACATTCAAGCCCCGTGTTGAGCGGTGAAAATTTCTGAAAAAAATAGGTCTTTTGGTCTTTTCACACCCTTATGGGGTGTGTTTAGAGTAGGAGGGGGTGTGGGAAAAGCAACAGCCAAATGGGGAGCTAGCATGAATTAAAACATGGGAGGTGTAATAAGTAATACATAGAACTGTTGATTGTTTTTTGAACAAAAAATGAGAAAAGCCACATATAATAATAATAATAATAATAATAATAATAATAATAATAATAATAATAATAATATATAAGAAAAACAACAACAACAAACTAACAATGGATGGGATAACGAACTAAATGCAGCAACATTCATTTCATTTTTTTTAGAAAGAGAAAAAAACTGATAAATGAATAAAATGAAGCAATGATAAATATAGGAATGAGCTTTTAAGTTTAACCTTCAAGGATGTAAACCTTAATCTTTAGTTGTTGCTTCGCCTTGCCTTGGAGAACGCATAAGCAGCAACCCCAACAGAGAAAGAGAAGGAGGGAGAGCAAGAGGAATGTGGTGGGGTGGCTGAGATGGAGGTTTTGTTGTTGGAGAGAAGAGGTGTGGGTGGTTGTTGTTGTTGTTGTAGGGGTGGTTGGGGTTCTTGTGTGGTGGTTGTGGTGTAGTGGTGAGAGTGGTGGTTGTTGTGATGGTTTTGATGTTGAAGAGGAGAGATGTGGGTGGGTATTGCTGTTATCGTGATGATGTGGTTTGTATTGTATGGGTGTTAATGAGGAGAAATGGTGTTGTTTGTAGGTTTTTGGGTGATTGAAGAATGAAGAAAGTGATGTGTTCGGTTAGAAACTCGTCTCCTCTTTTCATTATTACCCTCCGGCTCTCCCCCCTCCCAAAATTGTTTTTGTGTGTTTGTTATATAGAAACAGAGGAGGCGTGGGATGTGAGCTGTGTGGGACACAAGCTTGGTTGGAGCTAAATTGGAAAGAATCAAAGAGGATGAAGAAAGGGAACATTATTGGGGTCAAAGATCTAGAATTAAGTGGCTCAACTATGAAGATAAAAACACCAAGTTTTTTCATGCATCTACAGTTCAAAGGAGAGATAGAAATAAGCTGTTGAGGATCAAGAATGCTGATGGTTTTTAGTTAGAGGGTCAATCTGAGGTGATGAATGGTATTGTCTGCTTCTACAAAGATCTATACACTGATGAGCCTGCTTCTTATATTGATTCATGGCTAGAAGTGGTTCCTAAGTGTGTAGATAATTCTATCAATCTTATCTTGGAGTGTCTTATTAGCTTCAGTGAGGTTAAAGATGTTGTATTTGACCTTGGTGCTTACAAATCCCCAGGTCCTGATGGGCTTAATGGTTTGTTCTTTCAAAAGAACTGGGAGATAATTAAAGAAGATGTTTTCAACTCTGTTAAGCAATTCTTCGCTGAAGGTACTCTGGGTGAGGATGTTAATTTCACTAATGTTTCTCTTATTCCTAAAGTTCCTCATCCTGAATCAATTTCCTAGCTTAGGCCTATAAGTTGCTAGGCTTAAACCTTTTCTTTCTGCTATTATTTCCCCTCAACAAAGTGCATTTGTTGGGGGAAGATTGATTCAGGATAATCTTATTATTGCTCATGAGGCTTTTCATTTCCTCAAAAGTAAGAATGGGAAGAAGGGTAAAGGGATAGCTCTTAAGCTTGACATGAATAAATCATATGATAGAGTGAATTGGGACTTTCTTAAAAGTGTTCTCTTGGTTTATGGCTTTTCTGTTTCTTGGGTGAGTTCTGTTATGTCCTTAGTGTCCTCAGTTTCTTACTCTTATCAAATCAATGGTTTTTCTTCTAAAAGAGTAATTCCTAAAAGAGGTCTAAGGCAGGGGGATCCTCTATCTTCTTATTTGTTTATTCTAGTGTTTGATGTTCTTTCTAGAATGATTACTAAGGCTTGCACTAATGGTTCTATTCAAGTTATTAAGTTAGCAAGCTCTGCCCCTATTCTTTCTCACCTTTTCTTTGCAGATGATGCTATTTTGTTTTCTAGAGATACTCAAGAGGATATTTATCAAGTTATAAATATCCTCAATACCTTTACTAAAGCTTCTGGTCAGAAAGTTAACTTGAGTAAATCTAGTATTATTTGTGGTTGTAAGGTGAATCATGATACTAATCTTGCAATTGCTAGAATTACTAATATTCCTCTTTGGGATCATCCTGGGAAGTATCTTGGTATCCTTGCTGAGTGGGGAGGCTCTAAGGTTCAAGGTTTGGCTTGGATTAAAGATAGAGTTCTAACTAAGATGGAAGGTTGGAAAGGTAATCTGCTTAACCAAGCCGGGAAGGAGATTTTGATAAAAGCTGTTGTTCAAGCTATTCTTACTTACACCATGTCTATTCTGCAGCTTCCTAAAACATTTTGTGCTTCTCTCACTTCCTCTGTGGCTAGATTTTGGTGGCAATCTTCAACTAATAATAGAGGTATTCATTGGAGGAAGTTTGATGAATTGTGTTCTCCTAAGCTTCTTGGAGGGCTGGGGTTTAAAGATTTTCAAAAGATGAATTCCGCTATGTTATCTAAGCAAGTTTGGAGAATAATCAAGGAGCCCAATACTTACTGGGCTACCACTTTGAAAGCCATTTATTTTCCTAAGTGTGATTTTGGGCAGGCTTCTATTGGTAGAAATGTTTCTTGGGTGTGGAGGAGCTTAATTCATGGGAGATGTTTGATTGCTAATGAAGCTAAATGGGATATTGGTTCTGGCCTTAACATTAGTATTGCTAATGATAAGTGGACTGCTTCGGGTGATAAAATTATTCTATTGGCTTCTGTTACTATCTCAAAGGTTAGAGAGCTAATAGATAACTCTCATAATTGGGACTTATCTAAACTTAGGGTTAATCTAGTTCCTCATTCTGCCATTGAAGTTATTAAAACTCCCATTTCTTGGTCTTCTTCTTCTGATCAATTAGTCTAGCCTCACACTAATGATGGAAACTATTCCGTAAGGTCGGGTTATAGAATGCTTATGAATCCTACTCAGAATAGTTTTAATGCCTCTTCTTCTAATGGTATTCCTATTGAAGTTTGGAAAATCATTTGGAGTGCTAATGTCCCTTCTAAGATGAAACACTTTGTATGGAAGGCTATCCACAATTATCTTCCTACTAAAGATGATCTTTTCAAAAAGAAGATTTCTATTACTCCTAAATGCCCCTTTTGTAGGTCCAACATGAAACCGCTGTTGAGCATATTCTCTTTGTTATGTCCTTGGACTCAACCTCTATGGTTTTGTCTTCAAGTTGTTTTCCCTCCTAATCCTATAGGTTTATCTTCCTTTCATAACTGGTTTCTGAGTAGGGTTGTTAGTTTTTCCCAGGATTCTGATCATAGTTTAACTAAGCTTATTTTCATCCTTTGGAATATTTGGAAAGCTAGAAATGAAGCTATGTTTAATGATAAAGTTCCTAACCCTTTGGAGTCTCTTTTTAGGATTAAGTCTCTTTGGCATGAATTTCTAATAGCTACTAGTCCATCCCCCTCATCTAATCCTAGCCCTTCTAGTGGCTGTGTTAAAAAGGTCCCATGTAGATGGAAACCTCCTATTGGGAATGCTACAAAGATTAATTGTGATGCTGCTTTTAACAAAGTAGCATGCACAGGTGTTATTACTACTGTTTGTAGAGATAATAGAGGAAGTATTCTTACATATAGTCACAAGAAGATCTTTGATAGATCCTCCCTTGTGGCTGAGGCTCTTGGGTTGCGTGAAGCTATCTCTACTGCTGTGTCTCTTCATCTCAGGCATCCGGTGATTAAATCAGATAATCAACAGATTGTCAACATGTGCAAAACAAAGAAGTACTCATCAGAAATTAGTGTTATTCTCAGAGATGTTGAAGATTTCAGGAAGGATTTAGGTGGTTGTGACATTACCTGGACGAATCGTGATGGTAATAAACTTGCGCATGAGGTGGCTTCGTTGTTTTTAGAAGGGATTCTTCATTCCAATTGGTCGTCAAGACCACCTGATTCGATTCGTAAAATCATAGTTGAAGATTGCAAAGCTTGGTATGCTCCTGATTCGCTGAGATTTGGTTTCGTTCCTTGATAATCATAGTGTTCTTCATTTTTTTTATTTTTTTTTAAGAGGACCAGAATGAAACAATAAATGAAAGATAAAGGACCAAAATGAAACAATATAAAGATAAAGGACCAAACTGACACAAAAATGAAAGATAAAGGACCAAAACGGACCAAAAAAAAGATAAAGGACCAAAGTGAAATGTAGAGCAAAGATAAAAGACTAAAAGTGGTCGTTAGCCTAACAATAACAATAAGTAATGAGTACCAAGATAAATACGTTTATACAGTTAGAACTAATATGTGTTTACAACTAGACAAAACGGTGTGAGATCATTAAAAATAACACTCATTTGCGATTAAAAATAACACGCGTCCACTACGAGAATAACAATAGTGCAAGATACATATTTTTGAGCTCTTTTGAAAATAAGAAAAATACCCATTAAAATTGGGCATTCACTAAAATGCATTTTTATTTATTTATAAATTTTGAATTAGTCGGACAAAATTGGGGTATAACAGACACTTAATTTGAGACTTATCAATATCGTACACAACTTTACATTCTCTGATAATGACAACATAACTCTCCAACGACTGTGATTTATTTGATCAAGAAAGAGTACCACTCTGGAGGATACCTTTAATAGATCTTTGCAAAATGAAAAAGGTAGTAGTCAAAGGGATGCGTTCATTTTTGTCTTATAGAAAACTAAAATATTTAAAGCGTTCCATGATACTTTGATGAACCAAATGTGAAAATATTACGATTAGTCGTATCACAAAATATAACATAGGTTCTAAAAGCGTAATTCGGAGTTGACTATGCTTGTACAAATGAAGTACTTCAACGGCAGTTTTAAGCTTGCGGAGCTGTGAGCAGGTGACATTTTCGACAAACAACTTTTGTCACCCAAAAGGATGTGCTTATGTGGAGTTTATGGAGATTGATTCTCTTCACAATGCTCTATTGTTCAGTTATAGATATTGAGAAATTATAGGATCTGGAAATATCTTTGTTCCGTTAAAAACAACATTTTTGCTAATGGGGTTTTGTGGATCCGTGGTATAGTTACTAGTTTCGAGTTTCAAGTTTTGGATCCATGGGTATTGAGAAATTTCTTTGTATTTTTTGATATCCAAAATCTATTATTTTGCACCTTGGTGATTATGTTGCATCACTTTCAAAGAAACATTTTGCTATGGATTAGATGGTTGAGCATATCCGTTTAAAGGATTAGGATCAGAATCGTTCCCGGGAACATTATTGACACCTGTAAAAGCTTCCTTGGGCGGCTGAATACTTACCACTTGGGCATTTTCCTTAACCTTTTCCTTAGGAACATATTTAGCCATTGTTCTTGGCTGAGAAACATTACTTGTTCTCGGCTGAGCAACATTACCAGGGACCTTTTGCTCCCCAGTATTAGTCATCATTTTAAAGCAATCACTAGACTCATGGCCAATGTTTAAGCAGTTCATACAAAATGAAGGTAAGTTTTCATATTCAATACCCACAAAAAAAAAGCATAGCCAGACCTCTCAACCAGAATACGAGCAAAGTGGCCAAAATCTCTATCAAAAGAGTTTTTGCTAGTAGTGTCATCCAGCATATAGGTGTGCCAACACTACTAAATATAGCAAATAAAATTTTAGGGTGCCAGTCTTCTTGAGCGAGACCTGTCAGCCTAATCCAGCATTGCGCATTAGTATGTGTTCGGTCTTGGAAATGGAGAAGTTACCTTATCGAGGAGCAAGGTTGGTTCCGCTTCTCGAGGGTTGAAGATGGTAGTCGGCGTTGAGGTATCGTTCTCGGGAGCTCTGAGTTGCTCTCCTTCCCACGTCGAGTGGGGGGGGTACCTGCAGACACTCTGATGCCTAAGTCAGTAGAGGAATAGGTGGAATGTGCAAGAATGAGAGCATACCTAGATATGGAGACTGGGGCCTCTATTTTTAGACGAGGGTGTTCGGGTAGGTCCGTCGGATCTGGCTGATTGATCTGGACCGTCGGATCTTTGGCATCCGTCTGAAGCGCGTGGCGTTTATTTGGGTCGAGCGCCTCGAGAGTCATTGGGCAAAGTGTAACACCCCCTTTCTAAACAACTATTATTTAATATTTATATTATCGAGTTTTCAAAATAAAATCATTGAAGGGAATGTCACATTTCCAGCTCATAACGCCGGGCCCACTCTCATGGTTCGTGCGCTACTCAAAGAACTTCTACCTCATGTAGAGTTTTTGCCTTCAAGTGGGAATCGAACCTCGTACCTCTTGTACATTTCAACGCATTCCCACTACCAATTGAGCTAGTAGCTCAATTGGTAGTGGGAATGCGTTGAAAATGTACAAAGAGGTAACGAGGTTCGATTCTCACGGAAGGCAAAAACTCACATGAGGTAGAGAAGTTCTTTGAGGTAGCGCGCGCCATGAGAATGCAGCCCCTAACACCAACGCTACAAAAACATCCAAATTATAGTCAAATAACACGAAGTCAATAAAACATTAATACGACACGCAACACATTAGTTTAGGGACTACCCTGACACTGTTTTAGTTTACAAAGACCAAAATATAAATAACGTCTCCAACACACGGTGGAAGAATCACTAAGTTTAACATTATACTTAGTACATCATCAATAAAAGTCTAAAGCATCAAATAATAACTAAAAGATGACTACGCCCCTCCCCTGGTGCTACATATCGGAGTGAGACACGACTACTAGTAGGCGGGCATAAGGATGCCCTCACTGCTGGTACTGCAGTTCTTGACATACGAGGCAACACGACTTGAAGAGGTGAGTCTTTTATACATATAATAATAATCAAGATACACAGTATATGTTGGTCAGGCAGAGCAGAACAACTAATCCACAACAACACACCACATTATCAGCACACATCATCGTAATCATAATGCATACACAAGATATAACCATTCAAAGGAAACATCAATAGCATATGTATGTGTACATGCATGAGTGCAATATGCATGAGGATCCTTCATCACCGCAAATTTGCCTGGAGGGCACCCACCGCTTTGGACCGGAGTCCCGCACCGCTTTGGCCGAAGCCTACACACCGCTTTATGCACATGCAATATGTGACTCTATGTCAATGCACCACAAACAACACCTATGCCACAATATTTTATTATGCACACCTCTTTATTTATCCTCAACTCTACCTCACCAACAATCTAGCCTTGTGGGCTACACGCCGCTTTGGACTGAGGTCCCACACCGCTTTCCCATCAATAATTATTAACATATAATTAAAACTCACCGCTTTAATTTATTAAACTACGCAACAATTATTAAACTCACCGCTTTATATTTCTCAATTCAACATCATCCACATATAAGCCTTAGTTTACAACGCCTTTAAGTTCCCAAGCAACAACGTCTTTCAAATTTAAGTAACAACACACAAAGGAAGATTAAGTAACAATACATAGAAATTTGGGGTAACGATATACTGTTAGTTTTGGAAAACCTCTCATGTTCATGCTTTGATAACGTCACCTTTTAATTTGCAAAACGGAAGTAAAACCTTGACCACTTTATTTATAAGAACAGCCACATTACATGCCTTCTCATTAAAAGAAAACGCAGAAAACTTCGGTTCATGAATAACAGCGAAACAGAGTGAAATCAGTGACTTTTAAGCGCAGAATCGTAGCCAAAACAAATAGGAAAAGCGGTGTGGAAAAACAGCAGAAATTTCCGAGTCAAAGCAAAGGTGAAACAGGGCTCTTTTGGCGCAAGAAACAAGTTAGCTAGAAAACAGTAGCGTTTACAGAGAGAAAAAAAACAGCGCGTTTACAGCGTAAAAAAAAAGCAGCGCTGAGAAAAAAAAAAACAAGCGCGTTCACGGCAGAAAAACAGCGCGTTCTGGCAGAAAAACAAGTAGCGTTCTGGCAGAAAAACAGCGCTTTTTACGCAGAAAAACAGTAGCGTTCACAGCAGAGAAAAAAAACAGCGCGTCGTTGATATAAAGAAACAGCAGACAGCAACACGTACAATTTAGACTCCACTTCCACTATCCCTTAACTCACTCTCGATCTCGTTTCATATCTAAACATATAAACGAATTACCACATACATCCCAAATACTCAATTCGAACTAGAACTCACCATACATCACAATTTAATTCATTCTCAATTTAATCAATTACATACTCTTATTCATATGTGTAACAAAAATCGATTTTTAGCCTCATCTACTCATCCATCACCCATCGATTTCCAGCCCCATGAATTTACCCAATTCGAAATTTAATCATCATCAAGAAGTCATCAAACAACATCCATGATTCATCAAGCAACACCAACATTTTATCAACAATAACAATCATTCATCAACAACATCCATAATAACACCAAAAATCCCACAAAACCCCACCACACATAATCCAAATCCTAAGTATTATTATAGGTATAGAAAGAACCCCCATTCCTTGAAGGTTTGAAGAACTCGAAATCACTAGCAATGGAACCACCACAAAGCAAGCTTCTCCTTTTCTTCCCTTTCTCCTCTAAAACTGTGGCTCCTCTCTCTTCTTGGACGCAAGGAGCAGCAGGAAACAGGAAAAAGGAATTGGAATCATACACTGGAAATACAAGGAAGAAGAATGGAGGAAGGAAAAGGATTCAATGCGTTACCTAAGAAGCTTGAGAAGAAGAAATTCTTCCTTTCTCCTTTCCTTGCCTACGTGCACTTCGCTCTCTCCCTCTCGGATCCGTTTTTCTGTTTCTAATTGGATTGGTGTAAATGAGATCCATCTTAGGGTTTTGGGGTTATTAGGGATGGGCTTGGGCCACTTATTGGCTTGGGCCCTAATTGCACCCCTTTAGTTACTTAGCTAGATCCCCCCCTGCAATAAAATTAATTCCAACATTATTACCCAATTTAAATAAATATTGTAATCCCTCAAATAACTTAATTAAATAAATAATTAAATTATTTTAGGGCGTTACACAAAGCCCAATATTCGGTGGGGCTTTTAGCCCGGGTCGGAGCAGTGGCCCCCAAAGTCGAGGACGGGCGATGAGTTAGCTCGGCCTTGGCTTGACGAGCTATGGGTCCTTCGCATGCATCAATCAAGTCAACGGTCACTTCTGGGGAAACGAAGCGTCAGGTAATTATTACGGCAAAATTCCCAAGGGAGGCCTCTGATTGGACATCTTGCTTTAATGCGCCGTTTCGGTCCCCGAGGCCAAGGTGATATATAAACATGGCTCGAGGGTCTTTCTTTTTACTTGCACTTTTTGAGAGATAGCCCAACTATCAACCATTTTCAGAGAGTTTTTCCACGAATTCCGGCAACCGTCCGAGATCGAGTTTCTTTACGATGCACGGTGGTTTTCCGTTCCTCCGCCCCACCGAATTTATCATTCGTGAGATTTTTTCCCAGAAATGTCTTTTCCATTATCCGAATTCATCCCAGAAGAGGGTCGAGACTGAGCTTTGACTCCACCTGCTTCTCTGGAGCGATCCGAAGGCGCGCATGAGCACTTTGAGAATGCTGGGCAAGCTGATGCCGTCGAGGGCCAGGACATGAACCCAAAGTCTTATGATTGGGTGTCCTCGGCAATTTTTAGGACTACTGGTGCATGGAAAACACATACACTTGTGTGCAAGTATACACCGTCCAAAAACAAGTAGTAAAAAAAAGGTCGAACCCACAGAGATTGAAAAACTCACTTTTAAAATAATATAAAGTAATAAAGTGTAAAGTCACTAAGTAACAAAATAATTTTGGATTTTTGTTTGATGATCACAACTAAGTTAGAAAGAAAGCAAAGTAAAAAATGTTGATAGTGTAAAAGAGAAAAGCTAGTTGGAATGTCTTCATCAAGTAATTTACTTATAAGTGTATGATGCAGTATGTGATGCAGCTGCACTGAATGCTGTTGCATTAGCTATGTGTCTTTCGGTCACTTTCTTCAGAGTATCATTACCAGCTCTTATGATCCTTGTTCTATGCAGTAAAGAAAGGGGTGTTAGTGCCAATCTTGCCTCCTAACAATTATCCAATTTGCTTAAGTGAATTCACTCTTGTATTTTAAGTACCCACAATTATCCTATGGACTATACTATCCTATGTCTAGGACTTAGCATGATTTTCACAAAGTTTTCTTTATGTAAAACACTCACCCATATTAGTTCTTGAGTTCTTAATTGTAAGCCATTTCTGGTCATTTACAAATCTACTTATTCTAAGTGATCAAGTTCGAAATAAGTTTTGAAAAGATTATCAAGCAAGAACTAAAGTACAAACATACATACATGCAACATACTTACTTAAAAGCTCATTGTTATACCCCAATTTTGTCCGTCTTCTTTCTCTTGCTTTTGTCGTCTATTTTTAGTAGGGGCGTGTTTCGGAGTGGCATGATTACGAGAGCTATTAGTGTAGAGTCTCGGTTACCAACCTAAACCAATTCCAGACACTCCGTTCGACTAAATTGAAATGTCGTTGTTCAAATTAGGCACGCACGCGAATGATCGATCTTTTCGTGCGTTCTTCAATTTAACATCCGTATTTGAGTTTAGTCGTACGTGAACAGGTCTACCGAAACTCACTTTTCTCAAAAGTTTGGCTTAAACTCAGATTTAAGAATGCGACTCCGAGTTAATTTTTTAACACGCCCATTTCTTCTATTTTTGGTCTAGTCTTAGCGCAGTTGTCAAGTCCGATCCGTTCTCGTCTTTGTGTTTGGCCACACTCTTTTTATTATTATTATTTTGTGCAGTTAATTTATTTTCAGCATATATATATATATATAGTCCAAAATGTCAGAAATTCTATTTAGTGTTATTTACAATTTAAAAGTGTTATATAATCCCAAAATGTCAAAAAAAAAAATCTATTTAATTTTTATTACAAATTAGAAGTGTTCAAATGTCCAAATGTCCAAAAAATACAAAATAGTAAAACAAAATATACAAAAAATAAATAAATTCGAAATTACAAAAAAAAAAAAAAAATCAAAGGGAGCAGCAGCAAATCTGGGGTTCAAGCAGCTGCTCTCCAATTGCGGATTTGAGCTGCAGATCTGAAAAAAGGAAGAGTCAAAGTTAGTCAAAGCCCAGAAAACGAAATTAAATGCTAAACCTAGTTTTCTAGTATAAAAACAGGGTCAGACATCAGTCAAAGGGCACGTTTTTCGAGGTAAACAACACAAAAAAAAACGATTAGGGTTTTACACTGAAACCCTAATCACACTGTTTTGAGATTTGAGCATTCGAAAAACGGAGGAAAGGTTTCGAACAGAGGCAACCCAGAAGCAATAGATTAAGAAACAACAACAACGGTCCATCAAGGGAAAGGGAACTGATTCGTTTTTTAATAGGAAACCAGGTTGGTATTTCTGTACATATAAAAATCCGAAAGCATAAGAATATGTACATGGATCTGTTCTTTTGTACGTGTATATAGATCTGTTCTTTTTGTTGTTCGCTGTGTCTCAAAGAAAAAATATATACACATATCTTGACTGTTCATAATAGAGTACCATATACAGAGAAGATGGGGAAGGGGAGAAGGAACCAAAAAACATACACAAAACAGACTAACAAAGAAGAAAAACGAACCAGAAAAATTTGTTGCTGTTTGGCCCAAAAGAAAAAATGTTGTTGAGAGATGAGAATCGATTTGAGAGGAAGGGGGAGGTAACCGAAACAAAAAAAAAACAACAAACCAGAAGTAAAAAATAAAAAATAAAAAAAAGGAACGAACCTGTGGCAGAAGAAAACCACCTTCGCGACACCCTCACCGAAAGCAACGCCGGCCAAAGGACGGCCGGACGTCGCTGCTCTCCCTCTCACTGAGACGTCGCTGCTCTCTCTCTCACCGAGACCACGCTGCACTCTCTCTCACCGAGACAGCGCCGTTCTCGTCTCCTCTCTCCCTCGCCGTAGAAGACGGCGCAATCTTCGTCGGCCGGTTCGCTCTCTCTGTGGCTGCGCGGCGCCGCAGGGAAGGTGGGAAGGGGGAGTGTTTTTTAGGTTTAGGGTTTCTATGATGGGCCTTATATAGTGTCTCCCATTATTTATTTTATTTTTTAATTTATTTTTAATATTCAGAATACTATTAACACCCCCTGATTCCACGCGTGCCCCTCCCCTCACTTAAGTCCAGTTTCGCATACTGGGCCCTCCTATGCGAACTGGGTTTTCCTTTTGCACCTTCAATTAATTATGCAATCCCCCGCAACTAATAAAACCCCAATTTACTATGTTCACCCCCTGTTTCACTTTTTAATTCTTTTCCAACGCAAACGTAATTAATTTTTTTCTCGCAGTTAAATAAGCGGCTAAGTCGGTTGTACAAACCGGGTTAGTCATTATTTTAAGGCCAATGAGTTTGCATATTTCAAGTAACCTACAAACCTAACAAATACGAATAAACTATTTCTCTAAAAATAAACGGCTAAGTCGGTTGTACAACCGGGTTAGTCATCATTTTAGGACCAATGAGCTGTACAGTTCAGTAATCCTACAAAAAACTTAATGAAATATAAATAAATTATTTTTTTTTTCATAAATAGGGGACTAAGTCGATTGTACAACCGGGTTAGACAGCGTTCTAGAACTAATGAGCTGTACAGTTCAGGAGTTTTAGAATACCTATTCTAAAGTCAACCCATCTCACAACTCCTTTCAAAATTCAAAAATTATTTTCAAAAAGTAGGGGACTAAGTCGGTTGTACAATCGGGTTAGCCAGCGTCCTAGGAATCAGTGAGTTGTACAGTTCAAGGAATCCTAAGATCCCTACACTAAAAAACACCAACCCACAAACTTTTTCAGGAAGAACTACGTAGCTTTGATTCCTCCATTGCATCTGGAGGTACGTAGGAGCAAGACTCAACTCTTGTCAAGCACTAAAAATCAAAATTAAAAATAAGTCTTTTTTCTCTACAAATAAAAAGGGTAATTATTAAATAAATCTAAATTAATTAGACAATGGATGTCGTGGGGTGCTAATACCTTCCCACACATAATGACTCCCGAGCCCTAACAATGCCTTATCCTAAACCAAAAGGGATTTTCCGAATTTGCCCTTAAACTAGAATTTCGGTGGCGGCTTCCTAAGAACCTTTCGAAGAAACCTTTCCCGGATTTTTCGGTAGCTACAGCTGGCGACTTCACTGGGGACTTATTTATTTTTAGAGAGTCAAAACCTAGTCTAATTAATTTAGGATTAATTCAATTTTTACCCTTTTATTTATTTATTTATTTATTTTCTTTTGCATAATTATGTTATTTATTTGTGTAAACCATAGGATAGAAGACGATATTTGTATATATGGTTGTTTGTCTGTTTGCAGCTTTTGGGTTATGTTTAAACTGCTCCTACACACACTGCACCTACACACATCACACACTTGTGAGAAAAGTCATCTACCCGGACTCGAGCATAAACCTAAGTTAGAACGAGATTGCGTAGTGATGGCCTGCGGGACGTACGTCTCGTTGGGTGGTCACGAAAATCTCACCTAGAGTTTGATTCCTTTTGAGGATGCTATCCCTTCTAATAGCTTGCCTATTGTTGGGGTCAGTGTTCTTGACTGGGGTCCTTGGCTCTAGGAACCATGTGTAGGATCCTTTAGAACCATCCTTGTGAGATTCACTATAAAGGAAACTTTAGACCCACTCCGTAAGATACCTTCCTAGGTTCACAAAGGAGCTCTATACCCTTGCATTCAAACAAACATTAATGCATACCGTCTTTTATCAAAAAAAAAATCAAATTGTTATTTCCGCAAAGTTTTTAGAAAATATATTACATGCATTTTTTCCTTTTTTGCATTACAAAAATATTGAAATAAACATTTTATATTACATGCATTTTTATGACCATCAGGGAGTTAAAAGTTTTATTTTGGAGGGAAGCCATGCATGCTAAAGTCAAAATCAAATTTTGTTCTTTACTCTCCAAATGAAAGTTTATAACTCCCCGATGTGATAAAATCAAATTATATGTTATCATCTCATGCACATACATTTCATACGCATACATTACCATTTCATTTACATTTCATACTAACATCATGCATTGAAAAAAAAAGAAAAAAGGCAAGCTGGTTCATCAACATCGTTATTGGACTCGCTCTCAAGCGAGGAACATGGCCGAAAACCAATACAATCAAGTGTTGAAGGATGAGAGTGAAAAGCTGAAGGAACAAATGAAGGACATGCTGGGTTTGAAAGATCAGATGACCGAGATTTTGAAGCTTCTCACCAAGAAGAATGCGGGCGACAACGTTTCGACTGGGGGCACCAATGACCAGGCCACAAACGTATCCCGTCCTCATAACTCTGTTCCCAACACTCAGAGTGTGCAATGGCCTCAATTGGGTTTACCACCGGGTTACACGCCTCCAACGGTAGATGCTGTCTATGAAGGAGATACTTCTGGGTTTGTTGCACAGAACCAAGATGTAATAGCAGGAAACAAGGTTGGTGATGAGACAGAACAAATTCAACGCAAAACTTCTGGCACCACCAAAGGTCTTTCTCAAGTTCTCGAATCTGACTTCAAGAATCATACTCGCCCTGTTCCTCACAATGTGGTTGGTCCTTCTCATGGCTACCAAGCTGAAGATCCTCAAGCAATAGATAAGTTGCAAATGCTAGAAGAGCGTCTAAGAGCGGTGGAAGGATCCAATGTGGAAATAAGTGGACGATATGACCTATGTCTCGCCCCCAATGTGGTCATTCCTTATAAGTTCAAAGTGCGGACTTTGATAAGTATCGAGGGGCAACATGTCCTCTTAATCATCGACTATGTACTGCGCAGAAAATGGCTCATTTATGCGCAATGATCACCGTTTATTCATTACTTCCAAGACGATCTAGTTGAGGCGACTTGAGTTTGGTATCTGCATTGAACGCGTGCTCATATCCAATGTTGGAAAGATCCGGTGATGCTTTTCTTAAGCAAATACAAATATAACATCGATATGGCTCCCGATAGGACACGGTGCAAAATATGACCAAAAAGACAACGAGTCCTTCAAGGAATATGCCCAAATTTGGAGAGGGTTGGCGCATTGCAGTAGCACCACCTCTATTAGAAAAAGAAATGGTTGCCATGTTCATGGAAACTCTTCCATCCCCCTACTATGACAAATTGATAGGGGGAGTATCTTCAAACTTCTCAGACATGGTTACCATAGGAGGAAGAGTAGAAAATGCAATGAGGACTGGGAAGATCACTCATAATTCTAACGGGACTCCTACAATGTTTAATAAGAAGAAGGGGGAAGTCAACGCCATAGTAAAAAATCAAGGAAATTCACACTATAATTCCTCAGCACCATCAAGCCATCAAGGGTCATCCCAATACGACCCCATTCCCATATCATACACGGACCTGTGCAACCAACTTATCAGCCACAATGTGATTTCTCCCCGTCAGATGAGACCGGTTCAGCCTCCATTCCCAAGAGGACACGACCCTAAAAAGCCGGGTTTGTGAGTTCCCACAAAGGCGATCGATCCACTCGGTGAAAATTGTTATCCCTTAAAGCACATCATTCAAGGCCTCATTGACACAAAGCAGCTGAACTTTAAGGAAGGTGGTGACTAAATAGCAGTTGGTGAGAGTTATAAAAGTACCGAAGACGGTGTCGTCAATCATTTGCGCTTTTCTCCTGCAGATAAGGAGTTCAAGAACTGAGAGACTGTTGATTTTTCTGTGATTTTCAATTCAAAGTAATTTTCTGTAATGCAAATCCTATGGCTCTGCCCAAGGCCTTAGGAAATTTCAATAAGGGCACGCATGTTTCATTTCAGTATCATTATTAATAAAATAGTATTTTGAATTCTCTAATAAATTCTCATTCTATCTCCCTCATTTGTTTGCTTTGCCTTCTTCCCTATCCGCTTTCACTTTCAACTAATGCAGATCAAAAAAAAAAATCTCAAAAATAGCAATATCAGTGACTCATAGCATAACCTTGATCACCTCATTAATCAAACTGAGGAAAATGTCGAAGATGACTGGGAGGCCCCATGAGAATCTAGCTGGAAGCAACTAAGTCTACTAAGCTGGGGCACGAAAGAAGGCAAAAAGAATACAACAATTAAGGACAGCAAACCAAGAAAATTCACACGAATCTTGTCTGATTGGGTCGGCGTCATGACATAGATACATCAAGTCACAAGAGGCTATTAAAAGCCCACCGGTGTAACAAGATCTGTGCTTGTCAACAATTTAGTCAGCCATTACGGTCCTTCAAAAACATCATGGTGGCAGAGTTGTTTGGAGACCTCAGGTCGTGCTCATAGCCCTCCCCATACCACCCAAAGGTGAATGGGGCAATCATGGCAAACAAACAAAGAATATCAAAGAGATCCCATGAGAATGTGATCCACAAACACTCCCTTTGGCCTCACATGGAGGGTGGACCTCATTTCCCACCTCAACGAGGGCAACCCAACGCAACAAAAGAAGTCATCAAACAAAATGGTTGCCTCACGTCATGACCACCGTACCGTATCGGGCGAACGAAGAAAGCTTAAGAAAGTTTGGCTTCAACAATTTCAAGAAAGAGACACGGTGCCCAAGGAAATCTTACTTATCCAAAAGGATTCTCAACCTCAAATTACGAAGAACCTTACGTGGTGAAGAAATCGTTCTCTAGAAGAGCCTTAATTCTCACGACGGTGAAGACTCTCCTACCAACTCGGATGCGATCAAGAGAAAAGAATGATATAGAAAAAGAGAAAAAATGAGCCAAGCAAGAATAAGCTCGCTAGGTCGAAACCCAAAAGGGCGGCTAGGCAAAAGTTAGAAGCGACCGATGGATCGAAAACCAAAAAAGGCGATCCAGGCAAAAATTAGGGTCAAGAGATTGGACCAAATCTCGAGACAAACAACACTTACGAAAGTCGGGCAACGAGGGGATCAAGGTTGTGAACATGAGTAGCCGATGGCGTTATCTCAAGGAGATCGCCTACCAACAAATCGCTTAGTATTTACGGCTTTTACTGTTTCTTTCACCTCGATTACCGATGTAATCTTGATCGGTGTGCCTTTACGCATACTCTTCCAATATCAAACATCAAACACTTTCCCTTCTCTTTCATTCTCTCTCTTTGAAATGAGGTTTTATGATAAATGATACTGATTTGTGAAACATGTGGCATAATCATAAGCATTACTATCATTACGAAATTTTTGCTAATCACAGAAATGACACAATCTCCTACAAAAAGCAGTCATTGCAGAAAATGAATAGCTCTTATGACAATTCACGATCACCAGCATGTCGACCCAGCAGTACAAATACACAAGATGGCTTCATACCACATTTCATTCATCATCCCACCACATATCAATCATTGCATGTGCATACATCACATACAAGCAAATACTTTTCATTACATTGTCAAATACACCAAGCATAGGTTGCTTCTTCATTTTAATAAACATGATGAGTGTTAGTCCCTAGTTTGTTCCTCTGATATCAGCGATTTAAGCGTTGATCTCATATCGTATCACAGATCACCGAGTTGATCCCTCAGACCCCGAGTGGTCCTTCAGAGCACTACGCTCCTTCAGTGCCCTAAGTGGCCCAGGTCGCAACGTCGGAGTCGAGCCCGGCGGACCTTCGCAGACCCCGAGTGGTCCTTCAGACTAGTTGTGTCAGCCTAAGACACAGTGGACGTCCTTCATGGTCAACATATCAGTTCTAGACCTGATATTGACCCATCATGGCCGCTCGAGTATAAAGGCCCCCTCAGACCGTTTAACTAGTACCGTAGCTAGTTGCGCTCCTTCAGACCACGATGGTCCTTCAATTAAGGCTTAGGCAGCCTTCCAGACCCTGAGTGGTCCTTCAGAGCCTTAGTGCTCCTTCAGACCCTGAGTGGTCCTTCAGAGCCTTAGTGCTCCTTTAGGTCCTTGTTGACCCTTCATTCAACTCTCGGTTAATGCGCCAAGCATTAACCACTCTCTCTTATCTCTCAAACCTTCCACTTCCCCCTTAAACGGACAAAATTAGCGTCTATCTTATCTTTATTCCTATTTCTACTACGAAAGTTCTAGAGCTCAGCACTTTCTAGTAAAATATCAATAAAGAGGGGCAGCTGTTATACCCCAATTTTGTCCGTCTTCTTTCTCTTGCTTTAGTCGTCTATTTTTAGTAGGGGCGTGTTTCGGAGTCGCATGATTACGAGAGTTATTAGTGTAGAGTCTCGGTTACCAACCCAAACCAATTCCAGACACTCCGTTCGACTAAATTGAAATGTCGTTGTTCAAATTAGGCACGCACGCGAATGATCGATCTTTTCGTGCGTTCTTCAATTTAACATCCGTATTTGAGTTTAGTCGTACGTGAACAGGTCTACCGAAACTCACTTTTCTCAAAAGTTTGGCTTAAACTCAGATTTAAGAATGCGACTCCGAGTTAAATTTTTAACACGCCCATTTCTTCTATTTTTGGTCTAGTCTTAGCGCAGTTGTCAAGTCCGATCCGTTCTCGTCTTTGTGTTGGCCACACTCTTTTTATTATTATTATTCTGTGCAGTTAATTTATTTTCAGCATATATATATAGTCCAAAATGTCAGAAATTCAATTTAATGTTATTTACAATTTAAAAGTGTTATATAATCCCAAAATGTTAAAAAAAAAATCTATTTAATTTTTATTACAAATTAGAAGTGTTCAAATGTCCAAATGTCCAAAAAATACAAAATAGTAAAACAAAATATACAAAAAATAAATAAATTCGAAATTACAAAAAAAAATAATAATCAAAGGGAGCAGCAGCAAATCTGGGGTTCAAGCAGCTGCTCTCCAACTGCGGATTTGAGCTGCAGATCTGAAAAAAGGAAGAGTCAAAGTTAGTCAAAGCCTAGAAAACGAAATTAAATGCTAAACCTAGTTTTCTAGTATAAAAACAGGGTCAGACATCAGTAAAAGGGCACGTCTTTCGAGGTAAACAGCACAAAAAAAACCGATTAGGGTTTTACACTGAAACCCTAATCACACTGTTTTGAGATCTGAGCATTCGAAAAACGGAGGAAAGGTTTCGAACAGAGGCAACCCAGAAGCAATAGATTAAGAAACAACAACAACGGTCCATCAAGGGAAAGGGAACTGATTCGTTTTTTCATAGGAAACCAGGTTGGTATTTCTGTACATATAAAAATCCGAAAGCATAAGAATATGTACATGGATCTGTTCTTTTGTACGTGTATATAGATCTGTTCTTTTTGTTGTTCGCTGTGTCTCAAAGAAAAAATATATACACATATCTTGACTGTTCATAATAGAGTACCATATACAGAGAAGATGGGGAAGGAGAAGGAACCAAAAACATACACAAAAGCAGGACTAACAAAGAAGAAAAACGAACCAGAAAAATTTGTTGCTGTTTGGCCCAAAAGAAAAAATGTTGTTGAGAGATGAGAATCGATTTGAGAGGAAGGGGGAGGTAACCGAAACAAAAAAAAAACAACAAACCAGAAGTAAAAAATAAAAAATAAAAAATAAAAAAAAGGAACGAACCTGTGGCAGAAGAAAACCACCTTCGCGCCACCCTCACCGAAAGCGACGCCGGCTAAAGGACGGCCGGACGTCGCTGCTCTCCCTCTCCCTCTCACCGAGACGTCGCTGCTCTCTCTCTCACCGAGACCACGCTGCACTCTCTCTCACCGAGACAGCGTCGTTCTCGTCTCCTCTCTCCCTCGCCGTAGAAGACGGCGCAATCTTCGCCGGCCGGTTCGCTCTCTCTGTGGCTGCGCGGCGCCGCAGGGAAGGTGGGAAGGGGGGAGTGTTTTTTAGGTTTAGGGTTTCTATGATGGGCCTTATATAGTGTCTCCCATTATTCATTTTATTTTTAATTTATTTTTAATATTCAGAATACTATTAACACCCCCTGATTCCACGCGTGCCCCTTCCCTCACTTAAGTCCGGCCGCATCTCGGGCCTCCTATGCGAACTGGGTTTTCCTTTTGCACCTTCAATTAATTATGCAATCCCCCGCAACTAATAAAACCCCAATTTACTATGTTCACCCCCTGTTTCACTTTTTAATTCTTTTCCAACGCAAACGTAAATAATTTTTCTCGCAAAGTTAAATAAACGGCTAAGTCGGTTGTACAACCAAGGTTAGTCATTATTTTAGGGCCAATGAGTGCATCTGACAAATTTCGGTAACCTACAAACCTAACAAATACGAATAAACTATTTCTCTAAAATAAACGGCTAAGTCGGTTGTACAATGGGTTAGTCATCATTTTAGGACCAATGAGCTGTACAGTTCAGTAATCCTACAAAAAACTTAATGAAATATAAATAATTTTTTTTTTCATAAATAGGGGACTAAGTCGGTTGTACAACCGGGTTAGTCAGCGTTCTAGAACTAATGAGCTGTACAGTTCAGGAGTTCTAGAATACCTATTCTATAGTCAACCCATCTCACAACTCCTTTCAAAATTCAAAAATTATTTTCAAAAAGTAGGGGACTAAGTCGGTTGTACAATCGGGTTAGCCGTCCTCTAGAATCAAATGAGTCAGCATAGTTCAAGGAATCCTAAGATCCCTACGCTAAAAAACACCAACCCACAAACTTTTTCAGGAAGAACTACGTAGCTTTGATTCCTCCATTGCATCTGGAGGTACGTAGGAGCAAGACTCAACTCTTGTCAAGCACTAAAAATCAAAATTAAAAATAAGTCTTTTTTCTCTACAAATAAAAAGGGTAATTATTAAATAAATCTAAATTAATTAGACAATGGATGTCGTGGGGTGCTAATACCTTCCCCACACATAATGACTCCCGAGCCCTAACAATGCCTTATCCTAAACCAAAAGGGATTTTTCGAATTTGCCCTTAAACTAGAATTTCGGTGGCGGCTTCCTAAGAACCTTTCGAAGAATCCTTTCCCGGATTTTTCGGTCGCTACACTCATTAAATGATTAGAACATTCCAACTAAGAAAGGTTTAGCTAACAAGAGACAT
Organism: Oxytropis ochrocephala; assembly: GCA_020916435.1. Classification (NCBI taxonomy): domain Eukaryota; kingdom Viridiplantae; phylum Streptophyta; class Magnoliopsida; order Fabales; family Fabaceae; genus Oxytropis; species Oxytropis ochrocephala. The sequence goes on from CM037095.1 coordinate 50,772,363, forward strand.
TGCAAGATATATATAAACTGAATAGACCATGTTTATATATATAGAAATCACAAAAGAGAAACAACAAGAGTAAAGTTACAAATGTTGAAAACCTTTGTATGAAATCTTCTAGCAATGCACTAGCATTACTCCTTAGCACTATACAAACACTATGAAAATGAGTTAAGGAGGATTTATGAATTCCTTCCTCTTCCTCTAAAAATATAAAAACTAACTATGTATATTGAAATTTTGATCTAACTTATGGATTGTGATATATTTCCAAATGAAGATGTGAGGTCCTTTTATAGCCTTCAAGTGAGGTGCTTCCTTCCTTCATGTTGAAGTAATCTTGAGTGGATCATAGTTTGTAGTTACTTTCCAGTAGCTTGTTTGCATGGATAAGATCTTTGACAAGTGTATAGGGCGGTTCCATGATGATAGAACATGTGTCCCTATGTTGGTGACTCTTCAAAGCTATGCCTATAGCTATGTGTGAATGGTAGGCGCCTACTATACAAGGTGGGATGGCATCAGAGAACCAAGCAGGAGGTCATCACTTGCAAGTGGATGCATATGAAACAGGCTGCTTATTCACCAAGTAGTGCAGATTTGATGCAGGATCAGTGCAGGAGCATTGATGCAGTTAGCATTGAGACTACACTGTACAAAAACATCAAACATACCACAATATATCCAAAATGGCCTAATAATAACTATAACCATTCAAATCACTCAAGTTATCTTATATCACATAAAATACTATATAAACTCTTTATTATTACTTGAAAGAGAGCAAATACTAAGTTTAAACATATGAAATACTCTATATAAAATAGAGTTATCAACTACGACACAACTTGCGAAGAAAAAACCCCTGTCTCACTACTCTAAATACATTGAAGCTCCCGAGGATCAGGTGTGGAGGCTGGATGATGTAGAGGATTTTCCGATCTGCACAGCACTCCCGAAGAGGGTGCTCGGGTTCTTCTTCCACGGGAGAAGCTTCGAGTGGATGGGGATTTGTATCCCATTGACGCAATTTCAACAAGGGGTGTTAATTCATCTCCATCTTGCCCCGAGCCAGCTGGCTCCCAATGGCTGGGGTCTCGTGCGGACATTCGAACTTTTGATGGATTATCTACAAAGAGAACCATCCATCCGAGTATTTTTCGCTTTCACAAGGGTTACCAGATTTCCCGAGAAGGATGATAACAACGGGCATGCCCATGTCGGACTCCGGGGGTTTACTGGTGAGTCCTAATTCATCCCAGTGACCGACTCCAACAAAGGTTACAAACGGGAGTATTTCTTTGTGAGAGTCGTCAACCGGGCGGCGAAGGAGGCTATCACCAGCTCTTATGTAAGTCGGGAAGACTATGTTCCAAACTTCTCGTTTCAATGGACCGATGCCCACTTTGGTCCTGAGGTGGGAACTTATGCTGTGGAGGCAACCTCGTTGGTCGGGGAGGATGTCGTGACGTATAACCTGCTTCAGCGGTGGGGCCGAGAAGCTTAAGGACGAAGGACATAAATTCAAGTGCAGAGTCATCATCAAGGCTGTTGCGGAGTCTGTGGAGTAGTTGAAATCTGTACTTGGTAAGTTTCTGCCTTTTCCCTTGATCAATTTTTCCGACAGCCTGTGACATTCGTAGATAATAATTTTAGTTTTGCTTCTTTGTGTAGATGATTTGGCCGAGGGGGTCGACCTCAAGAGGCTTCCTCAACCATTTGTAATCCTCCCGTGCAATGCCGTGGCGAAGAAGGGCAAGAAGGAATATCAAGAAGAGGAAATGCCGAGCTCAAGCACACCTGCTTGGAAACGGTTCAGGCTTATCTCGGCGGAGGACATTGAGATGCCTTCGGAAGATGACCTTGAAGCCTGTAGCCTGGTGGCCGAGGCCGGGAAATCACTCTGCAAGGCCCTTAAACGGGAAGCTTCCAGCGCCCGGGTTGCTTAGCACTAAGCCAAACTCAGGAAGTTGGAGAAGTAGAGTCTTTTCGACGAGGGCGACCTTTTGAATCAGGAGGACAAACTGATATGCATCCGAGATGTTATCATCCCGGAAATTTATAAGTCAAACCGTAGTCTTCTCGATGAGCTGGAGTACATCGTGTTGGCGAAGAGTGGCTTGGATGCACTTGAAGCTCAGTGAATAGCTTATCAGGCCGAGGCCGACGAGTATGATTCTCTAAAAGCCGAGCTGGAAGAGATGCAGGCTGAGGTCGAGAAGAACCGAGGTCGGGTGACCGCTACCCAAGAGGCTGTGAAGGAGAAAGAGGCCGAGGAGGCTGCCTTGGCTCGCCAAGCTGCGGATCTTCTCGGATAGGATTTGAGCGTTGTCGGGATCAGGTCCGTATCATCCATCCTGAGGTGCCGCTGGAAACCTGGACTTGGATCATGTAGTCTTCGAGGGGAGGATAGTAAGACCACGGGTAGAGGCCCCCCTTGAAGAGGCAGACACAGTCTTCAGTCCCCTGCAGTGGTCAGACGAGGAAGAAAAAGAAACAAGCGAAAAAGACCAATTCGACGAAGATTCTTTGGGTGAATCTTTATCAGTTAGTAGTGATTAGCTTGTATCTCTTTCTTCTCCGGCATATATACCGGGTGTAACAGCTTTTGAATGTATAAAATAAAGTTTGCTTTTCCTATTACTTATGTTTTGTTATGCTCTTTTTCCGATGAGTCTTTGTTGGTCATACCAGCGCCGGGTCCAAGGACCACTTAGCGATGAGGGTTTAACGAAAGAGCAAAGGCGAGTCATATTAAAACACAGTTAGAGCGATTAAATAGATGTAGTACCTCGAGTGTGTAGTCGCATTGTGTAACGCCCCGAAAATAATTTGAATATTTATTTAATTAAGTACTTAGGAGTTATGTGGTTAGTCATATTTAATTAAATGAATTAGGTATTTTAATTAAATTAGGAGGTGAGAGTTAGTAAATAAGAGAGTGGTGATGTTATTAAGTTAGGGAGTAGTTGAATTAATTGAGAGGGGGTGCGAATAGAAGCCCAACTCATTTGGGCCCAATTAAGTGTTGAATTAATGAAAGAAAGGAATGAAGAGAAGAAAGAAAGGAGACACGACAGAGAGGGAGAGAAAGGGAACGCGAGAAACCGAGAGGGAGAAAGAAGAGGAGGGGCGACGGTGAGAAGGGGGGGAAGGAGGTGGAGATCTTCTCCATCTTAGCACTAGGTAAGGGGCTTTTTAGCTCATTCTCTTCCATTTTTCCTCCTCTAGCTATTGATGTTAATTTCAATCCCTAATTCCTACTTGTTGTTGTTTTGCCATTGTTGGGGGGGTTGAAGCTCAAAGTGGAGTTGGTGGTTGTTTTTGGTGTTTGTTGAGTTTTGGGTGGAAGGAGAGCTTACATTCTTCAATTCTTAAGGTTAGGGGGTTCTCTTTCATTCATAATAATTTGTAATATGAGTAATTATATGTGAGACGGGTTTAGAATGTGTAATTTGATTGATTTGAGTGTTATTTGGTTTGATTGTTGTTGTGTTGAATTGATTTTGAGGAACCCATTATGTTGTTGTTGAAATGGGATTGATATGCATTTTGTGTGGTTTATGAGTGTGGTTGTTTTGCTGTTGAATAAATGGGTGTTTAGGTGGTTGTTGAATTAATTGATATTAATGTAATAATTGTATGGAGTCTAATCGTAATTAGTTGGGAGTGATTTTGGTGATGATTTGGGTGTTGATAAATGGTTTAAAAGAAATGGTTTGATGGAGTGGGGTGAGAATTGGTCATCCGGGTTCTTTGTGAGCAGATGGGAGGCGCCATTTGGCTCAGGTCGTGCGCTAGTGGCACCGATGTTGGCTGGAAATGTTGGCTGGTTGCAGTGTGGGCGCGGTGAGGGGCGCCAAATGTGGCTGTCCCGTGTGCCTTGGGGTGCCTTGGTGCGCTTGGTACGTGTGTTGGGCGTGTGCGTATGGTGTGGGCGCCAATTGTGGTGTGCCTTATGCTTGGTGCTTGGTGTGTGTGTCACGGCAAGGGTGCCCAAGTGGCATGCCCGTGGTGCCGGTTGTGATGTGGCTTTGTGTGCCTTGTGTAAGTGGTCTAATACGATTGAATGTTGCCTAGGTGTTGTCTACACGCTGTGTGCGTCAATTTGGTCCTTAGGTGACGTTTTAGTCCTTGGCGACGTGAGGTCCACGTAGTGACTGAGGTGTAGTGATTGAGTTGTTCACTACCTGTGGAGTAGAGGTGTCCTGTGAGTTGGGCGTTAGCCTTAGTGCTATTGAGGTTGTCTAAGAGAAATAGGCGATGTTGTGGTGACGGCGCAATGTCGGTGAGTTTAGTGTTGTTGAATAACACAGTGAGCAGACATAGCCGGCCTACCGCCATTGTAGACTTTTGGCCTCAATGACATCGGTGGCGGTGCGGATTGCACAAAAGAGATGGTTGATTTTGAGTGATGCATTGTTCATAGAGTCTCATGAATCATATGCATCAGCGACGGATATAGACTTCGGTCTCGATAAGATAGACTTCGGTCTGATTATCACTAGCGACGGACATACCTTTATGGTTTAAAAAGAGATGGATCCTCATGCATTATACCCTGGAGTTTGGGTTGCATTGCATTCATGCATATACTCATGCATTTGGTGATGTCTCCCGATGAGTGGGAGTTGAATGCTATATAACAGATGATGAGTGTTTGTTAATTGAGCAGTGATGCTTCTCGATGTTTGTAATTAGTGATGTATGTTGGTATGGTTGTAAAGTTTGTTTCTATTGCCTTCCTAGTATAATGTTTATATTATCTGCTATTATTTATGTAAAGAGACTCACCCTAGCATTTTTTATGTTGCCTGCTCTCGTGGCGACATGCAGGTGATACTGAGTGAAGGTGCCCATGCCTTCTTGGGTTATTGTGTCAAGCTCTGATTAGTAACACCAGGGATGGGGGTTTATAGTATTGTCATTATACTTTATGTATTAAACTGGTTTGGAGTATGTATTGATTATGCATTGGATAAGTTAAACTTATTGTCATTCCGCTGTGCTAGTAAACTAGTTCTGGATTGTTGAAAAACTAAACAGGTGTTTTTGAGGGTTCGCCCCATTTTAATGTGCTATATACCACGCACTAGTTGCTTACGAAATTTCAACGAGTTGTTTTATGTTTTCGAAGAAATGTAGCACTCTCTTTTGGTGTGTGAAGAGGTTTTTGAAAACTCTGATTTTTTTTATTTAATTTAACTAATTAATAGTTAATTAGAAAGGGGGTGTTACACATTGCTTGCTTGATTTCTCGATGGAACACGCTTATGACATCGAGAGAGGTCTTCTTCACGGATCTGTGGATTCGGGACTTCACTTTGACCGAAGTCGCAAGGACTTCTCCCCCCCCCCCCTTCCTTTTTGGTGGTGTTGAGTACCTCAGACACCAAAAGAAAGAGGCACAATCGCTCGGGGCGAAAGAGGGGGTGAAGCCGCAAGGACTTCTTCCTTCATCGTCTGGTGGAGATGAGTATCTTGGAAACCAGAGTGAAAGGCACAATCGCTCGAGGCGAGAGAGAGGGCCGCAAGGATCTGAGCCGCTGTGGGCCTCGCCAGCGCTCTATGACGGAGCGTAAGTGCTCGAGATCGTGGAGGACTTTCTTTTCGACGGCCTCGCCTCATCCCATCATCCGCCGGGTTGCCAGCCCAGAGTCGGAATCAGGGGAGAGGGAGTTGAGTCTCGCCGGGAAGGACGTTTTTCAGCGCACTGCACGTTAGTTGTGCATTTGAGCAAGCAGAAAACAACATTGCGTATTTGACAGGAGTATGGCAATCTTTTCTTTTTTCATTGATAGATTGGAAATATTTTTACATTATTTCTCGAGTTTGCGAGGTGGGTACCTCGTTCATTTCCTGTTCACTTATTCTTAGACAATTTTCTTTCCAGCGACCACTACTTCTCGTCGGGCGGCCTCCTTCTCGGCACGCCTTTCTTCCTTCATGCAGAGATAATGGCATTGTTTCGTAGCGTCACCGTCAGCCCGGACCGTTACCACTTCGCCTTTCTCAGAGAAAAATTTCATCTTTAGGTGGACGGTGGATGGTGGAAGTGACCGCTCCCAGCTTTCCCAAAGTGGGCCGACCTACAATGCAATGGTATGGGGATGGCAAAGGCAGTACAAGGAATCTGGTCTTGATCGTCCGAGAGTGCTCTCCTTCCCCGTACGTGACTTGGAGCTCGATGTACCCTAAGGGAGTTGTCCTCAAGCCGTTGAAGCCTGTGAGGCCTCCGCCATCGTATTCCAATAGGTCGGACTCAGATATCTTGAGTTTGGGCAGCAGCTCTCTGAACATGATATCTGAAGAGCTTCCCTAGTTGACTAGAATCCTTTTCACGTTTGTCCCTGCGATCACAGCCGAGACGATCAACGACAGCCATTTATTTGCCTTCCCGTTTAGTAGGTCTGAATCATCAAACGAGAGTGGATGTTGGCCAGATTTGACGATCAACGGGTTCGGATTGCTCCCGATGTCTAGTATGTCTTTCCACCGTCTCTTCATGGACCGGCGCGTCTCCCCGACCTTCAAGGAATACCCGCCCATGATTACCAAGGCGACTAGCCTCTGGCGCTGCGATCTCGGGGAATCTCCGTCTGAGTCATTATCGTCGATGGGGGCTTCGCCACCTCGTTGACCATGAGCTTGGCACGGGGTGGCCGCTCCCCTCTTTTTATCGTCGATCTTGAATCGCTCTCGCTTTGCCTCATTGAACGAGGTCTTCTATTCCGTCCTTGAGCACTCGGCAGTCTTTTGTGTCATGCATGTGGCTTCTATGGTAGCGACAATAAGTTTTATTGTTCGTTTTGTGCCTTTGGGCAATCGGCGCCGGCCATTTTACTTCATTAAATTCGGCGTTCACGCATTCCTGGAGGATCTTCGATTTAGAAGTAATCAGTAAACCTGGAGCGCCATTCCTTGGAGCTCCCCCCGCCTTCTTTCTTCGACTTATCTTTCGATTCTTAGCCGTTCGTCGGGGCCGAGGTCAATACTCCTTCGATGGCCTCATTCGATTCTTCGTAGTCAAATTGGTGTTGTGCCCATCTTAGGAAATCGTCCAACGATTTTGGCAGACGGAGCCCGACGTTGACATGGAAAAGCGTACCCATCGTATTCCAATAGGTCGACGTGTAGATGTGTCAAAGTATATGGGAGTCGACGTGTAGATGTGTCAAAGTATATGGGAGTCGACGTGTAGATGTGTCGAATTATATGGAAGTCGACGTGTAGATGTGTCGAAGTATATGGAAGTCGACGAGTAGATGTGTCGAAGTATATGGGAGTCGACGTGTAGTTGCCGAAGTGTAGAGTATGTATACCGAAGTGTAGCTGCCGAAGTGTAGGGTATGTATACCGAAGTGTAGTTGCCGAAGTGTAGTTGCCGAAGTGTAGTGTATGTATGTCGAAGCTAGCGTTGTCGAGGTGTAGGTGTACCGAAGTGTAGTGTATGTATGTCGGAGCTAGTGTTGTCGAAGTATAGTGTACTGAGGTGCAGTGTGGTGTGCCGAGGTGCAGTGTGGTGTGCCGAGGTGCAGTGTGAGTGTGCCGAGGTGCTATTTTGACGCCAGTGTGGCGCAGGTTTCTGCCAGGCGCAGTTTTGGGTGCTGTTTGGTGCCGAGTACGTTTAAGTTGCTAAATTGTGAAGCCGGTTTAGTCCTTATGTGACGGTTTGGTCCTTGTAGTGACAGTGTAGTCCACTACTTTTGGTGTCGACGTGTCCGGTGAGTTTGATGTTAGCCATAGAGCTATTGACTGATGTATTGATGTTAGCCATAGCGCTATTGATGATGTTTTGGTGAATTAAATGACGGTGTAATGACGGTGGATTAAATGACGGAGGTAAATCCAGTGACGGTGTTAATTCATACATGATGTGATTGTTTGTGGTTGATGCATTGTTCATGGAGTCACATGCTTCATATGCATCAAAACGACGGATATAGGCTTCGGCCTCAATATTGTAGGTTTCAGCCTTCATTCACTAGCGACGGACATAGGCTTCGGCCTCGATATTGTTGGTTTCGGCCTTCATATCATTAGCGACGGATATAGGCTTCAGCCTCAATGGTACCACATGCATTATACCCTTGGTGTTGGGTTGCATTCATGCATATACTCATGCAATTGGTGATGTCTTTTGATGATTATGAGTTGATGTATTATAACTTGATGATGTGTGTTTGTTGATTGAGCAGTGGTGGTTCTAGTTGTTTTTCTCTAACATGATGTTTATCATACATCCTATTATATGTGCTAGAGAATCACCCTTCTGCTTTCTATGTTGCTTCTTATGTCGGCAACGTGAAGGTGATCCCGAGTGAAAGTTCTTCCTTCCTCAGTCTGGTTGTGGCGTCTTGCTCTGATACGTAGCACTGGGGGGCGAGTAGTTATTAGTTGTTTTAATTTAAGTTGTTGAACTGTAACTTGGTGATGTATCTGAGTATGTTTTCTGAAACATGTTTTATTCCATTGCGTGGTGATTAAGTGGACTTTTATGTCCCTAAATAGGTGTTGTTGGGAGTTCGTCCCTTTGGCTGTGGTGATATGTATCGTACTGATGTTTGTTGTATTGCGCCATTGATGTTTGTTTGGTTTTTAAATGAAGTAAATGTAGCACTCCCTTGTGGGTGTTTTTCGAAAACTCTGATTTTATCAATTAAATAGTAGTTGATTAGAAGGGGGTGTTACTGGATGTGAACTCGATTCGATCGTGGGTCGACGCCGCCACCAAAGTGAGAGAAAGTGTGAAAAGTTGGAGGAGCGACCAATCGTATGTCACGTGAGCTTGATGGAAGCATGACGGCGACTAGGAGTAAAAAACCCTAGTAGAGAGCATTTTTTTCATTCTTTGAATCCATCTCGATAGATAAAGTTGACCGACCACCAAAATCCCACAATTTATCAAAAGGATTCATAAATAACACAAACCCAATTGCATAGCCATCACATCTATTGTTCAGCATCTCAAAATTAGAAGATCGGAAGTGATACATAACGTTTACAATGTCTAAGTTATCATATCGAAGTACAACATAAATCTAGGGAACTAAGCAAAGTAGATAAAGGATCTCCAAGATCCCTCAAGTCTCCATAACTTTGCACAACTGCTACTCGAGCTTCTTTGCCTTTGCTTTTCCCTGTTTCTCTATAAACACAAAAAACAAATAAACAGTGAGATAATAATCTTAGTGAGCTCTTTCATGACCCCTCACAACTCTACTCGTGGTGTTTTACTAATTCTTTAAGTCGGACACCAAAACCATATACCAAATCCTTGTAGATTGGGACACCAAATCCCTTTAGTTTAGGAAACAAAATCCTTGTTGATTAGGATACCAAATCCCTTTTTAGCTAGGGACACCAAATCCTATAATAAGGACACAAAATCCTTGTTGATTGGGACACCAAATCCCTTTTTTAGTTTAGGACACCAAGTCCTATAATAAGGACACCAAATCCTTGTTGATTGTGACACCCAATCCCTTTTTAGATTAGGACACCAAATCCCATAATAAGGATACCAAATCCTTGTTGATTGGGACACTGCTCGGTACCTGGGTTTCAGGTTTGGTCCTTGACCCGGGGTACTTGGGTGATGAGTTCCAGGAAAATCTGAAGCGAATGGATGTACTCGAAAGGGCATAGACCGAGCTCGGCAAGGAGGTGGCGCATCGGCGCTCTCGAGATAACTTGGAGATCCACGTCGGGTGGGGGGTACCTGCAAGACACTCTGATGCTCAAGTTAGTATGTTGCTGAGATGCGAGAAGAAAGGAAAGAGAGGTAGAGAGAGAGTGGGCAATGCCCTAAAATACATCAGATAGATAAATGAGCGAAACGTACCGTGGTAGAGGGGTGAACCCCTATTTATAGAGCAGTCGAGCGTACCGTGGTTGTTAGATTCCGAGGATTGATCTTGGCCGTCGGTCTAGTGAGAACCGAGCGGATCGTGCTGCGCTTGGTGTTGAGGATTATTTGTGCCGCGCTGGAAGGTAGATATTAGGCCAGGCCCAATGTCCAATGGGGCTTCGTAGCCCAAGTCAAAACAGTGGCCCCCCAAGTTAAGGGTGAGTTCAGTAGTCGGCCTCGGCTTGAATTGCTCTTGTGCTCTTGAAAGGTCACGATGGTGCCACGTGTCATCTGGAGGATGGGGAAAAATGACGTGACGTTTGATCGTCTCGAGGCAACGCTTAGTAACCCTGACTTTATGATGTCGGGCAGGTGCTTTAAAGTGGGGCGACGCTTCGTTCTTGGCGAGAGAAAGGGGGATATATAGGGCGTGAGAGAGCCATTGTCCATGAGGTTTCGGTAGTGCAAAAACTTATTTGCCTACTTTAGTGCATAAATCAGATATTATGTTCATACCTAGCTTGACAGCATTACATAAGACGAATTAACTAGTGTGCTTAGACTTTAGAGCCTACCTATAACTATTATAAAGTAGAAAGGTCTGAAAAAATCTTACAAAAGCTTTAAAAGCAAGGCGATGAGCAGCCATCTCGTATAAACAAAAATTCATCTCAGTTGCAGCAAAACAAACCTGCAAGTATCAGATGCTTCTTAATAAAAAAAATATACCAGGTGACCAAATGTCCCGAAGAAGCCAAATCATCTGCTTTAAGTGTCTTAGCAAGAGAATAATCATTACTTCTTCTCAGCCTTGTGATTAACTCAATGATCTACTCAATGATCTCATATTGATCCATCCTAGAATCTGTTCTGCATCTTGTAGAGATGTTTGTCCTGTAAGTGTGTGTTTAACCTCTGCTTCATAGATTGAGTAATTGAAGATATTGGGGCATCAACAGACATACAAGCTAGAAATCATCTAAGCTTTTATACAATTCCATGCTAGCTAACTAACTGTAAACTAACCACTAAAAGTTAAATAACTAACAGATCTAACTCTAGTTAATTTAATCTTTAATAATGAAAGAGACCTAAAAGAAAAGACCTTCTTTTAGTGAGAAAGTTGTAAGTTGACTTTTTGTCATTGTCTTTTTAATTTGTAACAACTAATCACAAATATGTTGACCAAAACTTGCCTTCTTAGCTTCGTTGAAAAGATGACAAAACAGAATATTGTAATTCATCTTGTATATTGAATTATGAACAGAACTGTACATCGTCTAAGTTTTTATACAACGAAATTAGGGGAAATTTAAAAAAACAGAAATTAGGGGAAATTTTTGACAATGAACAATGAAATTCAGAATAATCACAATTCCATTCAGACATTCAGATTAGAACAATGAAATTAGGGGGAACTTTTGAGGGAAATTCGAATTAGGGTTTTAACTTAATGTTAGCAATTGATTTCTTACCAAGCAGTGGTTTGCAGAGGAGATTAGAGGTGGAGGAAGTCGAGAACGAACAAGCTGAAGCAGTGGTTTGCAACGAGGACGGAGTGAACGAGAACGAGAACGAACAAGCTGAAGCAGTGGTTTCAGGCGCCGCTTTGAAGCTGAAGCTTAAGAGGAAGGACACGGAGTGAAGGACGATTTGCAGAGAGAATTTCGTTCCGGAGAAATCAAGTATAGTTCTGGAGGAATCAAGTTTCGTTCCGGAGGAATCAAGTTTCGTTTGGCAACGAGTTTCGTTCCGGAGGAATTCAACTTCGTTTGGCAGCGAGTTTCGTTTTTTAGGGTTTATGGAGAGTTTTGTTTATTAGGAAAAACGAGTCTCAGTGGTTTGACCGAAAAAAAAAGATTCCCTTTTTAAAGACGGATGTAAAATTTATTCGACTTGGAAGCTGAACGCTCAAAAAAAAATCATCATTATTACAAAATTGCCACCGCGTTCTCATTTGAAGTCAGATATTCTCCCATCTGACTTAAAACCTCCAATTCTTTTCCTGCTTTTTTACTAGTGAGTGGGGAAAACTGTTGGCCAAGAGAGGAATGAAACTCAACTGTGCCTTGATGTTCGACGAGTTGGCTAAGTCCAGGGGGAAACTCAAAGAACACTTAGATAAATGTAGTTTTCATTCATACATTTTCTTGTTTAATTTGTTGATAGGACTGGCTCTGATGCCGACTTAACTTTTGCAAGTAACATGGATAGACTGGAGGAGATGAAAGCCGGATCTTCCATCAACCCAATCATCGAGATCCCCAAGGTAGCTGAAAAGACCAGTTCGCTGCCGAGGAAGGAAAGCGGTCCGACTTCCCATCCTGGCCCAAAAAGTCAGAAACCAAAGGGGACCACTTCGAGTGCCGTCAAAGGCTAGAAGACGGGCTCTGATAGAGGTTCCAAGAGAAAACAACAAGAAAAACCTACTCCTCAAGCTCTGCTCCAAAAGGTCCGTGAAAGAGAGCAACGATGGCCAGGCTCGCGACGCCAAGTTGCATAAGGATAAGAAGCAAAAACACAAAGACACACCGATCGAGGATGTGACCGAGGCTGATTTTGCGACTGTGGCCAAGGTCGCCAAGTTAGGGGCTGAGGCCATAAAAAAGATGAAGGCTGTTGTTGCTGAAAATACTCCTGCTCGACTAGAAGGTATGTATCTCGAGACTCAAGCATATAATTGTGCCGTTGAAGCCAAGCTAAAACATGTTTGTGGTTATTGGTATGCAGAATTGCTGAAGGAGAACTGAATGTTGCAGGAGGAAGCCGAGAAGAATGCAGACTTGAATAGGAGGTTGGCCAAGGCGAAGGCCAAAGCTGCCAAGAACAAGAAGAAAGCCGATGACCTTGCTGGTGTCTCCAAAGAGCTGGAGCTGGCCTGTGAAGATCTTGTCCGGGTTCGCAAGGAGGCTGAGGATGTCGAGGTCAGAGCGGCGTCTCGGATTTCCGAGATCGAGAACAAGTCACCAACATAGGTGGTACGCTCCCAGTTAATGAAGAGCTCGCAATAATAGCACTCCTGAAAAGGAACATTGACTTGTTTGCATGGTCACCAACAAACATGCCTGGTATTGATCCATCATTCATTTGCCATAAACTTTATCTAGGTCCATCAGCAAAACCAATATCCCAGCGTAAAAGGAAGCTCAGTCCTGAACGCAAGCTAGCAGTTCATGTGTGTAGATTTCACCGATCTAAACGTTGCTTGCCCCAAAGATCCATACCCTCTTCTGAGCATTGATGCACTGATTGACGGGGCTTCTGGATATTACATTCTTAGTTTCATGGATCCATATACGGGGTGTTGCGCCCCGAAAAATCCGGTTTGGGATTTCTCAGTGTACAACGTGAAAATTGTGAAGCCGCCACTAATATTTTAATTTTTAGACCAAAACATTAGAAAAAGGTCTTTTTTTACAAAAGGCGGGTGGTCTTTCGAAAACAGAAATGTAGGTTTGGGGGTCGGTTAGGTGTGGGGAAGGTGTTAGCACCCCACACCTCCTTTCTACCGAAAGGGAACCATTAATTCGATGTGTGGTTTAGATTGTTTGATTTGAGATAATTTTTGTTCTACTTCTTTTCTTTTCCTTTTTTATTTGAAAGAGTTTTATAGAAGACAAGGGAGAAAGGAGTCTTTTTTTGAGATTTTTGAAAAGCGAGACTAAACTAAGTTTTTTGAAAGCGAGCTTGACGGGATATGACCCGGTCCTACGTACCCTCAATGATTGAGGGATCAAAGCTACGTAGTTCTTAATTCTTTGTTTTGATTTTTTGAAAGCGAGCTTGACGGGATATGACCCGGTCCTACGCACCTCAATGACCGAGGATCAAAGCTACGTAGTTCTTAATTCTTTGTTTTGATTTTTTGAAAGTGAGCTTGACGGGATATGACCCGGTCCTACGTACCCTCAATGACTGAGGGATCAAAGCTACGTAGTTCTTAATTCTTTATCTTGAGAAAATCTGTGTTTTGTCTTATCTTATCTTTTGGGTTTTGGAAATATGACTCAAGCGTTCATGAATACCAAACAAGCAATGGCTTCGAGTGGCGTTCATTACTAACTTGAAAGAAAAGTGTTGGAACCGATAATCAATCGAGCAAATACTCAAGTGATTACTAGTCGCAACGTTTTATTATCTTTTTTGAAATTATTTTGGAAAAGGATGAGTCTTAGCGATAATTACCACTAATGACTCATATTGTTTTTGAGTTTTTTAATTAATTTGTTTTTGATTAAGGTGTGGGAGCTTTCATGATAGTCAAACAAGCAATGGCTTCGAGTGACTACCACTAGTAACTCCATCATTAACGATCAACCAAGCGAAGCTTCGAGTGATGGTTAATGATTTTATTTATGAAAACGCCTTAGGGTTTTATTAAGAAAACGATTGATTTTTGATTTTTTTGAAAATTGGTTTTAGAAAAGAAATCTAGTTTGGAGAAAGAATTTGAAAGCGAGTAGAGCACCTCAATCAACTCTATATCCTAAACCACATACAAATAAAAAACAAAGAACTTATACATTTATTCAACCTAAAATCCAAAAGAACAAATTAACAATCTAAACCCTAGAACTTAACCCTAAACCGAAGGTATACATGGTGAAACCAAAAACCCTAAAATCAAACCCTAATTATAGACTAAACAATAGAAGACATTATTCAATGAAATAGCCAAAACTAAACATGCAAGGAAAACTTTGAGCATTAAGCAAAAATCTATGGTTATCTTACAAGACTTAATAGGAGATAAAGTAAAGGATGAAAGGACAACTTATACAAAATTAAATCAATTGAATCCTTTCTAGCCATCCTCACCACTTTGAATTTGAATACTCTAAACACTTTGTGGGAGTCATTTAGCAAGATCATCAACAACATAACAACAACATAATTAAGTCACAAGAACACTAACATTTAAACTAGACTTGAATCCTTTCTTGCAATCTTCACCACTTTAAATCAAAAGTACTAGGTACTTAGTGGGAATCCTCTTGCAAGATCATCAAAAATCAAACTAAACCTAATTTATTGCACACAATGCGAAATGAACATGACATTAAACTATGAAATAAATTTGAATCCCTTCTTGCAATCTTCACCACTTTAAATTAAAAGCAACTAGGTGCTTAGTGGTGAATCCTTTTGCAAGATCATCAACAATTAAACCAAGAAACATATTAAAATCAAATAAGACCTAATTTATTTACAATATGCGAAATGTGTATGATATTAAACTATGAAAATAAACTTGAATCCTTTCTTGCAATCTTCACCACTTTAGATCAAAAGTACTAAGTACTTAGTGGTGAATCCCTTTGCAAGATCATCAACAATTAAACCAAGAAACATATTAAAATCAAATGAAACTTAATTTATTTACATATGCGAAATGAGCAAGATATTAAGCTATGAAAATAAGCTTGAATCCCTTCTTGCAATCTTCACCACTTTAAATCAAAAGTACCAAGTACTTAGTGGTGAATCCTTTTGCAAGATCATCAACAAAACAAATTAAAAATCAAGCAAAACCTAATTTATTTAGAGCATGCGAAATGAACATAATGTTAAGCTATGAAATGAACTTGAATCCTTTCTAGTCATCTCCATCACTCAAATCAAAGTGCCTTAAGCACTAGTGATGGATCATATGACTAGATCATCAACAACTAAACAAGAACAACCTTACTACTAAAATAAAATACTCACAATGAAGAAACATAAAATTAACTTGAGCCTATTTTTTGTTTAGTGAAATGACAACAAAATTAACATAAAGCATCATAAACCATTTATTAAGGGTGAGATGCCAAATCTCACCCACCAACAACAACAAGCTACATTATGAAAATGAATATGATAGATGTGCTAAATGATGAAGAAAATGCAAGATGAAGAGAAGAAAATAGGTTCTAATGT
The DNA here is from genome assembly GCA_020916435.1 of Oxytropis ochrocephala. NCBI lineage: Eukaryota > Viridiplantae > Streptophyta > Magnoliopsida > Fabales > Fabaceae > Oxytropis > Oxytropis ochrocephala. The sequence continues at coordinate 50,788,123 of CM037095.1, forward strand.
ATAATGCTTGAAGATGATGCAAAGGGATCAAGGGTTTTTACCTTATTTCTAAGAGAGAAAAGAAGAGATTGAAAGAAATGGAGGAGAGGGAGGAGGAGAGTGGCTTCGGCCTTGGATAGAGGGAGAGGAGAGGAGAATTGTTTTTGTGTTTTTTAGGGAAAATGAGAAGCAAAAGTCCTTCATGGGTGAAAAGGAAGAGGTATTTATAGATTTTTTGAGGTTTTGGGGTATCATTGTCTTTTTGTTTTTGATGAGCCTCTAGGATTGAGTCTTAAAATTAAATGGAGGGTTGGGATGGATCATCACATGGATTAGGGGTATTGAAGAAACACAAAATAAGAATGAAGGTGAGAGAGGAGTGGAAGCATGCAAGCCATAGGAAAAAAAGAAAAAGGAAATAAACTTTTATTTATTTTGGGAAAGGAGTGTCTCATGAAATAGGGTTAGGGGTATTTTTGTGATGGGATGTTACCAAAGAAGTAAGTTTGCATTTTTTGGGTGGAAGCATTAGTGTAAGTGAGTGAGGTAATTTACCAAAGAGGCAAAGTTAAGGATAGGAATAAATCAAATCTTAGTGAATAAGAAATGAAGTGTGTAGAAGCTTCTAGAAAGAGGGAGAGTGGGAGAGGGTTGCGCATGAGTGAGCTGAAATGGGAAGAAAAATAAAAAATGCTTATTTTTGGTGTTTTGTCTTATTGAGGACACTTCCTTATTTTTGAATTTGAATTTTGAAATTTTGGGCATGTAAATGGGAATGCACCTATTAGAAAAATGTTACATGTTTTTGGTCATCACAAAATAGCCTCCTAATTATTCTTAGACAACCAAAATTGTCACTTAATAATTGGGAAATATTTAATGATCTTTTAATATTTTTTATGCAATAAAAAGCAGGAAAATGCATTTTAATTATTTTAGGCTAGGATAGTCTCTCTAAAAATTGTACAAAAATTCTCTTGGATAAGAGAAAAATGTATTTTTGGTATGTGCATACTTTTGACGAGAAAATTATCCTGTTGCGAAAAATGACCAAAATGCCCCTTACCCTAAAAAATCCTAATTTGTCCAAAAAGTGCATTTCAACTTTAAAAATGATTTTGGACACTTTGAAATGACTTTTAGGACCCTAAATGCAATGCATGATGCTTTTCTTTTATTTATTTATTTTTTTGGGGGAAATTAGGGTTTTGACCTAAGCCGGACAAAATTGGGGTATGACACGGGGTACAACCAAATCAAAATGGACACAAACGATGCAGATAAAACAACATTCATGACAGACACCTACAACTATCATTACACAGTCATGCCATTCGGACTGAAAAACATAAGAGCAACATACCAACGACTAATGGATAGAGTGTTCCAGGGGAAAATCGGCAGAAATTTGGAAGTTTATATTGACGACATGGTGGTTAAAACCGAAGAAAGTCAGAGTCATGTCAATGATTTGTCAGAAACTTTGAATTCACTTCGCAAACATCAAATGTGTCTCAATCCTGAAAAGTGCTCTTTTGGGGTACAAGCAGGAAAGTTCTTGAGTTTCATGTTGACCAACAGAGGCATTGAGGCGAATCCTGACAAGTGTAGAGCTATACTTGAGATGCTAAGCCCCACAAATCCCAAAGAAGTGCAACAACTTACGGGATGCTCGGCAAACATCTGCTTCTTATTCCTTCCAATCATTGTTGGCAGCCCCAAGTATTTACCCGTACCCAGACATGCAATTACTTCTAGGATACCTGTCACTTCATCCTTGTTTTCCTGAGTGGTATTTTTACTAAAGAAGATTTCAGATTTTTGCATATTAATGGTCTGCCCATAAGCTCTCTCATAGTTGTTTAGAATATCTTTCAAGTGCCTACTTTCTCGACCATCTGCCCTTCAAAACAAGAAACAGTCATCAGCAAAAAGGAGGTGTGTGAAGGATGGTGCCCCTCTACACACTCTCACACCATGTAGGACCCCTCGAGCCTCAGCTTTCTTTAGAAGTAAGTCCCTCCGCATTAACCATAAATGAGTAGCTAACTGTCTCCAGACACATGGTCATCCAACCAACCCAATCAAATACCCCCGATCAACTTGTTCACATACACTTTACTAATATCAATCTTAAGAGTCATCACTACACACACACACACACACACACACACACACACACACATATATATATATATATATATATATATATATATATATATATATATATATATATATATATATATATATATTATATATAACCATGGATTGTCCACCTAGGCATCCACCTAGGCGCCCATGTCACTATTTACGTCAAAGACAATTTAATTCCACCTCAGCAATTAACCGCGTGAGTCACTGCCACCTCAGCATGTTATTTCGAAATATATCACAAAAAAACCAGAAGCTGGGGATCGAACCCATTCCCCCACACTGCCACCTCCTAACATTGACCATTTGAGCTACCACAATTTCATGTTACTAAAGCATATTACATAATGTTTATCCTATTATTTCTTTTATTGCAAAACTTTTTACCTACTTTTTATATCTATTTATTATTTATTTTGATACATGTATATTTGTTATTATATATTACTTTTATATATTATATTTATTTACCATCTAATATTTTGTATCACATTCCATAGATTTTATTCTATATATTTACTAACTAGAATATTATTAAATATGAGTTTTTTTTTTAACAAATGGACAGATTGCCCGAATTTTTTAATAAAAAAAGAAAAAAAACTGAGAGAAGCGAAGGGGGGACTGGACCAAAATCATTGCCAACAGAAAAGATCAATATTAAATATGAGTAATTTTATCCATTTCAACCTTTTTTAATTCTCATCTTATAAATAATGTTATATATTAAAAATATTTGTCACATATTTTTGTATTCAGCTTTAGAATCAACAGCTTGATGCACATACAATTAGAATCAATATAACTTTGATCGATCAGTATATTTGTAGTTTACAACGTTTGTGCTTAATATCCTTCTATTCACTACGTTGCACTTAGAAAACAAGTAGAGAGAATAAACAAAATAACAGAGAACATTGATCCTACGGTTGTCAATGTCAATCAACTTAGTCAAAAACAAGCTACATATCCTTATGCAAAGGTATATTTGCTATATATTTGTAAGTTACTATTTACCAATACTATTTTAGACCGTATAATACTTATAAGTAACTCCTGTTGTAATAACATCTCAATATAAAAATACCCCCGAAATTATATACACTGCGGTTGTCACTACTAAAGTATTATTTGATTAGTACTTATGTAGTTGTTAAAGTATTTTTATTTATGGGTTGTCACTACTAAAGTATTATTTGATTTCACGGGATCTCAAAATTATAATATATAATTATATATATATATATATATATATATATAAAAATATATATATATATATATAAATCTAAATTTAATTTCCTACTATTATACAAATATTTAAAATAGTTGAAGTAATTATCTTACGGTGTCTAAACAAATGAATTTCGACCCGTGCTGGCACGGGTTAATTATACTAGTATATATATATATATATATATATATATATATAGACACACACACACCCCTAAAAAATGTATTTGTGCCTAGTTGAAATATATTTAAAAAATGTTTGTATTTACACCTAAAACTTTAGTAAATGAATCTATTGTTTTTTTAAGAAATTTAGAGGATATCTATCCAAATGTAAATCATAGCAGTATTATGTTTTTTTTTGGTAAACCAATTGTAAAAACTAATTCTTCTAGGTAAAGCGATTTAATTAAGGAGTTGACTTTTTCTACTAGATATATATTTTTAATACGAACCAATCATGAATCAAACTCTTGACCAAATATTATTACATTCTTTGAAAATTGCATTAAAGATATTGTTACCTTCTTTTTTTATCACCAAATATTATTACATTCTTTGAAAATTGCATTAATGGTAATTAAATTTCATTGATGTTAGAAAGATTTAACTTATTGACCAATTAAATCAAATGGCGTTTGTATCCCTTCATGAAAAAAGGATATCAACAACTTTTTGGAAACACAAATTTTTTAATTATAAATAGCTTCTGTAGTTATTCATAGGGACAAGTTGAAATCACAATCTTCATCAATATCAAAAAAAAAAAAATATGAAGTCCACAACATTTTCTTCATTTTTGTTCATCCTTTCTTTATTCCTCATTTTTCATGCTCCTTTACCAGCTTTATGCACCAACTTGTATGAAACTTTGTGCACTGAAGCCAAAGAGGATCCTAATAGTTGCTTGAGTATTCTAAAAGCTGACCCAAAAATCACCATAGCTAAAAACTATCTGGAACTCTCCAAAGACATCTTAGAGATGGCAATTGATAAGGGAAGCAAAGCTCAAAATTATTTTATTAAATTATCAAATGATCATCCCACTCAAGCCATCAAACAATGTGGGACTGAATTCTACTATAATTCTATTGAATCATTCAGAAATTCACTGAGTGATTTGATTGAGAATCCTCAAAATTCAATTTCTGAGGCTAAAGATGCTGCTGATGGACCAAAGAATTGTGAGAGGGCTATTGAAGCAGAAGAGACTAAGAATTCCACAATCAATTCTCTAAACAATGAGATGGTGTTGATTAGTAAAATTGCTTTTTTATCTACAAATCATCTTGTACATGGAAAGGTTGAATCTTATGAAATTAACCATAGGAAAATGTTGAGCTCTTAGATATTTAGGAGTTTCACTTTATTTTTAGTGTAAACTTTTAAAATAATAATACAACATTTTCGCCATATTGTTCAACAAAATATATTGTCCTTTCCTTCCTTTTTTTTTTTAATTTTAAATGAAATTCTTATTAAGATTTTGTTATTAGTTAGGCTTTTTTTTACCACAACAAACTCATATTATTTCATTAAGAATGATAGTTTCAATACAGGATGGAATGAAATCAAAAACATGGGAACTAGCATTAAATCTTGACGCTCTCGCTAACGTATGAGCTGCAAGATTTGCTTGTCTCCGCACAAAGCTGACTTGAAAGCTTGGAAAACTAGATAGATAATTTCTACAATAAGATAATAGCAATTCGGTATTGAGATGTAGGTCAGTCCTCAATCCATTTACAACTAGTAAGCAATCCAGCTCTATGGATGTTGATGTCAGCCCCAAATCTCCTAACCAAAGTAGAGTTTGCCAAAGTCTCATTGCCTCTGCTTCTTGAGGTGTTGGAGTACCATTGAACCACATTGATTTGCCTTTAACGAAAGCACCTGAGGAATCACGAATACACATACATATGCCATATTTGTTATCATTTGCGAAAAGAGCGGCATCCACATTGCACTTTAGTATTCCATCTGCTGGTTTTTCCCACCGCACCTGCTGATGTTGTTGGTTCGGTGCTGCTGCTGTCCTTGGCTGCAATCTCAACAGTCCCCACTCGTTAAAAAAATCCAGCGCTCGATCAACTACTTGCCCAACCAGTTGCAACACCCCTTCCCAAACCTTGTCATTTCTCCTACGCCACAAACGCCCACAATATCATAACAAATCTGTTCTTTTGACATCCAAATAAAGTTGTCATTAATCTGAAAAAACACTCTCTAAAACTTTCAGATACTTCCATCGCTGCCTTCACTTCGTGTAGCAAACCAGCTTTATCCCACACTCTTTCAGCATGTAAACAGTCAAAAAAGGCATGTCATTCATTCTCCGGATTTCCGTCACACATTGGACAATTAAACTCCCATATAGCACGACGACGGAGTAGATTATTACGCGTTGGCAGCACCTCCCTTGCTGCACGCCACAAAAACAGCTTGACCTTAGGAGGAATTCGCATCCTCCAAACACTCCCCATCAATTAGAAAACTTGAGCTATCAAAAAGATCTTCCATAATAGCATAATAGGAAGACCTCACTGCGTAGTTTCCAGTTTTGCTTCTACTCCATATAAGCTTATCATGGCCATTTGAAACAAGACAAGGCATAGATTTAATGGTGGCAGCATCTTGATTTGAAAATAGTTGATCAATTAAACGCCTATTCCAATCACTACTAGTAGCTGAATCAAAGAGATCCTTCACTGTGAAATGCTCGGTTCCAACTACCACGGGCGATCGAACAAAATTATCCTTTCTTCCTCTAAGCCACGGTTCTCTCCATACCGACAAACTTTCTCCATTACCAATCCTCCACCTAGCACCCAAATTAACAACAACCCGAGAAGCAAAGATACTACGCCATACATAACTGGGATTATTTAGCAAAAAGTTTTCTACCTATTGATATCCTTAATCTCCGGGATTGTATTCCTGCTAAAGAAAATTTCAGACTTCTGCATGTTGATTGCTTGCCCGGATGCTCTTTCATATGTGGTAAGAATATTTTTCAAATTGCTACTCTCCCGGTTATCAGCCCTACAAAACAAGAAACAATCGTCAGCAAAAAGCAAGTGTGTAAGGGATGGTGCCCCCTACACACTTTCACTCCATGAATGTCTCCTCTCGCCTCATCTCTATTTAGTAAAGTAGTAAGTCCCTCTACACAGATTATGAAAAGATAGGGTGACAGTGGGTCTGTAACATCCCTAATTTCGTTAATTTCGAATTAAGAAATTAACGAGTGAATTATTACTCGAGTGGGTAATAAATCAAGACACGGATATGAGGTTGTCACGAAAGCAATTTATAATTGCTAGAGTATGTAAGTTAAATTCATAATTGAGTGGAAATTAAAACACTAAGGGTATTTTAGTCTTTATACCACTCACATTAAATGAACTACAAGACACAAAAATATCCAAACACTCTCTCATTCCACACTTGTGAGAATAAAAAGAAAGGGAAAGTAAGAGAGAGAAAAAGAAAAGAAAGAAAATAAAAAGGAAAAGAAAAGAGAGATAAATAGAGAGAGAGAGAAGTAACCGTGAGAAAAGAGGGAAAGAAAGAAAAAGAGAAAACCTTGAGAGAGGGAGAAGAGAGAGTTGGCGTGAGGGAGAGGAGGAAGAAGAAGGGGAAGTTCCACAATCCTTCATGTATGCTCATGATTTAGGTACCAATCTTCTCCATTTTCATTCCTCTTTCCTTTGATACCAATTTCAATCTCTCATTCTTCTTCTTTGTGAATCCACCATTTCTAATGCTTGAAGCTCAAAGTTGAAGCTTGGTGAATATGGAGCTTTGGCAAGGCTTGTATGTACATTGGGTAGAGGAAAAGAGTGAAACTGAGGTTGTATTGTTGATTGAGGGCCATTGGAGAGTTAAGTTGCTGTTTGGAATCGATTTGTTCAGTAGGTGGGAGAGTTGAGGTGCTGGCTTTTCGGTTTGGAGGAGGGGGAAGTGTTTTGAACGGTTCGGGTTGAGTTCGTGAAGTTTCGGAACGATTGAGCTTTGTCAAAGACTCGGTTTTCGTGATTTTCATCACGATAGGTGAGTTTTACTCGCTTAGAGTTTTTGTTTTATGTTGTGTTGACTAGTTGATTGCTGTTATCGTTGATATTGCTTGCGTTTCGTAAATTTTGAGTCGCGAAAACCACAAATTGGTCACGAACTCACTGATTAAGAAATTCTGGACACAAGTTCGGTTTCCTTAGAACTGGGACTGTTGGATTAGTCCAAATTTATGTTTCTGAGTGTTTTTGAAAATAGACTTAACGCCGGTCGTTTTGGCACTGGTTTCGTTAAATTTGGAATTGTGTAGCTCAAGTTATGAGTGTCTCAAGTTAGGTCAAATTTCTGAAATTAAACTGTGTATAGGTTCAGTTTTTCAGGTCTTGAGTTATCAATTGAACTCCGTTTTGAATGATTCTTATTTCGTTGGAAAGTAGACTGAATTCCCTACGAAGTAGGCACTGGTTTCATCAAATTTCATTAAGAAATGAGAAAGAAAATTAGGTTGCAAGTTGGGAAAATTTCATTTTGAAAAACTGTACCAATTAAATGTTTATTTTGAAAAATGAAAATCATAGGCAGAAACTACACTCAGAGAGATTTCTAAAGAGTGTTCGTTTGTTGAAATCCGATGTCGTTTGCTATTTTAATTAATTCGCCAAAGTTGGTGCACTCTTTGTAGGAAATTCTGCAGATTATGTTTGTGTCATTCCGATTCTCGAAATGAGTTATTTGATGTGATTGTTTGTGATTGATATGGTTTGCTCTGGAAATTGGTGTCAGGCTTTCTGTTTGTAGGTTGTATTTGGATTGGATCACGGTTTGGATACGAACGGAGAGCGAAACGAAACCAAACAAGTAAAGTGTATTCCCGAGTTCCGATTATTCGTTTCGACGCTCCTTTCGCCTCCAAACTTCCTCTAATCCTTTTTCCCAACCAATTCTGATTTGTATGGATTGATAATGGTTTGTTCTTGAGTATGATCAAAGTTGTTCGGAAGGAAACGTTTTGAACTTACAAATCTTTCGAAAAATCGTAAAACTTAGAACACGTGTGGGAACTAAAGTTTTATGAACAAAATTGTGTTTGAATTGATTATATAGGATCATAGCTATGAGAATATGATATAGCAAGATGTCATGGATTGAATTAGCTATTCGGCATATAAGTCTATCAAATATAGGAGACGGCCCAATGCGGGTACGTTATATAAAATATATCGAGTTGATTATAGTATGTTTCGGTATCCGAATTATATCGAAACTAGGAGACGACCCAATGCGGGTATGGGTGACGACCCACCGGTTAGCATACTAGGAGGGGGAAGTCATGAGCCCCTAAACCTAGGCTCTCGATGATAGGGTTCACCGCGACTAGCAGGTTTGCAGTCGCGATAACATTTATAAATGGACCGAGTGATAGGTCAGGGGTCACGGTAAGACTCCTAGATTTGTTATCTCACCCTACAAATGTTGTTGTTTTACAGAGAAACAGGGAAATAAGATCCTTTATGGCACGAGTGGATGGCGTGCTCGAGAAGGAAATGGAAGACGTAGTTCTTCTATTATTAGTTATGGTTTTCCCTTGTATCTTTGTATTCAATTTATAACTTGAATTTGTTCTAAGTTATGTATCGTTTTCGCTATTCTTGTAAAGATGTAAATCTAAGCAGGAAATGTATCTCTGATGTATGCTAAAAAAAGGTACACTTTAGTATTTCTACTAGATAGAAATATGAGGGTGTTACAGAGTCACCCTATCTTAGCTCTCCCTGGTGTGATAGGACCGACTCTCTAACCATTAATCATAACTGAGTAGCTCACTGTTTCCAGGCACATCATCATCCAACTAACTCACTTCTCATCAAAACCAACCTTCGCCATCATACTCTGCAAAAAACCCCAATCAACACGGTCATAAGCTTTACTAATATCAATCTTCAATGTCATCTCACCAATCTTCCCTTTGGTTCGACATTTCAAATGGTGAATAGTCTCAAAAGCCACTAAAACATTATCAAGGATGGAACGATTCTCAACAAAAGCAGAATGTTCCATTGCAATACATTTAGGCAATAAAGGTTTGAGACGATTGGCAAACACTTTTGATATAATTTATACATGACATTACAAAGAGAGATAGGTCTCAAATCCTTCATAGACATGGGATTGTCTATTTTAGGAATTAATACAATATTAGCATCATTCAAACTCATAGACAATTCACCTGTCTCTAACCATTCTTTCCCCATGTGAAACAACTCCATCCCACAAAGATTCCAAAATCTCTTAAAAAGGCCGAATTTAATCCATCCGGGCCGGGAGCCTTATCAGAATGCATTTGAAAGAGTGCACTTTTAAACTCCTCAAATTCAAGTGGCTTCAACAATTGTTCATTGTCACTGTCACTAACCCGAGGTTGGACAAATGATATTATAGGCTCATAATCACCAACATGACCTGCAAAAAGGTTAGTAAAATAATTCCTAGCAATATATCCTGTTGAGTTGTGGCTTCAACCCCATCTTCACCAATGAGTTTTGAGATATGATTGTGTCTCTTTCGTGCACTTGCCATCGCATGAAAGAAACGAGAATTTGTGTCACCATCCCGGAGCCAATAAACTTTAGCCTGTTGCTTCCAAAAAGCTTCCTCTTGCGCCAATAAAGTACTCAACTGATGCTTCTTCACCACTAACATAGGATCTTCACTTCCAACAGGCAGCAATCTTAACTCTTCAATACTCCTACGACATTCATTTATCTCTACACGATAACGACCTCTAAGTTTTCGCCCCCAAGCATCCACGGCTTGAGTACAATGTGTCATCTTCGAAAGAAAATCCATACCTTCAATCAAAGCCAAACTATCCTCTACAATCAAAAGAAGTTCTGGTTCTTCAAGCCAAGCATTCTCAAACTTGAAGGATCGGTGGCCAGCTCTACAGACCCACTCATTTAAGCGAAGCCATAGTGGAGAATGGTCTAACTTATCAGAAACACCATTAATGAACCTATTATGAGGGAACAAATCAAGCCAGCTTTGTGTTACAAACACACGGTCTAATCGCCCTTCCTTCACCACCTGAGTACCCACACTCTTTGTCCAAGTGTCGCGATACCCCTCCATAGGTAAATCCAAAGAACCCACATTCTTGCACGGCCTCACGAAAGCCCCTAATGACCCAAGGTTGGCGGTCTTGTTGGCCTCGATATCGTCATGAGATAAAATATCATTAAAGTCTCCCATGATACACCAAGCGAGATCATTGTCTCTCGGATAAATGTCTCGGAAGGTCCCAAGAATCACGCCTCTTCCTGTTTTTGGATAACCATACAACCCAGCTTAGTCTCCAAGCCGGACGACCCACACAATTAACTTCCACATTTATAAAATTTGTATCATAGTTCAAAATATTACACTCAAAAGGATGTCTTCACAAAGATAGCAAGACCCCCACTTCTACCAATCCTATCCACAAAGAAAAGCATTTTCATAACCCAAACGCACTCTAATCTCTTCTATTCTCGTTTGCATGTACCAAAGTTTTCAGACAAAAAGATAACGTCCGGTTGGTACGTCGTCGAACGAGGTCCACAGATAGCAGAAGCGCACTCGAGTTACCCAAGCCCCTGGCGATTCGGTGATGATACTCCTTGTTCTGGCGAACTGGTTGCTAGGGACGCCATTAAAAATTCACGTTGTTTTGTTCTTGGGTCACGATAATAGTAGCATGCATAGAAACACTACCAATTTCTTTGTTTGTGTTGTTGCTTTTAATCGAGTCACCTGAGTCACCAAGTTGACTCAACTCGTACCCACTTTTCCTTTGTCTCTTACGGTCAATCTCAACCATCATTGTGTCATCAATTATTTCCTTTTCAATACCCACGTGTGTCTCTTTAGTGCTAGGAAAAGTAGCACTATTTGTGGGGAAGAATAATTGTGGGTTTTTAAAGTTTCTGCAGACCGACAAAGACGGTGGCTTGCCTTTGTCCCATTGACCTGCGGACCCACTATCTATCTTTGTAACGTTTGTATCCCTTTGATTGCTTGAGCCGCTGAAATTATCTCTACATTTATGTCCATTGAATGCTTGTAATGGACTCACCCAATCATTGTCATCGTCGTTTCTAAACCACTTGGATCTGCTGCCTGCACCCCCCGCCGGTTATCCACCCTTAACTCCTGTCCCCAGCCCCTCACACCATCGTCGAAACCTCTGGTAAACAGTTGGTCACAGGATCCCTCAGAATGTCCTATTTTCCCACAGATATAACAAAAAATCTCAAGCTTCTCATATTTGAATGTTACAAGTTTAGCTTCCCCCCTTGCTTCTTAATCTTCTTAGCCCCTCTTCAACGGTTGTGTTACATCCACCAGCACCCTTATCCTCATGAATGACCGCCAAAAGTTCGCAGAGTTCTTCCAATCATACTCCAGAAACTCCCCAATGAAATTTCCAAGCCCTTTCCCTACAGTCTCAGACATGAAACCTGGAGGAAGATCATGGACTTGGATCCAAAACGGTATATGTTTAAGCTCCATGTCTGACGGTGAAACCCCCTCCGGCACCATGCTTAACACTAGCATGTGCTTGTCATACGACCACGGTCCATTCTTTAAAACCTTTTGAATATCTAATTGATGATAAAACTGAAAGACAAACAAACCTAGCTCCACTTCATCAATCTGTACACCACGCCCTGGCCTCCATACATCAACAAGTCGATCCTTCATTATAGGAACCCTGATGTTACGATCGGTAAGAAAACGGCCAACCAAACGCAGTGTCTGTCTTGCTTCCCCTACTCCCTCACATTCATCTACAAATTCAAGCTCATCGCTCTCATGTAACGATAATCCCTCCATTGCCGGAAAAGTAACATCAGGGTTCCTATAATGAAGGATCGACTTGCTGATGTAACAATATTGTATGTGGAAAAAATTCTATTTTCAGGGGGAAACAAGAACCAACAATTTTCAGACATAGGATAATCATCAATAAAGCTAGTGTATACTGCGCACCAAAAAATACAAATGCCAATACCGAACTTGCTATCTTGATAAGACAACGCAGCATCAACATTGCATTTTAAGGTCCCTGGCGCTGGTTTGTGCCAACGCAGATCTGGATGTGCAGCACCAGCAACAAAACTACTGGTTCAGTTTGGCTGCAGTCGTGCCAATTCCCACTCTCGAAGGTAGTTTTGTGCATGTTGGTGAGAAAGATCTACTGGCTTCATTGTACCTTCACAGACTTTGTCATTGCGTCTCTTCTAGATGATCCAAAAATTCATGGTTGTCTCCTGTCTTTGCAAATCTATCCAGCTGTCAAAAAGAGTAAAGAAACAATCAGTAAGGTCACTGTGGTTATCACTACAAGCAATAACGGTGGGTAGCATGTGACTACGTTCCCATATGGCTCGAGCTTCACCACATTTAAAAAATAAATGCATGTCATCCTCACTCCCCTCACTACACATTGGACATTGTGCCTCACAAGGTACATGCTTACGCCTCAAGTTCATTCTAGTAGGTAAGCATCCCCTCGCCACCCTCCAAAGTAGCAACCTCACTTTATGAGGAATATTAATACGCCAAATAAGCATCCAATTTCCTTCTTTCCTAAGATTTTGGTTGCCGATTAAGTCCTCCATAATACCATAATAAGCCGACCTGATAGAATGCACCCCATTGCGACTCCGCCACCAAAATAATTTGTCTTCTCCATGTGCATTGTATAAAGGAATTCTCTTAATTATAGTTGCCTCCTGGTTTGTAAATAAAGAATTCACCAAATTAATATTCCAACTCCCACTAGCTTCCTCTTGCAAATCATTCACTCTCATATCCTCTGTGCCTGCCACCATGGTGCAGCGAACAAAGTGATATTTCCTCCCTTTCAACCACGTATCCCTCCAGATAGAGACATTTCTACCATCTCCTATTCGCCATTGTAATCCCACATTTACCACCACCCGGGAAGTGTAGATACTATGCCAAACATAACTAGGACTATGGCCCAAGCGAGCCCCCAAAAAGTCACTATTCAAAAAATATTTTCATTTGAAGACATGTCCCACAATAGTATCTGCATGGGTAATAATTTTCCACGCCTGCTTCCCTAGAAATGCCAAATTGAAACCGTGTAAATGACGGAATCCCATACCTCTATGTTCCTTTCTCATCGTCAGCTTATCCCAATTTAGCCAGTGAATACCCTTAGCTTTCTAGAATTATGATTACTACCTGTTTCGGGGTGTATCAGCAATACCAGGAGGTGCAGTCAGAAATGGGCCAGCAACCCAACCTAGTGAAACGGCCCAAGCACTTGGCTTGGGGCGCAATTCTCGGGGGCCGGCCGGATTTCTCGCAACGGCCAGGGCGCCCCCAATGGTACAAATACCACCTCCATCCACAGTACCAGGTACGTTTTCCTACCTAGTGATATCCTGCATGTTAGCACACCTCTGACTCGAGCGTCAGAGTGTCTTTGCAGGTACCACCTGAGGCGCTCTCAAGACCGGTCCTAATTCACCCACAACGACCGGACAGCAGAGTAACGAACGAGATCAACACTTATTGGTCAAGGTACGATCACTACCCCACCAGAAAGAGTTTATCATCCGCTCCAACTCCTCCCCCAACGTCATTGGCAAAAGGAAAACACTCATATAGTAAGTTGGAATTGATTGTGCCACAGATTTCGCAAGAACTTCTCTCCCAGCTTTAGACAAATGCTTTCTTGACCATTGTTGCACTTTCCTCCACATTCTATCCCTCAGGTACCCAAACATCTGCTTCTTGTTTCTCCCTATCATGGACGGCAGCCCCACGTACATCAAACCAGTATTTCTACTAAAAATGATATCTGATTTGGAGCCTGACTAGAAGCAGCTTCATAAATTCTAAGAATCTCTTGTAACTGTCTACTTTCTCTCTCATTAGCTTTGCAAAAAATGAAACAATAGTTAGCAAAAAGAAGGTGTGTGAGGGAAGGTTCCCCTCTACGCACGTCACCTCTACTCTCTTCTCTTTTTAATAAAGTTGTGATCCCCTTCGCATAGATGATAAATAAATAAGGTGACAGTGGGTCACCCTGTCTAAGTCCTCTCCCCAAAGTGATAGGTCCAACTTTTTCACCATTCACCAAAATAGAGTACCTAACAATTTCCAAACACATGGATACCCAGCTAACCCATCTCTCATCAAAACCCATCTTCAGCATCATCCCCTTCAAATAAGTCCAATCCACTCGATCATAAGCCTTGCTAATATCAATTTTTACCGCCATATCTCCATTCTTCTCACTTATTTTGCTTTTGAGGTGATGTAATGTTTCAATTGCAAAAAACACATTATCCAATATGAATCGATCCTCTACAAAAGTAGATTGCTCCAACGATATGCACTTGTGAAGTAAAGAATTCATACGATTTGGTTGAACTTTGGAAATGAACTTGTAAATAACGTTGCACAAAGAAATGGGCCTAAGATCCTTCATAGTCAACGGATTATCCACTTTCGAGATCAACACAATATTTTCATCATTCAGATTAGCCAGAAATTCACGTGTATCGAGCCACAACTTTCCGGTATGAAATAACTCCACCCCACACAAATTCCAGAATCTCTTGAAAAAAGCAGGATTCAAGCCATCTGGACCTAGAGCCTTATCCAAATGCATTTGGAATAACGCCTGCTTAACCTTATCCACTTCCAATGTACTAAAAAAAACCTCATTATCTTCCTCATTCAACCGAGTATCAACATTTTGGAGAACCTCCCAATAGTCACCATGGTCCCCCCTAAACAGCTCCTTGAAATAGTTCTCAACAACCTCACCAATCTCTCGTTGTTTCGTAACCACCTCCCAGTTTCTTTGGTAAGTTTTAAAATAGTATTTTTATTTTTAAAATAGTATTTTTATCTTTCCTCGCACTCGCCATGACGCTAGAAAGTTTCTTCTTGGGCCAACAAAACTCCCAATCTCTCCTTCGTATCCTTTAACAAGTTTTTGACATCCACATCATCACTACAAGAAAAACCTAAATTCCAAGGCAAAACTTTTGGCGGATTTTAATCCCCGTAAAATTTCCGTGAATTTTGACATTTAATGGGAATTAATCCACCGAGAAATTTTTGGGGGATTTTGACGTTTTAGCGGAATTATGGTATTTGTGGGGATTATAAAGTGGAAAAAAGAGTTCAGATAAAAAAAGTAGATCCACTTAAAAGCATGCTTTGAATCGCGACGAAAACAAGCGGGGAAATTTGAAATTCAAATTTCCACGCAAACAAAGACGGAATCCACGAAAACGCGCACGGTCTTCAAGGAGGTCTATCTTCTTGAAAATCCGCCGAAACCAAAGATCGAACCACTAAATCAGCGCAGCCGGCCTTCAAGGCAATAATTCGCCAAGAACGTCACGAATCCGCCGAAAATAACACGTTAATTCCAACGGCAGACTGAATCTCTCTCTTCTTCATATATCTCATTTCTTCCCTTCCTCATTCACTCATTCTCTCTAACAATTTTATAACTTCTCTAAAATTCTTTCACTCAAACTTCTTCTCCTCTCTCAAACTTCTATCAAATTCTCCACTCTCTTAAACTTTAACATTTCTTCACTCAATCTTCTATCAAATTCAGTTTTTTCTTCTCCTCTCTCAAACTTTGAAAGGTTTGTTTTAGTTTATACTTTATTTTAGCTTATGCTTTGTTATAAACTATTAGTTACTAATTGTTGTGTTGTTTGTTTGAGTTTGTTTTTAATTTAAATATGCTACTTATATTTTTAACTTAAATTTATTAATTTTTAAAAAACATTTTATTTGGTTTTATCACAATTTTAGTTTTTTAATTTAAATATGTTATTAATATATTTTTTTTAAAATTTATTTAATTTTAAAAAACGTTTTTTCAGGTTTTTTAAAATGTTTTTAAAATTTTTTTTTTAAAAAAAAAATGTAATTTTCGGCGGATTTAGGGTACTTTTCGGCGGATTTTCAAAAAAAAAAAAAAAAGAATTTTTTTTGGCGGATTTTACAGTATTTTCGGCGGATTTCAAAAAAAAAAAAAAAAAAAAAAAACATTTTTGGCGGAAAAATCCGCCAGAAAGTCCAAATTTCCGCCGGAAAGTACCGGTGGAAATCCGCCGCAAATTCCCCCGCAAAAATCCGCCGGAAATGACTTAAAATCCGCCGGAAATTACCGGCGGAATTTCCGCCGAAAATACGTTCCCACCAGCCATTTACCGGCGGAAAATCCATAAAAATACCTGATTTGCGCATGAATTGGGTGTTTTTTGGCGGAAAAATCCGCCAAAAAATCTCATTTTTCTTGTAGTGCATCTCTTCCCTCAATGTTTCAATGTCTCTGCGACACCTATTAAAGGTCTCGCTGTACCTAAATCTAAGTTTCTTCCCCCACTCATCTACAGCTGCAGCGCACAAATTTATTTTTTCCAAAAAGTCCCTTCCATCCTCCCCCCACCAACTTTCCACCAAACCAAAGGTAACTTAGGCTCCTCTAACCACGCATTTTCAATTTTGAAATCCCTACGGCAGACCCTCTCCTCCCTCTCAGTCAATTGTAGCCATATAGGAGAATGATCAGATTTATTAGAAACACCATTTATAAAATGATAATAAGGGATAATATTAACCAGCTTTGTGTGACTAGTGCTCTATCAAGACGCTCCTCCTTGCTATCTGGTGTGCCTAGGAGTTTCGTCCATGTGAACTGATAACCCTCTGTAGCGACCGAAAAATCCGGGAAAGGATTCTTCGAAATGGTTCTTTAGGAAGCCGCCACCAAATTTTAGTTTAAGGGCAAATTCGGAAAATCCCTTTAAGTTTTAAGATAAGGCGTTGTTAGGGTTCGGGAGTCGTTATGTGTGGGGAAGGTATTAGCACCCCACGACATCCTATTGTCTAATTAATTTAGGATTTATTTAATAGTTACCCTTTTATTTGTAAAAAAGGACTTATTTAGGTTTTTGTTTTTTAGTGCTTGACAAGGGTTGAGTCTTGCTCCTACGTACCTCCAGATGCAATGGAGGAATCAAAGCCACGTAGTTCTTCCCGAAAAAGGTTTATGGGTTGGTGTTTTTTTAGTGTAGGGTCCTAGGATTCCTTGAAGCTGCATACCACCGATCGATTCTAGGACGACTAACCCGATTGTACAACCGACTTAGCCCCTACTACTTTCGAAAATGATTTTTGAGTTTTTGAAAGAAATTGGTTTGATGTGAGGTGGGTTAGTTTTAGAATAGGTATTCTAGAACTCTGAATATGCATGACTCATTAGTTCTAGAAACGACTAACTAACAGGTTGTACAACCGAGCTTAGTCCCCTATTTTTAGGAAAAATAGTTTGTTCAGTATTTATTAAGTTTTCGTGGTTCTTGAACTATGCATACTCATTGGCCCTAAAATAATGACTAACCCGGTTGTACAACCGACTTAGCCGTTTATTTAATTTCGAGAGAAAAAGCATTTATTAAGTTTTTAGGTTATCGAATCAGCTATGCTGACTCATTGGCCCTAAAATAATGACTAACCCGGTTGTACAACCGACTTAGCCGTTTATTTGACTTCGGTGGAAAAATTATTTATGTTTGAGTTGGAAAGGAATTAAAAAGAGAAACAGGGGGTGAAAATAGTAAATTGGGGTTTTATTAGTCGCAGGGGGTTGTATAATTAATAGGAGGTGTAAAAAGAAAGCCCAGTTCGCATAGGAGAGCCTAGTGTGCGAAACTGGGCTTAAGTGGAGGGAGGTTTGCGCGTGAATTGGAGGGGTGCAAGCAGTAGTCTGAATATTTAAAAAAAAATAAAAACAAAAAGACACTACATACAAGCCCAAAACCTAACCAGAAACCCTAAAACCGTTTCACATCTTCCCCCCTTTCCTCGGCGCCGCAGAGAGAGAGTGAGATTGCCGGTGAGAATTCCGCCGGTTTCCACGGCGAGAGAGAGAGAAAATTCGGCGAGATGTTCGCCGGTTTCCATGGAAGTGGGTTGTGGGGTGGTTCGCGATGAGAGAGAAGAGGACGGCAGAGATGGTTCCGTCGGAGGTGGGTGGCCGGTGGTGAGCTTTCTCTTTTGACGAGCACGATGATGGACGTTAAGATGGCTCGGAATGTGGTAGCAGCAAACTGGGAAGCTGAGCAGCAACACTAGTAGACGGCATTTCTATAGTTTTTCTTGCTTAACTAATGTCAGACCACATGTTTCTACAGGTGTATTCTTCAATCATCTCTATTTATAATAATAGTGATAAGACATAAGACATATTAAGATTAAAACAGATTTGAGTTTTCGGTTTTGTATCTAACGCCTAAACATCATTCCATGGAAGTACAATGAGGATTAGCACTAGCATCTTTTATTGAAGAATTTGTATTGAAAAGCATTTTTGGAGAAAGAAAGAGTAACATGAATACACCAACCAAAAGGAATTAGTAATAGGCATCTCATCTCATCAGAAAACATTTGACCCTAGCTTAGTGTTGTTGTTAATCATTCCTTCTTGGACCAGCCGTTACCAAAATAATATTGAATGTCCATAGCAAAGAATGTAATAGTAATTTTAAAAGCACAGAACTAAAACACCCCCCTTGAAGTCATGTACTACGATAGGATATCCACTTTAGATCCAGAACCTAACTAAAAGTAGGAGACATGTTACCATCAGTTATAGACACTGTCAATAAATATTAGTCTTCACCAAAAATCAATCGAGTTTATAATGATGCAAAAAAAATAAATGCAGAAAATAATGGAATGACAAAAGCAACCACATGTGAAATCATGACTTACCAACACTAACCTATCAGGTAACTTATTTTTGCAAATGCAACCTATCAGGTAACTTATCCTGTATCAATCACCTTACTTCAGCTTTCGTTATGCTCCTGTTACTGCTCTGTTACTGTTGATTCTCCTTGACTGTGACTCCTTGACTGCTACAGCTTCTTTCTTTTAGATATTGGAAACCGCAGAACCGTGTTTAGTGGATTAGGGTTTCGATGTGAAACTCTAATCCTATTTTTGGGTGATTTTAGCAGTAGTTTTCTGTCTTGGTTTCTGTGTGTTTTACCCTAGGCTAACCATTTATTTATAGGTAGAAATTAGGTTTTAGCATTAATTCTTTGTTTGGTAGGCTTTTGCGAGATCCGATAATGTGGGCTTGCCGAAAGCGGTCTTGGAGAGCAAGAAACAGACCAGAGATTATCGATGTCTTTGCTCATTTATTTAATTTTCGTTTTTATATTCTTTGTATTTTTATATTATCATTTTTGTATTTTTGGACTTTTGGACTATTAAGTGATCTTAAATTGTAAATTAAACTAAATAGAATTTTTGACATTTTTGGGCTGTATATATGCTTAAATAAGTTAACTAAACAAAATACGAATAAAACAATAAGAAAAAGGAGTCAGGCCAAATACAAAGACGAGGACGGGCCGGACTCGACAAATACGCTAAAACTAAACCAAAAATGGGCGCGTTAACTAAAACCCCAAAATTAACTCGGAATCGCATTATTAAATCTGAATTTAAACCAACTTTTTGTGAAGAAAGACTTTTAGGTAGACCTGCTTACGTACGACTAAACTCGAATACGGACGTTAGATTGAAGAACGCGCGAGAAGATCGATCATTCGCGTGCGTGCCTAATTTAAACAACGGCGTTTCGATTTAGTTGAACGGAGTGATTGAAATTAGTAACCGAGACTCTACACTAATAATTCTCGTAATCATGCGACTCTGAAACACGCCCTTACTAAAAATAAACGACTAAAGCGAGAAAAAGAAGACGGACAAAATCGGGGTATAACACCCTCCATCGGTAGATCGTGCAATTACTTTGTTGTAGTGCTTCTTGAAAGCCCCTGATAAGCCAGGGCGCCCGCACCCCCTACTTCTCTTGTCTTCAATTGAAAGAATGTCATTAAAATCCCCAATCACACACCATGGGAGATTATTATCACGTGACAGGGTCTTCAACAGATCCCAAGAGTCTTTGTGCCTAGCGCCCTTAGGATAGCCATAAAAACCGGTAAACCTCCATGTTGGACCCCCAAGAGAACACACTTCCACATTAATAAAATTGGACGAATAGCTTAACACACTACAGTCAAATGGTTGTCTCCAAAGAATAGCCAAACCACCACTCCAACCCACTCTATCCACAGAAAACGCCGAATCAAAAGCAAAACGAACCCGAAATTCCTCAATTTTATTAGCCAAAACCAAAGTCTCGCATAAAAAAGGACATCCGGATGGTACTCCCGAATGAGGTCACGAACTGCAAGAACTGCTCCAGGGTTACCCAGGCCCTGGTAGTTCCAACTAACAAAACTCATTGCTCCCGGCAGGCCTGGCTGCCAAGACCTGCCGATAAAAAAGGATCAAAAGTGGTTTCTTAAATTTTCCTTGCGTCATTTATGTTGTCACTACTTTTAGTGTTGTCGTTGTGCTTGACAACATCACATTTGCAGCACTACTCCCTGCTTTGGTCTCTACACTGCGTTGCCTTTTCCTATCTATCTCAATCATAATTGTGTCATCCACATCAAATTGCTTAATCGTCCCTTCAGTTGCCTTTTCCTTCAGTTTCAACTAATTGTATGATTGTTTGAATTATATGATTGTGTGTGATAGTTTTGGGTAGAATTAAAGTTAAGTGAGAGTTTAAGTAAGGAGGGCATTTTGGTCATTAAACCTTACAATTTACACTTCAGCTCACTAAGTCTAATGAGACACCACACAATCCCACACGAAACACTTTCTGAATTTGAGAAAGAAAAGAAACAAAGATTAGAGAGAGAGAGAGAGGGCGCAAAGAGAAGGAGGAAGAAGAATGGAAGGATCTCCATCAAACTAGCTTGCATGTAAGTTATAGGACCACATTTCTACTCTATTTTTGATTCTCTTTCCATTGATATCAATTTCAATCACTGAATCCATCTCTTTATCCATCTACCCATTGTCACCATTGTTGGACCTTGTAGCTTTCAAGCACCAAAAATGGAGTTTTGACTCACTTAGAGCTAGTTTGAGGTTCTTCAAGTTCAAAGTCGGAATTGCAAGCTTTGGTTGAGCCCACATTTCTTCTTGAGTTGCTGTTTGGGTCACATTAGATAAGTAGGAGGAGTTGTTGAACAACTTTGGTTCAGTT
Source organism: Oxytropis ochrocephala (assembly GCA_020916435.1). Taxonomy (NCBI): domain Eukaryota; kingdom Viridiplantae; phylum Streptophyta; class Magnoliopsida; order Fabales; family Fabaceae; genus Oxytropis; species Oxytropis ochrocephala. The sequence goes on from CM037095.1 coordinate 50,809,688, forward strand.
GTGGAGGTGTTTGGACGAGTTCGGTGTGAGTTTGAGCGTTTTCGGAATCGTTTGAACTTCAAAGCCTCGTTTAGTTACGTGACTTTCATCATGATTGGTGAGTTTAACTCACGTTAGCGTTATTGCGTTTGGTTTTGACTGAAATTGTGAATGTTTTCGAAAATTTCTCGTTCCGTGAATTTTGAGTCAAAAACGGTGTTTTTACGAAAATTACGTGTTTTGAAATTTTAGAACGAAACCATTATTATGTTGATTGTTGGATTGATATATTTGGATCTGAGTATGTGAATATATTGTCTGTTTTGTTGTTGGAATTGGATTAGAACTCGGTTTTGGATACGAGCAGAGAACGAAACGGAACGAAAATGAGCAAAACACCACCCTGCAGAGGTGGCACAGACTGTGCTCACCCTAGCACCAGTCGTGTGTGCTTCCCTGTCTCCCAGGATTTAAATTTCTCAGCAAGCACGGTTTGTGCGCCCCTGAGCACAGACCGTGCGCCCAAGCCTTTCTCGGGTTCCCGATTTTTCGTTTTGACGCTCCTTTCGACTCCAAACTTCCTCTAATCCTTTTCCCAACCAATTGTGATGATATTGGATTTCGATTGCCAAGATTTGAAAGTTGTTCCAATTTATTTTGATTGACATGGTTGGAATTACAAATCTTTCAAAAAACCGTAAACTTGGAGTACGTGTGAGAATAAACGTTTTATGTGTAAAATGTTGCTTGGACTGATTATACAAGTTCATGATTGTGATAAATTGATATCAGAACATGTCATAGGATGAATTATGATCACGATATATAAAATATATCGAGTTGGGGTGACGACCTTATGGATTAGCGTACAAGGTGAAGGAAGTCAAGAGCCCTTGACCTAGGCCCCGGTATTATTGTTTTTCTCTTAGGATTTGTACTCTTATTGGCCATATGGGGTTCACTTTAGCTTTTGGAGTTGGTGATGTGCTAAAGGTTTAAAATATTATAACGTAATCCGTCACTCGAGCTTTCTTGGGTTGTTGGTGATGGGTTACTAATTAAAAATGATTATTAATGTAATTCTTATGGAATTAACAGTTAAAGGTTTTATAATTTAATCGAGTGATAGTTAATGGGTCACGGTAAGACTCACTGAGATATGTATCTCATCCTATCATATGTTTTTGTTTTACAGAGAAACAGGGGAAGCGGAAGGTCAAGCGGCACGATTAAATGGTGTGCCATGGAGATGTGAAGACATAGTAGTCCTCACTATGTTGTTTTAGTTCCCTTGTTTATGTTTTGTACTTGGTTTTGTAACTTGCTAAGTTGTAAAAACCCATTCTCGTTATTTCCTTACTTTCGGATATTAAACATCATGTTGCTTATGTTCTAAGTTGACCAAGGTACTTGAGTTGTGGTTACTCAAAGTACTCTATGTTATGTATGACTCTTTGATTTTTACTAGTAGGATACCCGTGCATACGCACGGATGCTGTCGTGTTCATGTTATAAATGAACTTAGACATAATTTAAATAGTCTGAACATTACCTCGTGAAAATAAATACAAATTTAAAGTAGATAAAAAAGAAGTCTCAAATAAAAAATAGATCAATATTAAAATCTAAAATTGTAAAAGTGTCATTTAAAAACAATCTGTGTATTTATCCCGTGTTTTTTTTATATATTAGTGTTGTTATTTTGTGTTTTTTTATATATTAGTGTAGCTATCCCGTGTTTTTATATATATCATTGCAGTTATCCCGTTTTTTATGTATCAGTGCAGTTATCTCGTGTTTTTTTTATGTATCAGTGCAGTTATCCCGTGTTTTTTTATATATCAGTGCAGTTATCCATAGTTTCAATTGATTATTTTAGTTGATTATTAGATTATTGTAAAAGAGAGGTAGTAGATTTTCAATAAGAAATAGTTATCTCTTGTTTTATCATATATCTGCGACAATTATTTGTCCTTTTTTAGGTATTAGTGACAAATATTTGTCGCGTGTATTTTCAATATTAATCAGTAGTTTAAATAGTGATTAAGTATTCTTTTTTTAGATATCAATCTCGTATTTTTATATATCAGTGCAGTTATTCCGTATTTTTTATATATCAGTGCAGTCATCTCGTAGATTGATTACTTTAGTTGATTAGTAGATCAGTAGATTGTGGGAAAAGAATGTGGGTGGGTTTGGTTTAAATATTGAAATTTGAAAGAAAAAAAGTAGAAGAAAGTGGAAGTGAGAAGATAGTGCATTGGGAAAAGAAATTTGAAAAAAGTGTGATAGTAAATTACAATGTTGTCCTTAGTTAAATGGTTGTGAAGTAAATATGGAGGTTTATTTGGGCAATTTAAGTGTGATTTGTTTGTATAAATAGTTATAGATATATCAGTGCAGCTATCTCGTGTTTTTATATATCATTGCAGTTATCCTGTATTTTTTTATATATCGATCTGCTTATCCCGTATTTTTATATATCAATGCGCTTATCTCATAATTTCAATAGATTATTTTAGTTGTTTGGTATAATAGATAGATATTAGATTAGATATTAGATAAGGAGGCTTGTTTGGACAATTTAAGTATGGTTTGTTTGTATAAATAGATATATCAGTGCAGCTATCCCGTGTTTTTATATATATCATTGCAGCTTATTCCGTGTTTTTCATATACCAAATGCATTTATCTCGTGTTTTTTATATATCAATGCAATTTATCTCATAGTTTCAATTTGATTAGTAGATTATAATAGATGGTGGGAAAAGAAAGTGGGTGAGTTTCGTTTAAATTTGGAAATTTAGAAAAAAAGTAGGAGAAAGTAGAAAAAAAGTGAAAGAGAAAGTGAATTGGGAAAAGTGAAAGTGAAATTGGAAAAAGTGAAAAGTTTGACCCATAAAATGACAATTGTAACCTTCATCCTTGTATTAGATAGTATATGTGTCAATTAAAGGTGAAGGCTAATTTTGGAAGTTCAGTGGAGATGTATAAATAGATAAATAGATAGATATATCAGTACAGCTATCCTGTGTTTTTATATATATCATTGCAGTTATCCTGTGTTTTTTCATACACCAGTGCATTTATCTCGTGTTTTTTATATATCAATACAGTTATCTCATAGTTTCAATTTGATTAGTAGATTATAATAGGTGGTGGGAAAAGAAAGTGGGTGAGTTTGGTTTAAATTTGGAAATTTGGAGAAAAAAAAGTAGGAGAAAGTAGAAAAAAAGTGAAAGAGAAAGTGAATTGGGAAAAGTGAAATTAAAGGTGGAGGAAAGAGAAAGTGAATTGGGAAAAGTGAAAGTGAAATTGGAAAAAGAATGACAATTGTAACCTTCATCCTTGTATTAGATAGTATATGTGTCAATTAAAGGTGAAGACTAATTTTGAAAGTTCAGTGGAGATGTATTTGTATAAATAGATATTAGATTCAGGAGTTTTTACTGGTTCAATATATCAGACCGGAATGTTTTACTCAGATGAATGTTATTAATTACATTTTGGTATTTCTATTAATTAGAAATAATAGGGTGTTACATGGTCCTTCTTGTGCTTCCCATCTTTATATTCTTTCCCTTTGTCCGAGGCGAGACAAGATCCGAGGTCTCCAGCAGCGTTTGCTTCCTCATAGTCTATGTAAAGTTGGGATCTCCTAAGGAACTCGCCAAGTGTGCGAGGTTGGAGGAGGCCGACGTTAACTTGAAACAGAGATCCTTTTCGGAGGTCATGCCTCATAAACATCATTCTGACATCGTCACAAACGTGTCGGACCTCGTCCTTCCTTGTTGTATTGTTCAATATAGTCTCTCAGCGACTCTTTCTCGCCTTGTTGTACGACCCGTAGCATGTAACGCCCCAAAAATAGTTTAAGTGTTTATTTAATTAATTAATTAAGTAGTATATGGTGGGTTGTATTAAAATAATAATAGGGTAATTAATTAATTAAGGTGGTGTGTTAATTAGGTTGTGAGTGGTGGAAGAAACTAGAGGGGGTGTAAGTAATAAGGCCCAAAGGCCATTTGGGCCTAGGGTTAATGAGAATAAAAGAGAAAAATTGAATTAAGGAGAAGGAGATATGCGCTGGAACAGAGACAAAAAAACGCAAGAAAGAAAGAGAGAGAGAGAGAGAGAGAAGGAGATCGCGAGAGAGTGAGAAGAAAAGGGAAGGAGAAGCGCGAAGGAGAAGAGGGAACGAAGAAGAGGAGATCGCTAGGTGTGTTCTTTTTGTGGTTCCGTACGTGTTTTTCTTCATCTTCTCCGGAGCTTACGTATTCGAGGTAAGGGGAGTCTCGCATTATAAGGGTTTATATAATGGTTAATATGTAGGAGGGTAGTTCTATGATGCCTAGGAGGTATTTGTGATTATGTTTGAATGAAATAGGATGTTTGAATGCGTTGTTAAATTCGTTTGATGTTTAAACATGTTGTTGAATCGTTTGGGTGTTATTCGCTTGTGGTCGAATTGATTTGTGATGTGGTTATTATACAAGATGCTAGATTGAATTCGATTTGGGGTTTTGATGTATTGAGGTTGCCATAAAATATGTTGATGTTATTATTGATGTGTTGATGTTATTATTGATGTTGTTAATGAATTATTGGGGTTGTTGGATAAATCGATGATGTGATTTGATGAATTGATGATGTTGTCTTGTAATTAAGCATAGGAGATGATGAGCTGAATATCAATTTGGGTGGTTTTGTATGGTTAGCAATCGATTTTTATATATACGGTGAGAACATGTGATTGAACGATCTTCTTTGAACTTGAACTAAAGATGTGACATAAAAATATGTTTTCGTTCTAATTTAGTATCGTGACATGTGCGATTGATTAACGGAATGTTTGGGTAATGAGACGTGGTTAAGAATAAAAGAGGATGTTGGGTGTGGGGTTTAACTTGTATGTGTTGCTGTTTTTTTTACAAGTAAAAATGTTGCTGTTAGCCTTTTAATAAGTTGCTGTAAACCAGATTTTTATGTGCTGTAAACCAGAAACTTAATGTTGCTGTTAGCCTTTTAATAAGTTGCTGTAAACCAGATTTTTATGTGCTGTAAACCAGATTTTTAATGTTGCTGTTTTGCCGTTTTCTTTTAATAAAAACGCTGCTGTTTTACACCAAATGAGGCGCCATTTTTTCTGCTGTTTACCCACATTGCTTTTTTCTGCTGTTTGGTTGTTTATAAAATAGAAAGGGTTGCTATTTTTCAAGAATATAAGTTGTTGTTTTGCTGTAAAAATGTTGCTGTTTTTGAACCGATTTTCTTCTTTGTTTTATAAAAAGGAAAAGGGGTTGTTTTCGCTATTAATAGGTGAGGTTTATCTTAATTTGAATATGTGTTCCCTAAGCTTAAAATGCGATGTTTCCTTGAGTAAAATGTGGTATTTGTCTAAATCGAAAAGGCGATGTTTTTCTAAATGTAAATGGGGTATTTTTCTAGATGGAATGAGGGTGTCTTCTTAAATCTAATGTGATGTCTAAATTGATTTGAATTGATAATGATTCGTGGAATAGGATTTTGATTCGACTCAGCGTTATACTACTAGTGTGCTATTTGACTATGGCTAGCGTGGTTTACCGCTAAGGCGTAATTTCTTTCATCGGTGTATTTACAAGGGCATCACTGAGAGCCTTGCAAATGTGGCCGGCGTCCGTTGCAAGTAGTATCGGTTACCTGAGTAATCCCATAGTCAATTAGTCTTACTATTTTATAACCCATGAATATAAAAAGGGTAATTGTATGTTGATATGTATCTTGCTGTAAATGATGCTGTGAAGTTGATGTGAGTGTGTTGTGTGACGACGATGTGAAGTTGATGTGAGTGTGGGTGTGTGTTGTCTGATTGATGAGTGGGTCATTAGGACCAAAGTGAAGATAATGATAGAGATGGGTCGGTTATGGCCAAAAGCGACGGTGATGTTATAAGCGACGATAAAATGTTATAAGCGACGATAAAATGTTATAAGCGATGTTATGATGATGTAAGTGACGGTGATGATGTGTGGAACTAGTGTGTGTTGTGTGTTCATGAAGTCTCATGCATTTCATATGCACGACAAGTGACGATGAAGAGGCTGCGGTCTAAGCGACGAAAGGCTGCGGTCTAGCGACGATATGCCACCAGGCAACAAATAAGCGACGATGATGGTACCACATGCATGTTTGCATTCTCATACATGTGCATAAAAGTGATGTAGTTACTTGTTGGTGTGTTTGCTATGTTGTTCGCCGATGTTGTCTGTGATGGTTGAAATGCGACGTTGGGTGTGTTATGGTAATTATAGATGTTGTTCTCTAATATATTGACTATTATATTTGCCTTTATGCTGTTTGAAGACTCACCCTTTCTGCTTGGAATGTTGCTCTATCGTGGCAACGCCGCAGTACCCGCGAGTGAAGGTCTTGTCGCTTCTCTTGTTAGTTGTTGGGGTGTTCGTCGAGTCGCCTTTGTGGAGACTATGCCAGTGAGGATTGATGATAGAGAAGTGAAGGTGTTGAGAGGGAAGGACATTGCCTTGGTCAAGGTAGTGTGGCTGGGAGCTGCTGGTGAGAGTATGACTTGGGAGCTGGAGAGCAAGATGCGGGAGTCCTATCCAGAGTTATTTGACTCAGGTATGAATTTCGAGGACGAAATCTCCTAAGTGGGGGAGAGTTGTAACACCCCAAATAATTTAATTAAGAAATTGATTAAATTGTTTAAGTGTTACACTGTTTTAAATTATAATAGAATATAAAATAGTGTTTATAATTCAGTAATTTATTTTAATTGAAGGGGATGGTGGAAGAAATGGAGAAGGGGTGTAAAAAGGGCCCAAGGTGCGCTTGGCCCAATATACATATAGCCAAAAGTAGAATTTTCTCTCATTTGTGCAAAAGAAAGAAAAGTTGCGAAGAGAGAAGAGAGAAAGGAGAGGAGAACGGCGCCAAAACCCTAGAGAAAGGGAGAGAGAGCTTCGCAAGGGAGAAAGGAGAAGAGGAAAGCTCCATAGTTGCTGTGGTTATTGTACGTGACTCGGAGAAAGAGAGCTTCTACGGTGAATTTAAGGTAAGGGGAGTCTCACTCTATAATAGAGGAGATAATTTGTTTTATGTAGGTCATAGGTTTGATTTTTGGGTGAATTGATGATTGTTTTAGTGAATTTGAGAAAATTGCATGATAGAATTCGAATTAGGGTTTTAAATTGGGTGTTTTGTGTTCTTGATGAGTTTTGATGCATGATTGAGTGATATAACGTGAAATTGAACGTGTTAATATTGTTATACTGTTGTATTTGAGTAGTATATGATGATTGGAATTGAAAAGGGTTTGTGAATTGGGGTTTTTTTGGGTCATGGGCGCCAAGGTGCTAGGGATTTGGCGCCGTGTACCTTTATGTGAGAAGTTTTGGTGTTGTGTTGCCAGACAGGCGCCAATTTCCTAGAGAAATGGCGCTGTGTCACCGTAGTGATGGATCGGGTGAGTGTGTTGTCGCCGTCTGGGGCGCCAAGTTCTTTGGGGAAATGGCGCCAGATGCAATCGTCTTTGAGGGTGTGTGTTGCCGTCCCAGGCGCGAATGTGGGTATTTTGGGGCCCGGGAGTGAAACTTGTGTTTCGAACATATTTTCTCGTACAATTTTTGTATTCACACCGCCCAAATTCATTTTTAAGTGTTTTGGCTCGAGTAGTTTTTTCAGTTTGCAAGTGTCATTTTGAAAATGTCCGGTGGGGGGTGATTTTGTGTGTGTTTTGGGTCCGGGAGTGGAACTTGTATTTTCGAACATATTTTTCGTGTACAATTTTTGTATTCACCGCCCAAATTCAATTTAAACTGTTTTTGCTCGAGTGGTTTCCCGAGTACAGTCTTATTTTTAAAATGTCTCGGTGGGGTGATTTTGTGTGTTTTGGGGCCGGGAGTGAAACTTGTATTTCGAACATATTTTACCGTGCCATATTTTGTATTTACTCGCCCAAAACCTTTTTAAACATTTTGGCTCGGGTGGTTTTTGGTTTTAAAGTGTTGGGTGTACTGGTCGTAGAGGGGGCGCTAAATCAGGTACGCTGTGGCGCCTAGTCACGCTTACTGTGTTCGAGATTGTGTCAGGCGTGGTTCGAGTTTGTGTCTAGGTCTGTGTTGCCTGCGGGGCGCAGTTGACTAGAAAAGTGGCGCCAGTGGTCGTGTTGCCCTGGGGGCGCAAAATGCTTAGTTTGGCGCTAGTCTTTGTGTTGCACCGGGGCGCGAGAATGTGGGGAAAATGGCGCCTAGTGCCGCCAAGTGCCTAAGAGAGGGTGTTGTTTTGGTCCCTAGGTGACAGATTTGGTCCCTAGATGATTGTTTTGGTCCTAAATGGTGGTTTAGGTCCCCGAGTGAGGTTGAGTACTCTAGAGGAGATTAGTCTTGGGACTTAATGGTGTTGAGAGTGTATAATGAGGTGGACCGAGCATGCCATGGGGCATGGGCCGGAGGGCCAAGCCATGAGGGCTATGAAATGAGATTAACTACCGAGGTAAGAGTTAATGTGTGTATTGGTATTGAGATTGTGTTTGTGTTGTACATGGAGTCTCATGCATACATTCTAGCTGTGATCGTAGAGCTTATAAAATAATTGTGAAGCCCGAGGCGGTCGGAGGGCGTAATTGTGAAGCTCGAGGCGTGCCGAGGCCGAGTCATGAGGACTCCATTATTGATGAGAATCTTGGGAGAGGCAAATGGTACCACATGCATACTTACATTGCATACATACTCATTAGTGCATGAATATTGTTGAGTGATGATTGGTGTGTTTGAGTATGCTTTGTGAACTATGATCATATATATTGCTTATTATCACTTTTATTATATAGTTCGAGACTCACCCCTTTCTGTTGTTGTTTACCACAGGTAGTCATGAGTGAGGGCTTTCTACCTTCACTACTCCCCGAGTCTGGATGCGCTCGATCACGTAGCACCTGGGGGGTTGGGGTTATGAACTATAGTTGTCTTGTTTTGCTCTTTGTTGAGCCTTTTATGTATTGATTTTGAGATCGCTTTGAATTATTCTGTTGAGATCATGAGTATTTTTCACGCTTTATGTGAAACTATAGTTCCACGAGTTTATTTCTTTGGTGTTACGTATTTTGATCATGTTTATGAGATGAGTTATTTATTGAACTTTTTAAGAGAGATGTGTGACGCTCCATTTTATTGAGGAATGATTTATGTTATACTATTAGTGTCTTTGGATGACTATGGCTAAATTGTGGTTCGCCACTAAGGTCGTAATTTCTTTTGTTTGGTGTATTTACAAGGGCATCACGGAGAGCCTTGCAAAGGAGGTCAATGCTCATTGCAAGTAGTATCGATTATTCGAGTAATCCCATAGTCAATCAGTTCACTATTTTATAACACACTAAACCAAAAGATGACCAGAAATGATTTTTATATACTCTGATTTTTGATTTAAATTACCGGGTAGAAATGGGGTGTTACAAGTGTGCTATTTGACTATGGCTAGACTGTGGTTTACCGCTAAGGCCAGAATTTCTTTCACTGGTGTATTTACAAGGGCATCACTGAGAGCCTTGCAAATGTGGCCGGCGTCCGTTGCAAGTAGTATCGGTTACACGAGTAATCCCATAGTCAATTAGTCTTACTATTTTATAACCCATGAATATAAAAAGGGTAATTGTATGTTGATATGTATCTTCTTTGTAAATGATCTTTGTGAAGTTGATGTGAGTGTGTTGTGTGACGACGATGTGAAGTTGATGTGAGTGTGGGTGTGTGTTGTCCGATTGATGAGTGGGTCATTAGGACCAAAGTGAAGATAATGATAGAGATGGGCCTCGGTTATGGCCAAAAGCGACGGTGATGTTATGTTTACGATAAAATGTTATAGCGGCGATAAAATGTTATAAGCGATGTTATGATGATGTAAGTGAGCGGTGATGATGTGTGGAACTAGTGTGTGTTGTGTGTTCATGAAGTCTCATGCATTTCATATGCACGACAAGTGACGATGAAGAGGTCGCGGTCTAAGCAGCGAAAAGGTGCGGTCTAGCGACGATATGCCATCGGGCAACAAATAAGCGACGATGATGGTACCACATGCATGTTTGCATTCTCATACATGTGCATAAAAGTGATGTAGTTACTTGTTGGTGTGTTTGCTATGTTGTTCGCCGATGTTGTCTGTGATGGTTGAAATGCGACGTTGGGTGTGTTATGGTAATTATAGATGTTGTTCTCTAATATATTGACTATTATATTTGCCTTTATGTTGTTTGAAGACTCACCCTTTCTCGCTTGGAATGTTGCTCTATCGTGGCAACGCCGCAGTACCCGCGAGTGAAGGTCTTACGCCTTCTCGTTAGTCGTTGGGGTGTCTGTCGAGTCGCTCTCTGATACCGTAGCACCTAGGGGGCATAGTTGAAGTTGTTAGTTTTTAATTAACTGTTCTATGATTATGTTAATGATGTGAGACGTGTTTGAGCGTTGTTTAGTGAGCTATTGTTATTTCCGCTGCGACGAGATTATTTTTGTGGTTTAAATTTTATGACATGAGGAGTTTTATAAATGACGACGTGGCACTTCTTTTCTATCGAATAAATTTGTATTTTTGAAAAAGAAATTACTCTGATAATGACGTGTAAATTAAGGGTAGAAAAGGGGTGTTACATAGCACGTCTTTCGGCTTGGAATTCAGCATCGACGCGGTGAAACGCGCAGAAAATAGCTTGGTGAATTTCCCCCAAGAGGAAACCGAAGCCGGGGGGAGATACGGTACCACTGCAGAGCGCTCTTTGATAGCGAGAGTGGGAAGAGTTTACATTTAACATTGTTCGAGGCATTGCGGTAATCCAGCATGAGGTCGAATGTATCTACATGCTCATCCGGGTTTCCTTTCCCGTCATACATATTCAACTGGGGTGGCTTCTCAAGGGATTTCAGTATGCTGCACCAGGCAATTTCTGCAGTGAAGGGGCTAGGCCGAGATCGGCGAGTGTCATTGCCGGACTTGTCGTGTTTTGATCCCCCCTTCTTGTGGGGGGAAGCACTTCGGGAGGATGAAGAATCTGAAGAGGAGTCATCACTGCGACTTGAGCTAGGAGGAGATGGAGGGGTCGGAGGCTTTCCTGCACACTTTTCTCGACAAACCGAATATGTACTCTGATGTCCTTCCCTACTCTGAGGTGGAGAACGGCGTCTCCTCGACGCAACGGTCTCGGGGAGGACGGCCTTGACTGGCCTTGTGGTAGGCGGTGGAGGCGCGCGCAACGGCAGCCGCTTCCATTTGGCTCATCCAGAGCTCTTGTTGAACAAGGTCCCTACTGCGGCGTTCTAGTATTTAGAGGATGTGGCTCACTGCTTGAATCTGTGCAGGAAGTACCTCGAGAGGTGGAGCTGGAGCCGTAGGGGGGAGTTGCCCAGAGACTGGAATGGTCTGTGCTTCCTTGGCGGAGAGAGTCTTCACATTGCCTTCTGGCGTTTGTGTAAGTTGAGGTGCAGGAACCGTAACGTTTGAGGTCGGCACCCGAGATTGAGCTCGGGTTGATAGACGTCCTCTTGGAGCCATAGAGATCGAAACGGTGGAATGAAGAATAGAGAACAAGTGATGTCCTCCCACTGTGGTCGCCAATGTTCGTACCTGGGTCGGCAAGGAGATCCGTCTCGGAGTAGTATTTATGTTGTCTCAGATAGTTCTGCGGTGGCTCGGATCAGAGGAAGTCTGCCGAGGTTGAGGTCACCGCAGTGGTGGTTTGCAAGAAATGAGAACGTACCTGATCTTAGAGGGGTGCGACCTTGTTTATAGACGCGGATGCCGCCCGAACCGCCGATTTGGTCGCTTCCATCTGGATCGCTTCGAGGCATCTTTCCCGAGAGGAACGATTGGTCAATGAAACCAAGGTCGCCCATCCAGAACACTAAGTATTGACAACCTTTATCTTAAATTTACTCTTCATCTATATCTATCTATCCATTTGAACTTATCTATCTTCATCTATATATATATATATATATATCAATTCAATAGGTCAACAAAAAGATTATTTAAGATATCGAAGACTTTTGTCAAGTTTTACTTTTGTGTCAAAATTGTAATTCAGTTACTTTTCTTTATTATTTTTTTCTCTTTCTTACTTTTCGATTTTATACACTTTTACAAGTTTATATTGTTTTTTGTTGTATACTTTTTCTCGCTCCGTATCTTTTCAATTTCCCTTTTCATCCAATTTTTTTCACTTTTGAATCTAAAATTTCTCTTTACTTGTTTTTATCTACTCTCTTTTCACTTTTATTGGTGTTAGATTTTGCACAACGTGTGGCTGTCCTATGGCCTCTTCCCGGGATGGATGGTGTCTTCGAGATATATATCGGGAATTCAGAGAGGCGAGTATGTATTAGGGTCAGAATGACGTTACCAAATTTGAGAGGTGGGGATCCTTATTTATAGAAGAATGTTGTAACGCCCAAAAAAAAAAATTTAAATATTTATTTAATTAATTTATTTAGGTGTTATGTTGGTTGGTTATAATAAAATAAATACACAGTGTTTTAATTTAAATAAGGAGTGGTGTGTAGTAAATGAATGTGTGGTATTTAATTAAATAGGGAGTGGTATGAGAAATTAAGTGGGTGGTAAATAGGGCCCATAGCGCATGAGCCCAACATTATATAAGGTCTAGGTTAGTGTCTCACTCATTTTAGAAAGAAAGAAAGAAAATAAGAGAAGAGAGAAGAGAAGAGAAGAGAGTGCGACGGCAAAGAAAAGAAGAGGAGAGAGAGAAGAGAAAGGAGGGAGAAATCGCGAAGAGAAGGAGGAAGAAAGAAGGAACTTGTTGCCGTGGTTCTTGTTGGTGATTCATAGAAGGGCTCTTGTCTCCATCAAATTCTAAGGTAAGGGTGGGTTAAATTGTATAAAGGGATGCATGATGGGATGTATGTGGGAAGTAGAATCTACAATGCCTATGACATGTTTGCTTATATGTTTGCAATGAATCATGAAATATATATGTTGTTGGTGTAGTTTTGAGTGTTGATGGCTTTGAATGAAATCGATGGTAAAACGTTGCATATAAGGTGTTTGATGAATGTATTGATAGTGTTTGAATTGTGATGATTGTTTGTGTTGTTGAATTCACTGTTTTGAGATGTTCTGACATAGGTTCAGTATTTCAGTGACTGAGAACGTTTTACTTATTGGAAAATTATGTGGTTTGTCATTTCGAAAACTTGATTGAATGCTTGTTAATTTGGCACTGATTTGGTTGCATTTGGAGTTGTATAGCTCGAGTTATAGGCGATACAAGTTAGGTTAAAATTCTGTAAACGATTTGGGTGTGGGTTTAGTATTTCGGTAACTGGGAACGTTGTATTGACTGAAAAATTATGTGGTTTACTTTTCTGGAAAATAGACTTAATGTTTGTTAATGTGGAACTGGTTTGGTTGCATTTAGAGTTGTGTAGCTCGAGATATGAATTCCACAAGTTAAGGTAAGATTCTGGAAACAATCTGGACATAGGGTCAGTGTTTTGGCTACTGCGTTTTCAAAAGAATTCTTTTTCGAATGAATCCAATTTCTTTGAAAACTAAACAGAATTTGCTCCAGTTTATGCACAAGTTTCATGCAATTTGATTAAGTTTTGGTCATTTTAGAACTGCTTGAATTTGAAGGACAGAAACTGCCCTCTTTTGAAACTAGTATGTGTATTTTTGAAAACTGGTACCTATTGAACACTCTCCTTCAAAAACTGAACTTAGGGATAAGAAATAGACCCATAGGGCTTTCCAACAAGTATTTATTTGTCGAAATCCGATGTTGTTTACTATTTTAATTAATTCGCCAAAGTAGGCGCATAGTTACAGAATTTTCTGCACCTGAGTTTATGTAGATTAGCTTGAACGTTGAATAAGAACGATTATTTTGTTGAATAGGTTGAAGTTGAATTTTGTTGTTGTTGTTGTGTTGTTGTAGGCCTATGGCCAAACGTTGAATTCTGTTGTTGTTGAGTCACTATGACTAAGGCTTGATGATGTTGTTGTCGAGTCAATATGACTAACCTTGATGATGTTGTTGTTGAGTCAATATGACTAACCTTGATGTTGTTGTTGTTGAGTCAATATGACTAAATTTGATGATGATGTTGTTGGGTCGAATGTGACCAAATGTTGACGTTGATGATGTTGTTGTATTGTTGTTGTCGTTGTTGGGTTAATGTGACTAAATATTGTTGTTGTCGTTGTTGGGTCAATGCGACCAAATCTTGTTGTTGTCGTTGTTGGGTCAATGTGACTATATGTTGTTGTGGTAGTTGTTGGGTCAAGTATGACCAAAACGTTGATGAAGTTGTTGTTGGGTCAAGTATGACCACATGTTGATGATGATGTTGATGATGTTGTTGTGCATAATGTATGATTATGTTGTTGATGGTCCCGGGGTGTCGTACATGGTGTCTCATACATGGCATATGCATACCACGTTGTTGTAGGCTGCGGTCTTAGAGCTTTGCTCAGTGTTGTTGATGAAGCCACAAAGGCTATTTACGTTGATTGGTACCACATGCATATACCCGTCGGAGTGGGTTGCATTTCATACATATACGTCATACTCATGGTGTCGTTGCTTGTTGATTTGCTTATGTTGCTACTTGTTGTTTTGCTTATGTTGCTACTTGTTGTTTTGCTTATGTTGCTACTTGTTGTTTTGCTTATGTTGTTGCTTGTTGGTGTTGCTCGTGATAGTTGTATTATGGTGTTAATGTCTTTGTGGTAGTTATAGCGTCATGATATCGTGGATGTCGCGTCGTTGATTTATGTGTTTTCTTATAGTTGATGTTCATTGAGGTTGTATTATTCGTGTAGTTGCGTTATGGTAAATGTAGTTGTCTCAATTCCAGCATACTACTTATCATGTTTTCTTTTATGCTGTTAGACTCACCCCTTCTGTTTGAATGTTACCCCTATGCGGTAACGTGCAGGTAAATGCGAAAGGCTTTCTACCTTCGTCTAGTTTGAGTCATGTCGTTTGCTCTGATACGTAGCACCTGGGGGGAACGAACACTAGTATTAGTTATTTTATTATAAACTGTGTTTCTACTATTTGATGTTTTTCTGGATTGTATTATCGGTGTTTTGAGGGTTCGCCCCATCAAGTTGTGCTGTGTATCACTCGATTATAATTAATGACGAGTTTTATTATTGAATAAATGAACGTTGGTTGGTTTTCGAAATGTCGAATGTGACACTCCCTTGCATGCTTAGCTTTAATTTCGCACTCTGATAATTAATAAAATAAACGGGTAGAAATGGGGTGTTACAAATGTAGTTTAGTCTGAGTGAATTGCTTTTTGCTAATTTAGGAGCGCATGTGCTATATTTACGGGATTTGAATGTTACGCAATTCTGAGATCAGAATGTTGTTGTGATAAATTGTCCCTATTTAGGCAGGTGTGATGAAGACCATGTCATCTTGTCCCCCTCACGTCACACAATCTATATGCAGTGGCTTGGAACCCTTCAATACTGTGGGACTAGGTCCACAGTGTAGAAGAAAGAGAAGTCGAGGACAAAAAGAGGAATGTCGAAAATACCAAGCAAAGAGTAAATAATAGTATCAAGGAATTAATCGTCGAACTAAGACTTCATATCGGGGAAATCTTCAAACTTCACTGGAATCTTTAAAGATTTGTTGGATTCTCAGAAGATCAGTCGGAATCATTGAAGATATTGCCGGAAAACTCAGATGCTCGCCAAAAACTCTTAGGAAACGAGAGAATTTGGGAGGGCTCAAATTCACAAGTGAAAAATGAGGGGGGACCGCTAATTATAGCATTACATGGGAAATTCAACAACTTAAAGTGTAACCAACACGATTCTCGAGGTCAAGGGAATAAATGCCCTTTCACAATTTCCAAAGTAGTGTAGATGTTGCAGCAATGACGTGGCTTTTAACCTAACTGAGGCTAATCAAATGTAACCACCTCTATTAATAGCTTTCATCAAACGTCACAATCTCAAAGGTCATAATTTCAAGCCGAAGAGGCTACCACGTAAGCTAGTGAGCAACAATTACAAGGAGGGAGTTGCCGACTTCAGTAGAGTAACTCGACAAACTAGGGGTGAACTGATTAGCTCAGCTCTTCACTTCGGTACTATCATTTTAACTCCGTTATAATATTGAGCAGCTCGATTATCAAGCCAAATTAAAGCTCCTCTCATCGAGGTTCCTTTGGGTTGGGGGCAACTATCCTGAACTCGAAGGCCACTCCAGAATTGAGTTGACCTCGAAGGCCAAATTTCCGCATAAGCGCAAGAACCACACACCCTATGAAAAAATAACATCTGAGATCAGCCTAGATCTCATCTTACGGTCAGGAAGCAACCTCGACCGCGATTAGGGATCTTGTGACTAACTTACCACGTCAGATTCTCTATGCCCTCACACATGGCTAGTTAGAAATCAATTAGCTAGCACTACACCCTATAAATGCAGGCACTAATCATTGATCAGGTACACATTCACTATTTTTACCTCATTGTAATTCATCTATGCTGGTTTTAGCATTGGAGTGTGTAGGTACCACCCCCTCCAGATTCACACGGTGTGATTCCCGACGACTTCCTCATTGGTTCGTACTCTTGTACCGAACACTTTCTTGATAATTGCATTAATGATAAAAAATAAATTTATTGATCAACTATATCAAATGGAGTTTGGATCCTCTCAAAGAGTCTACTACAAGTCATCATTAAAAGATTATATTTTTGACTTATATTTTCATTAAATTATTATACTTTTTGTACTTATAACCGAATAAAAAGGGATATCAACAATTTTCTTTTTGCAAAACAATTTTTTTTATTATATATAGCTTCAGTAGTTATTCTTAAGGACACATTGAGATCACAATCTTCATCTAAATCAAAAAAATGAAGTCCACAACACTTTCATCCTTTTTGTTCATCCTTTGTTTCTTCCTCATTTTTAAAGCTCCTTTACCAGCTTTATGCAGCAATTTGTATGAAATTGTCTGCACTGAAGCCCTGGAGGATGCTAATAGTTGCTTGAGTCTTCTAAAAGCTTACCCAAAAATCACTAACGCTAAAAACTATTATGTCCTCTCCAAAGACATCTTAGATATTGCAATTGATAAGGGAAGAGAAGCCCAAAATTATTTTATTAAATTGTCAAATGATCATCCAACTCAAGCTATCAAACAATGTGGGGGTCAATTCTATTCTAGTTGTATTGAATCATTTAGAAGATCATTAAGGGATTTGATTACTGATCCTCAAAGTGCATATTTTGAGGCTAAAGATGCTGCTAATGGACCAAAATCTTGTGAGATAGCTATTGAAGAAGAAGGGACCAAAATTTCCACAATCAATTCTCTAAATAATGAGATGGTGTTGATTAGTAAAATTGCTTTTCTATCTATAAATCATCTTGTAAATAGAAAGGTTGAATCTTATGAAATCAGCCATAGGATTGTGGAACTCTTAAGTAATTTAGGAGTTTAAGTTTCTTTACAATGTAAACTTATAAAATCATAATAAACATTTTCGCCATATTGTTCAATAAATATTTTGTTGTTTCCTTCCTTATTTTTATTTGTAAATAAAATTGTTGTTAAGATTTTTGTTATTAATTTTGGTCAGAAAAAAGATTTTGTTATTAATTAAGCTCTCAACTAGATATGATATGTAAGCTTTTTAAACCAACATTAGATTGGTCCGAATTAGTAATAAGCTTCTTTATTTATATTGTTAATCATACAATTAGTGATGATAGGGAATGGTTCTTTTAATCTAACTTGAAAAATGATTATAAGCCATTTCAATGAGCTCGAACATAAAAACTCGTCATATACTTTTTTTCTTAATCGTGTTATTGTCGCACTGAATCATCAATTTTGTCGGTGATTAATCTATACCAGACAACAAGACTAGTCACGTGTATCTGGATTTGCCGATTTGTGTGTTTCTCCTATCTCAATAGAGTTTTTGTGACACTCAAAATTTTAACACGCCAGAATTGTAAAAAGAGATCGCCACCTTTAGTAGCGTTTATAAAAAAACGCTAGCCATTTTAATAACACGCTACACCATTAGTAGCGTTTTAAAGTAAAACGCTACCTATTAGGTAACACGCTAGACAGATCCCTAGCGCTTTTACTCAAAACGCTAGCAAATTAGAAAACACGCTAGACAGATCCCTAGCGCTTTTATTCAAAAACGCTAGCCAATTAGAAAACACGCTAGATAGATCCTAGCGTTTTTAGAAAGCGCTAGCTATTTAGAAAACACGCTAGACAGATCCCAGCGCTTTTATTCAAAACGCTAGCCAATTAGAAAACACGCTAGATAGATCCCTAGCGTTTTTATAAAACGCTAGGTATTTAGTAAACACTCTAGACATATCCCTAGCGCTTTTACTCAAAACGCTAGGTATTTAGAAAACACGCTAGATAGATCCCTAGCGTTTTTAGAAAACGCTAGGTATGGTTAAATAATTTTTTTGTTTCCCATTGAGCTACTTCCTCTTTCACCTAACACTCTTACCCGTAAACGCAAAATCACTCACCCGTAAACGCAAAACCCTAACACCCTAACTCAAATTAACATCATCTCTCTCAACGAAAATCATCTCTCTCGCTGAACATCATCTCTCTCACTCGGACAACATTGGTGAGTTTTCTGTTCTCCTTTCTCTGCTTCTTGTTAGATATTAATTGTGGGTTCTAGTTTAGAAATATATTAGTTTTGTCACTTGTGCACACTAGACTCTTCTTCTTTTTTTCACCACTAGCCTCTTCTTGTTACACATAAATTAATTGTTTGGAAGACTAGACTATATGGTTCCTTTGTCTTGACCAAAGGACCGAGAATAGAAATAGAATATGATATAGATATAGCTTGGGAAAATAAGGAGTGGAATTGAAAAAATTTAAAAGAGGAAATTTTGTTTGTTTTTTTATATGAATTGATTCTTCATTATATTCGAATTGCTTGATGGGTCATATGTTAAAGTTCTCTTCTCGGATTTTATTATAAATATTTGGCAATTATGGATAGAAATTGGATGTCCGCCAATCGTCCGTCCAAAGAGTATGCTTACTGGAGTGGATTATTTTGTGAATGTGTCTTTGTTGAACGTTTAGGGACTTCTAGTGGTATGAAATGTCCTTGTTTAAGGTGTTGTTATGTAAAATCGCCATCGCAGAGGAGTTGACCACGACATTTAAAGGCGAATGGAATTGATCAAAGTTACACTTGTTGGATAATGCACGGTGAGAAAAAGGTGAATCTTCAAATATGAATGATATTAGTAAGAGATATGCGCCCACGGTTGACACCGGAACACATTCATTTGATGCGAACGAATTTGAAGAGATGGCAAAGGTGGTTGAAGAGGATCTTAATGATTGTCCTGAAATGTTTGAGAAGTTGATAAGCGATGCGAGAGACACCATTGTATGCGGGTTGTAATGAATTCACAAAATTATTGGTCGTGATCAAGTTGTATAACTTGAAAACTCGCCACGGATGGACGGATAAGAGCTTTACCGATTTACTCTCACTACGAAAGAAATGTTGCCGAATGATAATGTGCTTCCTTCTCGGACGTATGATGCAAAGCAAATGTTGGGGTCTATTGGCTTGAACTATGAGAAGATACACGCTTGTCCGAATGATTGCATTTTATTTGGAATGAACATGCGTTGTTAAAGTCGTGTCCTAAATGTAATGCATCGCGGTATAAGAAGAAAGAGTCCGCTCCACAAAAGGTGTTGTGGTATTTTCCTATAATTCCTCGATTTAGGCGCATGTATCGTAGTTCGAGAAGATGCAAAACACTTGACATGGCATGAGGATGAAAGGATTAAAGATGGTATGCTACGACACGTGATTCTCCGCAATGGAAAAAATCAATATTGAGTATCCTAATTTTGGGGATGGCCCGAGAAACCTACGCCTTGCATTGTCTGGCGATGGATTTAACCCGCATACGGTATCAGAGTAGCTCCCACGATACATGGCCCGTGATTTTGGCGATTTATAACTTACATTGTGGCTTTGCATGAAACGCAAATATATGTTTGTTGTCTTTGTTAATTCTCAGGCCCAAACAACCAGAAATGATATTGATGTATACTTGGCTCCTTTAATTGAAGACTTGAAGCAAATGTGGGAGATTGGGGTAGAGGTGTATGATGGGTTCAGAGAAGAAAGTTTCACCACGAGGGCTATGATCTTTGGCACAATTAACGACTTTCCCGCATACGGCAATCTATGCAGGTACAGAACAAAAGGCGTGTGCATGCCCTATATGTGAAGATAACACAGATTGGATGTGGTTGGAACATGGTAAGAAGAATATCTATCTTGGTCATCGTAGATTTTTGCCATCAACTCATCACTATCGATTGTGGAGAAAGGCATTTGATGGGAATACAGAAACACGTAGAGCTCCCGCCTGACTGCGTGACAGGTATTTGAAAAGGTGGAAGATTTGAACATTAAATTTGGGAAGCCTTTTGCGGGAGAGATTGCCAAACGGGGTGAAAGAAAAGTCGATTTTCTTTGAGTTGCCATCTTTGGAAGTCATTATATGTAAGGCATTTCATTGATGTGATGCATGTTGAAAAGAATGTCTTGAAAGTGTCATCGGTACCTTACTCAATATGCGGGTAAGACTAAAGATACCATCAACTCAAGGTTGGATTTGGTTAGTATGGGTTTGAGACCTGAATTGGGTCAGGTAAAGAAAGAAGGGTACACGACATATCTACCTCCTCGTGACTCATACTCTATCTAGAAAGGAGAAGATGTCTTTTGTGAGTTTCTTCATGGAGTTAAAGTTCCGGAGGATACTCTTCAAATGTGGCGACTCTTGTATCGATTAAAGACCTCAAGTTAAAGTCTCTAAAGTCCCACGATTGTCATGTTCTCATGGAGAATTTGCTACCCATTGGTATACGATCCATTTTGCCTAAGAAAGTGCGTCGGACTTAACCAAACTTTGTTTATTCTTTAAGGCGATTTGTAGTAGAGTGATTGACCACGGAAAGTTGCCAACATTGCAAAGAGAAATTATTGTCACTTTGTGTGAGCTTGAGATGTATTTCCCACCTTCCTTTTTCGACATAATGATTCATCTAATAGTTCATCGGTTAGAGAGACACAATTGTGTGGCCCATGTTACATGAGATGGATGTATCCGTTTGAGCGTTACATGAAGATATTAAAAGGATATGTGAAAAATCGATCACGACACGAGGTTGTATTGTTGAGCGCTACATAGTTGAAGAGGCTATTGAGTTTTGCACGGGCTATCTATCTAGTCTTGAATATTCGTGGACCGCCAAGGTCTCGTCATGCGGGAAGGATTAGTAAAGGGATGACGGGAACTAAATTAGTGATGGTATCAAGGAAAGAACTAGAGCAAGCACACTTATACGTTCTTCACAATGATAGTGAGGTTGATTCATATGTTGCCAAGCACAAGGAGATTCTTAAGAGTCAATTCACGGGAAAGAAGCAAGTTTGGTTAGCAAAAGAACACAATAGGAGTTTCATAGTGTGGCTAAAACATCACATTGATGGTGAGTGTGTTTGAATCCTACTTGATTTCAAAAAGATTGAGATGGTTAGCAAAAGGTCCAAATATACATGTCTTCTCTTACAATGACTATCTAATGAACGAGTGCACTTTCTATACAAAAGAACAAGATGATCGAGTAAAATGCAAAATAGTGGGGTGACTCTTGTAGCTCATTCTATGCATGCATCCAAAGGCAAAGATAGAAATCCCATATATGCGAATATGTCTTACTTTGGCTTCATTGAACACATATGGGAGTTGGATTACAATATGTTTCAGGAGCATGTGTTCAAATGTGAATGGGTTGACAATAATACTGGTTTACAGATTGATGAATCAGGGTTCATGCGGGTGAATTTCAACAAGTTAGGATATAAAGATGAACCTTTTATTTTAGCATCGCAAGCTCAACAAGTGTTTTATGTCACTGATCCAGTTAATATCAATTGGTCTATTGTTCTATTGGTGACAAAAATTTTGTGTATAACAACGATGATGATGAAGCACCCGATGATGTTGGTGTTGAGGACGACCCTTTCTTCAGAACATCAGAACCAATAATAGGGGAAAATACTTCTATAGAGGATGTTGTATATTTTAGAAAAGATCATAATGATGGAATTACTATTCGTCGGAAAAAAAAATACCAAGACGCGAATTGCAAACAAAATTTTGTCTAGGAAAAGGAAAAGGTAATATATACTTAATGATTTCTCGTTATTTTTTATTAATAGATAATTATTATATTGTTTTTGTAAATTTAACAATAATATGGATTATATTATATTGCAGGTCAGATGGCATCACTTAGTGATCATGAGATCTAGTGGTCAAGACAGTAGTCATTGAGGGTTGTGCTGTTATATATGTTATAGCTTTAATTTGTAGCTACTTTTGAGTTTCATAATGTAAGTTACTTATTATGTTGTATGATTTGTAAACAAAAATATCTATTAATAGGTTGAATTTTGTGTGTATCTATATATTGGATTGTAATGATATTGGGTGAATTTTGTTGGAATGATATTTGATGAATTTTCTTTGGAAGGAATGAATTAATAGGTTGTAATTAAAAGGGAGAATAAACAAAAATAAAAAAATATTTAAAAAAAAATCAGTCAATACATAGCGTTTTAAAGAGAAAACGCTAGAAATAAAATTAAAAAATCATTCAATTCCTAGCGTTTCTAAAACGCTAGGAATGATAATAAAAAGGTGTTATAGCATCCCTAGCATTTTAACGTAAAAACGCTAGGAATGATAGTAAAAGGTGCTATAGCATCCTAGCGTTTTTACATAAAAGCGCTAGGAATGGTAGTAAAAAGGTGCTATAGCATCCCCAGCGTTTTTACATAAAACGCTAGGAATGGTAGTAAAAAGGTGCTATAGCATCCCTAGCGCTTTTCTAAAACGCTAGGAATTGTAAAAAGCGCTATAGCATCCCTAGCGTTTTAACTTAAAACGCTAGGAATGGTAAACACGCGCTAGATGATCCCTGGCGTTTATGTAAAAGCGCTAGGGATGCTATTAAAATTTTTACAAGCGCGCTCTCTCATCTCCTCACACACTCACGTAGACGCGTCTCTTCATCTACCTAACTTCTCTCCACGACCCAGAAACCCTCCACGAACAACCCGAACCCAGAACAACCCGTAACTCACGAGACTTCGTTCATCGCACCTTTGCGAACCTCCACGACCCAGAAACCCTCTTCGTTCATCTTCGTTCATCTCCTTGGTGCTACGACCCGAGAAACCCATAAACGCGACCCAGAAAGCGTAAAGCGCAGAAACCCATCCTCTTCGCTCATCCTCTCTCTCCTTGGTGCTATCTTACCACGCAGCTCCCTCCCATTTGTTTCCTTTTTCTCGCACTTCTCTCTTCCTTTCAAAAGGTATTTACGCACTCACGTACTCTCCACCTCTCTCTTTGCAATGACTATTTGTTATGGTTTTTATGGTTTGTTATGTATCTTTTGTATGGCTTTCTCTGTTACTTAGCTCAATGTTGTATCTAATTAGTTGTTAGATTAGTCTAGCTTAGATAGCATTATTAACTTGACTAGTGCATGGCTTTCCTAGTGCATGGCTTTCTCTGTTTACTCTAGGTTCTTAGTGCATGGCTTTCCTATATATGTTTACTCTAGGTTATATACTTAGTGCATGGCTTTCCTATGTATGTTTACTCTAGGTTACTTAGTGCATGGCTTTTCTCTGTTTAGTGCATGGCTTTCATATATATGCTTACTCTAGGTTATATACTTAGTGCATGTCTTTCCTATGTATGTTTACTCTAGGTTACTTAGTGCATGGCTTTCATTTGTTACTTAGTGCATGGCTTCTTCTATATTTTGTTAAGTGTTTGTTGGTTCTAAACAATTAGAAAGCTAAAACTCACTGAGTCTATTTCATTTGGGTCATTGCAAGTCAGATGGCATCACATAGTGATCACGAGAGTAGTCAGGGTGGTGATGGGGGTGATAGAAACACAAAGAGTTCACTCCCCGAGGAATTACATCGAAAAAGAATATCGTCCATCGGATAAGTAAAGGACACGAGAAATATAAGGTAAGTTAATTACTAATTATTAATGTTGTTCTCTACCTTTCCAAGTTATCTAATTATTTAATGATTTAATTATTTAAGGTCCGATGGAGTGTTAAAGGTTTGCCAATTGGAGACAACGGCACAAATTTAATTAGCTTTATTGGTACTAAGGTGAAACAAATCTTTCCAATTTCAATAAAAAGTTGGAATGAGAAAGATAATGATTTTGCCTAAATGAAAGATGATTTTTGGTCCTTAATACTGGTATATAATTTTAGACCTCTTTAATAATCTTATTTAGTGAATTTTTAGTTGTATTTATTTAATCCATTTTTATGTATAAGTAGAAACACTTTGATGTCGATGATGCCCGAAGAGATTGGATACTCAAGGAAGCGGGAAGGTTGCATCGGGCATATAGAAGCGATGTGGGAAAAAGTATCAAAGCGGCTGATGGGACCATCGACAGAGCCTCCAAAGATCTGTATGCGGAATTATAACTAAGGAGGATTGGACCAAATTTGTAGATATACGGACTACAGATCCGGATTTCTAGTTAGTATATTAATTATTTAAGTTATATATATATATATATATATATATATATATATATATATATATATATATATATATTTCACAACAAGATATCATTCATTAATGTATACTTATGTTTTTAAATAGAAAAAAAGCAAAGCCAATAAAGTGAGAGCTTCTAATCCAGAGTACCCTTATAGAGGAGGTTCAAGTGGATATCAAATTCTTGAAGAAAGATTGGTAAGACACAATTAGTTTAATTTATTATGATTTAATGAATCTTTTAATTTACTGAGTTGATTAACAATTATTAAACTTAAATAGAATTCTTGCAAGAGGGGAAAGATCCAACTCAAGAATCCCTTGATCGTTGTATCTCGTATGCGGTTAGAGGTCCGACAAAACAAGGATGGGGAGATTGTGGATCCGAAAACTAAGGAGGTCAAGGACAAAATTGTAAGTATTCCAAAATTCATGTATTGTAATTTTAATTTTATGATTCCTAGCAAGTTGGAATTTGTGTGCGACTATATTTTTTAAATACATTACTCGATTTTTTTGACACGTGAACATATTTTTATTGTCGATTAAATTTCTTTGACACTTGTTTATTATTTTTATCCGTTACTCGATTTTTTTGACACGTGGACATATTTTTTATTGTCGATTAAATTTCTTTGACACTTGTTTATTATTTTTATCCGTTACTCGATTTTTTTGACACGTGAACATATTTTTTTATTGTCGATTAAATTTCTTTGACACTTGTTTATTATTTTTATCCGTTACTCGATTTTTTTGACACATGGACATATTTTTTATTGTCGATTAAATTTCTCTTGACACTTGTTTATTAATTTTATCCGTTATTTATGTTTGTGCATCGCCAAAGCATATCACAATCTGTATCACAAGGAGATTTAACAGATTGTGATGGTCAACAAGATGTCCTTGCTCGTGCCTTGGGAAGGGAAGAGAGACAGTCGGATTAGAGGTTATGGATATGGGATTCCTCCTACAACCGTGTTTGGGCCAAAGAGCCAAAGCAAGGGGTGCGGGATTGTAAAGTCATGGCGGCAAAGTATGACGAGCTATCCAAGAATGTTCTTTGTGTTAATGGAAGAGAGACAGATGTTTAAGCGACTCTTGGCACAAAGGATTGGTGCACCATCCCCGCTGCACCACCCCTGCTGAACCTATATCACCCGCCGCACCCCATAGCGCCCGAGATAGTTTGCACCATCCCTTCAACACGTGTATTTAACAAAACTCGACTGTTTTTTGTACATATGTATTTGATAAAATTATCATGTATATTTATTTTTCTTTATAATTGATTTAGGATAATCGTGAATGTGAGCTATATATTGCAAACCCACATCGAAAGGTTGCGATGGGTTTGATATGTAACCAATTGATTGCCACATCTTGCACAATTTACCCATGCTGAAAACCATTTGAGAGTTAGGTAGACTATTCAATAGAGGGTCTGCACCATTGCTCTGTTCCAATTGCTAATGCGGATATATTTTTTGTGGATCAAGCACTTAGTACTTTTGTGGCATGGCTCGAACAACTTGTCGTTGTAAGTGACAATATTTTTGTTAATAAGTTGATGACTATAATGTGTGTTAACTAACTAATTAATCATTTTTTAATATATACTAGGTACCTCAAGTGTCCCGACCTTCCCTTCCATAAAAGTGTCCCGACCTTCCCTTCCACTACCAAACTCTCCCGACCATCTACTTCTATACTGGCCAGTCCAACATGTTGGTCAATTTCCCATTGATGAATTCCGTAAGTACATCGATTCTCTAAAGGTCCACATCACTCAAAAAAATGAACCCGGACGACCAAATTTTTACCTACCGATAACATTGTGGGCACAGAGCAGTTGGTAATTCTCAACATGGAGGATCCGAAAGCTATAGTTGAAATGGATTGGGCCATCGCCATCGATATTAGAGTATACGTGAGGTATGTATTAAATTATTTGTACACAATAGTTGTTTATATTAGAGTATATATTAGAGTATATATATATGAGGATCCGAAAGTTGTATATATATTATTTATAGGTTTTTGTACAATCGTCTTACGGTCCCTCCATAGCGGACACGTAAGTATTTCTTCTTGTGTCCAGCGTGTATCGTTGTGTTTAAGCAAGGTAATACAGAGGAACGTATTATGGCTATTAAGAGTGAAATACAAAGTTATATCCATTCACGCTTCATGGATGCCAAGCATTTGAAGGGCTACTCTTTATTTTTGGCACCACTCAATAATGGGTGAGAAATTTAGTCTTCAATCACTTGTTTAATTATTTTGAGGATTGTATTATAGTGTAAATTAATGTGTACTCATTCGTGATTCATTTACTTGCATGAGGCAACATTGGGTACTCTTTGCAATAAACCCTAAGCAAAATGTTGTCTACTATCTGGATTCATTCAAGGCCATTACAACGTCTACGTAGACTTCGTAGAGATGGTTGAGAGGTGTGTATGTGTAACCCTCTCATTTTAATTTGTATAATTTAATATATGTATTTTGTTCAACTTAACGTTATATATATATATGTATGACGTTACAGTGCTTTGAAAGAATACTTGGGATTATCTACGAGTAAAACAAGATGGCTACCCATAGCTGTAAGCTTTTTAAGAATCATTCTTATAATTTTAATTGAATTTTTGGTCATAAAAATGTGACAATTAAGTTATAATCTTTTGCTTTGTAGTGTCCTAAACAACCAAATAACAATGATTGTGGGTACTACGTTATGAGGTTTATGAAAGAGATTATCACTCATGACAAAGTAACAATCCCAACCAAGGTAACTACTTAGATTTCTTTTTTATATTGATATTATAATACTTACTCACATTTAATAAACATTTTAATTCTAATTTTATTTCATTTTATTTTTCAAGTATTTTCCCGACTTTAAAAATATCCGTAATTACTCTTTGAACAACTTACAGTGATAAGTGGGGAGTAGTGCGTTTTGTTTCTAGCTTTTTGTAGCAAGTTTTGAGATTCATAATAGTTTAGTTATTATATATGTTGTATATATTGGATTTATATTATGTTGTAAGTACTTCTTAGAATGATATATATTGGATTGGAAATATTATTTGATGAATTTTGTTGGATGAATTTTGTTTGAATGATATTGGATTGGAATGTATTTTTCGAATTTGTTTGGAAGGGAATGAATTTATAGGTTGTAATTAAAATGGAGAACAAACCAAAATAAAAAAATATTTAAAAAAATCAGTCAATAGGTAGCGTTTTAGAGTGAAAACGCTAGAAATGAAGTTAAAAATTCATTCAATACCTAGCATTTTAAAAATAAAACGCTAGGAATTGTAAAGAGGAGCTAGAGGATCCCTAGCGTTTCTAAAACGCTAGGAATGCTAATAAAGGTGCTATAGCATCCCTAACGTTTTACATAAAACGCTAGGTATGGTAGTAAAAAGGGCTATAGTATCCCTAGCGTTTTAAATTAAAACGCTAGGAATGGTAGTAAAAAGAGCTATGGGATCCCTAACGTTTTTATTTAAAACGCTAGGAATGGTAGTAAAAAAGAGCTATGGGATCCCTAGCGTTTTACAGAAAACGCTAGGAATTGTAAAAAGGCGTTGGGTCAATGGCTAGCGTTTTATATAAAACGCTACGTATGTCTAAAACACGCTGGGTCAATGGCTAGCGTTTTTTAAAACGCTACTAATGGGGTGTACGCATTAGTAGCGCCAGCTTCTCTAGCGTTTTAAAACGCTACCAATGCCCAAAAAAAACGCTAGCCATCCTAATACGCTGGCGTAGTGTCAAGACTAGTTTTTGACTCCCTTTTTTCTTTGGTAACCTTTATATTAAATTTACTTTTCATCTGTATCTATCTTCCTATCTAAATTATAATTTGGTTTCTTTTCTTCTTTACTTTTCCTCTTTCTTACTTTCTAACACTTTTACAATTTTATAATTTTATATTATTTTTTGTCATCTACCTTTTTAGCTCCCTGTCTTTGTAATTTCCCCTCTAATCCATTTTTTTTTACTTTTGTGTCTAAAATATCTATTTACTTCTTTTTTATCTCCTCACTTTTCATTTTCAATTTCCCCTCTCTCTCTCTATCTTCATTTCACGTTTGAATTTTTTTATTGAAATATGCACAACCCAGAGACCACCGACAACTAGGTTACACTCAGTCTAGAACTAGACTACCTATCACTAGTTAAAACATTAACTAAAAAAGAAGGGATACACTTGTTTTCAGTCTGATCTTTATTATAAGAAGATTTTACAAAAATTATAAAGATTAAGGAATTTATTAAATATAGTGCAATTTAAGCTTTATCCAAAATATACTCTTAATATTTATGCCCACTCTATGACTTTGTAGTAAATTTATTAAATGTATTTCTATACCCAAAATACATTCGGATAAGAGGCAGATTCTATCCCTTCAACTACATTCTTGATTCTTTTCTGGTAAATCTCATGAGTTGCGAAACATTTCTGAGTAAAGATCAAATGAAAAAAATTTGTGTACCCCCATCTTCCTCCCTCACACCCCCATTTCATGGGGATTCTCGGATTTACCTCATAGGTAGGTAAATTCGGTTCATATTTTGTACACTGGTTTTACCTACGTATGAGGTAAATCCGTGAACCCCCCCCCCCCCCTTTATTTAAATTTTATTTTTAAAAAGATACAAACGTGTTACAATCTAAAATACGATACGAACGAGTTACGATATACGAGTAAAAATACGTCTAAATATGATCTAAAATACGTCAAAATATATAAAATACCAAATACGAAACACGTGTACAAATACGTCAAAAAAAGAACTAAAATACAACTAAGGGTCCAAAAGACAAAAAAATCTTATGTGCAGCAGGCGAAAAGTCCTCATCTAGCGCACCCCGGAGAACTGCAGCTACTCTCTCGATCCTATCCTATGCATTTTGTGGGCCAACTGCCTCCTGATCTGGAGCTGCCTCCTGAACTAGAGGATCCTCAGCAACTGGCTCCTGAGTCAGACGGCGAATGGACACCTGACTGTACCAAGGTAGGTAACCAAGATCGCACTCGCCTGGCGTGAGTGTCTGTCTACTATTCCAATGGACTGTGCAGCTGAAGGATTTCCCGAAAAGGGTGGATCAGGGATCAGCTGGAGACGCCCGAACTGCCAACGGACCCTGCCTGCAATATAGGGGACCTTCACACTGCCCCACATCAGCCAACCTCTGAAAACGAAGATGTTTGAAAACGAAACATGATGTCGGTGGTCCTCCCAAGGGGTGAATATCACATGCTGTAGCTCTAAGTCATCTATCTGCTTCCTAAAATGATGAAGCTTCAGAGAATCTGGCTTCTTGTTTCCCCACCTGCTGGCACGTGGGTTATGTGACTTATCAAAGTCTCTCCGAGCAATGATGGTGGGAAAATGCTCGTAATCCAACACTAAAATAATTAAATTAATATATAAGCAATTATAAAAATATGAGTAATTTAAAGTAATTAAAAGCTTAAATAAATAAATAAATAATTATCTAGAGCAGACTCGCGTATCCGCCTATCTGCTTGGTCTTATAAAAGACCGCTTCCTTCAGCTAGTCGTAGAGGACAGCGAGAGCAGCCGGACCCCAAGCCCACTGGCCACACTGCTGAATATCCCAGATCAGATAGACCCACTTCAATGGTACATATGTGCGACTCTTGTCGGCAAATATGGTGGTGCCTAACAAGTAGAGGATATAGCACTGTGCCGCATCATCAAACTGGCCCTGCTCCATATGCCTCCTCCAAGAAATCGAGCCTCAAAGTTGGTCCCCTATTGAGCCTAATCTCCCCCCAGCAAGCGGCCTCATCTATGCCCAAATACTGAACAGCCTCATCAGCGCTAACCTAGAGCTTAAAAATAATCAATGCGTTATTAAAAGTCAATAATTAATTATTGTTTAGAAAAAATAAAATAATAGTTAAAAATATTACCTGTCCTGATAGTATCGAGGACACGTAGTGTGTATCCAGGTTCAACAAACGCAGCAGTGGATGCTCGGCTTTCCGACCAAGCATCCTCATCCGGAGCGACACGGGGTCCCGCTCGACCCTATCGACTTCGATCCTTCGAACACGAGCCTCCGGACCCTCTTCATCCTGATGATCACGATGCTCATACAGCTTCGGGTGCTGCTTGTGGAACTCATAGTCCGAGTGGTCATAGTAGTGGCCGCCATTCGTAGGGAAATGGCTTTGTGGATACCGAGGTCGCTCAAAATCTCGTTGTTGATCGCCACCATCCGTCTCGCTCAAAGGCGCTCGACGCCGTAAAGCGTGACCAGCAGTTCTGATCCTCATCATGGTACTCAGAGGTGAAGGAGTACTGCTACTACTGTCATCATCATGATGATGTCGTCGTCACGGTGCTGCACTAGAAGACTCGTCTCACACAAAATTGCCTACTCTTGAACTCGCCACTGTTACAAAAAGAACAAAATGTAAATTAAAAAAATAAAAAAAGTAAAAAAAAAATAGTGAGAATTCTCGGATTTAGAGGTAAAGCCAGCAATAAGTTTTTGGGATTCCCGGATTTACCTCACGTATAGGTAAATCTGGTTCGTAATTTGTACGCCAGATTTACATATACGTAAGGTAAATCCGGGAATCCCAGAAACTTCTTTCCGGCTTTACCTCTAAATCTGGGAACCTCTAAATTTTTTACTTACTTAATTTCGGATTTACTCAATTGTGAGAGTAAATTTGTTTTTTGTAACTTTTGAGGGGTATTTTTGTCCAAATGGGGAATTATGGGGGTGTGAGAGAGGAAGGGGGTGTACCAAAAAAATCGAAGATCAAATTGTTTCTAGCACGCCAAATCCAATCAAGAGACACACCAGACGTTATGATACAATGCGCTATTCCCAACTTTCCCAAAATTAGGGAGCAATCTATTATTTTCAATAAGGATGTGTTTGGTAATATTTTCAAGAGGAAGAGGCATTTGGAGGCTCGAATTAAGGGTGTTCATCTTCAGCTTGATCATTCCCCTTCAAGTGGTTTAATTCTCTTAGAGAATGATCTTCAGCATCAATATTCCAATGTCCTTAGAGAAGAAGAACTCTTGTGGTTCCAAAAATCCAGGGAAAACTGGGTAAATTTTGGGAATAAGAATACTAAATTTTACCATGCCTAAACGGTTATTAGGAGACGCCGCAACAAAGTTACTAGCTAAGAAATTGATGGTATTATTTGTGATGACGAAGACATTTTGGGTAGAGAAGCTCATCGCTTCTTCAAGCAACTTTTTCAATAGACTTCCCATGCGACCCTCATAGTCTTAAAATTGATGGAATATCAAAAATCCCTCAGGAGTTACATGACCTTTTATTAACACCAATTTCTATGGAGGAAGTAAAAGATGCTCTATTCTCCATGGATCCTTTTAAGGCCCCAGGTCCTGATGGGTTTCAACCTATTTTCTTTCGTAGCTATTGGAAAGTTATTTCTAAAGATGTTTTCGAGCTTATTGTTAAGGCCTTCCATTCTGGAATTATTGATGACTATCTTACAGAAACTCTTATTGTTCCCATTCCTAAGGTTGATGATCCAAAATCTTTTAGAGACTTTAGACCTATAAGTCTCTGTAACGTCCTACTGAAGCTCATCTCTAAGATCATCGTCAGAAGAATGAGACCATTCTTAGATGATTTTATTGGCCCGTACAAGGTAGTTTTATTCCTAACAGAGGCACTACTGATAATGCTATGATAGCCCAAGAGTTGGTTCACTTTATGCACAAAAAGAAAGGTAAGGATGGCTTTCTTATGTTTAAAATTGATTTTGAGAAGGCATATGATAGTGTGGATTAGAATTTTCTCAGACTTACTCTCTCTGATTTTGGTTTTCCTCCTCCCATTATCCGGTTGATTATGAGTGGGGTTACTTCATCTAGCTTAACGGTTAAATGGAATAACAAGAAGCTTGAGCATTTCTCTCCCATGAGGGCCTTCGTCGAGGATCTCTCTCCTTATCTTTTTCTTTCTTGTATAGAGAAACTCGCCCTTCTAATTCAATCTAAAGTGGAGAACCATTTGTGGAATCCTATCAAGATTTGTGAGCATGGCTGGTGGGAGGAAATTATATGCAAGTATACATAGTCACACAAGTAATAAAGTGATAAGAAAGGTCGAACCCACAGGGATTATGTATTGTAAAGTTTTGTATATTAGAGTGTACACTTAGTGTGTCACACTATGCACTATTTTGGTTTGGAGTTTTTCTAAAGTAAAAACAATATAAACACTAAAGAGTGTAAGGAGTCAGTTAGATAAAGTAGTTGAGATGTTTTCACTGAGTAATTTACTTCTAAGTGTTATAGTAGAGTATATAGTGTTTCCACACTGGATGCAGCTGCATCAGTATGTGTCTGTCAGCACTTTCTTCAGAGTTTTATTACAAGCCCTTATGATCTTTGTTTTCTACAGTAAAGAAAGGAGTATCAATACCTCTCTTGCCTCCTAACAATGATCCAAGTTGCTAAATAGGTTCACTCTTGTCTCTTAAGTTTCCACTGTATCATCCTAGGAACTATGTTATCCTATGTCTAGGACTTAACATGGTTTTAACAATCAAATCTTTATTAAAACTAGTTCAACAAAGAAGTTGTTATAAACTCTTATTACTATTAATTCTTGAGTTCATAAATGTGACCCATGTCTGCTGCCACAAGTTTAACCTATTCCAAAGTGATCAATTCCAGAATAAGTGTTGAAAGAAGTATCACACAAGAATTAAAATGCATACACTACATAAATCATAATAACATACTTAGAAGTTCATTGCAAAGTTATAACATCTCAACTTAAGGGAATTTAGCTCATGTTACTCATTATATAATAGAGAAAATCTGCAAAGAGCATAATCAAATGAGTAATATAGCAAAGGAACTTAAAAGGAGAGAGATTACTCGAATAGAAGATCTTTTGCATGAGTTTCCCAAGTTGAAGTACAATATGAGTTCCTTACACAAGTTTCCTTCAAGTAGAAGTGAAGGGAGTGGTTGTCAAGCACCTCCTTACCTTCATTCTCTTAAAAAACGTAAAGAAAAACTAAAACTAAACTAAACTAAACTAAAACTAAGTGATCCTTTTAGAAAATCAGACAAGAAATACAATTGAACGATTCAGGATTGTTTGTAGGTGAAAATATGGCTTCTATTTATAGGCTTGGAAGCTTTCCTCCCTTGAGGGGTTTCCTTAGGCGCGTATGATTCAACTGAGGGGACCAACCTTTGATAAAATCAGACAACCAATGAAGCAAATAGCTCAGTTGTGGTCGCTTGATTGCATAACATAAGGTGTGGTCCATTGGAGAAGTGTCACATGTCTCTTTAGATAAATGAGCCTTGCAACTTGATTTTTATGTTTATCGCCGACTTCTGCAAGTGGCTCTGCTCCAGCTGACTAGGCATGACGTCACAATTCAAGTGTGGAAGCATTGAAATGGTCCTTGGATGTTTTGGTGCAAACTGCTAGATTCTGCAGGTGTAGGCAGTGTTTCCACTCCTAGAGTTGGCAGTGTTTCCACTCCTGGTGTTTGGCAGTGTTTCCACTCTTGCAGTTGCTGCACTGAACAAAAACATCAAACCTAACAAGAAATGTGTATTTATGCCTAGTTACTTGCCCTAATCATTTGGATCTCTAAAATGTTGTTTCTTTAATAAATAAGCTATATTTATATATTAATGTACTTGAAAATAAACAATAACCTAAGTAAAAATAGATGAATAACTCTATATAAAATAGAGTTATCAATGGCCCAACCATCTCTCATCTTTTCTTTGCAGATGATTGTCTTCTTTTCACCAGTGTTAAGTCCTCTCAAGTTCAACTAGTCAAGGAGGTGCTTCACTCCTTTTGTTTAGCCTCAGAAATGAAGATTAATGTCCACAAGTCTAGATTTCTCCCTTCAAAGATTATTACTAGAACAAAAGTTCTCAAGTTTGAAAGGATGTTGGAGTTTCAACATACCTACAACATTGGGCGGTACTTGGGTTTTCCTATGTTGTCAGGTAGAGTTACCAATTCTTGTTTTTCTTTTATTATTGACAAAGTTCACAGCAGACTAGCAGGTTGGAAGGGAAGGTTGCTTAGCAGAGCTGGGAGAGTATCTTTAGCTAAGCCTGTCCTTAGCTCATTGTCAGTATACACTATGCATAATCTCTGGATTCCTGAAGGTTTTTGTGATAGTTTGGACTTAGCTATTAAGCAGTTTGTTTGGGGAGGCAAGACTTGTCACTAGGTCAAATGGGGGATAACTAGCCATCCAATGAATAGAGGAGGTCTTTGTTTGTGAAGGTCCTTTTTTCTTGCATCAAACTGTGAATCAAAGTGACAATTGGTCATGGATTTGGAAGTTGAAAGTTTCGGAAAACTTGAAACACTTTGTGTGGCTTATCATGAACATGAGCCTTCCTACTAATGGTTTTCGGTATTATAGACATCTAACTGTCATCTCTATGGTGCTGATAGAAAGGATATTATTCACATGTTGCTGGATTGCTCTAGAGCTCAGAATGCTTGGCGATTATTGTCTTTTAACACTGATGCTGGTGAGGTTAACGATGATGCTCGACTTTGGTTCAAACATCATGTTATTAGTGACCAAGGTATTATATTTATCTGTTGTTGTTGGTTCCTTTGGGTGGCTCGAAATGATGAAGTTTTTAATGATGAAAAATGGGAAACTTGGAATATTCTTAATCGAGCTAGACAATTTTCAGAAGATGTTGTTAAACTTTTGTCTGCTGGGGTGTCTACTCGTCCTCCTAGATTGGTTCGTTGGTTTCCTCCTACTAGCAATTATATTAAACTTAACGTTGATGGAAGCTCCATTGGTAACCGGGGTCGTAGTGGCTATGGGGGATTACTTCGGGATCATACAGGCAGTTGGCTTCTTGGTTTATCGAGAAGTTATGGCATTGCTACTAACTTGAATGCAGAGCTCCATGCAATTGCCAAAGGATTGAACTTAGCTTGGTTCAATGGTTATGGGTCTATTATTTGTGAATCAGACTCTGAAATCGCTCTATCGTTGATTGCTCGTAAGCTTCAAGATACCCACCCCTATGCTTCTGTTATTTCCTACATCAAATCATTTTCTCTCAAGACTTGGGATTTGACTTATGCCCACACGCTGCGTGAGGGAAACTCGTGTGCTGATTGGTTAGAAGGTTTGGAGCTAATATGAATTATGGAGATCATGTGTGGCCTCTCTGTCCTACCGCTGTTTTGCCTCTCCTAATAGCTGATGCTATGGGTATAGAGCATGCTAGACTTTAATTTATTTCTGTTTCAAGTTTCTTTTTATTGTTTTCTGTTCTAGAGGGGCCGAAGGCCCAATTTGCCACCTCAAGTCCAACAAGGCCCAATTAGTGTCTTTCTCCGCAAGATGCGGCCTCATCCGCGTTTAGCGCAACAG
Source organism: Oxytropis ochrocephala (assembly GCA_020916435.1). NCBI lineage: Eukaryota > Viridiplantae > Streptophyta > Magnoliopsida > Fabales > Fabaceae > Oxytropis > Oxytropis ochrocephala. Next base: position 50,845,813 of record CM037095.1, read on the forward strand.
CCAGAGCGCCTGTACCCTATCAGTATAAATGCAGCACAGACTCCAAGAATCAGGTACGTAATCTACACCTTGTGACCCTACCCGATCACACATTGCTGACTTGAGCGTCAGAGTGTCATTGCAGGTGTGCGGCCAAGACCCCGATCCTTCCATCATCAACGACCGGGCCAAACCACTCAAACAAATCAACTCATTGGTCAAGGTACGATCAATTGGCGACCACAGTGGGAGAGCCCTAGCGCAATCCTACCTTAATCATGCCTCCACGTGGACGACCGCCCAATGTGTGCACCTCATCTAGACTCAACTCGTCCGCCCAGAATGATCAGCAATAGGAAACCCCAAAGGGTGTCCCTGTCACTGTTCATGAATCACAAGGAAACATTCGACAGCCCCCCACAGTGTAGGGGCAACAGCCCGAGAGATTTGAGGCACATTATCGGCCGTTCAACGATTGCCCTATCCCACCAGAATTAGTAGAAGCTGGTATCCCAGAAACTTTACCAAAGACACGCCACTCGATAAAGGCTTGAACCTGTGCGAACAAGGATCGGATCATTCGCGATCGAGAGGCTCTCATAGCCCGATACGAGACAGGCGAAACTTCGGCCCGCCCGCGAGCGGCCCTGCGCCAAGGAATGCACAAGGCCAGGAAGTAAGGAGACCTCCTCCAAGGGACAGGACTCCCCCTCGAAGCAGCGTCTCACGAGGACTCCACCACGTAGAAGTATTTTCCACCGAACTCCTCCGCGTAGGAATCGAGCACATAGGTCTCCACCTCATCGGGGAGGGCGTCGTCACCGCTCACCCTCCTATGACTACGACTATGCTGTCGACTATGAGGACCCGAGCTATCGCCCCGAATTAAGTTACTCACCTTCAAGATACTCTTCTTTTGAATCTTCCGGATCGCGCCGATCCAGAAGTCCCTCATGGGACCCATGTGATGAGTTTGAGGACTACAGACGCAATGGGGAAATTCCTAATGTATCGTATGCTGCCCCTAGGAATCCCGAGCGACCTAGGAGGCGCCACTCTGACCGACCAAGGAGATACCCTTATGAGCGATCTCCAGGGAGGCGTCATGACACTCGGCCGGCTGTCGACCCTTTCCTTGTTCACACCTTGCCCCATCCATATCAACAAGTCCCACTTATCCACGTCTCAAAGGACTAGGGGCCCTTCACAAGGGAGATTAGTCGCTATCGAGTCCCCATGTAGCTGAGAAAACCCAACATGAAGTTATTTACCGGCCGCGGAGATCCGGACAAACATCTAAGGTACTTTAACAACTTTTGCAGCTATAGAGACGTCAATAGTATAATGAAGTGCAAGTTGTTCCCACAGTCGCTCGATGACCGGGCATTAGAATGGTGGGAAACTCTTAGGCCAAACACCATCTCCTCATGGGATGACTTGGTCAGAATATTCCTAGCACACTACACGGCCAATAGGTGCCAGGATCGTTATGAAGAAGTCGTGGATAATATCATCCAAGGAGAAAATGAGACCCTAAGGCATTATGTTGACCGATTCAACGAGGAGCCCGAGACCATCCTAGGATTAGAAGAAGAGGACAAACTGAAATGCTTGAGGCGTGGGCTCAGACCGGGCAGCTTGTTCGGACAAGAGGTCGGCTTGAACCACTATCAAGACTTGACAACGTTCCTCCGAAGGGCCAACGACCATATGGCGTACGAAGAATCTTTGCTAGCCAAGAGAGGCACCTGCGAGCGACCTAAGGAAGAGCAATGCAGACCAGGCAAACATCTAGACAACTGATCTCGCGATTAGAGAGCAGAGTGTCGGCCAAGAAAATACGACCAGCGTATAAGACCTAACACTTTGATAGCACAGATTTACTCCGAGTGCCAAAATAGCGAGTTTTTGGGTGTTAAGCGACCAGACCCACTTGTCATGAAAGAGGGGGCCCGACCAACTAAGAAATACTGTCATTACCACCACAGTAAAGGGCACGACACCAATAATTGCATGGCCCTAAAAGATGACATAGAAGACCTTTTCCGCAAAGGAAAATTGAGACAATATGTTAAAAAAGAAGACGGAGAACGACCGGAAGAAAAAGCGGTCGAAAGACAGGTCGCTAGAGATCCTACGAGAGCCAAGACAACTGCGACCGACCTTATCGAACTTCCAAAGGACAACGGCGGATCCGAAGAAGAACCTGACACCGACAGTCCAGAGGTTGCAACGTGGCGATGGTCATCCACAGAGGAAATCCATTCGAAGTCCATGAGTCCAACACGTCGCTGAAAAGAAAGTGGAACGAAATAATGATGGTTGCTACCACCTCTGCCCCCAAGCCGGCCTCGAATAGGCCGCCCATTTCGTTTGGGGATGAAGACTTGTTGGATGGAAAGACAAAGTACGTCCCCCTCATAATTTCAGCAGTAATGGCCAATACCGAGGTTAGGAGAATCTTGGTCGACCAAGGCAGTTCGGCCGATATTATGTTCGAAGACCTGGTCGACAAACTAAACGTCGACAGGAAGGAAATCATACCTCAGGCTGAGCTTACCCCTTGACAGGGTTCAACGGGTCGGCCACTTACCCCCTTGGAACTCTTGATCTTTGGGTCACCTTTGGGGATGATACGGACGGTAAAAATCTCTACAAGACGGTCAAAGTGTCGTTTTTGGTCCTCCCATGCAAGTCATGCTATCAGTGCATTATAGGCCGGCCCACGCTTGGGAAGTTGGAAGCAGTTGCTTCCACGGTTCACCTAAAGATGAAGTTTTACAGTAGAAATGATCAGGTAGTCACCCTCTTGGCTGATATGCAGTCAACCAAGCGTTGCCATTATCTATATCTGAAAGAGGTTTATGTAGGCCCACTCTCGAGCGACCAATCTCGAGACACAGGGGAAGGCCATCAGGTCAATGTGGCCGACCTAGACGTACGTTATGATCCTAATAGCGATGAAGAAGAAGGCGATGATGAGTTAGCCCGCGAGCTAAAAAGCAGACTTAAGCGACCTGAGCCACATGGAGAGTTGGTCGATGTTCAGTTGGGGGACTATCCCGCTAAAACTATTAAATTAGGGACCGACCTGCCTGAACAGGTCAGGCAAGAGTTGGTAGGATGCTTGAGAGACTACACAGACCTATTCGCTTGGAACGCATCAGATATGCCTGGCACTCCTATAGAAATGGCCTTCCACCAATTGTCGGTCGACATGGGAGCACGGCCGGTTGCCCAAAACAGGCGAGCTCAGAGTGAAGAGAAGGGCCAAGTAGCGGTCAAAACAGTGGATGATTTGATTAAGGCAAATTTCATAGAAGAAATCAAGTACAGGACCTGGCTATCCAATGTAGTCCTGGTAAAGAAAAAGAATGGCAAGTGGCGCATGTGTGTGACTACACTGACTTGAACAAGGCGTGCCTTAAGGACGCTTTCCCAGTCCCAAATATCGACAAGTTGGTCGATAACGCCTCAGGGTATAAACTCTTGTCCTTTTTGGACGCATACTCAGGGTACAATCAGATAACGATGTATCCACCAGACCGGCAGAAAACGACGTTCATGACTGATCGAGGCAACTTCTGCTATAAGGTCATGCCCTTTGGACTGAAGAATGCTGGGGTGACCTACCAGAGAATGATGAATAAAATCTTCAGGAATCAGATCGGTCGAGTAGCGGAGGTATACTTGGACAATATGATCATCAAAAGCAGGACTGATGAAAACCATGTGGACGACCTGAGGGAGGTCTTTGAGGAGGCCAGAAAGAATTCACTTAGATTGAACCCAGAAAAATGCACCTTTGGGGTGCGAGCCGCCAAGTTCCTGGGTTTTCATCTAACCAAGCGAGGGATAGAGGCGTATCCAGATAAATGCAGGGCGGTCACCAACATGAGGCCACCCACAACTAAAAACAGATACCACAGCTGATGGTATGATCGCTGCCTTATCAAGGTTCATACCAAAGTCGGCTGCAAGTCGCTTAGTTGTTCAGTTTCTTTGGAGAAAGATGTTGAGTTCGAATGGGTGAGGAGTGCGAGCGCCAAGACCGACCCGACTGAAGGGGGCGCTAACGAACCCCCCCCCCCCCAATTATGACCAAGCCACTACCAGGAGAGACTCTACCTGTATTTGGCCATCACAGATGAGGCTTTGAGCGCGGTCCTAGCTAGAGAGGACAACTCAAAAAAAAATTATATTTTATCGATAAAGGTGCTCCGAGGGCTCGAAACTAGGCACGAGAAGGTGGAAAAGTTGGCCCTTGCCCCAGTGATGGTCGCTCAAGATTAAGACCGTGCCGTGGCCCACCTGTGTCGTAGTAAGGACCGACCAACCCATTAGACAAATCCTGCACATGCCCGACCTTATAGGACGTATGATAAAATGGGCTATGGAACTCAGCGAATTTGGAATTAAATTCGAAGCTAGGTCGGCTGCGAAAGCTCAGGTATTGACTGATTTCATAGCTGAGATGACTCCGATCCCTGGGGACCGACCGGTAATGACCTGGACTTTACATGTGGACGGCCCCTCCAACAGCAAAGGTAGTGGGGCCGACCTAATACTGGAAAACTCTGAAGGACTCACCGCGGAAGTATCTTTAACATTTGCATTTCGGACGTCCAACAATCAAGCAGAGTATGAGGCTTGTATAGCGAGGCTGCTGCTAGCTAAGGAGTTCAACGTCGACCGGGTTGAACTTCACTCAGATTCTCTACTGGTCGTCTCACAGATCCAAGAACTGTTTGACGCAAAAGATGATGTTTTGAAAAATTATTTGGCAAGAGTAAGGGAGTTACTTAAACAATTCGACCACGCTGAGGTCAAGCACGTGTCGAGGACCAAGAACGTCCAGGCTGATGTCCTTAGTACGAAGAACCTTGGAAATCATCGAAGTGTGATTTAGGAGACCCTCACTCGGCCAAGTGTTTCAACAAAGCCCAGTCTACCACTGGTCGTCTGTACCATCGACCTGGAAAAGGATTGGATCGCCCCAATTTCATGATACATCCTGACGGGGGAAGAAATGAGCGACCCCAAGGAAGCAAAGTTGTTGAGACAACGGGCGACCAAATACTCTGTGATAGAAGGGAAGTTGTACATAAGAGGATTTTCAACTCCTCTGCTCAAGTGCCTTAAAGTGGCTGAAGCCGACCATGTGTTAAGGGATATACATGAAGGCATATGTGGAAGTCCTCAAGGTGGCCGATCATTAGATAAAAAGGCGCTCAGGGCTGGCTACTATTGGCCGACCATGGAAGAAGACGCAAAGAAACTGGTTTAGAAGTGTAGAAAATGCTAGGTCCACACTGATGTCCATGTAGCCCCATCGACCGAGCTCAATAGCCTCACCCCACCTTGGCCATTTGCCTGGTGGGGAATGGACCTGCTCGGCCCTTTCCACCTGCCCCTGGACAATTCAAATTTCTGATCGTTGCAGTCGATTATTTTACTAAGTGGATTGAAGCTGAACCACTGGCTACTATCACCTCAGCGAAGATGATCAAGTTTTCCCGCAAAAATGTTCTCGCCCGGTTTGGAGGGCCAGAGCAGCTGGTGACTGACAACGGCACTCAGTTTGCCGACAAAAAATTCAGAGAAATCTTGGCCGACCTAGGTGTTAAACAGCGTTTCACCTCGGTCGAACACCCTCAGACAAATGGGCAAGCTGAAGCTGCGAATATGGTCGTGTTACGCGGCCTAAAGAGACGACTGGAAGAAGCCAAAGGAAATTGGGCGGAAGAGCTCCAATCGGTCCATTGAGCCTATCGAACGACCCCCCCCCCCCCACCCCCCACTCGTCCACTGGAGAATCACCCTTCAGACTGGTGTATGGAACAGATGCAGTGATCCCAATAGAAATGGGAGAGCTTAATTGGCGAGCATTAACCGATAACTCTATAATATATAGAGTTATTTAGCTCTTAAATTTGAATTGTTGAATGTAACTCAGTAATTTTGCATTATCAATTAAGAGAATGATGAGCAAATTCACATATCTCTGGCTTTGAATTGCATAAGCATTAATTTCTATGACTTGTGGTATTTTTGATGTGTTTGTTCAATTCAATTGCCGCCAAGAACCATTGCACTCGCAATAAGTCGCAACCATTGCACACCGCAATGCGTCAAAGAACAATAGTACCAAAGAATGAAGATTCAAGCAAAGACAAAATCATGCACCAAAGAACACAATTCTCACTCATTGCTCCAAGCATTTTATGATGACGTCAGCATGCCAAGTTGCAACTGCAAGTTGCACAAGTGGCAAAGATGCGGCTTCAAGTTTATGCATCTCACCAACAAGTTGGATCTTCACAAGTACACTTGGCATAAGGTTATTGGACCTCCCTTCTTAGTTGGTGAAGCTTCCCATCAATCACATTTGAGCAAGTGGATGAGCTGCTTGAGCTACTTGGCGCCAAAGGCAACACATTCTTGGAGCCTATAAATACTCCTCATTTTCTTCATGAAGATCATCACTCAAGTTTCACTTTACTTAGATCATAACATAGGTTAATTGTAGGGAAAGAGAGAAAGTGACAACTTCTCTCTACTTTAGATTACTTTTCTTGTTGCGGTTCTGTTGCTAAGAGGCTTATTGCACCAAAGCATTGTTAGGCAAAAGGTGCAAGGGAGTAGCAATTGTGTAATGTACCACTTATCTTTTCACCTTTGTAATTCCTTCCTTATAAGCATGTTTTCTCGTGTTTGTAAGTGCTTAGCAATGTCAAGCATGAGCTAAATTACCCTTGGTTGGGATGCTTTAACTATATAATGAATCTTTGAGTATTTTTATGTTACTTATGATGTTCTGCAATTTAGTTCTTGCATGCTAATTCTTTCAAAAGCTTATTTTGAGGTTGATCGCTTAGAATAAGTAGAATCATAAATACGAGAAATGGTTTATGGTATGAACTCAAGAACTAATATGGGTAAGTGACTTAATAAAAGGAAACTTTGTTAAATCAAAGCTAAATCCTAGACATAGGCTAGCTTAGTCCATAGAATGAGACTGTTGGAGCTTCAAATGTGAACTTATTCAAATGCTTAGACATAAGCTATGTAATGAAACCACTCAAGAAAAGTTCTTTGAAAAGCACAAGTGGTTATTTTAGTAGCATTAATTGCAGGTGCAATCATTTGCACATGCAATGATTGCAGGTGCATCATAAGTAGCAATAGAATTTCAAAGTGAAGTTATATAGGAAAATGCATCTCAACCAACTCTCTCATCTGAGTTACAACAAATTTTAGCTTTATATACATATCCAAACATTCTTCATATCTTACTCTCGAACTCTTTCATCACTTCACTCAACTACTATCATAAAAGGCTAGCAAATTAATCCAATCCCTGTGGGTTTGACCTTTCTTATCACTTTATTACTTGTTTAAGACTGTGTACACTTGCACAACCTTTTTGCACAACACCAACATGCTAGCACCGGCCGACAACGAGCGAGCAACCAGAGAAGAACTGGATCTGGTCGAGGAACTACGCACGAAGGCGTCACTTAGAAAGCGACTCATCAAAATGTAAGGTCGCCGCGGATACAACACGAAGGTGCAGAGCTTCACAATTGGGCGGCTCATCCTGCGTCAGTGGACGTGGGAATCAAGAACGCCCGGATAGGCAAACTCGCCCCTAAATTGGGAAGGTCCTTATCGTGTGATCTCCAAGACAGGCAAAGGAGCTTATGAGTTAGAAACCATGGATGGAGCGACCATCCTCGGACTGGAATCTTTGATAAGCTTAGGAAGTACTATGTTTAGTATTTCAAAAATGTAATGACTATCAACCGATCAATGAAAGACAAAGTGACGCTTTTTCCCATTGGGGTTTTTTATCGAGGTCCGACCTTTTAAAATTGCACTTGTAATTTAATTTTCATGCACAAATGTATGTCTGGTTGCTCACCTTGCAAGCAGTAGAAGAGCGACCGGTGGGCCATCGAATGGTCAACAACGAGCGTGGCCAAAACCGACCGGCCACACCACACGCAATAAGGGCTATGTCTAGATCGAATCTAGTAAGTCGATTGCCAACGAGCGTAAATACGTCTTACGAGGCTGCTAAGCTAGCGGCCCATCGAAGCCAACGATCGAGCTCTATCTGAAACGATTTCAGTAAGCTCTCGTGGCAACTCTAACAAAATTTCGCTAAGTAATCACTTGCCCGGCGACGACCTTCTTAAGCGTGCGAGCTAATTTATGAGAACGACAAAGCGAGCATGCAAACGAGAATAAAAACGACGATTGGAATTAAACCAAAAGCAAAAACGAAATACATTCAAAGCATAATTGTTCCAAGTACAAAATTAGGACGGCTAGGTCGAAACCAGGGCGCCCAAACATTCACTGCGCGCAGGCTGGCCAAAAGAAAGTTAAAAATAAATAAAATACAAGTTTAAGAGGGAGGAGTGACACTGTAGATGATCGTCTGTTCTTGAGTGACCTTCCCGTTTTCGATCTTCTCGGGAAGGACGATCTCACGACCGGACACACAGTAAGCACTGCTCACCATCTTCTCATCAAACTCCAGGTCTGGATTGAGCAGTTTGACTTGGTTGATGGCATTCTCAAATTGGTACTCGGCCGCTCCAAGGTCCATCTTGACGGCCTCCTTAAACCGAGCTTTGTACTTGTCCCTATCTTTCTCCACTATGGTCAGGTCGGATTTCAAGGAAGTGACCTGACCAAAGAGCTCCTTGTTCTTAGTGGCAAAACAGTCTTTTTCCTACTCGGCCTTGGTATTCTTCGCCACTGCGACATCACGAGCAGCCTCCGCCTCGGTCCGAGTGGTCACAGCAGCCACGAGCTGGCTCTTCGCTTCTTGAAGCTTCTTCTCATTACTTGCGATCGACCTGAGTTGTGGCTCGATCTCTTCCATCTTCTTTAGCAACGCATCTATTTCATTCCTTATCTCTGAGAGCATAGATAAGGCAGAGTTCAGTTTAAAGTTTCTATCTATGTATTGGTCTTCCAAACATGAGTACCTATGAACAAGTCGCATACCTTCCAAACGATCGGCCTCCTCTTCTTGGTACTTTTTGAACAGCACGGCAGCGGCCTTCATTGCCTCAGCCATTACCTCAAAGGGTTTCCTTGAAACAGGCACAATTTTTGTCGCCCAAGCCAAGCAAGTCGAGCTTAGGCGACCAGTTCTGACCATGACCTTTGTTGCTCTTGTTCTTTTTTCGTTCATGAGCCTCACGGTCATCAGATCGACCGCCACGGCTTCTTTTGTTGCTTTTTTCTTGGACCAGGATAGGACTGTTCTGGGGATTAGACCGGTACGAGTGTTGCGGTCGGCCTGACTTTTTCAAGAAGTGATCGTAAGTCCAAACAGTCGGGAATAGAGGCGACCCTGTTGAGTTGTCTTCAGACATGCGGGATATGCTTCGAAGGGTATGAGGGGAGAAGGGGGCGACCCATAAATACTCCTTTTTCCACCCTGATGGTAGAGACTCCATGTAGGGCTTGAAGAAATTATATTGCTTGCGGTTCTTGAAAGAGACCGCCTCTTTTCGAGCGCCCTTAGATCCTGTCTCGTTCAGGTAGCTCATTTCGAATAAAGTAAAAAATAACTTGATCAACACCGGCCGCCCTAAATTGGTCAGCACATCTTCATAACCTTGCAAAAATGCCCAGGCATTAGGATTCAATTGGGAGGGGGAGACCTGAAGATATGGGAGAACATTCCGCTGGAATCGAGTGAAGGGAGGAACGATGTTCATTCTTTCAAAAATGATGCGGTACATCGTGAATTTCAGCTCGGCCGTCCAAGTGGCTATATCCTTGCCTTTGCCCATGCCCTCAATTCTCCATCCTTCGTTTCCCACAAAATGGGTTACTAGGACTTCTTCATCATGGCCGCGACGGCGAATCTTGCTTTTATTAGCACGGAGACTTAGCGAAACCCAGGACATGTCGGCCGCGACCGACGCCTCGGGATCACCTTGAACTTGGTTCTGTTGTTCGCTGTTGGCCCCCTGAACCTGATTCATGTCGGCCTGGTCGCGGATCTCCACTCCAGTGTTGCCATCACCTGGCTGAGTGTCATCCACAATGTCCACAACCTCGTCCGTGACCGGCCCAACAGAAGGCTCACGAGGGGGCTCCTTCCTTCGTGAGGTTTGGTTTGACTGTGTTGAACTACCCGAGGAGGTTGTCCAAGAGATACTGGAAGAATTAAAAGATGACTCCTCGGCCGGGGAAGAGGACGACCGAGTAGGCAGTTTTGTTGTTTGTTCTGGTTGAGCCATACTGCACGCTAGTGACACTAGTGGACACCCAGAAATACTACGGGTCTGTTTAGTCTGCGCCAGAATAAACCTGCAGAGGGGGAAACAGAGTCAGGACCGAGCTAGCACTCATGGGAAGGGAGCGACTTGGTCGTCCCCAGACCTGACACCCCCTTCACAAGGAGAAGAATGATGAAAGTATAAATACGTAGTAAAAGAAGTAAGGTCGGCCAGAATTACCTTAATTCTTTGAAGCAGCGACAGGAGAGGTAAATTATGGAGTGCGAGCGGGCACTTGAAGATGCGGGCGGGCACTAGAAAGACGCGAGCGGGAATAGAGAGGCGGAGATTCTGGAGAAAGTAACAAATGGACTCCTCTCTCCACTCTTTATTTGTGGGCCAACCGTTGGGTTGGGCCCAAAGCGAAGGGGAGCAACTCTTCGTCTTCCATCATACTCAGCGTATGGGACAAGCGAACAGGCGTGCTTGGGGAACCTCAAGCGTCACCTCGAGAAAAGCAAACATTATGTCAGAAGTCACATCATTAATTACATGTCTTTTCAACATTCATAGCAGCAGTAATAACAACGGTCAGAAGGACCGGCCAGGGTGCAGCGAACACGTAACAACACTCAGTCCCGAGCGACCATACAGGGGCAACTGTTCTGGAGTGGGCCGAAGGCCCAATTCGCCACCTCAGGTCCAACAAGGCCCAATTAGTGCCTTGCTCCGCAAGATGCGGCCTCGCCCGCATTTAGCGCAACGACCAAGGCGCCTATACCCTATCAGTGTAAATGCAGCGCAGACTCCAAGAATCAGGTACGTAATCTACATCTTGTGACCCTGCCCGATCACACACTGCCGACTTGAGCGTCAGAGTGTCATTGCAGATATCACCCGCGTGCGGCCAAGACCTCGGTCCTTCCATCATCAACGATTGGGCCAAACCACTCAAAAACAAATCAACTCATTGGTCAAGGTACGATCACTTTCATTTTGATCAAAAAAAATTAAATATTATTATAATTAGGCTTAAATATCATTTACCCCCCTGCAAATATCACCATAATCCATTTACCCCCCTGTAAAAATAAAAGTTTTAAAATTCCCCTTACAAATATAAACCGTTTACGGTTACCCCCCGCTGTTAGATTATGTTGACTGCGTTAAGTGTATAATGGATATAATCTTTTTACGGTTTACATATGCAAAATATAAATCGTTTCTGATTTGCTATTTCACTCTGAAAGAACTAAACATTTATTATTTGTGAGGGCTTTTTAAAATTTTTGTTTTTACAAGGGTAAATGGATTATCTTGATATTCATATGCAGTAAATGATATTTAAGCCTTATAATTATTATTAATAATTTTTTTTACCAAATTATTATTATTATTATTATTATTATTATTATTATTATTATGTCGAATTTAGTCGTTGTCCTATTTCTAGAAATTTCTAAACATCATACTTTGTGTGTGGGCAAAGGAAACCTTCTAGAAAAATACAATCCCCAAATTGGAACCCTAAATTTCGCCATTGCTGCCATTTGAGGCTGCTGTTATTGTGCCGATCCATTATTCTCTTTCGTACACATAGACGAATCAATTCAGTTCCTTTAAAACTCAACTTTTTGTAACATAACCCTATAATTCCTCATTCACCTCGAAGAAAAATCCAGGATTGTGAGAATAGAAGAGCTTCATATTTTTGATTCTCAAGCTATGGTACCTTCTCTTCTTCCTCTTACTTTTTGTGTCTGCAATATTTTGTTTCTGATTTTCGATGGAAATGGAAAAATGATGCAAATATCTTATTCTTTGTTCTCGCGACGTTTATTTGTAGAGTTTTGAATTGAGTTCTTTGCAGCTATCAGTTTTCAAGAAGGTGTTTTTAATCCATTGGCCTTTATGTGAATTTTGTAATACTAGGATGTTAAGCTTGTGATTCTTTGCATTGGAGCCCCTTTTGTCTGATTTTGTTGTAATTATATTCGGTCATAGCTCCATTTTGGGAATCTGCTATCTGTGAATGGTGTTTGTGCGATAAATTTTCTGAAATGGTCTTTGTTTCTAGCAAAGTTTAACTGATTTACATATGCAGGCAGCGAAGATTCTTGCGAACTTGATTATTATGGGTGGGGGAATCTTGGCAAGAGCAGTTGTTCAGGCATATCGTCAAGCCCTTACGAGTAAGCTTTTCAAATTCTTGACTGTGTTCATATTTATGGTTTGTGTGATAAAACAAATATGCTTGCTTTTGATAATAAAATATTCTTGACTGTGTACATATTTATGGGAACTGACAGTAGCTTAACTGATAAATAAAAAGAAAACATAGCGCCAGCAGCTCCAAATTGGTGCCCCTGCATACCACCTTCACACTGCAGCGATCATAGCCACCAAAAGTAAAACACCATGCATGTTGGTAGTCTTTAACAGATATTGTATTAAATCAGTAGTTTTACTCGACACCAACCACCCAGCTTCATAACAATGCCAAAGCACACAATCTGACCTGTGCGAGTTTCCCTTGTCAGATCCCCCTTAGGCCAAACCAATTTCAAATCTGCACACCCAGCTTATTAAAAACAAGTCTGTCACAATACCCCCATACAAGCGCCTGGACATGCACTCCAATTTGCAAAAGATAAACCTGTCTGCTTCCCTTGTCTCGCCGCGAACCAGCCCCATGATAGTTGCTTTACTTGATTAATAACTACATCTGCAATACTTACAGTCTCCCCTTTGAAAATAATCCTGTTGCTTGAGCCCCATAAGCCCCACACCACTGCTGCTCAGATCAGGTGCCTTACTCTCTTTTGTTTGTTCTTCTGGAATAGCGACCCGTGTTGCAAGAAGTGAGAAATAATATCAATATTATGGACACTATCTAAGCCCATCCTGCCAGTTAAACAACTCCAGACAGCACACAAAAATGGGCATGTTATAAAAAGAAGATTTGCGTTCTCTTGTTGAAAGCACATCACACAGCTTAGTTCATGGTGAAAATTAATTATACCTCTTCGCTTTAAAGCATCCCTTGTAGCTATCCTCTGCTGTAGCACCCTCCACACAAAGATTAGCATTTTTGACGGTATGTTGCAACTCCATAACATGCGGCAAGCTTTCCAAAAATCCTCCTCCAGCCCTGTTGTGTGTACCTGTATGTCAGATATGGCTTCTATCTGATGAGTTTGGTGACAAAGATTTATGGGACTAGAGTTTTATTTTTTCTTTCTGCCCACGGGTGGTGTGGGATTTCATGGGCTACCTTGTGGAAGGATTTATTTTATCCATGTGGCAATCTACTTGACATGTTTGAATCATTACACGAAATGAGTTAAGAATGAAATTTTGGTTGTGATTTTTTTGTAATTCTATTGAACATGGAGTCCTAATGTCCCGACAGTTTTGAAATAAATCCCTTTTCGGAGGAATTTGTTGGGTATCAAATTGTGAGAGGACCATTGAAGACGGATTACAAACTTCATGTTCAACTTTTTTATCACTACAGATGTTCTCTGAAAAGTTCGTTTAGAAGCCCCATGTCTGGTGATCTCTCGTTCTTCTTTAGTGTAATTGATTGGCCTCTACTCCTTTCTATTTGATAAAATGGTTTTATTTCCACAATTTTTAATTTAAACTCTCAACAGTTCATAGTTTTTTAAAGTTTTCATTTAATGATGTTTTGAAAACCAACCATTTTAAGGGGATTTCAATTACAGAGGTTGTGTACTTCTATTAGATATAAAAAATCTTTCCCAGGAAGCTTTTTGGAGAGTTCGTCCTTTTCACTAGCCTTCACTTCAAATCTAAGCATCTAGGAGGCCGTTGAACTGGGTTGTTTCTTATATCTGCAATGCAACTTCTGCTTTCTGACAGAATATCAAACTTCTCAAACCCTTTAGATTCTGAGACTTTTTGCAAGATTAACCACTCATCATAGATCAATGCCCTTTTTGTTTGGGTATTGGGACTATTCAATACTCCAAACATTCTGATATTCATGTTATTCACTCCAAGAGACAAATTAGTTTTGACATGGTAGTTTAAATTGTTATTCAACTCGTAAATGCACAATCTTCAATGCTGTGAAGTGTAAGTGACCTGATCCCAAGCAGAATCTAAATAGGGTGGGATTGCAATTAGCAACCAGGTTTCATGTATTGGGTCTCATTATCTGGCTGTATAAACCCTGTTTTCTGGGTTAAACATCAAACTTCAACTGGGATTCGATGCTTCAGTCTAGCTGAAAACTGTTCCTAGCCTCCTTCGATTTAGTTTCTTGGTTTACTCTCTCTCATCTCTGGGTTTCTCTGCCTTCTGCAAACTGTGTGTGCCGTCTTCTGCCTTCTCACATCTCTCGGCCTGTTTTCTTGGTTGACTTTTTTCTCGTAAGCGTAGCAGATTTGGGACAAATGAAAAGACTTTGAAACGTTTCTTCTGTGATTGAGTTAATGGTTTGAGTTATCAACTCCGTTCCTTTATAGTTGCAATATCTTAGATGTTGCCTTTATTTCACGAAGGTAGCAAGTTGCTTTACCTTCATTTATCAGGTGTCTTTCTGCTTATTAGATTTTATTTAAAAGGTTTATTATTTTTCTTCATCTAATGTTTTGTCATTGGAAATGTTTCATGATGGGATATTATGACATTTGATTCCCAAAGCTGACTCCACGTTGTGGGAAATACTTCGGTTGTGTTTTATTTAAAAGCTTGGCACACTAAGCTATATCTTAGGCAATACGGGCCTTAACCTTTCGGTCTTTATTCGCCTCATCTTTATAATATCTCTGATGGTATGCAACATTGCTTTGCTTTTTGAATAACATATGTGCTATTCCAATATAACATCTGATATTTACTGAAATAGCTCCTCATTCGGCTCTGTTCAATACCACTTTTTTTTACCCTTTTATTTACTACATTTTTCTTAGGTCCTTAGTTTTTCCCCCCTTCATGTCATGACTAGGCCTGTATGGATATCCAGTGACTATTATCTTATTTTTCCAATTTTATGTTGCCCCAGATGCCTCAAAAAATGGGGTTGCACAAGAAACAATACAAAATACTATCCGCAACGCTAGCAAAGTGATGACAGAACAAGAGGCGCGACAGATTCTTGGTGTTACCGAAGAAGCCCCCTGGGAGGAGATTATCAAGGTTAGTATACCATCTCTGCTGTGGCTGTTACCCATATTTTTGAATATTTGCTAAAACATATTTCTATTGTGCAGAAATATGAAAAATTATTTGAGAATAATGCCAAGAATGGGAGTTTTTACCTGCAGTCCAAAGTTCATAGGGCGAAGGAACGTCTAGAGGCGGTTCGTCAGAGCAAGAGTGAGGGTAACCCTCCCAGTTGAGAATTCAGTTTTGCTCCTTCAATTTTGCTCCAGGTTACTAGCCTTGTGTGATCATATTGGCCACCAAGTTGTATAACATTTGTGCAACCATAAGTTTCTGAAACTATAATTTGTTACTATAAAAAATTGTTTTGTAAATTATTAGTTGGGAATTGACTGCAAATAATGAAAGACTGTGAAAGGCTGTCTATTAGTTGGGAATTGACTGCAACATAATCTGGTTAAAATGAGAAGTGTAGTCAATAATATTGGTGAATTATGTAAGCTATCTTTGTTAGTTTATACGCCAAAAGTTGTTTCAATCTTCCTTTGCAAAATGATATTGCACTAAACGTATCCTTGCTCTTGTTGGCATTGTGAGTTTGTTTCACTCAACTCAGCAGACACTTGATCATTCATTAGTTGTATTACAATAGGAAATGCCTTTTATATACTAGGAGAAAAAGTATAATGATGTAAATTTATGAGATATCGAGTAATTTATTTAAATTTAGCATTAGTATACTACAAAGACGACTACCATCACTGAAATGTTGGCAAAATCAACCAAGTGAAATAAGGGTTCCTTACCAGTCCATTAGTATACTAGAAAGACGACTACCATCACTGAATCTGTATCTAAAACCTTCTGTTAACAGCTCCACTTCCTTTAAAATACTTCTCCAAACAAGAGAGGAAATCTTAATATTTTCAACACACCAAATTTAATCATTTTGTAGGTTTGAAAGTTGAAAACAACTCCATTTGAAGTCATTACTCATTGTCATACTTTTACGTTATTATATTAACTTATTCTCTTATTATTCTATGGAAGATGAGGTACTCTCTCTTTCTCTCTTCGGATGCAAAATCAACGATTCCTTAACCCCTTCACTTTCCTCTATATCGTCACATCTCTGCTTCCCATCCGTTCCATGTCTTTCAACGGCAAGATCCATTAGGTGGACAACATAAGTTTTCTCTATGGTGGTTATGGTTTAGTCCTTGACACCATTCACGTGCCACTAGCACAGAACTTCTTTTGGTGGTTGAAGATTCTGGCTCGTGGGTTAGCACAAAATGGTTTAGATGTTTTCTAGCAATGATCATTACAGTCAGGCTACATCAACTTGATTCTATGGAGGTTGTTTTTGCAACTCTACAATAACCTGCTTATATCATAATACTACTAAACTGATATTCTAAAATATTAATTTTAACTACATACTGAAATCAGATCAATTCCGAAGTGAAAACGTAATGGTTCTAATTCAATGTTTCTGTAAGCCAATGTATTATTTCCCATATGTGCTTGATTGAAATTGAAATTTCAGAAATTATAAATGAAATCAGAGTCTGAAGTTGCCTCACTCAACCTTACGCATTCTGTTTTGCACTCTGCCTCTGGTATACTCTGCGCGCAACTACAGAGACTAATCCTTCGAGCCGAGTAGAACCACAACGAGTGACAAGATCATCTTCAAGAGCTGGGTTCGAACCTAGGACGTGGATTAAGCTGAAAGATACCTAAATCATCTCATCCAAACGCTATTAGTGGCAACAAAACTTTTTTCCAACTAAAAGTGGATTTCAAAAAATAATAGATAAACCATCATGTTGGTCCCTGAATGTGTGAAGCGCTGTCATTATAGTCCTTGAATGTATAGAATTTATAAACACATCCTCTAGTGTCTGTTTAATGAGTCATTTTGGTCCTCAAATGTGGTTTTTGTTAGTCATTTAGGTTCTCAAATGTGTTTTTTAAGCAATTTAGTCTCTAAAATTACTAAAAATGACTTATTTACAATTTTGATATTTTTAAGGACTATAACTAGCCACTTGGCAGACGATGGGATGAGGCGAGGCCGGCAAAGAACGCCCTCCGCGATCCCGGATTCCTACATCCCATCGCGGGGTGCAGGCGAGGCCCACAACGGCTCATGTCTTTAACGACCCCAAATGCTTCGCGTCGTCGGCCACCCTTGACTCGTCAAAAACCTCCGAGACGGGTGACTGGCGGCGCGAACCAGCCCCCCTTTGGTTTACCCTCGCGGGCACACCAGAGGCCGGGGGAAGAAGTCCAAGGGCGACTTTGACCTGTGCTCTAATCGGCACAGCTTTCTCACGTACTAAGGACTTCGCGTCCGAATACGCGACCGAAGGAAGAAGCTCCCACCGGCTTCGTCCCTCTCGCTGACCGACAAAGACAGAAGCTCGCACTTTCCGACCTGCTGATCGACAAGCCGGACGATCTCATCACTCCCCCGTCCCCAACTTGGGGGCCCACTGTTCCGACCTGGGATGAAAACCCCAATGAACGCTTGGGCCTGGCCCATTATCCATCAAGAGGCTCCGCCCAACGAGTCGGTCCAACAGCGAAGTACCTTATCACGCCTCACAAAGGACCGGCGGCCCAGATTCACTGTGAAGATCTAACGGCTAGCGCCGAGCGCCTTCGTCTATAAATAGAGCACCCGACCTCCAATTCCAGGTACGTTCTCATTCTTGCACATTCTGCAGGTACACCCCCACCCGACGTGGGACGGATTGCTACTCGGACATCCGAGGACACTTCTCTCATTCCGAAGACAACCGACGAATCCCGATAAGCGGAACCCTGCTAGCTCCTCAGACGAGGTAACTTCTCAGTTCAGAACCGAACATGGAGTAAGCTAGTGTAGCTGAAAAATCTATTCATCCACATCCATTTTACTTATTAATAACTATTCATCAAAATCCTGTTTACTTATAATGATGGGAATGACATGAAGTTTAATTTTTCTGCATCCGAAATGAAATTACCAAGTGTTCCTTACTGGGCCAAAATTCCATATAGCTTGGGTCCGACCCAAATCCGCACTCAAAATGGCCCATTATGCGCCTCACTAACAGGCGTCCGTATCCAAACGATCAGGATTAAAGCACCTGCATGCGGCGCTCCAGGTGCGGCGTTTTTGCCTATAAATAGAGATACCACCCTCCAATTCTAGGTACGTTCTCATTCCATACACACCTCTCAAATTCCCCTAACATCAGAGTGTTTGCAAGTACACCCCACCCGACGTGTGGAATCAAGCTACCTCGGACTGTCCGAAGTCCACATTCAACTCTCTAGAAGCACTACCACTTGTACTCTGGATCTAGGTATATTCTGAGGTCCTGTACTGAACACCAAGGCCTTTGCCCATAGCAACAAATGGTGGTAAAAGGAAGAAATCCTAAGTGGCCAAATAAAAAATAAAAAAACACAGAAATAGTTTAACTTAAAGAGACAATGTGCACGATTGCAGAGGAATTAAGAGAAGGGAGTGTGTGACAATAAGAGAAGGAAATTAGTATGTTAGTGCTACCACATGTGTCTTGTGTGCTAAATATCGACAGTCTTCTATACACTTATTCCTCACATTTTTCCCTCTTGATTTGATATGCAATTGCAAAGTGGGGAGGGTTGGTTTGGATTGTACCTAGAATCTCTCTCAACTATTCCTTCTACTCGTTTGGGTATGGGGCTAAGCGCAAACAACAGTTGGCTTTGATCTAACATGCCGTTATTTGAGTCTATTGGAGGAGCAGAATAACTATATCTTTACAGGTACAACAACCGATGGTATTCGGGCTCTAGATAGGATCAAAGTTTTATCTTGGAGATGGTTTCTAACGAGATGTGGAATACCTCCATGCCTTTACTTTGAGTTGTAAGTTTTTTTTTGTGTATTTCTAAGTAGTTCCCCCTGCTTTTTATCTTCTCGAATTTTCTTCTGAATTCTAACTCTTTGTATGGTTTCGGTACCCCTTATACCCCTATATTTTTCTAGTATATGTTTGCCATTATTAAAAATAAGAGAATAAGGCAATGAAATAATGAGAAAACATCAGGCTGTGAATGTGAAACAAACTCATATTGCCGATTATCTTTTGCTGTCTGATGAAAGGGGTAATCTCATGCATGAATCTAGCAATTCTCTAAAAACATATATTACTAAGAATCCCTAAATACATAAATTACTAAGAAAAGTCACTGAACAAGAAATAAAAAAAATAAAGTACTAAGAAAATATACGAATACCAACTCTATTTTTTATTTTTCTCTTGGGAAAATCATATGAAAGAAATAAAAAAAACAAAGAAAGTTAATGAGAAAGAAACTAAAACCTATCTATCTAATTAGTTGACTGCATAAACTCTGGGATGCCGCTCATTTCTATTAACTCTTCCAACGAAGGCAATTTATATTTCTCATTAATTCTCGCAATATACTCTTCTTGTTGTTGTTGTCTCAATCGATAATCAGCAAGAAACTTAACACTTTCATCATATATTGCTTTAACAGCTTCCCTATAAGCCAATTCCCTACGCACCATCTCCGGAGAAGGAATCCACCGTGGTTTCGGCGGCATCGGCGTAACATCCACTGTGGTTGCCGGAATTTCTTGATCTCGTTGTTTCAGCGACGGCGGCGGTGGTGGTGGGAAATTGAGAATTGCTTTGTTGCCTTGGATTCTTAAAGCAGCTTTATCATAAGCTCTTGCGGCTTCTTCTGATGTGTTGAAAGTACCAAGCCAGATTTTTGATCGTTTAGAAGGATCTCGAATTTCTGCAGCATATTTTCCAGATAGTCTGAGCCTCACTCCTTTGAATTTTTCACGATGAATTTCTCGTTTCTTTGCTTTACCTTTCGTCTTCATTTCACAGCCGCGATGTTATCGTTAGGGTTTCTGAGAGAGTATAGTAATAGCGGAAGTTTTTTTTGTTACTTTGTATGTTGGAATTGTTTTCTGTTTTGTTATTGGATACGCATTATATAGATTTTCTTGATGAACGAAAACTCCACCACGCGTAAAAGCTGTTATACTAAGTGAGAGAGAAATAAGGAAACGATCAGAGAATTAATGCGAGAGAATCAAATCAAATCCTTTTATTAAAACTAATTAAAGGATTTCAGATATACCGCACTTAATGAGGAGGAATGACACCGAGATCTGCGGTACTGAATGACATCTTTCTTTAGCCAAAAGATTTTTTTTTTGATCCAGTTTTAAATGACATTCAAAGATTTTTTTTTTTTTTACCAAACATAATTTGGTCAAAGATTAGATTTGGCCCATTTTAAATGACATTGAAAGATAATTTGTGGGCCATTTTAGTTTGCTGATTTATCAATAAAATCACAATTAAATATATTATATGCGTATAACACCGAACTTAATTTAAAATAAAAAATAAAATATATTATATGCGTATAACACCGAACTTAATTTAAAAAATAAATAAATATATTATACGTGTATTCCCTTCGTATTCCATATGTATACGTATGTTGGTACACTTTTGGTCCAAATAGCCATACTCGTACTATCCTGCCTCCAAATTGGTTAAAAGTCTAAATACACATAAATTATTAAAAAAAATATATTCTATTTATCTCCGTTTTTCCCTTTTTTTTTCCTTGTGCCTCTGCTAGGTTCGGTACCATAATACTGAACAACTGTGCTATCAAGATACTGTTAGGTAAAATTTTTTTGACATATTACCAGTTTGGTACCAGGGTAAAGAAACTGACCGGCACCAAGGTACTTCATGTGTTAAGCATGAAACATCACATTTAGTACCTTGCTGTTGTATAGCTTCGGTACCTTGGTACCGAACCTGTTGTAGATTGTGCAGAGTCATCTTTTCACAGATATTTTATATGTATAACGGTTTAGATTCTAGTGACACTTTTCACCAACAAACAGAATTTTAACGACATATATTTCTCCAACAATCTTGAACAAACAACATATTTTCATTTAAATTACTTTAATTGAGTCATTGGAATTTTCGTTTTCTCTATTAGAAAAAGGAGTGGATGACATTTGCTTGATAAATGTGCCTCAATGAATAGAATTTTAATGGTCATCCACGATTTTGATCGACAACCAATATAACATTTGTTCTGACCTGGGCTAAAAGCCCCTTTGAATGATTGGGCCTGGCCCAATTACTCTTCAATAGCAAGGCCCATATGTGCCTCAACACAAAGCAGGGCACGCCCCGCTCGGACATTATAGACCGACGGTCAGAATCAACCACCCAGATCCGACGAACAAAACCAAGCTCCCTCATCTATAAATAGAAGTGCCGCCTCCAATTCCAGGTACGCTCTAATTCTTGCACATTCCGCCTTATTCGCTCATCGACTTAGGCATCGTGAGTGTTCATGCGGGTACCCCACCTAACGTGGGATTTAAGACCAACTCTGACCTCCCGAGGACGATCTTTACGAGCCGACGACAATCTTCAAGAACCGTGAAGCAAGATCCCCAAGCTCCTGATAAGGTACTTCCAAATTCCAAGACCGAACATTGGCGACCACATTGGGAGCAAAATTTGCTTGCTTTCACTCGGACAGTGTCTACGAACACTGTAACGCCCTAAAGATTATTGGATATTTATTTAATAAATTATTGGGGATTTGATTGTGGAAAAATATTAGAAATAAAAATATGGTATTTTAATATGATATTGGTGATATATGATTAATAATATTATATATTTATTTTATTTCTATTAAATACTAGTATTATTTCTTTAGGGAGTTATTTTGGTCTATTGAGATGTTAAAATAATAGTTATAGTGATATTGGGCTCTAAAAGTATTTAAAATGAGTGTTTCAATTTTGCTTTACTCGCATACACCCTCGTTGTTCTGGCTGGACGCACCCCATCGCAACTAACTTAAGCCCACACACTTGCGCAGCCCATGAACGCGTGACCCAGAACCTGACCCGACCCGGCGCGCTCCTTCTTCTCCTTCGCGTGACCCTGCGCAAAACGACAGCCATTCCTCACGCCGTTCCATCTCTCTCCGTCACGTCCTCCCTCCTCAAGCCATGGTTGACCCTCAAACTTCACTCTCCCACTCGAAAATGGCCACTGAGCATGATTATGGAGTCTGTTTCTTCAATCATGGTCTCGTTTCTAGCCTCTCTTCACTCACGCACGCGTAGCAATGGAGAGCTCGCGGTATTGCTATGTTTCCTCTTCTAGACTCGAAACGCTCAGACTTGGGTAGATATTCAGACTCTCACGGTCATGTTGGCATTGGAAGCTTGTTCAGATCTAGATTTGAGTCCTTCGGTTTTGACTTCGAATCTCGTTCGGGTACTTTCCGATAGGTACTCCTTTTTCCAAACATTAGTTAATAATTTGTAAACGAACGATTTCGTATTTCCAATAAACTGTGATTGGGTAATAAATTGATTGTTCTTGTATTTAATTGTATGTGCACGAGTCAAACATTCTCATTGTTGAAATTAGAGCACGCCGAGAGTTTGTGACTCGCCCTGCATTGTGTCAAAAGAAAGAAAAGAAGGAAGAGAGAGCTCGCCATCGTGGGTTCGTTGGTGACTCCGTAAAGAGAGCTCTGTTTTCGGTTTAATTTAAGGTAAGGGGAGTCTCACTCTATAATAGGGAGTATAATAGGTCGTATGTAGGTCATAGGGTCCTTATTTGTTGATGTTTGATTGTTGATTGAATCGTTGTTGAATTAAAATTGTGAATTGTGCGAGAATTGATTACATGCTAGTGTTAGGGTGTGGATTGTGTTGATTTGTGTTTTGATCCATGATTGATGATTAAGATATGAAATTGAGAGTGTTGTTATGATTATAACGTGTTTTAGGATTGTTGTTGATGAAAGGTTTTGAGAAAAATTGGTTAAAAATTGATTTAAGGGACTTGAGGCACTATAGGTGCCATATGGCTAGGAAATGGCGCATGTGCACCGTGAGTAGCAAAGGTGGTTTTGTGTTTTGTTGTTGACATGCGCGCCATTCCCTAGAGAAATGGCGCCGGGTCACTGTTGCAGGGTGGGTGGTGTGTGTTGTGCCGCTCGGGCGCAAGTTCTTTGGAAATATGGCGCCCGGGCACCGCTCATGCGCGCCGGGTTCCTCGTTGCGCGCGTGTGTGTGTGGTGTGTCTCTCGTCGGGCGCCAAGTTGCTGGGAAAATGGCGCCCAATGCACTGTTGTGTGGCTGTGTGTGTGTGTGTGCTCGTGACAGGCGCTAAATGAGCGCCTGTGGCGCCGTAATGGCGCTCGTGTCACCGTTGCGTCTTTGTGTGTCTTGTGCCCAGGTGCGTGGCGCCAAAGTGGCCCGCCAATGCGCTCGGGTGTGTTATGCTGGCAGTGGCGCCAAATGGCCGCCCCATGGCGCTTGTTGTGGCGCCAGGTGGGTGTGTGTGTGGGTGTCTAAGTGGTGGGCGCCATTTTGCCGCCCATGGCGCCTAGGGTGGCGCCAGACAGCCGTGGTCCTGGCGCTAGTGTCTGTGTTGCATGTGGGCGCCATGTTGCTAGTGTTTTGGCGCAGCAGGCAGTGTGTGCACAGTGGGCGCTAGTGTGTGGGAGAATTGGCGCCTATGTGTGTGTGCACAGTGGGCGCCAGACAGGGGGTTTTTGGCGCCTGGCAGCAAAGTGTGTTCTAGGTTATGTTTTGGTCCCTAGGTGACAGTTTGGTCCCTAGGTGTTGTTTTGGTCCCTAGGTGACCGTTGGGTCCAAAGGGTGTTGTTTTGGTCCCTAAGTGCTAGTTTGGTCCTAAGTGGTGTTTAGGCCCTCGAATGAGGTTTTAGTCCTCTAGTTGTGATTAGTCCTTGGGACATGATTGTGATGAGATAGTGAATGAGGTGAGTGATGATGCCACTGGGGCATGAGCCATGGGGCTAACATTAAAATTGACCATGAGATGAGAGTTGGTCTGAATGGAGTATAAAACTGAGATTGACTATGAGGTGAGAAATAAAGTGTAGATTGTGATATTATGAATTGTGCTTGTGGTATGCTCATGGAGTCTCATGCATACATTCGGTTGCGGTCGCGACGTTTATATTGTGATGATGAGGCCATGGGGCCGAACATGGGGGCCAGAGTCATGGGACTCAATTTATTGATGATGATGCCACGGGCAATTGGTACCACATGCATGATCGCATTGCAGACCGCATTCATTCTCATAAAAGCATGAGTGTTGTTGGTTGATAATTGGTATGACTAGTCAGGCTTTGTATAATCGCGCTCGTTGGATGCCGTGATTGTATATACCGCTTATTATAGTCTTTATTATATGGTTTGAGACTCACCCTTTCGTTGTTGTTTACCACTGTGTAGCCATGAGTGAGGCTTACTACCTTCATTCCCGAGCCACCGCTCCGATACGTAGCACCTAGGGGATGAGTTAGGATTATAGCTATTTTTGTGGGTCACCGTGGAATCGTTATACTTGATGCTTCTATATTTTGGTTGAGATCGTGTTTTGTCTCTTCGAGAATCGCTTTTACTTTCCACGCATAATGTATGATGCTTACTTTACGTAATGAAGCTTGAGAATTCCGTCCTTTGACTGGTGTTACGTATTCTTTGAATTAAAGAGACGTTTAAGTTATTTTGCTGTTGATTGTGATGACGTAAGTGTAGCATCCCGTTTGGATGTAATAAAGAAAATGAATTTTTATACTCTGATTTTTGATTTAAAATGCCGGGTAGAAATGGGGTGTTACATTAGTGGTATCAGAGCAGTTCGGTCTGTCCGACCAAGTTGTCCGGTCGTAGGGTCTTTTAGTCCTAACTGTTGTTTATGCTGTAGTGCAGGTCGGCCCTAACCGGACCATTTGTTATCTGTTGCGTCTTCCGATGTGTGAACTCTGAATAGAGTTGAATGTACTGTTTGTTTGGTTCTTGAAAGTCGTGAAGCTAACCAGTTTAGTAGGTTAAATCTTCAAGGGAATGTGATGTGTTATGTGTAATCTTTGATTTGTAAGGGGGGAGATTATTTTTCTCATGGGTATAACAATGGTTGTGGGTAAAGGGGTTGGCCTTAGACCCCATTTTTGTCTATATTTTGGTTCTAGGTATATTTGGCTATGATACTTGTGTGCTCCATGATGTTGAATTTGACTATGAAATTATATATTGTTTGATTTATGTGTAATATCTATTGATTGTAAATTATCTAATCGAGTGTATTGTATTGAATTGATTTGATGTATTTTAATTGATTGCTATATTGTATTTAAGGTTTATGATTTATGATACCTTGAGATTGGAAAATCATGTGAAATAGAGGTTAGGTGCAAATATAATAAGTAGATAATTTATAATTGTAGTTGCCTTATTGTGAGTAGAAATTAGTATTATAAGAGTGATTTATATTTAAGAATATGGGTTTGCCAAAGGAGTAGAATAATTTTTGGTCTGCAAGAAAACAGCCCCAATATAGTGATGAGATTGGGAAATAATCCAAAGCAATCTATGGTTAACAAGAAGGACTAGGGGGGGAGTTAGTACCATGTTTGCCCCAATTTTGTAAATCGATGTAAAGGTTGTAGGAGTATATTAATCCTAGTTGGGATATGCTAGTATAGTAACATATAATAACAGGTGTAGTAAGTGTGAGTATAATGATTCACAATACTGAGTGATACCTAAATGGAGTAGGGTGTAGGGATTAAGGTTGAATAGTAGGAAGATATATTTTTAGGAAGCCAGGTTGTTTGCATTTGCAATTAATTGTAGTATTTTGTTATCTAGTGAGACCTTGTACGGTGGAACTTAGTTATTGAAGAGACTGTTTGAAATTGACCTTAGTCATTTAGTGTGAATGCGTAAGCTGAATTTTTGTTAGCTACAGAGCTGTAATGTTTGGTTTTTAAGATAGCGAGATTAGATTAAATAGAGCAAGGTAAATTTTATAGATATGTGAGTATACAGTTGACAAATAATAGGCAATGATTCCTCTTTAATTAGGAGAGACGTAGAGTGTAGGATTTTAATTTTAGTTTGAGTGTCTTAGCCAAGACCTTGATTTGTAATGATTAAGTTCCATTAGGTATTTTGTATTTTATATGGCTGAAACTGGGCTGTTAGTTATATGAATATAACCATTAAAATTGGTTTCAACATAATTATGGATGATGTATGTATTTTTGTGTTTGTGACTAAGTATATGACGGAGATAGGAAATATAGATTAATTATAGTTGTAAGTTTAGTTGAGACTAATTAGAAAGGCTATGTGTTATTCAATTTTTGATTATATGGAGAGAGCAAAGTTAAGTTAGTAACAATAGAGCGAGGTGAATTTTATGTATGAGAGAAGGAAAATTAAATTGAAGTAGGACAAGATGAATTTTATAAATAGGAGAATGCAAATATCACATGAGTTGATAGATTATATGCTGTTATTCGTTTGTAATTTTGAGAGGTCTAGCGTTTAAGATGTTAATGTTATTTTGAACATATTAAGCCAAGACCTTGACTTCTAGTTGTTTATAGAGTGGATTGATTATTTGATATTTTAGTTATTTTAGAACTGCGTTGTTAGTTTGAAAATATGGGCATTAGATTCTTTACAGTTGTGGGACTAACCAATTGCGGTGAGGGTCTGTTGTGCTTTATGTGTGTAAACTTATATTGAACTAGTTTTTATTATTAAGTGTCCACATTGTACTCCATATATTTATTTTAATTAATACCAAGTATTGAAAATAATCCTTTGTTATAACATGTGTATATTTGTATGATGTGCGTTATAACTGATTCCTGTGCTTGAGATGTGAGTTAGTACTAGCATGACATAGTTGAGAAAAATTATTGTTTTGTCAAGTATTTTCCTTTAGCAAGTTGCCTTGCAGTTTAATAGACTTAAAGACCTGATGCGAATTTACGTTTTGAAATTTGTTCAAGGGAATATTTTACAAATTGACCACATAAACAAACCATTCAATTGTTTTCTTTTGTCACATGTAAAACTCTTGTATTTTGTAGCTAGTGTTGTTTGCCTTGATACTTTCTAACCACAATATTCTTACTTTCGACCGTCTTCAACTTGTTTTTATAAATTTCATCTTCTTTTTATGTATAAAAAGGAAGAGAAAAGAACTTGTGTTGTGTAAGCCACTTTTCTAGGTTGTTTAAGTTGTGTGGGAGTTGTATTATGTGACTGTGTTTTGAAGAATCAAAATTTCAATGCTATATAGTGCACTTTTACATGAATCAATAATTAATATATGTGGATAGAATCCCTACGTATGTAATCTTTGAAATTGTTCAAAACTGTTAATTATAACAATATCATCTGCGTTAATTTACTCCTTGGATTTGAACGACTTAGGTGTAACGTGGTTGTTGTGCTTGCGTGACTTATGCCTTCTTGGTATTCTATTTTTAGTAGTGAGTTTATAGTTGCTCCATATTAACTGGTTCTATGTCGGGTTGTGTGACTGTTGCTTGGCTTGGATTTGGTACTATCGTATTTTCCTTGTTGTTGTTTATTAGCCTGTTGAGTCCGATGGGGATGGAGTAGTCATCTCTTGAGTTAAGTTTGTATGAATGAGTCTGGTTATTATTTCTTGAGTTACCTGGCTGAAAAAGTAGGAGGGACGGCCGCCCAATCACTCACCACAGTAATCAATGAAATGATAATCACAGGATAGATAGCATTAGTTGTCTGTAGAGGGTCAGTAGTTTGTCAAATGGGAGGTTGTTTAGTTTTGGTCGGTAAGTTTCGAGGACGAAACATTCTAAGTGGGGGAGAGTTGTAACGCCCTAAAGATTATTGGATATTTATTTAATAAATTATTGGGGATTTGATTGTGGAAAAATATTAGAAATAAAAATATGGTATTTTTATATGATATTGGTGATATATGATTAATAATATTATATATTTATTTTATTTCTATTAAATACTAGTGTTGGAGACATTATTTCTTTAGGGAGTTATTTTGGTCTATTGAGATGTTAAAATAATAGTTATAGTGATATTGGGAAAAGTATTTAAAATGAGTGTTTGGGCTGTTTTACATGCATACACCCCCTGTTGCCTGCTGGACGCGCCCCCCACTGCAACTCACTTAAGCCCACACACTTGCGCAGCCCATGAACGCGTGACCTAGAACTCCGACCCCGACCCGCGCGCTTCCTTCTTCTCCTTCGTGACGGACTGCGCAAAACGGCAAGACCATTCCTCACGCTGCTCCATCTCTCTCTCACACGCCCTCCTCCTCAAGCCATGGTTGACCCTCAAACTTCACTCTCCCACTCGAAAATGGCCACTGAGCATGATTATGGAGTCTGTTTCTTCAATCATGGTCTCGTTTCTAGCCTCTCTTCACTCACGCACGCGTAGCAATGGAGAGCTCGCAGATTGCTACGCTTCCTCTTCTAGACTCAAACGCTCGGACTTGGGTAGATATTCAGACTCTCACGGTCATGTTGCCATTGGAAGCTTGTTCAGATCTAGATTTGAGTCCTTCGGTTTTGACTTCGAATCTCGTTCGGGTACTTTCCGATAGGTACTCCTTTTTCCAAACATTAGTTAATAATTTGTAAACGAACGATTTCGTATTTCCAATAAACCGTGATTGGGTAATAAATTGATTGTTCTTGTATTTAATTGTATGTGCACGAGTCAAACATTCTCGTTTGAAAATTAGAGCACGCCGAGAGTTTGTGACTCGTCCTTGCATTGTGTCAAAAGAAAGAAAGAAGGAAGAGAGGAGCTCGCCATCGTGGGTCTCATGGTGACTCCGTAAAAGAGAGCTCTGCTTTCTGGTTTAATTTAAGGTAAGGGGAGTCTCACTCTATAATAGGGAGTATAATAGGTCGTATGTAGGTCATAGGGTCCTTATTTGTTGATGTTTGATTGTTGATTGAATCGTTGTTGAATTAAAATTGTGAATTGGGCGAGAATTGATTACATGCTAGTGTTAGGGTGTGGATTGTGTTGATTTGCGTTTTGATCCATGATTGATGTTTAAGATATGAAATTGAGTGTTGTTATGATTATAACGTGTTTTAGGATTGTTGTTGATGAAAGGTTTTGAGAAAAATTGGTTAAAAATTGATTTAAGGGACTTGAGGCACTATAGGGCGCCATATGGCTAGGGAAATGGCGCCTGTGCACTGTAGCAGTATGGTTTTGTGTTTTGTTGCTGTACAGGGCGCCAATTCCATTGAGAAATGGCGACTGGGTCACTGTTGCAGGGTGGGTGGTGTGTGTTGTGCTGCCTGGGCGTCAAGTTGCTGGAAATATGGCGCCCTGGGCACTGTTCATGTGCTGGGTTCCTGTTTGGTGCGTGTGTGTGCAGGGTGTCTCTGTCTGGGCGCCAAGTTGCTGGGAAAATGGCGTCCAGTGCACTGTTGTGTGGCTGTGTGTGTGTGTGCCTGTGACAGAAGCGCCAAATGGCTGCCCAGGGTGCCGAGAATGGCGCCGTGTCACCGCTTTTGCGGCCGTGTGTGTCGTGGTTCAGGTGCGTGGCGCCAAAAGTGGCCGCCAATGCGCTCGGGTGTGTTATGCAAGCGCGTGGCGCCAAATGGCTGCCTCGTGGCGCTGCTGGGCGCCAGGTGGGTGTGTGTGTGGGTGTCTAAGTGGTGGGCGCCATTTTGTCTGCTCATGGCGCCTAGGTTGGCGCCAGATTGCTGTGTCCTTGGCGCCTAGTGCCTGTGTTGCACAGGGGCGCCATGTTGCTAGTGTTTTGGCGCTGTGGTAGCAGTGTGTGGCACTGTGGGCGCCAATGTGGGAGAATTGGCGCTAAGTCTTTGTGTGTGCACAGGGGCGCCAGACAGGGGTTTTTGGCGCCTGGTGGTGCCAAAGTGTGTTCTAGGTGTTGTTTTAGTCCCTAGGTGTTGTTTTGGTCCCTAGATGATAGTTGGGTCCAAAGGGTGTTGTTTTGGTCCCTAAGTGCTAGTTTGGTCCTAAGTGGTGTTTAGGCCCTCGAATGAGGTTTTAGTCCTCTAGTTGTGATTAGTCCTTGGGACATGATTGTGATGAGATAGTGAATGAGGTGAGTGATGATGCCATGGGGGCATGAGCCATGGGGCTAAAGCCATGGGGGCTAACATTAAAATTGACCATGAGATGAGAGTTGGTGTTGCGCTCGTGTGGTATTCGCAAATGTAGTGCAAGTATACACGCCGCATAAGTAATAAAGTGGATTTAAGTACGAGATCGTTCCCACGAGGATTTGTTTGCTCTCAAAGTTCACGTTTCAAAACACAAGAGATTCAAGTAACAAATCGGCAATAATGGTTGATCTTAATGCTAAGAAGATAAATAAAGCTAGTAAACAAATGTTGGTTGTGAATATGGATGAGAGATGAGTTGAGTTGTTGCATGTAAATAAATCCTTTCTAGTCGACGTTATAACGCTTACACGCTATTACGCATAAATGCTATTTTGTATAGACGCTACCACGCCTCAACGCTGTTGAAAAGAGTTGTGCTTTTCAAAGACAAAACGCCGTAGTTTCAAGTATAAGAGGTCCTATGTCTAGGTTCTAAATAGGCCCACTCCTCGTATTTTAAGCACCCACAAAGAATGTTCTATGAACTATTATCCATTCTATGTCTAGACTTAGATAAAAATGCCTAAATGTCTTTAGTGCACCTTTTCGCTCATATAAATCTTTGAGTTCTTTTCATAGACCATGTCCTGCACTCTATGAATCTACCTATTTTAAGAGGCCAACCTCAAAACAAGTTTGGAAATATTATTACACAAAGATTTAAAACATGTAAACGCTCAATACTTTATAGCATTTAACTAGAAAGTCATTACAACAAAACAACAACCCAACTACAAAGTGTTTAGCTCATGCCGAGCATCTTTACTGTAATGATAAGGATTTAGAGTCCAAATACCATACATAATGTAAAAGAAACTAAGTGCAAAAGATACACCTAAGTAGCTCTTCAAAGATGCACGCCGTATAGACGTTATAACGCCCGAGCCTCACAAAGAGTGAGCTATGCGTAAAATAAAATGAAAGTTCGAAAAGTAAAAAGCGTAAGTTCTGTTTCCGATCTTCTTCAAGCACTTCTCAAAATGGATGAAGGTAGATGATGAATGGGAGAGTGAAGTATGAGAGTGAGTGTGTCTGCGTGTTCGTGTGTGTCTTGAGAGAGAGTTGAGTCTTCATTAAATAGCCTCCTTGCTCACGTGTTGTCGATGTCACTTGCCCACCTACCAAGTCTGCTTTTTTTCTCTTCCGCTCGACATCGCTCGTTGCTACTGATGTTTCTTCCGTGTCAAGACATGGGGAATAGAAGATCTTCCGACTTTTTATATCTTTGACCATCATTTGCTAGCGCCAAAATTGAGATCTTTCACCCTTGCTCACGCTGCTCTTCTATAGACGTGGTAGAGGACGTGGTCACGCTCAAAGACTCTCCGCACAAGCACAAGAAGCATCAAAACGCTCTCAAGGGCACCACTTGGTGCCAAAATGCACTGATTTATCAATTTATCCTCTAACTACTAAGAACTAAGAAACTAACATAAAACTAATTAAATTAACCTTGTATTGCTAGAGAACTTGCGTGATTTATTCTTTGAATGAGTATAAATAACTCATATAAATATGAGTTATCACACCCCAAACTTAAATCATTGCTTGTCCTCAAGCAATCACGACAAAACACAACTAATAGAAATACATGAAATCAACTACACTAGCAAAGTTATATTCTACTCAACCAACAGATCAAAAATTCATTCTCAAGGGGCTAATTCTCCACACACTCAACACCAATGCATAGTTAAATTACAGATTCATTCTTCGCTCAAGTGAGTGTGTGATCTCCGTATTAATTCATTCTCTAGCTAGTTCGTAAACTACTTTAGCCTTGTGTGAAAGAGTGGTTTTCATTTGGTGACAAAGAAAAACATTTTTCAAAACAAAGAATAGGCTAACATTTTCACACAAGAATTTAGGGTTCATTTGAAGCATGACAAAGGGTCTTTATTGGATGCTAGGACTAAGTTAGTGCAACTAATTTTTCGACTCACACACGCAAAAGAGACCGTAACCTCATTATCGAGCACTCTCCTTAATTTGCTCCATTTTGGAGTTCTGCTTTTTTCTTCTTTTTTTTTTTTTTTTTTTTTTTGAAGTGCTCAAGATTTGCTTCAAGGTATTACAAATGAACACGTAATACATGTGGATTTTCGACTTATTTGTAGCAACACACTCTTTTTGGTCTTTTTGGAGTAGACGTTACAACGCGTTTATGGGTGAGACGTTGTAACGTTTGAACACATAACACAACACACACGCAAGCATACGTTATAACGCTACGGGTAGACGTTACAACGCTTTCACTAACGCATACACCGAACTAACTATCCTACAGTCTTTGCACCCAACCTTTGTATAACCTGATTCACCCCCAAACTTAGCTTCTACTGCTATCCTAGGTTTTTAATCAAGTTTTACTCTCACAATAGTTCACCAAAACTAACTTCAGCATAAAATATTCCCTAGCTAGCTAGATTCTTCCTTAAAACAGAGTTTGTGTAGGAGCAGCAATCAATTATTTTCATCTAATCATGCATTAGCTACTCACACACACACATTCATTACTAGCTTTAGCCCAAAGAAAATTATTTTCAATGCTTTGACAGAGTAAGAACAGAAACTACTTTTGCATTTGATTTTCATGTTTGCACAAAACAAAAACTTAAACATAAGGATTCTCCCCCCACACTTAAAGATTAGCAGTGTCCTCACTACTTCAATGATGAAAATCTGTGTTTTTTTTTTTTTATAAAAACAGGGGAGGGACAATCAAACAGAGCAATAAAAACTAGAAGAACTAAAAATTAAATATTAAACTACTGCTAAAAATTAAAGGGGAACTTACTTGTTTGCAGCACCAGACCTGAGTCTGCCGCTCTGTCTGGTGGGAATTCCTGATTGACCTTCTCCTTTCTTCCTGTCCTTCTTCTCCTTCTTCACTTTCACTCCTCCTCCTTGTTGGTTGTGGTAGTTGTTGTTGTTGTTTCATCGATCCTTTTTTCTTTTGAGCTTGCACCCGCAAAGACTTGAAGCTTCAAAGCAATTCTCTTTTTGGCTTCCTCCCACATTTTCATTGCTAATTTAGCAGGATTGACATTCATTGCTTCGTTGGGGTTCATCTGGGCTTTTTCCACCTCTGGCTCTTTAGACGTTGCCACGCCTCGTTGATGATCCACCAATGTCAAGAACTTTCTCCGGGCTTGCTTCAATAAGTGCTCTCACAACTTCTAAGTGGCCTCTTCCATTGCTGCCGCTTTACCTTTTCCATCGCAGCCTTCATGCTCTTTCATCACTTGCAATTCTTCAAGCTTGGGTCGCGACCTCTTTTTTCACAGACGTTATCACGCCCGTAGGTCCTTTTTCAAAGAATGGCAGGAGCGGCTTTCGCAGAACCACTAGCGTTAAAGAACGGTGCGCAGAGTAGCAAAGATGGCGAGCTTTCCAAGCACTCGCCTTTTCTCTTCACCGGAAGCTTTTGCCTTTTTGTTGTGGGGCTTCAACTTGCTCTTTCTCACCACTCACTTGGGCTTCTTTGGTTTCAAAGACTAGCTCTTGTCTCTTCTTCCTTCCAAAGGGATTATGCTTGAGTGCACTTTTCACTCGTGTTTTCTTGGGTGGGGAAATGGGTTGGGAAACTGGTTGCTTCCTATGTTATTGCATCGACGCCGCCACGCCCGGTTCTTGCATTTTTGGGGTGATGGTTGTTTTTCGTGTTCAGTTGGGGTGGGGTGGTTGTGGGATTGGTTGGTCTTGGGCTTTGGATTGTGGAGTATCGGGAGTGTTCGTTATGGGTGGATGGTTGTTGTGGTGAAGATGGTGGTTGTGTGGCTTGTGGGGATGGTGGTTTAGGGCTATTGTTTTGGATTTTGTTTTGGTTGGCTCTTTGATTGTTTGGTTTGTTGGGATTCACTTACATCGCCTTCTCACTCGAACTTCCTTTTTCCTCGGGACTTTCCTCTTCCTCCTCCTCACCGATTATCTCCATGCTCACCTTCCTTGACTCATCCGCATCAACATCACTAATATCATCTAAGTCGGTAGAATTAAATTCCTCTTCGCTACTTTACTTACCTTCTTTCGCTTTCTTTGGACTCCTTCTTTTGGTGGGCTTCTTGCTCTTTTGGCCCTTTCTTTCTTCACGACTCTTCTTTGAATTGTTGATAGGGAACATCATCTTCATTCTCTTCCTCAGATCCATTCAGAACCACAGTGCTCCTCACTTACCTTCTTTCCTTTAGACATTTGGGCAAACACCTTCTTCTCGCCATTCAAATTGTTCTTTGACAAATTTTGCCAAGGTGTTCTCGTTGCTCCTCCAGACGCTGCAACGTCTCACGCATCTACGTAACTTGAAGTTCCTGCAGCTTTTCACCCTAGGCTTGAACTTTGTTGAGAAGGGGCCTTGAGGTTGTTCCCTTAGCTCAAGCTTCAATTTCCACCCCACCTCCATGCACAAATCAAGAATCATGCAGGGAAATACAAATATTCATCTTTCCTATTCTTCCATTTGTTGAGCTCACGGTTGATCAACTTACCAACTTCAACCTTGTCCTTTGACATGATTGCATCAATCACAATCAGCCTCTCCTTGTCTACCGGGAGGTGTGGGAGGTAGGTATTAGGCAAAGGCCTTATGAAATGAAACCAAGTATTGGCTTCATCACACAAATACCTCTTCAAAATTTTGAATTCACTTCCATGCTCACCACTTCGCTCCCACACAGCACCTTCAACACAAATCCTTTCCTTGATTGCTTCCATTTCAGCCAATCCATAAGTCTTTTGCTTGGTCTCCACAGCCTTTCTATAGTAACCTAGCCCAAAGTAGTCATTGATCACTCTGACCCCAAATTTTACTTCTTCTCCTCGCACCCCGACACGATGGAAGGCTCTCCTTCAGTCTCTCCACGATTCCTTTGTAGAAATCGTGAACTGATTGTAGCAATGTACTCCTTTCGATTGTACAATGAACTTTTGCCAACCTAACGCCGGCGCTTGCAAGGAAATCGTGGATTGGGGCTTTCAAGGTGAAACCCCTCTCTGGAAGTAAGGCTTTCTTTTTGGATGGGTTGGGTGTTTCGGAATAAAATGAGGATGAGCTTAGGTCAACATTTTTCCCCTTTCCAGAGGATTTGGCAGCGGATTGCTTGAGTTTTGTCATGGTGGTAACGCAGGAATTGCTTGGAAGGGAATGGGGGATTTTTGAAATTTAGGTTTTCTGAGGAAGAAAGAGGAAGGTTGTGGTTTCAGAAAGAGAGAGAGATTAGAGCTAGGTTGCAGGTAGTGTGATAATGGTAACCGGCTAGATTTTATGGGGAAGTGGTTATGGGGAGTTGAGAAATGGTGGAGTGGAGTAATGGAGAAAAGTAACCGTTGATTAGACAAGTTAGGGAAGGGAGATGACGCCGTGGTCGGGTTACCACGCTCGTGTTGCGCAGGAAATCATTTCTGACACGTCATCACTTACGCCTTTGACTTAATTTAAATCTGCCCTGACTGCAGACGTGCCCACGTCTAGTGTAGACGTTACGACGTCTACCACCTTTTACTTTCTCCTTTCTTCAACCTTTATTCCTGCAAAATAAAAATTAAAAAGACACAAAAATTGTTGGTTAATCAAAAATCATTGGGTTGCCTCCCAAGAGCGTTTGCTTTAAGAGTCTTCAGCCAGACTTTTGCCCTTTTAATTCAAGAATTGTTGAAGGACATTTGGATCTTGTCCCTTTCCACATGCTCTCCATGATATTGCTTTACACGTTGACCATTAACTTTGAATATGGTGTTGGTCTTTTCATCAAATAAGTCCACAGCACCATGATGATAGATTTTCATTAATTTGAAAGGTCCTGACCACCTTGACTTTAACTTTCCTGGGAACAACTTCAGCCTTGAATTGAATAGCAATACCTGTTGTCCTTCTGTCAGCTCTCTCCTTTGGATTCTTTGGTCATGCCATTTCTTGGTCTTTTCCTTGTATATTGCTGAGTTTTCATAGGCTTGGTGTCTAAACTCTTCTAGCTCATTTAATTGCAAAGAACCTTGCTTCACCAAACCTTTGCATGATCCAAGTTTAATTGTTTTAATGCCCAATAGGCCTTATGTTGGAGCTCAATTGGTAGGTGACAAGCTTTACCATAGACTAGCTTGTAAGGACATGCCCAATGGTGTTTTGTATCTTCGCTCGTAAGCCCACAATGCATCATCTAAGTGTAATGACCATTCCTTTCTCGTTGGGACCAACCATTTTCTCTAGTATTCTTTTGATTTCTTTGTTTGATATCTCTCGCTTGTCAACTGGTTTGTGGATGATAAGTCAGAGCAATTCGTGTTTAACTCCATACTTAGCCAATGTGTTCTCAATTAGCTTGTTGCGTAAATGAGAGCCTTCATCATCGACATGGCTCTTGGAGTACCAAACCTTGTAAATATATTCTTTTTAAGGAACTTGCTAACTGATTTGGCTTCATTGTTGGGTAATGCCACAACTTCAACCCACTTTGACACATAATCCACGGCTACTTGAATGTATAGATTTCCATGAGACATAGGAAATGGTCCCATGAAATCCATTCCCCATACATCAAACAACTCAACTTCCAGAATGTTTGTGAGTGACATTTCCTACTTGCTTGATATATTTCCTGTCCTTTGGCACTTGTCACAGCTTCTTACCAACTCATGGGCATCCTTGAAGAGAGTAGACCAATAGTAGTCTGATTGTAGGACCTTTGCAGCTGTTCTTGTACCTCCAAAATGTCCACCATAAGGTGCTGAGTGACATTGTTGCAGCACATGGAGTTGTTCTTCCTCAGCTAGACACCTTCTTAGTAACTGATCTGGGCATAATTTGTACAAGTAGGGCTCATCCCAGAAATATTGCTTTATAGTGTGGAAGAACCTCTTCTTCTGTTGATAGTTGAAGCCTACAGGCACAATCTTGCTAACAAGAAAGATGACTATGTCAGCATACCATGGTGCAGTAGTATCACACGTTATAACGTTTGACGAAAGTGTCATAGACGTGGTAACGTCTTCAACCACTGAGGCTACTGATAACAGTCTCTCATCAGGAAATTTTTCTCTTATCTCTTCTTCACCTGTACCTGCATCAACATTCTCAAGCCTAGAAAGATGATCAGCTACTTGGTTCTCCACCCCCTTTTTATCACGAATTTCCAAGTCAAATTCTTGGAGGAGGAGAACCCATCTAATAAGCCTTGGCTTTGCATCTTTTTTAGCAATTAAGTACTTAATGGCTGAATGATCAATATAAACTACAACTTTTGCACCCACTAAGTAAGATCTAAACTTATCAAAAGCAAATACAACGACCAAAAGCTCTTTTTTCACTACATTATAATTCAATTGGGCATCATCTAAGGTTTCTTGGCATAATAAATAGAATGAAAAATTTTACCATACATTTGCCCTAATACAACTCCTACAACATAATCACTTGCATCACACATCAACTCAAATGGCTTAGACCAATCTGGAGTGACTATTACTTTGGAGCGATCACCAAGCGATCTTCATTTGTTGAAAGCTTCATGACATTGTTCATCAAAGTTGAAGACGCGTTGTCACGCTGCAATAAAGCAGCATACGTGGGTTTTGAAATCTTTGAGAAGTCCTTGATAAACCTTCCAGAAACCCCGCATGTCCTAAAAACTTCGACTCCTTTGATAGTTGTTGGTGGAGGTAGCTTGTCAATTACATCAATCTTTTCCTATCCACCTCTAATCCTTTCTTTGAAATTCTGTGCCCCAACACTATGCCTTCTTGCACCATGAAATGGCATTTTTCCCAATTGAGAATTAGGTTGGTTTCTTCACACCTTATCAGAACTCCTTCCAAATTATCCAGGCATGCCTTATATGAATCTCCATAGACTGAGAAATCGTCCATAAAAACTTCCATGGAGTTTTCAATGAAATCAAAAAATAAGGCCATCATGCACCTTTGAAATGTTGCAGGAGCATTGCATAGCCCAAATGGCATCCTTCTGAAAGCAAAGGTACCATAGGGACAAGTGAATGTTGTCTTCTCTTGATCGTCAGGTGCTATGGCTATCTGGTTGTAGCCTGAATAACCATCAAGAAAACAATAAAAATCCTTGCCTCGCAAGTCCTGCTCTAGCATCTGATCAATGAATGGAAGAGGGAAATGATCCTTCTTAGTTGCTTTGTTTAACTTCCTATAATCCATGCATATCCTCCAGCCTGTTACTGTCCTTTTGGAATTAACTCATTCTTATCATTTGTTACCACAGTAACTCCACCCTTCTTTGGCACACATCAGATCGACTTACCCATGAGTCATCACTAATAGGGTAGATTATTCCTGCATCTAACCACTTGATGATCTCCCTCTTTACCACCTCCTTCATTATTGGGTTTAATCTCCTCTGCCCCTCAATGCTATTCTTGGCATTTTCCTCCAAAACAATTATATGCATGCAGATTGTGGGACTGATACCTTTGATGTCGGCCAATTGCCTTCTTATGTCTCTTTAGGGTAGTAATGAGATCATTCTCCTGCTCTTGAGTGAGTTTGGAAGAAATGATCACAGGTAGGAAATCATTTTCCCCTAAAAAGACATATTTTAGATGATCAGGTAACACCTTCAGTTCCAAGGTGGGTGGTTCTTTTATGGAAGGCACCTTCTTCTTAAGATTTGATTCATCTTGCCCCAAGATTCGTACCTCTTTGTCCATGATTTTGCTACAGGGGGTTCAGACGTGGCAACGTCTGCATTAGACGTTATAACGCCTAGAGGAACAACTTCTTCTGCTAAAAACTCTTGTATTTCATCATTGCTCAGAATCTTCTCCAAATGATCATTATCTTTGTTGAACTGCTTTTGAACCACATGATCAATGGCAACCACATAAGAACATTCCTCTGTGTTTGGATCTGGATATTTGAGTGCATTAAGGACGTTGAACTTGACTTCTTGGTCATTGACTCTCATGATTAATTCTCCTTTCTGCACATCAATGATTGTCCTTCCAGTAGCTAAGAATGGTCTCCCAGAATGATGGGAACTTCTTTATCTGCATCAAAATCTAAAATAACAAAATCTACTGGAAACACAAACTTGTCAACTTTAATCAAGACATCTTCTAATATGCCCTCAGGATAAACTCTACTCTTATCAGCTAAAGTGAGACTTAAGGAAGTAGGTCTGGCAGTTCCTATACCAAGTTTGTCATAAATGGACTTGGGCATCAAGTTGATACTTGCTCCCAAGTCACACAAAGCTTTTCCAATGTAAAAATCTCCAATGGAGCATGGTATAGTAAAACTGCCAGGGTCCTTGAGCTTTCTAGGAAGCTTATTCTGCATAATTAAACTACATTCCTCAGTTAAGGCAACCGTTTCAAAATCCCCTAGCCTTCTCCTTTTGGTGATGATGTCTTTTAGGAACTTAGCATAGTTTAGCATCTGTTGTAAAGCTTCAACCAAAGGAAGGTTGATGTGTAACTGCTTTAACATCTCCATAAAACTTGTCGAATCGCTTATCTTCATGAGCCTTCTTCAATCTTTGAGGGTATGGTGGAGGAGGATACTGTGTACAAGCTTAGGCACGATCTTGATTCCCTGGTTCAAAACTAGACGTCGTAACGTCTGGTTTAGACATCACAATGTCTTGAGTTTCCTTCTGTTTCTCACTACTTGTACTTACCTCCTTCCCTTTCTTTTTCTCTTTCTCCTTCTCTGGTACTTCTTCCTCCACAGACATAGTTGGTTCAGGATATTCAGTACAACTTCTTAAAGAAATTGCATTTACCTGTCCATTCACCCCATTATTACCATTAGGGTTAGATGATGATGATGGTGTTTCAGTGGTAGAAGGGAGAGATCCATTCTGTCTTTGAGTGAGAGCTGAAGCTATCTGCCCAATTTGATTTTCCAGAGTTTTGATTGACGACTCATGAGTTTGCAGAGTTGTCTTACAATCACTTATGAAGCTTTTCATCATGGCCTCCAAGTTGCAATTGTTGTTATTTTGCACATTTTGCCTCTGTTGTTGTTGTGGAGGAGGAAATCCTGGAGGTATTGCAGGAGCAGTATTGCTGGTATTCAGTGCATTGTTGTTTCTCCAACTGAAATTTGGATGATTTCTCCAATTTGAATTGTAGGAGTTGGAATAGGGACCGCTTCCTTTGTTCTGAGATACAAAGTTTACAGACTGAGGGTTATAGGGACACTCTTCATACACATGCCCTTCTTCACAATAGACACACACTACTCCCCCAGAGTGGGTAGGTTCAACTGCTGCAGCAGTCTGCTTTTCAGACGTGGCCACGTTTGGTGTACTCAAAGTTTTGATCATGTTGGTCAAGGTAGCCACTTGAGCAGAAAGAGCAGTTACTTCACTTATTTCATGGACACCTGCCTTCTTTCCAGGAGTAAATCTATCAGATGGCCAATGAGAGTTATGGGTGGATATGTCATCAATAACCTTGCATGCCTCAGAAAAGGACATATTTAGAATGACACCACCTGATGAAGCATCAAGTATCAACCTAGTAGGCTGATCTAGACCATTATAGAAAGTCTCCATTTGGATCACCACAGAATGCCATGGTGTGGGCACATTCTCGATAATTCCTTCCACCTTTCCCATGCCTCAAATAATGATTCCCTTCCCTTTGTTTGAAGGAAGTGATATCCTTTCTCAACTTAGCATTTTTGTTGGGAGGAAGTATTTTGCAAGGAACTTCTCTGCTAGCTCATCCCAAGTGTGAATTGAATTTGGCTCCAAGGAGTTCAACCAATTTTTGGCCTTATCCTTAAGAGAATATGGGAAGAGCTTTAATCTGAAAGCATCTTCTGAGACTCCAGGGATGATAAAATTACTGCACACATCCAGAAATTGTCTTAGGTGAGAATATGGATCTTCTTGAGGAAACCTCCAAATTGCCCCGCAATTTGCCAAAGATCTGGAACATCATTGGCTTGAACTCAAAATGACCAGTATGAAAGGTTGGTCTTGCAATGCCTGTTTGTAGATGAGCAGGGTTAAGCACGGCATAGTCACGCATAGGCCTGTCCCTGTCATTGACCATTGATAAACTCCAATTTAGTGCATTTTTATAGATACTTTTGGGTCATTTTATAAGCATCTATTACTAATTAAATAAACAATTGATTAATGTTCCTTTATATTTTGCAGAAATGGAGAAAAGGATGGAAAAGAACTAAAGTTCAATTTAAATGGAATTTGAAAGTTAAAATGGATAAAAACTCACATTTAAGTGATATATGTGTTTGGGTTTGATAGAAGAAGCATGTGGCCCAATTGCTGAGAAACGTAAGCCCACGACAACATTATAAGCAAGGAATGAAGAGACAAGTCTCATGGTCCAATCAAGAAAGAATGGCCCAATATTCAGCCCAATTTAAAAAGAAGAAGTTAACGTGTTGGAAAAGAAGGAAAAATACACTACCCTAGGCTCCTACTACTATTTAAAGGTGCTGACACTTAATTATCAGATAGCGGTGAACAGCAAAAAAAAGGAAGCCAGACGCACAGTAACGGAGAAAACGCAGCCGCACACAGACGCATAGACAGTGAGGGAGGAGGATTTTTGTAGACTGCTTTTTTCGCAGTGAGAGAGGCTCCTGAGCTGAGAAAAAAAAGAGGTGAAGACTCGGAATAATAATTCCTCTAATTTCCGGGTTATTTTATCTCTCGTAATTCATGACTCTAATTTCTATTTTATTGTTCTTGATATCTTATGGATACCTAAGTCCTCTTACAGGGTCTTAGGTGGATCTTTGCAATTTAGAGACCTTTCATGTTCTAATTTCTGATTTGAATTCCTAATTTTATTTTAATTAATATTGTCCTATTGTTTTTATCACATTCTTAGGATTAGCTACCCTTTGCATGTTCTTAATTAATTAATTGATCAGCGACCGTACTGCAATTAGTTAGTGGACCTATAGGATAATTGGGGCTATAATTAGGGCATGACCAAACCATAATTTAGTCTTCCAATCATTCAACCTTTTTGCTCTTTATGCTTTTCCTGAATTTAAATTCTTGCATGACCAAACGGGGGTTAATTTAGGAAAAAGAATATTAATCGCGAATGACCAAACGGATTAATAGTTTTAGTAAAGGGATTGGTAATTAAATAAAATAAGGGAATTCAGGTAGAATTAGACATAGGGGAATCGAAGCTTGCAAGTGAAACCGTGACTCTAGGTCTCTCACCATTTAGTAAATCTAGCATTTTAATTATCGTTATTTATTTCTTTTTATTTTAGTTTCTACATCACTCAAACTATTTGTTTCGTCTAAACAATATATAATCTTGACTAGTTTAGTACTTGTTAATTAATCCCTGTGGACACGATAATCTTTTATACTACTTCTGCGAAAGAGTACACTTGCTCTAAGTGTGTCTTTGACGCAACAAGTTTTTGGCGCCGTTCTTGAAGGATTAATTTAGCAATATTAAACGAAAAAGATTTTTATTGCTTTAGACATTTTTTTTTGTGTGCTTTAGTTTTTAATTTAGTTTTTTTATTTATCTTATTAAAAAGTTAAAAAAAAAATTGCTAATACTTTCCAAAGAGATTGTTGCAGTTCACTGCTTTTGCGAGATAAAAGTCTAAATCATGGTTAAGACCCTTGGAGATTATATTAGAGAGGCAGAGGCTCAAAGAAATTTAGAGAACTCATATTGGTATGTGGCTCAGTGCCAAATCCCAATTTATCCTCCTCCTTATGACCCTTATTTGGATTATTGTGATGACTATGAGCCACCTCCTTATTCCTCCCTTTGGGATAATTATGAGCCACTACAAGTGCAAAGGCAAGAGGAGGAGATACCATACACCAATGATGTATTGGAGCGGATACATGCAAAGTTTGACCGCATGGAGGGCCAAATTGGAGTCATAAACAGTCATATCTCAAATATCATTGCTTTATTATCTCAAGAGGCCCAAGAAACTCATTCACAAACTGAGCAATACAAAGATAATATTCTTAGGAGTGATGAAGAGTTCTCC
The DNA here is from genome assembly GCA_020916435.1 of Oxytropis ochrocephala. NCBI lineage: Eukaryota > Viridiplantae > Streptophyta > Magnoliopsida > Fabales > Fabaceae > Oxytropis > Oxytropis ochrocephala. Next base: position 50,889,252 of record CM037095.1, read on the forward strand.
GTGGAAGATAATATAGAGGAAGAATCTCTCGAGAAAGATGAAGAGACTCCTACTGAAGGGAGTCAAATAAAAATAATAGCTCCTACTAAAGGGAGTTATATTGAAATAAAAGATGATACTGATGAGAATGCTTGTGAGGAGAATGAAAAAGATCCATTGGTTCATGAGTTCAAGGAAGAGGAGAAAGCCCCATTGGTTCATGAGTTGGAGGAAGAGGAGAAAGCCCCAATTTTTGGGCAAGTTGTTTTAACCATTGGTGATGCTGTAATTGAGGTTAATAAGGGAAAGGTAACTTTACGGAGTGGTAAAGAAGATGATGTTATTAAAGCTTTAAATTTCAATGAAAATTTATTTTCTTTAACTTCTCCTTATTTTGATGATGTGGTTGAAACTAATATTTTTTGTGATCTAAAGATGCAGGACCTTTTGAAAAAAGTTCTTATTATGCAGGATCCTAGTTTAGTGGTGGATGGAGATACAGTAAAAATACCACAATCATTTGAAGTTCATCCACCACGTGGAAAAAGAAAGAACAATGTGAACCACATGGTAAGAAAACTAAGAAGGTGCACTGCGTTAGATGTAAAATTTGCTCTTGGAGAGCCACCTGATTGAGCACCAACTATCGTCAGGCTCATGACGTTAAACAAGCGCTTCGCGGGAGGCAACCTGTGTTTTATTTTCAGTTATTTTTGTTTTCTTTGTGTTTTCTTTTGTTTTTAGGAATAAGCTCAGACTGCAAGCTCTCTCAGGGAAGTCACTCTTACTCTCTCATTTATTTATTTTTGTGCCAATCTAATATTTTGCATTGAGGACCATGCTTCATGCTAGTGTGGGGGAGGATATTATATGTTGTTACTTGATCTCTATTAATGCATATACCCACTACATATGTTGATAGCATTTTTTCTGGCTTGTTTTGCATGAATTATGCTTATATTGAAAAAAAATAGAGATTATGCCTTTAGGGGATCCCATAATTAATTTACATGACAGACTTGTGCTTAATTGTAACTGTGAGGATGTCCTTAGGAAGCTGATAATTAGCATTTGTCCCTCTTGAGTACTTTTTGTGAACTAGCTTCTAAATGGGAGATCTGAGCCTTCATAAGGGGATTGATACTAAATCATAAATTTTTACTCCCTTTTCTTTCTATGAGTGTGTTTCCCAATTTGCTACATTCTAGAATTTGTCTTTTGACCATTTCAAGGCGAAAAGTGATTTGCAACATGTAAAAAGATTTGGGGAATTTAGGTATTTTTCTGGCCTCAGAGTTGTTTGTTGAATTTATCCCTTAGTTGCCCCCTCTGAGCCTAATTGTTATATTTTTTGTTCTTTGGTACCCAGATATATTTTTCTTTTTTCTTCTTTTGGTAACCAATTGAAATTGAATGTGGAGCAACTATTGAAAATTACAACTACGTCCTATATTTTAATGATCTATATTGTCAGGACTGAAATTTCGTCAAATACTTTAGTTGTCTATCTTGTTAGGATGAAGAAACAAAAGGAGTGATTCATGTACTTACCTTTTCCTCCTAAGGAAAAAAATGAAAAAAAATATATATATATAAAAAAAAAGAAAAGTTGAAAAAAAAAAGAGAAAAGTAAAGGAGGAAAAGACACATAAAGAGAATGAAAGAGCCAAAGGGCAAATCCAAAAAAAAAAAAAAAAAAAAGGGGTCTACTCAAGAGATAAAGTAAATCAAAGAGAGCTGATTCAGTAGAAGAAGAGTGAAGAATTAAAGTGAAATTAAGTTGGAGTTTGGACAAAAATTGTAAAATAGATAGAAGCTCCATCTTTGGTTTCAAGGGTTACTATTTGTTTTTTTTGTTCTTTTTAGCCCATTGTTTATCCCTCTCTTCTTATTTCCTACCCTGCATGAATTCACCCTGACCCCATTACAACCCATGAAACCCCATCTTTTGCATGCATGTGAACTATTTAGTGAAGATTTGGTCAAATTACAAGCTTATGGTAATGTGCATTTTGTGGAAACTTGAGTGTATATTTTCACTAGTCCCTAAACACTTAGAGAGATTGTGAGCGAGTGCCCTTGTTCTCAAAAATGTATTCTTCAGGGACTTGAGCCTCTAATTGGGCAACCTATTGACACCTCATATGTGATGTCTTATCTATTGTCTGTCATTGTGCTTCTAACTTTGGGTTCCTTATTTGACTATCTCTATTGCTTATTTGAAAATTTTTATTGAGTAGTAAAATTTGCTTGATGACAAACAAAAAAGTTAAGTGTGGGAGTTGATAAACTCCAATTTAGTGCATTTTATAGATACTTTTGGGTCATTTTATAAGCATCTATTACTAATTAAATAAACAATTGATTAATGTTCCTTTATATTTTGCAGAAATGGAGAAAAGGATGGAAAAGAACTAAAGTTCAATTTAAATGGAATTTGAAAGTTAAAATGGATAAAAACTCACATTTAAGTGATATATGTGTTTGGGTTTGATAGAAGAAGCATGTGGCCCAATTGCTGAGAAACGTAAGCCCACGACAACATTATAAGCAAGGAATGAAGAGACAAGTCTCATGGTCCAATCAAGAAAGAATGGCCCAATATTCAGCCCAATTTAAAAAGAAGAAGTTAACGTGTTGGAAAAGAAGGAAAAATACACTACCCTAGGCTCCTACTACTATTTAAAGGTGCTGACACTTAATTATCATATAGCGGTGAACAGCAAAAAAAAAGGAAGCCAGACGCACAGTAACGGAGAAAACGCAGCCGCACACAGACGCATAGACAGTGTGGGAGGAGGATTTTAGGTGCAGTTTACACACAGTGAGAGAAGCTTCCTGAGAAAAAAGAGTGTCAAGACTGAATAATAATTCCTCTAATTTCCGGGTTATTTTTATCTCTCGTAATTCATGACTCTAATTTCTATTTTATTGTTTCGATATTTTATGGATACCTAAGTCTCTTTCAGGGTCTTAGGTGGATCTTGCAATTTAGAGACCTTTCATGTTCTAATTTCTGATTTGAATTCCTAATTTTATTTTAATTAATATTGTCCTATTGTTTTTATCACATTCTTAGGATTAGCTACCCTTTGCATGTTCTTAATTAATTAATTGATCAAATCGTCATCGCAATTAGTTAGTGGACCTATAGGATAATTGGGGCTATAATTAGGGCATGACCAAACCATAATTTAGTCTTCCAATCATTCAACCTTTTTGCTCTTTATGCTTTTCCTGAATTTAAATTCTTGCATGACCAAACGGGGTTAATTTAGGAAAAAGAATATTAATCGCGAATGACCAAACGGATTAATAGTTTTAGTAAAGGGATTGGTAATTAAATAAAATAAGGGGAATTGGGTAGAATTAGACATAGGGAATCGAAGCTTGCAAGTGAAACCGTGACTCTGGTCTCTCACCATTTAGTAAATCTAGCATTTTAATTATCGTTATTTATTTCTTTTTATTTTAGTTTCTACATCACTCAAACTATTTGTTTCGTCTAAACAATATATAATCTTGACTAGTTTAGTACTTGTTAATTAATCCCTGTGGACACGATAATCTTTTATACTACTTCTGCGAAAGAGTACACTTGCTCTAAGTGTGTCTTTGACGCAACAACCATATCTTGTGGTCCTGCATTGATGAGTTGCTACCTTTGCCAGTGTTCATCATCAACAACTATTGTCTCTGTATGAGTTTGTGGTCCACGACCATGTCCTCTACCTCCTCTTGGTGTATGTCCACCTCTAGAACCAAAGCAGTTATGATCAGACATGGTTGGGTGTTGTTGCTCTTGTTGTTGCCTCCTTCTTAACCTTTGTTGTCTCCTTAGTTCCCTGAATGTTCTTTCAGGTTCTGGATCAAACTCAGGCGCAGATTCACTCCTTGGTTCAGTTGAACTAGAGCTTGAGTTGGAACTAAGCATACGCTGTAACGTCTACCTGTCCACACACAGAAACAACAAACAACATAGTAAAATTCTTTCAACTTGTGTTCTAATACTTTTGAACAATAAAAGTTAACTTCTGATCCACTAAGAACGGCGCCAAAAACTTGTTGCGTTCGTATGGTATTCGCAAATGTAGTGCAAGTATACACGTCGTACAAGTAATAAAGTGGATTTAAGTACGAGATCATTCCCACGAGGATTGGTTTGCTCTCAAAGTTCACGTTTCAAAACACAAGAGATTCAAGTAACAAATCGGCAATAATGGTTTATCTTAATGCTAAGAAGATAAATAAAGCTAGTAAACAAATGTTGGTTGTGAATATGGATGAGAGAGATGAGTTGAGTTGTTGCATGTAAATAAATCCTTTCTAGTCGACGTTATAACGCTTACACGTTATTACGCATAAATGCTATTTTGTATAGACGTTACCACGTCCAACGTCACAGAAAAGAGTTGTGCTTTTCAAAGACAAAACGCCGAGTTTCAAGTATAAGAGGTCCTATGTCTAGGTTCTAAATAGGCCCACTCCTCGTATTTTAAGCACCCACAAAGAATGTTCTATGAACTATTATCCATTCTATGTCTAGACTTAGATAAAAATGCCTAAATGTCTTTAGTGCACCTTTTCGCTCATATAAATCTTTGAGTTCTTTTCATAGACCATGTCCTGCATTCTATGAATCTACCTATTTTAAGAGGCCAACCTCAAAACAAGTTTGGAAATATTATTACACAAAGATTTAAAACATGTAAACGTCAATACTTTATAGCATTTAACTAGAAAGTCATTACAACAAAACAACAACCCAACTACAAAGTGTTTAGCTCATGCTGAGCATCTTTACAGAATGATAAGGATTTAGAGTCCAAATACCATACATAACAGAAAAGAAACTAAGTGCAAAAGATACACCTAAGTAGCTCTTCAGCATGCACGCTGTATAGACGTTACAACGTCTGAGCCTCACAGTAGTGAGCTATGCAGAAAATAAAATGAAAGTTCAGAAAAGTAAAAAGCAGAAGTCTGTTTCCAGATCTTCTTCAAGCACTTTCTGAAAATGGATGAAGGTAGATGATGAATGGGAGAGTGAAGTATGAGAGTGAGTGTGTCTGCGTGTTCGTGTGTGTCTTGAGAGAGAGTTGAGTCTTCATTAAATAGCCTCCTTGCTCACGTGTTCTTGATGTCACTTGCCCACCTACCAAGTCTGTTTTTTCTCTTACGCGACGACATCGCGGTGCTGCATGTTGTTTCTTCCGTGTCGACACATGGGGAATAGAAGATCTTCTCGACTTTTATATCTTTGACCATCATTGCTAGCGCCAAAATTGAGATCTTTCACCCTTGCTCACGCTGCTCTTCTATAGGCGTGGTGAGGACGTGGTCACGTTCAAAGACTCTCCCGCACAAGCACAAGAAGCATCAAAACGCTCTCAAGGGCACCACTTGGTGCCAAAATGCACAGATTTATCAATTTATCCTTTAACTACTAAGAACTAAGACACTAACATAAAACTAATTAAATTAACCTTGTATTGCTAGAGAACTTGCGTGATTTATTCTTTGAATGAGTATAAATAACTCATATATAACTATGAGTTATCGGTTGTCCGAATGATGTATAAAACTGAGATTGACTATGAGGTTAGAAATAAAGTGTAGATTGTGATATTATGAATTGTGCTTGTGGTATGCTCATGGAGTCTCATGCATACATTCGGCTGCGGTCGCGACGTTTATATTGTGATGATGAGGCCATGGGGGCCAGAGTCATGGGGACTCAATTTATTGATGATGATGCCATGGGGGCAATTGGTACCACATGCATGATCGCATCAGATCGCATTCATTCTCATAAAAGCATGAGTGTTGTTGGTTGATAATTGGTATGACTAGTTTGTCTTTGTATAAGCGTGCTCGTTGGATCTTTGTGATTGTTTATACTGCTTATTATAGTCTTCATTATATGGTTTGAGACTCACCCCTTTCTGTTGTTGTTTACCACAGGTAGCCATGAGTGAGGGCTTACTACCTTCATTCCCGAGTCGGTCTGCTCTGATACGTAGCACCTAGGGGATGGGTTAGGATTATAGCTATTTTTGTGGGTCACTGTGAACTGTTATACTTGATGCTTCTATATTTTGGTTGAGACTATGTTTTGTCTCTTTGAGAACTGTTTTACTTTCCGCTGCGTAATGTATGATGCTTACTTTACGTAATGAAGCTTGAGAATTCCGTCATTTGACTGGTGTTACGTATTCTTTGAATTAAAGAGACGTTTAAGTTATTTTGTTGTTGATTGTGATGACGTAAGTGTAGCATCCCGTTTGGATGTAATAAAGAAAATGAATTTTTATACTCTGATTTTTGATTTAAAATGCCGGGTAGAAATGGGGTGTTACAATCACAACATCGGCAATGGAGCTAGCCGGAGGCTATTCCATCTCGTCCGGCCTGTCAAGGCGAGCGGTGAAGCAGAAGTGGCGAGAGATTGCCTGCATGACCGCCACCCCCAACCGCAGAGCATTCCCTCTAAGGAAACAACGCTTCTTCTCTGATGAGGACTATCTCCTCGGAGAACCTAACGAACATATATATTCCTCTTATCATCTCAGCGACTATATCCGGCGTGGAAATAGAACGAGTCCTCGTCGATCAGGGGAACTCGGTCGACCTTATGTTCCAGGATCTTCTCCTCGCTTTCGATCTGTCCCCTGAAGGCCTAATTCCCTACTCGGGCCCGATCCTCACTGTCCTCGGGGAAAAGATCACCAGACTTACGGGTTACTTCAAAACCTTCGTCACTTATGGGGAAAAGAAACTCGCTCGAGCTATCAAAACCACATTCGTGATAATACCTATGATTTCGCCCTATCACTGCATCTTCGGAAGGCCGACATTAGCGAAACTCGGGGCCGTGGCCTCGGCGGTTCATCTAAAATTAAAGTTCCATGCCCTTGACGGTGAAGTGGTGACCATACCAGCTGATCTGAAGGCTGCAAAGCACTAGAATTTCCTCACCATTCTCGGGACCCGATCTCAACCTCAAGGAATGCAAGAGCCCCCGCTGACAGCCATTGAGGTAAACCTCTTCGAGGTAGATGCCCGTTACGATCCTGTCAGTCCTAAAGAAGAATCCGACGACGTGCTGGCCAAAGAACTCAAGAAGAGGAACAAGCGTCCCGAACCCCAGGGTGCTTTCCTCGAAATTCTATTAGGTGATGATCCCAACAAGACCGTTAAGATAGGTGCCAATCTCGGCGACGAGGTGATAGAGGCCTTAACCGCCTGTCTACGACGCAATGCCGACCTTTTTTCCTGGTTGGCTTCCGAGATGCCAAGCACCCCTCTTGAAGTCGCGTGTCACCACCTGGCCGTGAACCCTAACGCTAAATACGTGGCTCAGCGACGGTGGGTTCAAAGCGAAGAAAAAGCGAAAGCGGCTTCCAAAGTAGTTGACGATTTAATCTCACTACAAGAAATTTGACTTCTCCCCACGGACAAAATCTGTCACTAAATGTCAAATGTCTGTGGGTAAAAGTCATTTTAACCTCTCCCTACGTCCACTTTTTCCGTAGAGAACACTAGACATCTAATCACGCTTTTTCATCCGTGGGTAAAGGTTTTCCCTACGCCCAGTAACCTTTACCTACGGTTTCTGATTGTCAATATATCCTTCACAGGTAGATCTAATTTTTACTTCTACTTACGATGTGTCCGTCACTAAAAGTGGTTTTTTTTTTTGTTTTAATTAATAGTGGCTTATTATTGCTGAATTAAAAGTAATTTCTTTTATTAAATTAAACTGTTTTATAGCAACTATAAATTATAAGATTAACAAAGTAAAAAGTAAATACTTTGAATCTATTATTCATAAGATTAACATATAATAGATATATTGATAATACACATTAAGTCAAGTCAAAACCCAAATTACAAACATACAACTATCAATTGTGAAAATACATCATATATCTTTCATATCACAAACATCCAACTATCAATTGTGAAAATACATCATATTTCTTTCATATCACAAACATCCAACTATCAATTGTGATAATACATCATATATCTTTCAGATCACAAACGTACAACTATAACTTTTCAATTGTTGTGATAATACATCATATAAAAACATGTCCAAGTCAATTAAAACACTAGATAAAGCTGAATAATAATGTGGGGAATATGTTGTTTGCGTAACTTAGTTGGAATCAGTAGTCAAATCAGTTGCTTCAGTTGGATCCGGAGCAGGTGTAGATACCCAGAAAGATAAATGTATTTTTTTTGTAAATATTCTACATAGTTGAATTGAATTTTTTATTAAAGAACTTTAATAAAAAAATCCATACCTCTTGAGCCACAGCTTGTAAAATTGCATTAACTTGTGGATCTTGAGCAAAGCGCACTTGGAGAATCGCAACGAGATCTCCAACCAGATTTTCTAATTTCTTGACTCTACCATCCCCGTTAGACTTTGAACTTCCACGTTGTGAAATCTTACCAAGAACGCGTACACGTCCTCTTCTTTCGCGACCCTTCACTTTTGAAAAGATGTCATTCTTCCAATTTGTACATTCTTGAGTGGTTTGAGAATTTCCAGAACTTGCTTCCTCTTTCATGTGCATTTTAAGTTCATCCTACATAAAACAACAAAAAATATATAGTTGATTAGCAAAGTTTGGAGCTAATACGAAGGTCACAATAACATTTGGAAAGTAAACGTAGTCTTCTGAGAAGGGTACAATAAAATGACTGCATTAAGCTACTAAAATCCAGCAATTTAGACCCTGTAAAAAAGACGGTACAGGATCCAATAATGTACCAGTACAGAATAAGGTCCTAGAAATGTATAGGTGTAATGTATATGTATCAAAGGAGCATACACTAGAAGTCAAATGGGCATTGCCAGAAACAATTGAACCAAAGATGTAATTTGAAGTGTTTGTCATGTCCTAGTTTAGCAATTAGCACAACAACATTCAACATGACACCAAAACTTAGCAACAACAACAATATCAAGACCCAGAAGTTTACATTTATAACTGCTGAACAATGTATAATTCAATACTCTAAATGGACCATTTGCAAATGCTGTCACAGGGCGCAACCATCCACAACCAAGAAATACATATTAACTTCACTAGACAGACAAAAAAACCAAAATAGACAGACAATATACCAAAAATAAATCCACCTCCAAGACTAATCCAAAACAGGTTTGTCTGTTATGAAAACCAGTAGCACGGGTCCATTTAGCATGATTTCCTAGAACATATTAAAAATCAAGGTGGCCCAGTTCAATATGAATACATACAAATACAGACATGAAATTCTTACAATCACACTTGCAGCTTTTTCGGTAACGATGCTCCCATCTTTTAGAGTTCGAGTATCAATATATATTTGAGCTCGTGAAGCTTGCACTCCTCCAACCTCTATTGTCTAACATTAATAATAAGATTGTTAACCAACTTAATTATATTTAGCAAATAATTAAACATAATACAAGTGACACGGTAAGCAAACCATTTCATTAATTAGCCTCAGAAGATTCTTTGATCCCATGCAATGTAAATCTTCATATTTAGAGCGATTCCTTTTGTTAATGCGACTTATTTCCTATAACAAATGAATTCAATTGTCAAGAATTAAAATAAGACTTAAACTACATCATTGTTATATATTAAAAAAGTTTAATGACATTGTACATATACCTGTGCTTTTTCAGAACACCATACATTTCACTACCATACAACCAATTTAATCATTTCAAATCACTCAAATACAACCCAACCAACATCAATACACCAATTTCACACCATCAATCAAGATTAATTACACAATTAAATCATCACATGACTAATTCAAACAAACAATCATAAACTCTACTATCAAACCCTACACCATAAACCTTATGGTTCCAAAACTTCCCTTTCTCAAGAACACAACCTTTAACTCAACATTTATTCATTAAATACTTATAAAAATTGAAATTCTAAATTTTTCGGTCCTGGATCTCGAGAATTACCTGGTCCAAGGAGCTTGAGGATCTTGCTTCGTGTACCTTGGAGATGAGAGTCGGGTCTTTGAAGATTGAGCTCAGATGGTCTGAGTTAGTCTTTGTCCCACGTCGAGTGGGTGTACCTGCAGACACTTCGATGCCTAAGTCGGTATTTGAGTGAGGCGGAATGTGCAAGGAATGAGGATGTAATTGGAAATGATGGGTTGTGCCTCTATTTTTAGACGGAGGAGGCCGATCCTGAGCGTTGGATCCAAGCGCTAGATCCTAGCCATCAGTCACGCAAATCTATGGCATGCGTATGGCATGTTGCTGCAACGCGCGTCTTGGGCTGCGCTTCTGAAGCTGGGTTGGGTCAGGCCCAATTCCTTAAGAGGCTTTTGGCCTAGGCCGGAACAGTGGCCCCCAAAGTTAAGGTCGGAAAGAAGTGAAAGAGCTCGGCTTGTTTGAACTCGGTCACGCCCCGCATACTGGGAACCGGCCCATGGTCAAGTCGGGCCAGAGTGAAGTCTTAAAGAAGCGCTACGCGTCTTTGACCTGAAAAAGTTTGACAGAGCATTTAAGATCGAAATCAAGCAAATCTTGACAGAGCATTGAAGCTCGGAGTCAATAGGGTTTTGACAGAGCATTTAAGCTCGAAATGAAGAGGGTCTCGACAGAGCATTTAAGCTCGGAATCGAGAGGGTCGAAGTCGCTGAGAACTTCTTCCTTCGGTCCCGAATTTGAACATTTAAGTTCGCAGTACGGGAGAAGGCGGTGCATGTGGAAGCACGGGTCGAAATCGCACTTGGACTTCTTCCTCCGGTCTTTGACTTGACATTCAAGGCAAGCCAAAGAGGAGGCTGGTTCACGCCCCCAGTCCCGTCTTGGCGTTTCAAGCCGAGTCAAAGGGGGTTGAAGACGCGAAGCAATGGTGTTGAGACATCCGCTCGGGCATTTTTGACCGGGAAAGTGCTTTAGCTTTGCCTTTTCGAACTGAAGGAGTTGCTCTCGCACTCGGGCTAAGTAGCATTGTAGGACAGGGTCTTTTGGCATAAAATCTTCCTTAACTTGGGAAACGACCAACAATGAGTCAGTGTTTAGTTCCATGATCTTGGCACCGAAGTCCGAGGCCATTTTCTCCAGAAATAGCCCGACGCCGCTTCCTTTTGAATTTGAAGATCCGTCGACGTAGAGAGTCCATTGTAAGATTCCTACTTAGAGCAAGGCCATTGTAAGAGTCCATTGTAAGATTCCAAATTCGGAGAGTTCGACTGCCCACTTAATGATTCTACCCGCTAGGTCGGGGCGATGCAGGACATGGCAGACAGGTTGATTTGTTCGAACCACGATCTGGTGGGCGATGGAGTACGGCCTTAACCTCCTGGCAGCTACCACCAGAGCGAGTGCCACTTTTTCTATCTTTTGGTATCTAGATTCGGCCCCCTACAATACCTTACTTACGAATTACACGGAGTATTTTCCGTCTTCTGTCTCTCGGATTAAGACTGCACTGACAGTTTCCTAGGCCACGGCGAGGTAAAGGTATAGAGTTTCCCTTTCCGCCAGTTTCAGCAGTATCGGTGGTTTTGAGAGTATCTACTTAAGTTCGGAAAGTGTGTTTTCACAGTCCAGTGTCGACTTGAATTCAACCCCTTTCTTTAGGATTCTGAAGAAGGGGAGTGACTGATTGGCTGCCTTTGAGACGAACTTTGATAGGGCCGCAATCATCCCAGTCAGTTTTTGTACTTATTTCGTGGTCGTTGGGGGACGTATGTTGGTTACGGCTCTACATTTGTCTGGGTTTGCCTCAATTGCTCTGTCGGTAAGACATAAACCAAGAAATTTCTACTACTCGACCCCGAAAGTGCACTTTCTGATTGAATCGAGGTTGTTCTTCCCGCCTCGGCCGAAGATTTTTTAAGGTCGGCCACATGGTCGTTGTCCCCTTTTCTTTTAACAATCATGTCGTCGAGGTAGTCTTCGACGACCCTACCGATTTGATCACAGAAAACTTTTTTCATCATGCGCTGATACGTTGCCCCGACATTTTTTAGGCCGAAAGGCATGACCCTATAGCAGTAGTTGCCCCGGTCGATCATGAAGGTTGTCTATTCCTGGTCTGGTGGGTTCATCGAGATTGGTTGTAGTTGGAGTAGGCGTCTAAAAAGGAGAGTAGGCGAAAGCCCGAAGCGTTGTCCACCAGTTTGTCGATGTTCGACACCATGAAAGCGTCCTTTAGGCAAGCCTTGTTGAGGTCGATCTAGTCAACGCACATCCTCCATTTCACGTTGTTCTTCTTCACCAAGACGACGTTAGAGAGCCATGTAGTGTACTTTACCTCTTTGACGAATCTTGCCGAGATTAGATCTCCACGGCTTTGGAGGCAGCTTCTGCCTTTTCTTCGCTTTGAACTCTTCGCCGCTGGGCCACGTACTTGGCGTCGGGATTTACTGCTAGATGGTGGCATGCTACCTCGAGGGGAATGCCCGGCATCTCGGAAGCGGACAATGCAAAAAGATCGGTGTTACGTCGAAGGCGTGCAGTTAGAGCTTCCCTTACTGCGTCGCTGAGGTCAGCTCCTATCTTGACCTTTATTGGGATCTTCGCCCAAAGGAATCTCGAGGAAAGCGCTCTGGGGCTCGGGGTGCTTGTTCTTCTTTTTGAGCTCTTTAGCCTGTTCATCATCGGATTCGTCTTCAGAGTTGTCGAGATCGTAGCGGGCGTCTAACTCGAAGAGGTTTACCTCGAGGGCCGTCGCCGGGGGTCCTGGTACTTCTTGATGTTGAGATCGAGTCCCGAATAAGGCGAGAAAATGGCAGTACTTCGTAGCCTCCAGGTCGGCTGGAATGGTTATGACCTCGCCCTCGAGGGAGTGGAATCTTAGCTTCAGATGAATAGCTGAGGCGACGGCGCCGAGTTTCGCCAGAGTTGGTCTTCCGACGATGCAGTGGTAGGGAGCAACCATGGGTACTACTAAGAATGTAGTATTGATTGCCCGGGCGAGCTTCTTTTCCCCGTACGTTACGAAAGTGTCAAGGTAACCCAAGGGTCTTCCCATCCTTTCCTCAAAGACCGTAAGGTTTGGCCCGGAGTAGGGGCTCAGGCTATCCGGGGACAAACTGAAAGCAGTGAGGAGGTCTTGGAACATGAGGTCGGTGGAGCTTCCTTGGTCGACAAGGATTTGCCTTACCTCAACACCGGATATGGTTGCCGAGATGATCAAAGGAATGTGCTCGTGGGATTCCCCGAGGAGATAGTCGTCATTAGAAAAGAATAGTGATTGTCTCATGGGAAAGGTTTTGTGGCGAGAAGTAGAAGTCAGATGAGCAATCTCTCGCCATTTCCGTTTCACCGCGCACTTCGTTACGCCGGACAAGATGGAGTAGCCTCCAGATAGTTCCATGACGGAAGTTGTTTTTGTCAAACGTATGTCGGGGTGGAAGCAAGTGATTATGCTCCCACTATGGTTGCCAATGTTCGATCCTAGATCTCGGGAATTATCTGGTCCGAGGAGCTTGAGGGTCTTGCTTCAGGTACCTTGGAGATGAGAGTCGGGTCTTTAAAGATTGAGCACGGATGGTCCGAGTTAGTCTATGTCCCACGTCGGGTGGGGTGTACCTGCAGACACTCTGATGCCTAAGTCAGTATTTGAGTGAGGCGGAATGTGCAAGGAATGAGGACGTACCTGGAAATGATGGGTTGCGCCTGTATTTATAGACGGAGGAGGCCGGTCCTGAGCGTTGGATCCGAGCGCTAGATCCTGGTTGTCGGTCACGCAAATCTGTGGCACGCGTATGGCATGTTGCTGCAACGTGCGTCTTAAGCTTTCATAACCCTAAATCAACAATGTAAGCTATCAAACTCTGATTTTTGAGTGAGCTAACTCCAACAATGTGGACAACGCTTCCGGCTTTCGCCTACCACATCAAATACTATTGGAGTATCCACAACATATACAAATGATGTTTGGAAGAACCTGTGGAGCATCCAAACAATCCCAAAACACATCCACCTTGCTTGGAGGATAATTAATAACTCTCTTCCAGTAAAGAACAAGTTGTCTGATAGAGGAGTGGCATGCGACCCTTTTTGCTCAAGATGTGAAGATAAATTGGAAGATATTAACCACGTGTTTAAAAATTGCCATTGGGAAAAATTGCCTGGTTTTCCTCTCCTTTGGGAATAAATTTTGATAATATTGAGGAGCAATTTAAAGATTGGCTGACCAATTGTATCTTACATTTAACAGGTGATGTGGTTAATTATATTCTATCCTTGACATACTCCATGTGGTGGGCTAGAAATAAGTTTTTCTTTGAAGGAAAATGTATTTTAGTAGGTGAAGTCATAAAAAGAGCTTGGAGCATTGTTCATGATTTTAAGTCATTATTCTCAACCCAAGTTGCTGCCTTACCATCCTTTATGCCACCAATTGAACCACCAAGCCCAACTTCTTGGACACCACCTCATGCTGATTGCTTCAAACTTAATATTGATGCAGCTGGACCTTGTAATGGAAATTGGGGTGCAGGGGCTGTCATAAGAGACCACAAAGAACTTGTTTTTGCTGCTGCTACTTGGTTCTTTCAAGGTCCACCTGAGCCTTTTCTAGCTGAGGTTGTTGCAATGCGCTATGCACTTACTTTTGCACTTGAGACAGACTTCTTGAAATTACAAGTGGAATCAGATTGCTTGCAATTGGTGATGGACATGAGGAGTTCGAGACAGTTCTATTCCTATTCTGACAGAGTTTTATTTGACTGTCAAAAATTATCTTCACAGTTTAATTTTTTTAAAATTATCGCATGTTAGACGTAGTGGTAATGTTGTGGCTCATACTTTAGCTAAATTTGCTTTGGTAAACACTCCTACTGTATGGCTTGAAGAAAACCCCCCTTGTATTGCTTTTGCCCTCCGATTTGGGAGGGTTCTAATGAAATATTTTCCCCAAATAAACGAGTGGTAATGTTGTGACATCAGAGTCTAAAATCCAAGCATCTTTATCGATTTTTCCCCAAATATTAAAGGATTAAGAGCATACACTCAAGCCGGTCGTTGGTAGAGAACAACTTCCTGGAAGGCTTACTGAGAGAGTAAAGTATAACTTTTAAGCGATTCACGTCATCCTCGATGAATGATAAAGATTAATCAATAGCAATTATGCCAGCCATCTATGAAAACAATCAAAGAAAATAAGGCAACAACTGAAAACAAGCACAATAATAGTGCCCAAAGTTTCTGAAAGAGTCGATAACCGTAACCAAAAGTAGGCTTCGAATAACCCAAAAAGGGTTGAATCTTAAAGCTGGCAGTTTCTAAGAACGCCAAGAGGTGCGGTGACAACAATTGAACGAGTCGTCAAGGATCCAAAAAATAAAGTTTCTCAGAACGAAGAGTGGACCCCCAAAACAAAGATAGGAGAAGCTGATCTACAAGATGTTCACGAGAAGCGTGGCCAATAAATTACTGTAGGGAGGTGTGTGGGGCCCGCGCACTGAAGGTGTCGGTGTTTTGGTGGCGGGTGGGACGCGCGTGTGGCGCGTTTGGCGCGCAAAACTGTGGGTTGGGTCGGATTTCAGAGGCGAGGCTAATGGTGTGGATGATGAGATGAGATGAGCAGTGTACGGTGGAGAAATGGGAGAAGAAGTGGTTACGTTTTACTGCTCAAAAAAATATTGTATTAAAGACAGCACAGTGGGAAAGGTTCTGTTTTGGGTTGCTTATGGTTTTAGGGTTCTGAAAAATTCCGCAATCAAGGAAATAATTTCTGAATATTATTTGAATTGTGTAGTGAGTACAAACGCTAATACATTTAAATAACCTATTCTAGCTGTAAACCTAATGGGCTTGAAAAATGGGTCGAATTCATATTTACAATTGAATATACTATTTACAATAGTAAGAAATTCTAAATGAACTCTCATTCTCTATTAGGTACTCATCCAAAACAATAGAGTATTAGAACATACAATAGAACGAGATAAAGCATAGCTATCTCCTAGAGATACAATTAATAGGATCAACCGTCCATTCATAAAATAAACAAGATGGAGATGTACTCATCCATAAACCACATCCAAGAAATGGCACTGATGCGATCACTTCATTTTTGAAAGTCAGGAACGACGCCAGAGAAGATGTAATGATTTCTTAAATCCTAGATGACCAATAGAAGTGAGAGTCAAGGCCCATCTTCACCTTGATGACCCTCCCTCATGAGTAAACTATCAAAACAAAGACTGAATGTCCTGCGGAATCACAAAGTAAAACCCTGCTGGCGAGGATCCATTTTTAGAATTGGCCACCACAATGTAAATCGCTTTGGACCCTCTCATTCCCACTCTCCTACATCTTTCGTCTTCCTCTTTATCTCTCTACTAATTTTACTCTCTCTCATCACTATTTATAACTTTTTAATAACTTAAGAGAGAAATAGAGAGAATAGAGGGAGGTGTATGGAAAGTGGGAAGGAGAGGATCCATATCCTAATGTAAACCTAGGCTTTAATAGAACAACTTTTAAAGACATATGGAAATCTGATGGAAGACACTTGTTGAGTAATTTTCAATTTTTCAATTGCATGGTCAAATGTTCAAACAGATAATTTTACTAATAAAAACAATTCATTTGAGATAATTTAATATCTTTAAATTTACAATTTCTCAATACTTTGAAATTTCCCGTCCAAACTCAGAACATATACAAGGAAAAGAGTGGACGTTTTTTTACCTAATCCAATTTTCCAAGTCTTTTTTTTTTTTATGGTCATTGTTTTCATTTTTAGAAAAGACAAATTTTTATATAGATTTCTACAATTGTCTTTACTATTTAAAATTGCATGTCTTCTTTTCTTTTTGTTTTCTTTTTAAATGAATGGTGTTCATTAACATATAAGTATAACTCAGAGGTTGGTGGGGTCAACTGGTCAACTATATTCTCACGGCCCAACATAGTTTCTTTCAATAGAAAACTGTAGGGCATGACATGAAACCCAATATGAACAGAAGTATGGTGTGCTATTTTGTCCAAAAGATCACTAAAAAAATAAGAAAATGATGGTTGAATAAAGGTTTTTTTTTTGTACCCCCACCACTTCTCCATATACCCCCCACATAAAAGTGAAACCCCAAAATGCCCTTCTTAAAACGTATTTTTTTTTTTAAAATTAACACCAATCGTATATACACCTGGGGGTGTATATACGACCCTAACATTATGGTCATCGTATATACACTCCCCAGGCATATATACGATTGGCCAACCCCCCGCATCAATCGTATATACACCTTGGGGGGTGTATATACGATGACCATAATGTTAGGGTCACATATACACCCCCCAAGCGTATATACGATCCCTATAGTATTTTTATTTATTTATTTTTAGTCAAATAAAAATTAATTAAGGCTTGAAAATAGGTTTAGTGTGTAGTTCGTTAACACGTGATGATGTTATACGTTGAACGACTAATTTAGGCTAAAAAATTTATTTTCGGGCAACCTACTCTGATCGTAATAAAACCACAGCCATTAAATCCGAAAAAAATCAAGAATCGCGACTCCCTTAGAAGAAACTTCTTATTGGACTACGGGCTCAAAATCCCAAATTCCATCGTTTACTATTTTTTATGAATTTTTTTAATTTTTCATAGTCTCCAAAAAATCTAAAAAAATTTGCATAAACTTATTTTAGTTTTGTTAGATTTTTTGTGGTATTTTTATAATTTTTTTTGATTATTTTTTACTCTTTAACGAATTTTTAGTAGTCTTTTAGTAAAAAAATTAAAACAAATCATTAAAAAAATTAAAACCCATCAGATATATGTTTTGAGTACGTATATACGACGGACATAAAATAGCCATCGTATATACGTACTCAAAACGTATATATGATTTATTATTTTTTTAAAAAAATAATAATTTTCAAAGGGATATTTTGGGGTTATCAAGTTATGTGGGTATGAGGGGAATGGGTGGGGGTACCAAAAAAATCCTGGAATAAAATTTAATTTAGATAATTTTGCACGTTCGTTGTTCTCAACAATTCCTTTAAAGGTAGTTCTCTATTAAATGTGAATAAATTAAACCATACTATATGACCCCGATAAAAGATTAAAGAATTTTATTTTTATTTTTTTTATTCACTTTCGGTGTTTTTTCTTCTGAGTTTATCTCATTGCGCAAAATTCAAGATAAGCGCATTTTTGCTTACAAAAATAATCTTAAACTTTAACCAAACACGAAAAAAACACGTATAAAAAGTGATTGTATTAAGGGAGTTGGAAACTTGGTGGGCTAATAGTAACAACGGGTAATTTTTATCAGAAAAACAGATTTATATAATCCGATCAACTAAACACCACTATATATGTTGACCAAAAAAAAACACACTATATATATATATATATATATATATATATATATATATATATATATATATATATATATATATATATATATATATATATATATATATATATATATATATATATATTAACAGACATGACCCAAATTTATTAAAAAAAAAAAGGAAAAAACAGAGAAAAGTGAATGGGGACTAGACCGAAACCCTTGCCATCAGAAAAGCTCAAATCCAAACAATAATAGAGAGCCCCTAACAGAACCCCTAAAACACTGCAGCCCAAAGGCTAGAGAAAACCTAAAAAACCAAACTCAGTAACAAAGATAGATAAACAATCTTGAAAATGAAAGAACCAACCAAGCGTTGTTATACACTCAAATCAGGACCCAATAACCCTTGTTCGGTCCTGGATTTCAGGAAGTACCTGGTCCGAGGAGCTTGAGGGTCTTGCTTCATGAACCTTGGAGATGAGAGTCGGGTCTTTGAATGTTGAGCTCAGACGGTCTGAGTTAGTCTCCATCCCACGTTAGGTGGGGTGTACCTGCAGACACTCCGATGCCTAAGTCAACATTTGAGTAAGGCGGAATATGTAAGGAATGAGGACGTACTTGGGAATGGAGGTCCGTGGCCATCGGTTCTGAGCGTCTGATATGGTCGATTGATCCTGGCCATCGGTCACGGAGGTTCGTGGCACGCACGCGCGACCGTTGTCGCGAGTGTGCTTTGGGGCGCGCTCCGGTTGGATCGGGCCAGGCCCGCCCTTGCGGATTTTGGGATTTTAACAAAGGCCCCAAGTCGAGGTTGGAAAGAGTGGATGAGCTCGGCTTGATTAAACTCGGTCATATTCCTGCGACTCGGGGGAGCCTGCTCTGGGGTCAAGTCGGTTTCTCGGGAGTGAAGTCTTAGGGAAGCGCTCCGCGTCTTTGACCTGAAAAATCTTGACAGAGCCTTTAAGCTCTAGATCAGGTAAATCTTGACTGAGCATTAAGCTCGAAATCAAGAGAGTCTCGACAAAGCATTTAAGCTCGGAATCGAGAGGGTCGAAGTCGCTAAAAACTTCTTCCTGCGATCCCGAATTTTAACGTTTAACTTCGCAATTTGGGAGAAGGTTGTGCTTGTAGAAGCACGGGTCGAAGTCGCCCTTGGACTTCTTCCTCTGGTATTTGACTTGACATTCAAGGCAAGCCAAAGAGGAGGACGGTTTGCTCCTCCGGTCCCCTGTCTCGGCGTTTTAAACTGAGTCAAAGGGGGCCGAAGACGCGAAGCAATGGTGTTGAGGGTCGCTGTGGACCTGAGTCGCTGTGGGCCTCGCCTGCACCCTGTGATGGAATCGCAGAGCGCTTTCTTTTACGGCCTCACCTCATCCATTCGTCCACCAAGTGGCCAGCTTGGTGTCGGAGTTGGGGAGAGGGGCGTTGTCACGAGTCGGGAGCCAATATCGACGTTCGTCCTGTCAAAAAACAAAGTTACTTGAAACAAAGAGTCGTTTCATTTCATGGTAATTAAAGTGTGAATTTGGTACATTTGTTTTTTGAATGCACAATTAGCTATTGTAAATCCCGAGCTTAGCCGCGTTCTAGGTCCTCGGAATCGACTCTTTGGAGAGCGTTTCAAGTTGGTACGATCCTTTGCTGGTCTTGGATACCACCTGATATGGCCCACCCCCAGTTTGGGGCCAACTTGCCATCTCTGGCGTTTTTATTTCCCACATCGGCCCGTCGAAGAACGAGGTCCCCGATGCTGAAATTTCGAGCGATGACCACCTGATGTAGCGCAGTGCTATCCGGCCTTTGACTACGGCCTCGGCCAACTGGGCCCTATCGCGTACCTCTTGAATTAGGTCGAGTTCTTCACTAATGGCTCTGTCGTTTTCTTCTCTATTGAGAGGGTATAACGTCCTCCAAATGGACTCGCCCACTTCCACGAGTATAACCGCTTCCGTTCCGTATGTCAGTCGGAAGGGCGTCTCGCTGGTGGTTGAGGTTGGCGTCGTTCAATATGCCCATAAGACGTATGGGAATTCGTCGGGCCATGACCCCTTTTCCCCTTTCAGTCTCTTCTTCATACTTTTCAACATTACGCGATTGGCCGACTCGGCCTGGCCATTGGTCTGAGGGTGCACGACGGAGGTGAAGTGCTGCTATATGTATAGGTCCGCCAAACATTTCCGGAACCCCTTGTCAGCGAATTGCGTCCCGTTATCGGTGATGACAACAGCAGGGATGCCAAACCTGGCTAGGATGTTCTACTTGACAAATTTGATGTAGTTCTTGGCGCTTATCGTGCAAAGTGGCTCTACTCGATCCATTTGGTGAAGTAATCGATCGCAACAACGAGGAACTTGCCCGCCATGCCATCGGAAACGGTCCAAGCAAATCTATTGCCCATTGGGAGAAGGGCCATGGTGCTGATAGAGAGGTGAGCTCGGCAGTGGGAGCGTTGTGTACGTCGGTATATCGTTGGCAGGTGTCGCATCTCCTAACTAAGTATGCAGAGTCTTTTATCATCGTCGGCCAGAAGTAACCAGCCCTGAGATCTTTTCTCGAGAGAGCTCGGGCCCCTAGGTGTTGTCTGCAAATACCTTCGTGGATCTCTTTGAGCACATACTCAGCCTCTTCTCCTTCCACACATTTTAGCAATGGAGAGGAAAGGCCTCGCCAGAACAACTTACCATCGACTACTGTGAAAGAGGTTGCTCTTTTGCGAATAGCGGCGGCTTCTTTGGAGTCGGATGGTTCGAGGCTGGATTCAATGTAGTTTTTGATTGGTTGTATCCATCCTTCTTGCTCAATTATGGCATGGATGTCAGTCATAGAGAGAGGAGTGAGGTCGACGCTGGGCTTTGCCAGGCACTTTTGGATGATGCTTCGGAGGTTACCCGTTGGTTTGGTGCTAACCAGTTTTGCCAAAACATCTGCTCGGGCATTATCGGATCAGGGAACGTGTTTTAGCTCTGCCTTTTCGAACTTAAGGAGTAGCTCCCGTACTCGGGCTTAGTAACGTTGTAGGACCGGGTCTTTTGCAACGAAATATTCCTTGACTCGGGAAACAACCAACAACGAGTTAGTGTTTAGTTCGATGATCTTGCCGCCGAAGTCTGAGGCCAGTTTTAGTCCAACGATGCATGCTTTATACTCGGCCTGATTGTTGGAGGTTGTGAACGCGAAGCTCAGGAAGACCTCTACCATTAAGCCTTCCGAGTTCTCAAGGATCAGCCCGACCCCGCTTCCTCTTGAATTTGAAGATTTGTTGACGTGGAGAGTCCATTATAAGGAGTCCAAATTAGAAGGAGTCAGAGTCATTTCGGCAATGAAATCAGCCAGTACTTGAGCCTTGAGGGCGGATCGGGCTTCATACTTGATGCCGAACTCGGAGAGTTCGACTGCCCACTTGATGATTCTGCCCGCTAGGTCAGGGTGATGCAAGACTTGGCGGATTGGTTGATCTGTTCGAACCACAATTTGGTGCGCGATGAAGTACGGCCTTAGACTCTTGGGAGCTACCACCAGAGCGAGTTCCACTTTTTCTATCTTTTGGTATCTGGACTCGGCCCCCCTACAATACCTTACTTACAAAGTACACAGGGCGCTGACAGTTTCCTCGGCCACGGCGAAGTAAAGATATAGGGTTTCTCCTTCCGTCGGTTTCAGTAGTATCAGTGGCTCCGAGAGTATTTGCTTGAGTTCGGACAGCAAGTTTTCGCAGCCCGGCGTCCACTTGAATTCAACCCCTTTCTTTAGGATTCTGAAGAAAGGGAGTGATTGATTGGTTGCCTTTGAGACAAATCTCGATAGGGTGGCAATCATCTCAGTCAGCTTCTGTACCTCTTTCTTGGTCGTCGGGGGACGCATGTTAGTTACGGCTCTGCATTTGTCCGGGTTTGCCTCAATTCCTCTCTCAGTAAGACAGAAACCAAGGAATTTCCCTGCTCTGACTGCAAAAGTGCACTTCTCGGGATTGAATCTGAGGTTATTCTTCTTGGCCTCGGCGAAGATTTCTTCGAGGTCGGCCACATGGCCTTCGTCCCCTTTGCTTTTAACAATCATGTCGTCGAGGTAGACTTCGACGACCCTGCAGATCTGATCTCAGAAAACTTTATTCATCATGCGCTAATACGTCGCCCCGGCATTATTTAGGCCGAAAGGCATGACTCTATAGCAGTAGCTGCCCCAATCTACCATGAAGGTCGTCTTTTTCCCGGTCCGTGGGTTCATCGTGATTTGGTTAGCCGAGTAGCGTCAAAAAGAGAGTATCGCGAAAGCTGAAGCATTATCCATCAGTTTGTCGATACTCGGCACCGGGAAAGCGACCTTGGGGCAAGCTTTATTGAGGTCGCTGTAGTCAACACACATTCTCCATTTCCCGTTTCTCTTCTTCACCAGTACAACGTTAGAAAGCCATATCGTGTATTTTACTTCTTTGACGAACCCCGCCGAGATTAGATCGTCCACTACTTTGGAGGCGGGTTCTGCCTTTTCTTCACTCTGCACTCTTTGCCGCAGGGCCACGTATTTGGCGTCGGGGTTTACTTCCTGATGGTGGCATGCTACCTCGAGGGAAATGCCCGACATCTCGGAAGCGGACCATGCAAAAAGGTCGGCATTACGTTGTAGGCATGCAGTTAGAGCTTCCCTTACGGTGTCACTGAGGTCGGCTCCTATCTTAACTGCTTTGTTGGGATCTTCGCCCAAAGGGATCTCGAGGAAAGCGCCTTGGGGCTCGGGGCGTTTATTTTTCTTTTTGAGCTCGTTAGCCATTTCATCGTCATACTTTTCCTGAGAGCTGTCGGGATCATAGTGGGCGTCTACCTCAGAGAGATTCACCTCGAGGGCGTTGCCGGGGGGCTGGGACTTCTTGAAGTTATGATCTAGTTCCATGCAGGGTGAGGAAATGGCAGTGCTTCGCAGCCTCCAGATCGGCTGGAATGGTTACGACCTCACCATCGAGGGAGTGGAATCTCAGCTTTAGATGAACGGCTGAGGCGACGGCGCCAAGCTTCGCCAAGGTTGGTCTCCCAACGACGCAGTGGTAGGGAGAAATCATGGGGATTACTAAGAATGTAGTCTTGATTGCTCGGGCAAGCTTTTTTTCCCCATAAGTTACGAAAGTGTCAAAGTAACCCAGAGGTTGTGCCATTCTTTCCCCAAAGACCGTATGGTTTGGCCCGGAGTAGGGGCTCAGTCTGTTAGGGGACAAGCCGAAAGCAGGGAGAAGATCTTCGAACATGAGGTCGGCGGAACTTACGGATATGATCATTGAGATGATGAAAGGAATGTGCTCATTGGGCTCCCTGAGGAAATAGTTGTCGTCGGAAAAGAATAGCGGTTGTCTCGGAGGAAAAGTCTTGTGGCGAGAAGTAGAAGTCAGATGAGCAATCTTCAGCCATTTCTGTTTCACCACGCGCTTCGATATGCCGGATGAGATGGAGTAGCCTCCAGCTAGTTCCATGACGGATGTTTCTGTCAAATACACGTCGGGGTGGAAGCAAGCGATTATGCTCCCACTGTGGTCGCCAATGTTCGGTCCTGGATTTCGGGAAGTACCTAGTTCGAGGAGCTTGAGGGTCTTGCTTTGTGGGTCATGTGGGTCATGTGGTCATCTGCATCGTCTGACACATCACCCCAATGCTTCCCCGAAATGCTCATGTCGGAATCAACCACTAGATCAGACTTTTGAGGCAAAAAGTGAATCAAGCCTGGTGGAGGGAGGTTGAGTGGAATCACTACCAGTTCGACTAGCTTTAGAGGTGATAGTCGATTTCTTGAGGACAGAAAACTCAAGCATCTGTTGGACCATACCAGCATCCGTAGTAACCGAGGCTGGGATAATTAATTAATCGGTAGAATGCATGACCTTTTCTCTAGTCTCAATCGGAGAAGGATCCCCTTGTTGGTGATGTATCTGAGTAGGTTGCTCATTATTAGAAGAGTCTCGTTGCTGCTGATGAATCTGGGAAGGTTGCTCATTATTAGAAGAGTCCCTTGCTGCCGATGAATCTGGGAAGGCTGCTCATTATTAGGGATATAAACTTGTTTTACCTGAAGATTCCTTCCTTTGCAAGCACTAGTGGTATGACCAATAGTATTGCAATTCGAACAAAAGGAAGGCAAGTTTTCATGATGCCAACTGAGAAAGCATAGCCTGGCCTCTCAACTAGGATGTGATCCCTAAGCTCTGATTTCAGGTCTATATCAACCAGGACGCGAGCAAAATGATCAAAAGATTTATCAAATGAACTTTTGCTTGTTGTACCATCTAGCAATTACAAAAAGAATTTTGGGTCTCCAATATTCTTGAGCTAGTCCAATAAGCCTAATCCAACATTGAGCATTTGTATGTTTGATATTGGAAGGATTAAAATCAGGCTGCCAGGCAAACAATCAAAGTAGCCCTTGCTTGCACTGCCAGGAGGGCTGCAACTGGATTCTTCGTAAATCATCAACACAAGAAAAAGAAAATTCATAGTATCCTTTCCCTAAAGAAATCAGACCCCACTTACCTGTTGGTTTCTAGAGAGTTTGAAGTTTGGATTTCAAAGCATCTAACTTGATAGGAGTGTCTCCCTTTTAAAGTAAAATATCTTCCAATAAGGTGTGGTTTGCATTCTGCCAAACCCCTCATATACTCTTCAGAAATTGAGATTGATAAATCATCTCCTTTGATAAACGGGCGAGGGAGTTGACTAATGCTAGCCTGCATTTTCGACAGGCTCAATTAAATGCAGTCAACGAAGTTTGACTTGTCATTTTACAAATGGAAGTTTTGGTTTTCGACTCTGAGGAAACGTCTCAAGGGTGGTTTTTGACTATCTCTAAGATTTAGTGGAACTGAAGGATTGAAGGTAATATTTCGACAAGGAAGAGAATCAAAGATTGGTAGCAGATCCAAGTTAGGAAGACACTGTCGAAGAGCATAGTAGTAGTGCTATCGAATAACGTAGTAGTCACACTGTCGAAAGACATGGCAGTTGTTGTTTTTAAATTATTTTATGAAGTTATGTACTAGTTGTTGTAGGCAGTTATGGTTTCTTCCTAGTATATATAGTAGTTCTTCAGAAGAAAAACGGGTCACAATCACAAATACATATTTCTTACGCTCAAACTTCCAAGTTACAGAGAAACTGAGTTACAGAAACAAAATGTATGGATCTGTGTACCAAATCTTTTCTTTTCAATGCAATTTGATTAAGTTTCATTAAATTTTTCTGCATTTTACTCATTTTCTGTACAATTCTACAAAATTCCTTGGTATTCGCATCAATTCAGAGAACAAATTCTGCAATTCCGTCAGTGCAAGGGCAGGAATCGCTGCAGGGTGTTTCTCAAAGTCCACGACAAGAACAGTCAGGGCGGGAAGCAAGACGTTTTGATTGGCTGGTAGAAATGCGCCAGTCTTCGCGTCAGGTGTGCCTGTAGAGGTCTGCGCCGACACGACAGAGGCGCCAGATCTGTCACTTACTAACAAGATAGAAGCGCCAGACAAGACGTGACAGCCAGCCCCATTCGCAGGTGCAGGCGACGTGACTGTAGAGGCGCCAGACCTGTCACTTACCAGCGTGGAGACACGTCCCTGCAGAGGTCCCTCATGTGACGGCGCTAGCGGCTGAATGGCCCTGCTGGTCACGGGAAGCGAAGCTGAGTCATGATGGACTGCAAAAGTTGGGTTTAATATTTGTAAATCTAGTGGGATTTGACTCCAATCAGCCATGGATTGGCCGAAAATCTGAAACCCTAGCCGAGGAAGTCGGTGCACATTTTCTTTTCTTATTTCATCTAAAAAAAGTATATAAGTAGCGATGAAAATTTAGAAATTTAATAAAAGAAAATTTAGTTCCAAATTTTGTCTCTAAGTGTTATCGATACCGAATTTGAAGATCAATTTGATTCTTTCTGTCTCTAATTTGTGTCAATGTTTCAATTTTCTAGTAGTGATATGTCATCCACAGTTAGGCAAACTCGTTTGAAACTTTTTGGAGGTCATGTTCAAATCTTAAAAGTTGGTCCTCTAACTATACTTTTATCAAATGAATGACCAAAAATTGAACTCCTGATTATACTTTTATCAAATAAATTACCAAAAATTCAAACTACTTTATTTTAATTGTAAATAACATCTCAATACAATTTAAAACTAATTATACTTTTATCAAATTGATATACTATTTACTTTTACCCTTAAAAAATGGTATTGGACTGGGCTTTGGGGGGTAGCACACTCCCACAGACCATGTTAATAGTCCTAAATTTAGGCATTTTGTTTGGCCCATTCTTATTACACTCCCCCTCCTACTCCTCACACACCCCATGTTTTTTAAAATTCCCAAAATACCCTATCCAAAACCCCTTCCTCCCACACTATCCCTCTTACTCTTTCCTTCACACCCCTCCCCCTCACTCCCTCTCGCAGCGCTCTCTCTCTCTCTCAACCTCCATCTCTCTCACTCTCATGAACTCCTCCATCATCACGTACCTCCCTCTCCTCTTCTCTCTTACTCTTTTTCCTACATTTTTGTTATTTTATGTGTCTAGATCTGGTTCGGTATTATAGTACGGAACCGTTTAAATAAATTTGAAAAACAAGATTCTAGTACTATAGTGTCGTATTGGTACAACACTGTGATTTTGTACCCTGTTTTTTTTCTTTTTTTAAAAAAACAGGTACGACACTATAGTACCAAACCTGTACGAGTTATAGTATCGGACATGTGTTGCTTCTTATTTGCGTCTTTAGGGATGACAAAGATTAGGGGTGGTGCTTCTTATTAGGAATGGGAGCATGAGGAGCGGCCTACTACTTCTGAGGCTGCTGGATTGGCGTGTAAATTGAGGACCCACACTTGAGGTGGAGGAGCATGCTGATATTGTTGTGGACGTTGCGCTGCTGATGTCGAGGATCATCCCGCTCTGACTGATGACACGAGGACCTCAACATCTACATACCCATACTCAGGTGCTCCGAGGATAAGACTGTTAATAACTATTTTAATATAATTGTTATGTTTTTTGAATGATTGACAGACAGAGACCATGACAATGCAACACTGTGGGTCGCTAAAAATCATTTCGCACAAGCAGAGTACACTGAAGACTACCAAAGTCTCAGAGATTGAATATTATGTGAAGAGTCCAAACCTTTATCCTCTTAGGGACCTATGGTTCAGCCAAGTCCTTAAGGGGTTTATCAATGCATTTGGGGAGCAGTGGCAACTAGACACCTCCATCTTCCACCTGCCTATTGGTGAGACGACCATCACATTGGATGACATCTCTGTCATGTTGTAACTCCTGATTGATGGTAAGTTTTATAACATCCATGAATATTCTAAGTTTGAGGTAGCAGACCTCTTGGTCGAGTTTCTCAGAGTGGAGGCTGAGGATGCACGTGATAAGGTGGAGGGCAATAGGTTGTATGTGCAGGCAACCATCCAAGATTAGTGGTGGGAGCATGATGCTTGGGTATACATGCTATACCTGCTTAGCACCGCCATCTTCAACGACAAGTCGGGGTCAAAGGTGAAGGGTGGGTATCTTGGTATGCTCATTGATCTCGAGGACATCGGCAGTTACACCTGGGGCACGATGACCCTTGCCCATCTCTAAGACCAATTGAGGGATGGTAGTAGAGCTAAATGTAGGCAGGTGGCTGGTTACGCCAAACTCATCTAGGTATGTAATATAATTACTTTCATTTTCAGTTTGCTGTGTTTATGTAGGTTTACTAACTCGACTCCCATGTTGCTTACAGCCCTGGATATTTGGGCATTTTCAGGGTGAGGATTTCAGGAGTAAATGGACCGACCCTCGTTATGATGAAGAAATCCCATGAGCCAAGCTCTGGTTGAATAATAAATATGATAGTAAAATATTGCTATTTCAGAATGTGATGGATCTCCTTACTCTATAGCAGGTCACATAGAACCCCTACACCAAGCACTGAGATGTCCATCCCTTCCAATTGCTGACTTAATACCAAGGGTTCATACGTCATGCTACGTGGATGATGCCACAACAGGCTGACTTACAGTGGGAGGAGTTCACCAACCACATCATACAGCATGGTGAGCGGATCATGCAGGGTAGCCCAAACACTGTTGATGCGTACCTTGACTTGTTTTGGAGGGTCAAACACCCATACTTCATTCTAGCCAATTACCCCACTACAGATGAGTCACTTGCATCACAAGTATGTGTTCTACGTATGATGTTTTATTTTATTAAACATGATCTTATTTTAATACTTCTTTTCTGTCTCATAGCTTATACCCGAGATACTGGATATAGCTATTTAGTTGGAGCAGACACTAGAAGGATGAATTCCCAATGGGACGCGTACTTGAAGCTTACTTGGCTGGAAGCCATTGCGAGGTCGTTTTCCCATTTTGGAGGGTGTTTCTATCAACACAGGTGCAAATGACAGACATAGTTGTTTTTTTAGGGTTTTTCTTTTGTATGGATTACATGTACGTCACTTTTTTTAGTTAATCAAAATATCAGTCTATGTTTATTTTATACTAGAATTTTATTCATAAAAAGCATAACTGCACATGACAGGACAAATATAACAAAATACAAAGATAACAAACAACTCATTACAATGACAATTATTTTAAAGTTTCGTTCGCTAAAGGAAAATTTTCTCGTCTAGAGTTCGTATGGTATTGACATACAACTCCGCAAAACCATCTCTTAAAAATTGGGAATTTGTTTCCATCATGGGGCCTACGTTGTCGTCGCTCCTTGTATCCATCGCTGAATAGCAAAGACGACAATCATCTCCAGTAATAGGTTGCGGTAAACAATAGTTGTTACCTGTCTAGGAAAACGCCCCTCTCAAACCTTCCTCTCTGCTTTTTCCTTGAACTTCGATAGTGTGAAGTCTTTTTTCATCCTACAGAAGGCAGGATTCGAACATTGAAACTAAACACCGTTTTCCTTCATAGTGATACTTCCATGACGGTGGAGGATAGCCAGGTAGGAGTCCATTGAGAACTGGGTTGATGGGAGCTCCATTTCAGAGGGGGCATTTTGTGAAGAAGCGAGTGTTTAGTAAGTGGAAGGTGGTGTGAAAAAAAATGAGGGTAATTGAGAGCCGATTTATAGTGGTGACGATGAACGTGAGCCTTTGATCAAACTTTTTGATGAGAAGTCTGAACCGTTGAAATTCTATCAGTTGAGACAAAATTACCACAGTAAAAGTCACCCACTCCTTTTTCTGACATAAAAGATAGAAAACCAATGGCTATTAACCAAATTTGTCAGGTTATAGGTTGTTGTTTCGTAAAATTATAGAAATGTAGTTCCTCATTTATTTTTTGTTTTGAAACTAATGGTTCAATGAAATGTTAAATATCTCAAAATAATTGTAAATATTGCTTCAACATGGTTGCTTATTTTGTAAAACAGATATGATATATTGTACGAATTCTTTGTGTACGAAATGTCAGAAATAATTGCTTTTAAATGTTTGATAGGTGAAAGAATGGACAAACATACCCAACACTCAAGGTCCGTACATTTCTTATTGGTAACAAATATCATTTTTCTTTGAGAAAGTTTGTTGCACAGAGAAGGATTTCAGTGAAGGTTCAGAGACATCGAGCAAGCTTCTGTGCGCTGAAACAGCAAGAAAGAAACTTTTCTGGTGCAGAGAGCGAGATAATTCAGAGAACGAGAGTTGAGAGCGAGAGCGTTCAGAGAGTGAGAAAGTTGAAAACATGAAAAGAAAATAAAACTAGACTTTTAGCATCAGGTGCTATAACAACTGATGTTAATTAATGTGTTTGAGATACACATTTAACATCGGTTGTTTAAACAACCAATGCTAAAAGTCTGACAAAAATAATTTTAGCATCGGTTGTTTAAACAACCGATGTAGGCGTGAAAGCTGAAAACTTTCATTTAATTGCAAAATTGTCACCGCCTCTACATTTACCATCGAGTGTTCAAACAACCGATACTAAATGGTACTGTTTAATGTCAAATTTGCACTAGTGCACAATCCTCTTTGTACAACAATTTAAATTGTTGTCAATCCAAAGCCACATAGATACTTAAACTCAAGTGGCAAAATTATAATTAAATTTCAATTTAAATGCAAAAAGTGGTTCATGATGCAAAATCTATAACTTTTTCATAACTCAATAATATTTGTCGAACTAATAGGTTAAGATTGGTGGGTTCAAATAAAAAGTCTTGAAATATATTATCTCCGTCTCAAAATATAAGACCCTAAAGTGTACTTCATTCGGTCGTATTTATAAGCAAAAAGATATTTTTTAGGTTCATAAATATCTGGTCTATATTATAGATCGAAATTCAAATAGATCAGTTATTCAAGGAACATAAAAATTATTTTCTTGCTTATAAATGAGAACGAAGTAGTATATATTTGAATTAAATGCTAACCAATATTGTCATTCAAAACTATCTTTTGACAAGTTGTTCATAGGATTGCATAAATTCCTCTCCCTTCTCAAACCCAGTTCCATGATTTGACTCAACCACTTCTTGGCTCTCTCAACTTGGAAAGTAAGCATACAAGTCATGCTCATTTCCATACGTTAACTACCCAAAGGACAAGGGGTGGGTGGGCTTAGCATTATGTATTCTCCTGAATTGACTTTTTATTATATATATAGTATAATCAAAATCTCTTAAAAGAATAAGAAAACATATTTCCTATAGTAAAAAATACATAGCCTATTGTTAAATTTTGTGCCTCTATTAAGTCTTAAACTCACCTTGTTTTAGAAGTCCTTGGACCTACTTTGGTGTGTTTTCATATTCGGTATCTCTTACCTCACCAACTGATCTACGTACTTTGGATAAAAAATCTTTTCACCTAATTCATTGCTTTATGTGAGATAATTCTTACAGAACAATAACTCCTAACTTATGCTTGTATGTTTTTAGATATACTATCCTTTGATATTACAACTCATATGTTCTCTCTATATTATTCTTTTTTTTTAGTATAAATTGAGCATTATTTACCCACAATTACAAAGACTAATCACTCGAATTGGGTAAGACTACGATAAAAACTCTCCTTATCTTTTCAAGATTATTCTTAATCAGTAAGATTGGAATGCATGAGCTTATCCAAATAAGCCAAAAGATAAAGCATGATTAAGTTCACACCAACCATATTATTAAAAAATTGAAAGTATACAGACATCTTAATAAAATATATGTGACTGTGTCGAACAGAAAACAGACATGTTTTTGAAAAGGCTATAAAGGTTTCTACTTTCTACATACTTCCACGGATAACCAAGAGAATGTTAACATCAAATCCATTGAACATTTCACAATTGGGAATAAAATAAACTAAACCCTAAAACTAAACTCTGTTTTGTCTTTTCCCCAAGCACTTTCCAAGTATTTTTTTTTCTTTACAAAAATATTATCAAAATAACCAACTATTCAGGGAATCTTTTATCATTTAAAAAAACACAAAAAATAAAAAATACAGGTCCATGTTTTATCTTTATTTTATTATTTTTTTCCTTCATGAAACAGTATATGAAAGAAAGAAAAAATAATAGAAAGTAATTAAACAAAAAAAATAAAAAAAAATAAAAAAAGAAAAATATGAAGGAAACTGAAGTATTGTGTCAACCATAAGGTGGTGGCTGACTACTAGTATCTGACCAAGTTGACGGCGGAAACTCCGACCCACCTCCACGTCCTCCGTCAGAAGGGCGGTTTTCCGGCGGCCAGAAAAATCCCATTTGTTGATTAGAAAACAGGGGAAATGAAACAGAGGAAGATGGAATTTGAGTAGTGGAAGGTGAAAACGATGTCGTTTGAGGTAACATTGAAGAAGATGACAAAGAAGGTGATTGAAGTGCAGCTAATTGTGAATTATAATACCATTGTTGAAGCAAACTAGGTTGTTGTTGTTGTTGATGTTGGTATTGAAGTTGTTGTTGTTGTAGTTGAATGTCATTTGAACTTTGAAGAAGTTGAGAATATTCCAAATAATCTCTTATTAAGTCATTGTCTCCTTGTAATAGTGGAGGTTGCTGCGGCGGGACCGCGGTGGTCGGAAATGTTTGCAGTTGTGGTCGTGATTGCGGTTGCGGTTGCAGTTGTGGTGGTGGCATTGATCTAACATTTTCAGGGAAGTTTAATTTTGCTCTGCTTCCTCTGAATCTCAATGCAGCTTCATCATAAGCTCTTGCAGCTGATTCAGCTGTATCAAATGTTCCAAGCCATACTCTTGCTGCTTTATGTGGATCACGAATTTCTGCTGCCCATTTTCCCCATGGCCTCTGCCTCACTCCCCTGTATCTTCTTCTCCTTTCTCCGGCTTCTTCGCGAGCCACCGTTGTTGTTGGTGCGACCGCGGTGGCTGTTATGGTTGTAGTTGTAGGAGCTTCTTCAGTCACTAGTTATTGTCAATAGAAAAATATATTTCATAAATTTATGTATGGACTATGACATGAGGACGTTAATTAAAAGTATGAAATGAAATTTAAAGTAATTGTTCTTATTATAGATTTTTTTTTTGTGACAATTGTTTTTATAGATGGTTTTTTTTTACCAAAATTAAAGATGGTTTGTCGAGTTTATGAAATCTGAATTTGTTTTTTTCTTGATTTGGAAGAATATAGTATTGAAAAAGGTTAAAAATTAAAGGTTTAGATGGTATGTGAAAAATGGAAAATATTTTATGCATGGAGTTATAATAATTTGGTTAGGTAAGTTCATCCTTCAATAAATTGTACTATAATGTCTATCCGACTACAACGTGTTTGGGAGTTTGGGGAGCACTGAGAGTAACTAGAGCTAGCCAATAAACTAAATCATCGAGAGATTTGGTCGCCACATCTCCACCAAAAACTTTAAGGTGTCAGGTATATGAGTTCTCTCTCTTATGTATCCTTCATATAGCTCATTTCTAGCCGATGCGAGACTAATCACTCCCACTTGAATTCTCAACACAACGTGACCACAATTGAGGTCGTATTGACTATATCCGATCGTGATTCTCAATAATATTGAGGATCGTGACACACTTGCAATCATCGACTATGATATCTAATCCCGATTATTTGTAATATTAGTGATAACAATAAGATACCTATCATTGATTTTAATATGAATTTAAAACTTTAGATAAGTTTAGCGTGTCCTCCGCAACCCTTCATAGAAGATAGATAGAGCGGCTACACCGTGATGCTCAAGCTAGATTATGAAAATATACTTATAAAAAAAAGTTTAGAATAATGCAAATAATAGTATGCCCCATTTGTGGCTTTAGATAAAATTTTGAGCTAGAAATATAACATGATATGTAATGATTCTATGTAGAAAATGTTTAACAACCATAGTTAAGAAGTTGCACCTGAAGATGAAGATTCTCCTAAAGATTGAGAAGGTAACATGAAGCCACCAACATTTCTAAACATTCTAGGAACACCTTGTTCTTGTTGTTGTTGTTGTTGTAAAAATTGATTACAACCACTTATTATACCTTCTTCTTCACGCCCTCTTTTATTCCCACTCCATGATCCAGATTGCAAACCATAACCTGAAGAAGAAGAAGAAAAAGAAGAAGCTCTTTGAATCCATTCATTACCACTTTGACTAGAACCAGAAGATGCCACGTGTGCAAGAGCTGAAACCATTTCATTCAATTCTCTATCTCTTGGTATTGTTACATCTCCTTGTTGTAAAACTTGATTGAAATCTAATGAATGAGATGCTTCAGAACTTCCACCACCATCACTTTCGCCGTCACCGCCACTACCGCCGCCATGCTCCACCTTGAACCCGCCGGTGAACTCACCTGAACCTCTTTGATGCGCCACTTTTATTAAGTACATGAAAAATCAAGTTTACAACTTTTGTATTAAAGACTCAAAATTTTGTTTAAATAACAACTTCTTTGATGACCCTTTGAGATTCTCTTGAGAATGAAAGGAATATATAATAAAGGGTATGTGTGCAAAAAGATAAATCAATTTAAGCATGCTCCATTAAAATAGTACAATAATAATACTAGTGTTTTAGATGTTTATTTAATTACCCTTGTTTCCACCATGCACACCACCTTTTTTAGACTATTTATTTTGTTTAAATAATCATGGGGTATGCAAATTCTCTTTTGAGTTTTCAAAATTATATTAAAAGTTTATGCTCACCTTTTAAATATATTTTCTATTTTTCTTTTAAAATCTCTAGTCAATTTAAATAGTCTTCTAAAAATATTTTCTATCTTTGCTCAAAGTCTCTAGTATTTTAAGTTGGTTAAAAAAAATTAGTAAACAATGACGGTTGGTTAGTAAAAATATTTTTCTTAACCAAAAAAGAGAGAATATATTTTTTTAAATAATGAAAATATATTTTTTGTCATTTTCTAAACTCTAAAAAAATATGAATATTTTTATCTACGATATATCTTAATTTTGGTAGAAATATGAAAATAAAAAAAAATAGGAAACAAAAGTAAATGAAGCCTAATATTTTTTGA
The DNA here is from genome assembly GCA_020916435.1 of Oxytropis ochrocephala. NCBI lineage: Eukaryota > Viridiplantae > Streptophyta > Magnoliopsida > Fabales > Fabaceae > Oxytropis > Oxytropis ochrocephala. Next base: position 50,924,035 of record CM037095.1, read on the forward strand.
TATAGTGGAAAATACATTGGAAAAAAGGAGTGAGGAAAACATTTTATACGATTTGCCGCCTATTGACTTTAGTTATTTATGTTCACACCTAAACAGGATTTGACTAAAAAAAGGACAAAGAATAAATAAAAAGTATAAAATTGAATTAATATAATATAAGATAACACCTAGCTGCAGTCTTTTCACAATTGCTGTACCTTGTCGGTGTATAGAGAGAGATAGAGAGAGAGAGAGAGAGAGAGAGAGAGAGAGAAAAACAAAGATCATCTTTGATTTGAACTCTTGTTAATTAGTAGTTGTTTAAACCGCCAAAATATTTTAGTTTTTCATGTATGCATATGTAATGTGCATATCTATCCTTAATAGTTTTACTTTTATACCGACAAGAAAATTTTGAGTGGGTAATGATTTTGGGCTTATATCATTGTGATTATCCCATAACTTGCAACTTACACAAGTTGAGTAAAAGTTAAAAGTATAAGATATGCATCTATGCGGTGGCGGATCTAGGACTCGAAGTTGGGTTCAAATTTTTTAAATATACAATTTGCTAAAAATATAATTGAAAACAACTATAATATATTTAAATAAATAAATTTTACATTTCATAATTGGCATCTACGTGATTTCATATTCTGAAATCGTTGAATAATAAGTTTAGAGTAAATTTTATTGAATACATCACTCTCAATGTATGTCACTAGACAGTCGTTAATCCATGTATCCCCCATGTATGTTGCAACAAGCAAAACCAGTGTCAGTTTCAAAAGAAGATACATCTGTGGATACACATTATGTCTTCCATTTTCAACCAAAGTCTCCGAAAGTTGTTGGAGTCATTTCAAAGAAGCAAATTCAACAGTCCTACGCATATCGACGATGTAACAGTCTAGTTGATCATCAAGCATCGCTAACTTAAATGGAGAGAAACTTAAATGGAGAGAACTCATCTGGATAAAAACTTGCAAATTCCAACAACTTTGCCTCATCAAAAGCATAGAACAATTTAGATGGATCCAAAGAAGCCAAACAAAGGAGCACTATTAGGAGCTCCAACATTTCATGCGATCTTATCTTTCTTGTTCCAACTCTTGAATCCCTCGGTGACAAATGTATCACCACCCCTTGCTTTCCATAATCAGGCTTAAAGAGATAACAACACAAACAATTTGCGCAACATCTTTTTCAATGTTGTACTCTATCCAATTTCCAAATTCAGTGAACCGTGCTGGAGAAAATCTTATCTTTGAGCTTCCAATACTTCTTTGTGGAAAGTTGTAATTCTTAGGTTGACACATCCCTTTTTGCAAATACGCTCTCTGTATCTTATCTTGATCGTTAGGATGATATGTCGCAATTTTTCTTCACTATCTAAGATCCGATAGCAACTCATCTAAATTAACTTCAACATGTGGCTTTCATTGTTGTTGTTGTTGTGAGCTTGATCCACATTCATCAATTGATGACCTTGCTCTCTTTACTAAAATATTATCCATTTAATGACCTACTTTAAACACACTAATACCAAAACAATGGGGATTTCAAATTTCCCCAAATCAGGAATTAAACACCCAAAATCAGATATTAAACAATTAGGGTTATCAAATATTCCCCCAAATCATTTGGTAAAAAAAAAATTCCCCCAAATCAGAAATTAAACAATTAGGGTTTTCAATTTTCCCCAAATTAGAAATTAAAAAATTAAGGTTTCCAATCAAAGTATCAACAATCACTTCACACTTCAGTTCAGGTCAGTTCAGAGAACGAAAGCTAACCTGTTTTCAGTTCACCGCCACCATCAGGCACCAGTCGCGAGTTTAGAACAGGCTTCAGAAGAAGTATTCACCACCAGGCACCAGAGAGAGCGTCGCGAGCGAGAGAGAGAGAGAGGGCCGCGTGAGGGAGAGAGTTGCGAGAGTGAGAGAGAGATAGAGTCGAGAGAGAGAGAGAGAGAGAGAGAGAGAGAGAGAAAGAGTTGCATGAGTGAGAGCTGAGAAGAGAGGCTGAGAGAGCGAGAGTCGAGAGAGTGAGTTGCGTGAGTGAGAGAGCTGCGTGAAAGAGAGAGAGATTCTGACTCTGAGAGTGTGTTATCTTTGGGTAAGTGGAGCTTAGGGGTGCAAATTGGTGTAAAATTTGGGCTATTGGTGCAATTTAAAATAATCAGTAGTGTCAACAAAATATTTATATAGGGTGGTAAGCAGATTTTTTTTAGGGGATTCAACTGAACCCCCTCACTAGTATGTAGATCCGCCTCTGACTCTATGTGGTTTTTTATAAGAAAAAATGGTCTATAAAAGTTGATGTATTTAGTCCAGATCGATATTTTTATAAGTAAAAGGTACTGGTCAACAAAAATTGAGGTATTTAGTCCAGATCGATAAAAAAACGGTATACTAGTATGTAGATTCGCCTCTGACTCTTTATCGTTTTTTTATCGATTTTCACCAATTTTGGATCGGCTCGACCACTTTTAAAACCATCCAACTCTTTTAGTTGTGTATACTAAGTGTGGAACCGGTTCTTGATCAAACTGTGTCTAGTCCGGTTCAATGTGCTCAACCATAATGTCAAATATCAAAATGCAATTTACATGTTAAACATTCTGTTTTCATTGCTTAATTAATTAGGAACATTAATTGCTTGTGTTTGTGGCATTAAAAAAAAGATAAGAGAACAATTTTGCAAGTTATTTATGTAAAATATATGTTTCCCCTGCTATAGGGTAAAAAATTGAATGAATATGGTCAAAACACGTCTCTTTGCTACATTTTGAAGCCAATTCTAAGAAAGTCCCATTCGTGCTCATCATGAAGAAAGAAATAATAAACAAATAGGACCCATATATTGAATTTTGAATATTTCAATTTTTGGTGGAATATTTATTTTCATGTGCTCATGTGTGTGTGTGGGGTTGGGTGTATATTTAATTTAATTCAAAGGCGGTTAAATAACGTAAGGTCAACTCGTTTACTGGGTCACCATCTTTCATCATCATCCATGACATGACATGACATTACGCATTCTTTCTTTTTATATCTTTCCTAAATTTACAAATGGGAGAACAAATGCAATCTTCATAGTTATGCTCGTTCATCATAGATTCATAATGAATCTAATCATTATTTTCATGTGTATTATATATATGCAGCTATAGGTGTATATGTTCTACTAGTAATTTTTAATTGCAACAGCGTAATGATTCTAGAAGTTATCATCTAAATAAATCATTTGTACCTTGCATCTAATCTAATCTAATCTAATCTAATATCTATTTATACAAACAAACCTCCTATGAAACTACCAATTTGGATCTTTTATTAATAGGACACATATATAATCTAAGGGTAAAAGTGTCATTACTCACTCTTTCTCTCTTTTTCTTCTTACACTCTCTTTCTTACTTTTACACTATCTTTCTTACTTTTTTCTCTTTCTTCTTACACTCTCTTTCATTCTTTTACTTTTCTCTTACACTCTCTTTCTTCCTTTTTTCATTTTATTTTTCCCATAAACAATTTCTCTTTCTCTTATCACTTCACTTTAGTTTTTTGACTAAATTTCTAAATTTATACAAATACTACTCTACTAAAATTACCTATAAAATGTAAATAAGTCACATTAAAAAAAATTCACCTTAAAATTTAAAATTTTCTCTCCAAAGTTTGTTTACACTCTTATTAAAAATCTACTATCACCTCTTATTGATAATCTACTATCTATTTTTTACTATCTACTATGATCTACTAACACTACAAGAAAAACTTGTTTTAGCCACCAGCAATTGCCACAGAGCTTATTCCGTCAGTAATTTGCCACGGATTTGCGACGACATGAGTTAAAAATAAGGGCGCGAAATTTCCCGCTGGTGTTTGCCACGGACATGTGAAAGGACAGACATTTGCCACAGAGATGTCGTGGCAAATCCGTGGCAACCCATTGATCAAAATAAAAAGACCTCGATCCCTAAAATCAGAACGTCTCTCCCTTAAACAATCAAACGCTCTCTCCTCCTCAGTCTCCTCTCCGACCTTCTCCCTCCGCCCTCCTTCGATCGTTCTCACGCTCACTCTCACTCTCCACCTTTCACTCTCCTCACCTCCGCCCTCCCTCAACCTCCATTGCACTCTCCTCACTCTCTCTCTCTCTCTCTCTCTCTCTCTCTCGTCTTTCACCCTCCATCTGCCTCCGTCATTGCTCAGCCGGTCCTCCGTCGCTCACCACCACCATTTCGCCCCCCTCTTTAAGCGTCGTTCATCTCCACCACTGAGAAGAAGAATCGCTCCACTCCATCGCCAATCTGAACCATCATTATAGACAACGATTTCTTCTTCCTCAAGGGTATGTTTTATTCTTCTATTACACTTCTATTAAACTTCTATTGAACATAAAGCTAGCCCCTAATTTTTGATTAACTCAAAACCCTAACCCCTTTTTCCTAATTTGTTAGCTTATATCTGAACCCTAAGTTTCCTTTGTCCATATATCAAGCCTGTAAGAAGCATTCAGTGATTGTTCCTCTATTTCGAAGCTTCTAGGTAAGCATATTTGAATTTGATTTTTGAATTTTAATTTGTTGAATTCTGAAACTGATGTTTGTTGTTGCTCCTGCTCTATTTTATGCGAAACTTGGTTATGAAACATAAAGTTTTTAATCACTTGTCTAGGTTTCTAGAATGCATAGTTTATTTTTGTTTGCGTTATTGCTTGGTGTGTGTTATTGGATAATTACCGTATTTCTTGTTAGGTATCAATGTGAAAAGAAATTTTGGATTGAGGTTTATGTTTCTTTTTTTTCATTTGTGTTTTTTGTTTATGCGTCTACTTGTGTCTGATTAGATCTATTGCTGTTTTTTTTTTGTTATTTTGGGGAAAGGGGGTTATAAATGTGAAGTAGCGATTTAAGTGATGATTTATGATTTAAATTTGGGAGTGGTGTGGTGTTCTGATTGTACATTAGTGATATTGCTTCTGTGAGATTGTTTTTAATTGTTTGATGTATTCAATGTGCGTTGAGTGTATACCAGGATTTTATTGGGGTGCCTTCTGTTGTTGACCTTGCTTGTATGCAAGATGCAATGAACAAGCTAAGTGATGGTTCTAAGAAACTTAACCCCTTGGTAAGCTACAACCTACATGTCTGTGCACATTGATGGATTTAGATTGATGTTGAGTTTTTAATATTTAATTTAATTACTTATGCCATCAGATTATTGCATTATTCAAAAACCAATGAAGTGTTTGTTGTGTGTTTATATGTATATGTAGTATTTGACTTTCTTTTGTAATATTAATTTCCAAATAATTTTTAGTTTTACATGTGAAAAAACACTCTGTTTTTCAACCAGTAATTCCAGTTTGTCTTCTAAATCAAGTTTTGCATTTAAATTTCTGCAGGTCAATTTAGAATAGCTTGGTAGAGTTGAGTTCAACACAATGGCATGGTGCGACTATTAGTGGACTTTTGCTTGTTAAGGAGGATCACAAATATATTAATGCTTATTTTTGGAAATTTCAGAATAGATATCTAGCCATTTCTATACTTCTAATTTGAAGGGGTTGCTAGTTTTTGATTACTTCAATACTTCTAATTTCTTTGTTTAAAATCATGGTTGAAATTCTTGTTACTTTTTCCTTTGACTTGGTAGGTAGTAGTTGCCTATAATTTTTGAATTTCTTAGCTATGTCCTTTCAAACTCTATTGTATTCTGATCTGATTTTCCTCGATTATCTTGGTCACTGAAAATGAATCAATGTGGTTAGTGATATATTGACTGCACTGGGAAGATAACCTCCGAGTTTCTGTTTTTAAGTATTGTTACTATAGATGTATTTTTAAGATATTGTCATTTACTTTTCTTTCATCTGCAATTTTACATTGCTTAATACGACATAAAGGAAAAATACAGTTTTCTGCTTCTCTATCCTTGTATAAGTAATTCTGTTTCTCGAGTAATTAGTTTTTACATTGAGTTGAATAATTTAATTTTCTCCCAGACCTCCTTTATCCTTCCATCTAATTTTGAAGAGGTGGCGACCGGAGTATTGAAAGTGTTGAACAACGTGGCTCTTTTGGATCTTGCATTTTTGCAGCGAATGCTAGTAAGTTTGCTGATTCTACTTATGATAATAGTTTATATATAAAGCAGTTGTGTTAAACTAAAGAGTGACATGGTTAGATATTTAAGTTTAATTTGGTAAGATTATAGTTGGCTCTCTCTTTCTTCCCTGGTATTGGTTCTCCCTGATATATTCCTATTTTCCTTATGCTGTTTTGCTAATTGGCTCTCTCTAAAAGAAATTGCAAATTCTATCATGGATATTTGTACTTACATTGCTTGACTTATTTTCTGAATCTTGTCTTCAGATTTGTTAAATCCTATTACATTAGAAAATTAGTCACTAGTTTTGGTAGAAGTATTCAGCAATACCTTTTGAACAAAGTTGTTTAATTGGAAACAGAACTGACTGATACTAACTTTGCATACATTCACAATTTATGATGTAGCCACATGGATTTTTCAATAGCTCGCCAGCTATAGATGTTCCGCCAAGCCCGGGTGATTTTTCAATAATTTGAACTCATCGCAACCCCTTTTATGTAAGACAGCTTTATTTATTGGGGAATTCCTCCGTAGAGTCGCTTATCAGTGTGAGTACTCGAAGTTGACATCGGTATGAACCTCTTTTCATTGCTTAACAACTTTTTTTTAACTGTTCACTCCCCCTTCTAGGCCGAGCATTTAGCATCCAACCTTTTCATATTTATGAGTGAAGCGGTGTAAGTTCTCTCATTTTATTTGCTTTCTTCCGCAAAGACATTTCCAGTCGATCGTTGATTCTTTGAATTGAGGAAATATTTCAATCACATTCAATGAGAGCATATCGATCTCGGTTACAAAGGTAATTGTCCTTTTATCATCTTCTGTATAATAGAGTTGTGCTGTATAGTTTTGAAAATCATTACACACTTAAATGACCACATGCTTACATTTTCCCAAGACCAAATCATGTCCAGACTGATTTATCTTGCCTATTGTATTTATTTAAAGGATACTTCCTCTTAGGTTCTTTAATCCTGGCTCCGCAGGATACTAATTGTTTATTGAAGCGTGGTAGTGCTTTTCTACATCACTAATTGTTTTATTTTCAAATTGAAACAATCCCTTTTCTTTCCCCTGTTTTGGTTGCAGAATCTTTGACTTGTGTATGAGTGATGATGAATCGTCTTTCTTAGGGATTGAACAAAAACTGGAGAACCTTTGAAAGTTGATATTGCTGGTTTTGAAGTTCAATACTAAAAGGGGCCATGCAAACTAGATTATGTATATACATTTCATTCAAGTGGTAGGAGTTAGTACTTGTTTTTATTTACATTTAATTTGAAAATATGATTTAGTACTTGGGGGTTTGTATGTATTTATAATAGATTAATCAATAATTTCTGTGAATGAGTTATCAGTGATCTATATATTTATATCTGTATTCATGCATTCTTATACAATGACAATTTGAGTTAATTCTTTTCTCATCCAGAATTTTGATAATGCCCTTTGCTTTTATTATTCCATTTAATTTCATTAATACGTTTGGAGAATTTGTTTGGATTAAAGGTTTCTTTTTTCTTGCTTTGTTCATTAAACTACTTTCTCAAATGTTTATGCATAAGTTACCTAATAACAAATTCTTTGGATTTAATTTTTTTAAAAAATTTGCCACGATTTTGCGATTTAAAATTTGCGATGGATTTGCCACGGGTTTATGACGGAAAAATTTGCCACGGAAAAGTCCGTGGCAAACGACTTACGACAGCGTTTTGCTTTTGCCATTTTTGGTCCGTGGCAAATGTTATTTTGCCACGGAAATTTGTACATTTGCGACGGAAATGTCCGTGGCAAATCAGCGATTTTCTTGTAGTGCAATTAATCAACTAAAATAATCAATTGAAATTGAAACTACTAGATACCTGCATTGATATATGTAAAAAAATACGGGATAACTGCACTAATATATAAAAACACGAGATTAATATTTGTCATTGATAATAAGACTACTACTACTACTACAAACCTACTATCTAAAAAATAAGAAGACTTAATGACTATTCAAACTATTAATTAATATTAAAAATTATTATTTTGTATTAATAATCTACTATCTAACTTTTATTATCTATTATAATCTACTAATCAACTAAAATAATCAATTGAAACTACGAGATAATCTGTATTGATATATAAAAACATTGGATAACTGTAGTGATATATAAAAAACATGGAATTAATATTTGTCATTGATAATTATAATTTTTGAAGACTATTATAAACTCACTATCTAAAAAACAAGAAGGCTTAATGACTATTTAAACTGGTTAAAATTTAAAACACACGTGACAAATATTTGTCACTAAACCTAAGAAATGACAAATAATTGTCACTGATATATAAAAAAAACACGGGATAAATATTTCTTATTTATAATTTATCTACTATTCATCCTTTACTATCTACAATAATCTACTAATCAACTTAAATAATCAATTGAAACTACGAGATACCTACAATGATATATAAAAAAACACGGGATAACTGCCCTAATATATAAAAACACAGGATTAATATTTGTCATTGATAATTTAAATTGTGAAGACTACTATAAACCTACTATCTAAAAAACAAAATGATTTAATGACTATTTAAACTACTGCTTAATATTTAAAACAAATATTGATAATCTACTATCTCTCTTTTACTATCTACCATAATCTACTTAAAATAATCAATTGAAACTACGAGAGATAACTGCACTGCACTGATATATAAAAAACACGGGATAACTGCACTGATATATAAAAATATGAGATTAATATTTGTCATTGATGATTAAAAATGACATAATTGTCACTAATACCTAAAAAATGACTGCACTGATAATTTAAACATGGGATAACTGCACTGACAATTTAAAACACACGTGACAAACATTTGTTACTAATACCAAAAAATGACAAATAATTGTCACTGATATATAAAAAAACCAGGGATAAATATTTCTTATTGATAATCTATTATCTATCTTTTATTATCTACTATAATCTACTAATATACTCAATCAATTGAGACTATAAGATAATTTCACTAATTCATAAAAAAATACGGGATAACTTTACTGATATATAAAAAATACGGGGGAATATATATATATATATATATATATATATATATATATATATATATATATATATATATATATATATATATATATATATATATATATATATATATATATATATATATATATATACTACAACGGATACTACAATCGATATATAAAAAGACACTGCATTAATATATCAAAAAAAACACGGGATAAATGCATAGATTGTTTTTAAATGATACTTTTACATTTTTAGATTTCAATATTTATCTTTTAATAAAAAAACTCCTTTTTTATCTACTTTAAGTTGCATTTATTTTCACGGGATAATGTTCAGACTTTTTAAATATTGTCTAAGTTCATTTACAAAAAGAACACAACGGCACCCCGTGCGTATGCGCGGATATCCTACTAGTTATTAGTTTAACTGTAATCACTACCCAATAAATTGGATATTGATAACTATATTTTATATAGAGTATTTCATATGTTTAAACTTAGTATTTGCTCTCTTTCAAGTAATAATAAAGAGTTTATATAGTATTTAGTGTGATATATGATATCTTGAGTGATTTGAATGGTTATAGTTATTATTAGGCCATTTTGGATATATTGTGGTATGTTTGATGTTTTTGTTCGATCTGATCTCAATGTCTTTATCGCATCAATGCTCTCTGACCGATCCTCGCATCAAAAGCGCACTACTTGGTGAATAAGCGACTGTTTCATATGCATCCACATGCAAAGTGATGACCTCTGCTTGGTTCTCGATGCCATCCAACCTTGTATAGTAGGCGCCTACCATTTCACACATAGCTATAGGCATAGCTTTGAAGAGTCACCAACATAGGGACACTTGTTCTATCACCATGGAACCGCCCTATGTGATTAAGTCAAAGATTTCAACATGGATAAACCTGCGGAAAGCAACTACAGCTATGATCCACTCAAGATGACTTCAACATGAAGGAAGGAAGCACCTCACTTGAAAGCTATAAAAGGACCTCACATCTTCATTTGGAAATATATCACAATCCATAAGTTAGATCAAAATTTCAATATACATAGTTAGTTTTTATATTTTTAGAGGAAGAGGAAGGAATTCATAAATCCTCCTTAACTCATTTTCATAGTGTTTGTATAGTGCTAAGGAGTAATGCTAGTGCATTGCTAGAAGACTTCATACAAAGGTTTTCAACATTTGTAACTTTACTCTTGTTGTTTCTCTTTTGTGATTTCTATATATATAAACATGGTCTATTCAGTTTATATATATCTTGCAATGTCTCTTGTTAGCTAAACCTTTCTTAGTTGGAATGTTCTAATCATTTAATGAGCTTTTAAGTAAGTATGTTGCATGTATGTATGTTTGTACTTTAGTTCTTGCTTGATAATCTTTTCAAAACTTATTTTAAACTTGATCACTTAGAATAAGTAGATTTGTAAATGACCAGAAATGGCTTACAATTAAGAACTCAAGAACTAATATGGGTGAGTGTTTTACATAAAGAAAACTTTGTGAAAACCATGCTAAGTCCTAGACATAGGATAGTATAGTCCATAGGATAATTGTGGGTACTTAAAATACAAGAGTGAATTCACTTAAGCAAAGTGAATACTTGTTAGGAGGCAAGATTGGCACTAACACCCCTTTCCTTACATGCATAGAACAAGGATCATAAGAGTGGTAATGATACTCTCAAGAAAGTGACCGAAAGGCACATATCTAATGCAACAAACATTCGGTCTGCATGGTGCATCACATACTGCATCATACACTTATAAGTAAATTACTTGATGAAGACATTCCAACTAGCTTTTCTCTTTTACACTATCAACATTTTTACTTTGCTTTCTTTCTAACTTAGTTGTGATCATCAAACAAAATCCAAAATTATTTTGTTACTTAGTGACTTTACACTTTATTACTTTATATTATTTTAAAAGTGAGTTTTTCAATCTCTGTGGGTTCGATCTTTTTACTACTTGTTTTTGGACAGTGTATACTTGCACTCAAGTGTATGTGGCATTTCCACACACCAGATATCATACAACACGAGAGAGTTTGATGGACTAGAACAAAAGACATTTGAAAATGTCCACAACTAATTAAGAATATTATTAATGTTCAATACCTGGATCTCAGAAATGGGTCGGATTCGGCGTATTAGTTGATGTGCTTCTGGACATTAAAGATAGACTTCGAATGGTTGAAGAATTACTTCGGACAGTCGAAGGTTGCTAGCTTGCTCAAGCTCACCAAGGGGTGGTCGAATGAGAACGTACCTGAAAATGATGGGGCACACATCTATTTATAGACGGTTCTCTTGCGTCGTACCTAAGGCGTCAGATGCGACAACTTAGATCTGGACAGTTGATTGCGGACGCTTGATAATGGAGTGCATATTAGGCTGTTTCAAATGCGGAATTGGGTCGGGCCTAAGTCTTGTGGGGTTTTGGCTCAGTCCGGAACACTGTCTTTTCTCAAGGATGATAGAGAGCTTTTGTACTTTGTAAGAGAATTATAGTTGTTGATCATTTCTCGTGAGATGAAATTGATTCATTAGACTTAGGTTTAGGGTTTCTCTACACGAGACAACAATAATAAGTGTTCTCAGATCGTACAATATAAATATGCCGTAAATGTGCTTTCGGTACTCTACCGTATAGTTCGGACACATGACAATCAGAAGAAATTCAAACATTGGGAATCTTTCTTATCGCTTTCTTCATAATTCTTTTTATTCTTATTCTCATTAGTCCCTTGATTCCTCGTACTGGAATATATAATTTAATGTTTTGACGCCTTCTAATAATAAGTAGTAGACACATGAACATTGAACTTTGAGATCATGTAGCTTGAACTCAACAGAGGTTGTTAGACCAGACCCTTCATCATGAACGTTGACCAGATGCACTCTGAGAGATAAGGTGTGGACCAAAAGCGCTCTCTGAGAAAATGGAATCTTTGACAGATAATATGTCGCGTTGACTAGATGACAATTAGTACATTGAAAGACTAGACAATTGACATCGTTGATCAGATAACATATACCTTTTGACTTGGTCTTCTGCTTTTGCTTTTCATTATTTTTCCAAGATAATTCATAGCTTCTACATACTAGAAAAACACATTAAAATTAAATTGTTCTCTAATTATATTTGTTATCTTCAAAATCAACTAAGGGTCGTTATTTTTGGATCTCTTTATTCCAACACGTGACAAATTTTAAATGGAGGAGGGAAAATTTTGGAAAAGTAGTGTATTTGTAATTTTGAAATGGGTTGAACCATCCGGTTCGGTCCGGTTTAAATGTGTTTTAGCATTTAACAAAGGATGTTGGGCGTGTTGGTAGCCCCGACCTCCAAGTAATAAATTAACATGGTGGCTTTTAAGTTGCACAAATGAATGTTTTTGTGTATACCCGATATAGCAAGTTACACTATTGTACTTCCCGTATTCGTGTATTTAATATTGCCTCCCACCCCATTATGGTGAGATGTTTGAACGCTTTGACATATGTACTTTTTTTCACAATAGCTGACACATACTAAGGCTGAGACACTTTTTCCTTTTTATTTTATTTGTTATTATTGTGTTATGTGTTGGTCTGAAGTTTCTTTTAGATAGACAATTGTTAGTGGGGTGGGAGAAATATTAGTTTCCGAGGCTTGAATTCAGAACCCTTTTCTTGCACTCATAAGTTGTACTCCTCCATGTCCCGTAGCTCGCCAACTGAGCTACTTTCCTGAGACTGTTGGTCTGAAGTTGAAACCGAAGAGATAGAGAGAAGAAGGGCTCGGTTAGAAATTGAAAAAAAAATAGAAGACATTCATCATCTTGGATTTTTTTTTGACGAATCATCATGGATATTTTAGTTACAGAAGAAAGTAAAAAAAATTATACAACAACAGCTTCAGATTGGATTTTTTTTACCCCCACATCCTCCCTCCCACCCCCATAAACTCCAAAACTTCCAAAAATGATGCCATCCAACAGCATTCAGTGCAACTGCATCACATACTGCATCATACACTTATAAGTAAATTACTTGATGAAGACATTCCAACTAGCTTTTCTCTTTTACACTATCAACATTTTTACTTTGCTTTCTTTCTAACTTAGTTGTGATCATCAAACAAAATCCAAAATTATTTTGTTACTTAGTGACTTTACACTTTATTACTTTATATTATTTTAAAAGTGAGTTTTTCAATCTCTGTGGGTTCGATCTTTTTACTACTTGTTTTTGAACAGTGTATTCTTGCACTCAAGTGTATGTGGCATTTCCACACAAGTTTTTTTGGCGCCGTTGTTCGGGATTGAAGTAAATTCTTTTTAAAATTCGATATATAGTAATTTAGTGTTGTATATAAATTCTGGTTTTTAGAGTTTCTGTCAACAACAGTACATGGTACCTAGTATATGTACAGAACCAGAAACAGAACTCCAGAATATAGTTTAGAATTAGAAATAGAAAGAAAATTCAGGAGATAGCTAAGACTCCAAAAGCAAAATCAACAAGCTAGCAACATGTCATTCAGTGAAGAACAAAGCTCAAGGCCACACTCAGTGAGAGGAGGCCCTGGTTCACAGCATGCTACTGAAGAAGAAGTTCATAGAGAAAATCTCATCCACATGGATCACATAGGTATGATTAATGATAGAGATAGACCTATGAGGGATTATGCTCAGTTTGATCATCAAAACATGCAAACTAGTATAAATAGACCTCATATTGATGCCATGCATTTTGAATTTAAGCCTATGATGTTTCAAATGCTTCAAACTATTGGTCAATTTGGAGGATCTCCTCATGAAGATCCTCATTTGCATTTAAGGCAATTTCTAGAAGTATGTAGTAATTTTATTTTACTGGTGTTAGTGAAAATGCATTTAGATTAAGGTTATTTCCATATTCTTTGAAAGATAGAGCCAAGGCTTGGCTAAATTCTTTAGAGCCTAACTCTATTCATTCATGGAATGAAATGGCTGAAAAATTTTTAGGAAAATATTTCCCACCTATTAAAAATGCCAAAGTTAAGAAATGATATTACATCTTTTAGACAAAAAGAGTTTGAGTCTTTATTTGAAGCATGGGAAAGATGGAAGGAACTTTTGAGAAAATGTCCTCATCATGGTTTACTGTTATTATTCAAATGGAAACATTTTATAATGGTTTAGAACCTCAAACCGAATAATGCTTGATGCATCATCCGGTGGAGTGTTATTAAATCGTCATACAATGAAGCATGTGAATTAATTGATAGAATAGCGACTAATAGCTCTAGTTGGCCTCTCGAGAGGGTAAGTGCCCAAAAGAAACCATCGGGGGTACATGAAATCAATGATATATCCGCCTCTATCGCTCAAGTAGCCACTCTAGCTAATTTGATGAAAACTTCACTTACGGCAATGCTATCTGCATCTAATCTGTTGCATCACCAGACAAAGATCTTTATTGCTGTGAAGAGAACAAGTACCTCCGTGCACACCTAGTTGTCAGTGTGTGTGGAGGAGGTCACTTGTATGAGGAGTGTTCTAGCAACCCTATTTCTCAGTAAATTATGTAGGTTATAATAGGAATAACAACCCTTATTCCAACACTTATAATCACGGTTGGAAAGATCACCCAAATTTTAGATGGAGCAACAATAGTGCACTGCACCTAAACCGCTCCAACTACACCAACCAACCCACCAGATTCCCACTCAAAATAACCAAAGAAACTCTCAACCTACCACTGATAATTCTCTAGAAACCATGCTTAAAGCATTTATAGGTGAATCTAGAACTGCTAGACAAACCCAAGATGCTTCCATTAAGAACTTAGAGAATCAAGTTGGTCAATTAGCCTGACTCTGTATCAAAGGCCACAAGGTGCCTTACCTTCAAATCTGAAGCTACTCCTTCCCAAACCAAAGGAAAAGAGCAGGTTAAGGCTATTTCATTAAGAAGTGGTAAGGATCTTGTAGAGTTAACTGAGAAGGAAAGTGTAGAAAAGGGAGAAAAAAACAAAAATCAAAAAGAAACCAATGCAGAAGCATCTAGTGCTCCTGCATCACAAGAAGTTCAAAGTCCACTACCTAAGTTAGTACCTGAATACCCTCCTCCTCCTTATCCTCAAAGACTGAAAAAAGCACATGAGGAGAAGCAGTTTGGTAAATTCCTAGAGGTACTAAAACAATTACACATCAATGTTCCCTTAGTAGAAGCCCTCCAACAAATGCCAAATTATGCAAAATTTATGAAGGATGTGCTTACTAAGAGAAGAAGATTAGGTGAGTTTGAAACAGTTGCCATGACAGAAGATTGTAGTTTGCTTATGCAAAATAAGATCCCTAGGAAATTGAAGGATCCAGGTAGTTTTACAATTCCATTTTCTATAGGAAAATCCTATCTTGAAGTAAAGCTTTATGTGATTTAGGTGCAAGCATAAACTTGGTGCCTAAATCTATTTTTGACCGATTAGAAATAGGAAATGCAAAACCAACCACTCGTGACACTTCAATTAGCGAGATAGATCAATAGCCTATCCTGAAGGTATTATAGAAGACATCCTAGTTAAGGTAGACAAATTTGTATTCCTGTAGATTTTGTTATCCTTGACTTTGATGCGAGATAAGGAAGTGCCTATTATCCTAGGTAGACCATTTCTAGCATTTGGTAAAACCATAATTGATGTGCGAGAAAGGTGAACTCACTATGAGAGTGAATGATCAAGAGATAAAATTCAATGTAATGAATGCTATGAAGTATCCTGCAGAGGATACAGAAGAGTGTTCATCCTTATTCTCTCTAGATCAATTGGTAGAAAAACAATTTTACAAGCAGTATGATCACTTAGCCAATGCAGATGCATTAGATGCAGCTGCATTGCTAGATGATGAAATACTAGAAAAGGAAAATATGCCAATAGAAAACTCTTGTAAGGAAGTATGGGCTAGGACTTATGAACCACTCAATCTTGAGGATCCAATTCTCAAGAAGAATTTACCCTCAATAGAACAACCTCCTAAGTTAGAATTGAAGATACTGCCTGAACACCTTAAGTATGCTTTCTTAGGAACAAATGAGACTTTACCTGTTATCATTGCTTCTGATTTAACATCAAAACAGGAGAGTGATCTCATTAGTACTTTAAAGAAGCATACCAAAACTATAGGTTGGCAAATGGCAGATATCAAAGGAATTAGTCTTTCTATATGCATGCATAGAGTTATTTTGGAAGAAAATTCCAAAAATAGCATAGAGAGTCAAAGAAGACTGAATCCTATTATGAAAGAGGTTGTGAAAAAGGAAATCATTAAGTTGCTAGATGCTAGCAAAATGTACTATGGTGCACAAGTGGTGAGAGACAAAATCACCACCCATTTGCAAAATCTCTAAACAAAAAGAGGTAGTCAGGCTGACAAGACTCTTAAAACAAGCGCTTAATGGGAGGCAACCCATTGTTTTTAATTATTTTTGTGCAATTTTATGTTTTTAGTTGTTTTGCAGAAATGCAGGAAACTAATGCAGCTGCATCAAATGCACCTGCATTGAAGGAAAATGTGCCCTGCATCAGAAATTTAAAAACTTGAAGAAATTTGGTTAAGTGTGAATCATAAGGCTTCAAGAAGGTTAAAGGAAGGTTAAGCAAGATTAATGACGCATTGGTAGCCAAAGCAAGACACATGGCATGATGCATGCGCAGCACGCAATGCTAACGGCTACCTAATACACCCACTAACTTCCTTCTTCCTGAAACATAAAGCCTTTTGTTGTTACCGTTACCCTTTCATTCCCAATCTCACAAATTTCTCTCATCTGAAACACAAACCTCCCTTCACATTCTCATTTACAATTTCTCTCAATCACACAAAGCAATCAAAAACCTAGAAATTCAAAGCAATTACAATGGTGAAGAAACAATCAGCACAGAAATCATCAGGCAAGCAGGCCAGAACTCCTCAGAAGGAAAAGAAAGCCATGCATACAGGATCATCATCAACAAAGAAAGGCAAAGCCAAAGAATCAACAATCAGAACCGATGACAATGTTCATCTCTGGAATATGCATCTATTGCCCGAGAGAGGGTATGATTTGAAGAAGGCTAGCCCATCATTCATGTCAACAGTGGCCAATCTCAATTGGGACCACTTCGTGCTACCAAGAGGAGGCTACATTGAAGACATAGTGAGAGAGTTCTATCTTTGGAATCACACCACAAGAAGGAGCGAGAACATTCCTACACTTCCATGGTGAGAGGTAAACTTGTACACTTTCATGCCAAGAAATTGAATGAACATTATATCAAGTATAATGGGAATGAATTTGAAAATAAAGTGGCCAAGTCCTTTAAGAAAGAAATGGAAGAATTGAGGAATAGGATTGCTATACCAGGGGCTGTATGGGAAAAATTTACACCTAATGAGATTAAGTTTAGAAGCAATTATTTGATAAATGCATTAGGTAATTGGCATTTGTTCATAGCCACTTCAATTGTGCCTACATCACATACATATGCTATGACCAAAGAGAGATTGATCTTGCTAGATACAATTCTCTCGAGGAAATGTAGACATAAATGATTGATAGCTAGGGAAATTCTTGCATGCTCAACAAAATCAAAGGGATTTCTGTTTTTCCCTTGTCTTATAACTGAATTATGCATGAAAGAAGGTGGCCCTATAGCTGCTAATGAACAAATGAAATTTCCCCCTGGTAATTTGAGTGCTGAAGTGAAGGAAAAATTGAGAAATGTAAGAGGCCCTGCACCTGCAATGCAAGAGCATTACATGCAGAAGCAGAGGGCTGTCTGGAAATTTCAAAATGATCAACATGACTGGCTTCAATTGGTCTTTGACAAGATCTTTGATCTTGTGGGCCAAGTGAATGCCCCCACAATTTCAAGTTGGGTATTGAGAAGTGAGGGAGAAGAAGAAGAGGAGAGAGAGGTTGAAGAAGAAGGAAAAGGTAAGGAGAAGGTAGAGGAACCTAGCACTAAGAAGAAAGTGACTAGGAAGCAATACAAAGTACAAAAGAAAGTTGTGGTAGAACCTGTGAGTGAAGAAATGTATGATACAGAATCTGAGAATGAGGAATTAGAGAAGGAAATGGATGAAGAAATAGAGGAAGTTGAAGAAGAAAAAGAAAGTGATGAGGAAGTTGATGAAGAGGAGGAAGAGCAAGCTAGGGGTGTAATCCTAGAAGAAATAGCTAGGCAGAAATATGCCAAACAAACACCACAAGCCCAACCAGAAACCCCTATCACTTCACCAGCTACCAAAACACCCATCATCTCACCAAACAGAGAATCCTCCTCCATTCCAAAATCACCATTACCCTCCCTCAATGATCCACCAGTCCTATCACAATCACCACCACAAACAACCCCTCCACCACCCTCTCCAAGAAATGAACCACATAAAACAACTCACACAAAAGAACCAACCCCTGTTATGCCAACAGAACAAGCAGTACCTTCTAGCCCAAGCAACATTACTTCTAATGTTATTTCTGCTCTTGAGAAAGAGATTTTTCAGGAAAGAGAAGAAGAAGGACTCAACAAAGAAGATCAAGGAGAAAAATCATGCGCACAGAGAGCTCAGAGCTCAAATCTGTTGAGATGCGAGTGATCTCTGCATCACTCACTGCTTGCATCACAACAAGCAACAACTATGCATGATGAGGCAACTATCAAACTGGTTCTGGAACAAATGGCTCAACAGAAGAGGGATGCTTTGCACAACACTCAGAAATTCTTCAAGCAACCTGCAGGAAGGCAGGCAAAATTAACACCAAAGAGGAAGAAACCTGATGCAGTCAAGACTGATGCACCTGCATCAATTCCAGAACAAATTCCTGCAACTACAACAGAAGTAGGAGGTGCATCTGCACCTACAGAAGAAACACCAAGCAAGCCCAAAGAGAAGAAGCAGAAGGTGAAACACACTCCTCCATCCAGGCAAAGCACCAGAATCAGGAGTGGAGCAAAGAAATGAGTATCAATTTACAAGTTTTCACATAAACTGCTATAAGCTTGTTTTGTTTCTATCTGACTATTTCCCTGGTTGTTTTTAAATCCCTCTCCCCTATTTTGCACAACATATGGTTTGTATTTTCTGAACAAACTTGCAGTGAGGACACTGCAACCCCTTAAGTTGGGGGGGGGGGATTTGCATGTTATGTTTAATTATGTTTATTTCTATCTAATATGTTGTGTGTTTAATTAATATGTTTTATATAGTAAATATATATGTTTTAAGTAGTTTTTAGTTTGTTTAAATATTAGATGTACTTAACAAAGTAGTATCTAAATATTTTAGTAGAAAAGATCAGTTTTTCAAAAATATGGTGAAAGCCCTATGGATGGAATTTTTATGATGAAAAAGAGAAAAAGAAGCCTTATTTCTCAGAAAAACCAAAATTATTTTCACTTCAACACTTCAAAACTGAGTTTGTGAAAAGAACCTTGCTATTTAAAAGATCAATCTGATGCAAGGGGAATTTTTGGTAAGCTTAGGTCAAAACAAAGCTTTACTAAAAAGAAAGAAGAGCTTAAAGAATTAAGTTTGGGGGTGTTTTATGAAAACAAAGGCTGAATTTCAAAAGTATAAGAGTAAACAATGCACAAAAAGAATACAAAAAGTGGACAAAGCCATATCCTGAATCTTTTGAAACTATACCTGTGCCTAAGTACATGAATGCATCTGGAGGTGAAAGACCTGTGCCATGCAGGAATAAATGTATCTGGAGGATAGTTCAAAAACTGAACCTGTGCCAAAGTGCAAAGAAAAAATATATGCATCTCGGAGGTCAAAGACTGTGCCAAAGTGCATTTGCATCCGGAGGTCGGTGAGGAAGGTAATATGAGCTAGAAAAGAAAAGCATCATCGGGTCTGAAGCATCAATGCAAACTGCATTGAAGAAAAAGCAAAATGCAGAAAAAATCAATGCACAAATCACTTCAAAGAAGTATTGCATCTGCTCAAAAGATCCACACAAAAAAATAGAAAAATGCATTGGCTCAAAAGCTTTGAAAGATTCAACCAAGCCCTTTGATTTTAGAACTCCCCAACACTTGAGAAAATTTTGTGAGTCTAATCTCTCTTTTGAAAAATATTTTGGTGTGACCAAAGATGAACCAATCCTTTCAAAGGCTAGGAGGAAATTTTTCACTTAGTCTTGGAACCAATCTCAACTCAGTGGGTTCACACACACACAAAAGAGTTTGAATAGCTTTGGTAGTTTTGAAGAAATAAAGGCACAAGAAAGATTGTTAAGAAATGAAGTTCATAGGGAACTCCTCATAAAAATCAAAAATTCAAGCTGATCTATCTTCTAGAATTTTAGTTTTTATAGTTTGTCTTTGTCATTACTTGCGGACAAGCAATGGTTTAAGTTTGGGGGTGTGATAACTCTATTTTATATAGAGTATTTCATATGTTTAAACTTAGTATTTGCTCTCTTTCAAGTAATAATAAAGAGTTTATATAGTATTTAGTGTGATATATGATATTTTGAGTGATTTGAATGGTTATAGTTATTATTAGGCCATTTTGGATATATTGTGGTATGTTTGATGTTTTTGTTGATGCGAGTCTCAATCTTCGTCTGCATCAATGCTCCTCTGACCGATCCTCGCATCAAAAGCGCACTACTTGGTGAATAAGCGACTGTTTCATATGCATCCACATGCAAAGTGATGACCTCCTGCTTGGTTCTCTGATGCCATCCAACCTTGTATAGTAGGCGCCTACCATTCACACATAGCTATAGGCATAGCTTTGAAGAGTCACCAACATAGGGACACTTGTTCTATCACCATGGAACCGCCCTATGTGATTAAGTCAAAGATTTCAACATGGATAAACCTCTGGAAAGCAACTACAGCTATGATCCACTCAAGATGACTTCAACATGAAGGAAGGAAGCACCTCACTTGAAAGCTATAAAAGGACCTCACATCTTCATTTGGAAATATATCACAATCCATAAGTTAGATCAAAATTTCAATATACATAGTTAGTTTTTATATTTTTAGAGGAAGAGGAAGGAATTCATAAATCCTCCTTAACTCATTTTCATAGTGTTTGTATAGTGCTAAGGAGTAATGCTAGTGCATTGCTAGAAGACTTCATACAAAGGTTTTCAACATTTGTAACTTTACTCTTGTTGTTTCTCTTTTGTGATTTCTATATATATAAACATGGTCTATTCAGTTTATATATATCTTGCAATGTCTCTTGTTAGCTAAACCTTTCTTAGTTGGAATGTTCTAATCATTTAATGAGCTTTTAAGTAAGTATGTTGCATGTATGTATGTTTGTACTTTAGTTCTTGCTTGATAATCTTTTCAAAACTTATTTTAAACTTGATCACTTAGAATAAGTAGATTTGTAAATGACCAGAAATGGCTTACAATTAAGAACTCAAGAACTAATATGGGTGAGTGTTTTACATAAAGAAAACTTTGTGAAAACCATGCTAAGTCCTAGACATAGGATAGTATAGTCCATAGGATAATTGTGGGTACTTAAAATACAAGAGTGAATTCACTTAAGCAAAGTGAATACTTGTTAGGAGGCAAGATTGGCACTAACACCCCTTTCCTTACTGCATAGAACAAGGATCATAAGAGCTGGTAATGATACTCTGAAGAAAGTGACCGAAAGGCACATATCTAATGCAACAACATTCAGTGCAGCTGCATCACATACTGCATCATACACTTATAAGTAAATTACTTGATGAAGACATTCCAACTAGCTTTTCTCTTTTACACTATCAACATTTTTACTTTGCTTTCTTTCTAACTTAGTTGTGATCATCAAACAAAATCCAAAATTATTTTGTTACTTAGTGACTTTACACTTTATTACTTTATATTATTTTAAAAGTGAGTTTTTCAATCTCTGTGGGTTCGATCTTTTTACTACTTGTTTTTGGACAGTGTATACTTGCACTCAAGTGTATGTGGCATTTCCACACACCAGATATCATACAACACGAGAGAGTTTGATGGACTAGAACAAAAGACATTTGAAAATGTCCACAACTAATTAAGAATATTATTAATGTTCAATACCTGGATCTCAGAAATGGGTCGGATTCGGCGTATTAGTTGATGTGCTTCTGGACATTAAAGATAGACTTCGAATGGTTGAAGAATTACTTGGACAAATCGAAGGTTGCTAGCTTGCTCAAGCTCACCAAGGGGTGGTCGAATGAGAACGCACACGAAAATGATGGGGCACACATCTATTTATAGAAGACATTTGCGCCGCCCGTGCACCTAAGGCGTCGATCGACAACTTAGATGCGGGACGATTGATTGCGGACGCTTGATAATGGAGTGCATATTAGGCTGTTTCAAATGCGGAATTGGGTCGGGCCTAAGTCTTGTGGGGTTTTGGCTCAGTCCGGAACACTGTCTTTTCTCAAGGATGATAGAGAGCTTTTGTACTTTGTAAGAGAATTATAGTTGTTGATCATTTCTCGTGAGATGAAATTGATTCATTAGACTTAGGTTTAGGGTTTCTCTACACGAGACAACAATAATAAGTGTTCTCAGATCGTACAATATAAATATGCCGTAAATGTGCTTTCGGTACTCTACCGTATAGTTCGGACACATGACAATCAGAAGAAATTCAAACATTGGGAATCTTTCTTATCGCTTTCTTCATAATTCTTTTTATTCTTATTCTCATTAGTCCCTTGATTCCTCGTACTGGAATATATAATTTAATGTTTTGACGCCTTCTAATAATAAGTAGTAGACACATGAACATTGAACTTTGAGATCATGTAGCTTGAACTCAACAGAGGTTGTTAGACCAGACCCTTCATCATGAACGTTGACCAGATGCACTCACGAGAGATAAGGTGTGGACCAAAAGCGCTACGAGAAAATGGAATCTTTGACAGATAATATGTCGCGTTGACTAGATGACAATTAGTACCTTGAAAGACTAGACAATTGACATCGTTGATAAGATAACATATACCTTTTGACTTGGTCTTCTGCTTTTGCTTTTCATTATTTTTCCAAGATAATTCATAGCTTCTACATACTAGAAAAACACATTAAAATTAAATTGTTCTCTAATTATATTTGTTATCTTCAAAATCAACTAAGGGTCGTTATTTTTGGATCTCTTTATTCCAACACGTGACAAATTTTAAATGGAGGAGGGAAAATTTTGGAAAAGTAGTGTATTTGTAATTTTGAAATGGGTTGAACCATCCGGTTCGGTCCGGTTTAAATGTGTTTTAGCATTTAACAAAGGATGTTGGGCGTGTTGGTAGCCCCGACCTCCAAGTAATAAATTAACATGGTGGCTTTTAAGTTGCACAAATGAATGTTTTTGTGTATACCCGATATAGCAAGTTACACTATTGTACTTCCCGTATTCGTGTATTTAATATTGCCTCCCCACCCCATTATGGTGAGATGTTTGAACGCCTGACATATGTACTTTTTTTCACAATAGGTGACACATACTAAGGTGAGACACTTTTTCCTTTTTATTTTATTTGTTATTATTGTGTTATGTGTTGGTCTCAAGTTTTTTTAGATAGACAATTGTTAGTGGGGTGGGAGAAATATTAGTTTAGAGGCTTGAATTTAACCCTTTTCTTGCACTCATAAGTTGTACTCCTCCATGTCCCGTAGCTCGCCAACTGAGCTACTTTCCTGGGACTGTTGGTCTGAAGTTGAAACCGAAGAGATAGAGAGAAGAAGGGCTCGGTTAGAAATTGAAAAAAAAATAGAAGACATTCATCATCTTGGATTTTTTTTGACGAATCATCATGGATATTTTAGTTACAGAAGAAAGTAAAAAAAAATTATACAACAACAGCTTCAGATTGGATTTTTTTTACCCCCACATCCTCCCTCCCACCCCCATAAACTCCAAAACTTCCAAAAATACCCTTACTAACTTACGAAAAACAAATTTACTCACACATTTCAGTAAATCCGAAACGAAATTGAGTAAAAAAATTTAGGTTTCCCGAATTTATAGGTAAATCCGGGGAGAAAAATAAGGATTCCCGAATTTACCTCACGTATAGGTAAATTCGGTGCATAAAATGCTAACTGAAATACCCTATATGTGAGGTAAATTCGGGAATCCTTACTTTTCTCCGCGGATTTACCTATAAATTCAGGGTCAGGAGGATCAGGAGCAAAACCCTATGCAGCTAGACCCCTGTTTGCTCCGGATCGAGATCTTGGTCGAGCGGTGAGAATCGCCGCATTTTTGAACCTCGTCACGCCTTTGTGTGTCCCTGCTACTTGGGGGAGGACCGGTAATATTTTAAAAATTATTTTAAATTTACTAAAAAATAATTAATTATTCACTTTTAATAATGTATTGATTATTTTTATTTTTTTCAGGCCCGTGGTAAGATCAAGGTGGCATCTCACGGCGCTAAGTTTCTGAAGTTTAGACCTAAGGAGCACCACCCACGGATAGCCACCTGGTTACGCAAGGCGCAACTTTTAGAGATGGATGCCACACCTCTCGGGGCTATCAACCATGGTTGCCACACCAGCATTGAGGTTCAGTTTCTTGGAGGAGGCGTACACGCACAACATGGAGCATGACCATTTTGATTATGCAGCACGATGGTATATCCTATACTTGTTGGGCAACACCATATTTGCCGACAAGAGTCACACCTATTTAAGCTTTTAATTACTTTAATTTCCTTATATTTTAATAATTGCTTATATATTCATTTAATTATTTCAGTGTTGGATTTACGAGCATTTTCCCACCATCATTGCTCGGAGAGAGGCAACTAGGTCAGAGAAACCATGTGCCAGCAGGTGGGTAAACAATAAGTTAGACCATCTGAAGCTTCCTCATTTTAGGCAGCGGATAGATAACTTACAGTTGGAGCATGTGGTATTCACCCCTTGGCAGGACCACCGGTGGTATGTTCCATTTCACGACATCTCCCTTTTCAAAGG
The DNA here is from genome assembly GCA_020916435.1 of Oxytropis ochrocephala. Lineage (NCBI taxonomy): Eukaryota > Viridiplantae > Streptophyta > Magnoliopsida > Fabales > Fabaceae > Oxytropis > Oxytropis ochrocephala. The sequence goes on from CM037095.1 coordinate 50,949,156, forward strand.
TTGGCTGATCTGGGAAATATTAAGGTCCTTTATATGGCAGACAGGGTCCGTTGGCAGTTCGGGTATATCCAGCAGATCCCTGATCCATCCATTTCGGGAGATGCTCTAGTTCCGAGTCGAGTTATAGAGCGGTTTCTACACTTTCAGTCCCGGACACAGATTTTCTATCGTAGTAGTAGACGTGAATTCACGGCAGGTCTCTGCAATCCTGATTACCTACCTTGGTACAGTCAGGTGTCCATTCTCCGTATGACTCAGAGCGATTCTTGAGATCCTCCAATTCAAAGGCGACTCAGATCGGAGGCGATTCTTCGAGATATTGGTCCACTGACCGCAGAGGATAGGATGAGAGCAGCTACACTTCTCCGGGGTGCCATGGGAGACGAGGGCATTCCACCTGCTGTATACGAGACTGTTGCGACTGTTTTAGGGATTTTGGACCCTTAGTTGTATTTTTGTTCTTTTTTTGGCGTATTTGTACGCGTATTTCGTAACACTTTCATATGTTATATATTTTGACGTATTTTAGATCGATCGTATTTAGACGTATTTGTACTCGTATTTCGTAATACGTTCGTATCGTTAATCGTATTTTAGATCGTTATCGTTTAATCAAAATAAAATTTTAAAAAAATGGATTCCCATATTTACCTACCTATGAGATAAATCCGGGAATCTCCAATGTTACAGTTTTTTTTTTCAAATATATGAATCAGAAATACCATTATTTGAGGTATTTCCGAGAATTTTTAAAAAAGTTTTTTATTTTTTTAAAAAAGTCAAGGGTATTTCCGGTATAAAATGGTCTATGGGGTAGGAGGGAGGATGGGGGTAAAAAGTTCCCTTCAGATTTCGTTGAATTTTGGGACATAATGAGTTTTCATATGAACATTTTTTTTTACCAAACATTTCATATCAACATTTTTGTTTATACAACAAATTATCCATCTAATACAAAGGCTTTTTGTTTAGTGATGTGGAGGATATCAACAAATTATTAGTGGAGAATCTTACCGTCAAATAATGTTAATGCTTTTTGTTTTAATAAAGCCACCAAATTAACAATTGTTGGCGATTCCATTCATAATGTGAAATCTCCAAATTTTGTGTCCATATGAGTAAAAACAAACCATTACCATTTTGTTTGTAACTTGTACTAGTATTACGGATAACTCACTTGTGCTTTGGGTCCAATAGAAAAACAAATCTACATGTTGTTTGTCATCGAGATATTATGGGTAGAGAAAAAGAATAAAGAGCACAAAAAGGAAAAAAGTTTTTAAATGAGATGGCTAAGCACAAGTATGCGTGTCTTCAGTGGGATGCACCAAAAAATAATGGGAACGGGATCAATAGTTTGTAGCTTTGGTGGCTTTGAACGAAGAGAATGAGGCTAGGTTCAATGGTAACATCTTAAAAGGGTCTTAACTATATCAATTGGGACACACACAACTTGTCATAGTTGATAGTACTTTATGGTATAGTGATGAAAATGGAATTTTTTAAAATGGGACCAAGATGTGAAAAAAGGGAGGATTCAAAAGGAACATTGATCACTTGATGGAAAACGAGCTACAATAAGCGTAGCGGCAGATAGTTTATGGGTTTTTTTTTTGGTACCCCCACCCATTCCTCTAACACCCCCACCCACCGTGTGAAAATACCAAAATACCCCTGACTCTTTACAAAATCACAATTTCTTCACACAATTGGTCATACCTACGTTTGACCACCTTCACTCACTCATATACGCCCGAACCGACGTATATACGATCACCTGTAAATCAACCAATCGTATATACCCCACCAGACCCCTATATACGACGAACAATTTTTACTCACCGTATATACCCCTATTCAGGCGTATATACGATTAGCAGAAATTCATCCACTCGCATATACGCCCAGAACACCCTATATACGACGAGCAAAATAGTAAGCATCGTATATACACGTTTTTTGATGTAAATACGATGAGCAATTTTTTTTTTTTTTTACTAACTTTTTTTTTTTTCTTCGCTTGCGGTGTCCAGGTAGGCATAGAGGAGGCGTGAGGTCTCTCCGATCGAGAGAGATGGGGAGTCATCATCGCTCCGTCACGAGGACTCGGAGGCATAATCGGCTCCATGCTTCAAAGACGGAGACAGAGAGAGCAGCGGCGGCTGAGCGGTGAGTATGAGCACGAGGCGGTGAGTATCGGCTGAGCGGCTCGATGTCGGCCTGCTGGAGCTTTCTATCTCGGGGATTACTGCGCAGCAGACCGCAGTCGGGAGGATTGGCATAGGGGAGGCCGGTTTCTCGGTATCATTCCCGGCTACTCCTCGATATCATCCACAGATATCCCAGTATGATCCCCAACCTCTTCATTACCATCCCCACCTCCCGAGTATCGCCAGAAGCAGAAATTTCAGTCGATGCTTATTACTCTGCACGGTCCATGTCCGAGTATCATGAGGTGCCTCAAGCGATGATCGGGAGGAGCCTCAGCGATGATCGGGAGGAGCCTCGGGAGGAGCCTCACCTCTCTTTTCAATGACTTGGCGGATCATGTCTGCGATTCTATACTCATTGACCTTAAGTTTTGCATTTTTGCTTAAATAATTTATTTAAGTCACATAGTCTGCACTTTTGCTTACATTATTTATTTATTTTTATTTCGAGAGTATCGTGAGTTGTCAAAGTATGGGCTCATGGCAACAAAGTCCATACTAGACTTCATCTTCATTACCCCGACCTACTACTTGCACCACCGCGTGGTCGGGGACTCGATTGGCCCCACTTCTCGGGCCGCCACGCCCACAAAGAGACCATGAGTTCTTTGTCGGCTTTTATTGAGAGGTGGCACTCGGACACTTCGTCATTTCACTTGCCATTTGGTGAGATGGCGATCATCACTGGATGGCGTCTCTTGTCTGCTGCACCTTCCCATCCGGGGAACTATACCACACCTCCCGCCTCACCGTTAGCTCGGAGTTTGCCACGCACTTCTGGCGAGACATATTTGGGTGTGTCACGGGTTGAGGTCGCTAACAACACCCGTGGGGGTCCATATTACTGACTTCAAATGGGTGGGAGCGGGTTTATGAGCGTAACTTGGAGGAGGGGGTGACATCACGATTCTTTGTCGGGGCTTATACGCGCGCGCCGACCTCTGATATCTTCACCACGAAGACCGGAGGTGAGTGAGGCTAAGTGGTTGATCTACTGGATGATCCGAGTCCGGAGGTTCTTGGAGGCTATGCATGGGGTGCAGTGCACTAGCCGCCATGTATCATGACTTGAACACTGCGTCTTTGAGGACTACGCTTGCAAGTGTGTGGAGGTATGCCGACCTATTTCGGTATACATTTTAACTTCTTGTATTTTTGTTAAATCGACCGACTTTTGGTAAATTTTTGTGAATTAAATATGTTATTTATTTTTGCATTTGAGGCTTGGATTATGTGGTATTTCCGGATGGTGGATAGGTTGCCGGTCATATCCCGGTGCGGAGCCACTTCTTTGGCGCTCTGGAAGAAGAAGAAGTCGACCACCAAGCTCGGCCACTACGGGAGGATGCTTGATGAGTTGAGGCCGGAGGATGTCTGCTTGGCGACCATTTGAGGAGGAGCGTGGTGGTAGACCTTTGAGCGAGATCTCCTCTACAGAGGCTTCATCGGTGTGGTGACTTGAGTTCCGTACATGCACGATAGGTGCTGCGTCGGTTTGGGTACACGCGAGATCATCCCACGTGACCCTCTTAGTGGCCGTCCGAGTCATGCGATTGCGTGTTTGGGATCGCCCACTTCATGGCATCTGTGGAGGACATCCTGCGCACTACTCGGGTTGCTCGGAGGCGGATCGGCCATGCGTAACTACTTAGAGTGGTACGTCAGGGCTTCTATCCCCGGACTATTACCGGCTCCACCATCACCACCATCACCTAGAGCTCACCTGGACACCCTCCCCGAGATACGCTCACGACGATCATGACCGGATTAGGGAGCTTGTGAGGGCTTGTAGAGAGGATTCGTGACGGCGACATCGCGCATGGCGGTCCGGCGTGTCGGACAATCCATAGGATGGTGGGGATGGCAAAGCACCGGATGGCGTGGTGGGAGCTTAGGCAGCGGGGCGAGGGCGAGGGGACGCCGTTAGGGATTTTTATTTGTTTTTGATGTATTTGATATTATTTTGGCACTTTATTATATTATTAACTTTTTTGGATGTTTTATTTATTTTACGAGTTTCCATAAATTTTTGATTTCATTGATTCAATAAAACAAAGTTACACAAGCGATAAAACATAAACAACTTGAATAAAAATAGCAGATAAAATGAAAATACAATATAAACTAACGAGGTGGTGGAGTTAATCGACGAAGGATCTCGGTGACGGTCATACGGTTTCGACGTCTGAGATGAATGTAACTCCTCCATTTAATTGTAATATGAATGGACATCATGTCTCGGACGTCATCCTCATTGTTGACATCCATGGTAGACCGAGTAAATACCTCCACTAGTCGTTTTGGGTTTCGATAAGCGATACGAATTATCTCATGTTCGTCGTTCTCTGGTTGAACCATCGCGAGAGTTTTTCGCTTAAGAGCGAAAATGATATATCATGTTTTAACCTACACGAAACAACATCTCTCCCATCGAAACTTATACCATCATCTTTCAAGATGATACCCTGATGATCAACAAACCCCATATTAGAATGAACAAGAGTGAGGGAAGAAGGCTCGTAGTATGACATTAGCGAAGCCTGCATCATCTTCACTTGTGATGTGTGAGAGAAGGAGGAAGTTGAATTTTTGGTGTGAAAATAGTGATGGTGGGAGTGAGTATTTATAGATGAGGTAAAAGATTATCAACCGTTGATTTTGGCGTGCAATCTACACCGTAGATCAACTTTGAAAGCGAAATCATGATCAGTTAAATTTTTTTACAATTTGTAAAAAAAAAAAATTTAAAACGCATCGTATATATGTCATTTGGGACATATATACGATGCGTGAATTGAACGCATCGTATATATATGCCACGAAGAAGTATATACGATTGGTGGTTACACCACCAATCGTATATACTTCTTCAGGGCATATATACGATGCGTTAAAACTACGCATCGTATATATCTCCCAAATAACATATATACGATGCGTCTTTTTTAAAAAAAAAAATAGATTACAAAGGGCATTATGGGGATTTCAATTTGGGTGGGGGTGTTAGGGGAATGGGTGGGGGTACCAAAAAAAAAACCCATAGTTTATTAGGCTGAGTTTGGCTAACGGGCCAGTTTGGTTGGGCCAAAATGGCTCAAATCGATCATGGGCTTATATTGGCCCATGCTTCAGCCAACCTCCCTTCTACTCACTAGACACCCCTTTATGGGGTGAAAATACCAAAAACTCTTACTGAATTGGATTTTATATTTTTTTAAAAAAATTACATACGATTCGGCGCACGGTTGATCGAACCTGATCGAATCTGGTAGCGCCGAAACGTGTATTTTTCAATGTTCGATGGAGGTCCAGTCGAAATGGTTCGATTCTTGATCTGCGCGAACGCCGCATTTTTGCCTGTCACCTGATTTTCACGTGAAAGTAATTTGGGATTAAACCAAATTTGGGGTGTCTGGTGAGTAACTGGGGGGTTGGCTGAAGCATGGGCCCCTATATTTATTGAGTCCAGTCCAACCCGAAACACTATTCTTTGGGCTGACCTATCGAGCTGGACATGACTAGTTTAGAACATTTTAGTAGCTTATAGTGGATAATTTACGGTAAATAAACACCTATAAGTAAAATATAAGGCTTTGGTGTGCGACCGCCTAGGGCCCACGTTTGTAGGGGGCCTAAAAATTTTTTATACTAAGCCTAAATATATTAGTATCATAAAAAAAATTTTACTAGTATTATATAAAAGATTTTAAATAAAAAAGGTCCAAATTATCTCTACAAATTCTAAAATTTGTTGAATGACCCTTCATTATCCTAGCTCTCTCGGTTCTTACTTCACAAAATAATGAGTCATCATATTCAATTCCTTCTTTCTCAACACCATTCAATTCTATTATAAAAACCCACACTTATTATTCTCATTTTACCGAAAGTTCTCTTCCCAAATTCTCACGGTCAATAACAAATCTTTTGAGTATCCAATTCTGAAGGTGTGTTTTATCCAATTCTCACGGTCAATAATAATACTTTCTCACTGCAAATTAGGTTAGTGCCACTCAATACCTTCTCATGGTCAATACCGTTCAATTCTATATTCTATCTTAGTGGATCTTCTAATTTTTTTTATACATGCTGATGTTGTTATTGAAGATAAAAAAAGACAAATAATAATTTCATGTGGTTTTGATTCTTCCATTGAAGGTGTGTTTTTGTTGAGAGGAGTTAACGGAATATCAATTTGAGATGATGACAAGCGATTAAGTTGTGCCGTTGTGACGATCTACTTCCCAGGTGTTATTGTTCTATACTTCTGTTTGGTTTCTACTTGAGTATTTGATTTATTTTAAAATGTTGCCTAAAAAACATTTATCTGGTAGTAAAAAACGAAAAAAAAAAAAGAAAACGAAATGAAGAGCTCATAAAATCACAACATGGAGCTCTTGATAAATATGTTGGAGAACATTGATGTTGATGAGATTATAAATGATTTTGCATCTCAAAATGCTCGAAGAAGCCGCTTCTTATGACTTTTCGGGAAAAGAGAAATTCTTAATATTTTGTAAAACCATTATTATGTATTAAGGCATATTATTTTAATTAAAATAGGTTGTGTTTTGTCTTCTATTGAAATGTTTTCAAATTAAAAAATAGTTATGTAAGGGGGTCATTTTCTCACAAATTGCCTAAGACCCATAAAATGTCAGGAACGGTACTGGGACCAAGATGTGAAAAAAGGGAGGATACAAAAGGAACATTGATCACTTGATGGAAAACGAGCTACAATAAGCGTAGCGGCAGATAGTTTATTAGGCCGAGTTTGGCCCACGGGCCAGTTGGGCTGGGCCAAAATGGCTCAAATCGATCATGGGCCTACATTTATTGAGTCCAGTCCAACCCGAAACACTAGGCTTTGGGCTGACCTATTGAGCTGGACATGACTAGTTTAGAACATTTTAGTAGCTTATAGTGGATAATTTACAGTAAATAAACACTTATAAGTAAAATATAAGGCTTTGGTAACTACTAGTTTATAGCATTTTGCATTAACTTATACTAACTTTTTTCCATTTGTTAAAGTAGCAATTGAGCTTATAACTACAAAGTTCATTTTGTTTTGTACCGTAATAGCTTTAATTGGCTATCAATTATATTAAAGCAATTGTCAAAGGGGGAGGCTACCCATCATGCTTCAGAGTGATGATGAAGAGAAAGTCCGATTGACTACCCATATGTTGGAGGGGAGGCAGATACTGTTGGTGCTTAAAATGAATTGTTTAACAAAAGCTTGTTTTCAATTAATTATTCTGTGTGTATATCAATACATCATAGGCCACTTATTTACAATAACTAAGGCCCAATTACCTAACAAATTCCTCCCTTAAACTAAATTCTATGATTATTCTAGTTTACAAACAAAAGAAATTACAAGACAGGAATTACAAACAACAGTAACATGTTTACACAAGCAGCAACTTTGATCACAACTTCTTCATCCCCAACTCTCCTCTTAATCTCTAAAATGTGTTTGTTTTCAGTGGCTTTGTCATAATATCAGCAATTTGGTCTTCTGACTTGCAATGTATTAGATCAATCACAGCTTCCTTTACAAGATTTCTTAAGAAATGGAACCTTACATCAACGTGCTTGCTGCAGCCATGAAGCACAGGAGTTTTTGACAGTTTTATAGTGGACCAATTATCCAATATATCACAGAAGTTTTGTTTTGGGGAAGTTCAATTTTCTCTAGGATTCTCCTAAGACATATGGCTTGACAGGCACAATATGCAGCATCAATGAATTTTTCTTCTGTGGTAGAGAGAGTTACCACGGGTTGTTTCTTTGAAGACCAGTCAATAGCTCCTGAACCCAGTAGAAAAGCATAGTCTGATGTTGTTTTCAATGCATCTGTATTACCTGCATAATAACGGTCTGTATAGGCAGCGAATTCGTTTTCTCCACAGTTGCTATAATGGATGCCTAAGTCAATTGTTTCCCGCAGGTATCTAAAAATTCTTTTAGTTGCTTGAAGGTGCGGTTCAATAGGCTTGTCCATATATCTGCTAATAGAAGACACAACAAACATTAAATCGGGTCTTATTGTTGCTAAGTACATCAAGCACCCAACTATCTGCTTGAACTCAGTAGCATCAACTTTCTTTCTATCTCCTTCTCTTGACGGTTTCGAGCCTGGAACAATGGGACTCTCAACAGGTTTGCAGGTGTTCATTCCAAACCTGTCAAGAATTTCTCTTGCATATCTGGCCTATGTTATAGAGATTCCTAAGGTGCTTTGCTTCACTTCAACTCCTAGGATATGATTCATATTTCCTAGATCAGACATATCAAAGTTCTGATGCATGGAGGACTTAAATTCAGCCCACAATTGCTCGTTGTTCCCAGTGAATATCAGATCGTCTACATAGAGACTCACAATAAGGAGGTTGTCTTCTCTTTTCTTAACATATATGGTATGCTCAGATGGGCACTTTACAAGCCATTCCTTAGCAAAATAAGAGTCAATCTTGCTTTACCAAGCCCTTGGAACTTGTTTTAATACGTATAAAGCTTTGTGACGTCTATGCACTTTCTGTACTTTCCCCTTTTTGATGTAACCAGGTGGTTGATCAATGAACACAATTTCCTTGATCTCTCCATGCAGAAAAGCACTTTTTACATCAAGTTGATAGACACACTAGCCCTTTAAGGTAGCCACTGTTAGTACAATTCTTATGGTATCCCATCGAGCAACTGGCACAAAGACTTCTCTATAATCAATACCATGTTGATGAGAGAATCCCTTTGCCTCTAGTCTTGCTTTGTGCTTTTCAACTTCTCCCTTCTCATTTAACTTTATTTTAGACACCCATTTCACACCAAACTTCTTTGCACCATGTGGCTTGTCTGCGAGTTCCCAAGTGCCATTTTTATTTATTGATTCTATTTCAAGATCCATAGCTTTCCTCCATTTTTCACTCCTCAGAGCATCCTCAAAGATAAGAGGATCATCTGCTTGCGTGATCACTGCAAGACTGAAGTCTTCAGTGTATTGAAGCTCATCCAATTCAGCATAATTAGTGACATAGTCATTCATGTATGTTGGTTTCCTCTTGGTCCTCCCTTCATTTAGATCATTTTCTTCCTCAGCAGTATCATCAATAGCTTCATCAAAAGGAACACTTTGTTCCTCAGTGACTGAACCAATAGCTTGATTTTCTATAGAATTATCAGTGGTAGCTTCTTTTTCTTCTAATTCCTCCAAATGATTTGCTTGAGCCTCTCTGCTTGTTCCCTCCTTTCTCCACTTTCAAGACTCATCCTCAGCAAACTTTACATATCTTCTAGTTAGGACTCGTTTAGTAATAGGATCATATAGTATGTAAGCTTTTGACTCCTCACTTTCACCAAGGAGAATGCACTTTATGCTTCTATCATCTAGTTTCTTCCTTTGTGCATTAGGAACATGAACATGACCAATACAACCGAATGTTCTAAAGAAGTGGACTGCTGGCTTCAATCCACACCAGGCTTCTTCAAGTGTCATGTCTTGAAGGGATGCAGTTGGACTCCTGTTTTGTACATACAGAGACCATTTAACAGCACATGCCCAAAATTCTTTAGGTAATCCTTTTTCAGAAAGTATAGACCTAACCATATTCAATATAGTCATGTTCTTTCTCTCTGCCACCCCATTTTGTTGGGGTCTATAGGTGATGAATCCCCATCACATGATGTTTTTCAGTGTTAAAAAGGGATTTTACTGTGAAGTTGTGATGAATTAATGTGAAGTGTTAGGAGAATTTGGCAAATTGTGCTATTAGAGGCTTATGTATTATGCAGTGTTTATGCTTGGGGTTCTTGTGTGTTTTTGTGCCCAGGAATTACAAGGTCTTGAAGAACAAGTGGTACAAGTAAGGAAAATAAGGAAAGCCGGCGCGCGGGACATGGCGCGGACGCGCTGGAATCAGCGCCACAAGTCAGGGAAATAAGGAAGCTGGCGCGGAAACTGGCGCGCGGCGCGCTGGAATCAGCGCCACAAGTCAGGGAAACTGGAAGTCGGCGCGCGAGCCGGCGCGGAGGCTGGCGCGGCGCGTGTGGGTGGCGAAAAATAATTAAAAACGCGAATTCACTCGGTTTGAGGATCTTTCACTGTTTTGAGGAATTGGAACCCTAGGAGACCAAGGAGAACTCATTGGAGCTGACGGCTATTGAAGAATCAAGACTTGGGAACAAGGATTGAGGCTTCTCATGCATTCATCTTCATCATCAACTTGTAATTTCCCTTTTTTCTCTCTTTTTATCATGTGTAGCTAATCTCATCATGTTAGGGATGATTGAACTTTGATGTAAAACTATGGTTATTGATTTAATTTAGTACTTTTACCGTTTTCTCTCTTCGTTTGTGGATTGAATTTCTATTCTTCAGATGTTTATATTTGAAAAAATATAGATTAATACTTGTTTCAATAATTTAAATGGAAATTTGGTTATTGAATAGCTTGAAATTCGATTCCTTCAATTTCGTTGTTTAGGGATAATCGCCGAATTGTTGTATGTGTATGAATTCTCGTAGTTAATGCTTGTTATGATTATTAGCACCTAAGGGATTAGGGATTTTATGAATTAACAAAGGCTAATCACCTAAGGGATTAGGGCTTAGTAAAAGGGTGAATTCTATAGCGAACGATAGAGAGGAATTATCTCTTAAATAAATCAATGACCATAGTGGAAATCGAAGGGCCTTCATCCCTAGCATCTTCTCATCGCGTATCTTTCATCGTGTTCATCATTCTCTTATTATAAAAACTCCAAAAATATTTTATTGCTTTATTTTGAGCTTGATAGCTCAACAAATATCAAACCAAAACCCCTTTTAAACTTGGTTCCTATTAGTAGTTGTTAAGGTCTCTAGTAAAATAACTCGATCCTTGAGGACGATATCCGGCATTTCTACCGATTTTATTACTTGTACGATTTGGTACACTTGCCAATATCTTAACAAGTTTTTGGCGCCATTGCCGGGGAATCGGAATTAATTTACTAATTATTTCGAAGGCAACTGCTAATTTGAACCCGTACATACTTTAATTTGTTTTTAGTTTTGTTGCTTCTTTTTACTTTATGCATATATTTTTTTATCCTTTTACCACTTTTACTCCCTTGATTCTATGAAAGCCAGGTGAATACTTTGTAAGTCATGGAGTCCACACTACTTCCACTTCGTTGTTGTTGTTGTGGAGGACCACATTTAAATGACGATTGTGAGACATACTCCTATTGTGATCTTTGTGGGAAAGATCTTGTGTATTGCTCTTGTGAACCAGAATGGGTACTCCTTGACGAGTCTTTACCTTGGTTGGCCCAACCTAAAATTCTTGAGGAGCCAGAGTGGATAGTTATTGACAAATCATATCCCTGGTTAGCAGATGACTGGTTAGCAGATGAACAACCACTTATTCAAGATTCAGAACAAGAAGAAAAGGGCTCAATAATAGAAGAATCATGTGAGAAAAGGAAATATGAGGAAGAAAAAATAATTGAAGCAGGAGGATCCTCTTGTTTGGAAGGAAGCTAAAAACTCTCAATCTTGGGAAGGTATGGAAATCCAAACTGAGAAATCACCCAACAAATCATTCTCCCTTCTCATCTTTTGAGAAGCAAGGAAGATGGGAGTGAAGAGCTTGATCGATATTTAGACTCCTTCTATGCCTTGTTTATCATCCTTCACCTTGAGAGGATATGGAAGCATATGAAATTGTACCTCAAGTTCATGAATTTCCTACCTCATAAATGGAAGAAGAAGGATGATGTGTTCTTCGTGTCATATATCCACCTTGTGACAGAGGGAATTTGCGTCAAGCTAGTGACGTTAAAGAAGCGCTTATTGGGAGGCAACCCAATTTTCTCTATCCCTGTCTTTTAATTTTACCTTATTTGATTTTATTTTATTTTCTCGCATTATTTTTATCTGATTAGTACTTTATGGTGCATCTAGGACACATTTACACACTTGTAGGCAAGAATGGATGTGCTGGTAGCTAACCAGGAACGCATGACAGCAAACCAAGAGCAGATTTGGCGGACTCAGAATAGAATGGCAGCGGAGCACAAGTTTGGGATGAGAGCCCTATACAGAGCAATGTGCACGATGCAGAGTGGAGGACAGTTGGATCCGGATGCTGACATCTTTCAGTCACCTCCGCCGGACTCTGGACGCGGTTGAGTAGTCTACTCACCGCTATGGTTATTTTCTCTCCTTCCCTTATCTTGCATGATGTGATTGTGTACTTTGATGTTTTCTCTTAGGTTAGTTGTCGTTTTTAATTTTATTTTTGTTTTTGCCTTAGTCTTTGTACATAGGTCTTCCCCTAAATCAATCAGTGAGGACACTGCTGTGTTTAAGTGGGGGGAGGACCTAACGTCAGTTTCATGAATAAAATGCAATCATATGGTGAATTTCCTGTTTAAATTTTTTTATAAAGGACAGTTGAGCAAACTTTGTGATGATTCGGTGAGAATTGAGCGAATAATACCCCGGTGGTGATCAAATTAGCGCATTCTTGCTTCCACACATAAAACACTAACATGTGGAACTTAGTGATCCTAGAAATGCTGGTAGCTAAGCTAGTTTTTGGTGGACCATGGGAGTCGCAAAATTTTTATTAAAAATTTAGGGTAGTTGTAGACGCTAAGTTGGGGGTGCATCAATTGTACTAAGGCTGGGCATGAGGATTGTAGAAAGACCGGTGCATTGTGTGTGTGTGCAAAGATCAGAAAGGCGTCTACCCGTAACGCTATAGTGTATGTCGTGTTGTGTGTTAATGCGTGTGCAAAGATCTTTGTGGCGTCCACCCATAACACTAGAGTGTATGCCGTGTGTGTCGGGGTGTGTGTGTGTAGCACTGTAGCGTCTACCCGTAACGCTGGAGTGTATGCCGTGTTGTGTAGTTTAAAATAATAATTGCTGCAATGTCCCGAAGCACATTTTGATCAAATCCAAATGCCAATGTAATAAAAGGGGTTGCAGCCCAAAAATAAAGTGGTGTAGTGAAATGCGTGAGTTATAATAGTTAGTGCACTGGTCGAATCTAAAATGCCTTTTTAAGACCCTTTGTTGTGCTTGAAGCCCCCCGATCATTTTGTGAAAACGTGAATATACCCTATGTTTTGAACCATCTTTTGCACTCTCGGAAGAAAACCATCTAGTCTTAGGTAAATGCATTTTGAAACTAGCTAATGTCCAACTGAGTCAAGTGTCACACACGCACTATTGAGCAAGTTTATGCTAGTGAGAGTACCACGTGTGGGTTGGAAATTGAGTGGCGGCCCGAAAGTTGTTGCTCAACTTGTCCTTTGGATGTTTGTGATTGTCTTGTTTAAAAAGGATTCATAAGCGATTGCATGTTATCCGATGTTGACGATGTTTTGTTTTTGTCTTGCATTGTCTTTGCTTGAGGACAAGCAAATGTTCAAGTTGGGGTTGTGATGAATCCCCATCACATGATGTTTTCGGTGTTGTTAAAAGGGATTTTACTGTGAAGTTGTGATGAATTAATGTGAAGTGTTAGGAGAATTTGGCAAATTGTGCTATTAGAGGCTTATGTATTATGCAGTGTTTATGCTTGGGGTTCTTGTGTGTTTTTGTGCCCAGGAATTACAAGGTCTTGAAGAACAAGTGGTACAAGTAAGGAAAATAAGGAAGCTGGCGCGGGACATGGCGCGGACGCGCTGGAATCAGCGCCACAAGTCAGGGAAATAAGGAAGCTGGCGCGGAAACTGGCGCGGCCGCGCTGGAATCAGCGCCACAAGTCAGGGAAACTGGAAGCTGGCGCGGAAACTGGCGCGGAAGCTGGCGCGGCCGCGCGGCTGGGCGAGAAAAATAATTAAAAACGCGAATTCACTCGGTTTTGAGGGATCTTTCACTGTTTTGAGGAATTGGAACCCTAGGAGACCAAGGAGAACTCATTGGAGCTGACGGCTATTGAAGAATCAAGACTTGGGAACAAGGATTGAGGCTTCTCATGCATTCATCTTCATCATCAACTTGTAATTTCCCTTTTTTCTCTCTTTTTATCATGTGTAGCTAATCTCATCATGTTAGGGATGATTGAACTTTGATGTAAAACTATGGTTATTGATTTAATTTAGTACTTTTACCGTTTTCTCTCTTCGTTTGTGGATTGAATTTCTATTCTTCAGATGTTTATATTTGGAAAAATATAGATTAATACTTGTTTCAATAATTTAAATGGAAATTTGGTTATTGAATAGCTTGAAATTCGATTCCTTCAATTTCGTTGTTTAGGGATAATCGCTGAATTGTTGTATGTGTATGAATTCTCGTAGTTAATGCTTGTTATGATTATTAGCACCTAAGGGATTAGGGATTTTATGAATTAACAAAGGCTAATCACCTAAGGGATTAGGGCTTAGTAAAAGGGTGAATTCTATAGCGAATATAGAGAGGAATTATCTCTTAAATAAATCAATGACCATAGTGGAAATCGAAGGGCCTTCATCCCTAGCATCTTCTCATCGCGTATCTTTCATCGTGTTCATCATTCTCTTATTATAAAAACTCCAAAAATATTTTATTGCTTTATTTCGAGCTTGATAGCTCAACAAATATCAAACCAAAACCCCTTTTAAACTTGGTTCCTATTAGTAGTTGTTAAGGTCTCTAGTAAAATAACTTCGATCCTTGAGGACGATATCCCGGTACTTACCGATTTTATTACTTGTACGATTTGGTACACTTGCCAATATCTTAACAAGTTTTTGGCGCCGTTGCCGGGGAATCGGAATTAATTTACTAATTATTTCGAAGGCAACTGCTAATTTGAACCCGTACATACTTTAATTTGTTTTTAGTTTTGTTGCTTCTTTTTACTTTATGCATATATTTTTTTTTATCCTTTTACCACTTTTACTCCCTTGATTCTATGAAAACCAGGTGAATACTTTGTAAGTCATGGAGTCCACACTACTTCCACTTCGTTGTTGTTGTTGTGGAGGACCACATTTAAATGGCGATTGTGAGACATACTCCTATTGTGATCTTTGTGGGAAAGATCTTGTGTATTGCTCTTGTGAACCAGAATGGGTACTCCTTGACGAGTCTTTACCTTGGTCAGCCCAACCTAAAATTCTTGAGGAGCAGAGTGGATAGTTATTGACAAATCATATCCCTGGTTAGCAGATGACTGGTTAGCAGATGAACAACCACTTATTCAAGATTCAGAACAAGAAGAAAAGGGCTCAATAATAGAAGAATCATGTGAGAAAAGGAAATATGAGGAAGAAAAAATAATTGAAGCAGGAGGATCCTCTTGTTTGGAAGGAAGCTAAAAACTCTCAATCTTGGGAAGGTATGGAAATCCAAACAGAAATCACCCAACAAATCATTCTCCCTTCTCATCTTTTGAGAAGCAAGGAAGATGGGAGTGAAGAGCTTGATCGATATTTAGACTCCTTCTATGCCTTGTTTATCATCCTTCACCTTGAGAGGATATGGAAGCATATGAAATTGTACCTCAAGTTCATGAATTTCCTACCTCATAAATGGAAGAAGAAGGATGATGTGTTCTTCGTGTCATATATCCACCTTGACAGAGGGGAATTGCAGCGTCAAGCTAGTGACGTTAAAGAAGCGCTTATTGGGAGGCAACCCAATTTTCTCTATCCCTGTCTTTTAATTTTACCTTATTTGATTTTATTTTATTTTCTCGCATTATTTTTATCTGATTAGTACTTTATGGTGCATCTAGGACACATTTACACACTTGTAGGCAAGAATGGATGTGCTGGTAGCTAACCAGGAATGCATGACAGCAAACCAAGAGCAGATTTGGCGGACTCAGAATAGAATGGCAGCGGAGCACAAGTTTGGGATGATAGCCCTATACAGAGCAATGTGCACGATGCAGAGTGGAGGACGAGTTGGATCCGGATCTTGACATCTTTGATCACTTCGCCGGACTACGACGCGCGGTTGAGTAGTCTACTCACCGCTATGGTTATTTTCTCTCCTTCCCTTATCTTGCATGATGTGATTGTGTACTTTGATGTTTTCTCTTAGGTTAGTTGTCGTTTTTAATTTTATTTTTGTTTTTGCCTTAGTCTTTGTACATAGGTCTTCCCCTAAATCAATCAGTGAGGACACTGCTGTGTTTAAGTGGGGGGAGGACCTAACGTCAGTTTCATGAATAAAATGCAATCATATGGTGAATTTCCTGTTTAAATTTTTTTTTATAAAGGACAGTTGAGCAAACTTCGTGATGATTCGGTGAGAATTGAGCGAATAATACCCCGGTGGTGATCAAATTAGCGCATTCTTGCTTCCACACATAAAACACTAACCTGTGGAACTTAGTGATCCTAGAAATGCTGGTAGCTAAGCTAGTTTTTGGTGGACCATGGGAGTCACAAAATTTTTATTAAAAATTTAGGGTAGTTGTAGACGCTAAGTTGGGGGTGCATCAATTGTACTAAGGCTGGGCATGAGGATTGTAGAAAGACCGGTGCATTGTGTGTGTGTGTGCAGCACTGTAGCGTCTACCCGTAACGCTATAGTGTATGTCGTGTTGTGTGTTAATGCGTGTGTGCAGCACTGTGGCGTCCACCCATAACACTAGAGTGTATGCCGTGTGTGTCGGGGTGTGTGTGTGTAGCACTGTAGCGTCTACCATGTATTTGGAGTGTATGCCGTGTTGTGTAGTTTAAAATAATAATTGCTTTGCAATGTCCAAGCACATTTTGATCAAATCCAAATGCCAATGTAATAAAAGGGGTTGCAGCCCAAAAATAAAGTGGTGTAGTGAAATGCGTGAGTTATAATAGTTAGTGCACTGGTCGAATCTAAAATGCCTTTTTAAGACCCTTTGTTGTGCTTGAAGCCCCCCGATCATTTTGTGAAAACGTGAATATACCCTATGTTTTGAACCATCTTTTGCACTCTCGGAAGAAAACCATCTAGTCTTAGGTAAATGCATTTTGAAACTAGCTAATGTCCAACCGAGTCAAGTGTCACACACGCACTATTGAGCAAGTTTATGCTAGTGAGAGTACCACGTGTGGGTTGGAAATTGAGTGGTTTGGCCCGAAAGTTGTTGCTCAACTTGTCCTTTGGATGTTTGTGATTGTCTTGTTTAAAAAGGGATTCATAAGCGATTGCATGTTATCCGATGTTGACGATGTTTTGTTTTTGTCTTGCATTGTCTTTGCTTGAGGACAAGCAAATGTTCAAGTTGGGGTTGTGATGAATCCCCATCACATGATGTTTTTCGGTGTTAAAAAGGGATTTTCTTGTGAAGTTGTGATGATGAATTAATGTGAAGTGTTAGGAGAATTTGGCAAATTGTGCTATTAGAGGCTTATGTATTATGCAGTGTTTATGCTTGGGGTTCTTGTGTGTTTTTGTGCCCGGGAATTACAAGGTCTTGAAGAACAAGTGGCACAAGTAAGGAAAATAAGGAAGGCTGGCGCGGGACATGCGCGCAGCGCTACTGGAATCAGCGCCACAAGTCGAGAAATAAGGAAGTCGGGCGCGAACCGCGCGGCCGCAGCTGGAATCAGCGCCAAGTCGAGAAGCCGAAGGTCGCGCGCGAGCGCGGGCGCGTGGAAGGCTGGGCGCGGCGCTGCACCGGGCGAAAAAAATAAAAAAACGCGAATTCACTCGGTTTTGAGGATCTTTCAACTGTTTTGAGGAATTGGAACCCTAGGAGACCAAGGAGAACTCATTGAGTGACGGCTATTGAAGAATCAAGACTTGGGAACAAGGATTGAGGCTTCTCATGCATTCATCTTCATCATCAACTTGTAATTTCCCTTTTTTCTCTCTTTTTATCATGTGTAGCTAATCTCATCATGTTAGGGATGATTGAACTTTGATGTAAAACTATGGTTATTGATTTAATTTAGTACTTTTACCGTTTTCTCTCTTCGTTTGTGGATTGAATTTCTATTCTTCAGATGTTTATATTTGGAAAAATATAGATTAATACTTGTTTCAATAATTTAAATGGAAATTTGGTTATTGAATAGCTTGAAATTCGATTCCTTCAATTTCGTTGTTTAGGGATAATCGCCGAATTGTTGTATGTGTATGAATTCTCGTAGTTAATGCTTGTTATGATTATTAGCACCTAAGGGATTAGGGATTTTATGAATTAACAAAGGCTAATCACCTAAGGGATTAGGGCTTAGTAAAAGGGTGAATTCTATAGCGAATATAGAGAGGAATTATCTCTTAAATAAATCAATGACCATAGTGGAAATCGAAGGGCCTTCATCCCTAGCATCTTCTCATCGCGTATCTTTCATCGTGTTCATCATTCTCTTATTATAAAAACTCCAAAAATATTTTATTGCTTTATTTCGAGCTTGATAGCTCAACAAATATCAAACCAAAACCCCTTTTAAACTTGGTTCCTATTAGTAGTTGTTAAGGTCTCTAGTAAAATAACTTCGATCCTTGAGGACGATATCCCGGTACTTACCGATTTTATTACTTGTACGATTTGGTACTGTAACGCCCCAAAAAAATTTAAAAAGTGATTATTTAAGTTATTTAATTAAATGATATTGTAGTTGGCAATATTAACATAATAATAAGGTAATTAATTTAATTAAGGGTGAAGTGTGGTAAATTAATAGAGAATATTTAATTAAGTAGGGAGGACGTGGGAAAGCAGTTAGGAGGTGCAATTAGGGCCCAATGGAGTTAAGTGGCCCAAACCCAATTAGTAAAAACACTAGGGTTTTAGGAGAAACCCTCATTAGAAGCCAAATTGCAAAATTAGAAAGGAGAGAAGAGTGAGAGTGAGAGGCGCGCGGCTAGGGTGAGAAGAAGAGAGGAATTTCGTGAAGCTTGGAGAGGAATCAAGGCTTGGAGTGTTGGTGTTTTGGGGAGAATTGCTTAGGTGGTGGTCTTCTTCAAGTTTTAACAAGGTATGGGGTTTCTCTAGCATATTTAATAATTCATAAATCTTGAAACATAGGGATTAGGGGTTAGGGGGAATTTGGGTGGATAATTTGTAGTGTATCTATGTGATTATGTGATTATGTGCTTGACTTTCATTAATATATGGTGTGATTATACATGTATATATGTTCTTGATGATTATTGAATTAATTGGTGTATGGAGATTGTATTGGGGTAATTGGGTGTTGATGTGACATGAATTAAATAGGAGGATATACACGTTTACTAGGTGTTTGGGTGATAGAGGTTAATGGGTATGAAGGTGCTTAGCTGTGGTTGAGTTTTTATAGAAGTGAGGTGCTGTGAATAGTGTTAGGGGCGCCAATTCCATGGGAATTTGGCGCCTGTGCTACTGGTTGGTGGTGGTTTCGTTCGGTTGGGAGGTGCGGGGAGGGGCGCCAATCTGCAAAGATTTAGCGCTGGTTCTTCTTGGTTCAGTGGGTTTCGGTTTGGGGGTGAGGTGCGAGGAGGAGGCGCCAGTGCGCATTTGGCGCCTGGTGTTGCTGTTGGGTGGGGTGTGCTCGGTTTGAGTGGTGAGCAGGGGAGGGGGGCGCTAAAATGCAGGAATTCTGGCGCCTGGTGTGTGTTTAGTGTGTGTCTGTGTGTGTTGGTGCAGGCAGGCAGAGAGGGGCGCCAGATTCCCCTGAAAATGGCGCCTGGGGGGTGTCTAGGTTTGTATGTTCTTTGGTTTGGTGAAGGGGGGCGCCAAATCCCCAGGAAAAAGGCGCCCTGTGCGTGTCCCGTGTGTGTCAAGTGTGGCTGAGTGGTGGTGAACAGGAGCAGGGGCGCCAAAGTGCAGGGAACTTGGCGCCTGGGTGTGCAGCAAGTGCTGTGTGTGTGGCTTAGGCAGTGAACAGTGCTAGGGGCGCCAAATTGCAGGGAATTTGGCGCCTGTGTGTGTGCAGGTGGGCTAGAAAATAGTGCAGGTGGAGGGTGTTGCGCAGGGCGCCATTTGGCTGCCCCAGTGCGCTGGTGCGCGCGTCTAGATTGCGGGAATTCGGTGTTGGGGTGTGGCGCAACACCGGGCGCCATTTTGGCATGCCCAGTCGCGCTAGTGCATCGTTTGTGCGGTGCGGTGTGTGTGTGTTATGCTGGGGCGCCGGTTGGTCGCCCAGTGCGCTAGTGTGGCTGGTGTGTGTGCGTCTAAGTGATGGGCGCCAATCTTGGCAGCCCAAGGCGCAACTTGGCGCCATGTCTGGGTGTGGGTGTCAAATTAGTCCCCAAACGTCAAATTAATTATTGTGGGTTCAATTTAGTCCTTAGGTGTCAGATTGGTCCCCGAGGTGTCAATTTAGTCCTTAGGTGTTAAAATAGTCCTAATGGTGTCAAATTGGTCCTTAGGCGTTAAATTAACTATTATGGTGTTAGATTGGTACTTGGGGGTAGAATAGGCCCTATGAGGTGTTTGGTCCCTAGGAGTGAGTTTAGTCCTTGGCGTCGACTTTAGTCCTTAAGATGACTTTAGTCCTTTGGAGTGGAAATACGTGTTGGTGTTCTCTAATCCCCGTAGGTGTATTAATTAAGGTGTTCTAAAATAAATGGCGAGTATAAAGGTGATGAGAGGTCTATGACTCTCCTTGGTGAGTTGGTGAACATAAATGTAATTATTGGTGAGCATGTTATTGCTTTATTTTGGCGTATTGGTGTGTTTGGTGCATAGTCATGGTGTCGCATAAGCATATGCATTTTGGTGAATAGGCTTCGGCCTCTTAAAATATTTTGGTGTTTGGTGAATGCCCACAAGGCAATTTTTGGTGATGGATCCACATGCACGTGCCCAGTGGAGTTTTGGGTTGCATTGCATACATTGCATACATATGATGGTGTAACTTTTTCTGGTGTGACTGTAGTAGTGTAACTGCCGTAGGTGTAAATGCCTTAATAGTGTATCTAAATGTGCTGTGCTATGGTGTGCTTGTTTCTCCGTGTTTCTCGCTTTATTTATTATTATCTATGCATTGAGACTCACCCATTCTGCTTGGAATGTTGCTCTTATGTGGCAACGCTGCAGGTGACAGTAACTGAAGGTGACTAGAGATCCTTCATCTAGTATGGTCGTGTCGCTCTGATACGTAGCACCGGGGGGATGTTTTATTTGTTATTTGTATGCCTTTGAACTATTGTTTAACGTTGCTTTTCTTTTCCACGGTTGTAATAATTTCCCCAGATATTACTTAGTGCTATGTATCCTGCGTTTGGAGTTTTATTTTAATTATTCTTTTGAAGTTTTGAAAAGGCGTTTTGGTTTAAATGTGACACCCTCAAGTGTTCACTCTAAAAGTTTTTTTTTGCACTCTGATTTTCCAAATAGTAGTTATGTAGAAGGGGGGTGTTACAGGTACACTTGCCAATATCTTAACAAGTTTTTGGCGCCGTTGCCGGGGAATCGGAATTAATTTACTAATTATTTCGAAGGCAACTGCTAATTTGAACCCGTACATACTTTAATTTGTTTTTAGTTTTGTTGCTTCTTTTTACTTTATGCATATATTTTTTTTTATCCTTTTACCACTTTTACTCCCTTGATTCTATGAAAGCCAGGTGAATACTTTGTAAGTCATGGAGTCCACACTACTTCCACTTCGTTGTTGTTGTTGTGGAGGACCACATTTAAATGGCGATTGTGAGACATACTCCTATTGTGATCTTTGTGGGAAAGATCTTGTGTATTGCTCTTGTGAACCAGAATGGGTACTCCTTGACGAGTCTTTACCTTGGTTGGCCCAACCTAAAATTCTTGAGGAGCCAGAGTGGATAGTTATTGACAAATCATATCCCTGGTTAGCAGATGACTGGTTAGCAGATTCATGTGCACTACTGCTCACCTTGAAAACTGAAAAGACAAAGTATTCGATGAGGGTAAAATTGGTATCTAAGCAATAAATATGCACTAAAAACTGTAATTGCTTCATATGTTTGAGACCAAAATTAACTCTAAAAATCTTCTTGTAATAAAGATCGAAGGGAATAATTAATTACTCATTTTATAATGATATCATATATTGTTGTGAGAAAGAAGTGTTTGAACAATCAGCATGGTAAGCAGGGAGATGGTGGAAAATTGCTCAAAGGTGTGGAAATGTTACATTCCTTCGAAGGTGAACATCCTTGCATGGAATGGCTATGAGATGTGTTGTGTCCTATGTTTTCGTGAAGATGAGTCCGTCGATCATGTTTTCTGTTGCTGCAATGTTTCGCGAAAGGTATGGGGAGCTGCGATGCAATGGATGGGGCTGTACATGCTTGTGGAGACCAATGTGAACAACCACTTCAGGGCGTTTGGTATGAGTCTAAAGGGGTGGAAATTGAAGAAGGCAAAGTATGGCATCGTGTTGGGCGATTTGGCATGCAAGAAATCGGGTTTTTATTTGAAGGAGTAGTAGTAAATGAAGCCTCTATTAAGCAAATTTCTTGGGGCTGGTTTATTGCTAGAAGGGGTAGGAGATCTAAATGTAACTTTGTAGATTAGTTGAATTGTCCATTGGGTTGCTTATCAATTGTGTAACCATTTTTTGAGGTACTCTTTTCTCCTTGGGTATTTTTCTCACTGGGTTTTGGCCCTTGGAGTTTTTAACGAGACATTCCAGACACCAGTTGTAAGGGTTCTGGCACTCCTTGTGCCCTTTATTAAAGCCATTGCTTATAAAAAAATAAACAAAGCAATTATGAGAAAATGACTAATAATTTTATTAAAATAGTAAAACCTATTAATTTTTTTAATATGTATAAAACAACTTTAAAAATTCACTTATAAAGCAATGCAGACAGGAGACACAAGTTTTAATCAAAGATTATTTTCAGGTGCAACAAATTGATAGAGCCAAAGTATATAATGAATCGTGATAAGGATGGTCACCAATGCTCACGTGCAAGTTATTTTTCAGAAAGAGATTAAGATTTGGTCATTAATTTTTTTAAAAACTGAAGTCAGGTGTGGGTCCTGTGAAATTAAGTACTACAATGACAAGGCTTAATGTCAAAACGTCGTTAAGAAGTAGCCACGTTTTGAAATTTGGATGGTTCATATGATATTGGAGGTGCTTTGCTTTCTTTACATTTGGCCCTATGTGGAACGTTTTTTTTTAATAGCAAATATAGTAGTATTTTAATTTTAATATTTGACATATTAATGGGGTGAGGAGTAGTGGTGGATCCTGCAAAAGAAAAATTAGAGGGGCCAAATTCGTAATATATGTATACATTTTTTTCGATAAGCAAAAATTGTATTAATGGAAGCACTAGAAGTGCACCAACCCATATACAGAAATGGAAGGGGGGCCTCCTTAAAACCTCACTGAGCCAAAACCCAGTGAGAAAAAGAATCATGCAGGAAAAAAGAGTACCTCAAAACAGATGTGGATTGCGAACAGAGTGAATCTCAACCCACAGTTTCTCCCCCTTTAAGGCATGAGAGAGGGTCAGAACCCTACAAAGAAATAGACAAAGGGGATTTACATTTCAATTTGTATAGACACCAATTCCAACATAAGTTCTTGATCCGGATTATCACCCTTTGTGCGCTCGCTTCCTCCTCTTTGAAGATGATGTCATTCCTTTCAAGCCAAATGCTCCAACACGTAGAGAGCCAAAATAAGTGTTTCACCCGCTTTGATTTCTTTCCTCTTAGCCAATGCCCGCAACTTATAAAAAAAGTCCCCAATGCTCGAGGAGACTTCAATATCAACGCCTAACCAACCACCGATGGCTAACCAAACCGATTGAGCGAAGTCGCAAGTCATGAACAAGTGTTGCGTGTCTTCACACGCGTTGTGGCAAAAAGGGCAAGTAGCCTCCTTTCCTGTGTGGATCACGCCTCTGTGCAGCAGCTGTCCGCGGGTTGGTAATGAATCAAGCAACAAACGCCAACCAAAAATTATCACTTTCGACGGAGCAATAGATTTCCACAATGTAGCGCTCAAATGGACTCCAACGACGTTTGGGGAAGGTGCGTGGCTGCAACTGCATAGCTGAGAATAGCAAGAGTTGACCGTAAAACGATTGGATTGATCATGCTGCCACTTCCACTCATCCACCTTCATTAAATCCGGAGCGATAGGCATCAAAAATATTCTGCAGAATTTCTGCTTTAGCAGCGGAAATTTCGTCTTCACCTAGGTTCATAGAGACGCTCCACGACCATCGTTCGTCAACCCAAGAGCCACAATTGGCCGCTGAAATAGCTTGCTGTCCAATCCCGTCGCACAACAGAGGAAACACTTTGAAGAGAGGCTCTATACCCAACCATTGGTCCTTCCAAAAATTAATCAACTTTCCGTCACTCAAACTTCTTCGAATACTCCATGCGAACCGATTGTCCTCCGCCACCTTAAAATCCAAAGACACCAAGTCTCTCCACCAAATAGACCCAGATAATGCCGATCTACAAAAGAGAAAAGTGGACGCTCTCTCCAAGAAACCGTCTGGGGTGTTAATGCCGATAAATTTGCTTTTGTGGAAGTTGACCTTCAACCCGGATACTAATTCAAAAGAACTCAAGATGGACTTGATACTCCAAAGATTGTCCCATGTAGCCTTTCCCACCATCATTGTGTCATCGGCAATTTGCATAAGAGAAAATTTGAGGTTATCATTGATGGTGAATCCTTGGTGAACCCCTATCTCCACCGCTTTGTGCATCAAACCCGTTAAGCCTTCGGCCACTATAAGAAAAAGGAACGGCGACAATGGGTTTCCTTGCCTCAGTCCCCTTTGGACTTTAAAATCTTGGGTAGGACTTCCATTAACGAGAACCGACATAGAACTAGTGCAAATACACGACCTCATCCAAGCCACCCACCTAGGAGGAAATCCCATGTGATTCATCATATAAATAAGAAAATCCCATGAGATAGAGTCGTAAGCTTTCTCAAAGTTGACCTTGAACATCAAACGTTCCTCCTTATTTCTCGTAGCGTAGTCCACCAACTCATTGACAATCAACACCCCGTCCAAGATTTGTCTCCCTCCAATAAAAGCTGATTGGCAACTCGAAATGACACTTGGCAGCACCCGCTTGATCCTACCGGCCAAAACCTTCGCAAGAATTTTGTAAAGGCTCCCTATCAAACATATAGGTCTAAACTCACCCAAACCTTAAGGATTGTCATTCTTGGGAACAAGAGCAATGAAAGATGTCGAGACTGCTTTAGGGATGAAGGCGTTATCATGGAAGTCATTAACGAATGCCACCACCTCTTCTTTTAGGAAATCCCAAGATAACTTTATAAAATTGAGATTGAATCCGTCGGGCCCTGGGCTTTTATCACCGTCACAATCCCACACCCCCATCTTAATTTCTTCCTCCGAAAAAGGTTGGATCAAGAAAGCACAGTCGCTAGACTCCAATTGCTTGAAACCGATGTCGTCTAGGGTAGGCCTATTGGGGTTGTTTTAAACGAAACAATTCACAAAGTGGCTCTTGATCAGGGATTTCACTTCATCCACATCCTCCACCATTGTCCCATTGTCTCTAAGAATCACCACATTGCTCCTCCTCCGTCGGAAAGTCAAATGAGAGTGAAAATATTTAGAATTCATGTCCCCTTCCGTATTCCACCTTGCTCTTAACTTTTGAGCCAAGATTGACTCTTTAGCCCGAATTTCTTTCCAGAGGGATTCAGTTACGTCTTTTTTGGTTTCTACCACTCTTCCATCCCACCCATTGCAAAGAATATCATCTAGGTGGTTCAGATCCCGAACTAGATTTTCAATATTGAGATCGAATTTCCCGAACACCTCCTTATTCCACTCTCTAATTTTTCCTTTAAGCAACTTCAGTTTTTCTTTGATGACATAAGCTTTATGTCCTGTAACAATGAAGCTTCTCCAAGACTGTTGAACAAAAGGCAAGAACTCCGGATGATCCAGCCAAGCGTTGAAGATGCGAAAAGGTTTCGGGCCCCAATCTATGTTTGACCGCAGAAGCCAAATTGGTGCATGATCAGAAATGTCCCTATTGCCAATCCATTGCCCAGATACACCCCAGTCCTCGATGAGCCCTTCTGAGATAAGAAACCTATCAAGTCTGCTCATAGACACTCCATCAGAACAAAAGAAAGAAAACTTCTTCCCGGACACCGACACATCAACTAAATCCATGTCAACAATGAAGGTGTTAAAGTCATCAATCTCTGTATCATAAGAAACCCCACTCCTCCCTTTTCTCTCTGATACATGTATACATTAGTTTTCACTATCTATATCAAACTGTTTGATTTGGTTTAAAGACTAATGATATTAAGGAATTCATTAGTACTAAATCTTACGATAACTAATATACAACTATCCAATGGTTTTTTTGATACAAATACAACTATCCAATGATTAGTATATACTAACCAGAATTTAGTGTTTTTGTGGTGAATAACCACATATTCTGTTTGTGTGGTTACCAAATTTTTTTGTTGATGGGGAAATGATTATTATGCCTATTTAGTAACAATTACTATGAAATTCCTTAGTACTCTAAGTCAGACTCCGTTTTAAGTATGTCAATATTGTTGTTGTTCAAATTCAGCTAGAAGTTTTTTATTTTAATTTTGAGCAAAATATATAAAATGATTGTAAATAACGGCAAACGCACAACGCAGGAATCAATCTAGGGTCTTGGACATCGCTAACAACGCTGCTCAACAACTTTGATGGTGTTTGTGGGTTTAATTAACATAAACTTTTTTTGACACAATATATAACCTAATCCTTTCCATTATATATTCTAAGAAACTCCAACAAATCGAGTCGTAGGCCTTTACAAAGTTCACCTTAAACAACATACACTCCTCATTCGTCCTTTTAGCCAAGTCAACGATTTCCTTAACAACCAACACACCGTACAAGATTTGTCTACCCAGAAGGAAAGGCGACTAACATGAGAAAATGATTCCCTCCAACACCTTCTTCAGTCTCTAGGCTATAACCTTTGCTAAAATCGTATAGATATATCCTTTAAAACAAACCAATTTGTATTCCTTCAAGTCTTGGGGATTCCCCTTTTGGGGATTTAACACAAGAAAAGAAGTTGTTAGCGCTTTTGGGAGAACCGCAGAAGCATGGAACTCAGTGAAAAACCTCATAATGTCACCCTTCACATCTTTCCAACATTCCCTTATAAAGTTAAGATTAAAGCCGACTGACACTAGAAAATGATGCCCTCCAACACCTTCTTCAGTCTCTTGGCTTAACCTTTGCTAAAATCTTATAGATACATCCTATAAAACAAATCAGTTTATTCCTTCAAGCCTTGGGGATTCTCCTTTTTGGGAGTTAACGCAAGAAAAAAAAGCAGTTAGTGCTTTTGGGAGAACTGCAGAAGCATGGAACTCAGTTAAAAAACCCCATAATGTCACCCTTCACATCTTCCCAACATTCTTTAATAAAGTTAAGATTAAAGCCATTAGGACCCGGGCTTTTTTTACCATCACACCCCTAAACCTCCTCCTTCTCCTCACCAAAGGGACGTAAGTTGAGCATACACCTTCTCATTGATTTTACAAAAATCAATACCATTGAGGGTTGGTCTACAGAAGTTTGCTTCTATATAGCTAACTTCAAAGTAACATTTCACTTCCCCTACCTTCGTCAAGTGCACACGCTCCCTTTTTTTTAGGAGACAATATGAAATATTGCTTTTGAATGGATACCGAAAGAGTGTATCAAAAGAGTGCAAGTAGGTAGTTCAGTTGGCGAACTAAGAGATACCGAATGAGTGCACCAAAAGAGTGCAAGTAGGAAGTCCCAAGTTCAAACCTGGAAAACTAACATTCTCCGCTCCCCAAACATTGCCTATAAAAGAAATATTGCTTTTATGGTTTGATATATATTCCCATAATACAGAAAGACATTTTATATTTCATATATAAGAAAAACACATGTGAATATTTTTGATTTTAGTGGCCGTCATCTAGAAGGCTTTTGGCTCACTATTTTTAGCACATGATCTAAATAATTTTTCCTTTTCTAGAATGATAATCTTAGTGAGGTTATATTAGTTCACTTAACTTAACTGTCATTGTCATCCATATATCATACTATATATGCCTACGATATCCTCCATGTCACTAATTAATTACTTTTGTTCCATATTGTATCAAAAAAGTGCTATCCCATATACACCATTGTCCAAGCCCATCTTAATTTGTAATACATTTTATAAATGAACTTGATCAACTAATATCATCGCATTGTGTAGTTTCAAAGTCCATATAATCGGCTACAACGTGACAAGTTTAAATGTCCTATACGTTCTAGTCAAACATAAACCTCGTACATAAAAATAATTGGGTTGAAAACGCTTTTCAGCTATGAAGGATTTTTCATGTCATATAATTCAAAAATTAGTAAAAAATTTAATACACTGCCTTAATATATTTTCCACGGGATTAAAGCTTGCCAATTTTTAATTTATTCAAGATTTTTGGTTTAAGCGTGCGTCTAGGATTATGAAATTAATAGAGATTAATTAAGATGGAGGAAGCTACAGGTGAAATTTACCCTTCTGTCCTCTGAAATACTTAAGTTAGGTAAATAATGATTAAAATGCAAAAGAGTATAAAAACTACTATCACTAAGAAGTTATTTATTATTTTTTGTGCGGAAAGGAATGTTATTCATAATGTTGATTAGAAATCATTCTCTTAAATGAATCTTAGTACAGTGAGTCTCTACAGTTGCGCGTAGAAGATATCTTTGTTTACCAAAAAATGTTATTTATGTTGTTCATTTAATACGAAAACAGTATTGAGCCGTGTTTTCAGTTTTCTTCACCAAAAGCAAGCAAAGAAAAAAAACTCAAAACAAAAACAGTATTGAGCCATTCTCATTTTTTAGTTTTAAAAACAGTAAAATAAAAATAATTCTTAAAAAGGCTAAAATATATATATATATATTAGATAAGAAATAATTTCATTGAAGGGAGCACAAGGGGTGCCCAACCCTTACAATGGAAAGTAGGAAAGGGGGAGTGCCTCCTCAAAACCTCCCTGAGCCAAAACCCATTCGGAAAAAGACTCAGGCAGGAAAAAGAGTACCTCGCACAAACTGCACTAGTGAGGATAATCAACCTAACCCACTGTTTCTCCCCCATCTAGATTACATATTGTGTACTGACTACAGGCAGCTCAATAAGGTAACCATAAAGACAAAGTACTTGTTGCCCAGGATTGATGATTTGTTAGATCAACTTAGAGGAGCAGCAATATTCTCAAGATTGCATCAGGTTACCATCATACCAAAGTGCGAGCTTTGGATATTCTGAAGACAACTTTCCATACTAGATTTGGACACTATGAGTTTGTAGTGATGCCCTTCGGGTTAACCAATGCTCCAACTGTGTTCATGGACTATATGAACAGTGTTTTCAGTCCGTATTTGGATCAATTTGTGGTGGTTTTCATTTACAACATTTTGGTGTCCTCTAAGACAATTGAGGAACATGAACAACTTCTTCGCATTGTGCTTGGTGTACTTCGAGAGAAGCAATGTTTCGCGAAAGGTATGGGGAGTTGTGATGCAATGGATGGGGCTGTACATGCTTGTGGAGACCAATGTGAACAACCACTTCAGGGCGTTTGGTATGAGTCTAAAGAGGTGGAAATTGAAGAAGGTAAAGTATGGCATCGTGTTGGGCGATTTGGCATGCAAGAAACTGGGTTTTATTTGAAGGAGTAGTAGTAAATGAAGCCTCTATCATTAATTGTATTAAACAAATTTCTTGGGGTTGGTTTATTGCTAGAAGGGGTAGGAGATCTAAATGTAACTTTGTAGATTGGTTGAATTGTCTATTGGGTTGCTTATCAATTGTGTAACCATTTTTTGGGGTACTCTTTTCTCATTGGATCTTTTTCCTTTTGGGTTTTGGGCTTTGAAGTTTTTAACGAGGCCCCCCAGACACCAGTTGTAACGGTTCTGGCACCGTTTGTGCCCTTTATTAATGCCATTGCTTATAAAATAAAATAAAAAACCAAAGCAATTATGAGAAAATGACTAATAATTTTATTAAAATAGTAAAACCTATTAATTTTTTAAATATGTATAAAACAACTTTAAAAATTCACTTATAAAGCAATGTAGACAGGAGACCCAAGTTTCATTGATTTAAAGATTATGGAACATGTTACACGCGCTAAAAAAGTGAAAGTAGAGCAAAAAAAGTGCTTATTTTCAGGTGCAACAAATTGATAGAGCCAAATAAGGATGGTCACAAATGCTCACGTGCAAGTTATTTTTCAGAAAGAGATTAAGATTTGGTCATTAATTTTTTTAAAAACTGAACTCTGAAGATATGTGTTCACGTCAGGTGTGGGTCCTGTGAAATTAAGTACTACAATGACAAGGCTTAATGTCAAAACGTCGTTAAGAAGTAGCCACGTTTTGAAATTTGGATGGTTCATATGATATTGGAGGTGCTTTGCTTTCTTTACATTTGGCCATATGTGGAACGTTTTTTTTTAATAGCAAATATAGTCAGAGTCGTTCCAAACAATTGAGGGGCCCTGTGCGAACTTAAAATTGGGGCTCTACTATCAAATTAGACTCCTTAGCGACTGAGTTTTACATAATTTATTGTAGGGGTCAAAATCATCAATGAATATATTTTCAAAAATAATAAATGTAAATGTAAATAATTTTGATTTTAAATTGCTGGACTTATTTTTTGGAAATTTTCTAATATTTTTTCAAAAAAAATATTTGCTAAAAGTCATATTTTTTTTAGTTAAATACATTCCAAAAACAATATAATATAATATATTTAATTATTTTTGTCAAATTATTGTAAAAAATAATAAAATGCAACTGTAAAAGAACATGAGATGCATTCCCAAGTCAAAAAAGAAGAGACGGAGCTAACAAAAAAAAAAGAGGGAGCTAACCCAAAAAATAAAAAAATGTGAAAAACAGAGTTGTTGGTAGTTGAACCCGTGCGCTCCCTTCGTTCATTTCCTATTGTTCTCACTTTTGCCACTAGATCCGATTGAACTTTTGGTAGATATCCGGAAATACTAATATATAACTTGTTTCTTCGTTTGGGGCCCTAAAAAATTATAATTGGGCCTGGGCCCTGTGCAGTAGCACAGCCTGCACAGGCCCAAGGCCGACCCTGAATATAGTAGTATTTTAATTTTAATATTTGATATATTAATGGGGTGAGGAGTAGTGGTGGATCCTGACAAAGAAAAATTAGAGGGGCCAAATTCGTAATACATGTATACATTTATTTTTTCGATAAACAAAAATTGTATTAATGGGAGCACTAGGAGTGCGTCAATCCATATACAGAAATGGAAGGGGGATGACCTCCTTAAAATCTCACTGAGCCAAAATCCAGTGAGAAAAAGACTCATGCAGGAAAAAAGAGTACCTCAAAACAGATGTAGATTGCTAACAGAGTGAATGTCAACCCACAGTTTCTCCCCCTTTAAGGCATGAGAGAGGGTCTGGACCCCACAAAGAAATAGACAAAGGGGATTTACATTTCAATTTGTATAGACACCAACTCCAACATAAGCTCTTGATTCAGATTATCACCCTTTCTGCGCTCGCTTCCTCCTCTTTGAAGATGACGTCATTCCTTTCAAGCCAAATGCTCCAACACGTAGAGAGCCAACATAAGTGTTTCACCCGCTTTGATTTCTTTCCTCTTAGCCAATGCCCGCAACTTTTAAAAAAAGTCCCCAATGCTCGAGGAGACTTCAATATCAACGCCTAACCAACCACCGATGGCTAACCAAACCGATTGAGCGAAGTCGCAAGTCATGAACAAGTGTTGCGTGTCTTCACACGCGTTGTGGCAAAAAGGGCAAGCAGCCTCCTCCCCCATGTGGATCACGCCCCTGTGCAGCAGCTGTTCACGGGTTGGTAATGAATCAAGCAATAAACGCCAACCCAAAAATTATCACTTTCGACGGAGCAATAGATTTCCACAATGTAGCGCTCAAATGGACTCCAACGACGTTTGGGGAAGGTGCGTGGCTACTGCTGCATAACCGAGAATAGCAAGACTTGACCGTAAAACGATTGGATTGATCATGCGGCCACTTCAACTCATCCACCTTCATTAAATCCAGAGCGATAGACATCAAAATGTTCTGCAGAATTTCTACTTCAGCAGCAGAAATTTCGTCTTCACCTAGGTTCATAGGGACGCTCCACGACCATCGTCCGTCAACCCAAGAGCCACAATTGGCCACTGAAATAGCTTGTTGTCCAATCCCGTCGCACAACAGAGGAAACACTTTGAAGAGAGGCTCTATACCCAACCATTGGTCCTTCCAAAAATTAATCAACTTTCCGTCACCCAAACTTCTTCGGATACTCCATGCGAACCGATTGTCCTCCGCCACCTTAAAATCCAAAGACACCAAGTCTCTGTACCAAATAGGCCACGATAACCTACGGATTTGGCCCTCCATAGAGTCATAGATAAAAGAAGAGGCAAAATCCCCATATCTATATGTCAATAAGTTACTCCAACTCACATTAGGAACCGACAAAGCCTTCCAATTCCACTTGGATAAAAGAGCTATTTTGAAGAGCTCTAGATTTTTAATTCCTAACCCACCTTCTTTCTTCGGCTGTCCCAAGCCACCCAATGCATCCCATTCTCTCCGTCTTTGACCCCCCCATAGAAAATTTCTTTGTATTTGAGTCATATTCCTAATCACCACCTTTAGAGCTTTGTAGAAAGAAAACATATATAAGGGAATGCTATTCAAAACAGAGTTTATAAGAGTTACCCTACCTCCGATGGATAGAAGTCGTCCCTTCCAATAAGAGAATTTTTTCTTAAGACCATCAAGAACGTTTTTCCAAGTTGATTCCCGCCGGGGGTTGGCTCCAATGGGGATGCCCAAGACTTGAAAGGGATAGTTTCCGATCTACAAAAGAGAAAAGTGGACGCTCTCTCCAATAAACCGTCAGGGGTGTTAATGTCGATAAGTTTGCTTTTGTGGAAGTTGACCTTCAACCCGGATACTAATACAAAAGAACTCAAGATGGACTTGATACTCCAAAGATTGTCCCATGTAGCCTTTCCCACCATCATTGTGTCATCGGCAAATTGCATAAGAGAAAAGTTGAGGTTATCGTTGATGGAGAATCCTTGGTGAACCCCTATCTCCACCGCTTTGTGCATCAAATCCGTTAAGCCTTCGACCACTATAAGAAAAAGGAACGACGACAATGGGTCTCCTTGCCTCAGTCCCCTTTGGACTTTAAAATCTTGGGTAGGACTCCCATTAACAAGAACCGACATAAAACTAGTGCAAATACACGACCTCACCCATGCCACCCACCTAGGAGGAAATCCCATGCAATTCATCATATAAATAAGAAAATCCCATGAGATAGAGTCGTAAGCTTTCTCAAAGTCGACCTTGAACATCAAACGTTCCTCCTTATTTCTCGTAGCGTAGTCCACCAACTCATTGACAATCAACACCCCATCCAAGATTTGTCTCCCTCCAATAAAAGTTGATTGGCAACTCGAAATGACACTTGGCAGCACCCGCTTGATCCTACCGGCCAAAACCTTCGCAATAATTTTGTAAAGGCTCCCTATCAAACATATAGGTCTAAACTCACCCACACCTTGAGGATTGTCATTCTTGGGAACGAGAGCAATGAAAGATGCCGAGACTGCTTTAGGGATGAAGGCGTTATCATGGAAGTCGTTAACGAATGCCACCACCTCTTCTTTTAGGAAATCCCAAGATAACTTTATAAAATTGAGATCGAATCCGTCGGGCCCTGGGCTTTTAACACCATCACAATCCCACACCCCCATCTTAATTTCTTCCTCCGAAAAAGGTTGGATCAAGAAAGCACCGTCGCTAGACTCCAATTGCTTGAAACCGATGTCGTTCGCAAAGTGGCTCTTGATCAGGGATTTCACTTCATCCACATCCTCCACCATTGTCCCATTGTCTCTAAGAATCACCACATTGCGCCTCCTCCGTCGGAAATTCAAATGAGAGTGAAAATATTTACAATTCATGTCCCCTTCCTTATTCCACCTTGCTCTTGACTTTTGAGCCAAGATTGACTCTTTAGCCCGAATTTCTTTCCAGAGGGATTCAGTTACGTCTTTTCTGGTTTCTACCATTCTTCCATCCCACCCATTGCAAAGAATATCATCTAGGTGGTTCAGATCCCGAACTAGATTGTCAATATTGAGATCGAATTTCCCGAACACCTCCTTATTCCACTCTCTAATTTTTCCTTTAAGCAACTTCATTTTTTCTTTGATGACATAAGCTTTATGTCCTGTAACATTGAAGCTTCTCCAAGACTGTTGAACAAAAGGCAAGAACTCTGGATGATCCAGCCAAGCGTTGAAGATGCCAAAAGGTTTCGGGCCCCAATCTATGTTTGAACGCAGAAGCCAAATTGGTGCATGATCAGAAATGTCCCTATTGCCAATCCATTGCCCAGATACACCCCAGTCCTCGATGAGCCCTGCTGAGATAAGAAACCTATCAAGTCTGCTCATAGACACTCCATCAGAACAAAAGCAAGAAAACTTCTTCCCGGACACCGGCACATCCACCAAATCCATGTCAACAATGAAGGCGTTAAAGTCATCAATCTATGTATCATAAGAAACCCCACTCCTCCCTTTTCTCTCAGATACATATGTATACATTAGTTTTCACTATCTATATCAAACTGTTTGATTTGGTTTAGTGGTAAGTTTTGGGTAAAGACTAATGATATTAAGGAATTCATTAGTACTAAATTTTACGATAACTATTATACAACTATCCAATGGTTTTTTTTGATACAAATACAACTATCCAATGATTAGTATATACTAACCAGAATTTAGTCTTTTTGTGGTGAATAACCACATATTCTGTTTGTGTGGTTACCGAATTTTTTTGTTGATGGGGAAATGATTATTATGCCTATTTAGTAATAATTACTATGAAATTTCTTAGTACTCTAAGTCAAACTCCGTTTTAAGTATGTCAATATTGTTGTTGTTCAAATTCAGCTAGAAGTTTTTTATTTTAATTTTGAGCAAAATATATATAAAATGATTGTAGAAAACGGCAAACGCACAACGCAGGAATCAATCCAGGGTCTTGGACATCGCTAACAACACGCCCAACAACTACGCTGCTCAACAACTTTGATGGTGTTTGTGGGTTTAATTATACATAAACTTTTTTTTGACACAATATATAACCTAATTCTATGTATAAAATATATGTGTATATATAGTAAAAAAAATCAAAAATTGGGGGTACCGTGGTATCCTTCTGCTCCCAAGAATATCCACCCCTTGTTAGGAAGATATGTTTGGATTTGTTGTATGAAATGGAGTATCATGAAACTGAGTGGAATGATATTCCATTGTTAATTTAGATATTTTAAAAAATGATAAAATGAAACGGTAACTAAATTTCATCCCATTCCATTACTTACTACCACTTTTCTTCCCCTCAATTTGGAAATTATGGGATGGAATGGCTCACCAAAATTATTAAATACCAATATATCCTCATGCTATAAATATGCCAAAATTAAACACTACAAAAAATGTTATTCGTTTCTTCTTCCTCACCGTATTTACGACATATTTCTTATGGTGGCATTTGCATGATAATTCAAATTCAACTATATGTATGATGACATTTGCATGATAATTCAAATTCACTATCGACTCGTAGAGCTGAATTGGAATGGAGTTTCTTCAGTTGACAAGTGTAGTGTAGCTCGGTAAGCCCATAACACGTTGGGAACTTGTCA
Organism: Oxytropis ochrocephala; assembly: GCA_020916435.1. Classification (NCBI taxonomy): domain Eukaryota; kingdom Viridiplantae; phylum Streptophyta; class Magnoliopsida; order Fabales; family Fabaceae; genus Oxytropis; species Oxytropis ochrocephala. Next base: position 50,985,048 of record CM037095.1, read on the forward strand.
ACCCAGTTTCCTTTTCGCTTCGTCGAGCCTAAGATTTGAACCGCTCAATATGACTCTATTCGCAGCCTCGGCCTAGCCGTTAGTCTGGGGATGTTCTACTAATGTGAATCGATGGCTGATGACAAGTTCGTCCATCAGCTGGTCAAAAGTTCTTGTCGGCAGATTGTGTTCTGTTTCAAGCACTATCACCTCAGGTATCCCAAATCAGACGAGGATAAACCTCTTGGAAAACTTCACAGCGTTCTTCGTCATGATCTTTGCCAAAGGCTCGGCCTCTACCCACTTCGTAAAATAATACACGGCCACGATTAGGTACTTAACTTGGCCTAGAGCAATTGGGAATGGTAGGAGTATGTCTATTCCCCACCATGCAAACGACCACAGGGAGAAGAGTAAAGTCAACCTGGTAGACAATGCGATGTCTATTCTTCACAAATTTCTTTGCATCCTCGGCCTTGGTAGGCCAATAGTATCCTGCTCCGAGGACTTTCTTCGTGAAAGCTCAGCTACCCAAATGCTGGCCACTCATTCCTTCATGAATCTCGGTTAATGCGATGTCTACACTTCACAAATTTCATGATTCTCGCCGCCTTCTATGTACTTCATCAATGGAATTAAGAAGCCTCTTCGATACAGCCTTCCTTCGATGATTGAATAAGATGAGGCACATCGCCTCCTCTGGGTTGCCTCCTTGGAATCTGTTGGCTCCTCACTGAGCTCAATGAACGGAGAATTCAGTCTATCCAACTCGGGCCTGTACTAATTGCATTTAGTACTAGATCCAACTTTGGAGGACACACTTGGTTGTGCTAGAGTTGTGATGTGTGGTTCTCGAGATCTTGGTACTTTCTAATTCCAAAGAATGTAAGCCCTTGTGTTCTCATTTTGTGGGATATATTTTACTTCGGCTTGGACAAAAGACTTCATGAGTTCTCTTTGGCAAAGTTTTGTTGTAAGATACCATATTTTGCATCACAGTGTTTTTTTATTTGGGAAACAACTAAGAGTGTGTCTGTCAATAGCTCAACCTTAGTTGCATAGAAATATTTTACCAGTAACAACCCAAAAATACAAGCCTCGTACTCGCCTTGGTTGTTGGTTATTGGGAATGAAAAAGTAAGTTACACTTTAACAACAAGTCCTTCCTCTTTCTACAGGATGAGTCCGGCTCCACTACCTTTGTTGTTCGAAGATCCATCTAAGTGTAGAGTTAAAACTAGAGCAGAAGACACGATAGGAGCTATCGAGGTCATCTCTGTTAGGAAATCAGCCAACACTTGTGCTTTCAACGCCGTCCTGGATTCCTACCCGATTCTGATTTCAGATAATTCTACAGCCCATTTGATCATTCTACCATCCAAATCAGGTCAGTGCAAAATTTTCAAAATTGGTTCGTTGGTTTGGACCACCACTTGGTGAGCCACAAAATAACAACTTAGCTGATGTGTTGCAAGTACCAATTCTAAGGAGAGTCTTTCTACCTTTTGGTACCTCAACTTGACGCCTTGGAGAGCTTAGTTGACAAAGTAAACAGGTCATTGGTCTTCCTCGGTTTCTCGAATGACTACTGCACTCATAGCTTCCTCATAAACTTACAAATACAAATTCATGGTTTCTCCTTCAATGGTCCAAGTTAATACTTGAGGTTGGCATTGTGCAACCTTGAGTTGAGTTGAAGTTTGTTCTCACTCCTCAGTCCATGTGATGAAAGGCAATGACTTGTTTGCAGCCTTCGACACAAAATGTGACAAGGCGGAAATCATTCTAGTAATCTTCTAGATCTCCTTTTTGGTCGTGGAGGGTCTCATCTCAGTTACTACGCTTCTCTTGTGCAGGTTGGCCTCATATCCTCGATCGGCTGGTTAGAAGCCAATGAACTTTCTAGTTTGGTCTCCATAGGTGCATTTCTTTGAATTAAATCTCATGTTGTGTCTCCAAACCTAGACGATGTTTCATGGTAAACGCGATAACAATAATTACCCTTATGGGTAATGAAGGCCGTTTTTTCTTAGTCGGTAGGGTACATCTATATTTGATTTTACCCAAAATACACACCAATAGGTAATAAAAGTCGGAATCCGAATGAGTTGTCTACCAGTTTATCTACACTGGGAAAGGGAAAGGATTCCTTTGGACATGTCTTATTAAGATCAGTGTAGTCAACACTCATCCTCCATTTTCCATTAGATTTTTTGACAAGTACAACTTTTGATAACCAAGTCGTGTATTTCATTTCCTTTAAAACGCCGGCCTCTATTAGGTCATCTACAGCTTTAGAGGGAGTTTCGACCTTCTTGTCTGACTGAGTCCTCTTGCATTGTGGTACCCATTTTTTTCTTTAGGTCAACATCGAGGCGATCACAAGCAACATCTGGGAGATTCCCGGCATATCAATCACACTCTAGGAAAAAAGTTCGGTGTGTTCACGAAGGCAATTGATAAGTTCCTACGTAACCTCATTAGACAAATCAGCGCTGATTTGGAAAGTCTTCTCGAGATATTCACCTATCTGGATAAGTAAAATTCACCATATTTTGTTGCCCCTTAATTTTCTTTTTTAGCTCTTTGGCAAGAGTATTATCCTGTTTGTACTCTGGTGCGCTTGATATATACACAAATGTGCAAGTATACACAATTGTAACAAGTAATAAAGCGAAAGTAGAGTATCGTTCCCACTGGAATTGGATTAATTTACAAGTTTAAATCAATGGTTCAATAGTGGAAGGTAACCAATAACAATATGGTAGGAGTGCAAGAATGTAAGCAAACAGAAACAAAACAAGCAAGTAAAGTTGGGTAATGTAAATATGATGAGAGAGTAGTTTCCTATATTAAACACTTATCCATATTAGTTTTTGAGTTCTAATCATGAACCATGTTTGTATTTATGATTTGCATTCACTTTTAGATGACCAATTCTAAAGATGAATACGAAAGAGTTTATCATGCAAGAACTAAAATGAAAACATCAATATATATATATATATATAACATAAAACTAGTTAAAGGATCATTACAAAGTTTATGGAATCCAACTACAAAAGAGTTTAGCTCATGATTAACATTACTAAGGACATACAAACATGATTGGTTCCCTTAGCATAAATCAATCCTATAATGCAGGACATCGCTTCTATTTGCACTGTGCATCGAGCATAATGAAGTTTCATGAAGGCGAAGGAAGAAGTTGTCAAGTTCTTCCTCTTCCAATAAGACCAGATCAATTATGGTTTAAGTGAGTGAATTATGGTCTACTTTGTAAATGAGAAGGTGAAGGGTATTTATAGGCTCCTTGAGAGAGGTTTCTTCATAGTTGGGTTTGCTTTGAGAAGAAGTTTGATTTACTTTTCAAGTACAATTTGCATCAAAAGCAGATTTGACATTTGCTTTATTAAAGAAAATAGGTCCGGTAGAGAATTGGCAAGTGTCCTTTAAAGGTGGCTCCTTTGAGTGAACTTTCTTCATGGTTGGGTTTCTTTGGAGAAAACTTTGACCTCTTTTGAATCCATGTGCCTCTTATTAAAGTAAAGAGGTCCTATAGAGATTTGACAAATGTCCTCAAAAGGTGGCTCCTTTGAGTGAGGTTACTTCATGGATGGGTTTCCTAAGGTTGGAGTAAGTTCCCACTCGTAATGTTGGTGCATCAGTCTGCCACTAATGCTGGTGCATTGAGTGCTGGAACATTTTGATGGTCTAAGATCTCTTCAAGCATTGTAGTTTGTTTCCAATGCAGGTGCATCCGATGCAGGTGCATCCGATGCAGGTGCATTGCAGAATTGCCAGTGCAGGAGCATTATTACACGCAGGTTCATTGAAAAAACACATCAAAATACAACACAGGGCACTAAAAGTGACAAATCATCACAAATTAGTTCCTAACCCTCTTTTACTCTACACAACACATATTTACTACTTTAACAACAATATTACTTAGAAACTAACATTGATTAAGTCTATAACATATAGATAACTTTATATAAATAAGAGTTATCATACTCCGATCTATCAGGAGCAGAACGATCATCCAAGTCAGTAACATTGATGTCGACAGCTTTATTGTGCTTCTTCCTCGACACCTCATGAAGAGTAGGTTCCTCCCTGTTGGCCTAGAAGGAGAGGTAATGACACCTCCGTGGTGACTCCAACTTGGCGTCCAATGTTATTACCTCGTCATTCAACGAGTAGAACTTCATCGTCAAGTAGACTATGGATGCCACTGCACCCAATCGGCCCAAAGTTGTCCTACCAATGATAAAGTTGTAGAACAACTTGCACGGAAGAACCAAGAAAGGAGTCTTAAAGGTTATGGTAAGCGTATCATCTCTGTAGGTTACTAGGAGCTCAATATAGCCAAGGGGTTTGGTCTTTGAACCATTGGACCAAAGAGGCCTGTTCCCCGATATGGGGTGAGGTCTTCCTCTGATATTCCCAGCCTGGTCAGTAGGTAGAGGGGACTGAGAATGTTTATGCTCCTCCTCCTTCTTCACATATTGGCCAAGCTTTCCCTTTTGAATGAGATCCTCGATGTCGTCCTTTAGATAATTTCACTTGTTGGTATCGTGCCCGTTACTTTTATGTAACAATAGTACTTATTCCTCGACTTCCAAGGCTTCTGCTCAAAAGGTTCTGGAGGCTTCACATCTCAGAGTTCAGTGTTCACGCATTCAGCCAATATCTTAAGCGAGAAGTTCAAACATGAGGTTCACGTGGAACCCCCCTGTTCCTTCTTTTGCCAATCTTCTCAATTCTGCACGTTCTTCTTAGCTACGAGCAGTCCTACTCTCTAGGTTTCCAGTTTCAATTCTTCATAGTCAATGAACTTCTGAGAATGATAAAGGTAACCCTTGATGTCAAGTGGTTGGTTGACGCCAATGTTAATGTGCAATACGCTCCCTTCTCGGACATTTTGTCAAGGCCTCTTTCATGAAATACAGTTTCATTTTGTCAAGGCCTCTTCCATGAAATACAGTTTCATTTTGTCGGTCAAGTCTCGGACATTTACAACCTCACTATTAAACTGCTCAGTACACTCCCTGAGATTTTTGCTCTTGCCCTTCCGAATTTCCTTGAGCATCTTGACTGACTTAGGCTTTGACCTCAAAGCCATAAAATGGGTCGAGAAGAGCTCAGTAAGGAGAGGCCAGGACGATACTGAATTCAACCGTAGTTCTCAGAACCCTACCAATGCTTCCTTGGAAAGAGTGAGCGAGAAAATCTTGTACTTGAACGGATCCCTGGCGTTTCGATAGCCGAACGACAACGTGAAGTACTCAAGGTGTTTGTCATGATCCCCAACACTGTCATATACCCATTGGCGAATAGGGTAATCATTGATATTCTTAGCAAATAGTCCACTTATGGATGAGCCTAGGCACTGTGATATACCCATTGGCGAAGGGGCACACTAACTTCCTTTAATCGGATACCTTTTGTATCTTGTGGCTTATTGCCTAACCCTGCAAGGAGATATTTCTCGACCACATGAACGATGATGGGGAAGAGATGGGGCAAGCAAAGTGTAATCGGATGGCAAGTCAGGCCCATAAGTCAGATATGAGGATGTCGAAGGAGAACTTGGAGGAGATGGATAACGAAGGAGGGGTAATGTCAGCGTAATGGAGAGCGATGACATCTTGATGCAACCATTATCGTTGGTGGTGACCGAGACTGCCAACATCCAAGAAGCGGTGTAGTATTAGCTCATACTCTATCCATCTCCCTTTACACTAGGTTTACATGTTCATTCTACTCAACTACAGCCCTGACCTGATTGTTGAGCAGATTGAATAAGTCTAGGGTAGCACCTCGAGAGCATTACGAGGCGAGGATGGGTGTTGTTCTTCAGCATGTAGCTCGTCATCAGAGATGGTTTGAATACGCCTTCTGGCGTTTGTGGGTGCTGAGGTTGGATCTCGACCACGCTTTGAGGGCGCTGAGGCTTGCATCTAGTGGATTGACGCCTTGGAGCAATGAAATGATGAGCAAGGGCAAATTTCGAGAAGGGTGAGAGGTGAGAGATCTAATTCTCCTACTATATTCGCCAATGATGAGTCTTGGAAACTGAGCCAAGGTGGTTTGCAAAGTGCCGAGATGAGTAATCGGAATTGCTCCAGGTGGTGGCTCTATCGCGTTGTTTTGGCGAGGGGGTGGTACCTGCACACACTCTAATGCTTAAGTCAACACAAATGAATTAGAATGAGATAGTAATAAATATGTATCTGATACATTGATTGGATACCATATTTATAGGGAACTATAGTAATAACATGGATTGCCTACCAAGCGCACGAGAACACGTGAGGTTCCTGACATGGTTGCGTGTTATGACCTTAAGGCTGAGTTCGTTTTCTGGACGTGTGGTGAGATGTTTGTTTTATCTCCATCGTTGATTGTCCTTGGGGAACATTAATCTCACCGGGATCATGGGTATGAGTCTATGAATCCGGCCTAAGTCCAGAATGGGGTGCGGCCCAGTCCGGAACAATAATCAATATTAAAACTATATTTTTTATATTTTAAAAATTAAAGGACTAAAATTACTAATAAAATGTGAGAGACTAAAATCGCATATGTAGCCCAAACTAAAGAGAAATTTTTATTATTAAGCTAATATATTCAATCCAATTCAACTGTCCAAAAAGACTCAAAATTCATCAAATATAGATTGCCCCATGTAGTTATAGCAATACTGAACCAAATTACCAATTGGAGGAGCAATCACAACTTTTGTGGTTTTTTTAATAAGCAAAACATTATATTGATGGGAGTACAAGAGGTACTCCAATCCTTACAAATACAAGTGGCGTAATTCAAATTCCTATGGGACAAAATCCCATGGGAAAAAGACTCAAAGAGGAAAAAGAGTTCCCCGAGCAAGAACGAGGCTAAAAAGCCAATTACATAGAATTTAAACAAACTAGTGGATTTCTCCACCACTCAGCAATGGAAAAACCAGAATTACTACTGTTCGGTACCTAGGCTTTGGAGTCGTTCCTCGACCAGGGGTACTTGGTTGGGTGTTCTAGAGATCATCTATTATGGCTTGGTGGTCCAGGCTCCAAGCTGGATGAGCGAAGTTCCAAGCGTAGCCACGTCGGGTGGGGGGGTACCTGCAAAACACTCTGACGCTCAAGTTAGTATGTGTCCGAATAAGAGCAGGTGAACAAGAAGAGAATGAGAGAGAGAAAGAGAGAGAGCGCTCTGAGGGAGCGGAGTGACAAATGAGATAGACTTGTCCAAATGAGAGAGACGTACCTGGGTAGAGGGGCGGACCTCTATTTATAGAGCGAAGGGGCGTGCAGTGGCTGCCGGATCTTGTGGAGAGATCTCAGCCGTCGGCCTAGGTTGAATAGCACGGGTAATGTGGAGCGGTGAATGGCGTGGCATGGACCTAGATATTGGGCTGGCCCAATATCCAGCGGGGCGCTGCAGCCCAGGTCGGAACAGTGGCCCCCCAAGTCGGGGACGAGCGTGGAGCTTGTCCTCAGCTTAAGCTGCCTTTTCGTCTTCGTGGAACCACGTGTCACATGGAAATTGGTGAGACAACAGTGCGTCGTATGGTCTGCTCGAGGTGCTCAGTATTGATGGTGTCGGGCAGGCGCTTTTAATGGTGCTCAAAAGGAGGGCGGATGGATATCTGATGCCGGCGCCAGAGGGTTCCCGATCTCTGCTCAAGACGACTTATCACAACATGTCGGCGAAGTCTAGCTTCTCGGTTCCCATGTCTGGATGGGATAGGTCGCCAACACCGAGCTTCGAGGCTGATAATGAGGTGACGTCTCGTCTAGCTGCGGTCGAGGTGACCATGGAGAATCATTCCGAGCGCTTCGAGAACGTGTACGACTGGGTGTCGACCGAGGTCTGCAAGCTTTCTACACATGCAAAGTCGGACAAACCTTTAGATTTTACGAAAAATATTACTTGGACCCACCCGAGGGCGAGAAGTGAAGAGTCACTTTGGTGCCAAGAGTTCCGGTCTGCAGTGAGCATTGCTACTTTGGATACTTCTTCTACGGGGTAGCTCTTGAAGCCATGAATGTCCGGCTGCCACTGAACCCCTTCCAACAGCAGGTGTTGCGTTACCTGAGGGCAGCGCCGTCGTAACTAATGTCGAACTGCTGGGGCTTCCTAAGGGGATTCGAACTGACCATGAGGTACCTCGGGAGGAAACCAAGTGCTAGGGTCTTCTTTGCCCGTTTTACTATAACCTGTAAAACTGAGCCTTCTGTCGAGGGCACCAGGTATGGGCACATAGGATTCAAGAACAAGACGAACCGATCATACTTCTTTCCGGCGAATGACTCAAACCGCAATTTCAAGGAAAACTTCTTCTTCGTGCAAGTAGTGAACCAGGTGGAGAAGAAGTCTATTGCCGAGATGGCGGGTGGAACCTTGCTAAAACCGCACTTCCCATTTAGCTGGAGCCGTGCTTCACTTCACCGGAGGAGGACACATCATCACAAACGCCGACTACTTGGTTGAGCCGAGCACCCTGGAAGGGTATGATAGGGAATCATTCCGACTGATAGACAACTGGGGCAAAAAGCTAGCCAAGAAGTGTAACACCCCAAAATAATTCAATTAATTAACTTAGTTGAGTTATTAAGGGTTTGCAACATTTTACTTTTAAGTAAATAATTCATTAAGTGAAGGTTAAGCATGTGTTGCATTTTAGGAAAATGTCTAAGTTAGGAAAGGGTGTGGGTAGAAGAAGCCCACGGCCTAATAAGGCTAAGGCCTCATTTAAGTCCCTTAGGACATGTTAAATGGTGCCTTCGTAGGAGACCATTTACATTGTTCCAAAAATAGTCAAAGTTACCAAATTAAGAAAGTAGAGAGAAGTGAGACTTAGAGAGAAGGAAGAGAACCGAAGGGAGAACCAAGAGAAAAAGGGAAGAGTGAGTGAATCTTGAAGGATTCTAGAAGTGCTAGTGAAGAGGGTGTGTCTACTGAGTTATAATCGGGTTAGGGGGCTCTTTTAATCCTTGTAATGTTTTGTGTTTGGTAGTATTTTGGTGTGAGTGGTTCTGATCACCTTGCATGTGTGTTTTATGTGTTGTTCATAACGTGTTTTGCTGTGTTTTGCTCTTTGTTGTGATTTGTGGTGAGGTACGATGGTGGATCGGTTGGGAAAGAGAGCGGAGTGTAACACTCTCTCGCTTTTTGTGTGGTACGAAGGAGCATTGCATGGTGAGGCATCGAGGGTGAATCAGCAGTAGTGTGAAGAAAATGAGTTTGCATGTAGAGTTAGGAGAGGATCGGAGACGATGGAGTGAGTATCCGAGTGTGCATGAGTGTGGTATCTTTGGAAATGGGTTGCATGTTGGGTTTAAGTAAAGAAACAGAGTAAAAGAAGTAAAATGGGAGTTAAGCGCCTTTATTACGCGCTACAAACCAAGTACCCTTCGACTTAGAGTGAGAGAAACCGAAGTTGAGGAAGTCAACGCCTAGGGTGTCTTGGTGTTGAGAGTCTGTTGGTGAGTTTGAGGAGAGTATGTGTCCAAATACCATTAGCGAGGGGTAGGCGCATAAACCGGAAGTGTAGGTGTTTCGCCTTAAGGTTACCGAGGTGTAGAGGTAGTGAACCAAGTCTTCAAGCCGAGGTAGCGTCACCGAGGTGAAACGCCAAAATGCCTAAGTTGAAGTGACTAGACGAGATTGTACGAGGAGTGAATCCACACGCAGTGAGAGGTTCTAGCCTGGGAGTGCGTAGAATCGTGAGCGTGCTACCGAATTGAGGGTTTGCGTGTAACATGCCGAGGTGCCAAAGCCGAGCTAGGTCTTGAAGTGATGTAGAATACCGAGTTGGAGTAGTTAGTCGAGGTACACACATAGTGTGCCGAAGTGATGTTAGGCGCCAATGTTGCCTAGCACATTGTGGGACGCCACTGTGAGTGCTATTTTAGCACCAAATGTGCATAAGTAAGGGAGCGATAGAGTCCATTTTGGTCCTTAGGTGACATTTTGGTCCCTAAGTGTCGTTGCGGTCCTCGGTGTGACAATTAGTCCACCATGGAGTGCCGAGGTGATCGGAGAGGTCGGTTGTAGGTCCTAGGGTGATTCTACGGGGTAGTAGAGGTCGACCTTAGCACCGTGATGATGTCTAGATGGTGTGGACGTCGGCAGAGCGACGAGTAGAACGACAGAGTAACGACGGTGAACGACGGTGTAAGCATTCACATGCGTTATGTTTGATTGGTGTGTGATTGCATTTGTCATGAAGTCACATGTTCATGTGCATATTACGACGGAGGAGGTTTCGGCCTCGATGTGGTAGGACTTCGGTCTCCATATCAAATAACGGCCGGAGTAAATAACGGCTACAGAGAGCCGATAGGCTAAATAACGACAGTGGAGGTACCTCATTGCATAATGCCTTGTGGTTGGGTTGCATACATGCATACATTTCATAATTTAATGTGTTTTTGGTGATTGATAATTGTTGTGGTTATTTGAACTATCGGTGAGTGGTTGTATTATTTGAACCGAGGTGCTTTAGTGCTATCTCTAACCTTAAGCTTCTTCACATTATATTACTTGTGTTAAGAGACTCACCTATTTGCTTTTATGTTGCTTCTCATGTCAAGCAACTTGCGGTACACATGAGTGATGGTTGTGCCTAGCTCAAGTCGGTTGTGTTCCGCTCTCCGTCGTGTAACACTGGGACGGGGCCGAGTAGATTTTAGTGTTTTTTATGCCGATCTTGTGTATTTTCTGCTAGATAGTCTTTTGAATTAAAACTATCACATTTTGTTGTAACTTCTTTACTATGCATTATGAGTTGATGCTTACTGGCCGAGGTGCCTTATGTTATGGGCTTAGACCTTTTTGCCGATGTGATGCGCATGATTACCATTTAGTATGATCTTTGTGCGATTGTTTGAACTTAATTGAAATTCATTTTCCTTTTAAATCATCAAATGTAGCCCTCTTTTGAGTGGAATTTTGCAACTCTGATTTTAATTTAGTAGATCGAATTGATTAGATAAGGGGGTGTTACATTGTTGGTATCAGAGCATAAGTTCGGTCTTGTCCGACCAAGTATTGAGTCTAAGTGTCTTAAGCCTCGAGTCTTAGGCTCGTTCTAAACCAGTTCTTGATTGTGTAATCAGTGAAGTAAGAATGGCTAGACGAAAGTGGAAGAGATGATCTTTGCTATAGTCGCTGCGTTGGAGGCGATGGCAAATGCTATGGGAATCGACCTCGCCAGAATGCCGATGATCTTTGGAGCTCGTAGGCTCGCTACTTTCCAGAGGAGAATCCTCCTACCTTCGAGGGGAGGTATGATCCGATGGGGCTCTAGCATGGTTGAAAGAAATAGAGAGAATTTTCAGAGTGATGGATTGCACCGATGAGCAAAAAGTGAGGTTTGGGACTCATATGCTCATTGAGAAGCCGACGATTGGTGGCTTGGAGTTCTTCCAAGATTGGAAGCTGCAGAGGAGGAGATCACATGGGAGAATTTTAAGAAAGAGTTCATGAGGAAGTACTACCCCGAAGATGTGAGAGGAAAGAAAGAGATGGAATTCTTGGAGCTCAAACAAGGTAACATGACCGTGTCGGAGTATCTTCGCCAAGTTTTCCGAAGTGATAAAGTTTTACCCCATTATTACTGGACCGATTGCAGAGTTCTCCAAGTGTATCAAGTTTGAGAACGGTTTGAAGCCCGAGATCAAGCGAGCAATTGGGTATCAAAGGATAAGGGTGTATTCCGAGTTGGTGGACAGTTGTAGAATTTATGAAGAAGATAGTGTGGCTACTAGCCGAGCTGGGAAAGATAAGAAGACTTTTCAACCTCAGTACCGTTGGAAACCTTACGACCATTCTGGTGGTAGAGGAAGGGGGAATTCCGCAGGGAGAGGAAAGCCTAGTAGGGGAGACGCTCCTGCTATTCTGACCTGTTACAAGTGTGGATTGCCTAGGCACAAGGCGAAGGAGTGCAAGGCTGAGGTGAAGAGGTGTTATAGATGTGGCAAGGAGGGCCACCTATCTGCTGAGTGTGGGTGAAAGGAGATAGTCTGTTTCAATTGTGGAGAGATGGGGCACATCAGTCCCAAGTGTCAACAGCCGAAGCAAGAGAGAGGCGTGGGGAAAGTGTTTGCATTAGCTGGGTCCGAGGTAGAGAACGAAATCACAGGTACGTGTTATATCAACGGTGTTCCTCTAGTTGCAATTGTAGATACTGGCGCAACTCATTCCTTCATTTTTCGCCATGTGTGCTAATAGACCGAGTTTAGTGTTGTCTTCATTGGTAAGGAGATGGTCATTGACACTCCGGCTAAGGGTTCGATGACTACCTCTCGGTATGTTCGAAGTGCCCACCGATCGTATTCGGCGGGGACTTCATCGTTAACTTAATTTGTTTACCACTGAGGAATGGACGCGTCATCCTTGGTATGGGTGGTTGGTAGACAACCATGTTCATATCAATTCTTGTTGAGAGATCGGTTAGTTTTCCCGCTACCGAGGTGAAGGAATCGGCTTTACTTCTCGCTAGACAAGTGCGCAAGTTGTTAGGAGAAGGGGTTACTCTGTTTGCATTACGGGCGTCATTAATTAATGAGAGAATCAAGTCAAGATTGAAGATCCGCCGGTGGTTAGAGAGTTTGCCGAGGTATTTCTGAAGAAATTCGATGTGCCACCGAGAGAGAGATCGAGTTCACCATAGAATTGATTCTCGAACAAGACCAGGTGTCTATGGCACCTACTGATCGTCCGCATCCGAAATTTGTCCGAGTGAAGAAAGCAGTTGGAAGAATTGCTAGAGAGGAAATTCGTGAGACCAAGCGTGTCACCGTGGGGAGCACTGTGTTACTAGTGAAGAAGAAAGATGGAAGCATGAGGTTGTGCGTGGACTACTGACAATTGAACAAGGTTACAATTAAGAACAAGTATCCACTACCAAGAATTGACGATTTGATGGATCAATTAGTGGGTGCTCGGGTATTTTCAAGATTGATTTGAGGTCGGGCTACCATCAAATCAAAGTGAAGGACTAAGACGCACCAAAGACGGCTTTTAGAACTCGGTATGGACACTACGAGTACTTAGTAATGCCATTCGGTGTCACTAATGCTCCAGGGGTATTCATGGAGTATATGAATCGTATTTTCCATGAGTACTTAGATCGGTTTGTGGTAGTGTTCATAGGACGATATCTTGGTCTACTCCAAGTCGGCAGAAGAGCATGCCGAGCACTTAAGGGTAGTGCTGAAGGTTCTGAAGGAGAAGAAGCTGTATGCGAAGCTATCCAAGTGTGAGTTTTGGTTGAGGGAAGTGAGTTTCCTAGGCCATGTGATTTCCAGAGAATGGGATTGCAGTGGACCCTTCAAAGATTGAAGCTGTGTTGAAGTGGGAGACACCCAAGTCAGCCACCGAAGTGAGGAGCTTCATGGGGTTAGCCGGTTATTACAGAAGATTCATTGAGGGTTTCTCCAAATTGGCGTTGCCATTAACCCAATTGACATGTAAAGATAGGGCTTTCGTATGGGATGACCGATGCGAAGAGAGTTTCCAAGAGTTGAAGAGGAGATTGACAACGTCGCCGATCTTGACGTTGCCTAATCCAGAGGATCCTTTTGTGATCTATTGTGATGCATCTAAGTTAGGTTTGGGCTGTGTGCTGATGCAAGAAGGTAAAGTAGTGGCGTACGCTTCAAGGCAACTGAAGACTCATGAGAAGAATTACCCCACTCATGATTTAGAGCTAGCTGCCGTAGTGTTTGCATTGAAGATATGGAGGCATTACCTTTATGGTTCGAGGTGTTTAGTGATCACAAGAGTTTACAGTACTTGTTTGATCAGAAGGAATTGAATATGAGGCAGAGGAGATGGTTGGAGTTATTGAAGGACTATGACTTCGGTCTGAACTATCACCCAGGGAAGGCCAATGTTGTAGGCGATGCCGCTGAGTAGGAAATCTCTGCATATGTCATCGATGATGGTAAAGGAGCTGGAATTGATTGAGCAGTTTAGAGATTTGAGCCTAGTATGTGAAGTAACACCTCGGAGTGTTAAGTTGGGGATCTTTCAAGATCACCAATGAGTTCATGGTTAGTATAAGGGAAGCCACGGAAGGTTGATGTGAAGTTGGTTGATGTGTTTGTGAGAGTTGGCGAGCCGATAACAAAGATTTTGAGTTGGATGTGCAAGGATTGTTGAGGTTCAGAGGTCGGATATGTATACCGATGATGAGGAGATCAAGAAGGCAATGCGGAGGAGTGTCACGTGAAGTCGGTTGAGTATCCATCCGGGAGCTACGAAGATGTATCAAGACTTGAAGAAATTATTCAGTGGCAAGGAATGAAGAATGATGTAGCTCGTTTCGTCTATGCTTGTTTGACTTGCCGAAGTCAAAGGTGGAGCACCGTAGGAAGCGGGGTTGATGCAACCGCTGCATATTCTGAATGGAAGTGGAACAACATTTCCATGGACTTTGTAACCGGGTTGCCGAGGACAACAAGAGGGTTTGACACCATTTGGGTGATTGTTGATAGGTGACAAAGTCATCACACTTTATTCCTATTAACATCACATACCCAAATCCGAGGTTAGCGTAAATTTATATCAATGTCATTGTGAAGCTTCATGGAATCCCTTTTAGTATTGTATCGCATGAGATCCAAGGTTTACTTCGAATTTTGGAAGAGTTTGCAAGAGCGTTGGGTTCCAAGTTGCGTTTGAGCTCTCAGATACCATCCTCGGATCGATGGTCAATCCGAGAGGACTATTCGATCCTTAGAAGACTTATTGAGAGCTTGTGTGCTTGAGCGAGCAAGGAGGTGCGTGGGATTCAGTATCTACCATTGATAGAATTCACTTACAACAACAGTCATCATTCAAGTATTGGAATGGCACCATTTGAAGCATTGTATGGCCGTAGGTGTAGGACTCCACTATGTTGGCATGAAACAGGAGAGAGGGTTGTGTTAGGCCCCGAGTTGGTTAGAGAGACTACCGAGAAGTAAAGACCCTTAGGGGGAAAAGAAATCAAGTTGGTGAAGGTGGTTTGGGTAGGAGCTGCTGGTGAGCATGCTACTTGGGAGCTAGAGAGCAAGATGAAGGAAGCCTATTCCGAGCTGTTTGATTGAGGTAAGATTCCGAGGACGTAATCTCCTAAGTAGGGGAGGGTTGTAACACCCCAAAATAATTCAATTAATTAACTTAGTTGAGTTATTAAGGGTTTGCAACATTTTACTTTTAAGCATGTGTTGCATTTTAGGAAAATGTCTAAGTTAGGAAAGGGTGTGGGTAGAAGAAGCCCACGGCCTAATAAGGCCAAGGCCTCATTTAAGTCCCTTAGGACATGTTAAATGGTGCCTTCGTAGGAGACCATTTACATTGTTCCAAAAATAGTCAAAGTTACCAAATTAAGAAAGTAGAGAGAAGTGAGACTTAGAGAGAAGGAAGAGAACCGAAGGGAGAACCAAGAGAAAAAGGGAAGAGTGAGCTGAATCTTGAAGGATTCCTAGAAGTGCTAGTGAAGAGGGTGTGTCTACGGTTATAATCAGGTTAGGGGGCTCTTTTAATCCTTGTAATGTTTTGTGTTTGGTAGTATTTTGGTGTGAGTGGTTCTGATCACCTTGCATGTGTGTTTTATGTGTTGTTCATAACGTGTTTTGCTGTGTTTTGCTCTTTGTTGTGATTTGTGGTGAGGTATGATGGTGGATCGGTTGGGAAAGAGAGAGGAGTGTAACACTCTCTCTGTTCTGTGTGGTACGAAAGGAGCATTGCATGGTGAGGCATCAGAGGGTGAATCAGCGTAGTGTGAAGAAAAGGAGTTTGCATGTAGAGTTAGGGAGAGGATCGGAGACGATGGAGTGAGTATCCGAGTGTGCATGAGTGTGGTATGCTGGAAATGGGTTGCATGTTGGGTTTAAGTAAAGAAACAGAGTAAAAGAAGTAAAATGGGAGTTAAGCGCCTTTATTACGCTGCGCAAAACCAAGCAAGTACCCTTGACAGAGTGAGAGAAACCGAGTTGAGGGAAGTCAACGCCTAGGGTGTCTTGGTGTTGAGAGTCTGTTGGTGAGTTTGAGGGAGAGTATGTGTCCAAATACCATTAGCGAGGTGTAGAGGTAGTGAACCGAAGTCTTCAAGCCGAGGTAGCGTCACCGAGGTGAAACGCCAAAATGCCTAAGTGGAAGTGACTAGACGAGATTGTACGAGGAGTGAATCCACACGAGTGAGAGGTTCTAGCCTAAGGGAGTGCGAATCGTGAGCGTGCTACCGAATTGAGGGTTTGCGTGTAACATGCCGAGGTGCCAAAGCTGAGCTAGGTGTGAGAAGTGATGTAGAATACCGAGTTGGAGTAGTTAGCCGAGGTACACACATAGTGTGCCGAAGTAATGTTAGAAGCCAATGTTGCCTAGCACATTGTGGGACGCCACTGTGAGTGCTATTTTAGCACCAAATGTGCATAAGTAAGGGAGCGATAGAGTCCATTTTGGTCCTTAGGTGACATTTTGGTCCCTAAGTGTCGTTGCGGTCCTCGGTGTGACAATTAGTCCACCATGGAGTGCCGAGGTGATTGAGAGGTCGGTTGTAGGTCCTAGGGTGATTCTACCGGTGTAGTAGGGTCAACCTTAGCACTGTGATGATGTCTAGATGGTGTGGACGTCGGTGTGAGCGCGCGAGTAACGACGGTGAGCAACGCGGTGTAAGCATTCACATGCGTTATGTTTGATTGGTGTGTGATTGCATTTGTCATGAAGTCACATGTTCATGTGCATATTACGACGGAGGAGGTTTCAGCCTCGATGTGGTAGGACTTCGGTCTCCATATCAAATAACGACGGAGTAAATAACGACAGAGAGCCGATAGGCTAAATAACGACGGTGGAGGTACCTCATTGCATAATGCCCTGTGGTTGGGTTGCATACATGCATACATTTCATAATTTAATGTGTTTTTGAGCTGATTGATAATTGTTGTGGTTATTTGAACTATCGGTGAGTGGCTGTATTAGCTCAACCGAGGTGCTTTAGTGCTATCTCTAACCTTAAGCTTCTTCACATTATATTACTTGTGTTAAGAGACTCACCCTAGCTGCTTTTATGTTGCTTCTCATGTAGGCAACTTGCAGGTACACATGAGTGATGGTTGTGCCTAGCTCAAGTCGGTTGTGTCTGCTCTGGTCGTGTAACACTGGGACGGGGCTGAGTAGATTTTAGTGCTTTTTATGCCGATCTTGTGTATTTTCTGCTAGATAGTCTTTTGAATTAAAACTATCACATTTTGTTGTAACTTCTTTACTATGCATTATGAGTTGATGCTTACTGGCCGAGGTGCCTTATGTTATGGGCTTAGACCTTTTTGCCGATGTGATGCGCATGATTACCATTTAGTATGATCTTTGTGCGATTGTTTGAACTTAATTGAAATTCTGTTTTCCTTTTTAAATCATCAAATGTAGCCCTCTTTTGAGTGGAATTTTGCAACTCTGATTTTAATTTAGTAGATCGAATTGATTAGATAAGGGGGTGTTACAAGAAGAACATGAAGCTTAATTGTGGCAGAATGTTCGATGCGTTGGCCAAATCCAAGGAGGATTTGCGGGATTACTTTGAGAAATGTAGATCTTATCCTAGTTTATTTTTCGTTTATTGATCAGACTGTTGTTGACGCCGAGTTCCTTTTATTTCTCTTTTGCAGATAAAATGGACCCCCTCGACCAACTTCTGAACGAAACCATGGTGGACACCAACGTGGAATCCCTAGAACTGTGCCGAAGGGCACATAAAAGAAGAAAGAAGACGGGCAAGCCTCTTCCACACGTGTGGAACCAACGACCAAACCGAGCTCTTCCAGCGCTGTAAAGACGATTGACCTAAAGAAGAAGAAGAAGAAAATGAAAGAGACTGAGAAGAGCTCTTCCAAGGCTGGATCTCCTAAGGCCCTCCAAGGACCTTCCGAGGTGGACCAGCGAATCACTGACAAAGGCCGAGGAGTCAGGATGTCTCTGGGCAAGAGGCAGAAGACTGCGGCAGAGGCAGCCGAGGAAGTCACTGAGGCTGACTTCACTGCAGTGGCCAAGGTTGCCAGATTGGGCGCCGATGCCATTGATAAAATGAAGAAGGTTGTCCAGTTCAACACTCCAGAGAATCTTGAAGGTATGTACTCCGAGCCCCGAGTATATAACAATCGTTTAGCACGCAAACTTGCATGGACCCAGTTAGAATTTAAATATGTATGTCGTGAATATGCAGAATTGCTTAAGGAGAACCGAAAGCTAAGGGAGGAATGTGACAAGAACGCCGGCCTGCTAAATCGGTTGATTGCCACCGAGACCCAAGCCACAGAAAACAAGAAAAAGGTTGCCGACCTCGACAAAGTTTCTGCAGAGCTACAGAGTGCTCGGGACGACTTGGCCCAGGCGCGCAAAGAAGCCGAGGACGCAGAGGCCACAGCTCAGGCTAAGGTGAAAGAGATTGAGCAGAGGTGCCAAGAGCTGAAGAACTCCAATGCCGAGATGGCCAAGCTCGGGTATGCTCGGTGCCTTTCACAAGTCATGGTGCTCGACCCTGATTTCCCAGCGCATCAAGTACACCTCACCCAACGGGCAGAGGGCGGCAAGATCCTGGCGAAGGACGGGACAGTGGTCTATGCTCCTCAAGACACCGAGGAGGATGCAGTAGAGGAGGAAGTGGGAGCAGCTGGCGGGTGAAGACGGGACTCCTGAAGCAAACAAAAATACTCCAAAGGAGAATGCAGGAGAAAACTAACCTCTTCGGCCTTTGCCTCTGTAATTCTCTTTTATTTTTTCAAGTGATTTGTTGGATGGCCTCGGGCGTGTCTGGGGCCATCCTGAAGATGTAAGCGCAATTGGGCGCCATCCCCTTTTTCTGGCCTTTAAATACCTGCATTTGGATTGAATTTCATTTATTTTTAAATATGAATGCACGTTTAGTTGCGTACCCGTGGTTGGCAGTTAAGATGGGTTCATTGTCGCTCGGGCATGAAAGTGAACCAGTAAATAGGGCAAGTGCAGGGACTTGGCCGAGAGAGAGATTGGGAGGTCGAGGCGACCAACAGTTGAGAACCGGGGAGGCAGGCTCATTGTCTTTGTAAGATAGGAAGACCGTTGTGGGAGGTCGAGCTGTTGAAGCTTAAAGAGGCTATTCAGCACCAAGACAAGCTCGGTGTGAGATGAGTTCTGGAAGGCTGATTAACCTCCCACTGTGGTCGCCATTGTTCGGTACCTAGGCTTTGGAGTCGTTCCTCGCCCAAGAGTACTTGGTTGGGTGTTCTAGAGATCATCTATTATGGCTCCGTGGTCCAGGCTTCGGGCTAGATGAGCGAAGTTCCAAGCGTAGCCACGTCGGGTGGGGGGTACCTGCAAAACACTCTGACGCTCAAGTCAGTATGTGTCTGAATAAGAGCAGGTGAACAAGAAGAGAATGAGATAGAGAAAGAGAAAGAGCGCTCTGAGGGAGCGGAGTGACAAATGAGATAAACTTGTCCAAATAGAGAGATGTACTTGGGTAGAGGGACGGACCTTTATTTATAGAGCGAAGGGGCGTATCGTGGCCGCCGGATCTTGTGGAGAGATCTCAGCCGTCGGCCTAGGTTGAATAGCACGGGTAATGTGGAGCGGTGAATGGCGCAGCATGGACCTAGATATTGGGCCGGTCCAATATCCAGCGGGGCGCTGCAGCCCAGGTCGGAACAACTACCCAGAGTGCTAATGAACCCCTCCCAGGACAAAGACTTGACATGATTTAACAAAAACCTGAGAGTCAAAAACAATCACTCTAAACAACACATTATTCCTGTGAAGCCAAATGCACCAAGTTGTTGCTACCCAAATCATATAATTAACTTTATGAGATTTTTTGGACTGAAGCCTCAAACAATAAGCCTGAAAACAATCAGAACCATCCAACCTGTCAGACACTAAAAGAGTCATCCATCTCTGAATAGTAGACCAAATAAGAGATGTACACCTGCAAAGAAAGAACAAATATTGAATGAATTCCTGCTTTTCGAAACAAAATAGACAGCAAATCCAATGCTCGTAAATGATATCTCCTTTGGCCATAAGAGCATCACGCGTCGGAATCTTCCCAAGCCACAAACTCACCCAAGGAAGAAAATGCTATCTCCTTTTCCCACCTTGGTAGGAAGGTCCAACTACCACCAATGATATAAGACATCCCTCTCAACAGTCATGATCCAAATTTGTTGTAAGAAAGACAATAAAAACAAATAACAAGATTTAATAGTGAAGGAAGAAAAGATATCAAAACGCCACTGCCACACATCCACCCCATCTCTCGATAATTGCACTGTACCTAAAATGGACATCAATAACTTACCATCAGCTTCTGCAGCTGCTAATAAGTTGGTGCTCCAACTCAAATGCCAACACCAAATATCATTCCTCCAAGACCCATGCTCGGCGATACTGCCAGTCTCAAAATAAGTTGCTGCGAACAAGCTACGAAAAGCAAGACTAAGAGGCTCATTGCACACCCAAAGATGATGCCAATAGATAATTTCCAAACCATTTCCCAACACTAGTTTAATCACAACACCGAAATAATAATCTCCATTACAGAAAACCATCCTCCAAAAGGATGAAATCCCTCCACCATAAAGAATCTCAAACCTCCCATTTCGAGTTATAAGGGGCTGTAAAAATTGTTCTCAAATCACCATACTGGTGTGTAAGAATAGGCCACCAGCTTGCATTCACGTCATTGATATATATCCAACGCCATTTATTTCTGAGGGACAAGTTAAAAGCTCTAAATTCTTCACTGCCAAACCACCTAGCTTCTTAGGTAAGCAAACTTTATCCCAAGAACCCCCAACAAATATTCCTCCCTTCTCGGGTACCCCCCCTAGGAAATTTATTTGAATCTTCACCATCTTTTGCAAAAAGATTTTTGGGGCTTTATAAAAATAAAACGTATACAAGGGGATACTATTGAGCACCGAGTTAATGAGCATTACCCTCCCTTCAATAGATAACAGACGACCATTGCACTAGGATACCCTTCTACTAATCATATCCAGAATAGGTTGCCAAGTACCTGTCCTCCTTGGATTGGCTTCCACTAGAATGCAGAGAAACTTGAAAGGAAAGACAGTCTTGTTGTATGCCAAAAACAACGCAACCCCCTTTTAGGAAATCATCATTCAAGTTAACACCATAAACATTGCTCTTAAGAAAGTTCACCTTCAACCCCAATACAAACTCAAGACTTATAAAGTCAGTTTTAATGCACCAAAGATTATCCCAAGACCTGTTTCCGACAAGGATTGTGTCATAGACAAACTGAAGCAAAGAGAAGCTTAAACTATTGTTCACCTGAAAGCCTTTATAGCTGCCACATCTAACTGCCTTCAGAACCTTACATGTCAACCCCTCAGCTACGTTCAAAAAGAGGAATGGAGAAAGAGGATCCCCTTGTTTAAACCCCTTGTGCATCTTGAACTCCTCTTTCGGGCTACCGTTAACCAAAACAGAAATAGTGGAACCATGCAACAAGACCAAATCAAATTTACCTAGACTGTCCCTAATCCCATCCTTTCCATTATATATTCTAAGAAACTCCAACAAATCGAGTCGTAGGCCTTTTCAAAGTCCACCTTAAACAACATACACTCCTCATTCCTCCTTTTAGCCAAGTCAACGATTTCCTTAACAACCAACACACCGTACAAGATTTGTCTACTCAGAAGGAAAGGCGACTAACATGAGAAAATGATTCCCTCCAACACCTTTAGTCTCTAGGCTAGAACCTTTGCTAAAATTGTATAGATATATCCTTTAAAACAAACCAATTTGTATTCCTTCAAGTCTTGGGGATTCCCCTTTTGGGGATTTAACGCAAGAAAAGAAGCTGTTAGCGCTTTTGGGAGAACCGCAGAAGCATGGAACTCAGTGAAAAACCCCATAATGTCACCCTTCACATCTTCCCAACATTCCCTTATAAAGTTAAGATTAAAGCCGACTGACACTAGAAAATGATGCCCTCCAACACCTTCTTCAGTCTCTTGGCTAGAACCTTTGCTAAAATCTTATAGATACATCCTATAAAACAAATCAGTTTATTCCTTCAAGCCTTGGGGATTCTCCTTTTTGGGAGTTAACGCAAGAAAAAAAGTCGTTAGTGCTTTTGGGAGAACTGCAGAAGCATGGAACTCAGTGAAAAAACCCCATAATGTCACCCTTCACATCTTCCCAACATTCTTTAATAAAGTTAAGATTAAAGTCATCAGGACCCGGGCTTTTTTTTACCATCACACCCCCAAACCTCCTCCTTCTCCTCACCAAAGGGACATAAGTTGAGCATACACCTTCTCACTGATTTTACAAAAATCAATACCATTGAGGGTTGGTCTACAGAAGTTTGCTTCTATATAGCTAACTTCAAAGTAACATTTCACTTCCCCTACCTTCGTCAAGTGCACACGCTCCCTTTTTTAGGAGACAATATGAAATATTGCTTTTGAATGGATACCGAAAGAGTGTATCAAAAGAGTGCAAGTAGGTAGTTCAGTTGGCGAACTAAGAGATACCGAATGAGTGCACCAAAAGAGTGCAAGTAGGAAGTCCCAAGTTCAAACCTGGAAAACTAACATTCTCCGCTCCCCAAACATCGCCTATAAAAGAAATATTGCTTTTATGGTTTGATATATATTCCCATAATACAGAAAGACATTTTATATTTCATATATAAGAAAAACACATGTGAATATTTTTGATTTTAGTGGCCGTCATCTAGAAGGCTTTTGGCTCACTATTTTTAGCACATGATCTAAATAATTTTTCCTTTTCTAGAATGATAATCTTAGTGAGGTTATATTAGTTCACTTAACTTAACTGTCATTGTCATCCATATATCATACTATATATGCCTACGATATCCATGTCACTAATTAATTACTTTTGTTCCATATTGTATCAAAAAAGTGCTATCCCATATACACCATTGTCCAAGCCCATCTTAATTTGTAATACATTTTATAAATGAACTTGATCAACTAATATCATCGCATTGTGTAGTTTCAAAGTCCATATAATCGGCTACAACGTGACAAGTTTAAATGTCCTATAAGTTCTAGTCAAAAATAAACCTCGTACATAAAAATAATTGGGCTGAAAACGCTTTTCAGCTATGAAGGATTTTTCATGTCATATAATTCAAAAATTAGTAAAAAATTTAATACACTGCCTTAATATATTTTCCACGGGATTAAAGCTTGCCAATTTTTAATTTATTCAAGATTTTTGGTTTAAGCGTGCATCTAGGATTATGAAATTAATAGAGATTAATTAAGATGGAAGAAGCTACAGGTGAAATTTACCCTTCTGTCCTCTGAAATACTTAAGTTAGGTAAATAATGATTAAAATGCAAAAGAGTATAAAAACTACTATCACTAAGAAGTTATTTATTATTTTTTGTGCGGAAAGGAATGTTATTCATAATGTTGATTAGAAATCATTCTCTTAAATGAATCTTAGTACATTGAGATTAGTCTCTACAGTTGCGCGTAGAAGATATCTTTGTTTACCAAAAAATGTTATTTATGTTGTTCATTTAATACGAAAACAGTATTGAGCCGTGTTTTCAGTTTTCTTCACCAAAAGCAAGCAAAGAAAAAAAAACTCAGAACAAAAACAGTATTGAGTCGTTCTCATTTTTTAGTTTTAAAAACAGTAAAATAAAAATAATTCTTAAAAAGGCTTAAATATTTTTTTTTATTTAGATAAGCAATAATTTCATTGAAGGGAGCACAAGGAGTGCCCAACCCTTACAATGGAAAGCAGGAAAGGGGGAGGGCCTCCTCAAAACCTCCCTGAGCCAAAACTCATTCGGAAAAAGACTCAGGCAGGAAAAAGAGTACCTCGCACAAACTGCACTATAGTGAGGATAATCAACCTAACCCACAGTTTCTTCCCCATCTAGATTACATATTGTTTAGGTATTGGAGTGGGTTAGTCCACCACATTGAAATAGAAATAGAGGAATTACAATTCAGCTTATAAATACACCAACTCTAAATATAGCTTTTGATACGAGTCACAACCAAATCAACACTTGGTTCTTCGTTCTTGAAAATAGCTCTGTTCTTTGCGATCCATATGCTCCAACAAGTCGTCATCCATATAAGGTGTTTCTTTCTCTTGGACATTTTTCCTTTGCACAATTGGCCGCACCTATGAAATAGATCCATTATGTTCTGTGATGAGTCAAAGACCAAACCAAGCCAAGCACTGACACTAGACCAAACTAAACTCGCGAACGAACAGGAGGAAAACAAATGGTGCACAGTTTCGCAGAATTTGCTGCACATGGGACATATAGCGTCCTCAGCTGAGTGCCGAATATTTCTGTGCAACAATTCGTCGCGCACTGGCAAAGAATTCGACAACAACCGCCAACCGAACAACAGTACCTTTGAAGGAGCTGCCGTTTTCCAAAAGGACATCCAAAAATTCGGAGGATCTGTATCATTGGAGGTGTAGTCGTCTCGGACCAGCTGGAAATAATATGACTTAACCGAAAATAGCTTAGACGGATCGTGAGGCCAAATCCACTCATCCTTCTTACCTCTAATGGGGGACGTCTGCTGTAAGATGCTACTAAGAATGTTACCCTCTGCCTTAATAAGTGGATCCGTTGAGTTCTGCCACGGAATCAACCACACCCAAGAATCATTGTGCCAATGTTCCAGACTAGACACGAAAATGTGTTGTTGATCGCACCCAGCAGATAGCAAATGAAACACCTTTAACAAAGGTTCAATTTCTAACCAGTGTTCCTTCCAAAAATCAATATCGTTCATGTCACCGAGTGTGCCTTTGATACACCTCGCAAACCTTCTCGGTTCCTCAACATGCGAATCCAAATCAACCAAGTCTCTCCACCAAATAGATCCCACGCTCCGGCACTGAGTACCGACCACCGAGTCATGAACAAAACAAGATGCAAGATTACCGTATCTATGAGATAGCAACTTGCTCCACATCGTGTTAGGATCCATCAACACCCTCCATTTCCACTTGGAGAGGAGCGCCATATTGAACAGTTCAAGATCTTTGATTCCAAGGCCCCTATCTTTTATTGATTTACAGATTCTATCCCAAGCCACCCAATACATACCATGATCTCCCTCTTTAATTCCCCAAAGAAAGTCCCTTTGGATTTTGATCAGTTTCTTTATAACAACCTTGGGCGCTTTATAAAAAGAAAACATATACAGAGGGATACTATTTAAGACGAAGTTAATGAGTGTTACCCGACCACCAATGGAGAGAAAACGACCTTTCCATAGAGCCAATCTTTTTCTAACCGTCCTTATGACGGAGCTCCATGTCGCCCCCCGCCTCGGATTTGCACCAATCGGAATACCCAAAAACTTGAAAGGGATGGACTCCGTGCGGCAAAATAAAAAAGTGCTAGCTCTTTCCAAAAAAACCTTCCGGAGTGTTTATACCAATAACCTTGCTCTTATGAAAGTTTACCTTCAAACCTGACACTAACTCAAAGGCCCTCAAAATTGATTTAATGCTCCAAAGATTTTCCCAAGTTGCTTTACCCACCAACATAGTATCATCCGCAAATTTCAACATGGAAAAATGGACATCATCATTAATAGAGAAGTCTTGAAAGTCACCAATCGCCACGGCTTTGCGCATTAACGTTGAGGATCCTTCGGCAACAATGAGAAATAGAAATGGTGATAAAGGATCACCTTGCCCCAACCCCCGCCGCACATGAAAATCTTGAGTGGGACTACCGTTCACCAATACCGACATGGAGCTACTACACACACAAGATTGCATCCAAGCAATCCAACGGTGAGCAAAACCCATTCTATTCAACATATAGATTAGGAATTCCCATGAAATTGAATCATAAGCTTTCTCAAAGTCTACCTTAAACATCAAACAATCTTCCTTTTGGCGTCGTGCATAGTCGACCAATTCATTTACAACAACAACCCCATCAAGTGTTTGTCTCCCTCCTATGAAAGCAGATTGCTGATTGGAGATTATACTAGGAATCAGTTTCTTAAGCCGGCAAGCCAAAACTTTTGCCAAGATTTTGTATAAACACTCTACCAAGCAAATGGGCCTAAACTCTCCCAATCCTTGCGGGTTATCGTTTTTTGGGACCAAGGCAATAAAAGAAGCGGTGATCGCTTTAGGGAGAAAAGCGTTAGCATAAAATTCATTAAAGAAGCAGTGAACGCTTAAATATATGTTACCTCCCTGCAAATGTTGTCATTATCCATTTACCTCCGCAAAAAACACGTTTAAAAAACACATTGCAAAAAAAATATAACATTATCCAATTACCCCCTGCAAAATTGTTGTCAGTATCCATTTACCCCCTGAAAGCGGGGGTAGCTAGATAATTTTATATTTTACAAGGTGTTTTTTTTGTAGGGAGTAACATACATTTAAATCTTTTAAAAACAATTTTACAAAACACACTAAATAAACAAGTTTTTTGTTTTTAAATTTTTAAAAACTAAAAACTGTTTTCAAAACAGAAATCAAACAGGCCCTTAATGACCCATCACCATATGGGAGAGATTCAATTGATAATATCCGACAAACCAAGATGACTGAAAAAACAACACAAAAATAACTTTGTATATATCACTTGTATTATTGCTTAATATGTGTGTCTGAAATTCTTAACTTATCTTTTTGTATAATTTTTTTCATTGGCAAAATTACATTTGGGGTCATTTAAACCCCGGATTCGTCCTTTCACTTTTCTTCTCATTCAAGTCTTTTATGTTTGTGTTTATGTTTCAAATTAGTCCTCCATGTGTTTCGTTGAGAAAGAACAATTTGAAATATAAACATCAAATTAAAAGACAAATTTAAAAAAATTAATAGAAACATGGAGAACAAATTTGAAATATGAAAGACCGATTTTAAATCTCCTGAAATCGATGTAAAATGCTACAACATCTAACATTTAACATTGACCCTTGGACATTTTCACACCGTCGTATATAACTGGTGTAAAAAGTGACTTTTACACTAGTTATAAAGTCTTTGTAAATAATTTCTACATATTACACCAAGAGATTTTACCCATTTTTTTTGGTTTGGACCATTGCTCACGGAGTGTCTTTCAAAGAAAGACTAATCTCCGTTTGTACTTAGAAGCAAATTTCGCATTGGCCAACACCAAGATTTTACCCATTTATGATAACATGTGTAAAATATCCATTTTCTTATAATTGGTATTCATATAGGATTGGTTACACATTTTCAATATATATACACAAATTTGTCAAAATTCACATTTACATAGTTTAACCCCTTTGACGACCTCGTTGAGCAGTAGGGGGTAATTTCTCTGATGGACCTGTTGGAAGCTTTTGCCCAGTCTCTTGTTCGATCCTCCTCTTGAGCTCTCTAAGTATACGAATTTGTCCTAGCTTCTCAGGAGACAATTTGTCCCAATAAATTCCTGTAGTAAAGATTTGATTTGAGTTGAGTTAGGCCCTATTTCGCTAAATAGTTTAATTAATCGCTTATAGCATAAGCGTATATGTATAAGTTATTTCTATACTAAAAGATAAAATCGAATAAAATTGTTTTCCTATAAGTTATAAGTTATTTTAATAAATTATCCTGGAGAGTAAGCTTAAAGAAATAAGTTGAAAGTAGTTTAAGGACATTCAGTAAACTCTTAACAGTATCACATGTGTTTATGTTAGTAGATTAGCTCAAATAAATCAATCTAAACAAACCCTTAGTATTACTCTTAAAATTAGTCACATGTTATTATTCCTTCAGCTATCCTGGAAAGCATAGCTTGTGGAATTAAGCGGATAAATTCAAATAAGTCAATCCAAACAAGTGCAATCCCATTATAAATAGGGTCAAGTGTGATCTGAATTATGAACAAACCAAAGGATAATCTCCATCACTATAACACACTCTTAAGAGAAAGACATTAATTGCAAAATCAAATAGCAAATTTTCACCAACCTTGAGGTTTTGGAATAGATGTGTGTGTGAAAATGACTCTGGTAGGAGTACAAATTATATCCACCGGAACATCATGGATTAACAGCTTTTCAACTGGAATATCATCCACCAATTGACAGTCATGTACTGCAAGGGTAATCTTCATTGTGTTATATTATATCAAAAGATAAATATTTTAAAATTTACATATTACAAGATTTAATTAATATTGTAAAATTTACATATTACTGATGGACTGAGCATGAATACAAAATGTAAATTAAGTCATTCTGGCTGTACCAAATTATATCTTTGAAATGTTGAAGAGAAACCTTTGAAGGAATGGTTAAGGGAAATTTGCAAAAGCAGGTATTAAAATTACCAGAGGTAACAACTGGTGTTGAATCATCAATAGCTCCCATGTATCTCAGCATACCATATTCAAGTTCTGCAAATCCCTGCACTTCAGTCCTCTCTTAGTTGAAGGAACATTCAAGTTCAAAGTCCATTATTAGATCAAAAGGTCCATTATTAGTCCCAGTTTGTTTTGTTTTAGATTATGATAGAATTCATTTTGAAGAATTGATGTTATAAAATTGAGTTTACAAAAATTGATTTGTTTTGGGTAATGATGGTTTTAAAAGCGGGTTAACAAAAACAGATTTTGTTTTGAAATATAATCTACATAGGATGAAAACTTTTCAGTAAGTGCACTAAATTGAAGTTTATCAGTAAGTGAAATGAACAGGAGATTAGTTAAACGCAACAAGATGAAATGTGAAAGGCATTTAAATGTACCTCTCCCTTTCCCAATCGAGCACCTGTGGTGGGGTCAACAGCAACTGAACCAATAACAATAAGATCTACCTTTATCTTTTCATCTAACCCAATTGGCCTTCCATGTTTAGCAACCCCAACTGAAGTACATGCTTCCTTTATGGTACTCGAATTTAACATACTGGACTCAAGTACTGAGAAAAAACCTGTCCTTAGCCTTGGTTGAGGAGTTAATAACTTCTTTCCATCTGCACAGATATTGAAGATAAAATCATTGATGAGTTATAGTATTGCAGACTACGAAGCACGATGCAGACCCAGACATCAGACACGACATTGATACATAGTAGATATTGATATTAATTTGAAAAATGCAATTAATTGAAGCATCGGTGTCGATTTCGGTGTCCGGCATGACACGTGTCAGACACATCATCAACCTGAAGTGTCGGTGCTACAGAGATTGCAGACACTTATTAGTTATTATGAGCATATATCTTTCCTTCTTCTTTTTTTTTAACATTTCTACCCTATTGCTATTGTTTAGATTTCAGTAATGCTAATACATAGTATCAAATTGAGAAAATTAGCAACAAAATCAACACGGTACAAATCACACAACTTGTTTATACTTCATAAATAACCTTTTCCCTCCCTTCCCAACACCACACACAGAAACACAAACTCCAAAAGAAATATCTAACCTGAGAGAGTAAGAAACCTGACTTGTTTCTGAGGTGAATCTGGATTAACTTTCACACATTGTGCAACGCGAAATGCATCTAGCTCCCTCATCTGCAAAAATCAACATCAAACAATTCTACTCAAGCTCTAAATAACACACTCATTTCCCAATCTGGATTTGAATTTAGAATACCTTATCAGCGGCGAGAGAAGCACGAACGAAATTAGGAATCCGGTGATGAACAGGTCGAGGGTTCTGTGCAAAGTTATTAGCTTCCATAGCATTCCAAATTCGCTTTCTAATTATCCATTTCCAAGCCTTCGGATCATCTCGGAGGGAAGCCGCTTCTTCTTCCGCAGCCATGGCTTGACGAGCCTCGGCGTCGAGTGCGAGCCGATTAGACTCGAAAGCGGCTTCGTCGAATGTCTTCTTGCTGTTGTTGTTGTTGTTGGTGGCTTCCAGCTTGAAGATGTAATTGTGAGAGGGAAGGTTGGAGAGATAGAGAGAGTGGGTTTTGTTCCAAAGAGAGAGTGTTTTGCGGTGGGTTGTGAATCTGAGATTGAATGGATGCCGTAAACAACGCATTGCAGCAGCAGCATGTGAATCCATTTCAATTTCAACTTATGCTTTGTTAGTTAGTTACAAGTACACACACATATGGAGGAAGAAAAAAATAAGTTTAAATATGTTTATTCTGGGTAGTTCTAGGGTGAAAGAGCAAACCAAATATTTCACCGGTGAACCATTAAGGATTATCGTTGGATATAATCCAAAATATTATGAAAGGTTGTGATTTTGTATGGTAACCTGCTATTTCCAGTTGTCCTTTAGATAAAATTCGGTGCCATTTTTGTAATTTAAAAAATTATGATATTTTAGAAATTGCAATTAAGGTCCTAGGTCACACTCATCTTTTCTGGAGAATAATATGGAGCCATGAATAATATGCAGGATTTGTTCTCCTCTTTCTTTACGTTCAATCAAAAAAAAGCCTTGATGGTCTGGGTAAATCACCGCAAGCAATTTACAAGGCAGTTTTGCTCTCCGTTTTGTTGAGACCCTCATCTTTTTTCTCTCCTCTTGTTGTTGCCGGAAATCCTTTTTCCCTAAATCTGTTGTTCACCAAGCAATTTACAAGGCAACCGCTTTTGTTAAAGGAGCTAACTATCCAAAATTAATAAACTGTGTTAATTTAGTATATGGTTATTCTTCAATTAAAGTTTATGAACTTGTTTTTCGCTTTTCATGGGCTGTTCTTAACAAGAGGAAAGCGAGTTTATCTTTGTTTGCCCCTTTCTTCCTTTTTATGCTTCCTACATATATATCAACTAATTTAATTTGCTTTAAGTTTGAGAAGGATGGCGAGTTTATATAATTGTTTCCTTCACAAATGATTTGAGTTTTAACATTTTTGATCGGGTGATGGTATTCCAAAACTCGGTGATCGGAATGGGAGTGACCCTGCAGCCTACAGGCCTCCTGCATCAGTTGTCAAGGCAAAGTAATATGTACAAGAAGAGTTGTGACTATTATTCTTTTCATGCCAAGTTTGTATCCATTAATAATGTCATCTACCTTTTCTGTAATTTATGCTGAAAAATTGTATCCATGGCCTTCCATATTGGATAATGGCTTTTTCTTTACTCAGTAAATATCATTGTGCCAAAATTTACCAATTTGAACACACCGACCGTTTATTCCAAAATCTTCTTTGCAAATATCAAGGTCCCTTTAATGCTATTATTCATACATGTAGACACAAGGGGTTGCCACCTTAGATCTAAAATTGACACATTTCAACTCTGAGCAATGTATAGGTGCGTCTCCAAAACACCCAAATTATAAAATGAATAATTGTGACTGGAATTATTGTCAATAAAAAAATATGATTGAAGTTGAAAAGAAAAATCACTGTACACACATGCGCACATAAACAATGGAAGATGATAATGAGAGTTATGCTTGGATCGTGAGTTTGGCCGGTTCAGTCAGCGGTATATAGGGAGAAGTTTAGAGAAAATGGAAAGAGATAAGAAGAGAAAATAGGAACAGTTAGATCGGGACCTAAAAATAATTTTTTATCATTTCTAATTTTTAACT
This sequence comes from Oxytropis ochrocephala, assembly GCA_020916435.1. Taxonomy (NCBI): domain Eukaryota; kingdom Viridiplantae; phylum Streptophyta; class Magnoliopsida; order Fabales; family Fabaceae; genus Oxytropis; species Oxytropis ochrocephala. The sequence goes on from CM037095.1 coordinate 51,016,562, forward strand.
AGCAGATTTTAAAATTACGCAATGTACCCCATGTTTACCTACAATAGTAAGTCATAATTGATAGTTCACTGGAGAAATATTTAGTTTGCTCTTTCACCCTAGAATCACCCAAATTTTTAAGTGCGAGAAATGTTTTTTGGTCAAGCTTGTTTGAGCAATGTTAAGTGCGAGAAATTTAATTGAGCAAAAATGTAAAAGAAAGCCTTAAAGGATTAAAAACATAAATGTGGAAAAAAAAATAAAGCTTAACAAGAAATGGTGCATTGAATTTTAAAGATTTGGAAAGTATTCTCAAACCACTTTCGAATCTACTTGAATGTGAGATATAAGGAATCCTCTAGTGTCAAACCTTAATTACAACCCAAAATTAAGTATTTATTTATAAAGAAACTAGGCTTAAATACGTTTTTTTCTCAAAAATAGGGGGTGTTTAGTTTTTACACTTGTAAAATTTTTTTTTTTTTTTTGTAAAAAGTTCTCTGCAAAATACCAAAATTTTTTAAGCATTCTCTTACATTCTTTCGGACGTTAAAAAAACATACGTGTCACACAAAATTTTGGTTTTACACCCGCATTTTTTTTTTTTTTTTTCAAAAAGTTCTCATGTTCTTCTTCTTCCTTCTTCCTCCTTCTTCTTCCTTCTTCTTCCTCTGTTTCTTCCTCTGTTTCTTTCTTCTCTTCTTCTTTTATTTTAATTGCTCATGTCCCGAAACATTTCTGAGAGGTGGAGATGGGTCAGTGAGGGAACGGTTCGAGAAGATGATAAGGGAAGCTCAGGATAGTGTGTGCAGCGCCATTGAGGTTGCTGATGGTGGAGCTAAGTTCAAAGAAGACGTGTGGTCGAGACCCGGTGGTGGAGGTGGTATTAGTAGGGTTCTTCAAGATGGTGCCGTTTGGGAGAAAGCTGGGGTTAATGTCTCTGTCGTTTATGGTGTTATGCCTCCTGATGCTTATCGTGCTGCTACAACTTCTGGTGATCAGAAGCCTGGTCCTGTTCCATTCTTTGCTGCCGGAATCAGCTCCGTCAGTAATTTCATCATTTTCAATTTCAATTTGTTTATCTGTGCTGCTGTATCAATCTCTTCTTTCTTTCTATGCAGGTTTTACATCCTAAGAATCCCTTTGCCCCAACCTTGCATTTCAATTATCGCTATTTTGAAACTGATGCTCCTAAAGGTAATGTATTATTGCATCTTCCTAAACTCTGCTTATATACTTTTTTATTCTTTCCATCGGATGCCTGCAATGCAACACAACTTGAATTACGATGAAATGATACCTCTGTTTTATTCACAGTAAAAGTGTATATGTCAACTTCCAGTAACAAATCTGGAAGGAATTACAAGGCTAAGTTGGGAATTCAATTCAATAAAAGAAAATGACAAAGGGAAGGGGATCAAAGAGAGAGAGAGAAAGAGAAAAGGAAGGATTTGCCCTTCACAGATCAACAGAAAGCATGGCAACAATTGCGAAGGGGGCGATATGTTGAATTCAACTTGGTACAATTTCTTCCTACCGCTTACACGAAAGTGCTTTGCTCTGCCTCTTCTCTTTCTTAGATCAGATTTAAACTGATTCTATCTTATGCTTTTGTGGCTATAGGTATATGACAGGGGTACAACTTTTGGACTAAAAACTGGAGGGAGAATAGAGAGTATTCTTGTTTCTCTCCCATTGACTGCTCGGTGGGAATATGATCAGGTATGATTTTGGAATCTTTTTTATTGTAAACACAAGAAGAAGGAAGAAGAAGGAGGAAGAAGAAGAACATGGGCAATTAAAATAAAAGAAGAAGAGAAGAAAGAAACAGAGGAAGAAACAGAGGAAGAAGAAGGAAGAAGAAGGAGGAAGGAAGAAAGAAGGAAGGAAGAAACATAGACGCTTTTACAAAAAAATAAATTTGCAGAGGGGTAAAACCAAAATTTTTGTGACACGTATGTTTTTTTAACGTTGAAAGAATGAATGACTAACGCCAAAATTTTGGTATTTTGCAGAGGGCTTTTTACAAAAAAAAAATTTTCAATGTGAAACCAAAACACCCTATATTGCGAAAAAGAAAAACGTATTTAAGCCAAGAAACTAAAGATAACTTTCCATCTACATCTACATAAAGAAACTAAAGATAACTTTCTATCTACATCTACATCTTATACACATGCATAACAATATCTAATAAACTTTATTGCCTAAATATCAACGTGACTAAACATATCTGGTAACTTTCTAGCCCTAAAAATTATTCCAACATACTTGGAAATTTCACTCTACGTCAAACCTATCAAACCAAAAGAATTGGTGGATCCAACACTTGCTCACAGGGCCATCTCGTCGATTCACCGTCAACATCGCTAAAGATGAAAACCCATTTCGCTATTTGATTTAACTCACCCTCATCTTTTCACACTCTAAATGGAATCTAGTATATAAAGACTATAAGATCTTGTGAGCTTTAGCAATCCAATGGTCCACAAATTTAAAATAAATGTCGTTACCTATATATGCTATTGTAGCAAGGATTTTGTTCCTTTTATGTAATATGTGCAAGTTTGGATAAAAATATGCTAACCTTTTGAAAACATTAGGGGAACCTCATGATCACATGTAACAATCCAAAATTTCATTAATGCCAAAAGCAAAATAATTTCACATGCATAATTAAAACTTTTAAACCTATGGAAATCATTAATCTCGAAAGATGTAAGAAGTTATTGCTAAAGGAGTGAAGCAACACAACTCTAAAGGCTACATAAAATGCAAGCAGGAATGGATCCCCTCACGTGAAATTCCACGAGTTAAGTGAAGTCTCGCACCATCCAAACTCACCCCATCTAAATTTTCTTACATATTTCTCTCTTCTTGGATGGTGCCAGCATCCACTGTACCTCGCAAGTAAAAATTTCACATGAGAGAATCCATTCCGGTTGCTTTCTTCACTTACAGTTCTTATTATTCATTTTTTTCATTGGAGATTGAGCTGCCTGCTTAAGATGGGGGAGAAAGAAGAGAAGATGGGAATCTGAAGGTAGAGAGAAGAGACTATGAACATGTTCTCAATCCATAAGCATGCAAGGAAGAAAGAAGAGGAAGAAAAGTGTGGAGAGAGAGAGAGAGTGTGTGGAGAAGGAGGAGGAGGAAGAGAGGGATATGTAGCTGCAGGAGAGCACATATATGAATAAATACACCAAAAACAAAAATGTAGCTTCTTATGGATTGAGAGTACAAAAGACAGGCCTACTTAACCTGCATTACACAACATATACATATGAAGCCACAAGGCAATCCCTCAACTCTAGAAAAAGGTAGAAAACTTTCCCCTTTCTACTCTCCTCAAGACTTCATTTATCTATCTGTCTATCTATCTGTAATCATAAATCCTTTCCCCAACTACACTATGTTAGCAACCTAAAGATCTAGTAGAAGCAATGGAGATAAGAAGAGAAATAAATGAAAAGAGAAAAAGGAAAAAAAAAAAAGAAAGAAAAGAGCAGGTTTTATGAGTTATTACCAATCAAAGAGACCATTACAAGACAATGAAGAATGAAGAAGGGATTGTTTGAATATAAATTATCCTTTCCCAACTTCAGAATTCCTTGTACCAAATAAGCTTATCAACCACAAGTCTGTTTCTGTTCTGTTCTCTTTATCTCTTACCAAAGTCTCATCATATATTCTGCAACTGGGAAAAGGAGATGCGGACGATCGCGCCAGAAAGCGAACTTGCATGCTTACAAACAAGGGCTTCGGTTGCCTCCTCCTCTGTCTCGAACTGAACGAGAGCCTGCTTTTTCCCATTCATCTCAAAGACCTTGCTGTTGACAATGGTTCCATGCTCTTCAAGAAGGCTTACAATCTCCTCCTCGGTAATGTCTTGCGGGAGGGTGGACAGGTGGATCATCTTTGTAGGTGAGCAGCAGTACCGATAGTTTTTAGCAGCGTTACGATTGAATCGATTGAGATTTGAGTTCACATATTCATGTGTATCAGCACCTTGAGTTATGTTTGGATGCTTTGAGAAGTTCACCTCCAATCGCTTTCCAAACAACATGATTCCCTATATTTGAAATTGAAAAAAATACAGATTAATTTGCAGTGCCACAATGACAGTAGAGATAGAATAATCATATCAAATCAAACACGTGTCATTTAGATGGTATCATTAGTGAGGCATCCCTCACTCTAAAAGCTGGTTTTGTAGGGTTGAGATAGGCCCAACCCAAATTCTAAGATGGTATCAGAACCTATTCAAGATTCATTGGGCCACCTGTTATCGGGCCACTCAGGTCACACTACAGTTGTCCTGGGCGTGAGGGGTGTGTTGAGAGTCCCACATAAAAATGAGTTTATAAGTGGGAGGCATCTCTCAGTTTTCAAACCGATTTTGTAGAATTGAGTTAAGCTCAACCCAAATTCTAAGAGTTATAAACGAGCCAACTGTCAGTAACAATCTTAGAGTCCTGAATGGATCTCTGTAACCTTCCACATAACTGAAGATATCAAAAGATCTAGTACAAATAAATAAAATCGCGACGGTAAACATGAAACATACCTTCAGAAAGTGAACTGCCAATTCAGCTTGGAAACCATCCCCCATCTGGATAAGTCCATGATCCGGTTTATTTCGGAGAAGTTTGATTCTGACAATGTTCCCATAAATAGAGAACAAGTTGAACAGTTTGTCTTCATCGATTCTCTGAAATGACGAAATGACCAAATTTTAAGCCAAATATACACCAAAAAAAAGGGACAAAACTTTCTAGTAGAAGGGAAAAGTTCCAAACCAAAGTACTCACATCAGGATTGAGATTTGCGACAAGAACGGTACACCTTTCATTTGTTCCGGTAATTCCAGGAGGCAAATTTCCCCCAAAGGCAGTTGCAATTGCTGCAGCATTGGCCATCTATAATTCAACACATGTTAGTAAGTTTGTCAAAGGATCAGCTTATTTTATATTCAAGAGAACTAATTACTAAACCTTTTAGGCGGAAAGAATCGTTAAAATTAAACTAAACCAAACATGCAGTAAATATAAATGAAAAATGTTCATTTAAATGCATGTCTACAGTTATAAACAATAAAGTCTAGTAATGGGTTGGCAATACAAAATCATTTATGATAAAATGTAAGAAAAACACAGAAAGTTATTAAATCCGCGTCTACAGTTAATCTACAAATAAGAAATTTTTTGTAATAGATTCATAATATGTTGTCATTTACGACAAAAAGGAAGAAAATCCCATGCAGTTCATAATACAGAAAGCCCAAATAAAACCCTAACTTGAAAAGAAAAACTAATTCCAAAACTAACTATATTTTCAAGGAGCAAAAATAATTGCACATGGGGGTTTCAGATTGGCTTGAAAAATTACCGACCTGTGAAAATCCACCTGTAAAAAGAAAATGACAAATATTAGCACATTATTAATAGGGGTAAATAACCAAACAAAGCAAATCCATCAAAGCAATTTAAAATATTTATCACCTGCCCCCCTGGGTCCAGAACCTTGAACACCCCCGTACACTCCTCCATCACCATATCCAGACTATTCCATACAAAATGAAAATTAGTATTTAAATGAGGTTGACAAAGATCCACAAGAAAAGTTAGTTACACAAATACTCCCTCTGGTCCTATTTATTAGAAAAATTTGCAGTTTTGGGTTCATTGAATAATTCATACATCAGTTATTTAATGTACCTAAAACTGCAATTTTTTCTTATAAATAGGACCAAAGGGAGTAGATGAAATGAAAATCACTTGGAACATACTTGTGAAGGTCGGCCTTTCTGCTCTGAAGGCAGATTTGAGTTTGTATAGTCCCTGTAGAAACGAAGAATAAACTTGGTAACATTGAATATAATGTTAAAAAGAGATCGTGTTAAAAATTAAATAGAACTGACTGAATCACCTTGAACGATCGTTATTGTAGTTCACTTGTAGTTCATCGAGGCTGCAATTAACATGAATCAAACGTCGAACAAAATAATAGTTGAGTAACAGAAAAGTGGGGGATATAAAATGAGCCAGCACAAGAGCATAACATAATTCTTTAAACCCAGAAACCAATATACAATGCAATTATAGAGAATGAGATAATTTAACCTACTTTGAGAACTGAATGTCCAGCTGACAGCAACCATCGTAAATATTGCGTCCCTAGAAAATTGTAGAAGTACAATCATCACTCCATAAAAATAATGAGAATTAGCAAGCCAAGTAGAGCGCCGTTTCCATGTAAATGAAAAACAACCTGAAGAGAAGTTCTGGCAGTAACAGCACTTGCACGAGCTTGATACTGTATAAGAGCCTGAAAGCCTACACAATTTTTCAAACACAAGATGAAACAGATAGTAGAACCACTGAATATGCATAAATCCAATATAACTATAATCTTCATCTGTAAAAATAAACGTCGCGACATTCCTCACTCCTCACATCTAATTACAGAGATATGTATATTTTCATTGTGTTGAGAAAAGTGAGTCATTCAATGACACATTAAAAACCAAGAAATATAACATTGTCCTCTCGTTTTCATGTTTATTTAGAAAAATAGCAAAGAAGATTGATATATTTTAAAATAAAATGCTCTTAATTCATCCAGTTAACCCCAAAGACAAAAGCGCTTCATAGGAAAAGAAAGAAAGAAAGAACGAAAGAGAAAGGAAGAAATCTGAGAATCTGACCAGCTGACTTCTGAAATGTAACAATCTTTTCCACATATCCATGGGGAGAAAACACTTGATGTAGCACATCCACTGTTATAGGATACAGCATTTGATGAACGGTAACTAAGAGAATTCGATTGGGCTGTGCATCCAGAGAATCGTCGACAGCAGACAGCATAGAGAAGGAGAAGAGATAGAAAGAAAGGAGAATAAATAGAGAGAATTTTATGATAAAGAGATTGAGAAAAATACAGAATATAACAATTTATAATACTAAACCCATTATTACAATGGAAAGTATAATTTAACAATATAAATATTATTTGTACAGGAAAGATCCCATAAAAACTGGAGAATTCTCCTCTTTTTGCATAGCCAAAAGTTTGAGGCATATATAATTCAATTAAAAAGACAAAAAATGCCAACCTCATCTTCTCGCCCTTGGTTTTGATCCATTGTAGTTAGTTCTTGATGAGACGAAAATTGGATATAAACATTTCTCCCCCTTGAATGAAACAGAAAGATAATCATGTAAACAATAGCAATTTCTTAAAGAGCATTACTTATTTACAGTTCCATAGACGTTGTATGTCCTGTTCCCGAGAGAAAGTGAGGAACAGGACCACCTGTACCTATAGTACTGTATATAAGTTTTATTCTTTCTTAAAATCAATGGAGTGAACCGTGCTTTTCAATGTATGTATACCTTATGCTTGGTTGAGAATTTGCATAAAATTGTATAGCACCAACTGCAGAAGGAATATCTTGCATTTGGAGAAGAGCCTGCAAGGATGATAAATTGTACAAACAAAAGAAAATGATAAAACGGTTCATCGTTGAATTATAAGAATATGAGAAAACCCAAAAATTTCAGTCGAAGGCATGAACAAAACCTGATTTTTGGCACGCAACATCACAAGCTTTGTTATGACTCCAAAAGGCTGAAATAGCTGAAGCAAATCATTCTGCAACCAAATGAGATACAATTTATAAGTAATTGTACAGCTGCAAAGTCACGACATATCATAAAATTCAAATACAAATATGTGGGTTTAACAATTATACTCCGAGTATCTGAAAAGATATAGAAAATATAGAGGAATTTGAGCAATAATCTAAACCAATCTTTAATACGGCGCATGCAAAGCTTTTACGGTAACGTAAAATTTATGTTGTTAACAGAATTCCCCTTACTAACATGATCTTCCAGCTTCCTTTTATAAATATAGCAATTAATGTTGAAGAGAACAAGCGACTTTGAAGTTAATACTATCCAACTTTGTTTTGTATACCCACTATATAAGATAGGAGGGTTCAGTGGGAAAGGAACAATGTATAGAATAAACCCTCAAATTGGTCCCTCAACTATCACCCTCTCTTCAATTTAGTCCCTAACTTTTTTAAATGATTAAAGAGGCCCTAAAGTTTTCTTCAAGCAGTCAAGTTAGTCCCTCTATGAATGTGACCCACATTAACAAAGAGACTAATATAATGGATAAGAGAAAACATTAGAGACTTTTTAATCAATTTAAATAGTTTAGAGACTAAATTGGAGAGAGGGTAATAGTTGACGGACCAAACAGAGGGTTTAATCAGTATCGAAAATAGGAAATCTAGAACTCATTGCAATAAGGGTCTAAAGTGTAGCGTATACAAAAATAGATTTGATATTCATTCACTTGAAATATACGATACTTGCAAGTTGCAACACTTGTTCAATGACATTCAAAATCGTGGTCAATGACATATTGAGTTTGGCTAATTGGTAATTCATAACCATCCATTGAGTTTTATTAACCACGATCTTGTACATTATTAAAGAACCTCAATGGATGGTTAATGAGTTACTCAAACCGCTATTTTCTGCAATCCATGATTAACAACACTGACTCAATCTTGGTTAACAATGTCCAAAATTGTAGTTAATGAAGCAAGTTCAGTAAATGGTTATTGAGTTACCGAATCTTGTATACCCATCACGATTACGAATTCCATAAAGCAAGTGTCAAGCTTTTCACATGTACAACTATCATTTTTGAAAGAAGAAGAAAAGGGCTAAAGCATGTGCAGCTGAACTGAGCCCATGATGAAATCATGGCATAATCATATTATAAAAATACTAAGTAACAAGTATAAACCAAATAACAAAAACATACAGCAAGAGAGAGAGAGAGAGAGAGAGAGAGAGATTACCTCAGATATCTCATGCCCAACATTTCGAACGTGAATGACTTTGGAAGGTTCAGCCATTGCAAATTACCTATAAAAACAGAAAATAATATACTCAGAAACTCTTTTCCTTTCCAATTCATGAGTTGCATCGATGATCAAAACTCACAATTGGGTATATGAATGAAAATGCTAACTATGAAGGTCAACAACAAAACCCATCATTCCAATTTTCCAATTTCTTTTAAAAACCCAATTGACTGAAAATTAAGATTCAAATAGATAAATCGAACAAACCAAATGCTAATCGCATAAAGAATCAAACTTTATATCTTACTCAATCGAACTCGAGAGAACCTCAGATACCCAATTCAAGACCTGAATCTACGAGTAAGTAGAATAAAAAAGTTGTGAACAAAAATTCAAACACAGAAAAGGGGCATCTTCAATTTCCAACAAAAAGCACACAAAAAAAAATCATCGAAATCGGGAAATCTTGGAACACGGTGCAAATCGAAGATAATGAGAAGATAAACTGTAAGAAGCGGCAGAGAGAGAGAGAGAGAGAGAGAGAGAGAGAGAGAACTTGCCTGAAGAGAGTGAGACAGAGAGAGAGAGAGAGAGAGCAGCGAGTTACTCAGATGTACTTGGCATGATATGTCTTATTTTTGCCCTATCACTAACAAGCCATGGGCCCGAAACGGGCTGAAAAGTAATTTCACAAAAGTAACATCTATCTTGAACCAAAAAAAAAAGAAGTACATCTATCTTGAACCAAAACATTGATTAATAGTAGTAACATCTATCTGAAAAGTAATTTCACAAAAGTAACATCTATCTTGAACCATAATTGAATACTCATAACCAATATGAGTGTATATGCTAACATGTAACTCACTAATAGGAGATTCATGATGGTACTTTCTGTAACCATCGATAAATAGTAGAAATTAGAATAGTTTAGTGGGAGGGAATGCATTTTTTTACCCTTTTTTGATAAAAACCAATTAATGTTTGAAGGGGAGGGAATGCATTTTTTTACTAAAGGAAGCAAGGAGCAATTAAAAAATATATTTTTAACAAACTAGAGATTCATGACAATAATAATGGGATCTCGGTTTAATGTTTTGGCTGACGATGAGAAGATTCATGATCACAATAATAATGTCCATAATGGCCCAACTGTTACAGCACCTGGTCTCATTATTGTTAATAAGGCTCCTCCAAACAATGTGGAGAAAACACGTGTGACACACTTCAGCCAATCAGCTCACCATTCCAACCATGAGGGGGACCACTTGGAAAAACGTGCAGAAACAAATGGCCCAGCTAGCGCAGCACGTGGTCTTCAACAGCAGAAAACGGTTTCCAATGCTGGTCAATCATTAGCGCCTACTATGAGTCACATCCGAGGTACTCCAGTCGAGTCGAGGTACTCCACAAGCCGAGGTACTCCTGTCGAGCCGAGGTACTCCACAAGCCGAGGTACTCCAAACGTCGCTACCACTATGTCACGTAGGGACCACCAAGTTTCTGCGGGGACCACCCTTTGTCACCAAACAAATCGGCCAACTATAGAAATGGACATGGATGTTTCCAAAGGAAATAACACTGGGACGATGATGCTCCACCCAACTCGGCCTCCTGATCCAATTGGCAACTTTCATTCTGACACCATCATTCCTACTGGGAGACCTGATGATGTAGGAATGTTAGACTTAGACGAATTCTTGGATGCTCACGAGCAAGGTGACACGATAGCAAGTGACTCAGAGATGGAGGTGGTCGTTGAGACCCCACGCCTCTGACTTTATCCCTCCTGTGATATGCTTCCTTTTCCTTTTTAGTTTTAATGAATTTAAATAAAATTCTAATTTGGAATTGTCGTGTATTTGCAAATTTCGATTTTGTTTGAATTGCAAGCAATTTATTGATGTGCATAGGCCGGAGATTTTCGTTATTATGGAGACTCGTAGTGACCCAGCTCGCTTGAAGAATACCTTTAGGAGGCTTGGTTTTGATGGTTTTGCTTACTCTTTGAATAGGGGTTTTGCTGGGGGTATTGTTACTGGTTGGAAGACCAACCTGGTGGACATGTTGGAAATTTCAAACGATTTTCAATTCATTCACTTTCAAGTTACCATGTAGGATGGGTGGAAGTGGTTCTTCTCTCCGACCTATGCTAGCCCCAATGACGAGTTGCGTCGTGACTTATGGGACTCTTTTTTCAATATTAGTAGAGATATGGATGGTCAATGGCTGATAGCAGGGGACTTAAATGATACAGTGGACCCTTGTGAGAGGAAAGGGGGAGGCAACCCAAATCTTGTCAAGCAGCAGCTCTTCAGGGAGAGAATTCAGAGGTGCCATTTACTTGTCCTCGGTTCGGTGGGGCCAAAGTTTACTTGGTGAGGTCCCAGGAGTGGATTGACCGATCGCTTGTTTGTTAGGTTGGATAGGGCTCTTTGTAATGATAGATGGCGTGTAGCATTTCCAAATGCTTTTGTTAGAGTTCTTCCGCGGGTTACATTCTCGGATCATCACCCAATTTTGGTTTGTTTGCATGGCAATACCCAGGACCGTGTAGATCGTCCTTTTCGCTTTGAGAGTGTTTGGTTACTGCATACTGATTTCAAAAGAGACATTGCAATGTGGTGGCAGTCCCCAGATGACTTTGATCGTAAGCTGGGCATGCTTGAGCATAAGCTTGTGGAGTGGAAGAGGAACACCTTTGGTTGCGTCAAAACCAAAAAGTGTTCCCTTCTTGCTCGGCTTGCAGGCATTCAAAGGAAATATCATCAAGGCAATTCCAATAGTTTCCTCATCCAGCTTGAGAAATCTCTCCACCAGGAACTTAATGACATTCTCCATAAAGAATAGCTTATGTGGTACCAGCGTCTCGGACCCAGTGGTTACAAGATGGAGACAAGAACACAAGATATTATCAAATCAATGCGGCTAATAGAAAGAGAAAAAATAGAATTCACCTCCTTCGGGGCGATGACGGCATATGGTTAGAGAATGAAAATGCCACTAAAGTTCATGTGAATCAATACTTTCTTGCGTTGTTTACGGAGCAAGGTGATGTTGGAAGACAATATACCCACGGGTTTGGTTTTCCGAGGTTGGATGATGATGCTATTTCGAGTATTGGAAGGCATGTGGAGAGGGATGAGATCGAGGCCGCTCTTTTCTCAATGAAGCCTTGGAAAGCTCCTGGGCCCGATGGTTTCCAAGCCGGTTTCTACCAAGCCAACTGGCATCTTATTGCTAATGAATTTATTGATTTTATTATAGGTACTTGGAATGAACCCGGCCTGCTTGGGATAGTAAACTTGACGGACATTTGTCTTATTCCTAAAGTCGACAAATCGGAGTTCGTTTCTCAATTCCGGCCAATATCGCTTTGCAACGTCTCCTACAAGGTGGTCACCAAGATTATTGTGAATCGTCTCAAACCTTTTATGCCCTCCATTGTTTATCCTTATTAGACTGGTTTTATCCCAACTCGGAGCATTCATGAGAATATAGTAGTGGCTCAAGAACTCCTCCATTGTATGAACAAAATGAAGGGGAGGAATGGATTTTTTGTTGTCAAAGTTGACTTGGCCAAAGCTTATGATCGGCTTCGTTGGAAATTTATTGAGGAGGTTCTTGGTGAGATTGGCATGCCTGAAAATATTGTTAATATAATCATGCATGGCATATCGAGCGTGAAGTCTAATGTTTTATGGAATGGCTCTAGATCGGAGTTTTTTCTCCCCCAACGTGGTATCCGGCAAGGTGACCCCATCTCTCCTTATTTATTTGTTTTATGTATGGACCGTTTGACGCAGCTTATCGCGGAGTAGGTTGAGAAAGGGAGTTGGACGCCTCTTAAAGTAGACCGCAATGGTCCAGAAATTTCCCATCTTATGTTTGCAAATGATCTTCTTCTCTTCGGCAAAGCTACGGAGGAAAACATGCAAAGTGTGGTTAATACTTTGGAGGTTTTTTGCAATATCTCGGGGCAAATGGTTAGTAAAGAAAAGACTCACATTTTCTTTTCTAAGAATGTTTCTCCTTTCATGCGCACTCGTCTTTCTCGCACCTCTGGTTTCAAAGTCAGCGCTGCCATGGGGAAGTATCTGGGTGTTCCTCTGCTTGGTAGGTCTCCTCGGATTGGTGATTTTACTTATCTTATTAACAAAGTAAAGAACAAGCTCTTTGGGTGGAAGTCCAAACACTTGTCTTTTGCGGGGAGGGTAACTTTGTCGAAGTCCGTTATTCAAGCCATTCCGGTTTATTCCATGATGACCACCTCGGTCCCCAAGAGTTGCCTGAATGAAATTCAAAGATTGCAACGGGGGTTTATTTGGGGAGATACAGATAGCGCGAAGCGCATGCATATGGTTAAATGGAGCACTTTAACTCTGTCGAAGTGTCTTGGAGGTTTGGGTATTAGAGATCTGGCTACCATGAATAGAGCTTGTCTTATGAAGCTCGCTTGGGGTATGAAAACTCCCAACACTAGCCTGTGGTACCAAGTTTTAAATGGCAAATATGGTAGAGGTACTCTTGAAGCGGGTAACTTTCAAGTCAAGTCTAATGATTCCTCCCTCTGAAAGGCCCTTCAAAGCTGCTGGCATGATTTGAATAATATAGAGGCTTGGTCTCTTGGTAATGGTTCGAGCACCAATTTGTGGAATGACAAATGACTTAATGGTAATCTTCGCCTAATTGACACTACAACAATACAGGCAACAAGCATCCCCTATCATGCTTTACATTGGTGCGTGAGCGATCTGGTTGACGAAAATGGCAAGTGGAAGCTCGGGGACCTCTCCTCCATGCTTTCTCCGGAGCTTCTAGTGCAAATCTCAGCTTTGCCTGCGCCCTTGCCCCATGATGGTGAGGATGAAAGATATTGGCTCGGGGGTAGTTCAGGTGATTTCACGGTGTCCCCTGCCTATAGTTAGTTGAGTAACTTTGATGTCTCCTTGTTTGATGATTGCTGGGAGAAGGCGTGGAAGCTTCATGTGCCGGAAAGAACTCGATGCTTTGTTTGGCAAATTCTCCATGGCAAGCTGGCCACCAAAGAGTATTGTGGCCGATGGGGGAACGACGATGTTTATTGTATTAATTGTGGCAATATCACTGAAACTATCATCCATGTGCTTCGTGATTGCCCCCTTGCGATCTCGGTTTGGAACGCGCTTATTCCTCCTTTGTTAAGATCAGATTTTTATGGCGTGGATCTTGACGAGTGGTTGATTGAGAATCTGTCTACTCAAACTAAGCTGGAATCTACTCTCCAGTGGTGCAATGTGTGGGCGACGGGGTGTTATTATCTTTGGTTTTGGAGGAACAAACAAATCCACGATGATGAATTTATTCGGCCTCTAGCTCCTGCGCGTTTTATTGTTCATCAGGTGATGGAGTATGAGCTCGGCAGGATTCCTCTCCCAGGCACTCATCGCACGAAACAGCAGCAGTAGCATGTTTGCTGGCTTCCCGCTACCGAAGGCACAATTTCCATCAATACTGATGGCGCTTTCAAGTCTGACTCTGTTCTTGCTGGCTGTGGTGGAGTGTTACGAGATTCCATGGGTATCTGGCGGGGTGGCTTTGCAAAACGGTTGTTTGTGTCATCACCTACACAGCAGCGCGGTGTGGGGCGCCATGGAAGGTCTTTCTCTTGCTGCAAGTAAAGGCTTCCATTCTATAGAGTTGCAAATGGATTCGGTTTTGAATGGAACTAGTAGTGGTGGTATAGCAGGTCGTCAGCTCGTGAGAAGAATCAAACAGTTGCTTGCTTGTTTTGCAAACGTGCGTATCATTCACACCTACCGGGAGGCAAACAAGGTTGCGGATGCTCTAGCTAATTTGGGATGCTCTTATCCTGATGGTTCTTCCATTTTTGATACTCTCCATACTATAGTTAAACCTCTAGTTACTGCTGATGTATTTGGAGTGTCTACTCCTCGTTTGATTTTCGTGTAGTTTCTTTTTGGGTTCTCAAACCCCGTTTAATCTCAAATATATATATATATATATATATATATATATATATATATATATATATATATATATATATATATATTTATATTAATATATATATATATATATATATATATATTAACTTATGTTAAATTGAAGGATATGAAATAGAGGATATACCGTTTGTTATAAAGGATGTATGAATAAATACAATTAGACGATACAACAAAAATGTGTAGTAGCTCAGTTGGAAGAATTGCGCATCTTTAACAAGTAGGGGAGAGGGTTCAAATCTCTCCACTGTCATTTTTGGTAAGGCATACGAATTAATCTGCAATAATCAAGTTTGACTGGGTCAACTTGGATTACCGAGTCAACACCGATTCTGACCGAGTTAAAGCGAGTTGACCGAGTCAACTTCGGTTCACTTGCAAATGCGATCCAATTGCCAACTGACCCGAGCAAGACACCGTTTCCCGGTTGAACCGGTTCGACCGGCTGGTTCGGCCCAAGTTTGATAACACTGAAAAACACACAAAATTTTGGACTTAAATATAAGCAGAAGTTAACCAACTATATACTAATGTTCCAAAAATACCCTTGGATTAACTCTATTTTTCATTTTTCAAGAAAAAGGAATACACTCTCAATAAACAAATGCAGATGGTTTTATAACATATAGAATTAATACACAACTATTTCCAATGCATAAAACAACACACCTTCCTCCTTTCTTTTAGCGGCCACAGCTTACATCACTAAGGCAAGTGCTTAGTGATGGTTACTAAATTAATATGAGCCATTGGATGCTCAATATTTTTATTAAAATGCATCTAATGGTTATTATTTACGGAGAGTATTTTGGTACTCTTCAATATTATGCCCTGTTAGGGTGTATCACAGAGCGAGAGGTTCTATTAGCGATGAGCCATCGGCCCCATACCAAATAACCCGCCCAAGCTCGGTTGCTTGGAGCGCACTTCGTGATGGCCGGCGAAAATCTCGCAGCGGTCGGTAATCTCAACATGATATAAATGTCGACGCATTCTCATTATCAGGTACGTTATCTTTACCTCGTGATACCCGCTCGAGCGAACACCGACTTGGAAAGGCGTCGAGTGTCATTGCGGTACCACCGCGTCAAACCAAGACCGATCCTCTCTATCACTCTCGACCGGCCAACACCGCGAACGACATCAACACTTCATTGGTCTAAGGTACGATCAATTGGCGACGACCCGGAGGGAGCGCGAGCGCTATCCTACTTCGACTATGGCTCCACGCGACAGGCCCCAGACGCGGGCCTCATCTCGACTGAACCCCTCCGGGCAGCAGCATCCTCAGCAGCAAACCTCGGAAGGATTCCCCGTTACTGTACACGAATCACAAGGAAACCCTCGCCAAGAACCATCAGTGCAGGGCGGCCACAGGCCGGTGATCCAGCCGGTCCAACAACCGATACCGGCCGAGCTGGCCGAGGCAGGGATTGTAGAACCTTTGTCGGAGCACGTCACCCAAGTCGTTCTCCAATTGCTCCAAAGCAAGAATCAATTCATCGCTGACCGTGACGACCTGATATCTCGTCTCGAAGAGCCAGAACACCCCCTCGAATGAACGTTCGTCATCGCGGAAGCACTTCTCGCCATTCTCCAGCACGAAGAGTCCGTGCACGCAGATCGCCCGCCCGCAGAAACGTGCGCAGTCGCCGTTCCCCCTCACACGACTACGATTATTCAGACTCCCTCTACCATCCTAAGTCGGACCGTTCGTCTACGAGGTACTCCTCTTGCGAATCCTCCGGCTCCAGGCGTTCTAGAAGCCGTTCGTGGGACCCTATGATGAGCTGAACGACTATCGCAATGGGGAAATCAGAGATGTTTCACGGCGGCCAAGAAAACATCATTCCGTTCGAAGCAGAGGGTGATTCCCCCAAATGCCTCCTAGTCACGGCCATCCGGTCGGCGGAGGATTCTATGGGATGCCGACCGGCGAGGCGTACCTCACTATGCAGCCCTTCGGGACGAGTGACATCCCGACCGGCCATGGCCCCTTCACGAGGGTGATTAGGCGCTACCGTATCCCTAGGGATCTCACGAAGCCACCCAACCTCAACAAGTTCGACGGGCGGGGTGATCCTGACAAACACATCAGGTACTTCAACAACTACTGCAACTACAGGGATTTGGGTTCTACAATGAAGTGTCGTTTGTTTCCTCAGTCACTCGATGGCCGAGCGCTAGAATGGTGGGAGTCACTGAAACCGAACACTATTTCTTCTTGGGAAGGCCTGATCAGAATCTTCCTAGCAAACTACACTGCCAACCGGTGCCAATACCGCTATGAGGAACACTTGGACACGGTCATCCAAGGCGACAACAAGCCATTGAGGCAGTACATAGACCACTTCAATACTGAGGCCGATACCATTCGCGACCTGACGGACAAGGGCAAGCTGAAGTACCTCAAGCGGGGCATCAGGCCGGACCATAGGTTCGCTGAAGAGTTCACTTTGAATCACTACTCTAACCTCAGCACGTTCCTTCGAAGGGCTAACAATCACATGGCTTATGAATAGACTCTTGCTGCAAGGAAGGCCGCCCGCGCGCGACCTAGAGAAGAACAGAGCAAGCCGGTCAAGGCTCAAGAAAATCACCGCGACAACAAGCCGGAGTTCCGACCTAAGAAGTACGAGCACCGGACGAGGCTCAATACTCCCATCGCCCAGATATTTTCTGAGTGTCAGAACAATGAATTTGTGGACGTGAAGCGGCCTGATCCGTTAGTGCTCAAGAAGGGTGCCCGGTCGACCAAAAGGTATTGCCGGTGTTATACCCCAATTTTGTCCGAGTTCTTATATCATTGTAATATTTTTATTTTATTTTATTAAGTAGTGTATGTGCAACAAACGTTTCTATGTACTCAAGTAAAAGATAAGTAGCTTGTGCATATCAACCACAATTAATATAAAGATGCATGATTTGATTCTTGATCAATCATCCCACATGTTATTTCCTTTTGACCCTCTTTGAGTAATTGAAAAAGCAAGTGAAGCAAAGCATAAGAGCTTACAAAATAAGAACAAAAAGATGAAATACCCAAATCTGCAGCTCTATTGCGAAGGCAATTTCTCTCTCCTCGGACCTCTTTTCGACGATCCGAACGGTGAAAGTGGAGATATATGTCTCACGAACCTACTGTCAAAAAATGAAGACGATCCGACGGTTAACGAATCCGAATCGCACTTTTACGATGAGAGGTTTGAGAAAAACGGACCAAAACTGCAGCTATTGCGAAGGTAATTTCTCTCTCATCAGACCTCGTTTCAACGATCCGAACGGTGAAAGCGTAGATATATGTCTCACGAACCTATCTGTCAAAAAGAAAGACGATCCAACGGTTAACGAATCCGAATCGCAATTTTACGGTGTGAGTTTGAGAAAAACGGAATTGTGTTTTAAAGGGGAATTGCTTTTCTACCTTGTTTTAGTCCCACATTGCTCACAAGAAACAAGAGCTCCTAGCAATTGGATATAAAAGGGGTTGAGAGGTGAAGATTAGAGGGGATCATTGGCGGGTTAAGTGATCTTTTTTTGGGTCAAAGCGTTCGCGGCTCATTTCACTAAAAACCCGTCTTTGATCATTTGGACGTTTTGAGTCGGCCGATTCTCAAAGCGGTTCCTTCCGGTCTTGGGGTCAAAATGGACCAGATAGGAGTCCGGTTCGTGATTGACCTGGTCACATTGCTCACCCGGTTCGCACTCGTCGAGTCGAGTTAGTTTTGTATTTATTTTGTTTATTTTTATGTACATATTTATTTATCATTTATTTATAATATGATCTATTTATTTATTTGTTTATTGTTTATTTATATATCTATTCATATTTATTTATGTATATAGTTATTTATTTATTTTTTTAGCCTAGTCTTTATTAATTATCGCTTTTTGTCTTTTTTTTTTTTATGCACAAATTAGTTTATTTCTTCAAAAATCAAATAAAAGACTAAGTCGGTTGTACAACAAC
Organism: Oxytropis ochrocephala; assembly: GCA_020916435.1. Lineage (NCBI taxonomy): Eukaryota > Viridiplantae > Streptophyta > Magnoliopsida > Fabales > Fabaceae > Oxytropis > Oxytropis ochrocephala. The sequence goes on from CM037095.1 coordinate 51,035,400, forward strand.
CAAGGTTAGTCATCATCCTAGGACCAATGAGTACATGCAGATTCGGTAATCCTAAAAACTTATAAGTAAATAAATAAATCACTTTTCCTAAAAATAGGGGACTAAGTCGGTTGTACTGGCAAGGGTTAGTCAGCGTTCTAGAACTAGTGAGTACATGCATTCGGGAGTTCTAGAATACCTATTCTAAAACCAACTCACCTCACATCGAACAAACTTCTTTCAAAAAACCTCAAAAATACTTTCAAAAAGTAGGGGACTAAGTCGGTTGTACAATCCGGGTTAGTTAGGCGTCCTAGAATCGATGTCACATGCAGATTCAAGGAGTCCTAGGACCCCTACACTAAAAAAACACCAACCAACAAACCTTTTCGGGAAGAACTACGTAGCTTTGATTCCTCCATTGCATCCGGACGTACGTAGGAGCAAGAGTCCACTCTTGTCAAGCACTAAAAATTAAAAATTTAATTAAGTCTTTTTCACTATAAATAAAAAGGGTAAATATTAATAAACCATAAATAATTAGACGAAGGATGTCGTGGGGTGCTAATACCTTCCCCACGCATAACGACTCCCGAACCTTTAAACTTGCCTTATCCTAAAACTAAAAGGGATTTTCCGAATTTGCCCTTAAACTAAAATTTGGTGGCGGCTCCCTTTCGAACTTCGAAGAATCCTTTCTCGGATTTTTCGGTCGCTACAGCTGGCGACTCCACTGGGGACTTAACGTTTTAGAGAGTCAAAACCTAGTCTAATTAGTTGTAGGGTTTAATTTTTACCCTTCCCTTATTTATTTATTTATTTATTTTTGCATGTTTTATTTTTATGTGATATATAAACCATAGGATAGAAGACGATATTTGTATGAATGTTTGTTTTGTTTGCAGCTTTGGGTTTATTTTAAACGGCTCCTACACACACTGCACCTCTACACATTGTAACACCCCAAAATTAATTAGGTGAGTATTTAATTAATTTATTTAGGTGACTATTTAATTTACTTAATTAAGTGAATATGACTAATTTAATTAAGTAATATGTTAGTTGGCCATATTTAAATAATAATAAGGTAATCAATTTATTTAAAGAGTGAGGTGTAGTAAATAAATGAGAGGTCTAATTTAATTAAGTGGAATAATTAAGTTAGGATTTATTTCTATTAGTTTGGAATTTTATATTAGTTAGGAGGTGTTTAAGTATTAGGAGTGGTAGTAGTAAAAAGGGGGTGTAAGTAATAAGGCCCAAATTGATTGGGCCTAGGGTTAAATGTGAATTAAAAAGGAATGGGATTGAGGAAGAAAGAAAAGCTACGACAGAGAGAGGGTAAGGAAAATGAAGAGAAGAAGAAAGGGTGAGAAGTGAGGGCGTGAGGGAGAAATGGGAGGGAGCTTGGGTATGTGAGTTTTCACATTGGAAGCTTAGGAAGCTAATTTCTGTTCAATTGCTTCTCCATTATGGTGTTTTGGTTTCTTCCCTTCTAATTCCATGTTCAAAGCTCACCTTGACCATTAATGGAGTTTTGCTCACTTTGACTCTAGGTAAGGAGAACTTGGTCTCAATCTTCCCCATTCCTTTCCCTTATTCCATTTATATGGGTTTTATAGTCTCATTCCTTTCCAATTTCATTTTCCCATGGATGAAGTTGAAGCTCAAGGTGTGGGTGGGTAAGCATTGGTAGTTCTTGAAGTTCTAGGAGAGAAAGTGCTTGAGTTTCTCCAATTTCAAGGTTAGGGGACTCTCATTTACATCTATAATAAGTTGTAAGATATGTGTTATGTGTGGAATAGCCTAGGAATAATTTGATTGGTTGATTTTTATGTTATCTTTTGGATTGATGTTGTGTTGAATTTATTTGGGTGAACCTATATTGTCAAAGTGCTGCTGAATGTGCTGTTTAATGTCTTTGGAAGTGTTTAAGTCTTTGTCGAAAATGCTGTTTAATGTCTTTGGAAGTGTTTAAGTGCTTTGTCGTAAATGCTGTTTAATGTCTTTGGAAGTGTTTAAGTCTTTGTTTAATGTCTTTGTATAATGTTCTTTGAATATGTCTAATTATCGATTTAGCCCCTTTTTGTCAATTTAGTCCCTATTTGTGATTTAGTCTATGATGTTAATATTGATATAATTGTTATTGGTGAATTAAATGACGATGTATTAAGTGAGCGTTGATGTTGGTAATTAAACGACGGTGTATTGATTGACGATGTAATGATGAATTAACGATCGAGTATTAAATGATGTTGATTAATTGTCTAGATGAGTGTTATTAAATTGAGAATTGAATTGTTGAATGAAAATGTCTTTGAGTTGTGTGCCTAATGGGACCTAAGTGATGATTTAGTCCCTAAGAATTAATTTAATCCTTGGTGTGACAATATAGTCCCTAAGAATTAACTTAATCCTTGGAGAGACAAAATAGTCCCTTAGTGACTAGTTAGGCCTAATATGTCAAATTAATTCTTTAAGTACCAAATTAATCATAACGTGTCAAATAAATTCCTAAGTCCCTACATTAATTTTGGTGTGTCAAAAATGGTCCTTAAGAGAAGAAAAGGTCCTTATGAGGTGGTTTGGCCCTTAGGTGGGATTTAATCTAATAATTGTTAAGATGGTGATTAATAATTGATGAGGTGAGGATTAATAATTGATGAGGTGATGATTAATAATTGATGAGGTGATGATTAATAATTGAGGTGAATGATGATGTGGCTTCGGCCAAAAAGGTGATGTAATATTTATTGTGATGGATTGTGTGTGATGCATTTGTCATAGTGTCACATGAATCATATGCATTACGTGACGGTGGTGATGGTGATGTGGCTTCGGCCAACAGGTGATGAAATACCCGACGGGGTGGTGATGAAATACCCGACGGGGTGGTGAGGACTGAGGTGAATATGGATCCACATGCATATTGCACACATGCATACGATCATGCATTCCTTGGATTCCCATTAATGCTTAATTAATCCTTGTTGCAACTTGTTGATGGTCTAATTGAATGGTAAATGTTAAATTGTTATGGATTGTGGTTACTAGATGTTTTCCGAATATGATGCTTATCTTACTTGTTATTATCTATGTAAAGAGACTCACCCTAGCATTTCTTGTTGCTCGCTCGTGGCGACAAACAGGTGATTCCGAGTGAAGTGCCATGCCTCTTGGGGTCTATTGAGTCCGCTCGATAGTAACACCGGGGATGGGATCTATTATTATTTATTTATGGTTATGCATTGAAATGATTTTGAACTATGTATTGAGTATGTGAACTCAGTTTCATTTGCCGCTGTGCTGCAAACTATTTGATGGATTACTGTAAACGCTAAACAGGTTGTTTTGAGGGTTTAAAACCCACGTGACTATGATATGCATTTTATGCGTTTGATGAGTTTGGATTTTAAATATGTTTGATGTTGTTTTCACTAAATGTACCACCCTCTTCGAGGTGCGTGGAAAGATTTTTGAAAAACTCTGATTTAATTTTAATTCATTGAAATTAGCATTAGATATAAGGGGGTGTTACACACATCACACACCTGTGAGAAAAGGTCCTCTACCCGGACTTGAGTGCAAACCTAAGTTAAAACGAGATTGTGTAGTGATGGCCTGCGGGACGTACGTCTCGTTGGGTGGTCACGAAAATCTCACCTAGAGTTTGATTCCTTTTGAGGATGTTATCCCTTCTAATAGCTTGCCTATTGTTTGGGTCGATATTCTTGGATGGGGTCCTTGGCTCTAGGAACCTTGTGTAGGATTCTTTAGAACTACCCTTGTGAGGCACTATAAAAGAAACCTTAGACCCACTCCGTAAGATACCCTTTTAGGGTCACAAAGGAGCTTCATACTCTTGCATTCAAACAAATATTTATGCATACCGTCTTTTATCAAAAAAAAATTCAAAAAACCAAAACCATTATTTACTACATTTTTAGAAAATATACCACATGCATTTTTCTTTTTCTTTGCACTACAAAAATAAATAAAATAAACATCTTATGTTGCATGCATTTTATGACCGCTGTGGAGTTAAAAACTTTATTTTGGAGAGAAGCCATGCATGCTAAAGTCAAAATCAAACTTTGTACTTTACTCTCCAAATAAAAGCTTATAATTCTCGACGCGATAGATAAACCACACTTTCATATTCATTCACTCTCATTCTCATATCATGCGCATTTCATTCATTCGCATTCTCATTTCATGTAGATTCATTCATTCACATACTTACATCATGCATCAAAAAGTGAGCATAATTCTTATTCCAAAAAACTTTGATGAGAGATGAGGCGTTTGTGAGAAATAAATCATTCTTCTTTGGTAAATTTAGCCATACTTAGTTGTGAGCTCAAGGTGTTTCAAGGCACTCAATTTTTTCAAATTAAACAACTCGTTCACACTTTTTTCAACAAAGCGTTGCATTTCATCCACCCCATGATGAATGAACGAAATGGTCCACCAAAAATTTCTTTCATGTTAAAACCGATGTTAACTCTCTATGAAGCATTCGTGTAGTGATTTGTGTGTCACATGTGTCTTCATTCTTGTTTGAGTCGATTAATGTCCCTACATTGTCATCATCCCCGTCCAAGTCTTATCCCACCACGACCACCATAAAGTACATACTCCCTAACTAGTCGACTTTTTGGTTTGTTCTCACTATTGAAATAACACTTGAGACCCTCACACTGGGCAAATTTGTGATCTCCAAAATACCTTGTCAACATTGTATTCCCTTGGTGCAAGTCCTTTACAAAAAAATCAAAAAGGCCCGTTAGGTTGAAAACTCGTAAGAGCGGCCTAAGCAAAAATTAGGGCACACAAAAAGGAGAAATAAAGAAAAAGAGCAAGTATATAAAATAAGTAAATTATTGTCTTTAAATTATTTTTGAGAAAACAAGCAATCATGATTTGAAATGAAGTTGAACCATCTTTCCATATCCTCAAAAATCCTTTACCACCCACCTTAAGCAAAAAATCCTAAAAATCTCTCAATCACCCTAGACAAGGATCGATTCTGCATCAAAAATGGTGCATCACTTTTTATCACTCACTCACCCAAAAAGAAACAAAAAGCACAAAAGAGTGAAGTCAAAAAGTGGATTAAAAAATCCAAAAAAAAACAAATTAGAAAAAACAAAGACAAAAGTAGTACAAGTCGTGAGCTGTTGCTTCACACTATTAAAGCATAAAGAGATCCTTGTCTAAAATAAACCTCAAACACTTCTTTTGGCCTCAATATCCTACACTCCATAAACCCTTAGCCACATTACAATCCTAAACAAGTCCATCCTACCATGAGACACATCAATTACTGTCTCAATAAAACCTCAAACACTCCTTTGAGCCTAACAACCATTTCCTTCATAAATCATCACCCATTAGCCAGGTTACATCACCAAATTATTTGTCCCATCAATCATCAAACACTTCATTGAGCCTAATAACCCCTTCTTTCACAAACCATTAACCATTAGCCAAATCATACCGCTCAATAAAAAATCATCCGTCCCATCAATCCCCAAACACCACTTTGAGCCCAATTATCATTTCCCTCATAAATCACTAAACCATCGGCCACGTTACAACCCTCTAGAGTTCATTCCGATCAATGATCGATTGCTTTTGTTTTCTCAAAGTTTTAATCTTAGGACAAATAAGTTTATTTATTTACAATATGTTTGCCCAAAAAAAAAAAAGACTCAAAATAAAGAAATCAAAAGGGCTTACACTCCAAAGGTTCATCCAAGTTCCATTGATATAAAGGCAAGGTTTAGTGATCACCAAGTACATTTTTCATCATAGCAAACTCAAGACTATCATAGTTTGAGAGTCATTCTAAAGATAACCAAAAGGTTTATGCTAGGATCGTCACCTAGATCCCAAAGTGGGGAAATCCTTTCACCATTTGTTCCACTTAAGCTTGGGGAAATGTGTCCAACGTCCATCCCACACAACACCCAGTTTAAACATACATACTAGACCAACTCAAAAAACCCATAGCCCTAACTCTGTCACCTTTCACAACCTCACTAAAACAACCATTTGAAATCCCATTACCAAGTGGGGCAATCCCTTCACCCTTTACTTGGAGAAATCCGCCCTATAGTCACCTCATCCCTTGTCATATTCATATCCACAAAACAATACCGGGGCAATGTCTCAACTCATTACCCTAAAACGCTGCTACTCTAGCCGGGGCAATCTTGTCCTTACCATAAATGGGGCAACGCCAAACTCTATGGGTTGAGACAAAGTCTCTTGCTTTCCGCCTTTCATTCCAAAGCCAATGTATTCCCAGTTCATCATCTTCTACACCCCTAGCTTGTCACCACTAGACATGGGCAAGTTATTCACTCACCGTCATCAAATCTAAATTGGGCCAGTCCTGCATTTCTTGGCTTGGGAAAACCTACCTTTGATGACCTTGACAAAGACCAGTCAGTCATTCACCCCTTCATGTGCCACAAATATCCTCACCCTAGGCCTTTAGAATCCCAAGTTAACTGACTCATTCATGCACTAACATATGTCTTTACTAAACAAAGCTTTAGAGAGAGAGAACACAAGTTGATCATGTGATGCTAAAAATTCACTTAGGTAACTTTGTGGACATAAATTTCGATCATCAAGGGGCATCATAATGGAAGGAAAAATAAGCGAGCTTGCAAATACGGTCAAGTACTTTTGCATATCAGTGTCTGTAGATAATGACCTTGAGAATGCCGAAGTTTAAATCAAAACTAATTTTTCCAAAGAATGATCAATATTCACCCATGCTTCTCGCATCCAAAGTCTCGCATCTTATCATTACAAAAAAATGTTTTGCACCCAATCACTCATATCATATCATATCATATCATCGCATCATGCATGCACCATGGCATTAGCATTCAATCATTTCATTTGCATCATATTCACATTTGCATTTCATGCATTTATTACGTAACAAGCAAAAAGCAAAAAAAAAAAAAAAAACAAAAGAGAAAAAATCATTCCACGGATACCAATCATTGCACGCACGCGTGCACCATTAATTGCATTGCCAAAGGAAGAAAGCTTTTCCCTCCTCGGGAAGATGCATTTGTTAGGTGTGCCCGGATAAACACGATAAGTGTCGTTCCCTATGTTTTGTTCCTCTAATATCAACTCTTTAAGCGTTAATCTCATATCATATCACGAGATCACCAAGTTGATCCTCGGACCGAGTGGTCCTTGAGCACTACGCTCCTTCGGTGCCCTAAGTGGCCCAGTCGCAACGTCGAGTCGAGAGGCGGACGACCGCGCACCCGCGTGGTCCTTTAGACTAGTTGTGTCACCTAAGACACGAGTGGACGCCCTTCATGGTCAACATATCGATTCTAGACACGATCTTGACCCATCATGGCTTTCGAATATAAAGGCCCCCTCGGGCCGTTTAACTAGTACGTAGTAGCTAGTTGCGCTCCTTCGCACCACGATGGTCCTTCAAATAAGGCCTAGGCGACCTTCCGGACCAGTGGTCCTTCGAGCCTTAGTGCTCCTTCGGACCCTTAGTGGTCCTTCAGAGCCTTAGTGCTCCTTCGGACCCGAGTGGGCTTTGAGCCTTAGTGCTCCTTCGGATCCCGGCGATCCTTCATTTTGTTCGCGGTTAATACGCCAAGTGTTAACCGCTCCCTGTTTATTCTCAAACCCTCTATTTCCCCTCTAAACGGACAAAATTGACGTCTATTCTATCTTTATTTCTATTTCTACTAAAAAAAATTGTAAAATATAAATAAAGAGGGGCAATTGTTATACCCCAATTTTGTCCAGAGTTCTTATATCATTATAATATTTTTATTTTATTTTATTAAGTAGTGTATGTGCAACAAACGTTTCTATGTACTCAAGTAAAAGATAAGTAGCTTGTGCATATCAACCACAATTAATATAAAGATGCATGATTTGATTCTTGATCAATCATCCCACATGTTATTTCCTTTTGACCTCTTTGAGTAATTGAAAAAGCAAGTGAAGCAAAGCATAAGAGCTTACAAAATAAGAACAAAAAGATGAAATACCCAAATCTGCAGCTCTATTGCGAAGGCAATTTTCTCTCCTCGGACCTCTTTTCGACGATCCGAACGGTGAAAGTGGAGATATATGTCTCACGAACCTACTGTCAAAAAATGAAGACGATCCGACGGTTAACGAATCCGGAATCGCACTTTTTACGATGAGAGGTTTGAGAAAAACGGACCAAAAGCTGCAGCTATTGCGAAGGTAATTTCTCTCTCATCAGACCTCGTTTCAACGATCCGAACGGTGAAAGCGTAGATATATGTCTCACGAACCTACTGTCAAAAAGAAAGACGATCCAACGGTTAACGAATCCGGAATCGCAATTTTACGGTGTGACAGTTTGAGAAAAAGCGGGAATTGTGTTTTAAAGGGGAATTGCTTTCTACCTTGTTTTAGTCCCACATTGCTCACAAGAAACAAGAGCTCCTAGCAATTGGATATAAAAGGGGTTGAGAGGTGAAGATTAGAGGGGGATCATTGGCGGGTTAAGTGATCTTTTTGGGTCAAAGCGTTCGCGGCTCATTTCACTAAAAACCCGTCTTTGATCATTTGGGCGTTTTGAGTCGCTTTTCGATTCTCAAAGCGGTTCCTTCGGTCTTGGGGTCAAAATGGACCGGATAGGAGTCCGGTTAAGTGATTGACTGGTCACATTGCTCGATCCGGTTCGGCACTCGTCGAGTCGAGTTAGTTTTGTATTTATTTTGTTTATTTTTATGTACATATTTATTTATCATTTATTTATAATATGATCTATTTATTTATTTGTTTATTGTTTATTTATATATCTATTCATATTTATTTATGTATATAGTTATTTATTTATTTTTTTTAGCCTAGTCTTTATTAATTATCAGTTTTTGTCTTTTTTTTTATGCACAAATTAGTTTATTTCTTCAAAAATCAAATAAAAGACTAAGTCGGTTGTACAACCCGGGTTAGTCATCATCCTAGGACCAATGAAAGTGCATAGATTCAAGAATCCTAAAAACTTATAAGTAAATAAATAAATCACTTTTCCTAAAAATAGGGGACTAAGTCGGTTGTACAACCCAAGGGTTAGTCAACGTTCTAGAACTAGTGAGTCAGATGCAGATTCGGGAGTTCTAGAATACCTATTCTAAAACCAACTCACCTCACATCGAACAAACTTCTTTCAAAAAACCTCAAAAATACTTTCAAAAAGTAGGGGACTAAGTCGGTTGTACAATCGGGTTAGTTAGCGTCCTAGGAATCGAGTGGTCACATGCAGTTCAAGGAGTCCTAGGACCCCTACACTAAAAAAACACCAACCAACAAACCTTTTTCGGGAAGAACTACGTAGCTTTGATTCCTCCACTTTGCATCCGGAGAGTGCGTAGGAGCAAGAGTCCACTCTTGTCAAGCACTAAAAATTAAAAATTTAATTAAGTTTTTCACTATAAATAAAAAGGGTAAATATTAATAAACCATAAATAATTAGGCGAAGGATGTCGTGGGGTGCTAATACATTCCCCACGCATAACGAACTCTCGAACCTTTAAACTTGCCTTATCCTAAAACTAAAAGGGATTTTCCGAATTTGCCCTTAAACTAAAATTTGGTGGCGGCTCCTTCGAACTTCAAGAATCCTTTCCGGATTTTTCTGGTCGCTCTGTTGGCGACTCATTTGGGACTTAACGTTTTAGAGAGTCAAAACCTAGTCTAATTAGTTGTAGGGTTTAATTTTTACCCTTCCCTTATTTATTTATTTATTTATTTATTTATTTATTTATTTTTGCATGTTTTATTTTTATGTGATATATAAACCATAGGATAGAAAGACGATATTTGTATGAATGTTTGTTTTGTTTGCGACTTTGGGTTTATTTTAAGCGGCTCCTACACACACTGCACCTCTACACATCACACACCTGTGAGAAAAGGTCCTCTACCCGGACTTGAGTGCAAACCTAAGTTAAAACGAGATTGTGTAGTGATGGCCTGCGGGACGTACGTCTCGTTGGGTGGTCACGAAAATCTCACCTAGAGTTTGATTCCTTTTGAGGATGTTATCCCTTCTAATAGCTTGCCTATTGTGGGGTCGATATTCTTGATGGGGTCCTTGGCTCTAGGAACCTTGTGTAGGATTCTTTAGAACTACCCTTGTGAGGCACTATAAAAGAAACCTTAGACCCACTCCGTAAGATACCCTTTTAGGGTCACAAAGGAGCTTCATACTCTTGCATTCAAACAAATATTTATGCATACCGTCTTTTATCAAAAAAAAATTCAAAAAACCAAAAACCATTATTTACTACATTTTTAGAAAATATACCACATGCATTTTTCTTTTTCTTTGCACTACAAAAATAAATAAAATAAACATCTTATGTTGCATGCATTTTATGACCGCTGAGGAGTTAAAAACTTTATTTTGGAGAGAAGCCATGCATGCTAAAGTCAAAATCAAACTTTGTACTTTACTCTCCAAATAAAAAGCTTATAATTCCCTGACGCGATAGATAAACCACACTTTCATATTCATTCACTCTCATTCTCATATCATGCGCATTTCATTCATTCGCATTCTCATTTCATGTAGATTCATTCATTCACATACTTACATCATGCATCAAAAAGTGAGCATAATTCTTATTCCAAAAAAACTTTGATGAGAGATGAGGCGTTTGTGAGAAATAAATCATTCTTCTTTGGTAAATTTAGCCATACTTAGTTGTGAGCTCAAGGTGTTTCAAGGCACTCAATTTTTTCAAATTAACGACTCGTTCACACTTTTTTCAACAAAGCGTTGCATTTCATCCACCCCATGATGAATGAACGAAATGGTCCACCAAAAATTTCTTTCATGTTAAAACCGATGTTAACTCTCTATGAAGCATTCGTGTAGTGATTTGTGTGTCACATGTGTCTTCATTCTTGTTTGAGTCGATTAATGTCCCTACATTGTCATCATCCCCGTCCAAGTCTTATCCCACCACGACCACCATAAAGTACATACTCCCTAACTAGTCGACTTTTGGTTTGTTCTCACTATTGAAATAACACTTGAGACCCACACACTGGGCAAATTTGTGATCTCCAAAATACCTTGTCAACATTGTATTCCCTTGGTGCAAGTCCTTTACAAAAAAATCAAAAAGGCCCGTTAGGTTGAAAACTCGTAAAGAGCGGCCTAAGCAAAAATTAGGGCACACAAAAAGGAGAAATAAAGAAAAAGAGCAAGTATATAAAATAAGTAAATTATTGTCTTTAAATTATTTTTGAGAAAACAAGCAATCATGATTTGAAATGAAGTTGAACCATCTTTCCATATCCTCAAAAATCCTTTACCACCCACCTTAAGCAAAAATCCTAAAAATCTCTCAATCACCCTAGACAAGGATCGATTCTCAGATCAAAAATGGTGCATCACTTTTATCACTCACTCACCAAAAAGAAACAAAAAGCACAAAAGAGTGAAGTCAAAAAGTGGATTAAAAATCCCAAAAAAACAAATTAGAAAAAACAAAGACAAAAGTAGTACAAGTCGTGAGCTGTTGCTTCACACTATTAAAGCATAAAGAGATCCTTGTCTAAAATAAACCTCAAACACTTCTTTTGGCCTCAATATCCTACACTCCATAAACCCTTAGCCACATTACAATCCTAAACAAGTCCATCCTACCATGAGACACATCAATTCATTGTCTCAATAAAACCTCAAACACTCCTTTGAGCCTAACAACCATTTCCTTCATAAATCATCACCCATTAGCCAGGTTACATCACCAAATTATTTGTCCCATCAATCATCAAACACTTCATTGAGCCTAATAACCCCTTCTTTCACAAACCATTAACCATTAGCCAAATCATACCGCTCAATAAAAAATCATCCGTCCCATCAATCCCCAAACACCACTTTGAGCCCAATTATCATTTCCCTCATAAATCACTAAACCATCTACCACGTTACAACCCTCAGAGTTCATTCCGATCAATGATCGATTGCTTTTGTTTTCTCAAAGTTTTAATCTTAGGACAAATAAGTTTATTTATTTACAATATGTTTGCCCAAAAAAAAAAAAGACTCAAAATAAAGAAATCAAAAAGGGCTTACACTCCAAAGGTTCATCCAAGTTCCATTGATATAAAGGCAAGGTTTAGTGATCACCAAGTACATTTTTCATCATAGCAAACTCAAGACTATCATAGTTTGAGAGTCATTCTAAAGATAACCAAAAGGTTTATGCTAGGATCGTCACCTAGATCCCAAAGTGGGGAAATCCTTTCACCATTTGTTCCACTTAAGCTTGGGGAAATGTGTCCAACGTCCATCCCACACAACACCCAGTTTAAACATACATACTAGACCAACTCAAAAAACCCATAGCCCTAACTCTGTCACCTTTCACAACCTCACTAAAACAACCATTTGAAATCCCATTACCAAGTGGGGCAATCCCTTCACCCTTTACTTGGAGAAATCCGCCCTATAGTCACCTCATCCCTTGTCATATTCATATCCACAAAACAATACCGGGGCAATTTCTCAACTCATTACCCTAAAAACGCCGCTACTCTAGGCGGGGCAATCTTGTCCTTACCATAAATGGGGCAACGCCAAACTCATGGGTTGAGACAAAGTCTCTTGCTTTCCGCCTTTCATTCCAAAGCCAATGTATTCCCGGTTCATCATCTTCTACACCCCTAGCTTGTCACCACTAGACATGGGCAAGTTATTCACTCACCGTCATCAAATCTAAATTGGGCGACCCCGCATTTCTTGGCTTGGGAAAACCTACCTTTGATGACCTTGACAAAGACCAGTCAGTCATTCACCCCTTCATGTGCCACAAATATCCTCACCCTAGGCCTTTAGAATCCCAAGTTAACTGACTCATTCATGCACTAACATATGTCTTTACTAAACAAAGCTTTAGAGAGAGAGAACACAAGTTGATCATGTGATGCTAAAAATTCACTTAGGTAACTTTGTGGACATAAATTTCGATCATCGAGGGCATCATAATGGAAGGAAAAATAAGCGAGCTTGCAAATACGGTCAAGTACTTTTGCATATCAGTGTCTGTAGATAATGACCTTGAGAATGCCGAAGTTTAAATCAAAACTAATTTTTCCAAAGAATGATCAATATTCACCCATGCTTCTCGCATCCAAAGTCTCGCATCTTATCATTACAAAAAAATGTTTTGCACCCAATCACTCATATCATATCATATCATATCATCGCATCATGCATGCACCATGGCATTAGCATTCAATCATTTCATTTGCATCATATTCACATTTGCATTTCATGCATTTATTACGTAACAAGCAAAAAAAAAAAAAAAAAACAAAAGAGAAAAAATCATTCCACCAGATACCAATCATTGCACGTACGCGTGCACCATTAATTGCATTGCCAAAGGAAGAAAGCTTTTCCCTCCTCGGGAAGATGCATTTGTTAGGTGTGCCCGGATAAACACGATAAGTGTCGTTCCCTATGTTTTGTTCCTCTAATATCAACTCTTTAAGCGTTAATCTCATATCATATCACAGATCACCAAGTTGATCCTCGCACTCTCGAGTGGTCCTTCAGAGCCCTACGCTCCTTCAGTGCCCTAAGTGGCCCAGGTCGCAACGTCGGAGTCGAGCCCGGCGGACCTTCGCAGACCCCGCGTGGTCCTTCAGACTAGTTGTGTCAGCTAAGACACCGTGGACGGCCTTCATGGTCAACATATCAATTCTAGACCGATCTTGACCCATCATGGCCGCGCTCGAATATAAAGGCCCCCTCAGACCGTTTAACTAGTACCGTAGCTAGTTGCGCTCCTTCAGACCACGATGGTCCTTCAAATAAGGCCTAGGCAGCCTTCCAGACCCAGAGTGGTCCTTCAGAGCCTTAGTGCTCCTTCAGACCCTTAGTGGTCCTTCAGAGCCTTAGTGCTCCTTCGGACCCGAGTGGGCTTTGAGCCTTAGTGTGCTCGCATCCGGATCGGCGATCCTTCATTTTGTTCGCGGTTAATACGCCAAGTGTTAACCGCTCCTGCTTATTCTCAAACCCTCTATTTCCCCTCTAAACGGACAAAATTGACGTCTATTCTATCTTTATTTCTATTTCTACTAAAAAAAAATTGTAAAATATAAATAAAGAGGGGCAGCTGTTATACCCCAATTTTGTCCGAGTTCTTATATCATTATAATATTTTTATTTTATTTTATTAAGTAGTGTATGTGCAACAAACGTTTCTATGTACTCAAGTAAAAGATAAGTAGCTTGTGCATATCAACCACAATTAATATAAAGATGCATGATTTGATTCTTGATCAATCATCCCACATGTTATTTCCTTTTGACCCTCTTTGAGTAATTGAAAAAGCAAGTGAAGCAAAGCATAAGAGCTTACAAAATAAGAACAAAAAGATGAAATACCCAAATCTGCAGCTCTATTGCGAAGGCAATTTCTCTCTCCTCGGACCTCTTTTCGACGATCCGAACGGTGAAAGTGGAGATATATGTCTCACGAACCTACTGTCAAAAAATGAAGACGATCCGACGGTTAACGAATCCGGAATCGCACTTTTACGATGAGAGGTTTGAGAAAAACGGACCAAAAACTGCAGCTATTGCGAAGGTAATTTCTCTCTCATCAGACCTCGTTTCAACGATCCGAACGGTGAAAGCGTAGATATATGTCTCACGAACCTACTGTCAAAAAAGAAAGACGATCCAACGGTTAACGAATCCGGAATCGCAATTTTACGGTGTGAGTTTGAGAAAAACGGAATTGTGTTTTAAGGGGAATTGCTTTCTACCTTGTTTTAGTCCCACATTGCTCACAAGAAACAAGAGCTCCCTAGCAATTGGATATAAAAGGGGTTGAGAGGTGAAGATTAGAGGGGGGGATCATTGGCGGGTTAAGTGATCTTTTGGGTCAAAGCGTTCGCGGCTCATTTCACTAAAAACCCGTCTTTGATCATTTGGACGTTTTGAGTCGGCTTTTCGATTCTCAAAGCGGTTCCTTCGGTCTTGGGGTCAAAATGGACCAGATAGGAGTCCGGTTCGTGATTGACCTGGTCACATTGCTCAGTCCGGTTCGGCACTCGTCGAGTCCAGGTTAGTTTTGTATTTATTTTGTTTATTTTTATGTACATATTTATTTATCATTTATTTATAATATGATCTATTTATTTATTTGTTTATTGTTTATTTATATATCTATTCATATTTATTTATGTATATAGTTATTTATTTATTTTTTTTAGCCTAGTCTTTATTAATTATCAGTTTTTGTCTTTTTTTTATGCACAAATTAGTTTATTTCTTCAAAAATCAAATAAAAGACTAAGTCGGTTGTACAACCGGGTTAGTCATCATCCTAGGACCAATGAGTCACATGCAGATTCAAGAATCCTAAAAACTTATAAGTAAATAAATAAATCACTTTTCCTAAAAATAGGGGACTAAGTCGGTTGTACAACCGGGTTAGTCAGCGTTCTAGAACTAGTGAGCTGTACAGTTCAGGAGTTCTAGAATACCTATTCTAAAACCAACTCACCTCACATCGAACAAACTTCTTTCAAAAAACCTCAAAAATACTTTCAAAAAGTAGGGGACTAAGTCGGTTGTACAATCGGGGTTAGTCGGCGCCCTAGAATCGATGAGTCATGCAGGTTCAAGGAGTCCTAGGACCCTACACTAAAAAAACACCAACCAACAAACCTTTTTCAGGAAGAACTACGTAGCTTTGATTCCTCCATTGCATCCGGAGGTACGTAGGAGCAAGAGTCCACTCTTGTCAAGCACTAAAAATTAAAAATTTAATTAAGTCTTTTTCACTATAAATAAAAAGGGTAAATATTAATAAACCATAAATAATTAGACGAAGGATGTCGTGGGGTGCTAATACCTTCCCCACGCATAACGACTCCCGAACCTTTAAACTTGCCTTATCCTAAAACTAAAAGGGATTTTCCGAATTTGCCCTTAAACTAAAATTTGGTGGCGGCTCCCTTTCGAACTTCGAAGAATCCTTTCCCGGATTTTTCGGTCGCTACAGCCGGTACCATAAGAGCAAGGGGCACGACACAAATGACTGCATGGCCCTAAAAGATGACATTGAAGACCTCATCCAAAAGGGAAAGCTAAAGAAGTACGTCCGTGCTGAAGGTGCCGAGCGGACCGAAGAAAGAACCGGGGGACAGCCCTCTCAACAAAAAGGTAAGACCACGACCGCAACAGCCATAGAAGCGATCGCGGACAAGGACACCTCCAAAGAGGACGTCCGGCTGTCCAAAGGCCGCAGGGTGGCCATGAAGAGAAAGTGGAACGATCTTATGATGGTTGGAACGACGTCTGCAGAACGACCGACCTCGAATAGGCCGCCCATTTCCTTAGGGGATGAGGATTGCTGGATGGAAGGACAAATAGCTACGTTCCGTTGGTGGTCAGGGCAGTCATGGCCAACACTGAAGTCCGCAAAATTTTAGTCGACCAAGGTAGTTCGGCCGACATAATGTTTGAAGAGTTAATCGACAAGTTCAATGTAGATTGGGGTGAAATCATCCCCCAGGCCGATCCAACTCCGCTAACAGGGTTTAACGGGGCAGTCACCTACCCATTGGGGACGATAGAGCTCTTGGTCACTTTTGGAGACGACTCAGGGGAAAGCACCCTATATAGGACAGTCAAGACAACATTCCTAGTCCTTCCTATTAAGTCCTGCTACCAGTGCATCATAGGCCGGCCGACTCTTGGAAAGCTGGAGGCCGTTGCCTCCACAGTCCACCTGAAGATGAAGTTCTACAGCAAGGACGATCAAGTTGTGACCCTGATGGCCGACGTGGAGGCGGCCAAACGGAGCCATTACTTGTACCAAGACATCTGCGACGAGCAAGACAGGAGTTGCGACCCGCAGAGTCTCGAAGAAAGATATCAAGTCAACCTTGCAGACCTGGACGCCCGGTATGATCCTGACAGCGACCTGGAGGACGGTGACGATGATTTAGCCCGTGAGCTAAAAAACAGATTGAAGAGGCCCGAGACACACGGAGAATTGATTGACGTCCAACTGGGGGACGACCCAGAAAAGACGGTCAAGCTTGGAAGTGGCCTACCTGAGCAGGTCGAAAAGGATCTTATAGCCTGTCTCAGGGATTATGCAGATTTATTTGCATGGCAGGCATCGGACATGCCTGGCATCCCAATAGAGATTGTGTGTCATCAACTCTCAGTCGATGAGACGGCTAAGCCGGTCGCCCAGAGAAGGCGAACTCAGAATGAAGAGAAGGCTCAAGCAGCAGCGCAGGCCGTTGACGACCTTATCAAGGCCAACTTCATTGAAGAAATCAAGTACACCACATGGCTGTCTAACGTTGTGTTAGTAAAAAAGAAGAATGGCAAGTGGCGCATGTGCGTCGACTACACCGACCTGAATAAGTCATGCCCGAAGGATGCCTTCCCGGTGCCCAGCATTGACAAGTTGGTAGATGGAGCATCGGGCTACAAGTTGCTATCATTCTTGGACGCATATTTTGGATACAACCAAATCACGATGTATCCTCCAGACCGTCATAAGACTGCATTCATGACCGATCAGGGGAACTTCCAATACAAAGTCATGCCTTTCGGCCTGAAGAACGCTGGAGCGACCTACCAGCGAATGATGAACAAAATATTTAAAAAGCAGATCGATCGGGTAGCTGAGGTATATCTAGATGATATGATCATCAAGAGCAAGGCCGACCAAGATCACGTAGACGACCTAAGAGAGGTCTTTGAAGAAGCCAGAAGGAACTCACTAAGGCTGAATCCAGAAAAGTGCACCTTTGGTGTAAGGGCCGGCAAGTTTCAGGGTTTTCACCTAACGGAAAGGGGGATCGAAGCCAATCCCGATAAATGTAGGGCGGTCGCCGATATGAGGCCGCCCACCACCAAGAAAGAGATTCAACAATTAAATGGCATGGTCGCTGCCCTGTCAAGATTCATACCAAAGGCGGCCTGCAAATCGCTTCCTCTGTTCAGACTATTAAAGAAGGACGTGGAATTCGAGTGGACCGACCAATGCCAGCGAGCGTTGGATGATCTGAAAGAAGCCCTGACCAACCCGCCAATCATGACTAAGCCGTTGCCGGGGGAAATTCTGTATCTATACTTAGCGATAACGGAAGAAGTCTTGAGCGCCGTTTTGGTCAGGGAGAACGACCTGAAGCAGAACCCGGTCTATTTCATCAGCAAGGTGCTGCAGGGGCCAGAGCTAAGGTATCAGAAGATCGAAAAATTAGCCCTTGCACTACTGGTGGCCGCTTGGAGGTTGAGGCCTTATTTCGTGGCCCACCAGGTCGTGGTAAGAACAGACCAACCAATAAGGCAAGTCCTACATCGGCCAAACCTGGTGGGACGTATGATTAAATGGGCAGTTGAACTCAGCGAGTTCTGTATCAAATTTGAATCCAGGTCGACCGCTAAAGCACAAGTGTTGTCCGATTTCATAGCCGAAATGACCTTAACCCAGGACGATCGACCGACAACGATCTGGACTTTGCATGTGGATGGTTCTTCTAATAGTAAAGGCAGTGGAGCAGGCCTGATCTTGGAGAATTCAGAAGGCCTTGCAGTGGAAGTATCCCTAACTTTTGCTTTTGACACGTCCAACAATCAAGCCGAGTATGAGGCATGTATAGCCGGGCTGCAGCTCGCCAAGGATTTCAACGTCGATCGTGTGGAACTGCATTCAGATTCCTTACTAGTCGTCTCACAAATCAAAGAGCTGTACGATGCTAAGGACGACGTTCTCAAGAGCTACATGGCCAGAGTAAGGGAGCTTCTCCAGCAATTCGACCGGGCGGAAGTAAGGCATGTGCCGAGAACTGAGAATGTCCGAGCAGACATCCTTTCAAAGTTAGCAAGCACCAAAACTCCTGGAAATCACAGAAGCCTGATCCAGGAAACTTTAAATCGGCCGAGCGTATCGACCAAACCAAGCCCATCACTGGTCGTTCTCTGCGTCAACCAAGATAATGATTGGATCACCCCCATTCTGCGGTACATTGTAGAAGGAGAAGAGTCGGGCGACCAAAATCAGGCAAAGTTGGTCAGGTTAAGGGCGACCAAGTATTCGGTAATAGAAGGGAAGTTGTATCGAAGAGGATTCTCATCTCCATTGTTGAGATGTTTGTCGTCGGTCGAGGCCGACCATGTGTTGAGAGATATCCACGAGGGCGTTTGTGGGAGTCATCAAGGTGCACGATCCATAGCGAAGAAAGCTCTTAGAGCCGGTAATTACTGGCCGACCATGGACGAAGACGCCAAAAGATTAGTCCAGAAGTGCAAAAAGTGTCAAGTGCATGCCGACGTCCATGTCGCACCTTCTTCAGAGTGGCAAAGTCTCGCCTCACCTTGGCCGTTCGCCTGGTGGGGCATGGATCTGGTAGGCCCGTTTCCACCTGCTCCAGGCCAGTTCAAATTCTTGATCGTGGCAGTTGATTATTTTACGAAGTGGATTGAGGCCGAGCCTCTAGCGACTATCACGTCAACAAAGGTGAGCAAATTCTTCGACCGGAATGTGCTAGCCGGTATTGGAATTCCCCAGCAGTTAATAACAGATAATGGTACCCAATTCGCGGACAAGAGGTTTAGGGAAATGTTGGCGTCGCTTAGGGTGAAAGCAGCGTTTTACTTGGCCGAGCATCCACGGATAAACGACAGTAGGCGCCAACGAGTCATCTGCGTGGTTTAAAGAGAAGGCTAGACGAAGCGAAGGGGAATTGGGTCAAAGAATCGTAGTCGTTTCTGCGGGCTTACAGACAACCCCACTCATCGATCGGAGTCACCCCCCGAGCTTGTCTATGGAATCGATCTTTGTTATACCCATAGAAATGTGCGAGTTGAACTGGAGAACTTTGAATCCCCCAACAGTGGTCGACAACGACCAAGCCATACGAGAAGAGTTGGACCTGATCGAAGAACTGCGCACACAAGCATCACTTAGAGAACAATTGATAAAGCAGAAGGTCGCAACTAGGTACAACGCTCGTGTTCAGAAGAGAGACTTCTCGATCGGCCAACTCGTTCTTAGACGTGCCGACATTGGAAACAAAAACGCCAGACAAGGAAAGCTCGCCCCTAATTGGGAAGGTCCATACCGGGTCGTCAAAAAGACCGGCAAGGGGGCGTATGAGTTAGAGACCATGGAAGGGGCGACCATCCCCCGAACATGGAATGCGGATAAGCTTCGTGTAGCGACCGAAAAATCCGGGAAAGGATTCTTCGAATGGTTCATAGGAAGCCGCCACCAAATTTTAGTTTAAGGGCAAATTCGGAAAATCCCTTTATGTTTAGGACAAGACAGGTTTAGAGTTCGGGAGTCATTATGTGTGGGGAATGTATTAGCACCCCACGTCATCCTTTGTCTAATTAATTATACTTTATTTAATATTTACCCTTTTATTTAAATAGAGAAAGGCTTAATTAAGTTTTTAATTTTTAGTGCTTGACAAGAGTGGACTCTTGCTCCTACGTACCTCCGTATGCAATGGAGGAATCAAAACTACGTAGTTCTTCCTGAAAAAGGTTTGTGGGTTGGTATTTTTTAGTGCAGGGGTCCTAGGATTCCTTGAACTGTACAGCTCACTGATTCCTAGGACGCTGACTAACCCGATTGTACAACCGACTTAGTCCCCTACTTTTGAAAATATTGTTGAGGTTTTATGAAAGAAGTGAGGTAAGTTGGTTTTAGGATAGGTATTCTAGAACTCCTGGACTTGTTGCGCCCCGAAAAATCCGGTTTGGACTTTTCAGTTTGACAACGTGAAAATAGTAGAGCCGCCACCAATATTTATTTAGGAAAACATTGAAAAAACCTTTTTTGGAAAACGCGGGTGGTCTTTTGAAAACACAGAGATGTAGGTTCGGAGGTCGGTTGCGCATGGGGAAGGTATTAGCACCCCACACGCCCTTTCTACCGAAAGGGAACCATTAACTTGATGTGGTTTTGAAATGTTTGATTTGAAATACATCGTTCTACTTCTTTTCTTTTCTTTTCTTTCTTTTGAGAGATTGCTTTATTGAAAACGGGGGAAAAGGAATGTTTTTGGTATCTTTGTAAAGAGGAACAAAACAAATATTTTTTGAAAAGGGTGCTTGACGGGACATGGACCCGGTCCTACGTACCCTCACGGAATGAGGGATCAAAGCTACGTAGTTCTTGTTTTGCGTCTGAAAACGACTTAGGAGTTTAAGTTTTGGAATTTTTGAAGTAAGACTCGAGTGTTTTCGAACACCAAACAAGCAAAGGCTTCGAGTGGCATTCAATACTAACTCGAAAGAAAAAAGAGAGTTGGAACCGGTAATCAAACAAACAACGGCTTCGAGTGATTACAAGTGACAACGTTGCATTATTCCTTTTGAAATCGGTTTTGAAAAAGGTCGTGAGCCTCAATGATGATTATCACTAATAGCTCGTGTTATTTTTGGAAATTTTGAATTGGTTTTTGTTGTTTAGTTAATGTGTGGGAGTTTTCATGATAGTCAAACAAGCAAAGGCTTCGAGTGGCTATCACTAATAACTCCTCATTAGCGATCAAACAAGCAACGGCTTCGAGTGATGGCTAATGATTTATTTAAGAAAACGCCTTAGGTTTTTTATTTGGAAAAAACATCGGGTTTGAAAAGACGTAGAACATTTCAAATCCTTTTTCAAGTCAAACCGAGACACAATATTTACCGGTCTGCGAGCAAAGTAAACAACAAATGGAGCACAAGCATACTCATTACCATTTACAACAACAATGCACAAGAATGATATTGAATCATCAACAATTAACGGTATGAATATGTGAGACCAAACGTAAACCAAGTAAGTTGCAAAGAAATGCTCACAAGAACAACATTGCGAAAATATAAGTCAAGTTTTGAGCCCTAGGCCGAATTGAAAGCAATCATGAGGAGTATTCACAAATTGTCCTAAACAAATGGAAGCACAAATTTGCATTGGAATTTAAAAGCAAGTTGAATCATTTGAAGTAATCTTCCACTCCATTAGGTATATGCCTTTAGGCATAAGTGGGAATCCTTTTACACATCATCAACAATTAAACAATTAGCACACAAATGGAAGATTGAACCATGTTAAGCAATCATCTCACTTAAGTTAAAGTGCATGAAGCACAAGTGAGCCTCATATTGCTAATCTTCAACCAAACAACAAATGGCAAGCAACTTAGGTTGAAACAACTTGAGGAAAAAGATCATTTAATACCTACTTCAATTAGGTTTTGCAAGCAAAGTCACAAACCCTAGCTCACATCATGATTGGCAAAACTAAACAACCTTGAAACAAATTTTATTTTCACAAGACTTAGCAACAATTATTTTTGTGGTTCAAACATATTAAATAGGCATGAAAGGGCTACAAGGCCGAAATCTATTGTCAATCCAAACCAACATTTTTCATGCAAAAATCAAAGGAAAGACAAAGCAACAAAACCCTAAAAAAATTTGCTTGAACCTAAGGCCTAAAAATCATCAAATTCTTTCATCAAAATTTATCCAATCACATAGATAAGCATGAATACATGATGGACAACAAAAACAAACAAGAACCTAAGATTTAGGACCCAAAACCGAAACCATACCCCCCAAGATTCAAGCTCAAAACATCAAGATTTAACAACAAGTATAGCTCATCATTCCTTCACAAAATTAGCACAATTAATCATGCATTATTCAAACTTCAAACCATCTAATGAACAAGAACAACACAAGGATCATGAGTTAGGCCCAAGGCCAAGGCAAAAAGAAAAGGAAAACATGTTTTTATTTGGTGAAAATCACATGAGCAAAGAACAAATCACAAGAACAACACATAATCAACACATAGTCACAAGAACAAATTATTTAGTGGGTGATGGACCAGCTCTCACCCACAACAGCCCCTAATCTACATTTAAAATGATGTTATGAGATGCAAATATAAGTTGAAAAAAGATTTTAATGCAAGAAAATTGATGAAAATGCAAAAAGTTTAAGTTATACCTTAGTTCCAAGATAAACAAAGGTAGAAATGAAGATCAGGAGCAAATCAACCCCAATCCTCACAAACCAACCCCAAAGGTCACACAAACTTGAAGAAATCAAACTCTTTAGTGATGTAAAAATGGAACCAAGGGTGAAAGGAAGAAGGTATATGAAGATGGAGTGAATTTTAGGTGGTTTGGTGGATGAAACTTGAAAAGAAAATGGAGGAGAAAGGAGGGAGAGGGTTCGGCCTTGAGAGAGGGAGAGGAGGAGGAAGTTGTGTGCTAGGGTAAAATGAGAGTGTCCTCCTTTCTTTGATCTTATTTTTGGGTTTTTATATGGGGTAAAAACTTAAGGGTATTTATGACAATGTATCTCTTGTAAACCAATAGGATTTGAGAAAGAAATTGAATCAATGGTCAAGATGCAATGTCACATGGATTAAGGGCAATAAAATGAGGAGAGAGAGGGTGGGTGTGCAAAGATAAGGAGGGTGGTGAAGGATAAGCTCATTTACAAAATTGTATTTTTCCATGAAGCTTATTACACAAGTGCCATTTTAATTCAAATGAAAGGTGAGGATTGCATTTCACACTTAAATGGAAGGCTAAGATTCAAACATCATTTGCAACCAATAAAATAAATCAAAAATGCATGGAGTATGGCTGTTATGCGCAGCTAAGGGAGTGGGAGAGTGAGTGGAATTGCAAATTGTACTATTGTACTAATACATGATCATTTTGGGCCATGTCCCATGATTCAATGATTGGGCTCTGAATTTTATGATCTCACCAATCCCAAAATTGATTTGTTTACCCCACCTCAAAGGAAATGACCATTTTACCCTTCTATCCAAAGACTTGATTTTTATGCCAAAAGGTTTAATATTTATGCGCAAAAAGAATCACAATTAGGCACAAATACTCCTCAAATAAATCATTGATGATTGTTCAGTGATTTGGGACGAAAGACCGTTTTTATTGTGAAATGACCAAAATGCCCTTTCACCCTAAAAAAACCCTAGTTCTTTGCCCAAAGCATGTTTACACTTCAAAAATGGCTTTTCACCCTAGGAATGACCTCTAATACCTTGAAATGCATGTTGAATGGCTTTTCCGAGGAATTGTCCCTTATTTGCGAAATGACCAAAATACCCTTTTGCTTTGAAAAACCCTAGTTTGTCCAAAAGTGCATTCCAACTCCAAAAATGATTTTAGAAGCTTTGAAATGACTTTTAGAAACCTAAATGCAATGCATGATGCTCTCTTCTCCTCTGTTTATTTGTTTTTTTGGAAAAATTAGGGTTTTGACTAAAGTTCTAGGACAAAATTGGGGTATGACAAATTTGCCCTCTTTATCTAGATTTTAACAAGGAATATGAATTGGCGAAACATATTCCGAGGCAAAATAGAGATAAAGAATTCAGAAATTATACCGATTTTGTCTACTTAGGAAAACCCGAATTTTCTTTTCCTTTTTATCTTCTAGTTTTTTTGGGTGAATGGATGCGGTAGGAAAGCGGTGTAATGAATGAAGTGTCGACTCTCGGTAAGCCAACAAAAACAAGAAAGAGATTGGTGCCAACCCTCAAGCGGCAAAAAGCAAGCAAAGATACAACAGTAAAGAAAACAGTAAAGAAAGCAATAAAGAAATGCGAGAAAGGAGGAGCACTTTGCGGCTCGAAGGAACACTTGGGCTCGGAAGGAGCACTTGGGGCTCAAGGTGGCCTATTCGAGCGGCCTGAGGTTCAATATCGAGTTGTAGGACTGATACATTTTACCTTGATGGACTTACGCTATGCTTTATACTGACACAGCTAGTCTGAAGGACGTGAAGTCTGGGGGCCGATCCGTCATGCTCCGTGATGACTTGGCGAGGTGAAGGACGCGAGGTCTGAGGGGCCGATCCGTCATGCTCCGTGATGACTTGGCGAGGTGAAGGATGCGAGGTCTGAGGGGCCGATCCGTCATGCTCCGTGATGACTTGGCGAGGTGAAGGTCGAGTTCAAAGTCGCTGTTTGGACTGTAGATTTGAACTAAACTGAAGGACTCTAGGGTCTGATGATTCGTCGGTGCTCGATAACGACGGGATCTGAAGGGACGCATTGGTCATGAAGGGACACGCGAGTCCTGAAGGGATTCGCAAATCCTGTTGACTGACTGATTGAGATTGCTACTGTTGGCGCACTGAATTGAGGTACCTGCATATGTCAGTTGATGCAAGGGATGATGCATGAAGCATGGGTGCATATTATGCAGGGGCATGTTATGCAGGAGTATGTTATGCGAGTGCATGCAATGTTATGATTTTAGTGTGATGATGCATGTAGTAGACTGCTTTCTTCTTTTTTCTTAATTCTTTTCTGACCAGCTTTCTTTTTTCCGGTCGTTTGATTTTTTCTGTTTTTTTTTCCGATCATCTTTCTCTTTTCTGATCATTTGTTTTCGCTTTTTTGACAAAGGCTTATTCTTTTACTGGTTCAACCGACTCGATACTCTCGCACGCACGACCGAGAAGCCGATGGAGACCGCAGGCTCATGAATCGAACGCAAGTTTGCTTTATGGTTCGCCATCCGGAATGGTTCTGCGAGGCAACTTTCTTAGTAAGATTGATTTTCTTTAGGAAATCGCTTGTTTCTCGTGACTTTTAAAGATTTCGCAATGATTTGTAATGCTCTATGATGTATGCCTGTGTTTCTGATTCAATATCATCATCATCATAAAACGCTTATTTTGAGCGAAAAAGCGAAATAACAACAAACAAGACATGAGAAAATTGAGCTTTATTGATGTGGAAGCCGATCGCATGAATGTTACGACGATTATTCAATACATTTGAAAGTTTTAAACTACAAAAGACACGAAAAAAACAATAGAGAAGTTGAATTGATCGTCCGCTCTCGTGGAGCAGAGCCAACATTTGTGTCCTTAACCTTGATCACTCCTCATCCAGTCTTCGGGGAGTTGTATGCCTTTCTTTACTTTTCATGCTCAAGTTTTCGACCTAATTTTTGCTGGATCGCCTTTGCGGGTTTTCAATCCACGGGTCACTCCGATTTTGCCTAGGCCGCCTTTCGGGTTTTCCACCTAGCGAGCTAATTCTTACTTGGCTCGTTTTTCTCTTTTTTCACTTATTTCTTTTAGGCATAATATTTCTTCACTGAGTCTGCATTGACCGGGTTCTTGAGGTCTTCCCCGTCCATGTTTGTGAGTATCAACGCTCCTCCTGAAAAGGCTTTCTTGACTACATACGGGCCGTCATAAGTGGGTGTCCACTTCCCTCGAGGGTCAATCTGAATAGGCAGAATCTTCTTAAGTACTAGATCTCCCTCATTGAATTCACGCGGCCGAACTTTCTTGTCGAAGGCAGTTTTCATCTCACGACGTCTGGTGCCCATGACACAAAGCTGCAATTCTTTTCTCTTCAATGAGATTTAACTGGTCCAGACGGGCCTATACCCACTCTGCTTCTTCCAACTTGGTTTTCATTAATACCCGCAGGGAAGGTATTTCAACCTCAATGGGAAGTAACGCGCTCGACCCGTATACAGAGAAAAGGGGTTGCCCGATCGATGTATGCGTGCATCGAGGTACGATAGCCATGCAAGGCGAAAGGGAGCATTTCATGCCAGTCTTTGTAGGTTACCACCATTTTCTGCACTATTTTCTTGATATTCTTGTTGGCTGCTTCAACTGCCCCATTCATCTTTGGGCGGTAGGGAGAGGAATTATGATCTTTGAATTTTGAATTCTTTGCATAGGTCCTTCATCATTTTCTTTATTCAGACATCGCCGTTATCCGTGATGATTTTGTAAGGAAGACCATATCGGCAAATCAGATCTTTCTTCACAAATTTGGCAACCACTGAACTGGTTATACTGGAGTATGAAGCAGCTTCAACCCATTTTGTGAAATAGTCAATGGCGACCAGGATGAAACGATGCCCATTTGATGCTTTGGGTTCAATTGGACCTATGACGTCCATGCCCCACATTGAGAACGGCCAAGACGCAGTCAGAACGTTTAATTTGGCAGGCGGTACATGGATATGATCGGCATAGATCTGGCATTTGTGGCACTTTCTTACAAAGCTATAATAGTCTGATTCCATCTGTAGCCAGTAATAACCCGCTCTTAGAATTTTCCTAGCCATGGTGTGCCCACTGGAGTGAGTCCCAAACGAGCCTTCGTGCACATCTTTCATGATTCTTTCAGCTTCTTCCTTGGCAACACACCTCAGAAGAACCATATCATAGTTTCTTTTGTAGAGAACTTCACCACTCAAGAAGAAATTCCTTGACAATCTTCCGAGAGTTCTCTTGTCATTCTCTCGATGCCCTGTGGGTATTCGATTAGTGATGTATTGCTTAATGTCATGATACAAGGCTTCTCGTTGGGCTCTCATCTATTCTTTGCAGTGCGAGTAGTGATCTGTGAGCGAGCCCCGTCTTTGGTCGATATTTGTCGCTCTTGTCACGCTAACATTGAACATAGAAGACAATGTTGCCAATCGTCGACCAATTGGTTTTCACTTGAGGATATCTTTGGAAGGTGATCTCATCAAAAGACTTCATCAGCTCTTGCATATAATCACAATAAGGAATCAGTTTGGGATCTCTGGTCTCCCAATCACCTCTTACTTGATGAATAACCAGGCTCCCTAACATTGATTTTATTCCCGGGTTAGAATCTTTTAACTTTCCACTCTAGGGCTGTTTGAATACCTAGGATGCACGCTTCATACTCTGCTATGTTATTTGTGACATAGAAGCTCAGTCTTCTTTGTGGACAGGAATGAAGCAGTTGTCAGGAGATATCAACACAGCGCCTGCCCCATGCCCCCATACATTTGACGCACCATCGAATATCATTCTCCATCTTTCACTTTCTCGGGATTTCCCCTCGTCAAACAGTGCCATGATATCTTCATCAGGGAAATCATGTCGCATTGGTTGGTAGTCCGGAATCGGCTGACATGTCAAATATTCAGCAAGTGCACTACCTTTAACCGCTTTTTGCGTGACGTACATGATATCGTATTCTGACAATTGCATCTGCCAACGGGCAATTCGTCCTGTAAGAGCTGGCTTCTCAAATATGTACTTGATTGGATCCATTTTTGATACCAACCAAGTTGTGTGACTCAGCATGTACTGCCTTAAACGATGAGCGGCCCAAACTAGGGCACAACAAGTCTTTTCCAGCATAGAATATCTTGTCTCACAGTCGGTGAAATTTTTGCTTAGATAGTATATTGCATGCTCCTTTTTCCCGGATTCATCGTCTTCGCCCAACACATGACCCATTGAATTATCTAGCACTGTAAGGTATAAGATGAGAGGCCTGCCTGACACATGTGGCATTAAGACTGGTGGATTCTGCAAGTACACCTTGATTTCCTCAAAGGCAGCTTGACACTGATCATTCCACTTCGACTCTTGACTTTTGCATAGCAATTTGAAAATTGGCTCGCAAGTAGCAGTCAACTGGAAAATGAATCGGGAGATGTAATTCAACCTTCCGAGGAAACCACAGACTTCTTTCTCCGTTTTGGAGTGCGGCATTTCGAGGATAGCTTTTACTTTGTCTGGATCCACCTCAATTCCTTTCTGGCTGACAATGAAGCCTAACAGCTTCCCTGATCTCACCCCAAACGTGCACTTGGCTGGGTTCAATTTGAGTTTATATTTCCTCAACCGTTCAAAGAGCTTTTCCAGATTGACAATGTGCTCCTCGTCGGTTTTGGATTTTGCGATCATGTCATCAACATAAACCTCAATCTCTCTATGCATCATATCATGGAATAAGGTAACCATGGCCCTCGGTAGGTTGCGCCAAACATTTTTCAACCCAAATGGCATGACCTTATAATGAAAGTTCCCAAAATGTTATGAAAGTTGTCTTTTCCATGTCCTCGTGGTCCATCTTGATCCGATTATATCACGAATATCCATCCATGAAGGAGAATAACGAGTGTTGAAATGCATCTTATCCACTAAGACATCAATATGAGGCAAAGGAAAATCGTCTTTAGGACTAGCACGATTCGGATCTCGGTGAGTCGACGCACATTCCGACCTTCCCGCTTTTTGGGAGGCGGGACAATATTGGCAACCCATTGCGGGTACCAGCCTTCGCTAGGAACCCCGCATCAAATTGCTTCTTCACTTCGTCTCTGATTTTGAGGGAGATTTCTGGCTTCATCCTTCTCAACTTCTGTTTGACAGGTGGGCATTCGGGCTTGACTGGTAGCTTGTGTACCACAATGTCGGTGTCCAACCCGGGCATATCTTGGTATGACCATGCAAACACATCCACATAATCGCGCAACAGCTGAACCAACTTTATGCGATCTTCATCATTCATGGTGGTACCCACTTTGATCTCTTTCTTATTCTCGGCTGTACCCAAGTTGATCACTTCAATAGATTCTTCGTGTGGCTGAATTACCCTTTCTTCTTGTTCCATTAACCTCATGAGTTCTGGAGGAGCTTCCCAGTCTTCCTCAACATCCCCCTCAACTTGATTGATAGGGTGATCAAAGTCAAAATATGGACTGTCGGCACTGTTATTTTGAGAGACAATTGTTGTGGATCTGCCTTTTGCCGAAGCGAAAAAGCAGAATGAAAAGTGAACAAACAAGCAAACGATAATAAAGCAGAAAAAGACTCACGCAATGAAAAGAAAATGATTTTTATTGATTGAGAAATTCAAAACAAACGTTTTTATTGATGATGATGATTCTGAAAATAAAAACATGCGTGCCCCTAACAACTTGTCCTATGGCCTTGGGCAGAGCCACAGGGTTGCATTACAAATAATTACTTTGAATTAAAAGCCACAGGAAAGGCAACAGCTTCCCAATTCTTCAACTCTTCTCCAGCAAGGCAATGGCGGATCAGACTAACACCACCCTCTTCAGCTTCAAGACCATCCCCGATGACAGCAACTTGGTTGTGTTGCTCATCTTCCTCATCCCATCCCGTATTTGGATGTCTTCCATTCGGATTTGAGCACTCTCGGGAGCATCATATCTGACCAAGTAATCAAACTTTCCACTAGGCTCCCCTAGGGTATCCCAACATCCCTCTTTTGTAGGTACCGCCGTTACGTCTTCATTGATTTCTTCCTCGCATGAGAAGGGAACTGGGTCTTCAGTGACTATTGGTCGAGCCTCGGCTTGAACCAATCTCGGATCAGGATTGCACAGAATTTCAATTGGCTTTTTGGCCTCCTCACCACTGTCCGAATGTGGAGTTAACACTTCATCTTCCGTGCCATAGGTTCCTATCTGGACCACACAACGATCCATCAAGTCCTGCAAGATCATTTAGAAGTTTTCACAATCTCCCACACATAAAGAGTCAGCACACCCTTCTTCATGGCAACACCCCTCTTTAACAACCTCAGCCCGACATAACTCAGCATAAATGACACTTAGAGGAGTCTTGATCTCTTGCACTTTCTTCAACAACTTGCCAACAGCACTTTCTATAAGCTGGCCCCTGATGACTTGGTAATGGATTGATTGTTGTATTTGGGTGTTTCGCTTAAACGAGATCCAACCAAAGATCTATCAAGTCTTGCACCACATGTTTAAAGGCTTTACATTCTTCCACAGCATGACCGACCCCGTTTTCATCGAAACTGCAGGTGGCATTAGCATTGTATCCTCTGGGAAATGGTGGCTGAACGACTTTCATTGGCCGAGTGTTGATCAAGTTGTTGGAAGTCAAGTGATTAAACAGCTTAGTGTATGTCATCGGAATTGGTCAAAACTGGTCCGCTTTTTGAACTGATAACCTTGAGCCTTGGAACTGTCAATGCCTTGCTGAGGTGGCACGGGAGCAGAGAATGGAACAGTTTGTGGCGGAGGTGTACCAAAAGATGAATTTCCCCCTGAGATGACATTAGTTTCTCCTTCTTTCTTCTTAGGGAAATGAGGCTGGTACTTCTTCTGAGTGCTTGAACCGCCAGAATTTCCTACATTACTGAGGTGATTCGAGATCTTCCCACTTCGAAGGCCGTGCTCAAGTCTCTCCCCGAAGACTATCATATCAGAGAAGCTAGTAGAAACACTCGTAATCAGCCTGTCATAGTAGATTGCTTGCAGGGTTTCCAGGAACATGTACACCATTTCCTTCTCAGTTAGAGGAGGTTGAACCTGAGCGGCTGTGCTTCGCCATTTCTGAGCATATTCTTTGAAGGTCTCCTTTTCGCCCTTACTCATGTGTTTGCAATCGTGTGACTATCAGGAGCCATATCCATGTTGTACTTATCTTTGTCTCATGAAAGCTTCAGACAAATCCTTCCAACAACGGATTTCAGAGGATTGCAATTTCATATACCAATCTAGAGGAGCTCCAGCCAGACTATTTTGGAAGCAGTAAATCAGCAGCTTGTCATCATTGGCATAAGGACCCATTTTCCGGACAAACATTGTAACATGGCTCTCTGGACAGCCAATCCCTCTGTACTTGTCTAGCTCAGGAGCTTTGAACTTCGGTGGTAAAACCAAATCTGGGACTAAACATAGCTCACGGGCTTCCTTGGCTCTAACACCAGTATCCTCCATAGCCCTTACTCTTTCTTCAAGTGCGCGAATCAGATCATTTGGCTGAGATCCTTCAAACATGTATCCTTGGGGGTGACTCCCCATATTGTAATAATATCCCCTTCCTGGCTGAAGAACATTTTGAGGGCGTGCTGCAAACCCCGGAGTGGGACTGAGCACACTATGAGGGCTAGGAGTCTGAATTTGCGGTCCTCCGGCAGCTCACCCAGGCACGGTGACATTGACTTGATTAGGTGCAGCCACACCAACAGGAGCAGGTCTAACAGACTGCGGCATGTACCCGGCAGGCATACCCCAAGGATATCTCTGTGCAGTGCATTGGTTTGACATATTCATTTCTGGAGCAAACACGGATGATCGACCCGGATCCCGGAGGAACCGTGGGTCGTAGCATTTCGCGTCGACATCGAGGAGGAACAAAAGAAGTGACACCATCCGGACCCACTACGGCGACAACTTCAACGGTTGTCCCACTCTTTAAACCTTGCAGCATGACCATCATCTCATGCACCTGGGCTTCCATAGCACCCATCTTATCTTTCAAAGTCTGGTTCTCCTGAGCTAGCTGCTCAGGGTTCAGAATTTGCATGCCCACATCTTCCTGTTCTGGATTACTCTCAATTTCAATCTCCGGATGCTCTGGTAAATTAGCCATCAGCTTGGCTTGTAGTCGGGTGAAGTATCGGTGACGGAGAACCAGCGTCCCTTTTCTGTTTATTTAGACATTTATTTGCATAAGAAACAAGATAAATTCATGAATGAATGTATGAATGCATGCACAATGTTCGCTTGATGCTGGGAACCACGGGATACCCTATCTCGTCATAAGCGCATAAACTTGCTATTTAGGAATTGAAGTAAACAAGGAATCGAAATAGCATACTTCATTCATCAAGATTTCAAGGCTTCACCAATTTTCATTAAAGGAAAAGACCAAGACAATGTTCATAAAAAGAAAAGTACAATATTCTTGAATACAAAACTCAAAAATAAACACTTAAGCTGAAGAGTACAAGTGAACAACTCAAATACAAATAGCTTCAAGCTCCCCAACTCTCTTCCTCTTCTTGCTAACACTTGCACCTTGAGACTGCTCTTTGAACTCTGTGATCAACGCTATGCAGTACTTCACAAACTGGTACACCTCAGGTGGGGTATTGAAGAAATGCATCCCAGCCTCAGCCATCCTCAGATTCTTGGGAACCCCCAACATAGCCTGCCGGGCTAGCTCTGACAGCTTCGAGAACTTGCTCTTCCACAGCTGGATCTCATCCCTAAGCTCCTTAATGATCTCTTGATCTTCAATCTTCCCAATCAAATCTAGGAAGCGCTTCTCCCAATATTGGCTCTCAGCTCGGACCTGTCTGTAGGCTTCTTCTAGACAACAGAGGTCTCTCTTCAGTTCATCAAATATTTCTCTTTCAAATCTCAAGGCTTGCTGGTATTCCTTGAGAGTTTCATCAATGGCACCTAGGTTTCTCAGCTGACCCCTCAACTCTGCCACCAGATGTGATTCTTGTCCTGATTCAATGGCCAGTGTCTTCCACTCCTGAGCTTCTTCAAGTGCCTTCCTTGTCTTCTGTTTATACCTTTGGAGCTCCTCTCTGGCCCCCTTCAGATATCTTTGGGCTTCTATCTTGCCTTGCTCTTCTTTCTTGAATCGCTTAACACTTTCTTCCACAGCGATCATTTTGACATTGTTTTCTTCCTCTAGCTTTTCCTTCTCTAAAGCCATCTCCTCTAACTTAGCCTACAATGCTTTCTTTTCCACTTCTACCTTTGCTAAAGCGGATTTGACTTCGTTCAGCTCCTCATAGGTAGGGACATAAGGCTCTGATATCTCCTCCTCAAGGGGACATGTCCTTTGACTCAGTGATTTTGTACTTTGAAGCTTCTCCTGGAGCCACTGATTGAAGGTGATGTCACTGGTTCTTCTTGACAGTTCTTCACTTCCTTTTCGCACTACGGATTCCCATGATTGCTGAACTCTTCGAAGCAAATCACCGCATTTAGGCATCCCCTTATAGAGGTAAACACGGGACAACATGCTTTCGGAGGGTGAGTTCCTCATCGGGTAACCGAGTTGCCTTAGGGTCAGTGAAGGATTGTAATTGATACACCCTTGAGTCCCCATGAGAGGCACATTTTGAAAGCTTCCACAGTTGAACACCACCATAGGCCTGTCATCCCAACAAGCAGCTGTATACCATCGGATTTGGAGATCATTGAGGTTTTTCAGAAACTCAAACCACTCCAGAGCAGTTCTGACCTTCACCTCACAGCCTAGAGCATAAGAAATTAGCTCCCTAACATCACTTCGGTTATGGATCACATGGGTAACGAGCCAGGCGTAGAGAACATGAGAAGAAAGACACATCTTCTTTTTATGGAACTGACTATAGTGGGTGAGAGCATGATATGTGTTAGCAAGAACAGCGGGCACAAGATTGATAGGGTTCTAGGTATCCTTGAAGGCCAAGAATGCACCAATCGCATCTTTATCAACATACTTTTCTAATTGAGGGAAGAGAACAACCCCAAATATAGTGAGAGCAAGCACCAACTTGAATGGACCCCACTTCTTAGCCAAAGCATAAGATTGCATCAAGCCCTCAAAGTACTCTTGCGGATACCCAATTATACCATTTCTTTTAACCACGCACCTCAATTCATCCACACCCATCCTAAGCAACATGGCAAGCTTCTCATCAAGATAAGATCGCCCCCGATATTGGTAAGGCCTAGCGCGAGATCCGGAGAACCCCAAAAGTTGCTCATATTCCTCTAATGTGGGGATAGTGAAAATTCTTGAAGAAGAAACATTTCACATCGTAGTCGTAGAAGCGGCTCAAAGCCACAAGAGCATCCTCTTGAACACTCAACCGCAAAAGCCTACGAATATTCCCATATGCGATCAAAGGAATCCTCTCAATCGGGCCCATATGAGTGCACATCGCCTCGGACTACCAACCTCAACCTTCTTCATAATGGGAAGCGAGAAGTGATTGAAGTCTTGCTATTCAATTCCATTCGATGCACCTATGACAAGACGGTACATTATTCGATGGTTCCGACAGCGAATGCAAATGAAATGCAGTATGAATGCAAATATTTATAACTTTTAGCTTTAATGAATGCGGCATGATGCGATTATGATGCGAATGATGCATGCGGAGAAAATAAAAGTGATGCATATGGACGGAGGTTCAAAAGTTTAGGAAACACACACTACGTGCCGCCACGCAGCGGTTGATTTGAAAGAAGGAAAATATTTTTGTATTTTTCTTGGAAAAACTTGGAAAAAGTGCCTTTTGAGGAAGACATGTCCTAAATTACCATGCAGCACACAATTCGTATGCCCTCGTGTCCTACAAAGGTGGGAATCCTGAGTTCTAGGGCAACTTCAAAGGTTCCTCCTAGGTAGTTCTAATTCTCACCCTCACAATGGCTACCGAAGCTATAGAATCCTCATGCCGACACCCACAAATGTAGAATGCTACCAAGTGTGAGGCGTCATGAGAAAGCGTACTCCGGTTGAGACTTTCATGAGTATCAGACAGACAAAGGTCTTGAATGATCCACTAATCGCCTCCACTCCCCTAAGTGTTTGTTGGATCCGGTATAGGAGCCCACTCATAGCACACAAATCATAAGGTGTGAAAGTGTGTGATCGAGGACATACTTCCTAAAATCTACCCAACCCCACCGCAAGAAAACCGAGCAGTCCTGGATAAAAAGGTCGTCTACCACAGGGTTCAACATGCATACCTCATTTTAATACACAAACCATTCTAATAAGTCAGCGGTAATTACACGCATCGCTTACCTCAAGAAAGGGAGCTAAGAAGGAGGATATAATAGAATGGGGAAATGCATGTTTTTACCTTAAGAAAATGAGCGAAGAAGAGGATCATGGGAATTGAGGAATGCATGCATGAGCACAATCATAGACATATAAAGGAAGAGAAAAGAAAAGAAGAAAGGGAAACTAATTTTCAAATCAAACAAATTAAACACACAATCAAGTTAACTAGGCTTTGACCTCATTTCTTTTTTAGAAAAGTTTTTTTAAAAAAAGAAAAATTGTCCCCAGATGGAGTCGCGGTATATTGCGCCTAAAAATCCGGTTTGGACTTTTCGGTTTGACAATGTGAAAATAGTAGAGCCGCCACCAATATTTATTTAGGAAAACATTGAAAAAACCTTTTTGGAAAAGCTTGGGTGGTCTTTTGAAAACACAGAGATGTAGGTTCGGAGGTCGGTTACGCATGGGAAGGTATTAGCACTTCACACGCCCTTTCTACCGAAAGGAACCATTAACTTGATGTGGTTTTGAAATGTTTGATTTGAAATACATCGTTCTACTTCTTTTCTTTTCTTTTCTTTCTTTTGAGAGATTGCTTTATTGAAAACGGGGGAAAATGAATGTTTTTGGTATCTTTGTAAAGCGGAACAAAACAAAGATTTTTTGAAAAGGGTGCTTGACGGGACATGGACCCGGTCCTACGTACCCTCACGGAATGAGGGATCAAAGCTACGTAGTTCTTGTTTTTGCGTCCAAAGCGGCTTAGGAGTTTAAGTTTTGGAATTTTTGAAGTAAGACTCGAGTGTTTTCGAACACCAAACAAGCAAAGGCTTCGAGTGGCATTCAATACTAACTCGAAAGCAAAAGAGAGTTGGAACCGGTAATCAAACAAACAACGGCTTCGAGTGATTACAAGTGACAACGTTGCATTATTCCTTTTGAAAACGGTAATCTACATTCACAATCTCCCTTCTCGTTTCAACAACTATTTACTTCACCATTGTCAATCTCTCACCAAAGGAACCGATAAACACAACATGTGTCCTTATATACAAAAGCAGGGTTTAGGTCCTCACATTCAAAATCAAAACTTTCTCAACAATAGTACTAGTTGGTTTGCAACTAATCGCTTTTTATTGGAAGTTATTTTTCATAAATGAATGAAAAAGTATGAGTGTTTGACTAATAATTCGTATTTGGCTTCGCAATTTTTGTTCCTTCTTATATTGGTCTTGATGTGAGTCGTTTTCTTTGGATTTCTAATCTTCTTTGTTAGGGATTCATCGAGTTTTGATCTTGTTAATTGGCTTGTGAAAAAACACGAGTGGAAGAAAATGTTTGGTAGAGATCATTTTATTATTTACGGTAGAATTTCATGGGATTTTAGAAGACAAAAAGATGATTTATCTTATTGGGGTAGTAAATTTAGGTTTTTACCGAATCTATGAACATGTCAATGTTAGCGGTTGAGGAAGTTCATGGAAGAATGATTATGCAATACCTTATCCAACTTCATTTCATCCTTCAATGGATAGTGAAATTCTCCAATGGCGTAACAAAATTAGACATCAAAAGAGACCTTATTTGTTTACTTTCACTGGAGCTCCAAGGCCAGAACTTGAAAATTCTATCAGAGGAAAGATTATTGAACAATGTCGCGGTTCGAGTTGTTGTCGATTCGTTGATTGTAGCTATAGTAGTGGAGAGAAATGTGACAACCCTGTTAATGTTATGAAGGTGTTTGAAAGTCTTTGTGTTTTCTTTGCAACCTTACCGTGATTCATATACTAGAAGATCAATTTTTGATTCTATATTAGCTGGTTGTATTCTTGTGTTTTTTCATCCTGGTACAACTTATTCACAATATAAGTGGCATTTACCAAAGAATAAAACTAAGTATTCTGTGTTTATACCAGTGAAGGATGTGAAAGAATGGAATGTTGATTTGGAAAAAGGTGTTGCTTGGAATTCCTGAGAATGAGGTTATTGCAATGAGAGAAGAGGTTATTAAGCTTGTTCCAAAAATTGTTTATGCAGATCCTAGGGGTAAGTTAGATAGATTTGAAGATGCATTTGATTTGCAAAGAAAAGGGATGCTTGAAAGGATAGAGAATGTAAGGGAAGTGATTAGAAAAGGAGGTGATCCTAGTATTGGTTTTGCAGATGAAGATCATTATAAGTATACATTTTCAGATAGTTATAGATGAAGTAATAAATTTTAGATAGGGTGTTTTGGTTCATAATATTAGTCATCACATGATATATTATTCATAGTTATATTTAACATATAAATTCTCCCAGGTGATCCTTATTGACCATCAAATTTTTTCGGTATTTCGCTTTTCTGTTTGATGTTGTTAATCTTATTATTGTTTTGTTGTCATTGTTTCTACATTATTTGTTTTCTACTTTTTCATTTGTTTTTTTCTTACAATTTATCTTTGTTGGTGTATTCATTTAAGTGAAGAAGCAAACTCACACACTTTTGCATTTACGTCTCATGTTATTATGAATGTGTCCGATATAATATCTCATTTATTTTGACTATAATTATAACTTGTGCATTTGATAGGAGGAGTTTCAAATGATCGTTGTCTCAATGGACATACGAAGAGACCCTGTTGAGTTGGCTAAGTTGAAGCGATTGTTGTGGGAGCAAGCTGCTGGAGGGCCCTACAAGAGTCGTGTCTATGGGACAGGAGGCATAGTTGACGGCGACGACGAAGCTTCGACGAGCGCAAGCCTGTCTCCCGAGGCCCGTAGGATCATCCAAGAAATGTCACAAACAATTTGCGCGCGGCAGCGAGGAGCAAATAAGCGACAAATAGGAGGAAATATACGACACAGAAAGCAGCAGTATGCACACGACAACAACAACTACTTGAATACGTATTTAACCATTCCGGGATTCCGGTACCTCCACACGATTGGCGTACCGCCGAGCGGGGACCGACTGCCAAAGAAGACGAGAACGAAGATGCACATGATGGAGACGGTGGAGATCATGGAGACCGCCCTTATGGGGAGGGTTATTGACGACATCTAGGTAATCTATGTTTTAATTAAGGTGCAAATTTTCTTAGTTTTATAAATTAATTAGTAATCATTATTGTTTTTGTTTTGTTAGGTATATTGTTGAGTTGGAGTTGAAGATGCTTCGTCGAGAATTTTTGAGTTTACTAGACCTTAGTGTAGTTTATGTATGTTTGACATAAACTAGTGGTATGTTTTGATATATTTTGATATTTGGTATGTTTGACACTTTTAATATTAGTCTAGTTTATGTTTAACTAAGTTTGTGTTTTGGATTGACACTTTGAACATTACTGATATGTTTTGGTATTTGATATTTTGTATGTTTGACACTTTTAACATTAGTGTAGTTTATGTATGTTTGAATTGGTGGATTGAATTGGCAGGAAGTATTGCAAATATGAATGACAATGTAGTTATTGTAGTCTGAATGTAGTTTTGGAGTCTGAATTGAATTGGCAGGAAGTATTGTGAATATTATTGTATTGGAGAGTATGGATTGAATAGGTAGGGAATAACTATTAAATTATTGTTTTTTGCGTAGCGACGAAATTTGCCACGGAGTTTTTTGAAAGTTATTGTGTTTGCCACGGAATTTTGCACAATTTGCGACGAAATTTAAAATGTATTCAAAATTAATTGCCACGGTTTTGCCACGGCTTTGTGACGAGATTTGTGACGGCTTTGCAACGGAATTTAAAAACAAATTCAAAATTATTTGCCACGGTTTTGCGACGAGATTTGCGACGGCTTTGCCACGGAATTGCGCCGAGTTTGCCATCGACGCATTTGCCACGGACAATCCCGTGGCAAAGCGTTTGCGACGAGCGTTTTTGCCACCATTATTTGTCCGTCGCAAATCCGTGGCAAATTCAAATTTGCGACAGAAATTTGTGCATTTGCCACGGGATTGTCCGCGGCAAATCGCCGATTTTCTTGTAGTGTAAGTTTTGGAATTTTTGAAGTAAGACTCGAGTGTTTTCGAACACCAAACAAGCAAAGGCTTCGAGTGGCATTCAATACTAACTCGAAAGAAAAAAGAGAGTTGGAACCGGTAATCAAACAAACAACGGCTTCGAGTGATTACAAGTGACAACGTTGCATTATTCCTTTTGAAAACGGTTTTGAAAAAGGTCGTGAGCCTCAATGATGATTATCACTAATAGCTCGTGTTATTTTTGGAAATTTTGAATTGGTTTTTGTTGTTTAGTTAATGTGTGGGAGTTTTCATGATAGTCAAACAAGCAAAGGCTTCGAGTGGCTATCACTAATAACTCCTCATTAGCGATCAAACAAGCAACGGCTTCGAGTGATCGCTGTAACACCCCAAAATAGTTCAATTAATTATTTAGTTGAGTTATTTAAGGTTTACAACTTTTTAATTAAGCTAAGTATTAATTAGGAGTTTATTTCATTTAGGGGACGCTTAAATGAATGAAGAAGGTGGGCGTAGAGGCCAAAAGCCATTGGAGGCCCATGAGTCATTAGAGGCCCAAGTGTGTGCCTTAAATGGAAGTGTCGTAAGAGAGGGAGCATTTTTCCACCAAAAAGGAATCTAAGAAAAGTAAGAGAGAGAAGTTGGTAGGTGAGATCATTTTCTAGAGAGAAGGAGGAACTTCCAGCGAAGAAGAAGCTCAAGTGCAGAGAGAACTTGTTGCTGTGGTTATTGGAGAGTGAAGAGAGTGATCATCTGAAGTTGATTTAGGTAAGGGGAGTCTCTTCCATTGCGTAATATAGTGTTTATGCTTAATGTATTTGCATGCATGTTTTCGGCTTGAGTTCTGAATGTGTGCTTATGTGTTTCTAATTATGCTGGTTGTGTTACTTCATCTTGATGAAGATTTTCATGGTTGATTTCTGAGCTAGTCACGTAAGTGACCATGGAAGGGAAATGAGAGCTGAGAACTCTCAGTCTCAGGGAGCGTGAGAGCCTAAGAGTGTGTTCATGAGCTTAAATCCTAGTCAGGAGTACACAAAGAGAGAAAGGAGAAGTTAGACACACGTGATCGTAGAGAAAACCGAAGTGCGTGAAGGTTAACGCAAGACGTAAGTGTTAAAGTGTAGTTCTTAGACTTGAAGAAGACGAGTTGGGCTGTACTTGATGGACGAAGGTACGTAGGTGTCAATAGAAACCAGTACGAGTGTCGACCAGTAGTTGCCGAGGTATAACGTGGTTAGGCCGAGGTGTTTGGGTCGAGATGTAGTGCGTAGGCAAGTCTGCGCGTATGATAGTCGAAATGAGGTGAGTGCTTAGGTGTATTGTGCTTAAGTGTAGAAATGAGGTGTGTGTGTATGTATCGAAGTGTAGTGTAGGTAATGTCGAATCCAAAGGTCGAAGTATATAGGCGTCGAGGAATAGAGGCGTCGAAGTATATAGGCGTCGAGGAATAGAGGCGTCGAAGTATATAGGCATCGACGAATAGAAGTGTCGAGGTACATGGGTGTCGAGGAATAGAGGCGTCGAAGTATATAGGCGTTGACGAATAGAAGTGTCGAGGTACATGGGTGTCGAGGAATAGAGACGTCGAAGTATATAGGCGTCGACGAGTGGATGTGTCGAAGTATATGAGGTGCCCTGTGAGTGGGCAAATAGCCGTTGTGCTATGGTGGTTGTCTAAGAGGACTAGGCAATGTAAGGCGACGGTGCGGTTTGCACAAAAGAGTTGTTTATTCTGAGTGAATGCATTGTTCATTAAGTCTCATGAATTTCATATGCATCAGCGACGGTTATAGACTTCGGTCTCGATACAAAAGACTTCAGTCTGAGTATCACTAGCGACGGATATGCCCGAGTGGCTTAAAGAGATGGATCCTCATGCATTATGCCCTGGAGTTGGGTTGCATTGCATTGAATGCATAACTCATTTGAAATTATGTTGAGATGTTGTTTATGGTAGAGTTAACTATAATCATTTGTGTTATTACTTGAGATGCTGTTGATATATGAACTGAAGTGCTTAATGCATTCTATGCATTTACATTAATCATGAACCTTTATTACAAATGTTTAGAAACTCACCCTACCGCTTTCCATGTTGCTCTAATGTGGCAACTTGCAGGTACCCCTGAGTAGAGGTCAGCTTTGCTTTAGTTTTGGAGTCGGTCTGCTCTGGTAGTTGTAACACTGGGGGAGTCGAGTAGAGTAGAGTAGTGTGTTGTTTTGGACTGTTTTAGTTGTAATATATATATTTGTTGACTAATTTATATGAGTGTCCGCTGTGATGTAAACAATTGAAAACATATTTTGATGGGCGTAGACCCTTTGGCCGAGTTGCCTATGTTGTATGTGTGCTGTTGTTTTAATTCAAAGATATATGCTAAGGTGTTTGAGTGATAATGTAACATCTTTCCAAGAGAATTTTATTAAACTCTGATTTAAAATTAGTTAATTTATAGAGATAGGAGGGGTGTTACATTAATTGGTATCAAAGCAAAAGTTCGGTCTGTCTGACCAAGTATTGAGTCTTGAGTTCCCAGTCCCCGAGTATTAATGCTCGTTTTTAATTGTCTTGTCTCAGAGAGTAAGTAGAAATGGCTGGACGTGCTGGAAGAAACGACGCTGCAATAGCTGCTGCCCTGGAAGCGATGGCTGCTGCTATGGGGAATCAGCCTCATCAAGTTGCCGAGGACGCAGGGGCTCGTAGCCTAGCTACATTTCAGAGGGAGAACCCTCCAACATTCAAAGGGAAGTAAAATCTGGATGGGGCGTTGGCGTGGGTGAAGGACATAGAGAGGATTTTTAGGGTGATGGACTGCACTATGGCTCAGAAAGTAAGGTATGGAACACATATGATGGCCAAGGAGGCAGATGATTGGTGGCTGGGAGTCATGCCGAGGTTAGAAGCTGCTGGAGAGGTGATTACGTGGGAAGTGTTCAAGAGGGAATTTCTGAGGAAATACTTTCCTGAAGATGTGAGA
The DNA here is from genome assembly GCA_020916435.1 of Oxytropis ochrocephala. Taxonomy (NCBI): domain Eukaryota; kingdom Viridiplantae; phylum Streptophyta; class Magnoliopsida; order Fabales; family Fabaceae; genus Oxytropis; species Oxytropis ochrocephala. The sequence continues at coordinate 51,077,746 of CM037095.1, forward strand.
GGAAAGAAGGAGATGGAGTTCCTAGAGCTGAAGCAAGGGAGTAAGTCAGTGGTAGAGTACGCTGCAAAGTTTGAAGAGCTGGTGAAATTCCACCCCTACTATGAGGAAGCTACATCTGAGTTCTCCAAGTGCGTGAAATTCGAGAACGGTTTGAGGCCTGAGGTTAAGCAGGCAATTGGGCATCAGAAGATCAGGGCATTTGCTGACTTGGTGGATAATGCGCAGGATATATGAGGAAAACACCGAGGCAAGGTACAGGGTTGGTAAAGAGAAGAAGAACTCTCAGTTTAGGGGAAAGCCCTATGAAGTTTCTGGCAGCAAAGGCAAGTGGAAGGCTGGGTATGGCAAGAGGCCAAGTGGGGGAGACGCCCCTGCAAATGTGGTGTGTTTCCAGTGTGGGAAGCCTGGACATAAGAAGAACGAGTGCAAGAGTGGAGATAAGAGGTGCTATCAATGTGGCGAAGAGGCCACCGAAATGGCTGATTGTAGGCGAAAGGATGTCGTGCGCTTTAATCGTGGAGAAGTGGGGCACATCGGCCCTAAGTGTCCCAAGCCCAAGAAGAGAGAGACAGCGGTGGGAAGGTGTTCGCACTAGCTGGGTCTGAAGTGGTGAACGAGATAAAAGGTACGTGCTTCATTAATGGAATTCCTTTGATTGCAATCGTGGACACTGGTGCCACGCACTCTTTTATTTCTGCATTGTGTGCTAAGAGGTTGGATTTAGTTTTGTCTACTATGGTGAGGGAGATGGTTATTGACACTCCAGCAAAGGGGTCAGTGACTACCTCTCTCGTTTGTTCGAAGTGTCCTCTATTAGCCTTCGGCAGAGACTTCGTAGTTAATCTGATCTGTCTACCTTTGGAAGGGATGGACGTCATCCTGGGTATGGACTGGTTAGTGGCTAACCGAGTTCATATCAATTGCGCTAGTAGGTCGTTAAGTTTCCCTTCTTCCGAGGTGGAAGAATCTGTTCTGATGTCTGCCGAGCAGCTGCGCAGAGTAATGAAGGAAGGGGCTACGTTGTTTGCATTGAGTGTGACGATGTCTGCTGAGAGCCAAGCTAAAATTGGCGGAGTGCCAGTGGTAAGAGAGTTCGCAGAAGTATTTCCAGACGAGATTCCTGAAGTTCCACCAGAAAGAGAGGTCGAGTTCAGTATTGAGTTAGTACCAGGAACTAGGCCGGTCTATGGCATGCGCAGATAGGATGTCCGCAACCGAAGCTAGCCGAGTTGAAGAAGCAGTTGGAAGAGTTGCTGGAGAAGAGGTTCATAAGGCCAAGCGTGTCGCCTTGGGGCGCACCTGTGTTATTGGTGAAAAAGAAGGATGGAGGTATGAGATTATGCGTGGATTACAGACAGTTGAACAAGGTGACAATTAAGAACAAGTACCCACTCCCAAGAATTGATGATTTGATGGACCAATTGATGGGTGCACAAGTATTTTCGAAGATTGACCTGAGGTCAGGGTACCATCAGATCAAGGTGAAGGACGAGGACATTCCTAAGACAGCATTTAGAACTCGGTATGGACACTACGAGTATTCAGTGATGCCATTTGGTGTTACTAATGCTCCTGGAGTATTCATGGAATATATGAATCGTATCTTTCATGAATATTTGGATCGGTTTGTAGTAGTGTTCATTGATGACATTTTAGTCTACTCCAAGTCAGAGGAGGAGCACGCCAAGCATCTGAGATTGGTGTTAGAAGTATTGAAGGGTAAGAAGATGTACGCCAAGTTGTCCAAGTGTGAATTTTGGTTGAGGGCAGTGAATTTCCTAGGTCATGTGATCTCCCGTGAAGGTAAAGCAAATTCAGGAGAAAATGAAGGCTTCTCAGAGTAGGCAGAAGAGCTACCATGACAAGAGAAGAAAGGACTTAGAATTTCAGGCCGGGGATCATGTGTTTCTGGCGGTCAATCCAAGAACTTAGGTGTTGGCGAGCATTGAAGTCAAAGTTGTCTTCCCGTTTCATTGGACCATATCAAATTTTGGAGAGAGTTGGGAGGGTGGCTTACCGAGTTGCTTTGCCACCCAATTTGTCTAATTTACACGACGTGTTCCACGTATCTCAGCTGAGGAAGTATGTGCCAGACCCGTCACACGTAATTCAAGTAGATGATGTGCAAGTAAGAGACAACCTCACTATGGAAACAAGGCCAATTCGAATTGATGACAGAGAGGTGAAGACCCTAAGGGGAAAGGAGATCAAATTGGTGAAAGTGATTTGGGTAGGAGCAGCTGGTGAGAATGCAACTTGGGAGTTGGAAAGTAAGATGCAAGATGCTTACCCAGAATTATTTGTTCAGGTAAGATTTCGAGGACGAAATATTCTAAGTGGGGGAGAGTTGTAACACCCCAAAATAGTTCAATTAATTATTTAGTTGAGTTATTTAAGGTTTACAACTTTTTAATTAAGCTAAGTATTAATTAGGAGTTTATTTCATTTAGGGGACGCTTAAATGAATGAAGAAGGTGGGCGTAGAGGCCAAAAGCCATTGGAGGCCCATGAGTCATTAGAGGCCCAAGTGTGTGCCTTAAATGGAAGTGTCGTAAGAGAGGGAGCATTTTTCCACCAAAAAGGAATCTAAGAAAAGTAAGAGAGAGAAGTTGGTAGGTGAGATCATTTTCTAGAGAGAAGGAGGAACTTCCAGCGAAGAAGAAGCTCAAGTGCAGAGAGAACTTGTTGCTGTGGTTATTGGAGAGTGAAGAGAGTGATCATCTGAAGTTGATTTAGGTAAGGGGAGTCTCTTCCATTGCGTAATATAGTGTTTATGCTTAATGTATTTGCATGCATGTTTTCGGCTTGAGTTCTGAATGTGTGCTTATGTGTTTCTAATTATGCTGGTTGTGTTACTTCATCTTGATGAAGATTTTCATGGTTGATTTCTGAGCTAGTCACGTAAGTGACCATGGAAGGGAAATGAGAGCTGAGAACTCTCAGTCTCAGGGAGCGTGAGAGCCTAAGAGTGTGTTCATGAGCTTAAATCCTAGTCAGGAGTACCCAAAGAGAGAAAGGAGAAGTTAGACGCACGTGATCGTAGAGAAAACCGAAGTGCGTGAAGGTTAACGCAAGACGTAAGTGTTAAAGTGTAGTTCTTAGACTTGAAGAAGACGAGTTGGGCTGTACTTGATGGACGAAGGTACGTAGGTGTCAATAGAAACCAGTACGAGTGTCGACCAGTAGTTGCCGAGGTATAACGTGGTTAGGCCGAGGTGTTTGGGTCGAGATGTAGTGCGTAGGCAAGTCTGCGTATGATAGTCGAAATGAGGTGAGTGCTTAGGTGTATTGTGCTTAAGTGTAGAAATGAAGGTGTGGTGTATGTATCGAAGTGTAGTGTAGGTAATGTCGAATCCAGTGTCGAAGTATATAGGCGTCGAGGAATAGAGGCGTCGAAGTATATAGGCGTCGAGGAATAGAGGCGTCGAAGTATATAGGCGTCGACGAATAGAAGTGTCGAGGTACATGGGTGTCGAGGAATAGAGGCGTCGAAGTATATAGGCGTTGACGAATAGAAGTGTCGAGGTACATGGGTGTCGAGGAATAGAGACGTCGAAGTATATAGGCGTCGACGAGTGGATGTGTCGAAGTATATGAGGTGCCCTGTGAGTGGGCAAATAGCCGTTGTGCTATGGTGGTTGTCTAAGAGGACTAGGCAATGTAAGGCGACGGTGCGGTTTGCACAAAAGAGTTGTTTATTCTGAGTGAATGCATTGTTCATTAAGTCTCATGAATTTCATATGCATCATCGACGGTTATAGACTTCGGTCTCGATACAAAAGACTTCGGTCTGAGTATCACTAGCGACGGATATGCCCGAGTGGCTTAAAGAGATGGATCATCATGCATTATGCCCTGGAGTTGGGTTGCATTGCATTGCATGCATAACTCATTTGAAATTATGTTGAGATGCTGTTTAACAGCCGAGTTAACTATAGCTGCTGTGTTATTACTTGAGATGCTGGTTGATATATGAACTGAAGTGCTTAATGCATTCTATGCATTTACATTAATCATGAACCTTTATTACAAATGTTTAGAAACTCACCCTACTGCTTTCCATGTTGCTCTAATGTGGCAACTTGCAGGTACCCCTGAGTAGAGGTCAGCTTTGCTTTAGTTTTGGAGTCGGTCTGCTCTGGTAGTTGTAACACTGGGGGAGTCGAGTAGAGTAGAGTAGTGTGTTGTTTTGGACTGTTTTAGTTGTAATATATATATTTGTTGACTAATTTATATGAGTGTCCGCTGTGATGTAAACAATTGAAAACATATTTTGATGGGCGTAGACCCTTTGGCCGAGTTGCCTATGTTGTATGTGTGCTGTTGTTTTAATTCAAAGATATATGCTAAGGTGTTTGAGTGATAATGTAACATCTTTCCAAGAGAATTTTATTAAACTCTGATTTAAAATTAGTTAATTTATAGAGATAGGAGGGGTGTTACAATGGCTAATGATTTATTTAAGAAAACGCCTTAGGGTTTTTATTTGGAAAAAACATCTAATTTCGGGTTTGAAAAGACGTAGAACATTTCAAATCCTTTTTCAAGTCAAAACCGAGACACAATATTTACCGGTCTGCGAGCAAAGTAAACAACAAATGGAGCACAAGCATACTCATTACCATTTACAACAACAATGCACAAGAATGATATTGAATCATCAACAATTAACGGTATGAATATGTGAGACCAAACGTAAACCAAGTAAGTTGCAAAGAAATGCTCACAAGAACAACATTGCGAAAATATAAGTCAAGTTTTGAGCCCTAGGCCGAATTGAAAGCAATCATGAGGAGTATTCACAAATTGTCCTAAACAAATGGAAGCACAAATTTGCATTGGAATTTAAAAGCAAGTTGAATCATTTGAAGTAATCTTCCACTCCATTAGGTATATGCCTTTAGGCATAAGTGGGAATCCTTTTACACATCATCAACAATTAAACAATTAGCACACAAATGGAAGATTGAACCATGTTAAGCAATCATCTCACTTAAGTTAAAGTGCATGAAGCACAAGTGAGCCTCATATTGCTAATCTTCAACCAAACAACAAATGGCAAACAACTTAGGTTGAAACAACTTGAGGAAAAAGATCATTTAATACCTACTTCAATTAGGTTTTGCAAGCAAAGTCACAAACCCTAGCTCACATCATGATTGGCAAAGCTAAACAACCTTGAAACAAATTTTATTTTCACAAGACTTAGCAACAATTATTTTTGTGGTTCAAACATATTAAATAGGCATGAAAGGGCTACAAGGCCGAAATCTATTGTCAATCCAAACCAACATTTTTAATGCAAAAATCAAAGGAAAGACAAAGCAACAAAACCCTAAAAAATTTTGCTTGAACCTAAGGCCTAAAAATCATCAAATTCTTTCATCAAAATTTATCCAATCACATAGATAAGCATGAATACATGATGGACAACAAAAACAAACAAGAACCTAAGATTTAGGACCCAAAACCGAAACCATACCCCCCAAGATTCAAGCTCAAAACATCAAGATTTAACAACAAGTATAGCTCATCATTCCTTCACAAAATTAGCACAATTAATCATGCATTATTCAAACTTCAAACCATCTAATGAACAAGAACAACACAAGGATCATGAGTTAGGCCCAAGGCCAAGGAAAAAAGAAAAGGAAAACATGTTTTTATTTGGTGAAAATCACATAAGCAAAGAACAAATCACAAGAACAACACATAATCAACACATAGTCACAAGAACAAATTATTTAGTGGGTGATGGACCAGCTCTCACCCACAACAGCCCCTAATCTACATTTAAAATGATGTTATGAGATGCAAATATAAGTTGAAAAAAGATTTTAATGCAAGAAAATTGATGAAAATGCAAAAAGTTTAAGTTATACCTTAGTTCCAAGAATAACAAAGGTAGAAATGAAGATCAGGAGCAAATCAACCCCAATCCTCACAAACCAACCCCAAAGGTCACACAAACTTGAAGAAATCAAACTCTTTAGTGATGTAAAAATGGAACCAAGGGTGAAAGGAAGAAGGTATATGAAGATGGAGTGAATTTTAGGTGGTTTGGTGGATGAAACTTGAAAAGAAAATGGAGGAGAAAGGAGGGAGAGGGTTCGGCCTTGAGAGAGGTTGAGGAGGAGGAAGTTGTGTGCTAGGGTAAAATGAGAGTGTCCTCCTTTCTTTGATCTTATTTTTGGGTTTTTATATGGGGTAAAAACTTAAGGGTATTTATGACAATGTATCTCTTGTAAACCAATAGGATTTGAGAAAGAAATTGAATCAATGGTCAAGATGCAATGTCACATGGATTAAGGGCAATAAAATGAGGAGAGAGAGGGCTGGGTGTGCAGCATAAGGAGGGTGGTGAAGGATAAACTCATTTACAAAATTGTATTTTTCCATGAAGCTTATTACACAAGTGCCATTTTAATTCAAATGAAAGGTGAGGATTGCATTTCACACTTAAATGGAAGGCTAAGATTCAAACATCATTTGCAACCAATAAAATAAATCAAAAATGCATGGAGTATGGCTGTTATGCGCAGCTAAGGGAGTGGGAGAGTGAGTGGAATTGCAAATTGTACTATTGTACTATACATGATCTTTCAAAATTCAAAAGAAAATAGGATATTCCTTTCTAGATCATTCTTCTAAATTCATGCCATTTTGGGCCATGTCCCATGATTCAATGATTGGGCTCTGAATTTTATGATCTCACCAATCCCAAAATTGATTTGTTTACCCCACCTCAAAGGAAATGACCATTTTACCCTTCTATCCAAAGACTTGATTTTTATGCCAAAAGGTTTAATATTTATGCGCAAAAACAATCACAATTAGGCACAAATACTCCTCAAATAAATCATTGATGATTGTTCAGTGATTTGGGACGAAAGACCGTTTTTATTGTGAAATGACCAAAATGCCCTTTCACCCTAAAAAAACCCTAGTTCTTTGCCCAAAGCATGTTTACACTTCAAAAATGGCTTTTCACCCTAGGAATGACCTCTAATACCTTGAAATGCATGTTGAATGGCTTTTCCTGAGGAATTGTCCCTTATTTGCGAAATGACCAAAATACCCTTTTGCACTGAAAAACCCTAGTTTGTCCAAAAGTGCATTCCAACTCCAAAAATGATTTTAGAAGCTTTGAAATGACTTTTAGAAACCTAAATGCAATGCATGATGCTCTCTTCTCCTCTGTTTATTTGTTTTTTTTTGGAAAAATTAGGGTTTTGACCTAAGCCGGACATAATTGGGGTATGACAGGACTGTACAGCTCATTAGTTCTGGAACGCTGACTAACCCGGTTGTACAACCGACTTAGTCCCCTATTTATGGAAAAAATTATTTATTTATATTTTATTAAGTTTTTAGGATTACTGAACTGTACAGCTCATTGGTCCTAAAATGATGACTAACCCGGTTGTACAACCGACTTAGCCTTTTATTTATGGAAAAATGGTTTATTTATATTTTATTAAGTTTCTTTAGGATTACTGAACTGTACAGCTCATTGGTCCTAAAATAATGACTAACCCGGTTGTACAACCAACTTAGCCGTTTATTTGACTTCGAGAGAAAAATTATTTATGTTTGAGTTAGAAAAGAATTAAAAAGAAGAAACAGGGGGTGAAAATTGTAAATTGTGGTTTAATTAGTCGCAGGGGGTTGTATAATTAATAGGGGGTGTAAAAAGGAAGCCCAGTTCGCATGTGGGAGCCCAGAATGCGAACCTGGGCTTAAGTGAGGGAGGGGTGCGCGCGTGAACAAGAGGGGTGCAAGTAGCGTTCTGAAAATTTAAAATAAATTAAAAATAAAATACAATACATAAGCCCAAAAATCAGAAAACCCTAAACCTAAATTTCATTCCCTCCCTTCCTTCCAGCCGCGCGGCGCCGTGAGAGAGGGGGAGAGATTTCCGGCGAAATCCTCGCCGGTTTCCACGGGGGAGAGAAAGAAGCAGATTCGAGGAGAGAGAAGGAGGAGATGCAGCGATTTCCAGGAAGAAGGAGTGAACTGTGACGGTGGGAGAGAAACGGAGGGAAGCTTCGCGATGGGAGAGGGGAACGACCGGACTTCATAGCGGCAAACTGGTAGAGTCACAAAATCCATTTCAGGTTCGTTTCTTCCATTTTTGGGTTTGTTCTGGTTTTCGATTCCTCCTCTCTTCTTCTCCATCTCTCCTCTCACTCTGTTCTTCTTTGTTTTTTTTTTCTTCGTTTTTTTCTTTCTTTTTCGTTTATAGATCAAACAGTTTCTGATATGGTGTTTTTTTTGGGTTTCTGGGTTCATGTTTGTTGGTAACCGATCAGTTTCGAAGAACTTCGCCAGAGCTCTCGCCGGAGAAGACGACCGGAGCTCCGGCGAGCTTAAGGTCAGTGCTTTTATTCTGCTTGTTGTTATGCTTTCACTGGTCTGATTTCTCTTCTACTCCTTTTGTCTCTGGTTATTTGCTGGTTTTATTCTTGATTCCTTAAAAAAATGGATCTGGTTCTATTTGTTCAGAAAATGTGTATTTTTTGATTCCCTAGTCATCATAAACCAGTAGCTAGATTTTTAAGACAACAAACAGCACACGAACCATATTAACACGTTTTGACAGATTCTGGATTTCATACATATGCACATATATTTCTGATTTTTTAGAGCTAATGACGAATACTATTATAAGGCAGATTATGCATATTGTCGTTATAATTTTTACGAAATAAAACTAACCTTTCACTCTAGCTTCAGATTAGACTGCTAAATGCTTATTTGACTGTGATTACGACTGCTTCTGTGTCTGCTACTGTTTCTCTACTGATACTGTTGCTACTCTCTTCCAACTCAGATTTTCAGAACCGTGTCTAGTGGATTAGGGTTTCAGTGTGAAACACTAATCCTATTTTTTGGTGATTTTCGCAGTAGTTTTCTGCCTTGATTTTTGTGTATCTTTTACTGTGGACTGACTGCTTATTTATATTAAAAACTTAGGGTTAGAATTTAATTGGTTTTGAATTATTTTTCAGGTTTTGGAGCGGATCGACTCAGGCCCAACAACTTTGGAAAGAAGTTGCTGGAAACCCTAGCTTGCTACTGCCATTTTCTATTTTTTTTGCTTTTTTTCGGATTTTTATTTTTTGTATTTTTAATATTATCATTTTTTGTATTTTTGGACATTTTGGACAATTAGACACTTTTAAAATGTAACTAAAATTAAATAGATCTTTTTTGATATTTTTTGGACTATATATATATATATGTATATGCTCAAAATAAGGACACAATAATAAAAAAGAAAAGAAGTCGGAATGATGAGCCCAATTGCGAGAAAACAACTTTAATAAGCCCATTTGCAAGGAAACGACTCGGATATGCCCAATTAAGTTCGACTAGGCCCAAATATGAAGATTCAACTAAAGAATGTGCGAAAAGATCGATCATTCGCGCACATTCTCAATTAAAACAACGGCATTTCGACTTAGTTGAACAGGTTAGTTGAGATTGGCTTAGGTTAGTAAATGAGACACTTTTTATTAATTCTGGTAATTGCGCGACTTCAGAACATGAATAAAATAAACGACGAAAACCAGAAAAAGAATATGAACAAAATTGGGGTATAACAGCTGCCCCTCTTTATTATTATTTTACTTGAAAGTGGCGAGTTTTCGGACTTTCATAGTAGAAATAAGAATAAAGATAGATATGATATCATATGAGTGATTGGGTGCAAAACATTTTTTTTTTGTAATGATGAGATGCGAGACTTTGGATGCGAGAAGCATGGGTGAATATTGATCATTCTTTGGAAAATTTAGTTTTGATTCAAACTTCGGCATTCTCAAGGTCATTATCTACAGACATTGATATAAAAAAGTACTTGATCGTATTTTCAAGCTCGCTTATTTTTCCTTCTATTATGATGCCCCTTGATGATCGAAGTTTATGTCCACAAAGTTACCTAAGTGGATTTTTAGCATCACATGATCAACTTGTGTTCTCTCTCTTTGAAGCTTTGTTTAGTAAAGACATATGTTAGTGCAAGTATGAATGAGTCAGTTAACTTGGGGTTCTAAAGGCCTGGGGTGAGGATATTTGTGGCACATGAAGGGGGGAATGACTGACTGGTCTTTGTCAAGGTCATCAAAGGTACATTTTCCAAGCCAAGAAATGCAGGACTACCCCCAATTTAGATTTGATGACGGTGAGTGTCTGCCCCTGTCTAGTGGTGACAAGCCAGGGGTGTAGAAGGTGATGAATTCGGAATGCATTGGTTTTGGAATGAAAGGTGGCAAGTAGGAGATGTTGTCTCAACCTATAGAGTTTGACGTTTCCCTAATTATGGTAAGGACAAGATTGCCCCGACTAGAGTAGAAACATTTAGGATAATGAGTTGAGAAATGGCTCCGGTATGGTTTTTTGGCTGTGAATATGGCGAGGGGATGAGACGAGTGTTGGGTGAATCTCCCCAATTGTAGGCGGAATTAGAGGTGACAGGATTGCCCCACTTGGTAATGGGATTTTCAAATGGTTGTGAAACGTGATAGAGTTAGGGTTATGGGTTTTTGGAGTTCGTCTGGTATGGCTATAGGCTGGGTGTGGTATGGGATGGAAATTGTACAAATTTCCCCAAGTTCAAATGGAATAGATGGTGAAAGGGATGCCCCACTTTAGGATCTAGGTGACGATCCTAGTATAAACTTTTGGTTATCTTTAGGATGGCTCTCAGACTACACCAGTCTGGAGTTTGCTATGATGAAAACTACACTTGGTGATCACTAGACCTTGTCTTAGTATAACTGTAACTTGAATGAATCTTGTGGTGCATGCCTTTCTTTTTTTTTTGAGATATATTATTTTTTTTGAGCAAACATATTATAAATAAATAAACTTACTTGTCCTGAAATTAAAACTTGGAGAAAACAGAAGCAATCAGTCAATGATCGGAATGAACTCTAGAGGGTTGTAATGTGGCCGGTGGTTTAGTGATTTATGAGGGAAATGATAATTGGGCTCAAAGTAGTGTTTGAGGTTTGATGGGACAAATGATTTGGTGATGTAACTTGGCTAATGGGTGATGACTTATGAAGGAAATGGTTGTTAGGCTCAAAGGAGTGTTTGAGGTTTTATTGAGACAGTAATTGATGTGTCTCATGGTAGGATGGACTTCTTTAGGATTGTAACGTGGCTAAGGGTTTATGGAGGATATTGAGGTTAAAGGAAGTGTTTGAGGTTTGTTTTAGACAAGGATCTCTTATGGTTTAATGGTGTGAAGCAACAGCTCACGACTTGTACTACTTTTGTCTTTGTTTTTTCTAATTTGTTTTTTTTTTGGGATTTTTTTAATCCTCTTTTTTTGACTTCACTCTTTTGTGATTTTTGTTTCTCTTTCTTTTGAGCTGAGTGAGCAGATAAAAGTGATACACTATTTTTTGATGCGGAATTGATCTTTGTCTAGGGTGATTGAGAGATTTTTAGGATTTTTGGCTTAAGGTGGGTGGTAAAGGATTTTTGAGGATATGGAAAGATGGTCCAACTTCACTTCAAATCATGATTGCTTGTTTTCTCAAAAAATAACTTAAAGACAATAATTTACTTATTTTATATACTTGCTCTTTTTTCTTTATTTCTCCTTTTTTGTGTGCCCTAATTTTTGCTTAGGCCGCTCTTACGAGTTTTCAACCTAACAGGCCTTTTTTGATTTTTTTGTAAAGGACTTGCACCAAGGGAATACAATGTTGACAAGGTATTTTGGAGACCACAAATTTGCCCTAGTGTGAGGGTCTCAAGTGTTATTTCAATAGTGAGAACAAACCAAAAAGTTGACTAGTCAGGGGAGTATGTACTTTAGGGTGGTCGGGGCGGGGTTAGACTCGGACGGGGGGAATGACAAGGTAGGGATATCAACTGACTCAAACAAGAATGAACTCACATGTCATACACAAATTACTACACGAATGCTTCGTAAAGAGTTAACAACAGTTTTAACATGAATGAAATTTTGATGGACTATTTTGGTCATTCATCATGGGGTGGATGAGATGCAACGCTTTGTTGAAAAAAAATGTGAAAGAGCTGCTAATTTTAAAAATTGAGTGCTCTGAAGCACCTTGAGCTTGCAACGAAGTATGACTAAATATTTTTAAGAAGAATGATTTATTTCACAAGAATCTCATCAAATTTTTTTCTAAAATTATGTTTTTTTTTATTTCTATAATGCATGATGTAAGTATGCAAATGAATGAGTGTGCATGAAATGTGAATGAATGTATGTGAAATGCAAATGTAATGATAATGTATGTGAATGAAATGATAATATATGATTTTATTTATCGCGTCGGGGAATTATAAGTTTTACGTTTGGAGAGTAAAGTACAAAGTTTGACTTTGACTTTAGCATGCATGGCTTCTCTCCAAAATAAAGCTTTAATTCTCAGGCAGTCGTAACATAAGATGTTTATTTTTGTTTTTTGTAATGCAAAGAAAAAAATGCATGAGGTATGGTTTCTAAGAAACTTGCGGTAAATAATGATTTGGGTTTTTTATTTTTGATTTTTTGATTTTTGGATAAAAGACGGTAAGCACAAATATTTGTTTGAATGCAAGGGTATAAAACTCCTTTGTGACCCTAGAAAGGTAACTTACGGAGTGGGTCTAAAGTTTCTTTTATAGTGGACCTCACAAGGGTAGTTCTAAAGAATCCTACACATGGTTCCTAGAGCCAAGGACTCCAGTCAAGAATACTGACCCCAACAATAGGCAAGCTATTAGAAGGGATGGCATCCTCAAAAGGAATCAAACTCTAGGTGAGATTTTCGTGACCACCCAACGAGACGTACGTCCCGCAGGCCATCACTACACAATCTCATTCTAACTTAGGTTTTCATTCAAGTCCGGGTAGAGGACTTTTCTCACATGTGTGTGCAGAAGTGTAATTGTGAAGTGTGTGTAGGAGCAATTTAAAAACAACCCAAAAGCTGCAAACAGACAAACAAACATATATACAAATATTGTCTTCTATCCTAGGGTTCATAAATCACATAAAAGTATAAGATGCGAAAAATAAAATAAATAAATAAAGGAAGGGTAAAAATTAAATTAATCCTAAATAATTAGACTAGGTTTTGACTCTCTAAAGAAAATTAAGTCCCCAGCATAGTTGCCAGCTGTAGCGACCGAAAAATCCGGGAAAGGATTCTTCGAAAGGTTCATAGGAAGCCGCCACCAAATTTTAGTTTAAGGGCAAATTCGGAAAATCCCTTTATGTTTAAGAAAAGACGGGTTTAGGGTTCGGGAGTCATTATGTGTGGGGAAGGTATTAGCACCCCACGACATCCTTTGTCTAATTAATTATACTTTATTTAATATTTACCCTTTTATTTAAATAGAGAAAGGCTTAATTAAGTTTTTAATTTTTAGTGCTTGACAAGAGTGGACTCTTGCTCCTACGTACCTCCGGATGCAATGGAGGAATCAAAGCTACGTAGTTCTTCCTGAAAAAGGTTTGTGGGTTGGTATTTTTTAGTGCAGGGGTCCTAGGATTCCTTGAACTGTACAGCTCACTGATTCCTAGGACGCTGACTAACCCGATTGTACAACCGACTTAGTCCCCTACTTTTGAAAATATTGTTGAGGTTTTATGAAAGAAGTGAGGTGAGTTGGTTTTAGGATAGGTATTCTAGAACTCCTGGACTGTACAGCTCATTAGTTCTGGAACGCTGACTAACCCGGTTGTACAACCGACTTAGTCCCCTATTTATGGAAAAAATGATTTATTTATATTTTATTAAGTTTTTAGGATAATTAAAAATCAGAAAACCCTAAACCTAAATTTCATTCCCTCCCTTCCCTTCCTCCCAGCCGCGTGGCCCCGTGAGAGAGGGGGAGAGATTTCCGGCGAAATCCTCGCCGGTTTCCACGGGGGAGAGAGAGAAGCAGATTCGATGAGAGGGAAGGAGGAGATGCAGCGATTTCCAGGAAGAAGGAGTGAACTGTGACGGTGGGAGAGAAACGGAGGGAGGCTTCGCGATGGGAGAGGGGAACGGCCGGACTTCACAGCGGCGAACTGGTAGAGTCACAAAATCCATTTCAGGTTCGTTTCTTCCATTTTTGGGTTTGTTCTGGTTTTCGATTCCTCCTCTCTTCTTCTCCATCTCTCCTCTCACTCTGTTCTTCTTTGTTTTTTTTCTTCGTTTTTTTTCTTTCTTTTTCGTTTATAGATCAAACAGTTTCTGATATGGTGTTTTTTTTGGGTTTCTGGGTTCATGTCTGTTGGTAACCGATCGATTTCGAAGAACTTCGCCGGAGCTCTCGCCGGAGAAGACGACCGGAGCTCTGGCGAGCTTAAGGTCAGTGCTTCTATTCTGCTTGTTGTTATGCTTTCACTGGTCTGATTTCTCTTCTACTCCTTTTGTCTCTGGTTATTTGCTGGTTTTATTCTTGATTCCTTAAAAAAATGGATCTGGTTCTATTTGTTCAGAAAATGTGTATTTTTTGATTCGCTAGTCATCATAAACCAGTAGCTAGATTTTTAAGACAACAAACAGCACACGAACCATATTAACACGTTTTGACAGAATCTGGATTTCATACATATGCACATATATTTCTGATTTTTTAGAGCTAATGACAAATACTATTATAAAGGCAGATTATGCATATTGTCGTTATAATTTTTACGAAATAAAACTAACCTTTCACTCCAGCTTCAGATTAGACTCCTAAATGCTTATTTGACTGTGATTACGATCGCTTATACGTATGCGCGCTCTTTGTTTCTCTCATCTCATTGTTGTTACTCTCTTCCAACTCTCATTTTCGTAGCCAGGTGTACAGTGGATTAGGGTTTCAGTGTGAAACACTAATCCTATTTTTTGGTGATTTTCGCAGTAGTTTTCTGCCTTGATTTTTGTGTATCTTTTACTGTGGACTGACTGCTTATTTATATTAAAAACTTAGGGTTAGCATTTAATTGGTTTTGAGTTATTTTTCAGGTTTTGGAGCGGATCGACCCAGGCCCAACAGCTTTGGAAAGAAGCTGCTGGAAACCCTAGCTTGCTGCTGCCATTTTCTATTTTTTTGCTTTTTTCGGATTTTTATTTTTTGTATTTTTAATATTATCATTTTTTGTATTTTTGGACATTTTGGACAATTAGACACTTTTAAAATGTAACTAAAATTAAATAGATCTTTTTTGATATTTTTTGGACTTTATATATATTTATATGCTCAAAATAATAAAAAAGAAAAGAAGTCGGAATGATGAGCCCAATTGCGAGAAAACAACTTGAATAAGCCCATTTGCAAGGAAACGACTCAGATAAGCCCAATTAAGTTCGACTAGGCCCAAATATGAGGATTCAACTAAAGAATGTGCGAAAAGATCGATCATTCGCGCGCATTCTCAATTTAAACAACGACATTTCGACTTAGTTGAACAGGTTAGTTGAGATTGACTTAGGTTAGTAAATGAGACACTTTTTATTAATTCTCGTAATTGCGCGACTTCAGAACATGAATAAAATAAACGACGAAAATCAGAAAAAGAATACGAACAAAATTGGGGTATAACACTTCGAAAATACTATGTCTAAATGTAATGAATGACTTATCCATTAATGAAAGACAGGCAGGCGCTCTTTTTCCTACTGGGTTTTTTACTGAGGCCTGACCTTTGAAATCAGATTTGTACTTACTTTTTTGCAAAGAATGTATGCCCGGTCGCTCACCATGCCCGTGGCAGAGGAGCGGCCGTAGGGTCTACAACGAATGCCATCGAATTGCCCAGGGGTTAAGTAATAACCCACAAGCGATCTTAGGCCGCCGAGCGACCTACAACGAGCGCCGTCGAACGGCCCAAAACGAGTGTCATCGAATGACCCACCAACGAGCGGAGACCGCCGAGCAGTCTACAACGAATGCTTTCGAAAAAGCGCGAATTGGTCAACGATCGACCTAAAACGAGAGCCTTCTCAAGGCCCGAAATAACGGCCCATGATCGGCCTAGAACTCGTAACTTAGAAAAGTGCGAACGAGTAAGGTAAGTAAATTCAAACAAACAAAATGAACAAGGTTAAAAGCAATTCATTACAAAACGAGACGCCCGGTCGAAACCGAGTGCCCAACTGCTCGAAGGCAGGCCAAAA
Source organism: Oxytropis ochrocephala (assembly GCA_020916435.1). NCBI lineage: Eukaryota > Viridiplantae > Streptophyta > Magnoliopsida > Fabales > Fabaceae > Oxytropis > Oxytropis ochrocephala. Next base: position 51,093,873 of record CM037095.1, read on the forward strand.
ATATTGTTATGCCCGAAGGCTAGTCAAAAGATTACAAAAAATACACTGCTCGCAGGCGGGCTTCAGAACAAAGGCTGTAGCATCAGGAGCGGCTGAACACGACCGAGCGTTGCCTAATCATGTTCCCATGTTCATCAGTTTGCTCCGCGAGCACAATCTCGTTACCTTCAACACGGTGCTCGGGCCTCAACACCCGGTCGTCAACGTTGAGGTCTAGATCGGCATTCAGCAAGCGCACCTGGTCGATGGCGTTCTGGAATTGTTCGACCGCTGCATCCTTTGCGAGGCCGGCCACCACTTGGATTTGTCCTCCAGTTCAACATTGTCCTTCGCCAGGCCTTCCACTTCCCCTTTTAGCACTTTCACCTAAGCATCTAACTCCTTGTTCCGTTTCACCACCTTAGCCCGGTCCTCCTTGGCATGCTCTTTGGCTTCCATGGCAGAGTTATTTGAAGTCAAGGCCTTCTCAAGTTTCTTCTTCTCGATCTTCAGACTGACGAGGGCCTGGTCCCTTTCAGCTCGGGCTTCTGCAACAAAAATAATAAGATCATTAAATCGACTGATCTTAAGTTAAATCGAAGGCGGGCTAGAAAGTTAAAATACCTTTAGCTTTTCTCTCCCCAGCATCCGTCAGTTGTTGCATGGCCTTACCGACCGCCATGCACAGGGAAGCACAGACCACCATGGGCTCCCGTTTAAACCGCTCGAAGTCGGTCTCACCCAAGCTGTCGATCTGAACCACGGGGATCTCATCATCAGGAGTCTCGTGAATCTGCACGAGCGGGTTTACTTTGTTGCGTTTGGGGCTCCGACCGTCCTGGTCCTGAGGGGAGCGACCCTTGCGACCGCCACTTTTGCCTTGGCTTCGAGGGGTTTGTTGAGAGGAGCCATCCAGATCGACCACCTGCTTGACCGGCCTAGAGGAGGAAGGCTTTGATGAAGATTTCAAGGCCATCTTTTCCAGAGAAGTCCAAGCTGTTCCTGCCATTTTTCCTACAAAATAGAACAATTCAAAGGTTAAACGAAACGACCAATAATCGAAATAACAAGACAAGGGGAAAATCGAAGAAAAGATCGAACCAAGTGCAGCCTCAAGGGCACGGACGACCAAAAGCGTTAATGGCCGGCAAGGTATGTCGCCTTTGGGATCAGGGGGCATAAGGCTCAATAACGATTTAATAATTTGTAGAGACTCCAGGTCGACGACACTCAAATCCTTGGTGGCATAGATGTAGTCACCAGAGTGTCTGAAAAACTGAGCTTCGTTCCACATGATCGGAAAGTAAGGGTCACCGATCGATCCATCGGGCAGCGTCTCGGCGATCGCTTGACCGGCCTCCTTAGTGGGAACGATCCTGAAGTAGTGACTCTTCCACGCTCCTCCCAGCGACTCAGAAAACACCTTGAAATATCTGTGTTGGGTCTTCTGAGTTTTGAAGGACACTTGCTCCCTCTTCTCTTTGTTGGCTTTCTCCCTGAGCCAACTCAGCTCGAAGATTGTGAAGAACAGTTGGATCGACGGCTCAATTGGTAGTGGGAAAGAGTGGAACTTTGTATTTGAGCCCCATGTACAAGGTTCGAATCCCACGGAAGGCAAAAATTCTACAAGGGGGGTAGAAAAGATCGTGAGGTACACACAGGCCATGAGAGAGGGCCCGGGGTGTTACAATCTCCGTCGCCGGCGTCACCCTCACCACCCATCACCGAAACCAAAACACTCCTTTTCCCCCCCATTGTCTCACTCCCTCACTCTCTCACAGGAAACCGGCGTGATTCACGCCCTTGACCACGAAACAGGGCGGATTTTCCGCCGGACTTCTCTCTCTCTCTTGGAGCGGCGCGACGCCGCAGCAGGGTGAAGAAATGGGTTTTGAATTAGGGTTCTCGGTTAGGTTTAGGTTATATATGATGTTTTTATTTTTTATTTTTTAATTATTCATAATACTAATTACACCCCTTCAATTCACGCGCACGCACTCTCCCCACTTAAGCCCGGGCCGCATCTTTGGGCCTCTTATGCGAACTGGGCTTTCCTCTTTGCACCCCTTATTAATTATACAACACCCTGCTATTAATAAAACCCAAATTCACAATCTGCACCCCCTGTTTCTCTTTTTAATTCTCTTCCAACTCAAACGCAAATGATTTTTCTCGTGAAATTAAATAAACGGCTAAGTCGGTTGTACAACCGGGTTAGTCATTATTTTAGGGCCAATGAGCTGTACAGTTCAGTAACCCTACAAACTTAATAAATACGAATGAATTATTCCTCTCTAAAAATAAACGGCTAAGTCGATTGTACAATCGGGTTAGTCATTATTTTAGGGCCAATGGACTGTACAGTTCAGTAACCTTATAAACTTAATAAATACCAGTAAACTGTTTTTCCTAAAAATAGGGGACTCAGTCGGTTGTACAACCGAGTTAGTCAGTGTTCTAGAACTAATGGGCTGTACAGTTCAGGAGTTCTAGAATACCTATTCTAAAATCAACCCACCTCATACCAAACCACTTTCTTTCAAAAACTCTAAAGTTATTTTCAAAAAGCAGGGGACTAAGTCGGTTGTACAATCGGGTTAGTCAGCGTCCTAGGAATCAGTGAGCTGTACAGTTCAAGGACCTAAGACCCCCGCACTAAAAAACATCAACCCATAAACATTTTCAGGAAGAACTACGTAGCTTTGATTCCTCCATTGCATCCGGAGGTACGTAGGAGCAAGACTCAACCCTTGTCAAGCATTAAAAAACCAAAATTTAAATAAGTCATTTTCTTTACGAATAAAAGGGTAACAATTAAATAAATCTTAAATTAATTAGACAATAGGATGTCGTGGGGTGCTAATACCTTCCCCACACATAACGACTCCCGAACCCTAACAACGCCTTATCTTAAAACCTAAAGGGATTTTCCGAATTTGCCCTTAAACTAAAATTTGGTGGCGGCTTCCTAAAGAACCTTTCGAAGAATCCTTTCCCGGATTTTTCGGTCGCTACACCCTTATACCCAAGACATTGGCATTGGAAGGATCGCCATGTGAAAAACAACTACCAAGAAGGTTTCTTCTGGAAGTCCATGGTACGGACCAAACCGTGTTAAGTACTTGGGCCCATTCTCCGGTGAGGCCCCATCCTACCTCACTGGTGAGTTTCCAGGTGACTATGGTTGGGACACTGTTGGACTTTCTGCTGACCTAGAGACATTTGCCAAAAATCGTGAGCTTGAAGTCATCCACTCTAGGTGGGCCATGTTGGGAGCCCTAGGCTGTGTTTTTCCAGAGCTCTTGGCACGCAATGGTGTCAAATTTGGTGAGGCTGTGTGGTTCAAGGCTGGATCACAGATATAAAGCGAGGGCGGACTTGACTATTTGGGTAACCCAAGCCTTGTCCATGCACAAAGCATTCTTGCCATATGGGCTTGCCAAGTTATTTTGATGGGTGTTGTTGAAGGTTATCGTATTGCTGGTGGGCCTCTTGGAGAGGTGATCGACCCACTCTACCCAGGTGGCAGCTTTGACCCATTGGGCCTTGCTGACGACCCAGAGGCTTTTGCAGAGTTGAAGGTTAAAGAGATTAAGAATGGTAGGTTAACCATGTTCTCTATGTTTGGATTTTTTGTTCAAGCCATTGTGACAGGAAAAGGACCTTTGGAAAACCTTGCTGACCACCTTGCTGACCCGGTCAACAACAATGCTTGGGCCTTTGCCACAAACTTTGTCCCCGGAAATTGAGTAGAAAATAACAAATAAGAGAACATATATGCAAATTCTAGTGAGAAATTGATGTTGTTTTGTAAAAGATCTTTTGGAGTTCTTAAGTGATCGTACCTTGACCAATAGAAGGACCTGGGTCATTGAGGACCTGGGTCGTAGAGGACCTGGCTGGAACCAGGGGTCTTAATTGATCGTACCTTGACCAATAGAAGGACCTGGGTCATTGAGGACCTGGGTCGTTGAGGACCTGGCTGGAACCAGGGGTCTTGGCCGCATGGAAGGACCTGGCCTGGCTGGAAGGACCTGTGAGGAAGGACCTGGCATGGACGTTGAGGAAGGACCTGGCCTGGATGTTGAGGACCTAACTCGGTCGTTGAGGAGTCTTCGTACTCGCAGGATGTTGAGGACCTAACTGGACGTTGAGGAAGGGTCTTGGCCGCACGCGGGTGGTACCTGCAATGACACTCCGACGCTCAAGTCAGTGGTGTGCTCTCGGGCAGGATTCACAAGGTAGGAAAACGTACCTGATTCTCGGGATTTGTGCCGCTTTTATAGTGGGCACAGCGCCCGCCATATCTTGTGGAGCACGCCAAGTTGGGCCGTGTTGGGCCTATTAAACTGTACTGGGCCTTGAGCCCACTCCGGAACAGTTCCCCCCAAGCCTAGGTCGCTTAAGAGCGGGCTGAGGCTTGAATCGATGCCCCCAGGAGTGAAGTTATTTGATGAAACGGACGCGGCCGTTCGCTTTCTCTATAGGGCGGTGTCGACCGCTTGTCAACCATCGACCGTGCTGTCGTGACGGTTGGTCTTACCGACATTTAAGACGTGACGTTTGGTGTTTCCGAGGTTGTCTGGAGGCAACCATTGGTGAGAAGACGAAACGTTGTGACGCTTCGTATCCCGGTCCCCTTCGCGCCATGAGTCCGCACTATAAATAGCCCTTCTGCTGAGTTCATTTCTCACACTTCCAAGAATTGCTCGCAATGATCGACTCGTCTGCCGCCGACTTGCATTCATAGTCATTTTGCTTCACTCGCGACCGACCCACAACATCTATTCAAGGTATGGACCGATCTTTACTTTTGCTTTTCGAACTTGAGTTTTTTTGACAAGATTTCGTACTTTTCCACGCCTCGTGATAGGGGTGTCAGTCGAGGATGGCCAAATCGCCCCCTCTCATGAGTGTTCTGCTCGATCGACCTGACTCGTTCCCTCTATCACAGGTGTTTTTGCATGCCACGGACGAAACTGACCGCCCGTATTCGCGGAAAACCACCGCAATCCTTTGCTACCCATATGTCGAAGCCGGGCGAGCCCAATCCCCACGAGGTGGAGTCTAGGTCGTCTTCGGGCGACAAAGGTTCTAGCTCTTCAGCGATTCTTGAGCGATTCGAGCTCGAGTTCTCGTTCTTCCGGTCGAGGATCGGCCAGCTCAAAGAGCCCTGGTTCCAGGTCCGTCCATTCTGAGGAGCGGCCGAGCAACTCTCCACCGCTAGAGGACATTGTTTCTCGAGCGGAGGGAGGAGAAGAAGATGTCAATGTGATTATCATTGACGATGATGAAGCGCAGAGTGCCGTCCCAGTCGCGGACGAGGAGATGGTGGAGGCCGAAGGTGGCCGAGCCGAAGACGTCCACGGGGAAGAGGTGGTTCAGCCCGAAGCCAGCAGCTCTGGTCTTGAGGTAAACATCGGAGGGTCGAACGAAGGGTCGGCCGAAGTTCAAGCAGATGTAGCCCGAGATGTATCTGACATGTCCTGGGTATCGGAAACTCTTCGCTCTAATAGGAGCATTATTACTGTCGGCCACGTTGCTTTGCCCGACCTGCGGAGCCGCCTTGGCGACTCACCGGGCTGGAGGGTGAGAGGTATGAAGGACGGCGAAGACATTGCGACTTATTCTCCCAACTTCAAGTTCACGATGTATCGGCTCGTGTTCGAAAAGATGAATATCACCCCTCCTTTCACTGAATTTCAACGTGACGTCCTGCGTCACATCGGGGTCGCCCCTTCTCAACTCCATCCTAACGCATGGGCGTTCCTGAAAACTTTTGAGGTCCTCATGACTAAGCTGGGTCGGCCGGTGTCGATCATGCTATTCTTTGCTCTCTTTGAGCTGAGTTGGCTCAGGGAGAAGGCTAACAAGGAGAAGAGGGAGCAGGTCTCCTTTAAGATGCAGAAGACTCATCATCGATTCTTCAAAGCATATCAAGAATCCTTGGGAGCGGCCTGGAGAAGTCAGTAGTTTTGGATCGTTCCCACCGAGGAGGTGGTAAGGTCAGACGGAGGTCCAACCGGACGGAATGCTCGGTCCCCCTTACTTCCCCATCATGTGGAACGAGGCTCACTTCTGCAGGCGGCCTGGGGATTACATTTACACCGTCAAGGACTTGGGTGAGCCCGACCTGGAATCCCTGGAAATGATCAAGTCACTAGCGAGCATGATGCGCCCAGACCCCAAAGGCGACATACCTTGTCGTCCCTTTGTCTTGCTCGAGGGCCAGGCACTGGAGGCCGAAATCGGTTTGCTTTTGAACTTTGCCTTTATATTTTTGATGTCAATCTTTTCTTCTAACTCATAACTCGTTATTTTGCAGAAAGAATGGCCGGTAAAAATTGGGCCGTGATCGAGTCAGTTCCTGCTGCGATTCCAGGAGCTAGGAGGTATGACGGATCTCGGCCAGGAGATGTCCCTGAATCGTCCTCCAAGGTGCCCCCAACTCCCAAAGGCCCAAAGAAAAAGCCAGCTGTTCGGTCGCCTCCTCGTACTGACGATCGCTCCGCCAAGCGGATAAAGCTTGACGACCGGAACATGGATTCCGCCAAGGCCGATCTCCCTATTCTCTCTCTTGAGAAGCTAGGACAGGTCGAGCTCGAGTGGTTCAGGAAGAAGCCGATGGAGGTCTGTGCTTCTCTCTGCTTGGGGATAGATAAGATCATGACCGAGAAAGTGGGGGCAAGTGAAGGTACTTTACTTTTTGATCCGTTATTTCTTTTGTCTTAGATCGACCGACTAATACCGGACGATCTCTGTTTCTGTGGGCTCGCGCACCGCTAAGGAGTCTTTGGCCGAGCTGCGGTGAAGTACGACAAGCTTGCAAGGCCAAGAAAGAAGCTCTTGTGGGCGAGCGAGGAGGACCGGGCCAAGCTTGCCAAGAGGAATAAGGAGCTCGGTGGGCAAGTGACGAGTCTGAAGAACGACGTTGAAGCCTTGGATAAGGATAAGGCCCGGTTGGAGGCCGAGAATGCCGAGCTGGCGGCGAAGATCCAAATGGTGGCCCAGTAGCGTAGGGGAGGCAACGGTCGAGCAATTCTACAATGCTCTCGGGCAGGTGCGGGCATTGAATCCAGACTTGAGCATCAATTTTGATGACAAGATGGTAAATCCCGCCCATTACGTCGCGGAGAACAAGATCATGCTGCCTGAGCAAAAAGATGAACATGGAAATGTTGTTCGGCCGGCCACAATCCTCTTCTGAAGCCTCTGAAGCCCGCCTGCGAGCGGTGTTTATCTTGTAATTTAACTTGCCTTCGGGCACAACAATTTTCCTGCCTTCGTGCAGTTTTCAGTTAGTGGGCGCTCGGCTTCGACCGGGCGTCCCGTGTTTGTAATGACAATTTCTTTTCATTTAATTTGCTTGTTTACTTGAATCTGATTGTTTCGCATCTATTTTTCAAAGCTTACGAACTTTAGACTTAGGTCGCTGTTTCGTACATTTATTCTAAGTTCCTTTCGAACGTATAGGCCGCTCGGCAACCGTTTCGCGCTACTTCGAAGTGCTCGTTCATGGTTGGGCCATTTCGATGGCACTCGATTGGGCCACTTCGATGGCACCTATTGGGATCATTTCGATGATCTCTCGAGGCAGGTCGTTTCGACGGCCTATTGCGATGGGTTATCACTTAACCATCGGGCCATTTTCGATGGCGCTCGTTCGAGTCAGCTCGGTGACCGTTGCTTGTGCCGTCTCGGCGGCACACGCTTCAGATCGTTTCGACGACCTGAGGTTCGCGGGTTATCTAACCCTTGGGCCATTTCGATGGCTCTCGAGGTAGATCGTTTCGACGATCTGATCAAGTCGATAAATCTTCGATCGCTCCTTTGCCACGGGCAATCTTGAGCGACCGGTCATACACTCTTGCAAGAAAGTAAAGAACACATCATATTTCTAAAGGTCAGGCCTCTGTAAAAAACCCAGTGGGAAAAAGAGCGCCTGCCTGCTTTTCATTCATAGGTCGATCGTTCATTACATTCAAATTGGTCATTACATTCAAACGTAATATTTTTCGAGCTTCTCGCATTCCATGTTCGGGGATAGTCGCCCCATCCATGGTTTCACTCGTAAGCCCCCTTTCCGATCTTCTTGATGACCTGCACGGACCTTCCCAATTTGGTGCCGATTTACCTTGGCGTGCATTCTTGTTTCCCACGCCGGCCCGTCTTAGAACGGTGACCGACCGTGAAGTCTCTCTTTTGCACGCGAGTGTTGTATCCGTCGCGACCTTCTGCTTGATCAATTGCTCTCTTAGTGACGCTTGGGTGCGCGCTTCTTCAATTAGGTCAATTCTTCTCGAATAGCTCGGTGGTTGTCACCATCGTAGGGGATGCGAAGTTCTCCAATTCGGCTCGCCCATCTCTATGGGTATCACAAAGATCGATCCCATATACGATCTCGAATGGGGACTCCGGCCGTTGAGTGAGGGGTCGCCCCGTAAGCCCATAGAACGGATTGCAGCTCTTCGACCTAGTTCCCTTTCGCTTCATCGAGTCTTCGCTTCAACCCACGCAGATTACCCGTTGCCGCCGCCACTTGGCCGTTTGTGCGAGGGTGCTCGACCGAGGTGAAACGCTGTTTTACCCTAAGTCGCCAACATTTCTCTCGAATCTCTTGTCTCGCGTGAACCGGGGTGCCGTTATGCGTTATTAGTTCTTTGGGGATCCCAAAGCGGGCCAACACACACCGCCAAGAATTTTGCTTACTTTCGCCGAGGTGATGGTTGCAAAGAGGCTCGGCCTCGACCCACTTTGTGAAATAATCTACCGCCACGATCAGAATTTTGGCGGCCCGGAGCAGTGGAAATGGGCCTAGCAAATCCATGCCCCACCAAGCAAACGCCAAGGTGAGACAAGGCTTTGCAACTCGTGGAAGGTGCAATGTGGACATCGCATGTATTTGGCATTTCTTGCACTTACGAACGAGCTTCTTGGCATCCTCGTCCATGGGATCGGCCAATAATAGCCCGCCCGAGAGCCTTCTTAGCTATGGAACGAGCGCCCGGTGACTCCCACAAATACCTTCATGAATGTCCTCAAAGACATGGTGAAGCCCGGACCGACGTGAAGACACCTTAACAATGGAGAGGAGAATCCTCTTACGCATACAACTTCCCTTCTATAACCGAATACTTGGTCGCTCCGAGCGACCAACTTAGCTTGCCGGATCGCTTTCGGTTCTTCCCCTTCAACAATGTATCTCGGGATGGGGCGATCCAATCGGAATCCATGTTGACACACGTAAAGCGCCAACGGTACCGACTTGGCTTGGTTGAAACGCTCGCCGATTTTAGAGTCTCTGAATCAAACTTACGTGATTACCCGAGTCTTCGTGCTCGCAAGTTTCGATAGAATGTCCGCTTCGGACATTTTCGGTCCGGCACATGAGTTACTTCAGCCGGTCGAATCGCTGAGAAGCTCTCTTACTCGGCTAGGTAATTCTTCAAAGACGTCGTCCTTAGCATCATATAATTCTTTAATCTGCGAGACTACAAGCAAGGAATCGATCCGAGCTCGACTCGGCCGACACCAAAATCTCTCTCGCGAAGTCAGAGGCAGCCGATGCATGCCTCATATTCGGCCTGATTGTTCGAAGTGTGGAACGCAAAAGATAAAGAGACTTCCACAGCAAGGCCTTCTGAATTCTCTAGTATTAGGCCGGCCCCACTCCCCTTGCTATTGGACGACCCGTCTACGTGCAAGATCCAGGTCGTTTCAGCTTGATCTTCTGGGGTAGGAGTCATTTCAGCTATAAAGTCGGCCAACACCTGCGCTTTTGCGGCCGATCTGGATTCAAACTTAATGCCAAACTCACTAAGTTCCACCGCCCACTTTATCATTCGCCCCGCGGTGTCCGCCGATGAAGGACTTGCTCGATTGGTCGATCGGTCCTTACCACGACCTGGTGAGCCACAAAGTAGGGTCTCAACCTTCGAGCAGTGATCAAGAGTGCAAGAGCAAACTTCTCTATTTTCTGGTACCTCAGCTCGGGCCCTTGCAACACTTTACTAATAAAGTAGACCGGATTTTGTTTCAGATCGCATTCTCTGACCAACACAGCGCTCAGAACTTCTTCCGTGATAGCCAGGTACAGATACAACGTTTCGCCCGGCAGCGGCTTAGTCATAATTGGCGGGTTGGTCAAAGCTTGCTTCAATTCATCCAATGCCCGCTGGCATTGGTCACCCACTCAAAATCCACCTCTTTCTTTGATCTTTAAATTGGAAGCGACTTGCGAGGCGCTTTGGGAATGAACGACAGAGAGGCGGCCACCATGCCATTCGGTGTTGTATCTCTTTTTAGTCGTGGGCGGCCTCATATCGGCGACACCGCCCCGCACTTCTCGGGGTTTGCTTTATCCTCTTTCGGTCGGTGGAAGCCCAAAATCTGCGGCCTCACCCCAAAGGTACACTTCTCGAGATTGGTCTAAGTGAGTTCTTCCTAGCTTCTTCAAATATTTCCCCGAGGTCGCTCACATGATGCGGGTCGGTTACACTTTTGATGATCATGTCGCCCAAATACACCTCTCGAGATTCGACCGATCCGCCTCTTGAAAATTTTGTTCATCATTCATTTGGTAGGTCGCTCCAAGCGTTCTTGAGGCCGAAAGGCATCACCTTATCTTGAAAATTTCCCCGATCGGTCATGAAGGCCGTCTTGTGCCGATCGGGCGGATACATCGTGATCTCGATTGTATCAGTAAGCGCCCGAAAAGACGAGAGTTTGTAGCCCGAGGCCCCATCAACCAATTTGTCAATGTTGGAGTGCGGGAAGGCATCCGCCGGGCATGCCTTATTTAGATCGGTGTAGTCTACACACATCCTCCACTTTCCATTCTTCTTTTTAACCAAAGACGACATTGGGCGGCCCGGTCGTGTATTTGATCTCTTCTATGAAATTGGCCTTTATGAGGTCCTCAGCGGCCTTTGCGGCGGCTTGAGATTTTTCCTCGTTCGAGTCGTCTTCTTTGAGCGGAAGACCGACGACCCCCTTCATCGATCGAAAGTTGATGGCGAGCTACTTCGATAGGAATGCGGGCATGTCTCGATGCACGCCATGCGAAGCAGTCGGCATAGTCTCTCAAACATTGCACAAGGTCTTGCTTCACTTGCTCTGGTAGGTCGCTACCGAGCTTGACTATCTTTGTTGGGTCGTCTCCCAACTGCACATCCATTAGCTCTCCATGAGGTTCTGGCCTTTTCAACCTGTTTTTCAACTCTCGGGCTAAGTCATCATCGTTATCCTGCGGGTCATTTGTGCGGATCATACCGAGCATCCAAATCGGTGGACGTTGACTTGATGGCCTTCACCGGTGCTTTGAACATTTGGGCCAAGGTCTACCTCATCGCAAATTTGCCGGGCATACGGATCGTGACTTCGTCTTCTGCGCCTCTAGGTCGGCCGCCGTGGTGGTAACTACGGTCGTCTTTATGTAGAATTTCATCTTCGATGTATCTTTGTTGACGCCACGGCCTCTAGCTTGCCCGTGGTCGGCCTACCAATGATACAATCGATAGCACGATTTGAGGGGTAGTACGAGGAACGTCGTGCGGGTATCTGTATAAAGTGCTATCTCGGTGTCGTCACCAAATGTGACCATGAGTTCGATCGTCCCCAACGGGTAGGTGGACCGCTCCATTGAAGCCCGTTAGGGAGTAGGTTCGGCACGGGGATTATCTCGCTCCGATCAACCTTGATCTTGTCAATCAAGCCTTCAAACATGATGTCGGCCGAGCTACCCAGTCGACTGTAATTCTTTGAACTTCGTGATTGGCCATAATCGCACGATTACCAACGGAACATAAGCGTTTGGCTCGCCATCGTGCGGTCGCTATCTCCAAACGAGATGAAGTCTGTTTCGAGACCGGTGGGACTGTTGATGTTGAACCGACCATCAGGAGCTCGTCCCCACTTCTTTTTGTGGCTTTAATCGATTCCTCTACGGTCCAACGGGTTTCCACCGTGAATGACCATTGCAACGTTGCGACCCCTGGACCGTGGGGCTTCTCGGTCTTCAGACCGGTCTTTGTCTTGGGCGCTTGAAACAACTAGAGCACCCTTCCCTCTGTCTGGATCAGCTTCTTTTTGTTTCTCTTGAGGTCGGTCGCCTTCCTCCGACCTCACATACTTTCCCAGCTTGCCTTTCTGAATGAGCTCTTCAATATCATCTTTGAGGGCCATACAATCGTTAGTATCATGGCCCTTGCTCTTGTGGTAACGGCAGTATCTTTTAGTCGGTCGTGCCCCCTTCTTGAGCACGAGTGGATCAGGCCGCTTTACTCCCACAAATTCATTATTTTGGCACTCGCTATAGATCTGCGCAATAGAGGTGTTTAGCCGAGTGCGATGATCGAACTTCTTATCACGAAAGTCAGACCGATTGTCGCGGCGACCTTCATGCCCTTTGGCCGGCTTACTGTTTTCTTCTTTAGGTCGTGCACGGACGGCCTTCCTTGCTGCCAGGGTTTCTTCATACGCCATGTGGACGTTAGCCCTCGTTAAGAAGTAGCTGAGATCTTGGTAATGATTCAATGTAAACTCTTCAACGAACCGGTGGTCTGGTCGAATACCCCGCTTCAGGTATTTCAACGTGTCCTTGTCTGACAAGTCACGCAAGCAGACTTCGGCCTCGATGTTAAACCGGTCGATATCTCGTCTCGCCGTCTGCGTTGTCGCATACTGAACAATGTAATCCGTATTCTTCATACAGGTATTGGCGTGGTTTGCGGTGTAGTGAGACAAGAAGATTCTTATCAAGTCTTCCCATGATGAGATGGAATTGGGTCGAAGAGACTCCCACCATTCCAATGCTCGACCGTCCAACGACTGGGGAAAAAGCCTGCATTTCATGGTCGGTCCCAATTCCCTATAACAACAATAATTATTGAAGTAACGGAGATGTTTATGCGGATCTCCTCGTAGTCAAACTTGTTGAGATTGGGCGGCTTGCGGAGATCTCTCGGAATTTTGTAACGCCGATCTCCCGGAGAACGGGCGTGCTCGTCTCGAATGCCGTTCGACCCAAAGGGTTGCATGCGCGAGGCACGCCTCGTTGCCGGCATTCCATAGAATCCTCCGGATGGGCGGTTGGTGGTTCGCGAGAGGCCTTACGGGTCGCCGCTTTGGCCTCTCCTTGGCCGTGCGCGGCGCCCCCGATTCTTCCATCTCTCTGTAATTTTCCGATTCTTCTCGAGAATCCCAAGATCCGCTTCTCGACCGAAGCGTGACCCGGACGACTCATTGGAGGAGTACACGGTGGGTGGCGGCCGGTGTCGGGGCGGTAGCTAGAATCTTCATAGTCATTGGACATCGAAGCGACGTCTACGCGCGTTCTGCTCTCGCCGGCGACCTATGCGCGCCTCGCCGTCTTGCGGAGAGCGATGGGTGGTGCTCTCCGGCGAGAGATGCTCGCCGTGGAGGGGCGGTGTCTTTGCGCCGGCCGCACGGCGGCGAAGCGAAGGTTCTCCGCCTTCCGCACGCGCGGCCCAAAGCCCGACCCTCTTTCGATGAGAGATGAGCGCGTCTCGATGCGATCACTGATTTTTGTTTTGCGGGATTTGCAAAGCGGCGAGTGACATGGTCGGCGAGAGGTTCTGAATGCCCGCTTCAATCGGCTTCGGGCGACAAGTCTCCGAGAGCAGGCGGTCGAATCTGTTGGAGGATAGGTCGCGACCGTTGTGCACGAAAGGTTCTTGTCGCGAAGTCCTCGAGACTCGTGGATCGTGGACGGCCCGCGCCTCGGTTCGCTGCGATTCTCGCCGGAGGATTGAGTCGAGAGGTGGCCCGTCTGGGGCGGTCGCGTGGAGCCATGAAAGAGGTAGGATAGCGCACGGGCCTCCCACTGTGGTCGCCAATTGATCGTACCTTGACCAATGAAGTGTTGAAGTAGTTGTTGCTTCGTTGAATGGGCCGGTCGTTGAGGTAATGAAAGGACCGGTCCTGGCTTCACGCGTTGAGCACCTCGGGTGGTACCTGCAAAGACACTCCGACGATCTAGTGAGAGGTCGCTCGGGCAGATAGCACAAGGTTAGAGAGCGCACACGATACCATATGCGAATGGCGATATATATATCGCTGCGGTCCGACCGTTTAGCGAGATTTTCGGCCGGCGAGAATTGCGCTCCAAGCAGCGTGTTGGGCCGATCGAGTTGGGCTGGGCCGCAGGCCTAGTTGCTGTTGGTAGTTCTCGTATTTGCTAATACACCCAGGAACAGTAGGGGGATGCGAAGTTTTCCAATTCAGCTCGCCCATCTCTATGGGTATCACAAAGATCGATCCCATATACGATGCGAATGGGGACTCCCGGCCGTTGAGTGAGGGTCGCCCCTGTAAGCCCATAGAGAACGCATGCGACTCTTCGACCCAGTTCCCTTTCGCTTCATCAGTCTTCGCTTCAACCCACGCAGATTACCCCGTTGGCCGCCTACTTGGCCGTTTGTGCGAGGTGCTCGACCGAGGTGAAAGCATTTATTTTACCCTAAGTCGGCCAACATTTCTCGAATCTCTTGTCTGCGTGAACTGGGTGCCGTTGTGCATTTATTAGTTCTTTGGGGATCCCAAAGCGGGCGGGCCAACACACACGTACCGTGAAGAATTTGCTTACTTTCGCCGAGGTGATGGTTGCAAAGAGGCTCGGCCTCGACCCACTTTGTGAAATAATCTACCGCCACGATCGGGAATTTGAAGCGGCACGGAGCGGTGGAAATGGGCCTAGCAAATCCATGCCCCACCAAGCAAGCGGCCAAGGTGAGACAAGGCTTTGCAACTCGTGGAAGGTGCAATGTGGACATCGGCATGTATTTGGCATTTCTTGCACTTACGAACGAGCTTCTTGGCATCCTCGTCCATGGACGGCCAATAATAGCCTACCACGAGAGCCTTCTTAGCTATGGAACAGCGCCACTGGTGACTCAACAAATACCTTCATGAATGTCCTCAAAGACATGGTCGGCCGACCGACGCGAAGACACCTTAACAATGGAGAGGAGAATCCTCTTACGTACAACTTCCCTTCTATAACCGAATACTTGGTCGCTCTGAGCCTGACCAACTTAGCTTGCTTCGGATCGCTCGGTTCTTCCCCTTCAACAATGTATCTCAGGATAGGGGCGATCCATGTTTTAGCTTCGGATCGCTCGGAATCCATGTTGACACACAGAACGGCCAACGGCTGACTTGGCTTGGTTGAAACGCTCGGCCGATTTAGAGTCTCCTGAATCAAACTTCTGTGATTACCCGGAGTCTTCGTACTCGCAAGTTTCGATAGAATGTCTGCTCGGACATTTTCGGTCCGGGGCACATGAGTTACTTCAGCCCGGTCGAACTGCTTGAGAAGCTCTCTTACTCTGGCTAGGTAATTCTTCAGCACGTCGTCCTTAGCATCATATAATTCTTTAATCTGCGAGACTACAAGCAAGGAATCTGATCTGAGCTCGACTCGGTCGACACCAAAATCTCTGGCGAGCTGTAGGCCAGCGATGCATGCCTCATATTCGGCCTGATTGTTCGAAGTGTGGAACGCAAAAGATAAAGAGACTTCCACAGCAAGGCCTTCTGAATTCTCTAGTATTAGGCCGGCCCCACTCCCCTTGCTATTGGACGACCCGTCTACGTGCAAGATCCAGGTCGTTTCAGCTTGATCTTCTGGGGTAGGATTCATTTCAGCTATAAAGTCGGCCAACACCTGCGCTTTTGCGGCCGATCTGGATTCAAACTTAATGCCAAACTCACTAAGTTCCACCGCCCACTTTATCATTCGTCCCGCCAGGTCTGGCCGATGAAGGACTTGCCTGATTGGCTGATCGGTCCTTACCACGACCTGGTGAGCCACAAAGTAGGGTCTCAACCTTCGAGCAGCGATCAAGAGTGCAAGAGCAAACTTCTCTATTTTCTGGTACCTCAGCTCGGGCCCTTGCAACACTTTACTAATAAAGTAGACCGGATTTTGTTTCAGATCGCATTCTCTGACCAACACAGCGCTCAGAACTTCTTCCGTGATAGCCAAGTACAGATACAACGTTTCGCCCGGCAGCGGCTTAGTCATAATTGGCGGGTTGGTCAAAGCTTGCTTCAATTCATCCAATGCCCGCTGGCATTGGTCAGTCCACTCAAAATCCAACTCTTTCTTCAGCAGTCTAAACAGTGGAAGCGACTTGCAGGCCGCTTTGGGAATGAACCTGGACAGAGCGGCCACCATGCCATTCAGCTGTTGTATCTCTTTTTTAGTCGTGGGCGGCCTCATATCGGGCGATCGCCGCCTCGCACTTCTCGGGGTTTGCTTCTATCCTCTTTCGGTCGGTGGAAGCCCAAAATCACCCTCACCCCAAAGGTACACTTCTCGAGATTCGGTCTAAGTGAGTTCTTCCTAGCTTCTTCAAATATTTCCACGAGGTCGCTCACATGATGCGGGTCGGTTACACTTTTGATGATCATGTCGCCCAAATACACCTCGAGATTCGACCGATCCGCCTCTTGAAAATTTTGTTCATCATTATTTGGTAGGTCGCTCCAGCTCGCGTTTGAGGCCGAAAGGCATCACCTTATCTTGAAAATTTCCCCGATCGGTCATGAAGGCCGTCTTGTGCCGATCGGGCGGATACATCGTGATCGATTGTATCCGAGTAAGCGCCCGTAAAAGACGATGGGTGTAGCGAGGCCCCATCGACCAATTTGTCAATGTTGGAGTGCGGGAAGGCATCCCGGGCATGCCTTATTTAGATCGGTGTAGTCTACACACATCCTCCACTTTCCATTCTTCTTTTTAACCAAAGACGACATTGGACGGCCAGTCGTGTATTTGATCTCTTCTATGAAATTGGCCTTTATGAGGTCCTCAGCGGCTTTGCGTGGGCGAGATTTTTCCTCGTTCGAGTACGTCTTCTTTGAGCGGCCGCCCGACCCCTTCATCGATCGTGAAAGTTGATGGCGAGCTACCGATAGGAATGCGGGCATGTCCGATGCCCGCCATGCGAGCAGTCAAGATAGTCTCTCAAACATTGCACAAGGTCTTGCTTCACTTGCTCGGTAGGTCGCTACCGAGCTTGACTATCTTTGTTGGGTCGTCTCCCAACCGCACATCCATTAGCTCTCCATGAGGTTTCGCCTTTTCAACTGCTTTTTTGGCTCTCGGGCTAAGTCATCATCGTTATCCTGCGGGTCATTTATGCGGATCATACCGAGCATCCAAATCGATGGCGTTGACTTGATGGCCTTTCACGGTGCTTTGAACATTTGGGCCAAGGTCTACCTCATCGCAAATTTTTGGTACAGATCGTGACTTCATCTTGCTGCCTCTAGGTCGGCCGCCAGGGTAACTACCTAGTCGTCTTTACTGTAGAATTTCATCTTTGGATGTCTTTGTTGACGCCACGACCTCTAGCTTGCCCAGTGGTCGGCCTACCAATGATACAGCGATAGCACGATTTGAGGGGTAGTACGAGCGAGGAGCGTCGTGCGGGTATCTGTATAAAGTGCTATCTCGGTGTCGTCACCAAATGTGACCATGAGTTCGATCGTCCCCAACGGGTAGGTGACCGCTCCATTGAAGCCCGTTAGGGGAGTAGGTTCGGCCTGGGGGATTATCTCGCTCCAATCAACCTTGATCTTGTCAATCAAGCCTTCAAACATGATGTCGGCCGAGCTACCCCAGTCGGCGCAATTCTTTGAACTTCGGTATAGGCCATAAGCGCCGACGATTACCAGCGGAACATAAGCTGTTTGGCTCGCCATCGTGCGTGTCGCTATCTCCAAACGAGATGGGGTGCATTCGAGACCGGTGGGGATCGTTGATGTTGAACCGACCATCAGGAGCTCGTCCCACTTCCTTTTTGTGGCTTTATTCGATTCTCTACGGTCCAACGGGTTTCCACCGTGAATGACCATTGCAACGTTGCGACCCCTGGACCGTGGGGCTTCTCGGTCTTCAGACCGGTCTTTGTCTTGGGCGCTTGAAACAACTAGAGCACCCTTCCTGCTCGTCGGATCGACTTCTTTTTGTTTCTCTTGAGGTCGGTCGCCTTCCTCCGACCTCACATACTTTCCCAGCTTGCCTTTCTGAATGAGCTCTTCAATATCATCTTTGAGGGCCATACAGTCGTTAGTATCATGGCCCTTGCTCTTGTGGTAACGGCAGTATCTTTTAGTCGGTCGTGCCCCCTTCTTGAGCACGAGTGGATCAGGCCGCTTTACTCCCACAAACTCATTATTTTGGCACTCGCTATAGATCTGCGCAATAGAGGTGTTTAGCCGAGTGCGATGATCGAACTTCTTATCACGAAAGTCAGACCGATTGTCGCGGCGACCTTCATGCCCTTTGGCCGGCTTACTGTTTTCTTCTTTAGGTCGTGCACGGACGGCCTTCCTTGCTGCCAGGGTTTCTTCATACGCCATGTGAACGTTAGCCCTCGTTAAGAAGTAGCTGAGATCTTGGTAATGATTCAATGTAAACTCTTCAACGAACCGGTGGTCTGGTCGAATACCCCGCTTCAGATATTTCAACTTGTCCTTGTCTGACAAGTCACGAACAGACTCGGCCTCAGTGTTAAACCGGTCGATATACTGTCTCAGCGTCTCGTTGTCGCCCTGAACAACAGAATCCAGGTATTCTTCATACCGGTATTGGCAGCGGTTTGCAGTGTAGTGAGACAAGAAGATTCTTATCAAGTCTTCCCATGATGAGATGGAATTGGGTCGAAGAGACTCCCACCATTCCAATGCTCGGCCATCCAACGACTGGGGAAAAAGCCTGCATTTCATGGTCGGTCCCAATTCCCTATAACAGCAATAATTATTGAAGTAACGGAGATGTTTGTCTGGATCTCCTCGGCCGTCAAACTTGTTGAGATTGGGCGGCTTGCGGAGATCTCTCGGAATTTTGTAACGCCTGATCTCCCTGGAGAACGGGCCGTGCTCATTCTGAATGTCGTTCGACCCAAAGGGTTGCATTGCGAGGCACGCCTCGTTGCCCGGCATTCCATAGAATCCTCGGATGGGCGGTTGGTGGAAGGCGAGGAGGCCTTACGGGTCGCTCGCTTTGGCCTCTCCTGGCCGATGCGGCGCCCCCGATTCTTCCATCTCCGTAATTTTCAGTTCTTCTCGAGAATCCCAAGAGCTTCTCGACCGAAGCGTGACCGGACGACTCATTGGAGGAGTACACGGTGGGTGAGCGACCCAGTGTCGGGGCGGTAGCTAGAATCTTCATAGTCATTGGACATCGAGCGGCGTCTCACGCGCGCGTTTCCCGCCGGGGCGACCTATGCGCCTGCCGTCTTCTTGCCGAGAGCGATGGGTGGTGCTCTCCCGGCGAGAGATGCTCCTTCGTGGAGGGAGCGGTGTCTTCGCGCCGGTCGGGCGGCGAGCGAAGGTTCTCCGTCTTCTCCGCCGCGAGACGCGGCGCCCGAACCCTCTTTCGTCTTGCGAGAGATGAGCGCGTCTGGTCTGCGATCACACGATTTTTGTTTTGCGGATTTGCAAAAGCGGCGAAGTGACATGGTCCGGCAGAGGTTCACGAATGCCCGCTTCAATCGGCTCGGGCGGCAAGTCTCGAGAGCAGGCGGTCGAATCTGTTGGAGGATAGGTCGCGCGACCGTTGTGCACCGAAAGGTTCTTGTCGCGAAGTCTCGAGACTCGTGGGATCGTGTGGACGCCACGCCCTCGGAAGTCTGCTGGCGATTCTCGCCGGAGGATTGAGTCGAGAGGTGGCCCGCGTCTGGGGCCGGTCGCGTGGAGCCATGAAAGAGGTAGGATAGCGCACGGGCCTCCCACTGTGGTCGCCAATTGATCGTACCTTGACCAATAGAAGGACCTGGGTCATTGAGGACCTGGGTCGTAGAGGACCTGGCTGGAACCAGGGGTCTTGGCCGCATGGAAGGACCTGGCCTGGCTGGAAGGACCTGTGAGGAAGGACCTGGCATGGACGTTGAGGAAGGACCTGGCCTGGATGTTGAGGACCTAACTCGGTCGTTGAGGACCTGGCTGGAACCAGGGGTCTTGGCCACACGCGGGTGGTACTGTGCAATGACACTCCGCGCGCCAAGTCGGTGGTGTGCTCTCGGCGGGATTCACAAGGTAGGAAAACGTACCTGATTCTCGGGATTTGTGCTGCTTTTATAGTGGCACAGGCGCTCTGGCCATATCTTGTGGAGCACGCCAAGTTGGGCCGTGTTGGGCCTATTAAACTGTACTGGGCCTTGAGCCCACTTCGGAACATTAAGAGAATGTGAATTATATATGTCTATTTTGCCTGTTTAATTCTTATTCTAGAATTCTATTCATTTGATTAACCAAGTAACTAAGCTCACAATATATACATAAAAATACTTGGACAATAGGAAGCTCAAAAGAGAAAAATCACAGTCACTGGTAAAAAATGAGAATTACTAAATACACCCCTCATTTTTGCTACTACACGTTTTGCCGGTCTTCAAATATTTTTTCCACAATGTCCTTGTCCAAATATGTTGAACACAGTCCACATATAAATTTGTATTCTGGAGGTTTTTATAAACTTATATATAATGTCCAAAAATATACTTTTAGATAAGAGTGAAGTTGTCTCAAAATAGGCTAAATTGCATTAATCATTTATATTTCACAAAAGTTTCAGTTTGGTCATTTTTCATTTTTTTCATTTTTGTTCCATTTTTTTAGATAAGCAATTTATAGCAAGAGGTGCATCAACCCCTTACACTTAGGGGCCTCATTAAAACCTCCGAGAGCCAAAACCCAGCGGAAAAAAAAAAAACCCAGGGAGGGAAAAAGTGTATCCCGACTACATCATAACATTACAAAGAGTATTACAATGAGAACAAACAACCCAGCGGACAATTATACCAGTCCACCCACCCAACCCCACAATTCCTTCCCTGCCTAGCCTTGAACCATCCCCACGCACAGTCCTTGATACCCGCAAGCAAAAATGAAATTGAGGCAACCTCCCCTTTGAAAACTATTTTGTTCCGAGTCAACCAAATGTTCAATATGATTGCCAACCATATAAGATGTTTTGCTTGTTTTTGTGTTTTCCCTTTAATCAACTTTCTGAATGCCACAAAGTGAGAAGACAATTCCTCTTCTTCAATGAATGATACCCCCAACCATGAAAAGACCAGCTGCCACAGAGTTTTTGCCACTGTATAATGTAAAAAAAGATGTGAGACGGTCTCATCTTTACCGAAGCAGAGCACGCAACACTTCTCAGTCTGGTTCTGTAAGATGCCTTTGCAAAATAGCCCTTCACGAGTCGCAATCCTATTTTGCAAAACCCTCCAAGCAAAAATCCGCGCCTTTGATGGAGCATCTGTCCTCCATAATTTCAGCCATACATCACGCCTTTCACCTATTGCATCGTCTCCTTCACTTGCAAAAAAACCAGCCAACAATTCATAACAAGCCTTCACCGAAAATCCCTTGGCCGCGTCTGGTGCCCATCTTTATATTTGATATCTAGTTTCATTTAGTCGTTTTTCTTTCATATCTGTTTCATTTTGTTGCAAAAACACAGAAAAATGAAGAACACCAAGACTACTTTGATTTCTGGTTTCTTGAATAACTCAACAATGACTTATGGAACCAAAATCTTGAATTTGAAATTCAAAAAACCTGGACTCTAACTTGAATAAAATTTCACAAAGAATTCAACGAAACCAAAATTAAGATCAGAAAAGTACTTATTCGCAAAATGACTTATGTAACCAAAATCTTGAATTTGAAATTCAAAAAACCTTCAATCTCAACAATGATGATTTTGTTATAGAGCACCAAATTGAACGATTCTTGAGCCTAAAATGCTCAAAATTCAACAAAGAATCAGAATATGATAAGTATTTTGTTCAGCAAAGCACTTGAAATGCAAACACAGTGAAAAAATAATTTGCATTTATAAAACGTGTTTTGGCTCTTAAACATTATAATTGCTACAATATATATACCTGAGCCTTCGTTGGCCACTACTCGAGCCTACATCTGCCCACCATTGGATGAATCATGATAAACGATTCTAATTACCCCTAGCCTCTAGAAACTCGGAGTCCACTCCTCCACGACCTCACTAGCACGGTTAGTGGGGTAAAATTCTCGTCGCACCGCTTTCCATTGGGTGTTCTCCTTGACCTTAAGAGCTCCAACGTGATATGTCCACGTGAAATGAATACTTGCGCTCCAAGCAAGTCTTCATTGCCTCGGTCGCAGCCTTCCTCTGCCATGCTTTACTCACGGCCTTCGACTGTTAATACCTCAGCCGAGTCATTCTATGGCTGAGGCACCCTCCATTCGAACTCTGTAGTGTCCCGTCTTCATTCCTTCGGGCTCCCAAGCACTCTATCTTTACCTGCTCAGCCAGATGATGACATGGCAAGTACTTTTTCTGCCCTATTATATATTCTCATGGTCGCCTCGGCACCTATTTTTTCCCCTTTCCCAACAACTTGCTTTATTTTGGGTGTCAACAATAACAAGCAGAGGGAGTGTAAGGCTTTCAAATCTCTAATTATTTGGGGTTGATTTATTTGTTCGGATATATATCGTGTTTTTTTACCCAAATATATATGGTTTTTTAAAATTAGATTTCTTTAGTAAAAAATAACTTGACTTTATGTTCTAAAGAAGTTCTTTTTTTAGATTTGACTCATTTTCTTTAATTTCTTTCATTTTCTCCCCACTTTCGGTGCATGCATCTAGTAGGGAACTCTATTCGCTCACGCGAAGCTTCGCTCACTTGTTCATTGGTACTCAACACAAAGTCCAAAACAAGATCATACCCTAACTAGAGAAGTAATGTTTCACAAGTATATTGAGCCTTAGCCTATGGGGATATTCTATCTAAATCACTACAAGGCCAAATAAGTATCTTGAATTATTTCCTACGTGTTTGATTCAGTTATATTGCCATTCCAATCCACAAAAATGACGTTACAAAATGTAAAGATAGCTCAAAGCAATGTGGTGGACGTTTATGAAGGACATTTTTTGGGTAGAATCGAACACATTAGGCATGTGTGAGTGGACTCTAGTGAATTAAATCATATTATATACCTAAAACCCTTCATCACAAATTGAACTCTACACGTTTACGAATATTAATATTTTTTTGGTTTTGACATAATTGGAGTATCTTCTCTTAAGGCACTATCTCATCATATAACTAAGTTGAGTATCATAGAACCTTTCATAAAAGGGTTGCTTCTGTGCAAGACACTCCCTCCCATGACTCATGTCGCTCACTGAATTAGTGACTTGTCATCTTGTTCAGTTTCCACGTTGGCTGTATTATATATATATATATATATATATATATATATATATATATATATATATATATATATATATATATATATATATATATATATATATATATATATATTGGCAAATAGATGGAAGGAAGCCTCATCAAAACCTTCTCATGTTAAAAAAACATTAAGAAGGAAAAAGAGTATTTCCCCTTAATTTTATTAAAAAAATAAAAAAGAAATAAGACAAAGAAGAGGCCAAGGGGGACTAGACCATTACCCTTGGCAAAAAAAGATGATAAAATCATACGATAGTCAAAGCAATAATCAGATCAAAAGATGATATATAAAATCATATGATAGTCAAAGCAATAACCAGATCAAAAGATGATAAAATCATCTCCCAAAGTTTTCTTAGTATTCTCATGTCAGATGCTACTATTGGATTTGGAGCAGCAGTCGATTCTGAGGCATTTAGCGGATCTAGACTGTTCTCCTTTTGGGAATTGGACACCACCAGTTCAAGGTTATTTTCAACATCATTATCTGACATATCACCCCAAAACTTTCCCAAAATTTGTGTCATCCACGTTCTCCATAGAGGAGGTGGAGGAAGCAGTTTGGAGTTGTGAAGGCAACAAAAGTCCTGGACCGAATGCTTCCAATTTCACCTTTATTAAGTCATGTTAGGGGTTGATAAAGGAAGAGATTATCGAGCTGTTACGACAGTTTCACACTAATTGCAAACTTCCAAGAGCATTCACAAGTTCTTCTGTGACTCTGATTGGGAAGGTTGAGAACACGTAAGGGTTGAACGATTTGCGTCCATTATCGTTGATAGGGTGCATTTATAAGATACACTAGTGCAAAAATGACTTTAGAAAGCACCATTTAGCATCGGTTGTACAAACAGCCGATGCTAAATGTAAACGCGGTGGCAATTTTGAAATTAACTGGAATTTTTTCAATTTTCACGCTTACATTTAGCATCGGTTGTTTAAACAACCGATGCAAAATGCGTGTCTCAAACACATTTAGTATCGGGCTTTAGTACACCCGCTACTAAAGGTCACGTTTAATTTTCCTCACATCACACGTTCTCTCTGAAGTCTTTCACTCTCTCACTCACGACACTCACAAACGCTCTCTCACCTGAACCTCTTACTCTCACTCATGATTCTCTCACTCACGACCATCATCTCCGTTCTCTATTCTCACCCATGATTCTCTCACTCATGATTCTCTCTCACCGTCTCCGTTCTCTACTCTCATCATCTCCGTTCTGAACTTTCGTCTTCCTCACTCACGACTGATATCTCTCTCACTCACGACCATCTCTCACGAAACCCTAAGTTTTCTGAACGTTTAAGCAAACATACTCAAAGATGTACTTTCGGGGATTATCTCACCATTCCAAACTGCATTCATACAAGGGAGAAAAGTTCTTGATGGTTTTCTAGTGGCTAACAAGTTAATCAAGTTATCCAAGAGAAAGAAGTGGCCTATGTATATGTTTAAGGTTGATTTTGAGAAGACGTATGATTCGGTTAGCTGGTCTTTCATTGAATATCTCTCAGTTCGGTGTTAGTTTTGGTCAATGGTAGTCCGTCACCAGAGTTCTCGATGGAGAGGGGGTTACGGCAAGGAGATCCCTTAGCTCCCTTTTTGTTTCTCATATATGCCGAAGGTCTCACGGGACTAATAAGAAAAAGTGTAGAAGCTGGTTTTTTCCATGAACTACCTCTTAAGGAAGATCTTTCATTTCCGGTTCTTCAATTCGCGGATGACAGTCTCATAATATGCAAGAAACCTAGGGAGAATCTATGGAATGTGAAAGCAATCTTAAGACTCTTTGAAATTGCTTCTGGACTAAGAGTCAATTTCCATAAGAGTTGCTTAATTGGTTTGAACATCAATGAGACGGAAGTTTGAGTGGCCACTCAATTTCTCTATTGCAGACGTGGTTCTAATACCATTCAATTTGTTGGGGATACCGGTCGGAGCTAATCCGAGAGTTAGATCTACATGGAATCCGGTCCTAAAAAAATTAAGGACTAGATTATCAACATGGAGAAGAAGGCAAGTGTCCTTTGGAGGTGGTATCACGTTGATTAATTATGTTTTGGCAAGCTTGCCACTGTACTATTTTTCATTCTTAAAGGCGCCTAAGAGTGTAATTAAATAAATTATACAGATTCAGCGAAACTTCCTCTGGGGAGGTAGTGACGAAGTGCGAAAGGTGTGTTGTGTTCGCTGGAGTAGAATGTATCTACCAAAATAACTGGGTGGATTGGGGGTTAGAAATATGGAACTACTTAACTTAATTGTCTCTAATTGGTAAATGGAGGTGGAGAGTATTAACTGATAACAAGAGCGTGTGGTTTGAATTTCTAAACTGGTTGTATATTGAAAATTGTGTACTAACTCGGGCACTGTACTCAACATGCATAAATTGATGAGGCACAAAGGAAGATCATTAAGAATGTGTGGCAATCATGTACACCATCTAAATTCATAGCTCACTCTTGGAAAGTTCTCACTCAGAAACTTCCCACCCGTGTCGCACTACAACAAACAAGTATCATTAATTTCGATCCTAGTCCATCATGTGTTTTTTGTTTTAGAGAGAATGAAGACACAGAACATTTATTCTACAATTGTCATGTTTCGGGACGAGTCTGACAACAGATAGAAAGCTGGTGTGGAATTACTAGAGCAGAAGCTAACAATGCTTGGGAGCACCTCATGCAACACAACATACATCTTAGAGGAAAGAAGAAAAAAAGGGCGAGATTCTTAGTTTGTGTAGCTACGGTGTGGGCCATTTGGGTGAACAGAAATAAGGTGATCTTTAAGGGTGAACTAATGAATGTATCTCAAATAGTTCTCCAAATCAAAAGTTTAAGGTGGGGGTGGTTTGCGTACAAAGTGGGTAGTCATTTACCTGTTACTTTTGACAATTGGTGTAACTACTTCGCATCTTGTTTGTTTACAACTGTTATCGGTAAATGTATATTAGGTTAAATGTATAAGCAATTGTTTACAACTGTTATCGGTAAATGTATAAGATGTTATCTAATGGGCCTTACGAACACACTAATGGGTTTACTACCAGTATTTTAACAGTATTCTTATAAGCAATGTTAACATTTGAAGCATCATGGACCCTTTCACTTCAAACATTAATGTCTCTCATGAAAATAATTACTATTTGAAACTGATATCTTACATAGTTAGAACATAGTTTTTTAAAAAACAAAAGAGATAAATATAAGAACAAAAAGTGTTAGAAATTGAGTAAAGATCCTCTCTATTTCTAAAGAGAAATTGAAGAACTCCATTATTGGGTGCATTAAAGCATTAGAAAATGCATGAATTATGCCTTTATCCACATTATACTTTAAAATTGGATTTAGAAAGAAAAAACAAATTTGAGTGATTAAGCAAAAAACCGAATTTACATAGTGATCAAGAGATGAAGGATTGAAAGGAAAAGCAATGGAAACACTTAAATGTAATATCTATCCTGTGAACTAATGTATGAAAACTAGTCTTTCGTAACAAAAAATGATTAAAAATTATAGTCACCTGGTATGTGAAAAAATAGTAATAAAATTGAAGGAAAAAATAAGATAAGTACCCGTTCATTTTGGGCATATCCTTCTGCGACCAGCCCAAACTTTAGTCTTTTGTCATCCTCTATGAAGCTTCTGTGCAATCTAGAGGCAGCGACATTGGCAATGGTACACACAACATTCTACGAAAAAGAAGTGTCAAGAATTTCAAAAATAAATATCCGAGAATAAGAAGTTCCTAAAAATGAACCAATAAGAAGTTCCTAAAAATGTTCTATGATATGCTCTGCCCAGTACTGTAAGCTAATATCTTACTCATTATTATGTTTATAGCAATTTTCATGATTGTATCAAAGCATTAGGCTCTACATATCTTGCTTCTTTTGTTTCCTTCTTCATTGTGTTTCCTAAGCTATGGCTCAAAACAATGCTTCAACACCCGGTTCCCATATACAACCACCCAAGGACCCCAGCTAAGATCAGTCTAGCCCTTACTCTATGCATCCAAGTGATAGACTAAGCTTTGTGAAAGTCACCCCTGTTTTGAATCCAAAAAGTGCCATCTACCATAGTTGGACGCGATTGATGAGAAGGGCGTAAGGCGATAAGAACAAGTTTGACTTTGTGGATGGAACAACAGAGGTACCTGATTCTTTTCACCCAAGTTTTAAAGATTAGAGTAGATGCAATATTGTTGCACGTTCATTGATTATGAATTGAGTTGTTGAGTCTATTGGAATTGTTGTATTTGTGGCACTTCCAATTGGTTAGCTCATACCTAAGGTGAATCCTACATGGCATTAAAGGACACTCTTCAGCACACCAGAAGCAACAACAACAGTTGGTTATTATCGGTTTATTAGAGTTAGTTAGTTGGTTACTTGAATAACAAGTTAAGGCGCCAAACTTGTAATTCCTTTAAATAGCTAGCTCTGAATGATTGTAACAAGATTAACAGAATTGGGAGTGAGAAGAGTGACTGGGAAATTCGTGGGAATTGGGTTGTGAGGGGGAAACACCATTGGGAGTTCATATTCAATGTGTAAACCTTCAATTCAAGATTCAATACAATTGGACAAGCAAATTGGCTTGGTCCCCCAGATGTAGGCATCAAACTGATGCTGAACTGGGTAAACATTTCCCTTGCGTTCTTTAATTTCACTGCAATTGTTCAATTTTGGTTTTAGGGTTTGTATTTGCACATTAGGGTTCATCGGCTAGAATTTGGGGATTTGATATCAATTTCACGATCCGAGTGAAATTGAACTTCAAATCTTTGTGCGTTTTACTTGATAGACAATATTTGATCGATCTACATCAAAGATTCAAATCTGTAACATTGTTTGATCAACATTGAATCATTTCTGGTTTTCTGTATGCAATCGGTTACTGTTACATTGCTTGCATAATATTCTGCTGCGTAAATCTCAACAACTGGTATCAGTAGCTTTCGTTGGGAGGTTCTTTACAAATGGAAATGGCAAAATTCAATATTGAGAAATTCAATGGCAAGAACGATTTTGGCCTTTGGAAAATGAAGATGAGAGCAATCTTGGTCCAACAAGGATTGGAGGAAGCATTGGAAGGGGAAAGAAGACTTCCAGAGAATATGTCTGAAAAAGAGAAGAAAGAATTGATGAATAAAGCCCATAGTGCAATCATATTAAGCCTAGGAGATAAAGTCTTGAGGGAAATTTCTAAGGAAAAAAACTGCTTGCTGCAGTATGGCTCAAGCTTGAGAGT
Organism: Oxytropis ochrocephala; assembly: GCA_020916435.1. Classification (NCBI taxonomy): domain Eukaryota; kingdom Viridiplantae; phylum Streptophyta; class Magnoliopsida; order Fabales; family Fabaceae; genus Oxytropis; species Oxytropis ochrocephala. The sequence goes on from CM037095.1 coordinate 51,122,395, forward strand.
CTCTACATGACAAAGTCATTGGCCACCCGTCTTTACCTGAAACAAAGACTCTACACTCTCAAAATGCAATCAGGTACGTCTATTAGTGATCATATAGATGAGTTCCATAAGTTGATTCTGGATCTAGAAAACATAGATGTTAAGATAGATGATGAGGATCAAGCTCTACTGTTGATAAGGTCATTAAATAGCTCGTATGATATTCTTGCTGATACATTAGTATATGGTAGAGAATCTATAACTCTAGATGAAGTACAAGCTGCATTGATGTCAAAAGAACTGTCTAAAAGAACTGAGAAAGAAATGGATCATGGTGAAAGTCTTGTAGCTAGAGGAAGGAGTGATAATAGAGATGATAAAGGAAAGGGGAGGTCAAGGTCTAAATCTAAAACCAAGTACAAGTGTTATATCTGTCATAAACCATGACACTTCAAGAAAAATTGCCCTGATAGAAAGAACAAGAAGCAAAACAATTCTGAGGAGAAAGGAGATGCATCGGTTGCATCAGACACCTATGATGATTGTGAAGTGTTAGTTGCTACAGTCTCTGATAATGTTGAACAGGATACACCAAGCACTAGTAATCAAGATGAAAAGTGGGTAATGGATTCTGGTTGTTCATATCCTATGTGTCCATGGAAAGAGTGGTTCTGTGAGTATAGGGCTTACTCAGGTGGACAGGTAAGAATGGGAAATAATGTTGCTTGCAAGGTAATTGGCATAGGTTCAGTTATGATAAAACTTGCAGATGGGACAACTAAGAAATTAACTAATGTTAGACATGTACCTGCACTAAAGAGGGCTCTTATTTCACTTGGAACTCTTGAGAAGGCTGGTTTTAGCTTCAAGGGTGAAGATGGTGTATTGAAAGTCATGAAGGGAATAGAGTGGTCATGAAAGGATCTAGACAAAGAAAGCTGTCTCTATGTACTCCATGGCAAGACCGTGATTGGAGAAGCAAATGTGGTAATCTGCTATTAATGATAAGACACTCATGTGGCACCATAGACTTGGACACATGAGTGAGAAAGACTTGAAAGATTTAGAAAAACAAGGTGCGCTAGGTGGTGACAAAATTGATAATCTTGGTTTCGTGAACATTGCATTCTAGGTAAACAAACTAGAGTCAAATTTGCTCTACTGGAATTCACAAAACTAAGGAGAAACTAGGCTACATACATTCTGATCTTTGGGGGCCTGCTAGAACACCAACACATGGTGGAAAGAGGTACTTCATAACATTCACAGATGATCTTACAAGGAAGGTGTGGATTTATCTGCTCAAAACAAAGGATGAAGCATTCAAGACCTTTGTAGAATGGAAAAAGAAGGTGGAAACACAAAGTGGTAATAAGGTGAAGGCTTTAAGAACTGACAATGGGCTCGAATTTTGCAATGAAGAATTCAATGAGTATTGCAAGAAGAAAGGTATATACAGGAACATGACAGTGAGAGGTACTCCACAACAAAATGGTCTTGCAGAGAGATTGAACAGAACTTTGTTAGAAAAAGTGAGATGTATGTTGTCATGTGCAAAATTAAGCAAGTCCTTCTGGGGTGAAGCTGTGTATACAGCATGCTACCTTGTTAACAGAAGTCCATCGACAGCTCTAGACTTCAAAACTCCACAAGAATTGTGGACTGGAAATCCTCCAGAATACCAACATCTGAGAACATTTGGATGTCCTGCATTTTTCCATGTGAATGAAGGAAAATTGGAGCCTAGATCAAAGAAAGGATTGTTCATGGGATATCCTCAAGGTGTGAAAGGATACAGAATCTGGTCTATTGATGAAAAGAAGTGTATCATTAGCAGGGATGTTATCTTTCATGAATCAAAATTAATTGAGGAATCAATGAGCAATGAAACATTGGAAAAGGAGAATACAGTACAGGATACTCAAATTGAGGTGGAGTTAGAGACAAGCATCTCAAAGAAGAAAACTCAAACTGATAATGTGGAACCTCCTAGTGATGACAGAAATAATGAAAGCTCAAGTTCTGAGGAGAGTGACACAGAACCTGAGGAACCAGAACAAGACTATGTCTTGTGTAGAGATAGAGAGAGAAGACAAATCAAACCTCCAAATAGGTTTGGTTATGAGTCTATGACAGCCTATGCTTTGAATACTTCTGAATGTGTAGGTGATGATGAACCACGACACTATGCAGAAGCTATGAAGTGTAAGGACAGAAATAAGTGGCAAGCAGCTATGGTTGATGAAATGCAATCCCTTGATAAGAATCAAACCTGGATTCTGGTAAAGAGACCTACTGGTGCAAAGCTAGTTGGTTGCAAGTGGATCTACAAGAAAAAGGAAGGAATGACAGAGAAGGACCCTCCAAGGTACAAAGCAAGACTTGTAGCTAAGGGCTACACTCAAAGGGAAGGTATTGATTTCAATGAAATATTCTCACCTGTGGTCAAACACACATCCATTAGAGTGCTTCTAGCACTGGTAGCTCAGTTTAATCTATATCTAGAGCAAATGGATGTCAAAACAGCATTTCTACATGGTGTGCTAGAAGAAAGAATTTACATGGCTCAACCAAAAGGGTTTGAAGAAAAAGGTAAAGAGAATATGGTCTGTCTGCTGAAAAAGTCTCTCTATGGCCTAAATCAATCTCCTAGGCAATGGTACAAGAGGTTTGACAACTATATGTTGAACATAAGGTACAAGAGGAGCAACTTTGATAGTTGTGTCTACTATAGAAATAGAGGAATCAAACTATATCTATTTACTTCTATATGTAGATGACATGCTAATTGCTAGCAAGAGTAAGAAGGAAATTAGCAAGCTTAAAGAGCTTCTAATGAAAGAATTTGAAATGAAGGATTTGGGTCAAGCAAAGAAAATACTTGGAATGGAAATTGATAGGAATGAAGGATTGTCAATCACACAAGGAGGCTACATTCAGAAAGTTCTGAATAGGTACAATATCTTCATCTCGCTAAACCAAAGAAATGTACCTATTGGTTCACTGATTCAAGTCGTCTAAAAGTGTGATCCAAGCAATCGAAAGCAGAAATGAAGGAAATGGAAGCAATTCCCTATGCTAGTGTTGTTGGTAGCCTAATGTACTCTATGGTGTGTACCAGACCTGACTTGGCTTATTCACTAAGCTTAGTCAGCAGATATTTGGCAAATCCAGGCCAACAACATTGGCTAGCTATCAAAAACATTCTAAGGTACCTCAAAGGGAGCTGCAAACTTGGTTTAAAGTACAGGAAAGAGGATGTAGCTCAAGGTGGAGTCATTGGATATGTTGACTCAGACTTTGCAGGTGACCGTGACAAGAGGAGGTCCTTGACTGGATATGTGTTCACTTTATATGGCAACACAGTGAGTTGGAAAGCTTCTCTACAACATGTAGTAGCTCTTTCAACAACTGAGGCTGAATATATAGGCATTACAGAGGCTGTGAAAGAAGCCTTGTGGCTTAGAGGGATTGTGAATGAGCTTGGAGTAAGGCAGGACAGTGTGACAGTACACTGTGATAACCAGAGTGCAATCCATCTATGCAAGAATCAAACATTCCATGAGAGGACAAAACATATCGACACTAGGCTGTATTGGATAAAGGACATCATTGCTGAAGGCAAGGTGGTTATAAAGAAGATACATACAGCACACAACCCTACTGATTTTATCACTAAGGTTGTTCCCTTAGCCAAGTTCAAGCATTGCTTGGACTTGTTGAATGTTGATTGCGGCTAAGTGGAGGTTTTGGACTGAGTTACTTTGCTTGGAAAAGTCTTTTGCATTGGAGTTTGAAGTGCCAAGGTGGAGATTGTTGTATTTGTGGCACTTCCAATTGGTTAGCTCATACCTAAGGTGAATCCTACATGGCATTAAAGGACACTCTTCAGCACACCAGAAGCAACAACAACAGTTGGTTATTATCGGTTTATTAGAGTTAGTTAGTTGGTTACTTGAATAACAAGTTAAGGCGCCAAACTTGTAATTCCTTTAAATAGCTAGCTCTGAATGATTGTAACAAGATTAATGAGGTGGGAGTGAGAAGAGTGGTCGGGAAATTCGTGGGAATTGGGTTGTGGGGAAACACCATTGGGAGTTCATATTCAATGTGTAAACCTTCAATTCAAGATTCAATGCAATTGGACAAGCAAATTGGCTTGGTCCCCCAGATGTAGGCATCAAACTGATGCTGAACTGGGTAAACATTTCCCTTGCGTTCTTTAATTTCACTGCAATTGTTCAATTTTGGTTTTAGGGTTTGTATTTGCACATTAGGGTTCATCGGCTAGAATTTGGGGATTTGATATCAATTTCACGATCCGAGTGAAATTGAACTTCAAATCTTTGTGCGTTTTACTTGATAGACAATATTTGATCGATCTACATCAAAGATTCAAATCTGTAACATTGTTTGATCAACATTGAATCATTTCTGGTTTTCTGTATGCAATCGGTTACTGTTACATTGCTTGCATAATATTCTGCTGCGTAAATCTCAACAGGAAAAAAGTATTATTTTCCTTGAAAATGCTATTTATTTATAGAATGAGCTTAAAGAAAGGTTCTCACTAAGGGATTTAATTAGAATTTCAGAATTGCAATGTGAAATTTATGCCTTAAAACAAGAACCCTTGTCTGCACTAAAATTTTCTCAGAATTATAAGTTTTATGCGAAGAGCTAGAGGCTTATATGCTCGAGCCAGCTTGAGGGTGTCCAAGAAAATGTGTGTCAAAGTGGTATTGTTTTGGCACACAAACATCACAATCTTAGCAAAACCATAAGATTTTAAGCTTGTTTGAATGAAAACTTTGCAATGATAAAGTCCAAAATAGTTTTACTGGACGCATTAGCTAACCTTAAAAAAATACTACCTTTTGTCCACTTTATAAGAGACAATACAGTTTTTGCAATGATAGACCAGATACATTACTTATTCAATAAACCAAAAATTGCACTATCTCTTATAAAATGGACCAGAGGTAGTATTTTCTATGGTTATCCAACATGAGAACAGTTTTACACTAATGATCAATTAATGTTGATACAAGGAGAGGGCAAGGCAGGGATAGAGGTAATATCTCTCTTGGAATATGGAATCAGAAAGATAAGAAAGGTATGCATTAACTGTGGAAGGAATGGCCACATTATTGAGACATGTTACAAAAAACATGGTTTTCCTCCCAAATTGGCAGAAGAATCGTCATAGTTCAAAAAATTCTTTTGCTAATTTCGTAGAACAAAAGGAAGGCGAAGAAATGGAAGTATCTATAGAAATCACACAACAGCATTATGAAAAACTAACTGCTATGTGTCGTCCAAGGAAACTATGTATCCCAAAAAGGCAATGCTTCAAGCAGCCAGGTCAACATTGTGACTACCTACCAACAGGATTTGAAGACCCATAGGATGATTGGTTCGGGTGTGATGTTTGACGGGCTCATATATTTAGAGGTTCAAGGCAGCTTTGTCAATTCAACAATTAATAGTAACGAAGGTAGTGCAAGGCTCCCTACTTTATGGCATTTTAGATTGGGACATTTGTCTCATATATAGTAGTAAAATGAAAATGATGATTTTTGGATTTTCCTTTTGTAAATATAAATGAATGATCGGTTTGTGATGTTTTCCATTATGCTAGGAATAAGAGACTCCCATTTAGCCTTAGCCATAGAAAAGCCACAAAATGTTATGAAAAGATTCACTTTGATGTATGGGGACCAATTTCTACTCAATCTATGCATGATCATAAGAATTTCATGACTATACCTTACACATGGATAATTTTTCTCAAAACCAAAGAAGACGTTAGCAATCATGTGAAGTTATTGGTTGAAAAAGAAAATGATGCTAAAGTTAAAATAGTAAAGACCGATAATGAACCATAATTTATTTTCCCAAATTTCTATGCCTCAAAGGGAATTTTCCACCAAACTAATTGTGTTGAGACACCACAACAAAATGCGAGAGTCGAGAGAAAACATCAAAAATGTTTTGAATGTAGGGAAACCCCTTCTTTTTCAATCCAAGCTACCAAAACAATACTATTCCTATGCTTTTTTACAAGCCACTTACATCATAAATTCTGCCCCAAGTCTTTTGTTACAAAACAAATCACCATATCGCCTTCTTAAAGGTAATTTTCTTGACTTACATACATTAAAGGTTTTTGGCTACTTATGTTATTCATTCACCCTAAAATCGTACAGAATGAAGCTAGATCCAAGAGCTAGGAAATGTGTTTTTCTAAGGTATAAGTCAGGGGTAAAAGGAGTTGTCCTAATCGACCTGTATAATAGGGAACTTTTTCTTTCTAGAGGCACTACCCACCATGAACACATTTTCCAAATGAGAGTACTCAACCTTTGTCAAAATGGCATTATTTCACTCAGAGTGGTCATACTAATAATCTTAAGGAGACAAAATTAACCGCTGATTTGGAGGAGACCATTGATGACACTCATGACACAAAAATAGGTTCTACAAAACCAATTGGAGAGGCTCCAACAGTGAGGAGGTCTGATGGCGAAAAGAAACAACAATATTATTTGAAGGACTATATATGTGGCCTCTCAATCACATCACTCAAGCTGTTATCCTCAGGTATTCCATACCCCATTTCAAATTTCCATTTTTTTCTAATTTGTCTTCCACATAACAAAAATTTTCCATGTCCTTGAATAAATTTTGTAGTAAAACCTAAGTGATATGAGGAAGCTTGTAAATAAGTTTCATGGATAGAAGCCATGGAGAAGGAATTAGAAGCCTTGAGAAATAATGAGATTTTGGATTTTGTTGATTTGCCCACTAATGTGAAGCCTATTATGATCAAGTGGGTATATACGGTGAAGCACAAAGCTAATGGTTCCATAGAAAGGTAAAAAGATTATTTAGTAGCCAAGGGGGTGCAATCAAGATTTCTTTGATGCATTCAGTCCACTGGAAAAACTCACAATTGTGAGGTTAGTATTGGCACTGGTGTCTATGAATAAGTGGCATTTGCATTGACTTCATGTGAATAATGCCTTCTGGCATGGTGTTCTTAATGAAGATTTTTACATGGAGATACCAAAGGGAGTAATATGCAATAAAGATAATAAAGTGTGCAAGTCTATATATTTTCTTGGACCTATTGAATAAAACTGGATACCTTTGTTCGAAACCTATCTCAATTCCCTTTGATTCAAATGTCAAGTTGCATCAAGACTTTGGAGAGGCTTACACTGACATAAATGCCTATACAAGGATAATTATGGAAGATTGTTGCACTTGACAAACACTCGACTTGACTTTACTTTTGCTATGCACACTACAACATTTTTGACTTTAGGCCACGCCTCTGATTGCCACGGCTAAAAAACCGTGGCCTGAACGCAGAATAGGCCACGTGTTTACAAGTGTGGCTAATGAGATATGTATAGGCCACGGTTTTTGTAACTTGCAGTTAGGCCACAGTTTTAAAATTGTATAGGCGACGGTTTAAAAAGTGTAGATACCTAAGACCACATTTGTCAACCCGTGGTCTTTAAAAATTAACTAGGCAACGAATAATACTGTGGCCTGAAAGATTGCCTTTGATTATAGACCACAACTAAAAAACCGTAGATTAAAATATAACCAAAAAACCCTGGACTATAGGCACATTTACAAAAAACCGTGGCCTGAAAGGTTGCCTTTTATTTACTTTTTTTATAGACAAAAACCGTGGACTAATACCGGACACATTCTCTCTAAATAACCGTGGACTATTCATTTTAAGTAACTCCCACTTTCAGTTTTTGATTATGCGAATTGAATAACGACAAAATTTAAAAAACACGGAAGAAACAGAAAATGAAAAAAAATAAAAAGAAAGAAGAACAAGAACGACGCGTTAACAGTAAACAACAAATCCGCCGTCCTCAATCTCTCCACGGCGATTCCAATCTTTCAACGTGATTGCATTCCAATCTCTCCATGGCGTCCTCAATCTTTCTCCAGGCCGTGATAATCTGTCCCATCTTCTTTCCATTTCTCCACAAATCCGCCGGAGATGCCCAAACAGTGAGCGTCGTAGGAAGGACGCAAACAGTGAATCCGCCACCAGCGAATAGACAATATAGAATTACATACATGGGAAGACTTTCATGAGATTGTATCCATTAAAACATTCTTTTATTATTAGTTTTTGTTCTCTACTAACTGTGGTGTAAAATGGTTGCAAATTAGTCTTTCCATTTGCACATGTTTCATCTCAACCTTACATGTCTCAATTATTCAATTTACTAATATCTGTCTGCTGCTTAGAATAGATATAGAAAATAATGTGATGTTTTTTTTTGTTATTATTTTTGTTCGATTTTGAAACTTGGTGTTTACTGCATCGGGAGAGAAGACTTTTAGAAGATAGATGATGATGAACAAGTTCTTTAAAATTATGAGTCACAGAAATGAAAGCTGAGTATTTTCCTCCTAAGGAAGATGTGATTTTGCAGAATGAAGCTCCAACAGACTTTTATATCTTTGTCACCGGTTCTGCGGCAAGAATCTACACCGATTTGATCTTCCTTTTACCGCATATCGAATGTACTCTTCGAGAATGTCGTTTTCTCTAGTAAATGAGAAAAAAAGGGACAAATTGAAATTTTATTTTCTTCTTAAATGACAGGAACTGATCTCAGGAAAGAATGGATCAGAATTTGTAAGTCATTACTGTCACACTATTGACAGCATGAATACCTGTTGTGTAACAGCATATTGCAACTTCTAAAGGTAATGCACATTGTGTAACTTTGCTTTTAGAGCATGGTGCTGATCCAAATAGCAAAGGTATTATTATTATTATTATTATTATTATTATTATTATTATTATTATTATTATTCACGACTTTAGCTCTTAATTACTCAATTTTATGAAACTCACTCTCAATCAAAGTTACTAATTGATATTGTTTCTACAGATTTGGATGGTAATGTACCACTATTTAATGCAATAATAGGAGGGCATGAATCTGTGAGAAAACTTCTGATAGACAATGGTGCAGACATATCTTACATTGATGCAGGCCTTCTAGCATGTTCTGCAGTTGAGAGAAACGACTTAGAATTTCATGAGGAGGTGGATGAAGTGAAATGGATAATGACTCTTTATTTGTTTAGATTTTTAAACACTTTTGCTAAATCTAATGTAAATTTTGTTTTTATGTTGTGGACAAGGTTTTAGTTTGATTGCAAAAAGTTTTGCAATGTACTTATTATAACACTTTTAGTAGCAATGAATATATTGTTTGGAGATGTCTACTTAAGATTGTTTATTTGATATTTTATGTGGGAGATTAAATTTAATTTGGCAAAAGAGGAAAATAGAAATAATATAAAAAATTGGACTTCAATTTATAGGCCACGGTTATTTATGTGTAGCCAATTGAAAACTGTGGCTTAAACCTATAGGCCACGGTTATTTATGTGTGGCAAATTGAAAACCGTGGCCGGAAGGTAGACTACTAAACCGTGGCCTGTTTTAATAACTATGGCCACGGTTTTAATATTTCGTGGCCTAATGTCCCAAAACCGTGGCCTAAAGGAATAGGCGACGCCACTCCAGACAGCGCTTAAAAACCGTAGCCTAAACTTCCGGCCACGGTTTTTTAACTTGTAGCCACGGTTTTATGCTGTTGCCTAAAGCCAAAAATGTTGTAGTGGCAACAGTTAAGTCAAAAAATTAACTCTCCTGTAGTCGCTCACTACAACTCCGCTTGTAGAGTTCTCAGATACCTTAAAGGAAGACTTGACTATGGGATATTGTTTCCTAGAGTTTCTGCGATGCAACTATTTCACTTTTCTAATGCAGAATGGGAAAATTGTCCAGAAACTAGAAAGTCAATTTATTGGTATTGCTTCTTTCGTGGTCTAGCTTGCGGGAGGTATTGAAATTAGAAAATATTGGTGAAACGATTTTTGGTGACATGAACAAGGAATATTCTTCCAAGAATATTTCCTTAATTGATTTCAGTAGATTCCTCTCCTCAAGCACACATTGGGGCATCAGCAAATGACGTAGTAAGTGAGAAGGTTCAATAAGTTTGGTGCAGTTGTGTTAGAAATTATGCACATTTTTTCGTTTCCTTTTTATTCAATGTATTAGGCTAGGTAAGATATATAGCCCAGAGTAGGGACAGAGGGAGAGGGTGACAGGGGACGATGCTTTTTTAATCAAATAGGTATCATGCCCTAAATTTATTAAAAATTAAAAAAGCGAAAAAAGATGACAGCAAAGAGCTCAAGGGGGGATTAGACCAAAACCCTTAGAAAAAAGAGATAAAAACAACAAAATAATAATAGCTAGACCCTAACCGAGCCTCCTAAAACATTCCAACTTAGAGACTAGGACTAGCAAACAATAGGCAAGTGAAAAAGATACAAAGATAGAATTTGTCTTTGAACGAGTATTATAACCTACAGATTTCAGGACCAAATTGTTTTTTTGATGAGATTTCTTCTTTTTGGTCTTGGACACCACCTGTTCAGACTTATCAAATTGTGCTTCCTATTATATTATATTATATACCCCTATATAGTGTTATATTCATATATATATATATATATATATATATATATATATATATATATATATATATATATATATATATATATATATATCTTTGGAATTTTCTTTCGATTATATATACAACAATGTTATATGGACATGAATTTTTTAACAAAAATCGACAAAAACTAACTTACAACACCAATTAACCAAGTTTTTTAGACTATTAGTAAGTGATCAATTAACCAAGTTTTTAATCTACACCTCAAAAGCGTCAAAAAGTTAGGGGTTGGCTAATTGTTCAAAAAAACTTGTTAATTTGTGTTGTAAGAAATTTTTTTTGTCTATTTTTATCTAAAATCCAAATGTCCAAATAACATTATTCTTATATATATGTGTGTGGGGGGGGGTTGGGTTGGGTTGGGTTTAAGGGAATAGCTAGATACAATAAATTAATGTCGCTTTGATACTTAAATGTCTAACATTGTTAACGTTTTGATACTTAAGAGATTAACTTGTAGAACATAAATGTGTTTTATATTAAGATAAATAAATTTGGAGTAATTTTTACTTATGTACTACAAAACATTCCGTCCGCGTCGAATAGTTTTTTGGATCCGTCCTTGGCTTAAATAACGATATGTAAAACCACATATTCAAGATATTCCTATTCCAAGTTCGGGAAAATAAAATGAAGTGTGTGATTTGAAAAAAGAAAAAACAAGGTTTTTTTTTGAAAAAAAATAAAAACTAGGTTTGTATGTAACACGTTATTTTATTGGCAAATGCGTAACAAAGAATATAATTAGGAGGTCCATACCTTAGATAAAGACAGTGATGATGAGATCATTATGTCATACAATGGGGAGATCCAAACTCAAAAGAAATAGATCATTGATTGATAGCTGCTCCAATCATTAATGTGAGTAATATATTTGGCTGCATTATATATGATAATAGAGTTAACAGATCGAACTTCAAATATATGATTGATTTAGGCAGATTTGCACGTAGCTGGATATGGGCCATGCAACAATCAACAGATAAGTAAATCCTATGTATACCTATTGTCTTTATTACACCTTGCTCATTTTTTTCGGCTTTTACTTTTCCCACACCCCCTCCTACTTTATGCACGCCCCTAAATATTTTTTTTCCAAAAATGACCTCGCGTGGAACGCTCGTGTTGCGTGGTTTAAGTGACTGTTCGAACGACGTTGTGCGAAGCGAGTCGAAAACGACCTTGTCCGTGTTAAGGAATTTATGATGTTCGAACGACATCGTTCGAACCTGTTCGAACGACCTCATGCGTGTAAAGGGATATTGCCAACTGATGGTGTGAGGGTGTGTTTTTGTTGCCTCGATTGGCTTTATTCGAACTCGTTGAAGGGTTTGCGTTCGAACAGGCGTTCGAATGGTATCATTCGAACTATTGTTATGCAGAAACAGAAACTTAATAAAACTGAAACACAGTTGTGGTGATTTCGATTTAAAAGTAAAACACGCTTTTTTGATTTCAAAAATTGCCTACCAATATTCATATACAACATTTGTGTACCAAAAGTATAAATCTAATTTAACATTGACTACCATCAGTATCTTTACTTAAATCTACACAAGGAAGGGGATGGGGGGGTTGTGATTGTATGAGCAAACACTTCCACTTTTGCATTCGGCTAATAAAAAGCGAGTCCCAATCCTTTGCTATTGGTGCCCTATTAGTCATCCACATCAAATCCGGCAGGGGCATTGGACTTCCAGGCTTCATAAAGATCTTCAAAAAGACAACAAAAAACATAATGTTATGTAATGTTATGTAATGACTACACCGAATCTAAATAGAAGACACGTTACCTGTACAAAGTGTTTGTGTTCTGGTACGAAAAGGATGTTGAACTGTCGGGCACTTCTGAATGGCGCAACATTGAAGGGAAAAATTGTGTAACAACAATTAGGTGACCAACAACTCAGGACAACTTTGTACTTGTTACTGATCAGATACCCCATTTCCGGTATAGTCATCCAATTATCTTCAACATTGTTCCCATGATGTGCCCTCAACAACGACTTCATCAAAAATGTGACCTTACCAATACCACCATACAGTCGAGTGTAGAAGTCATTGTATTGGTTAAGCTCCTCCATCGGATCGATTCGATCGATTGCAAGCCTCCTCGCCCCTTCCAAGAAATGCTGCAATACACCGGAATCCACAGTTACCATCACCAACCACGTTAACAAGTTTTTCAACATAGGGACGCATGTATGTCGGCATCCCTATTATGTATGTATTAAATACATCCATAACAGCAGCATCTGTAACAATAGGATTCGGTGTAAGAACAGGAGCTGGTGTCAAAGTAAGAGCTTTAGAAACAGTAGCAGTAGCAGCTTCTGTAACAATAGGTGTGGGAGTTGGTTTCTTAAGTAGTGGAGGAGTAGGGATTGTAGTAGCACTGTCAGCTTGAGTTCTCTTTTTGCTTTGTGATGGATTAGGTGCTGGACACGTTGACAAAGTAGGAGCAGGAGTTGAACCAGAACTGTATGGGTTTGTAGACGTTCCACTCTTGCTTTGGGGGGGAGTAGGTTGTTTACGAGACTGAGCAAAACATCCACTAGATGAACCCTAGGGGGAGTCAAATTTGTCATCTACATGTTCCCAAAATGACTTGTCTCGCTTTGTTGAGTAATCAACATTCCCTTTCTTATCTTTTTTCTGCTCCTTTGTAATGATCGTATCAGGAGGTGGACACATAGAAGTCGTGTGCGGGAATGCCAATTCACGTGCTTTTGCCTTAATCATAACTCTACTCGGGCGTGATCGGAGGCCTCAAACCTTCTTACGATAGCTTCAAATTCAATTTCTACACTCAACTCATCATCCATTACTGTCTGCGTATTTTGAAATTCAACCTCCGCCAATGTTGGTGAATCATGCTCAATGAATTGGAGTGCGATCCATCATAACCCTATAAAAAAAGCGACATTGATTTAGTGACAACCCATATAATGTTGAGTTTATAGACAAAATAACAATATGAGTGTACATCATACCTTGAAAGCTCACATGCACATGGTAGTCCGTGTGTAGTCCTGAGTGTGCATCGACATAATGATGGGTTAAGTGAAACGGATCCAGTCTGCTGCATCTCACCCAAAATATGGTCTATAGCATTAGATGAAACTAAACCCTTAATTTCATCAAAAATCTTCTTCTTCAAGTGTTGAACTTTCACTCTACTCAAACTATGCTCGAAGTGCATTTTAAGATCGAATGTTGTATCCTAAGCATGGTCTCGCATTCCATCCCAAAGACTTGCACAAATCTCCCTACTTGTCTCGTAATATTTGCTTCAAGTGAGAGTGTGCAGACTCAACTCTGTTGGTGGTAGTGTTGCCAAGGTGCATATGCTTATTTATCCATGCATCAATAAACTTTTCCTTGAAGGGGTCTAACCAGGTGGTCTTGACATACTGTATGAAACTGGGATAAGGAGCCGCCAAGTCGTTAAGCGGACCCAACTCATAATCATACTCTTCCGTAGTCTTCGCATGGACAACGGATAGAAATGCACCCATAATGTCATTAACAATGACTTGGTCTTTCACAATGAGCCTTGCTTTGGCCCTCACATTTTTCTTAATGTGAAATTGGCACAACAAGTTTGCAGATGTTGGAAATATTTGCAGAGCATTCATCATACTGTGTCTCTCGCAAGAAGTATGACTTGCGAGAAGTTCATCCTGTTTCCTAAATAAACCCCTCAATTTCTCAAGAACCCATGCAAAGTTATCCATCCTCTCCCAATTGACATAAGCAAATGCAGCAGAGTAAGTCTTCTCTGTTGAGGTCACACCAACGATCTCAACCAACGGATACCTCTACTGCACCGGTTGGTTTTATATGTGGAATCAATCAACAAAACAATTGGGAAGGTGTTGAGAAGCTCAATAGAATCGAGGATGGGCCCAAAAGATGTCTTTCACAACCGTAGTTCCGCTCGCAAGTCGAGTCCAGTAAACATAATTATCGCGTTGCAAATAAAACATGAGTTGTTGGAGCTCAGTCCTACCCTCACGCATAGCCGACCGTTGCCTTTGACGACAGTTGTATATTTGTTTCACAACCGTATAGTTATCATCAGGCTTCATCAATTTCAGCTCATTAAGGATCAATTTAGGCCGAGTATGATTCCTAGTCATTCTAGCCACTAGTTCCTTCTCTTCTGAAGTTAACCTACCAATGTACGGACGTCCATCATGATAAGTAACCATCCCGTGGTTATGAGTTCCATTCATAACCCTCAAAATCCATCCTCCAAGCTTCTTAATAAATTTCCCTTTCAGTCTGAAGGGACAACAACATTTTCTAGTGTTTGTGCCTTCCTCAACATTTGTCTTATATGATCCAGCTTTATCACAAATCAACATGCAGTATTGTTTACCTGATCGTCGTCCGGTGTCAGATCTTCCTATAACAATCACCATCCCAAGAGATTTCCCAACCGCACGCACCCAAGTCAGCAGCTCCTCACGAGTAGGAAATAACTGAAATTCAATTACCATGTGTCAGTTCCATAATTTGAATAGTTAGCTAAAATTAAAACAACTAATTCATTCTTACCGTATCGGTTTGGAAGGAACTAGTAAAGTCTTGGGATTCAACGACGTCAGTTGAGATGTCAACTGCGACAGTTGACATCTCAGCTTCTACAGTTGACAACTCAACTGCTCCAGATGCACCCTCATTTTCATCCATTTAAAAAACAAAAACCTGCACAGAAGCTGCAACTTATCAGTTGCTGTCATACGTCTGTTCGAATAACCTCATGCGAACATGTTCGAAATGATTATTTGTTCGAACAAAGCAAATTCACACCCGATTAACACTTGTTCGAACACGTTCATGCGAACGTGTTCGAACGACCCTGTTCGAACCGAGCGCGTTTGCAGAAAAAAAAAATGGCGTAAAAAACTCAAAACAGAACCAAAATGAAAAATGTTTGGTAGGGTTATTACCTTGAGCTAGTTGCCAATGATGGGTAGTTGAATGGGAGTGAATGATGAAGGTGAGGATGGGTGGGTTTTGGAGTGGAGAGAGGGGAGGTTTTGGTGTTGGAGAGGGAGTGTTTTTGGGTGTTGGAGAAGAAGAGGGAGAGGGATAGAGAGGGAAATAGAATTGTAAGTGGGGTTAGTTTGGTAAATGTGTAGGGTGAGGGGGTGTGTTTGGAGTAGGAGGGGGTGTGGTAAAAGTAACAACCTTTTTTTCTTGGTTCACTCTTTATTTTTTAGCAAACAGGCAGACGACCCGAATTTACTAAAAAAAGGAGAAAAAAAAAACAGAGAAAAGCAGGGGGACTAGACTAAAACCCCTACCATCAGAAAAGCTCAAACCAAAACAATAATAGAGAACTCCTAACAGGTTCTCTTGCTGCTGAGAAGGTTGGGAGGGTTGCTTATTGTTAGATGAATCCCATTGTTGTTGAGGTTGCTCATTATTAGTAGTCGTACGCTTTGGGACATAAACCTGGTATACTTGAGTAGAAGAATCCCCTTGCTGATGAGATTGCTCATTATTAAGAGCTTTATGCTTAGACACATACACCTGTTTTACCTGATGAGTCATTCCTTTACAAGCACTATTGGTATGACCAACAGTATTGCAATTCGAGCAATAGGAAGACAAGTTTTCATATTCAATGCCAACTGAGAAAGTATAGCCCGGCCTCTCAACTAGGATGTGATCTCTAAGTTTTGATTTCAGGTCTATATCAACCAAGACACGACAAAAGTGACCAAAAGATCTATCAAATGGTCTATTACTTGTTGTATCATCTAGTTTAAGTGGAATTCCAACACAACTAGCAATTGCAAGAAGAATTTAGGTATCCAATATTCTTGAGCCAGTCCTGTAAGCCTAATCCAACATTATTTGTATGTTTGATATTGGAAGGGTTAAAATCAGGCTGCCAGGCAAACAAACGAAGCAGCTCTGGCTTGCACTGCCAAGTAGGCTGTAATTGGACTCTTCGTAGATCATCAACAAAAGAAAAAGAGAATTCATAGTATCCTTTCCCTAAAGAAATCATCCCCCACTTACCCGTTGGATTCTAGAGAGCCTGAAGTTTGGACTTCAAAGCATCTAACTTGATAGGAGTGTCTCCCTTTGAAAGTAAAACTCTTCCATGGAGGTGTGTATTGCATTCTTCCAAACCTGTCAAATATTCCTCCTCCGAAATTGTGATTGATAAATCATCTCCTTTGAAGCACGGGCGAGGGAGTTGACCAATAGGAATATCACAGATCTTTTTTTCGGACCCATCAAGACTTGTGCAAAAGATTTGACCGGTTCTTGCCTCTTTGTGAGAGATATTTTGGTTAGTAGCAGCAGAGATAGACATCAAATCGGAAACAAATTCTGTAGTTCCTTAAGCGCAGAGGCAGGAATCGCTGACGCAGACGCTGTAGGTGTCACGTCGCCATCGTCAGTGTCAGGAACCGCAACATAATTACGCGTAGCAGACGATTGACGTGTAGCAGGCCTGACTGAAATCCCATTTCTTCGAGGAACCAAGGTTGTCGCAGCAGACGAAGGAGGTAGCAGCGCATGCGTTGTCGCCATGTGGCTTGTGGACCCACCTACAAATAACTCAGCAAGCATTGGGTCTGATGACATGTATCTATAAGAAAAACAATCTGTCCCTCTCCCCGATGAAGCCACGCGAACAGCGGCGTCAGTGCTGTTAGGGGACAAACAGCAGGTCATGATGGACTGGTACCATGACGGCGCCTAGGTTTTTGAAAACCCTATCCGAGCCATTCTCCTTCGTTGTTTTATTCCACTTCATGTGCTTCCAACTTCTTGTTTCACTCTTGTTATTATATATATATATATATATATATATATATATATATATATATATATATATATATATATATATATATATATATATTGTAGGTCAAAAACATATTGTTACTAAAAATAACGTATTCATTTATTCAAAACGGTGGATTACATCGAAAATAATATAAATTACGTGTTACAAAAAGTGAAAATGATTAATCTACGAACAAACTCACAAATAAATATATAATTTTTTTAAAGTAAAAGTAAAGATTTAGTTTCATTAATTTGTTTTACATGCTATATTTTAAATAATACAAATCTTGACTGTGGTGGCACCCTCTCTGCGTAAAATTTGTGTAACCAAAAAAAGTAAAGACAAATCTTACTCTCTAACAACTTGCGTGAATCTTGGTCAAATAATAATTTTTATTAATCTGTTACCTACCATAATTAATGATATTTGAAAACCTTATCTAAGTCAGAAGGATTAATTATTTTATTTTTATGGATAACTAATAAAAGGATTGATTTATTTTAGTTGTCAAAAAGAAATTGATTTATTTGACAAATAACAAATACAAAAATGTTATTTGGACATTGAGTTTTAGACAAAAATAGACAAAAACCAACTTACAACACCAATTAACCAAGTTTTTTAGACAATTAGCCAACCTGCTTTTTCACAGTTTTCGAGGCGTTGATTAAAAAAACACACCTAGTCACAGTACTAGAATGTTCGAGACAAAAGAAGAAGTGATACAATAATATTTACCTCCAAATGAATTACATATGCGAGTTGGTGCAGCAGAGTGCGAACATAGAGTCGGTGCGGCGGAGTACGACGTTGGGAGTCGATGTGGCTTAGTGCATCAGTCACTACAAGAAAACCTTGTTTTAGCCACCAGCAGTTGCCACGGAGCTTATTCCGTCAGTAATTTGCCACGGATTTGCGACGGCAAGTGCAAAATATGTGAGCGCGAAATTTCCCGCTGGTGTTTGCCACGGGTTTGCCACGGACATGTGAAAGGACAAACATTTGCGACGGACATGCCGTGGCAAGTCCGTGGCAATCCAACGAAGAAAATAAAACATCCACGATCCAATCCCTTTCATAACACGTTCTCCTTACGTTCTCCTTCTCTCTTCTTCTCCTCACCCTCTCCCTCTCGCTCTCGCTCTCTTCTTCTCCTCACCCTCTCCCTCTCGCTCTCCTCACCTACCTGCCTCCCTCACTCTCAATCACCACCACCTCACCTCCACCCACACTCCCCACCGTCTTGCTCGCTGCTCCATCCTCGAAACCCTAACCTCACCTTTGTCTAATCCCTAAATCAAATCCAGCCTCCATTGTTCGAGTTGAATCTTAAGGTGTGGATTGCCTTAATCTTATTTCCTAACCCATTTCACTTCCATTTCCTCACTCGCTTCAGGTTCATCAGTCTTCTTTTTTTCTACTACCATTTATTATATGTTATACGCTTCTTTGGTAATCTTTAATGGCTATAGTATGAGTTGGTTGTTGTTTTGTTCGAATAAACCGAATTACGGTTGTAGATCTGAATTTTTATGTTTTTGCTTCTTGGATTGTTCCGTTTCATTGTTTATTGTTCGATTGGTTCTGTGATTCGAATGTTTTTTGCTTCTTGGATTGTTCCGTTTCATTGCCTTAATCTTATTTCCTTGGGCTTTTGTACTACTGAGATCGGTCTTTTGATTTGTTGAGTCAATTTGTGATAGTAGCTTTAAACTCTCTCCTTCAACTTAGGTTGTTCTATTTCTTTGATTGTTGAGTCAATTTGTGATAAGTAGCTTTACTCTAATGCGAAGGTCCATCCATGATCTCTACTCTAATCTCCAATACATTGGGAATCAATTGTTTCTGTCTTGATGGGGGCCAACATAGCAAATGAGATTGCATTGGAGAATTTTAGTGAGGCTACAGATTGGATATAGTCAAAATAAAGAATTTGCTATGAGATGGGCTCGGTTGTTCAACACTCCCTATTTTAATGTCACAAATTGTGAGTCAAGTATATAGCATTTCCTCCGATTAACAATGAACAATTAACAAATAATCACTTTATGTTTATAATTTTTGTAGGTCGAGGATGTTGAAGGAGTTGAAATGTGTGGAACTTTAAAAAAATATTGTGGCGAAGAAAGACAAGTTTGTTTGTAGAACTAGAACAGTAGTAGTATCTCGCACTTTGTTTTCTTATATCTTTTGTGAATGAATGAATGAATGATGATGAAATGACACATGCAGATGGATTGTTGTCCTATAAAACAACTTCCAACTTGATCGACTCTTCAAGTTGTTGCTTTTGATTGGGATATTGATTCTCATTTCTTTGGGATTGTTGAAGGTATACCATTTTATTGTTGGTTGTTATTGCTAAATTTTTAAAAGGGTTTCTCCATTTGAAGGTAAAATTTATTCTCTTTCCTTCCGATATGTTTCCTATATATAGTGCCATTGTCCTTCTCTAAGGTTTGCTATTAGACCTTTGCACAGAGCGGTGTTGCAGTGTCATTAGCATGTTGAATCTAGTTACCTTTATTTTTTTTTTTTTCAGTTTATCTTCTAATGAAAGTTTCCCAATTTAGATTTAGATGCTCACATGTATTTACATTTTTGTGCTTCTGTTCATTTGAAATTCTCTTCCGGGATTATTCATACAGAGATTGCATTTCAATTACTTTAGTTTCTTATTCCTTCCTATATAATGTTGTAATTGGTTGATGGATATCAATGAAAGTCCGATTTATGTTCTTCTCAATCCTTCAATCAACCATTCTCGAGAAGGACCTCCCACAAGTATATTTGAAAAGTGGTATGTAGTCTCCATCATTGTATTTCTATTCTCACGATGGACGAGTTTTAGTTACTTTGTATTTCTATTCTTTCATTTTTACTATCTTTTTTCATATAAAAGAATTATTGTAGAGAGATAGAAGTTCAATATATTGGAGGATAAGAAATTCTCAACAAAGATAATGCAAAAGGAATAAACAAAAGTAATGAGACTTCTAAGATAGTCGGTGGGCGAGATCCACTCCCCTTGCATATTCAAAATAGAGGATGCTGCAAAGTGTGTCACTCTGAAGTAGAGGTTGGGTGGAGCACATGAAAGCAGTGACATCGAAACATATCTTTCTTTGTGCATTAGACTAATTTTCCAAATTGATTTTTGATTATTTATCCATTAAATCTTGCTTTGGCTTTCTTAGTCAATTTGTTGTCATCATTTTGCCGCTTATTATCTTTGAAAAACTAATTTTGTTATTCTTTGGTTCTTGCTATCACGACTTGAATCGCATGTCATAGATGGGATTCCACAACTTATCTTTGTTCGCTCAAGCTATACTATTGAGGTTAGGATTTTATATCGGTTCTTTGTCTTTTTCATATTTTAAACCTCTGTACCTCACTAAATAGATTGATTTGGCTTCCCATCCCTTGCTGCTCGCTTAAGACCATTGAAGCGTAAGCGGATATCGGTTGATCATGTTGCTCATCTAAAGCCATCGATGGTGGTTCGTGACTACGCAATGTGAGTGTTTTTCTTGTCTCGTCTTGGCCATTGAGTGTTTTTCTTATTCTCTTCATGGAGTTTATTTTTGGAAAGGGGAACAAATTTGGTTTCTGTTTTTATTGTTATGTAATCATGCCTATGTTATATTCTTTTATTGTATGATAGGGACTTGGGTATTTTGGGATCCTCGGTCTTAAAAGCTAGCTTTTGAGGGAGGATTTCCCATGTGCTTTATTTCTTAAAAGCTAGCTTTTGAGTTTATTTTTGGGTATTTTGTAATAGCTAGCTCAAGAAGCTTGAGATCAGATGCTGAGAAAGTCATAATAGATTAGTTATCAGGGAAAATATTGTACTAGTAGAATTTTCTATATGTCTATCTGTCATTTGGCTTTGAACATGTACACTAGCTCTAGCAAAATAGTTTCTCAGATATGATATACCATATTCTAAATAGATTGACGAGCACTCAATGAGGTTTTGTAAACTTTGAAAAAACTGTTTTGTGATATAGCTTTTTATTCATGAGAAACGTACCAAAAATTTTATATTTTTCCTTTTTAGTTTCACCCGAAGGGCATGGTGTTCAAATGCTTATACTTATATTTCTCAAATCAGTTTCAAAACATAGTAGTAGACTTTGCCCATTGATTCTGTGAACATTCTCGTTTCCTGCGTCAACTCAAATTATACATAGTATGATGGTATACTATCTTTGGAACTCCCTGAATAATATCATTTGAACTTTATTGTAAGCAGGTGATGTTCCTTGTGAGAGTTCACTATTAAGGCAAGTGTCAAGCCTCCTGAGAAGATTGCCTGCTATTGAATCTGGGAAATTTCAAGATGATTTCTTAATGGTGAGTGCGTCTCATTCTCAAATTTTGACTATATCTACAGCTTCTTGTTTTTTGGTGTGGGGAATATAGTCTTTGCAAGTGGTCGGGAAGGAGTATCGATAGGTTTAATTTCCTCTTTTTAAATGGATACCGTGCTTAGTTTATTTGAAATTATTTGTGCATAGATCATGACACGAACTGTGATGGGTCGTTCTTATTGGAGCCAGGAAAAGGAAAATACGTGTGTAGGAGCAGTGATATGAGGAGACTAGAGTGAGTTGAGTGGGAGAGGGAGTCATTTTTGGTATTTTGCATTTATCAACTGGGATAGAATGCTTTAGGCATCTCTTTTAGGAGCTTGGCTCCGAGATTACAGTGGCTATATTTTTCAGAGCGTTCCTATTTTCGATAAATGATAATGCTTTATATTTTCTTACTTTTAGTGGTCTCTATCGGGCACCAAAGACAAATACAAGGACTCTTTGCACACGGAAATTTTATATTATTCTATAATAATGCTAAAGTTATTTTTGTTAAGATTTCTATTCTGCAATGTGATATTTGAGTGAGTTGGGGACTTGTTATCACAATTAATGTAGTATAAATGCTTCTGCCAAATTTTCTTTAGCTTACAATATCTTGTTTCCCTTGTAGGAATACAATGACACCTTATTGGTTAGCTACCTTGCCATGCTGACCAACTGCTCAAGGTATGGCATACTTGTATTTGTTGTTTTCATTTAGGTTTTTGAATTGTAGTTGATTTTTTCATAACAAAAATATTTTCTTTTAACAAAACTACCTTATATAGAATCAAATATGTAGAGAAGATATTTCAAGGTCGTAGTTTTCTTCCATCACTTTACCTTCACCATTCCCTAAAACAATCAGAGGCTTCTTCAGTCGGGAGTACTTACTACGGCAGAGTAGAGCCTGTTTTTATATCTTAATCGATTCTATTGTGTCTTCATGCGCGATTTGTATCAGAGATCATGATATACCCCATTTACCATAAATCCTTATCGTTGTTCTCCCAAGTCGCTCTGTTATTTTTTTTATACACAATAATGGCATGATTTCTTGTTGATGGTCTAATTTCTTTCGCTTCTTATTCTTACGCATTCAGGATCTTCACGAAGAAATCTTACAATATTTCATTCGATTCTTTGAGATTATTGAAGCCATTGTTACAGATTCCACATCATCATCTCTGGGTTCCTGGATCTATGGATAATATATCGGTGATTGTCTCAAACTCAAAAGCAGAGTTCTCAGTTTTTTTGTACCAATGTGTTAGGATAAATGAGACAAAAATATATTGTATTGTTTGATAGGAATCTTCTTTGGATGTATCTTGCAAAACATTTTTATAAGTCATTGGGTAAAAATTTGAAATGTGTTCTTTGTATACAATATCACAATTACAATGTTTGATTGCTTGTAAGTGGAGTAATATGGAGTGTAAAAATTTAATTCGAGAGGAATATTTCGCTTTAAATCTAACTGATTTTCATTGATCTTGAATAGTGTTTTGTACAATCTGATTTCAATATTTATAGAATGAGTTAGATTCTGTTACATAAACTCTAACTGAATTTAACTTCACACAAATTTGTACAACTAACAAATTTGTATACTAACAAATTGCAGGATTTTATTTATTTTTTTAATTTTTTTTTTAATTTTGCGACGGATTTGCGACGGAAGATGTCAGATTTTGCCACGACTTTGCGACGAAAATTTGCGATGGATTTGCCACGGTTTTGCGACGGAAAAATTTGCCACGGAAAAGTCCGTGGCAAACGATTTGCGACGAGCGTTTTTGCCACCATTTTTGGTCCGTGGCAAATCCGTGGCAAATGTTGTTTTGCCACGGAAATTTGTACATTTGCCACGGAAATGTCCGTGGCAAATCAACGATTTTCTTGTAGTGAGTGCGGTGGTGCGTTGTAGTGCGTCAATGCGGTGGTGCAATGGAGTGCATAGGTGCTACTGAATGGGGCCGTGGAATCCTTTGCAAAAGCATATCCTTTGCCGACAACGAAGATGAGAAGTCTTTGAGCTCCAATAACGAAGATGAGAAGTCTTTGAGCTCCAACAACGAAGATGAGATTCAACGGAAGGAAGAGCTACGTGCAAAGATGAACGAAGATAAGAAGAAGCAAAGGGATTCGACCTTGAGAGGAATATATTTAGGCGATTCAATCTTGGATTGGAGAGGAACTGATTTGAGGGAAGATTGAAGATGATTAATGTCAATAGAAACACGAGAGGCTGAGGAGAGCGGTGAATCAAAGATCTAGGGTTTGAAGGGTTCTAGAGCTTTCTGCGTAACAAGGAGAAAAGGGAAAGGCTTGGGCGCCTGTTAAAGCCTCTTTAATTTTATTTTTATATATGTAATGTGTATTAAGATTTGAGAACGGCTTGTGGTGTTAAAAAATTGATTTAAGGCAATAGATTTTTAACCGTTGCCGAGTTGAGCGTTGTCATAGCTCCCAAATGTTGTAGTGTTAATTGATCACTTGGCTAATAGTCTAAAAAACTTGGTTAATTAGTGTTGTAAGTTGGTTTTTGTCGATTTTTGTCTAAAATCTGATGTCCATATAACATTGTTGTAACAAATATTAACAAGATGTGTCTTTTTTTTGTGACCAAATTAACAAAATGTTTCTGTTTACATAGGAATGTCTACGCAGTAGTAGTTAGAAATTAGAATATACACAACAATAATGTTATTCAGCCAAAAAAATTCAGCCAAAAATAGACAAAAACCAATTAACCAAGTTTTTTAGACTATTAACTAACCTGCTTTTTCACAGTTTTCTAAGTAATTGATTAAAAACATGGTTCATTGGTTACTTGGTTAATGACCTAAAAAACTTGGTTAATTAGTGTTGTAAGTTGGTTTTTGGCTATTTTTGGTTGAATTTTTTTTTGGCTAAATAGCATTGTTGTATACCCAACCCTGCAATCCCTTTGGTTTGAGATGAGGAATATAATAACCTAGGAAAACTACCAGCTTCTTACCTTGATAAAGGGGGCTATATATTGACCCACACATCATGTCAAAAGAGGACATGGAATCCCCATTTCCTAGCTTCATAGAGACACCTTTAGAGAACCAACCATGTTCGAGAGTTGGGAAAAATACCCTCATCCATCAAAAGCTTTCTCCCAATAGACCCCGTGACACTTGGCTTACAACACTAGGAAAAATCTCTATTTAGCGACCGATTTAGAGACATAAATTTCAAATTAGCTGTCAAATCAGCCTCTAACATGAGCGACTAGTGGTTTAGTGACTTCGCAAAATCAGCCGCTGAATAGATATTTTTTAGTAGTGTATCAATCATCGACTGTCAAGTAGTTATGCTAATCAGGTTTTCACCCACAGATAAGCTAAGACATTTGAAAGGCACATAGCCAATTCTACAATGGAGAAAATTCGATGGCATAGTAGTGAGAGAATTCAAGATATTAATTCACATTGGGCAACTTTTCTAAAAACTTACCTTAAAGTTTGATACCAAATCAAAAGACTACAAAACAAATTTTACCATCTAAATATTTTGCACTGATACCTCCCGAATCAAAAGGGTATTGTCTACATGTTGTAATCTGTACACCATAATTTCTACGCTCCCCAACGAGAATCTTGGGAAGAAATTTTGTCTTAAAGAAGTTTTAATTAACCCACAAGTCCCTCATACACCAATAGAAAAATAAAAAGGACCAGGGGATCCTCTTGCTTTAAAAAGTCCATTTTTAAGTCGGACAAACATCGACCGACTTTAATTACCTCTTTTATATTGTGGTTATTGTAACACCCCCTTAGTTCTAATACTACTTAGCAATTAAAATCAGAGTTTTCAAAAACCACTCAAGGAGTGCTACATTTTTCTACATGAACTTAACCAAGCAAAACAATAAAACATTTGCGCAGCTAAAACAGTGGTAGTGTAATGCACATACATCACCTCGGCCTAGAAGGAACCGAGCTCATCAAGTAACAAGATATTAGTTACAACTTAGTCAAAATAATACAAGTTCCAAAAGACATAGGTTTACAACACAAAATAACCTACATCTGGACTACTACACTACTCATTTGAGTGTTACACTACCAGAGCAAAATGACGACGCCAGCGACGATTAATCGAAAGCGAGAACTGACCTCTACTCAGGGATACCTGCAAGTTGCCACATGAGAGCAACATAAAAGTAGTAGGGTGAGTCTCTAAACACATATAATAAGGTTTATCACAAGCATTATGCTAAGCAAACACATATAAACACCTCGGCACAGCACACAAATAACAATTTATTCAGTGCATGAGTTATATATATGCATGATGCAGACCCATACTTCCAAGGCATATGCATGATGGATCCATTAAGACCGAAGTCTTCTGCTATCACCTTAGGACAGAAGTCCTCTGCTATCACCTTATGCTTATGATTTATGCGACGCCATGAACAATGCATATCACACAACATATACATTATTCAATTAAATCATAACATAATTCCAGTAACTCACCAATTAGACCGCAGCCTTTTATTCATAAATAGGACCTAAGTCCTCTGCTTTCTCCATAGGACCGAAGTCCTCTGCATTCACCATGTTCGTTTATTTAATGCCCCTCAGGGACTTCATCACGTAATACTCCGCTACGCATAGCCATAGGGCCAAACAACCCACATATATCATTTTCTGGGCTAAGGTCGACGTCTCTACATCGGCCCACAGCGCTAAGGCTGTCGCCCTCAGCTCATCAACCACCTCGGCGCCTAGTAGTGAACCAATCGGTCACTACGGAGCTACCATGTCCCTTAGGACTGAAACATCAATTAGGGACTAAAATGACTACACCATTTAACCCCTCACGCACTTGGCACTCCAAAACGACACTCACAGTCGCGCCCAGCGATAACCGGCGCTACACTGGCGTTAAAACCACACCTAGGCACCTATGGCACCTCAGCACACTCGGCACCTCGACACGCTTGGCACCTCGGCATGCCTACACTCTGCTTCACTCCTAGTCACTCCACTTCACACGACGTACATCTCACCTCGTCAAGTGCACCTAGGTATGATATACTCTACGTCTCGGCCATAACACCTCGGTTACTACACGCTACACGTTATCAACGGCACTTCAAAGCCAGCCTAAGCCTAAGTATTTACTTTACCTCGGCCTAAGCATCTCGGCCTACTTACTCTACACCTCAGCAAGCACAAACCGATCCTTATACCTAGTCTTATGTACTCATACACTTAGTTACCAGTGCTCTATCACTCATCTCGGCTTCTATGCCTCATTACTTACGTTTTGACTTACGATCATCACTTAAGTTTCGTTACACTAGTGGTAGGTAGATGCACCTCTACTACCCCAAGTCAACCCCTTCGCTAAGCCCGGTCACACACATTCTTTGTTATGAACACTCAACTCCCAACCTACACCTCGGTAGTCTAGCGTTCTACTCCATAAGAACCTTACACTCTCACGTCTCTCACTTTAGCTCACTTGGACTGAGAGTTTTCTCAGCTCCCATTTCACTCCTTAGTCTCTCACGGCCATCACCTCATCATCTCAACACAAGCTCACTGAAACGAGCTAAACGTAGCGTTAAGCAACACATCAGAAAAACACACAAACACATGCAACACAGCTCAGGAAAACACAGCTACAACTACTCACACATAACACTCATCATACTACAAAATTATACGTGAGAAGAGAGCCCCCTAACCTTGATCAGTTGAGTAAACGACCCTCTCTTCACCGATTCCTCCCGTTAACACTCGCAGCAACACGTCTCCGTTGAGCTTGAGCTTCTTCCACGCCAAAATGCTCTCCCTTCTCTCTAGAAAACTGATCTCACCTACCAACTTGTCTCTCTTACTTCACTTTGACTTTTCTTAGATTCTCTTTGGTGAAACTTGCTTCTTTTCCTTCGACACTCTCCTTTAATGTAAGTCCTTGGGCTTCTAATGGCTCATGGGCCTCAATTGGCTCATGGGCCTCTACGCCCACCTTCTCCCTTTCACTTAAGCATCCCCTAAATGAAATAAACTCCTAATTAATACTTAGCTTAATTAAAAAGTTGTAAACCTTAAATAACTCAACTAAATAATTAATTGAACTATTTTGGGGTGTTACAACTCTCCCCCACTTGGAATATTTCGTCCTCGAAATCTTACCTGAAGCAACCAACTCGGGATAGGCTTCCTGCATCTTGCTCTCCAGCTCCCAAGTAGCATTCTCACCGGCAGCTCCAAACCAAATCACCTTCACTAGCCTGATCTCTTTTCCTCTTAAAGTCTTCACTTCTCGGTCTTCAATCCTAATCCAGACTTTGTCTCCACAGTCAAGTTCTCCTTACTTGCACGTCGTCCATCCGAATTACATGGGGACTGTCGAAATGTATTTCCTCGGTGAGACACATGGAACACATTATGCAAATTTGTGATTAGGTGGCAAAGCAACTCGGTAAGCCACCTTCCCAACTCTCTCTAGGATCTGATATGGACCAATGAAACGAGGGGACAACTTCTTAGCCTTCAAAGCTCGACCCACACCAGTCACCGGATTGACTCTCAGAAACACATGCTCACCGACTTGAAACTCCAAATCCTTTCTCCTCTTGTCATGGTAGCTCTTCTGCCTACTTGGTGTGTGGAAATGCCACATACACTTGAGTGCAAGTATACACTGTCCAAAAACAAGTAGTAAAAAGATCGAACCCACAGAGATTGAAAAACTCACTTTTAAAACAAATATAAAGTAATAAAGTGTAAAGTCACAAAGTAATAAAATAATTTTGGATTTTGGTTGATGATCACAACTAAGTTAGAAAACTAAGAAAGAATGTTGATAGTGTAAAAGAGAAAAGCTAGTTGGAATGTCTTCATCAAGTAATTTACTTATAAGTGTATGATGCAGTATGTGATGTATTTGACTTGAATCTTTGTTGCATTAGCTATGTGCCTTTCGGTCACTTTCTTGAGTTTCATTACCAGCTCTTATGATCCTTGTTCTATGCAAGTAAAGA
Organism: Oxytropis ochrocephala; assembly: GCA_020916435.1. Classification (NCBI taxonomy): domain Eukaryota; kingdom Viridiplantae; phylum Streptophyta; class Magnoliopsida; order Fabales; family Fabaceae; genus Oxytropis; species Oxytropis ochrocephala. The sequence continues at coordinate 51,151,180 of CM037095.1, forward strand.
AAAGGGGTGTTAGTGCCAATCTTGCCTCCTAACAAGTATCACTTTGCTTAAGTGAATTCACTCTTGTATTTTAAGTACCCACAATTATCCTATGGACTATACTATCCTATGTCTAGGACTTAGCATGGTTTTCACAAAGTTTTCTTTATGTAAAACACTCACCCATATTAGTTCTTGAGTTCTTAATTGTAAGCCATGTCTGGTCATTTACAAATCTACTTATTCTAAGTGATCAAGTTCAAAATAAGTTTTGAAAAGATTATCAAGCAAGAACTAAAGTACAAACATACATACATGCAACATACTTACTTAAAAGCTCATTAAATGATTAGAACATTCCAACTAAGAAATGTTTAGCTAACAAGAGACATTGCAAGATATATATAAACTGAATAGACCATGTTTATATATATAGAAATCACAAAAGAGAAACAACAAGAGTAAAGTTACAAATGTTGAAAACCTTTGTATGAAGTCTTCTAGCAATGCACTAGCATTACTCCTTAGCACTATACAAACACTATGAAAATGAGTAAAGGAGGATTTATGAATTCCTTCCTCTTCCTCTAAAAATATAAAAACTAACTATGTATATTGAAATTTTGATCTAACTTATGGATTGTGATATATTTCCAAATGAAGATGTGAGGTCCTTTTATAGCCTTCAAGTGAGGTGCTTCCTTTCTTCATGTTGAAGTCATCTTGAGTGGATCATAGCTGTAGTTGCTTTCCAGAGGTTTATCCATGTTGAAATCTTTGACTTAATCATATAGGGCGGTTCCATGGTGTTAGAACAAGTGTCCCTATATTGGTGACTCTTCAAAGCTATGCCTATAGCTATGTGTGAATGGTAGGCGCCTACTATACAAGTTTGGATGGCATCAGGGAAGCAGGCAGGAGGTCATCACATTGCATGTGGATGCATATGAAACAGGCTGCTTATTCACCAAGTAGCGCAGAATTGATGCAGGATCAGTGCAGGAGCATTGATGCAGACAGCATTGAGACTGCACTGAACAAAAACATCAAACATACCACAATATATCCAAAATGGCCTATAAATAACTATAACCATTCAAATCACACAAGATATCATATATCACACTAAATACTATATAAACTCTTTATTATTACTTGAAAGAGAGCAAATACTAAGTTTAAACATATGAAATACTCTATATAAAATAGAGTTATCACACCCCCAAACTTAAACCATTACTTGTCCGCAAGTAATGACAAAGACAAACTATAAAAACTAAAATTCTAGAAGATAGATCAGCTTGATTTTTTTTTTTTGATTTTCATGAGGAGTTTCCTATGAACTTCATTTCTTGACAATTTTTTCTTGTGCCTTTATTTCTTCAAAACTACCAATGCTATTCAAACTCTTTTGTGTGTGTGTGAACCCACTGAGTTGAGATTGGTTCCAAGACTAAGTAAAAAATTTCTTCCTAGCCTTTGAAAGGATTGGTTCATCTTTTGTCACACCAAAATATTTTTCAAAAGAGAGTTTAGACTCACAAAATTTTCTCAAGTGTTGGGGAGTTTTTAACATCAAAGGGCTTGATTGAATTTTTCAAAGCTTTTGAGCCAATGCATTTTTCTATTTTTTTGTGTGGATCTTTTGAGCAGATGCAAATACTTCTTTGAAGTGTTTTTGTGCATTGATTTTTTCTCGCATTTTGCTTTTTCTTGATGCGATTTACATTGATGCATTTGACCGATAATGCTTTTCTTTTTCTAGCTCATATTACCTTCCTCGCGACCTCCGGATGCAAATGCACTTTGGCACAGTCTTTGACCTCCGAGATGCATATATTTTTCTTTGCACTTTGCATGAGTTGATTTATTGAACTATCCTCCGGATACATTTATTTCTGCATGGCACAGTCTTTGACCTCCAGATGCATTCATGTACTTAAACACGGTATAGTTTCAAAAGATTCAGGATATGGCTTGTCCACATTTTTGTTTTCTTTTTCTACATTGTTTACTCTTCACTTTTGAAATTCAGCCTTTGTTTTCATAAAACACCCCCAAACTTAATTCTTTAAGCTCTTCTTTCTTTTTAGTAAAGCTTTGTTTTGACCTAAGCTTACCAAAAATTCCCCTTGCATCAGATTGATCTTTTAAATAGCAAGGTTCTTTTCACAAACTCAGTTTTGAAGTGTTGAAGTGAAAATAATTTTGGTTTTTCTGAGAAATAAGGCTTCTTTTTCTCTTTTTCATCATTGAAATTCCATCCATAGGGCTTTCACCATATTTTTGAAAAACTGATCTTTTCTACTAAAATATTTAGATACTACTTTGTTAAGTACATCTAATATTTAAACAAACTAAAGACTACTTAAAACATATATATTTACTATCTAAAACATATTAATTAAACACACAACATATTGGATAAAAACAAACATAATTAAACATAACATGCAAAACCCCCCCCCCAAACTTAAGGGGTTGCAGTGCCCTCACTGCAAATTTGTTCAGAAAAAACAAACCATTTGTTCAAAATAGGGGAGAGGGATTAGTACAACCAGGGAAATAGTTAGAAACAAAACAAGCATATAGCAGTTTATGTGAAAACTTGTAAAGTGATACTCATTTCTTTGCTCCACTCCTGATTCTGGTGCTATGTCTGCTTGGAGGAGTGTGTTTCACCTTCTGCTTCTTCTCCTTGGGCTTGCTTGGTGTTGCTTCTGTAGGTGCAGATGCACCTCCTACTTCTGGTGTAGTTGCAGGACTTGGTTCTTGAACTGATGCAGGTGCATCAGTCTTGACTGCATCAGATTTCTTCCTCTTAGGTGTTAATTTTGCTCGCCTCCTGCGAGGTTGCTTGAAGAACTTCTGAGTATTGTGCAATGCTTCCCTCTTTTGTTTAGCCATTTCTTCCAGAACCATTTTAATTGTTGCCTCATCATGCACAGTTGTTGCCTGTTGTGATGCAGCAGCAAGTGATGCAGGAGCATCACTCTGCATCTCAACAGTTTGAGTTACTGTCTCATTTGCAGATGATTCTTCACCTTTATCTCTTTTGTTGAGTCCTTCTTCTTCTCTTTCCTGCAAAATATCTTTCTCAAGAGCAGAAACAACATTAGAAATAATGTTGCTTGGGTCGAGGTAGTCTTGTTTGTTCTGTTGGCATAACGAGGGGTTGGTTCTTACTGTGTGAGTTGTTTTCGTGGTTCATTTCTTGGAGAGGGTTGTGGAGGGGTTGTTTGTGGTGGTGATTGTGATAGGACTGGTGGATCATTGAGGGAGGGTAATGGTGATTTTGGAATGGAGGAGGATTCTTGGTTTGGTGAGATGATAAGTGTTTTGGTAACTGGTGATGTATGAGGGGTTTCTGGTTGGGTTGATGCTGAGGGTTTGGCATATTTTTGCCTAGCAATTTCTTCTAAGATCACTCCTCTAGCATGTTCCTCCTCTTGTTCATCAATTTCCTCATCACTCTCTTCCTCCTCTTCTTCTTCTAATTCCTTATCCATTTCTTTTAATTCCTCATCCTCTCCTTGATTGAGAATCATATAATTCTTCCACAACAGGTTCTACCACAACCTTCTTTTGTACTTTGTATTGCTTCCTAGTCACTTTCTTCTTAGTGCTAGGTTCCTCTACCTTCTTTTTACCTTTTCCTTCTTCTTCAGCCTCTTTCTCTTCTTCTTCTTCACCTTCACTTCTCGGTACCCTAATTTGGAAATTCGGGGGCATTCATTTTGGCCCACAAGATCAAAGATCTTGTCAAAAACCAATTGAAGCAGTCATGTTGATCATTCTGAAATTTCCATACAGACCTACCGCTACGCATGTAATGCTCTTGCATTGCAGTGCGGGGGCCTCTTACATTCTTCAATTTTTCCTTCACTTCAGCACTCAAATTACCAGGGGGAAATTTTCTTTGTTCATTAGCAGCTATAGGGACTCCTTCTTTCATGCATAATTCAGTAATAAGACAAGGGAAAAACAGAAATCCCTTTGACTTATTTGAACATGCAAGAATTTCCCTAGCAATCAATCTACCTATGTCTACATGTCCCTCAGAGAGAATTGTATCTAGCAAGATCAATCTCTCTTTGGTCATAGCATATGTGTGTGATGTAGGCAGAATTGAATTAGCTATGAACAAATGCCAATTACCTAATGCATTTATCAAGTAGTTACTTCTAAGCTTAATCTCATTAGGTGTGAATTTCTCCCAAACAGCCCCTGGTATAGCAATCCTATTCCTTATTTCCTCCATTTCTTTCTTAAAGGCATTGGCCACTCTATTCTCAAAATCATTACCTCTCACCATGGAAGTGTACAATTTTACCTCTCACCATGGAAGTGTAGGAATGTTCTGCTCCTTCTTGTGGTTTCCAGCATAGAACTCTCTCACTATGTCTTCAATATAGCCTCCTCTTGGTAGCACGAAGTGGTCCCAATTGAGATTGGCCCTTTGTTGACATGAATGATGGGCTTGCCTTCTTCTTCAAATCATACCTCTCTCGGGTAGTAGATGCATGTTCCATAGATGAACATTGTCATCGATTCGATTGATGATTCTTTGGCTTTGCCTTTCTTTGATGATGATGATCTTGCATGCATGGCTTTCTTCTCTTTCTGAGGAGTTCTGGCCTGCTTGCCTGATGTTTTCTGTGCTGATTGTTTCTTCACCATTGTGATTGCTATGAATTTCTAGGTTTTGATTGCTTGTGTGATTGAGAAAAAATTGGATTTGAGAATGGGAAGGGTGGTTTGTGTTTGGATGAGAGAATTTGTGAGAGTTTGCGAATGAAGGGGTACTTGGTAACAATACAAGGCTTTATGTTTCGGGAAAGGGAAGTTAGTGGATTTATTAGGTAGCCGTTTAGCATTGCGTGCTACGCATGCATCTTGCCAAGTGTCTTGCTTTGGCTACCAATGTGTCATTAATCTTACTTAACCTCCTTTGATCTTCCACGAAGCCTTATGATTCACACTTAACCAATTTTCTTCAAGTTTATAATTTTTACGATGCGAGGCACGTTTTTCCTCAATGCAGTGCATTTGATGCATTGCATTAGTTTTTCTGCATTTCTGCAAAACAACTAAAAACATAAAATTGCACAAAAATAATTAAAAACAATGGGTTGCCTCCCATTAAGCGCTTGTTTTAAGAGTCTTGTCGGCTGACTACCTCTTTTCACTTAGAGATTTTGCAAATAGGTGGTGGTTTTGTCTCTCACCACATGTTCACCATAGTACATTTTAACTCTCTCGACCATTCACCTTGAAGGCAGATTTGAGGTTTTATCAAATAAGTCTCTCTTTGCTCCATGTGGATAAACCTTTATCAACTTAAATGGTCTGACCACCTTGACCTTAGTTTTCGGAAATAGCTTCAACCTAGAGTTGTATAGCGAGAACTAGTCCTCCTTCTTTCAATTCTCTTACGTGAATTTTCTTGTCATGCCATTTCTTAGTCTTAGCTTTGTAGATTTCAGCATTCTCATAAGAGGTTTGCCTAATTTCTTCTAGCTCATCAAGCTCTATCATTCTCTTTTTACCGCCTTGTTCAAATTGAAATTGAGCTTCTTGATAGCCCAATAAGATTTGTTTTCCAATTCTACAGGTAAATGGCATGCTTTTCCATAGACTAATTTGTAAGGGGACATTCCTAAGGGTGTTTTGAATCTTTGTTCTATATGCCCATAAAGCATCATCCAAATGTAAAGACCAATCTTTCCTATTTGGACTTACTATTTTTCTAGCATTCTCTTAATTTCCCTATTGGATAGTGCGCTTGTCCACTAGTTTGAGGATGGTATCTTTGTAGCTATCTTATGCTTAACTCCATACTTAGCTAGAAGGTTTTCTATGATCTTATTGCAAAAGTGTGAACCTTCATCATTAATGATAGCTCTAGGAGTTCCAAATCTAGTGAATATATTTCTTTGCGAGAAACTTACTCACCGATTTAGCATCATTATTAGGTAATGCTCTTCGCCTCTACCCATTTGGACACATAATCAATGACTACTAAGATATATAAATTGCCAAAAGAGGGTGGAAAAGGTCCCATGAAATCCATGCCCCAAACATCAAATAATTCTATTTCTAAAATATTTGTTCTAGGCATTTCATGCTTATCGAGAAATATTTCTGCTCTTTGACATTTATCACGATATTTGACCATAAAATATGAATCTTTAAATAAAGTAGGCCAAAAATAACTTGATTGTAATACCTTATTTCTTTGTTCTAGTACTTCCAAAGTGTCCTCCATAAGGTGCGAGAATGGCAATGCGAAGCCTTGCTTGTTGCTCCTCTTCAGGTATGCATTTCCTCATTAATTGATCAGGGCACGTCTTGTAAAGGAATGGATCATCCCAATAGTATTGTTTAACCATGTGGAAGAACTTTCTCCTTTGTTGATATGTCATACTCACTGGTACCACTTTGCTTGCAAGGAAATTTACAATATCAGCAAACCATGGTGCGAGTGCATTTGATGCTCTGCATTGCTTATAGCAAATGCGTTTCATGTTTTGCATTGGTTGTGATTGCCAATAGTTTCTCATCTGGAAAACTCTCCTTGATTTCTTCTCCTTGTGTACCAAGTGATTCTCCTTCAATCCTTGATAAATGGTCTGCTACTTGGTTTTCTACTCCTTTCTTGTCTCTAATTTCAAAATCAAATTCTTGTAGGAGTAAAATCCACCTTATCAGCCTTGGCTTTGCATCTTTCTTTGAAATTAGATACTTAATGGCAGAGTGATCAGTATAGACAATAATTTTAGTGCCAACTAAGTATGATCTAAATTTTTCAAATGCAAAGACCACGACTAATAATTCCTTTTCAGAATGTGTAATTCACTGAGCTTCAATTAATGTCTTGCTAGCATAATATATGGAATGAAAGACCTTATCATATCTTTGCCCTAGATTTGCTCCTACTGCAAAGTCACTAGCATCACACATTAATTCAAATGGCTGCTCCAACTGGAGTTACTATAATTGGTCTTTGTCACCAATGCCTTTCTAAGCTTGTCAAAAGCTTCTATACAAGATTCATCAAAGTTGAATTCTACATCATGTTGCGAAGCATACATAATGGTTTTGAGATTTTTGAAAAATCTTTGATAAACCTTCTATAAAAACCAGCATGGCCTAAGAAGCTCGATACCTTTAAGCGTATTTGGTGGTGGTAAATTTTCAATGACATCAACCTTAGCTTTGTCTACCTCTAGACCTTTCTTTGAAATTCTATGTCCTAGCACTATGCCTTCTTGTACCATGAAATGGCACTTTTCCCGATTTAAGACTAAATTTGTTTCCTCACATCTCTTGAGAATTTGTTCCAAGTTTGTTAAGCAAACTTGAAATGTTTCTCCAAAGATAGAGAAATCATCCATGAATACTTCCATTGATTGCTCAATGAAATCGAGAATATAGACATCATGCATCTTTGGAATGTAGCAGGTGCATTACATAAGCCAAATGGCATCCTTCTAAAAGCAAAGGTTCCATAAGGGCATGTAAAGGTGGTTTTGTGTTGATCCTTAGGCTCAATGGCTATTTGATTATAGCTTTGAATAGCCATCTAGGAAACAATAAAATTCTTTCCTGCTAATCTATCTAACATTTGGTCTATGAATGGTAAAGGAAAGTGATCCTTTTTGGTAGCTTTGTTGAGTTTTACGTAATCCATACTGATTCTCCACCCTATGCTTGATTCTAGTTGGTATCAACTCATTCTTTTCATTGGCTATTCTTGTCACACACCCCTTTCTTTGGTACACATTGGGCGGGGGCTTACCCAAGCAGCATGCGATATGGGGTATATGATTCCAGCATCTAGCCACTTAATAATTTCCTTTTTCACAACCTCTTTCATGATAGGATTTAGTCTTCTTTGACTCTCTATCTTTGTTTTTGGAATTTTCTTCCAAAATGACTCTATGCATGCATATAGAAGGACTAATTCCTTTGATATCTGCCATTTGCCAACCTATAGCTTTGGTATGCTTCTTGAGAGTACTAATGAGATCACTCTCTGTTTTGATGTTAAATCGAAGCAATGATATGAGTAAAGTCTCATTTGTTCCTAAGAATGCATACTTAAGGTGTTCGAGCGATATCTTCAATTCTAACTTAGGAGGTTGTTCTATTGAGGGTAAATTCTTCTTGAGAATTGGATCCTCAAGATTGAGTGGTTCATAAGTCCTAGCCCATACTTCTTTACAAGAGTTTTCTATTGGCGATTTTCCTTTTCTAGTATTTCATCATCTAGCAATGCATGTTTTGCATCTAATGCATCTGCATTGGCTAAATGATCATCTTTGCTTGTAAAATTGTTTTTCTACCAATTGATCTAGAGAGAATAAGGATGAACACTCTTACGTATCCTCTGCAGGATACTTCATAGCATTCATTACATTGAATTTTATCTCTTGATCATTCACTCTCATAGTGAGTTCACCTTTTACGCACATCAATTATGGTTTTACGGTTGCTAGAAATGGTCTACCTAGGATAATAGGCACTTCCTTATCTCGCATCAAAGTCAAGGATAACAAAATCTACAGGAAATACAAATTTGTCTACCTTAACTAGGATGTCTTCTATGATACCTTCAGGATAGGCTATTGATCTATCTCATTAATTGAAGTGTCACGAGTGGTTGGTTTTGCATTTCCTATTTCTAAGCTGGTCAAAAATAGATTTAGGCATCAAGTTAATGCTTGCACCTAAATCACATAAAGCTTTACCAGTATAGGATTTTCCTATAGAAAATGGAATTGTAAAACTACTGGATCCTTCAATTTCCTAGGGATCTTATTTTGCATAAGCAAACTACAATCTTCTGTCATGGCAATTGTTTCAAACTCACCTAATCTTCTTCTATTAGTAAGCACATCCTTCATAAATTTTGCATAATTTGGCATTTGTTGGAGGGCTTCTACTAAGGAACATTGATGTGTAATTGTTTTAGTACCTCTAGGAATTTACCAAACCGCTTCTCCTCATGTGCTTTTTCAGGTCTTTGAGGGTAAGGAGGAGGAGGGTATTCAGTACTAACTTAGGTAGTGGACTTTGAACTTCTTGTGATGCGGGAGCACTAGATGCTTACTGCATTGGTTTCTTTTGATTTTTGGCTTTTTCTCCCTTTTCTACACTTTCCTTCTCAGTTAACTCTACAAGATCCTTACCACTTCTCAATGAAATAGCCTTAACCTGCTCCTTTCCTTTGGTTTGGGAAGGAGTAGCTTTTGTATTTGAAGGTAAGGCACCTTGTGGCCTTTGATCTGAGTGTGGCTAATTGACCAACTTGATTCTCTAAGTTCTTAATGGAAGCATCTTGGGTTTGTCTAGCAGTTCTAGATTCACCTATAAATGCTTTAAGCATGGATTCTAGAGAATTCTCAGTGGTAGGTTGAGAGTTTCTTTGGTTATTCTGAGTGGGAATCTGGTGGGTTGGTTGGTGTAGTTGGAGGCGGTTCTAGGTGCGAGCGCACTATTGTTGCTCCATCTAAAATTTGGGTGATCTTTCCAACCGGGATTATAAGTGTTGGAATAAGGGTTGTTATTCCTATTATAACCTACATAATTTCTGAGAGATAGGGTTGCTAGAACACTCCTCATACAAGTGACCTCCTCCATAGTACACACAACTAGGTGTGCACTGGAGGTACTTGTTCTCTTCACAAGAATGATGCTTTACGGTGATGCTGTTTGCATTAGATCTTGATAGCATTGCGAAGTGAAGTTTTTCATCAAATTAGCTAGAGTGGCTACTTGAGCGAGATAGAGGCGGATATATCATTGATTTCATGTACCCACGATGGTTTCTTTTGGGCACTTACCCTCTCTCGAGGCCAACTAGAGCTATTAGTTGCTATTCTATCAATTAATTCACATGCTTCATTGTATGTGATTTAATAACACTCCACCGGATGATGCATCAAGCATTATTACGGTTTGAGGTTCTAAACCATTATAAAATGTTTCCATTTGAATAATAATGAGTAAACCATGATGAGGACATTTTCTCAAAAGTTCCTTCCATCTTTCCCATGCTTCAAATAAAGACTCAAACTCTTTTTGTCTAAAAGATGTAATATCATTTCTTAACTTTGGCATTTTTGATAGGTGGGAAATATTTTCCTAAAAATTTTTCAGCCATTTCATTCTATGAATGAATAGAGTTAGGCTACAAAGAATTTAGCCAAGCCTTAGCTCTATCTTTCAAAGAATATGGAAATAACCTTAATCTAAATGCATTTTCAACGACACGGGTAAAATAAAATTACTACATACTTCTAGAAATTGCCTTAAATGCAAATGAGGATCTTCATGAGGAGATCCTCCAAATTGACCAATAGTTTGAAGCATTTGAAACATCATAGGCTTAAATTCAAAATGCATGGCATCAATATGAGGTCTGTTTATACTAGTTTGCATGTTTTGATGATCAAACCGAGCATAATCCTCATAGGTCTATCTCTATCATTAATCATACCTATGTGATCCATGTGGATGAGATTTTCTCTATGAACTTCTTCTTGATAGCATCTTTGTGATCCAGGGCCTCCTCTCCTTTGAGTGTGGCCTTGAGCTTTGTTCTTCTTTGAATGACATGTTGCAAGCTTGTTGATTACATTTTCGAGTCTTAGCAATCTCCTGAATTTTCTTTCTATTTCTAAATCTAAACTATATTGCGGAGTTACATTTGCAGTTACGTACATATACTAAGTACCATGTCTTTGTTGTTGTGAAACTTTAAAAACAGAATTTATATACAACACTAAATTACTATATATCGAATTTTAAAAAGAATTTACTTCAATCCCGAAACATGGCGCCAAAAACTTGGTGTGTGGAAATGCCACATACACTTGAGTGCAAGTATACCTTTGTCCAAAAACAAGTAGTAAAAGATCGAACCCACAGAGATTGAAAAACTCACTTTTAAAACAAATATAAAGTAATAAAGTGTAAAGTCACAAAGTAATAAAATAATTTTTGATTTTGGTTGATGATCACAACTAAGTTAGAAAACTAAGAAAGAATGTTGATAGTGTAAAAGAGAAAAGCTAGTTGGAATGTCTTCATCAAGTAATTTACTTCTAAGTGTATGATGCGAGTATGTGATGCTGTTTGCCTTTGAATCTTTGTTGCATTAGCTATGTGCCTTTCGGTCACTTTCTTGAGTTTCATTACCAGCTCTTATGATCCTTGTTCTATGCACGATAAAGAAAGGGGTGTTAGTGCCAATCTTGCCTCCTAACAAGTATCACTTTGCTTAAGTGAATTCACTCTTGTATTTTAAGTACCCACAATTATCCTATGGACTATACTATCCTATGTCTAGGACTTAGCATGGTTTTCACAAAGTTTTCTTTATGTAAAACACTCACCCATATTAGTTCTTGAGTTCTTAATTGTAAGCCATGTGCGGTCATTTACAAATCTACTTATTCTAAGTGATCAAGTTCAAAATAAGTTTTGAAAAGATTATCAAGCAAGAACTAAATTACAAACATACATACATGCAACATACTTACTTAAAAGCTCATTAAATGATTAGAACATTCCAACTAAGAAAGGTTTAGCTAACAAGAGACATTGCAAGATATATATAAACTGAATAGACCATGTTTATATATATAGAAATCACAAAAGAGAAACAACAAGAGTAAAGTTACAAATGTTGAAAACCTTTGTATGAAGTCTTCTAGCAATGCACTAGCATTACTCCTTAGCACTATACAAACACTATGAAAATGAGTAAAGGAGGATTTATGAATTCCTTCCTCTTCCTCTAAAAATATAAAAACTAACTATGTATATTGAAATTTTGATCTAACTTAAGGATTGTGATATATTTCCAAATGAAGATGTGAGGTCCTTTTATAGCCTTCAAGTGAGGTGCTTCCTTTCTTCATGTTGAAGTCATCTTGAGTGGATCATAGCTGTAGTTGCTTTCAGAGGTTTATCCATGTTGAAATCTTTGACTTAATCATATAGGGCGGTTCCATGGTGTTAGAACAAGTGTCCCTATATTGGTGACTCTTCAAAGCTATGCCTATAGCTATGTGTGAATGGTAGGCGCCTACTATACAAGTTTGGATGGCATCGGGGAAGCGGCGGGGAGGTCATCACATTGCATGTGGATGCATATGAAACAGTGCTTATTCACCAAGTAGCGCGAGAATTGATGCGAGGATCGGTGCGGGAGCATTGATGCGACGACATGAGAGGCGCATGAACAAAAACATCAAACATACCACAATATATCCAAAATGGCCTATAAATAACTATAACCATTCAAATCACTCAAGATATCATATATCACACTAAATACTATATAAACTCTTTATTATTACTTGAAAGAGAGCAAATACTAAGTTTAAACATATGAAATACTCTATATAAAATAGAGTTATCACACCCCCAAACTTAAACCATTACTTGTCCGCAAGTAATGACAAAGACAAACTATAAAAACTAAAATTCTAGAAGATAGATCAGCTTGATTTTTTTTTTTGATTTTCATGAGGAGTTTCCTATGAACTTCATTTCTTGACAATTTTTTCTTGTGCCTTTATTTCTTCAAAACTACCAATGCTATTCAAACTCTTTTGTGTGTGTGTGAACCCACTGAGTTGAGATTGGTTCCAAGACTAAGTAAAAAATTTCTTCCTAGCCTTTGAAAGGATTGGTTCATCTTTTGTCACACCAAAATATTTTTCAAAAGAGAGTTTAGACTCACAAAATTTTCTCAAGTGTTGGGGAGTTTTTAAAATCAAAGGGCTTGATTGAATTTTTCAAAGCTTTTGAGCCAATGCATTTTTCTATTTTTTTGTGTGGATCTTTTGAGCAGATGCAAATACTTCTTTGAAGTGTTTTTGTGCATTGATTTTTTTCTGCATTTTGCTTTTTCTTGATCTGATTTACATTGATGCATTTGACCGATAATGCTTTTCTTTTTCTAGCTCATATTACCTTTCCTCACCGACCTCCGGATGCAAATGCACTTTGCACAGTCTTTGACCTCCAGATGCATATATTTTTCTTTGCACTTTGCACGAGTCGGATTTATTGAACTATCCTCCGGATACATTTATTCTGCATGGCACAGTCTTTGACCTCGGATGCATTCATGTACTTAAACACGGTATAGTTTCAAAAGATTCGAGGATATGGCTTGTCCACATTTTTGTTTTCTTTTTCTACATTGTTTACTCTTCACTTTTGAAATTCAGCCTTTGTTTTCATAAAACACCCCCAAACTTAATTCTTTAAGCTCTTCTTTCTTTTTAGTAAAGCTTTGTTTTGACCTAAGCTTACCAAAAATTCCCCCTTGCATCAGTTGATCTTTTAAATAGCAAGGTTCTTTTCACAAACTCAGTTTTGAAGTGTTGAAGTGAAAATAATTTTGGTTTTTCTGAGAAATAAGGCTTCTTTTTCTCTTTTTCATCATTGAAATTCCATCCATAGGGCTTTCACCATATTTTTGAAAAACTGATCTTTTCTACTAAAATATTTAGATACTACTTTGTTAAGTACATCTAATATTTAAACAAACTAAAGACTACTTAAAACATATATATTTACTATCTAAAACATATTAATTAAACACACAACATATTGGATAAAAACAAACATAATTAAACATAACATGCAAATCCCCCCCCCCCCAAACTTAAGGGGTTGCAGTGCCCTCACTGCAAATTTGTTCAGAAAAAACAAACCATTTGTTCAAAATAGGGGAGAGGGATTAGTACAACCAGGGAAATAGTTAGAAACAAAACAAGCATATAGCAGTTTATGTGAAAACTTGTAAAGTGATACTCATTTCTTTGCTCCACTCACGATTACAGTGCTATATGCGCTTGGAGGAGTGTGTTTCACCTTCCGCTTCTTCTCCTTGGGCTTGCTTGGTGTTGCTTACAGAGGTGCAGATGCACCTCCTACTACAGTGTAGTTGCGGGACTTGGTTCTTGAACCGATGCGCAGTGCATCGGTCTTGAGTGCATCAGATTTCTTCCTCTTAGGTGTTAATTTTGCCTGCCTTCCTACAGGTTGCTTGAAGAACTTCTGAGTATTGTGCAATGCTTCCCTCTTTTGTTTAACCATTTCTTCCAGAACCATTTTAATTGTTGCCTCATCATGCCACAGTTGTTGCTGTTGTGTGATGCGTGACAAGTGATCTGAGAGCATCACTCTACATCTCAACAGTTTGAGTTACTGTCTCATTTGCAGATGATTCTTCACCTTTATCTCTTTTGTTGAGTCCTTCTTCTTCTCTTTCCTGCAAAATATCTTTCTCAAGAGCAGAAACAACATTAGAAATAATGTTGCTTGGGTCAGAAGGTACTGTTTGTTCTGTTGGCATAACAGGGGTTGGTTCTTACGTGTGTGAGTTGTTTTTACGTGGTTCATTTCTTGGAGAGGGTTGTGGAGGGGTTGTTTGTGGTGGTGATTGTGATAGGACTGGTGGATCATTGAGGGAGGGTAATGGTGATTTTGGAATGGAGGAGGATTCTTGGTTTGGTGAGATGATAAGTGTTTTGGTAACTGGTGATGTATGAGGGTTTGGTTGGGTTGATCTTTGAGGTTTGGCATATTTTTGCCTAGCAATTTCTTCTAAGATCACTCCTCTAGCATGTTCCTCCTCTTGTTCATCAATTTCCTCATCACTCTCTTCCTCCTCTTCTTCTTCTAATTCCTTATCCATTTCTTTTAATTCCTCATCCTCAGCTTCAGATTCAGAATCATATAATTCTTCCACAACAGGTTCTACCACAACCTTCTTTTGTACTTTGTATTGCTTCCTAGTCACTTTCTTCTTAGTGCTAGGTTCCTCTACCTTCTTTTTACCTTTTCCTTCTTCTTCAGCCTCTTTCTCTTCTTCTTCTTCACCTTCACTTCTCAGTACCCAAGCTGGAAATTCAGGGGCATTCACTTGGCCCACAAGATCAAAGATCTTGTCAAAAACCAATTGAAGCCAGTCATGTTGATCATTCTGAAATTTCCATACAGCCCTCTGCTTCTGCATGTAATGCTCTTGCATTGCAGGTGCAGGGCCTCTTACATTCCTCAATTTTTCCTTCACTTCAGCACTCAAATTACCAGGGGGAAATTTTCTTTGTTCATTAGCAGCTATAGGGACTCCTTCTTTCATGCATAATTCAGTAATAAGACAAGGGAAAAACAGAAATCCCTTTGACTTATTTGAACATGCAAGAATTTCCCTAGCAATCAATCTACCTATGTCTACATGTCCCTCAGAGAGAATTGTATCTAGCAAGATCAATCTCTCTTTGGTCATAGCATATGTGTGTGATGTAGGCAGAATTGAATTAGCTATGAACAAATGCCAATTACCTAATGCATTTATCAAGTAGTTACTTCTAAGCTTAATCTCATTAGGTGTGAATTTCTCCCAAACAGCCCCTGGTATAGCAATCCTATTCCTTATTTCTTCCATTTCTTTCTTAAAGGCATTGGCCACTCTATTCTCAAAATCATTACCTCTCACCATGGAAGTGTACAATTTTACCTCTCACCATGGAAGTGTAGGAATGTTCTGCTCCTTCTTGTGGTGTAATTCCAGCATAGAACTCTCTCACTATGTCTTCAATATAGCCTCCTCTTGGTAGCACGAAGTGGTCCCAATTGAGATTGGCCACTGTTGACATGAATGATGGGCTTGCCTTCTTCAAATCATACCCTCTCTCGGGTAGTAGATGCATGTTCCATAGATGAACATTGTCATCAGTTCTGATTGATGATTCTTTGGCTTTGCCTTTCTTTGATGATGATGATCCTGCATGCATGGCTTTCTTCTCTTTCTGAGGAGTTCTGGCCTGCTTGCCTGATGTTTTCTGTGCTGATTGTTTCTTCACCATTGTGATTGCTATGAATTTCTAGGTTTTGATTGCTTGTGTGATTGAGAAAAAATTGGATTTGAGAATGGGAAGGGTGGTTTGTGTTTCAGATGAGAGAATTTGTGAGAGTTTGCGAATGAAGGGGGTAGCTTGGTAACAATACAAGGCTTTATGTTTTGGGAAGAGGGAAGTTAGTGGATTTATTAGGTAGCCGTTAGCATTGCGTGCTACGCATGCATCTTGCCAAGTGTCTTGCTTTGGCTACCAATGTGTCATTAATCTTACTTAACCTCCTTTGATCTTCCTGAAGCCTTATGATTCACACTTAACCAATTTTCTTCAAGTTTATAATTTTACGATCACGAGGCACGTTTTTCCTCAATGCGAGTGCATTTGATGCATTTGCATTAGTTTTCTGCATTCTGCAAAACAACTAAAAACATAAAATTGCACAAAAATAATTAAAAACAATGGGTTGCCTCCCATTAAGCGCTTGTTTTAAGAGTCTTGTCAGCCTGACTACCTCTTTTCACTTAGAGATTTTGCAAATAGGTGGTGGTTTTGTCTCTCACCACATGTTCACCATAGTACATTTTAACTCTCTGACCATTCACCTTGAAGACAGTATTTGAGGTTTTATCAAATAAGTCTACTTTGCTCCATGTGGATAAACCTTTATCAACTTAAATGGTCACGACCACCTTGACCTTAGTTTTCCAGAAATAGCTTCAACCTAGAGTTGTATAGCGAACTAGTCCTCCTTCTTTCAATTCTCTTACGTGAATTTTCTTGTCATGCCATTTCTTAGTCTTAGCTTTGTAGATTTCAGCATTCTCATAAGAGGTTTGCCTAATTTCTTCTAGCTCATCAAGCTCTATCATTCTCTTTTTACTGCCTTGTTCAAATTGAAATTGAGCTTCTTGATAGCCCAATAAGATTTGTTTTCCAATTCTACAGGTAAATGGCATGCTTTTCCATAGACTAATTTGTAAGAGGACATTCCTAAGGGTGTTTTGAATCTTTGTTCTATATGCCCATAAAGCATCATCCAAATGTAAAGACCAATCTTTCCTATTTGGACTTACTATTTTTCTAGCATTCTCTTAATTTCCTATTGGATAGTGCCGCTTGTCCACTAGTTTGAGGATGGTATCTTTGTAGCTATCTTATGCTTAACTCCATACTTAGCTAGAAGGTTTTCTATGATCTTATTGCAAAAGTGTGAACCTTCATCATTAATGATAGCTCTAGGAGTTCCAAATCTAGTGAATATATTTCTTATGAGAAACTTACTCACCGATTTAGCATCATTATTAGGTAATGCTCTCGCCTCTACCCATTTGGACACATAATCAACACTACTAAGATATATAAATTGCCAAAAGAGGGTGGAAAAGGTCCCATGAAATCCATGCCCCAAACATCAAATAATTCTATTTCTAAAATATTTGTTCTAGGCATTTCATGCTTATCGAGAAATATTTCTGCTCTTTGACATTTATCACAAGATTTGACCATAAAATATGAATCTTTAAATAAAGTAGGCCAAAAATAACTTGATTTGTAATACCTTAGCTTGCTTTGTTCTAGTACTTCCAAAGTGTCCTCCATAAGGTGCGAGAATGGCAATGCGAGAAGCCTTTGCTTGTTGCTCCTCTTGGTATGCATTTCCTCATTAATTGATCAGGGCACATCTTGTAAAGGAATGGATCATCCCAATAGTATTGTTTAACCATGTGGAAGAACTTTCTCCTTTGTTGATATGTCATACTCACTGTGGTACCACTTTGCTTGCAAGGAAATTTACAATATCAACAAACCATGGTGCAGTGCATTTGAGGTCCTGCATTGCTTATAGCAAATGCAGTTTCATGTTTTGCATTGACTGTGATTGCCAATAGTTTCTCATCTGGAAAACTCTCCTTGATTTCTTCTCCTTGTGTACCAAGTGATTCTCCTTCAATCCTTGATAAATGGTCTGCTACTTGGTTTTCTACTCCTTTCTTGTCTCTAATTTCAAGATCAAATTCTTGTAGGAGTAAAATCCACCTTATCAGCCTTGGCTTTGCATCTTTCTTTGAAATTAGATACTTAATGGTAGAGTGATCAGTATAGACAATAATTTTAGTGCCAACTAAGTATGATCTAAATTTTTCAAATGCAAAGACCACAGCTAATAATTCCTTTTCTGTAACTGTGTAATTCACCTGAGCTTCAATTAATGTCTTGCTAGCATAATATATGGAATGAAAGACCTTATCATATCTTTGCCCTAGGACTGCTCCTACTGCAAAGTCACTAGCATCACACATTAATTCAAATGGCCTGCTCCAATCTGGAGTTACTATAATTGGTGCTGTCACCAATGCCTTTCTAAGCTTGTCAAAAGCTTCTATACAAGATTCATCAAAGTTGAATTCTACATCATGTTGCAGAAGCATACATAATGGTTTTGAGATTTTTGAAAAATCTTTGATAAACCTTCTATAAAAACCAGCATGGCCTAAGAAGCTCCTGATACCTTTAACTGTATTTGGTGGTGGTAAATTTTCAATGACATCAACCTTAGCTTTGTCTACCTCTAGACCTTTCTTTGAAATTCTATGTCCTAGCACTATGCCTTCTTGTACCATGAAATGGCACTTTTCCCAGTTTAAGACTAAATTTGTTTCCTCACATCTCTTGAGAATTTGTTCCAAGTTTGTTAAGCAAACTTGAAATGTTTCTCCAAAGATAGAGAAATCATCCATGAATACTTCCATTGATTGCTCAATGAAATCGAGAATATAGACATCATGCATCTTTGGAATGTAGCGGTGCATTACATAAGCCAAATGGCATCCTTCTAAAAGCAAAGGTTCCATAAGGGCATGTAAAGGTGGTTTTGTGTTGATCCTTAGGCTCAATGGCTATTTGATTATAGCTTTGAATAGCCATCTAGGAAACAATAAAATTCTTTCCCCTGCTAATCTATCTAACATTTGGTCTATGAATGGTAAAGGAAAGTGATCCTTTTGGTAGCTTTGTTGAGTTTTACGTAATCCATCTGATTCTCCACCTAATGTGATTCTAGTTGGTATCAACTCATTCTTTTCATTGGCTATTCTTGTCACACACCCCCTTTCTTTGGTACACATTGGATGGGGCTTACCCAAGCAGCATGCATGCGATATGGTATATATGATTCGACATCTAGCCACTTAATAATTTCCTTTTTCACAACCTCTTTCATGATAGGGTTTAGTCTTCTTTGACTCTCTATCTTTGTTTTTGGAATTTTCTTCCAAAATGACTCTATGCATGCATATAGAAGGACTAATTCCTTTGATATCTGCCATTTGCCAACCTATAGCTTTGGTATGCTTCTTGAGAGTACTAATGAGATCACTCTCCTGTTTTGATGTTAAATCGAAGCAATGATAACGAGTAAAGTCTCATTTGTTCCTAAGAATGCATACTTAAGGTGTTCGAGCGATATCTTCAATTCTAACTTAGGAGGTTGTTCTATTGAGGGTAAATTCTTCTTGAGAATTGGATCCTCAAGATTGAGTGGTTCATAAGTCCTAGCCCATACTTCTTTACAAGAGTTTTCTATTGGCAGATTTTCCTTTTCTAGTATTTCATCATCTAGCAATGCAGCTGCATCTAATGCATCTGCATTGGCTAAGTGATCATACTGCTTGTAAAATTGTTTTTCTACCAATTGATCTAGAGAGAATAAGGATGAACACTCTTCTGTATCCTCTGCAGGATACTTCATAGCATTCATTACATTGAATTTTATCTCTTGATCATTCACTCTCATAGTGAGTTCACCTTTCTGCACATCAATTATGGTTTTACCAGTTGCTAGAAATGGTCTACCTAGGATAATAGGCACTTCCTTATCTGCATCAAAGTCAAGGATAACAAAATCTACAGGAAATACAAATTTGTCTACCTTAACTAGGATGTCTTCTATGATACCTTCAGGATAGGCTATTGATCTATCAGATTAATTGAAGTGTCACAGTGGTTGGTTTTGCATTTCCTATTTCTAACTGGTCAAAAATAGATTTAGGCATCAAGTTAATGCTTGCACCTAAATCACATAAAGCTTTACCAGTATAGGATTTTCCTATAGAAAATGGAATTGTAAAACTACCTGGATCCTTCAATTTCCTAGGGATCTTATTTTGCATAAGCAAACTACAATCTTCTGTCATGGCAACTGTTTCAAACTCACCTAATCTTCTTCTCTTAGTAAGCACATCCTTCATAAATTTTGCATAATTTGGCATTTGTTGGAGGGCTTCTACTAAGGGAACATTGATGTGTAATTGTTTTAGTACCTCTAGGAATTTACCAAACTGCTTCTCCTCATGTGCTTTTTTCAGTCTTTGAGGGTAAGGAGGAGGAGGGTATTCAGGTACTAACTTAGGTAGTGGACTTTGAACTTCTTGTGATGCAGGAGCACTAGATGCTTCTGCATTGGTTTCTTTTTGATTTTTGGCTTTTTCTCCCTTTTCTACACTTTCCTTCTCAGTTAACTCTACAAGATCCTTACCACTTCTCAATGAAATAGCCTTAACCTGCTCCTTTCCTTTGGTTTGGGAAGGAGTAGCTTCTGTATTTGAAGGTAAGGCACCTTGTGGCCTTTGATACAGAGCTGTGGCTAATTGACCAACTTGATTCTCTAAGTTCTTAATGGAAGCATCTTGGGTTTGTCTAGCAGTTCTAGATTCACCTATAAATGCTTTAAGCATGGATTCTAGAGAATTCTCAGTGGTAGGTTGAGAGTTTCTTTGGTTATTACGAGTGGGAATCTGGTGGGTTGGTTGGTGTAGTTGGAGCAGTTCTAGGTGCAGGTGCACTATTGTTGCTCCATCTAAAATTTGGGTGATCTTTCCAACCAGGATTATAAGTGTTGGAATAAGGGTTGTTATTCCTATTATAACCTACATAATTTACAGAGATAGGGTTGCTAGAACACTCCTCATACAAGTGACCTCCTCCATAGTACACACAACTAGGTGTGCCTGGAGGTACTTGTTCTCTTCTTTGCTGTGAGTGCTTTACGGTGATGCTGTTTGCATTAGATCTTGATAGCATTGCGGAAGTGAAGTTTTTCATCAAATTAGCTAGAGTGGCTACTTGAGCGAGATAGAGGCGGATATATCATTGATTTCATGTACCCACGATGGTTTCTTTTGGGCACTTACCCTCTCGGTAGGCCAACTAGAGCTATTAGTTGCTATTCTATCAATTAATTCACATGCTTCATTGTATGATGATTTAATAACACTCCACCGGATGATGCATCAAGCATTATTCGGTTTGAGGTTCTAAACCATTATAAAATGTTTCCATTTGAATAATAACAGTAAACCATGATGAGGACATTTTCTCAAAAGTTCCTTCCATCTTTCCCATGCTTCAAATAAAGACTCAAACTCTTTTTGTTTAAAAGATGTAATATCATTTCTTAACTGGCATTTTTGATAGGTGGGAAATATTTTCCTAAAAATTTTTCAGCCATTTCATTCTATGAATGAATAGAGTTAGGCTCTAAAGAATTTAGCCAAGCCTTAGCTCTATCTTTCAAAGAATTTGGAAATAACCTTAATCTAAATGCATTTTCACACGACACCGGGTAAAATAAAATTACTACATACTTCTAGAAATTGCCTTAAATGCAAATGAGGATCTTCATGAGGAGATCCTCCAAATTGACCAATAGTTTGAAGCATTTGAAACATCATAGGCTTAAATTCAAAATGCATGGCATCAATATGAGGTCTGTTTATACTAGTTTGCATGTTTTGATGATCAAACCTGAGCATAATCCCTCATAGGTCTATCTCTATCATTAATCATACCTATGTGATCCATGTGGATGAGATTTTCTCTATGAACTTCTTCTTGATAGCATCTTTGTGATCCGGGGCCTCCTCTCATTTGAGTGTGGCCTTGAGCTTTGTTCTTTCTTTGAATGACATGTTGCAAGCTTGTTGATTCTGCTTTTCGAGTCTTAGCAATCTCCGAATTTTCTTTCTATTTCTAAATCTAAACTATATTGCAGAGTTACATTTGCAGTTACTGTACATATACTAAGTACCATGTAATTGTTGTTGTGAAACTTTAAAAACCAGAATTTATATACAACACTAAATTACTATATATCGAATTTTAAAAAGAATTTACTTCAATCCCCAAACAATGGCGCCAAAAACTTGGTGTGTGGAAATGCCACATACACTTGAGTGCAAGTATACACTTGTCCAAAAACAAGTAGTAAAAGATCGAACCCACAGAGATTGAAAAACTCACTTTTAAAACAAATATAAAGTAATAAAGTGTAAAGTCACAAAGTAATAAAATAATTTTGGATTTTGGTTGATGATCACAACTAAGTTAGAAAACTAAGAAAGAATGTTGATAGTGTAAAGAGAAAAGCTAGTTGGAATGTCTTCATCAAGTAATTTACTTCTAAGTGTATGATGCGATTATGTGATGATGTTTTGCTTGAATCTTTGTTGCATTAGCTATGTGCCTTTCGGTCACTTTCTTGAGTTTCATTACAGCTCTTATGATCCTTGTTCTATGCAATAAAGAAAGGGGTGTTAGTGCCAATCTTGCCTCCTAACAAGTATCACTTTGCTTAAGTGAATTCACTCTTGTATTTTAAGTACCCACAATTATCCTATGGACTATACTATCCTATGTCTAGGACTTAGCATGGTTTTCACAAAGTTTTCTTTATGTAAAACACTCACCCATATTAGTTCTTGAGTTCTTAATTGTAAGCCATGTGCGGTCATTTACAAATCTACTTATTCTAAGTGATCAAGTTCAAAATAAGTTTTGAAAAGATTATCAAGCAAGAACTAAATTACAAACATACATACATGCAACATACTTACTTAAAAGCTCATTAAATGATTAGAACATTCCAACTAAGAAAGGTTTAGCTAACAAGAGACATTGCAAGATATATATAAACTGAATAGACCATGTTTATATATATAGAAATCACAAAAGAGAAACAACAAGAGTAAAGTTACAAATGTTGAAAACCTTTGTATGAAGTCTTCTAGCAATGCACTAGCATTACTCCTTAGCACTATACAAACACTATGAAAATGAGTAAAGGAGGATTTATGAATTCCTTCCTCTTCCTCTAAAAATATAAAAACTAACTATGTATATTGAAATTTTGATCTAACTTATGGATTGTGATATATTTCCAAATGAAGATGTGAGGTCCTTTTATAGCCTTCAAGTGAGGTGCTTCCTTTCTTCATGTTGAAGTCATCTTGAGTGGATCATAGCTGTAGTTGCTTTCAGAGGTTTATCCATGTTGAAATCTTTGACTTAATCATATAGGGCGGTTCCATGGTGTTAGAACAAGTGTCCCTATATTGGTGACTCTTCAAAGCTATGCCTATAGCTATGTGTGAATGGTAGGCGCCTACTATACAAGTTTGGATGGCATCAGGGAAGCAGGCAGGAGGTCATCACATTGCATGTGGATGCATATGAAACAGGCTGCTTATTCACCAAGTAGCGCAGAATTGATGCAGGATCAGTGCAGGAGCATTGATGCGAGCGACGATTGAGAGGCGCTTTGACAACAAAAACATCAAACATACCACAATATATCCAAAATGGCCTATAAATAACTATAACCATTCAAATCACTCAAGATATCATATATCACACTAAATACTATATAAACTCTTTATTATTACTTGAAAGAGAGCAAATACTAAGTTTAAACATATGAAATACTCTATATAAAATAGAGTTATCACACCCCCAAACTTAAACCATTACTTGTCCGCAAGTAATGACAAAGACAAACTATAAAAACTAAAATTCTAGAAGATAGATCATCAGCTTTTTTTTTTTTTTTGATTTTCATGAGGAGTTTCCTATGAACTTCATTTCTTGACAATTTTTTCTTGTGCCTTTATTTCTTCAAAACTACCAATGCTATTCAAACTCTTTTGTGTGTGTGTGAACCCACTGAGTTGAGATTGGTTCCAAGACTAAGTAAAAAATTTCTTCCTAGCCTTTGAAAGGATTGGTTCATCTTTTGTCACACCAAAATATTTTTCAAAAGAGAGTTTAGACTCACAAAATTTTCTCAAGTGTTGGGGAGTTTTTAAAATCAAAGGGCTTGATTGAATTTTTCAAAGCTTTTGAGCCAATGCATTTTTCTATTTTTTTGTGTGGATCTTTTGAGCAGATGCAAATACTTCTTTGAAGTGTTTTTGTGCATTGATTTTTTCGCATTTTGCTTTTTCTTGATCTGATTTACACATGATGCAAATTGCAGACCGATAATGCTTTTCTTTTCTAGCTCATATTACCTTCCTCATCGACCTCCGGATGCAAATGCACTTTGGCACACAGTCTTTGACCTCCAGATGCATATATTTTTTCTTTGCACTTTGGCACGAGTTCGATTTATTGAACTATCCTCCGGATACATTTATTCCTGCATGGCATGTGTCTTTGACCTCCAGATGCATTCATGTACTTAAGCACGGTATAGTTTCAAAAGATTCAGGATATGGCTTGTCCACATTTTTGTTTTCTTTTTCTACATTGTTTACTCTTCACTTTTGAAATTCAGCCTTTGTTTTCATAAAACCCCCAAACTTAATTCTTTAAGCTCTTCTTTCTTTTTAGTAAAGCTTTGTTTTGACCTAAGCTTACCAAAAATTCCCTTGCATCAGATTGATCTTTTAAATAGCAAGGTTCTTTTCACAAACTCAGTTTTGAAGTGTTGAAGTGAAAATAATTTTGGTTTTTCTGAGAAATAAGGCTTCTTTTTCTCTTTTTCATCATTGAAATTCCATCCATAGGGCTTTCACCATATTTTTGAAAAACTGATCTTTTCTACTAAAATATTTAGATACTACTTTGTTAAGTACATCTAATATTTAAACAAACTAAAGACTACTTAAAACATATATATTTACTATCTAAAACATATTAATTAAACACACAACATATTGGATAAAAACAAACATAATTAAACATAACATGCAAAACCCCCAAACTTAAGGGGTTGCAGTGCCCTCACTGCAAATTTGTTCAGAAAAAACAAACCATTTGTTCAAAATAGGGGAGAGGGATTAGTACAACCAGGGAAATAGTTAGAAACAAAACAAGCATATAGCAGTTTATGTGAAAACTTGTAAAGTGATACTCATTTCTTTGCTCCACTCCTGATTCTGGTGCTATGTCTGCTTGGAGGAGTGTGTTTCACCTTCTGCTTCTTCTCCTTGGGCTTGCTTGGTGTTGCTTCTGTAGGTGCAGATGCACCTCCTACTTCTGGTGTAGTTGCAGGACTTGGTTCTTGAACTGATGCAGGTGCATCAGTCTTGACTGCATCAGATTTCTTCCTCTTAGGTGTTAATTTTGCCTGCCTTCCTACAGGTTGCTTGAAGAACTTCTGAGTATTGTGCAATGCTTCCCTCTTTTGTTTAACCATTTCTTCCAGAACCATTTTAATTGTTGCCTCATCATGCCTGATTGTTGCTGTTGTGATGCAAGAAGAAAAGTGATGCAGAGCATCATCACTCGCATCTCAACAGTTTGAGTTCTTGTCTCATTTGCAGATGATTCTTCACCTTTATCTCTTTTGTTGAGTCCTTCTTCTTCTCTTTCCCGCAAAATATCTTTCTCAAGAGCGAAACAACATTAGAAATAATGTTGCTTGGGGAGAAAGGTACTTATTTGTTCTGTTGGCATAACAGGGGTTGGTTCTTTCGTGTGAGTTGTTTTTCGTGGTTCATTTCTTGGAGAGGTTGTGGAGGGGTTGTTTTGTGGTGGTGATTGTGATAGGACTGGTGGATCATTGAGGAGGGTAATGGTGATTTTGGAATGGAGGAGGATTCTTGGTTTGGTGAGATGATAAGTGTTTTGTAATCTGGTGATGTATGAGGGGTTTTGGTTGGGTTGATCTTTGAGGGTTTGGCATATTTTTGCCTAGCAATTTCTTCTAAGATCACTCCTCTAGCATGTTCCTCCTCTTGTTCATCAATTTCCTCATCACTCTCTTCCTCCTCTTCTTCTTCTAATTCCTTATCCATTTCTTTTAATTCCTCATCCTCACTTGATAGTAATCATATAATTCTTCCACAAAAGTTCTACCACAACCTTCTTTTGTACTTTGTATTGCTTCCTAGTCACTTTCTTCTTAGTGCTAGGTTCCTCTACCTTCTTTTTTACCTTTTCCTTCTTCTTCACCTCTCTCTTCTTCTTCTTCTTCACCTTCACTTCTCAAGCACCCAAAGCCGAAATTTGGGGGCATTCATTTGGCCCACAAGATCAAAGATCTTGTCAAAACCAATTGAAGCCAGTCATGTTGATCATTCTGAAATTTCCATACAGCCCTCTCGCTTCGCATGTAATGCTCTTGCTTGCATTGCAGTGCAGGCCTCTTACATTCCTCAATTTTTCCTTCACTTCAAAGACTCAAATTACTGTGGGGAAATTTTCTTTGTTCATTAGCAAACTATAGGGACTCCTTCTTTCATGCATAATTCAAGTAATAAGACAAGGAAAAACAATCCCTTTGACTTATTTGAACATGCAAGAATTTCCCTAGCAATCAATCTACCTATGTCTACATGTCCCTCAGAGAGAATTGTATCTAGCAAGATCAATCTCTCTTTGGTCATAGCATATGTGTGTGATGTAGGCAGAATTGAATTAGCTATGAACAAATGCCAATTACCTAATGCATTTATCAAGTAGTTACTTCTAAGCTTAATCTCATTAGGTGTGAATTTCTCCCAAACAGCCCCTGGTATAGCAATCCTATTCCTTATTTCTTCCATTTCTTTCTTAAAGGCATTGGCCACTCTATTCTCAAAATCATTACCTCTCACCATGGAAGTGTACAATTTTACCTCTCACCATGGAAGTGTAGGAATGTTCTGCTCCTTCTTGTGGTGTAATTCCAAAGATAGAACTCTCTCACTATGTCTTCAATATAGCCTCCTCTTGGTAGCACGAAGTGGTCCCAATTGAGATTGGCCACTGTTGACATGAATGATGGGCTTGCCTTCTTCAAATCATACCCTCTCTCGGGTAGTAGATGCATGTTCCACAGATGAACATTGTCATCAGTTCTGATTGATGATTCTTTGGCTTTGCCTTTCTTTGATGATGATGATCCTGCATGCATGGCTTTCTTCTCTTTCTGAGGAGTTCTGGCCTGCTTGCCTGATGTTTTCTGTGCTGATTGTTTCTTCACCATTGTGATTGCTATGAATTTCTAGGTTTTGATTGCTTGTGTGATTGAGAAAAAATTGGATTTGAGAATGGGAAGGGTGGTTTGTGTTTCAGATGAGAGAATTTGTGAGAGTTTGCGAATGAAGGGGTAACGGTAACAATACAAGGCTTTATGTTTCAGGAAGAGGGAAGTTAGTGGATTTATTAGGTAGCCGTTAGCATTGCGTGCTACGCATGCATCTTGCCAAGTGTCTTGCTTTGGCTACCAATGTGTCATTAATCTTACTTAACCTCCTTTGATCTTCCTCAAGCCTTATGATTCACACTTAACCAATTTTCTTCAAGTTTATAATTTTCGATCATGCAGGCACGCGTTTTCCTCAATGCAGGTCCATTGATGCACTGCATTAGTTTCCTCTGCATTTCTGCAAAACAACTAAAAACATAAAATTGCACAAAAATAATTAAAAACAATGGGTTGCCTCCCATTAAGCGCTTGTTTTAAGAGTCTTGTCAGCCTGACTACCTCTTTTCACTTAGAGATTTTGCAAATAGGTGGTGGTTTTGTCTCTCACCACATGTTCACCATAGTACATTTTAACTCTCTGACCATTCACCTTGAAGACAGATTTGAGGTTTTATCAAATAAGTCTCATGCTCCATGTGGATAAACCTTTATCAACTTAAATGGTCCCGACCACCTTGACCTTAGTTTTCCAGAAATAGCTTCAACCTAGAGTTGTATAGCGTAACTAGTCCTCCTTCTTTCAATTCTCTTCTCGTGAATTTTCTTGTCATGCCATTTCTTAGTCTTAGCTTTGTAGATTTCAGCATTCTCATAAGAGGTTTGCCTAATTTCTTCTAGCTCATCAAGCTCTATCATTCTCTTTTTACCGCCTTGTTCAAATTGAAATTGAGCTTCTTGATAGCCCAATAAGATTTGTTTTCCAATTCTACAGTAAATGGCATGCTTTTCCATAGACTAATTTGTAAGGGGACATTCCTAAGGGTGTTTTGAATGTCTGTTCTATATGCCCATAAAGCATCATCCAAATGTAAAGACCAATCTTTCCTATTTGGACTTACTATTTTTCTAGCATTCTCTTAATTTCCTATTGGATAGTCCGCTTGTCCACTAGTTTGAGGATGGTATGTTGTAGCTATCTTATGCTTAACTCCATACTTAGCTAGAAGGTTTTCTATGATCTTATTGCAAAAGTGTGAACCTTCATCATTAATGATAGCTCTAGGAGTTCCAAATCTAGTGAATATATTTCTTTGCGTAAACTTACTCACCGATTTAGCATCATTATTAGGTAATGCTATCGCCTCTACCCATTTGGACACATAATCAACAGCTACTAAGATATATAAATTGCCAAAAGAGGGTGGAAAAGGTCCCATGAAATCCATGCCCCAAACATCAAATAATTCTATTTCTAAAATATTTGTTCTAGGCATTTCATGCTTATCGTAAATATTTCTCGCTTCTTTGACATTTATCACAAGATTTGACCATAAAATATGAATCTTTAAATAAAGTAGGCCAAAAATAACGTGATTGTAATACCTTAGTCTGCTGTTCTAGTACTTCCAAAGTGTCCTCCATAAGGTGCAGAATGGCAATGCGAAATAATCGCTTGTTGCTCCTCTTCGTATGCATTTCCTCATTAATTGATCGGGCACATCTTGTAAAGGAATGGATCATCCCAATAGTATTGTTTAACCATGTGGAAGAACTTTCTCCTTTGTTGATATGTCATACTCACTTTGGTACCACTTTGCTTGCAAGGAAATTTACAATATCAAGAAACCATGGTGCAGTGCATTTGATGCTCCCCGCATTGCTTATAGCAAATGCGGTTTCATGTTTTGCATTGACTTGTGATTGCCAATAGTTTCTCATCCGAAAACTCTCCTTGATTTCTTCTCCTTGTGTACCAAGTGATTCTCCTTCAATCCTTGATAAATGGTCCGCTACTTGGTTTTCTACTCCTTTCTTGTCTCTAATTTCAAGATCAAATTCTTGTAGGAGTAAAATCCACCTTATCACCCTTGGCTTTGCATCTTTCTTTGAAATTAGATACTTAATGGCAGAGTGATCAAGATAGACAATAATTTTAGTGCCAACTAAGTATGATCTAAATTTTTCAAATGCAAAGACCACAACTAATAATTCCTTTTCTCAGAATCGTGTAATCACTCCGAGCTTCAATTAATGTCTTGCTAGCATAATATATGGAATGAAAGACCTTATCATATCTTTTGCCTAGGATCGCTCCTACTGCAAAGTCACTAGCATCACACATTAATTCAAATGGCCTCGCTCCAACTGAGTTACTATAATTGGTGCCGTCACCAATGCCTTTCTAAGCTTGTCAAAAGCTTCTATACAAGATTCATCAAAGTTGAATTCTACATCATGTTGCAGAAGCATACATAATGGTTTTGAGATTTTTGAAAAATCTTTGATAAACCTTCTATAAAAACCAGCATGGCCTAAGAAGCTCCTGATACCTTTAACTGTATTTGGTGGTGGTAAATTTTCAATGACATCAACCTTAGCTTTGTCTACCTCTAGACCTTTCTTTGAAATTCTATGTCCTAGCACTATGCCTTCTTGTACCATGAAATGGCACTTTTCCCAGTTTAAGACTAAATTTGTTTCCTCACATCTCTTGAGAATTTGTTCCAAGTTTGTTAAGCAAACTTGAAATGTTTCTCCAAAGATAGAGAAATCATCCATGAATACTTCCATTGATTGCTCAATGAAATCTGAGAATATAGACATCATGCATCTTTGGAATGTAGCAGGTGCATTACATAAGCCAAATGGCATCCTTCTAAAAGCAAAGGTTCCATAAGGGCATGTAAAGGTGGTTTTGTGTTGATCCTTAGGCTCAATGGCTATTTGATTATAGCCTGAATAGCCATCTAGGAAACAATAAAATTCTTTCCCTGCTAATCTATCTAACATTTGGTCTATGAATGGTAAAGGAAAGTGATCCTTTTGGTAGCTTTGTTGAGTTTTCTCGTAATCCATACTGATTCTCCACCTAGAACATTCTAGTTGGTATCAACTCATTCTTTTCATTGGCTATTACTATCACCCCCTTTCTTTGGTACACATTGGGACAGGCTTACCCAAGCAATCGTCTCGATATGGGGTATATGATTCCAGCATCTAGCCACTTAATAATTTCCTTTTCACAACCTCTTTCATGATAGGATTTAGTCTTCTTTGACTCTCTATGCTGTTTTTGGAATTTTCTTCCAAAATGACTCTATGCATGCATATAGAAGGACTAATTCCTTTGATATCTGCCATTTGCCAACCTATAGCTTTGGTATGCTTCTTGAGAGTACTAATGAGATCACTCTCCTGTTTTGATGTTAAATCGAAGCAATGATAATGTGTAAAGTCTCATTTGTTCCTAAGAATGCATACTTAAGGTGTTCAGCAAGATCTTCAATTCTAACTTAGGAGGTTGTTCTATTGAGGGTAAATTCTTCTTGAGAATTGGATCCTCAAGATTGAGTGGTTCATAAGTCCTAGCCCATACTTCTTTACAAGAGTTTTCTATTGGCAGATTTTCCTTTTCTAGTATTTCATCATCTAGCAATGCAATTTGCATCTAATGCATCCGCATTGGCTAAGTTGATCATACCGCTTGTAAAATTGTTTTTCTACCAATTGATCTAGAGAGAATAAGGATGAACACTCTTCTGTATCCTCTGCAGGATACTTCATAGCATTCATTACATTGAATTTTATCTCTTGATCATTCACTCTCATAGTGAGTTCACCTTTCTGCACATCAATTATGGTTTTACCAGTTGCTAGAAATGGTCTACCTAGGATAATAGGCACTTCCTTATTCTGCATCAAAGTCAAGGATAACAAAATCTACAGGAAATACAAATTTGTCTACCTTAACTAGGATGTCTTCTATGATACCTTCAGGATAGGCTATTGATCTCTATCGTTAATTGAAGTGTCACGTTGGTTGGTTTTGCATTTCCTATTTCTAATCTGGTCAAAAATAGATTTAGGCATCAAGTTAATGCTTGCACCTAAATCACATAAAGCTTTACCAAGATAGGATTTTCCTATAGAAAATGGAATTGTAAAACTACCTGGATCCTTCAATTTCCTAGGGATCTTATTTTGCATAAGCAAACTACAATCTTCTGTCATGGCAAACTGTTTCAAACTCACCTAGTCTTCTTCTCTTAGTAAGCACATCCTTCATAAATTTTGCATAATTTGGCATTTGTTGGAGGGCTTCTACTAAGGGAACATTGATGTGTAATTGTTTTAGTACCTCTAGGAATTTACCAAACCGCTTCTCCTCATGTGCTTTTTAGGTCTTTGAGGGTAAGGAGGGGAGGAGGGTATTCAGTACTAACTTAGGTAGTGGACTTTGAACTTCTTGTGATGCAGAGCACTAGATGCTTCTGCATTGGTTTCTTTTTGATTTTTGGCTTTTTCTCCCTTTTCTACACTTTCCTTCTCAGTTAACTCTACAAGATCCTTACCACTTCTCAATGAAATAGCCTTAACCTGCTCCTTTCCTTTGGTTTGGGAAGGAGTAGCTTTTGTATTTGAAGGTAAGGCACCTTGTGGCCTTTGATACAGAGCTGTGGCTAATTGACCAACTTGATTCTCTAAGTTCTTAATGGAAGCATCTTGGGTTTGTCTAGCAGTTCTAGATTCACCTATAAATGCTTTAAGCATGGATTCTAGAGAATTCTCAGTGGTAGGTTGAGAGTTTCTTTGGTTATTCTGAGCTGGGAATCCTAGTGGGTTGGTTGGTGTAGTTGGAGCAGTTCTAGGTGCAGGCGCACTATTGTTGCTCCATCTAAAATTTGGGTGATCTTTCCAACCAGGATTATAAGTGTTGGAATAAGGGTTGTTATTCCTATTATAACCTACATAATTTACAGAGATAGGGTTGCTAGAACACTCCTCATACAAGTGACCTCCTCCACAGTACACACAACTAGGTGTGCCTGGAGGTACTTGTTCTATCACCAGAATAAGAGCTTTCTGGTGATGCAGCTGCATTAGATGCAGTAGCATTGCCGGAGTGAAGTTTTTCATCAAATTAGCTAGAGTGGCTACTTGAGCAGATAGGGGCAGATATATCATTGATTTATGTACCCCTGATGGTTTCTTTTGGGCACTTACCCTCTCAGTAGGCCAACTAGAGCTATTAGCTGCTATTCTATCAATTAATTCACATGCTTCATTGTATGACAGATTTAATAACACTCCACCAGATGATGCATCAAGCATTATTCTGGTTTGAGGTTCTAAACCATTATAAAATGTTTCCATTTGAATAATAACAGGTAAACCATGATGAGGACATTTTCTCAAAAGTTCCTTCCATCTTTCCCATGCTTCAAATAAAGACTCAAACTCTTTTTGTCTAAAAGATGTAATATCATTTCTTAACCTGGCATTTTTGATAGGTGGGAAATATTTTCCTAAAAATTTTTCAGCCATTTCATTCTATGAATGAATAGAGTTAGGCTCTAAAGAATTTAGCCAAGCCTTAGCTCTATCTTTCAAAGAATATGGAAATAACCTTAATCTAAATGCATTTTCACTGACACACTGTGTAAAATAAAATTACTACATACTTCTAGAAATTGCCTTAAATGCAAATGAGGATCTTCATGAGGAGATCCTCCAAATTGACCAATAGTTTGAAGCATTTGAAACATCATAGGCTTAAATTCAAAATGCATGGCATCAATATGAGGTCTGTTTATACTAGTTTGCATGTTTTGATGATCAAACTGAGCATAATCCCTCATAGGTCTATCTCTATCATTAATCATACCTATGTGATCCATGTGGATGAGATTTTTCTATGAACTTCTTCTTCAAGAGCATGTTTGTGATCCAGGCCTCCTCTCACCGAGTGTGGCCTTGAGCTTTGTTCTTCATCGAATGACATGTTGCAAGCTTGTTGATTCTGCTTTTCGAGTCTTAGCAATCTCCCGAATTTTCTTTCTATTTTTAAATCTAAACTATATTCGAGTTCATTTGCTTTCGGGTTCCGTACATATACTAAGTACCATGTAATCGTTGTTGATGTAAACTTTAAAAACCGTAATTTATATACAACACTAAATTACTATATATCGTAAATTTTAAAAGAATTTACTTCAATCACCGCAACGGCGCCAAAAACTTGGTGTGTGGAAATGCCACATACACTTGAGTGCAAGTATACACTTTGTCCAAAAACAAGTAGTAAAAAGATCGAACCCACAGAGATTGAAAAACTCACTTTTAAAACAAATATAAAGTAATAAAGTGTAAAGTCACAAAGTAATAAAATAATTTTGGATTTTGGTTGATGATCACAACTAAGTTAGAAAACTAAGAAAGAATGTTGATAGTGTAAAAGAGAAAAGCTAGTTGGAATGTCTTCATCAAGTAATTTACTTCTAAGTGTATGATGCAAGATGTGATGCAATTTGACCGAATGTCGTTGCATTAGCTATGTGCCTTTCGGTCACTTTCTTCAGAGTTTCATTACAGCTCTTATGATCCTTGTTCTATGCAAGAAAGAAAGGGGTGTTAGTGCCAATCTTGCCTCCTAACAAGTATCACTTTGCTTAAGTGAATTCACTCTTGTATTTTAAGTACCCACAATTATCCTATGGACTATACTATCCTATGTCTAGGACTTAGCATGGTTTTCACAAAGTTTTCTTTATGTAAAACACTCACCCATATTAGTTCTTGAGTTCTTAATTGTAAGCCATGTCCTGGTCATTTACAAATCTACTTATTCTAAGTGATCAAGTTCAAAATAAGTTTTGAAAAGATTATCAAGCAAGAACTAAAGTACAAACATACATACATGCAACATACTTACTTAAAAGCTCATTAAATGATTAGAACATTCCAACTAAGAAAGGTTTAGCTAACAAGAGACATTGCAAGATATATATAAACTGAATAGACCATGTTTATATATATAGAAATCACAAAAGAGAAACAACAAGAGTAAAGTTACAAATGTTGAAAACCTTTGTATGAAGTCTTCTAGCAATGCACTAGCATTACTCCTTAGCACTATACAAACACTATGAAAATGAGTAAAGGAGGATTTATGAATTCCTTCCTCTTCCTCTAAAAATATAAAAACTAACTATGTATATTGAAATTTTGATCTAACTTATGGATTGTGATATATTTCCAAATGAAGATGTGAGGTCCTTTTATAGCCTTCAAGTGAGGTGCTTCCTTTCTTCATGTTGAAGTCATCTTGAGTGGATCATAGCTGTAGTTGCTTTCAGAGGTTTATCCATGTTGAAATCTTTGACTTAATCATATAGGGCGGTTCCATGGTGTTAGAACAAGTGTCCCTATATTGGTGACTCTTCAAAGCTATGCCTATAGCTATGTGTGAATGGTAGGCGCCTACTATACAAGTTTGGATGGCATCGTGGAAGCAGCAGAGGTCATCACATTGCATGTGGATGCATATGAAACAGTCGCTTATTCACCAAGTAGCGCAGAATTGATGCAGATCGCAGAGCATTGATGATGCATAAAGATTGAGACCGCATCAACAAAAACATCAAACATACCACAATATATCCAAAATGGCCTATAAATAACTATAACCATTCAAATCACTCAAGATATCATATATCACACTAAATACTATATAAACTCTTTATTATTACTTGAAAGAGAGCAAATACTAAGTTTAAACATATGAAATACTCTATATAAAATAGAGTTATCACACCCCAAACTTAAACCATTACTTGTCCGCAAGTAATGACAAAGACAAACTATAAAAACTAAAATTCTAGAAGATAGATCAATTTTGATTTTTTTTTTTTTTTGATTTTCATGAGGAGTTTCCTATGAACTTCATTTCTTGACAATTTTTTCTTGTGCCTTTATTTCTTCAAAACTACCAATGCTATTCAAACTCTTTTGTGTGTGTGTGAACCCACTGAGTTGAGATTGGTTCCAAGACTAAGTAAAAATTTCTTCCTAGCCTTTGAAAGGATTGGTTCATCTTTTGTCACACCAAAATATTTTTCAAAAGAGAGTTTAGACTCACAAAATTTTCTCAAGTGTTGGGAGTTTTTAAAATCAAAGGGCTTGATTGAATTTTTCAAAGCTTTTGAGCCAATGCATTTTTCTATTTTTTTGTGTGGATCTTTTGAGCAGATGCAAATACTTCTTTGAAGTGTTTTTGTGCATTGATTTTTTTCTCAGATTTTGCTTTTTCTTCAATCTGATTTACATTGATGCAACAGACCGATAATGCTTTTCTTTTCTAGCTCATATTACCTTCCTCACTCGACCTCCGGATGCAAATGCACTTTGGCATGTGTCTTTGACCTCTAGATGCATATATTTTTCTTTGCACTTTGGCATGTGTTCTTTATTGAACTATCCTCCAGATACATTTATTCCTGCATGGCACAGGTCTTTGACCTCCAGATGCATTCATGTACTTAGGCACAGGTATAGTTTCAAAAGATTCAGGATATGGCTTGTCCACATTTTTGTTTTCTTTTTCTACATTGTTTACTCTTCACTTTTGAAATTCAGCCTTTGTTTTCATAAAACACCCCCAAACTTAATTCTTTAAGCTCTTCTTTCTTTTTAGTAAAGCTTTGTTTTGACCTAAGCTTACCAAAAATTCCCCTTGCATCAGATTGATCTTTTAAATAGCAAGGTTCTTTTCACAAACTCAGTTTTGAAGTGTTGAAGTGAAAATAATTTTGGTTTTTCTGAGAAATAAGGCTTCTTTTTCTCTTTTTCATCATTGAAATTCCATCCATAGGGCTTTCACCATATTTTTGAAAAACTGATCTTTTCTACTAAAATATTTAGATACTACTTTGTTAAGTACATCTAATATTTAAACAAAGTAAAGACTACTTAAAACATATATATTTACTATCTAAAACATATTAATTAAACACACAACATATTGGATAAAAACAAACATAATTAAACATAACATGCAAATCCCCCCCAAACTTAAGGGGGTCATAGTGTCCTCACCGCAAATTTGTTCAGAAAAAACAAACCATTTGTTCAAAATAGGGGAGAGGGATTAGTACATCCAGGAAATAGTTAGAAACAAAACAAGCATATAGCAGTTTATGTGAAAACTTGTAAAGTGATACTCATTTCTTTGCTCCACTCCTGATTCTGGTGCTATGTCTGCTTGGAGGAGTGTGTTTCACCTTCTGCTTCTTCTCCTTGGGCTTGCTTGGTGTTGCTTCTGTAGGTGCAGATGCACCTCCTACTTCTGGTGTAGTTGCAGGACTTGGTTCTTGAACTGATGCAGGTGCATCAGTCTTGAGTGCATCAGATTTCTTCCTCTTAGGTGTTAATTTTGCCTGCCTTCCTACAGGTTGCTTGAAGAACTTCTTAGTATTGTGCAATGCTTCCCTCTTTTGTTTAGCCATTTCTTCCAGAACCATTTTAATTGTTGCCTCATCATGCACAGTTGTTGCCTGTTGTGATGCAGCAGCAAGTGATGCAGGAGCATCACTCTGCATCTCAACAGTTTGAGTTACTGTCTCATTTGCAGATGATTCTTCACCTTTATCTCTTTTGTTGAGTCCTTCTTCTTCTCTTTCCTGCAAAATATCTTTCTCAAGAGCAGAAACAACATTAGAAATAATGTTGCTTGGGTCAGAAGGTACTGTTTGTTCTGTTGGCATAACAGGGGTTGGTTCTTCTGTGTGAGTTGTTTTCTGTGGTTCATTTCTTGGAGAGGGTTGTGGAGGGGTTGTTTGTGGTGGTGATTGTGATAGGACTGGTGGATCATTGAGGGAGGGTAATGGTGATTTTGGAATGGAGGAGGATTCTTGGTTTGGTGAGATGATAAGTGTTTTGGTAACTGGTGATGTATGAGGGGTTTCTGGTTGGGTTGATGCTGAGGGTTTGGCATATTTTTGCCTAGCAATTTCTTCTAAGATCACTCCTCTAGCATGTTCCTCCTCTTGTTCATCAATTTCCTCATCACTCTCTTCCTCCTCTTCTTCTTCTAATTCCTTATCCATTTCTTTTAATTCCTCATCCTCAGCTTCAGATTCAGAATCATATAATTCTTCCACAACAGGTTCTACCACAACCTTCTTTTGTACTTTGTATTGCTTCCTAGTCACTTTCTTCTTAGTGCTAGGTTCCTCTACCTTCTTTTTACCTTTTCCTTCTTCTTCAGCCTCTTTCTCTTCTTCTTCTTCACCTTCACTTCTCAAGCACTCCAAGTCGAAATTGTGGGCATTCATTTGGCCCACAAGATCAAAGATCTTGTCAAAAACCAATTGAAGCCAGTCATGTTGATCATTCTGAAATTTCCATACAGCCCTCTGCTTCTGCATGTAATGCTCTTGCATTGCAGGTGCAGGGCCTCTTACATTCCTCAATTTTTCCTTCACTTCAGCACTCAAATTACCAGGGGGAAATTTTCTTTGTTCATTAGCAGCTATAGGGACTCCTTCTTTCATGCATAATTCAGTAATAAGACAAGGGAAAAACAGAAATCCCTTTGACTTATTTGAACATGCAAGAATTTCCCTAGCAATCAATCTACCTATGTCTACATGTCCCTCAGAGAGAATTGTATCTAGCAAGATCAATCTCTCTTTGGTCATAGCATATGTGTGTGATGTAGGCAGAATTGAATTAGCTATGAACAAATGCCAATTACCTAATGCATTTATCAAGTAGTTACTTCTAAGCTTAATCTCATTAGGTGTGAATTTCTCCCAAACAGCCCCTGGTATAGCAATCCTATTCCTTATTTCTTCCATTTCTTTCTTAAAGGCATTGGCCACTCTATTCTCAAAATCATTACCTCTCACCATGGAAGTGTACAATTTTACCTCTCACCATGGAAGTGTAGGAATGTTCTCGCTCCTTCTTGTGGTGTAATTCCAAAGATAGAACTCTCTCACTATGTCTTCAATATAGCCTCCTCTTGGTAGCACGAAGTGGTCCCAATTGAGATTGGCCACTGTTGACATGAATGATGGGCTTGCCTTCTTCAAATCATACCCTCTCTCGGGTAGTAGATGCATGTTCCACAGATGAACATTGTCATCAGTTCTGATTGATGATTCTTTGGCTTTGCCTTTCTTTGATGATGATGATCCTGCATGCATGGCTTTCTTCTCTTTCTGAGGAGTTCGCCCGCTTGCTCGATTTTTCTGTCTTTGATTGTTTCTTCACCATTGTGATTGCTATGAATTTCTAGGTTTTGATTGCTTGTGTGATTGAGAAAAAATTGGATTTGAGAATGGGAAGGGTGGTTTGTGTTTCAGATGAGAGAATTTGTGAGAGTTTGCGAATGAAGCGGGTAATTCAGTAACAATACAAGGCTTTATGTTTCGGAAGAGGGAAGTTAGTGGATTTATTAGGTAGCCGTTAGCATTGCGTGCTACGCATGCATCTTGCCAAGTGTCTTGCTTTGGCTACCAATGTGTCATTAATCTTACTTAACCTCCTTTGATCTTCCCAAGCCTTATGATTCACACTTAACCAATTTTCTTCAAGTTTATAATTTTCTCGATGCAGGCACGTTTTTTCCTCAATGCAGTGCATTTGATGCAATTTGCATTAGTTTCTGCATTTCGCAAAACAACTAAAAACATAAAATTGCACAAAAATAATTAAAAACAATGGGTTGCCTCCCATTAAGCGCTTGTTTTAAAGAGTCTTGTCACTGACTACCTCTTTTCACTTAGAGATTTTGCAAATAGGTGGTGGTTTTGTCTCTCACCACATGTTCACCATAGTACATTTTAACTCTCTCGACCATTCACCTTGAAGACAGATTTGAGGTTTTATCAAATAAGTCTCATCTGCTCCATGTGGATAAACCTTTATCAACTTAAATGGTCCCGACCACCTTGACCTTAGTTTTCCAGAAATAGCTTCAACCTAGAGTTGTATAGCGTAACTAGTCCTCCTTCTTTCAATTCTCTTCGTGAATTTTCTTGTCATGCCATTTCTTAGTCTTAGCTTTGTAGATTTCAGCATTCTCATAAGAGGTTTGCCTAATTTCTTCTAGCTCATCAAGCTCTATCATTCTCTTTTACCCGCCTTGTTCAAATTGAAATTGAGCTTCTTGATAGCCCAATAAGATTTGTTTTCCAATTCTACAAGGTAAATGGCATGCTTTTCCATAGACTAATTTGTAAGGGGACATTCCTAAGGGTGTTTTGAATGTCTGTTCTATATGCCCATAAAGCATCATCCAAATGTAAAGACCAATCTTTCCTATTTGGACTTACTATTTTTCTAGCATTCTCTTAATTTCCTATTGGATAATTCGCTTGTCCACTAGTTTGAGGATGGTATGTCAGAGCTATCTTATGCTTAACTCCATACTTAGCTAGAAGGTTTTCTATGATCTTATTGCAAAAGTGTGAACCTTCATCATTAATGATAGCTCTAGGAGTTCCAAATCTAGTGAATATATTTCTTTGCGTAAACTTACTCACCGATTTAGCATCATTATTAGGTAATGCTATCGCTTCTACCCATTTGGACACATAATCAACAAACTACTAAGATATATAAATTGCCAAAAGAGGGTGGAAAAGGTCCCATGAAATCCATGCCCCAAACATCAAATAATTCTATTTCTAAAATATTTGTTCTAGGCATTTCATGCTTATCGTAAATATTTCGCTCTTTGACATTTATCACAAAGATTTGACCATAAAATATGAATCTTTAAATAAAGTAGGCCAAAAATAACCAGATCAGTAATACCTTAGTCTTTGTTCTAGTACTTCCAAAGTGTCCTCCATAAGGTGCAGAATGGCAATGCGTATAATCGCTTGTTGCTCCTCTTCGGTATGCATTTCCTCATTAATTGATCGGGGCACATCTTGTAAAGGAATGGATCATCCCAATAGTATTGTTTAACCATGTGGAAGAACTTTCTCCTTTGTTGATATGTCATACTCATTGGTACCACTTTGCTTGCAAGGAAATTTACAATATCAAGAAACCATGGTGCAGTGCATTTGATGCTCCCGCATTGCTTATAGCAAATGCGGTTTCATGTTTTGCATTGATGTGATTGCCAATAGTTTCTCATCCGAAAACTCTCCTTGATTTCTTCTCCTTGTGTACCAAGTGATTCTCCTTCAATCCTTGATAAATGGTCTGCTACTTGGTTTTCTACTCCTTTCTTGTCTCTAATTTCAAGATCAAATTCTTGTAGGAGTAAAATCCACCTTATCACCTTGGCTTTGCATCTTTCTTTGAAATTAGATACTTAATGGCAGAGTGATCCAGTATAGACAATAATTTTAGTGCCAACTAAGTATGATCTAAATTTTTCAAATGCAAAGACCACAGCTAATAATTCCTTTTCTGTAACTGTGTAATTCACCTGAGCTTCAATTAATGTCTTGCTAGCATAATATATGGAATGAAAGACCTTATCATATCTTTGCCCTAGGACTGCTCCTACTGCAAAGTCACTAGCATCACACATTAATTCAAATGGCCGCGCTCAAACTGGAGTTACTATAATTGGTCTTTGTCACCAATGCCTTTCTAAGCTTGTCAAAAGCTTCTATACAAGATTCATCAAAGTTGAATTCTACATCATGTTGCGAAGCATACATAATGGTTTTGAGATTTTTGAAAAATCTTTGATAAACCTTCTATAAAAACCAGCATGGCCTAAGAAGCTCCTGATACCTTTAACTGTATTTGGTGGTGGTAAATTTTCAATGACATCAACCTTAGCTTTGTCTACCTCTAGACCTTTCT
This sequence comes from Oxytropis ochrocephala, assembly GCA_020916435.1. Classification (NCBI taxonomy): domain Eukaryota; kingdom Viridiplantae; phylum Streptophyta; class Magnoliopsida; order Fabales; family Fabaceae; genus Oxytropis; species Oxytropis ochrocephala. The sequence goes on from CM037095.1 coordinate 51,192,073, forward strand.
TTGAAATTCTATGTCCTAGCACTATGCCTTCTTGTACCATGAAATGGCACTTTTCCCGCTTTAAGACTAAATTTGTTTCCTCACATCTCTTGAGAATTTGTTCCAAGTTTGTTAAGCAAACTTGAAATGTTTCTCCAAAGATAGAGAAATCATCCATGAATACTTCCATTGATTGCTCAATGAAATCGAGAATATAGACATCATGCATCTTTGGAATGTAGCAGGTGCATTACATAAGCCAAATGGCATCCTTCTAAAAGCAAAGGTTCCATAAGGGCATGTAAAGGTGGTTTTGTGTTGATCCTCAGGCTCAATGGCTATTTGATTATAGCTGAATAGCCATCTAGGAAACAATAAAATTCTTTCCCCGCTAATCTATCTAACATTTGGTCTATGAATGGTAAAGGAAAGTGATCCTTTTGGTAGCTTTGTTGAGTTTTTTCGTAATCCATACTGATTCTCCACCTCGTAAATGATTCTAGTTGGTATCAACTCATTCTTTTCATTGGCTATTATCATCACACCCCCTTTCTTTGGTACACATTGGACAGGCTTACCCAAGCAATCGCATCGATATGGGGTATATGATTCCAAGCATCTAGCCACTTAATAATTTCCTTTTTCACAACCTCTTTCATGATAGGATTTAGTCTTCTTTGACTCTCTATCTTTGTTTTTGGAATTTTCTTCCAAAATGACTCTATGCATGCATATAGAAGGACTAATTCCTTTGATATCCGCCATTTGCCAACCTATAGCTTTGGTATGCTTCTTGAGAGTACTAATGAGATCACTCTCCTGTTTTGATGTTAAATCGAAGCAATGATAATGAGTAAAGTCTCATTTGTTCCTAAGAATGCATACTTAAGGTGTTCAGCAAAGATCTTCAATTCTAACTTAGGAGGTTGTTCTATTGAGGGTAAATTCTTCTTGAGAATTGGATCCTCAAGATTGAGTGGTTCATAAGTCCTAGCCCATACTTCTTTACAAGAGTTTTCTATTGGCAGATTTTCCTTTTCTAGTATTTCATCATCTAGCAATGCAGCTGCATCTAATGCATCCTGCATTGGCTAAGTGATCATACTGCTTGTAAAATTGTTTTTCTACCAATTGATCTAGAGAGAATAAGGATGAACACTCTTCTGTATCCTCTGCAGGATACTTCATAGCATTCATTACATTGAATTTTATCTCTTGATCATTCACTCTCATAGTGAGTTCACCTTTCTCGCACATCAATTATGGTTTTACCGGTTGCTAGAAATGGTCTACCTAGGATAATAGGCACTTCCTTATCTGCATCAAAGTCAAGGATAACAAAATCTCTACAGAAATACAAATTTGTCTACCTTAACTAGGATGTCTTCTATGATACCTTCAGGATAGGCTATTGATCTATCTCGTTAATTGAAGTGTCATGTTGGTTGGTTTTGCATTTCCTATTTCTAATCTGGTCAAAAATAGATTTAGGCATCAAGTTAATGCTTGCACCTAAATCACATAAAGCTTTACAAAGATAGGATTTTCCTATAGAAAATGGAATTGTAAAACTACCGGATCCTTCAATTTCCTAGGGATCTTATTTTGCATAAGCAAACTACAATCTTCTGTCATGGCAACTGTTTCAAACTCACCTAGTCTTCTTCTCTTAGTAAGCACATCCTTCATAAATTTTGCATAATTTGGCATTTGTTGGAGGGCTTCTACTAAGGGAACATTGATGTGTAATTGTTTTAGTACCTCTAGGAATTTACCAAACTGCTTCTCCTCATGTGCTTTTTTCAGTCTTTGAGGGTAAGGAGGAGGAGGGTATTCAGGTACTAACTTAGGTAGTGGACTTTGAACTTCTTGTGATGCAGGAGCACTAGATGCTTCTGCATTGGTTTCTTTTTGATTTTTGGCTTTTTCTCCCTTTTCTACACTTTCCTTCTCAGTTAACTCTACAAGATCCTTACCACTTCTCAATGAAATAGCCTTAACCTGCTCCTTTCCTTTGGTTTGGGAAGGAGTAGCTTTTGTATTTGAAGGTAAGGCACCTTGTGGCCTTTGATCTGAGTTGTGGCTAATCGACCAACTTGATTCTCTAAGTTCTTAATGGAAGCATCTTGGGTTTGTCTAGCAGTTCTAGATTCACCTATAAATGCTTTAAGCATGGATTCTAGAGAATTCTCAGTGGTAGGTTGAGAGTTTCTTTGGTTATTCGAAGTGGGAATCTGGTGGGTTGGTTGGTGTAGTTGGAGCAGCTTCTAGGTGCAGCGCACTATTGTTGCTCCATCTAAAATTTGGGTGATCTTTCCAACCAGGATTATAAGTGTTGGAATAAGGGTTGTTATTCCTATTATAACCTACATAATTTACAGAGATAGGGTTGCTAGAACACTCCTCATACAAGTGACCTCCTCCACAAGTACACACAACTAGGTGTGCCGGAGGTACTTGTTCTCATCTTTCAGAATAAGTGCTTTTCGGTGATCTTGTTTGCATTAGATGCAGAGATAGCATTGCTAAGTGAAGTTTTTCATCAAATTAGCTAGAGTGGCTACTTGAGCAGATAGAGGCGAGATATATCATTGATTTCATGTACCCCGATGGTTTCTTTTGGGCACTTACCCTCTCAAGAGGCCAACTAGAGCTATTAGTCGCTATTCTATCAATTAATTCACATGCTTCATTGTATGATGATTTAATAACACTCCACCGGATGATGCATCAAGCATTATTCTGGTTTGAGGTTCTAAACCATTATAAAATGTTTCCATTTGAATAATAATAAGAGTAAACCATGATGAGGACATTTTCTCAAAAGTTCCTTCCATCTTTCCCATGCTTCAAATAAAGACTCAAACTCTTTTTGTCTAAAAGATGTAATATCATTTCTTAACTTTGGCATTTTTGATAGGTGGGAAATATTTTCCTAAAAATTTTTCAGCCATTTCATTCTATGAATGAATAGAGTTAGGCTCTAAAGAATTTAGCCAAGCCTTAGCTCTATCTTTCAAAGAATATGGAAATAACCTTAATCTAAATGCATTTTCACCGACACGTGTAAAATAAAATTACTACATACTTCTAGAAATTGCCTTAAATGCAAATGAGGATCTTCATGAGGAGATCCTCCAAATTGACCAATAGTTTGAAGCATTTGAAACATCATAGGCTTAAATTCAAAATGCATGGCATCAATATGAGGTCTGTTTATACTAGTTTGCATGTTTTGATGATCAAACCGAGCATAATCCTCATAGGTCTATCTCTATCATTAATCATACCTATGTGATCCATGTGGATGAGATTTTCTCTATGAACTTCTTCTTGAAGAGCATGTGTGATCCGTGGCCTCCTCTCACCGAGTGTGGCCTTGAGCTTTGTTCTTCACGAATGACATGTTGCAAGCTTGTTGATTCTTTTTCGGAGTCTTAGCAATCTCCCGAATTTTCTTTCTATTTTTAAATCTAAACTATATTCGAGTTCATTTCTCAGTTACTGTACATATACTAAGTACCATGTAATCGTTGTTGATGAAACTTTAAAAACCAGAATTTATATACAACACTAAATTACTATATATCAGAATTTTAAAAAGAATTTACTTCAATCCCCGGCAACGGCGCCAAAAACTTGGTGTGTGGAAATGCCACATACACTTGAGTGCAAGTATACACTGTCCAAAAACAAGTAGTAAAAAGATCGAACCCACAGAGATTGAAAAACTCACTTTTAAAACAAATATAAAGTAATAAAGTGTAAAGTCACAAAGTAATAAAATAATTTTGGATTTTGGTTGATGATCACAACTAAGTTAGAAAACTAAGAAAGAATGTTGATAGTGTAAAAGAGAAAAGCTAGTTGGAATGTCTTCATCAAGTAATTTACTTCTAAGTGTATGATGCAGTATGTGATGCAGCTGCACTGAATGCTGTTGCATTAGCTATGTGCCTTTCGGTCACTTTCTTCAGAGTTTCATTACCAGCTCTTATGATCCTTGTTCTATGCAGTAAAGAAAGGGGTGTTAGTGCCAATCTTGCCTCCTAACAAGTATCACTTTGCTTAAGTGAATTCACTCTTGTATTTTAAGTACCCACAATTATCCTATGGACTATACTATCCTATGTCTAGGACTTAGCATGGTTTTCACAAAGTTTTCTTTATGTAAAACACTCACCCATATTAGTTCTTGAGTTCTTAATTGTAAGCCATGTCTGGTCATTTACAAATCTACTTATTCTAAGTGATCAAGTTCAAAATAAGTTTTGAAAAGATTATCAAGCAAGAACTAAAGTACAAACATACATACATGCAACATACTTACTTAAAAGCTCATTAAATGATTAGAACATTCCAACTAAGAAAGGTTTAGCTAACAAGAGACATTGCAAGATATATATAAACTGAATAGACCATGTTTATATATATAGAAATCACAAAAGAGAAACAACAAGAGTAAAGTTACAAATGTTGAAAACCTTTGTATGAAGTCTTCTAGCAATGCACTAGCATTACTCCTTAGCACTATACAAACACTATGAAAATGAGTAAAGGAGGATTTATGAATTCCTTCCTCTTCCTCTAAAAATATAAAAACTAACTATGTATATTGAAATTTTGATCTAACTTATGGATTGTGATATATTTCCAAATGAAGATGTGAGGTCCTTTTATAGCCTTCAAGTGAGGTGCTTCCTTTCTTCATGTTGAAGTCATCTTGAGTGGATCATAGTTGTAGTTGCTTTCAGAGGTTTATCCATGTTGAAATCTTTGACTTAATCATATAGGGCGGTTCCATGGTGTTAGAACAAGTGTCCCTATATTGGTGACTCTTCAAAGCTATGCCTATAGCTATGTGTGAATGGTAGGCGCCTACTATACAAGTTTGGATGGCATCAGGGAAGCAGGCAGGAGGTCATCACATTGCATGTGGATGCATATGAAAACAGCCGCTTATTCACCAAGTAGCGCAGAATTGATGCAGGATCAGTGCAGGAGCATTGATGCAGAAAAGCATTGAGACTGCACTGAACAAAAACATCAAACATACCACAATATATCCAAAATGGCCTATAAATAACTATAACCATTCAAATCACTCAAGATATCATATATCACACTAAATACTATATAAACTCTTTATTATTACTTGAAAGAGAGCAAATACTAAGTTTAAACATATGAAATACTCTATATAAAATAGAGTTATCACACCCCCAAACTTAAACCATTACTTGTCCGCAAGTAATGACAAAGACAAACTATAAAAACTAAAATTCTAGAAGATAGATCAGCTTGATTTTTTTTTTTTGATTTTCATGAGGAGTTTCCTATGAACTTCATTTCTTGACAATTTTTTCTTGTGCCTTTATTTCTTCAAAACTACCAATGCTATTCAAACTCTTTTGTGTGTGTGTGAACCCACTGAGTTGAGATTGGTTCCAAGACTAAGTAAAAAATTTCTTCCTAGCCTTTGAAAGGATTGGTTCATCTTTTGTCACACCAAAATATTTTTCAAAAGAGAGTTTAGGCTCACAAAATTTTCTCAAGTGTTGGGGAGTTTTTAAAATCAAAGGGCTTGATTGAATTTTTCAAAGCTTTTGAGCCAATGCATTTTTCTATTTTTTTGTGTGGATCTTTTGAGCAGATGCAAATACTTCTTTGAAGTGTTTTTGTGCATTGATTTTTTTCTGCATTTTGCTTTTTCTTGGTCTGATTTACATTGATGCTTTTGACCGATAATGCTTTTCTTTTTCTAGCTCAAATTACCTTCCTCACTGACCTCCAGATGCAAATGCACTTTGGCACAGGTCTTTGACCTCTAGATGCATATATTTTTTCTTTGCACTTTGGCACAGTTGATTTATTGAACTATCCTCCGATACATTTATTCTCGCATGGCATGTGTCTTTGACCTCCGGATGCATTCATGTACTTAAGCACAGTATAGTTTCAAAAGATTCAGGATATGGCTTGTCCACATTTTTGTTTTCTTTTTCTACATTGTTTACTCTTCACTTTTGAAATTCAGCCTTTGTTTTCATAAAACACCCCCAAACTTAATTCTTTAAGCTCTTCTTTCTTTTTAGTAAAGCTTTGTTTTGACCTAAGCTTACCAAAAATTCCTTCTTGCATCAGATTGATCTTTTAAATAGCAAGGTTCTTTTCACAAACTCAGTTTTGAAGTGTTGAAGTGAAAATAATTTTGGTTTTTACGAGAAATAAGGCTTCTTTTTCTCTTTTTCATCATTGAAATTCCATCCATAGGGCTTTCACCATATTTTTGAAAAACTGATCTTTTCTACTAAAATATTTAGATACTACTTTGTTAAGTACATCTAATATTTAAACAAACTAAAGACTACTTAAAACATATATATTTACTATCTAAAACATATTAATTAAACACACAACATATTGGATAAAAACAAACATAATTAAACATAACATGCAAATCCCCCCAAACTTAAGGGGTTGCAGTGCCCTCACTGCAAATTTGTTCAGAAAAAACAAACCATTTGTTCAAAATAGGGAGAGGATTAGTACATCCAGGAAATAGTTAGAAACAAAACAAGCATATAGCGGTTTATGTGAAAACTTGTAAAGTGATACTCATTTCTTTGCTCCACTCCCGATTAAGTGCTATGTCCGCTTGGAGGAGTGTGTTTCACCTTCCGCTTCTTCTCCTTGGGCTTGCTTGGTGTTGCTTTCAGCAGAGTGCAGATGCACCTCCTACTCAGTGTAGTTGCAGGACTTGGTTCTTGAACCGATGCAGTGCATCGATCTTGGATCGCATCGATTTCTTCCTCTTAGGTGTTAATTTTGCTCGCCTTTCTGCGAGTTGCTTGAAGAACTTCGAGTATTGTGCAATGCTTCCTCTTTTGTTTAGCCATTTCTTCCGAACCATTTTAATTGTTGCCTCATCATGCCTGATTGTTGCTGTTGTGATGCGTGAACAAGTGAGTGATCTGATGCAGAGCATCACTCTGCATCTCAACAGTTTGAGTTCTTGTCTCATTTGCAGATGATTCTTCACCTTTATCTCTTTTGTTGAGTCCTTCTTCTTCTCTTTCCTGCAAAATATCTTTCTCAAGAGCGAAACAACATTAGAAATAATGTTGCTTGGGTCGAAGGTCTCGTTTGTTCTGTTGGCATAAGGGGTTGGTTCTTACTGTGTGAGTTGTTTTTCACGTGGTTCATTTCTTGGAGAGGGTTGTGGAGGGGTTGTTTGTGGTGGTGATTGTGATAGGGTGGTGGATCATTGAGGAGGGTAATGGTGATTTTGGAATGGAGGAGGATTCTTGGTTTGGTGAGATGATAAGTGTTTTAGTATCGTGGTGATGTATGAGGGTTTTCGGTTGGGTTGATCTTTGAGGGTTTGGCATATTTTTGCCTAGCAATTTCTTCTAAGATCACTCCTCTAGCATGTTCCTCCTCTTGTTCATCAATTTCCTCATCACTCTCTTCCTCCTCTTCTTCTTCTAATTCCTTATCCATTTCTTTTAATTCCTCATCCTCACTTGATTGAGAATCATATAATTCTTCCACAATGAGTTCTACCACAACCTTCTTTTGTACTTTGTGATCGTACCTTGACCAATGAAGTGTTGAAGTGTTGATTGATTCGTCTATGGGCGGTCGTTGAAGGAGTGAAAGGACCGGTCCCGGCTTCACAGCGTTGAGCACCTCGGGTGGTACCGCAAAGACACTCCGACGATCTAGTGAGAGGTCGCCGAGCAGAGATAGCACAAGGTTAGAGAAGCGCACACGATGCCGTATGCGAATGGCGTATATATCTGATGATGTCCGACCGTTATGCGAGGATTTCGCCGGCGGCGAAGTGCGCTCCAAGCAGCGTGTTGGGCCGATCGTGATGGGGTGGGCGCGAGTCCAATTCGTTGGCGAGCGCCCTCGTAATTGCTAATACACCGAGAACAGTTGCCCCCAAGCCTAGGTCGCTTAAGAGCGGTGAGGCTTGAATCGATGCCCCAGGAGTGAAGTTAATTTGATGAAAGCGGACGCGCCGTTTGCTTTTTTCCGCGGGCGGTGTCGGCCGCTCATCAACCACCGGCCGCCGTCTTTGTCGTGGACGGTTGGTCTTTCCTGACACTTAAGACGTGACGTTTGGTGTTTCCGAGGCTGTCTGGAGACAACCATTGGCGAGAAGGTGAAGCGTTGTGACTCTTCGTATCCCGGTCCCCTTCGCGCCAGGAATTTACACTATAAATAGTCCTTCTGCTGAGTTCATTTCTCACACTTCCAAGATTTGCTCTGCCAACGACCGACTCGTCTGCCGCCGACTTGCATTCGAAGCTGTTTCTGTCATCTTGCGACCGATCTTCAACATCTGCTTAAGGTATGAATCGATCGCTCCTTACTCTTTTCAACTTTAGTTTTTCTTTCTGATGCCGTGCTTTTCCACGCCTCGTGATAGGGGGTGTCGGTCGAGGATGGCGGCCGCGCCTCTCATGAGCGCTTTGCTCGATCGACCGACTCGATCCTCTATCACAGGTGTTTGTGTATGCCACGGACAAAGCTAACCGCCCGTATCCCTGGAAAACCGCCCCAGTCTTTTGCCACATACATGTCGAGGCCGGGTGAAACCAAGTCGTCTTCGGGCGACAAAAGCTCTAGCTCTCCAAGTAGTTCCTCGGCAAAGACGGGCTCGAGTTCTCGTTCTTACGGTGGGGATCGACTAGCTCCCAAGTCTTTGGTTCCGGACCTTCCCATTCTCGCCGAAGCGGCCGAGCGGCTCTCCACCGCTGAAGGGCGTTGCATCCCGAGTGGAGAGGAGAAGAAGAAGACGCCGGCGTGATTATCATTGATGATGACGAGGCGCAGAGTGCCGTCCGGTCGTGGGCGAGGAGATGGTGGAGGCCGGCGCGGCGGCCGAAGAAGTCCAAGGAGAAGAGGTGGCTCAGCCCGAAGTCAATATTTCTGGTTTGGAAGCCAACATCGGAGGGTCGAACGAAGGGTCGGCCGAGGTTCAAGCTGAGGTCGAAGTCCAAGCTGACGTAGCTCGGGAGGTGTCGACATGTCTTGGGTGTCGGAGACTCTTCGCTCTAACAGAGCATTCTTACGGTCGGTCACGATGCTTTGCCCGATCTACGGGCCGCCTTGAAGACTCACGGAAATTGGAGGATAAGAGGTATGAAGGGAGGCGAAGATATCGCGACTTACTCTTCCAACTTCAAGTTCACGATGTATCGGCTCGTGCTCGAGAAAATGAAGATTACCCCTCCTTTCACCGAATTCCAGCGCGACGTCTTGCGCCATATTGGGGTCGCCCCTTCACGGCTTCATCCAAGCGCATGGGCGTTTTAAAGACCTTTGAGGTCTTCTTGACCAAGGTGGGTCGGCGGTATCGATGATGCTTTTCTTTGCTATCTTCGAGTGGTGGCTAAGAGAAGGCCAACAAGGAGAAAAGGAGCAAGTCTCCTTCAAGATGCGAAGACCCATCACCGATTTTTCAAAGCGTTCAGAGTCGTTGGGAGCGGCTGGAAAAGCGATGACTTTTGGATCGTTCCAACTGAAGAGGCCGGCAAGGCCGTTTGTGAGGTTCAGCCGGACGGGATGCTGGGTCCCCCTTACTTCCCTATTATGTGGAATGAGGCTCATTTCTGCAGGCGGCCGGGAGATTACATCTATACAGTGAAAGATCTGGGAGAGGCCGACACGGAGACTTTGGAGATGATAAAGTCATTTGGCGGGCATGATGCGTCCAGATCCTAAGGCGACATACCTTGCCAGGCCCCTTTGTCTTGTCTGAAGGCTATGAAGCGGAGGCCGAGATTGGTTCGCTTTTGAACTTTTTCGTCCTTATATTCTGTTGTTGACTTTCTCTTTTTTCTTCTAACTCATGACTCGTTATTTCGCAGAAAGGATGGCCGGCAAAAGTGGAAGGCCGCTCGCCTCAGATCACGAAGCTGAAGGAGGGGCTAAGGGACTGGCGCTTCTCGGTCGGGGTAATCCCGAACCTTCCTCCAAAGTCCTCACACCCCTAAGAGCCAAGGGAAGAAAGCCGGCGAGCTCGGTGCCGCCTCCTCCCGGCTGCCGATCGCTCACCCAAAAGCAGGCCAAGCGTGATTGTCGGGTCCGGCCCGCCTGCGGAGGAGGTTCCCATCATTCACTCGAAAGCTTGGGTGCGCCGATCCGGAGCGATCGAAGGAAACCCATGGCGCTCTGCGCTTCACTCTGTATGGGGTCGATAAAGTCGCCGGCCGAGTGGTGGCGAATCGATGGTAATTTTATCTTCTTAGTCTTGTACTTTTCATTTACCTTTGTTCGAGCGACTAATAAATCCTTCGACCGAATTTTGCGAGGAAGGACAAGGCTTTAGCCGAGGCGCGCTAAAGTATGACAAGCTCCTCCGATCGAAGAAGGAGGCCCCGAAGCGGGGAGGAAAGAGGGCCAAGCCGGCATAAGCGCCACGATTACCAACGGAACATAATTGTTTGGCCGCCATCGTGCGGTCGTCGTCTCAAATGAGATGGGGGTCATTCGAGACCGGTGGGATCGTTGATGTTGAACCGACCATCGGGAGCTCGCCCCACTTCTTTTTGGTGGCTTTCTTTGATTCTCTACGGTCCCGAGGTTGCCACCATGGATGACCATAGCAACGCGTTGCGACCTGCGGACCGGGGCTTCTCGACCTTGAGCCGGTCTTTTCTTGGACGCTTGAAACAAGTAGAGCGCCCTTCCCTCTGTCGGAGATCGGTTTCATACGCTTCTCTTGAGGTCGGTCGCCTTCCTCGGCCTCACATACTTTCCCAATTTTCCTTTCGAATGAGCTCTTCAATATCATCTTTGAGGCCACACGATCGTTAGTATCATGACCCTTGCTTTTGTGGTATGGCGGTATCTTTTAGTCGGTCGTGCCCCTTCTTGAGCACGAGTGGATCGGGCCGCTTACTCCCACGAATTCATTGTTTTGCACTCGCTAGATCTCGCGTGCAATAGAGGCGTTTAGCGAGTGCGATGATCGAGCGTCTTATCTCGAAAGTCGGACCGATTGTCGCGGCGACCTTCATGCCCTCCGCCGGCTTGCCATTTTCTTCTTTAGGTCGTGCGCGGACGGCCTTCCTTCTTCGCCAAGGTTTCTTCGACGCCATGTGGGCGTTAGCCCTCGTTAAGTAGGTGAGATCTTGGTAATGGTTAAGAGTGAATTCTTCCACGAACCAGGTGGTCCGGTCGGATACCACGCTCAGATATTTTAGCTTGTCCTTATCGACAAGTCACGAACGAACTCGGCCTCGGTATTAAACCGGTCGATATATCGCCTCGGCGTCTCATTATCTCCTTGAACAACAGAGTCCAAGTATTCCTCGTATCGGTATTGGCACCGGTTGGCGGTGTAGTGAGACAAGAAGATTCGATCGATCAGTCGTCCCGGAGGAGATGGAATTGGGTCGCAGAGACTCCCACCATTCCAATGCTCGCCGTCCGAGAGGCGGGAAAGAGCACGCATTTCATGGTCGGTCCCAATTCCTATAGCAGCAGTAATTGTTGAAGTGCGGAGATGCTTGTCGGGATCTCCTCGGCCGTCAAACTTGTTGAGATTGGGCGGCTTGCGGAGATCTCTCGGAATCTTATAACGCCGATCTCCACGGAGAGCGGGCGTGCTCATTCTCGAATGCCGTTCGACCCAAAGGGTTGCATTGCGAGCATGCCTGCGTTGCCGGCATTCCATAGAATCCTCCGGATGGGCGGTTGGTGGAAGGCGAGGTGGCCTCTGGGCGCTTCGCTTTGGCTCTCCTAGGCCGATGCGGCGCCCCTAATTTTCCCATTTCGTAATCTTCGGCTCTTCACGAGAATCCCAAGATGCGCTTCTCGACCGCGTGACCGGACGACTCATTAGAGGAGTATCGGTGGCGCGGCGACCGGTGTCGGGGCGGTAGCTAGAATCTTCATAGTCATCGGACATCGAGCGGCGTCACGCGTTCTGCTCGCCGGGGCGACTGCGTGCCACCGCTTCTTCTCGCGGAGAATGATGAGTAGTGCTCTCGGCGTGAAATGCTCCTTCGCCGAGGAGGGCGGTGTCTTCGCTACGCCGCGGCGGCGAGTGAAGGTTCTCCGTCTTCGCACGCGCGCGCGCCCGAATCGAACCTCTTTCATCTTGGGAGATGAGTGCATCTCGATGCGATCACACGATTCTTGTTTTGCAAGATCGCAAAGCGGCTTGAGTAACATGGTCGCGAGAGGTTCACGAATGCCCGCTTCAACCGGCTCGGGCGGCAAATCTCGAGAGCGGCCGGATGGATCTGGCTGGAGGGCCGGTCCACGCCGTTGTGCACCGAAGGTTCTTGTCGTAGAAGTCCTTGAGATTCGTGATCGTGGCGCCACGCCACGCCCGGGTCTGCTGCGATTCTGCCGGAGGATTGAGTCGAGAGGTGGCCGCGTGCGGGGCGTCGTCGCGTGGAGCCATGAATGTGGTAGGATAGCGCTCGGGCCTCCCCGCGTGGTCGCCAATTGATCGTACCTTGACCAATGAAGTGTTGAAGTGTTGATTGATTCGCCTATGGGCGGTCGTTGAAGGAGTGAAAGGGCCGTCCCGGCTTTCGCGCGTTGAGCACCTCGGGTGGTACCGCAAAGACACTCCGACGATCTAGTGAGAGGTCGCTCGGGCGAGATAGCACAAGGTTAGAGAGCGCACACGATGCCATGTGCGAATGGCGTATATATCTGATGATGTCCGACCGTTATGCGAGGATTTTGGCCGGCGAAGTGCGCTCCAAGCGGCGTGTTGGGCGATCGTGATGGGTGGGCCGCAGTCCAATTCTTTGTTGGCGATCCTCGTAATTGCTAATACACCCAGGAACACTTTGTATTGCTTCCTAGTCACTTTCTTCTTAGTGCTAGGTTCCTCTACCTTCTTTTTACCTTTTCCTTCTTCTTCAGCCTCTTTCTCTTCTTCTTCTTCACCTTCACTTCTCGGTACCCAATTTGGAATTCGGGGGCATTCACTTGGCCCACAAGATCAAAGATCTTGTCAAAAACCAATTGAAGCGATCATGTTGATCATTACGAAATTTCCATACTGACCTCTCTCGCTTACGCATGTAATGCTCTTGCATTGCAGGTGCAGGGCCTCTTACATTCCTCAATTTTTCCTTCACTTCAGCACTCAAATTACCAGGGGGAAATTTTCTTTGTTCATTAGCAGCTATAGGGACTCCTTCTTTCATGCATAATTCAGTAATAAGACAAGGGAAAAGCAGAAATCCTTTGACTTATTTGAACATGCAAGAATTTCCCTAGCAATCAATCTACCTATGTCTACATGTGTCTCAGAGAGAATTGTATCTAGCAAGATCAATCTCTCTTTGGTCATAGCATATGTGTGTGATGTAGGCAGAATTGAATTAGCTATGAACAAATGCCAATTACCTAATGCATTTATCAAGTAGTTACTTCTAAGCTTAATCTCATTAGGTGTGAATTTCTCCCAAACTTGACCCACAGTATAGCAATCCTATTCCTTATTTCTTCCATTTCTTTCTTAAAGGCATTGGCCACTCTATTCTCAAAATCATTACCTCTCACCATGGAAGTGTACAATTTTACCTCTCACCATGGAAGTGTAGGAATGTTCTGCTCCTTCTTGTGGTGTAATTCCAGCATAGAACTCTCTCACTATGTCTTCAATATAGCCTCCTCTTGGTAGCACAAAGTGGTCCCAATTGAGATTGGCCACTGTTGACATGAATGATGGGCTTGCCTTCTTCAAATCATACCCTCTCTCGGGTAGTAGATGCATGTTCCACAGATGAACATTGTCATCAGTTCTGATTGATGATTCTTTGGCTTTGCCTTTCTTTGATGATGATGATCCTGCATGCATGGCTTTCTTCTCTTTCTGAGGAGTTCTGGCCTGCTTGCCTGATGTTTTCTGTGCTGATTGTTTCTTCACCATTGTGATTGCTATGAATTTCTAGGTTTTGATTGCTTGTGTGATTGAGAAAAAATTGGATTTGAGAATGGGAAGGGTGGTTTGTGTTTCAGATGAGAGAATTTGTGAGAGTTTGCGAATGAAGGGGTAACGGTAACAATACAAGGCTTTATGTTTCAGGAAGAGGGAAGTTAGTGGATTTATTAGGTAGCCGTTAGCATTGCGTGCTACGCATGCATCTTGCCAAGTGTCTTGCTTTGGCTACCAATGTGTCATTAATCTTACTTAACCTCCTTTGATCTTCCTGAAGCCTTATGATTCACACTTAACCAATTTTCTTCAAGTTTATAATTTTCTGATGCAGGGCACGTTTTTCCTCAATGCAGGTGCATTTGATGCAGCTGCATTAGTTTCTGCATTTCGCAAAACAACTAAAAACATAAAATTGCACAAAAATAATTAAAAACAATGGGTTGCCTCCCATTAAGCGCTTGTTTTAAGAGTCTTGTCAGCCTGACTACCTCTTTTCACTTAGAGATTTTGCAAATAGGTGGTGGTTTTGTCTCTCACCACATGTTCACCATAGTACATTTTAACTCTCTGACCATTCACCTTGAAGACAGTATTTGAGGTTTTATCAAATAAGTCTCTTTGCTCCATGTGGATAAACCTTTATCAACTTAAATGGTCCTGACCACCTTGACCTTAGTTTTCCAGGAAATACTTCAACCTAGAGTTGTATAGCAGAACTAGTCCTCCTTCTTTCAATTCTCTTCTGTGAATTTTCTTGTCATGCCATTTCTTAGTCTTAGCTTTGTAGATTTCAGCATTCTCATAAGAGGTTTGCCTAATTTCTTCTAGCTCATCAAGCTCTATCATTCTCTTTTACTGCCTTGTTCAAATTGAAATTGAGCTTCTTGATAGCCCAATAAGATTTGTTTTCCAATTCTACAGGTAAATGGCATGCTTTTCCATAGACTAATTTGTAAGGGGACATTCCTAAGGGTGTTTTGAATGCTGTTCTATATGCCCATAAAGCATCATCCAAATGTAAAGACCAATCTTTCCTATTTGGACTTACTATTTTTCTAGCATTCTCTTAATTTCCTATTGGATAATTGCGCTTGTCCACTAGTTTGAGGATGGTATCTTTGTAGCTATCTTATGCTTAACTCCATACTTAGCTAGAAGGTTTTCTATGATCTTATTGCAAAAGTGTGAACCTTCATCATTAATGATAGCTCTAGGAGTTCCAAATCTAGTGAATATATTTCTTTGCGAAACTTACTCACCGATTTAGCATCATTATTAGGTAATGCTCTCGCCTCTACCCATTTAGACACATAATCATGACTACTAAGATATATAAATTGCCAAAAGAGGGTGGAAAAGGTCCCATGAAATCCATGCCCCAAACATCAAATAATTCTATTTCTAAAATATTTGTTCTAGGCATTTCATGCTTATCGAAATATTTCTGCTCTTTGACATTTATCACGATATTTGACCATAAAATATGAATCTTTAAATAAAGTAGGCCAAAAATAACTTGATTGTAATACCTTAGCTGCTTTGTTCTAGTACTTCCAAAGTGTCCTCCATAAGGTGCGAGAATGGCAATGCGAAGCCTTGCTTGTTGCTCCTCTTGGTATGCATTTCCTCATTAATTGATCGGGGCACATCTTGTAAAGGAATGGATCATCCCAATAGTATTGTTTAACCATGTGGAAGAACTTTCTCCTTTGTTGATATGTCATACTCACTTGGTACCACTTTGCTTGCAAGGAAATTTACAATATCGACCAAACCATGGTGCAGTGCATTTGATGCTCTGCATTGCTTATAGCAAATGCGGTTTCATGTTTTGCATTGATTTGTGATTGCCAATAGTTTCTCATCTGGAAAACTCTCCTTGATTTCTTCTCCTTGTGTACCAAGTGATTCTCCTTCAATCCTTGATAAATGGTCCGCTACTTGGTTTTCTACTCCTTTCTTGTCTCTAATTTCAAGATCAAATTCTTGTAGGAGTAAAATCCACCTTATCACCTTGGCTTTGCATCTTTCTTTGAAATTAGATACTTAATGGCGAGTGATCGGTATAGACAATAATTTTAGTGCCAACTAAGTATGATCTAAATTTTTCAAATGCAAAGACCATGACTAATAATTCCTTTTTCAGAATGTGTAATTCACTGAGCTTCAATTAATGTCTTGCTAGCATAATATATGGAATGAAAGACCTTATCATATCTTTGCCCCTAGAATTTGCTCCTCTTTGCAAAGTCACTAGCATCACACATTAATTCAAATGGCCTGCTCCAACTGGAGTTACTATAATTGGTCTTTGTCACCAATGCCTTTCTAAGCTTGTCAAAAGCTTCTATACAAGATTCATCAAAGTTGAATTCTACATCATGTTGCGAAGCATACATAATGGTTTTGAGATTTTTGAAAAATCTTTGATAAACCTTCTATAAAAACCAAAGCATGGCCTAAGAAGCTCCTGATACCTTTAACTGTATTTGGTGGTGGTAAATTTTCAATGACATCAACCTTAGCTTTGTCTACCTCTAGACCTTTCTTTGAAATTCTATGTCCTAGCACTATGCCTTCTTGTACCATGAAATGGCACTTTTCCCAGTTTAAGACTAAATTTGTTTCCTCACATCTCTTGAGAATTTGTTCCAAGTTTGTTAAGCAAACTTGAAATGTTTCTCCAAAGATAGAGAAATCATCCATGAATACTTCCATTGATTGCTCAATGAAATGCGAGAATATAGACATCATGCATCTTTGGAATGTAGCAGGTGCATTACATAAGCCAAATGGCATCCTTCTAAAAGCAAAGGTTCCATAAGGGCATGTAAAGGTGGTTTTGTGTTGATCCTTAGGCTCAATGGCTATTTGATTATAGCCTGAATAGCCATCTAGGAAACAATAAAATTCTTTCCCTGCTAATCTATCTAACATTTGGTCTATGAATGGTAAAGGAAAGTGATCCTTTTTGGTAGCTTTGTTGAGTTTTTTCGTAATCCATACTGATTCTCCACCTATGTGATTCTAGTTGGTATCAACTCATTCTTTTCATTGGCTATTCTTGTCACACCCCCTTTCTTTGGTACACATTGGATGGGGCTTACCCAAAGCTTTATGCGATATGGGGTATATGATTCCGACATCTAGCCACTTAATAATTTCCTTTTCACAACCTCTTTCATGATAGGATTTAGTCTTCTTTGACTCTCTATCTTGTTTTTGGAATTTTCTTCCAAAATGACTCTATGCATGCATATAGAAGGACTAATTCCTTTGATATCTGCCATTTGCCAACCTATAGCTTTGGTATGCTTCTTGAGAGTACTAATGAGATCACTCTCCTGTTTTGATGTTAAATCAGAAGCAATGATAACAGGTAAAGTCTCATTTGTTCCTAAGAATGCATACTTAAGGTGTTCAGTGATATCTTCAATTCTAACTTAGGAGGTTGTTCTATTGAGGGTAAATTCTTCTTGAGAATTGGATCCTCAAGATTGAGTGGTTCATAAGTCCTAGCCCATACTTCTTTACAAGAGTTTTCTATTGGCAGATTTTCCTTTTCTAGTATTTCATCATCTAGCAATGCAGCTGCATCTAATGCATCTGCATTGGCTAAATGATCATCTTGCTTGTAAAATTGTTTTTCTACCAATTGATCTAGAGAGAATAAGGATGAACACTCTTACGTATCCTCTGCAGGATACTTCATAGCATTCATTACATTGAATTTTATCTCTTGATCATTCACTCTCATAGTGAGTTCACCTTTACGCACATCAATTATGGTTTTACCGGTTGCTAGAAATGGTCTACCTAGGATAATAGGCACTTCCTTATACGCATCAAAGTCAAGGATAACAAAATCTACAGGAAATACAAATTTGTCTACCTTAACTAGGATGTCTTCTATGATACCTTCAGGATAGGCTATTGATCTATCACATTAATTGAAGTGTCACGGTGGTTGGTTTTGCATTTCCTATTTCTAAGCGGTCAAAAATAGATTTAGGCATCAAGTTAATGCTTGCACCTAAATCACATAAAGCTTTACTAAAGTATAGGATTTTCCTATAGAAAATGGAATTGTAAAACTACTGGATCCTTCAATTTCCTAGGGATCTTATTTTGCATAAGCAAACTACAATCTTCTGTCATGGCAACTGTTTCAAACTCACTAATCTTCTTCTCTTAGTAAGCACATCCTTCATAAATTTTGCATAATTTGGCATTTGTTGGAGGCTTCTACTAAGGAACATTGATGTGTAATTGTTTTAGTACCTCTAGGAATTTACCAAACCGCTTCTCCTCATGTGCTTTTTCAGTCTTTGAGGGTAAGGAGGAGGATGGTATTCAGTACTAACTTAGGTAGTGGACTTTGAACTTCTTGTGATGCAGGAGCACTAGATGCTTCTGCATTGGTTTCTTTTTGATTTTTGGCTTTTTCTCCCTTTTCTACACTTTCCTTCTCAGTTAACTCTACAAGATCCTTACCACTTCTCAATGAAATAGCCTTAACCTGCTCCTTTCCTTTGGTTTGGGAAGGAGTAGCTTCTGTATTTGAAGGTAAGGCACCTTGTGGCCTTTGATACAGAGTTGTGGCTAATTGACCAACTTGATTCTCTAAGTTCTTAATGGAAGCATCTTGGGTTTGTCTAGCGATTCTAGATTCACCTATAAATGCTTTAAGCATGGATTCTAGAGAATTCTCGGTGGTAGGTTGAGAGTTTCTTTGGTTATTCGAGTGGGAATCTGGTGGGTTGGTTGGTGTAGTTGGAGCGGTTCTAGGTGCGAGGCGCACTATTGTTGCTCCATCTAAAATTTGGGTGATCTTTCCAACCAGGATTATAAGTGTTGGAATAAGGGTTGTTATTCCTATTATAACCTACATAATTTCTGAGAGATAGGGTTGCTAGAACACTCCTCATACAAGTGACCTCCTCCACAGTACACACAACTAGGTGTGCCTGGAGGTACTTGTTCTACTGTTGCAACAGTGCTTTCTGGTGATGCAGCTGCATTAGATGCAGTAGCATTGCGAGAAGTGAAGTTTTTCATCAAATTAGCTAGAGTGGCTACTTGAGCAGATAGGGCAGATATATCATTGATTTCATGTACCCCTGATGGTTTCTTTTGGGCACTTACCCTCTCAGTAGGCCAACTAGAGCTATTAGCTACTATTCTATCAATTAATTCACATGCTTCATTGTATGACAGATTTAATAACACTCCACCAGATGATGCATCAAGCATTATTCTGGTTTGAGGTTCTAAACCATTATAAAATGTTTCCATTTGAATAATAACAGGTAAACCATGATGAGGACATTTTCTCAAAAGTTCCTTCCATCTTTCCCATGCTTCAAATAAAGACTCAAACTCTTTTTGTCTAAAAGATGTAATATCATTTCTTAACCTGGCATTTTTGATAGGTGGGAAATATTTTCCTAAAATTTTTTCAGCCATTTCATTCTATGAATGAATAGAGTTAGGCTCTAAAGAATTTAGCCAAGCCTTAGCTCTATCTTTCAAAGAATATGGAAATAACCTTAATCTAAATGCATTTTCACTGACACCAGGTAAAATAAAATTACTACATACTTCTAGAAATTGCCTTAAATGCAAATGAGGATCTTCATGAGGAGATCCTCCAAATTGACCAATAGTTTGAAGCATTTGAAACATCATAGGCTTAAATTCAAAATGCATGGCATCAATATGAGGTCTGTTTATACTAGTTTGCATGTTTTGATGATCAAATGAGCATAATCCTCATAGGTCTATCTCTTTCATTAATCATACCTATGTGATCCATGTGGATGAGATTTTCTCTATGAACTTCTTCTTGATAGCATCTTTGTGATCCAGGCCTCCTCTCACTTTGAGTGTGGCCTTGAGCTTTGTTCTTCACTGAATGACATGTTGCAAGCTTGTTGATTACATTTTCGAGTCTTAGCAATCTCTGAATTTTCTTTCTATTTTTAAATCTAAACTATATTACGGAGTTACATTTACAGTTACTGTACATATACTAAGTACCATGTCTCGTTGTTGTTGTGAAACTTTAAAAACAGAATTTATATACAACACTAAATTACTATATATCGTAATTTTAAAAAGAATTTACTTCAATCCCAAACAACGGCGCCAAAAACTTGGTGTGTGGAAATGCCACATACACTTGAGTGCAAGTATACACCTTGTCCAAAAACAAGTAGTAAAAGATCGAACCCACAGAGATTGAAAAACTCACTTTTAAAACAAATATAAAGTAATAAAGTGTAAAGTCACAAAGTAATTGTTCCTGGGTGTATTAGCGAATACGAGGACTGCCAACAGCAATTGGACCTGCGGCCCAGCCCATCTCGATCGGCCCATACACGCCGCTTGAGCGCAATTCGCCGCCGAAATCTTCGCATAACGGTCGGACATCATTTGTATATATCGCCATTCGCACATGGCATCAGCACGTTCTCTAACCTTGTGCTATCTCGCGGCGACCTCTCACTAGATCGTCGGAGTGTCTTTGCGAGTACCACCCGAGGTGCTCAACGCGCGTGAAGCCGGGACCGGTCCTTTCAACCCTCTCAACGACCGGCCCATCAGACGAAGCAACAAACACTTCAACACTTCATTGGTCAAGGTACGATCAATTGGCGACCACGATGGGAGGCCCGTGCGCTATCCTACCTCTCTTATGGCTCCACGCGACCGGCCCGACGCGGGCCACTTCTCGACTCAATCCTCCGGCGAGAACCAGCAGAAGAGACCGGAAGGCGTGGCGTTCTGATCCATGAATCTCAAGGACTTCCACGACAAGAACATACATGCACTGCTGATGCGTGGGCCGGTCTTCCAGCCGAGATCCATCCGCCGTTCACGGAGACCTACCGCCCGAGGTGATTGAAGCGGGCATCCGAGAACCTCTGCGGACCATGTTACTCAAGCCGTTTTGCGGATCTTGCAAAACAAGAATCAGTGATCGCAGATGCATCTCGAGAGGTGTATCCGGGCGACATGATCATTAAAAGCGTAAGCGAGCCGAGATCACGTGGCGACCTCGGAGAAATATTTGAAGAAGCTAGGAGGAACTCGCTTAGACTTAATCACGAAAAGTGTACCTTTGGAGTGAGGGCGGCCGATTCTTGGGTTTTCACCGATGAAAAGAGGATAAGCGAACCACGAAAAGTGTAGGGCGGTCGCCGATATGAGGCCGCCCACATCGAAAAAGAAATACAACGATTAAATGGTATGGTGGCGCTCTATCGATTCATCCCCAAAGCGGCACGCAAGTCGCTTCCATCGCTTAGATGCTTTGAAGAAGGAAGTGGATTTTGAATGGACCGAGCAATGCCAACGAGCATTGGATGAGTTAAAACAAGCCTTGATTAGCCCGCCGATCATGACCAAGCCGTTCTGGGCGAGGCGTTATATCTCATATTTGGCCATACCGAAGAAGTTCTCGATCTTTGTACTAGTTAGAGAAAGCGATCTAAAGCGAGAATCCGGTCTATTTCATAAGCAAAGTACTCGAGCGGCCCGAATCGAGATACGAGAAGATAGAAGTTTGCCCTTGCACTTCTAATAGCCGCTAGAAGGTTGAGACCCTACTTTGTGGCCCACAGGTCGTGGTAAGGACCGACCCACCTATCGAGCAAGTCCTTCATCGGCGGACACTGGCGGGAAGAATGATAAAGTGGGCGGTAGAACTCGGTGAGTTTGGCATCAAATTTGAATCTAGATCGGCCGCAAAAGCACGGTATTGGCCGACTTTATAGCGAAATGACTCTACCCGGAAGATCAAGTGGAGCGACACGGATCTTGCACGTAGATGGGTCGTCTAATAGCAAGGAGAGTGGGGCGGCCTAATTCTAGAGAATTGAAGGCCTTCTTTGTAGAAGTCTTTTTAACCTTTGCGTTCCACACTTCAAACAATCAGCCGAATATGAGGCGTGTATAGCCGACTGCGACTCGCGAGAGACTTCAATGTTGACCGGGTTGAGCTCGGATCGATTCCTACTCGTAGTCTCACAGATCAAAGAATTGTATGATGCTAAAGACGACGTCTTTGAAAAGTTATCTAGCAAGAGTGAGAGAACCGCGCTCAGCGATTCGGCCAAAGTGAAAGTGGTACATGTGCCTCGGACCGAAAATGTTCGAGCAGATATCCTGTCGAAGCTGGCAAGTACCAAAACTCCAGGAATCATAGAAGTGTGATTCAAGAAACATTAAATAGGCCCGAGCGTTTCAACCAAGCCAAGTCAGTCGTTGGCCGTTCTATGTGTCAGCGCGGATTCAGATTGGATCGCCCCCATCCTGAGGTATATTGTGGAAGGAGAAGAGCCGAGCGATCCAAAGCAAGCTAAGTTGGTCAGACTCAGAGCGACCAAGTACTCTGTTATAGAAGGAAGGTTGTACAGAAGAGGATTCTCCTCTCCATTGCTAAGGTGTCTTACGTCGGTCGAAGCCGACCATGTGTTGAGGGACATTCATGAAGGTGTTTGTGGGAGTCACCGGGCGCTCGTTCCATTGCAAAAAAAAAGGCTCTCGTGGCCGGCTACTATTGGCCGACCATGGGACGAGGACGCCAAGAAACTCGTCGAAGTGCAAGAAATGCCAAGTGCATGCTGATGTCCACATTGCACCCTCCTCAGAGTTACAAAGTCTTGTCTCACCTTGGCCGTTCGACTGGTGGGGCATGGATCTTCTAGGCCCGTTTCCACCGCTCCGTGGCGGTTCAAGTTCTTGATCGTGGCGATGAGATTACTTCACTAAGTGGATCGAGGCCGAGCCGCTTGCAACAATCACATCGGCCAAAGTCGCAAGTTCTTCTGGACGGTGTGTGCTAGCCCGTTTTGGGATTCCCGCCAGATTGATAACGAATAAGCGGCACCCAGTTCCACTGACAAGAGATTCGAGAGAAATGTTGGCGACTTAGGGGTGAAAGCAGCGTTTCACCTCGGTCGAACACCCTCGAACCAACGGCCAAGTAGGCGGCCAGCAGGTAATTCTGCGTGGTTTGAAGCGGCCCGGATGAAGCGAAAGGCTGGTCGAAGAGCTGCGATCCGTTCTATGGGCCTCTGGGGCGACCCCTCATTCATCGGCCGGGAGTCGCCGCCGGATTGGTGTCTGGAATCGATCTTTGTGATACCCATAGAAATGGGCGAGCTGAATTGGAGGACTTCAAACCCCCCCTACGGTGGTTGACAACGCCCGGGGCTCTCCGAGAAGAGTTGGACTTAATTGAAGAACTGCGCACCCAAGCTTCGCTAAGAGAGCAATTGATCAAACAGAAGGTCGCAGCCAGGTACAACGCTCGAGTTCAAAAGAGGGAATTCTCGGTCGGCCAGCTCGTTCTAAGACGGCCGACGTGGGAAACAAGAATGCACGCCAAGGGGAAGCTGGCGCCAAATTGGGAAGGTCCGTATCGAGTCATCACGAAGACTGGCAAGGGGGCATACGAGCTGCAAACCATGAATGGGGCGACTATCCCCAGAACATGGAATGCAGAAAAACTTAGGAAGTATTACGTTTGAATGTAACAAGTGATTTGAATGTAATAACGACCGATCTATTAATGAAAGCAGGCCGGCGCTCTTTTTCCCACCGGGTTTTACGGAGGGCGACCTTTAAAAACATGATGTGTTCTTTACTCTCGCAAGAATGTATGACCGTCGCTCAAGATTGCCCGTGGCAAAGGAGCGATCGGCGACTTATCGAAGTTAATCGGATCGTCGAAACGATCTAAATCGGCGACCATCGAAATGGTCCCAACCGAAGTGCCATCGAAATGGCCCCGAGGTTAAAACTCGCAAACCTTAGATCGTCGAAACGATGCGAATCGGCGACCGTCGAAGCGGTCCCAACCGAAAGTGCCATCGAAAATGGCCCAACAATGCTAGGTCGTCGAAGCGATCACGTCGAGTGCCATCGGAAATGGCCCAAAGGTTAAGTAATAACCCATCACGATAGGGCGAAAGCGATCTACTTAAATGCCATCGAAAGGGCTCGATCGAAGATCGCCGAAGGCGATCAAGGCCGTTGGGACATTAACTTATCAAAGAATGGATGCTTTCGAAATAAGCACGAATGACGACCGAACGGTCTTAAAATTCAAAGACTTAGAGAAAAATAAGCATATGAGGCGCGCAAAGAAAAACGACCAACAACGAGCGCTATCGAAGTGGCGCGAAGCGGCGCGCGAAGCGCCCACAAGTTCAAAATGAACAAGGCGAATAAATGCAAGTACGCAGAAATTGCAACATAAATTCAAACGGGCATAGATGAAAGGCAAATAAAGATTGTCATTACAAATAGGGGACGCCGGCGCCGAAGCGCCCACGAATAAAAGCGCACGAAGGCAGAAATATTGTCAGGCCCGAAGGCAAGTTACAAAATTACACCGCTCGCAGGCGGGCTTCAAAAGAGAATGGTGGCGGGCGAATGGCGTTGCCACATTCGTCATATTCTGCAGGCAACATGATCTTGTTATTTTCGACATAGTGCGTGGGCTTGATCATCTTGTCATCGAAATTGATCTGCAGGTCGGTATTCAACACCCGCGCCTGGCCAAGAGCGTTGAAAAATTGCTCGACTGCAGCCTCCTGACCGGCCTTGGCCACCACCTGAATCTTCGCCTGCAGCTCGGCATTTACGGCCTCCAACCTGGCTTTCTCCTTCTCGACGGATCCAAGGTCAGTTTTCAGAGTGTTCACCTGGCCGGCAAGCTCCTTGTTCCTCTTTGACAGCCTGGCCCGGTCATCCTCCCCCCGTTTGAGGGCCTCCTTCTTCGACTGGAGGAGCTTGTCGTATTTCTGCTGCGCCTCAACCAAAGCCTTGCCCTTCCCTGTGAATTCAGGTCGAAGGTTGGTTAGTCGGTCGAACAAAGGTAAGATAGAAATTACAAGACTAAGAAAGTAAAATTACCATCAGATTCGGCCACCAGCTCGGCCATGACTTTATCGACCCCCATACAGAGAGAAGCGCGAGCGCGCCATGGGCTTCGCCGGTACTCCTCCGGATCGGCCGCACTCAAGCTTTGAGTGGATGATGGGAACCTCCTCCGTTGCGGAGAGCGGGACCCGAACGTCACGCTTGGCCCGCTTGGGTGGCGATCGGCAAGCTCGGGAGGAGGCGGCCAGGAGGCTGCCGACCGGCTTTTTCCCTTGGCCCCCAGGGGTGTGGGGACTTTGGAGGAAGGTTCGGGATTACCCCCGGCGAGAAGCGTCCAGTCCCTTAGCCCCTCTTCAAAGCCGGGCCGGGGCGAGGCGGCGGTTCCAGCTTTTGCGGCCATCCTTTCTGCGAAATAACGAGTCATGAGTTGGAAGAAAAAAAAGAAAGTCAACAACAGAATATAAGGACGAAAAAGTTCAAAAGCGAACCAATCTCGGCCTCCAGTTCATAGCCTTCGTACAAGACAAAGGGCCGGCAAGGTATGTCGCCCTTGGGATCTGGACGCATCATCATGCCGCCCGACGACTTGATCATCTCCAAAGTCTCGTGTCGGCCTCTCCCAGATCTTTCACTGTATAGATATAATCTCCCGGCCGCCTGCAGAAATGAGCCTCATTCCACATGATAGGGAAGTAAGGGGGACCCAGCATCCCGTCCGGCTGAACCTCACAAACGGCCTTGCCGGCCTCTTCAGTTGGAACGATCCAAAAGTACTGGCTTTTCCAGGCCGCTCCTAACGACTCTGGGCGCTTTGAAAAATCGGTGATGGGTCTTCGCATCTTGAAGGAGACTTGCTCCCTTTTCTCCTTGTTGGCCTTCTCCCGAGCCATTTCGGCTCGAAGATGGCAAATAAAAGCATCATCGATCTGGCCGACCCCTTGGCAGTCGGTGACACCTCAAAGGTCTTTAAAACGCCCATGCGTTTGGATGAAAGCGTGAAGGGCGACCCCAATATGGCGCAAGAGCGTCGTGGCTGGAATTCGGTGAAAGGAGGGGTAATCTTCATCTTCTCGAACACGAGCCGATACATCGTGAACTTGAAGTTGGAAGAGTAAGTCGCGATATCTTCGCCCTCCTTCATGCCTCTTATCCTCCAGCCCGGTGAGTCTTCAAGACGGCTCCGTAGATCGGGCAAGGCATCGTGGCCGACCGTGAGAATGCTCCTGTTGGAGCGAAGAGTTTCCGACACCCAAGACATATCAGATACATCTCGAGCTACATCGGCTTGTACCTCGGCCGACCCTTCGTGCGACCCTCCGATGTTGGCCTCCAAACCAGAAATGTTGACTTCGGGCTGAGCCACCTCTTCTCCTGGGACGTCTTCGGCCTGGCCCCCTTCGGCCTCCATCATCTCCTCGTCCACGACCGGGACGGCACTCTGCGCCTCATCATCGTCAATAATAATCACGTCGGCGTCTTCTTCTTCTCCCTCCACTCGGGATACGACGTCCTCGGGCGGTGGAGAGTTGCTCGGCCGCTCGGCAGAATGGGCAGATCTGGAATCAGGGCTCTTGGAGCTGGCCGATCCCCGACCGGAGGAATGAGAACTCGAGCTCGCGGCCGCAAGAACTGCTTGAAGAGTTAGAGCTTTTGTCGCCCGAAGACGACTTAGACTCCGCCTCTTGGGAATTGGTTTCGCCCGGCCTCGACATGTATGTGGCAAAAGACTGGGGCGGTTTTCCAGGAATACGGGCAGTTAGCTTTGTCCGTGGCATACACAAACACCTGTGATAAAGGGATCGAGTCAGGTCGACCGAGCAAAGCGCTCATGAGAGGGCGAGTGGCCATCCTCGACGACACCCCCTATCACGAGGCGTGGAAAAGCACGAAGTACTTTAAAGAAAAAACTAAAGTTGAAAAGAATAAAGGGAGCGATCGATTCATACCTTAAGCAGATGTTGAAGATTGGTCGCAAGAAGACAGAAACAGCTTCGAATGCAAGTCGGCGGCAGACGAGTCGGTCGTTGGCAGAGCAAACCTTGGAAGTGTGAGAAATGAACTCAGTAAGAGGGCTATTTATAGCACAGGATCTGGCGCGAAGGGGACCGGGATACGAAGAGTCACAACGCTTCGTCTTCCCACCAATGGTTGTCTCCAGACAGCCTCGGAAACACCAAACGTCACATCTTCAATGTCAGGAAAGACCAACCGTCGCAGCAGCCCGGCCGATGGTTGACGAGCGGTCGACACCGCCCCGTAGAAAAAGCAAACGACCACGTCCGCTTCATCAAGGGAACTTCACTCCTGGGGGCATCGATTCAAGCCTCAGCCCGCTCTTAAGCGACCTAGGCTTGGGGGCAAACGCTGTTCGGGGGTGTATTAGCGAATACGAGGACTGCCAACAGCAATTGGACCTGCGGCCCAGCCCATCTCGATCGGCCCATACACGCTGCTTGGAGCGCAATTCTCGCCGGCCGAAATCTTCGCATAACGGTCGGACATCACTGTATATATACGCCATTCGCACATGGCATCAGGTACGTTCTCTAACCTTGTGCTATCTGCCCGAGCGACCTCTCACTAGATCGTCGGAGTGTCTTTGCAGGTACCACCCGAGGTGCTCAACGCGTGAAGCCAGGACCGGTCCTTTCAACCCTCTCAACGACCGGCCCATCAGACGAAGCAACAAACACTTCAACACTTCATTGGTCAAGGTACGATCAGTAATAAAATAATTTTGGATTTTGGTTGATGATCACAACTAAGTTAGAAAACTAAGAAAGAATGTTGATAGTGTAAAAGAGAAAAGCTAGTTGGAATGTCTTCATCAAGTAATTTACTTCTAAGTGTATGATGCAGTATGTGATGCGGTACCTTGAATCTTGTTGCATTAGCTATGTGCCTTTGGTCACTTTCTTGAGTTTCATTACCACTCTTATGATCCTTGTTCTATGCAAGAAAGAAAGGGGTGTTAGTGCCAATCTTGCCTCCTAACAAGTATCACTTTGCTTAAGTGAATTCACTCTTGTATTTTAAGTACCCACAATTATCCTATGGACTATACTATCCTATGTCTAGGACTTAGCATGGTTTTCACAAAGTTTTCTTTATGTAAAACACTCACCCATATTAGTTCTTGAGTTCTTAATTGTAAGCCATGTCCGGTCATTTACAAATCTACTTATTCTAAGTGATCAAGTTCAAAATAAGTTTTGAAAAGATTATCAAGCAAGAACTAAAGTACAAACATACATACATGCAACATACTTACTTAAAAGCTCATTAAATGATTAGAACATTCCAACTAAGAAAGGTTTAGCTAACAAGAGACATTGCAAGATATATATAAACTGAATAGACCATGTTTATATATATAGAAATCACAAAAAGAGAAACAACAAGAGTAAAGTTACAAATGTTGAAAACCTTTGTATGAAGTCTTCTAGCAATGCACTAGCATTACTCCTTAGCACTATACAAACACTATGAAAATGAGTAAAGGAGGATTTATGAATTCCTTCCTCTTCCTCTAAAAATATAAAAACTAACTATGTATATTGAAATTTTGATCTAACTTATGGATTGTGATATATTTCCAAATGAAGATGTGAGGTCCTTTTATAGCCTTCAAGTGAGGTGCTTCCTTTCTTCATGTTGAAGTCATCTTGAGTGGATCATAGCTGTAG
This sequence comes from Oxytropis ochrocephala, assembly GCA_020916435.1. Classification (NCBI taxonomy): domain Eukaryota; kingdom Viridiplantae; phylum Streptophyta; class Magnoliopsida; order Fabales; family Fabaceae; genus Oxytropis; species Oxytropis ochrocephala. The sequence goes on from CM037095.1 coordinate 51,220,558, forward strand.
TTGCTTTCCAGAGGTTTATCCATGTTGAAATCTTTGACTTAATCATATAGGCGGTTCCATGGTGTTAGAACAAGTGTCCCTATATTGGTGACTCTTCAAAGCTATGCCTATAGCTATGTGTGAATGGTAGGCGCCTACTATACAAGTTTGGATGGCATCGTGAAGAAGCGGGAGGTCATCACATTGCATGTGGATGCATATGAAACAGTCGCTTATTCACCAAGTAGCGCAGAATTGATGCAGGATCGGTGCACGGGAGCATTGATGCATGAAGATTGAGGCGCATCAACAAAAACATCAAACATACCACAATATATCCAAAATGGCCTATAAATAACTATAACCATTCAAATCACTCAAGATATCATATATCACACTAAATACTATATAAACTCTTTATTATTACTTGAAAGAGAGCAAATACTAAGTTTAAACATATGAAATACTCTATATAAAATAGAGTTATCACTACTCTGCGAAGCCTTCATTTTCTCTTGAATTTGCTTTACCTTCTCGGTGGTCTCTCGCACGACCTCGGGTCTGAGTACCACACCTTCTCCCGCCTCACTCCAACACAATGGAGTCTTGCACCTCCTCCCATATAATGCCTCAAAGGGTGCCATCCCTATGCTAGAATGAAAACTGTTGTTGTACGTGAACTCAATTAGTGGTAGATACGAATCCCACACTCCTCCTTGCTCAAGAACACAGGCTCTCAGCAAGTCCTCCAACGACTGGATGGTCCTCTCGGACTGACCATCAGTCTGTGGGTGATATGCCGAGCTCAGGCGCAATTTCGTACCCAACGCGTCTTGCAAACTTCCCCAGAATTCTGAAGTAAACCTTGGGTCTCTGTCTGAAATAATACTTCGAGGAACCCCGTGTAGCTTTACGATCACTTGGATGTATATCTCCGCCAACCTTGACATCGGATAGGTGATGTTGATGGGAATGAAATGAGCCGACTTCGTCAATCTATCCACCACTACCCAAATGGTATCAAACCTCCCATCTTTGTATTTCGCAAACCGTACAAAGTCTATATCGCAATACTGTCCCACTTCCACTCTGGAATCTTCAATGGTTGCAACAACCCTGCTGGCTTCTGATGTTCTACCTTGGATTTCTGACAGACCAGACAAGCGTACACAAACCGAGCTACATCACTCTTCATACCGTGCCACCAAAACAACCCCTTCAAGTCTTGATACATCTTGGTCGCACCTGGATGAATACTCAGCTTACTCCTATGACACTCTTCTAAGATTGCTCTCTTGATCTTCTCGTCATCGGGACACAATCCGAAGTTCTATACCTTAGCAATCCTTGCGCATCCAACTCAAAATCTTTGTTCTCATTTCGGCCAATACTGCGCCACGCCTACAAGCTTGACGTCCCCGCCTGCGCCTCTTTGATGTCACTCGAAATTCATTTGTGATTTTCAAAGATTCCCAACTTAATGCTTTGAGGAGCTAGCTCACACACTAAACTTAGGTCTTTGAATTGCTCAATTAGCTCTAGCTCTTTTACCATCATTGCTGATGCATGCAACGACTTCCTACTTAGTGCATCAGCCACCAAATTTGCCTTACCGGGGTGATAGTTCAACCCAAAATCATAGTCCTTCAGTAGCTCCAACCATCTCCTCTGCCTCATGTTCAGCTCCTTCTGATCAAACAGATACTGCAAACTCTTATGGTCACTAAACACTTCGAACCTTGAGCCATATAGATAATGCCTCCATATCTTCAATGCAAACACCACGGCAGCAAGCTCCAAATCGTGTGTAGGGTAGTTCTTCTCATGAATTTTCAATTGCCTTGAAGCGTAAGCAACTACCTTACCTTCTTGCATCAGCACACAACCCAAACCCATCTTTGACGCATCACAGTACACCACAAACGGCTCATTTGGATTAGGCAACGTCAGGACAGGAGACGTTGTCAATCTCTTCTTCAATTCTTGGAAACTTTCTTCACACTGTGCGTCCCACACAAATGCCTTCCCCTTACAGGTCAACTGAGTTAGTGGCAACGCCAACTTGGAAAACCCCTCAATGAACCTTCTGTAATACCCAGCTAAACCCAGAAAACTTCTCACCTCGGTGGCCGACTTGGGTGCTTCCCATTGCAACACAGCTTCTACTTTGGAAGGATCAACTGCTATACCTTCACTGGAGATCACATGACCTAGGAAATTCACTGCCCTCAACCAAAATTCACACTTGGACAACTTGGCGTACATCTTCTTATCCTTCAATACCTCTAATACCAATCTCAGATGCTCGGCGTGCTCCTCTTCTGACTTGGAGTAGACTAAAATGTCGTCAATGAACACTACCACAAACCGATCCAAATATTCATGAAAGATACGATTCATATACTCCATGAATACCCCAGGAGCATTAGTAACACCAAATGACATCACTGAATACTCGTAGTGCCCATACCGAGTTCTAAATGTTGTCTTAGGAATGTCCTCGTCCTTCACCTTGATCTGATGGTACCCTGACCTCAGGTCAATCTTTGAAAATACTTGCGCACCCACCAGTTGGTCCATCAAATCATCAATCCTTGGGAGTGCGTACTTGTTCTTAATTGTTACCTTGTTCAACTGTCTGTAATCCACGCATAATCTCATACTTCCATCCTTCTTTTTCACCAATAATACTGAGCGCGCCCAAGGCGACACACTTGGCCTTATGAACCTTTTCTCCAGCAACTCTTCCAACTGCTTCTTCAACTCGGCTAGCTCAGCTGCAGACATCCTATAAGGTGCCATAGACACCGGCCTAGTTCCTGGTACTAACTCAATGTTGAACTCGACCTCTCTTTCTGGTGGAACCTCAGGAATCTCGTCTGGAAACACTTCTGCAAACTCTCGCACCACTGGCACTTCACCAATTTTAGCTCGGCTCTCTGCAGACATCGTCACACTCAACGCAAACAACGTAGCCCCTTCCTTAATTTCCCGGCGCAGCTGCTCGGCAGACATCATAACAGATTCTTCCACCTCGGAAGAAAGGAAACTTAGTGACCTACTAGCGCAATTGATATGAACTCGGTTAGCCACTAACCAGTCCATACCCAGGATGACGTCCATCCCTTCCAAAGGCAGACAGATTAAATTAACTACGAAGTCTCTACCAAAGGCTAACAGAGGACACTTCAAACAAACGAGAGAGGTAGTCACTGACCCCTTTGCCGGAGTGCCAATAACCATCTCCCTCACCATAGTAGACAAAACTAAATCCAATCTTTTAGCACACAATGCAGAAATAAAAGAGTGTGTGGCACCAGTGTCCACGATTGCAATCAAAGGAATTCCATTTATAAAACACGTACCTTTTATCTCATTCACCACCTCGGACCCAGCTAGCGCGAACACCTTACCAACATTCTTTTCCTTCTTCGGCTTGGGACACCTTGAACTAATATGCCCTGCCTCCCCACAGTTGTAGCAAACTATATCCTTCCACTCACAGTCTAGAGCCTTGTGGCCTCCCTTGCCACACTTAAAACACTTAACGACCGAAAGCAATCAAAGCTTTTGTGACTGTGTTTTCCACATTTGAAACACACTATACTCGGAGGAGCATCTCCCCACTCGCGCCGCCCAACCAAACTTTCCACTTTCCTTTACCCTTTCCACGTAACCCTCGTAAGGCTTAGCACGGTGCATCGAGAATTCCGCTTCTCTTTTCAAACTTTATAGGTGGTAGTCGCGACCACCTTGTCTTCCTCGAAGATTCTGCACTATTCACCACTAAGCAAACACCCTTATCTGCGATACCCAATGGCCTCGCTTGATGTCGGGCCTTAAACCATTCTCAAACTTAATACACTTGGAGAACTCAACAAGAGCTCGAGTGTAATGGGGGTAGAACTTCACCAACTCGGTGAACTTGGCGCGACTCGGCTCATTGTCTTATTCCCCGTCATTTCTAAGAATTCCATTTCTTTCTTTCCGCCGACATCCTCGGGATAATACTTCATCAGAACTCCTCTTGAAAATATCCCGGTGATTTCTCCTTCAAGAATCTCCAACCTTTGAAGATTTTCAAGCCACGACCATCCGCCTCCTCAAAGACATGTGAGTACCAAATCTCACCTTTTGCGCGATCGAACACTCCATCACTCGAAAGATCCTTTCTATTTCCTTTAACTGGCCATGGCTCCGTCGAGATCATACCTCCCTTTGAAAGTAGGAGGATTCTCCCTCAAACGTAGCCAACATCCTCGCTCCAAAGATCCTCATTACTCACGAGGTCGATTCCTATATAAGCAGCCCATCGCTTCCAAAGCGGCGATTAACGCAAAGATCATGCCTCCCACTCTTCCAAATTTCTTAGTTCTAATACTACTTAGCAATTAAAATCGAGTTTTCAAAAACCACTCAAGGAGTGCTACATTTTTCTACATGAACTTAACCAAGCAAAACAATAAAACATTTGCGCAGCTAAAACAGTGGTAGTGTAATGCACATACATCACCTCGGCCTAGAAGGAACCGAGCTCATCAAGTAACAAGATATTAGTTACAACTTAGTCAAAATAATACAAGTTCCAAAAGACATAGGTTTACAACACAAAATAACCTACATACAGACTACTACACTACTCGGCCCCCAGTGTTACACTACTAGAGCAAAATGACGACGCCTAACGATTAATCGAGCGAGAACTGACCTCTACTCAGGGATACCTGCAAGTTGCCACATGAGAGCAACATAAAAGCAGTAGGGTGAGTCTCTAAACACATATAATAAGGTTTATGACAAGCATTATGCTAAGCAAACACATATAAACACCTCGGCACAGCACACAAATAACAATTTATTCAGTGCATGAGTTATATATATGCATGATGCAGACCCATACTTCCAGGGCATATGCATGATGGATCCATTAAGACCGAAGTCTTCTACTATCACCTTAGGACCGAAGTCCTCTGCTATCACCTTAGGACCGAAGTCCTCTGCTATCACCTTAGGACCGAAGTCCTCTGCTATCACCTTATGCTTATGATTTATGCGACGCCATGAACAATGCATATCACACAACATACACATTATTCAATTAAATCATAACATAATTCCAGTAACTCACCAATTAGACCGCAACCTTTTATTCATAAATAGGACCTAAGTCCTCTCGCTTTCTCCATAGGACCAAGTCCTCTCTGCATTCACCATGTTCGTTTATTTAATGCCCTCGGGGACTTCATCACGTAATACTCGCTACGCATAGCCATAGGGCCAAACAACGCACATATATCATTTTTCAGGCTAAGGCCGACGCCTCTACATCGCCCCGCGGCGCTAAAAGCGCCGCCGCTCTCACTCATCAACCACCTCGGCGCCTAGTAGTGAACCAATCGGTCACTACGGAACTACCATGTCCCTTAGGACTGAAACATCAATTAGGGACTAAAATGACTACACCATTTAACCCCTCACGCACTTGGCACTCCAAAACGACACTCACAGTCGCGCCCAGCGATAACCGGCGCTACACTGGCGTTAAAACCACACCTCGGCACCTATGGCACCTCAAAGACACTCGGCACCTAAGACGCTTGGCACCTCGGCATGCCTACACTGCGCTTCACTCCTAGTCACTCCACTTCACACGACGCACATCTCACCTCGTCAAGTGCACCTAGGTATGATATACTCTACGTCCCGGCCATAACACCTCTAAGCATTACACGCTACACATTATCAACTGCACTTCAAACAGCCTAAGCCTAAGTACTTTACCTCGGCCTAAGCATCTCGGCCTACTTACTCTACACCTCAGCAAGCACAAACCGATCCTTATACCTAGTCTTATGTACTCATACACTTAGTTACCGGTGCTCTATCACTCATCTCGGCTTCTATGCCTCATTACTTACGTTTTGATTTACGATCATCACTTAAGTTTCGTTACACTAGTGGTAGGTAGATGCACCTCTACTACCCCAAGTCAACCCCTTCGCTTAAGCCCAGTCACACATTCTCTTTGTTATGAACACTCAACTCCCAACCTACACCTCCGTAGTCTAGCATTCTACTCCATAAGAACCTTACACTCTCACGTCTCTCACTTTAGCTCACTGGGACTGAGAGTTTTCTCAGCTCCCATTTCACTCCTTAGTCTCTCACGGCCATCACCTCATCATCTCAACACAAGCTCACTGAAACGAGCTAAACGTAGCGTTAAGCAACACATCAGAAAAACACACAAACACATGCAACACAGCTCAGGAAACCACAGCTACAACTACTCACACATAACACTCATCATACTACAAAATTATACGTGAGTGTTGTGCGAAAAGTAGTTGTGCAAGTGTACACAATCGCAACAAGTAATATACTGATAAGTAGAATTCGTCTCCACAGGGATTGGTATTAATTTTAGAGTTTAAAAAGGAATTACACTTTAGAGGAACAAGTAGCAAATAGGTTGAGTAACAAAGTTTCAGTTGAACAAAGGTTGTAAAAGTAACAAGTTAACAGTGAGTTAAAATATAAGAGAAATAAGTTGGATTGCTTTCACTATGTAAATTCCCAGAAACAAGACGCTATAACGTCACATGCTATAGCGTTAAGCTAGCTGTTGCAAATATTTTGTGCCTTTCGGTCACTAGCGCCTGTGGTTTCACTACAAGATGCCTATGTCTAGGTTCTAAATAGGTTCACCCTGTATAATCAAGATCCCGACTTATGCTTTATAAACTATTGCAACTTCTATGTCTAGAGGAAGCAAAAATTGATTAAATGTCTTCAACCAACCTTATCATTTATATTAATCCTTGAGTTCTTTCTATGGTTCATGTCTGAATCCACAGAGGTACTAGTTTTACGTGGCCAAATATAAAACAAGTTTGGAAGAGTTATCACACAAGGATTAAAACACAAAACGTGAGAAATTATATACGTAGTATTAAAGGTTCTGATCGTACCTTGACCAATGAAGTGTTGAAGTGTTTGTTGCTTCGTCAGGTGGGCCGGTCGTTGAATGAGTGAAAGGACCGGTCCTGGCTTCACGCGTTGAGCACCTCGGGTGGTACCTGCAAAGACACTCCGACGATCTAGTGAGAGGTCGCCAGGCGAGATAGCACAAGGTTAGAGAACGTACCTGATGCCATGTGCGAATGGCGTATATATACAGTGATGTCCGACCGTTATGCGAAGATTTCGGCCGGCGAGAATTGCGCTCCAAGCAGCGTGTATGGGCCGATCGAGATGGGTGGGCGCGCAGTCCAATTCTTCATTGGCGATCCTCGATTCGCTAATACACCCAGGAACAGTTGCCCCCCAAGCCTAGGTCGCTTAAGAGCGGGCTGAGGCTTGAATCGATGCCCCCAGGAGTGAAGTTCCCTTGATGAAGCGGACGTGGTCGTTTGCTTTTTCTACGGGGCGGTGTCGACCGCTCGTCAACCATCGGCCGGGCCGCTGCGACGGTTGGTCTTTCCTGACATTGAAGATGTGACGTTTGGTGTTTCCGAGGCTGTCTGGAGACAACCATTGGTGGGAAGACGAAGCGTTGTGACTCTTCGTATCCCGGTCCCCTTCGCGCCAGATCCTGTGCTATAAATAGCCCTCTTACTGAGTTCATTTCTCACACTTCCAAGGTTTGCTCTGCCAACGACCGACTCGTCTCACGCCGACTTGCATTCAAGTCGTTTTACGTCTTCTTGCGACCAATCTTCAACATCTGCTTAAGGTATGAATCGATCGCTCCCTTTATTCTTTTCAACTTTAGTTTTTTCTTTAAAGTACTTCGTGCTTTTCCACGCCTCGTGATAGGGGGTGTCAGGTCGAGGGATGGCCAGCTCGCCCCCTCTCATGAGCGCTTTGCTCGATCGACCGACTCGATCCCTTTATCATGTGTGTTTGTGTATGCCACGGACAAAGCTAATCGCCGTATTCTCGAAAACCGCCCGATCTTTTGCCACATACATGTCGAGGCCGGCGAAACCAATTCCCAAGAGGCGAGTCTAAGTCGTCTTCGCGACAAAAGCTCTAACTCTTCAAGCAGCCGAGCAAAGACGAGCTCGAAGTTCTCATTCCTCCGGTCGGGATCGGCCACCTCAAGAGCCCCGATTCCAGATTCGCCCATTCTCGCCGAAGCGCCGAGCAACTCTCCACCGCCCGAGGACGTCGTATCCCGAGTGGAGGAGAAGAAGAAGACGCCCGGCGTGATTATTATTGACGATGATGAGGCGCAGAGTGCCGTCCCGGTCGTGGACGAGGAGATGATGGAGGCCGAAGGGGGCCAGGCCGAAGACGTCCCAGGAGAAGAGGTGGCTCAGCCCGAAGTCAACATTTCTGGTTTGGAGGCCAACATCGGAGGGTCGCACGGCGGTCGGGCCGAGGTACAAGCCGATGTAGCTCGAGATGTATCTGATATGTCTTGGGTGTCGGAAACTCTTCGCTCCAACAGGAGCATTCTCACGGTCGGCCACGATGCCTTGCCCGATCTACGGAGCCGTCTTGAAGACTCACCGGGCTGGAGGATAAGAGGCATGAAGGAGGCGAAGATATCGCGACTTACTCTTCCAACTTCAAGTTCACGATGTATCGGCTCGTGTTCGAGAAGATGAAGATTACCCCTCCTTTCACCGAATTCGGTACGGCGTCTTGCGCCATATTGGGGTCGCCTTCACGGCTTCATCCAAACGCATGGGCGTTTTTAAAGACCTTTGAGTGTCACGACCAAGCTGGTCGGCCAGTATCGATGATGCTTTTCTTTGCCATCTTCGAGTGAGTGGCTCGGGGAGAAGGCCAACAAGGAGAAAAGGGAGCAAGTCTCCTTCAAGATGCGAAGACCCATCACCGATTTTTCAAAGCGCCCAGAGTCGTTAGGAGCGGCCCGAAAAGCCAAGATTTTTGGATCGCTCCAATCAAGAGGCGGCAAGGCCGTTTGTGAGTCAATGGGACGGATCTTTGGGTCCCCTTACTTCCCTATCATGTGGAATGAGGCTCATTTCTCGCAGCGGCGGGAGATTATATCTATACTGATGAAAGATCCGGGAGAGGCCGACGGAGACTTTGGAGATGATCAAGTCATTGGCGGGCATGATGCGTCCAGATCCCAAGCGGCGACATACCTTGCCGGCCCTTTGTCTTGTCTGAAGGCTATGAACCGGAGGCCGAGATTGGTTCGCTTTTGAACTTTTTCGTCCCCTTATATTCTCGTTGTTGACTTTCTTTTTTCTTCCAACTCATGACTCGTTATTTCGCAGAAAGGATGGCGGCAAAAGCGGAACCGCCGCTTCCGCCCCAAGGCTGAAGGAGGGCTAAGGGACTGACGCTTTCGGTCGGGGTAATCCCGAACCTTCCTCCAAAGTCCCCACACCCCTGGGGCCAAGGGAAGAAAGCCGGTCGGCAGGGCCTGGCCGCTTCTCTCTCAAAGGCCGATCGCTCACCCAAGCGGGCCAAGCGTGACGTCGGTCGGGGCTCCGCAACGGAGGAGGTTCCCATCATCCACTCGAAAGCTTGAGTGCGGCCGATCGGAGGAGTACCGAAGGAAGCCCATGGCGCTCTGCGCTCTCTCTGTATGGGGTCGATAAAGTCATGGCCGAGTGGTGGCCGAATCTGATGGTAATTTTACTTTCTTAGTCTTGTAATTTCTATCTTACCTTTGTTCGACCGACTAACCAACCTTCGACCTGAATTCACAGGGAAGGGCAAGGCTTTGGTTGAGGCGCAGCAGAAATACGACAAGCTCCTCCAAATGAAGAAGGAGGCCTCAAACGGGGAGGATGACCGGCCAGTCACAAAAGGAACAAGGAGCTTGCGGCCGGTGAACACTCAAAACCGACCTTGGATCCGTCGAGAAGGAGAAAGCGGGTTGGAGGCCGTAAATGCCGAGCTGCAGCGAAGATTCGTGGTGGCCAAGGCGCCGGCCAGAGGCTGCGATCGAGCAATTTTTCAACGCTCTTGGCCAGGCGCGGGTGTTGAATACCGACCTGCAGATCAATTTCGATGACAAGATGATCAAGCCCACGCACTATGTCGAAAATAACAAGATCATGTTGCCTGCAGAATATGACGAACAGGGCAACGTCATTCGCCCGGCCACCATTCTCTTTTGAAGCCCGCCTGCGAGCGGTGTAATTTTGTAACTTGCCTTCGGGCCTAACAATATTTCTGCCTTCGTGCAGTTCTTTTATTCGTGGGCGCTCGGCTTCGGCCGGGCGTCCCCTATTTGTAATGACAATCTTTATTTGCCTTTCATCTATGCCCGTTTGAATTTATGTTGCAATTTCTACGTACTTGCATTTATTCGCCTTGTTCATTTTGAACTTGTGGGCCGCTCGGCGGCCGTTTCGTGCCACTTCGATAGCGCTCGTTGTTGGTCGTTTTTCTTTGCGCGCCTCATATGCTTATTTTTCTCTAAGTCTTTGAGCTCTAAGACCGTTCGGTCGTCATTCGTGCTTATTTCGAAAGCATCCATTTTCTGAAAAGTTAATATCCCAACGGGGCCTTGGATCGCTTGGCGACCTTCAATCAGGCCCTTTCGATGGCATTTAAGGTAGATCGTTTCGACGGCCTGCCGCGATGGGTTATTACTTAACCTTTGGGCCATTTTCGATGGTGCTCGGTTGGGACCGTTTTGACGGTCGCTCGATTCAGATCGTTTCGACGACCTAAGGTTTGCGGGTTTTAACCCTGGGCCATTTCGATGGCACTTTCGGTTGGGACCGCTTCGACGGTCGCTCGATTTGGATCGTTCGACGATCCGAGGTTGTCGGGCCATTTCGATGGCAACCGTTGGGATCATTTCGATGATCGCCGATTGTAGACCGCTCGGGGCCTACTACTCGTTTGTGGGTCCTTCGACTTGGGCCATTTCGATGGCGCTCGATTGGGACCATTTCGATGGTCGCTTTCGGTTTAGATCGCTTCGGCGATCCGTTTATGTTTGACCAAGTTGATAATCTTCGATCGCTCCTTTGCCGCGGGCAGTCTTGAGCGACCGGTCATACATTCTTGCGAGAAGGTAAAGAACACCATGTTTCTAAAGGTCAGGCCTCTGTAAAAACCCGGTGGGAAAAAAGCGCTGCACCGCTTTTCATTCATAGGTCGGTCATTCATCACACTCAAATTGTTCATTACATTCAAACGTGGCACCGAGCATCCAGATCAGAGGCAGTGACTTGATGGCCATCACTAGTGCTTCGAACATTTGGGCCAAGGTCTACCCCATCACAAATTTGCTGGTACAGGTCGTGGCTTCGTCTTGCAGCCTCAAGGTCGGCCGCCAGGGTAACTACCTGGTCGTCCTTGCTGTAGAATTTCATCTTCGGTGTCTTTGTTGATACCACGCCTCTAGCTCGCCTGTGGTCGGCCTACCAATGATGCAATCGATAGCATGATTTGAGGGGGAGTACGAGGAACGTCGTGCGGACCGTCCTGTACAAGGTGCTATCTCCAGCGTCGTCACCAAATGTGACCATGAGTTCGATCGTTCCCAACGGGTAGGTGACCGCTCCATTGAAGCCCGTCAAGGGTGTTGGCTCGGCCTGGGGAATTATCTCGCTCCGATCAACCTTGATCTTGTCAATTAAGCCTTCAAACATGATGTCGGCCGAGCTACCCCGGGTCGACTCAGATTCTTTGAACTTCAGTATTGGCCATGACTGCCCTGATTACCAACGGAACATAATTGTTTGGCCTGCCATCGCGCAGGTCGCTGTCCCCAAATGAGATGGGGGGTCTGTTCGAGACCGGTGGGACTGTTGATGTTGAACCGACCATCAGGAGCTCGTCCCACTTCTTTTTGGTGGCTTTCTTTGATTCTCTACGGTCCCAAGGGTTGCCACCGTGGATGACCATAGCCACGTTGCGACCTCTGGACCGCGGGGCTTCTCGACCTTCAGACCGGTCTTTTTCTTGGACGCTTGAAACAACTAGAGCGCCCTTCCCTCTGTCAGGATCAGTTTCCTTCTGCTTCTCTTGAGGTCGGTCGCCTTCCTCCGGCCTCACATACTTTCCCAACTTTCCTTTCTGAATGAGCTCTTCAATATCATCTTTGAGGGCCACACAGTCGTTAGTATCATGACCCTTGCTTTTGTGGTAACGGCAGTATCTTTTAGTCGGTCGTGCCCCCTTCTTGAGCACGAGTGGATCGGGCCGCTTTACTCCCACAAATTCATTGTTTTGGCACTCACTATAAATCTGCGCAATGGAGGTGTTGAGTCGAGTGCGATGATCAAACTTTTTGTCTCGAAAGTCAGGCCGATTGTCGCGGCGACCTTCGTGCCCTTTGGCCGGCTTGCTGTTTTCTTCTTTAGGTCGCGCGCGGACGGCCTTTCTTTCTTTGCTGAGTTTCTTCATACTGCATGTGGACGTTAGCCCTCGTTAGGAAGTGACTGAGATCTTGGTAATGATTCAATGTAAACTCTTCAACGAACCGGTGGTCCGGTCGGATACCACGCTTCAGATATTTCAACTTGTCTTGTATCGACAAGTCACGCGAGCAGAACTTCACCTCGGTGTTAAACCGGTCGATGTAATCGTCTCAACGTCTCATTATCTCCTTGAACAACGAGTCCAAGTATTCTTCATACCGGTATTGGCGGGTTTGCGGTGTAGTGAGACAAGAATATTCTAATCGTGTCGTCCCACGAGGAGATGGTATTGGGCGCAAAGACTCCCACCATTCCAATGCTCGGCCGTCCAACGATCGGGAAAAAGCACGCATTTCATGGTCGGTCCCACCCCCTGAGCAAAGCAGTAATTATTGAAGTAACGGAGATGCTTGTGCGGATCACCTCGCCGTCCAAACTTGTTGAGGTTGGGCGGCTTGCGGAGATCTCTCGGAATTTTATAACGCCCGATCTCCTCGAGAACGGGCCATGTTCATTCGAATGCCGTTCGACCCAAAGGGTTGCATTGCGAGGCATGCCTCGTTGCCGCATTCCATAGAATCCTCCGGATGGGCGGTTGGCGTAATGAGGAGGCCTTACGGGCCACTCGCTTTGGCCTCTCCTAGGCCGATGCGAAACGCCCCTAATTCTTCCATTTCGTACTCTTCCGGCTCTTCACGAGAATCCCAAGATCGCTTCTCGACCGACGCGTGACCCGGACGACTCATTAGAGGAGTATTCGGTGGGCGGCGGCACGTGTCGGGGCGGTAGCTAGAATCTTCATAGTCATCGGACATCGAGCGGCGTCTCACGCGTTCTCGCCGAGGCGACTATGCGCCCGCTTCTTCCGCCGAGAACGATGAGTAGTGCTCTCTCGGCGTGAAATGCTCCTTCGAGGAGGGGGCGGTGTCTTCGCGCCCGGCCGGCGGCGAGTGAAGGTTCTCCGTCTTCGCACGCGCGCGCCCGAATCGAACCTCTTTCATCTTTGGGAGATGAGTGCATCTCGATCCGCGATCACTTGATTCTTGTTTTGCAAGATCTGCAAAGCGGCTTGAGTAACATGGTCCGCAGAGAGGTTCGGATGCCCGCTTCAATCGGCTCGGCGGTAGGTCTCGTGAACGGCCGGATGGATCTGGCTGGAGGACCGGTCCACGACCGTTGTTGTGCATGTAAGGTTCTTGTCGTGGAAGTCCTTGAGATTCGTGGATCAGTATGCGCCACGCTTCCGGTCTGCTGGCTGGTTCTCGCCGGAGGATTGAGTCGAGAAGTGGCCCGCGTCTGGGGCCGGTCGCGTGGAGCCATAAGAGAGGTAGGATAGCGCGCGGGCCTCCCACTGTGGTCGCCAATTGATCGTACCTTGACCAATGAAGTGTTGAAGTGTTTGTTGCTTCGTCAGGTGGGCCGGTCGTTGAATGAGTGAAAGGACCGGTCCTGGCTTCACGCGTTGAGCACCTCGGGTGGTACCTGCAAAGACACTCCGACGATCTAGTGAGAGGTCGCTCGGGCAGATAGCACAAGGTTAAAGAACGTACCCGATGCCATGTGCGAATGGCGTATATATACCGGTGATGTCCGACCGTTATGCGAAGATTTCGGCGGCGAAGTGCGCTCAAGCAGCGTGTATGGGCGATCGAGACGGGTCGGGCGCAGTCCAATTCTTTGATTGGCGATCCTCGTATTCGCTAATACACCCAGAGCGAGGTTCATTACAAGTCAGAGCAACCCAACTCAAAGAGTTTAGCTCATGTTGAGCATCATCAAAATAACACAAATATAACTACTTGCATTACCGTAGGTAAGAAGGAAAATACAAGTGCAAAAGATACAAGCTTGAAGTCTCCTAATCATCCACGCAAAGATGGCTCATCATCAGCCTTACACCATGAGAAAAAATACAGAAAAATACAAAAGAGGAAAGTAAAATAGCAAAAGCTTCAAAGGTGTATCAATGGAGAAGAAGAAGTGTCACACTTTCACTCTCTACCAATACTCTCTCTATATCCGTTGGAATCCTAAGGTATGAGAAGGGAAATCAGCATCTCTAGTATATCTAGCATGAGGTACAACTCTCCTCCAAAAGTCAAGAAAAGTGATGTTTGCTTTTTCACCAACTCCACTATTCCTTTACTCATGCAATGACAAGTGTCCACACAAATCCAATAAAATCCGCACATGTCAGCAAGTACTGTAGACACAAGATATGGAACATGGATTAATGAGCTTGGCGCTAAAATTTCACTTTTCCTTTAGATGCTCAACTGTGCTGCCCTCTTGACACTATAGCGTTAGACGCTATAGCGCTAAACACTGCACTACTTCACAAAATACATCAAAATAATCACAAGGGCACCAAATGTGCCAATTTCATAGCAAAGCAGTGTTTAGCCCTTCCTAACCTAATATAAACAGAAATACAATATATACTATACTAATATTACTTGAGAACTTACTTAATTCAATGATTAGAGGCATAAATAACTCATATAAATATGAGTTATCACACCCCCAAACTTAAACCATTGCTTGTCCCCAAGTAATGACACTTGCAAAGACAAAACAAACTGACACATATTCACAACACACATGCCCTGATCAACACTTCATTTCTATGCACACTCATTCAAATATATTCTCAATGGGCTAATAATTCGGATTCACACTCACACCAACACACCAATGCATTTATTCAACTTCCAAGCTTATTACTGCTCAACAGTGCGTGTGTGATCTCTTGACTCATCTCAATTCCTAGCTAGATTTGGATGTCTCTTTAGCCTTGGAAAGAATGGTCTTCTTTTGGTGACATCAAGAACTTTTTCAAAACAATGACTAGATTAACATTTTCACACAGAAATGGGGAAGTTTCAAACATGACAAAGGGTTTAATTAGGCATTTTGTGTCTATGGCGGCGCTCCTAACTTATTGAAACTGAACAACTCACGCTATAGCGTTTGGCGCTATAGCGCTTAGACTATGATACAGATTTATTTACTAGCTGCAGCCCCCTCATTACTTGGCTCCTCAGCAATTATTTATTTATTTATTTTTTTTTTAACGCATGAGGCTTTGCCTCTTTGCCTTTGGGACAGCCTAGCTTTTGCTTCGGATGGCTACAGCTTTACAACATATTTACATTGACTTTCTAAGTCACTGACCACCCTAAGACCTTTGTACCTAACCTTTATATAGCCCAAAACACCCCCAAACTTTGTTTCAAAAACTCTTCAAGTTTTTAGTCAAGCCTTGATCTCACCTTGGTTAACTCAGACTAGCCTAATCCTCAGATAGTCCTTGGCTAGCTAAGTTTCTACTTAAGCACAGAGATTTATGTGTGGGAGCAATAATAAGCAAAGATTTTATCTAAAAGCACGGCTCTCTTTCTCACTCACACAGTCATTACTAAAGCTAGCCCAAAGAGAATGCATTCAATGATTATACTTAAAAACGAAACACTTGAAACAGAGTTTTAATAACTTTAGGCCCTCCCCCCACAACAAAAGTGAGCAGTGTCCCCACTGCTCTTAAAGAACTAGGGAAAGGCCTGAGACAAAACAGAAACAAAATAAAACAAGTCTTTAACATTTGTGAAGCGCAAGACAGACGCTATAGCGCTTCACAACTTATTGAACATACACTATTATTAAAAACTACTATACTAAACATTGAAATCATTTTTTTGTTAGACCAGACCTGGTCCTTGAACTGACACGAGTTGGTTGAGGAGGCTTTACAGCCTTTTTCTTCTTCTTCTCTTCCTTCTGACCTTCCTCAGGCGCTATAGCCTCAGACGCTATAGCGCTGCTACCAGGGGCTTCCTTCTCTTTTGCTGCCTTCATCTCTGCTAACTTGCTAGCAGCCTCCTTTTCTTGTTCAGACGCTTCCTTTTCAGATTCTTGTGCTTCTGGCTGCACACTTTCTTCATCATCTTCCTCAATCACAGTAAGCTTTGCTCCTGGGCTCCTTCTTGCTGACACATATGTTGGCCTCTTTGCTGCCACGTGCTTCTCTTTCAAACTGCGCCTTGGTGTGCCAGATGGCAATGGGCCTTGCACCACCTCCCTTGGAGGACTATCAGCCATGGCCTGAGCTTCTTCTTCAGAACCTGCAAGAATATTAACTTTTGATTGAGGACTCCTTTGGGCTCTTTGCTTTAGCCTAAGAGATTTTGTTGAACTTGACACAGATGATGATGATGGACTTTTCTGTGCTGCAGGCGCTATAGCATCAGACGCTATAGCGCTAGCAGGTTCCTTAGCAGGATTTTGGGAAATGGGTTGTTGTGGTGGTGCATGATCTGGACTTGGTTCTTTGGTGGGATTTGGGGATTGGACAGATGGTTCTGGTTGTGCTGGTTCATTTAGATTTGGTGTTTGCTGTGTAGGTGGGGGTGATGTTTCTTTTTCTGGGATGGGTGGAGGTATTGTTCTTCGCAGATTGGGGTGTTTCAGGAATATATTGATCTTGGGCAGGTGGTGAAGGTATTTGTGGTGAAGGCTGTCTAGTGGGACTAGGTGTGGGATCAGCAGTCACTTCCTCATATTCTTCACTCTCTGATCCTTCCTCCTTTTCTGGGCTCTCCTCACCAGATTTTTCCTCACTTTCAGAATCTTCATCCTCTTCTTCATCATTTACTTCCTTCATCAGCCTCCTAGTCTCCTCTTCATCTTCTTCACTGAGTTCTTCTAAATCCTCAGTGTTGAGGGATTCTTCACTGCTCACCTTTGTTTTCTTCTTAGCAGGGCTCTTTACCTTCTTCAAGGCAGGGCTCCTTGCTCTCTTCTTGATTGGCTCTGCAGCAGCCTTTTTACTCATCCTTTCTTTTGGTTGAGGTGGCTCCATCACACCCTCATCTTCAATTAACCACTCTGGGAACACATGGGGCTCCATTAACTCCTTGCCCCTAGATAACTTCTCCAATACAGCCTTCTCCCATTCAAATTTAGCCTTAACAAACTTACACAGTGTTTGCTGATTCTTTTTCAACTGATTGAGCGCTATAGCATCAGACGCTATAGCGCTAGCACTTCTTTGTCTGGGCTTGAACACAGCAGGGATATCTCCTTGAGGAGTTCTCCTCTCATCACGAATCTCAATTTCAACTTCAGCCTGCTTACACAACTCAGTAATTAAACAGGGAAAGTAAAGATTACCATCGTCTTGACCGCTTTTCTCAATCTCCTTGCAATGATTTTGCCTACATCAATGCTCTCCCTTCCAAAATAGCATCTAGCACTATCAACCTCGTCCTTCTCCACATTGGTTGTGTGGGAAGTAGGCATGAGTGAATGCACGATAAAAGTAAACCACATTGCGACTTCATCCACCGTAAATGCTTTCTTCACTTTAAATTCAGATCCAAACCTTTCCCATGTAGCTTCCTCCACACGGATCCTCTTCTTGACCTCCTCCATTTCGTCACAGCCCCATGAATCAAGCTTTTTCTCCAATGCTTTCCCAGAATACCCTAGCTTGAAGTGATCATTAATGGCACTTGGGCTGAAATCAACCATTTCACCCCTAACCATAGAATAGGTTTGGGGCTTTCCCCCTTTTGGAGGAGGAATACCTTTGTAAAACTCTCTCACCAGAGGCACCACAAATTCCCCTCTGTGCTTTATGAATTTCTGCCACCCAAGCGCTATAACAGTAGATGTGAACACGTCAGGAGCTTTTTCTGCTTTAAAACCCCTTTCTGCAATGAAGTTCATCTTCCAGTAACGCGCAGGATCGTCCTTTGGGTCTATGCCTCTAGAGGAACTGGGTTCTGAGGTCTTGGCCTTTCTTTGGGGTTTTTCAATGGAATGTTTCTTCACCATTTTGAGGTTTTTCTTGAAGATTTGGGGGTGTTTTGTGAATTTTTGGAACAGATTGCAAGTTTGATTTGCAGAGAAAACGGGAATGGAAGTTATGAGACGATGGGGGTTATGGAAGAAGAAAGAGAATCACCGGTTAGAAGGAGAGAAAGAGAAGGGAGTGGTTGAGTGAGAGGTTATGGGGAATTGAATGATGTGACCGTTGTTGATGGGCGGAGTGATCAAGTGACTAGTGGTCATCTGCGTGGGCGCATAGGGCGCAGCAGTTGAAGTGCACAGGGCGCGCGTGCCACGTCATTATAACCGCCCCATACTTTGAAATAAAAATGTTTCTTCTTGCCAGCTACCACCTCTTGACGCTATAGCGTCAACATCACACTATGGTTCTTCAATTTTCCCAATCCTCAACACAAAAATTTTCCCTCCTGCAAGATAAAATAAAAACAACAGAAATGTTAATTAAAATCTTGGGGTGCCTCCCAAGAGCGCTTGTTTTAAGAGTCATCAGCCTGACTTCTTCATTTGATGTTAGGGATCTTGAAGATCAATTGAGGTATTGTCCCTCATCACAGTGTCACCATGGTATTGTTTTACTCTCTGTCCATTCACCTTGAAAGTGGTGTTGGTTGCTTGATCATATAAATCCACTGCACCATAAGGGTAAACCTTGACTAATTTAAAAGGGCCAGACCACCTTGATTTGAGCTTGCCAAGAAACAATTTTAATCTAGAATTGAAAAGGAGCACTTGGCCTCCTTCAATCGACTCTGCTCAGATATCTTCTGTCATGCCACATCTTCTTTTTTTCCTTGTAAATGCATTTGAACTCTCATAGGCAGCATGCCTAATCTCATCAAGTTCATTTAATTGCGGTAGCCTAGCCTTACCGCCCTCTATCACAATCAAAGTTGAGCTTTTTATGGCCCAATGAGCTTTGTGTTGCAACTCAATAGGGAGGTGACATGCTTTCCCAAACACAAGTCTGTATGGAGACATTCCCAGAGGTGTCTTGAAGGGCATCTGTAAGCCCATAATGCATCATCCGGATGGATTGACCGATCCTTTCTTGAGGTCCCACCATTTTTTCAAGCATCCTTTTGATTTCTCTATTGGACAATTCAGCTTGCCCATTTGTTTGTGGATGGTATGCGTTGGCAATTTTGTGCCTCACTCCATATTTTCCCAATAGAGACTCAATCAACTTGTTACAAAAGTGAGAGCCCTCATCACCGATAATTGCTCTTGGTGTACCATATCTGGTGAATATGTTCTTCTGCAGAAACTTGCTAACTGACTTGGCATCATTGTTGGGAAGAGCCACAGCTTCAACCCATTTGGAAACATAATCCACAGCCACCAGTATATACAAATTCCCATGAGAAGGAGGAAAGGGACCCATGAAATCCATGCCCCATACATCAAAGAGTTCAATCTCTAAGATGTTGGTTAAGGGCATTTCATGCTTGTTTGAGATGTTCCCAGTCCTTTGACACTTTGCATGACTCTTCACCAATTCACGAGCATCCTTGAATAATGTAGGCGATAATACCCACACATTGCAAAGACCTTTGCAAACTGTTCTAGTTCCTCCAAAGTGTCCACCACATGGTTAAGCATGACAATGCTCTAACACTTGAGGTTGTTCTTCTTCTGCAAGGCACCTTCTTATCACTTGGTCTTGGCACTTCTTGTAGAGAAAAGGTTCATCCCAATAATAATCTTTCACTACATGGAAAAACCTTTTCTTTGTTGATGATTCGATCTCTGCAGCACAATTGCGCTTGCAAGTTATTCACTATATCGAACCACGGGCGGTGTCTTGAGACGCTATAGCGTCTGGCGTTATAGCGGCAACCGCTATAGCGTTACACTTTTCATCGCTCACGCCAACAACTTCTCATCCGGGAAGATTTCTTTAATCTCCCCGCTCTGTACACTGCATTTTCTCTTTCAAGTCTAGACAAATGGTCGTGAACTTGGTTCTCCACCCCCTTTTTATCATGAATTTCCAAGTCAAATTCTTGGAGGAGGAGAACCCATCTTATTAGCCTTGGTTTTGCATCTTTTTAGAGATCAAATACTTGATGGCTGAATAATGGTCTGTCAAAAACAATTACTTTTGTGCCAACCAAGTATGATCTAAATTTATCAAAGGCAAAGGCCACGACTAATAGCTCTTTTTCGAGAATCGTGTAATTTAAGCGTGCTTCAATAAGTGTTTTGCTTGCATAGTAAATGGAATGAAAGATTTTATCATACCTTTGACCAAGCACGGCTCCCACAAAGATAGTCACTTGCATCACACATGAGCTCAAATGGTTTACTCCAATCAGAGCAACAATGATAGGTGCGATGTCGAGCTTTCTTTAACTTACGGAAGGCTTCAAGGCATGCATCATCAAAGTTGAAAGTGGTGTCATCTTTGAAGAAGTTGACATAGAGGTTTTGAGATCTTTGAGAAGTCTTTAATGAATCTCCTATAGAACCCAAGCATGCCCAAGGAAACTTCTTATACCTTTGACACTTGAGGGGGTGGCAATTTTTCAATGACTTCAATCTTGGCCCTATCCACCTCTAAGCCTTTCTTGGAGATCCTATGCCCTAGCACAATCCCTTCTTGCACCATGAAGTGACATTTCTCCCAATTAAGCACAAGATTTGTCTCTTCACACCTTATCGTATCTCTTCCAAGTTGTCCAAACATTTTCAAAGCTATCCCCAAACACAGAGAAGTCATCCATAAAAACCTCCATAGATTTCTCAATGAAGTCGAGAGAATATGGACATCATACATCTCGGAAGGTTGCGGGGGCATTACACATCCAAAGGGCATTCTTCTAAAAGCAAATGTGCCATAAGGACATGTGAATGTGGTCTTTTCTTTGGTCTTCGGGAACTATTGCTATTTGGTTATAGCGAGTAGCCATCAAGGAAGCGATAATAGTCCTTACAAAGAAGTCCGTCCAACATTTGGTCAATAAAAGGGAGAGGAAAGTGGTCCTTCTTTGTGGCCTTGTTTAATTTCCTATAGTCCATGCAGATTCTCCAACCGATCCACGTTCTTGTGGGAATTAACTCATTTTTGTCATTTGTGATCACAGTGACACCACCCTTCTTGGGAACACACTGCACAGGGCTCACCCATGCACTGTCAGAAATAGGATATACAATCCCTGCATCTAACCACTTGAGGATTTCCTTCTTCACCACTTCCTTCATTATGGGATTAAGCCTTCTTTGACCTTCAATGCTATGTTTAGCATTTTCCTCTAACACAATCCTGTGCATGCAGATTGTAGGACTTATCCCATGTATATCAGACATTTGCCAACCTATTGCCTTCGTGTGCCTTTTCAGAGTTGTAATGAGCTCCACCTCTTGGTTTTGATCCAAACTAGCAGAAATGATGACAAGCAGAGTCTCATTCTCCCCCAGATATGCATACTTCAGGTGCTTGGGTAATTCTTTCAACTCTAGATCAGGTGGTTGAATAATAGAAGGCACACTCTTCTTGAGGTTTGAATTTTCTTGCTCTAGTGACTCATATCTCTTAGCCCAAACCTCATTCACAGTTTGTTTTTCAATTGGAACCTCCTCTTCTTCCAGCAATTCCTGTTCTTCAGTATTGTTAAGCACCTTTCCCAAGTGGTTGTTAGTTTTCTGAAAATGCTTTTGAACCACTTGGTCAAGAGAAACCATAGAGGAACACTCTTCAGTATTGACATCTGGAAGTTTTAATGCATTCAGAACATTAATCTTCACTTCTTGATCATTAACCCTCATTGTCAATTCTCCTTTTTGTACATCTATGAGTGTCTTCCCTGTAGCCAAAAAGGGTCTACCTAAAATGATAGGTACCTCTGCATCTGCTTCAAAATCTAGAATAACAAAGTCAACAGGAAAAACAAATTTATCTACTTTAATTAAAACATCCTCCAGTATTCCTTCAGGATAGGCAAGTGACCTATCACTAAGCGGAGGCTTACGAGTAGTAGTCAGCGGTTCCTATACCCAATTGTGTGTTAATGGACTTGGGCATTAAGTTAATGCTTGCCCCCAAGTCACATAAAGCACGACCAGAATAAAAATTTCCAATGGAACAGGGTATTGTGAAACTACCAGGGTCCTTTAACTTTCTGGGGAGTTTATTTTGCATCAACATCTTTGCATTCCCGAGTCATTGCCACGATTTCATATTCTCCCAACCTTCTTTTCTTTGTCAAAACATCTTTCATAAATTTGGCATAGTTGGGCATTTGTTGTAATGCCTCAACTAGAGGAACATTAATGTGCAATTGTTTTAACACCTCAAGGAATTTATTAAATTGTTTGTCCTCATGTGCCTTTTTTAACCTTTGAGGGTAAGGGGGAGCAGGATATTCAGGCACCAATTTAGGTTCAGGTGTTCTGTTTGCATTTGACGCTATAGCGTCAGGTGCTATAACGTCTGAAAAATTCTTTTCATTTTCAAAGAACACTTGACTCTAAATTCTTGGGTGCGATGGTTACCTCTTTACCACTTACGGTGGTTATTGCTTTCACATGCTCCTTGCACGGTGCATGAGATGGAGAAGGTTCGATGAGTAGATGGGAGTCCACCATTACGCGCTTTGTGTGAGAGCGGATGCAATCTGTCCCACTTGATTCTCGAGTCTTGATTGATGCTTCATGAGTCTGCATTGTTGTTTTGACAACCAGCGATGAATGACCTTAGCAGAGATTCCATTGAGTTATCCATAGCAGGAGCAGGAGCATTACTGTCTTGGAGGTTTGTTGTTGTTCTTTGCCTTGGAAAACACGGGGAATAGCAGGGGCATTTGTGCTTGTGTTAGCATTATTTCCTCCCCCCCACCTGAAGTTAGGATGATTCCTCCAACCAGGGTTGTATGTATTAGAATAAGGGTTGTTACCCTTGTTGTAACCCACATAGTTGACAGAAGCAGGATTTGTTGTACATTCTTCATACAGATGAGCCCCTCCACAATATACACAACTGGCTTCTCCAGGTGGAGCTTGTTCAATTGCTGCTGCAGTTGACCTTTCAGGCGCTATAGCATCAGATGCTATAGCGTTGGCAGTGTTCAACTCCTTTATCATGTTTGTTAGAGTGGCCACTTGGGCTGAGAGAGCAGAAACCTCACTCACTTCATGAACCCCAG
Organism: Oxytropis ochrocephala; assembly: GCA_020916435.1. NCBI lineage: Eukaryota > Viridiplantae > Streptophyta > Magnoliopsida > Fabales > Fabaceae > Oxytropis > Oxytropis ochrocephala. The sequence goes on from CM037095.1 coordinate 51,243,896, forward strand.
CTACTTTCCTTATAGAATTCAACCTTTCAGTAGGCCATGAAGAACTGTTAATGGCAATGCGCTCTATAAGCTCACAAGCATCATTATATGATGAGTTCAGAATTACACCTCCAGATGAGGCATCCAACATGGATCTAGTAGGTGCCTCTAACCCATTATAAAAAGTCTCCATTTGAATTACAATAGGAATTCCATGATGTGGACATTTCCTAAGCAACTCCTTCCACCTTTCCCAAGCCTCATGTAATGATTCACCCTCTTTTTGCTTGAAGGATGTGATGTCATTCCTCATCCTTGCATTTTTGTTTTGTGGGAAATACTTCTCCAGAAATTTCTTTGTCATGTCTTCCCAAGTAGTGATAGAATTAGACTCCAAGGAATTCAACCAAGCTTTTGCTCTGTCTTTTAAAGAATAAGGAAACAGTTTCAGCCTGAATGCATCCTCACTCACCCCTGGGATTATGAAATTACTGCATACTTCAAGGAAGTTTCTCAGATGAGCAAAAGGGTCTTCTTAGGAAGAACCTCCAAATTGTCCAGTTGTTTGGAGCATTTGGAACATCATAGGCTTGAACTCAAAGTGAGTAGCAGTCACCACAGGCCTAGTGATGCTTGTTTCCATGGAATGTGGATCAAACACAGCATAATCTCTCATTGGCCTGTCTCTGTCATTCACCATTTGATCAGGTCCTTGATTAAGGAATCTATCTCTGTACCAGTATTCATTATCAACTTCAGTATGGGTAAAAGGACCTTGCCTTCCACCTCTTGGACCTCTTCCTCCAATAAGAGAGGGTGTTCTTCCACCCATTGAACCTCTAACAGAAGGATGAGTGGTCTCCGACATAGTTAGGCCTGATTTGTTGTAACCTTTGTTGGCGTCTTAACCTTCTGAATCTTCTCTCTGGTTCAGGATCAAACTCAAAAGTGGGTGGTTCTGATCTGGGCATACGCTATAGCATCAGACGCTATAGCACTTCCTGTAACACAACACAGAAAATTGCCAAGGTAAAACCTCCCTAAGGATGTAATAATTTTTAAACAATAAAAATTAAATGCAATCCCCAAACAACGGCGCCAAAAACTTGTTGTGCGAAAAGTAGTTGTGCAAGTGTACACAATCGCAACAAGTAATATCTTGATAAGTAGAATTCGTCTCCCACGAGGATTGGTATTAATTTTAGAGTTTAAAAGGAATTACACTTTAGAGGAACAAGTAGCAAATAGGTTGAGTAACAAAGTTTGATTGAACAAAGGTTGTAAAAGTAACAAGTTAATGAGTGAGTTAAAATATAAGAGAAATAAGTTGGATTGCTTTCACTATGTAAATTCCGAAACAAGACGCTATAACGTCACACGCAATAGCGTTAAGCGCTATTGCAAATATTTTGTGCCTTTCAATCACTAGCGCCTGTGGGTTTCACTACAAGATGCCTATGTCTAGGTTCTAAATAGGTTCACCCTGTATAATCAAGATCCCACGACTTATGCTTTATAAACTATTGCAACTTCTATGTCTAGAGGAAGCAAAAATTGATTAAATGTCTTCAACCAACCTTATCATTTATATTAATCCTTGAGTTCTTTCTATGGTTCATGTCCGAATCCACAGAGGTACTAGTTTTACGTGGCCAAATATAAAACAAGTTTGGAAGAGTTATCACACAAGGATTAAAACACAAAACGTGAGAAATTATATACGTAGTATTAAAGGTTCATTACAAGCTGTAGCAACCCAACTCAAAGAGTTTAGCTCATGTTGAGCATCATCAAAATAACACAAATATAACTACTTGCATTACCGTAGGTAAGAAGGAAAATACAAGTGCAAAAGATACAAGCTTGAAGTCTCCTAATCATCCACGCAAAGATGGCTCATCATCAGCCTTACACCATGAGAAAAAATACAGAAAAATACAAAAGAGGAAAGTAAAATAGCAAAAGCTTCAAAGGTGTATCAATGGAGAAGAAGAAGTGTCACACTTTCTCTCTCTACCAATACTCTCTCTATATCCGTTGGAATCCTAAGGTATGAGAAGGGAAATCAGCATCTCTAGTATATCTAGCATGAGGTACAACTCTCCTCCAAAAGTCAAGAAAAGTGATGTTTGCTTTTTCACCAACTCCACTATTCCTTTACTCATGCAATGACAAGTGTCCACACAAATCCAATAAAATCCGCACATGTCAGCAAGTACTGTGGACACAAGATATGGAACATGGATTAATGAGCTTGGCGCCAAAATTTCACTTTTCCTTTAGATGCTCAACTGTGCTGCCCTCTTGACGCTATAGCGTTAGACGCTATAGCGCTAAACACTGCACTACTTCACAAAATACATCAAAATAATCACAAGGGCACCAAATGTGCCAATTTCATAGCAAAGCAGTGTTTAGCCCTTCCTAACCTAATATAAACAGAAATACAATATATACTATACTAATATTACTTGAGAACTTACTTAATTCAATGATTAGAGGCATAAATAACTCATATAAATATGAGTTATCAGTGAGAAGAGAGCCCCCTAACCTTGATCAGTTGAGTAAACGACCCTCTCTTCACCGATTCCTCCCGTTAACACTCGCAGCAACACGTCTCCGTTGAGCTTGAGCTTCTTCCACGCCAAAATGCTCTCCCTTCTCTCTAGAAAACTGATCTCACCTACCAACTTGTCTCTCTTACTTCACTTTGACTTTTCTTAGATTCTCTTTGGTGAAACTTGCTTCTTTTCCTTCGACACTCTCCTTTAATGTAAGTCCTTGGGCTTCTAATGGCTCATGGGCCTCAATTGGCTCATGGGCCTCTACGCCCACCTTCTCCCTTTCACTTAAGCATCCCCTAAATGAAATAAACTCCTAATTAATACTTAGCTTAATTAAAAAGTTGTAAACCTTAAATAACTCAACTAAATAATTAATTGAACTATTTTGGGGTGTTACAGTTATGGCCTCTATGGAAGGAATAGCAAAAACCACCTGACCAATAATTTCTATAACTTGGAAATACACTCCGATTTATAGAAGAGGTATTGTCTCAATTTAAATCCTAACCAATTTAGACCTAGCTAGAAACTACTTCGATGAATATATTTTTTTTTGACACAAGAAAACTAATTCATTTCATTCATAACCGTAGCGTAAACACATGCTGGTATATCAAACATAGTCTGAGAAGAGACTGAAAACAAGGCTACCCCTGCTAAGGTATGAGCCACCTTGTTAGTCTCCCTCCTAGAGAACTCCACATGAGAGTTGGAATTAAAAAAAGAAAAGGACTCCCTACAATATTGCAAGATACAACCATAATCAAAAATAATAGTAGGTGATTTGTTGAAGTCATCCACAACTACTTTTGCATCCATCTCGAAGACGACATTCCGGTGTTGTAATTCTCGCATCCAGTCCATCACAAAAAGCAAGTCAAGCGCTTCACCTTCATACACTTCAAAAATTGGAGTGAAGGAGTGAGTCTTGGCTGCCACAAAAGTGCCAAACTCATCATCTCGTACACACATCCCGAAGCCAACACGATTACCACTCGAATCAAATGCAGCATCAATGTTGCACTTAACAAAATTTGGAGGAGGTTTCTGCCATGAGGGTGTTGTATTTGCTGAAGCCGGACCAGCAACAGCTGTTGAACTTGCTGAAACCAAGGCCGCAGCAGCAGCAGAACTAGCTGCAACATCATTCCCTCGGTCCAATCTTCCAACAGCCTTGCCCCATTCCTAACAATTACCGATGACGTATCTCTAACATTGTTCCAGACCAAATTGTTACGGCTATTCCAGATGCTCCAAAGATTCATAACCCATGCAACACGGGCATCCCCAACAAGCTGCTGCAAAACCTCAAAAAACCACCCCTGTACCGATGCAGCAGTAGCTGCCACACGAGAGAGAATTGGCGCCAGACCCAAAGCTATCCAACACGCATTAACCGTAGCACAAGTTGCAAAAATGTGCAGCGGTGTTTCTTCAAACTCACCACAAAACGGATACAACGGAGAGACTTCCATACCCCGGTGCAAGAGAGCTGATCTAGTGGGGAGACAGTTTCTGCCTAACTGCCACAGAAAGTTCTTCACCTTCGGAGGAACTTTCAATTTCCATAAAATCCCCCAGCAACCATCAACAATAAGTGCAGAATTATTTCGGTTCGAGAGTTCCACTTGCCGATAAGCACTTCGAACGAAATAATTCCCATCACGCTCACCTTTCCAAGTCAGAGTATCTTCATGAACACAATGAAATAAAGGTGTATGCAAGACGCAATACTCGAAGGCTCATCCAAAATAAACCGAACCAAGGGCTCATTCCAACATTTAGAATTATGAACAATCAAATAGTCCACACGAAGGAGAGGATTATAGGTACCTGAGTTTCTAGGACGGAGAGTAGTAGACATTTTAGTCCAACAATCATCAAATAACCGAATAGAAGAACCATTCCCAATGCTCCATGAAGAACCATCCTGGATCAACCCTTGGGATGCAAAGATACTATTCCACACAAAACTTCCATTGTTTCCCTTAGTTGCATGTAAAAAATCACTATGAGGGAAATATTTTGCTTTATACAACCGCGAGACCAATAGATCCGGTTGCATTTGGAGACGCCAACCTTGTTTCCCAAGGAGAGACAAGTTAAAAGCCTTTAGATGGCGAAAGCCCATACCCCCATCATTCTTCGGGACACACAATTTATCCCAGGCCATCCACCGGATACCTCTATTCACTCCACCATTACCTCCCCACCAAAATCCATTAAGCAAGCGCTCAATCTCAACAATAAGGGAGGATGGTAATTGGAACAAACTCATAAAGTAAGTAGGAATAGATTGTAACACTAACTTTATCATAACCTCCTTCCCAGCCTTAGAAAGCATTCTCCCACTCCAGGAAATAATTTTCTGCCAAATCCTATCCTTGATAAAATTAAACAATGCCTTCTTACTTTTGCCCACCATAGATGGTAAACCAAGGTACTTTCTGGTGCCCAAGCAAACCTGAACATCTAAATGGTTAGCAATGCTCTCCTTATCACACAGTTGCACATTCCGGCTAAAGAAGATCTCAGACTTTTGGAAATTTACCTTTTGACTAGAAGCACACTCATAAGTATCAAGGATAACCTGGATGCGAGTAGCCTCACCCAATGTGGCTCTAAAGAATAAGAAGCAATCATCTGCAAATAGTAAATGAGAGACTAAAGGAGCTCGCCTACAAATAGATAAGCCATGAATATCACCAGAGGCTAGAGAGTTATTTAATAAAGCTGTCAAACCTTCAGAACACAGGATGAATAAATAAGGGGATAATGGATCTCCTTGTCTAAGTCCATGCCCTGGGCAAATAGGCCATGCACGGTCCTGGTTGACAAGCACAGAGAGGGAAACAGATTCAATACACACACGCATCCAATTTATCCAAATACCACTGAAACCCAAACGATCCATAACTGCATACATATACCCCCAGTCCACTCGGTCATACGCCTTACTCATATCAATTTTCAAGACAACCTCTCCTCTCTTTCCTTTTCTCTTATTCTTAAGATAATGAATCAGTTCAGTGAGCGTTGAACCAGGCACGTCACTTTTTTCAAAGTACGTTATACTTACACAGATCCATCTTACAACACTCACTGAAATGACCAAAACGCATGTGCCATAGTTTAGTTGCATCATTATCAGACTCAACTTACACAACATCACCTATAACAGTACACCGCAATAGCCTTTGTTCCGACCACAATATTCTAAATGGGGTAGCGGGTGTCACACTACTCACACATGATAGTCTAATCAAAACAAATTGCAAATAACAAACTGAAATCAAATAAATTTGTAATTAAGAAACATAAAATGCTTGGGTTCCTCTACCTTGGGTTCACTCTCAAGAAGCGCTTATTTACCGTCACTAGCTTGATGTTGTAATTCCACTATCAAGGTGGAATATATGACAAAAGAACACATTTTCCTTTTTCTTTCATTTTTGGTGCAAGAACTTCATGAACTTGATGTATAATTTCAACTGCTTCCATACCTTCTCAAGTGGAGGATGATGGAAAAGGCATAAAAGGAGTCTAAATATCGATCAAGCTCTTCACTTCTATCTTCCTTGTTGCTTGGAAGATTATAGGGAAAATGATTTGTTGGGTGATTTCTTGTCGGATTTTCACACCATTAGTACAAAAAATACATTTAGCATCGGTTGTTTTGGACATTTAGCATCGGTTATCAAATGATGCTAAATCTCCCGATGCTAAATGTGGGACATTTAGCATCGATTATTTAACCGATGCTAAAAGCCACCTTTAACATCAGTTATTTAACCGATGCTAAAAGCCACCTTTAGCATCAGTTGTATATAAGAACTGATGCTAAATGTCTCTGGCAAGTACTTTAGCATCGATTTTATAGTATACCCGATGCTAAATGTCATTTTTCATGTTATTTATCATCGGTTGTATAGAACAAACAACATTTAGCATCGGTTTTATAAAATAACCGATGTTAAATTTCTCTTACAGTTACTTTTAGCATCGGTTATTTAAACAACCGATATAAAATGTCTATTTTTTTAAAAAAAAATAATTGGCACTATTAATCGATATCAATTGGCCAATTTATAAAATCCTGATATACAAAATTATTTCAAAACAGCGACTCATAATAAATTCATAAAAATACTTCAAATTATCTTGAAATTAAATATCATACAATACAAATTATTAATCTTACAAGTTCTCTAAGATTCTTACACAAAATTCTACAAATATACAAATGTTGTAATTGAAAGACTTACTATACCTAGATTCTAGGATACTTGGTAAAAACTTAAATAAACCAACTCTGTTAAACCCAAGATCACTGCAAAGGAAGCCAAACCCTAACAAAAATAGCACCACCTACTGTTGAGCCATCAAAGTTATATACCGAAGCCAAATTACATTAGCTAGGGACCTTCCAAAAAACTTCTTTAATGTGAGAAGACATTCTAGCATGTCTCTTGACACAGAAGAATTTCATTATAGTGAACTTTTGAATTGAATTTGACATTGTAGCTCTTGAATACACTAATTAAATTAATAGTCATACGTAAGAAAGTCAAATTGTTATGAAATTTGATCTGATTTTTAAGATGACAAATGGTTCAAACTGTATTGATAACAACAACAAGAACAATGTCATGCACTTGAATGCTCCAAGACTTGTTACAAATACTGAGAGCAGAAGCAATGGAAGAGAAATAAAAAAATAGTCCAATGAAAAGCTAAGCCAAGATAAAGATTAGAAGCATAGGAACAAGTGTCAAATCCTTTTATCTCAACTAACCTAATTAGATGAACCATTTAAGTCCAAATAAGCTTCTTTGGCATAGAGAGTTCTTGAGGCAGAATGCTCCTAAAGCCACATGCTACAAGGGGTAGGATTTAATGAAATCCTGAATCACATCCCAAAAAAAATTTCAGCTAGTGAAACGTAACAATTAAAGCTACATGCTCTAAGGAGATTCATTGCTTGAATTTTACTCTAGACTTAAACATAGGAAACAACAACTGTCTTAAACGATTGACTCACAAATGATGAAAACTATCCATCTCAGCAAGTACACTACTATTCATTGCCATGACTGCTTTATGAATTTGATTAACACAATCTTTTTTCTCAATCAAATGCTTCCTTCAATTATCAAGAGACCCCAGAGTCGAATTCCTTGATATGCTCCCTCAAGCTGCATACCAAAGTTAAATTCCTTGACACTATGTAAAGAAACAAATCATTCATGTTATGAAAATTGAAAACTGTGTTGTCACATTGAAGTAGCAGTTGAACTTTGTCTTACTATGAGCATTGTGTCAAGCTTCTGAAGTGCTGGTAGGTTGATATAAATATTTGACACACCATGAGATGTATAATAAGCCTTATTAATCTTGTAGTTAAGGTTTAACAATAGTTCACCTCAACAGTTGTGCCATGTTCTAAGTATTGTACAGTTGGGGCAAATTCTACTATGTAAGCACACACTGACAGAAGACAATTCATTTCTCTTTCCCACATTTCCTTCTTCTAAGGCTTCAGAGGCTCCAACTTCGAGTTTTGTCCAAATGAAGCTGCAAGTTTACACAAGTAAACTGCAATTTGGAAGAAACCACATTAGATTTTAGAAAGACTCGGTTGTATTGCACCACAACTAGTCAACAAGCCACATTAGATAACAAATATGGTATGGTCAAACCTGCTATAGAACTCCTTCACAGAAAGGATGAGATTGATCATAACAGCATCCCCTACAACAACATAGATCAAACCAAATCGGACAAACCATCGGAATTCACTGATGTAAACTTTAGTTTCAATCGCAAGCAAAATCAGCATAGAGCACCAAGCAAGAGCCTCAACAATCAGTGAAGTTATCTCTCAATAAATGATATTACAGCTTTAAGTATCATAGTCAACATATGCCAGAAAAGCATTAACCAGATAACAATAGAATGTATTGTATGCAAACTTGATAAGCTGAACAGGTTGAATAATCAAATACTTTCAAATTTCAATTTCAATTATATGCAAACATAATATGACAAAAGAAACAAAATCAAAGAAACGTGTGCAGTAATCAGAGTCATAGATCACCTCAAATGGAGCAAGTTGAGTCTGCCCATCTAAATTTACAACTGATACTTCCATGATCAATCTGTATAATGGCTCTGCCACACAATAAGCAGCCAAAACCCCTAGAAGATAATTGTAGAGGTTTGACCTCAAACAGAACCTCTTAACTCTTTTTTTTTGACAAAGGAAAACTCATATCATTTCATTCAAAATCAAAGAGGTAATACAATTCGGACTACAATCAAAGGTATGGGAGCTAGCGAAATTCCTTGATGTTCTAGCAAGTGTATGAGCAACAAGGTTGGCTTGCCTCCGAATAAAACTAACCGCATAGTTTTGTGTAATTGTCAAAAGGTTCTTACAATAGGATATAATAGTGCCGAGCTCAGTAATGGAACTACACCTTCCGTTGATACCATCAACCCCGGCTTCTGCACCGGTTCAATGGTGACTCTAGGGATATGCACTCATGAAGCCAAGTAATGAAGACAAATAAGCCTAATGCCTCTGCTTCCTGCGGATGCGGGGAGCCGAAGTACCAAGTTGTTTTTACCTTAACAAAGGAACCACTACTATCCCGAATGCACATACCGAGACCGAAACGATTATCATCAAACAGCGCCGCATCCACGTTGCATTTCATCACATTCTCGGCTGGTTTTTCCCAAGCGGTAGAAGCTAATGTCTTCTTTGGAAGGGAGCGGACCGAATGCTGTAATTGCCGCTGCCCGTCGATTGCATTGCACACCGCCGCCATCGGTGCAAAAATTTGAACACACTGTTGATAGACTGACGGGCTGGTTTTGCATTATTCTCCCAGACCTTCTCGTTCCTCGACTTCCAAATACACCAAATTAACATTGCTACACTGTTGCGAGCCACAATAGACTCCGCTGCTAGCAACCGAAATAAAATCTCCTTGAAGCTATTGTCGTTGTTATTCCGGTGACGCTGTACCATTTGCCATATCCCCGCTTGTCTCCAGATCGTTTCCGCTTGAGAGCACCCAAAAAATATGTGCCAATCACTCTCTTCCTCATGTTCACACCAAGGACACTCCCCGAGACAATTCACATGACGTTGGCGTAGATTGAACCGGCTTGGGAGTACCCCCCGAGCACATCGCCACAAATGAATTTTCACCTTGTGAGGAATTTTAAGACGCCAAATTAAATGCCAATCTCCTTGAATACGCAAAGCCGAGGTGTCCTTAAACTCATTCATGTACACATTGTAGGCGGATTTAACCGAGTAGGCTCCATCTCGGCTCTTGTTCCATACTAGCTTGTCATCTTGTTCTCGGCCAAGAAGGACCATTGCCTGGATGCGTTTCTTGTAATCTTCATTGAATAATTGATTCATCAACGCAACATTCCATTGTCCTCCCGTAGCATCAAACAAATTAGCCACTTTTAGATCCTCCCGCCCCGAAACCACACTAGATGAAACATACGAACTCGGCCCTCCTTTCACCCAAGGGTCCTTCCAAATATTGATAGAAGTGCCATCCCCAATTTTCCAACGTGCTCCAAGTTTAACTAATACATGTGAAGCGTGGATGCTACGCCATACATAACTGGGGTTATGGCCCAAGCGAGCCCCCAAGAAGTCCCCATTTGGGAAATATTTAGATTTGAAGACGCGGGTTACTATAGCATCTTTGTTGGTACACAACCTCCAACCTTGCTTCCCTAGCATAGCCAAATTAAAGCCATGGAAATGACGAAAGCCCATTCCCCCAAACTCTTTGCGCATAGATAATCTCTCCCAACTCAGCAATTTATTCCTCTGCGAGCTCCACGATTAGAACCCCACCAAAAAGAATTTATCATCCTCTCCATCTCCTCCCCTAGAGATGTCAGAATCAAGAAAGTGCTCATGCAGTAAGCCGGAATGGCCTGAGCGACCGACTTCACCAGCACCTCCCTACCTGCCTTGGACAAATGTCGTCCCGACCATTGTCGAACCGTACCCCACACCTGATCCCGTAAGTAGCTGAATAACTGCTTTTTACTCCGGCCCACCATCGACGGCAAGCCGAGGTACTTCCCGGTGCCAAGACACTCTGTGACTCCCATCAACAAAAAGTGCAGAATTATTTCGGTTCGAGAGCTCCACTTGCCGATAAGCACTTCGAACGGAATAATTCCCATCACGCTCACCTTTCCAAGTCAGAGTATCTTCTTGAACACAATGAAATAAAGGTGTATGCAAGACCGCAATACTCGAAGGCTCATCCAAAATAAACCGAACCAAGGGCTCATTCCAACATTTAGAATTATGAACAATCAAATAGTCCACACGAAGGAGAGGATTATAGGTACCTGATTTTCTAGGACGGAGAGTAGTAGACATTTTAGTCCAACAATCATCAAATAACCGAATAGAAGAACCACTCCCAAGGCTCCATGAAGAACCATCCTGGATCAACCCTTGGGATGCAAAGATACTATTCCACACAAAACTTCCATTGCTTCCCTTAGTTGCATGTAAAAAATCACTATGAGGGAAATATTTTGCTTTATACAACCGCGAGACCAATAGATCCGGTTGCGTTTGGAGACGCCAACCTTGTTTCCCAAGGAGAGACAAGTTAAAAGCCTTTAGATTGCGAAAGCCCATACCCCCATCATTCTTCGGGACACACAATTTATCCCAGGCCATCCACCGGATACCTCAATTCACTCCACCATTACCTCCCCACCAAAATCCATTAAGCAAGCGCTCAATCTCAACAATAAGGGAGGATGGTAATTGGAACAAACTCATAAAGTAAGTAGGAATAGATTGTAAAACTAACTTTATCATAACCTCCTTCCCAGCCTTAGAAAGCATTCTCCCACTCCAGGAATTAATTTTCTGCCAAATCCTATCCTTGATAAAATTAAACAATGCCTTCTTACTTTTGCCCAAGCAAACCTGAACACCTAAATGGTTAGCAATGCTCTCCTTATCACACAGTTGCACATTCCAGCTAAAGAAGATCTCAGACTTTTGGAAATTTACCTTTTCACTAGAAGCACACTCATAAGTATCAAGGATAACCTGGATGCGAGTAGCCTCACCCAATGTGGCTCTAAAGAATAAGAAGCAATCATCTGCAAATTAATAGTAAATGAGAGACTAAAGGAGCTCGCCTACAAATAGATAAGCCATGAATATCACTAGAGGCTAGAGAGTTATTTAATAAATTTGTCAAACCTTCAGAAGACAGGATGAATAAATAAGGGGATAATGGATCTCCTTGTCTAAGTCCACATACAGGCGCCTAGGCCTGCGGTCTGGTTGACAAGCATAGAGAGGGAAACAGATTCAATACACACACGCATCCAATTTATCCAAATACCACTGAAACCCAAACGATCCATAATTGCATACATATACCCCCAGTCCACTCAGTCATACGCCTTACTCATATCAATTTTCAAGGCAACCTCTCCTCTCTTTCCTTTTCTCTTATTGTTAAGATAATGAATCAGTTCAAAAGCTATCATGGCATTATCTAGGATAGACCGACTAGACACAAAGGCCGATTGTTCAATTGACACACACTTAGGAAGAACATTTTTAAGACGGTTAGCAAGTACCTTGGATACAACTTTGTAGATGATATTGCACAAAGCGATGGGGCGCCAATCAGCCATGGAAATTGGGTTGTCCTTCTTCGGTATTAGAGCCAAATTGGTGTCATTCAAATCATGTGGAAATTCACCCTTCTCAAGCCATCTGACACAAGTGTAGAAAATCTCATCACCATAAGTATTCCAATATCGCTTAAAGAAAGCCGGATTAAATTCGTCCGGTCCTGGGGCCTTATCACCCTCCATAGTCATGATTTCTGCGTCAAATTCTTCTTTCACAAAGCCACAAGTCAACTGTTCATTATCAGCAAGCGCGAGATTTTTTTGAAGGACCCGAACCACCGAATCATAGTCCCCACTCCTACTAGTGAATAAATCATGGAAATAGTCCACAACAGCCCTCTTAACAGCTTCGGGTTGTGTGGCTACAGAGCCATCCTCGCAAAGCAAGCTGGTCATCTTCTTCTTATGATGCCTAGAGGTGGCACTAGCGTGGAAAAATTTGGTATTTCGGTCGCCGTCCTTAAGCCAAAAAGACTTAGAACATTGCCTCCAAAACGCCTCTTCCTACATGATAAGTTTTGTCAAGTGTCTACTCATCCGTTTAAATCTCAACACCCCCTGTTCATCAGTACGGTCACGCACTCTTTCCATGGCATCCCGGCAAGCATTTATACCTTCTCTAAATTTCAGCTTAATACGACGTCCCCATGGAGTAAGGACATTTGCGCAACTCCGCAAACGTGACTGAATATCCCCGGGCACACCAGACTGCCACCCATCGTGGACAACATCACCAACATCTGATTCCGCAAGCCAAGCGTTCTCAAACTTTAAGGAATGGTACCGATGAGGAATAGCCAAAGGATCCCATTGCAACAAGAGCGGAGAGTGGTCTGACTTGGGTGAGATAAGATTGAGTAATTTAGCATGAGGGAATAATTCCAACCACTCCTTAGTTGCAAAAGCCCTATCCAAGCGCTGCTCTATAGCCCGGGGTGTTCCGAGAGCAAACCTCCAAGTGTACTGATATCCCGACATCGGTAGATCAATTAACCGAGCATCAACTATTGCTTCCTGGAAGTCACGCATAAGGTAAAGAGGATGATCACAATAGCCACGTTTATCTTCCGGAGATAATAAATCATTAAAGTCCCCGATGACACACCAAGGGAGCCTAGAAAGTCCAGCTAATCTACGAATCAAGGCCCAAGATTCATGCCGAAGAGTTCTATTAGCATACCCATAATAACCGGTTATGCGCCATTTCCCATGCATCACATCATCCACTTCAACATCCAAATGATGTCGAGAGTAACCAGTAACCGTACAGTTTATAACGTTCCTCCATAATACAGCAACACCACCACCTCTTCCAACCCTGTCCACTGCTACACAGCCATCAAAACCCAGCATCCTTCGAACTTTCTCTAAAGTATTAGTATAAGATAAAGTCTCAAACAAAAAAATAATATAGGATTGTTACTCCGAACCAGGTCCCTAAGCATAGGAATTGCCGAGTAGTGACCCAAACCCCGACAATTCCAGCTAAGGACACTCATTGCTCCTGGCAGGCCTGACTGCCAGGACCTGCCAATAAAAAAGACACAGTGTCAGAATGTTGATTTGTGGCCAGTGGGATTTCATCTACAGAATTATTCAAATTGATATGCTTCCTTTTCCTTAGTTCATCGGATTCAACACAATCCATATCCATGCACAAACGGGAAGCTTGAGGGTGGAGGGTAACACGCGCTGGGAGTGCATCTTGGGCGAGTGGGAGGGAAGTGATGGGTCCCGCGGCAATGAGAGAGGGTGTAACGGTCAAGGAGCCATTATTATCAGTTAAAGAGCAATTATTTGGTATTGAAACATTCCTTCCCATAATCAAGGATCCATTATTAATACTAAGAGCTGAAAAACGGTCCTCATTATTCACCCCATTATTACGACCATGATTACCATTATTACCTCCATTATTGTGTCCCACTGGTTGTCCCCTACCTGCCGGCGTCGGTGCAGTATTCGCCAACCCTCTGGTTTTTCTTTACGGAGCCATTGGTTATTATCTCCCGGAATACGACGTTCTACTTTCAGTTCCGGTCCCCATCCACACTTACCATCATCGTGCTCCATTGCAAATAGAACTTCACAGCTTGTGTCCTGGTGTCCCAGATGGCCACACAAATAAAAAACACCGAGAGGCGTTCATACTTGAAGAGAACTAATTTTATATTTTCTCCACCCACATTGATCTTTTTCCCTCTACGTAATGGCTTACGAATGTCCACCATGACTCTGATCCGCATAAAAGATTTCTAGAAATCAGAGTTGTTCTTAGGATCATACTCCACAAAGGTGCCAATGAAGTTTCCCAAACTCCGACCTACAGCTTTAGTCATAAATCCAATAGGAACATCATGGACCTATTTCGATGAATATATTGTGTTATGAAAAGAACTATTTACGTTTGTGGTGGTGGATTTATATAGTAAGTTTATGAATTGACTTCAAAATGATATAAATATATATATATATATATATATATATATATATATATATATATATATATATATATATATATATATATAAAAAAAGAAAGCATGTATAATGGTACAAACTTTCTAATTCACACATCTTTGGAAAGAGATATCTCTCAGCCTTGCTAAACGTAAACTTGTAGGTTTGAAGTGGTGTAGCTTGCAAATTTATATAACTAAAAAAGGACAAAAACAGATATAAAAAGGGTGCACATATTGAAAAATAAGGAAAAAAAATATCTAAAGGATATTTAAGAAAAGGGAGTTTCAGCATTAAAGCTTGCAAACAACTTTGAAAAGTAACATTATTATCTCTGTCTTTCTCTAGAAGATATTATTAAAATATCTAGAGAAAGCTTAAACTTGAATATATTATTTAACGACCACACGATAAGCTTTATATACAAACTATAGCTGAAAACATGATTCAACTTCATCATTTATATTCCCTATCTTATTTTGGATAATATTTGACTCATTGTTCTCTCTTATAAAGGACTACAAGAAAGTACTATTTGGGAATATATTGAAATTTCTAGGTATATATACATATATAATTTATAGTCCTTGAGTACCTATAGTTTGTTCATATAAAATTATTTTCTTCTTTTCTTAGCATTCAAACATCAAGTTTGTTCATAAGATCAACCAACTATGATGACAAAATTAAAAGCTTGTAAACCCAACCAAGGTATGTTTATTTTTATTTTTTAATATTTCAGCTTTTATTTTGCTATATCTAGAAAAATATGAAATAGTGGTGGAAATTTAGAGACGGAAAATGGCAAATTGGTCTCTAATTTCGTCTCTAAGTGTTGGCGACGCTAATTTGGAGACCAGTTTTATTTTTTTCATCTCTAGTTTTCGTCGGTGTTTCAGCTTTTTCTATTAGTAATTATTAATTAATTTAAATTAAAGACCTATTTTATATTTGGCATTTGAAATTTTGTACATATTTTTGGTTTCAGATGTGAAGGAACTTAAAGATGCCTCAAAAATCATCAACTATCATGAGGAGTACCATAAGGCTTTAAGGACAAAATCCTATGCTGATTTCTATAATAAAGCTCAATCACTTTCAAACCAACCTTCAATTTTTCCCAATAAAAATATATTCTCAGAAATTCTCCTTGAACCATGCCAAAAAACTATACCTTCTATTCTTGAAACAATGTCATTCTTTTCAAAGTCACCAAAATTAAAAAAAATTATGCTTAACTTCTTTGATATAAGTGCTGAAGCTTCATTCATTTGTAGCAATCTTCTCAAAAAAATCAACCAAGTCAAATCTAATCATCAGCTTATTCAAAGAGCAATAAACATTATGGATGATGATGATGATGATGAGACTTCAAATAAATTTGATCAAATTAATTTTGAGCTTAACTCATTTTTCTTCTCAAATAACCCTTTTTCAAACCTTAATAAAAATGAGTTCAAGCTCATTAGTAATAACAACACATCAATGTTGCAATATTTGAAATCAATGAGAAAAAGGGTAGGAAGGAAAATAAAAATAATGAAGTATTTGAAGAAAATATTTGGTTTTTGTTTTGGAGTAGCTTGTAGTTTAATAGCTATTACAACTACTATTATAGCAACACATACAATAATAGCACTTATCATGGTTCCAGCAATTTTCACATTTCCATACAAAAAAGTTTTTAAGAGGAAGTTTCAAAGTTTGAGGAATTCAAGAAATAGATTTCTTGGCAAAATTTATGATCAAGTTGATATAGCAGCTAAGGGAATTTATATATTGAATAGAGACTTTGATACAATGAGTAGGCTTGTAACTAGGATTTATGATGAAATTGAACATAATAGGGCAATGGTGAAATTCTGTTTGGAAAGGAGAGATGAAAAATTCTCTTTTCAAATAGTGAGGGAGTTTGAGAAAAATGAAGATGGGTTTAGGAAACAAGTGGAAGAACTTGAAGAACATGTTTACTTGTGTCTTTTGACAATTAATAGAGCAAGAGGTTTGGTTATTAAGGAAATTACAAAATCATGTGGTCAAAGCAATGGAATGTAGATATATGTATTAATGTGTGTGTATATATGTATGAATATTGTAGTTGTACAGAGTGACTAAGGTTGGTTCTGTAATTTATGTAAATATTATGATTGGATTAGAAATTATTGTTGCTCAATTAATTGATTTTCAAATGGATATGCCCAATTTTAAATATTCAAATTTTACTATTATCATTTTCTTTATAATTTCAGTACAATTAACTACTCGAGTCACAACTAAAAAAGAGAAATAGTAGCAATACCCTCTCTAAGACTCATTTCCCAACATTCTTCTTATTAGTTGAAATTTATGAGTATGTCCCACCTAATTTCTAAATGGGATGCACACGAATTAGTGAGGCCCATTTGAATTTCAATCTATTGAAAGGAATTAATGTTCAGAATAGAGTTTTAAAGAGCGTGTCAGTAGCTGCTAGAACACAACCAATACAAGAAGAATATAAACAAACGAAAACGCAAAATAGAGACACGATATCGATGTTGATCACGCTGTTCGTCCAAAATATGCCTACGACTACAGAGCAAATGTAGTTCTGCCTTATTTCAGAATGAGTTAGGGTTGTAGTGTTACAGTACATACTTATAATAACTCAGTCTAGATTACAACATTACATTTGAACCGTACTGCAGTAGGCTAACGCCCTGGCACTCCCGAAACAATTTGAGCCAAGCCTACATATGAGTCATACTCAACAATATCCACCTTGGCGAATATCAAACCACTATGAAGATTCCTTGGCACTAGGGGTAGAGTTCCAGCTTAACACTGAGTAATATGTAACATGTCTAAGCAGTGCTTGAACTTTTCACAAGTGATTGAATTGGTCAACATTTCAGCTGCAATCTCTAAAGTATGAACCTTTTCAAGTAATATCTTCCCAAGTGCAAGTATCTATCAGATCTTGTGAAACCTCACATCATTATGCTTTGTCCCAGCGTGATACAAATTATTCATTGTAAAGTAAATGGCACTGTGACTATCACAATGCAATTGAACTCCACCTTCCTCAACACCCAATTCCTTCATTAATCTTGTAAGCCAAAAGGCCTCTTTGATAGCTTCAACTACTGCCATGTACTCTATTTCAATGTCGACATGGCCATTATGGATTGAACTGATCACTTCCAGCATATAGGTCCACTGCAAGAGTTAAGACATTTTTTGTTGTAGAACCCCTATCATCCATATCACCTGCATGGTCTAAATCAACATATCTGAAAACTTAAGGACCGCCCTTTTCACTGCTAAACATGATACCATGAACTGTTGTACCCTTTAAGTACCTAGAAATTCATTTGATTGCTTTCCAATGATTCTTTCCTGGTATGGACATAAACTTGCAACTACAGTTACAGCTTGGGCCAAATCTGTTCTAATGCAGACCATAGATTAACCAAATCTGGCTTAAGGAACCTCTGACATATACTTAGCTTCTGCATTTTTCTTTGGAGAACGATCCAACGAAAGCTTAAACTAATTTGCCAATGGAATACTCACGACATTTGAATTGCTCATGTCAAATCGATGTAGCACCTTTTGACATAGCTTTTCTAAGAGAGCCATAATTTTCTAGCACTATTATCCCTATGAATTTCAATCCTAAGAATCTTCTTAGAAACACTTAATTTATTCATGTAATACTCCTCATCCAACATGATTTTCAGCTCATTTACGCCAGTAAATTACTATAAGCAATCAACATATCCTTATACAGTAATAGGAAAATAAAAGAACCATCATCAGGGCTCCTAATATAAACACAACAATCATACTCAACTTCTGTAGCCAATCTGAAGCATGTATGAATCAAAGCGCTTGAACCACTATCTTGGAGACTACTTTAGACCATACAAATACCTCTTCAATTTACAAACTAGTCTTACCCCATTCAATATCACTGAAACCTTTGGGTTGCTCAGTGTAAATTTGCTCATCTAGCTAGATTACTCTGGAGAAATGCTATCTTCACATCCATCTGCTCTAAATGCATGTCTTGTCTGGCTACCAAGGCTAACACTGCCCTGATAGAAGTATGTCTGACGATCGAGAGAAAATATCATCATAGTCAATTCCCTTCTGCTGTGAGTACCCCTTTGCTACAAGTGAGGCTTGAACTTTTCCCCTACTTTTTTTATTACTGCTGGTTTCTTCTTGATCATCAACTTGCAACTGATAGCCCATGTTCCCTTAGGAATCGAAACAAACTCCCTCGTATCATTTTTCTTCAAGGACTCCATATCCTCCACCATAGAACCCATTCACTTATCTTTCTCTTGGTTAGCTATAGCATCTCAAAAAGTGGACGAATTTCTATAACTAGTAGGAAGTGCAAAAGCTGCCAAGTCTTCATACTTATATCTATCTGGTGGCTTAATCTAACGGTGCTCTCTATCACGTACAAGAGACTAATCATGAAATTGACCTGAATCTTTAGGTCAATGGTAAATTTCAGAATCAGAGTCTGGTTCGGCTCTTGGTTCAAGTACTGATCTCATATTTCTTACTAGTGATGGCTTAATATGCACTTGAATCTCCTTATTGTTGGAAGTTTCCACTTCAAATGCTAACACATCTTTGGCAACTGACAGCTTTTACATGGAATGCTCATCAAAGACAACATCTCTGTTGATTATCATCTTCTTCGAAACTAGATTCCATAACTTGAACACCTTTACACCTTTTGAATAACCGACAAGGACACACTCCTTTGACTTTGAATCAATTTTGATCGATCTTTACTAGATATATTCACATAAGTTGGACAGCCAAAAATCTTTAAATTATCAAGATCAATAGGATTATCTGTCCATACCTCCTTTGCAACCATCCTGTCCAATGAAGGATGTAGTAACCTATTGATGAGATGGCATGCCATGTTAATTGCCTTTTCCTAGAAATCCTTTGACAATCCAACATTCTGCCAGAGACATATTGCCATTTCAGTTAGCGATCTATTCATTTTTTCTGCCAAACCATACTTATGTGGTGTCTTCCGAACTGAAAAATGCCTCTGAATGCCATGTTCTTCACAAAGTTCCTGAAAGTTGAATTGATGTGCTCTGTCCCATTATCTGACTGCAAATAGTTGATTTTTTTTACCCTTTCGATTCTCTACTTCAGCCTTCCACAACTTGAACTTGTGAAAGACGTCAGATTTATGCTTTAGAAAATACACTCAAACCTTGCGAGAAAAATCATCGGCAAAAGTCACAAAATACCTGGAACCACCCATGGAGGGTTCTTTGTTAGATCCATGCACATCAAAATGAACATAGTCTAGGATTCCCGTTGTTTTGTGTTTCTCAGTGTTGAACTAGACACGTCAGTGTTTTCAAAATACGTTATACTTGCACAGATCCATCTTACAACACTCACTGAAATGACCCAAACGCATGTGCCATAGTTTAGTTGCATCATTATCAGACTCAACTTACACAACATCACCTATAACAGTACAAATTCTTTCTCAATCAGACCTGTAGGAAAAACCATTTGTCTGTAGAGTACCTAAGGAAATCAAATTCTTTCTCAATTCTAGAATATATCTGATATCATTCATTGTTCGCACACCAATATCGTCCATAACAATTTTAATTTGTCTCATTTCTGTGATAGCACAAATTCTATCATCACCCAAATAAACAAATCCAAACCTACCTGACCTGAATGTGGTAAACCACTCCTGATGAAGTATCATGTGATAAGAGCATTCAGAGTCAAGAGTCCACACATCTGTGCACTTGCTAGATGAAACACAAAGAGTACCCCCTTTAGTGCCAAAATCATTAGTTTGAACCACATTTGCAAAATTGGATGCGCTCTACTTTCTATTTGGATAGTCCCTCTCCTAATTCCCCATCTATTTGCAGCCATATCACTCTAATGTTTTCCTATTCTTTGATTTATACCTGTTCTTCCTAGAACTTTTCGCTTTGCCTTTGTTTCCGGCCACAATCTTCCAAACGGGGTAGCGGGTGTCACATTACTCACACATGATAGTCTAACAAACTGAAATCAAATATTTTTTTAATTAAGAAACATAAAATACTTGGGTACCTCTACCTTGGGTTCTCTCTCTAGAAGCGCTTTTTTACCATCACTAGCTTAATGTTGTAATTCCACTAATAAGGTGGAATATATGACACAAAGAACACATCTTCCTTTTTCTTTCGTTTTTGGTGCAAGAACTTCATGAACTTGATGTATAATTTCAACTGCTTCCATACCTTCTCAAGTGGAGGATGATGGGAAAGGAATAAAAGGAGTCTAAATATCGATCTAGCTCTTCACTTCTATCTTCCTTGTTGCTCGGAAGATTAGTAGGGAAAATGATTTGTTGGGCGATTTCTTGTCGGATTTTCACACCTTCCCAACATTGGGAATTTTGACCTTCCCTCCAAACTATGATCTCCCCGTTCAATATTTTTTCCTTCCTTATCTTTCTTATTCTCCAATGATTCTTCTTTTGTTGAGGCATGTTCTTCTTGTTCTACATCTGAAGTAAAATAAAACTTCTTACAATTTTCCATTCAAATTATCCCCTGCACAAAAATCACAACACATGGGTCGTGGTTGGTCACTCAGCTCAACAAGTTTTTTATCTGCTAAGTAGTGACAATATCCCACAACGATATTCCAGTCTGGCTAACAATTAAAATACACAAGATCCTTCCCACAAAAATCACAATAAGAGTGTGTCACACAATTACCATTTAAATGTGGTTCTCCACAAAAATCACAATGAAGTGACTGTAGTGTGGACTCTATAATTTACAGAGATTTCACCTAGATTTCATAAAATCAAGGGAGTGATAGTAATAAAGAGATAAAAAATTAAAAATAAAATAATTGAAATAAAATTCAATCTAGTAATTAAAGATTAAACTGATAAAGATTTTGCAATCCCCGGCAATGGCGCTAAGGACTTCGGTAAGTGTACCGAATCATTGCAATTAATATTAAAACTGTAAGATTTAGTGTCGATCTCAAGTTGCGGTTAATTATCAATTTAGCAGATTAATTACAAAATTGAAAAGGGATTAAATTGGATTTGTTGACCAGAAATTAAAATAATAAAGCAATAAAATGTTTGGTGCCTTTTTGATTTAAAAGAATTGGGAACAAGCTCATTTGATTTCACCCTTATGCATAATGAATTGAATGTATTACGAATTCCTTCTATGGCTTATGATCGACTTCTCTTAATTATCCTAATCCTAATTCCTTAGGCAATAGGACCTTTACGCCTAACAAAATCCCTAATTCCTTAGGCGTTCTTAATTAGAAAATAAGCATTACGAACAATAATTCACATATGACTCTAAATACCAATGACTATTCCTAGACTAGAGATGAGAAGATTTCAAAACTCAAGCCTTTGTAACTCAAACTTCCACTCACAATCACAAACATAACTCATCCTAAGAGTAATCAGTTCTTAGAAAGAATGGAGATTGAAATATAAACGCATAAGAGTCGTTCAATTAAAAGGGATTCAAATCAAATACATAAAGGAACCATGAATCTTTGTTCATTCTCAACAATGGGAAGTTTAGCTAGACAAAACAATAAAGAAAACGAAAGAGATAAACAAACTAGAGGGAGAAGCTGACGACATTGATGCTGCAAGGGCTTGTTCCCAATCTTGAATCATCAATGGAGGTCAATGAGATTTGAATCCTAGCCGTCACGAGCACTGAAACACGTCCTACCACCATCTCAAAACTCCTTGGTTCACCCCAATTTCAAGATGCCCTAAATTGTCATGAACTTGGGCATAAATGCTATCAAATCCTCAAACCATCGCTATGCGATGTGACTCAGTCACGATGCGATGGAATAATTTTGCCTTGGCCGCGTCGCGATTCGAACTATTTGCGACGCGAAACTGTGAAAAAACTTTTCTTCTTTTCTCTTTTGCATTGCTAAACAAGTTGTCTGGTTTGCTAGCTGACGAAACATCAAATTGAAGTTTGTCTTTTTGCTTCCTTTTGGTTGCTTGGTTATCTCCCTAGCGAGCTAAGTAATGGACACAAAAATGGAAGTTTAAGAAAACCAAGTATCCCAAAATATACTAATTAACAACAAGCCGAAGTCTTTAAACTCACTATTGAAAACAATGTTATTCTACTTCGAAAACTATCTAATATGGAAAATAAATAACGAAAAACTAAATAAAGAGGATCAAACTATACACATGTTGCGGAACTATCATACCCCAGAGTGGTAGTTAAATTCCTGCATATAAAATATCAAATAATAAATGTTAATTTGTGTAAAACACAAGCAATATAACGTCAAATAAATGTACTAATTAGTTTTCAGACTCAAAGTAAGGCTATTCAAGTCCTAACTTTAGGTTCTCCAACAGAAAAAAATTATTTATCATTAGTCTCTAATATAATCAATTTATATGCTAGCAAAATGACAAAAGTAGTTCATTCATGAGTTTACCACGTGTCGAAAATTAAGGATAAAACTGTCACTATAAGACAAAAAATGTCTACTTTTTAATTTTTTCTCTAAAATACTGTCCCATCATCTCCTCTCTCTCTTTTCTTCTTTTTTATTATTTTCTTCTCCATTCTCACTCCTCTCTCTCTTTTCTTCTTTTTTATTATTTTCTTCTTCTCTCTCCCTCTATCCTTGTCTCAGTCTCTCTCATAATATCCCATCTCTTCTCTCTCCTTTCTTTCTATTTTTCTTCTTCCCTTTCAATATTTATCATCATTTACTTTTATTTTGTTTACTTCAAATATATTTTCTATCACTTATTTAATAATTTATGTTACCGCAAGAATTTTATACCATTATATATTATCGCTATAATTATTTTTTACATATTTGTATTTACAATAGATATGTTTATTATAAATGAATATTCAAAAAATTATTTATTTATAAAAAATAAATGAAGCACCAACGGAGAGCAGCAACGGGAGCAACAATGAGAGCAGTAATAGGAGCGCCAACGGGAGCTGTAACGGGAGCGCCAACAGGGAGCTGCAACGGGGAGCGACAATGGGAATAGGCAACGGGAGCGACAATGAAAGCAGCAACAGGGAGTGACTACAGGGCCAATGATCGCAGTCGTTACAACATGGGTAGATTCATTTTAACTGTGTCTTCTTCCTCTCTCATTTGCAACGCTATTTTTAGTATATGAAGAACGTACTTGCTTTTTCCAACTTTCTGCAATGCAAATTTTTTAGCAAGTCAAAATATAACTTTTTTTATCTGAGTTTTCTTTTTCGATTATTAAAATTTACAATTTTCTAAGTATTTCTGGGTTCATAGCAAATTATAACAAATATAGTATCACCCGTGCAGATGCACGCGTAAAGTATTAGTCTTTATAAAGCGAAAAAAATGTGCATACGAAAAAAGAATCGACCTAAACCATTATTCTGTTCAAAGAAAGAAGACATACTCGAGGACATTATAAATAGTTGGTTTGGTTTTCAATTGAATATTCTGTTAGTAAGTTTATATTGAAAAATACTCAATGATGTATTTGGAATTTCGACAGTGCCTTATATCTAGAAACCAAAATAACTATTTACTTTTTATGTGCGTGGCTGAGTTGGGTTGCTAGGAGAATAAGGCTTGATATGAGCATAAATCCAAATTCTATGAACACCGTATTTGTACTTTTTTTTATAATTCAAAGAATTTTATTTAGGGGGCACTAGGGGGTGCCACAACCTGTTTACAACTTATTACAACAGGTTCATACAATCTACTGGTTTGTTTTTCCAGTCTTCAAAATCTATAGGTTCTTGGTTGCCCAACCTATATGCTATCCACCCTTAAGATAAAACTTTTACATGACTTAGCATTTGTGCAACATTTGGTACTCCCCCTCAGAAAAACAACTCTATTACGGTTGTGCCAAATCACCCAAACAGCTGCTACCGACACCAGGTATCGAGCTCTCTTATATTTCTTCCCACCATTTGTGATTCCATGCTTCACTAAGTGATCCCAGCTGTCATTGAAATCCACTGCTTGCACACCCAACCAGTCAAATAATGCTTTCCACAGTTGTTCCGAAACTCTGCATCTAAAAAACAAGTGATGTGAATCTTCATCGTGCCTGAAACAAAACACGCAACATGGACTAGGCTGGAACGTCATTACTCCACACTGCTGCAGAAGCTTCCTAGTAGGTAATTTGTCCAACAAAAGTCTCCAACCATGCACCAAGTATTTTGATGGAGCAGCTGTCAACCAGAATTTTTTTATGATCTTCCTATCGGTTGCATCAAGCTGCGCAGCTTCACTGGATGAGATAAATAAGTTGTATGCTGTCTTCACTGAGTAAACCTGAGATACTGTGAGCTTCCAACACCATCTGTCCTCGACGTCTTTCACTGGAGTGATCGGCCTAAGCATATCTTCCAGCAAAGCTACTGTAACAATATCTTAACCTGCTGGAATAGCATCCCATCGAAGCAAGCAGATCCCCTTAATGTCCTCCCACATTCCAGCCTCTGCTACGATTCCATTCTTGATTGCAGGTATAATTCAGCTAGGCTCCACGGAGAACACCAACAATCAACCCAGACTTTCACTTCCTTTCCATTTCCTAGTTTCAACTTGAGACAATCATTGAACCAGTTACTGCCAAATGATAAACAACCATCAATTAATTGTTTCCAAATCTTTCCACCAATTTGACTGTTGGTACCGAGGTAATACGCCCTCCTCTCCATACAAATGTTTCAACAAATCAACTCATGGCTCTCTTTATCCACCAACAATTTCCATCTCAATTTTCCAAGGAGTGCTATGTTGAAGACCTCCCTGTTTATTATTCCAAGAGCCCCCAAGTCCTTTGGTAAGCACATTCTACTCAACTTAACCCACGCCATTTTTTGACTTTCTTCACTACCACCCCATAGAAAATTTCTTTGTATCCTCACCATTTCTTTGATAACTTTTATTTGTGCCTTAAAAAATGAGAAATAATATAAAGGAAAACTTGCAAGCACAGAATTAATCAATGTTATTATTCCTCCCATGGATAATTGCCTACTCCGCCACATTGAAAGCTTATCTTTCATCTTCTTGATCAATGGAGCCCAAGTAGACCTCACTCTAGGATTAGCTCCAACCGGCACACCAAGAAACTTAAATGGTAACCCTCCCATTTTGCAATAAAGAAAATCTTGCTCCCATGTTAATCTCCTCCACCTCAACATTTAACCCCATCAGACAACTTTTGTGAAAGTTCACACGAACCCCGAAACAAGCTCGAAAATTCTCATAACCGCTTTTAAACACCACAAGTTCTCCCTTGAATTCTTGCACATAAGCAATGTATCATCCGCAAAGTGTAGATCGGGAAAGGAAAGTCCCTCACGCACCTCAAAAGCTTCAAAATACCCTTGTCTTACACAATAATTCAATAACCCGATAAGTCCTTCAGCCATCAATAGAAAAAGAAAAGGCGCCAATGGACCCCCTTGCCTAAGACCTCTCTCTATTATAAATTCCTCAGTAGGGCTTCCATTAACCACCACTGACACATTACCTGTAAAGATACACGCCTTCATCCAAATCCTCCACTTTTCACAAAACTCGATCCTCTCCAACATGTAATCTAAGAACTTCCAAGACACCGAGTCATATGTTTTTTCAAAATCCACTTTGAACAAAAACATAGGTTTCTTCTTCTTCTTAGCAAAATTGATCACCTCATTTGCCACCAATACTCATCAAGAATTCGCCTTCCTTTTAAGAAGGCGGTTTGAGTGGTAGATATAATTCCGGGTAGCACTCATTTAATCCTCATGGCTAGGATCTTAGAGATTACCTTGTAAATGCACCCTATAAGTGAAATAGGCATAAAATACGCTAGCTCTTGTGGATTTTTATTCTTACCAATTAATGCAACAAAAGAGGATGTGAGAGCCTTTGGTATTCTTCCATTGGCGAGGAATTGGTTAATTACTCCAGGAATGTCTCCTTTTATAGTGCTCCAATAGGATTTTATGAAGTTAAAATTGAAGCCATTGAGGGTCAAGCTCTTATTTCCTTCACAACTCCATATAGCTTCCTCCACTTCCTCCGGTGTGAATGGACTTATCATTTTATGTGCATCTTCCACGGAAATTATCTTGAACTTCACCCCATCAAGGGTCGGTCTACCATGCCAATCTTCAGCAAATTGTTTTTGAAAATGATTCCTAACCTCCTCCTTTATTTTCCCTACCCCATGCAACCAACCTTCCCCTACTTTTAATACCTCAATGTGGTTCCTCCTTTCTCTAAATTTGATAAAGTTGTGAAAAAACCTAGTATTACCATCCCCTTGTTGAATCCAATCTATCCTTACTTTTTGAGCTAGAAGAGCCTCCATATGATGTAGTTCGCTCTAAAACTCATTGTTCAACCTCTTCCATCTTTCTCCATCCCAATCGGTCTCATTCATTTCCTCTTGTTCCATTAAATTCATTTCTTTCACAATTCCTTCTATTTTGAGATCCTTATAACCATATACCTTCTTATTCCACACCTTCATACTTTCTTTCAAATACTTAAGCTTTTCTTTAACTACATGAGCCATCCACCCCTCCACATTATGTTCCTTCCACTTATCTTCCATAAAATTCTTCCCATCATTATGCTTGAGCCACCCGTTTATAAATTTTAAAGGTTTAGGTCCCCAATTCTTCTTTGATGACAACAACCAAACCGAACAATGATCGTAGATATCCCTATCACTTATCCATTGAGCTCTAACCCCCCCAGTCCTCCATTAATCTTGAGATATTAGGATCATATTAATTCTACTTGCTGCTAGTCCATTCAGTTGAAACCAAGTATACTTCTTTCCCAAACTTACCAGTTTTACCACTCCCATTTTCTCCATGTAGAATTTAAAATCCTGACTCTCCCTCATACTATATCTCACCATTTTACCCTTCCTTTCAGACCTTTCTTTTACCGTATTGAAGTCTCCCCCTATGATCCAACATCTTGCAGTCAACTTTGGCTTTCTCCCTAATTAAGCTTGTTCACAAATCCCTTTTCCTCCTCACAGAGCAACCCTAGTACACATTGACAAAGTAAATAGTCGTATCACATACTTAAGCATCAACACCAACATAACGCAAATTAGAGAAAGTGAAGAAAACACTGAGTATACCTTTACGCCAAAAAGACAGGATACCTCTAGATAAACGATTAGACGGTTGAGCTATCCACTCAACGTCATCACCTCCCCACACACGTGAGACCACCGTAACATCTATCTCAGTCCTCTAAGTCTCTTGTATAAAACACATATCAAATCGCTCTTTTTGAACAAGGCGTCATTGCCTTTGTTTGGCAGAGCTACCAATCCCCCTCATGTTAAAAGAGACTATCTTCATTTAGAAAGGTTGAAGGCCTCCATCTTGCTTCTGGATATCCCATCCCTAACTTCCATTTCATGAATTCTCTTGATGATATTCTGATCTGAATCATTCCCTTTAACCCCCACCTTCTTAGCAAACACCCACACCTTTGCCTCCTTTGATAAACTTTGGTCCGTCCAAATTGATTTTGAGTTGGAAATTTCCAGATTTGAAATAACTGAATCTTCAGAGACTTCCAAAGATGAGGATAGTTCACCTTGCTCAGAGCCCAAAATAATGATAGGTTGCGATTTAATAGGAATTCACACCAAGGAGGGTAACAGTGGTAAATCAACCACCAAGGGTATTGAAGAAAGAGAATCATCTCTAGTGAAGCAAGGAGAAGAAGGGGAGTTGATTGATCAGGCCTGAGGGAGGTCGAAAGAATTTGGGATAGGAGGGAATGAAGGATGGGCCACTGTGTTGAGAGTTACGGGTGGGTTGAAGGGATAAACAAGGGGTTGAGAAACATAATGGGGCACCTAGGGAAGGAGGGTTGTATTTCAAGTTTCGGTTTTACAGGCCTATAGTGAACTTCAGTTCACTATAGCTCATGGAAACTGAGTTTACTAGAATTGTCGTGAACTCAGTTTACTAAAGGTTGTATTTCAACATTATAATTCTATAGCGAGCTAAGTTTACTATGGATCAAGTAAACTGAGTTCACTACAACTCTCGCGAACTCAGTTCACTAAAGGCCTGTAAAACTGAAACACTGAACCTATAGTGAAATGAGTTCAAAACAGTTCCAGTAAACCTAGTTTATGTCAGACATCATGAAATGAGTTCACAATAGGTCATTTTGTCCACTTTTTCTTGCTTTTCACTTTTGACTGAATCCATTAATTAACTTGCAGTAAATGGACCCGAAATTACAACGAATGGTACACAACCAGAGACACAGCTATGGGATAATACTAATATATTTACTACAAGGTAACTTATGCGAGAAATTAAAGTATTGCAAATTAATGAAATTAAGAAACACTGTTTGTATAACAATAACTTGTTAATGGTTGTCTAGGTAGATGTTTGCCATACGGAATGATATATTAAAGTGGACTAGAAAAGTTGGTAACAACATTATAATTGTTGTTGTGATATATAGGTCAGAAATAGAGACAGGGTGTCCAGAAGGAAGAAAAAGTTAATTCTTGGTTGTGAAAGAAGCGGCACATACAGACCCCTAAAGAAGTCGGTACCAACGGGATGACGTCCGCG
The DNA here is from genome assembly GCA_020916435.1 of Oxytropis ochrocephala. Classification (NCBI taxonomy): domain Eukaryota; kingdom Viridiplantae; phylum Streptophyta; class Magnoliopsida; order Fabales; family Fabaceae; genus Oxytropis; species Oxytropis ochrocephala. The sequence continues at coordinate 51,273,300 of CM037095.1, forward strand.
ATAAATTTAGAATGTACATTTAGATTTAGAAGGTGACCAACAAAAGGTGGTGAGGGATGGATTTTGGGAGTATCATGTCGTTTGCACAATCATCTTAGGTTTGACATGTTGAAGGGTCATTCGTATCTTGACAGGATATCTTGTAAAAAGAAAAACTCGCTGAGCAGACAAGAAATATGGTCAATCCTACAAATATTATGATTACCTTTAGGGATCGTAATTCAGAGAGCTTAACTAGTATGAAGCAGAAATACAATGCACAACAAGCATACCGATCTTCAATTAGAGGTAACAAAACTGAAATGCAAGACTTTTTGAGTTTGATGGAACATGATTAATATGGCTACTAGTAGAGGAAATTTAACGGTTTAATCAGCTTAAGGATATATTCTGGACACATCTATATGCAATCATATTTGTCAACACTTTTCATCTAGTGTTGAATATCAACAACACATACAAGACTTGTAACATGGATCACTCGATTTAGTTGGTGAAGTGCTCTTGCCTCACAGGCTCGACGCTCAAAGGAACCTATAAGGGTTAGTCAGTTAGACCTCATGCGACCTATTACTTTTAGGCTCAAATGTGAAGCCCACCATCAAGCACATTTAGTGGCTATATAAGAACAACTATTCCTATTGTCAAAAAAAAAACTATTCCTGAAAATAACGTAACTTCAAAGTGGCTCTGCGGATACACCCACTGGCGACACCACTATGATGGACTAGCGGATCTATCATCTTCAACATTCTCCAAAATGTTTTTGTTTTAGTTTCTTAGCACTATTAATATTATTTAGCTTTGACCATCACAATTCAAAGAGAAATAGTACTAGAAGAAACATTAATTCTCACAATATATAAACCATCTTAATTACAAATCAATATACAAACTTATAGTATAGACATATAGTATATAAGATAAGGTCATCTCATTTTTTATATATTTTGATATCTCTCTACCTTGATTCCATATAGTTACTTATATCAACAGGAGCAGCATAAACTCCACACTTGAAGTACAAGTCACCTGGTGTTGCACCCGAAAAATCCGGTTTGGGTTTCTCAATGTACAACGTGGAAAATTTTGAAGCCGCCACCAATATTTTAATTTTTAGACCAAAACATTGAAAAAAGGTCTTTTGAACAAGGCGGATGGTCTTTCGAAAACTAGAGATATGGTCAGGGGGGTCGACATGCTGCGGAAAGGTGTTAGCACCTCGCGTCCTCTCTACTGAGAGGGAACCTTTAATTAAGTGTGTGATTTTAACGTTTGATTTGAAAAATACCTAGATTTGCCTATTTATTTCTTATTTGAAGATAAATGGGAAAACTTAATGAAAATTATTATTTTTGGCGCTTGACGAGAGTTGGCCTCTCGCTCCTACGTATCTCAAAAGCGATGGAGAATTCAAAGCTACGTAGTTCTTGTTTGTCGTGAAAAGGTTTTTGTTTTTTATCTTTTTTAGTGAGTTTTCGAAATATGACGAGTATTCAGCGAATGATTAAACTAACAGAGGTTATGGGTAATCACCGCTAAGTACTCTTGAAAATATGAGTCACTACCACTAGTCAGACGAACAAAGGTTCTGATTGACTGTTAGTAGCAACTCGTTTTTTATTTGATCTTTTGAAAATGATTTTCGAAAGAGATTAATTGGCACGAATGATCAAACTAACCATAGTTATGGGTGATCATCGCTTACTGTTCTTTGGAAAAAGGCATTGCCGCCGATGGCTAGACGAACAAAGGTTCTGATTAGCCACTAGCAACAATGGGTTTGAAAACGATTTGTTGTTATGGAAAATATTAATGTTTACAGTTGCGAAAATGATTTTTATTTATTGCGAAAAATGATAATGTCTATGATTGCGAAAAAGATTTTTATTTGTTGCGAAAAATGATAATGTCTATGATTGCGAAAAAGATTTTTATTTGTTGCGCTTGACGAGAACGTGGCTCGCTCCTACGTATCCCGAACGGGAATCAAAGCGACGTAGTTCTACTTTGAAGATGAAAATGTTTTTGAAAGGATTTTGGAAAGGGGGAAGAGCTTTCATAAAGACCAAGCAAGCAAAGGCTTTGAGTGATCATTACTAATAACTTTTGATAGCGTTCATGACAATCAAACAAGCCAAGGCTTTGGGTGATAGTCACTAATAACTTGCATTAACTAGAAAAGAGTTTGAAAGATTTTTGGGAAAGGGTGGAGTTATTATCAATGATTGGTTACGAACTTCCAACGCATTCAATAATCAAGTAATCGTGCATTTGTCACGCATCAATTAAGACTAAACATGCCGATACAATCAAAGATTCAATTGTCAAGGATGCAAGGTGAATTTCTCAAAACAAATGTGTGTGTGTGAGGAGAAGTGCATTTACCCTAATGACTCTATGCTACAACAGGCATGTAGGCTTACGTCTTCATTAGGAGGTCATACACATTGAGGGAATGGCACACAGTTAAATCAAGACAATTTAAGTAGCATCGAAAACAAGTAAACAATTGATCATAGGCCTAGAATGATCTTAATTAAATTAATGACATGTGAGCAACGATTTCTTAATAACATGAACTAAGAGGAAATGCATCAAGGCTAAAGTAAGTCTATCCTTTGCAATACCTCACGAACCCTAGACCCTAAACATACAATCTTATTTGTTATTCACTAAAAAAAGTTAAAAGGGGAAGGCTGAATCACATAGAGCAATCCTCTCACTTTGAGAAAAGTGAACTAGGCACTAGTGAGAATCAACTTGCCTATCATCAACAACTAACAACAAGCAAACTAAAACAAGATTTAAATAAACACAAAAACTAGGTTGAATCACATAGAGCAATCCTCTCACTTTGAGAAAAGTGCACTAGGCACTAGTGAGAATCATATTGCTAGATCATCAACCAACAACAAAAATAACATTTAACACTAAAATGAAATACTAACAACAATATTAAACATCATCAAGCAAAGAACAACAACAAAATCAACTTGACAATATTTTTAATCATAAATATGTGAACCAAAGGAAACATAGGTCTACATTTTATTTAAAAAAAAATAGGCTGTAATCAAAACATAGGGGGTATCATTAACAATCAGATGTCAAAAAAAACTAAAAAAAAGAAAAGCCCAACGGGCTGTAAACCAAACATAGCAACAAAAAGAAAAAAACAAAAAAAAAGGCCTAGACTTAAACTTATTCTCTCCTGCGCGTTCCATTCTCATTCAACAGAGGAAAAACACTTTGACCAAAAAAACAGAGGAAAAACAGATCGAGAGAGAGAAGCTACCGAGAGAGAGAGGGAGTGTCGCGCGAGAGAGAGGGAGGCGTTCGGGGAGAGCTCGCCGGCGACGTTCTCGGTGGTTTGAGCGGCGTGGTAACGACGGCTTGTGGTGGTTCTCCGACGACGGCAAAGGTGCGGTGGTGACGGTGTGGAGCTCGCCGTGAAGGGAGGGCGCCGGAGAGATGAACGTCGCCGGCGACGGACGCTGACGATGACAGTAGCGTGAACGGTGACGGCGTCGGAAACGCCGGCTCTGCGTTGGATGTTTGGTGGTGGTGGCGGCGGATACGGCGACGTGCAGTTGTTGTTGAAGTGGATGATGGAGGTGGGTGGTGGTGACTATATGTGGTGTTTTAATGTGAGAAATGAAAGTTGGTTTGTGAAGAGAGAAGTGGTGGAGGTTTTTGTGTTGGAGAGGAGAGGTGTGGGTGGTGGTTTTTGTGTATGGTTGTTGTTGGTGAGTGGCTATGGTGGTTTGGAGGTAGTTGGTTTGTGAAGAGAGAAATGGTGGAGGTTTTTTGTGTTGGAGAGGAGAGGTGTGGGTGGTGGTTTTTGTGTATGGTTGTTGTTGTTGAGTGGCTATGGTGGTTTGGAGGTAGTTGGTTTGTGAAGAGAGAAATGGTGGAGGTTTTTGTGTTGGAGAGAGAGGTGTGGGTGGTGGTTTTTGTGTATGGTTGTTGTTGGTGAGTGGCTATGGTGGTTTGGAGGTAGTTGGTTTGTGAAGAGAGAAATGGTGGAGGTTTTTGTGTTGGAGAGGAGAGGTGTGGGTGGTGGTTGTGGGTGGTTGTATTTGTTATATGGTTGTTGTTGGTGAGTGGTTGTGGTGGTTTGGAGGTTGTTGTTGGTGAGTGGTTGTGTGGTGGTTTGGAGGTTGTTGGTTTGTGAAGAGAGGATGATGGAGGTGGGTGGTGGAGAGATGAGTGTGGAGTTAGTGAAGAGAGGATGACGGAGGTGGGTGGGTGTATGGTTTTTTTTTCTTCTTCTGTCCCTCCCTTATTCTCTACTACTCTCCTCATTTTCTCTTTTTCTTCACTCTACTCCCTTCTCCCCTCCTTGTCTTTGTGTTAGTGCATATAAAGGTGAATGAGAAAAATATTTTTTTTATCTCTGATAGTGTAGAACGATACATATCAACAGCTAAAGGCATCAGCTAGCTAAACATAAGGCATTTATTATGGACTAGACCAAACTCTTAATGTACAGATGGTCAATGGCTATATGAGGGCATTAGTTGTGGAAAAAAAATTGCATGAAATAAAGTGATGCCATATTTCATGGGACATGGGAAAGTATCCGTTAGCTAAGTGTGCAATGTAGGTAGGCAGGCACACACAGCTCACATGTAGTGTTTTTTGGCAAGAAATGGAAAAAATTGGAACCATGTAAAAAGAAAAGCTGGCACTATACCTCAAAAACACAAGCATGGCATCGATGCCAATTTATTTTCTTTTTCTTTTACTTAATTTTGAATTATAGTTTTGTATCATTTTTATCTATTTGCATTTTGTATAACAACTTGTAACAATAAAGATGATCTATTTTTGGTTTTTCTATCTTCTATTTATTCTTGTCTAAATAAAATAAACAACAACAATAATAAATAACGAGTGACCAAATTGAATGTGCATATACGGTTAGAACTAACACGTGTGCGTGAGAACAAAATGATGCGAGATCATTAAAAGAACGTGTGTTTGCGGTTAAAAATAACACGCGCTCACAACGAGAATAGTGCAAGATTATTAAAACTAAACACGCGCACGCTGATTAGAGATAATGTGCGAGCACAACGAAACATATTTTTGAGCTTTTTTTGAAAGCAAGGAAAATAACTCATTAAAATTGGGCATTCAACTAAAAACATTTTTATTTAATTTTCAATTAGTCGGACAAAATTGGGGTATGAATTTGCCTCTTTATCTGGATTTTAACGAGGAATATGAATTGATGAAACATATTCCGAGGCAAAATAAAGATAAAGAACTCAAAAATTATACCAATTTTGTCCACTTGGGGAAATCCATTTTTTTGAATGGGTGCAAACCCTCGGCCAACAAAAGCGAGAAAATAAGCTTGGTACCACCTCGATAAGCTAATAAAGCGGTAAATCAATTGGTGCTTGCCCTCGCAAAAAAAGCAGAAAGAAAGCAAGAAAGAAAGCGATAAAGAAATAAAAGAAAGAAGGTACCCCCTCAGTAGATGCCGAAAAAAAGCAGAAATAAATTGGTGCCAACCCCGCAGAAGCCAAACAAAACAGAAATGAATTGGCGCTAGCCTCGAGCAAACAAAAGTAGGAAATAAAAGCAAGAAAGAGAGCGATAAAGAAAGCGATAAAGAAAGAAGGTACCGGCCTCGATGAAGCCGATCATCGAGGTCGCTTAAAGCCTTTTAACGAACCGCGAACGATCCGAGTTTGCACTTGGGCATGGTGGTCTTCAAGAGCGACCGGGGGGACAATATCAAGTCTAGATCTCGATACTTTCCTAGGACTGCGCCATGTCTTAGGCCAACACGACTATCCTTTTCGACTGGACCCAATGGGGTCGAAGGACTTACCCGCAGCTCGAATACGAGGTGAAGTCTGCTTTTTGAAGGGACGCTTGGGTCCTGAAGGGATTCACGAATCCTGTTGATTGATTGATTGAAATGGCCAATGCTGCCGCACTGGATTGAGGTACCTGCATACGTCAGCTGATGCAAGGAATGATGCATGGAATGCGGGTGCATGCTATGTGAGGCATGTTATGCAAGTGCGTGCAATGCTACGACTTTGGTGTAATGATGAATGTGGTGGAACACTCCTGAAGTTTTTCTTTTGGTCTGATTGTTTTTTCTTCGATCAGCCTTCTTTTTCTGATCGTTTGTTTTTCTTTGCTTGTTTTCTTTTGCTCTTTATGAAATGCGAATATGCAAATGTAGTGCTTTGATGTTTGATGCAGAGATTGATACTTGTAATGCAAGTGTGCGATGCAATGACAGTGATTCATGTTTTGATGAATGGAATGCTCTTGTTTTATTTTCTGCTCATTTCTTTCTCTTTTCATTAAATGCGGGCATGCGAATGCAATGTTTCGATGAGTGGCATGAAGAAATGAACGATAATGGAATGACGAATGACATGGGAAGCCTTTGTGTTGCCTTGCATGATACACATGTAATGCTTGGATGCAAGGATTTTGGTTCTTTCCCTTTTATGAAATGCAAGCATTAATATGATGCAAATGCAATGACATGGGATGACATGTTTTTGCTTTTTCTTTCTTTATGATGCAATGCTTTGATGCTTGATGGAATGAGATGGAAGATTTTTTTTGCTTTTATCCGTTGCTTCTTTTTTTGTTGCCTTTCATGAAATGATGATGTCGGCACGATGCAAATGGGACACTATGATAAACAAAATGGAACGCCTAAATGCATGAGGCGAAAAATAAGACTTTGAAAAATAAGATATGAATGATATGGAATGCGAATGCGAATGACGCCTAAATGATGATTATTGACCATTCTGTTGAAAAAAATTGAATTTGATTCAAACTCCGGTGCTCTCAAGGTTTTTATTTACAAACAAGCTCACTTGTTTTCTCTTCCTTCCAATGACGACTGAATCTTAGATATCGCATGATTAACTTGTGTTCTCTCTCTTTGAAGCATTGTCTAGTAAGCATGCATAGGAGTGCAAATGTGAATGAGTGAGTCAGTTAACTTGGGATTGGTTTAGAACATGTATGGTAAGTGAAGGGATGACAGACATGATTATTGCCAACACTCATGAGGGACCAAGGGATGCAAGACTGCCCCGGTTCAGGCTTTTGATGAGTGAATAAGCTTGCCTCTGTCTAGTGGTGACAACAACTAGGGGTGTAGAAGATGATGAATTGGGAATGCTTCGGCATTTGAAATGAAGGGTGGAGCAAAAGAGATCTTGTCTCAACCCATAGAGTTTGGTGTTGCCCCGGTCATGACGAGACAAAGTTGCCCCAATTAGAATGACGAGGCCTTGTTTAGGATAGTGAGTTGAGAGATTGCCCCGGTGAGGTTTTATGGGAATGAATGAGGTGAAGGAATGGGAATGCACTTGCCCCACTTTTGAATGACATTTCAAATGGTTTCTTCGAGCGAGGTTGTGAAAGGTGACAGAGTTATGGTGATGGTTATGAACTGAGGGTGATATATGAATGGGGTGGGCAATGAACAAACCTCCCCAAAGTTGAGTGGAGTGAGAGGTGAAGGAAACGCCCCCTAGTACACATCTTTGGTTCTCTTTAAGAAAAACTCAAATGCAATGAAAGTTTTGACTTTTAGTATGAAAGAAGCCTCACTTGGTGATCACTAAACCTTGTTTTAATGCAACTTGAATGCAAGTCTTTATTGTTTTGTCAGCTTTCCTTTTTTGACTGTTTTCTTTTTTGAGGATTTTTCTTGATCGGCTTTCTTTTTTCCGATCGTTTGTTTTTCTTTTGAGCAAACCCATCGTAAATAGATAAACTTATTTGTCCTAGGGTTAAAATTTGAGAAAACAAAAGCAATCGGTTATTGATCGGGATGGGCTTTTCAGGATTGTGATGTTTTGTGGAGAAGGGATGATTGAGCTTAATGAAGTGTTTGAGGCTGATGGGCTGTTGGGTCTTATTCGGCATCGGCCAATGGTCAATGACTTATGAAGGAAATGGTTATTAGGCTTGATGAGGTGCTTGGGGTTTTATTAGGACAAGTTTGAGTTTCATGGTGGAATGGTGAGGGTTTATGGAGGTTAGATGTTGAGGCCAAAGAAAATGTTTTGCGGTCTTTATGAAAGGAGAGATGATTATACACAATGAGTGTTGGAAAGTTTATGGAGACAAGGATCTCTGGTGTTTCATGGTGAAATATATCACTCACAATTTGTATTTATTTATTTTTTTGAGATTTTCATTTTTGAATCTTTTTGTTTGATTGCGTTCTTTTCCTTTTGACCTCTTTCTTTTTTGGACTGGGTGAGTGATAAAGATGATATACCATTTTCAATGTGGAATTGATCCTTGATCTTTGTCTAGAGTGATGGAGATATCCCGGGACTTTCTTGACTTAAGGTGGGTAGGATTTTTTTTCTTCTCTTTGGGATTTTCTTGGCTTAAGGTGGGCGGGAAAAGGAATTTTTGGATTTTGGATTTCCTTGAGGTTGTGGGAGGCGGCCAAACTTCATTTCAAATTCGATTGCTTATTTTTTCGTGAAACCCGACAATAATTTATCTATCTATATGTGTTTGCTCATTTCTTTGCATTTTCTTTTATGCCCTAATTTTTTGCTGGACCGCTCATGAGTTTTCAATCCACCAGGCGCTCCTTTTTGCCTAGGTGCGCCTTTTGCGGGTTTTCACCTAGCGAGCTTGTTCTTCTCATTTATCTCTTTTCTTTTTTTTTTTTTTTTTTTTCTGGAAAGACTTGCACTAAAGGAATATAATGTCGTCTGAGAAAGTTAGTGATCACAGAATTGCCCCAGCATGGAGGACTTAGAGTGTTAGTGAGAATGAACCAAAAAGTCAAGTATGCACTGATGGGAGAGAATATGCGCTTTATGGGTGGACGGGGCGGGGTCAGACTTGGATGGTGATGATGACAAGGAAAGAAACTGACTGACTCAAACAAGAGAAACTGCACGTGTCGGACACGTTCACTATAGGAATGCTTCACAGAGAGTCAACATTAGTTAGAACAAGGAAATTTTCTTCTTCTTCTTCTTTTTTTTTTTTTTTTTTTGAGCTGCTTCAGTCTTTTGTCATGGAATGGATGGGATGCAGTGTTTTTGCAAATGAGCTATTGATTTGAAAAACTGAGTGCCTGGGAACACCTTGAGTTTGCAACCAAGTAAGGATAAACTTTTTCAAAAAGGATGATTGTTTTGCAAGAACGTCTCGCTTCTCACCACAACTTTTATTTTATGCAATAAATGAATGAACAAATTATGATATGCAAGTATGATGCAAATGCGTGGAGAATGACCACTCGAAAAGTGTGGCTTATTTTAAATAATTTTGTTGTTTTTAATGCAAGACAAAATATGGAATGCGAATGCGAATGATGCAAGAATGATGCCCCCTTTTTTTTCAAAATGATTTTTTTTTTGATTTTTTAGTTTTTTAGAGGCGAGACAAGATACGAGATGCCAATGCCTCTTTTTTGAATGATGAGAGATGCAAGAATGGTGATATAAGGCGACTGATTGTCGTTACCACGAGTAAAACTGCATGAAACATTGAGTGGATCCTGACTCAATACTTCACACAATATACTGAAACGTTTCGACAATTAGTTGACTCAATTTAATTTCCTATTTGAAAATAAAACACGTGTGACTGGGTCAAAGTGCCCTGACATCGTAGAGTAACATCTCAAATTTGTAGTCGACAAACAAATTTGAGATATTACCCTTCGTCGTTCAAAGGTGCACTTCTACCCATTAAGCCATCACATGAGAAATTTTTCTTTGTTTCGACAGGATGCATGCAGGGAGAAATGATGCATTCGAACAAAGTGATGAGGTTAATGAAATGATGCATGAGTGCCACATTGACGCGATGTCTGCATTATTTGATGATGATTTTTGTACATGCACCCGGATGAATGTGAGGCTTATGCAATGCGGATGATAATTGCTTCTTACTTTATTTTGATTTATGCAATGAAATAAAATGCATGATACTCACAATTATTTTTAACGCGTGGAAATGCATGCCAAATGAAACGTTCAAGTGCTTATTTTTTATGTCATGAAAAAGGGAAAAGGGGTACATGCAATGCATTTTCTAAAATCTAGTAGAAAACATACATTTTTGGATTTTTGTTTATTTGTTATGATATGAAAGAGAAAAATAATAATGCATGCAGAAAATGGCGCGTTTGAGCTAAGGCTATATGAATAGCGGAATGATATATGCATGCAATATTGATGTGATGCCCACCTTTATTTGATGACAGTTTTTTGCATAATTAAGGATGAATGAAATGCGATATGGATGATAACTGCTTCTGGTTTTCATTTTTCTTATGCAATGAAATGAAATGTGTGATGCTTACAATTACTTTCCTAATGCATGAGAGATATTGAATGGAGATGCATGTGAAATGAGGCGTTAATGTTTATTTTGATTTGCGACACAGAAAAGTATTAATGCGATGATGTGATATGAATGGACGACGGAATGAGTGGGTGAATGAACGAACGAATGTGCATTTTGAATGAGGATGCCGTAAATTGCATCACTTGTTGATTTTTCATGATTATGAATGAATGAAATACCATAGGGATGATAATTGTTTTTTCAAAATTTGTTTTATGTAATGCATGATGCCATGATGCAAAGTGCGGATGATGATTGCTTTTTGTTTTATTTTTAAACAATGAAATGGAATGCATGATACTAACAATTATTTTTAGTGCGTGGAAAGATATGATTCTTATGAAAATGCATGCAAAATGAGATGTTTGCATATATAAAATGAGAAAGGAAAATAATAAAGCATGTAATATGTTTCTAAAACTTTTTATGCGAGAAAGTGCATGATGCTCGCAAATGATTTTTAATGGAAGGGAAAACATGATTTATTTTGAATGGAAATGTATGCAACATGAGATGGTCACATGTTCATTCTTTATGATATGCAAAAAGCAATAATGCATGAGACACATTCCTAATAAAATGTGTTTTTTGGTCTTTTTGACAAAATTAAGAAAAAGTTTAGTGAATGGAAACGCACCCGCGCGGGGAATGCACTCCCGACAAACCTAAATGAGATAGAGAAAAATGCGCGTTTGGATTTTTATTTAGTTTTCCCAGGTTATGCAATGCAAAGATGCTTTTTGTATGAGAATGAGATTGATGATTGCTACTTTACATGCATGTGAAAAGCAAATTAAAAAGATTTTTTTTGGTTTGGTGATTGAATTTTTGAGAAAATACAAGATATGTCACCTCATATAGATGTTTATGAAAATGAAAGAAATACATTTTTTGTTTTTTTTCGAAAATTCTTGAGGGAAAAATGACTAAACTAGATGCAACAATGCAACACACAACTGGGAACGCCCTTGTGGCCTAAAAAAGGGGGAGAAAACCTACGATCTAGGACAATTTAAAGGTAATCCTCCCATGTAGCTCTATTCGCTCCCTCACGAGGCCACCAGAGCCACAGTCCCTTTCATAAAACTCCCCACAAATGCAACAAACTGCTAGGTGTGAGGCATCATGAAAGAGCACAACTCTGGTTGGAACTTTCGCAAGTAGCCAAACGGACAACGGTCCTGATGGGCTCTCACTACTCGAATCCACTCTCCTAAATTTTTGCAGACCTGGGTTATGGTCTCTTTCTCAAAGCATGTAATCATAAGGTATAAGTGTAGTGTGTGTCAAGGGCATTTTCCCAAGCACTACCCCACCGAAATGAAAACCCAGAGCGATCCTGGACAATAGAAAGCAATAACATGTCGTATACCCTAGGGTTCAATATCAATCAAATACAGCTAATCTAGGGTGCCAACAACATTGCACTTCTTACCTTAAGAAAGGGAGCAAAGAGGAAGGGGATATGATAAGAGAGGGGGAAAATGTATGAGGGAACTAAGCATTTAAGCGAAGAAGTAACTAGCTATTACTTTAAACAAAAGCAAACACAGAAGAAGCATGCACATGGATGCAACATGCTTATGAAACAGAAGAAGAATAGAGGCAAAGCAAGATATTCAAATCAATCACACAAACCACACACTTAATTAATTAGGCTTGACCCACTTTTGAAGAAAAATGTTTTTTAGTCCCCAGTGAAGTCGCCAGTTGTTGCACCCGAAAAATCCGGTTTGGGTTTCTCAATGTACAACGTGGAAAATTTTGAAGCCGCCACCAATATTTTAATTTTTAGACCAAAACATTGAAAAAAGGTCTTTTGAACAAGGCGGATGGTCTTTCGAAAACTAGAGATATGGTCCGGGGGTCGATTACGCGCGGGGAAGGTGTTAGCACCCCTCGCGTCCTCTCTACTGAGAGGGAACCTTTAATTAAGTGTGTGATTTTAACGTTTGATTTGAAAAATACCTAGATTTGCCTATTTATTTCTTATTTGAAGATAAATGGGAAAACTTAATGAAAATTATTATTTTTGGCGCTTGACGAGAGTTGGCCTCTCGCTCCTACGTATCTCCGGGTGCGATGGAGAATTCAAAGCTACGTAGTTCTTGTTTGTCGTGAAAAGGTTTTTGTTTTTTATCTTTTTTAGTGAGTTTTCGAAATATGACGAGTATTCAGCGAATGATTAAACTAACAGAGGTTATGGGTAATCACCGCTAAGTACTCTTGAAAATATGAGTCACTACCACTAGTCAGACGAACAAAGGTTCTGATTGACTGTTAGTAGCAACTCGTTTTTTATTTGATCTTTTGAAAATGATTTTCGAAAGAGATTAATTGGCACGAATGATCAAACTAACCATAGTTATGGGTGATCATCGCTTACTGTTCTTTGGAAAAAGGCATTGCCGCCGATGGCTAGACGAACAAAGGTTCTGATTAGCCACTAGCAACAATGGGTTTGAAAACGATTTGTTGTTATGGAAAATATTAATGTTTACAGTTGCGAAAATGATTTTTATTTATCGCGAAAAATAATAATTTTCATTAAGTTTTCCCATTTATCTTCAAATAAGAAATAAATAGGCAAATCTAGGTATTTTTCAAATCAAACGTTAAAATCACACACTTAATTAAAGGTTCTCCGACGACGGCAAAGGTGCGGTGGTGACGGTGTGGAGCTCGCCGTGAAGGGAGGGCGCCGGAGAGATGAACGTCGCCGGCGACGGACGCCGACGGCGATGATGAGCGTGAGCGGTGGCGGCGCCGAAACACCGGCTCTGCGTTGGATGTTTGGTGGTGGTGGCGGCGGATACGGCGACGTGCAGTTGTTGTTGAAGTGGATGATGGAGGTGGGTGGTGGTGACTATATGTGGTGTTTTAATGTGAGAAATGAAAGTTGGTTTGTGAAGAGAGAAGTGGTGGAGGTTTTTGTGTTGGAGAGGAGAGGTGTGGGTGGTGGTTTTTGTGTATGGTTGTTGTTGGTGAGTGGCTATGGTGGTTTGGAGGTAGTTGGTTTGTGAAGAGAGAAATGGTGGAGGTTTTTTGTGTTGGAGAGGAGAGGTGTGGGTGGTGGTTTTTGTGTATGGTTGTTGTTGTTGAGTGGCTATGGTGGTTTGGAGGTAGTTGGTTTGTGAAGAGAGAAATGGTGGAGGTTTTTGTGTTGGAGAGGAGAGGTGTGGGTGGTGGTTTTTGTGTATGGTTGTTGTTGGTGAGTGGCTATGGTGGTTTGGAGGTAGTTGGTTTGTGAAGAGAGAAATGGTGGAGGTTTTTGTGTTGGAGAGGAGAGGTGTGGGTGGTGGTTGTGGGTGGTTGTATTTGTTATATGGTTGTTGTTGGTGAGTGGTTGTGGTGGTTTGGAGGTTGTTGTTGGTGAGTGGTTGTGGTGGTTTGGAGGTTGTTGGTTTGTGAAGAGAGGATGATGGAGGTGGGTGGTGGAGAGATGAGTGTGGAGTTAGTGAAGAGAGGATGACGGAGGTGGGTGGGTGTATGGTTTTTTTTTCTTCTTCTGTCCCTCCCTTATTCTACTACTCTCCCTCATTTTTCTCTTTTTCTTCACTCTACTCCCTTCTCCCCTCCTTGTCTTTGTGTTAGTGCATATAAAGGTGAATGAGAAAAATATTTTTTTTATCTCTGATAGTGTAGAACGATACATATCAACAGCTAAAGGCATCAGCTAGCTAAACATAAGGCATTTATTATGGACTAGACCAAACTCTTAATGTACAGATGGTCAATGGCTATATGAGGGCATTAGTTGTGGAAAAAAAATTGCATGAAATAAAGTGATGCCATATTTCATGGGACATGGGAAAGTATCCGTTAGCTAAGTGTGCAATGTAGGTAGGCAGCACACTGACTCACATGTAGTGTTTTTTGGCAAGAAATGGAAAAAAATTGGAACCATGTAAAAAGAAAGCTTGGCACTATACCTCAAACACACAAGCATGGCATCTGATGCCAATTTATTTTCTTTTTTCTTTTTACTTAATTTTGAATTATAGTTTTGTATCATTTTTATCTATTTGCATTTTGTATAACAACTTGTAACAATAAAGATGATCTATTTTTGGGTTTTCTCTATCTTCTATTTATTCTTGTCTAAATAAAATAAACAACAACAATAATAAATAACGAGTGACCAAATTGAATGTGCATATACGGTTAGAACTAACACGTGTGCGTGAGAACAAAATGATGCGAGATCATTAAAAAGAACGTGTGTTTGCGGTTAAAAATAACACGCGCTCACAACGAGAATAGTGCAAGATTATTAAAACTAAACACGCGTACGCGATTAGAGATAATGTGCGAGCACAACGAAACATATTTTTGAGCCTTTTTGAAAGCAAGGAAAATAACTCATTAAAATTGGGCATTCAACTAAAAACATTTTTTATTTAATTTTCAATTAGTCGGACAAAATTGGGGTATGACACCTGGCCCATGATCCTTTGTTTGAAACTTCTTCTCTCCATTAATGAACACAGTCACTATTCCTCCATTAACATATATCATGGATTATATTAAGTCTAAACCACTAATCGTAAAGGTTCTTGGCCACCAATTCTCCACTATAATATCTCATATCTCCATTGTATATTCTTAGAATAAGGGTTGTTTGTAGCACCTTCAGCTGCACCATGGATTTGTGCTACTGTAGCACCTAATGTTCCCTTTGGTACATAACCATATCCTTCAAATTGTCATACCCCAGAATGGTAGTCAAGCCCCCTGCATATAAAATAGAAGATATGCGTTAGTTTGTTTGATCTTCAAAGGTATCTTTTGTCAGTCAGTCAGTCAATTTAATCCTATAAATTACAAATATGTATTTGAAATTTCAAACATTAGATATTATAGGAACAACGCCTCACATATCTAGAGACAATGACTACTTGTCTTTTCTATTTTTTTATTAATCAAAGTAGCACTAATGAACAATTTACAACTGTCCCTAAGGGAATTTGAACTCAGCACCTTAAATTGTCTTTTCTGTTTAGTTATGTGTGCCAAAGGAGAAAAGAATATTACCTTGATACGAATTTCTGTGTGTGGCTGAGTAGGGCTGCCAGGAGAATAAGGCTTGTCATGAGCATAAACCCAAAATCTATAAACACCATCCTTGTAGCTATACCTTTGGTCAAGTGGTATGTTGTATGGTTTCTGTACCTCAAAATTTGCTTCAGTTAATGGGACAGAGATGAAGCCACCAGTAGGCTCTCTTAGAATGTGGTTTAGGCCTAACTCAACCCCACAAAACCGGCTTGTAAGGTGAGGGTTGCCTCTTCTTTATAAACCCTCTAGAGACCTTATCACTAGTCAATGTGGGACTTGGGATTTCCCTAATAGGCTCTTCTCCATATACTAGCTCAATAGAGAATAACAAGAAGAAAGATAGAATCACAAAATAAATGAGCTCCTCATTTTTCTTTTCTTTGCTTATATTCCACACTCTTGATTCTTTTTATAGAATGGTATGAGCCCTTGTAGAGATGTAAGGGCATATATATAGCCACAAAAGAAAAGATTTTTCTATTTTTAATTTTAATGGAAGTTTCAAAATCTATTTTAGAGAGCCAATTAACTAGAAAATTAATTTATATACATCGCTAATTGTATTCTTATTTAAGTCTTTCAAATGAATCCAATGTTTAGAATAAAATGTGCAATCAAAATCATATGATTCCATTTCTTGCATAATGCATAAATTACCATTCGGTTGCTACATGAAGTCACATGGAGTAATTTTTGTACCCCGTGATATTGATAAAATATGAGAATAAAGTCAAACTAAGGTTCACATGATGTCTCTTTGGTGAAGAAATAATAATATAGAATATTGATTATAGTTTTGGACTCATCAGAATATTGCATATTTAATTTATATATAGTGCAGCACCTATCTTTTGTCACATTCATCATTATGGAAGAAACGTACTGAAACTTCTGCTAATTAATTAAACAAGGATACATTCCACCCAGCTCCAAGTGCATGGATTAACTAAACTTCATATATATAGTAAAAAAAAATGTTACAAATTAGTTTTTTTCAAAGATTTTGGGTTCACGGATATCCATATAAGGCTCATACTTATTAAACACCCCAATACTTACTAAACAATCACGGACTCCTGCAAAATGACCAAAATACTTCTAATGAATAAAAACCTTTCAAACGTACCTCTTATTTTTTCTACGTTTCAATGGGTACGACACTATGATACTTACCAGGTACGGTACCATGGTGGCGTGACTTGTATCTTTGCACACACCGCCCATTGCATCACTTTAACAGGTACGAAACAATGAGACCAAACCCGTACGAAACAATGAAACCTGTTGAGATAAACTATTTTACCAAGATTAGAAAAGCCGAGTTTGCCTTGTGCCGAAAAATGATAGTTACCGGTCTTTGGGACTTGATTTCAAAAGTTTTGGTGGCGCTTCGATTTTTGGAACTGTTTGATGATTTTTTGGACAGAGTAATAAATGCTTGTTCTGAGTGATGTGACCATTTAAGGAATCGAGGCTTTTCTTATGATGACTCTTCGTTTTGCGCGCCAAGCCAATTGATTGAGTGTGTCGTTTCGAGAGTGAACAGTGGGTCCTCATGATCACTATAAATAAAGGGGAGGGTAGATCATTTCTACTCTTTGGTTCCTCGTTTGCTCTGAGTACCGATCTAGTGATTTTGTCGCTTTCCGATCTCGCTCTCTTTATTTCAAGAACTTTTCTTCACAACTTATATTGAAGCTTCTTCCGAGGTTAGTAACTTGCTTTAATTAGATTTATTTTTTCTATCTTTGTTTTCAATTTTCTCCGGGCTGGGATCTTGCCCCCAACCTGCAATCTTCTTTGTCAGGGTGGGGGTTGTCAGGTCGGGTTCCGACCCATTTCAAGAACCCATCATATGTGAATTACCCTGATAATCTTCCCCCATCCCTATAGGTAAAAAATTGGCGAAGACCAAGCAAACTACTCGTGCTGAAATGCTGATAAACTCTAATTTGGTGCATTTTTAGAGATACATTTGAGTCTTTTTCTAGAGTAATTATTAGCAATTATATAAATCACTGACTTAATTTATTTTATTTTTGCAGAAAGAAAGAAAATATAAAAGAAAGGAAATAGTTTATATTATTAATAAATATATATATATATATATATATATATATACATATATAAGGGGAGGTTGAAGGAAGAAAATAAATAATTAAGCTAACAAGGCCCAATTGTTTGAATATCCAGCCCATGAATTGAAAGGAATGGAACGTGAGATGAAGAATTGAATTTAGAGGATTGGCACGAAACCCTAGGCGTGAGGTGATTTGGAATTGGCTTGCATTATTATAAAAGGAGAGCTGTGCATCATCACAAAGGGGGAGACTCATCATATACAGTAGCCGCACGGGACATTGAGAACAAAAAGAGAGGAAGACCTGACGTGAACGGAAACGCGGAGTGAGAGAGGGAAGATTTGGGTACCCGTTCTTGATACTGTGAGAGAGCTCTGGAGCAGAAAAAAGAGACTGAAGACTCAGAATAATAATTTCTCTAATTTCCGGGTTATTTTTATTTCTGTAATTCATGACTCTAATTTCTATTTTATTGTTCTTGATACCTATGGATACCTAAATCCTCTTCTAGGGTCTTAGGTGGATCTTGTTTGATTAGAGACATTTTTATGTTTTAATTTATACTTTGAATTCCTGTTTTTATTTCAATTAATATTATCCTATTGTTTTATCACATGATTAGGATTAGCTACCCTTTGCATGTTTATAATCAATTAGTTGATCAGCGACCGTACTGCAATTAGTTGGTGGACCTATAGGATAATTGAGGCTATAATTAGGGCATGACCAAACCATAATTTAGTCTTCCAATCATTCAACCTTTTTGCACTTTATGCTTTTCTTGAATTTAAATTCTTGCATGACCAAACGAGGGTTAATTTAGGAAAAAGAATATTAATCGCGAATGACCAAACGGATTAATAGTTTTAGTAAAGGGATTGGTAATTAAATAAAATAAGGGAATTCAGGTAGAGTTAGACATAGAGGAATCGAAGCTTGCAAGTGAAACTGTGACTCTAGGTCTCTCTCCATTGCTTTAATATTGCATTTTAATTATTGTTAATTAGTTCTTTTTATTTTAGTTTCTATAACACTCAACTTTATTGGTTCGTCTAAACAATAGAATATCTTGATTAGTTTGGTACTTGTTAATTAATCCCTGTGGAGACGATAATTTTTTATACTACTTCCGCGATAGAGTACACTTGCTCTAAGTGTGTTTTTAACGCAACAAGTTTTTGGCACCGTTGCCGGGGATTAATTTAGCAATATTAAACGAAAAAGATTTTTATTGCTTTAGACATTTTTTTTTGTGTGCTATAGTTTTTAATTTTGTTTTTTTATTTATCTTATTAAAAAGTTAAGAAAAAAAAAATTGCTAATACTTTCCAAAGAGATTGTTGCAGTTCAACTGCTTTTTGCGAGATAAAAGTCTAAATCATGGTTAAGACCCTTGGAGATTATATTAGAGAGGCAGGGGCTCAAAGAAATTTAGAGAACTCAAATTGGTATGTGGCTCAGTGCCAAATCCCAATTTATCCTCCTCCTTATGACCCTTATTTGGATTATTGTGATGACTATGAGCCACCTCCTTATTCCTCCCACTGGGATAATTATGAGCCACTACAAGTGCAAAGGCAAGAGGAGGAGATACCATACACCAATGATGTATTGGAGCGGATACATGCAAAGTTTGACCGCATGGAGGCCAAATTGGAGTCATAAGCGGTCATATCTCAAATATCATTGCTTTATTATCTCAAGAGGCCCAAGAAACTCATTCACAAACTGAGCAATACAAAGATAATATTCTTAGGAGTGATGAAGAGTTCTCCGTGGAAGATAATATAGAGGAAGAATCTCTCGAGAAAGATGAAGAGACTCCTACTGAAGGGAGTCAAATAAAAATAATAGCTCCTACTAAAGGGAGTTATATTGAAATAAAAGATGATACTGATGAGAACGCTTGTGAGGAGAATGAAAAAGATCCATTGGTTCATGAGTTCAAGGAAGAGGAGAAAGCCCCATTGGTTCATAAGTTGGAGGAAGAGGAGAAAGCCCCAATTTTTGGGCAAGTTGTTTTAACCATTGGTGATGCTGTAATTGAGGTTAATAAGGGAAAGGTAACTTTACGGAGTGGTAAAGAAGATGATGTTATTAAAACTTTAAATTCCAACGAATATTTATCTTCTTTAACCTCTCCTTATTTTGATGATGTGGTTCAAACTAACATTGTTAGTGATTTAAAGATGCAGGACCTTTCGGAAAAAATTCTTATTTTGCAGGATTCTAGCATAGTGGTGGATGAAGATAAAACAAGAATTCCACAATCCTTTGAATTTCAACCACCACATGGAAAAAGAAAAAACAATGTCAATCACATGGTTAGAAAACTAAGAAGATGCACTTGCGTTAGATGTAAAATTTGCTCTTGGAGAGCCACGATTGAGCACCAACTATCGTCGGGCTCATGACGTTAAACAAGCACTTCGCGGGAGGCAACTCGTGTGTTTTATTTTCAGTTATTTTTGTTTTCTTTTTGTTTTCTTTTGTTTTTAGGAACAAGCTCCAACTACAAGCTCTCTCAGGGAAGTCACTCTTACTCTCTCTCTCTCTCATTTATTTATTTTTGTGTTAATCTAATATTTTGCATTGAGGACCATGCTTCATGCTAGTGTGGGGGAGGATACTATATGTTGTTACTTGATCTCTATTAATGCATATACCCACTACATATGTTGATAGCATTTTTTCTAGCTTGTTTTGCATGAACTATGCTTAAATTGAAAACAAAATAGAGATTATGCCTTTAGGGGATCCCATAATTAATTTACTTGACAGACTTGTGCTTAATTGTAACTGTGAGGATGCCCTAAGGAAGCTGATAATTAGCATTTGTCTCTCTTGAGTACTTTTTGTGAACTAGCTTCTAAATGTGAGATCTGAGCCTTTATAAGGGGATTGCTACTAAATCATAAATTTTTACCCCTTTTCTTTCTATGAGTGTGTTTCCCAATTTGCTACATTCTAGAATTTGTCTTTTGACCATTTCAAGGCGAAAAGTGATTTGCATCATGTAAAAAGATTTGGGGAATTTAGGTATTTTTCTAGCCACAGAGTTGCTTGTTGAATTTATCCCTTAGTTGCCCCCTTTGAGCCTAATTGTTATAATTTTTGTTCTTTGGTACCCAGATATATTTTTCTTTTTTCTTCTTTTGGTAACCATTTGGAATTAAATGTGGAGCAACTATTGAAAATTACAATTACGTCCTATATTTTAGTTGTCTATATTGTCAGGATTGGAATTTCGTCCTATACTTTAATTGTCTATCTTGTTAGGATGAAGAAAACAAAAGGAGTGAATCATGTGCTTACAAGAAAACTTTCTTACAAAGGAAACAAAATAGAAGTTGTCATGTACTTACCTTTTCCTCCTAAGAAAAAATAATAGAAAGAGAATTTGAAAAAAAAAACAAGAAAGGAAGAAAAGACACATCAAAAGAATGAAAGAGCCAAAGGGCAAATCCAAATCAAAAATAGAAAATGTCTACTCAAGAGAAAAGACAAATCAAAGAGAGCAAACCCAATAGAAGAAGAGTGAAGAATGAAAGTGAAATTAATTTGGAGTTCGGACAAAAACTGTAAAATAGATAGGAGCTCCATATTTGGTTTCAATGGTTACTGTTTGCTTCTTGTTTTTTCTTTTAGCCCTTTGATTATCTCCCTCTTCTTATTTCCTACCCTGCATGAATTCACCTTGGCCCCATTACAACCCATGAAACCCCATCTTTTGCATGCATGTGAACTATTTAGTGGAGATTTGGTCAAATTACAAGCTTATGGTAATGTGCATTTTGTGGAAACTTGAGTGTATATTTTCACTAGTCCCTAAACACTTAGAGAGATTGTGAGCGAGTGCCCTTGTTCACAGAAATGTATTCTTCAGGGACTTGAGCCTCTAATTGGGCAACCTTTTGACACCTCATATGTGCTATATTCTCTATTGTCTGTCATTGTACTTCTAACTTTGGGTCCCTTATTTAGCTGTCTCTATTATTTGTTTGAAAATTTTGTTGTGCCAGAAAAATTGCCTGAGGACAAGCAAAGGTCAAGTGTGGGGGAGTTGATAAACTCTAATTTGGTGCATTTTTAGAGATACATTTGAGTCTTTTTCTAGAGTAATTATTAGCAATTATATAAATCATCGACTTAATTTATTTTTTTTTTTGCAGAAAGAAAGAAAATATAAAAAGAAAGGAAATAGTTTATATTATTAATAAATATATATATATATACATATATAAGGGGAGGTTGAAGGAAGAAAATAAATAATTAAGCTAACAAGGCCCAATTGTTTGAATATCCAGCCCATGAATTGAAAGGAATGGAACGTGAGATGAAGAATTGAATTTAGAGGATTGGCACGAAACCCTAGGCGTGAGGTGATTTGGAATTGGCTTGCATTATTATAAAAGGAGAGCTGTGCATCATCACAAAGGGGGAGACTCATCATATACAGTAGCCGCACGGGACATTGAGAACAAAAAGAGAGGAAGACCTGACGTGAACGGAAACGCGGAGTGAGAGAGGGAAGATTTGGGTACCCGTTCTTGATACTGTGAGAGAGCTCTGGAGCAGAAAAAAGAGACTGAGGACTCAGAATAATAATTTCTCTAATTTCCGGGTTATTTTTATTTCTGTAATTCATGACTCTAATTTCTATTTTATTGTTTTAATTTCTATCTTAGGTGGATCTTGCTTGATTAGAGACCTTTTTATGTTTTAATTTATACTTTGAATTCCTGTTTTTATTTCAATTAATATTATCCTATTGCTTTATCACATGATTAGGATTAGCTACCCTTTGCATGTTTATAATCAATTAGTTGATCAGCGACCGTACTGCAATTAGTTGGTGGACCTATAGGATAATTGAGGCTATAATTAGGGCATGACCAAACCATAATTTAGCCTTCCAATCATTCAACCTTTTTGCACTTTATGCTTTTCTTGAATTTAAATTCTTGCATGACCAAACGAGGGTTAATTTAGGAAAAAGAATATTAATCGCGAATGACCAAACAGATTAATAGTTTTAGTAAAGGGATTGGTAATTAAATAAAATAAGGGAATTCAGGTAGAGTTAGACATAGAGGAATCGAAGCTTGCAAGTGAAACCGTGACTCTAGGTCTCTCTCCATTGCTTTAATATTGCATTTTAATTATTGTTAATTAGTTCTTTTTATTTTAGTTTCTATAACACTCAACTTTATTGGTTCGTCTAAACAATAGAATATCTTGATTAGTTTGGTACTTGTTAATTAATCTCTGTGGAGACGATAATTTTTTATACTACTTCCGCGATAGAGTACACTTGCTCTAAGTGTGTTTTTAACGCAACAAATGCTCCGACTTATTGATCAAGCCGAGCAAGCTCGTCAAGCCCGTTACCCCGATATCGGCAAACTAATGGCGGCGAGATCACGGACCGACTCTCACCCAACCGAACGTGAAGAGGTAGCTGCCTCGGAGATTCATGAAGAAGAGAACTATGGACCAAGAGGGAGTGATAGAAAAAAGGTTTCGGATGGAGAGTCGACAGCCACGCCTTCTGCGCATAATACACAGGTTTATGAATCTTGGATAGATATAGGCTCGGACCCAAGTTTCTCGGATGATTCTGATTCGGATATAGAATCGGATGGAAGGAACGGTGATGATCGGTTTGACGATCAGGAAGATGTCTCGACCGAAGACATCGACTTGGAAGATAGTGATGAGGAAGAAGAGGAAGCTCAAGAGGATATGGATGGAAGCTTCGAGTTGCTGTATGGGTACGAAGATTCTAGTTGCAATAACGTCGACCTTCCTGTAGACCCTCCCTTAGGAACTCCCCGAGATTATTCGTGGGAGTCTGAATCTCTCCGGGGTGTAAGATCGGTTATGACCTCGGATGTTGATATCAGCAATTTTTCGAAAAGGCTCTACTGGAAAGATCCAGAGCGATGGCGTACCTTTGGGATGGAAAAAGACGAGCACGTGGCCACTTACCCCGCCTCCCTTAAGTTTATTATTTATTGGACTACCTTGGCCCATATGAGGATCCTCCCCCCATTTACTGCTTTCCAGCAATCTGTGCTGGCGAGATTGGATCTCGCCCCTTCACAACTCCACCCAAATGCCTGGGCCTTTGTACGTGCTTTCGAGCTCGTATGCCTTCATTTTGGTCAGCCCCTTTCTCTACAGCTTTTCCTTCACATGTTCGAGGTCAATAAACGAACTGAGAAAAATAGTGGCAAACCCGCCCGTTTGGAACATGTCAGCCTCCGATCCAGAAAAGGGGTAAAAGTGTTTCGGCCATATACCGATAGTTTGAAAAATGAGTGGAAGAATACGTTCTTTTGGGTCAAGCCTGTGCTGCCTGCCGTTGTGGATAGAGTCGGTACTTTTAATGCAAAAAACAATATTGTCTTAACAACAAAATTTTCCCTTGGTTGGACTCGTCGTGATGATAAAACCAAGCACTCTGTTGATGAAAAATATCCGAGCTTGGAAGATCAGAAAACTTTGAGAATGCTGATCTTTATAGCCGATCGGGTTGTTACTAATAACGAGACTAAGCCAAATCAGTGGGGTTTTGATACTAAGTCGCTGGTTGAAACTGTTAAATTTGAGCAAGCCGAGAGAGTTCTAGGTCGGCTTCTTCGATGTTTAGTTGAGTTAATTTTTATACTCTTGCTGATGTTTCTATTTTTTATGTTTCTAACTGATCTTTCTTTTTGCAGACGGGATGGCCCCAAAGAACAAAATGGCGGCTTTGATGGCCCTTGCTGTCACCGATGCCAGTAAGGCTGTAAAGGAGGTCGGGAATGCTAGCAATGCCACTGCTGCAAAAACCCCTATTGCTAAAATTACCCCTGCCCGACCTATTACTGTTGTCCATTCCGAACCTGTCGGGGAAGAAGAGCAGGCTTTTAAACGGAGGAAAAAGGTTGATTGTAACACCCCTTTTCTACCCTCATATTTCGTGTCATTTATCAGAGTAATTCTTTTTCAAAAAAAAAAAATAAAATTTGTTTTAATTGATAGAAAAGAAATGTTACAGCTTCAGAAAACTCATCAAATATGCACTTTTCAAATTGGTGCAATCAAACATCAATTATGGAAAATTCCATCCTCATAAACACAATCGCAGCGGCCTAAACACCGTCTCACCAAATACTCTCAAACACGTCTCAATGTAACAATTAAAAATCAGCATACAACTACTAAATAAATTATCCAACTCCACGCCCCTAGGTGTTACAGTATCAGAGAGCGACACAACAATACATCCCAAAAACTACAAGAATAAGGCAGCAAGTCCTTCACTCGTGGGTACCTGCAGCGTTGCCACAATAGAGCAACATTCCAAGCAGAAGGGGTGAGAATTTCAAAGTAACATAATCCGATACACAATAGAGGAATGAGAAGGGACAATCACAAGGTATCATCACCACATCATAAATACACAACTCCAGCTCAAATCACAACAGCACCACTCACAGTTATGTTTATGTATGAAAATGCAACCCACACGCGGGCATATGCATGATGGTACCATATCATCTTTAAAACCACTCAAGGCATATCTTCGTCATAGAAGAAAACCACTCAAGGCATAACATCATCAATATAAGTCATAGTATGCACATGCCATGAGATCCTATAACACATGTGCAATTCAACCAACACTCACTCGGAGTACTCATCATCATCATCATAAAATAAATAACCACTCAAGGTATGTCATCATAAAACACTCGTAGAGTGTATTAAATCATTCACATCACAATCATTAAATAACACATCATCATAAAACACTCGTAGAGTGCATTAAATCATTCACATCACAATCATTAAATAACACATCAACATCATATAGTCACGTCATCATAAGCATGTATATATATACGTTACGGTTATCTTTTAGTTTTGTGGGTTATAAAATAGTAAACCGATTGACTATGGCATTACTCAGGTAACTGGTACTACTCGCAAGAGGCATTGGCCACATTTGCAAGGCTCTCAGTGATGCCCTTGTAAATACACCAGTGAAAGAAATTCTGGCCTTAGTGGTAAACCACAGTCTAGCCATAGTCAAGGAGTACACTAGTAGTATAACCTCTTACAGCAATTCAATCATAAAATAAACTCAGAAAATTCAATCCTCGTCCAGCAACAAAACTTGAGAAAACAGTATCAATTTAGTAACAAAAACAGCCACTTATATTTTAAAAAAAAACTGCACTATAGTTTCGCAAAACAGCATCAATTTTAGTGACAAAACAGCAACTTATATTTTAAAAAAAACTGCACTATAGTTTCGCAAAACAGCATCAAATTTAGTAACAAAACAGCAAATTATATTTTTGAAAAACAACACGATATATTCATAAAACAGCATGACACAACTTAAGACACAGGTGAACAATATTGATTCACGACTTGATTATTTTGAACGAAGTTGTTTTGAAAAGAAAACAATCAATTTTGGCCTTATTTTCTTTTGAAGACAGAAATCGATTATTGCCTTGAGTTTTAAAGAGGACAATCGATTGTTGCCTTGAATTTTGAAGAGAACAATCGATTGTTGCCTTGAATTTTGAAGAGAACAATCGATTCCTTGCTTCCTTTTTAACAAGGATAATCGATTCTTGGCTTGACAATTGAGGAATCGATTCATGACTCTTAACACTACAAGAAGAAATCGATTCATGACTCTTAACACTATAAGAAGAAATCGATTCATGACTCTTAACACCACAAGAAGGAATCGATTCATGGCTTTCCTTGAGTTCTCTCCTTCTCACACGATCAATACACCCAAATGATACAATTCTCAGTCATCTCAAACACAATCAATATCATCAATTTAACATCATCAAAATTCATCAACATCATCCAAATTCATCAACAACATCAAAATTATCAAGCAACATCAGAAATCATCAAACCTCATCAAAATCATCAACATCATCAAAATTATCAAACAACATCAGAAATCATTAAACAACATCAAGAAACTCCACAAACCACATCACATACCCAATTATGTTAAATGAAACGCTCACCCTTACCTTAATTTAAACCGTAGGACTCCAATAACACCAAAATCACCCAAAATAACAAGCTTTCCCTTCCTCTACTTCGCAATTAACGATGGATGTCCCTCCTTGAGCAACTTGAGCAATCTTGAGCAACTTTGAGAAGTTTCTCTCTTCTCCTTCCTTTCCTCTCACACGGCGCAAACTCTCTTCTTTTCCTCTTCTGTTGTTTTTCTTTTCTTTTCCTTCCTATGCAACTAAACCTAGTCTATTTATATTTTGGGCTCAAAAGGTTTGGGCCCTTTTTACACCCTCCTTCCATCGCTTCCACCACTCCCTAACACAACAAAATAGTTACCACATTATAACTCAATATGATTAAAATTAGTGCAACACTTGAAATAATTTAATCAATTACTTAATTAAATTATTTAGGTGTTACATTGATGGTCGTCTTCCTCCCAAGTCAAGTCATCAAGATCGGGGTAAGGGTGTGATTAAACATAGTGACCGTTCCGACCTCCCCTCAAAGAAAAGTAAGAAACACAAGACAACCCCTTTTGATCCTAAGGAATTCATGAATGTCAAAGCCGAGGAATTCAAAGCAGATCATTTCCGTGTTTCCCTTTCTGTTTTGGCTAGGATGACCGATCTGGTGGAATATCAGAAAAAAGATGCTGATATGAGATTAAAAGGTAAGCTTTCTTTCTTTTCAGCTCGTCATTTTTACCTCGGAATAATTTTGTTTTTAAACGCCTTACTCGCCCTGCGTTTTCTGCAGATATTGAAAGTAAGTATGAGGAAGCCCGAAAGGTCGTAGATCCACATCGCTCTGAACTGGAAAAATCCCAAAAAGAAGTGGATCTTCTTAAAAAAGAGAAAGAGGATTGGGAAACCAAACGCCTAGAGTTTGAAACAGAATTGAAGCTGGTGAAGGAACAAGTTGATAAATATGCTGCCGAGCTGAAGAGGCGAGCTGATAAGTTGGCCGAGATCGAGGCTTCTACTTCGTCCCAAAACATATCTGAGCTTCAGGAGCAGATAAGAGAACTTACTGAGAAAAAAGATGCGGCTGTGGAGGCCAAGATGCATGCAGTTGAGCTCGGGCAGGAAGGAATAATGGAAGCTTTTAACAACGCACTTGATCAAGTTGCTGTGGTTATTCCCGATTTTGTTGCCGATCCTGATATTTTTAAACTAGAGTTTTCAGTTCATGATGGGCATATTGTTGAGTTCGACCCAGTAATCGATCAAGTGTCTAGGGTCGTCTATCCTTCGAAATCGACTTAACTGTTTGTTGTTTTTATTTCTTCGAACTTGAGGATCCGGCCGTAACCGGGATATTTTGTAATCACATTATAAGTTCGTTTATTTCCATAGCTTGTTTTGTGTGTGGATACTCCTCGGATATCTTGTAGTAAAACCAGATTCTTACTGATCCATTTTTGTTTTTGGGGTAACCTCGTCCCTCTTACTCCCCTGTTTAATCTCAGTTCGGTAGATTTTAAAAGATTCTTCTAGTGGGCGAGATTAAATAACCACGTTGTAACAACAGAATAGAATGCTTTGAAAAGCTAAGTCTATCAAGAAATATCGGAATAGAATGCTTTGAAAAAGATAATTCTATTTAAGTAATATCGGAATAGAATGCTTTGAAAAAGCTAATTCTATTTAAGCAGTATCGGAATAGAATGCTTTGAAAAAGCTAATTCTATTTAAGCAATATCGGAATAGAATGCTTTGAAAAAGCTAAGTCTATTTAAGCTTGTTATACCCCAATTTTGTCCGTCTTCTTTTTTCTTGTTTTAGTCGTTTATTTTTATTATAGTCGTGTTTTGGAGTCGCATTATTACGAGAATTATTAGTATAGCGTCTCGGTTACTAACCCGAACCAATTTCAATCACCCCGTTCAACTAAATCGAAATACCGTTGTTTAAATTAGGCATGCACGCGAATGATCGATCTTTTCGTGCGTTCTTCAATTTAATCTCCGTATTTGAGTTTAGTCGTACATAAGTAGGTCTACCAAAAGTTATTTTTCTCAAAATTGGCTTATCTCTTCAATTCAGGCCTAAGAATGCGATTCCGAGTTAATTTTAGCCCATTTCTTCTATTTGGGTCTCGTTAGCGTATTTGTCTAGTCTGGTTCGTTCTCGTCTTTGTATTTGGCCCGACTCCTTTTTCTTATTATTATTTTTATTTTGTTCAGTTAATTTATTTTGAGCATATATATAGTCCAAAAATGTCAAAAAATTCTATTTAGTTTTATTACAATGTATAGGTGTCTAAAAGTCCAAAAAGGGTCCAAAATGCAAAAAAAATAGTAATACAAAATATACTAAAAATGGAATCCGAAAATAAATTTAAAAAAATACAAAAAAGCTTTAGCCCAATTAACAGTTGGGTTTGGATCTTCAAATTCTCCTAAAACCCTAATCTTCCTCTCCAAGTATCTGAAAACAAATCAAATCAGGGTAAATCAATCCATTAATGGTCAAAACCTAATTTTCTAGTATAAATATGTGATCAACCCTCGGTCAAAAAGAGACAACAACACTGCAAGAATCACCTAAACAAGGATTAGGGTTCAAAGTTCGAATCCTAATCCACTAAACACACACTTTTGATTTTTTGGTTTGAGAGCAAAGAAGCAGCAGTAGCGGTTCAAAGGTAGCAGACACAGTAGCAGTAACAGGCATTCACAGAACAATCAAAAGGAGACGAAGGCTGGAAATTAGGTTGGTCTTGTATTATTAAATCTAATTATGTAGAACATATGAACATGATCTGTTAATTACAAATAATGCTAACAGTAGATTAGGACTTAAAACTTGTAAATATATTTTTGTTCATAAACGTGACTCACTTGTAAATAGATTTAAGGTTTCATTTTCTTCCGAAAGAATCGAACATATCCACTTCAAGATCTGTCAATAGCGTTTATAAAAATTAGTTCATAAACAGAACTTGTATGGAACATAAATTAGAGAACATATTAGGCTTCCACGTTTCAAAAAAATCAAAAAAACACAGGAGATAGAAACAGAGAGGGAGACATAAATTAGAGGAGAAGCCAGACCAGAGAAAGCATAAAAACAAGCAGAATAAAAAACTGACCTTAAGCTCGCCGGAGCTCCGGTCGTCTTCTCCGGCGAGAGCTCCGGCGAAGTTCTTCAGAACCGAGCCCAAACCAACAACAACGAACCCAGAAAATAAACCCAGCCATCAAAATCCTTCACCGTCGCCGGCACCCACCAAGGCCCTCCCTCTGGCGACGTCTCTGTCTCACTTATCGTCCCAGCAGCTTCGCTCTCGCCGGTGCCACCAAGCACTCCTTCCGGCGAGAGCATCTCGTCCAGCACCTCCAGTCTCTCCACTTCATTCTCCGTCGCCGGCGCTCCCCAAGCATCCCTTCAGCATCGTGTCACCATTCCACCTCTGTTTTACTCCCAGAAATGCTCTCTTTATCGTTCTCTTAGATTCTCTCTACGGCGAACATCTCGCCGTCACCGGCGAGCCTCCATTCTCACACAGACAATAACCCTCTCTTTCCATTTCGTTCTTCCTCTTTCTCCCTCTCTCAGAGATCGTCTCTCTCTCTCGTTTTGTTTCCAAAAATTTCGCTCCCTCCATCAATAGCTGCGAGATTTTCGCAGCACCCTCACTCTCTCTCATGAAAACGGCGCTGAGAAAGGAAGGAACAAGATTATGGTTAGCTTTTTTATTGGCCTGATATAATACCTTTTATTGTCTAGTTTACTCTCTAAATTTTTTAACAATCAGAACACTAACCGCACCTCCCATTTTAATAAAACACACTGTCAACGTGAGCCCATGGTTCGCAGACAGCCCCAAAGATGAATTGGGCCTGTTGTTTTTTACACCCCCTCTCTAATCATACACTCCACTGCAGCTAATTACACTTCCCATATTTCTGACTTATCATGTTTTGTCTACCTTACTCAATCAAAAGTCCATTTTTGTAAATAAAAAATACCAAACTCACAAAATTTTTTTATATCAAGAACTACATGTGATTTGATCCCCCACCAAGGGGTATGTAGGAGCAGAAGGCGGCCGACCTCTGTCAATTGCACTAATAAAACCCTTTTTTAAGTTTCTTTAATTATTTGTTTCTAACTCCTCCAAATAACCAAAACAACTAACTTTTTATCCAGTCTTTATTTGATTTTAAACATTCAAAAGGGTAAAATTTAATATATTTTTAGATTAGCTATTTTTACACATTTAATTAAGAGGTAGCCTTCGTTAGGAAGGATGTTGTGGGGTTCTAATACCTTCCCCGCACATAAACGGCTCCCGAACCTAAACCTAGCCCTTATCCCAACCCATAGGGATTTTCCAAATTTGCCCCTAAACTAAAATTTGGTGGCGGCTTCATTTTTCGAACTTCGAAGAATCCTAACCCGGATTTTTCGGTCGCTACAAAGCTATATCTGAATAGAATGCTTTGAAA
This sequence comes from Oxytropis ochrocephala, assembly GCA_020916435.1. NCBI lineage: Eukaryota > Viridiplantae > Streptophyta > Magnoliopsida > Fabales > Fabaceae > Oxytropis > Oxytropis ochrocephala. The sequence continues at coordinate 51,304,332 of CM037095.1, forward strand.
AAGCTAATTCTATTTAAGTAATATCGGAATAGAATGCTTTGAAAAAGCTAAGTCTATTAGTAAGAGAATACTTGTACTGTCGAAATATATTGCTTCAAAAAAGCTAATTCTATTAATGTCGGGGAGACGATTTCCGTATGCTAAGAGTCATACACCATCCTTGGAATTTAACTGTAATATTTCTTGAGCTTGGTGGCGTTCCACGTTCTTGGGATCGTCTTTCCTCCTAGTGTTTCTATATGCCCATAAAACATAAGGGAGCTCTTCAACCCAGTTTCCCTTAGCATCGTCTAACATCTTCTTTAAACCGTTGAGAACTACTTTATTTGCTGATTTTACCTGACCATTTGTTTGAGGATGCTCTACCGAAGTGAATCGATGTTTGATTCTTAAATCGGACATTAATTTCCTGAATCCTTTATCAGCGAATTGAGTTCCATTGTCTGTGATTACCACCTCGGGTAACCCGAACCTGGTAATAATCTCTTTTCTGAAGAAAGATATACAGTTTTTTGCACTTATGACGGACAATGGTTTAGCCTCAATCCATTTGGTAAAATAGTCTACCGCAACAATTAAGAATTTGATTTTCCCTGGGGCCTTTGGAAAAGGTCCTAGAAGGTCTATCCCCCACCATGCGAAAGGCCATGGGGAGGAGAGAGTTGTGAGACCGGTAGGAGGTGCGACATGAACGTTTGCATGGATCTGGCACCTCGAACATTTCTTAACATAATTCCTTGCATCAGCTTCCATTGTCGGCCAAAAGTATCACGCCCTTAACACTTTCCTGGTTAAGGACCTACCACCTAAATGTTGGCCACAAATTCCTTCATGAATTTCAACCAACACATAGTCGGCCTCCTCGCGTTCCATTCATTTTAACAAAGGTGAAGAAAGTGCCTTTTTATAAACGTGTCCATTGAACACTGCAAAAGAAGTTGCCTTTCTCCGGACGATCTTGGCTTTTTCGGGATCAGAAGGCTCTACCGCTGATGTTATGTAGTCGAAAATGGGAGCAATCCAAGTTTCGCTTTCACCTACCACGTACACTGATGATATCAAGTGTAAGTCGTCTTCAATACTAGGTTTGCTGAGGATTTCTTGTATTACGGATCGGTGATTTCCCAGCGTCTTGGTGCTCGCTAACTTGGAAAGAACATCGGCCCGAATATTATTCGTTCTCGGAACGTGCTTTATCTGGGCAGAGTGAAATTGGGTGAGCAATATGCTTACATGTTTCAAATATTTTTGGAGAATCGGCTCTTTTGCTTCGTACTGTCCCCCGATCTGGGAGACAACAAGAAGTGAGTCGGTATTGAGATTTAACCGAGTGATTTGGAGGTCTAAAGCCAACCGGAGACCCGCGATGCATGCTTCATATTCTGCTTGATTATTGGAGGTTGAAAACTTGAAAGTGAGTGACAACTCTATAACGACTCCTGAAGGACTCTCAAGGATGATTCCTGCTCCACTCCCCTTGGGATTGGTAGACCCATCCACATGGATTGTCCATATATTATCCTCTGATTCTGCTGAAGTCATTTCTGCCACAAAATCGGCTAAAACTTGGGCTTTCATTGCTGGTCTTGATTCATATTTGATGCCAAACTCGGACAACTCTACAGCCCACTTTATTATCCTTCCTGAAAGATCTGGCCGATGCAAAATTTGTCGGATTGGGTGGTTCGTTCGAACAACCTCTTGGTGAGATACAAAATAAGGTCGGAGACGCCGAGTTGCTATTACTAAGGCCAAAGCAATTTTCTCTATTTTTTGATACCAGACTTCTGGTCCTTGTAGAGCTTTGCTCACAAAGTAAACTGGACTCTGCCCTTCTTTTGTTTCTCAGACCAGTACTGCTCCTAATGCTTCGTTAGATATCGAGAGATACAAATATAACACTTCCCCGAGTTCAGGTCGGGTTAATATTGGAGGTTCTGATAATACCTTTTTCAGTTGGGTGAGCGCCTCATCCCGTTCTATAGTCCAGACAAGCTCAGATTCCTTTTTTAAAAGTTTAAAAAGAGGTAGTGATTTGAAAGCGCATTCGAGATAAAACGAGATAGAGCTGCAATCATGCCATTTAATTTCTGACCTTCCTTCTTTGTACTTGGAGTTTTCATCTCGGTCACAGCCTTGAATTTGTCTGGATTTGCCTCAATACCTCTTTCAGTGAGGTAGAATCCTAAGAACTTTCCAGCTTTGACACCGAATGTGCATTTTTCCGGATTTAGCCTCATCCTGTTTTTCCTTATCTCGGAAAAAATCTCTTTAAGATCGGCGACATGACAATCTGCTTGTTTACTTTTTGCGATCATATCGTCCAAGTAAACCTCCACAATTCGCCCGATCTGGTTTTTGAAGACTTTATTCATCATTCTCTGATACGTTGCTCCTGCATTTTTTAACCCGAAAGGCATAACTCAGTAACAAAAATTTCTGCGTTCAGTCATGAATGCGGTCTTCTCTTGATCGGGGGGAAACATCGGGATTTGATTATAACCTAAATATGCATCCATGAACGATAGCAGACAAAATCCTGATGCGTGGTCAACTAAGCGATCAATATTCGGGACCGGAAAAGCGTCTTTAGGACATGACCTATTAAGATCGGTATAATCAATGCACATACGCCATTTTCCATTAGATTTCTTAACAAGTACAGGATTCGAGAGCCAAGTGGTGTACTTGACCTCATTTACAAATTTAGCTTTAACTAAATCGTCCACTGCTTTTGCTGTTGCTTCAGTTTTTTCTATACTTTGAACCTTTTGCGCTAGGCAACCCACTTCGCATCAGGATATATAGATAAGTGATGACAAGCGACTTCAGGTGGAATGCCGGGCATATCTTCAGCCGACCATGCAAATAGATCGGCGTGCTCCCTCAAGCACTGGGTTAATTATGCTTTGATCTCGTCTGGAAGCTCTGCACCAATTTTTACAGTCTTTTCAGGGTCATCTCCCAAAACCACTTTGACGAATTCACCATTGGGTTTTGGCCGTTCTAGCTTCTTCTCGTACTTTAGAGACAGTGTGCCATCCTTTTCTTCATCCGAGCTATCACGGTCATACAGTGCATCCAAATCTGTCACATTGACTTCGGAGAACTTCATCTTATCGTCTCTTGTAGAGGCTTTCTTCGATGTGAGTTCGGCTTCCTCTCTTGCGGCGACTTCAGCTTTGAGAAGTAGGTAATAACATCTTTCAGAAGACTCTAAGTCGGCATTGACAGTTATGATTTTGTTACACTGAGAATGAAACTTCATTTTCAAATGTACCGTAGATGTAACAGCTCCGAGCTTGCCCAACGTTGGTCTTTCGATGATGCTATTGTATATTGATGGGCAAGGTAACACCATAAATTTCGTTAACACAGTACGAGTTAAAGGTTCCTCCCCAAAAGTGACTCTCAAGTCGACATAACCCATTGGTCTGGTTCGGGATCCATTGAAACCAGAAAGATCCGTTCCTCGATATGGGAATAGTTCCTTTGGTGAGATTCCAATCTGTTCTAACACATCAAAAAACATAATGTCACAAGAGCTGCCTTGGTCAATCAGGATCCTTCTTATTTCGGTTTCAGCCATCACCGCCGAGATTAACAGCAGAATGTCTTCATTTACCTTCCCGTTCAACAGGTTCTCGTCTCCAAAGGACAAAGGAGGACGAGTTGCTAAAACTTAGGCTGACGAGGTGGAAGCTACACACTGAATTTCTTTCCATTTTCTTTTAATTGTCCTGGTTGTTGCTCCCTCAATCTCTCCACCTGAGATTACCATTACAACCGGTCGTCCCATGTATCTCCGGGTGTCTGGTTCCTCTTTGTAATCTTCCATGATGTTTTTGCCTTTCAAGTCGTCAATGTTCTTCTCATGCTTGACATCTTTGTCTTGCTGGTATGGTTTTTTGACGTACTGTCCGAGCTTTCCCTTTTTGATAAGGTCTTCAATATCGTCTTTCAAAGCGTTGCAGCGATTTGTGTCATGGCCGGCACTTTGATGATAACGGCAATACTTGTTACTTCTTAATCCCGGTCGTGGAGCGATAGGATCGGGATATCGTACCTGTTTAAACTCATTGTTCGTACATTCTTGCAGTATCTTCTCCCTGCCACAAATGAGTTCGGCGTAATCCTGATGTCTTCGGAGCCTAGGTTTGAATTCTCTAGATGGGCCACCGGTCTGGAATCTCCGAGTATTTTCTGTGTTCGGGATTCCCCTATCTGTCCGAGGCCTAATCTCTTTGGATTGGTTGGCTTCGTGCTTAACAAAGAATTACTTGCTTCATCACCTTCCTCGTGATCTATGTACTTTTCTGAAAGTCGGAGGAACTCCCCTAAAGTTGAGGGTTGGTTTATGCTTACATCTGTTTGGAATAAAGTGCCTTTGCGCAAACCCTGGGATAGGAAATATAGACGAAAATCCTCATTCAAACCGTGCACCTTCCCTGCTTCAACGTTGAACCTCGCAATGAAAGATCGGGTAGACTCATCATTTGTTTGGTGTACTGCATGCAAAACCATCCATGACTTCGACCTAACTTTGGAATGTGCAAAACTTGCGAAAAATAGCTTGGAGAGTTGCTCCCAGGATGAGATCGAGTTCGCCGGGATGTCCCTGAACCATAAACCTACGGATCTATCAAGGGTGAGGGAGAAAAGTCTACACATTATCTCACCTGGGGCGTTCCGGTATTGCATCATTGTCTCGTAGTACTCTAAGTGAACATCCGGGTCTCCGAGTCCGTCGTAGATTTTCAAATGCTCTGGGGGTTTTTCAAAACCGCGGGGAATGGGGAAATAATCTATTTCAGAAGTAAACGGTCCTCTTCTCGTGGTTGGAACTTCCCGAGCTGTCGCTTGGATCAGAGGTTGTCGAGGCTGGTATCTATAGCGGTGTTGCCTTCGCTCCGGAGTTCTTCTAGTATGGTGACGACGACGTTCTCGCCTCTGAGGTGCCTCCCGGCTTCAAGAACGTCGCCTTTGTGGTGAGGACGAAGCAAAAGACAAGTATTCCTCACCAGTGTCTTCCGTGATTCCAGGGGGTGTCTGAGGTTCTTCTCTTCCCTGTCTTCTCGGGGGGAGCGATGAAAGTGACGTCGTCTTGGAGGAGAACGATGCCGCCTTCGCGGCTCGGGTAACCTACTGAGTTCTTCAAGTTCCGCTATCGGGTTAACCAGGGGAGCATAACGCTGTGGAGAATTCTGGTCTGCAATATCCCGAGCTCGGTATACTGCAATCTCGGCTTCCAGCTCTAAAATCCGGAGGCTCCGAGCCTGGTCAGCTTCATTGTGTTGATTTAAAATTCGGACCAGCTACTGTACGGCGTCCACAGGAACTGGAAGGACTGCAGGAGGTGAGGGAAGTCGGACTCGAGCCGAGATTCTATGTCCAGCATTTTGATCCGATATAGATTGAGTCACTGCTACTCCTTCCGGAGTTCCCCCTAGACGGGGTTGATTGCGAGCTGGTTGAACGATACTCGCCAAACGTAAATCAGACCTTAATTCAGGGGCCATTATTGATCAGAACAAAAGGTGAAAGTATTTGAATTCAAGATACTCCCACTGTGGTCGCCAATGTTCTGTACCGTATCTGAGGATCTGTCGATCCGAGATAGTAGGTAGGTGGTGAGATTGATCAATAACAATTACGTCTGAGGTTGTTGATCCGAGATCAAACTGAGCATAATCCCTCATAGGTCTATCTCTATCATTAATCATACCTATGTGATCCATGTGGATGAGATTTTCTCTATGAACTTCTTCTTCAAAGCATGTCGTGAACGGGGCCTCCTGTCACTGAGTGTGGCCTTGAGCTTTGTTCTTCACTGACAGACATGTTGCAAGCTTGTTGATTTTGCTTTTGGAGTCTTAGCAATCTCCTGAATCTTCTTTCTATTTCTGGATCTAAACTATATTCTGGTGTTTTGTTTCTGGTTATGTACATATACTAAGTACCATGTACTGTTGACAGACACTATAAATACCAGAATTATATACAACACTAAATTACGATATATCAGAATTTTAAAAAGAATTTACTTCAATCCCCGGCAACGGCGCCAAAAACTTGGTGCATGGAAAACACATACACTTGTGTGCAAGTATACACTGTCCAAAAACAAGTAGTAAAAAGATCGAACCCACAGAGATTGAAAAACTCACTTTTAAAATAATATAAAGTAATAGAGTGTAAAGTCACTAAGTAACAAAATAATTTTGGATTTTGTTTGATGATCACAACTAAGTTAGAAAGAAAGCAAAGTAAAAATGTTGATAGTGTAAAAGAGAAAAGCTAGTTGGAATGTCTTCATCAAATAATTTACTTATAAGTGTATGATGCAGTATGTGATGCAGCTGCACTGAATGTTGTTGCATTAGCTATGTGCCTTTCGGTCACTTTCTTCAGAGTATCATTACCAGCTCTTATGATCCTTGTTCTATGCAGTAAAGAAAGGGGTGTTAGTGCCAATCTTGCCTCCTAACAATTATCCAATTTGCTTAAGTGAATTCACTCTTGTATTTTAAGTACCCACAATTATCCTATGGACTATACTATCCTATGTCTAGGACTTAGCATGGTTTTCACAAAGTTTTCTTTATGTAAAACACTCACCCATATTAGTTCTTGAGTTCTTAATTGTAAGCCATTTCTGGTCATTTACAAATCTACTTATTCTAAGTGATCAAGTTCAAAATAAGTTTTGAAAAGATTATCAAACAAGAACTAAAGTACAAACATACATACATGCAACATACTTACTTAAAAGCTCATTAAATGATTAGAACATTCCAACTAAGAAAGGTTTAGCTAACAAGAGACATTGCAAGATATATATAAACTGAATAGACCATGTTTATATATATATAGAAATCACAAAAGAGAAACAACAAGAGTAAAGTTACAAATGTTGAAAACCTTTGTATGAAGTCTTCTAGCAATGCACTAGCATTACTCCTTAGCACTATACAAACACTATGAAAATGAGTTAAGGAGGATTTATGAATTCCTTCCTCTTCCTCTAAAAATATAAAAACTAACTATGTATATTGAAATTTTGATCTAACTTATGGATTGTGATATATTTCCAAATGAAGATGTGAGGTCCTTTTATAGCCTTCAAAGAGAGGTGCTTCCTTCCTTCATGTTGAAGTAATCTTGAGTGGATGATAGTGTAGTAACTTTCCAGCAGCTTGTTTGCATGGATAAGATCTTTGACAAGTGTATAGGAGGTCTCATGATGTATGAACATGTGTCCTATGTTTGATGACTCTTCAAAGCTACCCTATGGCTATGTGTGAATGGTAGGCGCCTACTTTACAAGGTGGGATGGCTTCAGAAGACTAAGCATGAGGTCATCAATTGCAAGTGGATGCTCATGAAACAGGCTGCTTATTCACCAAGTAGTGCAGATTTGATGCAGGATCAGTGCAGGAGCATTTGATGCAGACAGCATTGAGACTGCACTGAACAAAAACATCAAACATACGACAATATATCCAAAATGGCCTATAAATAACTATAACCATTCAAATCACTCAAGATATCATATATCACACTAAATACTATATAAACTCTTTATTATTACTTGAAAGAGACCAATTACTAAGTTTAAACATATGAAATACTCTATATAAAATAGAGTTATCACACCCCCAAACTTAAACCATTGTTTGTCCGCAAGTAATGACAAAGACAAACTATTAAAAACTATAATTCTAGAAGATAGATCAGTTTGATTTTTGAATTTTTATGAGGAGTTCCCTATGAACTTCAATTCTCAACAATCTTTTTTTTTGTGCCTTTATTTCTTCAAAACTACCAAAGCTAGCTATTCAAACTCTTTTGTGTGTGTGTGAACCCACTGAGTTGAGATTGGTTCCAAGACTAAGTGAAAATTTTCCTCCTATCCTTTTGAAAGGATTGGTTCATCTTTGGTCACACCAAAATATTTTTCAAAAGAGAGATTAGACTCACAAAATTTTCTCAAGTATTGGGGAGTTCTAATAATCAAAGGGCTTGGTTGAATCTTTCAAAGCTTTTGAGCCAATGCATTTTTCTATTTTTTTGTGTGGATCTTTTTGTGCAGATGCAATACTTCTTTGAAGTGATTTGTGCATTGATTTTTTTCTGCATTTTGCTTTTCTTCAGTGCAGTTTGCATTGATGCTTCTGCACTGATGATGTTTTTTCTTTTGCTAGCTCATATTGCCTTCCTCACTGACCTCCAGATGCAATTACACTTTGGCACAGGTCTTTGACCTCCAGATGCATATATTTTTTCTTTGCACTTTGGCACAGGTTCAGGTTTTGAACTATCCTCCAGATACATTTATTCCTGCATGGCACAAGTCTTTGACCTCCAGATGCATTCATGTACTTAGGCACAGGTATAGTTTCAAATGATTCAGGATATGGCTTTGTCCACATTTTTGTATTCTTTTTGTGCATTGTTTACTCTTTATACTTTTCAAATTCAGCCTTTGTTTTCAAAAAAAACACCCCCAAACTTAATTCTTTAAGCTCTTCTTTCTTTTTAGTAAAGCTTTGTTTTGACCTAAGCTTACCAAAAATTCCCCTTGCATCAGATTGATCTTTAAATAGCAAGGTTCTTTTCACAAACTCAGTTTTGAAGTGTTGAAGTAAAAATAATTTTGGTTATTTTCTAAGAAATAAGGCTTCTTTTTTCTCTTTTTCATCATTGAAATTCCATCCATAGGGCTTTCACCATATTTTTGAAAAACTGATCTTTCTACTAAAATACTTAGATACTACTCTGTTAAATACATCTAATATTTAAACAAACTATAAACTACTTTAAAACATATATATTTACTATATAAAAGCAGATATAATTAAACACACAACATACTAGATAAAAAACAAACATATTTAAACATAACATGCAAGATAAATCTGTTGCGCTTGTGTAATAGTGTGGTTTTTCGCAATTATAGTGCAAGTATACACATCGTACAAGTAATAAAGTGGATGAGAGTAAGAGATCGTTCCCACGAGGATTGATAATTTTTCAAAGTCCAAGTTTCAAAACACAAGAGAAGTAAGTAACAAATCGGCAATAAGAGTTGGTTTTTTTAAGCTAAAGATGTAAATAAAACAAGTAAACAAAAGTTGATTGTGAATATGGATGAGAGATGAGTTGAGTTGTTGTATGCAAATAAATCCTTCCTAGCTAGACGTTATAACGTTTACACGTTATGACGTTCCAATGTTATTCTGTATAGACGTGGCCACGTTTGAACGCTGTTGCAAAAGAGCTATGCTTTTCAGCACAAAACGTCAGAGTTTCAAGTATAAGAGGTCCTATGTCTAGGTTCTAAATAGGCCCACTCCTGTATTTTAAGCACCCACAGCAATGTTCTATGAACTATTATCCATTCTATGTCTAGACTTAGATAAAGATGCCTAAATGTCTTTAGTGCATTCTTCATTCATATAAATCTTTGATTTCTTTTCATAGACCATGTCTGTACCTATGAATCTACCTATTTTAAGAGGCCATCCTCAAAACAAGTTTGGAAATATTATCATGCAAAGATTTAAAACATGTAAGCGTCAATACTTCATAACATTTAACTAGAAATTCATTATAAGTAAAACAACAACTCAACTACAAAGTGTTTAGCTCATGTTGAGCATCCTTACAGAATGAAAAGGATTTAAAATCCAAATACCATACATAACAGAAAAGAACCTAAGTGCAAAAGATACACCTAAGTAACTTTTTAGCATGTACGCTGTATAGACGTTACAACGTCTGAGCTTTACAATAATGCAGAAAATAAAACTTAAGTTCAGACAAGCAAAATATAGAAGTCTATTTCCAGATCTTCTTTACAAAACTAATTCTGAAATTAATGGAGGGATGATGAGGGGATGAAGATGAAGTGATTCTGAAGATATGTAGAAAAGATGATGCCTTGAGAGAGAGCTGAGCCTTCCTTAAATAGCCACCTTGCTTACGCGTGCTGATGTCACTTGCCCACCTACCAGATCCGTTTCTTCCCGACTTTGCTCGGTGCTACGGTGTTTACGTTGCGCGTCGTCACTCATGGGGACTAGAAAGATCTTCTGACTTTATATCTTTGACTATCATTGCTTAGCGCGCCAAAATTGAGATCTTACACCCTTTCTCCGCTGCACTTCAGTAGACGTGGTGAGGGACGTGGTAACGTTCAGTACTAATTTTCCTGCACAAGCACAAAAAGCATCAAAACGCTCTCAAGGGCACCACTTGGTGCCTAAATGCACAGATTTATCACTTTATCTACTTATTTGCTAAAAACTCAGAAATTACATAAAACTAATTTAATAAACCTTGTATTGCTAGAGAACTTGCATGATTTATTCTTTGAATGAGTATAAATAACTCATATAAATATGAGTTATCACACCCCAAACTTAAATCATTGCTTGTCCTCAAGCAATCAAGACACAACTAATGAGATATGAAATCAACTACACTAGCGGGTTATGCTCTACTCAATCAACAGATCAAAAATTCATTCTCAAGGGCTAATTCTTCACACACTCACGCACCACTTGCATGATTAAATTCAGATTTATTACTGACTCAAAGTGAGTGTGTGATCTCTGCATTTAATTCTTCCTCTAGCTAGTTCAGAACTACTTTAGCCTATGAAAGAGTGGCTCCCCAAATGGTGTGAAGAAACATCTTTCAAAACCAAGAATAGGCTAACATTTTCACATAAGAAATGGGGTTCATTTAAAGCATGACAAAGGGTCTTAATTGGGTGCTAGGACTAGGTTAGTGCAACAAATTTATTGACTCACACACGCAAAAAGAGCAGTAACCCCCTCATTCTTGAGCAACTCTCTTTTATTTGCTCCATTTTGGAGTGTTTTTTTTTTTTTTTTTTTTTTTAGAGGTTGGAGTGCTTCAAAGATTTGTTTTTGTGGTATTACAGGAACACAAAGACACATGTGGATTTTCCACTTATTTGTAACAACACTTTTTTTTTTTTTTTTTGGTATTTTTGGGAATAGACGTTACAACGTTTATGGGTGAGAGCGTTGCAACGTCCAACACACACAACCACGACACACAGCGGCAGGCGTTATAACGTTACGGGTAGACGTTACAACGTTGCACTCACGCTACACCGCACTTAACCATCCTACGGTCTTTGCACCCGGCCTTGAAGTACGACTTGACTCACCCCCAAACTTAGCTTCATCGCTATTCTAGATTTTTAGTCAAGTTTTATTCTCACCACAGTTTACCAAAACTAGCTTCAGCACAAAATATTCCCTAGCTAACTAGATTCTTTCTTAAAAACAGAGTTTGTGTAGGAGCAACAATCAATTCTTTTCATCTAATCATGCATAGGCTACTCACACACATATTTTCACTGTCTTTAGCCCAAAGAGAATTATTTTCATGCTTTGACAGAGTAAGAACAGAAATTGCTTTTGCATTTGATTTCATGTACAACATAGACAGAAACTTAAAACATTGAGATTCCCCCCCCACACTTATAGTTGAGCAGTGTCCTCACTGCTCAAAGATAAACAAAACAGAAAATTTCCTCTTTTTTTTTTTTTTTAGAGGGGGGTCTCATTCAGAACATGAAATAAAACTACTGAAACTTCAACTAAAATTAAAACTAAGAACAAAAAATAAAAAAAAACTACAACTACTATTGAAATTAAATGGGGGACTTACTTGTTTGCTGCACCAGATCTAAGCCTTCCGCTTTGTCTGGTGGGTACTCCTGCCTGACCTTCTCCTTTCTTCTTTTCCTTCTTCTCTTTCTTCACCTTCACTCCTCCTTGCTCGGTTGTGGTGGTGGTTGTTGTTTCATCAGATTCCTTCTCTTTTGAGCTTGCTCCCACACTTGTAGCAGCAGCACTTGAGGCTTCAGCAATCCTCTTTTTAGCCTCCTCCCACATCTTCATTGCTAATTCAGCAGGGTTGACATTCACTGGATCCTTGGGAATCACCTGGGCTTTTTCCACCTCTGGTTCTTTAGACATTGCCACGTCTGATGATGATCCTCCAATTCCAGCAACTGTACCCTGGGCTTGCTTCAATAGGTGCTCTGCTAGCTTCTGAGTGGCCTCCTCCATTGCTTGTTGCTTTACCTTCTCCAATGCAGCTTCACGTTCATTGTTGGCTTGCATTTCTGCAAGTTTGGCTGCGACCTCTTTTCGTGACGTTGTAACGTCTGCAGCATTTCTTCAAAGAATAGCGGGGAAGGGTTTTCGAAACACTAGTGGCAACAAATCTTGCACTAGTAGTAGCGAGCGAGTGTTTCCTGCAGCACCTTGACCTTTTCTCTTCACAGGCAGCTTTTGCCTTATTGTTGTGGTGGTTGCAACTTCTTCTTTATCTCCATTCCCTTGAGCTTGTTTTGACTCAGCCGCTAGTTCTTGTCTTTTCTTCCTTCCAAAGGGATTGTATGTGAGTGCACTTTTCACTCGTGTTTTCTTGGGTGGTGAAATGGGTTGGGCATCTAGGTTAGTCCCTGTGTTTGTTGGCTCAGACGTCGCCACGTCTGGTTCTTGCACTTTCTGGGGTGATGGTTGCTTTTCAGGCTCAGGTTGGGGTGGGGTTGGTTGTGGTGCTGATTGATCTTGGGCTTTAGATTGTGGGGTTTTGGGTGTGTTTTGGTCATGGGTGGAGGTCTCTTTTGGTGAAGGTGGTGGTTGTGTGGCTTGTGGGGATGGTTGTTTGGATTTTGTTTGAAATTTGGCTCTTTGGTTGCTTGATTTGTTGGGGATTCACTCACGTTTTCTCACTTGAACTCCCTTTCTCCTCGTGGCTCTCCTCCTCTTCCTCCTCTTTGATTACTTCCATGCTTGCTTTCTTTGACTCTCCGCATCAAAATCGAAATATCATCCAAATCATCGAATTAAAATCCTCTTCACTACTTACCTTCTTTTGTTTCTTTCTTTGGGCTTTGCCTTTTGGTGGGCTTCTTGCTCGCTTGGCCCTTTCTTTCTTCATGACTTTCCTTTGAATTGTAGGCGGGGAACATCATCGTCATTTTCTTCCCGCATCCGATCGCAATCTGAGTTCTTCAATTGCTTTCTTTCCTTTAGATACTTCGGCAAATACCTTCTTTTGCCACTCAAATTGTTCCTTGACAAACTTGGCCAGGGAGTTTTGCCTCTCCTCCAGACGTTGCAACGTCTGTGTATCAACAGAACTTGCAGCTCCTGCAGACTTCACCCTAGGCTTAAACTTTGTTGAAAAGGGGCCTTGAGGCTGCTCCCTAAGCTCTGAGGCTTCAATCTCTACTCTTGCCTCCATACACAAGTCAGTTATCAAACAAGGGAAATACAAATAGCCATCCTTCCTGTTCTTCCATTTGTTGAGCTCACGGTTGATCAACTTTCCAACCTCCACTTTGTCTCTTGACATGATTGCATCAATCACAATCAGTCTCTCTTTGTCTACCCAAGATGTGTGAGATGTGGGGATTAAGCAATGCCTTATGAAGTGAAACCAAGTATTGGCTTCATCACATAGGTATCTCTTCATGATCTTGAACTCGCTTCCGTGCTCACCACTTCTTTCCCAGACAGCACCTTCAACACATATCATTTCCTTGATAGCATCCATTTCAGCCAATCCATAGTTCTTTTGCTTGGTCTCGACTGCTTTCCCATAGTACCCTAGCCCAAAATAATCATTGACGACTCTTACACCAAACTTGACTTCCTCACCTCGCACCTTTGACACAATGGACGGCTCTCCTTCAGGTCTTTCAACGATTCCCTTGTAGAAATCGTGAACCGTGGGGTAGCAATATATTCCTTTCGTGTACAACAAATTTACTGCGCCACCATGCCGCCACGGTTGCATAGAAAATCGGGTTGGGGTTTTCTTGACTAAAGCCCCTTTCGGGAAGTAGGGCTTTTTCTTGGATGGGTTGGGTGTTTCGGGAATGGGGGCTGAGGATGAACTCAGGTCAGCATGTTTGCCTTTCCCAGAGGATTTGGTGGCGGATTGCTTCACTTTTGTCATGGTGGTTGCGTAAAAAATTGTTTGGAAGGAAATGGGGGATTTCTGGAAATTTTAGGTTTTCAGAGGAAGGGAGGGGAGATGCTGGTTTCAGAGAGAGAGCTTAGAAAGAGGTTGCAGGAGGTGGAATGGTGGTGAATGGTTAGATTTTTATGGGGAAGTGGTTATGGGGAGTTGAGAAATGGAAGAGTGGAGTAATGGAGAAAAGTAACCGTTGATTAGACGGGTTAAGTAAAGGGATGGCGCGTGCCGTCGGTTACCACGTTCGTGGCTCAGAGGGACATCATTTCTGATGCGTCATTACTTACGCTTTTGACTTAATTTAAATCTGCCCTGACTTCCCAGACGTGCCCACGTTTAATACATTCTGAGACGTTACGACGTCTACCACGTCAACACTTATTCCTGCAAAACAAAAATTAAAACAACACAAAAATTAAAAATCATTGGGTTGCCTCCCAAGAGCGCTTGCTTTAAGAGTCTTCAGCCAGACTTTTGTCTCTTTCATTCAAGAAATGTTGAAGGACATTTGGATCTTGTCCCTTTCCACATGCTCCCCATGATATTGTTTCACACGCTGGCCATTAACTTTGAACATGGTGTTTGTCTTTTCATCAAATAAATCCACTGCACCATGAGGATAGATCTTCATTAATTTGAATGGTTCTGACCACCTTGATTTCAACTTTCACGGGAACAGTTTCACCTTGAATTAAATAGCAACACCTCTTTGTCCTTCTACTAGTTCTCTCCTTTGGATTCTTTGATCATGCCACTTTTTGGTCTTTTCCTTGTACATTCTTTGAGTTTTCATAGGCATGATGTCCGAACTCTTCTAGCTCATTTAATTGTAACAACCTTGCCTCACCAAACTTTTGCATGATCCAAATTTAATTGTTTCAATGCCCAATAAGCCTTATGTTGGAGCTCAATTGGCGGGTGACAAGCCTTACCATAAACTAGCTTATAAGGAGACATGCCCAATGGTGTTTTGTATGTCGCTCAGAGGCCCAAAGTGCATCATCCAGTGTGTAATGACCACTCCTTTCTCGTTGGGACCAACCATCTTCTCAAGTATTCTTTTGATCTCCCTGTTGGATATTTCGCGCCGCCTTTGGTTTGGGGGGTGATAGTGCAGCAATTCTGTGTTTCACTCCATACTTAGCCAAGAGGTTCTCAATTAACTTATTATAGAAATGAGAGCCTTCATCACTGATTATGGCTCTTGGAGTTCCAAATCTTGTGAATATATTCTTTTTTAGGAACTTGCTAACTGATTTGGCTTCATTGTTTGGTAATGCCACTGCTTCAACCCACTTTGACACGTAATCCACAGCTACCAGAATGTATAGATTTCCATGAGACATAGGAAATGGTCCCATGAAATCCATTCCCCAAACATCAAACAAATCTACTTCCAGAATGTTTGTGAGTGGCATCTCCTGCTTGCTTGATATATTCCCTGTTCTTTGGCACTTATCACATCTTCTTACCAACTCATGCGCATCTTTAAATAAGGTTGGCCAATAGTAGCCTGATTGTAGCACCTTTGCAGCTGTTCTTGTACCTCCAAAGTGCCCACCATACGGTGCTGAGTGACATTGTTGCAGCACATGGAGTTGTTCTTCTTCAGCTAAACACCTTCTTAGTAACTGATCTGGGCATAATTTGTACAAGTATGGTTCATCCCAAAAATATTGCTTTGTAGTGTGGAAGAACCTCTTCTTTTGTTGGTGGTTAAATCCTACAGGCACAATTTTGCTAACAAGGAAGTTAACTATATCAGCATACCATGGTGCAGTAGTATCAGACGTTATAACGTTTGACGAAATTGTCATAGACGTGGTAACGTCTTCAACTACTGAGGCTACTGATAATAGTCTCTCATCAGGGAATTTTTCTTTTATCTCTTCTTCACCTGTACCTGCATCAACATTCTCAAGCCTAGAAAGATGATCAGCAACTTGGTTCTCCACCCCCTTTTTGTCACGAATTTCCAAGTCAAATTCTTGGAGGAGGAGAACCCATCTAATAAGCCTTGGCTTTGCATCTTTTTTGGAAATTAAGTACTTAATGGCTGAATGATCAGTAAAAACAATAACTTTTGCACCAACTAAGTAAGATCTAAACTTATCAAATGCAAACACAACAGCCAACAGCTCTTTTTCAGTCACAGTATAATTCAATTGGGCATCATCTAAGGTTTTACTGGCATAATAAATAGAATGAAAGATTTTTCCATACCTTTGCCCCAGTACAGCTCCTACAGCATAATCACTTGCATCACACATCAACTCAAATGGTTTAGACCAATCTGGAGTGACTATGACTGGAGCAGTCACCAATGCAGTCTTCAGTTTGTTGAAAGCCTCATGACATTGTTCATCAAAGTTGAAGACGTTGTCACGTTGCAACAACAGACACAGGGGTTTTGAAATCTTTGAGAAATCCTTGATAAATCTTCTGTAAAACCCTGCATGTCCTAAGAAACTTCTGACTCCTTTAACAGTTGTTGGTGGAGGCAGCTTGTCAATAACATCGATCTTTGCTTTGTCTACCTCTAATCCCTTTTTTGATATTCTGTGTCCCAACACTATTCCTTCTTGTACCATGAAATGGCATTTTTCCCAATTGAGCACTAGATTGGTTTCTTCACACCTTATCAGAACTCCTTCCAAATTATCCAGGCATCCTTTGTATGAATCTCCATAGACTGAGAAATCGTCCATAAAAACTTCCATGGAATTTTCAATGAGATCAGAAAATAAGGCCATCATGCACCTTTGAAATGTTGCAGGAGCATTACACAGTCCAAATGGCATCCTTCTGAAAGCAAAGGTGCCATAGGGACAAGTGAATGTTGTCTTTTCTTGATCTTCAGGTGCTATAGCTATCTGGTTGTAGCCTGAATAACCATCAAGGAAACAGTAGAAATCTTTGCTGCAAGCTTTGTCTAGCATTTGATCAATGAATGGAAGAGGGAAATGATCCTTCTTAGTTGCTTTGTTTAACTTTCTGTAATCCATGCATATCCTCCAACCTGTTACTGTCCTTGTTGGAATTAGCTCATTTTTCTCATTTGTTACCACAGTAACTCCTCCTTTTTTGGGTACACACTGAACTGGACTCACCCAGGAGCTATCACTAATAGGGTAAATGATTCCTGCATCCAACCACTTGATGATTTCTTTCTTTACCACCTCCTTCATTATGGGGTTCAGTCTCCTCTGTCCTTCAATACTATTCTTGGCATTTTCCTCCAAGACAATTCTGTGCATCTGATTGTGGGATGATACCTTTGATGTCCGCCATTTGCCAACCAATTGCCTTTTATGTCTCTTGAGGTAGTAATGAGATCATTTTCCTGCTCTTGGGTGAGCTTGGAAGAAATGATTACTGGCAGGAATCATTTTCCCTAAAAAGACATATTTTAAATGATCAGTAACACCTTTAATTCCAAAGTAGGTGGCTCTTTAATGGAGGCACATTCTTCTTCGTGATTTGACTCCTCTTGCCCTAAAGATTCATACTTCTTTGTCCATGACTTGGTGTGCGGGGGGCTCAGGCGCGTGCCCGCGCCTGCGCAATGCGACGTACTGACGTCACAGAGGAACATCTTCTTACGCCAATAATTCTTGTATTTCATTGTTGCCCGTAATTTTCTCCAAATGATCATTATCCTTGTTGAATTGTTTTTGAACCATATGATCAATGGCAACCACGCACGAACATTCCCTCCGTGTTTGGATCCGGATATTTGAGTGCATTGAGGACGTTGAACTTGACTTCTTGGTCATTGACTCTCATGATTAATTCTCCTTTCTCGCACATCAATGATTGTCCTTCCAAGTAGCTAAGAATGGTCTCCCGGAATGATGGGAACTTCTTTATCCGCATCAAAATCTAAAATAACAAAATCCACTTTGGAAACACAAACTTATCAACCTTAATCAAAACATCTTCTAGTATGCCCTCGGGATAAACTCTACTTTTATCACCTAAAGTTAAGCTTAAAGAGGTAGGCTGGCAGTTCCTATACCAAGTTTGTCATAAATGGACTTGGGCATCAAGTTGATACTTGCTCCCAAGTCACATAAAGCTTTGCCAATGTAAAAATCTCCAATGGAGCATGGTATAGTAAAGTCGCCAGATCCTTGAGTTTTCTAGGAAGTTTATTCTCGCATAATTAAACTACATTCTTGATTAAAGCAACGATTTCAAACTCCCTAGCCTTCTCCTTTTGGTGATGATGTCTTTCAAGAACTTGGCATAGTTTGGCATCTCTTTGTAAAGCCTCAACCAAGGGAAGGTTGATGTGTAATCGCTTTAACATCTCCATGAATTTCTTTGAACCGCTTATCTTCATGGGCCTTCTTCAATCTTTGAGGGTATGGTGGAGGAGGATACTCGGTACAAGCCTTAATGCAGTCTTGATTCTGGATCAAAATTAGACGTCGTAACGTCCCGCTTAGATGTCACAATGTCGGAGTATCCTTCACACCACTTGTGCTTGCCTCTTTCCCTTTCTTTTTCTCTTTCTCGGTACTTCTTTCTCGCTTCTCCTGTAATTCTTTTCCACAGGCATAGTTGGTTCAGGATATTCAGTACCACACTTAAAGAAATTGCATTTACTGTCCATTTACCCCATTATTACCATTAGGGGTGATGATGATGGTGTTTCGTTGTAGAAGGAAGAGATCCATTCGCGCTTTGAGTGAGAAATGAAGCTATCTCGTCAATCTGATTTTCGAGTTTTGATTGAAGACTCATGAGTTTGAAGGGTTGTCTTGCAATCACTTATGAAGTTCTTCATCATGGCTTCCAAGTCGCTATTGTTGTTATTACGCATATCCGCCTCTGTTGTTGTTGAGGAGGGAATCACGGAGGTATTGCAGGAGCATTGTTGCTGGTATTTAGTGCATTGTTGTTTCTCCAACTGAAATTTGAATGATTTCTCCAATTTGAATTGTATGAGTTGGAGTAGGGACCATTTCCTTTGTTCTGAGAGACAAAGTTTACAGATTGAGGGTGGTAGGGACATTCCTCATACACATGCCCTTCTTCACAATAAACACACACTACTCCACCAGAGTGGGTAGGTTCAACTGCTGCAACAGTCTGCTTCTCAGACGTGGCCACGTTTGAAGCATTCAAAGTTTTGATCATGTTGGTCAAGGTAGCCACTTGAGCAGAAAGAGCAGTCACTTCACTTATTTCATGGACACCTGCCTTCTTTCCAGGAGTGAATCTATCAGATGGCCAATGTGAGTTATGGGTGGCTATGTCATCAATAAGCTTGCATGCCTCAGAAAAGGACATGTTTAGAATGACACCACCTGATGAAGCATCAAGTATCAACCTAGTAGGCTGATCTAGACCATTGTAGAAAGTCTCCATTTGGATCACCACGGGAATGCCATGGTGCGGGCACATTCTCAGTAATTCTTTCCACCTTTCCCAAGCTTCAAATAGTGATTCCCCTTCCCTTTATTTGAAGGAAGTGATATCATTCCTCAATTTAGCATTTTTGTTGGGAGGGAAGTATTTTGCAAGAAACTTCTCAGCTAGCTCATCCCAAGTGTGTATTGAATTTGGTTCCAAGGAGTTCAACCAACTTTTGGCCTTATCCTTAAGAGAATATGGGAAGAGCTTGATCTGAAAGCATCTTACGAGACTCGGGGATGATAAAGTTGCTGCACACATCCAGAAATTGTCTCAGGTGAGAATATGGATCTTCTTGAGGGAAACCTCCAAATTGCCCTGCAGTTTGCAGCATTTGGAACATCATGGGCTTGAACTCAAAGTGACCAGTATGAAGGGTTGGTCTTGCAATGCCTGTTTGTAAATGGCGTGGTTGAGCACGGCATAATCACGCATAGGCCTATCCGCTATCATTGACCATATCTTGTGGTCCTGCATTGATGAGTTCTTTGCCTTTGGTAGTGTTCATCATCAACAACTATTGTTTCGTATGAGTTTGTGGTCCACGACCTTGTCCTCGACTCCTCTTGGTGTATGTCCACCTCTAGAACCAAGTGTTATGTTGGACATGGTTGGGTGTTGTTCTTGTTGTTGTTGCCTCCTTCTTAACCTTTGTTGTCTCCTTAGTTGTCCGAAAGTTCTTTCAGTTCGGATCAAACTCGAGTTGATTCACTCCTTGGTTCAGTTGAACTAGAGCTTGAGTTGGAACTAAGCATACGCTGTAACGTCTACCTGTTCAAACACAGAAACAACAAACAACACAGTAAAATTCTTTCAACTTGTGTTCTAATACTTTTGAACAATAAAAATTATAACAATCCCCGGCAACGGCGCCAAAAACTTGTTGCGCTTGTGTAATAGTGTGGTTTTTCGCAATTATAGTGCAAGTATACACATCGTACAAGTAATAAAGTGGATGAGAGTAAGAGATCGTTCCCACGAGGATTGATAATTTTTCAAAGTCCAAGTTTCAAAACACAAGAGAAGTAAGTAACAAATCGGCAATAAGAGTTGGTTTTTAAGCTAAAGATGTAAATAAAACAAGTAAACAAAAGTTGATTGTGAATATGGATGAGAGATGAGTTGAGTTGTTGTATGCAAATAAATCCTTCCTAGCTAGACGTTATAACGTTTACACGTTACGACGTTCCAATGTTATTCTGTATAGACGTGGCCACGTTTGAACGCTGTTGCAAAAGAGCTATGCTTTTCAGCAACAAAACGTCGAGTTTCAAGTATAAGAGGTCCTATGTCTAGGTTCTAAATAGGCCCACTCCTGTATT
The DNA here is from genome assembly GCA_020916435.1 of Oxytropis ochrocephala. Lineage (NCBI taxonomy): Eukaryota > Viridiplantae > Streptophyta > Magnoliopsida > Fabales > Fabaceae > Oxytropis > Oxytropis ochrocephala. The sequence continues at coordinate 51,325,109 of CM037095.1, forward strand.
TTAAGCACCCACAGCAATGTTCTATGAACTATTATCCATTCTATGTCTAGACTTAGATAAAGATGCCTAAATGTCTTTAGTGCATTGTTCATTCATATAAATCTTTGATTTCTTTTCATAGACCATGTCTGTACCTATGAATCTACCTATTTTAAGAGGCCATCCTCAAAACAAGTTTGGAAATATTATCATGCAAAGATTTAAAACATGTAGCGTCAATACTTCATAACATTTAACTAGAAATTCATTATAAGTAAAACAACAACTCAACTACAAAGTGTTTAGCTCATGTTGAGCATCCTTACAGAATGAAAAGGATTTAAAATCCAAATACCATACATAATGTAAAAGAACCTAAGTGCAAAAGATACACCTAAGTAACTTTTTTTAGCATGTGCATTTGTATAGACGTTACAACGTCCCGAGCTTTACAATAATGCGAGAAAATAAAACTTAAGTTCGGACAAGCAAAATATAGAAGTCTATTTCGGATCTTCTTTACAAAACTAATTCGAAATTAATGGAGGGATGATGAGGGGATGAAGATGAAGTGATTCGAAGATATGTAGAAAAGATGATGCCTGAGAGAGAAAGTGAGCCTTCCTTAAATAGCCACCTTGCTTACGCGTCTTTGATGTCACTTGCCCACCTACCGGATCTGCTTTTCTCCCGACCTTTGTTCGGTCTTACTCTGATGTTTCGCACGCACGTCAGCTCATGGGGACTAGAAAGATCTTCTGACTTTATATCTTTGACTATCATTGCTTAGCGCGCCAAAATTGAGATCTTACACCCTTTCTCCGCTGCACTTCAGTAGACGTGGTGAGGGACGTGGTAACGTTCAGTACTAATTTTCCTGCACAAGCACAAAAAGCATCAAAACGCTCTCAAGGGCACCACTTGGTGCCTAAATGCACAGATTTATCACTTTATCTACTTATTTGCTAAAAACTCAGAAATTACATAAAACTAATTTAATAAACCTTGTATTGCTAGAGAACTTGCATGATTTATTCTTTGAATGAGTATAAATAACTCATATAAATATGAGTTATCAAAATCCCCCCCCAAACTTAAGGGGTAGCAGTGTCCTCACTGCTAAGTGTTCAGAAAACACAAATCAAGTTGTTAAAATAGGGGAGAGGGATTAAGAACAACAACCAGGGAAATAGTTTTAGATAGTAGAAACACAAACTATAGCAGGTGAACATATGAAAACTTGTAAATGATACTCATCTCTTTGCTCCACTCCTTGTTCTGGTGCTCTGCCTGATAGGAGGAGTGTTTTTCACCTTCTGCTTCTTCTCTTTTGGTTGCTTCTTTGGTGTTTCAACTGGTGCAGATGCACCTTCTCCCTCTGGTGTAGTTGCAAGTACTGATGCAGTAGCATTAGTAGGTTTTGCTGCAGAATGCTTCCTCTTTGATTTTTGAAATTTGAGTGCAGGGAACATTCTTTTCTTCAGTGCAGATGCACTTGATGCAACTGCATTACTATCCTGCATTCCTACAAAACACTTAAAAACATAACATTGAAAAAAATACTTAAAAATGATGGGTTGCCTCCCATTAAGCGCTTGTTTTAAGAGTCTTATCAGCCTGACTACCTCTTTTTGTTTAGAGATTTTGCAAACGGGTGGTGATTTTGTCTCTCACCACATGTGCTCCATAATACTGCTTCACTCTTTTATCATTAACTTTAAGTGTACAACCAGTGGTTTCATCAAACAATTCCACCTCCCCATTAGGTGGTGAGGGTGGGAATATAGGCTGGTTGGGTGGGGTTTTGTTTGGTGTGGTGGTGGCTGATTGGGAAGCAGATTGTGGTGGGGATTTAGGTGAGAGAGTTGTTTGTTTGTTGAGGACTACTCTAGGGTCTGGTTCAGGCTCAATCTTTTTAACACTCTCTTCTTTTTCTGGTTCATCTCTTCCTCCCTCACTCTCTTTAGAGCTCTCTATGATGGGGAGGATCCTACTAGCAAAGAGATCATAAGTTCTAGCCCACACTTCCTTACAAGAGTTTTCTTTTGGTAGATTTTCCTTTTCTTGTGTTTCATCATTTAGCAATGCTACTGCATCTAATGCATCTGCATTGGCTAAATGATCATACTGTTTATAAAATTGCTTTTCTACCAATTGATCTAGAGAAACTAAGGATGAACACTCTTCTGTATTCTCTGCAGGATACTTCATAGCATTCATTACATTGAATTTTATCTCTTGATCATTCACTCTCATAGTGAGTTCACCTTTCTGCACATCAATTAAGGTTTTGCCAGTTGCTAAGAATGGTCTACCTAGGATAATAGGTGTAACAGCCTGGGTCCACCACCCCAGCGCTATTACTCAAAGAACTCCTCTACCCCATGTAGAGTTTTTTGCCTTCCGTGGGAATCGAACCTCGTACCTCATGTACATTTCCCTCGCATTCCCACTACCAATTGAGCTTTTTATTGTAACAGCCTGGGTCCACCACCCCAGCGCTATTACTCAAAGAACTCCTCTACCCCATGTAGAGTTTTTTGCCTTCCGTGGGAATCGAACCTCGTACCTCATGTACATTTCCCTCGCATTCCCACTACCAATTGAGCTACTAGCGCTGGGGTGGTGGACCCAGGCTGTTACAATAGGCACTTCCTTATCTGCATCAAAGTCAAGGATAACAAAATCTACAGGGAATACAAACTTATCTACCTTAACTAAGATGTCTTCTATGATACCTTCAGGATAGGCTATTGATCTGTCAGCTAATTGAAGTGTCACAGTGGTTGTTTTTGCATTTCCAATTTCTAACTGGTCAAAAATAGATTTAGGCATCAAGTTGATGCTTGCACCTAAATCACATAAAGCTTTACCAGTATAAGATTTTCCAATAGAGAATGGAATTGTAAAACTACCTGGATCCTTCAATTTCCTAGGAATCTTATTTTTCATAAGCAAACTACACTCTTTTGTCATGGCAACTGTTTCAAATTCCCCTAATCTTCTTCTCTTAGTAAGCACATCCTTCATAAATTTGGCATAGTTTGGCATTTGTTGGAGTGCTTCAACTAAGGGAACATTGATGTGTATATGCTTTAGTACCTCTAAGAATTTGGTAAATTGTTTCTCCTCATGAGCTTTTTTCAATCTTTGAGGATAAGGAGGAGGAGGGTATTCAGGTACTAACTTAGGTAGTGGACTTTGAGCTTTTTGTGATGCAGGAGCATTAAATGCTTCTGCATTGCTTTCTTTTTGATTTTTGGTTTTTTCTCCCTTTTCTACACTTTCCATCTCAGTTGACTCTATAAGATCCTTACCTTGCCTTTGGGAAGGAGTAGCTTCTGTATTTGAAGGTAAGGCACCTTGTGGCCTTTGATACAAAGTTGTGGCTAATTGACCTACTTGATTCTCTAAATTCTTAATGGAAGCATCTTGAGTTTGGATTGAGCTTTTTACATCACTCATAAATTCTCTTGTTTCACTCATAAATACTTTCATTAGAGATTCCAAGGAGTTTTCCATTTCTGGTGTAAATGGTCTCTGGACATGTTGAGAAGGAAATTCTGGTGGAATAAATGGTGCAGCAACATTGTTACTCCCCCACCAAAAATTTGGGTGATTTTTCCAATCTGGATTATAAGTGTTGGAATAAGGGTTGTTATTTCTATTATATCCTACATAATTTATAGAGATAGGGTTGCTAGAACACTCCTCATACAAGTGACCTCCTCCACAAGACACACAACTAGTGTGTGCTGGAGGTACTTGTTCTCATCACGCAAGAAGCAGTCTTTGTGCAGTGATCTGTTTGCATTAGATGCAGTAGCATTGCCAGAAGTGAAGTTTTTCATCAAGTTAGCTAAAGTTGCCACTTGAGCAGATAGGGCTGATATATCATTGATTTCATGTACCCCTGATGGTTTCTTTTGGGAACTCACCCTCTCAAGAGGCCAACTAGAGCTATTAGTCATTGCTATTCTATCTATCAATTCACATGCTTCATTATATAATGATTTAATAACACTCCACCGGATGATGCATCAAGTATTATTCTGGTTTTAGGTTCTAAACCATGATAAAATGTTTCCATTTGAATAATAACAGGTAAACCATGATGAGGACATTTTCTTAAAAGTTCCTTCCATCTTTCCCATGCTTCAAATAAAGATTCAAACTCTTTTTGTCTAAAAGATGTAATATCATTTCTTAACCTGACATTTTTGATAGGTGGGAAATATTTTCCTAAAAATTTTTCAGCCATTTCATTCCATGAATGGATAGAGTTAGGCTCTAAAGAATTTAGCCAAGCCTTAGCTCTATCTTTCAAAGAATAAGGAAATAACCTTAATCTAAATGCATTTTCACTAACACTAGGTATAATAAAATTACTACATACTTCTAGATATTGCCTTAAATGCAAATGAGGATCTTCATGAGGAGATCCTCCAAATTGACCAATAGTTTGAAGCATTTGAAACATCATAGGCTTAAATTCAAAATGCATGGCATCAATATGAGGTCTATTTATACTAGTTTGCATGTTTTGATGATCAAACTGAGCATAATCCCTCATAGGTCTATCTCTATCATTAATCATACCTATGTGATCCATGTGGATGAGATTTTCTCTATGAACTTCTTCTTGAGAGCATGTCTTTGTGAACCGGGGCCTCCTCTCACCGAGTGTGGCCTTGAGCTTTGTTCTTCACCGATGGACATGTTGCAAGCTTGTTGATTTTGCTTTTGGAGTCTTAGCAATCTCCTGAATCTTCTTTCTATTTCTGGATCTAAACTATATTCTGGTGTTCTGTTTCTGGTTATGTACATATACTAAGTACCATGTACTGTTGACAGACACTATAAATACCAGAATTATATACAACACTAAATTACGATATATCGTAATTTTAAAAGAATTTACTTCAATCCCGACAACGGCGCCAAAAACTTGGTGCATGGAAAACACATACACTTGTGTGCAAGTATACACTGTCCAAAAACAAGTAGTAAAAAAGATCGAACCCACAGAGATTGAAAAACTCACTTTTAAAATAATATAAAGTAATAGAGTGTAAAGTCACTAAGTAACAAAATAATTTTGGATTTTGTTTGATGATCACAACTAAGTTAGAAAGAAAGCAAAGTAAAAATGTTGATAGTGTAAAAGAGAAAAGCTAGTTGGAATGTCTTCATCAAATAATTTACTTATAAGTGTATGATGCAGTATGTGATGCAGTACTTTGAATCTTTGTTGCATTAGCTATGTGCCTTTTCGGTCACTTTCTTCAGAGTATTATTACCAGCTCTTATGATCCTTGTTCTATGCAGTAAAGAAAGGGGTGTTAGTGCCAATCTTGCCTCCTAACAATTATCCAATTTGCTTAAGTGAATTCACTCTTGTATTTTAAGTACCCACAATTATCCTATCGACTATACTATCCTATGTCTAGGACTTAGCATGGTTTTCACAAAGTTTTCTTTATGTAAAACACTCACCCATATTAGTTCTTGAGTTCTTAATTGTAAGCCATTTCTGGTCATTTATAAATCTACTTATTCTAAGTGATCAAGTTCAAAATAAGTTTTGAAAAGATTATCAAGCAAGAACTAAAGTACAAACATACATACATGCAACATACTTACTTAAAAGCTCATTAAATGATTAGAACATTCCAACTAAGAAAGGTTTAGCTAACAAGAGACATTGCAAGATATATATAAACTGAATAGACCATGTTTATATATATAGAAATCACAAAAGAGAAACAACAAGAGTAAAGTTACAAATGTTGAAAACCTTTGTATGAAGTCTTCTAGCAATGCACTAGCATTACTCCTTAGCACTATACAAACACTATGAAAATGAGTTAAGGAGGATTTATGAATTCCTTCCTCTTCCTCTAAAAATATAAAAACTAACTATGTATATTGAAATTTTGATCTAACTTATGGATTGTGATATATTTCCAAATGAAGATGTGAGGTCCTTTTATAGCCTTCAAGAGAGGTGCTTCATTCCTTCATGTTGAAGTAATCTTGAGTGGATGATAGCTGTAGTAACTTTCCAGCAGTTGTTTGCATGGATAAGATCTTTGACAAGTGTATAGGGAGCTCTCATGATGTATGAACATGTGTCCCTATGTTGATGACTCTTCAAAGCTACCCTATGGCTATGTGTGAATGGTAGGCGCCTACTTTACAAGGTGGGATGGCTTCAGAAGACTAAGCATGAGGTCATCAATTGCAAGTGGATGCTCATGAAACATGCTGCTTATTCACCAAGTAGTGCAGATTTGATGCAGGATCAGTGCAGGAGCATTTGATGCGATAAAGACATTGAGGCGCTGCTTGAACAAAAACATCAAACATACCACAATATATCCAAAATGGCCTATAAATAACTATAACCATTCAAATCACTCAAGATATCATATATCACACTAAATACTATATAAACTCTTTATTATTACTTGAAAGAGATCAATTACTAAGTTTAAACATATGAAATACTCTATATAAAATAGAGTTATCAATTACCAAAAAAAAAATCTTAGAATATGGTTTTGGGCCTAACTCAACCCCACAAAACCGGCTTGTAAGGTGAGGATTGTCCCCACTTATAAACTCTTTTTCAGGTCATATCACATCCGACGTGGGACTCTTTAACACCCCCCCTCACGCCCAGGAACAGACATCTGGAGCGTGACGAGTGGCCCAGGAATAGACATCTGGAGAATGACCCGGATCCCAGGAATAGACATCTGGAGAATGATCCAACAACAGATGGCCCAACGGATCGTGGATAGACTCTGATACCATCTTAGAATGTGGTTTTGGGCGTAACTCAACCCCACAAAACCGGCTTGTAAGGTGAGGATTGTCCCCACTTATAAACTCTTTTTCAGGCCATATCACATCCGATATGGGACTCTTTAACAGGTCAATTTATTTTTTTTAAAGAGTAACTGCAAAATTTATTTTTTTAATATTGTGTCCAATAGACCCCCTAATTTACATTTGGGTCCGCCAATGACTAGAGGAATGCTTCTTTAGACTAAGACTTGGATTTGATGTACATTTAGAATCAAAGGCAGTGCTTGACCAAATTCATATTTAATACAAGACGCATAATAGGGAAAAACACACTCTCTATTTTCAAATGTAAGAGCGACTCGATGATAAATCACAATATGGTAACATTTACTATCATTTAGACCATATGGTGGTAGGAAACTGATGATGTCATCAGAAATAGCCAATTAACTTCCGATGTCTTGTCCTCCTTTTTCTGTTCATAAATCAAATACGTGATTGTTGAATATTTGAATAGAGCGTTAGTCCCAGGAAGGTAGCTCACTTGGCGAGCTAAGGGACATGAAGGAGTGCACCATATGAGTGCAATAAGGAGGTCTCGAGTTCAAGTCCCGGAAAGTAACCCCACCCCACTAACAATTGCCTATCTAAAAAAAAATTTGAATAGAGCGTTAAAACAAATTTTTTCTCATAACTTATTATATCTTTGATTTTTTCTGTAGCTACCGTTTTAACGTTACCCTGTTTGGCAATTACGTGAATGAGCTTAATTCTTTCCTCTCATCCGGTGAGGGATGCAACGTTGTTGTGGCATTTCATTTTGCTAAAGTGAAAACTTGGCAGGGTATGATTATTTCCATAACTATAACTATGTAAATCTAGATATTTTGACCCTTATTATTCTATTATTCTAAGAGAAATTTATAGCAGGTCGTAACTCTATTCTGACAACTATGCATTCATCTAGAATGATTTTTAACCCTAATGTTCCAGAGTCTATTGCCCTATTGTCATAGTAAGTTTGTTTAATTCCAAGTGTGTAAAAATTTTATATATTTTCATATATACAGTGTGTTTATTGTTGATGCAATTTTTGTATCATTTGATAGGTTGTCTGAGAATGTCGTCTCAACGAACACCGCCCTCATTCAACTGCAATACTCTAAGGGTAAAAGCATTGATGATGAATTTTTAGAGGATACACCAAAAATTGATGTGGCTGAATTGAAGAGCTGTTTTGAGGTATCACATATGTACTATCCATTTTTGCTTCTTACTGTTTATTTGTTTTATCTAGCATAATTAAAATGCTGGTGTTTTGTTACTGTTTATTTGTTTTAATCTAATAGGTACCCCCATTATGGAGATTGCAGAATGGGTACTTATTGGGATGAAACTCTTAAATAAGAGACTCTCTCTCTCGCCTTGAATGTATGGACCACACATTTACTTTTCATTAAATTGTTGTTAAAATGTAAGATGATAAAAAGTTAGTTGGATCAATTTAGTAAATTTTGTTGGGGTTTTGGGTTGGAGAGATGGGGTTCTTATAAAAGTTTTATTATTAAAAAATTATAAAAGTGTGATGTGTACCAATGAGACCCATTTAAGTATTCAATTTGGATTTATTCTGACAGTACCTTCTTATGTGTTTTATTAATAAAAAATACTAATAATTATGAAATTTGTATATTATAGACTTTGTTTGAAAAAAAAAAACAGATATTTACATCTATATCATCGTCTCTTACCTTTTCATATGATATCTTTGTATGTAACAATGTCAAAATCTAATATCTTTGTATAATTTATATTTTTTTGTGATGTATATTTTTATTTAACAAAAAGTATATATATATATATATATATATATATTTACGTATTTTTTCTAAAATAAATAATATACACTCATCTATCTACAATAGATAGAGCATATCCATCTATCTATATATATATATATATGGCAAAATATCATCCGGGGTCCCTTAATTTATTTTCTGTTTTCAATTAGGTCCCTTAAGTTTTCATGGTAACGAATGTTGGAGCTTGCAACAATGGAGGATTCACCCACACACACACTGTTTCACACAGAGAAAAAGAAGGAGGGAAAAACTGTTATAACCGAAAATTTGAAGGACTTGTATTATTCACATTCTGTTATGAATTTATTACAATTTGGTATTTATACCTCAGTCCAAATGTACTAACTATTACACATACTACTCAATGGCTTAGTAATGCTAGTAAACTAGATTACAATTTATTCATATCAACTAACACACCCCCTTAATCTAGTTTATTACAATCAACCAAGTTCAAACAATTTCTGAATTTTTTGAAGCTGTCTTTCTTAAGAGATTTGGTGAAGATATCAGCACATTGATCTTCACTTCTGCAGTAGCTAAGCTTCAAGGTTCCTTTAGTAACTTGATCTCTAAGAAAGTGATAACGTGTTTCAATATGTTTACATCTGCCATGTGCTACTGGAAATTTAGCAAGATTTATTGCTGATTTGTTATCAACAAACAGTTCTATGGCAGATTGCTTCTTCATCTTCAATTCTAGCATCAAGGTGTTCAACCAAACAGCTTGGCAAGCTCCCATAGCTGCTGCAATATACTCTGCTTCACAAGAAGAGAGTGCTACTACATTTTCCTTCTTAGAACACCATGACACAGGTGTTGTACCTGTAAAAAACACGAAACCATCAGTGCTTTTCCTGTCATTTTTATCACCACACCAATCTGCATCTGTATATCCATGCAATTCAATCTGTTTTTTACAAATTTCATTTGAAAACAGAACACCATAGCTGCTGGTCCCTTTCAAGTATCTCATGATCCTCTTTGCTGCCATGAGATGAGATGATTTAGGCCTGTCCATAACTCTGCTAATAACACCAACACAGAATGCTATATCTGGTCTGGTGTTGCAAAGATATCTCAGTGCCCCCACCATTTGTCTAAACTCTGTGCTATCCACTTCTTCTTCATCAATGTCTCTAATGAGACTCAATCCTCGCTGCGCAGTGTGTCGCAGAGTGCGATTCGCATATTAAATCTGCAGAGGATGTCTTTCGTATATTTCTGTTGACTAAGCACAACTCCACCCTTAACCTTCTTGAACTCAATGCCTAGGAAGTATGAGACCTCCCCAAGATCACTCATATCAAAGTTCTTCATCATATCTTCCTTAAACTCAGTCACCATTCTATCACTGCTGCCTGTTACTAACAGGTCATCCACATATAGACACACAATCACTATATCATCACCCCCTTGTTTCACATACACTCCATGTTCTGAAACACACTTCACAAATTTCATATTGGCCAATGCTTGATCTATTTTCTTGTTCCAAGCTCGTGGAGCTTGCTTCAATCCATACAAAGCTTTTCTCAATCTTAACACTTTATCTTCACTTCCTTTTCTCACAAAGCCTTGTGGTTGATCAATGTATACTTCTTCTTCCAACTCTCCATTGAGGAAAGCTGACTTGACATCCATTTGATGTAAGTTCCAGCCCCTCATCACAGCATGTGCAACCACCAATCTCACTGTTTCAATTCTTGCTACTGGTGCAAAGACTTCCTCGTAGTCAACCCCTTGTTTTTGTAGGAATCCCCTTGCCACCAATCTTGCTTTATGCTTCACTACCTCACCTTTTGGGTTCACCTTTACTTTGTACACCCACTTTACCCCTATTGTCTTATTTCCTTTTGGAAGAGTACTCAGTTCCCATGTCTTGTTTTTTTCTATTGAAGCTATTTCTTCCTTCATAGCACTTAGCCATTTAGGATTCTTCATAGCTTCATCATAATTCACTGGTTCTGTTTCTGCTAGTAGTGCAAAGTGCACTATATCACCTTCATCATTTACTTCTCCATCTGTCATCACTTCATAATCATTCAGTCTTGATGGTAATTGTCTCTGTCTGACTGGTCTTCCTGGCATCTCAACTCTGCCAGCTTCTTCTTCATCATCCTCTTGATTTTGTTCTAAGTCATCATCATTTGTCAATTCAATATGATTCTGTCTGATTGTATCTGCAGTATTAATTTCAGTATTGCTAGACCAATCCCACTCCTTTTGCTCATCAAACACTACATCTCTACTAATCACCACCTTGTTATTTACTGGATTTAACAGTTTATATCCACGGTTGTATGATATCCAAGTAGAATCATTGCCTCCCTTTATCATCTAATTTGGTTCTCAGCCCAGTGCGGTATGTGTCTATAGCATACTGCACTCCAAATACTCTCAAATGAGCCACACTAGGCTTAATTCCTGTCCAAGCTTCTTCAGGAGTCACATTCTCTAACCTCTTTGTAGGACAACGATTCAGAATATATGTTGCAGTATTCACTGCTTCTCCCCACAGATACTTTGGAAGTTTCTTACTCTTCAACATACTCCTCACCATGTTTAGTAAGGTTCTGTTTCTCCTCTCTGCAATCCCATTATGCTGGGGTGTATATGGAGGTGTAACTTCATGTGTGATCCCTTCACTCTCACAGAAATCATTGAATTCTGTAGACACATATTCTCCTCCACCATCAGTTCTCAATACCTCTATATTCTGTCCACTTTGTTTCTCCACTAGTACTTTGAATTTCTTGAATACACCCAACACATCACTCTTCCTCCTAATCAAGTAAATCCAAAGTTTCCTAGTGAATTCATCTATAAATGTAACAAAGTATTTGTTACCTCCAGGTGTTTCTTCCTGTATTGGACCACACACATCCGAGGAGACCACTTGCAGCTTCCTCTTGGACCTACCAGGCACACTTTGATTGAAAGCAGATCTTGGCATTTTACTTTCCATACATTCTGCACACATATCCTTAGGAACACGTATCTGAGGTAGGCCTTTCACCATTTCTTTACTCTCCAACCTGTTCAGATCACCAAAATTCAAATGTGCATACCTGAAGTGCCACAACCATTCATCCTTGTGGATTGTAGCAGCCAGGCATTGTTGAACCACAACATCTAGTTCAACCTTAAATGTCTGTTCTTTTGTGATCCCGCTCTAATCAAAGAACCTTGCTTCACTATCATACACTTTCATTTCATTATCCTCCATCACCATTCTATATTTCTTTTCTAATAGTTGGCCAATACTCAACAAATTACTCTTCATACCTGGCACATATAGCACACCAGATATTAAACATACAGTCCCATCTTTCTTCTTAATTCTCACCTTCCCTACACCTTCCACTTTCATTGTTCTGCCATCTGCAAACCTCACTCTGCTCCTCACAGTATATTCCATCTCAACAAACCAATCTTTTCTTCCTGACATGTGTGTTGAACAGCCAGTATCTAAAAACCATTCATCACTATTGCTGTTTTCACCTTCATCCTTCACAGTAAGCATTAACAGAGTTTCCTCATCAACTTTCTCATCTACTTCACCTATTTCCTCCTCATCTACTTCACCTATTTCCTCCTCTACAGCCATTAGTAACACTTCCTCTTTCTCTTCTTCTTCTTGAGCCAATTTTACATCACTATTATTAGTGTTACTCCAACACTCATCAGCAAAGTGACCATACTTGTCACAATTATAACACTGAATCTGACTTTTGTCAAATTTCCTACCACCTCTTCCTCTAGCACCTCTACCTCTACCTCCTCTACCTCTATTGTTTTCATAACTATTGTTCTTTTGATTCTCATTATTGTTGCTATTACTAGTGTTTCCTCTACCAGAATTTGAGTTAAAATTGTTACCTCTACCTCTTCCTCCTCTGTAGCCATTCCTGCCTCTTCCACGTCCTCTTTGATTATCACCTCTGGTATTGGTAGTTTGTGCGCTCAGTGCTTGTTCCGTGCTCGCCTTCACAGCCTTTCTTTCATTCATTCGTTGCTCATGTGCTTCAAGTGAGCCTTGTAATTCCTCCAATTTCACCGTTGATAAGTCCTTTGATTGTTCAATCGCCACCGTAATGTGATCAAAGCGCGAATTGACAGATCGCAGGATCTTTTCAACAATTGATTCATCAGTTAGTGTTTCACCACACGCTTGCATCTGGTTCGTCATCGCTTGAATTCTGGTAAAGTACGCAGCAATCGTCTCGTTCTCCTCCATTCCTATCAATTCGTATTGTCTTCTTAAGGTTTGGAGCCTCACCTTCTTCAATTTCTGGTCGCCGGCGTAGGAACTCGCTAGAATGTCCCAAGCGGCTTTGCTCGACTCGCACCTCGCAATCTTCTCAAAATTCACGGATTCACGACTTGGTGAAGTATATACGATCCCTTACTGATCTTTCTTCTTCGCGTCTCTATACGCCGTTTGTTGTGCAGCGGTTGGATTCGCCGGCAACGGATCAAGTCCGTTTACCACCAAATCCCACACATCTTGAGAACCGAGGATCGCTCTCATCTTCATACTCCATGGATCGTAATTTCTGCCGTCGAGAATCGGAAAATTTACCGGAAAATGTCCGTTCATGTTTGCCATTTCAATTTCTCACTTTCGCTCGTGTTTAGGCTAGATGATAGGGTTTCTCACTCACTCACCAATTCACTCACCACTTGCTCTCAATTCGCCATTGTCAAGCTTCAACTATGCTCTGAATACCATATGTTGGAGCTTGCAACAATGGAGGATTCACCCACACACACACTGTTTCACACAGAGAAAAAGAAGGAGGGAAAAACTGTTATAACCGAAAATTTGAAGGACTTGTATTATTCACATTCTGTTATGAATTTATTACAATTTGGTATTTATACCTCAGTCCAAATGTACTAACTATTACACATACTACTCAATGGCTTAGTAATTCTAGTAAACTAGATTACAATTTATTCATATCAACTAACAACGAATAGGCCCCTAAACTTTAAAAAACGTTGCACCGTTTTTTCATTTAACGTTTTAACACTAACACCGTTAAACAGCGTCTGATGTGGCCATTACAGTGTCTATGTGTCATAATTCATGTCATTTTTAATTATTTTTTATTGCCATGTCATTTTTAAGTATCAATTCGTTTTCCTCACATTTGTTGAGTTGCACCATTCTTCTTTCTCTCATCTAGTTCATTCTTCTTCCTCATTTCTCACTCCCAATTCCAAGCAGCAATTTTATGTTCGGTGCACCAGAAATTAAAATCATTAATTATATTAATCAATAACAAAATCAATGTTGAATTCTCTTTGTTATTTCCAGATTCTCAGCAAAACACCCTCTTCTTCTCATTACTGCAACGATGAACTACAACAACACCCAACCCCAGAATCCAATCTTAACATTACTGCAATAAGCACCATCTTATAGAAAATAGATGCAAGGAACAAAATCTCCAAATCTGAAACCCTAAAGTTTTCACCTTCTTTTCGTTTTATGAACATCAATATATCTGGAAAGAAAACAAGAAATTATAAGATGAAATGAAAACAAACAATTATAAATGAGGACAGATCTGGAAAACCCAATGAGAAAACCGAATCAAATTAGAATTAAAAGGGGGATTTTGTTGTTCAATCCTCTTTCATTGTGTTGTTCTATTGTGTTATTTTATTCGATTTTGATTTGTGGTTCCCATCCCAAGAGGTTAATTTCTTTTAGAAGCTCTTGAAGAAGAAGAAGAAGAAGAAGAAGAAGAAGAAGAAGAAGAAGAAGAAGAAGAAGAAGAAGAAGAAGAAGAAGAAGAAGAAGAAGAACGATGATTAACCCATTCTATTTATTTTTATTTTTATTAAGAATTAAATTAAAAATGACATGGCAGTAAATAAATAATTAAAAATGACATGGATTATGACACATAGGCACTGTAATGGACACATTAGACATTGTTTAACGATGTTAGTGGTAAAACGTTTAATAGGAAAACGGTGTAACATTTTTTAAAGTTAAATGACCTATTCGTTACCTTGAAAACTTAAAGGACCTAATCGAAAACAGAAAATAAGTTAAGGGACCTTGGATGGTACTATGCCTATATATATACACATTTTTTTTACCAAATATCTTTTTTTGGTCTAGGAGTCTTGATCCCGCTCCAGTGTCCAGGGGAAAGGGGCCCTGAATAATTCGGAGTTTGGTCGGGGATAAGTAAAGTCTGGCTCCAATTTGTTTCATCCAGAGATCGAGGCCGGTTACTAACCGAATCTGTCCCTTTAGATGGAGTGCATTAACCACTTGCACTCAAACTTGGAGTTTTTGGACCAAGTACTATATATATATATATATATATATATATATATATATATATATATATATATATATATATATATATATATATATATATATATATATTCATTCTATTAAACATTATGATGTATAAACTCTAAGCCTCGGACTTTGAATCAATATTTATCCAAGTTTAGTTGTTAATAGCCACATTATAGAATTTCATGATTGTCAGCTAATTCTAAACGACACGATGAAATAAGTTTAGCAGCTTATCATGTGTTATGACAAACTTCTTTTTTGAATGTCAAAATTGTAGATCTTCAATTATACAAATATTTATTAAAACACAATTCGAGAAAACACATTAAAATAATCTAAAATATAAATTAGACCCGTGCAGCACACGAGTATAGCACACTAATATGGTAACATTTACTATCATTTAGACCATATGGTGGTAGCGCAAATGATGATATCATCAGAAATAGCCAATTAACTTCTAATGTCTTGTCCTCCTGCTTCTGTTCATAGATCAAATATGTGATTGTTGAACACTTGAACAGAGCATTAAAACAAAACTTTTCTCATAAGTTATTTGTTAACTTCAAAATAATTAAAGGTTATTATTTCTTTTTTTTGTTGAACGGCAAAGAGTAATATATATATATATATATATATATATATATATATATATATATATATATATATATATATATATATATATATATATATATATATATTGTGTGTTTTTAAAGGTTATTATTTCGAGATCTACTAGGTTTCAACACGGGTATGTACACTACAACTTTTACTGAATAGTAAGTACTTGTAGATTTATTAAATAAACTCTAGAAACATCTTTCCATCATAGTAGTATTACAAAGGAAACCAAGTAATTCAACAAAGAGATAAACAAGAGAGTAACTACTAGGAACTATCCACTAGTTATTAGACAGCACAGTCTCTCTCCCACATTTGAAATGTGTAGTTTCTTGCAAAATCTAGAATATAAATGGGATAAGAGCCTTAACATTCTTGGGAAAATCTTCAAACTTAGAAACATACCATCTCTTTGTAGCATAGCTCCTCCCCAACAAGTAGAAAACACAACCTATGGTGAAAGATAATGCATACAAAGTCTGAGAAATGAAGGAAACCCCAAGAAACCCAATAATCTCAAAAAAATAGTGAGGGCATATCACAATCCCAAACAAGCCACCTTTAGGAATCTTGTATTCTTTTTCACCTTTTCCTCTCAATTTCGAAAGAATAAAATGGTGATAGAAGTTGCCACTGATTCCTATTAGAAACAACACAATTCCAGGGTACATCAAATTAATTGTTGGTTCTGGAAGCTCCAATGTGAGGTGTTGAGCATAGAGCATAGTTACAATTGATATAAAATAACCTAGAGAGACGGTGATTGCAGAATCAAGATCCATAGAACCACTGAATTTGTGAACAAACAAAACCTACACAATAAAGTAGAGTTAAGCACCAATTTAGTTCTTGAAAATTGTAGTGTAGTAAATGATCCATAAAATTATCAATATTCTAAAATAGTTCGTCCCTAAAATTGAAAAGATTACCACAGTTGGTGTTCATTATCAGTGTCATTTAGAGGTGTTTCAATGTCATTTTTATATTCATACAAGTCTATGATCCAGTTAGTTAATGACTTCAATGAATTGGCTGCTCTTTTTTTCCGTTTCAGTTGTTCTTTCAACCATTTCAAGAGACGCCTAAAGTTTTACAATCGGTCTCATGATCAAATTCATGGGATTGACATAGTGACTCTGGAACTTCTTCGGTCATGGTTGTCTATGTCTAAGGGGGATCCTTTGATACACACTAGGGTGATTGGCTTGGCTCCCCGGGGAATTTCCATTATGTACATGCTATGTAGATTCCAGGCATGTCGGTCGCACTCCATTCGACAAGTGCTGCCTTTACCTTCCCAGACAGGTCAGATCCGATCAAGATCACCTTCTCTAGATCCTCCTCGATTTGCACGTGCACGAATTGGTCGTTGGGCTCAAGCCTAGTGATTTTCTTCTTTAACTCACTGGTCTATATGTTATCTTCTTCTTCATCTAAGCTATTTGGTTCGTATTGCGCATCCAGGTCGGCAAGATTCACCTCGACGTTGCAGTCGATTGGCTTTGCTAGGACTTTCTAGGTAGCATGATTGTGCTATTCGTTTACTGACGTCTAAGGTCATAATTTTGCCCTTGTCGGAATAGAACTTCATCTGCAGGTGAATTGTAGAGGTAACAACTTCCAGATGTCCGAGCATCATCTTCCCTATAATCTAATCGCAGACCACCGGGTATGGTGATATCAAAAGAGCACATGGATTGAACAACATTTTGGATTTTTCTCGAAGGTCACTGTCAAGCGAATACATCCGATGGGGGTCATTGGAATTCCGTCCAAACAGAGGAGGTCCTCTCCTCGGTATGGTTCGAGGTCCCTTCTCGAATTCCCAATGTGTTGAGCGATTTGAGGGATATGACGTTGTGTGGACGTTCTGGGTCTACGAGAATTTTATGGACCAAACGGTTGGCCATAGTGGCCTGAACTATGATGGAAAGGAGAACACTGGGTTTCCTCTGGTGAGCTCCTCGTCACCGAAGGTTAGGGGAGGTCAACACCGAGGTCAAGTCGGTGAAGTCTGACATTGTTACCCGAGTTGGATGGGATTCTTCGAAATGACTCGGATGTAGCAGTAGGTAATAGCGTTGAGCTCCAACTGTGGTCGCCAACGAACTGTACTAGCTGCAAGTCTTGGTTGAGCTAAGGACCGAGATGCTCACCAAGCTGAGAAGCTTGCTCTTTCCAAATCGTTACCAATATGGTTGTGAGTTAGATGTGGGGTTGATACACTACGCCAGATTGGCTAAAAAAGAGCGCCACCATAAGCAGCGTTTTTTAATAAACGCCACCTATAGATGAAAAAGCATAGGGAATATTCAGCGTTTTTAAAGAAAAAGCGAGTATATGGATGACGAAAGGGTAATAATCAGCGTTTTTAAAGAAAAGCGAGTATATGGATGACGAGAAAGGGTAATAATCAGCGTTTTAAAGAAAGCGAGTATATGGATGACGAGAAAGGGTAATAATCAGCGTTTTTAAAGAAACGCTGAGTATATGGATGACGAGAAAGGGTAATACTCAGCGTTTTTAAAGAAACGCTGCGCATCTTGTTGCTCGTTCTCACATATAATCAGCGTTTTTTACACAAACGCTGAATATTCCCCTTTCTCGTCATCCATATACTCGCGTTTCTAAAAACGCTCGAGTATTGCTTCAATAAAATTTTTTTGCCCGTTCGTTTTCTCTCTTTTTCTCATTTCCATTCGCGCTTCTCTCTTCTCTCTCTCTCTCTCACGTGCGTTCTCTTCTCTTCTCCACACCCAAAAACCCACAAACCTCTTCTCTCCCTCACTCTCATTAGCTCTTCCTCTCTCAACTTTCCCTCATTCTCGTTCTCCCTAGCACCACCCACAATCCCCCAAACCCACAATCCCCCAAACCCACAAACCCATAAACCCATAAACCCATAAACCCATAAACCCATAAACCTCATTCTCGTTTCTCTCTTCCTCTCTCAACTTCCTCATTCTCGTTCTCTCTAGCACCCATAGTCCTCATTGCTTGTCCTCATCTTCTCTCAAAGGTTAGTTCTCTATTTTGTTTTTTTTTTTTTTTGTTTTTAGGTTTTTGTTAGGTTGGAGATGAATATGTAGTTTGATTGGAATATGTTGAATGTGTGAAAAAAAAATATTTGATAGGAGAGGAATATGTTGAATGTATTTGTATGTGTTTGATATGTGTAAAATTAGTTGAATGTGTTTGATAGGAGAGAAATTAGTTGATATGTGTTTGTTGCTTGGTTATGTTGAGATTTTGATTCTCAAAGGATAGATTTTTTTAAGCAAAGTGTGTGTCATCTATATTAGTAAAATCAAATATGCCTAAATCGAATATGCGAATTGTTTGTTAGGTTTTGGGTTTTTTTTTTTGTCTGAGCTTCGCGATCGTTGTTCGAGTTTGTCTTGGTTCGAGAGTTCGTTGTAGTTCGAGTTCACGGTGGTTGGATATTTTTGATGTTGCTTCCACTTGTTGGGTACTTTTTTTGTTCTTTTGTTTATTTTCTATGAAGAATTAATGACTATATAGAAGACACCAAAGTCTTTGATTTGTTTAGTTGAAACTAGCTAGCTAGTTGATTGAATGTCTTAGCTTCAATAAAATTGTAAATTCTCTTATCCGAATTTATTATAGATATTGGGACATTATGGATAGAAAGTGGATGTCGCGATAAATCGTCATCAAGGAATATAGAGATGGAGTGGATTATTTTGTGAACTATCTTTGTTCAACGCGTTTAGGAGATCTAGTAATATGATATGTCCTCGTTTACGTTGTTGCTATGTAAAATCGATTAATGCGAGAGCGAGTTGGGGGACATTTAAAGGGTAATGGAATTGATCAAACTTACACTTGTTGGACAATGCATGGTGAGGAAAGAGTTGAATCTTCGAATATGGGTAATAGTCTTGAGAGATGTGCACCGGTTGACACCGAAATACCTACGTTTGTTGGGGATGAATTTGAAGAGATGGCAAAGGCTTTTGAAGACGATCTTAATGACCGTCCTCAAATGTTTGAGAAGTTGATAACGGATGCAGAGACGCCGTTGTATGAGGGTTGTCTTGAATTCACAAAATTATTGGTCGTGATAAAGTTGTATAACTTGAAAACTTGCCACGGATGGACGGATAAGAGCTTTCTTGAATTACTCACACTATTGAAAGAAATGTTGCGAAGGATAATGTGCTCCCTTCTCGGACGTATGATGCAAAACAAATGTTAGGGTCCATTGGCTTGAACTATGAGAAGATACACGCTTGTCCCAATGATTGCATTCTATTTCGGAATGAACATGCATTTTTAAAGTCGTGTCCTAAATGTAATGCATCGCGGTATAAAAAGAAAGATTCTGCTCCAGAAAAGGTGTTGTGGTATTTTCCGATAATTCCTCGATTTAGGCGTATGTACCGTAGTTCAGAAGATGCAAAACACTTGACATGGCATTAGGATGAAAGGATTAAAGATGGCATGTTACGACACCCGGCAGATTCTCCGCAATGGAAAAAATTTGATATTGATTATCCTGATTTTTATAATGTATTATACTTTTGTTTTGTGAATCAGGAAGCCATATCACGATCGATTGTCACAGGAGAGCTCACCGATTGCTCACGAAAAAGAAATCCTTACACGTGCCTTAGGTAAAGAAGAATACTCGGTCGCATGAGGGTGTTGGATTTGGAGTAGCACCAACCGAGTACTTTGGACCAAAACAGAAAGTCTATGATGAGAATCATGACTGTCCACCACTGAGAAAGATGATGGCATTGTATGAAAGTTTGCAAGCTCAACTTAATGATATGCGATCACTTTATGGCCATGTTATGCCACAAAGACCAACCCCCTCGCTACATAGCGGTACGAGATATTGCACCATGCCGTCAACTAAGGTATTAATTGTTTTTATTATTTTGTGGTTTATAATTGATTTATTGTACATATATATATATATATAACATCAAATAATGTCTTTATTATTTTGTGGTTTATAATTGATTTAGGACAACAATGAGTGTGAGTGTGAATTGTATATCTCAAACCCACATGAAATGGTTGCAATTGGCTACACATGTAACGAATTGGGTCCTTGATGCACAATGTACCCCTACCTCCAAATCATGTTAGAGTCGAGTTGCGGTACCATTTAGGGAGGATGCACCATTGCTCTTCCGATTGTGAAGATTATTGATATCTTGGCGGTGTCACAAGCAGATTGGTACCTTTGTGGCATGGCCATCCGCCTCTTGTCGTTGTAAGTGACAATATATTTGTAACTAACTAATTATAGTTTTTGTCATATAATTTGTGCTAACTAAGTAATTATTTTTGTTTAAACATAGATGCGCCAAAATGAAAAATCTAAGAAAGTGTCTCTACTAAGCAAGAAAAGATCTCCTTTGAAAAGTCTTTGGCAAGGAAACATCTATTGGCAAGAAAGTGTCTCGATCCACCCCTTCTACAAAAGTGTCTCAGTCCCACCCTTATGTAGAAGTTTCACACCGCCTCTCCTCCAAAAGTGGTGATCACCCTCCTCTTCTCGCCAAGTGACTCATCCCACCCCTTCTCCAATTGTGTCTCTCACTTCGCCTCTTCCTCTTCCATTGAAGCTTATATGAAGATTGGTGAGGCCGACGCAGCATTGAGAAATACATCATGAAAGACAAATTGCTTACCATAAATTTTGAGGAAGAAATTTTTGGAGCCGACTTGCCTCATATAGTCGGACGTGAGGATATCCGTCTTTGTATGTGATGCGGATGAGGCAACAGGTATGGCTATGAATATATATGTCGGGTACTATGTAATTTATTATTTGACATTGTCGATTTAATTTTATTATATCGTTAATTTAATTTATATATATATATATATATATTTATATATCTAAATGTAGGTACTTGTATGCGAGGACATTGTGGTACCTTCCGAGCAGGACACATAGATATTTGTTCTTGTGTGGGAAAGTACAACCTTTCATCAAGTGAATCCGACTGCGAAATTATCAATCACTTGTGGAACAAAACCGGTTTCTTTGTTCTTGATTATGTCAATGACCGCTTCAAGGAAGCTCAAAATAGAAGTGATGATGATGTCTTACTTCTAGCACCGGTTAATCTAGGGTAAGAATTTTTACTCATTATTTCTTATATAACATGCATTTTTTAATAGTCGTCAATTACTTATTCCTAAATTTTTTTGTAGGAGACATTGGGTTTTGTATGCAATTAATCCTAGTAAAAAAAACCGTGTATTACCTTGACTCACTTCAAAATCATTACGAAACCACATGGAGTTTGTGGAGCTTTTTAACAGTGTGTTTATTTTGTGTCATTCTGCATTTCTTACTTTTACTTATATATGTATATATTGTTATTAATATAGTTATATGACATTCTATTCAGCGGTTTAAGGACATATTGGGAGTGAATAAATTAACAGTCGGATGGTTACCAATAGTTGTAAGTTTCTAACTTATACATTACATTATTTTGTCAAAAACTATATTCAACTCAATCTAACAATTAACTAATCTAATTATGTTTTGTAGTGTCCTAAACAATTGAATAACATTGATTGTGGGTATTACGTCATGCAATATATGAAGGATATAATTACCCGAAAGAAAACGACTATCCTCAAAGAAGGTATCTACTTCTAATATATTTTTATATGATTTCGATTTAATAGTGGTTCTTTCCAATATTTAACCATTTCAATTCTAATTTTATTTATTTATATAATTTCAAAGATTTTAGCGATTGTCAAAGCAACACATACTCTGTTGACTGATTGATTATTTGAGATTAGGGAGAATGGTGCGATCATCTCTCCCGTTTTTTTTAAAGTTTCATTTGGATACATATAAGTTAGCTTAGCTAGTTTTTGGTTCATAATATTGTAACTTGATAGCTTGTTTTGGATACATATGAATTAGATAATGAAACTTCTTAGCTATTTTGTTTTGGTTCCTCTTATGTAATTTGTGTTCCTCTTAGCAAATTGATTCTCATTATGTATTGGATTGGATTGGTACATGCATGTAATTTGTAAATATAAAAAGAAAAACACACAAAACAAAAAAA
Source organism: Oxytropis ochrocephala (assembly GCA_020916435.1). Classification (NCBI taxonomy): domain Eukaryota; kingdom Viridiplantae; phylum Streptophyta; class Magnoliopsida; order Fabales; family Fabaceae; genus Oxytropis; species Oxytropis ochrocephala. The sequence goes on from CM037095.1 coordinate 51,347,794, forward strand.
AAAAAAAAAAAAAATTTAGGCAATACTCAGCGCTTTTAATAAAGCTACTGGGTATTTAGTAACACAAATAGGCAATACTCAGTACGCTTTTAATAAAGCTACTGGGTATTTAGTAACACAAATAGGCAATATTCAGCGCTTTTAATGAAGCGCTGCGTATAAGGGGGTAATATTCAGCGCTTTTTAAAAAGCGCTAAGTATCTGGGAGGACGCTTAGGATATATTCAGCGCTTTTTAAAAAGCGCTAAGTATTTGGGAGGACGCTTTGGATATATTCAGCGCTTTTTAAAAAGCGCTAAGTATTTGGGAGGACGTGTTTTGCAATGGGTGGCGTTTTTTAGGAAACGCTACCCATTGTTGGAGTGAATAGCCAGCGCCACCTTCAGCAGCGCTCAAAAACGCTGCCCATTAGTGAAAAAAAACGCTGCCCATCTACTAGATCTGTTGTAGTGATACCCGAGATATGCTTCCGCTCGCGTTGATCCGGCGAGGGGGTGGTACATGCACACCCACTAATGCCTAAGTCAGCATAAGGATTAAGTGATGTGAGATAATAAATGTGTGTCTGTGGCATTGAATGAAGCGTGTATTTATAGGCTGAAGCATTGATGAGGACTATGAAACCCATACGTTGGATGCAGAACTATGAAACCCTTTTTGTTGCTTAATATTATTGTTAAATGATTTGTCAATTGTTTAGGCGCTTCACTCCTTCTGTGTATTCTCTTTTTGTTTTGTGCTAATTTTATTTTTAATTTTTGATTAAATTATATATAAGTAATGAATTCAATTATAATTTTCACAAAAAAAAAACTAATTCAATTATAATTTTCCCTAACATTTTGGATATATGCAACACCTCTCTTTTATCTCTCATTAATCAACATAATGTGGACCAACATACGAAAAATGAAACCCTCAATCCGTAATTTAGATGTTAAACTACCATTAGAAAACTCTTTTAAATTTGAAGTGTGTGAAAGAAAGTAAAGAATTATTACCTCAAGGACTCTTTTGAGGAAATGAAGGGTAATAGCAGACTGAAGAAGAGTAGATCTAAAACTTTGATAAGGAAGTATCCAAAACGACGTCGCACCAACAAGAAACGTAGGAGTATACCACAATAACATACCAGCTTTGCTTGACAATTTGATCTTCCTTTGACCAGTTGCATTATCGTTAATAATAATATTGACATTCCAGAATTTTGAATAGTTCAAGTGTTTCCCTTTAGCTTCACTGAAACCCGTAAATATTGGGTAGATTATGCTTATAACAGATATTGTAGCGAGAAATAGAGAAGGAGGAGGTGCGAATAAGAATTTCTGTAACACCGACATCGCTATTTGAAGGTTTAGTTGATGAAGAATACAATGTCGGATGAGATGAGACGACTGACTTATGAAGACGGTTTTAAAGAATTGGGTACATGAACTTCTCAAAAAAGTTTAAAGGTGGACTTTTATTATTTTTAGTAAAAAAATGAATTTTATAATAATCAAAATAAAAATAATTTTTTATACTACTAAAAATGGTAAATATCAACTTTGGAACTTTTTTTAGGGGTCCATATTAGATGCACCAAAAGAATTAGTCTACCGAATCTATTTTTAAAAGGAAAATACTTATGTGTGGTTGGTGGTCAAAGTCGTCTCAAACAATTTAGAGATTTTGTTCAAATCTGAAAAATTGGCCCTTTATTGGGCCATTACTATTATCAAATTTGGTTCCACAGATTACCCTTTTTTTTTTGTATAAATCGGATATCCTCGAGTCGGGTAGGCCACAATGGGCGGCAAAACTTTCCCTCAAAAGATTTAACATCGTTGCATTCCCACAGCTGGATTTAACCCAGAACATTGGTTAAGCTAGAAAAGATCCCTACCATCTCATCTAAGTGCTCTTAGTTGATTACCCATTTTTTAAAATAAATTAAAATCCACAACTGAAATTTATCAACAGTTTGTTGTATTGGATTAATTAATTTATTAACAAGTGCTTTACAAGTTCTAGATTGGAACAAATCATCTTTTTGATTTGCATGTAAAGAAATTTTTATTTTATGACACTTCTGATGAAGATGAAATATTTGAATTTTATTAAAACTTAATATGGTAAATACTTTTGGACCTTTTTTGTGGGGTCCATATTAGATGTACCCAAAGAAGTGGTCTACTGAATCCATTTTTTAAAAGGAAAATATTTAAGTGTGGGTTGGTGTTTAGGGTCGTCTCAGATTTAGAGACACTACTAAAATCTGAAAAATTAAGTCTTTAATTGAGTTCCTACTTTTATCAAATTTGATCTCATATAGATTACTCAATTTTTTATGATAAATTAAAATCCACATAAGAAATTTATCAATAATTTGTCTTCTCAGAATAACTAATTTATTAACAAATACTTTACAAGTTCTAGATGGGCATAAATCATCTATTTGATTTGCATGTATAAAGAAAATATTTCTTTGATCACACTTTTGATGAAGATGAAATATTTGAATTCCTTTTTTTTTTTGAGTTTGCTACATTGTTCTTGTGTAGCATACATCACCATTTGTATGAGCTATTTCTAATACAAGACAAGTTCACCTTCTTTCATCCATAACGGCGGCACCACGATCGACTTTGTTCTTGTGCACCGGTAAAATGAAGACAAAGTGTTGAATTTAGTTTCTTTTGTGGGCTTTAATAGTAGTCCCACATTGAGAAGCTAAGCCAATTGGATAGAAAATTGTTGTTAAAAAAAGCTGGAGAGGCTAGAATGTTAAAGTTTTTATTAAAAAAATTGTACTCTCTCGGTTCTTAATCTTTGATACTTTTTGCTTGTTACACACAAATTACAGTACAATTAATTTGTGTTATCTAAATACTAAAATAGCCTTTTTGCAGTAGTCTGATGCCAAAATTCAAAAAACGTTAATTTTTAAACTATTAGCATCGTTACTTTAATTTTATAGTAGCAATAATAGAAATACAAAGTATATTTATCTTTTATAGAAAACTAAAACTATGTGAATGTACTTTTACATAATTGGAAGCACATCAATGCTATTTTGACAAAAAAAATACCACATCCATTCATTCAAATCATATTACATTCCTGAGAATGAAATACTCTTTGGTGCCTTTTTTTTTTCTTTTGGTTTTTTTTTCTATACTTTTGTAACCAAAAAATAGTAGATTACATATAAAACAATACAAATTCCAAGTTGTTAAAACTGAAAATGATGAATTTGCGAACAAACTCACGTCATTCAATTTAATATAAAACGACAAAATGACATTAAGAGATTAAAATTCAAAATAAGTTTCTTAATGACTTTTAATTAACCTCTTAATGACTTTGTGACTTTTAATTAACCTCTTAATGTGACATGACGACATTTTTTGTGCTAAACGGAAAGTTAGTGTGACTAAATTAAGTAGACAATTTTATTTTTAAATAATATAATCATATGTGTGGTTTGGTTTGATTTTGGCCAAAAAAAAGCTGCCATCCGATCCGGACCGATCGATCTAAAAAGGGACCCGAGCACATCCAAACCAAAGCGGTTTTTTTGTGGTTTTCGGTTTGGGTTGGTTCGGTTTGCGGTTTTATATTGGTTTGGTTGGGTTTTGAACACTCTTAATCACTAGCTTACAGCTAACCACGATGGAAAAAACGGTTACTCGGCTAACTTAACGTATAGTAAGCCCCACACACGCTAAAACCGTAGTAAACTGACCCACTAACACCCATCAACAAAGAACATGGCAAACAATTGTTGTTTCCTAAATCTTAGGCGCATAACCACGTTCTTCAACCACTCCACACTTTGCCCTGCAATCTTCAATGCAATTTTCCCGTGCTTGGTTTCCCGTGCTTTAGTCAAATATAGTTTAGGTAACCAATAACTCCCATAACCTCATTGTAGGTGCTCTTTTAATTTGGAGATAACATGAGAAATTAGTGGATGCATGAGAAAGATAAGCCCTTTTATATCCCTTTGGTTGCTGCTCTAAGAGGATTTGAAGTACTCGACTCATCTAGGCTCGACTACACACTCACCTCAGTTGAGGGCTCCCTCGACTAGCAACTCATCAACAATTTTTAGGTTTTAACACATAAGAATAGAAATCCTTTAAACAAGTTCTATTTGTGAGAGTTAATTAGAACTTTTATATAAATCAGACAAAGCAATTCTGAACTCCTATCGTTGTATACGATTGCACAAATTTGTTTAATATAGGATTTATAATTTATTTATATTCTCTGAAAAGAGTTTAAATCCTAGAAACAATTTTGTGTCACACTAGACATAAACTCAATATATATTTGTAAATGGCCAGTAGTGGCCAACATTTCTTTGATAAAAGGGGTTTGAAAAGACGTTAAGCACTTGTTACTCACTAGGCAAATTAAGTTAGAATTAGTGAGATTTGTCAAACAAAAACCTAGAGAACTATGAATACTACTTTGTAAAGCTTGGAAGGTGCGTATAAGAATACTCGGACTTTTAGTGAATTAAGTCGTTAAAGGTTTAAGGAAAAATCACTCAATAAGTGGTGGATATATAGTAACAGGTTGTTATGAACTAGTATAAACATTTTTGTGTATTCCTATTCTACTCTACTTGTTATGCCTTATCATCTGTTTGATTCTTTCTGTTTAAGGTTATGATACACCTCATATGCTCTAGTTTGACAGATGATTATTGTCTGGTCTTTATTGGTCTTATTTTCCTGTGGAAAGTTTTTATAAAATGGTCAACACAATTCAAACTCCCTTTCTTGTGTATTCCAGCACCTTCAATAAAAAGAATGTTAATTTTAATTTCTTGTACCCGAGTTATTCCCTCATAGTTCAAGGACAATGAGTCCTAAATATCCTATGGAGTGGCATTCTTACCCTATTTTTCATACTCCTTCTTAGATATAGCACATATGAGGAACTATCTTTCTCTATGAGGGTTAAGATGAGCCATCTTTCCTAGATTTGTTCACTCAAATCTAGCCTTATCAACATTCATTAGCTCAACATAAGTCTTGGAATTTCTATTATTCTCTTATTTTGGTGTTATACCAGGATTGCATCATTATGCTTTCTTTTATTTCCATGTACCACAACTTCTATTATTATCATTTTTAAATGCTACTAAAGATATTGGTGTTATACCAGGATTGCATCATTGTCCTTGAAGATTTATTGAAAAAACTCTGAAATATCTCCCACCACCAGTAAAATAACCACCCAAAACATTCCCTTTTCTCCCCTTTTCTATTTAAAAGCATATATATAATTAACATTAGTGCACGCAAAATTACATGTAAAATGTTTTGTTTTTTTACAACATTTAGAATACAAAAGGGATAAGAGCCTTAACATTCTTGGGGAAATCTTCAAATTTAGAAATATACCATCTCTTTGTAGCATAACTCCTTCCCAACAAGTAGAAAACACAGCCAATAGTGAAAGAGAATGCATACAAAGTCTGAGAAATGAATGAAAACCCAACAAACCCAAGAATCTCAAAAAGATAGTGAGGGCATATCACAAACCCAAACAAGCCACCTTTAGGAATCTTGTATTCTTTTTCACCCTTTCTTCTCAATTTTGAGAGAAGAAAATGGTGATAGAAGTTGCCACTTATACCTATTAGAAACAACACAATTCCAAGGTAGATCAGATTAATTGGTGGTTCTGGAAGCTCGAATGTGAGATATTGAGCATAGAGCATAGTTACAATTGCTAGAAGATAACCAAGAGTGGTGAGGATTGCAGCATCAAGAATCATAGAACCACTATATTTGTGAACAAACAGAACCTGCAAAGTAAAGCATAGTTAATCACAAATTTCGTCTCTCACATTTTCAAAACGGGACATGTTACACGACCAATCGTATATACTTCTTCAGGGCATATATACGATGAGTTAAAACTACTCATCGTATATATGTCCCAATTGACATATATACGATGCGCCTTAAATTTTGTTTTTTTTTAAATTTGTAAAAAAAAATTTAACGCTCATGATTTAACGTTCAAAGTTGATCAACGGTGTAGATTGCACGCCAAAATCAACGGTTGATAATTTACCTCATCTATAAATACTCACTCCCACCATCACTATTTTCACACCAAAAATTCAAATACTCACTCCTCCTTCTCTCACACATCACAAGTGAAGATGATGCAGGCTTCGCTAATGTCATACTACGAGCCTTCTTCCCTCACTCTTGTTCATTTTAATATGGGGTTTGTTGATCATCAGGGTATCATCTTGAAAGATGATGGTATAAGTTTCGATGGGAGAGATGTTGTTTCGTGTAGGTTAAAACACGATATATCATTTTCTGCTCTTAAGCAAAAACTACTGCGGATGGTTCAACCAGAGAACGACGAACATGAGATAATTCGTATCGTTTATCGGAAACCCGAAACGACTAGTGGAGGTATTTACTGGTCTACCATGGATGTCAACAAATGAGGATGACGTCCGAGACATGATGTCCATTCATATTACAATTAAATGGAGGAGTTACATTCATCTGTACGTCGAAACCAGAAGGACCGTCGCTGAGATCCTTCGTCGATTAACTCCACCAACTCAGTAGTTTATATTGTATTTTCATTTTATCATCTATTTTTATTCAAGTTGTTCATGTTTTATCGCCTTGTGTAACTTTGTTTTATCGAATCAATGAAATCAAAAATTTATGGAAACTCGTAAAATAAATAAAACATCCGAAAAAGTTAATAATATAATAAAGTGCCAAAATAATATCAAATACATCAAAAACAAATAAAAATCCCTAACGGCGTCCCCCCGTCCCGCGCCCGTCGCCTAAGCTCCCCACCACGTCATCCGGTGCCGCCATCCCCACCACCTATGGATTGTCCGACACGCACGATCGCCATGCGCGATGTCGCCAAATCCACGAATCCCCTCTCTACAAGCCCTCACAAGCTCCCTAATCCGGTCCATGATCGTCGTAGCGTATCTCGGGGGAGGTGTCGGTGAGCTCTAGGTGATGGTGGAGCGGTAATAGTCGGGGATAGAAGCCCGACGCGTTTCACGCGTAAGTAGCTACGTCTGATACCGATCCGGCCACGAGCAACCCGAGTAGTCGCGCAGGATGTCCTCCACAGATGCCATGAAGTGGACGATCCCAAACACGCGATCAAGATGACTCGGACGGCCATCGAGAGGTCACGCGGGATGATCTGCGTGTACCCAAACTGTCGCGAGCACCTATCGTGCATGTAAGGAACTCGAAGTCGGCCCGGTGATGAAGCCTCTGTAGAGGAGATCCGCCAAAGCGGTCTACCACCGTCCTCCTCAAATGGTCGCCACAGACATCCTCGGCCTCGGCTCATCAAGCATCCTCCCGTAGTGGCCGAGCTGGTGTGGTCGACTTCTTCTTCCCAGTAGCGCCAAAGAAGTGGCTCCGCACACGGGATATGACCGGCAACCTATCCACCATCATCCGGAAATACCACATAATCCAAGCACGAAATGCAAAAATAAAGAACATATTTAATTCACAACAATTTACCAAAAGTCGGTGCGATTTAACAAAAATACAAGAAGTTAAAAAGTATACGAAATAGGTGGCATACCCTCCACATCTGCTGCGTAGTCCTCAAAGACGCGCAGTGTTCAAGGACTCATACATGGCGGCTAGTGCACTGCACCCCATGCATAGCCTCCAAGAACCTCGGACTCGGATCATCCAGTAGATCAACCACTTAGCCTCACTACTGTCTCCGGTCTTCGTAGTGAAGATATTGTAGAGTCGGAAGAAGCGAAGCGAGATAAGCCCCGACAAAGAATCGTGATGTCACCCCCTCCTCCAAGTTACGCTCATAAACTGCGCCCACCATTTGAAGGTGTAATATGGACCCCACGGGTGTTGTTAGCGGCCTCAACCCCGTGACACACCCAAATATGTCTCGGCAAGAAGTGTGTGGCAAACTCCGAGCTAACGGTGAGGCGGGAGGTGTGGCATAGTTCCCACGGATGGGAAGGTGCAGAGACAAGAGACGTCATCAGAGTGATCGTCATCTCACCAAATGGCAAGTGAAATGACGAGGTGTCCGAGTGCCATCTCTCAATAAAAAGCCGACAAAGAACTCATGGTCTCATCGTGGCGTACGGCCCGGAGAAGTGGGGCCAATCACGGAGTCCACGACCACGGTGGTGTGTTGTAGTAGGTCGGGGTAATGAAGATGGAGTCTAGTATGGACTTTGTTGCCATGAGCCCATACTTTGACAACACACGATACTCACGAAATAAAAATAAATAAATAATGTAAGCAAAAAGTTCATACTATGTGACTTAAATAAATTATTTAAGCAAAAAATGCAAAACTTACCGAGTCAGCGAGTATAGAACTGCAGACATGATCTGCCAAGTCAGTGAAAAGAGAGGGCTGAGGCTCCTCCTGAGGCTCCTCCTGAGGCTCCTCCTGATACTGCTGAGGCTCCTCCTGATACTGCTGAGGCACCTCATGATACTCAGACATGGGTGAGTCGAGTAATAAGCATCGACACTGAAATTGCTGCTGCTGATACTCGGGAGGTGGGGGATGGTAATGAAGAGGTTGGGGATCATACTGGGGATACTGTGGATGATATCGAGGAGTAGGCTGGGAATGATACTGAGAAACCGGCCTCCCCCTATGCCAATCCTCCTGCTGCGTCTGCTGCAGGTAATCCCCGAGATAGAAAGCTCCAGTGGCCGACATCGGTGGCTCAGCCGATACTCACCGCCTCGAGCTCATACTCGGTGGCTCAGCCGTGCTGTCTCTGTCTCCGTGCTGAAGCATGGAGCTGATTATGCCTCCGAGTCCTCGTACTCGGAGCAGTAGATGACTCCCCTATCTCTCTGATCGGAGAGACCTCACGTCTCCCTCTATGCCTACCGGACACTGCAAGCGAACAAAAAAAAATTAGAAAAAAAAAAATAATAATGCTCATCGTATTTACATCAAAACAGGTGTATATACGATGCTTACTTTTTCTTCGTCGTATATAGGGTCTGCTGGCGTATTTACGATTGGATGAATTTCTGCTAATCGTATATACGCCTGAATAGGGGTATATACGGTGAGTAAATTTTTGCTCGTCGTATATAGGGCTGTGGTGGGGTATATACGATTGGTTGATTTCTGGGCTGATCGTATATACGTCGAAGCTGGCGTATATGCGAGTGAAGGTGGTCAAACGTAGGTATGACCAATTGTGTGAAGAAATGGTGATTTTGTAAAGAGTCAGGGGTATTTTGGTATTTTCACACGGTGGGTGGGGGTGTTAGGGGAATGGGTGGGGGTCCAAAAGAAAAAACCCTAAAAACATTAGGCATAAGTCTGGCCTGAGGCCTGTCGTAGGCCCATTTTCTAGGCCTGTCCTTTCTGAAAGTCTGACAAAGCCTGAAAGCCTGTTTAAAAGCCTATTTGACAATTTTCTTAAGAAGGCCTACAACATTTCAATGGTGTAAGCCACTTAAATAGACCAACAAGCTAATAGGTCAAAAAGATTAAGTTCTAATTGTGATCTAAAAATTTTTTTTAGGAAAATATCTTTATATGACATCCTATTAAAATTCTATTTTATAATAATAACTTCAACTATGTCAAAAATTGATGTTGGTTAAAATGTTTAAACTAACAAAACATGTTAGCCAAGTTATGACTTAACACGAAGTACCAAATTCAATACAAAATAATATTAGTAATTAAAAAAATTAGTTATATTCATTTAAATAGGCTGACTTGATAGGCCTAAAAGACTTTTTCGATGGCATATGGCCTGACCTATTTAGCTAAATAGGCTTTTGAAAAAGCCTTAACCTTATCTGTTTTCAATAAAAGTCTGGCCTAACCTGACCTGTCGTAGGCTGGGCCGTAGGCCCCTGTTAGGCGGCCCAGCCTATTCCCGCCGCTACTAAGAGGCAGTGTGTGAAAGAAAGTAAAGCATTATTATTACCTCAAGGACTCTTTTGAGGAAGTGAAGGGTAATAGCAGATTGAAGAACAGTAGATCTAAAACTTCGATGAGGAAATATCCAAAACGACGTCGCACCAACAAGAAACGTAGGAGTATACCACAATAACATACCAGCTTTGCTTGACACTTTGATCTTCCTTCCACCAGTGGCATTATCGTTAATATTAATATTGACGTTCCAGAATTTTGAATAGTTCAAGTGCTTTCCTTTAACCTCACTGAGACCCATAAATATTGGGTAGATTATGCTTATAATAGAGATCGTGGTGAGAAAAAGAGAAGAAGGAGGTGCAAATAGGAATCTCTGCAACACTGACATCGCCATAAGATTTAGTGTTCTTGAAGAATACAACGTTGAATGATTGCATACTACTGGTTTAAGGAATTGGTCTACTGATTTCCATTTTTTTAAAATCATCATTGTCATCTCTCATAAATATATTGCACAATGGCCGTGGCCGACAACCACATAACTAATCCCAACCAACTCAATGACTTTGGGTTGAACTCAACTTGTTCTACACAAATAATAGAATATAGAAATTATCTTAAATAGTGTTTTGTACCGTATCCGAGGATTACGAGTCCGAGATAGTAGGTAGGATGTGAGCTTGATCAGTAATGGTCACGTCCGAGTTTAGATGTCTGAGATGAGGTGGGGTGTACTCAGTGGCGGATCTTTTTATAGGGTAGGGGAGCTACTGCAGCATTTACGGCTCCCATTAAGTTAATATATACATAGATATATTTTATACTCAAAGTTAGAATATATAGAATCAAATGAATACTAAGCAACAAAGGTATCAGTAGCCAAACGGTTAAGAGTATTATTTGTGTATTTAGGGTTCCCAGTTCAATTCTTGTGATGGTCAAACCTTTTTTTTGTAGTTATTTGTATATTTTTCTCAAAAATTAATATAAAAAACTGCACTAAACAATATTTGAACTTAGGACATTAAAATTGACATAGATAATTTTGACCACTAAACCAAACAAACTATTATAAATACACCATTAATTTTGTTTTATATATTTGTTACTATTTTGGCTCCCTCCAATATTTTTGGCAAGATCCGCCACTGGGTGTACTTGTAAAGTCACTCCGATGCCAAAGTCAGTGGAGAGTTAATGCAATTAATAATTGGGTGATTAATGTGTACCTCTTTATTAGCAATAAGTGCTATATTTATAGAGTCAAAGGATGCTTTAGTAGTAGATCTGAACCGTTAGATTTAGAGGAGTAATCTTGGCCATTGATAGATGGATATGGGTCTCAGCTCTTGTAAGCCCACTAATTTGTCTTTGAAAATGGGGTGGGGGGTGCGCTTAGAAGTATCTCTTTACTCCATAACAGTTGTCCCACAAGTCGGGTCAGTTAAGACCGATCTTGACTTGAAGTTCATGACGATCTTATGATTCCGAGACACGATGTTTATACCGATGTTTTATTGTTCCGATACTGTGTATAGTTTGCTTGATCTGACTCAGAAAAATCAATAAATGACTTAATTTTAATCGAGGTGATTGTTGAGGAACTCGAGACATTTCATAACAATGACACTTCGATTTTCGTGTGATGTCTTTAACTGTTCATTGATTGGATGCGTCGTTCAAAGTGAAGCTCGTTGGCTTTCCCAAGCCCACTATAAATAGGGGTGATGAGGGCTCCTTTTCACGCTTTGATAACTCGATTGCTCTGAGACCCGACTTGGAGTTTCCAACAAGATTCGAGTTCTGCTCAAATTTTCTTCAACCAAGTCTTTCTAGAATTGACAAAGCTTCTTCTGAGGTTAGCAACTTTACTTTTTAGAATATTTCCTTGCTTTTTTACTTTCTTCGGGCTGGGATCGTGCCCCCAGCCTGTCAATATCTCGTCAGGGTGGGGGTTGTCAGGCCGGGTTCCGATCCTGTCGAGGACCCATCACGCCGAAATTACCTGACCTTCTGCCCCCATTCCTGCAGGTTCGAACTGGCGAGGACTAAACAAACGAGCCCCGTCGAGACCCTTAGACTGATAGATCAAGCTCGTCATCCTGATATTGGGAAGCTAATGGCAGCGAGATCAGGAACCGACTCTTACCCGCGAGAAGGTGAAGAAGTAGAAATCCCCGAGATTCACGAAGAAGAACAATCTGGACCGAAAGAAAGCGATAGCAAGAAAATCTCGGATGGCGAGTCTACCGCCCCCTTCTGCGCGCAACACGCCTATGCGTGATGCCATTCCTATAGATTCAGATCCGAGTTCGTCTAATGATTCTAAATCGGACACTGAATCAGACGGGAGAAACAGTGACGATCCAACTGGTGATCAAGGAGATATCTCGTCTGGAGACGATTCCGGGATGGAAATCGACGGTGGAGAAGAGGAAGCTTGCGGAAGCTTTGAACTCTTATATGGGTATGCCGACTCTGGCTGCAACAATGTGGACCTTCCCGTTGAACCTCCACTGGGTACCCCTCGAGAATACTCTTGGGTATTTGAAACCCTTAGGGGGACTGAGTCGGTTTTTACCTCTGAGGTCGATGTAACACCCTAGTATTTCTCTATGATAGAAATACCAAGATGTACCTAATAGCTTACATCAGAGTAAAAGTAATCCTGTTTCAGATATTGAACAAGTAAAAAACTCCGGAATACTAGCCAAGAGTCATACCAACCATAGAGTACTTTGAGTAAATACAACTCAAATACCACAACAACTTCAACAGATACACATTGTGTTCAATATCCAAAAGTAAGTAAACAACTAACATAGGTCTTTACAACTTAACCAATAGCAAGTCATAAACCTAAGTACAACATAAACATAGGGAATCCAAATAACATAGTCAAAACTACTATGTCTTCATATCACCAAGACACATCGCCTAATTGTGCCTCTTCGCCATGCGTTTCCCCTATTTATATGAAAAACAACAACATTTGATAGGGTGAGATAACATATCTCAGTGAGTCTTACCGTGACCCGTTACCTATCACTCGGTACATTTATAAAACCATAATTAGTAATTCAAAAAGAATTACAATACAATAATCAATCATAAATAGTAATCCAACACCAGCAACCTAAAGAAGCTTAAGTGAGGAATTACGGTCTACATTCACTTTGTAGCACATCACCGACTCCGAAAGTGAATGTAGACCGTGATTCCTCAAGTGAATGTAGACCGTAATTCCTCACTTAAGTAAGGAAAGCTAGTAAATAACACATTAGAGTTATAGAGGTTCACCCAAACCTGGCTACTCCTCTCCCCACGTCCACGTGAGTATTTCCACTATTTTCCAAATAGTCATTACACTTGCTTTTGATCAACACACAAAAGACTTCACCACCACTAGCTTTGATCACACACAACAGCCTAGTGCACTCTTACACAGCTACGCCTAGCTGTTTCCACTCTCTTAGAAACTCTCCACTAGTTTGCTAAGGATCACCTATCAAGTATAATCACCACCAACACTCACCTATCCTAGGTAGCTTAATAGAACAACACACATGTTGTATTTTCTCATTAACACTCACATTTCTTTCTAGGTAGTTTGGTGAGATATTTACGAGATAATGTTTACAATAAGGGTTTTGGGGTTTTGGGATGTTTAAGAGCTTGAGAATAAATTACACAAAGTGTATACAATGATGCTCATCAAGCACACTCACTAAAAGAATCCAAGAATTTTACATTAGAAGCTTGGAGTGTGGGATGAGAAGGTTGGATGTTTCTTTGAGAAGCTTGAAATATGAGAGGTTCCAACCCAAACTCATGCCTTGAATCTTCAAATTCCAGCATTTAAATAGCCATGGGAATTTGAAATATAGTTATTACAAATAGAATTTGAGTTGAAGAGAGCCGTTGGAAAGTTGTTGTAGGCTTGTAGATAGGATATGATGACTTTGTGCTTTAGTTGTAGCCTATCAACCTTCTAAAGCAACCTTTGGTGCTTTAGCTGTCATAAAAAACCTTCTATGTCAGTCATAGTACTCAACAGCTATGCTTCAGTTATATCCGTTGGACAGCTTGGAATTAATTTTAATAATTACCTCAAATGTGTCATATGAATAATCATTCATTACCTCCTTTTATATTCAAACTTTCAGAACATTTTATGACTTGGAATCTTCATTTAATTCACCTTAAGATCATTCAAGAAGAGTTAATGTGTTTGGGATAATTTTGATATGGTTTCCAGCAACCTTCTGAACATTGTTTCTTCCTTCAATTTAACCTTCTTAACATTGAACTTATACTTCCAAGGTGTTTTGTTAGTCAAACTTCTTTTGACTTCAGTCAAACTTTCTGTTGACTTTTGTCAACCTTATGTTGCCTTTCGGTCAACCTTCTGTTTGACTTTCAATCAACCTTCTGTTAGATTGGTCAAACCTTCAGTTGACTTTATTTTTTAAGCTTCTCATGAGTTAACTTCTCAAGGCTTTTCTACCTTTATAATATACCAATATTGTAGACCATGGTAGAGCCTTAGTTTGCTAAGTCTTTGGCTTGGTTTAACCATCTTTTGCCATGGTCAAACCTTCTGTAGTCTGAACCTTCTAGAGTTTTAACACTCTCAATTATTTATCTTCTATGAAAAGTATTGGCTTGGTAAAACCTTCTTATTTGACTTGGTCAAGCCTTCTCAAATGATTATTCCTTACTTGAATGAACTTTGATGCTCCTAGGAAGAATCATTGATTTACCTCTTCTTCATTTAATACCTTTTCTTGACTTGGTCAAATGTTCTGTTGACTTAAGCAAACTTTCTCAAATGATTATTCCTCAACCCAATAAACTTTGATGCTTTTAGGAAGAATCATTGAGTACCTCTTCTTCAGATCATCAATGAGAGTGATTGTTCTTTAGTTGTTGAAGTTTCCTAGAGTAGGTTGCTTGTTTATTTGAACCTTCTTATCTTTGAACCTTCTCCAACTATTTTAACCTTCTTTAACTATTGAACCTTCTCATATGTGAACCTTCTTATGTTTATTTCTACCCTTGACTTTTTGCATGTTTTAGTCTTGCTCTTTGATATGCTTCTTGATAAGCTTTTGAACCTTTGAGTAAGAGAGCATTGGTAGAATATAACCTGATTAATGACTATGAGAATCTCCTTTGTAGAGACTTGTAGAAACCTTTGATCCATCTAGTCATTAGGTTATTAGGACTCTCTTGATAGGAATTCACTTAGATGATTTGCATTTACTTTGATTGCCTAATGTCTTCTCTTTTCTCTTTGTGAATTTCCTAGTCCCACACATTGTAATAGTAAAGATAATATGTCTTCATGAAGCTTGCATTACTATTTTTGTAACTTTGTTGGTGCTACTCTGATTCTTCAATTTGTTGATAATGACATGCAATGGATTGATCTAATTTGCTTCTAGCATGTCCACTTGAAATAAACATGTTCTTTTCAACAAACTCAAGACACTCATTAGTAGAGCACCATTCAGAATACTTAAGCTTTAGTTCATAAGGTTTGTTATCATTAAAACCATATATCAAAAAGGATTTTATCTCAACAATCTCCTTGATGATGACAAACCTTTAAGAACAAATCTTAAGTTTTCTGGATGGATATAATAATACATGCAAGAATGTTGAGTTACTATCAAATTAAGCTCCCCCTGAACTTATGCATGGAGTTTAAAACTCCCCCTAAACTTATGCTTCAGGTTAATTAGCAACATTCTATATTATTATATCTATCTTTTTATTCTCCCCCTTTGGAATCTATCAAAAAGAATTAGAGGGGAGGTGGATCAACATATCAAACTCAAGTAGTTTGCATTTAACATGGTAAGCATATTCAATGTGAGAAAAGATCTTAGTTAATATTGCAATGTAGACATAAGAAATCAAGTAATTCATCACATTCTTTTGATTCATTAGGAATAGATAAAGAGATTTGAACTTTAGCATGTTTAGACATTGAAGAACATATACCTTCTTTAGTTCAAAAACTCTCCCTTTGGGTTTTCAAGGATCATTATTCTCCTATCTTTAGAAGCATCTCTTCCCTTATTATTACTCTCATTATTAGGCTTTGAAGAAAAGCCTTTTATATATAAGAGGAAAACCTCTTATAATGCATTTTTATAAGAGTTTTAAGAAGGAAATAGGTAGCGCTTTCTCTTAAAAGTGTTTTATAAGAGTTTATAAGAGTTTTAAGAGGAAGCAGAAATAGTTTTAAGAAGGAAAACCCTATTATGAAACTCATCAAAGAAATCAACCACTTCCTGCTTCGACATATCCCAACACAATTTGATGAACGTGAGATTAAACCCGCCCGACCCCGGGCTTTTACTCCATCACAATTCCAAATCTTAAACTTAATTTCTTCCTCGAAAAAAGGCTCAAATAAAAATTCAAAATCAGCACCAGACATCTATTTGAAAAGAATACAACCAAGAGTGGGACGAATGTAACAGCTCCAAAAAACCATCCTCTAAGTTCTTTTTGACAAAAGCCTTAACCGCTTCTACCAACCCTCCTCTCTCATTTAGAATCACTACAAAGCACCTCCTTCTTCTATACTTCGTGAGGGAATGAAAGTATTTACAATTCATATCTCCCTCTTTGATCCACCGCGCTCTGGACTTTTGAGACAACATAGTTTCTTTAAGATGAATCTTTTTCCAAAATGAAGCCGATACTTCTCTTCTATTCAACACAACCTCACTATCCCAACCTTCACACAGAATTTGATCCAAAGCATTCATACCCCGAACCAAAGAACCAATTTCCAAGTCTAGTTTCCCAAAAACCTCTTTATTCCAAAATTTCAACTTCCCTTTAATCAACTTTAACTTCTCCTTATAAGCAACGTAAGCCTTACTACGTGAAATATTGAAAACACGAAACGACTTAGGACCCCAATCTTTTACCGTACGGAGAAGCCAAATAGGATAGTGATCCAAAATATCACGATTACCAATCCATTGACCCGAAATGCCCCATAGATCTATCTGCCCTTCTGAAAAAAGGAACTTATCTAACCTACTCATATAAACACCATCTGAACAAAACCAATAAAATTTCTCACCGGATACAGGATCTAAGACTTCCATATCAGCTATGAAATTGTTAAAGTCAAAAATTTCAACTGAAGAACTATCTCCACTCCTCCCCTTCATTTCATTCACATGGGATACAACATTAAAGTCACCAACTATACACCATTTACCACTACCAAAGCTTTGCTTAAGATTCAACAAATCTGCCCAAACTCTCCGTTTTGCCAAAATTGAACAAGAGGCATAAACATTAATAATATACACAACAATATTCTGATAAACCACACTAACACCAACAAAACCAACACCCGAAAAATTGGAAGTTACTGACCAAACATTATCAAGCCATGAACATAACAAACCTTTTGATAAACCACGCGACGGTTGAGCAATCCACTCAAACGGTTGATTCCTCTATTAGAGACCCACTTCCCTCTCCAAAATTACTCCTCTCTTTGTTTCTTGAATACAAATGAAATTAAAATTACCTAAATTAATAAGAGACGCTAACTGACGATGTTTACCTCTATCGTCCCACCCACAAATATTGAGAGAAAGAAAATTCATGGAACACCATTGTTTCTCGCCCTCTTGGTACAAGCTTCTTCATCTCTTTTTTCCTTTCTTCAATCATTTCGACATATCTTGAATCTGGTAGAGTTCCTTCCACACCCAACCTTTTAGCTGCTTCCCAAACTTTCACCGTAATAGATTTACCTTGCAATGCCTAGAACTTGTTGTCACAATGCGCAATATCTGAACTAGAAATAGAACCATCACATAAAACCGTTGCAACTGAAAAGATAGGAGACGAATTGGCCCTGGAAATACTTGCGTTGAAATTCGTCTGACCTACATCACCAGAGGACACCTAAACATCCGCTAAATCACGAATAACTTTTTGTAATTTCCCAGCTTTTGAATTTCTCTTCACACCTATCCGCTTCAACTTAAAGGACCTAAGTGATACGAAAAAATTTAAAGGAGACCAACTTATTACAATTAGATAACTTAAAGGACCTCTAGTGTAATTTAGCCTATATATATATATATATATATATATATATATATATAATTGTGATAATTCAGTAAGAAAATAAAATTAATTTTTTTTAACAAAATTAATGTCAGAAGTGGGATTTGAACCCACGCTCTCTCACGAGAACCAGAACTTGAGTCTGGCGCCTTAGACCACTCGGCCATCCTGACATGTATACAGTATTATGCTAAAATTCAAAAACATTAATTTTATAGTAGTAGCATTCTTACTTTAATTTTGTCAAAAAAAGTAACAATAGTAATATAGAAATTATATTTATCTTTTACTATGGCATAATGCAAATATCTGAATGTATTTTAATTGGACGTACATCAACGTTAGTTTTAAACAAATTTTACTAAATGTATCTAAAAACATTTTATTGTTTGTATAATATAGTTAATTTAAGTAGCATTAAATATGTTTTTGATCCCTATAAAATTTAAAAAATTTATTTTTAGTCCCTATAAAAGATTTCACTCACTTTTAATTACATTTTTCTCTCTTAATGTTTTTAGTCCCCCTGTGACTTTTAATAGCGCTTAGAAACGCTATTAAAAGTCCCAAAAAAGTGCTGATCAAGAGTCATGAGGGATTAAAAGTATTGAAGGGAGAAATGTTGTGACTAAAAGTGAGTGAAATTTTTTATATGGACTAAAAAAATTTAAAATTTTATAAGGACTAAAAACATATTTAACCATTATAACTATATTAGAAAGAAATAAAAAAAAATGTCGGAAGGGAATAATTGCTACTTGCTTGGAAGCAGACAAGCGGGAAGCATCACTAGAGGAAGATGTTCTGAAAATAAGGAATTCAAAGAAGGTTAAAAGAGGTGAACACCTTTCCCTGTTGGGCCATTGAGGCTATGGCTCAGTATTCAACTTCTACAGAACATCTAGACAATAAAAATTGTTTTTTTTTGACTTTCAAGTGACTAAGGAATCACCAATGAACTCACAAAAACCTTTTGTGGATTTCTTTGTGGAGGAGTCGCTCCCCTAATTAGCATCCACGTATGTTGAGATGGTTGTGGAAGATTTGGTAGAAAAATGAATCCCTAGAGTCGGTGAGGACTTGATATATTAGAGCACATGATGTACTGCTTGAAGACTATGTACTCGAGGTTGAGCCATAAATTGGCTAAGCTTGATCAAGGCAAAAACAAAGTCAGGGTTAGATATAGTGAGGTACATTAATCTGCCTATAGGGTTTGAGAATAAGGGGGAGGATGCCCTGTCACGCATGCATGACACTGCACATTTGACGTCTATGATTCATAAGGATGAGGAACTATAAAAGATCATCACAACCTTGGTTGAGGGTAAGCCTGCACCCCAGGTATTTACATATGTGAATAGTGTGCTCCTATATGAAGGAAGATTAGTGGTATCAGCACAATCTACTTGGATCCCCACACTCTTAAAAGTGGGGTTCCACGGAACTTGCAGGAGGCTTGCTTTGAATGTCAATTAGGTTGGAATAAAGAAAACTATCCAGAAATTTGTCCAAGAGTGTGACATTTTCCAACGTCTGAAATACAATGTCGCTGCCCCAGGGGCTATACTACAACCACTGCCGTCATTGGATCAGATTTGAGATTTGTCGATGGATTTCATCATCGGGATTCCAAGTTGAAGGGCTCTGAGGTGATTTTTGTTGTGGTGGACAGTTTGTCTAAATACAGCCACTTCATTCGTCTCATACGGCCTTTTAATGCTCGTTTTCTTGCAAGTGTTCACCAAAGAAGTGGTTCGCCTCCACGGGATTTTGGCTTCAATCGTCAACGATCGTGACCCTAATTTTGTCAGCAATCTCTAGTGCGAACTGCTCAAGCTATAGGGTACGTCTTTTGAAGATGACCACCGCTCCCCATTCTCAAACAGATGGCCAGACCTAAGTCATCAACTAGTAACTAGAGACATTCGTAGGTTGTTTCATAGCGGACCAGCCCCGAACCCGAGTATTGTGGCTACTTTTGGGGGAGTATTGGTATAGTACCACACACCATGTGTTCAAAAAATCCACCCAATTTAAATTTTTTTATGGCAGACCCCACTGATCTCACTCGCTTCTTGCTTGGTGATACCAAAGTAGAGGCAATGCTGAGAGAATTAATTGACAGGGATGAAGCTCGAATGCGTATGAAGAATCAAGCGGACATGCTAAGGAAGAAAGTTAGTTGCATTGTCGGGGAATGGGTTTTCCTCAAGCTTAGGCCCCATGTTCAAGGGTTAGTGGATGCGCACATCAACCCAAAACTTTCTCCCGCAATTACAGACAATTTGAGATTATCGAGAGGGTGGGTGCAGTAGCATATCGCCTTCAGCCTGCATTCTTCCGGTGTTTCATGTAATAACTCAAGAAGGTTGTGGGAAACTATAGAGTGGAACTAGAGCTACCTAAAGGACTAGAATGTGATGTTGGACAATGTTGGAAGCATGTTATTGTGCTTGATGGCCGAACAACTACCAAGAGGGGTACTAATGTCAAGCATTCGTTAATTCAATGGAAAGGAAGGCCATAGAAGATGTTACATGGGAAAAGAAATCACTATGCATGCACAATTTCCTCACCTCATCCTTGAGGACAAGGTTGTGTCTCAAGGGGGTGACAAAGATGGTAGCAAGGAAAGGAATGACATGGCAAGTGAGACTAGTGAGGCTCACGATAAACCACTTGTATGGAGGGTGTACATAAGCAAAAATAAGAAGAAAATGACTGATGATGTGGGAAAGGAAGTTACGAGAGCTTGAACTACCTTCCAACTACCTTTCTGTTATTCTTCTGATATATAGGCATTAGTTAGGAGTGAATTGGATGTGTTGAATAAGCTGATAGTTTCTGGCAGAGAACTGATTGAGTTTTTGTATAGTGATCCTAACTCCCAAGGGTAAAAGGAAGTGGTGTTTCCTCTTATTGTTTTTTTTTCAATTTCTTACACTTTGTTTGTCTTGCAGTTAGCAATAGCAATTGAAGGAGGGTGCAAATTGTAAAGCCCAAGCTTCACAATTTGATCCAGCCCAATGACTTACTTGCACTGCCAAACAAATTTGTTTGGTGGGTCGTGCGCACCCAATACCCGACCCAAACAATGAGGCGCGGATCAAACCTGACTCAGAGTATATATATGTGATCAAGAAACCCGACTCACTGTCAGTAGTGGCACTTAAACACAGTTCCTCAGTCTTGCTTATACTAGTTTTAAAAGTTCTGTTATTAGCAAGTTGAGTAGTTAGAATTAGCTTATCCTCTTTATCAAACAACTTCAACTTAGCATTTTTCATTAGGCAAGAGAACCCTTTTCCAATTAACTGCCCTAGACTGATTAGATTACAACTAACCTCAGGAACATACAACACATCATAGACAATTACCTTTTCCCCATCAACCCTAGTTAGTTCTATATTCCCTTTACCCTTAGAGACTATAGTCTTACCATTAGCACACCTAATAGCAATTCTAACAGTGGGATCAAAGTTAATTAGTCATTTCTTATTACTTGTCATATGATTAGAACATGTTGAGTCTAAGTACCAGATCTCTATAATAGTCTTACCATCACTGCCTGTTACTATCAATACAACATATTCCTTTCCTTGTTTAGTTTTAATCCTATGCTTCTTAGGTTTAGTTACCTTAGGTTCATCACATAACATACTGAAAGAAACAGTATCTGACTCACCAGAATCTGAGTCAGAGTCTTCCTTAGCCACATTGGCTTCAGAAACTGACTCCTTAGGCTTAGAGCCTTTTCTGGTGGGACATTCAGTAGCATAATGCCCCATTTTGTCACACCTATAGCATTGTACCTTAGATTTATCCTTTTTCTTAGGTGCATTACTATTTTTAGATGAGTTAGATTTAGTAGAAGAGTTAGAATTACCTGACTTGCTCTTAGAACTCTTAGACGGTTTGCTACTACTTCCCTTTTTACCTTTCTTGCCTTTAGCTTTAGTTGCATACATGGCCTGGTCCTCATCATCTGATTCTTCCTCAAGAATCTCCAGCCTTATCTCCTTGGCCTCTAGTTTTCCCTGAAGCTCTTCTAGCTTCAGGCCTATATTCTTTGTAGTTTCTTCTATAGTGTTAGTCACCACATACCACTTTTTTGGCATTTACCTGAGAATTTTCCTACACAGTGAATTCTCTTCAAATTTTTCCCCTTGCAGGGCCATATCATTCTTTATCTTCTTCACTATGTTGAAGAAGTCTGTTATCTTTTCATCCCTCCTCATCTTGAGGCTTTCATATTGGGCTCTTAAAGCCTGTAATTTTTCTTCTTTGATTGCGGCAGCACCACAGTAGTAGTGTTTGAGTGCATCCCATGCATCCTTAGAGGTCTCACAGTCCCTTACTCTCTCAAAGTCAGCCTCTCCACAGGCTCTATGAATGAGAGACAGCCTTTTAAAATCCTTCTGTTCATTTTCCATGAACTCTTTCTTCTGTGCAGGGGTAGCATCCTCCTCCAGAGGTGTAAGTCCCTCTTTCACCACATGTAAGCACCCATGCGCTCCAAGAATAGGCCTCATCTGAATAGCCCAAGTGTCATAATCTTTCCCATTGAGCTTAGGGACATAGTTGTCATTTCCACCAGAGTTAGTCATCACTGTAACACTTAGAAATACAACAAAAAATTAGCACACACACACAATTTTCACAACTGTGTAAATGTTAGAGAATTTAAAGAACTTGAAAGAAAACTTAAAGAAAAAACTGAGTAGAGTATAGAAATTTCCCTGGATCATTAACTGATGCTCTGAATTATACCATATTGTTTTTTTCAATTTCTTACACTTTCTTTGTCTTGCAGGTAGCAATAGCAATTGAAGGAGGGTGCAAATTGTAAAGCCCAAGCTTCACAATTTGATCCAGCCCAATGACTTACTTGCACTAACCGGATCCAAACAATGAGGCGCGGATCCAACCTGACTCAGAGTATATATGTGTCATCAAGAAACCCTAACCGGTTCTTGATCACTTGCGCAGCTTCACTCTCTCTCTCTCTAACTCTGGTTCTCTGGTTTCTCTCTTCTTCTTCTTCTCTCTCGATGGAAACCCTGGTTCTGGAGCTCTCACTCTCTCTGTGATTGAAGCTTGAGAACTATGGTTTCTTGATCGATGATGATGTTTGACGATGATGAACACCACAAACCATTGGTTTCTGTTCTGAGTCTTCACTGAGATCAGAACGATGGACACCAACCTTCGTAGATCTTGTTTCTGGGTAACATGAGTTTGAATCACTCAAACTCACTCTCTATTACCTTCGGTAAGTGCCAATCACTTTCCCTTTCTTTGATTTTATGTGATTTCCAGAAACCCTAATTTTGGAAACCCTAACTTCTGATCTGTTCAATTTCTGCAGGTACTGAAGCTTGAGAGTGATTCTTACCACGCCTAGGTAAAGAATCACACACTGAAACCTCTGATTTACTTTTCTGCAATTTGATTGTACAAACCCTAATTTCCTGTTCACCAGTTCTGTTTGCATGTTCCACTGAGATTGTGATTTGATGCAAACACTTGTGATTTCACCCTTGAAATCACCCTTCACAGAAGCAACAGTAGAGGTAATCACCTCCTCTAGATATTCTTCTATGATTCTTTCTTCTTCACTCTAAGTGTAGCAAACCCTAATCCTCTGATTTACTTGTTTGCGAGCACTTGCTGTGATTTGATGCAATTCTTGAGACTTCTTTCTCAGAATCACTACAAGAAAATCGCTGATTTGCCACGGACATTTCCGTGGCAAATGTACAAATTTCCGTGGCAAATCAACATTTGCCACGGACAAAAATTGGTGGGCAAAAAAAAACGCTGTCGCCGAATCGTTTGCCACGGATTTTCCGTGGCAAATGTTTAAAATCGCAAACTGCGGCAAAGTTTTCCGTCGCAAATCCGTGGCAAATTTTTCCGTCGCAAATCCGTGGCAAATTTTCATCGCAAATCCGTGGCAATTTTCGTCGCAAATCCGTGGCAAATCCGTCGCAAATTTTGAAAAAAAAATTAAAAAAATAAATGGAGCAGTAATTTCCTACTACTCCAATAGTTTGTTCAACTTAGTTATAATCCTCAATAGCACCCATCTTTAACTATCTTTGAGAAACAATATTTTGGTTGAACTAGTTTAGCTAATTTGAACTGAGAATTCCTTTATTTAAGGGAACACAAATGGTGAGGTCAAAGAAACAATACAGTAAAATTTCAATTTGGTAAGTGAATTTAGCGTATTGATCAGATAGGGTATATACAAATAATGTTACCTATACAACCCTAAACACTATTCAATTAGAAATAATCACCTATTGAACTATAAAAGGACACCATTAACAAATTATCTCCAAAATCTCTTTCATTGTTTGAAAAAAGATCATCCCCATCTTACGACACCATGCATGCATGTCACTATCATGATTTTAAAGGAAGTAATATCTACTACTAAAAAAATTTTCCAATTCTAGGGAAAATTATCAAGATGATCATTATGAAGCACCTAATCAATATGAGATAGACACGGGCGGGATCCTTAACATAATCAACAAAGGACTTGGGATTGGAACTAGGGGAGAGCTCCAAGGTAACTGGGCAATGATCACTACCATAGAAACCTGCAGAGACAAGAACAGGGTCATGCTTATGATAACATAACCTAAGCAGTCGCGTGAATAAGCAACCAAAAAGGAGTCTAAGTCGCGTGAATAGTAACTTACCCTGTAACTCTATCCCTTGTCCATGCATTTCACATGCAACAATCCTTTCTTTAAGTTCTTACGAAACTATAAAATAGTCTACTCTCATTCGTTTTCCACAAGTACCTTCAAAGAAAGCAGTTGTAAGAACTAAAAAGTTGTCGATTCATTAATCAATTGCCGAGTCTTACTTTAATATGACACGACGTTAAAATAATTGCATTCCTTTCAATTTCAATCTCGCCAAACATATATAAATGGCTATTACGAAATTGCATTACCTCCCATCCGGATTTTCGGACCATGAGAACCCTCGCTCCACATCCTTAAACATGCAGAAATCGTAAGCATCTACCCGGCTTTTCCTGAAACATGCTCCACATTATCGGTTATAAGGACTTTTAAGTAATCGAATAAGTATTAAAATGAAGGGTCTTAAATTCAAGGTAAAAGGAGTGATGGGTAGACGAAGACAACAAAAATAGTCAACTATGGAGGAACAAAAAGAATAATGAAATAACTCACTCTCTTAAGATAGTACCAAATCGTTCTCTTTCAGTACCGAGGTAAATCAGGGCTGCCCGTAATCTGCATAAAGCCATATCGTTGAGAAAATCTCTCAGTATCAATGGTAGCACTCATTAATATCGTGATATATCGAGCACCTGAAAAGCATTAAGATTTAAAAATATTGACCAAATATGGGAAATAATATGAATCAAAAAACACGTGATGAGGATGATGGGGAAATAGAGAAAGAAAATATAAATATAATAATTTTGAACTGACGGACGTAGGGAAGGATATGAAGGAGCATATCTCTGCATATCGCTTATCGAAAATCGAAATATTAGTCGAAAATCAGACAAACATCTTAGGTGAGTGATCTCACATATAATCTTTTTTTCTTTGGGAGGGGATTAAATATAACAGAAAGCTATTGCCACAACATTAGGCTAAGAGAAAACTAATGCTCGTCAAGGACAACTTTGCCTTAAAGATTGTGCTATTAGAGGCAAAAATATATCCAACAAGCTTCACCTACAACCCAATTTTATGCCTACTTAGGCAACATGTATTTGTACATCCTGTATTTAACTATAATACCACACTAGAAAGTAAAGGCTAATTTTCCTTTCAATTGTTTTTACGAGGATTGCCCCCGAGGATTGCCAACATGAAGTCCGAGTATTGGTCCCTTTCATGAATTTCATCACGAGCAGAAATAAATGTCACCACATTTTGCAATGCAAATTTTACAAGGATGAGAGTGTATGCTTCAAGTATGCCAAGACTCTTGAAGACAGAATGTATGAAAATAGTTAAATTCACTTCTCGGTTATCACAAGTCACGAAAAAGTCTTTTAAGAGAATACTATGAAAATTCAAATTGCATTTACCCTCAAAGTATTACAACTATTATCACGACTTTTCTATGGATAACCATTGCTCAAAAAAAACCATCCGAAAACCGGTTATTCTAAAGACTAAAGCAGGTGGTTCTTGATAAAATAAAAAAAGACTAAACGAAGGCTTGAGTTCATATAGTCATGATCACTATTTAAATAACTCCTTTAAAACTTTCCACACACAAAATATCCAAGCACGTAGCAAAAATAAAGCTAATCATAACTTTTTAAACTTGTAATTCGGTTGTATCAAGGTTTGCTACTTTTACCATCAGCCATATAATGGCAATCATGGTGACCATGAAACTGATAGGCTGCATACGATCATCGCACTCAAAACATAAATGGAAGTCATTTCAAGCTTTCAAGCCGATTGCCATAAATGAGGCGGTTGCAAATGTAGCTTTACAAATCGAATTTTACAAAATTTTAGAAATAACACCTAACATTCTTATTGATTTTCCTAGTCAGTTTGAATTTTCAATTAATCAATGTATCTGAGAACATACCTAAGAACCAATTTTTGCAGACATTCAAATAACACAAATGAACAAACATGTGATAGAAGGATGAACTTAAAGAATTTACCAAAGATTAAGTACCACATGGTTATTATGCTTTAGCCGAAGATAAAAAATAATTTAAAAGAAGTACCATAATGATGTGTGTGATGCCAGAAATGACACCATTCACAAAGTCGCTTCTTTGAAGATCGAGAACTTTTAGAAACCAACACCCTTAATAGAATTCCAGTAGTACATAGCACAATAGATGAATTCCTTCCACCTTTGCTTTCTAACCGTATCTGGATTGTTTGTATAAAATATAAGCCACAGAATTATATGTAAGAGATGTAAAACACTAGAAAAGCAAGTAATGTTCTCCTAAGAAGCAAGGTGACCGGTGCTTGGAAAGGAACTTGCTTCATTGTTGAGT
Organism: Oxytropis ochrocephala; assembly: GCA_020916435.1. Taxonomy (NCBI): domain Eukaryota; kingdom Viridiplantae; phylum Streptophyta; class Magnoliopsida; order Fabales; family Fabaceae; genus Oxytropis; species Oxytropis ochrocephala. The sequence continues at coordinate 51,374,870 of CM037095.1, forward strand.
TATTCAATATTGAAGAACAAAAATAGTCATAAGTCATAACTCTATAAAATAAAAAGTGATATGGGGAAAGAGCAAAGAAAAGTGTAGGTTGAACCACTGACAGTTCGGAAAATGATACTACTCCATAACAAAATATAAGCAAAATAAACCACTCACCCCTCATTTCATTTAATTGCATACAAAGATGTGAACATTTAATCTGAAAACTACAACTTTTCAGGTTCCTCAACATTAAATACTTTAGGAAGATTAACCATAAGTTATAACCTTAGGAAGACCAGCTCCAACACACCCATATCAATCATAATAGAATAAGAAATTAACCATAAGTTATAACCTTAGAAAGATTTGGAGCCAATGCACTCTCATCGTTGCTTTTGTCAGCTATTTTCCCAAACCCAACAAAAAATTACTCTAACATCTTCCCTATCAAAATAAAAAGTGTAAGAAAAATAGTGTAAGCCCAAGAAATAGAGAGAACAAACAGAAATTGAAAGAAGAAATAACAAAATTAGGTATGTAGGGATCATAAATTGGGCTTACAAGCATGTCCTCTGTTGAGATTTCTTTACATAGAATCTCCAACACATTTTATAAGAATGACCACTTTTTAATAACATATATCCCAAAGAAGAGAATAGGAATAGAATCATCATCAGACAAAGAAAGAATATCCAATTATAGATTAAACTTGGAAATAATAGTGACTGAAGCTTGGTGGGCGAGTAGACTTCGATAGAATTCGTTTGATTAGTTTTGTAACTAACGGAAATTTGTTGTTGTCTAAAAACTCGAGTATTTATTCTTTGTGAAAGTTCCATCTGCATAATCAAGAAAGTTTGTTATGTTAAGTCTTTGATTATCCGTGTCATTGTTTGGAGAAACACAGATAAAGCGGGTAAAAGGAGAAATTCATCATGTGCATAAGCAAGCCTATAGTGTGATTCTATCATATTTTAAATTGATTAAATAAAAAAGATGATATATTACACGGCTCAAGTTAAAAAGGACAGAAATTCAAATTTGTTCTCTTCACATAGTTCTAATTTGCAATAAACAAAGAATGCATTAATTATTTTTAAGTTGCATAGAAGGCAATAAATAGTATCCTTTAAGGTAAAAACACGGTAGGAACCAATTACACACTTACCATAAGCGGTGTATCTTTCGAGTTCACTTTTAACAATTCCAATAAAACGATCGTGAGGCTTGATATCCGGATAAAGAAATTGGGCGAGCTCTCACCGTACTCACTTCAACAAACCGAGTTTCATTATCGGACTTTGCAGAACTCACAAATCCTTCATATTCGGGACCTCGTAATATTTTCATACAGATATGCTATAATACCAAATCCGAGAATTAAAGTAATTTTGCAACTCATTTTTCTCAAAAATGATTATTTTTGAAGCAAACACTAAACATGTCAAATGAGTATGTCAATTGTGTAAAACGCTTACAACAACAATTAACAAATTGATCAACACCACAAATTCCTATCACTTGAACTCGTTGTCTATTTTAGCCGGACTACCTTTAAGAGATAATTTCACTCACCTCAAATTTATCAAACAAACCAATGAGATAAGTATGATACTTTTTGAAACTCCTCCGCTTCTTTCTCAAGACTTATCCGAGTAACAGGGTACCAGTCTTTCTTTCTTGCCCATATCACTATATCATCCCGAAAGCATCCCAAAAACAAATCAACACATAAACATTTCAAGCAATTCAAACAAATCATTTCACCAATAGTGTAATGACCATAAGTTCCTTGAAGACATTATATCAAACAACACAAGCGCATAATGAAAACAAATCACCACTATAAACAATACAAACCAACACCAACACAAAATCAAAATAGTGTAAGCCCGGAAATAGAGAGAACAAACAGAAATTGAAAGAAGAAATAACGAAATTAAGTATAACAGAACTCGGAGATATGATCATTCTTTGCCAAAACAAAATCAAAATTTAGAATCGGATGCATAAATCTTACCTCGAGTTAGAGAAACCACAAAACCTAAGAAGACCAAAACAAAATCAGAATCAAAATCAATATCAATATCAAAATCTAAATCTAAATCTAAACCCTAACCTTATATAAATCATAAGAAAAGCAAAAATTGGGGGTAGGGTTTTTGAGAGAGGGATTCAAAGTTTCGGGTGAAGAGAGAGTACGTGAAGACGTCGGTGGAGGAGAACGATGGCGAATCGGAGAACGGCGCGCCAACGGAACAAAATCAACGTCGCAAATCAACGACGCTTCCATGGACTCCTCCTTCCTTCTCTCGGCTTATATCTCAATCTCTCTCTTTCATTTTTGCGGTTGAAAAACAATGTGAGAAGAAGGGGTCGGATCGGATGAGAGAAGAAGAAGAGAACAGGAGCGGATGAGAAAGAGGAGAAAGAGGTTAGGGTTTCAAGGAGCACGACGGTGGGAGTGTGTGTGGGTGGCGGTGAGGTGGTGGTGATTGAGAGTGAGGAGGAGGCGGTGAGGAGAGAGCGAGAGGGTGAGGAGGAGAGAGCAGCGCGAGAGGGTGAGGAGGAGAGAGCAGAGCGAGAGGGTGAGGAGGAGAGAGCACCTTCTGTTTTTAGGATAGGAGGGATCGTGCTCATTTAATTTTGATTAATGGGTTGCCACGGACTTGCCACGGAATATCCGTGGCAAATTTCTGTCCTTTCACATGTCCGTGGCAAACCCGTGGCAAACCCCAGCGGGAAATTTCGCGCTCTCAATTTTTACACATGCCGTCGCAAATCCGTGGCAAATTAGCTACGGACAGGGCTCCGTGGCTAATTTTGGTGGCAAATGAGGCTTTTTCTTGTAGTGAATTTCACCACTATGTTGACATACAAGGTATAATCCCTAACTCACTGTTTTTCTTTCCCCTTCCTTCAATTTATTTAGTCACAAAACAAATTCTCACCCTTTGTTCCTGTCTTGCTTGCAAGGTACAAATCCATCTGATTGTTCTTTGCAAACTCAAAGTTCAAAGGTTGAAGAAAGATGGAGCTTACGGTTTTGAGTACAGGAAGTTGTAAAAGTAGAATAGAAAATCTTTATTGAATGTATGATTGTATGTATTATTTACAATGGTGTATAACACTTATATACAGCACAATAAGCACACACATAAGCAGACATGTCAGTTAGGAGTTAGTTAGGTAGAGGTAACAAACTCCTAACTGAATAAACCGTATAGAATGCACTATCAAAGACACTTAACCACATGTGATAAATGTTTGTGGTAGTTAAGTAGTTTTAGTACAGTTATTCTATTAGGTTATCCCGAGAGTGTTAGCTTAAGTTTTTAATCATTACCCAAAACCAACACCTCTATCATTGTACTCATCAATAATACAAGATATTTTATTTTCATTTCTATTCTCTGTTCATCTAATTGTTGGGTGACACTTAAACACTGATAGTTTGTGCGAGGATACCTTCCACCGAGGTATATTCGCACAACCATCTCAATGTGTACTCTCTCAATGAAGATCAGTCACCAAGGAACTCATATTTATTTAAACAGATTTAAAATAACAAACTCAGAGTAAACAAGAATACTTTTTATTTAAAAAGATTCATGGTGTTACAAATAACAAGTCCTAACCAAAATACTTTCTAAGTTTGAAGAGTTCGTGTTTGACTTCAGAAGGTTACTTAACCATTTTCTGAGGCATGAAGGTTACTCCGCAAACGATTGTAACGCCGATCTCATGTGTCCTTTACCGACAAGATTAATTTGTTTTGGTCCGCCATGGCACACATGATTCCTCTACAAAGAGTTGAGGTACACGTCGACGTCGACGTACACGTCGGCGTCGACCTAGTTTGTGCGAGGATACCTTCCACTGAGGTATATTCGCACAGCCGACATCTCAATGCGTACTCTCTCGATGAAGATCAGTCACCAAGGTACTCATATTTATTTAAACAGATTTAAAATAATGAACTCAGAGTGTAAACAAGAATACTTTTTATTTAAAAAGATTCATGGTGTTACAAATAACAAGTCCTAACCAAAATACTTTTTCAATATTGTGGTGTTCCATGTCCTCGGAATCTCCTCCTTGCTTAGTGCAGATTGTTGATTTGATCCATGTCCTCAGAACCTCACATGTCACATTTTCAACATGAGCTAAAATTCATTGTCGCTAGAAACACATTAGAATACAAATGGGATAATAGCCTTAACATTCTTTGGGAAATCTTCAAACTTAGAAAGATACCATCTCTTAGTTGCATAACTCCTACCAAGCAAGTAGAAAGTAGTGCCTATGGTGAAAGAGAATGAATACAATGATTGAGAAATGAAGGAAACCCCATAAAACTGAATAATCTCAAAAAGATAGTGAGGGCATATCACAATCCCAAACAAGCCACCTTTAGGAATCTTATATTCTTTTTCACCCTTTCCTCTCAATTTGGAGAGAAGAAAATGGTGATAGAAGTTGCCACTAATGCCTATTAGAAACAACACAATTCCGGGGTAGATTAGATTAACTGATGGTTCTGGAAGCTCCAATGTGAGGTGTTGAGCATAGATCATTGTAGCAGCTGACAAAGTATAACTTAGAGTGATGGGGATTGCAGCTTCAAGAGTCATATAACCACTATATTTATGGACAAATAGAACCTACATAGTAAAGTAGAGTTAATCACCAATTTATTTAGATATTGAAACTGTAGAATAATGCCAATTTAATCTATAAAGTTATTAATATTTTAAAGGACAAAAGACAAGCTCAGTTCTAATTTTCTCCAGAAATGCATTAGATCTTAACCCAACCAGTAAAGTAGTTTCAACTTCATGTGTTAATCATGATGAACACCAAGAGACTGAGACACTACATCTCTACACGAAACCTATGTTTGGAAGGGGGTTTTGGGAGGGGACGGCTTGGAAAAATTATTTGGTATATTGGTCATCTCTTTTATATATTCTTTATCTAATCCATTTATAACCAATGTGAGACTAACTACTCAGACTTGAATTTCTAGCAATGTCCCCCTCAAATGTGGGTCTCCTACACCGCTTTTATACTTGCACCATCATTACAAACCAATTAGTAGGTTGTTCACTAGTTCCCCAATTCCCCCCTTATATACTCCAACTCACAATCCTTTGAGTATAGGGATGCGCCTTAACAATCCGAACTATCATTCGTTATCAACACTTACTTCTTGTTCGGATAAACAACTTATTTAAAGACTTATAGCATAAGCACTTATCATATAAGTGTTTGGAGATTAGCTATTTCAATAATAAAAGACAGAAGATAAAATAAAGTCTTTTCATTTTCCCATAAGTTATAAGCTGCTTTCATGAGCGCTCTTGAAGAGCTTTTGAAAGTAAGCTAAAAAAGCTTATTGACAGATTGTGTTGTTATATGTCGTGCATAATGTATGAAAGGAGTGACCGTTGATAAATGTCAATAATCTACATTCACCTATAGATCTTTAATATTTAGTGACAGTTTTTGTTTATGAGTAAAAGTAAAAAAAAAATTAGTGTTAATTGTATATATCAACCAATGTATATCGTACACGACAATAACGATGATAGTTCTAACTGTATCATGAGGTGGTAGTCTTATATATGTTTTTTTTCCCCCGCACACCCTGAACAATTTTGGCTAGAGAAATTAGAAACAAGTATGTTTTCACACACACAAGATAGAAAGAAGAGAAAAGAGACAAAGCTAAAATTGAAGTTGCAAGGAAGAGCAAACTGAGATCTACAAAAGCTATTCAATAATTGTGCATGTGCATCAAAGAAAACCCAATTTCAAATCTAAATAATCTAACTGAAATCGAAGTTTAAAACCCTAGGTTACATAATATTATACATAGTATGTGAAAGAAAGTAAAGCAATAATAATATTACCTCAAGGACTCTTTTAAAGAAATGCAATGTAACAGCAGATTGAAGAAGAGTAGATCTGAAAGATGATTCATTAGGAAATACCCAAAACGACGCCGCACCAACAAGAAACGCAGGAGTATAAAGCAATAACATACCAGCTTTACTTGACAATTTAATCTTCTTCTTCAAACCAGTGGCATTATTGTTATTATTTTTATTGACGTTCCAGAATTTGGAATAGTTCAAATGCTTCCCTCTAACCTCATCGAAACCAGCAATTGCTAGTGAGACGGCGCTTACAACTGACATTGCGGTGACAAATAGAGAAGGTGGAGGTGCGAATAGAAATTGAAATTGAAATTTCTGTAACACCGATAATGCCATGGTATGTTACGCTATGGTTTGTTGTATGGCTCTGTGTGTGATTCGGATCTTATATAGAAAAGAAAAAGTGTGAGTGTGAGAGAGAGAGAGAGAGAGAGAGAGAGAGAGAGAGAGAGAGAGAGAGAATGAGTGGTCTACGAGGAAACAGACAATCGTTTTTTGGATAATGTTAAATAGTCTTAAGTTCCTACTATGTATGTGTGTCTCAACTCTCACCTACAAAATTGTATTAATTGTGTTACCATCACAACTCGTGCAAGGATATCCTATTTAACATTATCCTGTCAAATAGTCTTAAGTTCCTAATAATGTTAAATATGGGATATCCTATTTAACATTATCCTAAACAGACAATCGTTTTTTGGATAACACAAAAAACAAACTGCAGATTAGTTACGCTATGCTATCCCATATTTTTATACATATCATTGCAGTCATCTCTGTATTTTTTTATATATCAGTGTAGTTATCCCGTGTTTTTTTATGTATCGGTGCAGTTATCTCATAGTTTCAATTGATTATTTGAGTTGATTAGTAGATTATAGTAGATAGTAAAAAATAGATAGTAAATTATCAATAAGAAATATTTATCCTGTGTTTTTTTTATATATCAGTGACAATTATTGGTTCTTTTTAGGTATTAGTGACAAATATTTGTCACGTGTGTTTTAAATATTAATTTGTTTAAATAGTCATTAAGCCTTATTATTTTTTAGATATTAGGTTTATAGAAGTCTTCAAAAATTATAATTATCAATGACAAATATTAATCCTGTGTTTTTTATATATCACTGCAGTTATCCCGTATTTTTTTTATATATCAGTGCAGTTATCTCGTAGTTTCAATTGATTATTTTAATTCATTAGTAGATTATAGTAGATAGTAAAAGTTAGATAGTAAATTATGAATAAGAAATATTTATTTTATAATAATTAGTAGTTTAAATGGCCATTAAGTCTTCTTGTTTTTAGATAATAGGTTTATAGTAGTCTTAAAAAATTAAAATTATCAATGGAAAATATTAATTTCGTGTTTTTTATATATCACTACAGTTATCCCATGTTTTTTTATATATCAGTGTAGTTATCTCGTAGTTTCAATTGATTATTTTAGTTGATTAGAATATTATAGTAGATACTAAAAGAGATATAGTAGATTATCAATAAGAAATATTTGTTTTAAATATTAATCAGTAGTTTAAATAGTCATTAAAACTTCTTGTTTTTTAGATAGTAGGTTTATATTAGTCTTCAAAGAAGTTAATTATCAATAACAAATACTAATCCTGTGTTTTTTAGATATCAGTGCGGTTATCCCGTATTTTTTTTATATATCATTACAGTTATCTCGTAGTTCCAATTGATTATTTTAGTTGATTAGTAGATTATCAATAAGAGGTGACAGTAGATTATCAATAAGAGTGTAAACAAATTTCGGAGAGAAAAGAGAAGATAATTAATTTTAGGAGAGTAGTATCATGTAAATTTAGAAATTTAGTTAAAAAAACTAAAGTGAAGCGATAATAGAAAGAGAATAATTGTTAATGGAAAAATAAAGGTAAAGTAAAAAGAAAATAAAGTAAGAAAGAGAATGTAAAAGAAAATTGAAAGGGAGGAAAATAGTGTAAGAAGAAAGAGAAAATGAGGAAGAAATAGAGTGTAAGCGAAAAGTGAAAAGGATGAAAGAGAGCGTAAGAAGAAAAAGTAAATGACTTATTTACTCTCAAAAAATCAAGGTGTCAATGTTTCAAAGTGACCAAATAGATATTTTCAATTGTGGTTTCTTTGTATAAATATAGTAGGATAGGATACTCGTGCATAAGCACGAGAGTTGTTGTGTTCTTTCTATGAATGAATTTAGACATAATTTAAATAGTTTGAACATTACCCCGTGAAAATAAATACAAATTTAAAGTAGATAAAAAAAGTAGTCTCAAATAAAAAAAAATAGATAAATATTAAAATCTAAAAATGTAAAAGTATCATTTAAAGACAACTGTTCATTTATCCTGTATTTTATATATATTAGTGCAGTGTTTTTTTATATACCAGTATTGTTATCCCGTGTTTTTTTATATATCAGTGCAGCTCCCGTGTTTTTATTTCTATTATTGCACTTGTCCCGTATTTTTTATATCAGTCCAGTTATCCCTTTATTTATATATCAATACAGTTATCTCATAGTTTCAATTGATTATTTTCGTTGATTAGTAGATTATAATAGATAATAAAAGATAGATTAGTAGATTATCAATAAGAAATATTTATCTTGTGTTTTAGTATATATCTGTGACAATTATATGTCCTTTTTTAGGTATTAGTGACAATTATTTGTAACATGTGTTTTAATTATTAATCAGTAGTTTAAATAGTGATTAAGTATTCTTGTTTTTTAGATATTAATCTCGTGTTTTTTTATATTTCAGTGCAGTTATCCCATATTTTTTAAATATCAGTGCAGTTATCTCGTAGCTTCAATTGATTACTTTAGTTGATTAGTAGATTATAGTAGATGGTGAGAAAAGAAAATGCAGTTATCGAGTGTTTTTTATATATCAGTGCAATGTTTTTTTTAATATATCAATGTTGTTATCCAGTGTTATTTATATATTAGTACAACTATAGATTACCAATAAAAAATATGTATCCCGTGTTTTATTATATATCTGTGACAACTATTTGTCCTTTTTTAGGTATTAGTGACAAATATTTGTCACATGTGTTTTAAATATAATTTAGTTGTTTAAATAGTGATTAAGTCTTCTTGTTATTTTTAGATATTAATCTCGTATTTTTTATATATCAGTGCAGTTATGTCGTAGTTTTAATTGATTATTTTAATTGATTAGTAGATTGTAGTAGATGGTGGGAAAAGAAAGTGGGTGAGTTTAGTTTAAATTTTGAAATTTGAAAAAAGTAAGTAGGAGAAAGTAGAAAAAAGTGGGAGTGAGAGAAATTGTATTGGGAGAAGAGATTTGGAAAAAAGTGTGATAGAAAATTAAAATGTTGCCCTTAGTTAGGTGAGTTGTCAAATAAATAGGGAGGTTAGTTTGGATAATATATATAAGTGTGTTTTGTTTGAATAAATAGATATTAGACTCAGTTGTACTGTATATAAGTTTCTAGAAAAAGTTGAATTTTGTATTGTCTTTTTGAAGTGGTCATAATGGAATTGGCTAAACTACATCAGATTTCTTTACAAGTTGGTCCATTAAATTTTCTTTGTACGACTTAGGTTCTATTTGACAAAATAAGTGGATAAGCTAACAGATAGCAGATAAGTTGATATAGCAGATGACCTGATAGCAGATAGTTTATAGCGGATAAACTAACAAATTGAATAAAATTTTAAGTGTTTAGTAAAATTAACAGTTGAACTAGTTTATAAATATAAAATGACATAATAGACATTTGAAATTAATGCTTGAATATGAGAAAGAAGAATCATTTGATGGTGAATAAATGAGAATTTTAATTAAATAATAAAGATAAAAGTGATAGAAAAAATGAAACACTATACATTATTAGCTCAAACGCTAAGTAAAAATTTCTGCAACACCGACATTGCCATGGCATGTTAGCTATGGTGCGTTGTGTGGTTATGTGATTGGGATTTTTTATAGAAACGAGTGAGTGAGAGAATGAGTGGTCTACGAGGAAACAGACAATCCTTTCCTTTCTAATTTGGATAATGTTAAATAGTCTTAAGTTCCTACTATGTATGTGTCTCAACTCTCACCTACAAATTGTATTAATTATGTTACCAACACAACTCACGGGTGTGTGTTCTACTCAGATTAGGATAAAGTTTTTTTTTTGTTAGGATAATGTCAACTAATCTGCAGTTTTTGTTTTAAATATACGTACTGTATATAAAGTTTCTAGAAAAAGTTGAATTTCGTATTGTCTATTTGAAGTGGTAAAACTTATGTTACAATAATGGAATTGGCTAAACTACATTAGAGGTCTTTACAAATTGTTCTCTATTAAGTTTTCTTCCTAAGACTTAGGCTTTATTTGACAAAACAAAACGAATAAACTAACAGATAGCGAATCTAGCTTAGGTAACTAAGTGATAATATAACATAGTTTTTAGTAAAATTGGAGGTGGTGGCATTTAGCAAAAGAAGTGGAAATTTTGAGCAGATTGATGATAGTTGACCAAGCCCTGTAACTGCACTCTTCATTAGATGGATCAAGTTTTGAGGTTTTGTGATTGCATATTTAATGAGCTCCAATTGCATATTATAGTTGAATCTATTTTAAAGTTGTTTTTTCTAATTTTTCTAGCTATTGTTGTAATATGGTAATTTCACAATCGGTTTCAGCGTAGGACTCGTTTGTAATGTCACCTCGGTTTGTGGGGCATTTCAGTCTTTTCGCATTATATCAAAGGGATATAAAACCCCTCTCGGTATAACTGTAAAAACTGTATTTTCAATAATATTTGGTTTTACTGTTACGCGCGCTTTCGTTTCGTTCTTGCGTTTTCTTCTCGGCTAGAGGTTCATCACCTCGGCCTCGTGTGTGTGTTCAAGTCGGCTAGTGCATTCCGACGTCGACCACCGTCGTCTTCTCACTCGGATTTCGTTCTTGATAGTATAGCATCAATTATGGTGATGATGCATTGACATGGTATCTAGAGCTGCGTTTTAGAGGGATCTTGGGGAAACACGAGTGAAGTGATTTTTCGGTGAGGTGTGTGCATTCGATCTTGTTCTTGTAATTCACATCGGATTGCAAATCAAGATCAAACGAAATCGTCCTTTCTTGATTTCGTGGGTTAGGGAAACACGAGAGATTGAGTGATTAGAGTGACAGAGAGATGATGAGCGGCGAATAGCGGTGGATTAAACACGAAGCTTAGGTGTTCGACGGAAAAATTGGAATCGGTGGTCGATTCAAATGAAAGTTCTTTTTGGCGCGCGCAAGATGTGTGTGAACCGGTGGAAGATGGCTACACACCGTGAGGTGAAGGTGCAACGAGAGGCACAGAGAAATGCGCAAAGGGAGGCGAGGAAGAAAGATCAAAAGGCCTTGTTCTACATTCATCAATGCGTAGATCACAAGGTGTTTGAAAAAATCTTCGAGGCAACCAACGCGAAGCGTGCGTGGGATATTCTTGTTCGAAGTTATGGTGGAGATGCTCTTTGTGAAAGAAGTGAAATTGCAATCGCTACGAAAACAATACGTAAAATCGAACATGAAGAGTGATGAAAGAATTGCGGACTATATCACGCGTGTGGTTACAATCACCAACGAAATGAAGCGAGCGGTGAAGCGATGAATCGAAGAAATGATCGTGAAAAGGTACTTCGTTCCTTAACTCCAAAATTTGATATTATCATGGTAGCAATCCAAAGAATCTAAGAACACTAGTGTAATGAAGTTAGATGAATTACAAAGTAGTTTAGAAGCCATGAAACACTTGTAATTGATAGGGATGTTCAAGTTGAAACTGAACAAAAGGCACTGCAAGCACAAGTCTTTAATAAAGGTGGTGGAAACAAATCGAATTGGAAAGAAAATAAGTGGAAACAAAAGAAACAAGAGTGGCTTGATAAGAACAATAAGAAAGGAAGGCGGTAGTAGCAGTAATAATAGTGATAAGGGAGGACCACCTGGAAAGAACTCTAAGAATCCAAACAAGAAAGGAAATTTTGATAAAAGAAAGGTTCAGTGTTTCAATTGTGATAAATTCGGCCACTTTGTTGATGAATGATGGTCGAATAAAGAGAAAAAGAAGGAAGAAGCTAACATAGCGCAAGGGGATTCTGATGAGGAACCCGTGATCTTGATGGTGACAACAAATGAGGAAGGGGTGATTACAGACCTGTGGTACCTCGACACAGGCTGCTCAAATCATTTGACTGGAAATAAAAGGTGGTTGATCAATTTCGATGGCAGCAAGAAAACAAAGATCAGATGTGCTGATGGTGAGTACTTGACAGCAGAAGGTATGGGTGACATTCTGGTACAAATGAGTGATGGCTCAAAAGTGTTGATTGAGGATGTGTGGTATGTACCAGGGGTGAAAAACAACTTGATGAGTGGTGTGTGGAATATGCCACATACACTTGAGTGCAAGTATACACTGTCCAAAAACAAGTAGTAAAAAGATCGAACCCACAGAGATTGAAAAACTCACTTTTAAATGATATAAAGTAATATAGTGCAAAGTCACAAAGTAATAAAATAATTTTGGATTTTGTTTGATGATCACAACTAAGTTAGAAAGAAAGCAAGTAAAGAATGTTGATAGTGTAAAAGAGAAAAGCTAGTTGGAATGTCTTCATCAAGTAATTTACTTAAAAGTGTATGATGCAAGATATGTGATGCTGGTTTGATTGAATGTTGTTGCATTAGCTATGTGCCTTTCGGTCACTTTCTTGAGTTTCATTACAGCTCTTATGATCCTTGTTCTATGCAAGAAAGAAAGGGGTGTCGGTGCCAATCTTGCCTCCTAACAAGTATCACTTTGCTTAAGTGAATTCACTCTTGTATTTTAAGTACCCACAATTATCCTATGGACTATACTATCCTATGTCTAGGACTTAGCATGGTTTTCACAAAGTTTTCTTTATGTAAAACACTCACCCATATTAGTTCTTGAGTTCTTAATTGTAAGCCATGTCCGGTCATTTACAATTCATACTTATTCTAAGTGATCAAGTTTAAAATAAGTAATAAAAATATTATCAAGCAAGAACTAAAGTACAAACATACATACATGCAACATACTTACTTAAAAGCTCATTAAATGATTAGAACATTCCAACTAAGAAAGGTTTAGCTAACAAGAGACATTGCAAGATATATATAAACTGAATAGACCATGTTTATATATATAGAACTCACTAAAGAGAAACAACAAGAGTAAGGTTACAAATGTTGAAAATCTTTATATGAAGTCTTCTAGCAATGCACTAGCATTACTCCTTAGCACTATACAAACACTATGAAAATGAGTAAAGGAGGATTTGTCAATTCCTTCCTCTTCCTCTAAAAATATAAAAACTAACTATGTATATTGAAATTTTGATCTAACTTATGGATTGTGATATATTTCCAAATGAAGATGTGAGGTCCTTTTATAGCCTTCAAGTGAGGTGCTTCCTTCCTTCATGTTGAAGTCATCTTGAGTGGATGATAGCTGTAGTTGCTTTCAGAGGTTTATCCATGTTGCAATCTTTGACTTAATCATATAGGGTGGTTCCATGGTGTTAGAACAAGTGTCCCTATGTTGATGACTCTTCAAAGCTATGCCTATAGCTATGTGTGAATGGTAGCGCCTACTATACATTGTTGGATGGCATCGGGAAGCAAGTAGGAGGTCATCACATTGCATGTGGATGCATATGAAACAGTCGCTTATTCACCAAGTTCTTGCAGAATTGATGCAGGATCGGTGCGGGAGCATTGATGCTGATAACATTGAGGATCAGACTCGAACAAAAACATCAAACATACCACAATATATCCAAAATGGCCTATAACTAACTATATCCATTCAAATCACTCAAGATATCATATATCACACTAAATACTATATAAACTCTTTATTATTACTTGAAAGAGAGCAAATACTAAGTTTAAACATATGAAATACTCTATATAAAATAGAGTTATCACACCCCAAACTTAAACCATTGCTTGTCGCAAGTAATGACAAAGACAAACTATAAAAACTAAAATTTCTAGAAGATAGATCAGTTTGATTTGGATTTTCATGAGGAGTTCCCTATGAACTTCATTTTTCAACAATCTTTCTTGTGCCTTTATTTCTTCAAAACTACCAAAGCTATTCAAACTCTTTTGTGTGTGTGTGAACCCTTTGAGTTGAGATTGGTTCCAAGACTAAGTGAAAAATTTCTTCCTAGCCTTTGAAAGGATTGGTTCATCTTTGGTCACACCAAAATATTTTTCAAAAGAGAGTTTAGACTCACAAAATTTTTTCTCAAGTGTTGGGAGTTTTTAAAATCAAAGGGCTTGATTGAATCTTTCAAAGCTTTTGAGCCAATGCATTTTTTCTATTTTTTTGTGTGGATCTTTTGAGCAGATGCAAATACTTCTTTGAAGTGTTTTTGTGCATTGATTTTTCTCGCATTTTGCTTTTTTTCTTTGATGCGGATTTACATTGATGCTGTTTGACCGATAATGCTTTTCTTTTCTAGCTCATATTACCTTCCTCACCGACCTCTCCGGATGCAAATGCACTTTGGCACAGTCTTTGACCTCCAGATGCATATATTTTTCTTTGCACTTTGGCATGAGTTGATTTATTGAACTATCCTCAGATACATTTATTCCTCGCATGGCACAGTCTTTGACCTCCAGATGCATTCATGTACTTAAAGCACAGTATAGTTTCAAAAGATTGAGGATATGGCTTGTCCACATTTTTGTTTTCTTTTTCTACATTGTTTACTCTTTACACTTTTTTTGAAATTCAGCCTTTGTTTTCATAAAACACCCCCAAACTTAATTCTTTAAGCTCTTCTTTCTTTTTAGTAAAGCTTTGTTTTGACCTAAGCTTACCAAAAATTTCCTTGCATCAGATTGATCTTTTAAATAGCAAGGTTTTTTCACAAACTCGTTTTGAAGTGTTGAAGTGAAAATAATTTTGGTTTTTCTAAGAAATAAGGCTTCTTTTTCTCTTTTTCATCATTGAAATTCCATCCATAGGGCTTTCACCATATTTTTGAAAAACTGATCTTTTCTAAAAATATTTAGATACTACTTTGTTAAGTACATCTAATATTTAAACAACAAAAAACTATTTAAAACATATATATTTACTATCTAAAACATTTAATTTAAACACACAACATATTAGATAAAAACATAACATAACATGCAAATCCCCCCCCAAACTTAAGGGGTTGCAGTGTCCTCACTGCAATTTGTTCAAAACAGACAAATCATTTGTTCAAAATAGGGGAGAGGGATTAGTACAACCAGGGAAATAGTCAAAAAGAAACAAAACAAGCATATAGCAGTTGTAGGTGAAAGCTTGTAAATTGATACTCATGGTTTGGCTCCACTCCTAATTCTGGTGCTATGTCTGCTTGGAGGAGTGTGTTTCACCTTCTGCTTCTTCTCCTTGGGCTTGCTTGGTGTTGCTTCTGTAGGTGCAGATGCACCTCCTACTTCTGGTGTAGTTGCAGGAATTGGTTCAGAATCGATGCAGTGCGTCGATCTTGATCGCATCACTTTTCTTCCTTTTGGTGTTAATTTTGCTCGCCTTCCTGCGCAGTTGCTTCAAGAACTTTTGAGTATTGTGCAGAGCATCCTCTTCTGTTTTGCCATTTCTTCCAGAACCATTTTGATTGTTGCCTCATCATGCACAGATTGTTGTTATGCTGTTGTGAAGCAGCGTTGAAGTGATGCAGAGCATCACTCTGCATTGCAACAGATTGAGCAATGTGCTCCTTTGCAGATGATTCTTCTTCTTTGTCTTGTTTGTCGAGTCCTTCTTCTTCTCTTTCTGCACAAACTCTTTTTCAAGAGCGAAACAACATTTGAAATAATATTGCTTGGGTCGGAAGGTACTTGCTTGTCATTGGCATAACAGGGGTTTGTTACGAGATTGGTTGTTCTGTGTGAGTTGTTTCTTGTGTTTCTTTTCTTGGAGGGTGGTGGAGGGGTTGTTTGTGGTGGTGATTGTGATAGGACTGGTGGATCATTGAGGGAGGGTAATGGTGATTTTGGAATGGAGGAGGATTCTTGGTTTGGTGAGATGATGGGTGATTTGGTTACTGGTGAAGTGATAGGTGTTCCTGGTTGGGTTGATGCAGAAGTTTGTTTGGCATATTTCTGCCTAGCAATCTCCTCTAAGATCACACCTCTAGCTTGTTCCTCTTCTTCTTCATCAATTTCCTCATCACTTTCTTCCTCCTCTTCTTCTTCTAAATCCTTATCCATTTCTTTCAATTTCCTCACTCTCGAGCAGATTCGAGAATCATACAATTCTTCAACTACAGGTTCTACCACAACCTTCTTCTGTACTTTGTATTGTTTCCTAGCCACTTTCTTCTTAGTGCTAGGTTCTCCTACCTTCTCCTTTCCTTTCCCTTCTTCTTCAACTTCTTTCTCTTCTTCTTCTTCACCTTCAGATCTCAATACCCAACTTGGAAATTCGGGGGCATTCATTTTGGCCCACAAGATCAAAGATCTTGTCAAAGACCAATGAAGAAGCAGTCATGTTGATCATTTTGAAATTTCCAGACAGCCCTCTGCTTCTGCATGTAATGCTCTTGCATTGCAGGTGCATGGCCTCTTACATTTCTCAACTTTTCCTTCACTTCAGAGACTTAAATTACCGGGGGGAAACTTTCTTTGTTCATTAGCAGCAATAGGGACTCCTTCTTTCATGCATAGCTCAGTAATAAGACAAGGGAAAAACAGAAATCCCTTTGACTTATTTGAACATGCAAGAATTTCCCTAGCAATCAATCTACCTATGTCTACATGTCCTTCAGAGAGAATTGTATCTAACAAGATCAATCTCTCTTTGGTCATAGCATATGTATGTGATGTAGGCAAAATTGAATTAGCTATGAACAAATGCCAATTACCTAATGCATTTACCAAATAGTTACTTCTAAGCTTAATCTCATTAGGTGTGATTTTTTCCCAAACAGACCACAGTATAGCAATCCTATTCCTTATTTCTTCCATTTCTTTCTTAAAGGCATTTGCCACTCTATTTTCAAATTCATTCCCATTATATTTCAAAGCATATAATGTTCATTCAATTTCTTGGCATGAAAGTGTACAAGTTTACCTCTCACCATGGAAGTGTAGGAATGTCTCGCTTCCTTCTTGTGGTGTGATGCCAAAGATAGAATTCTCTTACCAAATCTTCAATGTAGCCTCCTCGTGGTAGCACAAAGTGGTCCCAATTGAGATTGGCCATTGTTGACATGAATGATGGGCTTGCCTTCTTCAAATCATACCTCTCTCGGGCATTAGATGCATGTTCCACAGATGAACATTGTCATCGATTACGATTGAGGATTCTTTGGCTTTCCTTTCCTTGATGATGATGATCCTGCATGCATGGCTTTCTTCTCTTTTGGGGAGTTTTGGCCCGCTGCTCGATGATTCTGTCTTTGATTGCTTCTTCACCATTGTAATGAATTTCTAGGTTTTTGATTGCTTGTGTGTTTTGGAAAAGATTGGATTGAGAATGAGAAGATTGATTTGTGTTTGAGATGAGAGAATTTGTGAGAGTTTGCGAATGAAGGGGTAACGGTAACAATGAAGGCTTTATGTTTCAGGAAGAGGGAAGTTAGTGGAGTTATTAGGTAGCCGTTAGCATTGCGTGCTGCGCATGCATCTTGCCAAGTGTCTTGCTTTGGCTACCAATGTGTCATTAATCTTACTTATCCTCCTTTGATTTTCCCGAAGCCTTATGATTCACACTTAACCAATTTTCTTCAAGTTTATAATCTTCGATGCGAGGCACGTTTTTCCTCAATGCAGTGCACTTGATGCATTTGCATTAGTTTCTCTGCATTTTCGCAAAACAACTAAAAACATAAAATTGCACAAAAATAATTAAAAACAATGGGTTGCCTCCCATTAAGCGCTTGTTTTAAGAGTCTTGTCAGCCTGACTACCTCTTTTCACTTAGAGATTTTGCAAATGGGTGGTGGTTTTGTCTTTCACCACATGTTCACCATAGTACATTTTAACTCTCTCCGCCATTCACCTTGAAGACGAGATTTGAGGATTTATCAAATAAGTCTCTACTGCTCCATGTGGATAAACTTTTATCAACTTAAATGGTCCCGACCACCTTGACCTTAGTTTTCCAGAAATAGCTTCAACCTAGAGTTGTATAGCGTAACTAGTCCTCCTTCTTTCAATTCTCTTCGAGAATTTTCTTGTCATGCCATTTCTTAGTCTTAGCTTTGTAGATTTCAGCATTCTCATAAGAGGTTTGCCTAATTTCTTCTAACTCATCAAGCTCTAACATTCTCTTTTTACTGCCTTGTTCAAATTGAAATTGAGCTTTTGATACCCCAATAGGATTTGTTTTCCAATTCTTGAAGGTAAATGGCATGCTTTTCCATAGACTAATTTGTAAGGGGACATTCCTAAGGGTGTTTTGAATGCTGTTCTATATGCCCATAAAGCATCATCCAAATGTAAAGACCAATCTTTCCTATTTGGACTTACCATTTTTTCTAGCATTCTCTTAATTTCCCTATTGGATAATTCTGCTTGTCCACTAGTTTGAGGATGGTAGGCTGTAGCTATCTTATGCTTAACTCCATACTTAGCTAGAAGGTTTTCTATGATCTTATTGCAAAAGTGTGAACCTTCATCATTAATGATAGCTCAGGAGTTCCAAATCTAGTGAATATATTTCTTTGAAGAAACTTACTCAACCGATTTAGCATCATTATTAGGTAATGCTCTCGCCTCTACCCATTTGGATACATAATCAACAAACTACTAAGATATATAAATTGCCAAAAGAGGGTGGAAAAGGTCCCATGAAATCCATGCCCCAAACATCAAATAATTCAATTTCTAAAATATTTGTTCTAGGCATTTCATGCTTATCAGAAATATTTCCTGCTCTTTGACATTTATCACAGTATTTGACCAATAAATATGAATCTTTAAATAAAGTAGGCCAAAAATACTTGTGATGTAATACCTTTAGCTGCTGTCCTAGTGCTTCCAAAGTGTCCTCCATAAGGTGCGAGAATGGCAATGCGAAGCCTTTGCTTGTTGCTCCTCTCTTGGTATGCATTTCCTTATTAATTGATCAGGACACATCTTGTAAAGGAATGGATCATCCCAATAGTATTGTTTAACCATGTGGAAGAACTTTCTCCTTTGTTGATATGTCATACTCACTGGTACTACTTTGCTTGCAAGGAAATTTACAATATCAGCAAACCATGGTGCAGATGCATTTGATGCTCCTGCATTGCTTATAGCAAATGCAGTTTCATGTTTTGCATTGACTGTGATTGCCAATAGCTTCTCATCTGGAAAGCTTTCCTTGATTTCTTCTCCTTGTGTACCAAGTGATTCTCCTTCAATCCTTGATAAATGGTCTGCTACTTGGTTTTCTACTCCTTTCTTGTCTCTAATTTCAAGATCAAATTCTTGTAGGAGTAAAATCCACCTTATCAGCCTTGGCTTTGCATCCTTCTTTGAAATTAGATACTTAATGGCAGAGTGATCAGTATAGACAATAATTTTAGTGACAACTAAGTATGATCTAAATTTTTCAAATGCAAAGACCATGACTAATAATTCCTTTTCTCGTGGATTTGTGTAGTTCACTTGAGCTTCAATTAATGTCTTGCTAGCATAATATATGGAATGAAAGACCTTATCATACCTTTGCCCTAGGACTGCTCCTCTACTGCAAAGTCACTAGCATCACACATTAATTCAAATGGTCCGCTCCAACTGGAGTTACTATAATTGGTTTGTCACCAATGCCTTTTAAGCTTGTCAAAAGCTTCTATACAAAAGTTATCAAAGATAAATTCTACATCATGTTGCATGAAGCATACATAATGGTTTTGAGATTTTGAAAAATCTTTGATAAACCTTCTATAGAAACCAAAGCATGGCCTAAGAAGCTCTCCGATACCTTTAATTGTATTGGGTGGTGGTAGATTCTCAATGACATCAACTTTAGCTTTGTCTACCTCTAGACCTTTCTTTGAAATCCTATGTCCTAGCACTATGCCTTCTTGTACCATGAAATGGCACTTTTCCCGATTTAAAACTAAATTTGTTTCTTCACATCTCTTGAGAATTTGTTCCAAGTTTGTTAAGCAAACTTGAAATGTTTCTCCAAAGATAGAGAAATCATCCATGAATACTTCCATTGATTGCTCAATGAAATCTGAGAATATAGACATCATGCATCTTTGGAATGTAGCAGGTGCATTACATAAGCCAAATGGCATTCTCCTAAAAGCAAAAGTACCATAAGGGCATGTAAAGGTGGTTTTGTGTTGATCCTCAGCTCAATGGCTATTTGATTATAGCTTTGAGTAGCCATCTAGGAAACAATAAAATTCTTTCCCTGCTAATCTATCTAGCATTTGGTCTATGAATGGTAAAGGAAAGTGATCCTTTTTGGTAGCTTTGTTGAGTTTTACGTAATCCATACTGATTCTCCACCTGTGTGATTCTTGTTGGTATCAACTCATTCTTTTCATTGGCTATCACCGCTCACACCCCCTTTCTTTGGTACACATTGGATGGGGCTTACCCAAGCACCGCATGCGATATGGGGTATATGATTCCAAACATCTAGCCACTTAATTATTTCCTTTTTCACAACCTCTTTCATGATAGGATTTAGTCTTCTTTGACTCTCTATCTTTGTTTTTGGAATTTTCTTCCAAAATGACTCTGTGCATGCATATAGAAGGACTAATTCCTTTGATATCCGCCATTTGCCAACCTATAGCTTTGGTATGCTTCTTGAGAGTACTAATGAGATCACTCTCTGTTTTGATGTTAAATCGAAGCAATGATAATGAGTAAAGTTTCATTTGTTCCTAAGAATGCATACTTAAGGTGTTCAGCGATATCTTCAATTCTAACTTAGAAGGTTGTTCTATTGAGGTAAGTTCTTCTTGAGAGTTGGATCTTCAAGATTGAGTGGTTCATAAGTCCTAGCCCATACTTCCTTACAAGAGTTTTCTATTGGCGATTCTCTTTTCTAGTATTTCAACATCTAGCAATGCAAATTTGCATCTAATGCATCTGCATTGGCTAAGTGATCATCTTGCTTGTAAAATTGTTTTTCTACCAATTGATCTAGAGAGAATAAGGATGAACACTCTTACTGTTTCTTCCGAAGGATACTTCATAGCATTCATTACATTGAATTTGATCTCTTGATCATTCACTCTCATAGTGAGTTCACCTTTCTCGCACATCAATTATGGTTTTACCGGTTGCTAAAAATGGTCTTCCTAGGATAATAGGCACTTCCTTATTCTGCATCAAAGTCAAGGATAACAAAATCTACAGGAATACAAATTTGTCTACCTTAACTAGGATGTCTTCTATGATACCTTGAGGATAGGCTATTGATCGCCGACTAATTGAAGTGTCACAGTGGTTGGTTTTGCATTTCCTATTTCTAATCTGGTCAAAAATAGATTTAGGCATCAAGTTAATGCTTGCACCTAAATCACATAAAGCTTTTTAAGTATAGGATTTTCCTATAGAAAATGGAATTGTAAAACTACCCGGATCCTTCAATTTCCTAGGGATCTTATTTTGCATAAGCAAACTACAATCTTGATCATGGCAATCTGTTTCAAACTCACTAATCTTCTTCTCTTAGTAAGCACATCCTTCATAAATTTTGCATAATTTGGCATTTGTTGGAGGCTTCTACTAAGGGAACATTGATGTGTAATTGTTTTAGTACCTCTAGGAATTTACC
The DNA here is from genome assembly GCA_020916435.1 of Oxytropis ochrocephala. Lineage (NCBI taxonomy): Eukaryota > Viridiplantae > Streptophyta > Magnoliopsida > Fabales > Fabaceae > Oxytropis > Oxytropis ochrocephala. Next base: position 51,396,578 of record CM037095.1, read on the forward strand.
AAACCGCTTCTCCTCATGTGCTTTTTTGGTCTTTGAGGGTAAGGAGGAGGAGGGTATTCAGTACTAACTTAGGTAGTGGACTTTGAACTTCTTGTGATGCAGAGCACTAGATGCTTCGCATTGGTTTCTTTTGATTTTTGTTTTTCTCCCTTTTCTACACTTTCCTTCTCGATTAACTCTACCAAATCCTTACCACTTCTCAAAGAAATAGCCTTAACCTGCTCCTTTCCTTTGGTTTGAGAAGGTGTAGCTTCAGTATTTGAAGGTAAGGCACCTTGTGGCCTTTGATACAGAGTTGTGGCTAATTGACCAACTTGATTCTCTAAGTTCTTGATGGAAGCATCTTGGGTTTGTCTAGCAGTTCTAGATTCACCTATGAATGCTTTGAGCATGGTTTCTAGAGAATTATCAGTGGTAGGTTGAGAAGTTCTTAGGTTATTTTGAGCTGGGAATCCTGGTGGGTTGGTTTGTGTAGTTGGAGCAGTTCTAGATGCGAGTGCCTTTGTTGTTGCTCCATCTAAAATTTGGGTGATCTTTCCAACGGGATTATAAGTGTTGGAATAAGGGTTGTTATTCCTATTATAACCTACATAATTTACAGAGATAGGGTTGCTAGAACACTCCTCATACAAGTGACCTCCTCCACAAGTACACACAACTAGGTGTACACGGAGGTACTTGTTCTCATCACCATGCAATCTTTGTCTGGTGTGATGTTTGCATTAGATCTTGATAGCATTGCGAGAAGTGAAGTTTTTCATCAAATTAGCTAGAGTGGCTACTTGAGCGAGATAGGCGAGATATATCATTAATTTCATGTACCCCCGATGGTTTCTTTTGGGCACTTACCCTCTCAAGAGGCCAACTAGAGCTATTAGTCGCTATTCTATCAATTAATTCACATGCTTCATTGTATGAATGATTTAATAACACTCCACCGGATGATGCATCAAGCATTATTCTAGTTTGAGGTTCTAAACCATTATAAAATGTTTCCATTTGAATAATAACAGTAAACCATGATGAGGACATTTTCTTAAAAGTTCCTTCCATCTTTCCCATGCTTCAAATAAAGACTCAAACTCTTTTTGTCTAAAAGATGTAATATCATTTCTTAACTTTGGCATTTTTGATAGGTGGGAAATATTTTCCTAAAAATTTTTCAGCCATTTCATTCCATGAATGAATAGAGTTAGGTTCTAAAGAATTTAGCCAAGCCTTAGCTCTATCTCTCAAAGAATATGGAAATAACCTTAATCTAAATGCATTTTCACTAACACAGGTAAAATAAAATTACTACATACTTCTAGAAATTGCCTTAAATGCAAATGAGGATCTTCATGAGGAGATCCTCCAAATTGACCAATAGTTTGAAGCATTTGAAACATCATAGGCTTAAATTCAAAATGCATGGCATCAATATGAGAGGTCTGTTTATACTAGTTTGCATGTTTTGATGATCAAAGTGAGCATAATCCTCATAGGTCTATCTCTATCATTAATCATACCTATGTGATCCATGTGGATGAGATTTTCTCTATGAACTTCTTCTTGATGAGCATGTTTGTGATCCGGGGCCTCCTCTCATTGAGTGTGGCCTTGAGCTTTGTTCTTTCACCGAAAGACATGTTCTTTGGCTTGTTGATTCATTTTTGGAGTCTTAGCAATCTCACGAATTTTCTTTCTATTTCTAAATCTAAACTATATTCGGAGTTCTTTTCAGTTCTGTACATATAGTAAGTACCATGTACTTTGGTTGTGAAACTCTAGAAACCGTAATTTATATACAACACTAAATTACTCAATATCGAATTTTAAAAAGAATTTACTTCAATCCCAAAATGGCGCCAAAAACTTGGTGTGTGGAATATGCCACATACACTTGAGTGCAAGTATACACTGTCCAAAAACAAGTAGTAAAAGATCGAACCCACAGAGATTGAAAAACTCACTTTTAAATGATATAAAGTAATATAGTGCAAAGTCACAAAGTAATAAAATAATTTTGGATTTTGTTTGATGATCACAACTAAGTTAGAAAGAAAGCAAGTAAAGAATGTTGATAGTGTAAAAGAGAAAAGCTAGTTGGAATGTCTTCATCAAGTAATTTACTTAAAAGTGTATGATGCAAGTATGTGATGCGGTACCTTTGAATCTTTGTTGCATTAGCTATGTGCCTTTCGGTCACTTTCTTTGAGTTTCATTACCAGCTCTTATGATCCTTGTTCTCTATGCAGTAAAGAAAGGGGTGTCGGTGCCAATCTTGCCTCCTAACAAGTATCACTTTGCTTAAGTGAATTCACTCTTGTATTTTAAGTACCCACAATTATCCTATGGACTATACTATCCTATGTCTAGGACTTAGCATGGTTTTCACAAAGTTTTCTTTATGTAAAACACTCACCCATATTAGTTCTTGAGTTCTTAATTGTAAGCCATGTCCTGGTCATTTACAATTCATACTTATTCTAAGTGATCAAGTTTAAAATAAGTAATAAAAATATTATCAAGCAAGAACTAAAGTACAAACATACATACATGCAACATACTTACTTAAAAGCTCATTAAATGATTAGAACATTCCAACTAAGAAAGGTTTAGCTAACAAGAGACATTGCAAGATATATATAAACTGAATAGACCATGTTTATATATATAGAACTCACTAAAGAGAAACAACAAGAGTAAGGTTACAAATGTTGAAAATCTTTATATGAAGTCTTCTAGCAATGCACTAGCATTACTCCTTAGCACTATACAAACACTATGAAAATGAGTAAAGGAGGATTTGTCAATTCCTTCCTCTTCCTCTAAAAATATAAAAACTAACTATGTATATTGAAATTTTGATCTAACTTATGGATTGTGATATATTTCCAAATGAAGATGTGAGGTCCTTTTATAGCCTTCAAGTGAGGTGCTTCCTTCCTTCATGTTGAAGTCATCTTGAGTGGATGATAGCTGTAGTTGCTTTTCAGAGGTTTATCCATGTTGCAATCTTTGACTTAATCATATAGGGTGGTTCCATGGTGTTAGAACAAGTGTCCCTATGTTGATGACTCTTCAAAGCTATGCCTATAGCTATGTGTGAATGGTAGCGCCTACTATACATTGTTGGATGGCATCGGGGAAGCAAGTAGGAGGTCATCACATTGCATGTGGATGCATATGAAACAGTCGCTTATTCACCAAGTTGCGCAGAATTGATGCGAGGATCGGTCGCGGGAGCATTGATGCGATGAGATTGAGACTCGCATCGAACAAAACATCAAACATACCACAATATATCCAAAATGGCCTATAACTAACTATATCCATTCAAATCACTCAAGATATCATATATCACACTAAATACTATATAAACTCTTTATTATTACTTGAAAGAGAGCAAATACTAAGTTTAAACATATGAAATACTCTATATAAAATAGAGTTATCAATGAGTGTTGGCCAACTGCTAGAAAAGGGATATTCAGTGAATATGGAGGATAATGTGATGACCCTGTTTGATAAAAATAAGAAAATGATCTTCAAGTCTCCACTTGAGAAGAACAGAACCTTCAAAGTGAAGATTGAAGCTGGTGAAGCTCAGTGCTTGAGTGTTACAAAGGCTGAGGACGAGAGTGCATTGTGGCACAAGAGGTATGGTCATCTCAATTATGCGAGTTTGAGTCAATTGCAATCCAAAGGGCTTGTACTCGGCATTCCAAAGGTAACTGCTAGTAGTGTAGCTTGTGAAGTGTGCATGAAGAGTAAACAATCTAGATTTCCCTTTGCATCAGAATTACCTCCAAGAGCAACACTTGCCTTGGGTGTGGTACATTCCGATGTGTGTGGACCTTTGAAGTTCCTTCCTTGGGTGGAAACAAATATTTTGTGACTTTCATTGATGAGTTTACAAGAATGATGCAGGTTTATTTGATTAAGCAGAAAAGTGAAGTCTTTGATCGGTTTAAAAGGTTCAAGGCATATGCGAGAAAAAAAGCAGTGGCTGCAAGGTGAAAGTATTAAGGAGTGATGGTGGTGGAGAGTGCGGCTCCACCGAGTTCAAAAGTTTTTGTGACGAGCAGGGCATAGAGTATGAAGTCACGCCACCCTATACACCCCAACACAATGGAGTAAATTTGAGAGGAGGAATAGGATGATACTTGATATGGTAAGATGCATGCTTAAACAGATGCAACTACGCACCAAACACTCTATGGGGTGAGGTGTGGCAAGCCGCGATATACATCTTGAACCGATGTCCGACAAGGAGGTTGAAGAATAAGGTGCCTTTGGAGATGTGGAGTGGTGAGAAACCCGATGTAAGTCACTTGAAGGTATTCGGCACCCTATGCTACAAGCATATCTGGGATGCTAGGAGAAGGAAGTTAGATGACAAGAGTACTCCAATGATATTTGTAGGATATCATTCAGCAGTGGCTACAAATTGTATTGTCCTACAACCAACAAAGTTGAAGTTAGTAGAGATGTGATTGTAAAAGAACAAGAAAGGTGGAATTGGAATTCAAATGGAGTAACATCGATTGACATTGTGATTGCAATACTTGAAGAAGATCATAGTGAAGTACCGATGCGGGGAGAGGTATCCAGTCCGCATGAAATTGAACAACGAGGAATGATTACGGCGACGCACGGGTGCGATGATGAAGTTCGGCCACAGGCGTGCCACGAGAGGCGAGAGAAATTTACCACCTCGGCTCGCGATTATGAGCTAATTGCAGGCGATTTGATAGACAATGATGGTGATTTACTGCAATTTGCACTAGTAGTTGATACTGAGCCACTTAGTCATACAGAAGCAGTGAAAGATAAGGTGTGGAAGGCTGCGATGATTGAAGAATTGAATGCAATTGAAAGGAATAAAACCTGGGAGTTAACTGTGCTACCTCCAAACAAGAAACCGATAAGTGTGAAGTGGATCTTCAAAGTGAAAATGAAGCCCGATGGATCAGTGGCAAGACACAAAGCTCGGCTTGTGGCTCGTGGATTCCTGCAGAAGGAAGGTCTAGATTACAAGGAGGTGTTTGCGCCTGTAGCTAGACATGAGACAATAAGATTAGTGATAGCTCTAGCATGTAGTAGGGGATGGACTATACTACATCTAGATGTTAAATCGGCATTTTTGAATGGTGCATTAGAGGAAGAGGTTTATGTGACACAACCACCTTGCTTCGAAATAAAAGGGAAAGAACAAATGGTGTTTAAGCTGAACAAGGCTCTATATGGCCTTAAACAAGCTCCAAGAGCTTGGAATAAGAAAATAGATGCTTTCTTTGGAAACTGTGGATTTAAGAAGTGCAGTGTCGAATATGGAATATATGTGAAAACATCTAGCCGAGGTAAAATGATCATAGTTTGCCTCGATGTAGATGATATATTGCTAACCGGTGACTGTGAAACCGAGGTGAATTCTGTGAAGGAAAGGTTGATGTCCGAGTTTGAGATGAGTGATCTCGGGAGAGTTGTGTACTTCCTGGGAATGGAATTCCTTTACACTCCTAAAGGAATAGTGTTACATCAGAAGAAATATGCAATAGAAGTGCTGAAGAGGTTTGAAATGTTTGATTGCAAGCCTGTTCTAACACCAGCCGAGGTAAATCAGAATCTGACGACTGATGTTGATGGAGAATGTGTAGATCCGACCTTGTTTAAGCAATTGGTTGGTTCATTAAGGTACCTGTGCAATAGTAGACCGGATATATGCTATGCTACTGGTGTTGTTAGCAAGTTTATGGAGAAGCCAAAAATGATACACTACTCGGCAACTACTAGAATCCTAAGGTACTTGAAGGGAACTTTGAAGTATGGTTTGTTATTTCCTGCTAAACCAGATCAGAATAGCTGCAAATTACTTGGGTACTCCGACTCGGACTGGTGTGGGGATAAGGTCGACAGAAGGAGTACTACGGGTTACATCTTCATGTGTTTTGGAGCACCAATCTCATGGTGTTCGAGGAAGCAACCGGTGGTCGCATTGTCGTCCCCGCGAGAATATATAGCAGTGCTACTCTGCTGCTTTGCATGCCAAGCTATTTGGCTAAAATCAGTCATGACAGAACTGAAGCTTGAGAGTAAGGAACCGATTAAACTCATGATTGATAACAAGTCGGCAATAATGCTTGCCAAGAACCCAGTTTCACATGGGAGAAGCAAGCACATAGAGACCAAATTCCATTTCCTGCGTGAACAGGTTGAGAAAAAGGTACTTGAAGTCTGCTACTGCAACACTCAAATGCAGGTAGCAGACATATTCACCAAAGCATTGAAGGTTGAGCAGTTTGTGAAGCTGAGGAATGACCTAGGTGTTGAAGCCTTCGACTGAGTGCTTGCGAGGTGTTAAAGCTTTAGATTCTTAGAGATGTTAGAGTTTTCGACTGAGTCGAAGTCAATGTCCGAGGTGTTGAAGATCTCGATTGTGTTTGATTCATTGATTTCGACTAGTTGTAGTTTCATTTCATTGTAATTTCTGTTTTGATTGTGAAATTAAGGGAGGATGTTGTAATATGGTAATTTCACAATCGGTTTCAGCGTAGGACTCGTTTGTAATGTCACCTCGGTTTGTGGGGCATTTCAGTCTTTTCGCATTATATCAAAGGGATATAAAATCCCTCTCGGTATAACTGTAAAAACTGTATTTTCAATAATATTTGGTTTTACTGTTACGCGCGCTTTCGTTTCGTTCTTGCGTTTTCTTCTCGGCTAGAGGTTCATCACCTCGGCCTCGTGTGTGTGTTCAAGTCGGCTAGTGCATTCCGACGTCGACCACCGTCGTCTTCTCACTCGGATTTCGTTCTTGATAGTATAGCATCAATTATGGTGATGATGCATTGACAGCTATCTCCTTCAATTTTCTAGGTAAATATGAATTCACAAGAACAACATGATGTGATGCTATATCTAATTTTGGAGCAAATGTTTTTAGAGATGGACGTTGAAATTTGTTTTGCAATCTTCATGGTTGTGAGCCATTCTGCATTATGGTTTTACGAAAATCATAGCAATAGGGAACAACTAGTTGATATTGTGAGATTTAAGCTTCAGAGTCGGTGAGATTTTATGATGTGTTATATGCTTTCCTGTTTCAATTTTGTTACAAAGCTTTCGTGTTTCTTAAGTTTATTCTTGACTCAAATACATTTTTAGTGTTGCTTTGGGAATTAATGTTGTTAGAAATGTGTTGTAGTTACAAGAGACACTGGCTTTAGTAAAAAGGGAACACAAATAGCATGAGTAAAGTTATGATACCTTCAAGTATCAACGACCTCTTTTTTGGTCTTGCTGAATTGGGACTCAATAGATAATTTGTAATCTTAAGTTTATTCCTGCTTCTGCCAAATATTTTGTAATCTTATAATTTGGTTTTGCAATAGGAATGGAATCTAAGAACAACATGCAACAAAGTAACAAGAGAACGAGAGATCGTAGACAGTGGTCTGATACGGAGGTTGAAGCCTTTCTTGATATACTAATGGAAGCAGTGAACAAAGGTCAAAGATGTGACAGCGGGCAATTCAAAGCACACGTCTTAAAAATGGCTGAGGCAAAATTGGAGGAAAAGTTTCCTGGATGTGGAATTAAAGTAAAGCCCCATATTGAATCAACCATGAAGAGGCTTAGGACTGTTTATGCAATAATTTATGATATGCTTAATCAAAGTGGATTTGGTTGGGATGAAGAGAAGAAAATGATTAAGGTGGATAGTGATGAAGTGTGGAAGGAGTATGTAAAGGTTAGTGTTTATTAATAATTTTTCTTTATTGATTCTTTTTGTTTTGTTTGTTATTTATGATTATTATTTAATCTTGTGTAGAGTCATCCAAGCGCGAAAGATTATCGGTATGCTCCGGTCCTGCTTTTTGATAAACTTGCTCATGCTTTTGGAAAAGATCGTGCTAATGGTAAAGGAGCTTCTGCCCCTGGTGATGAAGTTGAGGAGATAGATAAAGAAGAGGGAGAACAAAATAATAATGAGCATGTTGAAGTAGAAACTACTCGGTCTCAATCTGTCAACCAGTCACAAACTAAAAGAGTGCGTGACAATATGGATGTACAGTTAAAGAAAAGAAACAAGGGAGCAAATATAATTGCTCAAAGTATATCTGAGTTAGGAAAGACTATGGGGAGTTTGCTTGAGAAAAGTTCAGAAAGATTGGCTGAAGCTGCAAATCGTCTAGGAGTTGGGAAAGATGTGTTTGATGATTCAAGAAACATTATGAATGAGTTGAAGAAGATGCAGCTAACAGAAGAAGAGAGCTTTGCTGCAGCAGACAAAATTTTATCTGTGCCACATCGCTTGCACATATTTTGGGGTTGTGATGACGTTGATCGTCTTGCATTTGTTAAGTCGTTGATCAAGTGAAAACATCATTTAAACATCATTTATGTTTGTGTATGCTCATATCATGTCTTTATTAGATTACAGGTTTATGACAATATAATGTTACTTATTTGAAATCACAAACATATATGTTACTTATTTTATCGTTACTTATGTGTATGACATTTTCAATACAAGTCGTAATGATTTTTTATAATTGAAATTGCTCATTTAATAGTGTCAATGATTCTTTTTTGTTTTAAAATGTATAAAAATATTTCATTAGTATTTAATTTTTTGAGTATTTATTCTAATTTATATCATTTATAAATATTAGAGTTAATTTTTTAATAAATTATATGTAATTTAGTCACAAGGACAATTTTGTCATTTAACTATAATATATATATATCATATCCTGTTGTTATTTGGTGTGTACCAAACACAGGATACGATAATATAATGCTATTCTATTTGTTATCATGTGCGTACCAAACACATGATATGATAAGTGTCTATCCTATCACTATCATATCCTATCTCTATCCTATGTTCTATCTTATCCTATCTCTATCCTATCCTGTGCACCAAACGGACCCTTAGTGATTATAACTAAAGGGATACATTGGTAACTTTCCATATAAATAATAAATAATCATTTGATTATTTTATTGTTGCTACAAAATAGGCTAATTTAATGGAATTGATGGAAATAAGAAACTGCAATATATTAATACTTTAATAGAGTAGTTTTTGCTCGTAAAAGCGGATCATTTAATGATTCTTTTTCTATTGACATAATATACTCTTTAAATAAAATTATGATATTTAATAAAGATAATAACTATTAAGTAAAAATAGTAAGCTTATGATGTCTAATACAAAATTATAGTATATATAGGTTAACAAAAATACACTCATTTCATACAATTAAACATTATATTGTTCTGATAAATTTGAATTTGAATAAAATACATGTAAATATTTTTAACTATAGGACACTCCTCACTCCGAGTATTTTTTATAAACTTTGATGCAAACAACTTGTTTTTATGCCAAAAGAATACTCAATTAATATTTTGTAATTATAAATCTTTTTTTTTTAAAATCTTATAAATATCTATTTAAACCTTTATATTTATGGTTGAAACATGGCTATTAAAGAGAACAATAAGGAAGGCCACATTGATCATTTCCCAACTATGAATATAAGAATGGGATCTAAATATCTTAATCCATTTAAGGAGAAAAGTGGTTTAAACATTAAAAGAATACAAAAGAGAGTTAAACACTTCAAAATAACAAAAGCTATTTGGATTATTGGGAGCTTTTTACATGTTTAGTGGTTAGAAACTGAGCAACTTCCTTCGTGAACCTCCACCAAAGTGCAATAAACCAAAGTTTCTAATTTGGATGACTGCCACCATCTAGAAACTTTCAAAATTGAGTTGCTTAATAGTCTTGAGTAACCAAACTTTCATAATTTATCTTGCGAATGTTGAATTGAGAATGACACAAGAGTAAACAAAGAGAAAATTAAAAATGATATGAATAACAAAATTCATGAAAACTAACGAAGAAAAATACAATATGAAAATTATGTCCCTTTCAACTCACTTACTAATTCACAATAAAAGTATAACTTTTACTTTCGTTGAAGATGGTAGAAAAAGTAAGGAACAAATAAGGACTTATAATGAACAGACATGGACTTCTAATGTAAAGTACTAACATGACTAAAGAGATAGTCATCGCAAAACTCATAAATGGCAGAAATCCAACACCAATCTATAAAGTAAATATTATATTCAAAAAATGGCACAAACCCAACAGAATCCCATCAAGTAAAAACATGTGAATGCGACTATTGCCAATGGAACAAACCCAACACAATCCCCCTTTACCTCTTCTTGTTTCTCCCTATCAGAGTCAGGCGGTTGTATTGTAACTCTCTTTCCCATTTATCACGATTCATAACTCCCTTTTCCAATTTTCTTATGGGTAACTATACTAAAAGGTAGACTGATACATGATAACATCAGAAAAAGTTATTAGTATAAAATAAAATAAATAAAATTCTCTCTAATAATATCAAATGCAAATAGCATTCATAAGTGCATGATAAAATAAGATCACACAGATGAAATAAACACTAATTCAGGTTTGTTAATCAATAACCAAATAACCAAATCCCTAAAAAAGAGAGAAAAAGAGAACACAGAGTAACACAACAATTGCAGCTTTTTTTTTTTGGCTTAAATGCACTTTTGGTCCCTCTATTTTACTAAATGTGCAATTTTGATCCCTCTATTTTATTTTGGGGAATTTTGGTCCCCCTAGTTTACTAAATGTGCAATTTTCATCCCCCTATTTCATTTTTGGCAATTGATCCCCCTATTTTACTAAATGCGCAATTTTGATCCCCCTTTTATTTTTGTGCAATTTTATATTTTTAAATAGTTAAATATTTTTTAAAAAATATAAAATTATTAAATCATTTAAAATAAATACACTATTTTATATTTTCAATAGTTAAATTTTTATTTTAAAAATAGAAAATTATTTAATTATATAAAATAAAAAAGATATTTTTAAATAGTTAATTAATAAGAAATAGAAAATTATTAATTTATTTTTATATTTTAAAATATCAAATATAAAAATAATTTAATTATTTTCTGTTTTTAAAGATATAAACTATAAAAATAATTTGAGGAGTATGGGGACCAAAATACTGATATGTAATTATTTAAAATATATTTTTCAATTTATTTTACTATATATTTAACTATTTAAAATACAAAATATAAAAAGTAGTTTATTTATTTTAAATAATTTAACAATTTTCCATTTTTAACCATTTAAAATATATTTAACTATTTAAAATATATTTCACTATTGAAAATATAAAAATAGTTTATTTATTTTAAATAATTTAATAATTTCCTATTTTTCAATAAATATTTAACAATTCAAATACATAAAATATAAAAATTTCTTATTTATTTTATATAATGAAATAATTTTCTATTTTTTAAATAAATTTTTAACTATTGAAAATATTAAATACAAAAATGGTTTGTTTATACAAAAATTATTTGGGAAATAGGGGGACCAAAATTGCACAAAAATAAATAGGGGGATGAAAATTGCACATTTAGTAAAATAGAGGGATCGAAATTGCCCAAAATAAAATCAGGGGATCAAAATTGCACATTTTTTGTAAAATAGGGGGACCAAAATTGCCCAAAATAAAATAGGGGGATCGAAATTGCACATTTAGTAAAATAGGGGGACCAAAAGTGCATTTAAGCCTTTTTTTTTGAAATATACAATTGCAAATTTTTGATTTAAAAGAAATAAGTATGTGGAGAATACTATTTATCTCATTATGACCCACAAATAGATAATTCTAAAACCCTCAAAGGAACTAAACTATTCCAAAATTTAGTAAATAAAAGCTTCCTTGCGTGCTAAAACCTGTCAATGCATATATTTTCAGGATGTACTACGTTTTCGTCAAAAGCAATACAATTGGTACAAAATTTCTTCCCAACATATGGGTGACAAAATTGCATCATTCAAATTTTTGAACAAATAAAGAAAAGAGGTACATATTCACTAATTACTAAGGAGGATTTAGTGGATCCATTTATGATAAATTGAATGTAGCCTCATAAATTTGTTTTTTTATTTGAATTTGAATAGGTGTCGAGTCATTTAATTTGTATGACTATTCCTTTGTAACTTATGCGTTGTTATTAATTTGGGATGGAAATATGGTTGTTGTGTTGGCATTGAGATGAGTACATGTGAGATTTTTTAATCCTAAGTGGACCAATCAGATTTTGTTTAGAGAGTGAGTCATCAAAGAGTATATTCGTGAATGTATTATATATAGATATAGATATAGATATAGATATAGATATAGATATAGATATAGATATAGATTTAAGTAGTATATTTATCATTCAATGGCTAATAAAGATTTAGTTACTATTGTTATACCCCAATTTTGTCCGAGTTCTTATATCATTGTAATATATTTTATTTTTATTTTTATTTTTATTTTATTAAGTAGTGTATGTGCAACAAACGTTTCTATGTACTCAAGTAAAAGATAAGTAGCTTGTGCATATCAACCACAATTAATATAAAGTTGAAATAAAGATGCATGATTTGATTCTTGATCAATCATCCCACATGTTATTTCCTTTTGACCCTCTTTGAGTAATTGAAAAAGCAAGTGAAACAAAGCACAAGAGCTTACAAAATAAGAACAAGAAGATGAAATACCCAAATCTGCAGCTCTATTGCGAAGGCAATTTCTCTCTCCTCAGACCTCTTTTCGACGATCCGAACGGTGAAAGTGAAGATATATGTCTCACAAACCTACTGTCGAAAAATGAAGATGATCCAACGGTTAACGAATCCGGAATCGCACTTTTACGGTGAGGGGTTTGAGAAAAACGGACCAAAAACTGCAACTATTGCGAAGGCAATTTCTCTCTCCTCAGACCTTGTTTCGACGATCCAAACGGTGAAAGCGGAGATATATGTCTCACGAACCTACTGTCAAAAAAGGAAGACGATCCAACGGTTAACGAATCCGAAATCACAATTTTGCGGTTACAGGTTTGAGAAAAATGTGTGTTTTAAAGGGGAATTGCTTTCTCTACTTTGTTTTAGTCCCACATCGCTCGCAAGAAACAAGAGCTCCCTAGAAATTGGCTATAAAAGGGGTTGAGAGGTGAAGATTAAGGGGGAGATCATTGGCGGGTTAAGTGATCTTTTGGGTCAAAGCGTTCACGGCCCGTTTCATTAAAAGTCTGTCTTTGATCATTTGGACGTTTTGAGTCGGCTTTTCGATTCTCAAAGCGGTTCTTGCGGTCTTGGGGTCAAAATGGACCAGATAGGAGTCCAGTTTGCTTAGTCTGGTTCGGCACTCGTCGAGTCCAGGTTAGTTTTGTATTTATTTTGTTTATTTTTATGTACATATTTATTTATCATTTATTTATAATATAATCTATTTATTTATTTATGTATTTATTGTTTATGTATATATCTATTCATATTTATTTATGTATATAGTTATTTATTTATTTATTTATTTAGCCTAGTCTTTATTTAATTATCAGTTTTTGTCTTTTTTTTAATGCACAAATTAGTTTATTTCTTCAAAAATCAAATAGAAGACTAAGTCGGTTGTACAACCGGGTTAGTCATCATCCTAGGACCAATGGTATGCACAAGTAATCCTAAAAACTTATAAGTAAATAAATAAATCACTTTTCCTAAAAATAGGGGACTAAGTCGGTTGTACAATCGGGTTAGTCAGCGTTCTAGAACTAATGAGCTGTACAGTTCAGGAGTTCTAGAATACCTATTCTAAAACCAACTCACCTCACATCAAACAAACTTCTTTCAAAAAAAACCTCAAAAATACTTCCAAAAGTAGGGGACTAAGTCGGTTGTACAATCGGGTTAGTCAGCGTCCTAAGAATCAGTGAGCTGTACAGTTCAAGGAATCCTAGGACCCCTACGCTAAAAAACACCAACCAACAAACCTCTTTTCAGGAAGAACTACGTAGCTTTGATTCTTCCATTGCATCCGGAGGTACGTAGGAGCAAGAGTCAACTCTTGTCAAGCACTAAAAGTTAAAAATTTAATTAAGTATTTTTCACTATAAATAAAAGGGTAAAATATTAATAAAGTATAACTAATTAGACCAAGGATGTCGTGGGGTGCTAATACCTTCCTACGCATAACGACTCCCGAACCCTAAACTTGTCTAGTCCTAAACCTAAAGGGATTTTCCGAATTTGCCCTTAAACTAAAATTTGGTGGCGACTTCCTTTGAACCTTTCGAAGAATCCTTCCCCGGATTTTTCGGTCGCTACATAATTGAAAAGTAAATTGCAAGACTAATAATTGACATAATGTAAATGACAAGAATGTAAATTACTGAAGATAAAAGTGCAGAAAATGAGAACAGAAAACTAAAGTGCAGAAAAATAAAAGAACAAGAAATAAAAAGATGAAGAGAAAATTGCATAAACTTAGATTAAACTTTAGAGTAATTTTTGCAAGTGACAAGGTTCCTATTACAAGTGAAGAGAGAGCCTTTATATAGCCTAGGATCAGTAGACAATCACATAAATTCACAATCATGGCCATAAAAACCCACTAAGAAGAAGAAGGGATCAGCTTTGTAACTGAATTCTGAGTAGCAGGAAGGTCGCACGAGTCGTGCTCAACAGACGCACGGGTCGTGCTCAGTGTTCGCAAATGCTATTTTCCTATTTTTGATAGCGCACGGGTTGTGCTATCTGGCGCACGGGTCGTGCTTGGCCTGCGCAACTTCCTTCTAATTCATATGCAGGGGCGCACGGTTCGCGCTTGAGGGAGCGTGACCCGCGCCAAGTTTGCTGACTCTTTATTTTCTTTGTTCTTGTTCCTCCTTTCATGCTTTTTGATCCTTGCTATTCTTTCATCCAAAATTTCTCTTTTTCTTCACTTTTAGTCCTGAAAACACAAAACTAACATTTTATAGTAAAATAGCTCCAAAGTAGAACTAAAAATCCACAAATTTTATTTAATTCAAATACTAAAATTATATATATATATATATATATATATATAGAGAGAGAGAGAGAGAGAGAGAGAGAGAATAGAGGGGAGAGAGAGAGAACAAAAATTATTGAGTAGAAAATAAAAAATAGTATATTAGTTTTTTTTGGATGATCAAAAAAAGATGTACTATGGGATTGTGGCTTTGTGAGGAAAATGAATTTGGGCTTCTGCCTAGTCTCTTGTTCCCAGTTTTGTCTTGTATCACAAATAGTTTCCAAATCAAACAGGGTACACACTAGTGCAGAAAAGACATTTAGTATCAGTTATTTTGCACATTTAGTATCGGTTATCTGTCGATACTAATTCGACCGATACTAAATGTATGACATTTAGTATCGGTTAAATAACCGATACTAAATGTCACTTTTTGTATCGGTTATTTAAATAACCGATGCTAAATGTCTTTTCAATATTGTGTTTGCTGTCTAAAAAATGACATTTAATATCGGTTATTTAAATTAACCGATACTAAAAGTGACATTTAGTATCAGTTATTTAAATAACCGATACTAAATGTCTTTTCAACATTGTGTTTCCTGTCTAAAAAATGACATTTAGTATCGGTTATTTAAATTAACCGATACTAAAAGTGACATTTAGTATCGGTTATTTAAATTAACCGATACTAAAAGTTCAGAAACAACAACATAATTTAAAGTGACATTATCCTATCCCTGCATGCATCTACTACAGATCCTGATCCTAATGAAATATAAAGTACAATCACAACAGAGATCCCCTGGACCATCAATGGCATTAATCAATGAAACAAACATAACATAATTTCACTATGACATGGAACAAACAAGCATGTACTCTATCAGAAACAACAACATCAAGGCATTGTATAATAACCATCAAACCACATCAAGGCATGAACAATTGAACATACATAAACCAAATCAAGGAATTTTTTTACAATAAAACCAGAAAGTTCATGTGAAAACCAGAGTCTATTACACCTAGATGTTTTAACTTCTGATTGCCAATTGATTCATCTAAAAAGAATCATAAATTTACTCTTTGTCTTGTTTTACTTCTGATTTGTATACTAATCAAATAACCATTCAACTCAAAACATAACAATACTCATGTTGTCCTACTTGAAAACACGATTGATCAAGAATAGGAGGCTGAAACTAAAGCGAAGAAGCAGACAACAACTCAAAGTGCTTCTTTTTTATCTTTATTTGTAATAAGAAGAATATTGAAGAACATCAATTGAAAGCGGGAAATCTTTGAAAACCACTAAAACCGTAAGCTGAAAAATCAGTCTACTTTACCTTGGTCTCCGCTGAAATTTAATTAATATCCACCTTCCAATGCACCTCATGAGTCACATTTGTTTGTCTAGGTGTCAATTTTCCACTCTCGGTTGTGGGTTGATGTTCAACCTTTTCAATAACCCCCTTTTTTGTTCTTCAATCACAACAATCGCATCATTACATTGAGATGACCATAACACACCAAAGGGGCTGATAATTGATAATATTTTTCTTGATTAAAACTTGCTAACTAATGGGAGGTGACTCAATTGCCAAGTCCAAACAAAGAAACCTATAGTCATCACACATCAAACTACACACAATAATAGAACATAACCCTGAATCCCTGATTTAAACCAAATTTCAAAAATAAAATGTATAAATTTTAAGAGTAAACGAAACCACAAACTCCATAATCAAGTTTGTTAAAGACCCAAAATACCTTGTACTATGCCAAAACTAAAATAAATATATCACTATAAAAGTGCAAGATGACATAACCAACTCCAACTCCAAAGCATTCCTTCAAGACATTTAGCAATAACTGTTAATCAGAGCATCAAATTTCTTTAGTAAAAATGCATACATCACACAATCATTCAAATAGAACATTGAGTTTAGGGTTTCAAATAGAACACTGAGTTTAGGGTTTCAAATTCAAATACTATCTTCTCTTATTTTTAGAACACAATCATTCAAATAGAACATTGAGTTTAGGGTTTCAAATGCAAATAGAACACAATAGAAGAATACAAACCAGGTCGATGAAGAGAAGAAAGTTGTTTTGGAACGGAAGGGAAGACTTCGCGCAAGGGTAGAGAACGGCGGTGAGACGGCGAGGAAGGGAAGACTTCGTGAGTGAGGAAGACGAACGAAACGGCCTTCAGAGAGAACGACAGTGAGAGCACGACGGTGAGAGAGAACGACAGTGAGGAAGACGAGAGTGAGAGCGTCGTTCGTGAGAGAGTGAGTGACTTCAGAGAGAAGGAGAGAAGAGAACGTGTTATGCTAAATTAAAAGGGCCCTTTAGTATCGGTTGTTAATAAAACCGATACTAAATGTGTTTGAAGAGAAGGAGATAACACACATTTAGTATCGGTTGACTAAAAACCCGATACTAAATGTGTTAGAGACACACATTTAGTATCGGTTGTTTAAACAACCGATACAAAATGTAAGCGTGAAAATTGAAAACTTCAATTTAATTTCAAAATTGCCACCGCGTCTACATTTAGTATCGGCTGTTTAAACAACCGATACTAAATGGTGCTGTCTAAAGTCATTTTTGCACTAGTGACAATTGGAGTTGTCCAGTGCAATCTCATACTATTTAGCAAATCAAATACACCCTAAAACATTTTCCATCCCTCGAAAGTTGGCGCCTTGACCAAAACCCAATTATAACTTCCTAAAAGATATACAAAATGATAAATAACCTTCCTTAATAGATATATAGGTATAAAATGTAATAGAAGGATACATTAGTCAACAAAATTGTAATATGTGCTTAGTCATCAGCTAAGTGCTGACTCACTTGACAGCTGTATATATACTTGTGTATCAGATATATTCGATAGTGAAATGAATCAAATTGAATTCTGTTAAATCGTTTCAACAAACTCTTTCTCGATCATTTCTATCATTCCTTCCTTTCAGAAAACAAAATAGATAAGAGAAAAGATTTAATTGTTTATTAAAGAAAAATAAATAAATAGTTGGATATCTAAGAATATACATCCTATTGAGTCTCTCCCTTGTGGGACTTACATAAATTCCCTCCAAAATTCCCCCTTCCCTCCCTTTCACTCCAAACCCCCTCCCCTACCCCCTCCCCCTCCCCTCCCCTACCCCCGACTATGGATTACATCACTAAACCAAAGGTTTAGTGATGATCACTAAATGAATTCTAACCATTGGATGATCACTATTTTAATTAAAATGTATCCAATGGTTATTGCTCAATAAGGGTATTATGGTACTCTCAAATGTATCTTATATTTATTAAATTTAATTAGAAAATAAACTAATTCCTATTTTTAGGGGACAGTTTTAATTCACAATTAAATGACTTTAATTGTTGTTCCTATTATTTCTCTTTTTTCCTTTTTTTCTCCAACTCCTTCATTGCTCTCTCCTTCGTTCATTCATCATACGTTTAGAATATTCTGCGTTTCCTCTCTTGTTTGAAGGAAGAGGAAGACGGTTTTTTTCTTTCTCTTTCTTTTCAGTTTTCAATTTTAATTACTAATAATTAAGGCCTATAATTATGGAAGGAAAATAGGGATTTGCTGATTAATTTTTTCTTAATTATCATGATGGATCTTACCTTTTGCCCTTTAGTAATAGTCACTAAACATAGTGTTTAGTGACATAAACTAGACTCCCCCCCCCCTCTTTTTTTTCTCTAAACTTTCTCTCCCATTTTTTTTCTTCCTTTTACCGCTTCATATTTTTATTTCCCTTTTTTCCTCTCTCACTCTCTTCTTTCATGTTATTTTAGTGGTACTTTACGATTAAATAGAAAATGTACCTCCATAATCAAATTTTTGGAATCGAACATTAATTTCGTAACAAATTATAAAAAGTGTAACGCTATACAGTGTACCTTTTCGGTACTGTCTGAAAAAATTTAATTGTTTAAATATGCAAAGTTTATTTTTAGTAACGGAATCGAACATTAATTTCGTAACAAATTATATAAAGTGTAATACTATGCAGTATACTTTTTGGGTACTTTAGTGTGTGAAAAATTTTAATTGTTTAAATATGCGAAGTTTATTCCTTAATAACAAATTTTATTTAAAAAAAAGTTAATTTTGTAACAAAATTTCAAATTTATTTTGAGCTAAAATATCTAAAGTGTGACGCTAAACCATTGCCCCCTCTCTCTATAGAACCTGAAGCATTAGCCCCGTCCATCGGACGGGTCACCGCACTGGTTAAGTAGAAAGGAATTAAGGATAAAAGAGAGGCGCAAAAGGAAGAAAGGTTATTATGCATCTTTTCTAAATAAAGAGAGGTGCGATATAAATAAATAAATAAATAGTTGGATATTAAGAAAAATAAATAATTCTAAGAAGGTCAATTTAATCATATGGTTGATGACTTGTTGAAGTATTTGGTTGTCTCAGAATAGCTTCATTTTTAGGAATGAGGAACCTAGAATCTCATTAGTGGTTACTTACATCAAATGTCTTTCTTGGAGCTGTTTATTTATAGGGTGATAACTCTATTTTATATAGAGTAATTCATGCATTTAAACTTAGATAATTGCTTAAATTCAAGTATAATATGTGTTAAATATAGTAGTATGAATAAAATAGCAACATTTGTGGTTTACGATGAATGACATTCATAACTTAGCCTTTTTGTATGTATATTGGAATGTTTGATGTTATTTTTCAGTGCATTTGCAGTTGATGCTTCTGCACCAGGAAATCAACAGTGCATCTGCACTAGAAGCATTTATACAGTGCAACTGCACTTAGGTGCTTCTGCAACTTTCTGCACCAAGACAGATTGCCCAACATTGCAAGCACCTCAATTCATATACCAAGGCATAAACACCTCTATGACATCATGCTTAGTCACAATTCACATGGAGGCACATGCCCACTTGCAAAATATGACTCCTACAATAGAAGACCATCATGAATGGTCATTCATAAGGGACACATGGCTCTCTACCTGTTCTGGAGTGGGCCAGAGGCCCAATACGTCATATCAGGCCCAGCGAGGCCCAATTCGCGCCTTGCTCCGCAAGATGCGGCCATGCCCATGTTTGCGCAACGACCAGAGCGCCTGTTATCCCATAAGTATAAATACAGCACAGATTCCAAGAATCAGGTACGTATGCGACACCTTGTGACCCTGCTCGACCACACACGACTGACTTGAGCGTCGGAGTGTTATTGCAGGTACCACCCGTGTGCAGTCCAAGACCCCAGTCCTCACCTACCAGCAACGACTGGGCCAATTAACCAACTTTCAACACTTATTGGTCAAGGTACGATCAATTCTACCATTGGACCTAAACTTGAGGTTAAGTGTTCGACTCAATTTCCTTCATCAAGTTCTGAAAAGTAACCATGGTTAACCTTTCTATGTTAACTTGATCTCCAAGTAAACCCTCACTTGAAGGAAAGCTCCAAGGCTATATAAAGGCTTCACTTATCACTTGAAAGATATCATCTTCATATCATCTTTATATCCATATTTACTTCTTGTCTTGTATTTTCTTTTCCTAGTTTAAGTTAGTTGTAGTCTTGTAAGAAGAAAATTGACGACTTCTCCCTTCACTTCTTCATCAAGTTGGTTAAGTATAAGGAATCAGTGCATCTGCACCATTTGAAATCTCATGCAAAGGAACTTCAATTTGTGAAACTTCTACCTTGTTGATTTCTTTTGTATTATGCATTATAATGTGTTCCTTGCAGATTCTCTCTATTATATCATGTCTAATATGAGCTAAACTTCTTAAGTTGATATGTTCTAACTTTATAATGAGCTTTTGAGTAAGTTATTTTGTTTTCACGTGGCGTAAGCATTTTTGGTTCTTGTGTTATACTACATCCATCTTGTTTTATTAAAGGCTTTGTTAACTTGTTTAATAAAGAACATTTTGTTAATTCCTTGTTAAGTCCTAGACATAGGATAACATAATCCCTAGGGTGATACAGTGGATACTTCAAAGGCAGGAGTGAACTTATTTAGCAAGCCTAGACATAGAAAGCTTGTAATGAAACTCTGAAGAAAGTAGCTGAAAGGCACGTACTGGTGCAACTGCACCACAAAAAACACAATACTCTTGAAAGCAAGTTATTTAGTGAAGACATCTCAACTATCTTTCTCAACTGATTTCCTCTACATTTTATTCTTTGTTTACATTTTATTTACTTAAACTCCAACATCCCAAAATTGTGAGTAGTGTAGCTGCACTAATTTTTACTTTCTAAGCATACAAAGGTTTAATCAATCGTGGGTTCGACCTTTCTCATCAATATATTACTTGTTGTACTGTGTACACTTGCACACTTTTCCGTAGGGCAAGTAGTCAATCTAGCTTAATTTTTTCTAATTGGTGGGACAATCCTATTTTGTGCCTAAGCAATGTATGAACTTCCTGATTGTTTGGGTTTTGACTTTGAGCACCCATAGTATTCCTTCAATGAATCATTTGCTTGTAAAAAAAGAAAAATAAATAAATAAATAAATAAATAAATAAATAGCCCCTCCTCAATGATAATTTTACTTAGAAAAGATGCATCCGCTAAGCAAATTTGAGCAGAAAAATAGGTCATGTTAAGTGTTTTCATATAGGCCATACACGAAGCTTGGCTCATCCATGGCCCTAAAAACCCCAATCAACAATTCCAACATGAAATAGCTGGCATGCATTATACTCAACTATCATCATATAACTGATAGTTTTCTGAATCGTCATTGGTGTTCCATACATATCAGAGTCATAAAATCAAGATCAGAATGGCATTAGCATAAGAGTGAATAGAAAGTCAAAGGCTCCTATGGTGGGAGTGGTTTCCCCGTTGGTTTCTAACAATTAAGGATTTATGTGTAACCACATATTTCTACCCTTTAATCCTAAATCAATATTCTATGAACCAATATCCAAATTCATGTTGAAATAGTAAGCGGAAGCATACTTTTAAGATCTGTTCCAAACCGGGCCAGAGGTCCCATGAGATTTGGGCTAGGCCCAAAACCACGTTTGCAACGGCCCGAAGTGCGCTCATATGCCAAGTTTTCCACTCAACGGCGCAGATTAACGCAGTCGCATCCGACGTCTCAGGTGCGGTACGACCGTCTATAAATAGAGGCGCACACTACATTTCTAGGTTCGCTCTCATTCCTTCCATACCTCTTCTATTCCCTTGCTGACTTAAGCATCAGAGTTTTGAAGGTACCACCCTCGACGTACTTGAGCGAGCAATCTCGGACCATCCTAGGATAATCTTCAACAATCCGAAGTCCATCATCAACATATAGAAGCACATCAACTTGTGCCACAGATTCAGTCACCTTCCGAAGTCCAGGTACCGAATAATGACGACCACAATGTTAGCATAATCACTTGTTTCCGCAGTTTCCCTCACGCAACTCCACAATCGACAATGGTGGTGACGCGTGGTCCTTCTATCTCCTCTGGCGAGACGAAGCGCACGTTGAAACGCAACTGGCAAGAGATTGCCAACCTTACCGCCGATTCCGACTTCAAGGCGGCCTCATCTAGACAACCTCTGTTTTTCTCTGATGAAGATTTCCTCCTCGGAAAACCAAATGAATATGTTCCTTTGATCATCTCGGCCTCCATGTTGGGGGTCGAGGTGAAACAAATTCTCGTCGATCAGGGAAGTTTTGCCGCCATCATGTTCCAGAACCTTCTCCCTGCCTCAGCCTATCTCATGCCGACTTGAGCCCCTACCTCGGGACTGATCTCTCCAGTATGAGCGAAGAACAAGCTCGGCCCTTGGGCTACCTTGACACAATGGTGACCTACGGGGAAAAGAAACATGCCCGGACCATCAAAACGACCTTCCTGGTCGTACCAATGGTCTCACCCTATCACTGGATCGTAGGTAGACCAACCCTGGCTAGGCTCGGCGTCCTAGCCTCCACAGTGCACTTGAAAATGAAGTTTCATACCTTGACGGATGAAATTGTAACCATCAAATCCGACCTCGAGGCTGCAGAGAGATGCCATTATCTCACTTTTAAAGGTAACCGACGTCAACTTCAGGAAATTCCCAAACTTCCCCCTTCAGCTATTGAAGTGAACCTTACAGAGGTTGACACTCACTACGACCCCGATAGTTCTGAGGATGAAGATGATGACGAACTGGCCAAAGAACTCAAGAAAAAGATCAAACGCCTCGAGCCGCATGGCGAGTTCCTTGAAATTCACTTAGGCGACGATCCTACCAAAACGGTGAAATTAGGGGCTGACCTCACCGACGCAGTACGGGAAAGCCTGACTGGATGTTTACGCCAGAACGCGGACCTCTTTTCTGTTCGCTTCCGAGATGCCGAGAATTCCACTTGAAGTAGCATGCCATCATTTGGCAGTGAATCCTGATGCCAAATACGTAGCGCAACGATGGAGGGTTCAGAGCGATGAAAAGGCCGAAGCCGCTGCAAAGGCCGTTGCCGACCTAATTTTGGCAGGTTTCGTAAAAGAAGTAAAATACACTACATGGCTTTCCAACGTCGTGTTGATCAAAAATAACAATGGAAAATAGATGATGTGTGTAGATTACACTGACCTCAACAAGGCATGACCCCAAAGATGCCTTCCCGCCCCCTGCATCGACAAACTCGTAGATAATGCATCCGGCTTCCGCCTCCTATCCTTTTTGGACGCTTACTCCGGCTACAACCAAATTGCAATGAACCCACCAGATTGAGAGAAAACAGCTTTCATGACCAACCAGGGTAACTACTTCTACATAGTTATGCCTTTCAGCCTCAAAAATGCAGGGGCCACTTATCAACAAATGATGAACAAAGTCTTTCACAACCAGATCGGCAGAGTTTTCGAAGTCTATCTCAACGATATGACTGTGAAAAGTAAAGCGGACGAGGGGCATCTGGCCGACCTCCAGGAGATGTTCGCCGAAGCCAAGAAAAACAACCTCAGATTCAACCCTGAGAAATGCACTTTTAGCGTCAGAGCGGGAAAGTTCCTCGGCTTCTGCCTCACCGAAAGGGGGATCGAGGCCAATCCAGATAAATGCAGGGCCGTGAATGACATGAGTCCCCCCACCACTAAGAAGGAGGTGCAAAAATTAATTGGCATGATTGCTGCTCTCTCTAGGTTTGTTTCTAAGGCTACCAATCGATCACTCCCTTTCTTCAAAATCCTGATGAAGGGCGTCAAATTCAAATGGATGACGGAATGCAAAAACGCCTTGACCGAGCTCAAGCAGATACTTTCAAAACCTCCGATATTGTTGATGCCAGTGGAAAGAGAAACTCTTTACCTATACCTCGTCGTGGCCGAGGAAACTGTCAGCGCAGTCCTAATTAATGTCATTAATGAATATCATTAATGAAATTCATTAATGAATGTCATTAAAGAATGTCATTAATGAATTACTATAGTTATATGTTTTTAAATGTCATTAATGAATTTTGTCAAAACAAATGACATTATAATGAATGTACTATTTTTATCTAATATATTATACTTAATAAATATTGTATTTATTGTTATTATTTAAGGAAGTTCTAAAGTATTTAAGGCCATTTACATGATAGGTGTATAAATATTTTACACTATCTACCAAATATAAATTTACACGTCGTTAAAAAAGTTGGGTAATTAGTAATCATCTTATATGTCAATCATACCATGAATTGTTATTGGTTGCGGTTGACATATAAGGTGGTTACTAATTAACTAAATCCTGTTTAATGACATGTAAACTTATAATTGGTAGATAGTGTAAAACATTTATACACATATCGTGTATAGAAATTAAATACTTTCTAATTTCATAAAATAATAACATTAAATACAATATTTATAATTATAATATATTAAATGAAAATTGTGCATACATTAATGACATTTTTTGGACACAATTCGTTAATTACATTTAAGAATATATACATATAGTAATTTAATAAATAAAAGGATTTGACTTGTTCAACATTATAATAAATACTTTGTCAAGAGAAAACATTAAAATAAATACATTCATAGGTACATAATCATAAATGTACTAGGAAATAGATGACGTGTTTGAGTCATCAAATAGGTATATAAATACACTTCTTTTTTTTTTGACAAAATATAAATACACTTCTTGAGAACAAGTTTCTCATCAAATATTGCCCATTATGTCACTTTGTACAGGGCCATTCAAAACAATTTGGAAGCCTGTGTAAATCTTAAAAATGGGACCCTAATCATAAAGAAAAAAACTTGATTTCCAACAAGAAAGTCAAAATCGAAAACCATAGAGATAAACTGATTGCTAGATTCGTATGAGATAATCAGAAGGTAAAGAAGAAATAGAAGAAAAAGGGGAAATATATACTTGTATATTGGAGCGATGGCAATAGAATATTAGGGAATAACGGATCGCCAAAGGTAAACATAAATACAAAACCGAAAATAAATAAGTGTCTTACGGTAATTGATTTTGGTTTTGTAAATACGGTTTTCAGAACACAATGAATCATAAACTCTTGGAGTGAAGTAATAAGATGTAATTTTGGAGAAGAGTCACTGCATGTAAGGGATCATCGCACGCTTTGTAGGGAATGAGATGGGAAAAACTTTTTTTTGGCTCAATATCTGGACATGGTATTGGGTACTTGGGATAGATTTTTTGGGCCCTATAAAACTTTTTTTTAACCGAGGCCCTATGCTACAACACAGGATACATGTGAGAATGGTCAGCCCCGACTTTGTACTATTTGAGGGCAGGTTTGCCCTTTATGCTTTCCATAAATTTCTTTTCTTCCTTCTATACTATTCATCTATCATTTGCAAAAACCTCCTTCAATATTAATCTTCATACACTTCTCAAATTAAATCAGTGAATAAGCCAATGAGTATCTATCAAATGAATTGCGTCCTTAATCTATATGCAACCCCATCTTCTCTTGTTTACCTTCTCCAACTGATGGCGTTGTATTTTGGCTGATTGTTCACTCCTGCTACATTGATTGCAGAAACAACACTAGACTTATCAACTAAAAAAGCATTTTTCGTGAACAAAGAGATGACCCTTTGACCCACGCGCTTCAGGTTCTTTGACAAATGTTTATTTTGTCTCATTTCATCTATTAGAGGCATTTCCATGTGGACATCAGTATCCCTATTTTGTTGTCGGGTTGGTAGCTCGGCACAAGGACTCATTATTATTTTTTTAATGTAGTCTTCATCCTCAATAATCAATGAAACCGTTTCGTGGCCTTTTCATGTGACACTCTATAGGAGAATATGGAGGAGGTGGCTGGGGCGAATTGAGCTTTTTAAAAGAAATTAAAACATGCAAGTGTTGTTTCAAGATGTTGTTTCTAGTGATGAGGGAAGATGTCCCCAAAGCGTTATATATATATATATATATATATATATAACACTTTGGAGACATTTTGCCTAATCACTTGAAACAAAATATTGAAACAACCTCTTGCATGTTTTTCTTTAAGAAAGTTGAATTCGCCATACCCACCTTCTCCTTATTCTCCTATAGAATGTCACATGAAATGGCCACAAAAAAGGTTTCATTGATTATTGAGGATGAAGACTACATTAAAAAAATAATAATGAGTCCTTGTGCCAACCTACCATCCTGACAACAAAATAGGGATGTTGATGTCCACATGGAAATGCCTCTGATAGATGAAATGAGACCAAAGAAGCATTGGTCAAAGAAGCTAAAACACGTGGGTCAAAGGCTCACCTCTTTGTTCACCAAAACTGCTTGTTCAGCTGATAAGTCTAGTATTGTTTCTTCAAACAATATAGCAGGAGTGAACCATCAACAAAAGTACAACCCCATCACTTAGAGAAGGTAAACATAAGAATATGGAGTTGCATACAGATTAAGGACGCAATTCATTTTGAAGATACTCATTTGGTGATTCGCTGATTTGATTTGAAAAGTGTAGAAAAATCAATGTTGAAGGAGGTATTTTCAAATGGTAGATGAATAGTGTAATAGGAAGAAAGGCAGAAATGAGATGAATTTTCCTTGGTCAAAAAAACAGGAAGAAAGGCAATTTGATGGAAAACATAAATGCCAAATTGACCTCAACTAGTACAAAGGGAACATATACCATGGACAACGTTCAATGAAAAACTTGTTCTCAAGAACTGTATTTATACACATTTGATGACACAAAAAAAATGTCATTAATGAATATCATTAATGAAATTCACTAAATGTTATTAATAAATTACTATACATATATGTTTTTAAATGTCATTATTGAATTTTGTCAAAACAAATGACATTATAATGAATTTACTATTTTTATTTAATATATTATACTTAATAAATATTTTATTTAATGTTATTATTTAAGGATGTTATTAAGTATTTAAGGTCATTTACACGATAGGTGTATAAATGTTTTACACTATCTACCAATTATAAATTTACACATCATTAAAAAGAAGTTACGTAATTAGTAATCACCTTATATGTCAATCATACCATGAATTGTTATATATTGTGGTTGACATATAAGGTGGTTACTAACTAACTAACTCCTTTTTAATGACGTGTAAACTTATAATTGGTAGATATATAGTGTAAAACATTTATACACCTATCGTGTATAGAAATTAAATACTTTAATTTCCTAAAATAATAACATTAAATACAATATTTATTAAGTATAATATATTAAATGAAAATAGTGCATACATTAATTACATTTTTTTACACAATTCATTAATGACATTTAAGAACATATACATATAGTAATTTAATAAATAAAAGGATTTGACTTGTTCGACATTATAGTAAATACTTTGTCAAAAAAAAACATTATAATAAATACGTTCAGATGCACATAATCATAAATGTACAAGGAAATAGATGACGTGTTTGAGTCATCAAATAAGTATATATATACACTTATTGTTTTTTTGACAACATATACATACACTTCTTGAGAAGAAGTTTTTCATCAAATATTGCCCAGGTTTGTTTGTACAGGGCTGTTCGAAAAAATTTGGAGGCCTGTGCAAATCTTAAAAATGGGGACCTT
This sequence comes from Oxytropis ochrocephala, assembly GCA_020916435.1. Lineage (NCBI taxonomy): Eukaryota > Viridiplantae > Streptophyta > Magnoliopsida > Fabales > Fabaceae > Oxytropis > Oxytropis ochrocephala. The sequence goes on from CM037095.1 coordinate 51,424,548, forward strand.
ATCATAAATCAGAATTTCAGAAAAAATAAAAGCAAAAAACATGTTTTCGAACAAGAAAGCCAAAATTGAAAACCATAAAGATAAAACAGATTGCTAGATTCGTATGAGATAATGAAAAAGTAAAGAAGAAATAGAAGAAAAAGGGGAAATATATACCTGTTGTATATTGGAGGCGTTAGATTATTAGGGAATAACGGCTCGTCAAAGGTAAACACAAATACAAAACCGAAAATAAATAAGTTTCTCACGATAATTGATTTTGATTTTGTAAATACGTTTTTCAAAACACAATGAATCATAACCGCTTGGAGTGAAGTGATAAGAAAACTGAAATAAGAGAGAATTTAGGAGAAGAGTCACCACATGAAAGGAATCATCGCACGCTTGCAGGCAATGAGATAGGAAAGGCTTTCTTTTGGGTCAATATCTGGACATGGTACTGGGCTGGGATAGATTTTTTGGGCCCTATAAACTTTTTTTTGACCGAGGCCCTATGCTACAGCCTACCATCCCGAGAACAAAATAGGTATATTGATGTCCACATGGAAATGCCTTTGATAGATGAAATGAGACCAAATAAACAATGGTCAAATTAAGATGCTAAAACACGTGGGTCAAAGGCTCACCTCTTCGAATTATTGAAGACACCAACACTCCAAAAAGCTTCAAACTCGAACCCCAGGCTCTCACTACAAGAAAAGCTTGTTTTAGCCACCAGCAATTTCCACGGAGCTTATTCCGTCAGTAATTTGCCACGGATTTGCGACGGCATGTGTAAAAAGTAAGAGCACGAAATTTCCCGCTGGTGTTTGCCACAGGTTTGCCACGGACATGTGAAAGGACAGAAATTTGCGACGGAGATGCCGTAGCAAGTCCGTGGCAACCCATTTATCAGAATAAAACACCCATGATCCTACTAAAAATCAGAACGATGCTTCTCTCTTTGTTAAACAAACGCTCTCTACTGTCTCTCTTCCTTTGACCTCCACCTCCGATCTCCTCCTTCGATCTCCACCCTCCACCCTCCTCCGACGCCTTCCACTCTCCCTCTCCTCTCGCCCTCACTTTCTCCCCAATTTTCGCGAAACCCTAACCTCAGATTTCCCCAAACCCTAACCTCTGATTTCCCCAAACCCCAACCCAACTCTAGCCTCCACCCTCAGTCTCGCAACCACGGTGCGCCGTCTAGCACACCATTTCTCTGGAGCACTACCACTTGCCTCGCCACCCATTAACTGTAAGTCACCTTCCCTCTTCATCTCTTGTGGTGGTTTGTTCTTCCTTTGTTGAATGTTGATTCCATTTGGTTTGCTGAGTTCTATTGAGATGTTCAAACGTTTCTGCATTTTCGTTTGACATTCACAGGGTGTATGTTTGTAGTTGCACAGGAAACGTTTTTATTGAGATCTTCCTCCTCATCCAATCATCTGATTATTCCATCCAGAAAATTAGTTGACCATAAACTATCAACCCTAACTGGAGGTATGATATTATGATTCCCCTTTCTCAATACAAATTTTGTTATCTTCTTTTAATTTCTGGTGTTCTTACATTTTTCTGCTCTCATTTTTTGTAGTTCATAGGTTTTTAAGTTTTTCCCTTTGGTTTTTAGGGATAGCAAGTTGACGCGTTTGCTGCGTGATTCACTTGGAGGAAGAACCAAGACGTTTCTGGAGGTATGATTTTAATGCAAATCTTAAATGAGTATAATAGTTCAATAAGTAATTAAGCATCGGTTTTCACCAACCTTTTCTATTCTTATTGTTTTTAGTTTTGCTCCAACAGGATTCATTGTCATGCCTTAAGAATCGGTTTTTACCAACCTTTTCTATTCTTATTGCTTTAGATAAACCAAAAAATTATGAAATCAACACTTGTCAAGGATCTCTGGTGAAATTGAACGACTTAAGGCTGGTGTGTTACTTTATCATGTTGTGATTGAAGTGCCTTAGATTGATCACCAGTTCTTTAGATTTTTTTTGCTGAAGTGCCATATTGTTGATTAAATTTGTGACTTTCATCAGAGGTTTATGCTACGTGTGAGAAAAATGGAGTCTATATCCCAAAGGATAGATACTATCAGGAAGAGAATGAAAAGAAGGTTGTCTATTCTGTCTTTGTCTGTTTGCTTCTTTTGCAATATGAATATTTCATCTGATTCATCAAGAACTACATTTTTGTTCCAAGTAACTTTCAGTTGCTGACAAATTTTACTTTTTGTGCGTTTAATATTTTTGTTTCCTAGCATGCTTATCTTTTTTCCTCTTTGTTTCATGTGTAGGTATGCATTGGTTTGATGTTTTATTTTCTTGTTGTGGTTCTTAAAATCATTATTGTAAGGCTCTTCTGTTGATTTACGTGTTTCTTCTGTTAAGGCTTTGGCAGATCAGGTTGAGCAGATGGGCATCACAAATAGAATCTTATTAGAAGGTTTGTTTTCTTTGAACTATATTAATTCTATAGACTTATAAAAGATATTATGTGCTTGCTTGTTGTTGCTGTATTGCTTGACTTGTTTTGTATGTTTTAACTAGCAACTTGAGGATATGCAAAACAAGTACGTTGACCAAGTTCGTCAGTGCTCAGATTTAAGCAACAAACTCGATACCACTTAGGTACGACATGGGTGCTTTTATTTATTTATTGTTAAGATATTCTAGATGCTTGCTTAATTATCTGGAAAAGGTTATAAACTAATTTCTCCTTTTTTATCTTGTGATTGGTTAGTGGTAAATGACTTTCTAATTTTGTCTGTTCCAACTCCAATCTTCTCTCACACTCACTTCCAATTTTTCTCTCTTCTTTCTAGTGTCCTTGAGCTGCTCTGAAGAGCAAACAAAATCATACAAAGGGCACTAGAAGATTTTAATACTTGCTCTTCATCTTTGACATCTAGAAGAACATTCACAAAAACTCCTCCTTCAAAATGAAAGGTAACATTATTCCCTGATATGATTATTAGTTATTACCATCTTATAATGTGTATATGTAGAGAAGTTTGTACCTTGAATTGATCTAATCTAACATGATCCTCAGTAAACCAAAATATGTTAATTCAGTTACTATAGTCTCTCTTCAATATGACAATTTAGTTAGTGTTTTGAGTTATGTGTGTTAGTCTATGATGTATGTAACTGAATCTTATTGAAAAGTTCAATCTTCAAAAATATAAGAGAGTTGTGTGTTTTGTTCATCAGATTACAGAATCCACTGATTTGAATGAGCTAGTAGAGAAGGAACCATGGCTTTCATCTTCAAAATTGGTTGTGAAACCTGACATGCTATTTGGAAAGCGTGGCAAAAGTGGTTTGGTTGCTTTGAATCTAGATTTGGCTGAAGTTGCTGCTTTTGTGAAAGAGCGTCTCGGTAAAGAGGTACTTTCTCTTTTCCTCTGTCCTTTCAAACCTTACATTATTTTTCCAATTTTTGATCAGTTTTTTCTTGGAACTTTTTGTTCAATGTTCATCCTTTAAGTGCTTGCTTGTGTCTTTCTATAAAATGTAGGTTGAGATGAGTGGAAGCAAAGGACCTATAACAACTTTCATTGTTGAACCTTTTATCCCACATAATGAAGAGTTTTACCTTAACATTGTGTCAGAGAGATTAGGGAACAGTATAAGCTTTTCTGAATGTGGAGGAATTGAAATTGAAGAGAACTGGGATAAGGTACCAAAATGGACACTTAAGAATTAATTCTCACTGTAAATTCTGCTCATATATTTCCATAAGCTACAATGTGGTTTGTCATATTTCAGGTTAAGACAGTTTCTATTCCAACTGGAGAGTCTCTTACATCAGAAACTTTCATTCATGGATTAGACGAAAAGGTGAACAAATATCTTATCAATCATCAACAATATACTTGCTTCTAGTTATCATGGTGCTATGAAAAAGCTTACAATGTTTGTTTGAATATTTTACGCTTCGAGACAAGTGCATCTTTGAAATTCACGATCTTTGAACCAGTGGGCGAATTTGGACTATGGTCATTTGGAGGAGGTGCTAGTGTAATCTATCTTTGATACGGTGTGTTACGGTTTCTTCAGAACTAAAGTGATTGCTAAACTCCCTTCTCTTGAAGCATTTAGGAACTAACTTCTTTTATACTAATTTGTTATTAACAGGTAGGAGATCTTGGTTATGCTCCAGAGCTTGGAAATTATGCAGAATATAGTGGTGCACCTAAGGAAGATGAGGTCTTGCAGTATGCAAGAGTTGTAATTGATGTAATTAATTCTTATCTCAACTTACTATTATCAGTTTACAGATTCAAAATTATCCTTTACATGATTAGCTATTCCTTGTTTCGATTCTGTATAGTTATCACTATTAAATAGATTTCGGAGGTATGATTTTTTTTTTAAATTTTGCGACGGATTTGCGACGGAAGATGTCAGAGTTTGCCACGACTTTGCGACGAAAATTTGCGATGGATTTGCCACGGGTTTGCGACGGAAAAATTTGCCACGGACAAGTCCGTGGCAAACGATTTGCGACGAGCGTTTTTGCCACCATTTTTGGTCCGTGGCAAATGTTGTTTTGCCACGGAAATTTGTACATTTGCGACGGAAATGTCCGTGGCAAATCAACGATTTTCTTGTAGTGTCTAAACACACTTCTTAGTTCATTAAAATGACAATGTAGCTTGAAATCTACTAGAATTCAGCTCCCAATCACAGATGCAAGCCAAAAACTTTCAACTCATCTAACCCTTGTTGCTTGACATTTTTGAAAATGGGGAAATAATGGAGAGGGAGGAGATGAACCAGCTGAGTGTTTTAGCACTCAACCCTTCAAATGTGGTGAAATGATCAAGAGGGGAAGGAGTAGTGAGTGATTTTCAGTTGTGATGAAATTAGGGTTTGAGTTCCTCTTCTTTTCCATTCCTCTAGTTTGCATCTCTCTCTCTCTCTCTCTCTCTCTCTCTCTCTCAAAGTAATGTGTTTTGTTTCTTTTTGAAAATGAAAGTGAGGGAGTGTTGGGGTTTCAGCTAATTGTGTGAGTTTAAGTGTGTCTTAGGGGTGAAATTCCCTTTTTCCCCTTCACAAATAAAAATTCTATTAATTCCCCAAATGACCAATTACCCACTTATGACCATTTTGCTTAGCCAAACAAGCATTCAAAGCACACAAGTATCATATTTGGGAAATCAATTCATTAAATTATTAACCAAGCATCCATTCAAAAATAATTAAATCAATTGATTGACTTAGCATATAATTAAAAAACTTTGGGTGTTACAGCGGAGGTGGATGCGTGGTTGCTATACGACAAGCTTGGTTTCAATGCTCATTAATGGCAATCCCTAAAGCGAATTATCTTCTTCTCGTTGATTCAACCAAGGGGATCCACTTGTTCCGTTCTTATTTCTAGGAGTTGCAGAGGGGCTCGTCGGGTTAATTCAGGAAGCGGAGGAGGGTAATTTTCTCAAAAGATTTTCGGTTACAGACAACTTGTCAGTTTCTCCTCTACAGTTCGCTGACGACACAGTAATATTTTGTGATGGCGACATTGGGAATTTATGGGGTCTAAAGGCAATTTTACAAAGAGCAATGTGACTTGTGTTAGTTTAAGGAGCGGTCGTCAACATTCTTGGCTTGCAAGATAGTCAAAATTTCATTTAAATTCCTTGGAATTCATGTGGGAGAAAGTTCAAGAAAATACAGTACTTGGGAGTCGATTTTGAAAGCAGTAAGAGGAAAATGATCAAATTAGAAGAGTAGATAGCTCTCTAATGCAGGAAGAATAACCTTAATTAATTCGGTCTTATCCACCCTCTCGCTCTATTTCTTCTCATTCTACAAGGCTCCAAATAAGGTAATTAAATAGAGTGTGGTTTGTCTTCCAAACTCCAAGGGAGGACTCGGGATAAAAAAATTGGAAGCATTCAATATTGATGTACTAAGTAAATGGAGATGAAGTGCATGACAAGTAGTAATTAATAAGCTTTGGTTTAAATTGCTGATAAGGAGGCATGGAGAATTATGCAAATGGCGTGATAGAGAGATTCCTCAACAAAGTCGCAAAAGATCTTCTCTGTGGTGGCGTGACATTAACCTGCTCGGCTCAGATTTCACACATAACCCGCTCTAGTTCAACAATATTTCAAAATTACAATTGGTTAAAGGCGATAAAGTCAGATTCTGAACCGATGCTTGGTGCAGCCCAACACCCTTATCTTCTTTATTTATTTCCATTGTTGTTTCATTATTTTAGAATGAAGGCGGCTACAGTAAGAGATTTCAGGTAGTGGCGTAATAACAAATGGGAATGGAATTGGGTTTGGCTTAGTGAAAAGGCAATAGAATTGAAGGTTATTTTATAGGATATATATGGTGCTGAACAGTGTCAACACTGATCAGTGTAAAATAATGTTATGGCTGGCTTCATGATTTTATTGCAGGTAGAAACATTATTATTAGCAGGGACGTGGTTGAAAACTGTACATAGATCTAGAGATGTTATGTACCTACGAAGGCGTTGGCTTTTGCATGGAGAGTCGTCATCAATAGGCTACCCACTCCCGATTTATTAGCAAGGAGGGGGAGTCATATCAGGTGATCATTTCAGAAGACGTACGTGTTGTTTGCTATGTTTCAGAGATTATCAAACAACAATAATTCTATAAAATACTAAACATCTTAATCTCCGTTAATTAGCCTATTTAAAATATGGGGTGTTGCAAAAGAGGCCACCGATTCGACACCATTGGTGGTGACATTCCCGTGGAGAGAGAGGTTCAGTGGTTCGATGGTTCCTATATGGATGGGTGAAACTCTAATAGAGCCATGCGGCTCGTAGGGGAGAACACCGTGTTTGTTACTATATGATCAAACACGACCTATGACATGTACGTAAATTGCAGTAAAAGAAAATGTTAGAAAAATTGTCAATAAAGTGATTGATTGATTAATTAATTAATTAATATACTATCTACAAATTACATCATGACATTGTAAAAATAAAAGTTTAATCTCGTTATTTAACATTATTAAACTTCAAATGTAGGCTATTTTATTAACTTAATTGTCTTTGCATGTCAGTCTAATAAAAATTTGGAACACAATTATTTGTATCACTTATTACTAACAAGTAACTAGAATTTAAAATTACAAATATTGTTTTTTGAATGGTGGAAAGCTAAAACATCAACTAATGTTGTCACCTAAAGACCATGATCACTTGCAGCAGACCACTAATTATAATTAGGAAAAAAAGTACAACATCATTATTTGGTTCAAGAAATCAGACTAATAAGAAATGGCAAGGTCCAAATCCCTCTCTGTTTTCTGTCATCTGTGTTGTTAGAGTTGTTCTTCTTTTCTAATCTTTACTTTCCTTCCACTCACAGTCAAACAGTGATAACAGCCAAAGTGGCACAATCTGTCAATCATGAGATCAGATCACTGCCTGCAACAATGAATTATCTTGTGTAAGACGATTGTTATTATTATAGCCTAATCCATGTTCAAAACAACCGATGAAAATATGATTTCATCAACAACAATTGGAAATATGATATTATATATATATGTGAAGGAATAACTTACTGTGCAAACACAAGGTACTCATCTGGTGATTCGCTGATTTGATTTTATGAAAATGTATAAAAATCAATATTGAAGGAGGTCTTTGAAAATAAAAAATGAATAATGTAGAAGGAAAAAAAAATTGATAGAAAATGTAAAGGCCATACATGGCCTCAACTAGTACAAAATGAACACAAACCATGGGCAACATTGGATGAGCAATATGTTCTCAAGAAGTGTATTTATATACCCATTTGATGAGTCAAACACGTCATCTATTTCCTATTACATTTACGATTATGTAGATAAGAACATATTTATTATAACGTTGAACAATTCAAATCTTTTTATTTATTAAATTAGTATTTATATTTTGGTCAAACATCATTAATGAATGTACTCTTCTTATTTAATATATTATACTTAATAGATATTATTATTATTTAAGTAAATTCGAAATAAAAGAAATAGTTAGAGTTTAAAATTTCTAGAAGAATAACTCATGTTCTTACGGTAGTAAAAAAAACACATGTTTTTATGATATTCAGGAAGGAGATAAGGAGATATGGAGATAGTGGAACTTTCATATATTTCATAACACCTTTACAACAAAAAACAATAGAGATGAAAGCATCCGCAAAGAATACCTAAAAGCCCATTAACTCCTTGCCAACATCAAATAAAGCCATGAGTTGCATAAGTTGGAATTGTCGTGGTTTGGCGGCGGCCACGACAAATAGGGAGCTCTATGATCTTATCACAAATAATAAGCCTGCCATCTTGTGTCTTATGGAGCCAGATCCTGTAAGAATAGAGTAGATAGGGTTAAGAGGAGCTTTTGTTTTCAGCATTTCTTTTGTGTAGAACCCAAGGTCTGTCTGGTGGTCTTTGTTTAATGTGGAATGATTATTATGAAATACAAGTGCTTGATTCTTGTTTGAACTATATTCATTGTGTTCTGCTTGAAAGACGGTCTGGTATTACTTTTGAGATGTCTTTTATTTATGGAAATCTTACTTTCTCTCAAAGAAGGTATCTCTGTGATAAAGTACTGAGACTTAAACCTTCTGATGATAAACCCTGGTGTTGTATGGGTGACTTTAATGAGGTTGTCTCGCCAGTTGAGAAGGATGGAATCAGGGGAATTGAACCAATTAGACTTGATACGTTTAGACGCTTTATTGATGAAAGTAAGTTGATGGATTTTGAGCTGCAGGGTTGTCGGTTCACTTGGATTAGTAACCCAAGGGATGGTTTTGTCACTCGTGAAAGAATTGATAGAGTTTTGGCCAACTGGGCCTGGAGGGAGCTGTTCCCTCATGCTCTGGCTTTAGCTTTGCCTATTGTTAACTCTGATCATGCTCTTATTATTCTAAAAACAAAACCCCCTCTCACCAGTGGACGCTCGTTTAAATATGAGGCTTTTTGGAATGACCATAATGATTGCCCTAGTGTGGTAGCCTTGGGCTGGAAAGGCAGCCACTTGGATCCATGGAAGCAATGGTGGAAGAAGGTTCAAGGGTGTAAATCCTCCCTTACCAAATGGCATAAATCTACTTTCAAGAATGCAGCTAAGGAGATTGAGAGAAATAAAGTGGAGCTGCAATGTCAGTTGGTCAGGGATCATGATATGGTTGATTGGGACCGTGTTCATTACCTCAGAAGGCAGATTGATGGTCTATGGAAGCAGAAGGAGCAATATTTGGGGCAACGCTCTAGAGTGAAGTGGTTAAAGTGTGGTGATCGTAATACTAAATTTTTTCATGTGTCCACAGTTCAAAGGAGAGATAGGAATAAACTCTTTAGAATCAGAAACTCTACTGGTCAGTGGCTTGAGGGTCAGGATTAGGTGATGAATTATGTTACTGAGTTTTACTCAGCCCTCTATACTCCGGAGCCTTCTACTGATATGGATGAATGCTTACAGGTTGTTCCCACTTGTGTATCAGAGATTATGAACTCCTCTCTTATTGCCACGGTTTCTGAGGAGGAGATAAAAAGTGTGGTGTTTTCTTTGGGGCCTTTGAAAGCGCCTGGTCATGATGGGCTTAATGGCTTGTTCTATCAAACTCATTGGGATACTATCAAAGAGGATGTAACTTTAGTGGTGAAGTCCTTCTTTGAATCTGCCTATCTTGATCTTGAGTCCAACCTCACATCGGTTTGCCTTACTCCTAAGATCCAACTTCCGGAGACAATTTCAGATTTAAGGCCCAATAGTTGTTGCACATTCATCTACAAAGTCATTGCAAAAATCTTTGTTGCTCGTTTGAAACTCTTCTTGCTTCTATTATTACTCCACAACAAAGTGCCTTTGTGGGTGGTCGGTTGATTCAAGATAACCTCATTATAGCCCATGAGGCTTTTCACTTCCTGAAAGGTAAGCAAGGTAATTGTGGCCGAGGGGTGGCGATGAAGTTAGACATGAATAAAGCTTATGATAGAGTTAATTGGGATTTCCTCCAAAAGGTTCTTCTAGCGTATGGCTTCCATCCTACTTGGGTTGAGTGGGTTATGACTCTAGTTACTTCAGTAACATATACATACAGAATTAATGGATTCTCTACAAACAGGGTGGTTCCAAAGAGGGGCCTTCGGCAAGGGGACCCCCTCTCTCCATACTTATTCAGTTTGATATTTGATGTCCTCTCCAGGCTTATCTTTCAAGCTCATCGTGCCAACATCTTCCAAGGTATTAAACTTGCTGAGAGTGCACCAGCTCTGACTTACCTATTTTTTGCGGATAATGCCATCATCTTCTCAAAAGATGCTGAGGCTGACCTCTATGGCCTTATCTCTATCCTAAATAAGTTTACCAATGCATCTGGGCAAAAATCAACTTGAACAAGTCTGGGGTAATTTGTGGAGCAAAAATGGAGGCTATTCTTAGAAGCAAGATCTTCAGCATCACCATATCCCCATCTGGGAATCTCCGGGTAAATATTTAGGAATCCCAGCAGAGTGGGGTGGATCAAAGGTGCAAAGCATGGGTTGGTTAAAGGATCGGGTTCTAGCTAAGCTTCAAGGATGGAAGGGTAACTTGTTGTCCCAGGCGGGTAAGGAGACTCTCATTAAATCTGTGGTTCAGGCTCTCCCTACATATATTATGTCTATTTTGTATCTCCCCAAGTCTTTTTGTGTTGGTCTTACGGCCAGTGTGGCAAGGTTTTGGTGGAGTTCTTCTGCGAAATAAAGAGGGATTCATTGGAAGAATGTCAGCACTCTCTGTTCCCCAAAGAAAATGGGTGGCCTTGGTTTTAAGGATTTCAATAAGTTGAACATGGTGTTGCTCTCTAAACAAGCTTGGGGGTTACTCAAGGAGCCGGAGGCATATTGGGCCACTACGCTAAAAGGCATCTACTTAAGCAACACAGATTTCTGGTCTGCTCCGGTTAATAGAAGATCATCATGGGTGTGGAAAAGTCTCTTTCAAGGGAAGGATCTACTTAAGAAGTCTGGTAGATGGACTATTGGGAGAGGTCTCAATATTGACATAAGGGAGGATAATTGGGCAGCTACTGGGAATCCAATCATCAGAGATAATGGTACCTGCAAACTATTAGAGATAATGTAGGTCATTCATGTGCTTTTGATGTTCTTAAAACGCCTATCTCTTGGTCTTCAGATGTGGATAGCTTATTTTGGCCTCATTCTAAGAGTGGCATCTATGAGGTGAAGACTGGATACCAAGTACTTCTTAATAGCTCAGTTAATCAATCTACTGTTGCATCTTCTTCCTACATACTTCCTACTGAGCTGTGGAGTGGTATTTGGGGGGCTTCGGTTCCGGAAAAGTTAAAGCACTTTGCTTGGAGATCTTGCCATAATGCTCTTCCCACTAAAGAAGCATTGCATAGGAAAAGGCTTAATATGGGTCCAGTTTGTCCGATTTGCTCTCAAAAGGCTGAGACAGTGGAGCATATGCTCTTACTTTGTGATTGGACTAAACCTTTATGATTTGCTCTTCAAGTCTGCCCAGTGCCCACAGAAGTTGGTTTGTCTAGTTTTGCTCAATGGCTCCATCAGTTACTGGTCAATTGGGACAAAGGAACCATTTCTACTACTCTTTACTCAATATGGTGGATTTGGAAGTTGAGGAATAACTTTGTGTTTAACGGTCTGGCTCCGAATCCGATGGGGACTTTTTACCAAATTAAATCTCAGGTGCAAGAGTTCTGGTCAGCAGAGGATACTCATAACAAGACCCTAGCAGTTTCTTCTCGGGAACCAAATTGGAACAATAAATCCTGGAAACCTCCTACCCAATCGTTCCTAAAAGTAAACTGTGATGTTGCGTTTAATCTAACTACTGGAAAATACTTTGCAGGTATTGTTGTGAGAGATAGTAATGGCTACATACTTACAATGTCTTCTAGCTCCAGCTTTGCCCCTTCTCCTCTAACAGCTGAGGCCCTGACACTCCGAGAAGCAATGTCTCTTGCACGGAATCTTGGCATCCTCCAGGTGGTGTTTGAATCGGATAGTCAGATTCTAATTGATGTCTACAGAAGAAACAGTATCAGGGAGGAAATTCAAGCTATAACTCAAGACATATGGTTCTTACAAGAGTGTTTCTCTCACTGCAAATTCTCCTGGGTTTGCAGATCGGGTAACCGGGTAGCTCACCTCATTGCTGCTCATGCAAGTGCAGCACAACTCCATGGAGCTTGGACGGTGAACCCTCCGGAGGAAATTCGTATGGCTCTTGCCATGGATCGTTCGAGATTTCAGAATCCTTAACCTGTTGCATCTTCCTGCCCTGTTCCTTGGCGTCTCTTGGAGTGTAGTCTTGTTTATGGTGTTGTTTGCTGGTGGTGTATATCGATCTGGATGTTTGTATGGTTTCGGTAAAGTCATGTCTATAGATCTAGATCTAGTTTTTCTCTCTAAGTAGGGTGCTTGGGACTTTGTGGAAGAGAGATAGATGTATTGCAGAATCGGGATGGTCTGTATTTTGCGATGGTTTCGAGCTTTAGTTTGCTGTGGCATCGATCTTTCTGGTGTGGTGTTCCGATGGGTGTGAAGCTTTGGTGGTTGTCTCTAGCTTCGTTGTACAAGGACAAGAAGCTACTAGATACCCTTGTGGTCAAACTAGTTTAGTTTTCTATAGTGATTGTACTTTAACATTATTAGTGTTGACCTGTTGACTCATCTTGGCCTTTGTTTGGGCTAGTGTTCCATGAGGCCACATTAGTTGTGTGGTTCCATGTGTTCTTCCCTTGTGGGTTGTTTGGTTTGGGCCTTGCTCACTTAATGAGAATCAAACAATCTTGGACCAAAAAAAAACACCCAACCAAATGCCACAACAGAGGCAACACCGGAACAACGGAATACTTGAACAACAACACCTGTCGAAGGGCACGCATAAAAAGAAAGAGGACGGGCAAACCTCGTCCACCCGAGTAGAGCCAAAAACCAAACCAAGCTCTTCCAGTGCCGTGAAGGCGGTAGATCCGAAGAAGAAGAGGAAAGAGCAAGAAAATAGTTCCTCCAAAGCTGCATCTCCTAAGGGCCGACAAGGACCTTCTGAAGCCGACCAGCGCATCACCAACAATGGCCGAGGAGCCGGGGTGCACCTTGACAAAAAGAAGAAAAATGTGGTAGGACCGACCGAGGAAGTCACCGAAGCTGACTTTGCTGCAGTGGCTAAGGTCGCCAGGTTGGGTGCCGAGGCCATTAAGAAAATGAAGACTGTTGTCCTGGTCAACACTCTGGCAAATCTTGAAGGTATGTACTCTGAGTCCCAAGCATATAACATTCGTTTAGCATGCAAACTTGCCTAGACCCAGCTAGAATTTAAGTATGCACGCTGTGAATATGCAGAGTTGTTGAAGGAGAATCGGCGGATGCGGGAGGAGTGTGACAAGAACTCCGACTTGCTAAAACGGTTGATCGCCGTTGAGACCCAAGCTGCAGAAAACAAGAAAAAGGTTGCTGACCTTGTCAAAGTCTCCGCGGAGCTGCAGAGCGCTCGGGAGGAGGCAGCCCGACTACGCAAAGAGGCTGAGGAGGCCTAGCTCATGGCCCAAGAAAAGGTGGAAGAGATTGGGAAGAGGTGCCAAGAGCTGAAGAATTCAAATGCCAAAATGGCCAAGCTCGGGTATACTCGTTGCCTTTCTTAGGTCATGGTGCTAGACCCTGATTTCCCAGCGCATCATGTGCACCTCACTCAACGGGTTGAGGGCGGCAAAATCTTGGCGAAGGACGGGACAGTTGTCTATCCTCCCCATGAGTCCGAGGAGAATGTAGCCGAGGGAAATGCGGATGCGGCCGGCGGCACAGCTCATACTCCAGAAGAAAACCAGAGATTCCGAAGGAGAAAGCAGGGGAGAACTGATCCCTTTGGCCTCTATTTCTTGTAATTTCTTCTTTTGATTAATTCGCTTGGGTGGCCTCGGGCATGTCCGAGGCCATCCTAATGATGTAAGCACAATCAGGCGCCATCCCCTTTTTCTGGCCTTTAAATACCTGCATTTCTAATTGAGTTTCATTTATTTTTGAAATATGAATGTATATTTAGTTGCGTACCTGAGGTCGGCAGGTTAAGTGAGGTTCGTTGCCGCTCGGGCATTAGAGTGAACCAGAGAATAGGGCAAGTGTAGAGACTTAGCCGAGAGAGAAATAACGTGGGTCGAGATGACTAGCAGATGAGTGCCGAGGAGGCAGGCTCATTGCCTTTGTAAGATAGGAAGACCGCTGTGGGTCCCCTTCTTCTTCTTACCGATGCCGGCAGTGGGCGATCGGCCTTGGTACCGGAGCTATTGGGGTGCCCGGCCTTCACTTTCATCCTACCGAGGCCGCTGTGGGCTTATCGGCATTCTTACCGAGGTCGTAAGAGACACTCGGCCTTCTTACCGGAGTCGCGTGAGACGTCCGGCCTTCTTACCGGTGTCGCGTAAGACGTTCGGCCTTCGGGGTGGAGACCGCACAATGGGTCTCCTTCCTTCGGCCTCTTGATGGAACTCGTTAGTTCAGGCATCAAGAGGGAAGGCTGGTCTCGCGTAAAGCGAAATTGGGAAACCGTTCGACCCCCGACAGAACTCGTCAGTCCGCGCTGGAGGGAAGGGCACATTGGACGGGCTCTCTGGTTGAGTGTTAGACTCAACAAGCCGGTGAGCCGTTGAAGCTTGAAAAGGCTATTCAGTAGGAGCTCGGAAGCGACCTGTTGGAACCTGAAGAGGCTATTCAGCAGGAGCTCGAAAGCGAGCTATTGAAGCCTGAAGAGGCTATTCAGCAGGAGCTCGGAAGCGAGCTGTTGAAGCCTGAAGAGGCTATTCAGCACCAAAAGGAGTTTGGGGTTGAGATGTGTTATGGAAGGCTGATTAGCCTCCCACTGTGGTCGCCATTGTTCGGTACTTAGACTTTGGAGTCATTCATAGGACAGGGGTACTCGGTTGGATGTTCTAGAGCTCATCCGTTGTAGTTCGGTGATTGGAATTTCGGGCTTGAGATGCGAAGTTCCAAGCACAGCCACGTCAGGTGGGGGTACCTGCAAAACACTCTGACGCTCAAGTCACACTACGCCAGCGTACAAGGTTTGTCAGCGTTTTTTTTGGGCATTGGTAGCGTTTTAAAACGCTAGAGAAGCTGGCGCTACTAATGCGTACACCCCATTAGTAGCATTTTAAGAAACGCTAGTCATTTACCCAGCGTGTTTTAGACATACGTAGCGTTTTATATAAAACGCTAGCCATTGACCCAGCGCCTTTTTACAATTCCTAGCGTTTTCTGTAAAACGCTAGGGATCCCATAGCTCATTTTACTACCATTCCTAGCGTTTTAAATAAAAACGCTAGGGATCCCATAGCTCCTTTTTACTACCATTCCTAGCGTTTTAAATTAAAACGCTAGGGATACTATAGCCCTTTTTACTACCATACCTAGCGTTTTATAAAAAGCGCTGGGGATGCTATAGCACCTTTTACTAGCATTCCTAGCGTTTTATATAAAACGCTAGGGATGCTATAGCACCTTTATTAGCATTCCTAGCGTTTTATATAAAACGCTAGGGATGCTATAGCACCTTTATTAGCATTCCTAGCGTTTTCAGAAAAACGCTTAGGATCCTCTAGCTCCTCTTTACAATTCCTAGCGTTTTATCTTTAAAACGCTAGGTATTGAATGAATTTTTAACTTCATTTCTAGCGTTTTCACTCTAAAACGCTACCTATTGACTGAATTTTTTTAAATATTTTTTTATTTTGGTTTGTTCTCCATTTTAATTACAACCTATAAATTCATTCCCTTTTCAACAAATTCAGAAAATACATTCCAATCCAATATATCATTCAAACAAAATTCGATCAACAAAATTCATCAAATAATATTTCCAATCCAATATATATCATTCTAAGAAGTACTTACAACATAATATAAATCCAATATATACAACATAAATAATAACTAAACTATTATGAATCTCAAAACTTGCTACAAAAAGCTAGAAACATAATGGCACCCACTCCCCCTTCTACTGTAAGTTGTTTCAACAGTGAGTAATCTGGATTTTTTGAAGTTGGAAAATATGAAAAAAAATGAAATAAAATTAGAATTAAAATGTTTATTAAATGTGAGTAAGTATTATAATATCAATATAAAAATAAATCTAAGTAGTTACCTTGGTTGGGATTGTTACTTTGTCATGAGTGATAATCTCTTTCATATACCTCATAACATAGTACCCACAATCATTGCTATTTGGTTGTTTAGGACACTACAAAGCAAAAGATTATAACTTAATTGTCACATTTTTATGACCAAAAATCAATTAAAATTATAAGAATGATTCTTAAAAAGCTTACAGTTATGGGTAGCCATCTTGTTTTACTCAGTAGATAATCCCAAGTATTCTTTCAAGTTAATTGTAACGTCATACATATATATATATAACGTTAAGTTGAACAAAATACATATATTAAATTATACAAATTAAAATGAGAGGGTTACACATACACACCTCTCAACCGATTCTACGAAGTCTTCGTAGAGACGTTGTAATGGCCTTGAAGTGAATCCGGATAATAGACAACATTTTGCTTAGGGTTTATTGCAAAGAGTACCCAATGTTGCCTGCAAGTAAATGAAGAAACGAATGAGTACACATTAATTTACACTATAATACAATCCTCAAAATAATTAAACAAGTGATTGAAGACTAAATTTCTCACCCATTATTGAGTGGTGCCAAAAATAAAGAGTCGCCCTTCAAATGCTTGGCTTCCATGAAGCGTGAATGGATATAACTTTGTACTTCACTCTTTATAGCCGTAATGCGTTCCTCTGTGTTACCTTTATGAAACACAACTATACAAGCGAACACAAGAAGAAATACTACGTGTCCGTTGAGAAGGGACCGTAAGACGATTGTACAAAAACCTATAAATAATATATATACAACTTTCAGATCCTCATATATATACTCTAATATATACTCTAATATAAACAACTATTGTGTACAAATAATTTAATACATACCTACGGTATACTCGATATCGATGGCGTGAGTGGCCCAATCCATCTCAACTATAGCTTTCATATCCTCGATGTTGATCATTACCAATCTGTTCCAGCCCACAATGTTATCGGGCGGTAAAAAAATTTGGTAAATCTGGTTCATTTTTTGAATGTGGACCTTTAGAGAATCGATGTAGTTCTGGAATTCATCATTGGGAAATTGACCAACATGTTGGACTGGTGTTTGTATAGAAGATGGTCGGGAGAGTTTGGTAGTGGAAGGGAAGGTTGGGACACTTTCATGGAAGGGAAGGTCGGGACACATGGGGTACCTAGTATATATTAAAAAAATGATTAATTAGCTAGTTAGTTAACACACATTATAGTCATTTAATTATTAACAAAAATATTGTCACTTACAACGACAAGTTGTTCAAAGCCATGCCACAAAAGTACTAAGTGCTTGATCCACATAAATATATCCGCATTAGCAATTGGAGCAGTGCAATGGTGCAGACCTCTATTGAATAGTCTACCCTAACTCTCAAATGGTTTTCAGGCATGGCCTGATTGTGCAGTGTGGCACTCAATTGGTTACATATCAAACCCACTGCAACCTTTCGATGTGGGTTTGCAATATATAGCTCACATTCACAGTTATCCTAAATCAATTATAAAGAAAAATAAATATACATGATAATTTTATCAAATACATATGTACAAAAACAGTCGAGTTTTGTTAAATACGTGTTGAAGGGATGGTGCAGCTATCTCGGGCGCTATGGGGGTGCAAAGAGCTCAATAGGTTCAAAGCAGGGGTGGTGCGGCGAGGATGGTGCACCAATCCTTTGTGCCAAGAGTCGCTTAAACATCTGTCTCTCTTCCATTAGCACAAAGAACATTCTTGGATAGCTCGTCATACTTTTCCGCCATGACTTTACAATCCCCGCACCCCTTGCTTTGGCTCTTCTTTGGCCCAAACACAGTTGTCGGAGGAATCCCATATCCATAACCTCTAATCCGACCCTGTCTCTCTTCCCTTCCCAAGGCACGAGCAAGGACATCTTGGTGACCATCACAATCTGTTAAATCTCCTTGTGATACAGATTGTGATATGCTTCTTCGATGCACAAACATAAATAACGGATAAAATTAATAAACAAGTGTCAAGTGAAATTTAATCGACAATAAAAAATATGTCCACGTGTCAAAAAAATCGAGTAACGGATAAAAATAATAAACAAGTGTCAAAGAAATTTAATCGAGAATAAAAAATATGTCCACGTGTCAAAAAAATCGAGTAACGGATAAAAATAATAAACAAGTGTCAAAGAAATTTAATCGACAATAAAAATATGTCCACGTGTCAAAAAAATCGAGTAACGGATAGAAATAATAAACAAGTGTCAACGAAATTTAATCGACAATAAAAATATGTTCACGTGTCAAAAAAATCGAGTAACGGATAGAAATAATAAACAAGTGTCAACGAAATTTAATCGACAATAAAAATATGTTCACGTGTCAAAAAAATCGAGTAACAGATTAAAAAAATATAGTCGGACACAAATTCCAACTTGCAATTTTTTCATGAATTTTGGAATACTTACAATTTTGTCCTTGACCTCCTTAGTTTTCGGATCCACAATCTCCCCATCCTTGTTTTGTCGGGCCTCTAACCGGACAATAAATGCGATCAAGGGATTCTTGAGTTGGATCTTTCCCTCTTCCAAGAACTATTTAAGTTTAATAATTGTTAATCAAGCTGTAAATTAAAAGATTCATTAAATCATAATAAATTAAACTAATTGTGTCTTACCAATCTTTCTTCGAGAATTTGATATCCACTAGAACCTCCTCTATAAGGGTACTCGGGATTAGAAGCTCTTTCTTTATTCGCTTTGCTCTTTTCTATTTAAAAGATAAGTATACATTAATGAATGATATCTACTTGTGAAATATATATATAAGTTAAATAATTAATATACTAACCAGGAAATCCGGATCAGTAGTGCGTATATCTACAAATTTGGTCCATTCCTCCTTAGTTATAATTAGGCATACTATAACAGCCGGGTCCACCACCCAGCGCTATTACTCAAGATCTTTTCTACCCCCTTGTAGAATTTTTGCCTTCAGTGGGATTTGAACCTTGTACATGGGGCTCAAATACAAAGTTCCACTCTTTCCCACTACCAATTGAGAGCGGTTCAATTGGTAGTGGGAAAGAGTGGAACTTTGTATTTGAGCCCCATGTACAAGGTTCAATCCCACTAAGGCAAAAATTCTACAAAGGGGGTAGAAAAGATCGTGAGGTAATAGCGCTGGGTGGGCTGCGCGATGGACACAGGTCATTATATACCTCTGATCTTTGGAGGCTCTGTTTGATGGTCCCATCGGGACGTTTGAGATACTTTTTCCCACATCGATTCTGTAAGCCCTATGCAACCTTCCCGCTTCCTTCAAGATCCAATCTCTTGGGACTCATCGACATCAAAGTGTTTCTAGTTATACATAAAAATGGATTAAATAAATATAACTAAAAATCACTAAATAAGATTATTAAAGAGGTCTAAAATTATATACCGTATTAAGTCCCAAAAATCATCTTTCAGTTTAGGCAAAACTCGATTATCTTTCTCATTCCAACTTTTAATTGAAATTGGAAAGATTTGCTTCACCTTAGTACCAATAAAGCTAATTAAATTTGTGCCGTTGTCTCCAATTGGCAAACCTTTAACACTCCATCGGACCTTAAATAATTAAATCATTAAATAATTAGATAACTTGGAAAGGTAGAGAACAACATTAATAATTAGTAATTAACTTACCTTATATTTCTCGTGTCCTTTACTTATCCGATTGACGATATTCTTTTTCGATGTAATTCCTCGGGAGTGAACTTCTTTGTGTTTCTATCACCCCATCACCACCACGACTACTATCGTGATCACTATGTGATGCCATCGACTTGCAATCACCCAAATGAATAAGACTCAGTGAGTTTTAGCTTTCTAATTGTTTAGAACCAACAAACACTTAACAAAATATAGAAGAAGCCATGCACAAAGTAAATGATCAAAGCCATGCACTAAGTAACCTAGAGTAAACATACATAGAGTAAACCTAGAGTAACCTAGAAGCCATGTACGGACTAGTATCAAGAGTTCATCTTTTGTTCAAAATGCCAATAACAGAACATTGTTATAACTAACATGCACTAAGTAACCTAGAGTAAACCTAGAGTAAGAGTAACCTAGAAGCCCATGTATGGACTAGTATCAAGAGTTCATCTTTTGTTCAAAATGCCAATAACAGAACATTGTTATAACTAACATGCACTAAGTAACCTAGAGTAAACTTAGAGTAAGAGTAACCTAGAAGCCATGTACAGACTAGTATCAAATCTTTTGTTCAAAATGCCAATAATGAGAACATTGTTATAACTAACATGCAAGCAAAGTGGCAATCTATGTACAATACAATCGGGAGAAAAAGAAAATCCATACCGAGAAATGTGCGTGGAGATGAACGAAATGGGTAACCGGGTTGTGCGTGGAGATGAACGAAATGGGTAACGGGTTGTGCGTGGAGATGAACGAAATGTGCAGCGGTGATGAACGAAGATGAACGAAGAGGTACGATGAACGAAGATGAGCGAAGATGAGTTCGGGTTGTTCGTGGAGAAAAGTTAGGTAGATGAGTTCGGGTTGTGCGTGAGTGTGTGAGGAGATGAGAGGCGCGCCTTGTAAAAATTTTAATAGCATTCCTAGCGTTTTTACATAAAACGCTAGGGATCAACTAGCGTGTTTACCCATTCCTAGCGTTTTACGTAAAACGCTAGGAATGCTAGTAAAAGGTGCTATAGCATTCCTAGCGTTTTTCAGAAAAGCGCTAGGGATGCTATAGCACCTTTTTACTAGCATTCCTAGCGTTTTATGTAAAACGCTAGGGATGCTATAGCACCTTTTACTAGCATTCCTAGCGTTTTATGTAAAACGCTGAGGATCAACTAGCGGCGTGTTTACCATTCCTGGCGTTTTACGTAAAACGCTAGGAATGCTAGTAAAAGGTGCTATAGCATTCCTAGCGTTTCAGAAAACGCGCTAGGGATGCTATAGCACCTTTACTAGCATTCCTAGCGTTTTATGTAAAACGCTAGGGATGCTATAGCACCTTTATTAGCATTCCTAGCGTTTTTCAGAAACGCTAGGGATCCTCTAGCTCCTCTTTACAATTCCTAGCGTTTTAACTTTAAAACGCTAGGTATTGAATGAATTTTTAACTTCATTTCTAGCGTTTTCACTCTAAAACGCTACCTATTGACTGATTTTTTTAATTATTTTTTTATTTTTGTTTATTCTCCCTTTTAATTACAACCTATTAATTCATTCCCTTCAAAGAAAATTCATCAAATATCATTCCAACAAAATTCAGCCAATATCATTACAATCCAATATATAGATACACACAAAATTCAACCTATTAATAGATATTTTTGTTTTAAAATCATACAACATCATAAGTAACTTACATTATGAAACTCAAAAGTAGCTACAAATTAAAGCTATACCATATATAACATAAATGACTACTGTCTTGACCACTAGATCTCATGATCACTAAGTGATGCCATCGACTGCAATATAACATAATCCATGTTATTGTTAAATTTACAAAAACAATATAATAATTATCTATTAATAAAAATAACGAGAAATCATTAAGTCTATATTACCTTTTCCTTTTCCTAGATAAAATTTTGTTTGCAATTCGCGTCTTGGTATTTTTTTCCGACGAATAAAAATTCCATCATTATGATCTTTTCTAAAATATACAACATCCTCTATAGAAGTATTTTCCCTATTATTGGTTACGATGTTACAAGAGCGGGTCGTCCTCAACACCAACATCATCGGGTGCTTCATCATCATCGTTGTTATACACAAATTTTTGTCGATCAATAGAACAATAGACCAATTGATATTAATCTGGATCGGTGACATAAAACACTTGTTGAGCTTGCGATGCTAAAATAAAAGGTTCATCTTTATATCCTAACTTGTTGAAATTCACTCGCATGAACCCTAATTCATCAATCAGAAACCAAAGATTATTGTCAACCCATTCACATTTGAACACAGGCTCCTGAAACATATTGTAATCCAACTCCCATATGTGTTCAATGAAGCCAAAGTAAGACATATTCGCATATATGGGATTTCTATCTTTGGCCTTTGGATGCATGCATAGAATGAGCTACAAGAGTCACCCCACTATTTTGCATTTTACTCGATCATCTTGTTCTTTTGTATAGAAAGTGCACTCGTTCATTAGATAGTCTGTTGTAAGAGAAGACATGTATATTTGGACCTTTTGCTAACCATCTCAATCTTTTTGAAATCAAGTAGGATTCAAACACACTCACCATCAATGTGATGTTTTAGCCACACTATGAAACTCCTATTGTGTTCTTTTGCTAACCAAACTTGCTTCTTTCCAGGGAATTGACTCTTAAGAATCTCCTTGTGCTTGGCAACATATGAATCAACCTCACTATCATTGTGAAGAACGCACAAGTGTGCTTGCTCTAGTTCTTTCCTTGATACCATCACTAATTTATTTCCTGTCATCCCTTTACTAATCCTTTCGCATGACGCGAGACCCTGGCGGTCCCACGAATATTCAAGACTAGATAGATAGCCGTGCAAAACTCAATAGCCTCTTCAACTATGTAGCGCTCAACAATACAACCCCTCAGTCGTGATCGATTTTTCACATATCCTTTTAATATCTTCATGTAACGCTCAAACGGATACATCCATCTCATGTAACATGGGCCACACAATTGTGTCTCTCTAACCGGATGAACTATTAGATGAATCATTATGTCAAAAAAGGAAGGTGGGAAATACATCTCAAGCTCACACAAAGTGTGAGTAATTTCTCTTTGCAATGTTGGCAACTTTCAGGTCAATCACTCTACTACAAATCGCCTTAAAGAATAAACAAAGTTTGGTTAAGGTCCGACGCACTTTCTTAGGCAAAATGGATCGTATACCAATGGGTAGCAAATTCTCCATGAGAACATGACAATCGTGGGACTTTAGAGACTTTAACTTGAGGTCTTTAATCGATACAAGAGTCGCCACATTTGAAGAGTATCCCTCTGGAACTTTAACTCCATGAAGAAACTCACAAAAGACAGTCTTCTCCTTTCTAGATAGAGTATGAAAGTCACGGAGGTAGATATGTACGTGTACCCTTCTTTTTAGGACCCAATTCAGGTCTCAAACCCATACTAACCAAATCCAACCTTGAGTTGATGGTATCTTTAGTCTTACCCGGCATATTGAGTAAGGTACCAATGACACTTTCGAAGACATTCTTTTCAACATGCATCACATCAATGAAATGCCTTACATATAATGACTTCCAGTATGGCAACTCAAAGAAAATCGACTTTTTCTTCCACCCCCGTTTGGCAATCTCTCCTGCAAAAGGCTTCCCAAATTTAATGTTCAAATCTTCCACCTTTTCAAATACTTGTTCGCCCGTCAAAGGCGGGGGAGCTCTACGTGTTTCTGTATTCCCATCAAATGCCTTTCTCCACAATCGATAGTGATGAGTTGATGGCAAAAATCTACGATGACCAAGATAGATATTCTTCTTACCATGTTCCAACCACATCCAATCTGTGTTATCTTCACATATAGGGCATGCACTGCGCCGCCCTTTGTTCTTTCATCTGAGATAGATTGCCGTATGCGGGAAAGTCGTTAATTGTGCCAAAGATCATAGCCCTCGTGGTGAAACTTTCTTCTCTGAACCCATCATACACCTCTACCCCGCCTCCCACATTTGCTTCAAGTCTTCAATTAAAGGAGCCAAGTATACATCAATATCATTTTCTGGTTGTTTGGGCCGAGAAATTAACAAAGACAAAGATCATATATTTGCGTTTCATGCAAAGCCACGATGATAAGTTATAAATCGCCAAAATCACGGGCCATGTCTTTGTGGGAGCTACTCGATACCGTGCGGGTTAAATCCATCGCCAGACAATGCAAGGCGTAGGTTTCTCGGGTCATCCCGAAATTAGGATACTCAATATTGATTTTTTCCATTGCGGAGAATCTGCAGGGTGTCGTAGCATACCATCTTTAATCCTTTCATCCTCATGCCATGTCAAGTGTTTTGCATCTTACGAACTACGATACATGCGCCTAAATCGAGGAATTATAGGAAAATACCACAACACCTTTTGTGGAGCGGACTCTTTCTTCTTATATGCATGGTGCATTACATTTAGGACACGACTTTAACAACGCATGTTCATTCCGAAATAAAATGCAATCATTCGGACAAGCGTGTATCTTCTCATAGTTCAAGCCAATAGACCCCAACATTTGCTTTGCATCATACGTCCGAGAAGGAAGCACATTATCATTCGGCAACATTTCTTTCGAAGTGAGAGTAAATCGGTAAAGCTCTTATCCGTCCATCCGTGGCGAGTTTTCAAGTTATACAACTTGATCACACGACCAATAATTTTGTGAATTCAACCCGCATACAATGGTGTCTCTGCATCGCTTATCAACTTCTCAAACATTTCGGGACAATCATTAAGATCCTCTTCAACCACCTTTGCCATCTCTTCAAATTCGTTCGCATCAAATGAATGTGTTAAGGTGTCAACCGTGGCGCATATCTCTTACTAATATCATTCATATTTGAAGATTCACCTTTTTCTCATTGTGCATTATCCAACAAGTGTAACTTTGATCAATTCCATTCGCCTTTAAATGTCGTGCCAACTCTCTCTGCGAATCGATTTTACATAACAACACCTTAAACAAGGACATTTCATACCACTAGAAGTCCCTAAACGTTCAACAAACAAATTTCACAAAATAATCCACTCCGTAATATACTCCTTGGACAGACGATTGGCGGACATCCAATTTCTATCCATAATTTCCAAATTATATTTATAATAAAATCACGAGAAGAGAACTTTAACATATGACCCATCAAGCAATTCGAATATAATGAAGAATCAATTCATATAAAAAAACAAACAAAAATTCCTCTTTTAAAATTTTTTCAAATCCACTCCTTATTTTCCCAAGCTATATCTATATCATATTATAGTCTTCCAAATAATTAATTTATGTTTAACAAGAAGAGGCTAGTGGTAAAAAAAAAAAAAGAAGAAGAGTCTAGTGTGCACAAGTGACAAAATTAATATATTTCTAAACTAGAACCCATAATTAATATCTAACAAGAAAGCAGAGCAAGGAACAAAAAACTCACCAATGTTGTGCGAGTGAGAGAGATGATGTTCATTGAGAGAGATGATTTTCGTTGAGAGAGATGATGTTAATTTTAGTTAGGGTGTTAGGGTTTGCGTTTCGGGTGAGTGATTTTTGCGTTTCGGGTGAGAGTGTTAGAATGAGAAAGGAAGTAGCTCAATGGGAAACAAAAAAATATTATTTAACCATACCTAGCGTTTTCTAAAAAAGCGCTAGGATCTATCTAGCGTGTTTTCTAAATACCTAGCGTTTTGAATAAAAGCGCTAGGATCCGTCTAGAGTGTTTACTAAATACCTAGCGTTTTATAAAAACGCTAGGGATCTATCTAGCGTGTTTTCTAATTGGCTAGCGTTTTGAAAACAAGCGCTGAGGATCTGTCTAGAGTGTTTTCTAAATAGCTAGCGCTTTATAAAAAGCGCTAGGATCTATCTAGCGTGTTTTCTAATTGGCTAGCGTTTTTGAATAAAAGCGCTAGGGATCCGTCTAGCGTGTTTTCTAATTTGCTAGCGTTTTTAAGTAAAAGCGCTAGGGATCCGTCTAGCGTGTTACCTAATTGGTAGCGTTTTAAAGTAAAACGCTACTAATGGTGTAGCGTGTTATTAAAATGGGTAGCGTTTTTTTATAAACGCTACTAAAGGTGGCGATCTCTTTTTACAATTCTGGCGTAGTGTCAGTATGTGTCCGAGTAAGAGCAGGTCAATGAGAGAGAGTGAGAGAGAGAGACAGAGAGAGCTCTAAAAGAGCGGAGTGACAAATGAGGGAATGCGTATCTCCAAATGAGAGGAACGTACCGGGGTAGAGGGGTGAACCTCTATTTATAGAGCGAAGGGACGTACCGTAGCCGTCGGATCTTACGGAGGGATCTTGGTTGTTGGCCTTGGAGGAACCGAGCTGGCAACGTTGAGTGGTAGTGGCACATTATCGACCGTTATAATGGGCCGGCCCAATATGCAGCGGGGCCTTACAGCCCAGGTCGGAACAGGGAGTACAGGCATAATAGGAAATATAAAATTCATTTAAGTGATTTGGCATCCATGTGTGAAAAAATCCACATCATCATTGCCACATTTGCTAAAATATGCCAAATTATGGTAAAAATCAAGGTAGGGACCAAAACGGATAAAAAAAACATTTTACAGGGACTATTTTAAAAAAAAATTGCAGGAACTAAAATGGATATTCGGTGTAATTGCAGGGACCAAAACGATATTTAAGCCTATAATTATTACTAGTTATTATTATAATTATTTAAAGTAAATTCGAATTAAAAAAATAAATTCATTAAACATATACCTAACTAATAAATTTTGAATATTTTTGTTTCGCTAAATATAATCCTTTGTAATATTTTAATACGTAGATTTGAAAAAAGAAATTGTCATTTTTTGAATGATTTATGATGATTTTTATGTTATATGTTATTTTTTTCAGTTAAAGTGCAGGTAACAAGTACGACCACTTGATGCCCAAAGGGTATGGAGATTGACACTAAAGTTGTTTAAGAAAGAACTTTGAAATTGAATCTCACGGTTAAAAATAATACACACTTAAAGTTTGACCAAGAAGCGCGTGTTGTGAGTTACGTTTTTCTAACAATTTTACATGGAGCATTAAATATACGTTTTTTTTAAATATTCCATTCAAAACTAATATTTTAAATACTAAGGTATTTACCACTGACTATCGCAATAGTTAAATCAATGTTTATATATACAAGACTCACAAACTCGAACCTGTATAATTTCTGAAAGCTCTATAAACTAAATAGCCAGCTATAACTTATCATCTCATAGAGTGTTGTAAGAAGTTTGTCTTTGAAGAGATAAGGTATTGTTTTTCACAAATTTTACTTGTATTTTTTTGTACTGGAACATTTGAAAAAAAAAGTGTTTTCAAACAAATTAGGGTTTTTTCTAGTTAGATAGATAGAGTTTGGTTTGCATTGATAGACAGTTGTATTCATAGATCACGTTCGTTCTTGATAGATTTGAAAGTGTTTCATTTTTTTTAAAACTCTTTTTACTTGTAAATTCATTGATTTCTCTACTGAAGTTTGTTATTACTCGATGAACTAAAGGATCGATTGGTTTTCTTTCGTACACACAATTTCCTATGAGAGATCTTTTGCCAATATCTTTCTTTTTCTTTTTATTTTATAATTTGCATTTTTGGCTTTGTTAATTAAAAATAATGTGTTTAGTTGGGTGTTAGTTTTCTGTTAGTGTTTCGGAAGATTGTTTTTATCTTTTCCTTTGGGATGTCCTTTGTGAACAATTCCTAAACATATATGTCTATCAGGGGCGATTTAGGTGAGAAAAATTGATTATTACGAGAAATAAAAACATTTAATTTTAGTTGTTAGATTATAATTAACGGTTGACATCACGTTATTTAAAAGGAAACAATCAAATGAAATCTTGTAACTAATGGCGTAGTCTTTCTTTTGTCCTTTTCTTGGCGCTGGTTCCAGGCAAGGGGTAATTTTCCTACATGCTTCTTTTATATTGAATGGTTTGTTGATCCTATTGATTATATATCTAGGAGGTCGTAGTTGGTTCTTGTCTCTTGTGATCTCTTATTTGTATTCGGATTGAGTACCTTCACACACACACACACACACACACACACACACACACACACACACACACACACACACACACACACACACACACACACACACACACACACACACACACACACACACACACACACACACACACACACACACACACACACACACACACACACACACACACACACACACACACACACACACACACACACACACACACACACACACACACACACACACACACACACACACACACACACACACACACACACACACACACACACACACACACACACACACACACACACACACACACACACACACACACACACACACACACACACACACACACACACACACACACACACACACACACACATATATATATATATATAAAATGTTTTCCTTTCAAAAATAAAATCTCAACCGTTAATTGTAATTCAACAATTTTAATTAAATATTCTCATTTCTCATAACAACGAAGAGTTCTTACTTGACTGGTCCCCTCTGTCTATCTATGTTGGATACTGATTCCCTGCTGTCATCCCCTCTCTACCTCTCTCTTCATGTAATTTTTTATATTATTTGAAAACCAAATAGTTAAAGGGTTGGGATTCAGTATTATAGTGATCAAAGGTTGGATATTGGTTTGACTTCAGTGACAGCAGAAAATATTAACAACAGATAATCGTGGTCCATCTATTTTGGGTAAAAGCACTCCTAGTGATCATTTTCTGATTAATATACTTTTTGCCAAGTGATTTGTGTCTCTGTTGGGTTTTTTTTGAAGGTACAAAATGAAGATTTGGCTTGTGAACAATAAGAGGATCAAAATTTCGAACAAGTCCCACACTTTCCTACATTTGCGTGTTCTCGAAATTTTGACAGATTGTGTCACTTTGGCTACTATCACTATTTGATCTGTCAATCATGGGATCAGATCACTGCCTGCAACAATGAATTGTCTTGTGTTCAAAACAATAAATTAAAATATGATTTCATCAACAAATAGAAATACGATATCATGTATATGTAAAGGAATAATTTACTGTGCAAACACAAGGTACTCATCTGGTGATTCGCTGATTTGATTTTATGAAAATGTTTAAAAATCAATATTGAAGGAGGTCTTTGAAAATGGAATATGAATAATGTAGAAGGAAGAAAAAAATTGATAGAAATTATAAAGGCCATACATGCCCTCAACTAGTACAAAATGAACATAAACCATGGGCAACATTGGATGAGCAATATGTTCTCAAGAATGTATTATATACCCATTTGATGAGTCAAGCACGTCATCTATTTCCTATTACATTTACGATTATGTAGATAAGAACATATTTATTATAATGTTGAACAATTCAAATCTTTTTATTTTTTAAATTAGTATTTATATTTTGGTCAAAAATCATTAATGAATGTACTCTTGTTATTTAATATATTATACTTAATAGATATTGTATTTAATATTATTATTTAAGTAAATTCGAAATAAAAGAAATAGTTACCATTTAAAATTTCTAGAAGAATAACACATGTTTTTACGGTAGTAAAAAAAACACATGTTTTTATGATATTCAGGAAGGAGATAAGGAGATATGGAGATAGTGGAACTTTCATATATTTCATATGGAAGGAAACAAGTCTGTAGACTAAATAGTTAAGATGAGTGTTATAAAAAATATGTCACAATGATAAATATTTTTTTCATGTGTTTTATGTATTGATAACAATTATTTGTCCCCTTTTTTATATTTATAAATGATAGATATTTATGTCGTATTTTTTAACGCGCTAGTAAAAAATATTTGTCACGTATTTTTTATGAATCAGTAGTTTGATTAATCTTTAAGTCTTTCTGTTTTTTTATGAGAGACTACAAGTTATTTTTTTTAAGGATTAAATGGAGATTAATGTTTTTATCAACTAAAAAATAGGTACTTTCTTTTACAAATAAATACTAAAAGTGAAAGTGAGTGATTGAAAATATGGGAGAAAGTGCCAAAGAAAGAGAAATTATAAAATTTAAAATTTAGTATTAGAATAATGTATATTTTTAATAGCCCTCCTCAAGTTGTAGGTGTTTAGAGCACTTCTAGCTTGGGATGAACAATAGCAAATCAAGAGAAAAATACAATGAGAAATGCTGGAAAATATATTTGCTAACGAGAAATGTCCGAAATACATCAACTAAATAAAAATATCATGAATACAGGCTAATGAAAAATGTCAGAAATACATCGAGTAATGAGAATTATCAAAAACACACTGCTTAATGAGAAATGATCAACCACTATTAGGTAGAACCTAATAACAAAATCAAAGCCAAATATCAAGACTCAAAAATAACAAAGTAAGAAAGAAATGTATCACAAAATATTAAGCACATGCAGATTACTATTGCACTTGTTTCATTATCAAGTAATATCTTTTCCTTGAATTCAAGTGAATTACATCAGGCCTATTTATAACCATTCACCATCTAACTATATATCTCTAGAGCAACCTTACCATACACGTAAGTGACTTGTAGGACCTTTTTTTTTAAAGAATGTTAGGAAACATGTCAATGATTGAAAGAGATTAGTCCAATAATTACACTATCTACATATTACACAAATCACAAAGATTAAAAGGTCAAAGATTTAAACCAAAAGCTTATGTTGTTCATTGAATATTATTAAACATCGAAAGCCAAAATCTTTACCAAAAACCTCTAGCATTGGAAATCAGTTTGTTTTGGTGAATCAATATACTCAAAATTCTCATGTATCTTATTGAGGACCGCCAAATCCTGATGGATCAATTTCTAGATGACACAGTTGAATGAAAAAAAGTATATTATTTTAAAAGACCGTAATAATTTTCTTTTATTGTTTATGAAAAAAAAATTAGAAGACTTTAATCCACTTTTGGCCCTCTTACTTAATCTAAAATGGGGTTTTGGTCCCCAATTTTACACATTGTTTTTTTCTTATAAGCAAAAATTTTTATTATAAAAGGGGATGCAAACGGGCACCCCAACCGGTACAACTACGATGGACCTCATTAAAATTGTTTTTTGGTTCTAACCCAAATTTTTTAACCCCCAAAATAATGATTTTCTGGCTCCAAAATTGTTTTTTGGCCTCAATTTTGAATTTGAAGAGAAAATACAAAATAAAACAATTTTGAGGCAAAAAAACACCACTTTTGGGACCAAAATTTTGATTTAACTATTAACTATAACTTTAAACAACTATAACTTTAATCAGAACAACCATTACCAAAATAACCAATCTACCCATTTTTGAAACTCACTTTTTAAGGACGAATATGCCATTCAAATTATTCTATTTCACTTTTTACTTTTTGTGGACTTCACTTTCTCACATCATTTCTTAATTTTTTAATCTCCTTCATTTTTAATATTCCATTTTCCTTTATCAATAAGTTTTATTTAGTCTCTACGAGAAAATTACAATTTGAGAATTTTGAAAACTTTAATAGAATTTTATTTTCTAATCTATACGGAAAATATTACATATATTGTTGGTAAATGTTCACGGGGTGATGTTCGGACTAACTCAATTACAATTTGCAACATTTTGTTTATCTACTTTAAATTAGTCTTGATTTTCAAGGGGTAATGTTAGAACTAATTAAATTATGTCTAAGTCTATTAATAAAAAGAACACGATAACACTCATGCATGCATGGTTATACTGCTAGTTATAACAAAAATTACAAGAACAATGAACCAGAGAAACAAAAACCTGGATTTTGAAATAGTAGGACTACAATTATATTTCTAAGTAAAATATGGGGATCAAAATTGCATTTAAGCCAAACTAAAATTTGTTGGTTGGAATTCTCCATTAGTTGGGTGAACACTCAGATGTCTATTGAGTTTTGTGAAGTACGATACCCAACATCCAATCACTCAATGATATAACGTCCTAAATTTTATTCATCAATAAAATCTAGTACATGTTTCATTTATACAAATCAAAATCAGAGGTGTACTGTTAAATTTTGGATTAACTATCGGAATATAAAACTTCCAATTGACTCATAAAAGTTATATGTTTTTCCCATAACACTACACTTTTCACTATATACAGTCAAAAGTCAACAAAAGAGTCATAAACTACATAATCCAAAGTTTAAAAGATAGTATACAAGTCCTAATACATTGAGGTTTATTACATCTGAAATCCCTAATCACCATAATGTATAACTTCATAAGGTACGTAATATTTATACAAATTCCTTGCTAATACAATGACGTCGTCTTAATGAAACCATCACAGCTTATTTTCTTGAACCACGTCTTCAATTGCTTAATTAAATCATCTGAAAACCACAATATATAAACTGGAGATTTAAGAAAATCTCAGTGAATTCCTCTTATGTATCTCACCTTACATCTTCTAATTATAATAATTGTTGAAGCACCCAAAAGGATACAAATTTGAGATCAAACAGGGACCCAATTCCTTTTCAAGCTGACAATTAGCATTGAGACTTTTCTCTCAACCTAAATGCGCCTATTAATACTTTTCCTATGAGAAGTAGAGCAACTAGATACTCTTAAGGATAAATCTGAAAGAAGTACATCTCTCTAAGTCTACAAAAGACAAGACATGATGGCACTTCAACCTAAAGGGTGATTTCTCAGTAAAATCTTTGGTCAAAGCATGGTGTAGTAAAGATAACACTTAGGCTATCTAAAGAGTGGTGTGGAAAGGCCTTGCCCACCCAGAGTTGAACTAGTTCTGTGGTTCTTTATATAGGGCAAACGAAAATGAAGCAAAGTTTTCCTTTTGTAACATAGAGGAAGAATCTATCCAACATCTATTCCTGCATTGCTTGTACTCATGGAAACTTTGGAAAGGGGTTATGACATGGTGGAATGTCCAAATTTCCATTACCAATACTTGTGATCAATAAATGACCATGTGGTGTGGAAAGATGGGAGGGTCCTTCCGAACAAGTTGTGGACATCATTGATCTATGTTGTTCCTTGGACCATTTATAGTACTAGAAATAGAATGGTTTTTGAGAAAGCAAAAATAGAATGGGACCAAGAACTCTATGAGATAAAACTAAGACTAGGGTTTTGCATGAAAGGTTGGGAGTCTGACTGTCCATATACCCCAGGTGGTCTTGTCTCAAACCTAGGGGGGTGTCTTCATGGGAAAAAGATACAAAAAATTGGGAATCATCAAATTGGGAACCACCCCCATCATCAAAAGTATGGAAATGGATTGTAGATGGTCCGGCTAAAGGAAACATGGGACCGACAAGTATAGGGGGAGTACTACGCGACAACAAAGGTCGAGTTTGGGGTAAATTTGCATCCTCGTATTAGGGATTCAAATGAGGGAGAATTTCTAGCTAGCTATTATCAATGCCCTTGAACTTTCCCTGGGAAAGGACTTTTTAAATAGGGGTAGAGTAATTGTGGAATCAAACTCTAGAGACGTTGGCTTGGGAAGAATCCGTTTGCGCATGAAATATTCACTTCTACGGGAATAAGTTAAGAAACCTTCTCTGGTCCATGGAGTTACGAATTAGGTTGGTAACCCTTAGTAAAAATTTATTTTTTTGCACTTTATTGAACATTATTAAACTTCATATGTAGCCTATATATAAACTTATTTTTGAATGTCACTCTAATGAGAATTTGAAACACAATTATTTTTATCACTTATTACTCACAAGTAACTAGAATTTAAAATTAAAAATATATTTTTTTAATGGTGGAGTGCTAATATATTATGACCGTAGATTTAGAGATCCAACCTATATGTTGTCACCTAAAGACCACTATCACTTGCAGCATACCACTAATTACAATTATGAAAAAATACATTACCACTGTTTTGTTTAATAAATCTGACTAATAGGATATGACAAGGTGGAGGTGGTGGAAACCCCTCTATTTTTCTATTTTCAATGCTGGTAGACTGTGGTATAATGGAGAAGAAAGGTAGGTATGATTCAATGATCTCCTTGAGTCGTTTAATTTAGTCATCCACTATTTTCGTCTCAATGAATTCCTTCATCATTGTGCTACATTTATTGCATGCATTCTAAATCATCTTCCTCAAGTGAAATTAAGCCCTTATGAGGAGAAAGATGAAGGTTACATGCCGGAGCTAACTGGTGGGGATGTTGCTGTTGAACCAGACGTTAATGTTGTTGACTGTCTATTGGATGATCTTGACTGGGGAATTCTTCAGGAATTGCTACAGTATGATGATTTTGTCTAGCTTAAGCATATGATTTTGGGGCCTCTGCAACCATTCATAGAAGGTGGATAGTGTAGTTCTCAATGATGCTGAAGCTAGACCATATTAATGGATTTCTTTTACCTATAGTATGATGATTTTGCTTTGTTTTTACTTTGGTGGAAATCCCTCTATTTTTCTATTTTCAATGTTGGTAGAGTTATTCTTCCTTCCACCCACATCACTACCTGCAACAATGAATTATCTTGTGTAAGAGAATTGTTATTGTAGCCTAATCGAAGGAATAACTTACTGTGCAAAATATGATTTCATCAACATGCAAAATATGATATCATACATATGAGAAGGAATAACTTACTGTGCAAACACAAGGTCATCTGGTGATTCGCTGATTTGATTTTACGAAAGTGTATAAAAATCAATATTGAAGGAGGTCTTTGCAAATGGAAGATGAATACTGTAGAAGGAAGAAAAGAAATTTGATAGAAAATATAAAATTCATACATGCGCTCAACTAGTATAAAATGAACATGAATTATGGGAAACATTTGATGAGAAACATGTACTCAAGAAGTGTGTTTATATACTCATTTGATGACTCACAAACATCATCTACAATTATGTAGATAAGAACATATTTATTATAATGTTGAACAATTAAATATTTTTAATTATTTTTTTTGACCAAGAAATATTTTTATTTATTAAATTAGTATTTATATGATTGTCAACCGTCATTAATGAATTGGTCAAAAAAAACCCGTCATTAGATAGTTAAAAAAACACAATTTTTTATATCTAATATGGAAGGAATCAAGTGCATAGACTATATATCTCGTTTAGATACCCCTTCTCATGTCCGTTAAGAGTGCTTGAGCCGTAGAGAGATAATAGTTGTTCTGCTGATACCATAGGCGTTTCTTTTTTGTGCTGGATTAACTTTTTTCTCAATTGTAAATGAAAGTAGCAAAAAACTATTTACTAAGAATTTATATTTGGCACCGAAACAATTAATAGTTTAGTACTATTATATACTCTCTTTTTTTAAAAACAAAAAGTAGTATACATTTCGTTATATATATTTAATTCAATATTTTATGAATAATACTTTTTGTTTTTAAATATTATTCATAAAATATTGACTGGTATTTAAACAATACAAAAATGAAATTATTATTCTTTTAATATTGAAAATATTATGTTTAAAATTTTTTACTTCATTTTATTTATATTTGAAAAATACCTTTTATTTCAGAAAAAAGGCAAATTATTTAATTGACGAGAAGTGAATTACTTAATTCTTTAAAAATGCAGTATTTAATAATATTATTTAAAAATTTACATATTAGATAAATTTTAACATATAAAATTTCTAGAAGTCTAATAAATGTTTTTATTATATCTCCGAAAAAAAATTACTAAGATATTCTATTTTTTAACTTACCTTAAAAAAATATATTACATTTTAAAACTTATTAGTTTATCAATGGTATATATCCCCTTTAAAAAATTATATATATTAAATGAATTCTTTGTTATGTGTTTTGTGTTTCTATAGAAATATTTTTTATTTATTTGTTGGGCAACTTGTTTAGCATTAATCATATTATTATATAATCTCAAATGATACTATTATGCTTGTCTATATTTTCTTATTAAACTCCTGAGATAGGTAAATAATAAACGTTATATATATATATATATATATATATATATATATATATATATATATATATATATATATATATATATATATATATATAATTAGATCATTTTATATTCAAAAAGTACTACTAAATTGCTAATTTAAATTGTCATTGATGTAGAACTTTTATGCTTTGTTCACAAAAAAAAAAAAACCCGGATTATTTTTACTTTTAATTCATGAGAGTCAAGCTAACGAGCTGAACCGAGCTGCTTGTGAGCTTCATTCGAGTCGAGTTCGAGCTGACAAAAAACATATCAAACTGGAGGTTGGCAATTGTAACACCCCAAATAATTTAATTAAGAAATTGATTAAATTGTTTAGGTGTTGCACTATTTTTAATTATATTAAATTATAATATGGTGTTTATAATTTAGTATTTTATTTTAATAGAAGGGAGTGGTATCAGAAATACCGGAGAGTCGTTGTTTTGCCCCAGAGCCCAAGCCCAATGACTTAGGCTCCTAGGGATTGTGCATTTCGCACCAAAGGAGAGAAAGAAAGAAAAGAAACGAAAGAAAGGAGAAAAGAGAGAGGAAAAACGGCGCTCAAGTGAGAATAAGGAGAAGAGGGATCGCACCACTCAAGAAGAAAGAAAGGAGCTCTTGTTGCTGTGGGTTTTGTACGTGACTCGGAGAAAGAGAGTTTCTACGGTTTAATTTGAGGTAAGGGGAGTCTCACTCTATAATAGAGAGGATAATGAGTCGTATGTATGTCATAGGCCCTTAATTAGTGTTATTTGATCATTGTATGGTGTTTGAATCGTTGAATTTGATAAATTGCTTGTTGAAATCGATTTGGGGCTTAAGTTAGGGTTTATAACATGAAATTTTGTGATTTGTGGTGTGTTTGATGATTGAGCATGCAATTGATTGTTTGAATATGAAATTAGGAGTATTAGAATGATTATTGAGTGAATTGGTTTGGAAGAATTTGAGGAAATTGGGATTTTGGGGTTTGGGGCGCCAATGTGCTAGGATTCTGGCGCCCTGTGTACTGTTCATGGGCTGGGTTGTGAGTTTGTGCAGGAATGTCACTGCCAGGGCGCCATATTGCTGAGAAAATGGCGCTGGGTTCTGTTCAGTCTTTGGAGTTGCATCTGTGTGTGAGTGTGTTCTTGCTTAGGCGCCAAGTTCTTTGGGAAATGGCGCCAGTGTGCTTTCGTTTGAGTCTTTGCGAGTGTGTGTTTCTTTGTCCGCGCGAGAATGTGGGTATTTTGGGGCCCTGTGGCTCAAACTTGTATTTACAGGCACATTTGCTCGTGCCAAATTTTGTATTCACACGCCCAAATTCAATTTTAAGTGTTTTGGCTCGAGTGGTTTTCAGTTGCAGTGTCATTTTGAAAATGTCCCGTGGGGTGATTTTGTGTGTGTAAATGGGGTGGGTGAGGAAACTCACATTTCGAACATATTTTCTTGTGCTCAATTTTGTATTCACACCGCCCAAATTCAATTTTAAGTGTTTTGGCTCGAGTGGTTTCGAGTACTGGTGTTATTTTAAAAATGTCTAGGTGGGGGTGACTTTGTGTGTGTAAAGAGGGTGGGTTGGGTGAAACTTACATTTGGGCATATTTCACCATGCCATATTTTGTATTTACCGCTAAACATATTTTTAAACATTTTGGCTCGGGTGGTTTTGGTTTGAAAGTGTTGGGTGTCTTTGGGTCGGTTGTGGGCGCGCAAATTGTGCTTTGCCAGGCGCCTAGTCTGGTGCCTATGTCCGAGGCCGTGTCCGAATCGTGTGCAGGTTTGTGTCTCAGGTGCGTGTTGCCTGTAGGGCGCGATTGCTAGAAAAGTGGCGCCAGTGGGCATGTTGTTGCCACGGGCGCGCAAAGTCTTTGAGTTTCGCGCGCTAGTCTTTGTGTTGCACGGGGGCGAATGCATCGTGGGAAAATGGCGCCTAGTCTTTGCCAAGTGCCTAATAGTGTCTTTGTTTTGGTTCCTAGGTGACAGTTTGGTCCCTAGATGATTGTTTTGGTCCTAAATGGTGGTTTAGGTCCTTGAGTGAGGTTGAGTACTCTAGAGGAGATTAGTCCTTGGGACTTAATGGTGTTGAGAGTGTATAATGAGATGATTGAGAATGCCATGGGGGCATGAGCCGGAGGGCCAAGCCATGAGGGCTATGAAATGAGATTGATACTGAGGTAAGAGCTAGTGTGTGCATTGAGATGTTTGAGATTGTGTGTGTATTGTTACATGGAGTCTCATGCATACATTCGGCTGCGGTCGTAGAGCTTATAAGATGATTGTGAAGCCTGAGGGCGACCGGAGGGCCAGAGTCATGAGGACTCCATTATTGATGAGAATGCCGGAGGGCAAATATTGAGAACGTCGGAGGGCAAATGGTACCACATGCATAATTACATTGCATACATTCTCATGAGTGCATGAATGTTATTGAGTGATGATTGGTGTGTTTGATTTTGCTGTGAACTGTGATTGTATATATATTGCTTATTATCACCTTTATTATATAGTTCGAGACTCACCCTTTCTGTTGTTGTTTACCACAGGTAGTCACGAGTGAGGGCTTTCTACCTTCACTACTCCCCGAGTCGGTCTGCTCTGATACGTAGCACCTAAGTGTTGGGGTTTTAGATTGTTATTGCTTTGTTTTGCTCACTGTTGAGCTTCCATAATGTTATACGGTGTATTGTTGGGATTTGAGGATTATTATTTTGAGCTGTAGTTTGATTCCGCTGCATGATATGAGTTTATATCCCACGTTTGTATGGTGTTATGTATCTATGCATTTTTCTGAACTGACTGTTGAGTATTTTAAGAGAGGAGCGTAACACTCCATTAAATGAGAAAAATGATTTTTATACTCTGATTTTTGAATTAAAGCCGCTAGGGTAGAATTGGGGTGTTACATTAGTGGTATCGAGAGCAAAAGTTCGATGCATGACGACCAAGTGTGTGTCATTTGTCATGTTGTGTATGACAGTTAGGAGTCTTGAATTAGTTACGAATGGTTGTTTATCTTTGCAGTGTTAGGTTGATATGGCCGAGAAGAGTTGATGTTGCACTTACGAGGCGTTGCAAGCCATAGCACAAGTTATGGGGCAATGCAGAATCGAGACCCATGATCGCAGCAACTTTCAGAGAGAACCCCTACCTTCGGGGGGAGGTACAACCGGATGGTGCATTGACTTGGTGAAGGAGATTGAGAGGATCTTGAGTGATTAGCGTGACCGATGAGCGAGAAAGTCAGCACGGTACTCTTACGTTATCGAAGAGGTGATGGTAGTGGTGGAGACCAGTGAGAGGTCAGGTCCGCGCAGAGGAGATCACTTGGCCGTGTTAGAAGGGAATTCTTGAGAAAGTATTTCCGGAGGGCGTTAGAGGTAAGAAAGAGTGGAATTCCTTGAACCGAGGCGGGAAGTATGTATATGTTATCGAGTATCTTTGCCAAGTTCACGGAGTTGGCAAAATTCTATCCCCACTATGCTGAGGCTGGGGCTGAATTCTCAAAATGCATTAAGTTTGAGAATGGGTGAGAGCCGATATCAAGCGGTGTGGGATATCGGAAAGATTAGAGTATTTCTTTGATCAGTCAGGCTATTGATTTATGAGGAAGACAAAGAATGCTCGCTCTAGGGTCATGAGAGACCAGAGGGGGAAATTTCATAACAGAGGTAAGCCTTATGAGGCGTCTGCTGACAAGGGAAAATAGAGGTATGCGGGTAGTAACAAGTACAATGGTGGAAGCAGGTCTGCTGAGGGTAGAAGGTATCATGAGGGCAAGAAGCCAAGTGGGGGAGACGCCCCATCTGATGTTGTGTGTTTCAAGTGTGACAAGCCAGGTCACAAGAGCTTTGATTGTAAGGTGGAAGTGAAGAGATGTTTTAAGTGTGGGAAGAATGGTCACATGGCATCCGAGTGTGATCGCAAGGAAGCTGTGTGTTTCAACTGTGGTGAAGCTGGTCACATTAGCTTCAAGTGCCCCAAGCCTAAGAAGGAAAGATCCACTGGGAGAGTGTTTGCATTGGCAGGTTTAGAGGACCTAATGATATGAGGTACATGTTTCATCTACGGTACACCTTTTAGTTGCTATTATTGACACGGGTGCTACGCACTCTTTTATTGCTTACTGTTTGTCTTTGAAAAGTTGAATTTAGTGTTGTCTACTATGGAGAGAGGATGGTTATCGACACTCCGGCCAAGCGGTCCGAGAACTACTACGATGTGTGCTAGGTGTCTCTGTCGGTCTTTCGCAGAGATTTTTTCAGTTGATCGATTTGTTTGCCTTTGGGTGGGTTGGATGTGATTCGGGTATGGGTGGTTAGTAGATAACCATGTGCACATCAACCTATTCTAGTAAGTCTGTTAGTTTTCTTCTTCACGAAGAGGAAGAGTGCCGCTTTGTCTCACGAGTGAGCAATTGCGGGGTAATGAAAGAGGGTGGTCATTGTTTTGCTTTGATGGCGTCTATGTCCGCGAGAACCAAGTCAGTAGTTGATGGGTTACTGGTGGTGTGTGAGTTCCGGAAGTGTTTTCGATGAGATTCCTAGTGTGCCCCCAGAGGGAAGTGGAGTTCGGGATTGAGCTTGTGCACAGTACTAGGCACGTGTCATGGCACCGCACTGGGATGTCGACTTACGAGTTATGCGAATTGAAGAAGCAGTTAGAGGAGCTTCTTGAGAAGAAATTTGTGAGGCCTAGTGTGTCGCCATGGGGAGCTCCAGTTTTATTGGTAAAGAAGAAGGATGGGAGTATGCGTCTGTGCGTAGACTACAGACAATTGAATAAAGTAACTATCAAGAATAAGTATCCTCTCCCGAGGATAGATGATCTGATGGATCAGCTGGTGGGTGCTAAAGTGTTTAGCAAGATTGACTTGAGGTTGGTGCTAGAGGTCTTGAAAGAGAGGAAGTTGTATGCCAAGTTGTCAAAGTGTGAGTTCTGGTTGCGTGAGGTGAGCTTCTTGGGTCACATTATTTACAGTGATGGTATAGCCGTGGATCCGGCCAAGGTTGATGCAAGTGTTGCGGTGGGAGAGCCCAAAGTCCGTGGATCGAGATCGGGAGTTTCTTGGGGTTGGCTGGTTACTACAGGAGGTTTATTGAAGGGTTCTCTAAGCTAGCCCTTCCATTGACTCGATTGACCTGTAAAGGAAAAGCATTTGTGTGGGATGCAAAGTGTGAAGAGAGCTTCCAAGAGTGAAGAGGAGGTTGACCACGTCTCTCGGTGTTAGTGTTGCTGTGTGCGAGCAACCTTTTGTTGTGTCTCTTGTGATGCTTCCAAGATGGGTTTGGGAGGTGTGTTGATGCAGGATGGGAAGGTAGTTGCTTATGCGTCCGACAGTTGAGGACACATGAGAAGAACTATCCTACTCATGACTTAGAGTTGTTCGCCATTGTGTTTGTATCTCGAAAATTTGGAGACACTATCTCTATGGTACCGATTCGAAGTGTTCGGTGATCACAAGAGTCAAGTACTTGTTTGACCGAAGGAGTGAATATGAGACAGAGGCGTTGGTTAGAGTCTTTGAATGACTATGATTTCGGCTTGAACTATCACCCCGACAAAGCTAATGTCGTGGCTGATGCTTTAAGTCGGAAAACTTTGCATATGTCAGCTATGATGGTGAGGGAATTGGAGTTGATTGAGCAATTCCGTGACTTGAGTCTGGTTTGTGAGTTGACACCTCAGAGTGTCAGATTGGGTATGTTGAGGATTGGGAGTGACTTCTTGGTTAGTATTAGAGACGCCCAGAAGTTAGATGTGAAACTGGTAGACTTGCTGGTTGCTGGTGAGCAAGCTGCAGAGGGGATTGAGGTTGGATTCCTGTGGTGTGTTGAGATTCGGGGGACAGAATTTGTGTTCCGGATGATCTTTGAGTTGAAGAAGATGATACTTGAGGAGAGCCATAGGAGTAAGTTGAGCATTCATCCAGTGCTACTAAGATGTACCATGATCTCAAGAAAGCTGTTTTGGTGGCACTGGTATGAAGAGAGATGTTGCGCGATTTGTATATGCATGTTTGACTTGCGAGAAGTCAAAGATTGAGCACCGAAAAACTCGCGGGTTGATGCATCCTTTAGAGATTCGGAATGGAAGTGGGACAACATTTCCATGGACTTTGTGGTGGGTTGCCAAATGCTGCGAGAGAGGTCTCGACACTATTTGGGTGATTGTGGATAGGTTGACCAAGTCCGCCCATTTCATTCCTATCAACATCACCTATCCACGTACAAAGTTGGCTAGAATATACATTCAGGTGATTGTAAAGCTTCATGGAGTTCCGAAGAGTATTGTGTCGGACAGAGACCCAAGGT
Source organism: Oxytropis ochrocephala (assembly GCA_020916435.1). NCBI lineage: Eukaryota > Viridiplantae > Streptophyta > Magnoliopsida > Fabales > Fabaceae > Oxytropis > Oxytropis ochrocephala. The sequence goes on from CM037095.1 coordinate 51,466,642, forward strand.
TTACATCAGAGTTTTGGGGGAGCTTGCAGGAGGCTTTAGGGTCCAAGCTGAGGTTGAGTTCAGCTTATCATCCTCAGACTGATGGTCAGACAGAGAGGACCATCCCGTCTTTGGAGGATCTTTTGAGAGCTTGTGTGCTAGAGCAGGGAGGTGCGTGGGATACACATCTCCCACTGATTGAGTTCACTTATAATAACAGCTATCATTCGAGCATAGGGATGGCTCCTTTTGAGGCACTGTATGGGCGGAGGTGCAGAACTCCTTTGTGTTGGCATGAGTCCGGTGAGAGTGTTGTTCTTGGACCAGAGTTGGTTAGGGAGACTACGGAGAAGGTGAAAATGATCAGGGAGAAAATGAGAGAGTCTCAGAGTCGGCAGAAAAGCTACCATGATAGGAGGAGAAAGGACTTGGAGTTTCAGGCTGGTGAGCATGTGTTCTTGAGGGTCACGCCTATGACTGGTGTTGGGCGTGCTCTGAAGGCAAAGAAGTTAACTCCAAGGTTTATTGGGCCGCACGGATCACCGAGAGGTTGGAAAGGTTGCTTATAGGGTGGCTTTGCCGCCTAATCTTCGAACTTGCACGATGTTTTCCACGTGTCACGGCTTGAAGTATATTCCGCACCGTCTCATGTGATTCACATGGATGATGTGGAGTGCGTGAGAACCTCACTTTGTGGAGACTATGCCGGTGAGGATTGATGATAGAGAAGTGAAGGTGTTGAGAGGAAAGACATTGCCTTGGTCGGAGGTAGTGTGGTTGGGAGCCTCTTGGTGAGAGTATGACTTGGGAGCCTGGAGAGCAAGATGCGGGAGTCTTATCCAGAGTTATTTGACTCAGGTATGAATTTCGAGGACGAAATCTCCTAAGTGGGGGAGAGTTGTAACACCCCAAATAATTTAATTAAGAAATTGATTAAATTGTTTAGGTGTTGCACTATTTTTAATTATATTAAATTATAATATGGTGTTTATAATTTAGTATTTTATTTTAATAGAAGGGAGTGGTATCAGAAATACCAGAGCTGCTGTTTTGGGCCCAGGAGCCCAAGCCCAATGACTTAGGCTCCTAGGGATTGTGCATTTCGCACCAAAGGAGAGAAAGAAAGAAAAGAAACGAAAGAAAGGAGAAAAGAGAGAGGAAAAACGGCGCTCAAGTGAGAAAAAGGAGAAGAGGGATCGCACCACTCAAGAAGAAAGAAAGGAGCTCTTGTTGCTGTGGGTTTTGTACGTGACTCGGAGAAAGAGAGTTTCTACGGTTTAATTTGAGGTAAGGGGAGTCTCACTCTATAATAGAGAGGATAATGAGTCGTATGTATGTCATAGGCCCTTAATTAGTGTTATTTGATCATTGTATGGTGTTTGAATCGTTGAATTTGATAAATTGCTTGTTGAAATCGATTTGGGGCTTAAGTTAGGGTTTATAACATGAAATTTTGTGATTTGTGGTGTGTTTGATGATTGAGCATGCAATTGATTGTTTGAATATGAAATTAGGAGTATTAGAATGATTATTGAGTGAATTGGTTTGGAAGAATTTGAGGAAATTGGGATTTTGGGGTTTGGGGCGCCAATGTGCTAGGATTCAGCGCCGTAATTGTTCATGGGTTGGGTTGTGAGTTTGTGCAGAATGTCACGCCAGGCGCCATATTCTTGAGAAAATGGCGCTGGAGTTCTGTTCAGTCTTTGGAGTTGCATCGTGTGTGCGGTGTTCTTGCGCTCGGGCGCCAAGTTCTTTGGGAAATGGCGCCGCATCGCTTTTGAGTCTTTGCGAGTGTGTGTTTCTTTGTCTGGCGCGAGAATGTGGGTATTTTGGGGCCTGGTGAAACTTGTATTTCTGGGCACATTTGCTCGTGCCAAATTTTGTATTCACACCGCCCAAATTCAATTTTAAGTGTTTTGGCTCGAGTGGTTTTCAGTTGCAGTGTCATTTTGAAAATGTCCGTGGGGTGATTTTGTGTGTGTAAATGGGGTGGTGAGGAAACTCACATTTCGAACATATTTTATGTGCCCAATTTTGTATTCACATGCCCAAATTCAATTTTAAGTGTTTTGGCTCGAGTGGTTTTCGAGTACAGTGTTATTTTAAAAATGTCTCGGTGGGGGTGACTTTGTGTGTGTAAAGAGGGTGGGTTGGGTGAAACTTACATTTCTGGGCATATTTCACCATGCCATATTTTGTATTTACCTGGCTAAACATATTTTTAAACATTTTGGCTCGGGTGGTTTTTGGTTTGAAAGTGTTGGGTGTCTTTGGGTCGGTTGTGGGCGCGCCAAATTGTCTTTGCCAGGCGCTAGTCCCAGTGCCTATGTCCGAGGCGTGTGCGAGGCGTATGCAGGTTTGTGTCTAGGTGCTGTGTTGCCTGAGGCGCCATATTGCTAGAAAAGTGGCGCCCAGATGGTGTGTGTGTTGCCTGGGGCGCCAAAGTCTTTGAGTTTCGCGCGCTAGTCTTTGTGTTGCACGAGGCGCGAATGTGGGGAAAATGGCGCTAGTCTTTGCCAAGTGCCTAAGAGTGTCTTTGTTTTGGTTCCTAGGTGACAGTTTGGTCCCTAGATGATTGTTTTGGTCCTAAAGGTGGTTTAGGTCCTTGAGTGAGGTTGAGTACTCTAGAGGAGATTAGTCCTTGGGACTTAATGGTGTTGAGAGTGTATAATGAGATGATTGAGAATGCCATGGGGGCATGAGTAGGAGGGCCAAGCCATGAGGGCTATGAAATGAGATTGATCTTCGAGGTAAGAGCTAGTGTGTGCATTGAGATGTTTGAGATTGTGTGTGTATTGTTACATGGAGTCTCATGCATACATTCTACCGCTGATCGTAGAGCTTATAAGATGATTGTGCTTTGAGGGCGGAGGAGGGCAGTCATGAGGACTCCATTATTGATGAGAATTGGGAGGGCAAATATTGAGAACGCCGAGGAGGGCAAATGGTACCACATGCATAATTACATTGCATACATTCTCATGAGTGCATGAATGTTATTGAGTGATGATTGGTGTGTTTGATTTTCTTTGTGAATCGTGATTGTATATATATTGCTTATTATCACATTTATTATATAGTTCGAGACTCACCCTTTCTCGTTGTTGTTTACTACAGTAGTCACAGTGAGGCTTTCACTACAAATGCATCTAGTAGATGGGCGGCGTTTTTTTCATCCATGGGGCGTTTTTTTTGGCTAGCGAGCGTGTATTGGTATTCACTCCAACAATGGGCGTGCTTCCTAAAAAGCGCCACCCATTGCAAAACACGCCCTCTCAGAGATCGCAGCGCTTTTTTAAAAAGCGCGAATATTTGCAGCGTCCTCCCAGATCTGCAGCCGCTTTTTAAAAGCAAGCGAATATTTGCAAAGCGTCCTCCAGATATCTGTAGCCGCTTTTAAAAAGCGGCTGAATATAGCCCTATTGCCTTCCCTTCAGATCACGTGGCGTTTGTAAAAAAAAAGCTACTGAATATTGCTTCTTATACGCAGTGCTTCACTAAAAGCGGCACGAATATTGCTATTTGTCATTATTAAATACACAGTGACTGCTTCATTAAAAGCTACTGAATATTGTCTAAATTTTTTTATTTTTTCCGTTTTGTGTGTTTTCCTTTTTATATTTGCAACAAAAAACATTAAATCATACATCTAAAAAAATCGATTGACATTTTAAACCACAACAATAAAAATCTGATTGATATTTTTAAAAATTGTTGTATCCCACAACAATAAAACTAATAAATCTGATTGATATTTTAAACTAATAAACTTGTTTGATATTTTCAAACATATAGACCTGTGTTTTTGGTGAAAGCGCTTAATATTTTCAACAATATAAACTCGCTTAATAGTGGATGAGTGAAACTAATTCAACAATCACTTCACAATATAAATTTACTGACTTCACAATATAAATATAACTTCCATCACCATTTGGTTGTTTCATTAAACAATCCAACAGCCTAGTAGTAGTAGTAGCTGTATCATTAAACATTCTACCAACCAACAAACCAAATTGAAACAAAGTTACAGTAGGCACTTAGGCGGCAACTATAAAAGCAAGCCTAAGTGAAACAAAGTAATCCCAAATATCTAATTACAGCCCAAGTTTTAATTACAACCCAAATTAAACTTCAAAAAACAAGTTTAAACATTTTAGACAACCAAATATGTGAATCCTTCATGTGTGAACCAGAGATACTGATCCAACATTCCTTGTTTCTTCTACTCTCTGAAAAAATTAATAGATTCGAGTTAGCATTATAATCCGAACTAGAATTAGCATTGCGGTCGTAACTATAGCATTGCGGGATGACTTGTAGTGTTGTTCCGTTTGAAGCTTATGAAATTAAAAGAGAAGAAATAGTAGAGTGACCTTAACATGTTTTTAGCTGTGGTTTCCCAATGGTTGGTTGATTGGTTAGGACTTTGAAGTTCAGCTTTGTGACCCTCGGTTCGAATCCGGCCAATAATGATCAGGAGAATACACTTTCAGCAATTGATTTTTGGTTCAGCTTTGTGACCTCATACGCTTCATAGGAATATCTGTTTAGTAGAAGTAGTTATTGTACAGAACATTTCAAGATATACTGCTAACAACTTTAACTTGTCAGCAACACAGCAACACAGCAACTCACATACATAGCTAGTGAAACTTCCAAAGAAAATAAGGAAATCAAAACACAAAATTAATTAAGACAAAAACTCAAGAAATTTTCTTATTTAAAGAAATCTTGATCTAATTTGTAGGCAAAAGCAAAGAAGCAAGATTTCAAGGAAAAAAGTCTAAAAACCTAAAATCAAACAAGCCCCTCACAGCCCTTGATAATATATATCAAAACAGAGATTTAGAACCATACCAAGGCATGCTGAGGGAGCACCAACAAAAGGATTCATGTTGGTGTCACCAATTGTCCAATAGACACTAGGCCCCTACAATAGTCCCAATAACAAGGTCAGTTGAAGGATACACAATTAATAAGCATATTCCAATGTTGAGGAATTTATGATCCCAATGAGTATCCACTTAGACCAAAACACAATGGAATAATTACAGAATCCTTCATGGCCCCAGGAACCTAAACCATAAAAAGAGGAAACAGCCACCCCTCTCGGAAGCACAAGCCTAAGAGAAAACCTAACCACAGTTAAAAAGTAGTCGTTGCAAGAGTTAGTTAACTTAGGCAACAAAACCGAACTAACCAATTCTCGGGTATTTCCACTGATACACCAAGTTTAAGGATATATGAAATGGGAAAATGACCAAATTTATTATCTAATCTAATTACATATCAGAATACAGGTACACACACCAAAACAAGGACACAAGGTTAACAAGTCAGAATTCGGAGAAGTTTTGTGACATCCACTAAAGGTTAGAATCCGGACTAATCCAAAAATATAGATTCCTAATAAAACAACACACATTAAAATGGATAGTTAATGATTATAGCTACTGCAGTGGCTACTTTATGTAACCATGGTTACACCAAACAAGCTTATGAAACTGCACCATAGAAACCACAACCAGAAGCACAGCAAATAATGGCCATTGTAAATTCAATGTGTCTTCTACTTTTAAAACGACTAAACAAGTGAAAACATGTATCCTAATTTCCTTACAGCAAAGCCATTTCAAGACTGCAGAACATAATAGAACTTTCAAGACTGCTTGAGTGAACTGTCAATGTTTAAATACAGACAGAATAAAAATATGTGCCAACTAAAGCCACACCCATATGTAAAACTAGTTTTTCTGGCTCTGTCCCTGCAAGGGAACAAATGCAGTATTTGGAATTCAGGAAAAAAGGGAGTGGTGGAGGGAGAGAGAGAGAGACCTATTATCAAGCAGCATTTTACAGGAATTCATGGGGCATAGTTTTATATTTTTACGGCACAACAAATGAACAAAGACCACATAGGCAATCATTGGCACACAATATCCATCTATCAATCACAGTAAGGACATAATCACCAAGTTTAATAAAACTCAACCATTTCACAAAACAATTGGACTTTTAGTATATGTAGAGGGGGCCACAACCTGATTGAAAATCTATAATTTTACACTTAAACCAGACTTGGCACATGAGAAGCAAAACATGCTAACCCAAATGAAACATAGATGTGTCTTTTACATACCTCACCAGTGACGATTTGATTAACCAACTGCTTTGCTGACTCAATTTGTTCAGGGGTCCCATCAATTTTTAATGTTCTTTCTGTTGATGTGTCACCTGGGAAGATGCAAAGGTATCACCTGAAAAACACACATTATTAGTTAAAAGCTTACCACAAACAGGAATCACAAGTATCGAACCTAAGCCAATTATCATCAACATAACAACGGTTTATCAACTATTTCCAATACACAATGAAGACAACACAAAAGCATAAAGAGAGAACCTGAATTCGTGCTCCGGTGGAAGCTTGCATAGTCTTTATTGTTTCTCCTCCTTTACCAATTATAAGGCCAACCTGCCATCAACCCAACGTAGAATAAACAAAACATTGCAGCAACACATCACATGGTTATACATATTTCGTTTGCACACCTTATTATTTGGGATTTTCATCGAAAATTCATCAGCCCCACCCTGTCCAGTCATCCTTCTAGAAACAGAGCCAGAACCCCCAGCTTCAGCCTGACCCACAAACAATCCCATAGCAAACTTATCAGGAAACGCCATATTTTGCAATTTAAACAAAACAACTAAACTATTAGGGTTAAAGTAAAACTAAAGCGTTAGGGTTTAAGCAAACCTCAGCAAGCACTTCATTGATGAGTTTCTCAGCAGAAGCAATGGCATCAGGAGTTCCCATCAGCTCAACCGGAGAATTAGGATCAGCATCCAAAAACCCCAAATCTCAAAAAACAAAGAGAAACAACAACCCTTTGCTAAGATGATGAAATAATGACTAAATAACAAAACTCTTTCAGAGAAATAAGGATCCTTACCAATAACCATCGTCTGTGGTCGTCGTGTTCCACCGTCTACGGCTGTTGAAGAAGAAGATTATCAGCGACAATGGATAAAGCATGAAGGTTTCATGTAGATGACGATGAAGCATGAAACGGCGCTGTGGTGAGATTGAGAGGAAACGGCATTGTGGTGAGATTGAGAGGAAACGGCGCTGAGGTCGATTGAGAGGTTGAGAGGAAATTAGGTTGAGAGGAAACGGATTGAGAGGTTGAGAGGAAATTAGGCTGAGATCGTGAGTGAGAGAGTGTGAGTGTGAGAGAGTGTGAGTGTGAGAGTAATAATAATAATAATAATAAATTTTTTTAATCCCAGCGTTTTTAATAAAACGCTGTGTATATGTTAAACGCCAGAAATGGGTGGCGTTTTTAATAAAGCGAGTATATGTTAAACGCCAGGAAATGGCAGCGTTTTTTAAAAATTTGGTTATTTTTAGTAGAACATGCAACGAATGGGTGGCGTTTTTATGGCGGTACATTCTTCATTAGTTACCTATTTTTATATCCAGTGGCGTTTTTTTGCAAAAGTCACGCTCATAGGAAGCGCCTCTTTTAAACAAATCTGGCGTAGTGTTTCTACCTTCACTACTCCCCGAGTCGGTCTGCTCTGATACGTAGCACCTAGGGGTTGGGGTTTTAGATTGTTATTGCTTTGTTTTGCTCACTGTTGAGCTTCCATAATGTTATACGGTGTATTGTTGGGATTTGAGGATTATTATTTTGAGCTGTAGTTTGATTCCGCTGCATGATATGAGTTTATATCCCACGTTTGTATGGTGTTATGTATCTATGCATTTTTCTGAACTGACTGTTGAGTATTTTAAGAGAGGAGCGTAACACTCCATTAAATGAGAAAAATGATTTTTATACTCTGATTTTTGAATTAAACTGCCGGGTAGAATTGGGGTGTTACAGCAATGAGCTGACCCGATACTTGTCGAGTCAAGACGAGATGAACTAAATTCGAATTAGCTCGACTCATTTCTAGCCTTACGTACCTACCGACTTCCCTTCTAATGTTTTTGTACAGCCCTTTTGTGATTGATGTAACACCCCAAAGTAATTTTAATTACATTGTTTGCTAATCGAATTAATAGGTGAATTTTACGAGAATAAGGGGCTTGTCTAGTAAAAGTTAGGGTAGCAGCCCATATCAACACTCAAAAGTCCAGCCCATTATTTTTAAAAAACTTCAACTGAAGGAAAATAAAAACACTCACTCACAAACCTCACTTTTCCATTTCCAAGTAAAAACACATTCATGAGAGTGAGAGAAAGAGAGAGTTACGAGAGAAGAGAGGGAGAGAGGGAAAGCTCAAAGGGAGAGGGAGAGAGAACTTCCATGGAAAACTTCCATGCATTTTGCTACTAACATTTTCATTTCACTTTGAGTTTCTCTTCTGCTTTTTATGAAATCCCATGCTGTCCACCCATGGTGATCAAAGCCATTCAAGTTGCATGTTCCGATTTTCACTCCCATTGAGCTTTAGGAGCTGTGGTAGACCAAACATTGAGTTCAATGGAGCTGGGAATTCAAAGTTGGGGAAGATGTGGGTAAGCTTAGGAATTTGGGTGAGATTGAGTAACAATTTGAGTGTTGAATGGTTGTCAATTTGTTCTTGCTGCAGAGTAGCGCGCACGCGTCAGGCGCAATCCACACACAAACTGATCAGTAGCTACTATCTCTTCACGCGCATGTTGCGCATACACGTAACTCCCACACACCCTACCACCTAATTAATATTACCTTAACAGTTTTGACTATAACTTTTGATTCGGTAACCCGATTGAGGTGTTCTCAGATGCGTTATAAAGCTTATTGAAAGACCTAATAATATAAATGAATTGATTTGTAATATGATGACTATATGAAACTTTGGTTATACAGTATCTATAATTGAGTTAACGATATGATTACCGAGTGAGTTCTTTATGATTAAGTGTGGACACCACAGTTTTGTTTTGAACATATTTGGAAGGGAGTATATTCATCTAATAGATATTATTCTTTGTATGGCATTGAAGGTGTAGTAGTGTACCTCCTCTCGTTTATCTATTTTTTTGTTGTTGTGTAATATCCAAGTGAATAAACGAAATCTTCAAATCCCACAGAAAGCATATGATATGCAGATTTATATACAATAATTAACACTCTATGATCATTTATAATTCAATGTTGAATTATGTATGTAGATTTGTTGAGCATAAATTTTTGACTGAAGTTGCTATAGATGGATGTATAATTGAATGTGAGGGAACCATTGCACCGTTGATCTGATCATGTAATCATGTTTCCAGTTTTTGGAATTCACACATTCCTAGTTTTAATTTTTGGAGCCACGAGCAGAATTAGACAAACAGGATTCTACTTTCATGAAGGCTCTACTTTGATTTGTTCTCATTTCTCACTATCATATAGATGTATGGAAGCTCATATTGTGGACCAAGATCAGGAAACCTTGGTTTTTGCTTGTAAATATTCAATCTCTTCTCTTTTGCTTATAGTTACGTTGGTTCAATCTATTTTCTAACATTCAGTATGTATATTACAGTTTTGTTTTGAACCTACCCTTAAGGCATATCTGTCCTTTTTTCAATTTTGGATTTCTTTGATTTGAACTAAATCAGAAAAAGAACTTTGGTTATGGGATTTCCTGTTGATTTTATTATCATGCCTTTAAAATGTAAATTTAAGTCTCCATACGGTCTTTTTATGATTTTATCCCTTGTAGCCTTTTCCCCCACATGCTTTGCCTTTACTACTATACAACTAGACACAGAGTGGTAGATGAATTTAAGATGAATGAATGCAAAGATAAGACTACCTCTACGATGTTGGTTGTAACATTATTAAACAAAATTAGCCTTTGAATTGGTTTGCTAAATTCAAACCCTAGCCTTCATCTCTGAACTTCTATTCTCATCTTCATTATTAAACATATTTTGGTACATGATAAAGCTTCCTCAGTTTCAGAAGAAAGGATGTGATCATTATAAGCTGTTGGGAATGTTATTCAACAAAAATAGTGCAACCGGAGTTATTCATCATTCATCTACCCAAGATCCACCGGATACTGATGAAGAAAATGAGCTGGAACGTCAATATATTAACACAGAGAGTGGGAGTCATGTGCATCTTGATGATGATAGTACAGATGATGATATACAAGAAGTAGAGGGCCTCACACCTAGTAGGAAACGGGAAATTCAAGCCAAAGCTCATAATAAATCCAAGAGAGAATCAACATCACGTCAAATGGGAGAAGCACTCGCAGCATGGGCAAAAGCATCTATGGCGAAAGCTGAGAGGTATACAGGTGTGGGCGGCTCTTATTCCCTTGCTAAGTGTGTGGCTGTTCTTGGTGAGATACAAGGCAATTTAGAAGACACCTATATGAAAGACTTGGATAAGTTTAAAGATTCTGATTGGAGAGAAATATTTATTGTCATGCCTAGTGATAAGAAGCTTGGATGCCTAAATAGACTTTAGGGATATAACTTTACTTACATATGTGGTGTTGGTAATGAGATACATTTTTAGTGATGAATGTTTATGGTCTTTATGGTTATATTGCTACTTCTATTTGGATGGATTTAATTTTCATCTTATGAGACCTTTTATGTGCAACCAAAGAACCATAGAGAGTATTTACTTGTTATTTGAGTTGACTTGATGTTTACGTCATCGATACTTATACCTATAGAGTTTAATATGCATATCTTTTAGTTATAATCTTGATGGATCTTTGCTTTTTTGAATAGTCTTCGCTTTTTCTTCGCTTTCAATTATAATCATGAAATTAAGCTAAAAATATATTGTGCATTTCTTATTTTATTGTTATTATTTAATAGGCAAAATTACACCAGGGAACCTTTAAGTTATTTATTTGTAGCAAGTTGGACCTTTACGTTTTTTTTGTATCAAATAGGTCATTTTAGTGATTTTCCTAGCTTATATATTTTGATGTTATGCTACTTTATATATTGTGATTACTCTAACTTATGTATTTTGATGCAACCAATCATATTTTGGTGTATTTTGATGTAATCGATGGTATGAAAAGGGCCAACGGTGTCAACGTTAGGTAACTTAAAAGGCCTATTTGTTACAAAAAAACTTAAAGGTCCAACTTGTTACAAATAAATAACTTAAAGGTCCTCTGGTGTAATTTTGCCTATTTAATATAATAAATGTTACATTAAAAATATTTATAATTATATTCAAATTTAAAAAAGAATACTTTTACCAAACAAGTTTTAAGTTTTTTGGTGCTTAAATCATATTGAAAACAATTAAACCAAACAAGTTTTTGAGTTTTCTCATTTTTAAAAATTGTTTGTCAAACAAGTTTTTTCTAATTTTTTTCTTGAAAACAATTTTAAAAAATTGATCTATAAAACAATTCTCAAAAACAAAAAAACAAAACACAATCAATTACACTTTTTGATCTATAAAACAATAGTCTCTACATGAACGAGTTTTCATTTTTTTATCCCGGGAAGGTAGCTCAGTTGGCGAATTAAGGGATATCGAAAGAGTAAGAATGAGGTCCTGGACAGAAAGTACAAGCTTTTCTGCACTTTTGCGGAAATTGCACTTTATAGATGTAACTACCCTTCTGATTCCCTATGTTCTTAGGAGTCTTCTTAACCTTAAAATCCAGTAATAAGATCTTCATGTAGTCTTCTTGGTTCTGATATCACTTATTAATTTTTTTATATACCGAGACATCATTCATTGATGTGTTGAGAAGACATAACCTTGAGTCTTCTCAACTTTACAGAAGTTACTGTCAGTCTTCTTGTCTTTGAGTCTTCTTACCTCAAAGTCTTCTTGACTTTGAGTCTTCTTCACCTTACTGTACTCTTATTGACTTGAGTCTTCTCAACTTGAGTCTTCTTGACTTTGATTATTCTCAACTTGAGTCTTCTCGACTGAACCCTTATCGACTTAAGCCTTCTTAACTCTTGAGAAAGCATTATGCTTTAAAGTTTCAGATAGTCTTCTTATGGCTTAACTAATGGCTTTCTTGGCTTTCAATATCACTTCAAGTCCTCTCAAAATAATTTAGTAAGAAATTAATATTCTTGAGTAGTGGCTACGATTACCTGTTCTTAATAAACACTCAAGAAGCACATTAGACACTTATGAAATCAGAAAAGTTAAGCTTCTCATCATAAAGGTTTGTTAACCTTCAAAACCACTTGAGATATTTTGCCTCAACATACACGTCATTCTAAATGTTGGCTAGATGCACTCTGAAAGATCTAGAACCTTGAACCAGAAAACACTTGAGGAATAGAGAATCTTTGACTAGATGGTACTTGTCGTGTTGACCAAATGACAATCACAGTCTAGAGAGACCAGATGGTGTACATCATTGACCAGATGACATATATCCATTTTTCCTAAATGCTTGTTTCATCTTAGAGTTTTGGTCTTCTGTCAGGCTGGGAATAGACTGGGCGGAGCTGGGCTTTGCAAGTCCTATACCTGTCCTACGCTGAAAATGTTAGGCGCCTATGGTCTATCATGGGCTAATTTTTGAGGTATGGTATGACATTTTTAAAAGTCTGACAAGGTCTAGAAACATGTTTAAAAGCCTATTTCACTATTTGTTTCCTGAAATCCTAAAACCTTTTAGTGGTGTATGCTTTTTTTAAATAGACTAAGAAACTAATAGGTCAACGAGATTAAGTTCTAATTTGAGGTCTAACTACGCTTTTAGTGAAATTTCTTTGCATGACATCCTAATTAAATTCTATTTTATAATTATATCTTTTAATATGTCAAAATTGATGTAGGTCAATATGTTTAAATTAATAGAAAATGTTAGGAAATTTTTGATGTAACATAAAGTACAATATTTAAAAGAATATTATTTATATTTACTTAAATAGATCGGCTTGGTAGGTGTAAACAGTTTTTCCGATGGCTTGTAGCCTGTCATTTTTAGCTAAATAAGTTTTTAAAAAGCCTTAGCCTTATCCTTGGCCTGTAGATTAGTTTGAGGCTAACGTAGGCTGGGTCGTGGCAGTCGGCCTAGCCTATTCCAACCCTAGTTTTCTGCTTCTATTCAATGCCATTTTCTATGATAAAATATAAGTTCTGCATACTAGAAAAATGTAATGACCCAACCCAAGAGAGAAAAGCCCAAATACATAAGAGACTATATGACCTAATAAGAAGCATCTAGTAGATTGTAGAAGCATATGAGTCACCATTTTATCCCTTATGAGTCACCTTTTTATATTCCTTTTTTATCATTTTGTTAGTCAATCTAGAAGGTTTTTTAGTGGGGTGAGTCACCCTTTTCTAACACCTATATATGTACTCTCACTCATTTGAATGAGATCATCAAATCAATGAAAAAGAATGTTTAGTGTAGTTTTTATTTTCTTAAAGGAGACGCTCTCCCCTCGAAAGGAGCTTTAATTTTCTGTTATTGTGTTTTGAAGGTTTACCCATTTTTGAGTACCTTATATTGATGCTTTCATTGCATGGACATATTCACTCCATTCTTCCATTTTATTCCAACAACACGTCACCTCCATCTCCATTTTATCACTCACCATTTTATTCCACCTACAACGCTACTACCCCTTCATAAAATTTGTGCTTTACTCACGGTTATACATCTCCTACACACACCCCGTATACTTCATCAGAAAATAGTTTTCCTTATCAGCAACGACACCCATCTGAAAACTATTACAACTTCTATGCATCTGAAAATACAAGGTATTCAAGCGACTATGATAGTAGCAACTATCCCATGTTTTATGGCAAAGAAGGTGCATATTGGTGGATCCTTTGCATTGAGAAATATTTCAGAACTAGAAGAGTCTCAGATATGGACAAAATGACAGTGGCTGCCATGGCCATGAGAGGTGAAGCTCTCAAATGGTGGTTGTGCTGGTCTAAATGTCATCCAAAGTTGGGTTGGGATGATTTCACAACTCATTTTCTTTGGCAATTTAAGCTTGAATACCGTGAGATTTTGCCTATTCCAAGTGAGGAAGAGCCAGAAGTACACTTGAAAGAAGATTCAGAGAAGTTGACTGAGGAAGAAAAAGATGAACAACATGATGAAGAAGAAGTAGCACTAGCTTCGGAGTTGCTGGTATTAGAGAAAAAGAAGAACTAACAATAGAAGTGGAGCCAATCATTGTCCAACTTTGGATTCAGATTCAGATTCGCAGTTTTTTACATCAGGAAAAGAAGATAAATCAGTTGCAGAAGCTGAACTGCTCTCAACAACAACATTCCTGGTTTCTGATGAGGTTTCTCTTTCTTTATCTTGTGATATTGTAATTCTTATTTTCTGTGATGTTAAATTTTTGGGCTGTTTTTTTTGGATCTCCACCCTCTCCCCTTAAACCCCCACCCACTCTGTGAAAAGACCAAAATACCCCTGCGTTTTTACAAAATCACAATTTCTTCACATTATTGATCATACCTACGATTGACCACCTTCACTCGCATATACGCCACAGAGACGTATATACGATCAGCCCAGAAATCAACCACTCGCATATACCCCACACCAACCCTATATACGACGAGCAATTTGTTACTCATCGCATATACCCCTTTTCAGGCGTATATACGATTATACAGAATTCATCCACTCGCATATACGCCCAGAAGACCCTATATACGACGAGTTAAAAAGTATGCATAGTATATACCCCCTTTTTTATGTAAATACGATGAGCAATTTTTTTTTACTAATTTTTTTTCCTTTGCTTGCAGTGTCTGGTAGGCATCGCAGAGGGACATGGGAGGTATCTCCTTTTGGAGAGAGAGGGGAGTCATCTACTGCACCGAGTACGAGGACTCGGAGGCATAATCACTCCATGCTTCAAATGAGGAGAGACAGGATAGAGAGACACACCGACCCGGTGAGTATCATTGACCCGGTGAGCACCATGACGCACCTCAGTATTAGGACGCTGGAGATTTCTATCACGAGGATTTCTTACAGCAGAGTCAGCATAAGGATTGGTATCGTGGGAGGCCGGCTCCTCAGTACCATTCACAGCCTCATCCTCAGTACCATCCACAGTATCCTCAGTACCATCCTCAACCTCTTCATTACCATCCCCCGCCTCCCGAGTATCAGCAGCAGCAGCCTCAGACTGATTTGTCGTTCTCAGATGAGTCTATGTCTGAGCAGCCTCAGCAGTATCAGGAGGAGCCTCAACCCTCTCTCTTCACTGACCTGACAGATCATGTCTACAGTTCAGTACTCGCTGACCCGGTAAGTTGAATTTGTTTGCTTAAATAATTCATTTAACGCACATTTTTGCTTACATCATTTATTTATTTTTAATTCAGGAGTATCAGCGTGTTATCAAAGTATGGGCTCATGGCAACAAAGTCCATACTAGACTCCATCTACATCACCCGGCCCTACTTCAGCGCACCACAGTGGTCAGGTACTTCAAACTGGCCCCACTTCTCGAGACTGGCCACGCCACAGTAGACCATGAGTTGTTGTCGGCTTTTATTGAGAGATGGCACTCAGATACTTCGTCATTTCACTTGCCATTTGGTGAAATGACGATCACTCTAGATGACATCTCCTGCCTGCTGCACCTTCCCATCCAGGGGAACTATGCCACACCTCCTACCATCACTGTGAGCTCGGAGTATGCCACACAGCTTGCAGAGACATATCTGGGTGTGTCACGGGTTGAGGCTGCTAACAACACCCGTGGGGGCCCGTATTTCAGCTTCAAATGGCTGGAGCAGGTTTATGAGTGTAACTTGGAGGAGGGGGGTGACATCACAGTTGCTGTGAGGGCTTATCTGCTTCGGCTTCTGACCAACAGTATCTTCACTACGATGACTGGAGACAGGGCGGAGGCTAAGTGGCTGCTCTACTTGGATGATCTGAGTGCAGATGTTCTTGGAGGCTATGCATGGGGTGCAGGTGCACTAGCTGCCATGTATGAGTCTTTGAACACTGCGTCTTTGAGGGAGACAGCGCAGTGTGGAGGGTATGCCAGCCTATTTCAGGTACACATTTTAACTCCATTTTTTTTGTTAAATCACACTGCCTTTGGGTAAATTTTTTTGAATTAAATATGTTGTTTATTTTTGCATTTCAGGCTTGGATTTTGAGGTACTTCCCTCGGATGGCGGATAGGTTGCTCGGTCATATACGGGGTGCGGAGCCACTGGCTGGGCGCTTTAGGAAGAAGAAGTCAGACCACCTGAAGCTCAGCCACTACAGGAGGATGATTGATGAGCTGAGGCCAGAGGATGTCTGTTAGCGACCATTTGAGGAGGACAGGGCTGGTAGACCCTTTGAGAAGATCTCCCTCTCACAGAGGCTTCATCGGTGGGTGACTTGAGTTCCCTACATGCCTGATAGGTGCCTGCGACAGTTTGGGTACGCTCAGATCATCCTGTGTGACCCTCTCAGAGGTCGTCCGAGTCATACCGACTGCGTCTTTCAGATCACCCACTTCATGGCATCTGTGGATGACATCCTGCGCACTACTCGGGTTGCTCGGCGGCCAGATGAGACTGTACGTAGGTACTTAGAGTGGTACGTCCGTGCATCTATCCCCAGACTATTACCGGCTCCACCATCACCAGTAGATGAGGCCTGGACACCCTCCCCAGAGCTACGATACGACGATGCTGAGTGGGTGAGGGAGGTTGTGACTGCTTGTATGGAGAGGATTCGTGATGGCGAGCGAGATCACGCATGGCAGTCGGGCGTATCGGACACTCCATAGGTTGGTGGGGATGGCAGCACCGGATGACATTGCTGGGGAGCTTAGACGACGGGGACGAGGACGAGGGCGACAAAGAGGGCGTTAGGGATTTTTTATCACTTTTTTGATGTATTTGATGTTGGCACTTTATTATTAATTTTTTTCGGATGTTTTATTTTACGAGTTTCCATAAATTTTTGATTTCATTGATTCGATAAAACAAAGTTACACAAGAGATACAACATAAACAACTAGAATAAAAATAGATAGATAAAATGAAAATATAATAGAAACTACTGAGCTGGTGGAGTTAATCGACGAAGGATCTCGTGACGGTCTTACGGTTTCGACGCATGGATGAATGTAACTCTTCCATTTAAACATAATATGATTGGACATCATCGCCGGAGGTCATCCTCGGTGTTGACATCCACGGCAAACCGGTGAAGACATCCATCATCCATTCGGTTTCAGATAAGCGTCTGAATTAATTATCTCATGCTCGTCGTTTTTACGGTTGAACCATCGCGATGAGTTTTCGCTTAAGAGCAAACAAATGATATGCAGTGTTTTAACCTACACGATACAACATCTCTCCCATCAAAACTTATACCATCATCTTGCAAGATGATGCCCTGATGATCAGCAAACCCCATATTAGAATGAACGAGAGTGAGGGAAGAAGACTCGTAGTATTACTTTGGCGAAGCCTGCATCATTTTCACTTGTGTTGTGTGAGAGAAGGAGGAAGTTGAATTTTTGGTGTGAAAATAGTGATGGTGGGAGTGGGTATTTATAGATGAGGTAAAAGATTATCAACCGTTGATTTTGTCGTGCAATCCACACCGTTGATCAACTTTGAAAGTGAAATCATGACTGTTAAATATATTTTTTACTGAAAAAAAAAATTTAAGGCTCATCGTATATATATCATTTGGGACATATATACGATGCGGAGTTTTAACACATCGTATATATGCCCTGAAGAAGTATATACGATTAACGGCAAATCGTATATACTTCTTCAGGGCATATATACAATGTGTTAAAACTCTGCATCGTATATATTTCCCAAATGATATATATACGATGAGCCTTTTTTTAAAAAAAATAGATTACAAAGGGCATTTTGGGGTTTTCAGTGTGGGTGGGGGTCTAAAAAAAACCCTAATTTTTTTTGTGGGGAACCTCCTCCACCACCAAAACCCCCAGATCATAAATCCATATACCCTTTTTCGTCACTGTTTGATCTGCAACAACCAATTTACGGCCTATATAAACCACCCCCACCACCGAAACCACCAGAAGAGACTTGTTTGTTCAAGGAAAAAAATGAGTCATTTTTCGTTGATCTGTTTTCATCTACCCACCCACAAGTTTGCCACGTTTCCTCCGCCACCGCCTAAACCACCAGATGTTGCCTTCTAACACAATCGGTCGTTGGATCTAAAATGGGTTACTTCCAAACAATCTGGGTCGTTCATTCAAATTAAAATCTGTGTGAACCGTGTTTAATTCTCCTAAACTCAAGCAATGGGATCTTGGTGATCGAATTTTAACGTCAGCAAGAGTTAGACCTCTACATTTCAAGCAGTGGGATCCAGGGAAGCTTGACCTTGCATCATTTCTTTCAACCTTGAGGACAAGGTTGCTGTGAAGGGGAATAGAATGTAATGACCCAACCCAAGAGAGAAAAGTCCAAATACCTAAGAGACTATGTGACCTAATAAGAAGTATCTAGTAGTCTAGAAGCATATGAGTCGCCATTTTATCCCTTAGTCACCTTTTTATATTCCTTTTTTTTATCATTTTGTTAGTCAATCTAGAAGATTCTTTAGTGGGGTGAGTCACTCTTTTCTAGCACCTATATATGTACTCTCACTCATTTGAATGAAATCATCAAATCAATGAAAAAGAATGTTTAGTGTAGTTTTTATTTTCTTAAAGGAGGCGTTCTCCCCTTGAAAGGAGCTTTAATTTTCTATTATTGTGTTTTGAAGGTTTACCCATTTTTGGGTACCTTACCAAAAAACACGTTAAAACTGAATTGTTCTTTAATGATATTTGTTATCTTCAAAATCAATTAAGTGTCAATATTTATAGATCCACCTAGTTCTAAAACCTAAACTTTTAAATGAATGGTATGACAAATAAGTAGTTTTCATACGAAATTAGATTGACCGAATAAAATGGAAATAAAACATTTAATAATAGTTATTTTCGTACGAAAAATGGAGTCCACACGTAGCAACGTTGAGTCATAGTTTAAGTTAAATAAAATATATAGGGTTCTTTAAGTTCTACCGTCCTCCTCAAATAAAATAGTATACTGATAAATAAATAAAACTAAATAAGTTCATGTCACAATAGAATCTTACAACCAAATTGAACATAACAATAGTCCAACAAAGACAAATCTACACTATATTCAGGGCCGACCTTGGGCCTGTGCGGGCTGTGCTGCCGCACAGGGCCCAAGCCCAATGTCTTAATTTTGGGCCCCCCAAAAATGCTAGTTGTGTATAATATATATAATAACAAAACATTCGGAGCAGTAACTAATGACACGCAGTTAGCGGAGTGGTAGGCGCGTGGTTGCTAGGATTTAGCGCCTCAGGCTCGAGTTCAATGCTCACTAAAGACATTTTTAATGATTTAAATCAGTTTTATAAAAATTGTTTGGAATTTTCCTTAAAATGTCAAAATCAAGAGTTGATCCCATCACATTGTTCTCTTCATGCAATACAAAAACCACTAAACCACAAGTGCTTTATTGATACAAGTGTAAGTATATTAATAGATTACAATTCATTCAATATTAGACTATCTACAATCTATATCTATATAAATATCTAAAGGAAGCTTTTTTCCAAGCTCTAGGATGCTCCACATCATTTCCATTTATTTTTCAATAAATTTTTTAATTTTATTAATATTTATTTATAATTTACAATTAAATGAGACTTAAATTCATTATTACCACTAACTTATTATTATTAAATGCTACTCTTAGTGGAATAAAATATTTTGTGATGTCTATGAGCATTCTCAAGAAGAATAAAAACCTACGATTATGGATTGCTAATAGGAATTAAACATAAAATTATTCATAACACAATGAAGGGAAATGTTTATCTATATCTATATCTTCTATACATATAAGTAAAAGAATCCCGAATGGAGCCTCCACAAAATTCTTGAATTTTTGCTTTTATTTTTGTCTATTAAAAAACTTCTCTTTTATTATTTATTAATTCCTACCTTTGTGTCCTACCCACTACTACTAATAAATTCCAACATAGTAATACAATTACACATTATATTATATTTAATCATAATTTTTGTATAAATGAGACTTTGATTTTAATTTTTAATATATAATTAAATATAAAAAACAAGATTTTTTTTATATTAATCAATGTTCATTCTCAATTCATGAGACTTATGAGCTCAATTATGTGTTCATTCTAAACTCAATTTTATGTTCTTATATTAGTTACTTTTTATTGTTTTGTTTTTTATATTTATTAATATTTAATCTAAATGTTTTTTTAAATTATATATTTATTTACATAGAAATTATATTATTATTAGAATTGGTCAAAATTTAAATTAATTGAATTAATAAATATATTTATCAATTATAATAGTTTAGATGAAATAAGAAATAATAAGTTGACTTTAAAATTCTTTTTTTATGTAACCATTATGCATTGAATGGAGGGGTTTCACATTACATGAATTATTGCTTTAATTTACAATAAACTCATGAGTTAGTGGAATATGAGTGGAAGAAATAGAGTTTAAACTAATTATAACAAGAAATGACTATTTAAAGGAGAGATCTTTGGATGGTTAGGGTAGAGGTTTTGACAAAAGAATCATATAAAAATAAGAAGTAGAAGAAAGGAGCAAGTTTCACAATAAGGTGTAGAATGCACAAAAAGGGTAAAGATTTTTATGTTCTTAATAGTTTTAAGTTGACAAAAAGGCAATGATTTTTGTAAAGTTATAGACATTGAGAAATTATGTATATTTTAATATTGTTCTTAAGAAAAATGTTTAATTTTTTGTATGATTGTATAATGTGTTAGATCTAAATGAGTTGCATATGTTCCACGAGCCTTCATAATCTTTGGTGTCACTTCTAAGAAGGAAATTACATTAGGTGCAAGAATCGAGAAAACAAGGAGTAGAAGAAAGGAGCAAGTTGCACGAGATGTAGAATTCATGCAAAAAGATAAAGAATTTCATGTTCTTGATAGTTTGAAGTTGACAAATAGACAACAATTTTTTGTAAAGTTATAGGCATTGAGAAATGATGTATAGTTTAATATTGTTCTTTAGAAAAATATTAAATTTTATAGTTTTGTAAAATTGTATGATGTGCTAGATCTAAATGAGTTGCATATGTTCCTTGAGCCTTCATAACCTTCAGTGTCACTTCTAAGAAGAAATTACATTAGGTGCAATAATCATATAAAAACAAGGAGTAGAAGAAAGGAGCAAGTTTCACAAGATGTAGAAATCACAAAAAGGGTAAAGAATTTTGTGTTCTTGATAGTTTGAAGTTGACAAATAGGCAACGATTTTTTGTAAAGTTATAGGCATTAAGAAATGATGTATATTTTAATATTGTTCTTTATAAAATGTTTAATTTTTGTCAAAAATGTTTAATTTCATAGTTTTGTAAAATTGTATGATTTGCTAGATCTAAATGAGTTGCATATGTTCCTTGAAACTTCATAACCTTTGGTGTCACTTCTAAGAAGGAAATTACATTAGGTGTCTCTTCTCTATTCCACTATCATCATATCTAATGCCTTTAGTATATATTCTATCTAATACTTTTTATTTACAAATTCACATCTAAAATGGTTAATTTTAAATAAGAATAGTGTTTGAGGTAAAAACAACCAAATAAAGCTTCAGATTTAAATGTTTCAATTCTTTTACAAATATTATATGTTTACTCTCCACTTTATGTAGCTTATTTAGATTATAAGTTGCATAAAAAACATTTATAATAAAAAAAATCTTTCATTTCATATTGTGAATAATGGCCATATATTTTTCATATCATTATAAAGAATAAAAATAAAGATTTGATTTTGATTGTTTTCTCTTTCTAAGTTTCCTATTAAATCTAAATTCCTTATTATCACTTTTGTTTTAAGTTTCAAATTTTGTTTTAATTAATATTTATGAATTATTAATTGATGAATAAACAAAGAAATAAAGAAAAAATAAAATAAAGAGTAGTTACTTTCTAATTTCTATGATTTATATTTATTCATACACAACCATTAACTTATTTAATTTAAACTCATCCAAGCTTAATATAATAATAATATTTAGAAGATGTCACTGAAATTTGGAAGAAGAAAATAAAAATAGAATAACATTATAGGAGAAAAGCAAATGCGAGACGCACATTACAAATGTAAGTCACTTCCAAACATGTTTATCAATATATTATGATCACTTTCTTAGTATAACGTAGTTATTTTTATTCTAATGTTTTAAAAGAAATATAAAATCTCATTATTTTCATCCTTAAACTTTCACATATTAAACCATTATTTTTGTTTTTAAACAAAAGAATTTTTTTACGTAGTGTTTATTTAGGTTATATGTTATATCAAAAAATATTCTCATTAGTATTGATCTTCAATTATTATCATTATTATTTTTCTTCTTTGTCTTACACATATTAAAAAATGCTATATCAAAAATATTCTTATTATTTATATTATTTTTCACATGTCTTTATTATTAAAATTCATGCTCATAAATTCAAGATATTAAATAGAATGACATTTATTATTACTAAGTAAAAAGAAGTTTAGTAAGATTTTATTTTCAACAATTAAGCTCACTAAAATTTGGACAATTGTGCATATTAAAAAACAATACATTATATAAGAATATGGCATAAATAAAAATTCAACAATATATTAATGTAATACTATATTTTTAAAATACATAATTTATATCGACAACTTATGTATATATTTGTATAAAATCTATATAAAATTAAAGGAAAAAAATTATATAACAACTCGTGCATCGCACGAGTATTCTCCTAGTAAATATCTAAAGGAAGCTTTTTTCCAAGCTCTAGGATGCTCCACATCATCTTTATTAATTTTTCAATTAGATTTTTAATTATATTAATATTACTTATAATTTACACATGAAGGAGACTTAAATTCATGATTACTATTACCACTAACTTATTAAATGATACTCTTAGTGGATATAATTCATGACTTTTTATATTACAAGTATAAAAATACATGACTTTCCATTGATAACTTATGAAATTAAAAAAATAAATATTTTTGGTAGTGTGATACGTTAGAGAATTTTTTATAATATTTTCTTTTGAAAAAATGTTTAGTATTAAAATAAAATTTAATGAGTTAATTGTTTTCGTTTGAAATTAAATTTTTTAATTTCATTAAATATTAGAGATATCATGCATAAAAAGCTATTTTTTAGACCAAATGAAAAGCTAATTATTATAATTATTGTAATTATAATTATTATAATTCATCTGAATTATTAATATTCCATAATTGATTTTATAATGTATATTTAGATTAGATTTAGAAGTAGAATTAGAATTGAAATGATTTAATTGATAATATATAGTGATTCACTATATTTTTCTACTGTTACTATTAATCATGTAAAGCATCAGTTATATCCTATGAAACGAAAGGTTGATTTATAAAGTAGGAATACATGCCCATTTACAATTACTTATTTCTTCAAATTTATTTTTTCCGTTATTTTTCTTCCCACCTTTAATGAATATATGAATGCTTTTTTTAGTTATGCAGGTTATCGAATGTAATGTATTTGGCTCTTAGGTAAGTATACTAATGATTTGACTATATTTTTTCAATTAGATCGATAAAAAAGTTTCCCTTTCCAAAAGGATGTACCTTGCACTTTCATATAATTGTTTTTTGATAAGTGCACTTTCATATAATTAATTGACTTATGTATTTTTTTAATCACTATTTTAAAAAGAAAAGTAAAACTCACTTTGGCCTGACTTAATTGGTTAACTAATGAACATGTTGAGCTTATCCAATGTCTATACCCCTT
Source organism: Oxytropis ochrocephala (assembly GCA_020916435.1). Taxonomy (NCBI): domain Eukaryota; kingdom Viridiplantae; phylum Streptophyta; class Magnoliopsida; order Fabales; family Fabaceae; genus Oxytropis; species Oxytropis ochrocephala. The sequence continues at coordinate 51,490,452 of CM037095.1, forward strand.
TCTCTTGCCATTTACATTTATATCCACCATAACTAAGTTCCAACAATTCTATATGACAATAACAGTACAACCGTTTGTAAATCACTTGATATCCCTATTAATATGGACTTACAGTTTCAACTTGGGAATATATATAGTTTCTAACCACAAGTACCATTCTCTCTACTTCTTCATAGTTGTTTCTCATCACCAATTACCACAAAATAAAGGAGTTCTTCCTTCTCATAAGGTATTAACCTTCTTCCCGAATAATTTGTTATGTTTTACTTTCTACATATTTTATAGTCTTTATATACTACTAATAAAATAAATAAAATGTTTATTTTATTAGTATGTATATAGGTTCATAACCATGATTATATTTAGATGTTCACTTTATGTAAAAATTGAATTTATCTAACAATCTCCATACATATATACTTTTTACGAATCATACCATATATCAACTTCACTACTAATATGTTTTAACTTTTTTAAAGTATGGAAATGGAGATAATTAGAACTTACCTCAATAGCTCTTGAATATCCTTGGTTCCAGACCACATTTATTTTTTTCAAGTTAAGATGCGTTTCTACTTTTAAAATCATGGAAGAAAATATTTTCTGACCAGTAAAATTCTAAAGCCTATTATAAAGGTGGTTGTTATTTTAATGTTGAAATTTAATTAGATTGCAAGATAAGATTGAGAAAGAAGACAATAATGGTTGTCCAAGTGGTTCCTCAAATGGGTCTCCCATCATTCAAACTCCCAAAAACACACAAAAAGAGGAGAACATTAAGTGGCGTAGAGAAATCTAATTTCCTTTGTGTTAAAAAAATGTTACCTAACAAAAATATCTAATTTTCAGGTTGCAATCCAATGAAGAATCAAAAATATCCAACAAAAGGCCGAGAGTGAAATTCAATAAGATTTATCTGAATGGAAAAAAAAGATTCCACATCAAAAATTTAACAATATTTCGTCAACAAATTTGTACCATCATAAATTTATTATGTTTGTGACCCTAACTAAATTGTCATTTTATGTTATCATTAAATTTTAATGGTTGTTTATCGTCATCGTAAATGCATAGTTGTTTTATATTATTAGTAGCCAACAATATTGGTTGGAATCAAAAAAATATTAAGTTAAGTAAATATGGTATATATGAAAGAACGAAACCTTAGCCGTATGAATGAATGCTAAAATTCATAACATCATTTTCATAATGTAAATAAAACAACGTATTTTCGTTTTCTTTAATTTTTCTTATATAACTTTTTTTGATTGTTTGTAAGCATTGTCTACTATTTTGCACTCATATTGTGCTTACTTATTTCATATTTTTTTTAGAATCCTTTATTTAATTGAAAACTTCCACCATTGAAATATAAATTAGAAAACAATTTCAAAAACTTATTCTAAATTAGAAAACTTCCGAATTGTTGTCTAATTTGGTCTATTACAAGAGAGAAGTCGTTAATAATTCATAGTAATTCTATTCGCTTCGACTAATCATTACAACATGAACCGTCCTTATAATATTTATTAACATCAAATAATACTAAACTAATTATTTATATTAAATTGAATTTTCATTTTCTCTATGTAAGTTTGAAAATTAATATATTAATAAATGGTATGAAAATTGGTGTTCCTTTATTTATAATTATACCTATTTTAATTATATCCTTAAAAATATTTTATATAAACCCGTGCATCGCACGGGATTATCCCCTAGTGGTTCCTAAATTCAACACCCTCATTTTCACTTTTTAACACTCCACATCATCTTCTCTCTCTTCCACCTAATAATTCAACATTCATTCAACTTTTACTCACTACAATGGTTTTGTTTAATAAAATTCAACACCCTACCCCACCACTTTTATTTCATATTCTTATTTTCTTTTATGTTTTTGTTTTTGTGATTACATATTAATAAAAATTATCGATTGAAATTAAATTAAAATAATTAACAGTTAAATAAGTAATTTTAATTTTTTTAACTTAATAATTTATTTTTCTAATTTTATATTCTTAATTAATATTTTTCTTGCAAGTAATAAAGACGAGATATAGGGATAGTCATTATTAAAACAATTAAAATTACAAAAAACTTAAAATGCAATACAATACACTAAGCACACAACACACATAAACGAAACACACATAACTTAATTAGTACAATAGACTCGACTTAGAAACAATCTATTTAATCACGAAACATTCCGAGTTGGGGGTGCTTGAGATGAATATGGCATCATTGTCCCATAATATGGGCGATAATTTGGATTAGATGAAGGCATGATGAAATTTGGATTAGATGAAGGCATGATGAAATTTGGAGCAAATCCATAATTTGGTATATTTTGGGGACCTTGTTGGTTGGAAGATCCCATTTGAAGTTGATAATTGTTGGGATTTGGGTAGTTGAAAGGGTAATTAGAAGGATATTGGGTGTTCAAAGGGTTCTTGTTGGGATCCATTTATCTAAAAGGTTACTTAGAGCTACTAAAACAAGCGTTTAGTGGAGGCTAATAGAAAATTTAGAGAGAAAAAACTCGCTTTTTTTTTACGTGTCCAAATGAAATGAAACAAAGCTCTACTTATAGAAAAAAAATTATTAATTTTGGTGAAAAAAATTCAAAAAAATATTTTACTATCAAATAATTGAGCACAAGTAATTTAGATGAGATAGAAAATCGAAAATCCAAACAACCAATCGGATGAAGACAGACACTTACGTAGTAGCGGGTCCCATTTCTGCGGAGTTTCAACTAGTTGAATTTTTTCAACACTTGTGAATCCACGTATGATTCAACAAGTGGTTTAAATGACCATTGCAACAATTCAACTGTTGAATTTTTTTTTCAACACCCCACTGTAGATAGTCTAAGAAGAAAAAAAGAAAATGTGTGGGTAATGACACTTTTACCCTTAAATTATACATGTGTCATGTTAATAAGAGATCTAAATTGATAATTTCATAGGAGATTTATTTGTATAAATAGATATTAGATTAGATAAATAGATATTAGATAAGAGAAAGAAGACTTGTTTATGAGAAAATTAAAATGAAAAAGAAAAAAAAAGTGTAAGAGAAAAGTAAAAATGAGGAAAGAGAGTGTAAGAAGAAAGAGAAAAAAGTAAGAAAGAGAGTGTAAAAGTAAGAGAGTGTAAGAAGAAAAAGAGAGAAATAGTGAGTAATGACACTTTTACCCTTATATTATATATGTGTCCTATTAATAAGATATCCAAATTGGTAATTTCATAGGAGGTTTGTTTGTATAAATTGATTGATATTAAACAAAATATCATTGGTCTTCCATATAATTAACATGTGTATTTTTTTTTGTCAACACGCGAATTGTCGGTTTTACTTTATTTTTGGTCAAGAATGTTATGATTTATACTGAGGCCCATATTTCTTACTCACTTCCAAACTACTCGGTACACACCCTGAGGAGCGTGAAAAAGATAAAAGTACCCTTAATAAAATACGTGCGTTTTATTTTTTGGGAACAATGATGGTTCAGTAGTTACGCACCGAACCAGTTCTCTGAGGATAACCACCGAGTATGTTATCTTCAAAGACACCCCCAATTTGTTCTAATTAGTTTGAGATCTAATCTACTAAACCTGGTTCGGACCTAGTCTACCGAACCATTCGATTTTAGAAGAAAAAAAGCGTATTTTGGGGATATTTGGGTGTTGGGGTTTGCCTTTGAGTAGGGGTGAGTTGTAAGAAGTATGAGCCTTGTACTGATGGGCAAGGCCCAAACCACACAACCCACAAGGTGAATGGTAGTGATTTTTCTACCCCCACTGTTGGCACCTATACCCCCACAATTTTTTATTTTACCCATTAATTTAACATAAAACGGATTTATCATTTTAATAGATAAATTTGATTTTGAAAAATACAACCCGGATTTATCTATTAAAATGATAAATCCGTTCCGTATAAAAATTTCAAAAAAAACAGATTTATCATTTTAATTGATAAATCTGGTATTGGAAAAACCGGATTTATATACTAAAATGATAAATCTGTTTGATTTGAAGAAATAGGGTACCGAATTTATGATATAAACCCGTTTGGTGTTTTTAGAAGGTTTTTTCCACCCCCTCCTTATACCCCATACCCCCATATTACTTTTAATCCTAAAAATACCCATTGTTTAAAAAATAAAAACAAAAAATTTCGGAATTAATTTTTCGTAGGATTTCTAGAATTACGTGAAAATTTCTGGAAATATGTGAATGACGGCTTCCAGAATCATAAAAAGTTGGTATTTTCGGAATTCCCAAAAAACTGCACTTTTAGCCACAGTTGAAATCAGTAGGTAAAAGTTTTTTAAAAAAAAATGGACCTTTACCACGGTTTTTGTCAGTAGGTTAAAGTAATGGTTTCCTTTGGGATTTAGAAAACACCATGTTTCCGGAAATCCCAAAAGAAACCATTACTTTAACCTACGGACAAAACCGTGGGTAAAAGTCCTTTAATTTTAAAAAACTTTTATCTATGGACAAAACCGTTGGTAAATGTCTGACAGATTGTAGGTGATGGTCATAGTAATCGTATAAGTGGTGTTTGACAGTGGTCAGATTGGTGGTTGGCAGTGATCGACAGTGGTTAGAGAAGTAGTTGGTGGTCGCCAAAGTGGTGGTTACCGATGGCCAGAGTGGTGGTCGGTGGTGGCCAAAGTGGTGGTGTTTGACGATAGTCAAAGTGGTGGTTGATGGTGGTCAAAGTGGTGATTGACAGTGGCCAGAGTGGTGGTTGGTGGTTGTGGGTGGTGGGTGGTGGTGGTTGTTGGCGGTGGTCGGAGTGGTGGTTGACAGTGGTCAGATTGGTGGTTGATGGTGGTCAAAGTGGTGGTTGACGGTGGTCGGTGGTGGTCGGAATGGTAGTTGATGGTGGTTGACGGTGGTGATGATTTGCGGTGTTGGAGTGGTGTTGGTGGTGGTCAAAGTGGTGGTTGACGGTGGTCAGAGTGGTGGTCAAAGTAGTGCTTACGGTGGTCGGAGTGGTGGTTGGCGGTGGTCGGTGGTGTTTGGCGATGGTCAGAGTGGTAGTTGGTGGTGGTCAGTGTGGTGGTGGACAGTGGTCGGAGTGGTGTTGGTGTTGGTCAAAGTGGTGGTTGACGATGGTCAGAGTGGTGGTCGGCGGTGGTTGGCGGTGGTCGGTGGTGGTTGGCGTGGTCAGAGTGGTAGTTGGTGGTGGTCGGTGGTGGTCGGAATGGTAGTTGATGGTATTTAGTGTGGTGGTTGACGGTGGTGATGATTTGCGGTGTTGGACTGGTGTTGGTGGTGGTCAAAGTGGTGGTTGACGGTGGTCAGAGTGGTGGTCAAAGTAGTGCTTACGGTGGTCGGAGTGGTGGTTGGCGGTGGTCGGTGGTGGTTGGCGATGGTCGGAGTGGTAGTTGGTGGTGGTCAGTGTGGTGGTGGACGGTGGTTGGAGTGGTGTTGGTGTTGGTCAAAGTGGTGGTTGACGATGGTCAGAGTGGTGGTCGGCGGTGGTTGGCGGTGGTCGGTGGTGGTTGGTGTGGTCGGAGTGGTAGTTGGTGGTGGTCAGATATATTGATGATCAGAGGTGGATGAAATAAAAATAGAAACAAAAATATAAAACCTATTTTTGTGGTTTTGAGTTTTTATGAAAAACTGTTTTGAAATTAAGGAAAAAACCAACTCAACTCCATTTTACATGAACATGTTTCGTTTGAAATTGACTTTCAAAACCAAAACCAAAAACTCAAGACCCACCCCGAACGAGCCCTAATTAATAGATAAATCCGATTTGTATTTTTTAAAATTAGATTTATCTATTAAAATGACACGACGGTGGATTCAACAAATGTAGCCGCATCTACATAAATATGTAATTTCTTAATTGAAAAGTGTTGATTTTGTAATTCAAAAAATTGTTAAATCTAATTTGTTGATATGTTATGTCACTGCATGCATGAATAAATTTGGCAATGCAAATTGATTCCACTTTATGTTAGATTATAATTGTGCTAATAAAACTTAAATCACTTAACTGAACAAAGTTTTTTATGAAGATCGGATCTCCTATATAATATACCTCCTAGTTGTATTGGATGGCCTAGATATTGTGATGCTGAGTCTCGATTATGGGAGTGACCATATGATAGACATATGCGATTTTTTATTAGTATATTTTTGGGTAGTGATATTGAGAGCACATATGTAGATGTAAACATTGGAGATCCTTGAAACCGTGATAATATCACTTATTTTGTATATTTAGAAAGAATTTTTTTGGGTACCCCCACCCCATAAACCATTTTATTCCAGAAATACCCTTCATTTTTAAAAAAAATTAAAAATTCTTGGATTTATAGCTAAAGTTGGGAAGAAAAAAAAGGATTCCTGGATTTCCGATTCGTATTTTGTGAACCGAATTTACCTATACGTGAGGTAAATCTAAGAATCCTTTTTTTCTTCCCAACTTCACCTATAAATGTGGGAAACCTAAAATTATTTTACTTTGTAAGGGTATTTTTGGAAGTTCAGGAGTTTATGGGGTGGGAGGGAGGATGTGGGGGGTACGAAAAAAATATCCATTTAGAAACAGTGACAATGTTGTCAAAAAAGCAACAGTGACAATATCAACCATGACAATATTGTAGAAGGAGACATTACATATTTTAGCATTTATTCTTTTAAGGCGTTACATATTTTAAAAGTAGAGCAGGGCATACAAAAATTACAAACAATGTTACGACTTCGCCTTCAAGTGAATGAAATTTCATCTTCAGATGGACGGTGACAGTCGAGTCGAGCCAAAGTCAGCCTTCCAATAATGCAGTGGTAGGGGGACACCATCGGCACAACTAGGAAAGTTGTCTTGATTGTACGGGCGAGCTTCTTTTCCCTGTAAGTTACCAAAGTGTCGAAGTAGCCCAAAGGCCGGGCTTGTTCTTCCCAAATGGTTGAAAGATCGGTCTCGAGGTAAGGATTCAAGTCGCTGAGAGACAAACTGAGGACAGGGAGGAGGTCTTGGAATAGGACATCTGCAGAGCTTCCCTGGTCGATGAGGACTCGCCTCAGCTTAACACTCGATATTGAAGCCGAGATGATCAGCGGGACGTACTCATTTGGTGCGCCGAGGAGGTAGTCGTCGTTGGAGAAAAACAGTGGTTGCCTGGAGGGAAACGACTTGGCACGAGGGACGGCGGTCAGATGGGCAATCTCTTGCCATTTACGCTCATCGCATGTTTCGTTTCACCGGATGTAATAGAGTAGCCACTCGTCAGTACCATCATGGATAGTTTGGTTAAAAGTAGATCAGATTGGAAGCAAGTGATTATCCTCTCATTGTGGTCGTCATTAATCGGTACTGGATATCAGAATATACCTAATCCGGGGTACGTCTTGCTTCGCTTTACTTGGTGATGAGTTTCGGATTCTTGAGGATGGAGCTCGGTTAGTCCGAGGTAGTTCGAATTTCTACGTCGGGTGGGGTGTACCTACAGACACTCCAATGTTTAAGTCAGTATGTGAGTGTTTAGAGGTGAGTATGGAATGAAAGCGTACCTGAAAATGTGGGGAAGCACTTGTATATATAGAGGAAGATGACGCTTCAGGAGCGTCGGATTCGATCGATAGATCCTGACCGTTGAGTGCGGGACTCCGTAGTATTGGTGCAAACTGGGTTGTTGCTAAGAGTTGTATTGGGTCGTTCCCTCACTCCCACATCATGGGTCTTTAGCCCAGTCCGGAACAAAACATAAAACACAACAGAATCCGACTTCCTCTTCCCTCCACACTCTCTCGGCCTCGCCTCTCTCTCAACTCTCACTTTCTTTTTCTTTTATTTTAAAAACTGATTTTAGTGTGTGTGTGTGTGTGGTGTGTGGGTTACGTTTGATGTGGGAGTGAGGGAAATAATAAATAAGTTGAACTGAGAATTTGGGAGATATGGGTGGAAATTCCTATCTTGCCCTTACTAATGCAACTCACACTTTGGCTTTTACTCATACACTACCCAATTGAAATTGAAAACTAACACACAATGACATTCAAATAGTTCATTTGGTCATATATTCAAGCAACTTACACATTTAATTACTGACTCAAAAGAGAACCAAATAACTTGATTAGCAATAATTTAGTCAACTTATCAACTAATCACAAAAGCTAAATTTAGCCACTTTGAGGATGTTACACATTTAAACTTAGGAAATATAGATTAGAGCAAAAAGACTTGGTCAAAAAAAGATTAGAGAAAAAATAACTTCTTTATTTATGAGAAACCCTATTACATCTTAGCATTTTTTTGATATATTTTTTCCAAACATCATTTTTTCCAACATTGTTTGTCTTTCTATTCAATAGTTTTATGCACCTTCTATTATCTATTGTGGTGGCAAACTTGAGTCTATCGATTTCAGTAGGTGTGCATTTTGTGATAAACTTACACACACAATCTTACAAATTTGAATGCATTTAAAGGTAGTTTGTTATCATAAGAAAAGTAACTTATTGTTCCAAGGCATGCACCGATCTGGAGGACCTGTAGGCTTATGATACTTACACCCACCTTGTGTAGTAATTCTCCATGAAGTTAATATGGTATCATCTCGGCCTTCTTTGAAAACTTCAAGATAATGTTGTGTTGGTTGTTCTCGCCATGAAAAGTTGCAAAAGTATAATGTATTTTTAAAACGAGTAACACTTGGCCTAAATTGAAACTGGTAAGGTTTACGGTTCGAGTATATGAAATCCAAGATCATCATCCTTGGATTTGCAATGAACTCCGAGAAGTGAAGGTGGATCCAAAACATTGATAATTTCTACGGTTACTATAGGATCAATCTCTATGGTCTCAGCCTCGAAAGCTATTAATATTACGAATAGTGACATTGATATGATACTTGACTTAATTAGATTTAGAGTTGCCATAGATTCTCAATGCCTACAAGCTAAAATTCATCTTAATTTATAGAGCATTTAACAGGTCAAAGTAAGACCTCATTAATTTTAAAACGTTTGATGATAATTACAATTTATTTAAGAGTGAGGTAACCCCTTTTACCCCATTAATGAAATTTGACTTATAAAGAAAACAACTTATTTAAGAGTGAGTGAATATAAGGAAATTAGAGTTTTCTCTATTTTAACCAAAAATAAATAAAGAAATTAGATTTAAAAGAAAAACAAGATAGAGAAAATAATGTTAGAACGATTTATTGGTGTTGCACCCCGAAAAATCCGGCTTGGGTTTCTCAATGTACAACGTGGAAAAATTTTGAAGCCGCCACCAATATTTTAATTTTAAGACCAAAACATTGAAAAAAGGTCTTTCGAACAAGGCGGATGGTCTTTTGAAAAACTAGAGATATAGGTTCGGGGGTCGATTACGTGTGAGGAAGGTATTAGCACCGCACACGTCCTTTCTACCGAAAGGGAACCTTTAACTAAGTGTGTGGTTTTACGTTTGATTTGAAAAATATCTAGATTTGCCTATTTATTTCTTATTTAAAGATAAATGGGAAAACTTAATGAAAATTTTTATTTTTGGCGCTTGACGAGAGTTGGCTTCTCGCTCCTACGTATCTCCGGGTGCGATGGAGAATTCAAAGCTACATATATAGTTCTCGGTTGTCATGAAAAGGTTTTTGTTTTCTTATCTTTTTAGTGAGTTTTCGAAATATGACGAGTATTCTGCGAATGATTAAACTAACAGAGGTTATGGGTAATCACCGCTAAATACTCTTGAAATTGAGAGTCACTACTACTGGTAAGACGAACGAAGGTTCTGATTGACTGTTAGTAGCAACTCGTTTTTTATTTGATCTTTTGAAAATGGTTTTCGAAAGAGATTAATTGGCACGAATGATCAAACTAACCAAAGTTATGGGTGACCATCGCTTATTGTTCTTTGGAAAAAGACATTGCCGCCACTGGCTAGACGAACAAAGGTTCTGATTAGCCACTAGCACCAATGGGTTTAAAAGTTATTCTTTTGTGTTATGAAAATAACTCTTTTCTTTTTTGTTATGCAAATGTTAATTTTTATGGTTGCGAAAAGGATTTTTATTTGTTGCGCTTGACGAGAACGTGACTCGCTCCTACGTATCCCAAATGGGAATCAAAGCGACATAGTTCTAATGGCCTTAAAAATGAAGATCTTTTGGATGAGGTTTTGGAAAATGAAGAGCGTTCATAATGATCAAACTAACAAAGGTTATGGGCGATCATTACTAAAACTCTCTTTGAAAATGCCTTTTGAAAATGCAAGCTTTCATGGTGATCAAACTAACAAAGGTTATGATGGATCACCACTACTAACTTGTTTTGATTCTTTGATACTTAAAAAATTCTTTTTTGAAATTGGATGCGTTCATGATAATCAAACCAACAAAGGCTGTGATGGATTATCACTAGTAGCTCGCTTTATGCTTATGAAATTTCTTTTGAAATTGAGGCTTTCATGACAATCAAACCAACAAAGGTTGTGATGGATTGCCACTAGTAACCATTTTTATGCCAAGTTGTTTAGAAATGAAAACAATGAATGCAAGAAAGAATTAGTGAATTCAAGCATAACACGATCATTAGAATCAAGTCATTAAGCAACAACATTTGAATTCGCAAACAAAGATAAAGCCTAAACTACACATATTAGATCACAACACATAGATAGGCAAGGAAGGAACTTGAATTGGGCATTAAGCAAAAATGCAAGAGTAGGCAAGATTGAACCTAAATGCACATCTAATGGAAGATGCTAGGCGAGAACCATACTCAAATATTTCTACAAAACGCAAGAGAATCTAAATGCACATCTATTGGAAGATGCAATGTATGGAATTGACCTATCTAAGTATTGATGATATTCTTATATGAGAGTGGACAATGAAATTGTTAGCTCAAGCAAAAGAGTTGCCTCAATCATGATCATTGGCAAGCATAAGCAAGCAAATTATTTAGTGACCAAAGTATCAAAGAATGTTGAATCACTTTGGTCAATCCTCACACTTAATATTAAGTGCACAAGTGCACAAGTGTGAATCACCTTGCCAATCATCAACAAAGACAAGTTTATTAAAGCAAACCCAAACCCTAATTTTTATGTTAAAACCTAGGAGCATACATATCCTAAATCAACTATTATTCATCCCCAAATCATGAAATAAACAAAAGCATTCAAGAACCCTAAACCTAGGCCCATGGCCGAATGTTGTCATGCTTGAAATGGGTTTCTTATTTTGTGAAAATTATGCAAACAAGAGTGAATATGCAAGGAAATGTGAGAAAACACAAGAACAACCCCTTCGAAGCCAAGGAGCCACCTCAAACACCCAAACCTCCCTAAGTGTTTGTCATAATGTTTGAGATGGCTCCTCAAAGCAACAACAACAAGATTAACCATCATCAAACCAAGAACAACAAAATCTCATTAAAGCCAATTCCAACATAATATGCGAACTAAATAACACATGAAACAACAATTTTATTTCTCAACAAGATATAAAATCAACACGAAACAACATGAATCAATTTATTCAAGGGTGAGAGGCACCCTAAACACCCAAGCCTCCCTAAGTGCTTGTCCATAGTGTTTAAGGCTCCTCTCACCAACAACAACTAGCAAATCACATTTTCATGAGAGTATGCGAAATACAACATGCCCTAAAACAACATTTTTATTTCATGAAGGCAAGGATTAAGATCCAAATCAACACAAATCAACATTTATTAAAGGGTGAGAAGCACCATAAGTACCCCAAGCCTCCCTAAGTGCTTGTCAAAGTGCTTATGACACTTCTCACCAACAACAATCAACAATATGAGAATATGAAGATGATAGGATGAATGTTGTTATATTTTTGAGGAAATACTCAAATATGATGCAAGGTTTTAAGGATTACCTTAGCTCTCAGCTAGAAAGTGAAATGAGAAGATGAAACTAGACACAAATCAACAAAACTCCAATGTTCTTCAAAGAAGTACCCACTTGATGATGATGCTTGAACTTTGAATGAGAAGTGGAGGGAGTATGTGAAAGAGGGATGCAAATGAGGTGGAGTAGTGGTGTTAGGTTTTTTTAGTGTAGGAGAAAATGGGAAGGTTGATTTGAGATGAAAGAAAAACAAGATAGAGTGAGGGAGAGGAGAGGGGCTACGGTTTTGTATATGTGGGAGGAGAGGAATGAGTTGTTGTTATTGAATTCCCATGGGAGGCCAAAGATCTAATGGGTTTAAAGTTGTGAGAGGGAAGTAAAGAAATTAGTGTGTATTTAGTGGTGTAGAGAGAAGGAAGGCAAAAAATATGTTGTGTATTGAATGTTATTGGATTCAAAGGTGTGCTTGTAAAAAGAAATGGAGAAAGGCTTTTGTGATGTGCACTTGATGTGGGCTGATGTGGGGAGGTGGCGTGAGGGAGAGGATGGAGTGAAGCAATGTTGTTCGCTTGTAAAATTAGTGATTACTTTAGCCAAAAATGGATAAAAGCAAAAAGCAACTAAAAAGGAATTAGTGACAAATATTTATCACGTGTGTTTTAAATATTAGTCAATTTAAATAGTCATTAAGTCTTCTTGTTTTTTAGATGGTGGGTTTATAGTAGTCTTCAAAAATTTAATTATCAATGGCAAATATTAATTCCGTGTTTTTTATATATCACTACAGCTATCGCATGTTTTATTATATATTAGTGCAGTTATCTCGTAGTTTTAATTGATTATTATAGTTGATTTTTAGATTATAATAGATAGTAAAGGTTAGATAGTAGATTATTAATAAGAAATAATTACTTTAAATATTAATTAATAATTTGAATAGTCGTTAAGTCTTCTTGTTTTTTAGATAGTAGGTTTGTAGTAGTAGTAGTCTTCAAAAAATTTAATTATCAATGACAAATATTAATCTTGTGTTTTTTTATATATTAGTGTAGTTATCCCGTGTTTTTTTATGTATCAATGTTATCTCGTAGTTTCAATTGATTATTTAGTTGATTAGTAGCACTACAAGAAAAGCTTGTTTTAGCCACCAACAATTGCCACGGCGCTTATTCCGTCAGTAATTTGCCACGGATTTGCGACGGCAAGTGTAAAAAGTAGTAGCGCGAAATTTCCCGCTGGTATTTGCCACGGGTTTGCCACGGACTTATAAAAGGACAAAATTTGCGACGGAGATCCCGTGGCAAGTCCGTGGCAAACGAATCATCAAAATAAAACTCCCACGAGCGTTTACGCTCACAGAAACGTTTCTCTCCTTCACTCCTCACAAACGCTCACACAGACCTCTTCACTCTCCCTCTCCTCTCGCCCTCACTCTCTTCTCCCTCAACCTCCGCCTTCTCCCACCCTCCGGTATCCTCCGCCTCCTCCGACGCCTTCCACTCTCCCTCTCCTCTCGCCCTCACTTTCTCCCCAATTTTCGCGAAACCCTAACCTCAGATTTCCCCAAACCCTAACCTCCGATTCCCCAAACCCCAACCCAACTCTCCTCTCCTCCACTACACCACCGCGCCTCTCCTCACTCCACTACCAAATTCTACATCGTTGCTTCATTGATATCCGAATCTCTAAAGGCGAGACTTCCAAATTCATCGTCTTCTCCTTTCTTTTCTGTTTGGTGTGAATCCGTTCATTGTCTCTCTGAATCCTCAACGCAGCCTCCAGTGCAAGCGGCACTACTGAAAAACGCTAATGGAAGAAGGAAATCACTGGACAGAAAATATAGGCTTGGTTTTCTTCCTTTTTCCCTACATCGCGACAAGAAATGTCGCAATTTCTGCCGCTCCGCAGTGTTCCGATCTGTCGTGCTGTGTTCAACACCGCGTTTTGAGATCGTACGTTTGTTTTCGGTATCATTCAAACCCTAATTTGAGATAATTTTGTTTTAAATCCTACATTTTTGTCGATTAATTATTATTCATGTCCAAGGCATGCGGTAATTATCCTTACGCTTATTGTAATGCGCGCATGCATGTGTTTTCTTATTGGACGGTATGTAATCGGATAAATAATTACAATATTTTGGTGTTAGTTTTTTGATCAATTTGCAAATTGACTGAAAGTCTTGTTTTATTTATTTATTCTTATAATTTTTAAACGATGATTTTGGTTAAGTGTGGATTTTCGATGCGTTTGGGGGCGATTAATGGATATGTATCATTGCGCAAACCGATCGAGGATTGGGGAGGAAGAGTTGTTTCTGCATTGAGCAAAGTCGAGGCAAAGCTTTGATAATATGGCGGTTGGTTATAATAATGTGAATGTTGATCCGCTAACAAGTATGGTGTTCTTTGTTGGAAATACTCCGTAAGCTACTATTTCTCTTTCACACTTGCATCTTAAATGCCCGTGGTTTTTCTTTTTGTAAATTGTGAAGTTAAGTTAGGATTTATGCAAAGACTACTACTAGTAGTACATGCATGTGTGTGATATTTCTTGTCATATTGTGTGATATTTACGAGGTGAGGTTGGTTGTTAAGTTAAGTTCTTGATTCTCGCAAAGACTACTACTAGTAGTACATGCATGTGTGTGATATTTACGAGGTGAGGTTGGTTGTAATGTTGTATGTTGTACTGGTGTTTGTGATTTATGAGCAATAGTGATAGTCTTGAAGAGGAAGTTATTTGTTCTCACATTAGTTTCATTCCATATTTTTTTGATAGGGAGTGCTTACGGAGACTATGCAGAGCTTGCGACTTCACCGACTTTGGCGGTGCTAGAAGGATAGTTGAGGCGGATGAATTCATGAGGCGAGGATTATATGATGGATGGCTGCCTCATCCGTATGAATATCTTGTTGCATAGAATAGTCCTTTCTTGTTCTATTTAAGACTTTTGTTAAATTAAATACTTAAATACTATGGAAGCACTTTTTGTTAGTCCCCCTACATTGAATTGTGAGTACCATAGTCTTCCAAAAGTGAAATGATCTGTAGTTTTGTTTATAATGGCGGGTTTGTTGGAAACTTGCTCGAGGACAAACAGATTGGTGTTATCGGAGCTGGTCGTATTGGATCGGCTTATGCAAGAATGATGGTATTTTTCCAATAAATCTGAGTCTTGCACTAAATGTCTATCTATTCAAATTTAGGTTCACTTTGACTTGGATTTGTTATATGTTAAATTTGTCAGTAATAAAAATTACTTGGTTTCTGGCTAGTAACTTCACACAATGGTTATAGTCCCTCAAAGTATTGCTATACCAGTTAAAGATCTAGGACAAGTTAAAATATAGTCTTCTCTTGACTCCTTTTATATTAAATTTCAGAAGAATATTTCTGATGATAATTTATGATGTTTGATTGTTCATATGATCATCGTATTCGAATTGGCTAGGATATTTGGCCAGCCTTGCAAGAAAGTGCATTCTTTAGCTTAGTGATGTTAATGACTTTAAGTTGACGGTGTTGGTTCAATGATGTAGTCCATATAATATTTTTGCTATGGCGATGACAGAAAATTTTCATTAAATCATGTTTGGCATCAAGTGATGCAAATTCCTCTAACTTAGTGATAGTACCTATTACAGGAAGCAATTCTTATAAATTGCAGTAGAGGGCCTGTTATTGATGAAGCTCCACTTGTGTTCCTCTGGTTAGAAATGCTTTAGCTGGTTACAACACTTCAATTATGTCATATGGCCAGGTACATATTCATGCTTGCTTTATTTTTGAACTTTCTAGTGAGATAAAAATGTGTATCTCTTTTGATGGAGTATCGAGGTTACTGTACTTCTTTGCTAGTCTCTATTATGTGTTTGCTTATGTGTTTATGATCTGATTTTGCTTATGTGTTTATGTGTTTGTTTATGGGTTTATGATCTGATTTTGCTTATGTCTTTCTGCTTGTAATGTGAGGCAACTCATCTCACTTGGTAAATACTACTAACAACTCACTTCCAACTTAAGAAATTGATGCACACGCCACTGCTGTATTTTGGAGTTAAATTTGTTTTTGTCTTACCCTTGAGATGGAATGAATGAGTACATGTGTAATTTTCTGTATTATCACTTTCTCACTGCTTTGGGCTTCTGTTTTGGGAATTAATTAATTGTTCCTTCAATTGTGATTTCTTCCACATCAATTTTGTTGTATCTTGATTTTGTGCTTTTAGCTTTCTACTTAGGAATTGATTGATTGTATTTTTAAGTCAACTTGTTAGATAGTGCTTTTAGCTTTTAGCTTTCTTCTTAGGAATAACTTTTCTATACTGTTGCATCGTGAAAAACCAAGGATATGCATAATACCCCCCAGAATAGAATGTCCATCATAAATAGCATGGACAACTTTGCAGTTGCCATGATTTACTATATACCTGCAGGTTATTTAAGATAAATTGGTTTAAATGATCACTTCGTCTTGAATTGTAAAAGGTAGCTAAGTGTTTATATCGTAATTCTGAAAGAATCGGATAGGTAAAGAGACTAATGATTTGTGAATTGGTAGTTATTCAACACCGTTATTGGTAGTAATGTCCGAATTTCATGTCTCATCTATCTTTATTTATTTATCTTTATTAATTTTCCAAATGCATGTCTCATAATCTGAAAATTGTGTTTTTAATGACTAATTATTTGTTTCTATTTCTTTCATATTTTGCATTTTGATGTTCATTCCAGTTTTGATGTTCATGTTTCGTCTTCTTCTTCGTAGCAATTACCTGTACATGTAATTATGGCTTGGTTTGTTCTCTTTGTTTGTTTTGATGCTGATTTTCATATTCTTTTGTCTCATTTTGATGTTTCTTAATTGATGAAACTAGCTACTAAACAGTATTACCCAGCTTACATTTGGTGGGATCATTCACAAGCTGTGGATTCCTTTTGAGGCTTGTGGAATCATCTTTCCACAATAGTTTTTGTAGAAATCTGAACATCTATTAGTCTCGCTTGTTGTTCAGTTCAAGTATTGCATCTTTCCACAATAATTTTTGAACCTTTCAAATCAACGCATTGTTATTTCAAGTTAAATTGTTTTTTTAAATATTTAATGACAATTTTTAGGCTTTAAATTAGCAACATTTATCTATATGGTGAAATGTTTCTTTTTTACATTGCAGTTTCTGACAAGTATTACTTTCTCTCGCTAACATATTAGTGATGGTGTTTCGATTTATTGTTGCAGCTTGCCATCGTGAATGCGGTATCGTGATGTGCCTTGCGGACTAACTCCTCAACATTTGTTGTTGCTGATGGCGCTTCTGATCTATTTTAATATTTGTTTTAGTTGATTATATAAATTTTCTTATAGAAACTGTATTGAGGAACAAACTATTGTTCTTTTGGAGGTGTATTGATTCAATTGTAAATAAATAGAGGCATTTAAATAGAAAATATGTAGGTAGAGTGTTAGATGTCTTGTGATTATTGCTTGACTTACTCCTATATGGAGTAAGGATATACCAAGTTTGTTAAACTTTTCTTGCAGCCAATGATGTCAATGTAGTTAATGTAATGTAATTTGTGCATAATGAGTCCGATAAAATCAATTTGAAAATATTATTATATATATGTGAGATCTTATTTATATAAATATATGTGAGATCTTTGATGTAAATAGATTTATCTTATTTAGCTAGCTTAATTTTATGCAGTAAGTATATATGTTAGAAGATTTAATTTTTTTTTTAATTTTTTTTAATTTTTGCGACGGATTTGCCACGGATTTGCGATGAAATTTGCGACGACTTTGCCACGGATATTTGCGACGGATTAGCGACGGATTTGCGACGGAAACATTTGCCACGGAAATTCCGTGGCAAAAGATTTGCGACGAGCGTTTTTGCCACCAATTTTTGTCCGTGGCAAATCCGTGGCAAATGTTGTTTTGCCACGGAAATTTGTACGTTTGCCACGGAAATGTCCGTGGCAAATCAACGATTTTCTTGTAGTGTAGATTATAGTAGATAGTAAAAGATAGATAATAGATTATCAATAAGAGGTGATAGTAGATTTTCAATAAGATTGTAAACAGACTTTGGAGAGAAAAATTTAAATTTTAAGGTGAATTTTTTTTAGTGTGACTTATTTACATTTTTATAGGTAATTTTAGTAGAGTAGTGTTTGTATAAATTTAGAAATTTAGTCAAAAAACAAAAGTGAAGTGATAAGAGAAAGAAGAATTGTTTATGAGAAAATTAAAATGAATAAGGAAGAAAGAGAGTGTAAGAGAAAAGTAAAAAGGAGGAAAAAGAGTGTAAGAAGAAATAGAGTGTAAAAGTATGAAAGAGAGTGTAAGAAGAAAAAGAGAGAAATAGTGAGTAATGACACTTTTACCCTTAGATTATATATGTGTCATATTAATAAGATATCCAAATTGGTAATTTCATAGGAGGTTTGTTTGTATAAATAGACTAGTAGGATACCCGTGCATACGCACAGGGTGATGTCGTGTTCTTTTTATGAATGAACTTAGGCAGTATTTAAATAGTCTGAATATTACCCCGTAAAAATAAATACAAAGTTAAAGTAGATAAAAAGGTAGTTTCAAATAAAAAATAGATAAATATTAAAATCTAAAAATGTAAAAGTATCATTTAAAAACAATCTATGCATTTATCCCATGTTTTTTTATATATCAGTGCAACTATCCTATATATATATATATATATACACACACACACACATATGTATAATTGCAGTAATCCCCGTATTTTTTTTATATATCAGTAAAGTTATCCCGTGTTTTTTATGTATTACTGCAATTATCTCATAGTCTCAATTGATTATTTGAGTTTATTAGTAGATTATAGTAGATAGTAAAAGATAGATATTAGATTATCAATAAGAAATATTGATCCCGTGTTTTTTATATATCAGTGACAATTATTTGTCATTTTTTAGGTATTAGTGACAATTATTTGTCACGTGTGTTTTAAATTATCAGTCCAGTTCCCGTGTTTAAATTATTAGTGGAATCATTTCTTAGGTATTAGTGACAATTATTTGTCATTTTTAATCATCAATGAAAAATATTAATCTTGTATTTTTTATGTATCATTGTAGTTATCCCGTGTTTTTTTTATATATCATTGTAATTATCTCGTAGTTTCAATTGATTATTTTTGTGGATTAGTAGATTATAGTAGATAGTAAATGATGAATAGTAGATTATCAATAAGAAATATTTATCCCGTATTTTTTTAATATATCAGTGACAATTCTCATTTTTTAGGTATTAGTGAAAAATATTAAATCACGTGTGTTTTAAATATTAATTAGTTTAAATAGTCATTAAGTCTTCTTATTTTTTTAGATAGTTGGTTTATAGTAGTCTTCAAAAATTATAATTATCAATGGCAAATATGAATCCCGTGTTTTTTATATATCACTGCAGTTGTCCCGTGTTTTTATATATATCGATGCGCTTTTCTCTTAGTTTCATTTGATTATTTTAATTGATTAGTAGATTCATAGTAAAAGCTTTTTTGAACCAAAGTAGATAGTAAAAGTTAGATAGTAGATTATTAATACTGAAATATTTATTTTAAATATTAATTAGTAGTTTAAATTGTCATTAAGTCTTCTTATTTTTAGATAGTAGGTTTGTAGTAGTAGTCTTCAAAAAAATTAATTATCAATGACAAATATTAATCTTGTGTTTTTTTTTATATATTAGTGCAGTTATCCCGTGTTTTTTATATATTATTGCAGCTATCTCGTAGTTTCAATTGATTATTTTAGTTGATTAGTAGATTGTAACAGGTAGTAAAAGATAGATAATAGATTATCAATAAGAGGTGATAGTAGATTTTAAATAAGAGTAAAATCCGATTTTGGAGAGAAAAATTAAAATTTTAAGGTGATAATTTTTTTTAGTGTGAAGTGATAAGAGAAATAAAATAATTGTTTATGGGAAAAGTAAAATGAAAAAATGAAGAAAAAGAGTGTAGGAGAAAAATAAAAAGGAGAAAAGAGAGTGTAAGAAGAAGGGGAAAAAAGGAAGAAAGAGAGTGTAAGACAAAAGTGAAAAGGAAGAAAGAGAATGTAAGAAGAAATTGAAAAAAGTAAAAAAGAGAGTGTAATAAGAAGAAAAAAAGAAAATGTGTGGGTAATGACACTTTTACCCTTAAATTATACATGTGTCATGTTTATAAGAGATCTAAATTGATAATTTCATAGGAGGTTTATTTGTATAAATAGATATTAAATTAGATAAATAGATATTAGATAAGAGAAAGAAGACTTATTTATGAGAAAATTAAAATGAAAAAGGAAAAAAAAAGTGTAAGAGAAAAGTAAAAAGGAGGAAAGAGAGTGTAAGAAGAAAGAGAAAAAAGTAAGAAAGAGAGTGTAAAAGTAAGAAAGAGAGTGTAAGAAGAAAAAGAGAGAAAGAGTGAGTAATGACACTTTTACCCTTATATTATATATGTGTCCTATTAATAAGATATCCAAATTGGTAATTTCATAGGAGGTTTGTTTGTATAAATTGATATTAAACAAAATATCATTGGTCTTCCGTATAATTAACATGTGTATTTGTTTTTTGTCAACACGCGAGTTGTCGGTTTTACTTTATTTTTGGTCAAGAATGTTATGATTTATACTGAGGCCCATATTTCTTACTCACTTCCAAACTACTCGGTACACACCCTAAGGAGCGTGAAAAAGATAAAAGTACCCTTAATAAAATATGTGCGTTTTATTTTTTGGGAACAATGATGGTTCGGTAGTTACGCACCGAACCAGTTCGGAGGATAACCACCGAGTATGTTATCTTCAAAGACACCCCCAATTTGTTCTAATTAGTTTTGAGATCTAATCTACTAAACCAGGTTGAGACCTAGTCTCACCGAACCATTCAGATTTTAGAAGGAAAAAAAAGCGTATTTTGGGGATATTTGGGTGATGGGGGTTTGCACTGAGTAGGGGTGAGTTGTAAGAAGTATGAGCCTTGTACTGATGGGCAAGGCCCAAACCACGCAACCCACAAGGCGAATGGTAGTGATTTTTCTACCCCCACTGTTGGCACCTATACCCCCACAATTTTTTATTTTACCCATTAATTTAACATAAAACGGATTTATCATTTTAATAGATAAATTTGATTTTGAAAAATACAACCCGGATTTATCTATTAAAATGATAAATCCGTTCCGTATAAAAATTTCAAAAAAAAACAGATTTATCATTTTAATTGATAAATCTGGTATTGGAAAAACCGGATTTATATACTAAAATGATAAATCTGTTTGATTTGAAGAAATAGGGTACCGAATTTATGATATAAATCCGTTTGGTGTTTTTAGAAGGTTTTTTTTCCACCCCCTCCTTATACCCCATACCCCCATATTACTTTTAATCCTAAAAATACCCCTTGTTTAAAAAATAAAAACAAAAAATTTCTGAATTGATTTTTCGTAGGATTTCTAGAATTACGTGAAAATTTCTGGAAATATGTGAAAGACGGCTTCCAGAATCATAAAAAGTTGGTATTTTCGGAATTCCCAAAAAACTGCACTTTTAGCCACGGTTTTGTCTGTAGGTAAAAGTTTTTTTAAAAAAAATGGACCTTTACCCACGGTTTTGTCCGTAGGTTAAAGTAATGGTTTCCTTTGGGATTTCCGAAAACACCATGTTTCCGGAAATCCCAAAAGAAACCATTACTTTAACCTACGGACAAAATCGTGGGTAAAAGTCCTTTAATTTTAAAAAACTTTTATCTATGGACAAAACCGTTGGTAAATGTCTGGTTTTTTGATTTTCAGATTTACCTCATTTTGATGTATTTCTGGAACACAGTTAACCTTCCGGAAATACATCAAAATGAGGTAAATCCGAAAATCCAAAAAGGGTGTGTTCTGAATTTACCTCATTTTGACATAATTCCGGAATTTTTTTTGATTACAGGAGTATATTCGTCTGTTTGGTCAATTATGGAGTATGGCGTATAATGGTGGAGTTGGAAAAAAAATCCTTTTTAGAATTAAAAACGGATTTATATGTCAAATGTTAAATCCGGTAGGATAACTCAATTTATTGATTCCATCTGCACTCAAGTTGGTCTTCTAAATTGTTTGGTGACTGATATGAGTTATCTTTGGACAGTGGAATCAGCTGCAAAACTTGGCATTCAAAGGCTTCACTTTTACAACTCAAGCTACCGGATTTAACATGTAAGATATAAATGTGTTTTAAATTTTAAAAACACCAAACGGATTTATCATAAATTCGGCACCCCATTTCTTCAAATCAAAAGGATTTATCTACTATCCGGTTTGCATTTTTCAATACCGAATTTATCTATTAAAATGATAAATCGTTTTTTTAAAAAAAATAGATTTATCAAGGCCCCGTTCGGGTTGGTTTTCTATTTATTGTTTTCTGTTTTGAAATTTTCAAAACCAAAACAGTTCTGCATTTTGAGTTTTAAAAATTTCAAAACCAAAACTAAAACCAGTTTTTCGAGAAATTTTCAAAAATCAAAATCACTTTCAAACATGAACATAAAAATAAAAATTCACCATTAGCTTATTTTAATCAAAACAATATATAAGCTATTTATTATTTAATAATACTAATAACAAAGGTTGAAAGTACTAATTATCGACATACGCAAGTTAGAGTGGTAATCGGTAGTGGTCAGATTGTAGGTGATGGTCATAGTAATCGTATAAGTGGTGTTTGACAGTGGTCAGATTGGTGGTTGGCAGTGATCGACAATGGTTAGAGAAGTAGTTGGTGGTCGCCAAAGTGGTGGTTACCGATGGCCAGAGTGGTGGTCGGTGGTGGCCAAAGTGGTGGTTTTGACGATAGTCAAAGTGGTGGTTGATGGTGGTCAAAGTGGTGATTGACAGTGGCCAGAGTGGTGGTTGGTGGTTGTGGGTTGTGGGTGGTGGTGGTTGTTGGCGGTGGTCGGAGTGGTGGTTGATGGTGGTCAAAGTGGTGGTTGACGGTGGTCGGTGGTGGTCGGAATGGTAGTTGATGGTGGTTAGTGTGGTGGTTGACGGTGGTGATGATTTGCGGTGTTGGACTGGTGTTGGTGGTGGTCAAAGTGGTGGTTGACGGTGGTCAGAGTGGTGGTCAAAGTAGTGCTTACGGTGGTCGGAGTGGTGGTTGGTGGTGGTTGGTGGTGGTTGGCGATGGTCGGAGTGGTAGTTGGTGGTGGTCAGTGTGGTGGTGGACGGTGGTCGGAGTGGTGTTGGTGTTGGTCAAAGTGGTGGTTGACGATGGTCAGAGTGGTGGTCGGCGGTGGTTGGCGGTGGTCGGTGGTGGTTGGTGTGGTCGGAGTGGTAGTTGGTGGTGGTCAGATATATTGATGATCAGAGGTGGATGAAATAAAAATAGAAACAAAAATATAAAACCTATTTTTGTGGTTTTGAGTTTTTATGAAAAACTGTTTTGAAATTAAGGAAAAATAAACTCAACTCAATTTTACATGAACATGTTTCTGTTTGAAATTGACTTTCAAAACCAAAAACCAAAAACTCAGAACCACCCCGAACGAGCCCTAATTAATAGATAAATCCGATTTGTATTTTTTAAAATTAGATTTATCTATTAAAATGACACGACGGTGGATTCAACAAATGTAGCCGCATCTACATAAATATGTAATTTCTTAATTGAAAAGTGTTGATTTTGTAATTCAAAAAATTGTTAAATCTAATTTGTTGATATGTTATGTCATTTGCATGCATGAATAAATTTGGCAATGCAAATTGATTCCACTTTATGTTAGATTATAATTGTGCTAATAAAACTTAAATCACTTAATCGAACAAAGTTTTTATGAAGATCGGATCTCCTATATAATATACCTCCTAGTTGTATTGGATGGCCTAGATATTGTGATGCTTGAGTCTCGATTATGGGAGTGACCATATGATAGACATATGCGATTTTTATTAGTATATTTTTGGGTAGTGATATTGAGAGCACATATGTAGATGTAAACATTGGAGATCCTTGAAACCGTGATAATATCACTTATTTTGTATATTTAGAAAGAATTTTTTTTGGTACCACCACCCCATAAACCATTTTATTCCAGAAATACCCTTCATTTTTAAAAAAAATTAAAAATTCTCGGATTTATAGGTAAAGTTGGGAAGAAAAAAAGATTCTCAGATTTACCTCACATATAGGTAAATCCGGTTCGTATTTTGTGAACCGAATTTGCCTATACGTGAGGTAAATTTGGGAATCTTTTTTTAAAAAAAATCCGGATTTATAGGTAAAGTTGGGAAGAAAAAAAAGGATTCCCGGATTTCCGATTCGTATTTTGTGAACCGAATTTACCTATACGTGAGGTAAATCTGAGAGTCCTTTTTTTCTTCCCAACTTCACCTATAAATGTGGGAAACCTAAAATTATTTTACTTTGTAAGGGTATTTTTGGAAGTTCAGGAGTTTATGGGGTGGGAGGGAGGATGTGGGGGGTACGAAAAAAATATCCATTTAGAAACACTGACAATGTTGTCAAAAAAGCAACAATGACAATATCAACCATGACAATATTATAGAAGGAGACATTACATATTTTAGCATTTATTCTTTTTTAAGGCGTTATATTTTAAAAGTAGAGCGGGGCATACAAAAATTACAAACAATGTTACGACTTCGCCTTCAAGTGAATGAAATTTCATCTTTAGATGGACAGGTGACACTGAGTCGAGCCAAAGTCAGCCTTCCAATAATGCAGTGGTAGGGGGACACCATCGACACAACTAGGAAAGTTGTCTTGATTTGCAGGCGAGCTTCTTTTCCCCGTAAGTTACCAAAGTGTCAAAGTAGCCCAAAGGCCGGGCTTGTTCTTCCCAAATGGTTGAAAGATCGGTCTCGAGGTAAGGATTCAAGTCGCTGAGAGACAAACTGAGGACAGGGAGGAGATCTTGGAATAGGACATCTGCAGAGCTTCCCTGGTCGATGAGGACTCGCCTCAGCTTAACACTCGATATTGAGCCGAGATGATCGTGGGACGTACTCATTTGGTGTGCGCCGAGGAGGTAGTAGTCGTCGTCGGAGAAAAAGCGATGGTTGCACGGAGGGAAACGACTTGGCACGAGGGACGGCGGTCAGATGGGCAATCTCTTGCCATTTACGCTTCATCGCATGTTTCGTTTCACCGGATGTAATAGAGTAGCCACCCGTCAGTACCATCATGGATAGTTTGGTTAAATGTAGATCAGATTGGAAGCAAGTGATTATCCTCTCATTGTGGTCGTCATTAATCGGTACTGGATATCAGAATATACCTAATCCGGGGTACGTCTTGCTTCGCTTTACTTGGTGATGAGTTTCGGATTCTTGAGGATGGAGCTCGGTCAGTCCGAGGTAGTTCGAATTTCTACGTCGGGTGGGGTGTACCTACAGACACTCCAATGTTTAAGTCAGTATGTGAGTGTTTAGAGGTGAGTATGGAATGAAAGCGTACCTGAAAATGAGGGGAAGCACTTGTATATATAGAGGAAGATGACTTTTCAGGAGCGTCGGATTCGAGCGATAGATCCTGACCGTTGAGTGCGGGACTCCATAGTATTGGTGCAAACTGGGTCTTTGCTAAGAGTTGTATTGGGTCGTTCCCTCACTCCCACATCATGGGTCTTTAGCCCAGTCCGGAACAAAACATAAAACACAACAGAATCCGACTTCCTCTTCCCTCCACACTCTCTCGGCCTCGCCTCTCTCTCAACTCTCACTTTCTTTTTCTTTTATTTTAAAAACTGATTTTAGTGTGTGTGTGTGTGTGTGGTGTGTGGGTTACGTTTGATGTGGGAGTGAGGGAAATAATAAATAAGTTGAACTGAGAATTTGGGAGATATGGGTGGAAATTCCTATCTTGCCCTTACTAATGCAACTCACACTTTGGCTTTTACTCATACACTACCCAATTGAAATTGAAAACTAACACACAATGACATTCAAATAGTTCATTTGGTCATATATTCAAGCAACTTACACATTTAATTACTGACTCAAAAGAGAACCAAATAACTTGATTAGCAATAATTTAGTCAACTTATCAACTAATCACAAAAGCTAAACTTAGCCACTTTGAGGATGTTACACATTTAAACTTAGGAAATATAGATTAGAGCAAAAGACTTGGTCAAAAAAGATTAGAGAAAAATAACTTCTTTATTTATGAGAAACTCTATTACATCTTAGCATTTTTTTTTGATATATTTTTTCCAAACATCAATTTTTTTTCCAACATTGTTTGTCTTTCTATTCAATAGTTTTATGCACCTTCTATTATCTATTGTGGTGGCAAACTTGAGTCTATCGATTTCAGTAGGTGTGCATTTTGTGATAAACTTACACACACAATCTTACAAATTTGAATGCATTTAAAGGTAGTTTGTTATCATAAGAAAAGTAACTTATTGTTCCAAGGCATGCACCGATCTGGAGGACTGAGGCTTATGATACTTACACCCACCTTGTGTAGTAATTCTCCATGAAGTTAATATGGTATCATCTCGGCCTTCTTTGAAAACTTCAAGATAATGTTGTGTTGGTTGTTCTCGCCATGAAAAGTTGCAAAAGTATAATGTATTTTTAAACGAGTAACACTTGGCCTAAATTGAAACCGGTAAGGTTTACTCCTGGTTCGAGTATATGAAATCCAAGATCATCATCCTTGGATTTGCAATGAACTCCGAGAAGTGAAGGTGGATCCAAAACATTGATAATTTCTACGGTTACTATAGGATCAATCTCTATGGTCTCAGCCTCGAAAGCTATTAATATTACGAATAGTGACATTGATATGATACTTGACTTAATTAGATTTAGAGTTGCCATAGATTCTCAATGCCTACAAGCTAAAATTCATCTTAATTTATAGAGCATTTAACAGGTCAAAGTAAGACCTCATTAATTTTAAAACGTTTGATGATAATTACAATTTATTTAAGAGTGAGGTAACCCCTTTTACCCCATTAATGAAATTTGACTTATAAAGAAAACAACTTATTTAAGAGTGAGTGAATATAAGGAAATTAGAGTTTTCTCTATTTTAACCAAAAATAAATAAAGAAATTAGATTTAAAAGAAAAACAAGATAGAGAAAATAATGTCAGAACGATTTATTGGTGTTGCACCCCGAAAAATCCGGCAGGTTTCTCAATGTACAACGTGGAAAAAATTTTGAAGCCGCCACCAATATTTTAATTTTAAGACCAAAACATTGAAAAAGGTCTTTCGAACAAGGCGGATGGTCTTTTGAAAAACTAGAGATATAGGTTCGGGGGTCGATTACGTGTGAGGAAGGTATTAGCATCAAGACACGCCCTTTCTACCGAAAGGAACCTTTAACTAAGTGTGTGGTTTTACGTTTGATTTGAAAAATATCTAGATTTGCCTATTTATTTCTTATTTAAAGATAAATGGGAAAACTTAATGAAAATTTTTATTTTTGGCTCTTGACGAGAGTTGGCTTCTCGCTCCTACGTATCTCAAGTGCGATGGAGAATTCAAAGCTACATATATAGTTCTCGGTTGTCATGAAAAGGTTTTTGTTTTCTTATCTTTTAGTGAGTTTTCGAAATATGACGAGTATTCTGCGAATGATTAAACTAACAGAGGTTATGGGTAATCACCGCTAAATACTCTTGAAATTGAGAGTCACTACATCGGTAAAACGAGCGACGGTTACGATTGATCGTTAGTAGCAACTCGTTTTTATTTGATCTTTTGAAAATGGTTTTGAAAGAGATTAATTGCACGAATGATCAAACTAACCAAAGTTATGGGTGACCATCGCTTATTGTTCTTTGGAAAAGACATTGCCGCCAATGGCTAGACGAACAAAGGTTACGATTAGCCACTAGCACCAATGGGTTTAAAAGTGATTCTTTTGTGTTATGAAAATAACTCTTTTCTTTTTTGTTATGCAAATGTTAATTTTTATGGTTGCGAAAAGGATTTTTATTTGTTGCGCTTGACGAGAACGTGACTCGCTCCTACGTATCCCAAATGGGAATCAAAGCGACATAGTTCTAATGGCCTTAAAAATGAAGATCTTTTGGATGAGGTTTTGGAAAATGAAGAGCGTTCATAATGATCAAACTAACAAAGGTTATGGGTGATCATTACTAAAACTCTCTTTGAAAATGTCTTTTGAAAATGCAAGCTTTCATGGTGATCAAACTAACAAAGGTTATGATGGATCACCACTACTAACTTGTTTTGATTCTTTGATACTTAAAAAATTCTTTTTTGAAATTGGATGCGTTCATGATAATCAAACCAACAAAGGTTGTGATGGATTATCACTAGTAGCTCGCTTTATGCTTATGAAATTTCTTTTGAAATTGAGGCTTTCATGACAATCAAACCAACAAAGGTTGTGATGGATTGCCACTAGTAACCATTTTTATGCCAAGTTGTTTAGAAATGAAAACAATGAATGCAAGAAAGAATTAGTGAATTCAAGCATAACACGATCATTAGAATCAAGTCATTAAGCAACAACATTTGAATTCGCAAACAAAGATAAAGCCTAAACTACACATATTAGATCACAACACATAGATAGGCAAGGAAGGAACTTGAATTGGGCATTAAGCAAAAATGCAAGAGTAGGCAAGATTGAACCTAAATGCACATCTAATGGAAGATGCTAGGCGAGAACCATACTCAAATATTTCTACAAAACGCAAGAGAATCTAAATGCACATCTATTGGAAGATGCAATGTATGGAATTGACCTATCTAAGTATTGATGATATTCTTATATGAGAGTGGACAATGAAATTGTTAGCTCAAGCAAAAGAGTTGCCTCAATCATGATCATTGGCAAGCATAAGCAAGCAAATTATTTAGCAACCAAAGTATCAAAGAATGTTGAATCACTTTGGTCAATCCTCACACTTAATATTAAGTGCACAAGTGCACAAGTGTGAATCACCTTGCCAATCATCAACAAAGACAAGTTTATTAAAGCAAACCCAAACCCTAATTTTTTATGTTAAAACCTAGGAGCATACATATCCTAAATCAACTATTATTCATCCCCAAATCATGAAATAAACAAAAGCATTCAAGAACCCTAAACCTAGGCCCATGGCCGAATGTTGTCATGCTTGAAATGGGTTTCTTATTTTGTGAAAATTATGCAAACAAGAGTGAATATGCAAGGAAATGTGAGAAAACACAAGAACAACCCCTTCGAAGCCAAGGAGCCACCTCAAACACCCAAACCTCCCTAAGTGTTTGTCATAATGTTTGAGATGGCTCCTCAAAGCAACAACAACAAGATTAACCATCATCAAACCAAGAACAACAAAATCTCATTAAAGCCAATTCCAACATAATATGCGAACTAAATAACACATGAAACAACAATTTTATTTCTCAACAAGATATAAAATCAACACGAAACAACATGAATCAATTTATTCAAGGGTGAGAGGCACCCTAAACACCCAAGCCTCCCTAAGTGCTTGTCCATAGTGTTTAAGGCTCCTCTCACCAACAACAACTAACAAATCACATTTTCATGAGAGTATGCGAAATACAACATGCCCTAAAACAACATTTTTATTTCATGAAGGCAAGGATTAAGATCCAAATCAACACAAATCAACATTTATTAAAGGGTGAGAAGCACCATAAGTACCCCAAGCCTCCCTAAGTGCTTGTCAAAGTGCTTATGACACTTCTCACCAACAACAATCAACAATATGAGAATATGAAGATGATAGGATGAATGTTGTTATATTTTTGAGGAAATACTCAAATATGATGCAAGGTTTTAAGGATTACCTTAGCTCTAAGCTAGAAAGTGAAATGAGAAGATGAAACTAGACACAAATCAACAAAACTCCAATGTTCTTCAAAGAAGTACCCACTTGATGATGATGCTTGAACTTTGAATGAGAAGTGGAGGGAGTATGTGAAAGAGGGATGCAAATGAGGTGGAGTAGTGGTGTTAGGGTTTTTTTAGTGTAGGAGGAAATGGGAAGGTTGATTTGAGATGAAAGAAAAAACAAGATAGAGTGAGGGAGAGGAGAGGGGCTACGGTTTTGTATATGTGGGAGGAGAGGAATGAGTTGTTGTTATTGAATTCCCATGGGAGGCCAAAGATCTAATGGGTTTAAAGTTGTGAGAGGAAGTAAAGAAATTAGTGTGTATTTAGTGGTGTAGAGAGAAGGAAGGCAAAAATATGTTGTGTATTGAATGTTATTGGATTCAAAGGTGTGCTTGTAAAAGAAATGGAGAAAGGCTTTTGTGATGTGCACTTGATGTGGGCTGATGTGGGGAGGTGGCGTGAGGGAGAGGATGGAGTGAAGCAATGTTGTTCGCTTGTAAAATTAGTGCTTACTTTAGCCAAAAATGGATAAAAGCAAAAAGCAACTAAAAAGGAATTAGTGACAAATATTTATCACGTGTGTTTTAAATATTAGTCAATTTAAATAGTCATTAAGTCTTCTTGTTTTTTAGATGGTGGGTTTATAGTAGTCTTCAAAAATTTAATTATCAATGGCAAATATTAATTCCGTGTTTTTTATATATCACTACAGCTATCGCATGTTTTATTATATATTACTGTAGTTATCTCGTAGTTTTAATTGATTATTATAGTTGATTTTTAGATTATAATAGATAGTAAAGGTTAGATAGTAGATTATTAATAAGAAATAATTACTTTAAATATTAATTAATAATTTGAATAGTCGTTAAGTCTTCTTGTTTTTTAGATAGTAGGTTTGTAGTAGTAGTAGTCTTCAAAAAATTTAATTATCAATGACAAATATTAATCTTGTGTTTTTTTATATATTAGTGTAGTCATCCCGTGTTTTTTTATGTATCAATGTTATCTCGTAGTTTCAATTGATTATTTAGTTGATTAGTAGATTATAGTAGATAGATAATAGATTATCAATAAGAGGTGATAGTAGATTTTCAATAAGATTGTAAACAGACTTTGGAGAGAAAAATTTAAATTTTAAGGTGAATTTTTTTTAGTGTGACTTATTTACATTTTTATAGGTAATTTTAGTAGAGTAGTGTTTGTATAAATTTAGAAATTTAGTCAAAAAACAAAAGTGAAGTGATAAGAGAAAGAAGAATTGTTTATGAGAAAATTAAAATGAAAAAGGAAGAAAGAGAGTGTAAGAGAAAAGTAAAAAGGAGGAAAAAGAGTATAAGAAGAAAGAGAGTGTAAAAGTATGAAAGAGAGTGTAAGAAGAAAAAGAGAGAAATAGTGAGTAATGACACTTTTACCCTTAGATTATATATGTGTCATATTAATAAGATATCCAAATTGGTAATTTCATAGGAGGTTTGTTTGTATAAATAAAAATAGTAGGATACCCCCATGCATACATACGCATGTGGTGATGTCGTGTTCTTTTATGAATGAACTTAGCAGATATTTAAATAGTCTGAATATTACCCCGTAAAAATAAATACAAAGTTAAAGTAGATAAAAAAGTAGTTTCAAATAAAAAATAGATAAATATTAAAATCTAAAAATGTAAAAGTATCATTTAAAAACAATCTATGCATTTATCCCATGTTTTTTTATATATCACATTGTAACTATCCTATATATATATATATATATATATATATATATATATATATATATATATATATATATATATATATATATATATACACACACACACACACACACATATGTATAATTGCATTAATCCCGTATTTTTTTATATATCAGTAAAGTTATCCGTGTTTTTATGTATTCTCGCAATTATCTCATAGTCTCAATTGATTATTTGAGTTTATTAGTAGATTATAGTAGATAGTAAAAGATAGATATTAGATTATCAATAAGAAATATTGATCCCATGTTTTTTATATATCAGTGACAATTATTTGTAATTTTTTAGGTATTAGTGACAATTATTTGTCACGTGTGTTTTAAATTATCAGTCTAGTTCCCGTGTTTAAATTATCAGTGGAATCATTTCTTAGGTATTAGTGACAATTATTTGTCATTTTTAATCATCAATGAAAAATATTAATCTTGTATTTTTTATGTATCATTGTAGTTATCCCGTGTTTTTTTTATATATCATTGTAATTATCTCGTAGTTTCAATTGATTATTTTTGTGGATTAGTAGATTATAGTAGATAGTAAATGATGAATAGTAGATTATCAATAAGAAATATTTATCCCGTATTTTTTTAATATATCAGTGACAATTCTCATTTTTAGGTATTAGTGAAAAATATTTCATCACGTGTGTTTTAAATATTAATTAGTTTAAATAGTCATTAAGTCTTCTTATTTTTTTAGATAGTTGGTTTATAGTAGTCTTCAAAAATTATAATTATCAATGGCAAATATGAATCCCGTGTTTTTTATATATCATCATAGTTGTCCTTGTTTATATATATATATATATATATATATATATATATATATATATATATATATATATATATATATATATATATATATATATATATATATATCATGATTTTCTCTTAGTTTCATTTGATTATTTTAGTTGATTAGTAGATTTATAGTAAAAGCTTTTTTGAACCAAAGTAGATAGTAAAAGTTAGATAGTAGATTATTAATACGAAATATTTATTTTAAATATTAATTAGTAGTTTAAATTGTCATTAAGTCTTCTTATTTTTTTAGATAGTAGGTTTGTAGTAGTAGTCTTCAAAAAAATTAATTATCAATGACAAATATTAATCTTGTGTTTTTTTATATATTAGTGCAGTTATCCCGTGTTTTTATATATTATTGCAAAGCTATCTCGTAGTTTCAATTGATTATTTTAGTTGATTAGTAGATTGTAACAGAGATAGTAAAAGATAGATAATAGATTATCAATAAGAGGTGATAGTAGATTTTAAATAAGAGTAAAATCCGATTTTGGAGAGAAAAATTAAAATTTTAAGGTGATAATTTTTTTAGTGTGAAGTGATAAGAGAAATAAAATAATTGTTTATGGGAAAAGTAAAATGAAAAAATGAAGAAAAAGAGTGTAGGAGAAAAATGAAAAGGAGAAAAGAGAGTGTAAGAAGAAGGGGAAAAAAGGAAGAAAGAGAGTGTAACACAAAAGTGAAAAGGAAGAAAGAGAATGTAAGAAAAAATTGAAAAAAGTAAAAAAGAGAGTGTAAGACTATCTACAATGGTTCCTAAATTCAACACCCTCCTTTTCACTTTTTAACACTCCACATCATCTTCTCTCTTCCACCTAATAATTCAACATTCATTCAACTTTTACTCACTACAATGGTTTTGTTTAATAAAATTCAACACCCTACCCCACCACTTTTATTTCATATTCTTATTTTCTTTTATGTTTTTGTTTTTGTGATTACATATTAATAAAAATTATCGATTGAAATTAAATTAAAATAATTAACAGTTAAATAAGTAATTTTAATTTTTTTAACTTAATAATTTATTTTTCTAATTTTATATTCTTAATTAATATTTTTCTTGCAAGTAATAAAGACGAGATATAGGGATAGTCATTATTAAAACAATTAAAATTACAAAAACTTAAAATGCAATACAATACACTAAGCACGCAACACACATAAAACGAAACACACATAACTTAATTAGTACAATAGACTCGACTTAGAAACAATCTATTTAATCACGAAACATTCCGAGTTGGGGGTGCTTGAGATGAATATGGCATCATTTTCCCATAATATGGGCGATAATTTGGATTAGATGAAGGCATGATGAAATTTGGATTAGATGAAGGCATGATGAAATTTGGAGCAAATCCATAATTTGGTATATTTTGGGGACCTTGTTGGTTGGAAGATCCCATTTGAAGTTGATAATTGTTGGGATTTGGGTAGTTGAAAGGGTAATTAGAAGGATATTGGGTGTTCAAAGGGTTCTTGTTGGGATCCATTTATCTAAAAGGTTACTTAGAGCTACTAAAACAAGCGTTTAGTGGAGGCTAATAGAAAATTTAGAGAGAAAAAACTCATTTTTTTTTCTGTGTCCAAATGAAATGAAACAAAGCTCTACTTATAGAGAAAAAAAATTATTAATTTTGGTGAAAAAAAATTCAAAAAAAAAAATTTACTATCAAATAATTGAGCACAAGTAATTTAGATGAGATAGAAAATCTGAAAATCCAAACAACCAATCAGATGAAGACACTTACAGCGCGCGGGTCCCATTTCTGCAGGTTTCAACTAGTTGAATTTTTTCAACACTTGTGAATCCACGTATGATTCAACAAGTGGTTTAAATGACCATTGCAACAATTCAACTGTTGAATTTTTTTTTTCAACACCCCACTGTAGATAGTCTTATAGTAAACTATAACACAAACTTCATTTAAAATTTGAATGAAATAGTTTGGGGCTTTTGTGATTCATTCGATAAAAGTATAATTAGGGGCCCATTTTTTAAATTTGCACAGGGCCTCAAATTTGTTTGGGACGACCCTGACTATATTTATACATCTAAACCACCTATGATTTTACCAATACCCTCATCCTATCCAAAAGACACCTCAAATCTTTGAGGGCAAAAATGTAAATTTATTTGTTCTTCTTACACTCTCTTTCCTCCTTTTCACTTTTCTTTTACACTATCTTTCTTACTTTTTTTCTCTTTCTTCTTACACACTCTTTCCTCCTTTTCACTTTTCTCAAACACTCTCTTTCTTCATTTTTTTCTTTTTACTTTACTTTTATTTTTCACATAAACAATTCTTCTATTTCTCTTATCATTTCACTTTAGTTTTTTTACCTAAATTTATACAAACACTACAGTACTAAAATTATCTTCTCTTTTCTCTTCAAAATCGGTTTACACTCTTATTGATAATCTCCTATCTATATTTTACTATCTACTATAATATACTAATCAACTAAAATAATCAATCGAAACTACAAGATAACTGCACTGATATACAAAAAAACAAGGGATAACTGCAAAGATATATAAAAAAAACACAGGATAAATATTTGCCATTGATAATTAGAATTTTTTTTGACGGAAGATAATTAAAATTTTTGAAGACTACTATAAACCTACTATCTAAAAAGACAAGAAGGCTTAATTACTATTTAAACTTATTAATATTTAAAACACATGTGACAAATATCTGTCATTAATACCTAGAAAAGGACAAATAATTGTCACTGATATATAAAAAACACGGGATAACTGCACTGATATATAAAAAAACAGAGCATTAACATTTTTCATTGATAATTAATTTTTTTGAAGATTACTATAAACCTACTATCTAAAAAACAAGAAGATTTAATGACTATTTAAACTACTGATTAAAATTTAATACACATATTTCTTATTGGTAATCTACTATCTCTCTTTTACTATCTACTATAAGATACTAATCAACTAAAATAATCAATTGACACTACGAGATAACTACATTGATCTATAAAAACACTGGATAACTGCTTTAATATATAAAAAAACACGGGATTAATATTTGTCATTGATAATTTTTGAAGACTAATATAAAGTACAAACCTGCTATCTGAAAAAAAGACTTAATGGTTATTTAAACTACTAATTAATATAAAAACAAATATTTCTTATTGATAATTAATTACTATATAACTTTTACAATCTACTTATATATATATATATATATAGATATAGATATATATTATATATAAGCACGGGATAACTACAGTGATAGATAAAAAACACAGGATGAATATTTGTCAATGATAATTATAATTTTTGAGGACTACTATAAACCTACTATCTATAATTTTTGCTCACATTCTTACCTCTCAACCGGAAAACATGCAATGATTTAGTTCATAAAAACTTATTTGTATATATTAGAGAAAATTTGAGCTATCTATCTCTATGTGTATCCATTGCATGTTGTCAATATAAATATAAATATTTTTATATTTTTGTACTTACGATATATTTATATAAAAAAAATATTTGTAGCATATTTTTCTTAAAATAAATATTTGTAGCATATTTGTTGGACTTTGTATCAACTTTACGTTAATGTTATAAGTGTGACAAGAACACATTGTAGAGCCAATATTGGTTTTATATACTTATATTTTGCAACTGATATTATAAGAATGACCTTTCAAATCAACATTTCTATTTCAATATAATCATGTCACATAACACGATTAGCCCGTGCGGATGCACGGGTAATCTACTAGTAACATTGTAACATAAGTGAAATAATTATTCTCCACTTAATCCTCGTGGATGAACCCCTCAATACAACTCCTCATTCTTGCTCTGAGTATACCCTGCACACAAATCATATCAGAAAAAACACACAAAAAAGCGGGGTGAGTATATCTTACATCATCTTAAAATTATAACAATAATAGTGGATCTAAACAACAGACAACATATATACAACGAAAGAAAATCATGTAATTTAGCATTGACAATATAGTCCTAAACATACATGTCAAGACATTCCTCCTTCGACTCTACTCCATATGCATGCTCCTTCAACGAGGCGGTCAAAAAGTTATGTGAATGATTATTAGGGTCAATATTTATAAAGTTAAAGCTTCAAATCTTAATAGAGAACAATAGAACATGTTACTAAAATGATAGAGTTACGAGGAGTCTGACGTTAACTTCACCAAAACACAAAAATACCACAACTTCTCAAAAGTTTCAATGCCAAGAATTCAAAAATGGTAGCCGTTTCTCCAAACGACGAATGGTGTGACTGGAATCACGAAAATACAGTCCACCTAGAGTGATATAACATATTGAATGGTTTTCTATTTGCCAGAGCAGAGGTCAGAAATAGATTTAAGAGTTAATTTCAGTAGGATTGTGAATTTTTTGGCTGCTATGTTATCGTCAAAAGAATACAAGAAATGGTGAACAAAAGGTTTTATTTTGTTTTTTAAAATATAATAATAATGAAAGAAATACTGGGGTTTCTTGGGACACTTTTAGGGTGGTGATGGGGATTTGATTTTACAAACAAAAATTTAGCTCAACGTGAATATATATATATATATATATATATATACTAGTATGTATCACCCGTGCCAGCACGGGTATACATTTCATTTAATCGTAGTATTTGTATTCATGGGATGGGAATTAAAAAATAGTTGTTCGTCAGCAAGATGTATGCGTACATGTTTCTCTGTAAACCGTAGTTTATAAAATCCTAATGTTCCGTGATATATCTATATAAATATTTTGTATAGATATAAATTTAATTATTTTATATTGTCATACACAGCGATTGTTTGTTTGATATACGTAAATTTTGTAAATTGAAAAACACATTTGGGTCTTTGGTAATTAGAAAATAATGCATGATAAGAAATAGAAATTTTAAAAACCTTGTTTTTGCTTTCAAAGCAGTGGGTATTTGTGGGTATGTAAATATAAAGCAAGGCCATTTTAGTAATTTACTCGAAATTTCTGATTGAGTTACCTTATACGAAACCCTATTGTTTAATTATTGAGACTCCAAATCTACTGTTTTAGTCATTTAATTTACTCGAAATTTCTGATTTGAGTTAACTCTCAAATCACACAATGAAAATATCGTACATGTATAAAAAAACTAATTCAATCCAAATCTAAGAAATAATCCTAAATTGAAGAATTGTATATGTGTGAAAATGAAGAAGTAAGCATAATTTGTTGCCTTTTAATGAAAGCATTACAAAAGGATAATTAAAGGACCAATTTAGAATCACAATGGGACTATTTTATAATCAATTCAAGGACCAATTCAGTATTACTACTACTGGACCAAATTAATATCAATTCAGAATGACAACACCTTATAGCATATTGATAATAATAGGACTAATTACAACCTGATAATTCAAAGACCATGAGCATTATTGACTGCCCTACATGCATGGCCTACTCGCCAGTAGCAAGATAGGGAACTTCACCGCAGATCTTAGCGGCTAGGAAGCATATGAATATTTATCTCAGAAGTGGTTGTTTGTGTGAGCCACCAACGCAGTGAGAAACTATTGTGTTCATTCCGCACATACAATGTTGGCAAGAAAATTGGCTCCTATCATGCGAGATCTGTTAGCTTTGAGATTCACATTTACCCTATATCAATTTATAGGTTTCTATTTGTCAACCAAAGAAGGTACAAAGTATACCTTCTCATGGACCAATTCTTCCACATTCCCTTTTTGAACAATCATTTACATGTAACTATATATGATTAAATATATAAAAAAGTAAGTGGTCAGAAAAACATCATTGGTTATAGGTAGGTCTGCTTCACAGTGTATGGTGTTAGTTTTAAGAGTAATAATAACTACTACTCAATTCTGATGAAAGTGCTAGTTCAGCTCATGCCAAAGATGATGACTTGAGCTCCACACTTATTGATGTGTCGATTTTGCTCTCCAGCATGCTGCACATACAATTCTTGCATTGATGGACACTCAGTGAGCTCAGGAATAATTACAAATAGCTATTACCTCACATATTATTTTCAAGTCATTATAGCTAAAATGTATCAACTCAGGATCCACCACATATGACATTACTTCTGGCATTTCAAGATAATCCCTTGCGTGCAATGCACACACACACACACACACACACACACACACACACACATATATATATATATATATGACTATAACATTAAATACTTGATCCTTTTTAGAGGCTTTAAAGAAGAAGAAGAAGAAGAAGAATAATAATAATAATAATAATAATAATAATAATAATAATAATAATAATAATAATAATAATAATAATAATAAAACTTCAGTAAGTTTCTTACCCAATCCACTAAGTATCCTTTCTCCTTGCAGTATGGAGGTCTCCCACAGATTATATCACCAGTAGAAGTACTGAAAAAGCATAAATGTATCCTTTTGTATCGAGATGGCATGCTTCAAGTAAGCTCGAAAGAGTACAAACAACACCTTGGCTGTTAACAATAGTGATTGATTTTAAAGCAGTAGTAATTGAAAAATGTTAGTCTTCTGTCGACCACTTGGAAGGTGCATAACAATCGATCACTTGTTTCCAATTGAATGAATGGCGTTGTTGACAGACCAACATTATTCAATTTTAGTGTTTTGATACTTGTAAAATATACTCTAATCAGTGTTATAGACCTTGATATAGAAGTAAAACCATGACCCACCTGCATTTTTGTAGCTGCATTGCATTTTGGAGGCAACCGAGAATCCCGTGTAATGCAGACAGACAAAATCGTTATCAATCCTTCCAAATAACAAAATTTCCATGAACAAAATCCTACATAAAAGCATAAACAATAAAATAAGAATAAAAAACATAATACAGAATCACCTAAAGAAAAAAAGAAAAAAAACTCAAATGCAAATAAACCCATGAAAATGTTTGAAAGCCTTAAAAATAACCCAAAGTAATTTCTAAAGCAATTGGCAAGACTTGTGTTATACTAAAATCCTCAATCCCCATTTCAATCGAAACCCGTATGCCTCCTACCCTACTTCGAAAACCTAGCCCCCAAAGTCAACTTTTGTAAACTACAATATTTAGCAAAGGCTACAAAATTGGAGGAGAAGAAAAACCCTCATCTTCTTATGGAAGACCAGGAAATAGAGAGTGTCATTTTGAAGAAAGATATTGTAAATGCAAAAGAGAGAAAAATAGGGAAACCAAAAATGGTTACCTTGAATGAGTGAAGTGAGTCTCCACCTCTGCAAATCAAGAAATAGAAGCATCTCAACAACGATTTCGTTTCTCTCTCTCGGTCGTTCTCCATCCCTCTGTCGCACCTAGCTCTTCTTCCACTTCTCTCTTTTGTTTTCTCTCCCTCTGTGTTTCCCTCTTCGAAGCTCTCTATTCTCTCCTTGCCATAGATGTGATTTGAAGAAGAAAGATGAGGAGTTGACTCATAGAGGATCCGATTGATTATGTTTTAATTGCACATAAAAGGATGTTTTTTTTACCAAGCTGATATGTAAATCATATGGTGTTACCAACTGGAAACTTTTTGAATCAAAGATCATAACTCTGATCCACTATTTTAGCATAGCTGTTACCGAATTCCTTCTTGTGTGAGCAAGGCCAAATTCAAATTCTGTGTAACTGTCACATTAAAGGATCATTATTAGTGATTAATACCATTCAATAACCGTGCGTTTATTTTGATTAAATGTGATATCAGATAGTTACTGGTGAAGAGACAGCTAGTGTGGCACGTATTTATCAGTAGATGTATGTGTCATTTTTTGATTGGTCCTACGTGGACGCTGACTTGTACAACTCGTGAATTAATATAGTTATGATATATATAAAAGAGATGTAGAAGGAAGTAGGTAGCATACGGAATGCAAGAGGATCGGAAGTAGGTTTACTAAAATTAGTTTGTTTTTCATAATTATTATTTATTAGTTAAAGTTATTTGTTATGACATTATATATATATATATATATATATATATATATATATATATATATATATATATATATATATATATAATGTCATAACAAATAACTTTAACTAATAAATAATAATTATAGTTTGTGATTATTAATCCATAAAACATTATAATATATTATTAAAATAATATAATTACTAAAACAAGTTGTCATAAAATTGTTAATATACACACATATATAAATACACATATTAAAAAGAAAATTGGGAATGTTACAACTACCCCTCCTAAAAGAAATTCTTGTCCTCGAAAATTTACCTGAAACGAAAAGCTCTGGGTAAGACTCTTTCATTTGACTTTCTAGCTCCCAAGTGGCACTATTCTTAGTACCTCCTCCCCAAATAACTTTAACCAAAGGAATTTCCTTTCCTCTTAGTTGCTTCACCTTCCGGTCCTCAACCCGTAGCGGTAATGCCTCATAAGTTAAGTTATCCCTTACTTGTACATTTTCCAATTCAATCACATGTGAAGGATCGTGAATATATTTTCGAAGCTGAGAGACATGGAAGACACTATGAAAGTTTGAAAGATATGGGGGTAAAGCAATTTGATAAGCAACTTCACTGATTCTCTTTAGAATTTGATAGGGACCAATAAAACGAGGAGTAAGCTTACGAGACTTCAGTGCCCGACCAACCCCAGTCATAGGAGTGACTCTCAAGAATACATGATCACCTTCCTGAAATTCAAGAGCTTTTCTCCTTTTGTCATAGTAACTTTTTTGTCTGCTTTGGGAAGCTATGATATTTTCTTGGATCATCTTAACTTTTTTGGTTGTTTGCCTAACTATCTCAAGTCCTATAACATCACTTTCACCGGACTCAAACCAACACAAGGGTGTCCTACATCTCCTCCCATACAGAGCTTCAAAAGGTGCCATCCCAATATTAGAATGAAAACTGTTGTTATAGGTAAACTCTATCAGGGGTAAGTAACTATCCCAACTGCCTCCTTGTTCCAAGACACAAGCTCTCAAAAGATCCTCTAAAAATTGTATAATTCGCTCTGCCTGGCCGTCTGTCTGAAGGTGGTAGGCAGAACTCAACCTATGCTTGGTTCCTAAGGTTTCGTGCAAACTTTCCCAAAACCTTGAGGTAAATATAGGGTCTTTATCAGAAAGGATAATAGACGGGAAACCATGTAACCTTACTATCTCGCTGATATAAAGCTCAGTCAACTTCTTCAATGGATAAGTAATGTTAATTGGAATAAAATGCAAAGATTTGGTTAATCTGTCCACTACAACCCAAATAGAATCATAACCTCTAGGAGTCCTAGGCAAACCTACCACAAAGTCCATCAAGATATTATCCCACTTCCATTCTGGAATACTTAAGTGTTGCATCAAATTCGATGGCTTCTGGTGTTCAATCTTAGCTTTCTGGCAAACTAAGCAACCATACACAAACTCAGCCACATCCTTTTTCATGTCAGCCCACCAGAACATTTTCTTAAGATCTCGGTACATCTTTGTGGCTCTAGGGTGAACACTTAAACTACTCTTATGGCCCTCCTCTAAAATCAATTTCCTAAGCTCTGGCACATCGGGTACACAAATTCTATCCCGAATTCTCAAGATACCATCTGTTCCTTCCTTAAAATCAACTTGATTTCCCTGAGCTATAAGTTTCAACTGATCTAATAGATGCAAATCCAACTTTTGACCTTCCCTAATCTCTTCTAGCAGACTACTAGTCACTTTCAACATACCTAATCGTACACTTTTAGGGGTAACCTCAAACACTAAGCTCAAATCTCTAAACTCCTCTAACAAATCCATTTCTTTAACCATCAAAGCGGAGACATGTAAGGACTTCCTACTCAACGCATCAGCCACTACATTTGCCTTACCTGGGTGGTAACTAAGTTCAAAATCATAGTCCTTTAGAAACTCCAACCATCTCCTCTGCCTCATATTCAACTCTTTTTGGTCAAATAGATATATTAAGCTTTTATGATCACTAAAGACCTCTAATCTTGAACCATAAAGATAATGCCTCCATATTTTAAGCACAAACACCACTGCAGCTAACTCTAGATCATGGGTAGGGTAATTTTGTTCATGAGTCTTAAGTTGCCTAGAAGCATATGCCACAACTTGACCGTTCTGCATAAGCACACCACCTATACCCATCTTAGAGGCATCACAATACACTACGAAAGGCTCGCTTGGGTTAGGCAAAACTAAAATGGGTGCTGACGTCAACCTCCTCTTAAGATACTGAAAAATTTCTTCACACTGAGCGTCCCACACGAAAACTTGACCTTTACGAGTCAACTTAGTCAAAGGCAACGATATGTTGGAGAAACCTTTTATAAATCGTCTATAGTAGCCTGCTAAACCCAGAAAACTCCTAATCTATGTCACAGACTTAGGTGTTTCCCAGTGCAACACGGCTTCTACCTTAGATGGGTCAACAGCTATTCCTCCTCTAGATATCACATGTCCTAAGAAATAAACCTCATCCAACCAAAACTCACATTTAGACAACTTAGCATATAATTGTTTCTCCTTAAGAGTTTGCAACACAATCCTCAAGTGTTCTGCATGTTCTTCCTTAGACTTAGAGTAGACCAAGATATCATCTATAAACACCACAACAAAATTATCGAGGTAAGGATGAAAAATTCTATTCATGCACTGTTGGTGCATTGGTCACACCAAAAGGCATAACCGTGATACTCGTAATGACCATAACGAAGTTTAAAAGCGCCTCTTGGGATGTCCTCAGACCTTACACGGATTTGGTGATAACCTGACCTCAAGTCTATCTTGCTAAATACACAAGCTCCTACCAATTGATCCATAAGATCATCGACCCTTGGGAGAGGATACTTATTCTTAATAGTAACCTTGTTCAACTGGCGGTAGTCTACACACAATCTCATAGTCCCATCTTTCTTTTTAACCAATAACACTGGTGCACCCCATGGTGATACACTAGGCCTCACAAATTTCTTCTCTAACAACTCCTCTAATTGTTTCTTAAGCTCTGCTAGTTCTAAAGGAGACATCCTATAAGGAGCCATGGATTTGGGTCCTCCACCAGGTACTAAGTCTATGGAGAACTCAACCTCACGCTCAGGTGGCAAATCGTATATATCATCGGGGAACACTTCAGGAAAAGCACTCACTATAGGTACATCCTTAATCCCATCCTTGTTCTCTACTTTCAGGGAAGCTAGCATCATGTATACTTGGGCATCCTCTTTCAAGGATACATTTACTTGATTGGCAGTGATGATTCTCGAATCCTTACTCTTTTTGGGCTCACCAAACATAACAGCTTTATCAAAGCAATTTAGAAGAACGTGGTTGGAAGATAACCACCCATACCAAGAATGACATCTAGTTGACTAAGAGGTAAGCAAATTAAGTCAACTACAAAATCTTTTCCAAAAATGACACAGACACCTAAAACAAGCAATTGAAGTTACTAACGAACCACATGTTGGTGTTTCAACTATCAAGTCAAACTTCAAATGAGAAGTGGGTAAATTTAATTGTTTAGCACAAGCATGTGATATGAATGAATGAGTTGCACCGTAATCAAATAGTACAACTAAGGGATTTCCTTTTATGAGGCATGTACCTTGGATTAAGTAGTCGACTCGTAAGCTTCCGCACCACTAAGAGCAAAGACTCTTCCATTGGCTTTTGGTCGATTGGATTGTGAATTTCGGTCGCTACTAGTGGGCTCTTTATTTGGATCAGGGCAATTACTCTTAACATGGCCCTGATTTCCACAATTGAAACAAGTCACATCGTTATCCTTGCACTCATGAGTCAAATGTCCTTGTTTCCCACACTTCGCACCTCCGTGGGGTTGAAAAACCATTACGATTACCATAATGACCAAAGTGGGATTGAGTATGGATTTCCATGGTTCTGGGTGTTAAACTTCTTATCTTTCTGGGGACCTACACTCTTGTAATAAGCAGCTCTTGCCTTGCTGTCTTC
Source organism: Oxytropis ochrocephala (assembly GCA_020916435.1). NCBI lineage: Eukaryota > Viridiplantae > Streptophyta > Magnoliopsida > Fabales > Fabaceae > Oxytropis > Oxytropis ochrocephala. The sequence goes on from CM037095.1 coordinate 51,534,717, forward strand.
ATCATAAATTCTACACTTATTCACAAGGGTAGAAAACGATTTAAATTCCTCGATAACCAATGAATCGCTTAATTTCGTGTCGTAAGCCATTCTCAAATTTCACACACTTGGACCGCTCTGCATCAAGCACCATTATAGTGGGGACAAAACCTAGATAGTTCCTCAAACTTGGTCGCATAGTCACCACAGACATGTTCCTCTCGTCTTGCTTCTAAGAATTCCACTTCCTTACTTACGGTTATGGATATCCTCGGAAAGTATTTCTCAAAAATTCTCTTTTGAAGCTTTCCATGTGATTTCAATAGCTTCGTCTCCATGCTACAAGCGAGTATTGTTCCACCAATGTTCAGCCTCCTCAAACAACATGAAAGTACCAAAAGATACTTTTTGCGATCAAGACATGCCACTACCCTAAAGATCTTCTCAATCTTCTCGACCCATGTTCGAGCACCATCGGGTTATGTCTACCCTTGAAAGTAGGTGGGTCACTCTTTTGGAATTTTGCCCACTTGAACTCATCTACTCCATTGCTTCTATTTTGATTACCTTGCATGGCTTTCAGGCGGCTTGTGACACCACTTGTGCCAACATCCAAGGGCATCACTAGCACACGATCATTCGTGACATCCATTATTACCTACATAAACCAAATATTAATAATTAAGTGAGACAAGTAAAAGTAAAATATTAAATATAAGTAATAGGTAAACACAATCACAAAGAACAACAAACAATATCAAAATACAAAGTCCATAGAGTACACATGAAAACATAGTAGAGACATCACATACACCAACCTCAAGGAAACAACTGCTCTTGATACCACTAACGTGACACCCTAAATCCCAAAATAGTTTTTAAGTAAATGATATGACAAATAACTAGGTTTCATACAAACTTGTAGTGTGAATAAAATGGAAACAAAAATTGTAATAACAATTGTTTTCATATGAAAATGGGTTTCACTTCATCGCATGTTACAACTTTGGATGATAGTTTGACTTAAATAAAACATATAGGTTTCTTACTCCATATGTATGAGGTACAATATCACTAACTCTGGAACGTAGACTAAGAGTTCAAGCTAGTGAAGTACAACACCTCACTAGTTGCCTTCGGTGTTTCACACTCACACTAGTATGAGATTGTCAGGTGACTAGTTAGGGTCACTCAACTTTCAAAGTACACCCCAACATCAAGGGACCAAAAAGAGTCATTGGGGTTTTCACACAGAAGCATAGTCACCCCAAGGTCAGGTTTACAAACCCACCAAGGCCACCTTTGTCCCAGCTTGGCTAAAATACGCTCACCTATCTCCTTCTACAACTTGATGCATGTTTTTACAAAATAGGATGCAAGCGAATATCCACGTACATTTCCTTCTCGTCACCACAATTGAGCACAATCATCACCTCTCACATGCTAAGTACATTACAAACAGAATATTAATCGAACACCATTATTACCTCACAGAGGCTAGGTGACCCGTCTCAATAATATCCTTTTAAAAAAGTCATGTGTCTCACAATATGGTCAACACATAGTAATAGTCACACAAGATACATACATCCTCAAGAGTTATCTTAAAATTAATTTAAATTAAACAACCACGTCCTTAAGAAGACATCAACCCCCATTAACAAGCTAGATAAATTATCAAATACAAAAATCTTAGGACTTTTTTTAAATCAAAAGCTTGGATGGCAGTCTTGTTAAAAATTTTGGATGCAAAATCCTCCTTAAAGAAAAAATATCAAAAAGGAAAAAAGAGTACTAACCCTAAACTTTATTGATAAAAAAGAAAATGGAAACAAAGAAACATTAGGGACTAGGCCAGCCTATGAACAAAAACAACAACATAACCAATAGTAAATAAAAGCAATCATAGTAAAAAGAAACTACTTCAAAGAATATCAATAATGCCATGTTACTAACATGGCTCGCGTCCCAAACGAGGTTGACAGTGAAGACATTAACAATCATTTGAAGCACGCAAAAAACCGAAGGCAATGAAACTATAGCTAGAAGAACCTAATCTATTATTGAAAAATTCCTGAACAATGAAACTAGGGATTAGATCTCACCAAATAAAACCACATGTACTAGTTTCATGTCCGACAAGCTTACTAGTGTAGAAATTTCCCTCTCTATAAATGTGAGGGCAAAAAAAATTCATTTGTCTAGTCAAATATAAACAAATGTTCCATCTATTTATTAGTCTCCAAGAAACTATTTAGAAACTCTAGAAAGCGTAAACTACTAACCGAGATTCACACTCTAACCACAAAACCTTCCAATCTTTATCGAAAGCAAATTCTAGAGCTAACATTACTCCAATAATCTCATCATGAAGCGCAGAACGGATGTCAATAGAGGCTAAAAACAACCAAGTATAGGAGCACCGATGTCTCTAAAAATATTTGGACTAATACACTTAAACTAAAATTAATATCTTACATACTACGCTTCCCCTAATTAAAGAAAATCACTACTTATTATTTATCAGGTAAATAATATTTACATTCTCTGCTTATTATTTATCAAGTAAATAATATTTACATTCTCCTATTTATAAAATTCACATCAGTCGTCTATTTTTATTTAATTGAACATCTCTATTTTAGCTTCCAAAAATTCAGCTTGACACATTTTCACTAAATAACCAACAAATTATTTTCATAAGGTCTCTCTAAATAACCAAAGTTCACGCTATAAAGTCTCACTAAATAGCCGAAATTCAAATTTACTAGGTTCATATAGCATAAATTCACCTTTATAAAGTTCTTTTAAATAACCACAAACTCAATTTCATATAGTGCCTCTAATTAACCTCAAATTCAACTTGCAATTTGAAATTCACCTCAAAAGTCTTTTTTTCATCGGTTTTTTCACTCATGACTTTCAGCACTTATAAGCGCTAATAAAAATAAGGTAAAATATCTTCTCAAGTCTCTTAACTTATTTTTTGGTAACGAATAGGTCTCTTAACTTTTCTTTGTAACGTCCAGTTCCCTTAACTTTTAAAAACGTTGCACTATTGTCCCTTTTAACGTTTTTTGTTAAGGGACCTATTCGTTACCAAAAAAAAGTTAAGGGACCTATGGAGATATTTTGCCTAAAAATAATGGCGGACTAAAACTGATGAAAAAACTTGGGAAACCAAAAGTAAGTGAAATTTCTATTAGGGACTAAAAACAAAAAAAAAAACTCAAATTTTATAGGGACAAAAACAAATGTAACACTAATAAAAATATACTAATTACTAAAACAAGAACCCACGTAACTATCACAAGTTGCCTATGAAGAAAACTTTGAGTGTTTATCAAAAAAAAATTGGGGTGTTATAAGTTAGCTATCAAACTGTGTATAGTTTATTAGGTCGTTACAGTTGATAAATCCGTGGGAAAAAAACTATTGTAACATTAGGTGGAGTTGTGCCAAGAAAATAACAAAGTACTTTTACCCTAAGTTGGTTTGGAAGGTTAAAAACTATTTCAAAAATAGTTAAAATACTCATTTGATGTGATAGTAGATGTCGCCCACATTTGGTGAAATGTTATAACTCCATATGTTTATGAAAATATTTTCTGCAGGCAATGAGAAGGTTTACTTTTTGAATCTTCTCTATCTGAATCTGATGGTTAAACACTATCTTCTTATAGAGCTTAGTTTTCAAAGATAAAATTTCAGATCAAAACTCACTCTCTCCACACATTTCACTATTTAAATCAATCACTTATTAGTTTTAGTCAAAAGTTCATTTATAAATATATTACATATCTATTTTAAGTGTCTTCTCAAATGGTTTTTATTCTGACAAGATACGAGTAGCCTGAAGTTCCTCTCAATTATTTATTTTCACGAGATACCAACCTTCTCAAAATTTGTTGAGTTGTTTTAGGAAAACTTTAAACTAGCAATTTCATTCCCCCTTCCTTGTGACTGAATTTCATTTCAAGTATATTCATTAGAATCGTTTAGTTCTTATTTGATAGGTTCAAAGGTTGTCAAATATACCGATCATGAAGCTATTAATTACTTGCTCACCAAGTCAGATTCTAAACCAAAATTGATAAGATGTGTCTTGTTGTTACAAGAATTTGATCTAGAAATAAAAACAAAGATGGTTGACAAATTTTGTTGTGACCATTTATCTAGACTAGTAAATGAAAGGGTGAGCAAATAAGAAAATGAGATTTCTCACGAGTTTCCGGATGAAAATTTGCTAGTTGTGTATGAAAGACCTTGGTTTGCAAATTTAACAAATTGTAAGGCAGCAGTGTGTGTGTCTATAAGATTTAAGGATGCAAACAAGCACATAAGAATTCAAGATAACAAAGACAAATGGTCCGATGTCAAAAGATAAACTTTTAAGAATTCCATATCAAAATAAGAACAAAAGTTACGAGTGGTTTCATAGGTGTTGTTGGTGCAAGATGTTTTCTAATCACATCATGACACATATACTAATTTTCTAAAATATAATTAAAAAAATAAAAAGTTTAATCTACGTGTCACTATGTGATTGGAAAACAACACCAACAACAACTAAATTTTTTCTTTAAAATAATTCTCAATAGTTAAATATCCCTCTAATTAGAACTACGGAAAATCACAGGGTAATCGTATTTACCTCTTGAAGTGTGCGAGTAACGATTACTAACCCCTCTCTTTACCTCTATCTCTATGTAGTCCACACGAACAATATCTAAGCTGAGGCGTCAGTTCTTGCTAATGTCTTAGAGGAAGAGCACTAATCTCATGTGGCTCAAGTGTCAAGAGGCTCATGTCCTATTTATAGCACATCAATACTTGCTATTCGTACACCTCTAAATCGGTTTTGCACCTCCCTCACTAAATGTTAGTGCTTGCTGTATATTTCGAACATGGAAAATTGTTGCGGACTAGGTTCATCTATTTATGACTTTTGGCCAAATATGTGCAATTCTTTTTGTACTAGTCATATACTTTGAAAATAGTACCCATATTGAAACTATTAAATTAACCAAGTTTAATTGGATGCAAGACGTGCAAAACATAAATGTTCAACGGTAAAACAAGACGTGCACCTCCCTCCCTCCGCTCCTAAACTTTGGTTCTGTTGACTCTTTTTTTTTCCAAAATTTTAGTACTTTTAAGATACCAATGTACAATTTACTTAATTTTTCTAAATTTACTCTTTATCTTTAGTTAATCTCCAAATTCAATTTAATTGTCCCAATATTCTTCATTTAGAGTCCGAAAACAATGGACATTTTCTATGCTCATTTTCAATACATTGTTTACTCTTTTCAACCCCTCCCACTATCCAAACATAATTGAATCCACTTGACCATCAACAAAAATTTACGTAGAGTATTGCACTTGATGCGGTAGCCATCCACAAGACCATTGTGGTTTTAAGCCTTGTTAGGAAAATTGAAAATTCTCTTTCCAACAATTACAATAATTCAAAAATAAAATACAAATGGGGTGTTAATGCTATATAGGGGTACTTCATCTTTAGGTAATGTAAATTTATGATTTCTTAACTGTATGAAACATCCCAAAAGAACTAAAGTTTAGGAACAGAGGAGTAGATAATTTCTCATATTTTATATTGATTAAAAAAACCTAATCATTAACTAAACATGTCCTTTTATGTAATTTTATATTTATCAGTTAGTTCAACTGTTAATTTTATCAAAAATTTCATTGGTCATCAGCTAGGTTATTCGTTATAAGTAATCCGCAATCAGCTAGCTTATACGCTATCCGCTATAACTCGTCCGCTATCTGCTAGTTTATCTGCTATCCAATATTTTTTACCAAACAGAGCCTTAAGTATTTCATGAGGGCAGTTTATAACATTTTTTCACTAGCTTATAGTGTTTCTCGAATGCTACTTGGTGTTGTGTTTGAGCTTATAACGTTTACCTTTTTTCTTTGTTGCTTCAATTAAATTTCTCCACTACAAAAAAAACACAGGATTAGCGACGCACAATTCCCTCACTAAAACACTAAAATCTGTCGCTAAAGTACGTTAGCGAGGAAATTAGCGACAACCCAAACCCCTCGCTAAAACGCTCCTCGCTAACTTTTAGCGAAGGAATTAGCGAGGGATTTTAGCGAGGGATTTTTAGCGAGGGATTTTTGGGTCGCTAGTTAGCGAGGGAAATTTTAAATTAGCGAGGGATTTTTTTTTTGAAATTAGCGAGGGATTTTTTTAAATGAAAAATGATATTTGAATGGCTTGTTTTTTTATATATTTGTTATTTTTTTGAAGCCGTTTATTATTATATTATTAATAAAAATTATGTTATATTATTAATTTTGTGCTTGTGGTGGTGGTGGTGGAAGGTGGAGAGAAGAAGAGAGAAATAGGAAAGAAATTTATAGGTGGTGGTGGTGGTTGTGTGGTGGAAGAAGGTGGAGAGAAGAAGAGGGAAAGGGGAAGTCGTAAGAGAGAGAGAGAGAGAGGAGAGAAAGAGGAGCTCTAGTAGTGGTTTCGTGGGTGGTGGTGGTTGTGTGGTGGTGGTGGTGGTGAAGGGTGGATTAGGGTAGAGAGAGAAGGAGAAGATTATTAAGGGATAAAGAGAGTGATAGAGAGGAAGGGAGGAGTGAGGATGAAAGGAGTTGGTGGTGGTGAAGAGAGAGAGAGAGAGAGAGAGAGAGAGAGAGAGAAAGGGTGGTACTACTAAAAATACTTTATTTAGTGACCGATTTAGTGACTAATTAAAATCGGTCACTATAGAGACTGTTTTAGCGACTAAGTTCTTTGAAAATATTAACTACTTTAAGTTGGCCGCTAAATTGGTCACTAAAATAATTTAGCGACTGATTTAGTGACCGAAAATTTAGCGACCAAAAAATCGGTCACTAACTATTTATTTTACAAAATTTATTATTATTATTATTATTATTATTATTATTATTATTATTATTTAAAATCAAAAAAACTAAAACGCCTAACGCCATATAGAAACGCATAAACCTAATCCTTGCACTTGACATACGTCTCTCATCCACGTCAATGTTGTCAGCTGTGTTAAAATGTGTCAAATCATCTTAAAAATCAAGGTAGAGACCAAAATGACTTAAAAAAACATTTTGCCGAGACCTTTTAAAAAAAGTATTTTTACAGGGACTAACATGAATTTTCACTTATTTACATGGACCAAAATAATATTTAAGTCTTAATTTAATAAAAGAAGTTTTATTAGGAATTAAAACTGAATAAAAAAGTTAAAAGAAAAAAACTTATACTAATTTAGGTTTCTCTTTCATTCAGAAACCCCTCTCGCTAAACCCTCACACCACCACTCCCTCTCGCCAAACCCTCAACATTTTGCTCCTCCTTCGACGTCTTGCTCTCGCCGATCAACAATCTCGCTTACGGTACGAGAATCATCATGCTGAATTCTTCCCCTCAGTTTCTTATTCTCCATGTTTCTGTTTTTTCGTGACCCCTTTTCCCTATATTTTTTGTCTGAATCTGTTTGTGGATTTTTTAAAATTGATTCTCGATTTGCTGCTTTTTCATGGGTTCAGATTGATTCAAATCAATCCCATGTAGTGTTCTTTTTTGTATTGGTGAAAATGAAAACATATGCAGTGTCAAATTGAATATTGGGTTTTCATTCCACCATCTGTTTGATATAAGTCTTGAAATAAGTTTGATTGTGTGCAATTGATATGACTAGGCTTCAGATTTTGAAAACAATAATGGTTTATTGAAGCTAAGTGCATTTTGAAATTGGAATGCAAGATAAAATTATGAACATTGTATTGTAGTATCTAGTTAGGTGAAATTTCACTTTTAGCTTTGGTCATCATGTTCATTTCCGGGTATTCATTTTTATATACATTAAGAAACAAATACAATTTATATTTACAAGATAGTTAGCAAGGATTCTAAAACCTATATGCATGAAGTACTGAAACATGGATTTTTTTAATCTGTTCTTGGTCTCTATTTGCAGCTATATAGTACAAAATTACAGCATAAAATTAGCCTTTTGTTATTTTATTTTTTATATTATTATATGTTATATATTTGCTTATGCTACATGTTCAGATTCAGTTGTTTCAAGAAATATAAATAATGCAAATATCACATTTTCTTTTATATTAGAATGCATTTTAGATTTGTTGTGATTCACTGTTATTTTCTTGTAGGTCGACTTCATTCTGAAAGTGAATAAGAGTGAAGAAATGAAAGATTTGCAATCGTGGGATGACATCGATCGTTTGATAGGAGACTTTACTATTACGGTTCATGTTCTTCATTATTTGAGTGGACAAAATAACAAGATGATAAAACAACCAATGAAAGTGACAAAGTTTCAACAATGAAGAGTAAGATGATGAAGAGTTTGATTTAGAAAGACAACAAGACTAAAAGTGAAGATTAGATGTGCTTTGTTAGCACGTAAAATCTCTATCATGACTATATTATGTAGGACATCATTTAAAATATTAGTTATGTATTTTACGGAACATATTAACATCTTTAATGTAATGAGTTTTTTTTTCTTGCGAAGAAGTCAACATGGATCAACAAGGTATAACAAAATATTTTTATTGAGTTTTAGATTACTATCAACATGTTGGTGATTGAATTAGCTTAGTAAAAAAATTAAAAATATGATAAATTTGGTAACACAATATGGTCTCTAGGCAACTTTCACTCTCTAAATTGGACACTAATTCTGTTGATATATCTAGTGACTAAATTAATTGCTAAAACAGTTGTTGCAATCAGTCACAAAATCAGTCACTAAAATTCAGCCACAATTTCGGTTGCAAAATCGGTCACTAAATCGGTTGCTAAAATTGGTCACTAAATCAGTCGTTAAATCGGTCACTAAACCGGTTGCTAAAATCACCACTAAATCATCGCTAAAATCGGTCACTAAATCGGTCACTAAGTTTCGGTCACACAAATCGCCAAGGTTAGCGACCGTTGTTATAGCAACCGATTTTTGTTGGTTGCAAATTCGATCGCTAAACGCTCTAGTGATCGATTTTTTTCCATATAGTGACCGAAAAATCGGTCACTAAATGATGTTTTTTTGTAGTGGGGGTGAAGAGATTCGGATAGAGAGAATGAGAGAGAAGAGTTGGGGAGAAAAATGAAGTGAATGGAAATGAGAGTTGGTTGGGAGATTTGAATAAAAACCCATAAACTTACCTTTAGCTTTTAATTTATGACTTTTAGCGATTTAATTTGTGACTTTTAGCTACTTTGACGTTGTTGTCCAATCAAGTTTAAAAGTACACCGATATTTAGCGATGCATTTAAGGGCTTTAGCGACGGTCGTAAAAGTACACCGACATTAAGGGATTTAGCGACGAGTGTTGTCTAATCAAGTCGTAAAAGTACACCGACATTTAGCGACGGATTTAAAGGCTTTTAGATTTAATGTTGTTATCCAAATGACTGTTATCCAACTGACTTTTAGCGACGGACAATGTTTTTATTTTTTCTTAAAAGCGACGGACACTAATTTTCCTTTTGAGTCTCGACACACCACACCACTATCGCTTCAGCAACATACCACTAATTACAATTATGAAAAAATACATTACCACTGTTTTGTTTAATAAATCTGACTAATAGGAAATGACAAGGTGGAGGTGGTGAAAACCCCTCTATTTTTCTATTTTTAATGCTGGTAGAGTGTGGTATAATGGAGAAGAAAGGTAGGTATGATTCAGTGATCTCCTTGAGTCGTTTAATTTAGTCCTCCACTATTTTTGTCTCAATGAATTCCTTCATCATTGTGCTACATTTATTGCATGCATTCTAAATCATCTTCCTCAAGTGAAATCCCTTATGAGGAGAAAGATGAAGGTTATGTGCCGGAGCTAACTGGTGGTGATGTTGCTGTTGAACTAGACGTTAATGATGTTGAATGTCTATTGGATGATCTTGACTGGGGAATTCTTCAGGAATTGCTACAGTATGATGATTTTGTCTAGCTTAAGCATATGATTTTGGGGCCTCTGCAACCTTTCATAGAAGGTGGATAGTGTAGTTCTCGATGATGCTGAAGCTAGACCATATTAATGGATTTCTTTTACCTATAAAAAAGTAAAAACATCATGTTGCCTAGAGGCTTTATACCATAACTCTAAATTTTGCTTTGTTTTTACTTTTGGTGGAAATCCCTCTATTTTTCTATTTTCAGTGTTGGTAGAGTTATTCTTCCTTCCACCCACATCACTACCTGCAACAATGAATTATCTTGTGTAAGAGAATTGGTATTGTAGCCTAATCAAGGAATAACTTCTATGTGCAAAATATGATATCATACATATGAGAAGGAATAACTTACTGTGGCAAACACAAGGTCATCCGTGATTCACGATTTGATTGAATGAGGTCTTTGCAAATGGAAGATGAATACCGTAGAAGGAAGAAAAGAAATTTGATAGAAAATATAAAATTCATACATGCCCTCAACTAGTATAAAATGAATATGAATTATGGGTAACATTTGATGAGAAACATGTACTCAAGAAGTGTGTTTATATACTCATTTGATGACTCACAAACATCATCTACAATTATATAGATAAGAACATATTTATTATAATGTTGAACAATTAAATATTTTTATTTTTTTTGACCAAAAAATATTTTTATTTATTAAATTAGTATTTATATGTTTGTCAACCGTCGTTAATGAATTGGTCAAAAAAAACCTGTCATAGATAGTTAAAAAAACACAATATCATAAATCCATATACCCCCGTGAGACGGATTAGGATCCTCTAACTTCACTTCCTCTAACTTTTCCTAACTTTAGTGCTTTTTTGATGAGAGAGAAAAATAAAAATGGAGAGAAATGAAGAGAAATAAGATGAGAGAGAATATATTAGAGGAAGAGATAGATACAAAGTTAGAGAGAGTTCCGTCCAAAAAGTTAGAGGATCCTACTCATTTATTTTCCATTTCTAATTCAATGAGTATTTCCCTCACATCACCCAATATATGCTGTGCCACACGTCAGACACGTACCAATTAACTCACTCAGCATTCAATGCCTTTCATTTCATAGCCATCACTCAAAAGTCCAACAATTTTGTCTTATGTGTCAAGGATACCTAGCCTTTCTTGATTCCTCTCATTTGATGATCCAAGAATATTTTCATTTGCCAATTGTTCCAAATTTTCCATGCTTGATTTTAATTAGCGATTTTGTTGATACTTGGGTCATTAATTGGCCATTTTTCTCTCCATCTCATGTTCTGGATTTTTGGCTCACTACACCAACAGAGATATATTTTGAAGCCACGTTTTTAGGAAATGAATTTGAATATGTAGGTGACAAAACAAAAACAACTAATTCTGTGGGAATTTGGGATCCTGGTGGAAATTTTTGTGTGTTTAAAGTGGCTAATTGTTCCCAATTAAAACAATGGGATCTTAGAGGATATTTGGATGTGTTTACCGTGCTTAATTCTCTTCAACTCAAACAATGAGATCCTTGTGATCGAATTTTAACGTCTACAAGAGTTAGACCTCTACATTTCAAGCAGTGGGATCCAGAGAAGCTTGACCTTGCATCATTTCTTTCAACCTTGAGGACAAGGTTGCTGTGAAGGGGAATGGAATGTAATGACCCAACCCAAGAGAGAAAAGTCCAAATACCTAAGAGACTATGTGACCTAATAAGAAGCATCTAGTAGTCTAGAAGCATATGAATTATCATTTTATCCCTTATGAGTCACATTTTTATATTTCTTTATTTTATCATTTTGTTGGTCAATCTAGAAGATTCTTTAGTAGCACCTATATATGTACTCTCACTCATTTGAATGAGATCATCAAATCAATGAAAAGTTGCTCTCCCCTCGAAAGGAGCTTTAATTTCTGTTATTGTGTTTTGAAGGCTTACCCATTTTTGGGTTCCTTACAAAAAAACACGTTAAAACTGAATTGTTCTTTAATGATATTTGTTATCTTCAAAATCAATTAAGTGTCAATATTTATAGATCCACCTAGTTCTAAAACCTAAACTTTTAAATGAATGGTATGACAAATAAGTAGTTTTCATACGAAATTAGATTGACTGAATAAAATGGAAATAAAACATTTAATAATAGTTATTTTCGTACGAAAAAGGGAGTCCACACATAACAACACTGAGTCATAGTTTAAGTTAAATAAAATATATAGGGTTCTTTAAGTTCTACAGTCCTCCTCAAATAAAATAATATACTGATAAATAAATAAAACTAAATAAGTTCATGTCACAATAGAATCTTACAACCAAATTGAACATAACAATAGTCCAACAAAGACAAATAACATTGTAACATAAGTGAAATAATTATTCTCCACTTCATCCTCGTGGATGAACCCCTCAATACAATTCCTCATTCTTGCCCTGAAGATACCCTGCACACAAATCATATCAGGAAAAAACACACAAAAAAGCGGGGTGAGTATATCTTACATCATGTTAAAATTATAACAATAATAGTGGATCTAAACAACTGACAACATATATACAATGAAAGAAAATCAAGTAATTTAGCATAGACAATATAGTCCTAAACATACATGTCAAGACATTCCTCCTTCGACTCTACTCCATATGCATGCTCCTTCAACGAGGCTGTAAAAAAATTATGTGAATGATTATTAGGGTCAATATTTATAAAGTTAAAGTTTCAAATCTTAATAGAGAACAATAGAACATGTTACTAAAATGATAGAGTTACGAGGAGTCTGACGTTAACTTCACCAAAACACAAAAATGCCACAACTTCTCAAAAGTTTCAATGCCAAGAATTCAAAAATGGTAGCCGTTTCTCCAAACGACGAATGGTGTGACTGGAATCACGAAAATATAGTCCACCTAGAGTGATATAACATATTGAATGGTTTTCTATTTGCCAGAGCAGAGGTCAGAAATAGATTTAAGAGTTGATTTCAAAAATTTTAGGGTGGTGATGGGGATTTGATTTTACAAACAAAAATTTAGCTCAATGTGAATATATCCTAATTTTATATATATATATATATATATAATGCCATAACAAATAACTTTAACTAATAAATAATAATTATAGTTTGTGATTATTAATCCATAAAACATTATAATATAATATTAAAATAATATAATTACTAAAACAAGTTGTCATAAAATTGTTAATATACACACATATATAAATACACATATTAAAAAGAAAATTGGGAATATTACAACTACCCTCCTAAAAGAAATTTTGTCCTCGAAAATTTACTCCAAACTAAAAGCCTGGGTAAGACTCTTTCATTTGGCTTTCTAGCTCCCAAGTGGCACTATTCTTAGTACCTCCTCCCCAAATAACTTTAACCAAAGGAATTTCCTTTCCTCTTAGTTGCTTCACCTTCCGATCCTCAACCCGTAGCGGTAATGCCTCATAAGTTAAGTTATCCCTTACTTGTACATTTTCCAATTCAATCACATGTGAAGGATCGTGAATATATTTTCGAAGCTGAGAGACATGGAAGACACTATGAAAGTTTGAAAGATATGGGGGTAAAGCAATTTGATAAGCAACTTCACTGATTCTCTTTAGAATTTGATAGGGACCAATAAAACGAGGAGTAAGCTTACGAGACTTCAGTGCTCGACCAACCCCGGTCATAGGAGTGACTCTCAAGAATACATGATCACCTTCCTGAAATTCAAGAGCTTTTCTCCTTTTGTCATAGTAACTTTTTTGTCTGCTTTGGGAAGCTTTGATCTTTTCTTGGATCATCTTAACTTTTTTGGTCGTTTGCCTAACTATCTCAGGTCCTATAAAAGCACTTTCACCGGACTCAAACCAACACAAGGGTGTCCTACATCTCCTCCCATACAGAGCTTCAAAAGGTGCCATCCCAATACTAGAATGGAAACTGTTGTTATAAGTAAACTCTATCAGGGGTAAGTAACTATCCCAACTGCCTCCTTGTTCCAAGATACAAGCTCTCAAAAGATCCTCTAAAAATTGTATAATTCGCTCTGCCTGGCCGTCTGTCTGAAGGTGGTAGGCAGAACTCAACCTATGCTTGGTTCCTAAGGTTTCGTGCAAACTTTCCCAAAACCTTGAGGTAAATATAGGGTCTTTATCAGAAAGGATACTAGACGGGAAACCATGTAACCTTACTATCTCGCTGATATAAAGCTCAGTCAACTTCTTCAATGGATAAGTAATGTTAATTGGAATAAAATGCAAAGATTTGGTTAATCTGTCCACTACAACCCAAATAGAATCATAACCTCTAGGAGTCCTAGGCAAACCTACCACAAAGTCCATCAAGATATTATCCCACTTCCATTCTGGAATACTTAAGTGTTGCATCAAACTCGATGGCTTCTGGTGTTCAATCTTAGCTTTCTGGCAAACTAAGCAACCATACACAAACTCAGCCACCTCCTTTTTCATGTCAGCCCACCAGAACATTTTCTTAAGATCTCGGTATATCTTTGTGGCTCCAGGGTGAACACTTAAACTACTCCTATGGCCCTCCTCTAAAATCAATTTCCTAAGCTTTGGCACATCAGGTACACAAATTCTATCCCGAAATCTCAAGATACCATCTATTCCTTCCTTAAAATCAACTTGATTTCCCTGAGCTATAAGTTTCAACTGATCTAATAGATGCAAATCCAACTTTTGACCTTCCCTAATCTCTTCTTCTAGCACTACTAGTCACTTTCAACATACCTAATCGTACACTTTTTGTGGGTAACCTCAAACACTAAGCTCAAATCTCTAAACTCCTCTAACAAATCCATTTCTTTAACCATCAAAGCGGAGACATGTAAGGACTTCCTACTCAACGCATCAGCCACTACATTTGCCTTACCTAGGTGGTAACTAAGTTCAAAATCATAGTCCTTTATAAACTCCAACCATCTCCTCTGCCTCATATTCAACTCTTTTTGGTCAAATAGATATATTAAGCTTTTATGATCACTAAAGACCTCAAATCTCGAACCATAAAGATAATGCCTCCATATTTTAAGCACAAACACCACTGCAGCTAACTCTAGATCATGGGTAGGGTAATTTTGTTCATGAGTCTTAAGTTGCCTAGAAGCATATGCCACAACTTGACCGTTCTGCATAAGCACACCACCTATACCCATCTTAGAGGCATCACAATACACTACGAAAGGCTCGCTTGGGTTAGGCAAAACTAAAATGGGTGTCGACGCCAACCTCCTCTTAAGATATCAAAACTTTCTTCACACCGAAGGCCCCACACGAAAAACTTGACCTTTACGAGTCAACTTAGTCAAAGGCAACGATATGTTGGAGAAACCTTTTATAAATCGTCTATAGTAGCCTGCTAAACCCAGAAAACTCCTAATCTCTGTCACAGACTTAGGTGTTTCCCACTGCAACACGGCTTCTACCTTAGATGGGTCAACAGCTATTCCTCCTCTAGATATCACATGTCCTAAGAAATAAACCTCATCCAACCAAAACTCACATTTAGACAACTTAGCATATAATTGTTTCTCCTTAAGAGTTTGCAACACAATCCTCAAGTGTTCTGCATGTTCTTCCTTAGACTTAGAGTAGACCAAGATATCATCTATAAACACCACAACAAAATTATCGAGGTAAGGATGAAAAATTCTATTCATGTAGTCCATGAACACTGCTGGTGCATTGGTCACACCAAAAGGCATAACCAGATACTCGTAATGACCATAACGAGTTCTAAAAGCAGTCTTCGGGATGTCCTCGGACCTTACACGGATTTGGTGATAACCTGACCTCAAGTCTATCTTGCTAAATACACAAGCTCCTACCAATTGATCCATAAGATCATCGACCCTTGGGAGAGGATACTTATTCTTAATAGTAACCTTGTTCAACTGGCGATAGTCTACACACAATCTCATAGTCCCATCTTTCTTTTTAACCAATAACACCGGTGCACCCCATGGTGATACACTCGGCCTCACAAATTTCTTCTCTAACAACTCCTCTAACTGTTTCTTAAGCTCTGCTAGTTCTAAAGGAGACATCCTATAAGGAGCCATGGATTTGGGTTCTGCACCAGGTACTAAGTCTATGGAGAACTCAACCTCACGCTCAGGTGGCAAATCGTATATATCATCAGGGAACACTTCAGGAAAAGCACTCACTATAGGTACATCCTTAATCCCATCCTTGTTCTCTACTTTTAGGGAAGCTAGCATCATGTATACTTGGGCATCCTCTTTCAAGGATATATTTACTTGATTGGCAGTGATGATTCTCGAATCCTTACTCTTTGCGGGCTCACCAAACATAACAGTTTTATCAAAGCAATTTAGAAGAACGTGGTTGGAAGATAACCAGTCCATACCAAGAATGACATCTAGTTGACTAAGAGGTAAGCAAATTAAGTCAACTACAAAATCTTTTTCCAAAAGTGACACAGGACACCTAAAACAAGCAATTGAAGTTACTAACGAACCACCTGTTGG
This sequence comes from Oxytropis ochrocephala, assembly GCA_020916435.1. NCBI lineage: Eukaryota > Viridiplantae > Streptophyta > Magnoliopsida > Fabales > Fabaceae > Oxytropis > Oxytropis ochrocephala. Next base: position 51,551,168 of record CM037095.1, read on the forward strand.
TGTTTCAACTATCAAGTCAAACTTCAAAGGAGAAGTGGGTAAATTTAATTGTTTAGCACAAGCATGTGATATGAATGAATGAGTTGCACCAGAATCAAATAGTACAACTAAGGGATTTCCTTTTATGAGGCATGTACCTTGGATTAAGTAGTCAGACTCAGAAGCTTTCGCACCACTAAGAGCAAAGACTCTTCCATTGGCTTTTGGTAGATTGGATTGTAAATTTCGGCCGCTACTATTGGGCTCTTTATTTGGATCAGAGCAATTACTCTTAACGTGGCCCTGATTTCCACAATTAAAACAAGTCACATCGTTATCCTTGCACTCATGAGTCAAATGTCCTTGTTTCCCACACTTCGTGCACCTCCGTGGGGTTGAAAAACCATTACGATTACCATAATGACCGTGTGGGATTGAGTATGGATTTCCATGGTTCTGGGTGTTAAACTTCTTATCTTTCTGGGGACCTACACTCTTGTAGTAAGCAGCTCTTGCCTTGCTGTCTTCATCATAAATTCTACACTTATTCACAAGGGTAGAAAAACGATTTAATTTCACGATAACCAATGAACTGCTTAATTTCAGGTCGTAAGCCATTCTCAAATTTCACACACTTGGATCGCTCTGCATCAGCACCATTATAGTGGGGACAAAACCTAGATAGTTCCCCAAACTTGGCTGCATAGTCAGCCACAGACATGTTCCCCTGCTTCAGTTCTAAGAATTCCACTTCCTTACGGTTGCGGATATCCTCAGGAAAGTATTTCTCAAAAAATTCTCTTTTGAAGCTTTCCCATGTGATTTCAACGACTTGTCTCCATGCGCACAAGCGAGTATTGTTCCACCAATGTTCAGCCTCCTCAAACAACATGAAAGTACCAAAAGATACTTTTTGCGCATCTGTACATGCCATTACCCTGAAGATCTTCTCAATCTTCTGGACCCATGTCCGAGCACCATCGGGGTTATGTCTACCCTTGAAAGTAGGTGGGTCACTCTTTTGGAATTTAGCCAGCCCTTGGAACTCATCTACTCCATTGCTTCTATTTTGATTACCTTGCATGGCTTGTGCGGCTTGTGACACCACTTGTGCCAACATCTTAAGGGCATCAACTAGCACACGATCATTCGTGACATCCATTATTACCTGCATAAACCAAATATTAATAACTAAGTGAGACAAGTAAAAGTAAAATATTAAATATAAGTAATAGGTAACACAATCACAACAACAAACAATATCAAAATACAAAGTCCATAGAGTACACACGAAAACGTAGTAGAGACGTCACATACACCAACCTGAAGGAAACAATCTGGCTCGGATACCACTAACGTGACACCCTAAATCCCAAAATAGTTTTTAAGTAAATGATATGACAAATAAGTAGGTTTCATACAAACGTGTAGTGTGAATAAAATGGAAACAAAAAATTGTAATAACAATTGTTTTCGTACGAAAATGGGTTTCACTTCATTGCATGTTACAACTCTGGATGATAGTTTGACTTAAATAAAACATATAGTTTTCTTACTCCATATGTATGAGGTACAATATCACTAACTCTGGAACGTAGACTAAGAGTTCAAGCTAGTGAAGTACAACACCTCACTAGTTGCCTTCGGTGTTTCACACTCACACTAGTATGAGATTGTCAGGTGACTAGTTAGGGTCACTCAACTTTCAAAGTACACCCCAACATCAAGGGACCAACAAGAGTCATTGGGGTTTCCACACACAAGCATAGTCACCCCCAAGGTCAGGTTTACAAACCCACCAAGGTCACCTTTGTCCCAGTTCTTGGCTAAAATACGCTCACCTATCTCCTTCTACAACTTGATACATGTTTTTACAAAATAGGATGCAAGCGAATATCCACGTACATTTCCTCCTCGTCACCACAATTGAGCACAATCATCACCTCTCACATGCTAAGTACATTACAAACAGAATATTAATCGAACACCATTATTACCTCGCAGAGGCTAGGTGACCCGTCTCAATAATATCCTTTTAAAAAAGTCATGTGTCTCACAATATGGTCAACACATTGTAATAGTCACACAAGATACATACATCCTCAAGAGTTATCTTAAAATTAATTTAAATTAAATAACCACGTCCTTAAGAAGACATCAACCCCCATTAACAAGCTAGATAAATTATCAAATACAAAAATCTTAGGACTTTTTTTAAATCAAAAGCTTGGATAGCAGTCTTGTTAAAAATTTTGGATGCAAAATCCTCCTTAAAGAAAAAATATCAAAAAGGAAAAAAGAGTACTTACCCTAAACTTTATTGATAAAAAAGAAAATAGAAACAAAGAAACATTAGGGACTAGGCCAGCCCATGAACAAAAACAACAACATAACCAATAGTAAATAAAAGCAATCATAGTAAAAAGAAACTAGTTCAAAGAGTATCAATAATGCCATATTACTATAATGGCTCGCGTCCCAAACCAGGCTGACACTGAAGACATTAACAATCATTTTAAGCACGCAAAAAACCGAAGGCAAAGAAACTATAGCTAGAAGAACCTAATCTATTATTGAAAAATTCTTGAACAATGAAACTAGGGATTAGATCTCACCAAATAAAACCACATGTACTAGTTTAATGTCCGACAAGCTTACTAGTGTAGAAATTTTCCTCTCTATAAATGTGAGGGCAAAAAATTTCATTTGTCTAGTCAAATATAAACAAATGTTCCATCTATTTACTAGTCTCCAAGAAACTATTTAGAAACTCTAGAAAGCAGAAACCACTAACTGAGATTCACACTCCAACCACAAAACCTTAACTTTTCTTTGTAACGCCCAAGTCTCTTAATTTTTAAAAACGTCGCACTATTGTCCCTTTTAACGTTTTTTTGTTAAAACCGTTACAAAAATGCTTAAGTGGCTGTTAGATTGCTTATGGGGCTTTTTTTAATGCTTATGTGGAAATTTTATTTTCAAACAATTTTTTATTTAAAATAAAACATCCACCTCATCCTCCCCAACCCAACCCTCCCTTGGCCCTGCAACCTGCGCTCAACTCTTCTACCACCCAAACTCTCATCATATTCTTCCTCACCTTTAACCATAGCTCCCAAATTCATTTTAATTAACCAATATCAAAATTATTTTTCAAAATTACTTCTTTTTATTTAAACAGTATCAACATTAGGTGGAGTTGTGCCAAGAAAATAACAAATTACCTTTACCCTAAGTTGGTTTGGAAGGTTAAAAACTATTTCAAAAATAGTTAAAATACTCATTGGATGTGATAGTAGAGGTCGCCCACATTTGGTGAACTGTTATAACTCCATATGTTTATGAAAATATTTTCTGCAAGCAATGAGAAGGTTTACTTTTTGAATCTTCTCTATCTGAATCTGATGGTTAAACACTATCTTCTTATAGAGCTTAGTTTTCAAAGATAAAATTTCAGATCAAAACTCACTCTCTCCACACACTTCACTATTTAAATCAATCATTTATTAGTTTTAGGCAAAACTTCATTTATAAATATATTACATATCATTTTAAGCGCCTTCTCAAATAGTTTTTATTCTGACAAGATACGAGTAGCCTGAAGTTCCTCTCAATTATTTATTTTCACGAGATACCAACCTTCTCAAAATTTGTTGAGTTGTTTTAGGAAAACTTTAAACTAGCAATTTCATTCCCCCTTCCTTGTGACTGAATTTCATTTCAAGTATATTCATTAGAATCGTTTAGTTCTTATTTGATAGGTTCAAAGGTTGTCAAATATACCGATCATGAAGCTATTAATTACTTGCTCACCAAGTCAGATTCTAAACCAAAATTGAAAAGATGTGTCTTGTTGTTACAAGAATTTGATCTAGAAATAAAAAACAAAGATGGTTGACAATATTTGGTTGCTGACCATTTATCTAGACTAGTAAATGAAAGGGTGAGCAAATAAGAAAATGAGATTTCTCACGAGTTTCCAGATGAAAATTTGCTAGTTGTGTATGAAAGACCTTGGTTTGCAAATTTAACAAATTGTAAGGCAGCAGGTGTGTGTGTCTATAAGATTTAAGGATGCAAACAAGCACATAAGAATTCAAGATAACAAAGACAGCGGTCTGATGTCAAAAGATAAACTTTTAAGAATTCCATATCAAAATAAGAACAAAAGTTACGAGTGGTTTCATAGGTGTTGTTGGTGCCGCATGTTTTCTAATCACATCATGACACATATACTAATTTTCTAAAATATAATTAAAAAAATAAAAAAGTTTAATCTACGTGTCACTATGTGATTGGAAAACAACACCAACAACAACTAAATTTTTTCCTTAAAATAATTCTCAATAGTTAAATATCCCTCTAATTAGAACTACGGAAAATCACAGGGTAATCGTATTTACCTCTTGAAGTGTGCGAGTAACGATTACTAACCCCTCTCTTTACCTCTATCTCTATGTAGTCCACACGAACAATATTTAAGCTGAGGCGTCAGTTCTTGCTAATGTCTTAGAGGAAGAGCACTAATCTCATGTGGCTCAAGTGTCAAGAGGCTCATGTCCTATTTATAGCACATCAATACTTGCTATTCGTACACCTCTAAATTGGTTTTGCACCTCCCTCACTAAATGTTGCTTACTGTATATTTCGAACATGGAAAATTGTTGCGGACTAGGTTCATCTATTTATGACTTTTGGCCAAATATGTGCAATTCTTTTGTACTAGTCATATACTTTGAAAATAGTACCCATATTGAAACTATTAAATTAACCAAGTTTAATTGGATGCAAGACGTGCAAAACATAAATGTTCAACAGTAAAACAAGACCCGCACCTCCCTTCGTTTCTAAACTTTGGTTTTTTTGACCTCTTTTTTTTCCAAAACTTTAATATTTTTGAGATATCAATATACAATTTACTTAATATTTTTAAATTTACTTTTTATCTTTAATTAATCTCCAAATTTAATCTAATTGTCCCAATATTCTTCATTTAGAGGCCCAAGACAATGGACATTTTCTATGCTCATTTTCAACGCATTGTTTGCTCTTTTCAACCCCCTCCCACTGTCCAATCATAATTGAATCCACTTGACCATGAACAAAAATTTACGTAGAGTATTGCACTTGATGAACGGTAGCGCTAGCCATCCACAATACCATTGTGGTTTTAAGGCTCTCTATTTGGCAAACTAAATCTACTAACTTATAGCGGATTTGATTAGTGGATTTGACCAGCAGATAGCGAATGAAAAAATTGGAAGTGTTTGGCAAGCAGTAATGGATAGCATTTCAGATGTAGCTTATAGCGTTTTTTGAAATGCTAGTTAAAGTAGTGTTTGAGCTTATAGTTTATAGCGTCTCATCTTTTAGTCATTTTTACCCTCATTAATTTTATAATATTCCTTCTTTATCTTCAACAAATTAAAACATAAATTTGTTCATATCTCTAATAATGAATTATTTTCCTTTTTTTTTCCTCCGCCTCCCCTTCGCTCTATCTGTACATCCCACGCATATTTTTTTTTAATTACTTGGTTCAGTAATTAGCAATACTAGTATGTCACTGTAATTGAATAAGTTAGTATTTTGATAAAAAAATAATTCCTACTCAACTTTTTTTTTGGTAGTTGAAGGAAATGGTACTCAATTTTTTTTGAATGCATAAGCCTAGTGTATTGAATTGAAATGAAAAAAAAAATTGTTTGTTCTCATTCAGTCTTGTCTACGTAATACATCTATTAATGATTTTTTTTTTATTATACATTATCTTTTTTATTTTGATGGTATTATAAATTAGACTATCAAAATATATATTAAAAAAATTTATTTCCTAAATATTTTAATAATTAGTTTAATTATCATAAATTTATAGCAAAATAATTTATTCACATTTTAAAATATTTTATATTGAACAAATAAATCTAACCAAAATTAAACATGCCCTTTAATGTAATTTTACATTTATCAGCTAGTTCAACCGCTAATATTAACAAACACTTTATTTGTCATCAGCTAGTTTATCCGCTATCAGCTATCTGCTATAAGCTCATCCGCTATCCGCTAGTTTATCTGCTATCCACTATTTTTTGCCAAACAGAGCCTAAGCCTTGTTAGGAAAATTGAAAATTCTCTTTCCAACAATTACAATAATTCAAAAAAAATAAAATACAAATTGAGTGTTAATGCTACAAAGGGGTACTTCAGTCTTTAGGACATTAACTAAACATGTCCTTTTATGTAATCTTATAGTTATCAGTTAGTTCAACTGCTAATTTTATCAAAAATTTCAATGGCCATCAGTTAGGTTAACTTTCCGCTATCAGCTAGCTTATACATTATCCGCTATAACTCATCCGCTATCTGCTAGTTTATTCGCTATCTAATATTTTTTACCAAACAGAGCCTTAAGTGTTTCATAAGGGCAGTTTATAGCATTTTTTTTCACTAGCTTATAGTGTTTTTCGAATGCTACTTGGTGTTGTGTTTGAACTTATAACGTTTCCCTTTTTTCCTTTGTTGCTTCAATTAAATTTCTCATTTATCCTTCATCAAATACATAATCGCTCATTTCGAAACATTAATTACAAATGTCTATTTATGTCATTTTATATTTATAACTAGTTTTGCCAAAACACTTTAAATTCAATCTGCTAGCTTATCTGCTATCAAATCATCTTCTATAGGCTATGTTTATCCGATGTTCACTATATTTTACCAAAAAGAGTTTCAATTTGATTTCAAAAGCAAATTATTTCAAAATCCCATCATTTAATTTTCAAAATATAGTCGGTAATCAAAACTAACTATCCCGTGAAGGTAGCTCAGCTAGCGAGCTAAGGGACATGAATGAGTTGTAAGTTGCATGTTGCAAGTTGCAAGATGCATGGAAACCCAGAAACTAACATTCCCCCACCCTTACTAACATTTGCTTATAAAAAAAAAACTCAAAACCAACTTGAAAATAAAGTGTTGTTTATTTCCGTACATGTTTAGAAACACTTTTCAAAAACAACTCATCAACACATGTTTAGAAACACTTTTCAAAAACAACTCATCCACATCCACATCCACATGAATACAAAGGCCAATCACGTATAGTAAATTTCACGCAGTTCAAAACATTTTTGAAACTAAAGCAAATATAAATTTGAAGAACTTTTTTTTTTGACTAAAGGACTTGATGGTGCAGGTGCTCGAAAAACAATTCATTGAAAATACAAGTATTGTTGCAGATAAGAAAATTATATGCCTTTCACTACTAGAAAAAATTTAGATAGAGGCGGACAAATTCCGTCTCTAAAAATGAGGAATTCCGTCTCTAACAATTTTAGAGACGAAATTAGAGACGGAACATGATTCATAGCTCTTTTTAATGTGATTAATCTATATCTATATCTATATCTATATATAATACATTCACGAATAAATTCTTTGAATGACTCACACTAAAATTCTCCTCCTATTGGTCCACCTATGAAAAAAATCCACATGTACACATAAACATGCCACCTACATGTGGCTTACTTGAGAAAAAAAACTGTTTTTTCAGCAAAAAATTAATTCTAATTATTACATTCAATTTACCTATAACTGACAATTTATTGTTTACCAACAATTAAGGAAACGTTTCATTTATATATCATCATCATGATTAATTCACATATAGCATCATTTACGCAAAAAAAAATTAAATAAAATGATTCACATATATTACTGTCAAGTTTTTATCTCTAATTTTTTTTGAATTGACATTCGAAAAAATCTATAATTTATTATTATGTTAATAGACACGAAAATTACTTATCTCTATTACTTATATATACAAAAGTTAATGCCCTAAATTTGAAAATAAATATTTGTTATACATATTGTTATCACGTAGGTCCTATATGTTATAATATGACGTAGGCGACTAAGCCATATCAGAAACGAAGTAGCAAAACAAAAAATTGACATGGAGAACAAAAAATCTTTCCCGCGTGACATTGTAAATCTATGTTTAGCCGCATACATGAGTTACATTAATATAAAATCAATATATTTTAATAGAAAGGTAACATGTTTTTATTTTAATATAAAAGTAATATATATTAATTTTTTATTTTAATAGAAAGGTAATATATTGCTATGACCCAAAAATACTATCTCTAAATTATTTGATGGGTTTATCACCATCTTCACCACACGCGTTTCAAATGGTGAATTGGAGCGACATCTGATGCCTAAAGAAACAAATTGATGGTCAAATGATGTGACAAAAAATGTGTGACCACCTAAGAATTACTCATAAATCTCGACTTACAAGAAGTTGTGGAACTAATAAACAAGTACATATTTTTTACTGGTAAATATCATATTAAAAAAAAATCAACCTGTCGAAATCTGCCATTCTGGATCCTCATATCAGAAGTTGGCTGAACATATTTTTTACTGGTAAATATCATATTTATAATTAAAATGTTCAATTAAAATTTCATTTTTTTACATAGGTACTTGCTCCACTCTGGATCCTCACCTTCCATCCTCTCTAAATCTTCCTCCTTCCTCTCTATCTCTCTCTTACTTTCACTCTCTCTCATCATGAAAAAATTATAAATAAATGATGAGTGAGTGAAAGTAAGAGAGAGATAGAGAAGAAGGAGGGAGATGTAGGGAGGATGGAAGGAGAGGATTCAAGTCCGTACTTGCTCAGGTTGCGTGTTATGGACGACACAGACCACGCCGTTTCTGTTTGAACTCTTTGAGATTAGTTTGAACTCTTGAAATACTTCTTGACTTATTACATTATTTGAAAGGTTTAATTACTATTTAGGTCCCTAAATTATTTGAGATTTTTTAAATAATTCCCTGAACTAAAAAAAATATTAACCAGGTCCCTGAACTAATATACTTTTTCTATAAGCAAAAATTGTTTTGAATAGATTACAAGGGGTACTCTAACTCATGGTACAAGTCAATATGCATTTTAAACAAAACACATGATTAATCCACCTTCAATAGAAAGTACTCCTACTGAAAAAAACCTCCTACCCCATTACCAGAACCTAACATATTTCATAGACCACTCTATTAGTCAATAGTAGCGTAATGTGTGACATGTCATTCACTTAATCTCCATGTCATCAGGGGCGTAGGGTATTAGACCCATGGGGTAGCAATGGCAACGCCATTAAATTCAAAATTTGTTAGCCTGCATATGACATGATGATGCATGATTAATGAGTAATTAACACATAACAACTTATATATGATTAAAAGAGAAAAAACACACGGATGAAGACATGTGAAGCTATGATAAATATCACTATGGTCATATATGGTCAAAAATAAAAAGTTATTTGATAGTTTTATATCTTTTGTTTAAAAATTTAAAGATTAAGGATTAAGATATATTTTAATTTTATTCCTAGCTCTACTTTTTTTATTACAAATGTATATTAGCATAAAGCACTTTTTTATAATATCAATCATATTTTTATATATGAAAAAACACTCAATACAAAGAGTTAGTAAAGGGTTAGTGGGGACTTAAATCCATTATCTATTACCTATTGGATACAAGTTTTGTCATGTTCCACTACACCAATCTCTTACGATGTGTTTAGATGGAGTAACTTTTGTGGGGAATTGAAATATTTTAGTTCAAAATCTTGAAATAAAATATTTCAGTTACCCAAAAGATTACATTACCTCCCAAAAATACTTCATCCAAACATAGGGATAGAGTTAACATCATTCATATTTACAAATGTTATTGAAACAGCGATAGCTCATCTAACATATGCCACGTATAAACATATACATCCGCTCCATTAATTATCTTCAGAAAAAAAAATCCACTCCAATCACAATTGTTCGCAATTTTAAATTTGAAGTATTTCCCTTACAATTTTAGCCCCCTCAAAAATATTTGTTAAAAATATTTTTGTTCTGATGATCTATTTGTTTTTTTGACACGGGGTTATCTCTGTCAGCAGATAGTTTTATCATGCAAGTGAAGTTGCACAAATTATGCAGTAGTGGTTTTTGCAGAAATTATTGGGCAGTTGATGATGAATTTATATTCGTGGTACTGGTGTTATGCTAGGTAGCAGGCCGTTTTTTATTGTATTTTCTTTGTTATTTATCAGTTACAAATTGTTAGTCAGTTTAGGGACTTATTTAAAAATTGTTAGTAACTTTAGGAACCTATTTAAATAATATACTATGCCATGTCAACATTGACGGGCCGTTGACTATGAAAGAGTTTAACGGAAGGACTCGATTAAAAAAGTATATTAGTTCGAGACACGAGTAAAAACTTTTTAGTTTAGAGACCTATCTAAAAATTACTAAATAGTTTAAGGACCTACAGAGTAATTAAACATATTTGAAATTCTACTGAACAATCCCCCGTTTAACATGTTCAAAGTATAATGTATACCCGTGCATCGCACGGGTCATACGCACTAGTAATTAATAATAATAATAATAATAATAATAATATTTCCCTTACCAAAGCATCTAGAAACTAGAACGTAGTAACTTTTCCTTTACTGTTTTTTTGACAAAACATTTCCATTTTATTGTTTGTTTCAAAAGCTCAGGAAATAACACAACACACACAAAAAGAATAAGCTTGCATTGCCACTAAAGTTTGCCACGGAGGATTGGCCGTCGCTAATTTGCCACGGATTTGCGACGAAAAAAGTCTTATGGACTAAGCGCTAAAAATCCCGCTCAAATTTGCCACGGAAAATGATTTCGGTCGCTAATTTGCGACGGACAAGTCGTCGCAAACCCGTGGCAAACGACAAATCCCAAATAAAACCCACACTCCTTCCACGACCTCAGTTTTAATCTAACAACTGAGTACAGTTTTAATCCTTCCCCTCGTACAGTTTTCCTCCTTCCCCTCGTACAATTTTCCTTGCTCTCCTCCCACGACCTCCGTCCTCCACGGTCCTCCTCCGTCCTTCACCGCCCTCTCCCATCACGCCCTCTCTTTCTCCCTCGAGCCCTCTCTTTCTCCCTCGCGACCTCAGTTTTAATCTGCGACGTTGATTTTGTTCTGTTGGCCGCCGTTCTCCGATTCGCCACCGTTCTCCTCCACCGACGTCTTACGTCAGACTGGTAAGACTTGCCATTATCATTAATTTGTTGCTAATTTCAGTTATTGTTAAACCCTAAATCCCAATTTTTTGAATCTCGAGTAAATCCCAATTTTTTTGTAAAACCCTAAACCCATAACTCTCTCTTAAACCCAAGACTTCTCTTCACCCGAAACTTTGAATCCCCTCTCTCTCAAAACCCTAACCCCAATTTTTGCTTTTCTTATGATTTATATAAGGTTAGAGTTTAGATTTAGATTTTGATATTGATTTTGATTTCGATTTCGATTTTGTTTTGGTCTTCTTAGGTTTTGTGGTTTCACTTTTTTTGCTTATTTATGATATTCTGCTTTGTTCGACAGATGAGAATCAAAATTGCTTTTTGAGTTTAGGTTCAAATATTACTATAATGATTTCAAGTGCTCTAATTTGATGCCATGTTGTGTTGATTCACAAGTTAAGGCATCTATTCTTCAAGTACCAAATGGAGGAGGTAGGTTGAATGTGATATATTGAGATCGTAGTACATTCCGATTTTTCGAATAAACGATCGTTGATACTTGATTTATGTTTATAGCGATGATTGTTTCAGGAAACGAGTATAGGAATGTGGCCAATAATGGAACTGGATTTCGTGAATTTACTTTGGAGCAACTTAATAACGCAACGTCTGGTTTTACTGTTGAGAATATAGTATCTGAACATGGAGAAAATGCTCCAAATGTTGTTTATAAAGGGAAGATGGAGAATCAAATGAGGATTGCTGTTAAGCGGTTTAATAGAAACGCTTGGCCTGATGCTCAACAATTTTTGATAAATATTCTCTTTTCTTTTTTATGTAACTTTCAAGTTCATGAACTTGCACTACATATATTTCTGATGGGACTGATAAGAGTCAATAAATGTTTAGATTTGATGATTTTTCTGAACTTAATGGTGAACAAAATTGTGCCGGTTTATTTTCGTTTCACTTATTTTTTACTTTCAGGTTGATCGAACTTAATGGGACCTGATTTGGGATTTGGGGTTTGTGTAATTTTCTGTCATTTTTACAGGCTTGTTGGATCGAAAGTAGACAAAGATTACGTGAATTGTAGACATCGCCAAGAGCTTTGGTGACTCTCATATAAAGTGTGTGAATGTGAACTTTTCATTTTGGGTCATTTTTGTAATAGCTAGAGTTGGTTGTCACTTAAAATTTTCTTTTCCGAACCTAAAATTTGTTAAAATGAGGAATTCTCACTTCCTCCAAATCCTTTTTGTTACCTTTGCAGTAATTTTTCTAACTTTGTCTCTTGGGTGCCAATCTATTGACTTTGTTATTGTTTGCCATTTTTAATTGTTGTTTGTTTTACTGATTCTATCACCAAATGGTGGACACTATTCCCTCTTATTATAGTATAAGGTTGGCATTTCTTTGCTTCAAGAAAAGAATTTATTGACCTTGAGAAGTGGTTGACTAACAACTTAACTACGCATAAGGATGTCTTTTTGAGGTGATGTTTCCTCCTCATGCCCCGATTTCCGATTTACCAAGACTCTAACCATACAAATTTATGCGATCTTTCTAGTCTTGTGCCTTTTAAGTTGTCTTTGAATTTATCGTCGCAGAATAGTGGTTGATATATGTATGCTTGCTTTGCAGAGTGCCTTAAGTTCCTAAAGGAAGTCCACACAAAGGATCTCAAAAATGGTCGGCAAATCTTTTCATCATCTGGTGGTGTTATGAATCTCAACATCTTTGAGACAATCTGCTACATTTTTGAAGGTTTTACTTGAATCAATTTGTGTTTATGCCTATCTTTGGTCTCTAATTTTCACTTTTATTTGGGACCTGACTTTGTCCAATTACAGGTTCTTAAATCTCATACTGAGTTGGTCAACTCTAGACTTCTTCTGGTTGATATTGTTGGTTTTTAAGAATGCCAATTTACCATATTTGCTTTTATTTGTGTTTGTGCTTGCTGTTGTGGCTCCTTAATTCTAAGATAGCAATTTCATAGCTTCCCATGGATTAAATAGTGTCATATACTATGTGCGCATGAGTTTTTTTGTATTCATACTATGTTCTTAATCACAATCCGAGTTTATTTAATATAAAACACTAAGTAGAATTACAAAAGCTATTTTGTTGTCCTTTTGTTGCAGTTGACTGAACAAAATGAAGAACACTACACAGAGGAACAGAATGTAGAGGAAGGAAGCCAGGAGTAATAACATGAAGAGAAAGGAAGCCGAGGAGGAGGTTTGTTGTTGTGGATACCGAATCAACAGATGGTGGAAGACTGCGTTATCCGTGAACGGTAGGCCGACGAAGAGTTGGTTGGACTGCTCCTTATGAGCCTAAACATTTAATTCTCGCACCCCCTTTTTTACTGCTTTCCAGATCTTGAAGCCGCCACCAATATTTTAATTTTAAGACCAAAACATTGAAAAAAGGTCTTTTGAACAAGGCGGATGGTCTTTCGAAAACTAGAGATATGGGTTCGGGGGTCGATTACGTGCGGGGAAGGTGTTAGCACCCCACGCGTCCTCTCTACTGAGAGGGAACCTTTAATTAAGTGAGAGGGAACCTTTAATTAAGTGTGTGGTTTTAACGTTTGATTTGAAAGATACCTAGATTTGCCTATTTATTTCTTATTTGAAGATAAATGAGAAAACTTAATGAAAATTTTTATTTTTGGCGCTTGACGAGAGTTAGCTTCTCGCTCCTACGTATCTCCTGGTGCGATGGAGAATTCAAAGCTACGTAGTTCTTGTTTATCCTGAAAAAGGTTTTTGTTTTTTAATCTTTTTAGAGTTTTTCGCAAATGGGTTGAGCGTCCGCGGTGACCAAACAACAACGGTTTAGAGTGGCTGCACTACTAACTCTTTTGGAAAATGGGATCATCACTAACAATCAAACGGCAACGGCGCGAGTGACTATTGATGATAACCGGTTTTTATTTCGATTATTGAAAAGGTTTTCGCAGTTGAAGGGGAGCGTTTGTGAAGACCAAACAACACTGGTTGAGAGTGGCCACACTACTAGCTCCCACGGGAACGAAATTATCACCCACAATCAAACAGCAACGGCGCGAGTGATCATTAGTGGTAATTAGTTTTGATTTTGATGTTTGAAAAGATTTGTTTTTGGAAAGTGTTTTCGTTGGTTTGAATTGGAGAGAACATCGTGATAAAAGGAATTCGCAATTGGATTGAGCGTTCGCGATGACCAAACAACAACGATTTAGAGTGGTCATACTACTAACTCTTTTGAAAATGAAATTATCATTAACAACCAAAGCGGCAGCGCGCGAGTGATCATTAATGATAATTGGTTTTGTTTTAGGTTCAAGTGTTCGAATGAGTTAACTTGGAATGACTATTTTGAAAATGAATATTGAACATGATATGAGTAAAAGTGGATTTAGGTAGCCACACTTATAACTTAAGTGTTTATTCCTAGTTTTAAAAATTAAACAAACCATCATAATAGTGATAACAAATGATAAGCAAAAAGAGATGCTATTAGATGGTAACATGAGGTAAATAGTAACGCGACGATGATAGTAATAACAATAAATAATACCAAAAGTAAAAAGAAATAAATAAGTGAAAAGAGGTGGGTCTTTGAATAGAGATAAAGGGAGTGTGACTAGCATTTTTAGAAAAACGTGGGGGTTCTGGGGGTTATTAATGATGGGGGTGTAAAAGAAATCGAGATATGAAAGACAACTAAAAAAAAAGAAGAAGGGCCCATAAACAAACCAAGGCTGAAACAAGAAAAGAACCCTAGTCTACCAATCTCCTCATGCGCTGCTCCCATTCTACTTTTTTTGATAGAGAGAGAAAAAAATTTGGAGAGAGAGAGAAGAAAGAGGGAGAGAAAGAGGAAGATTCAGGGAGGGAGAGAGACAAACCAAGGAGTCATGGTTTACGACGGTGACGACGATGGCGCGCGACGGTGACGGTGGGGGTTTGTGCGGCGTGGTAGCAGAGGCGTGTGGCGGTCGTTGTGGCGTAAAGCTTGCCGTAGAGAGAGAGAGAGAAGCGCGAACCCGAGGGAAAGAGAAGGCGGCGGTTGCTTCGCACGAGCTGCTACGGTCTGTCTGGGCGATCGAGCGGGACTTCCGGCGAAGGTGGTAGTTGAAGTAAGAGTTTTCCCCTAGTTCTAATCCTAACCTATTTTCTATTCTAAGATTTCTGTTTTCGTTTCCTCCACTCTCCTATTATTTTGTTTGGTTTTTTTGTGAGGATGAAGCATTGTGATTTGAGTTGGTAGTGTTCGTTGGTTTTGGTAAGGGTAATGCTCGGTGTTGTAAGATTGGGGTATTAGCACTTGTTTTTTGTTAAAGTGAAGGTTGGGCAAGATTTGAAGATGAAGATTGTTGTTTGGGAATGATACTGATATAAGTTTTTTCCTATTTTGAATCTGAATGGTACTGTGCTGTTGTTGTTATCAATTTTTCTACTCTCCCCTGTGTTTCGATTTTCTTCCCTCTCCTTTGTATATCATATATGCAGATTGTATTTATAACCAAGTTTGTCTAGATAACTGCACTTGTATGGTCAATTTTATTTGAGACTCTGATTTTGTATTTTCTCCATAATTTCATGTTTTGTTGCTGTAAATTTTCTCTGCAGAGAGTTTCTTCCTCCAAGTCTCTGCTGCATTCACTGATTTAGACTCCTTTGACTAATACCCAGCTGGCTGATCCTTTTCTCTTGTGTATGCTTATTCAGAGAAAAACGTAAGGATAGAAGACCTCCTATTTGCGACTTTGAAGCCTGAAAGGTCACATTCTTTGAACAATTTGGATTCTTCCTCTTGTCTCTCTGTTCTTTGCATTTTTGTCATCTATAGTCGGGTCTTGATGGTGTAGAGCCTCTTGCAAAGCAAAAACATCTGCCTCTGGTCCTTTGTCATATGCAATGCTTAAAACAAAAATTTCTACAATTGTAAAAGAAAGGGGCCACATACTGCACCCCATTGTGGGCTATTATATATCGATTTTTGTTAGCCTTGTGACACTCACTACTTTGTTGGTATTGTATTATATTTTTTGAATTTGTATCTTGACTTGCAACTTTAGCATTGACAACCTTAAGTGGTCCTCTTTTCCTTTTCTCTTTTTTGTAGCAAATACTTCTTGATTGTTTTGTTTTGGTTAAATAACTACAAGTAATATAAGAAAGTTCAATTGATATTGATATAAAAGTAATACTTGATGAGTGCTAATAAAGCAAGACGGCTAACGACTATCAAATGACACATGGACATGACTAGAAGCTTAATATGCACGAGAATATACATGTTTTCGAGCTTTTCTGAAAACGAGAAAAATACTTTTTAAAATTTGGTATTTACGAAAATACAATTTTATTTGATTTTCAACTAGTCGGACAAAATTGGGGTATGACAGCTGCCCCTCTTTATTTGTATTTTACCAAGAAATATGAAAAAATTGGCCGAGACATATTTCGAAGATAAAATAGAAATAAAGAATTCAGAAATTATACCAATTTTGTCCGCTTTAGAAAATTTTGAATTTTCTTTTTGTTATTTTCCTTTTGAGAAAGGGGGTTAACACTTGTCGCATTATCGAGAAAGCAGTAAATTGGGAAAAGCGGTAAATTGAGAAAAGCGGTGAATTAGGAAAAGCGGTGAATTGGGAGAAACTGTAAATTGGGAAAAGCGGTAAATTGGGAATTCAGAGGTTGCCTAAAACCTTCTAACGGACTCTTGTCGAGTCCGAGCTCTGGGGGTGGCCTCTTCGAGCGGCCGATCAACATAAGGTCCGGAACTGATTTGATCAAAGGATTTACGCTATGCCTTAGGCTGACACAACTAATCCGAAGGACTTAACGAAGTCTGATGGATCCATCGCGTGCTGCTCGTACATGCGATGTTGTGATTCGTGGAAGGAGTTCACTAACTCGTGGGAGTTCACTAACTCGGGTTGATGGAGTTCACTAACTGGGTTGATGGAGTTTACGAGTGCGGGTTGATGGAGTTTACGAACTCGGGTTGATGGAGTTTACGAACTCGGTGTTGATGGTGATTTTCTAAAAATGAGATTTTTGGGACTCTCTCGGTCCGTAGTAACTTTGAAATGCATGCACTTGGGTATTTGGATACACATGAATGCAATGATTGATTTTGGTGAGATGCTTTTTCTGTTTTGTCTATATCTGATGAATGCAATGCATGGGTTTCTTTTTCTGTTTTGCTCTTTTTCTCTTTCTTCTAGCTTCTCTTCTTTCGCTAGTTGTTGCTTTTTTTGCTCTTTTGGCTTTTCTTCTATGAGATGCAAGTATTGATGTGATGCAACTGTATTGCTTTGATGTTTGATGGGATGATGGACTTTTGGTTCTTTTGGAAAGAAAGCAGTAAATGAACACTTGGCGTGCTGATACGAAAATAGTAAATGAGCACTTGGCGTGTTGATGGGGAAACGGTAAATGAACACTTGGCGTGCTGATGCGAAAATAGTAAATGAGCACTTGGCGTGCTGATGGGAAAACGGTAAATGAACACTTGGTGTGCTTTTAATGAACCACTTAGGACCCGAGGGCATTTGAACTCCGAACTGAAGGAGCGACTGGGAATGAGATTTTGAGACTGACAAGTACAGGATTACTGAGTTGAGAATTAGATTGAAGACTAGCACTTGAAGTGCTGATTCTTGGAACTAGGCATGAGGATTAACATCTTGTGTTCGTCCGCATTTTGCTTAGCAATGCAATGAATGACACATGTAATGCAAACATATGCCATGATTGATGTCTTGAATATTATGGAATGCTTTTGTTCTTTTGTATTTGTTTCTTCTTTGTAGTTTAGGAAATGCAAATATCAACATAATGTTTTGATGTTTGAATGCAAGTGTATGCGGTGATTGATGCTTTGATGAATGGAATGCTCCTGTTCTAACTTCTGTTTGTTTCTTTTTTTGCTTCTTCTATGAAATGCAAACATTAATATGATGCAATGCTCTGATGTTTGATGCAATGATTTTTGTTCTTTTTCTTTTATGGAAATGCTAACATTAATATGATGCCAATGCAACGAAAAGATTTCTGCCTTTTCTTCTTTACTATTTTCCTCTATGAAATGCAAGTATTAATATGGTGCAACTGACGCGGAACGTTTTTTCTTTTTGCTATGTGATGAATGCACAAAATGTGAAGATGCAAATGTAATGCTTCGATGCATATGCCATAATGATTAGATTGAAATGCCTAGATGCATGAGGTAAACATTTTTGTGATGATGAGATGCGAGACTTTGGATGCAAGGAATTGAGATGATTATTGACCATTCTGTTGAAAAATTGAATTTGATTCAAACTCCGGTGTTCTCAAGGTTTTTATTTACAAACAACCTCACTTGTTTTCTCTTTCTTTCCATGATGACTGGATTTTAGATATCACGTAAACAACTTGTGTTCTCTCTTTTTGAAGCATTGTCTAGTAAGCATGCATAGGAGTGCAAATGTGAATGAATGAGTCAGTTAACTTGGAATTGGCTTAGGGCATGGACATTTATGGCAAGTGAAAGAACGACATACACGGTTATTAGCGAAGCTCATGAGGGATCAAGAGATACAGGATTGCCCCAATTCAGGTCTTTGATGAGTGAATAGCTTGCCCCCGTCTAGTGGTGACAACAACTAGGGGTGTAGAAGATGATGAATTGGGAATGCTTCGGCTTTTGAAATGAAGGGTGGAGCAAAAGAGATTTTGTCTCAACCCATAAAGTTTGATGTTGCCCCAATCATAACAAGGACAAAGCTGCCCCAATTAGAATGACAAAGCCTTGTTTAGGATAGTGAGTTGAGAGATTGCCCCGGTGAGGTTTTATAGGAATGAATGAGGTGAAGGAATGGGAACACACTTGCCCCCGCTTTCGAATGACATTTCAAATGGTTTCTTTGAGTGAGGTTGTGAAAGGCGACAGAGTTATGGTGATGGTTATGAACTGAGGGTGATATGAGGTGGGCAATGAACAAACCTCCCCAAAGTTGAGTGGAGTGAGAGGTGAAGGGAATGCCCCCTAGTACACACTTTTGGTTCTTTTTAAGAACAACTCAAATGCAATGAAATTTTTGACTTTTTAGTATGAGCAGAGGCTCCACTTGGTGACCACTAGGCCTTGTTTTAATGCAACATGAATGCATCTTGGAGTGCAAGTCCTTCTCCTTTTTTACCAACTTTCTTTTTGATTGTTTGTTTTTTTTTCTATTTGAGTGACTTTCTTTTTCTCGCTTGTATGTTTTTTTTTTCTTTTTGAGAAGCAGCACACGTCGTAAATAGATAAACTTATTTGTCCTAAGATTAAAACTTGAGAAAACGAAAGCAATTAGTCATTGATCGGAATGGACTTTTTAGGGTTGTGATGTGGAGAAGGGATGAGCTTAATGAAGTGTTTGGGGTTGATGGGGAGGATGGGTCTTATTCGGTGTTGGTCGATGGTCAATGGTTTATAAAGGAAATGGTTATCAGGTTTGATTAGGTGTTTGAAGGTTTTATGAAAGAAGAGATGGTTAAACCCCATGAATTGAGGGCTTTTTTTTTAAAAAGGGGAAATGATTGAACCCATTGAATTTGAGAGTCTTTTGGAAGGGGAAATGATTGAACCCATTGAATTTGAGGGCCTTTTCGAAGGAGAGCTCTTATGCTTCATGGCAAAATGTGTTGACTCTTAATTTATACTCCATTTGTCTTCCCCTTTTTTTGTTTTGGGATTTTCCTTTTCGAAACTTTGTTATTCCCCTCTTTTTGTGAATTTCCTTTCCTTTTGACTTGGGTGAAAATGATATACCATCTTTGATGTGGAATTAACCCTCGTCTAGGGTGATGGGGATATCTTGGGCTTTTGTCGGCTTAAGATGGGTAACAAAGGGTATTTTTGTGATTTTGAATCTTTGGCTTAAGAGAGGTAGGAAATGGACTTTCTGGGATTTTAGGTTTTTGAGGGTATGGAGAGATGACCAAATTTCATTTCAAATCCCGATTGCCTATTTCTGTAAGACTTAACTTTAGGACAATAATTAATCTATCTTCATGTGTTTGCTCTTTTCTTTTCCCCTTTTTTTTGCCCTAATTTTTCCTAGATTGCTCTTTGCGAGTTTTCAATCCACCGGACGCTCTTTTTTGCCTAGGCCGCCCTTTGCGGGTTTTCAACCTAGCGAGCTTGTTCTTCTCATTTATCTCTTCTTTTTTTTTTTTGGGAAAGACTTGCACTAAAGGAATATAATGTCGATAAAGAAAGTTAGTGATCACAGAATTGCCCCAGCATGGAGGACTTAGAGTGTTAGTGAGAATGAACCAAAAAGTCAAGTATGCACTGATGGGAGAGAATATGCGCTTTATGGGTGGACGGGGCGGGATTAGACTTGGATGGTGATGATGACAAGGAAAGAAACTGACTGACTCAAACAAGAGAAACTGCACGTGTCGGGCACGTTCACTATAGGAATGCTTCACAGAGAGTCAACATTAGTTAGAAAAGTGAAATCTTCTTTTTTTTTTCTCTTTTTTTTTTTGAGCTGCTTCAGTCTTTTGTCATGGAATGGATGGAATGCAGTGCTTTTGAAAGAAATGCAAATGAGCTATTGATTTGAAAAAAATTGAGTGCCTTGGAACACCTTGAGTTTGCAACCAAGTAAGGATAAACTTTTTCAAAAAGGATGATTGTTTTGCAAGAACGTCTCGCTTCTCATCACAACTTTTATCTTATGCAATGAATGAATGAACAAATTATGATATGCAAGTATGATGCAAATATATGCGTGGAGAATGACCACTCGAAAAGTGTGGCTTATTCTAAATAATTTTGTTGTTTTTAATGCCAATCCGAATGATGCAAAAATGATGCCCCCCTTTTTTTCAAAATGATTTTTTTGATTTTTTTAGTTTTTTTTTAAATGCGAGACAAGATACGAAATGCCAATGCCCCTCTTTTGAGAGATGCAAGAATGGTGATATGAGGCAACCGATTGTTGTTACCTTGAGTAACTTGCATGAAACATTGAGTGGATCCTGACTCAATACTTCACACAATATACTGAAACGTTTCGACAATTAGTTGACTCAACTTAATTTCCTACTTGAAAATAAAACACGTGTGACTGGGTCAAAGTGCCCTGATATCGTAGAGTAACATCTCAAATTTGTAGTCGACAAACAAATTTGAGATATTACCCTTCATCATTCAAAGGTGCACTTCTACCCATTACGCCATCACATGAGGAAATTTTTCTTTGTTTCGAAAGGATGCATGCAGGGAGGAATGATATATTCGAACAAAGTGATGAAGTTAATGAAATGATGCATGAGTGCACATTGACGGATGTGTGCATTATTTGACGATGATTTTTGTACATGCACCCGGATGAATGTGATGCTTATGAAATGCGGATGATAATTGCTTCTTGCTTTATTTTGCTTTTATGCAATGAAATGAAATGCATGATACTCACAATTTATTTTTACCGCGTGGAAATGCATGCAAAATGAAACGTTCAAGTGCTTATTTTTTATGTCATGAAAAAGGGAAAAGGGGTACATGCGATGCATTTTCTAAAATATAGTAGAAAACATACATTTTTGGATTTTTGTTTATTTGTTATGACATGAAAGAGAAAAAATAATAATGCATGCAGAAAATGGCGCGTTTGAGCTAAAGCTATATGAATAGCGGAATGATATATGCATGCAACATTGATGTGATGCCCACCTTTATTTGATGACAGTTTTTGCATAATTAAGGATGAATGAAATGCGATATGGATGATAACTGCTTCTGGTTTTCATCTTTCTTATGCAATGAAATGCAACGTGTAATGCTTACAATTACTTTCCTAATGCATGAGAGATGTTGAATGGAGATGCATGTGAAATGAGACGTTAATGTTTATTTTTGATTTGCGATACGTAAAAGTATTAATGCGATGATGGGATATGAATGGACGACAGAATGAGTGGGTGAATGAATGAACAAATGTGCATTTAGAATGAGGATGCCGTAAATTGCATCACTTGATGATTTTTAATGGAAATGTATGCAAAATGAGATGGCCACATGTTCATTCTTCATGATATGCAAAAAGTAATAATGCATGAGGCACGTTCCTATGTTTTTGGACTTTTTAGTGAACGGAAACGCACTCGCGCGGGGAATGCACTCCCGACAAACCTAAATGAAACAGAGAAAAATGTGCGTATTGATTTTTATTTAGTTTTCCCATGTTATGCAATGCAAATGATGTTTTTTGTATGAGAATGAGGTTGATGATGCTACTTTACATGCATGTGAAAAGCAAAGTAAAAAGATTTTTGGTTTGGTGATTGAAATTTTGGGAACACCACCTCATATAGCCCGGTAAAAGAAAAGACTATGATGATTTTTTTGAAAGTTTTGCTTTTTTCCTTTTTTTTTGAAAATTTTGTTTTATGTAATGCAAGGATGTATGCAAATGATGATGATGCTCTATGTGCATGCAGGATAAATGAAAGAGTTTTTATTGGCAATGATTCAAGTTTTTTTTTTGGAAAATGCGGGTCGTACGTTATTTCATATAGACCAATAAGAGAAAGGCTACAACGGTAACTCTTTTTCCTCCCTTTTTTGAAAATAAAGTGGGCCATATGTCACTACGCATTTAACCAAGCAAAAGAAAGGCTACAACGGCGACTCTTTCTCCTTTTTCTTTTTTTTGAAAATCTTCTTCTTTTTTCTTTTAGGAAAGACATGCCTAAACTACAATGCAACATACAATTTGTATGCCCTTGTGTCCTACAAAAGATGGGGAACCTAGGCTCTAAGGCAACTCAAAGGATCCTCCCATGTAGTTCTAAACACTTCCTCACAATAGCTACGAGCTAAATCTCTCTCATGATAACACCCACAACGATGGAATGCCATCCGTGTGAGGTACCATAAAAGAGCATACTCGCCGAAACTTTCGTGAGAGTCGGAAGGACAACGGTCCAATTGCGATCCACTACTCATTTCCACTCTCCTAGGTGTTGTCGGACCTTGGGTTTTAGGCCCCTCTCAAAGCACATAATCGTAAGGGTGTGAGTGTGTGTGGCAAGGACATACCACCTAAACTAACCAACACATATTACCCCACCGCAAATGAAAGCCTGAGCAGTCCTGGACAAAAAGCTAGCAATAACATGTTGTCTACCCTAGGGTTTAATATCAAATAAGCTGTCCTAGGGTTTCAACAACAATCAAGTGCATTGCTTACCTCAAGAAAGGGAGCCAAGAAGAGGGGATCATGATAGAATTGGGGAGAAATGCATGAGCTTACCTTGAAGAAATGAAGCAAAGAAGAAGGGAACATGATTGGGAATGGGAAATGCATGAGGTACTAAGCACATAAGCAAAGAGGAGGAAGGAAAAACAAACATGGAAGAAGAGAAAACAAATGCACATGTATACAACATGATAAAAAAAGAGGAAACGAAAATGGATAGAAGCAAACAAAGTATCCAAATCAAATCGATAGCACATTAAACCACACATTTAATTAGTTAGGCTTGACCCACTTAAAAAAGGAAAAGTCCCCAGGTGGAGTCGCCATTTGTTGCACCCCGAAAAATCCGGTTTGGGTTTCTCAATGTACAACGTGGAAAAATCTTGAAGCCGCCACCAATATTTTAATTTTAAGACAAAAACATTGAAAAAAGGTCTTTTGAACAAGGCGGATGGTCTTTCGAAAACTAGAGATATGGGTTCGGGGTCGATTACGTGCGGGGAAGGTGTTAGCACTTCCCGCGCGCCCTCTCACCGAGAGGAACCTTTAATTAAGTGTGTGGTTTTAACGTTTGATTTGAAAGATACCTAGATTTGCCTATTTATTTCTTATTTGAAGATAAATGAGAAAACTTAATGAAAATTTTTATTTTTGGCGCTTGACGAGAGTTAGCTTCTCGCTCCTACGTATCTCCTGGTGCGATGGAGAATTCAAAGCTACGTAGTTCTTGTTTGTCCTGAAAAAGGTTTTTGTTTTTTAATCTTTTTAGAGTTTTTCGCAAATGGGTTGAGCGTTCGCGGTGACCAAACAACAACGGTTTAGAGTGGCTGCACTACTAACTCTTTTTGAAAATGGGATCATCACTAACAATCAAACGGCAACGACGCGAGTGACTATTGATGATAACCGGTTTTTATTTCGATTATTGAAAAGGTTTTCGCAGTTGAAGGGGAGCGTTTGTGAAGACCAAACAACAACGGTTTAGAGTGGCCACACTACTAGCTCCCACGGGAATGAAATTATCACCCACAATCAAACAGCAACGGCGCGAGTGATCATTAGTGGTAATTAGTTTTGATTTTGATGTTTGAAAAGATTTGTTTTTGGAAAGTGTTTTCGTTGGTTTGAATTGGAGAGAACGTCGTGATAAAAGGAATTCGCAATTGGATTGAGCGTTCGCGATGACCAAACAACAACGGTTTAGAGTGGTCATACTACTAACTCTTTTGAAAATGAAATTATCATTAACAACCAAACGGCAACGGCGCGAGTGATCATTAATGATAATTGGTTTTGTTTTAGGTTCAAGTGTTCGAATGAGTTAACTTGGAATGACTATTTTGAAAATGAATATTGAACATGATATGAGTAAAAGTGGATTTAGGTAGCCACACTTATAACTTAAGTGTTTATTCCTAGTTTTAAAAAATTAAACAAACCATCATAATAGTGATAACAAATGATAAGCAAAAAGAGATGCTATTAGATGGTAACATGAGGTAAATAGTAACGACGATGATAGTAATAACAATAAATAATAACAAAAGTAAAAAAGAAATAAATAAGTGAAAAGAGGTGGGTGCTGAATAGAGATAAAGGGAGTGTGACTAGCATTTTTAGAAAAAACGTGGGGGGTTCTGGGTTATTAATGATGGGGGTGTAAAAAGAAATCAGATATGAAAGACAACTAAAAAAAAAAAGAAGAAGGGCCCATAAACAAACCAAGGCTGAAACAAGAAAAGAACCCTAGTCTACCAATCTCCTCATGCGCCGTTCCCATTCTACTTTTGATAGAGAGAGAGAAAAAAAAATTTGGAGAGAGAGAGAAGAAAGAGGGAGAGAAAGAGGAAGATTCAGGGAGGGAGAGAGACGAACCAAGGAGTGATGGTTTACGGCGGTGACGACGATGGCGCGCGACGGTGACGGTGGGGGTTTGTGCGGCGTGGTAGCAGAGGCGTGTGGCGGTCGTTGACGGCGTAAAGCTCGCCGTAGAGAGAGAGATAGAGCGCGAACCCGAGGGAAAGAGAAGGCCGGCGGTTGCTTCGCCGGAGCTGCTACGGTGGTCGGCGACGGAGCGGGACTTCCGACGAAGGTGGTAGTTGAAGTAAGAGTTTTCCCCTAGTTCTAATCCTAACCTATTTTCTATTCTAAGATTTTTGTTTTCGTTTCCTCCACTCTCCTATTATTTTGTTTGGTTTTTTTGTGAGGATGAAGCATTGTGATTTGAGTTGGTAGTGTTCGTTGGTTTTGGTAAGGGGTAATGCTCAGTGTTGTAAGATTGGGGTATTAGCACTTGTTTTTTGTTAAAGTGAAGGTTGGGCAAGATTTGAAGATGAAGATTGTTGTTTGGGAATGATACTGATATAAGTTTTTTCCTATTTTGAATTTGAATGGTACTGTGTTGTTGTTGTTATCAATTTTTCTACTCTCCCTGTGTTTTCAGATTTTCTTCCCTCTCCCTTGTATCTGTTATGCGCACTGTATTTATAACCAAGTTTGTCTAGATAACTGCACTTGTATGGTCAATTTTATTTGAGACTCTGATTTTGTATTTTCTCCATAATTTCATGTTTTGTTGCTGTAAATTTTCTCTGCAGAGAGTTTCTTCCTCCAAGTCTCTGCTGCATTCACAGATTTAGACTCCTTTGACTAATACCCAGCTGGCTGATCCTTTCCTCTTGTGTATGCTTATTCAGAGAAAAAAACGTAAGGATAGAAGACCTCCTATTTGCTGACTTTGAAGCCTAGGTCATTCTTTGTAACAATTTGGATTCTTCCTCTTGTCTCTCATTCTTTGCATTTTTGTCATCTATAGCTGGTCTTGATGGTGTAGAGCCTCTTGCAAAGCAAAAAACAGCACCCTCTGGTCCTTTGTCATATGCAATGCTTAAAACAAAAATTTCTACAATTGTGTAAAGAAAGGGGCCACATCTGAGACCCATTGTGGGCTATTATATATCGATTTTTGTTAGCCTTGTGACACTCACTACTTTGTTGGTATTGTATTATATTTTTTGAATTTGTATCTTGACTTGCAACTTTAGCATTGACAACCTTAAGGTGATCCTTTTCCTTTTCTTTTTTTGTAGCAAATACTTCTTGATTGTTTTGTTTTGGTTAAATAACTACAAGTAATATAAGAAAGTTCAATTGATATTGATATAAAAGTAATAATGATGAGTGCTAATAAAGCAAGACGGCTAACGACTATCAAATGACACGTGGACATGACTAGAAGCTTAATATGCACGAGAATAGACATGTTTTCGAGCTTTTCTGAAAACGAGAAAAATACTTATTAAAATTGGGTATTTACGAAAATACAATTTTATTTGATTTTCAACTAGTCGGACAAAATTGGGGTATGACAGCTGCCCCTCTTTATTTGTATTTTACCAAGAAATATGAAAAAATTGGCCGAGACATATTTCGAAGATAAAATAGAAATAAAGAATTCAGAAATTATACCAATTTTGTCCGCTTTAGAAAATTTCGAATTTTCTTTTTGTTATTTTCCTTTTGAGAAAGGGGGTTAATACTTGTCGCATTAACGGGAAAGCAGTAAATTGGGAAAAGCGGTAAATTGAGAAAAGCAGTGAATTAGGAAAAGCGGTGAATTGGGAGAAACTGTAAATTGGGAAAAGCGGTAAATTGGGAATTCAGAGGTTGCCTAAAACCTTCTAACGGACTCTTGTCGAGTCCGAGCTCTGGGGGTGGCCTCTTCGAGCGGCCGATCAACATCAGGTCCGGAACTGATTTGATCAAAGGATTTACGCTATGCCTTAGGCTGACACAACTAATCCGAAGGACTTAACGGTTCGATGGATCCATCGCGTGCTCGCATAACGCGATGTTGTGATCTGTGGAAGGAGTTCACTAACTCTGTGGGAGTTCACTAACTCTGGGTTGATGGAGTTCACTAACTCTGGGTTGATGGAGTTTACGAATTCTGGGTTGATGGAGTTTACGAACTCTGGGTTGATGGAGTTTACGAACTCCGTGTTGATGGTGATTTTCTAAAAATGAGATTTTTGGGACTCTCTGGTCCGTAGTAACTTTGAAATGCATGCACTTGGGTATTTGGATACACATGAATGCAATGATTGATTTTGGTGAGATGCTTTTTCTGTTTTGTCTATATCTGATGAATGCAATGCATGGGTTTCTTTTTCTGTTTTGCTCTTTTTCTCTTTCTTCTAGCTTCTCTTCTTTCGCTAGTTGTTGCTTTTTTTGCTCTTTTGGCTTTTCTTCTATGAGATGCAAGTATTGATGTGATGCAACTGTATTGCTTTGATGTTTGATGGGATGATGGACTTTTGGTTCTTTTGGAAAGAAAGCAGTAAATGAACACTTGGCGTGCTGATACGAAAATAGTAAATGAGCACTTGGCGTGTTGATGGGGAAACGGTAAATGAACACTTGGCGTGCTGATGCGAAAATAGTAAATGAGCACTTGGCGTGCTGATGGGAAAACGGTAAATGAACACTTGGTGTGCTTTTAATGAACCACTTAGGACCCGAGGGCATTTGAACTCCGAACTGAAGGAGCGACTGGGAATGAGATTTTGAGACTGACAAGTACAGGATTACTGAGTTGAGAATTAGATTGAAGACTAGCACTTGAAGTGCTGATTCTTGGAACTAGGCATGAGGATTAACATCTTGTGTTCGTCCGCATTTTGCTTAGCAATGCAATGAATGACACATGTAATGCAAACATATGCCATGATTGATGTCTTGAATATTATGGAATGCTTTTGTTCTTTTGTATTTGTTTCTTCTTTGTAGTTTAGGAAATGCAAATATCAACATAATGTTTTGATGTTTGAATGCAAGTGTATGCGGTGATTGATGCTTTGATGAATGAAATGCTCCTGTTCTAACTCGCATTTGTTTCTTTTTTTGCTTCTTCTATGAAATGCAAACATTAATATGATGCAATGCTCTGATGTTTGATGCAATGATTTTTGTTCTTTTTCTTTTATGGAAATGCTAACATTAATATGATGCCAATGCAACGAAAAGATTTCTGCCTTTTCTTCTTTACTATTTTCCTCTATGAAATGCAAGTATTAATATGGTGCAACCGACGCTTTTACGTTTTTTCTTTTTGCTATGTGATGAATGCACAAAATGTGAAGATGCAAATGTAATGCTTCGATGCATATGCCATAATGATTAGATTGAAATGCCTAGATGCATGAGGTAAACATTTTTGTGATGATGAGATGCGAGACTTTGGATGCAAGGAATTGAGATGATTATTGACCATTCTGTTGAAAAATTGAATTTGATTCAAACTCCGGTGTTATCAAGGTTTTTATTTACAAACAACCTCACTTGTTTTCTCTTTCTTTCCATGATGACTGGATTTTAGATATCACGTAAACAACTTGTGTTCTCTCTTTTTGAAGCATTGTCTAGTAAGCATGCATAGGAGTGCAAATGTGAATGAATGAGTCAGTTAACTTGGAATTGGCTTAGGGCATGGACATTTATGGCAAGTGAAAGAACGACATACACGGTTATTAGCGAAGCTCATGAGGGATCAAGAGATACAGGATTGCTCCAATTCAGGTCTTTGATGAGTGAATAGCTTGCCCCCGTCTAGTGGTGACAACAACTAGGGGTGTAGAAGATGATGAATTGGGAATGCTTCGGCTTTTGAAATGAAGGGTGGAGCAAAAGAGATTTTGTCTCAACCCATAAAGTTTGATGTTGCCCCAATCATAACAAGGACAAAGCTGCCCCAATTAGAATGACAAAGCCTTGTTTAGGATAGTGAATTGAGAGATTGCCCCGGTGAGGTTTTATAGGAATGAATGAGGTGAAGGAATGGGAACACACTTGCCCCCGCTTTCGAATGACATTTCAAATGGTTTCTTTGAGTGAGGTTGTGAAAGGCGACAGAGTTATGGTGATGGTTATGAACTGAGGGTGATATGAGGTGGGCAATGAACAAACCTCCCCAAAGTTGAGTGGAGTGAGAGGTGAAGGGAATGCCCCCTAGTACACACTTTTGGTTCTTTTTAAGAACAACTCAAATGCAATGAAATTTTTGACTTTTTAGTATGAGCAGAGGCTCCACTTGGTGACCACTAGGCCTTGTTTTAATGCAACATGAATGCATCTTGGAGTGCAAGTCCTTCTCCTTTTTTTACCAACTTTCTTTTTTGATTGTTTGTTTTTTTTTCTATTTGAGCAGCTTTCTTTTTTCTGCTTGTTTGTTTTTTTCTTTTTGAGCAGACACGTCGTAAATAGATAAACTTATTTGTCCTAAGATTAAAACTTGAGAAAACGAAAGCAATTAGTCATTGATCGGAATGGACTTTTTAGGGTTGTGATGTGGAGAAGGGGATGAGCTTAATGAAGTGTTTGGGGTTGATGGGGAGGATGGGTCTTATTCGGTGTTGGTCGATGGTCAATGGTTTATAAAGGAAATGGTTATCAGGTTTGATTAGGTGTTTGAAGGTTTTATGAAAGAAGAGATGGTTAAACCCCATGAATTGAGGGCTTTTTTTTTTAAAAAGGGGAAATGATTGAACCCATTGAATTTGAGAGTCTTTTTGAAAGGGGAAATGATTGAACCCATTGAATTTGAGGGCCTTTCTGAAGGAGAGCTCTTATGCTTCATGGCAAAATGTGTTGACTCTTAATTTATACTCCCTTTGTCTTCCCCTTTTTTTGTTTTGGGATTTTCCTTTTTGAAACTTTGTTATTCCCCTCTTTTTGTGAATTTCCTTTCCTTTTGACTTGGGTGAAAATGATATACCATCTTTGATGTGGAATTAACCCTCGTCTAGGGTGATGGGGATATCTTGGGCTTTTGTCGGCTTAAGATTGGGAACAAAGGGTATTTTTGTGATTTTGAATCTTTGGCTTAAGAGAGGTAGGAAATGGACTTTCTGGGATTTTAGGTTTTTGAGGGTATGGAGAGATGACCAAATTTCATTTCAAATCCCGATTGCTTATTTCTGTAAGACTTAACTTTAGGACAATAATTAATCTATCTTCATGTGTTTGCTCTTTTCTTTTCCCCTTTTTTTTGCCCTAATTTTTCCTAGATTGCTCTTTGCGAGTTTTCAATCCACCGGACGCTCTTTTTTGCCTAGGCCGCCCTTTGCGGGTTTTCAACCTAGCGAGGTTGTTCTTCTCATTTATCTCTTCTTTTTTTTTTGGGAAAGACTTGCACTAAAGGAATATAATGTCGATAAAGAAAGTTAGTGATCACAGAATTGCCCCAGCATGGAGGACTTAGAGTGTTAGTGAGAATGAACCAAAAAGTCAAGTATGCACTGATGGGAGAGAATATGCGCTTTATGGGTGGAAGGGGCGGGATTAGACTTGGATGGTGATGATGACAAGGAAAGAAACTGAGTGACTCAAACAAGAGAAACTGCACGTGTCGGGCACGTTCACTATAGGAATGCTTCACAGAGAGTCAACATTAGTTAGAAAAGTGAAATCTTCTTTTTTTTTCTCTTTTTTTTTTTGAGCTGCTTCAGTCTTTTGTCATGGAATGGATGGAATGCAGTGCTTTTGAAAGAAATGCAAATGAGCTATTGATTTGAAAAAAACTGAGTGCCTTGGAACACCTTGAGTTTGCAACCAAGTAAGGATAAACTTTTTCAAAAAGGATGATTGTTTTGCAAGAACGTCTCGCTTCTCATCACAACTTTTATCTTATGCAATGAATGAATGAACCAATTATGATATGCAAGTATGATGCAAATGCGTGGAGAATGACCACTCGAAAAGTGTGGCTTATTCTAAATAATTTTGTTGTTTTTAATGCCAATCCGAATGATGCCCCCCTTTTTTTCAAAATGATTTTTTTGATTTTTTTAGTTTTTTTTTAAATGCGAGACAAGATACGAAATGCCAATGCCCCTCTTTTGAGAGATGCAAGAATGGTGATATGAGGCAACCGATTGTTGTTACCTTGAGTAACCTGCATGAAACATTGAGTGAATCCTGACTCAATACTTCACACAATATACTGAAACGTTTCGACAATTAGTTGACTCAACTTAATTTCCTACTTGAAAATAAAACACGTGTGACTGGGTCAAAGTTCCCTGATATCGTAGAGTAACATCTCAAATTTGTAGTCGACAAACAAATTTGAGATATTACCCTTCATCATTCAAAGGTGCACTTCTACCCATTACGCCATCACATGAGGAAATTTTTCTTTGTTTCGAAAGGATGCATGCAGGGAGGAATGATATATTCGAACAAAGTGATGAAGTTAATGAAATGATGCATGAGTGCACATTGACGCGATGTGTGCATTATTTGACGATGATTTTTGTACATGCACCCGGATGAATGTGATGCTTATGAAATGCGGATGATAATTGCTTCTTGCTTTATTTTGCTTTTATGCAATGAAATGAAATGCATGATACTCACAATTTATTTTTACCGCGTGGAAATGCATGCAAAATGAAACGTTCAAGTGCTTATTTTTTATGTCATGAAAAAGGGAAAAGGGGTACATGCGATGCATTTTCTAAAATATAGTAGAAAACATACATTTTTGGATTTTTGTTTATTTGTTATGACATGAAAGAGAAAAAATAATAATGCATGCAGA
The DNA here is from genome assembly GCA_020916435.1 of Oxytropis ochrocephala. Classification (NCBI taxonomy): domain Eukaryota; kingdom Viridiplantae; phylum Streptophyta; class Magnoliopsida; order Fabales; family Fabaceae; genus Oxytropis; species Oxytropis ochrocephala. Next base: position 51,583,090 of record CM037095.1, read on the forward strand.
AAATGGCGCGTTTGAGCTAAAGCTATATGAATAGCGGAATGATATATGCATGCAACATTGATGTGATGCCCACCTTTATTTGATGACAGTTTTTGCATAATTAAGGATGAATGAAATGCGATATGGATAATAACTGCTTCTGGTTTTCATCTTTCTTATGCAATGAAATGCAACGTGTAATGCTTACAATTACTTTCCTAATGCATGAGAGATGTTGAATGGAGATGCATGTGAAATGAGACGTTAATGTTTATTTTTGATTTGCGACACAGAAAAGTATTAATGCGATGATGGGATATGAATGGACGACGGAATGAGTGGGTGAATGAATGAACAAATGTGCATTTAGAATGAGGATGCCGTAAATTGCATCACTTGATGATTTTTAATGGAAATGTATGCAAAATGAGATGGCCACATGTTCATTCTTCATGATATGCAAAAAGCAATAATGCATGAGGCACGTTCCTATGTTTTTGGACTTTTTAGTGAACGGAAACGACACTCATGTGGGAATGCACTCCCGACAAACCTAAATGAAACAGAGAAAAATGTGCGTATTGATTTTTATTTAGTTTTCCCATGTTATGCAATGCAAATGATGCTTTTTGTATGAGAATGAGGTTGATGATGCTACTTTACATGCATGTGAAAAGCAAAGTAAAAAGATTTTTGGTTTGGTGATTGAAATTTTGGGAACACCACCTCATATAGCCCGGTAAAAGAAAAGACTATGATGATTTTTTTGAAAGTTTTGCTTTTTGCCTTTTTTTTTTGAAAATTTTGTTTTATGTAATGCAAGGATGTATGCAAATGATGATGATGCTCTATGTGCATGCAGGATAAATGAAAGAGTTTTTATTGGCAATGATTCAAGTTTTTTTTTTGGAAAATGCGGGTCGTACGTTATTTCATATAGACCAATAAGAGAAAGGCTACAACGGTAACTCTTTTTCCTCCCTTTTTTGAAAATAAAGTGGGCCATATGTCACTTCGTACGAACCGGCAAAAGAAAGGCTACAACGGCGACTCTTTCTTCTTTTTTTTTTTTTTTGAAAATCTTCTTCTTTTTTCTTTTAGGAAAGACATGCCTAAACTACAATGCAACATACAATTTGTATGCCCTTGTGTCCTACAAAAGATGGGGGAACCTAGGCTCTAAGGCAACTCAAAAGGGATCCTCCCATGTAGTTCTAAACACTTCCTCACAATAGCTACCAGAGCTAAATCTCTCTCATGATAACACCCACAACGATGGAATGCCATCTGGTGTGAGGTACCATAAAAGAGCATACTCTGGCCGAAACTTTCGTGAGAGTCAGAAGGACAACGGTCCAATTGCCAGTCACTACTCATTTCCACTCTCCTAGGTGTTGTCAGACCTTGGGTTTTAGGCCCCTCTCAAAGCACATAATCGTAAGGGTGTGAGTGTGTGTGGCAAGGACATACCACCTAAACTAACCAACACATATTACCCCACCTGCAAATGAAAGCCCAGAACAGTCCAGACAAAAAGCTAGCAATAACATGTTGTCTACCCTAGGGTTTAATATCAAATAAGTTGGCCTAGGGTTTCAACAACAATCAAGTGCATTGCTTACCTCAAGAAAGGGAGCCAAGAAGAGGGGATCATGATAGAATTGGGGAGAAATGCATGAGCTTACCTTGAAGAAATGAAGCAAAGAAGAAGGGAACATGATTGGGAATGGGGAAATGCATGAGGGTACTAAGCACATAAGCAAAGAGGAGGAAGGAAAAACAAACATGGAAGAAGAGAAAACAAATGCACATGTATACAACATGATAAAAAGAAGAGAGAACCGAAAATGGATAGAAGCAAACAAAGTATCCAAATCAAATCGATAGCACATTAAACCACACATTTAATTAGTTAGGCTTGACCCACTTAAAAAAGGAAAAGTCCCCAGTGGAGTCGCCAGCTGTTGCACCCCGAAAAATCCGGTTTGGGTTTCTCAATGTACAACGTGGAAAAATCTTGAAGCCGCCACCAATATTTTAATTTTAAGACCAAAACATTGAAAAAATGTCTTTTGAACAAGGCGGATGGTTTTTGAAAACTAGAGATATGGGTTGGGGGTCGATTACGTGCGGGAAGGTGTTAGCACCCACGCGCCCTCTCTCGAGAGGAACCTTTAATTAAGTGTGTGGTTTTAACGTTTGATTTGAAAGATACCTAGATTTGCCTATTTATTTCTTATTTGAAGATAAATGAGAAAACTTAATGAAATTTTTTATTTTTGGCGCTTGACGAGAGTTAGCTTCTCGCTCCTACGTATCTCCTGGTGCGATGGAGAATTCAAAGCTACGTAGTTCTTGTTTGTCCTGAAAAAGGTTTTTGTTTTTTAATCTTTTTAGAGTTTTTCGCAAATGGGTTGAGCGTTCGCGGTGACCAAACAACAACGGTTTAGAGTGGCTGCACTACTAACTCTTTTTGAAAATGGGATCATCACTAACAATCAAACGACAGCGGCGCGAGTGACTATTGATGATAACCGGTTTTTATTTCGATTATTGAAAAGGTTTTCGCAGTTGAAGGGGAGCGTTTGTGAAGACCAAACAACAACGGTTTAGAGTGGCCACACTACTAGCTCCCACGGGAATGAAATTATCACCCACAATCAAACAAAGAAGCGCGAGTGATCATTAGTGGTAATTAGTTTTGATTTTGATGTTTGAAAAGATTTGTTTTTGGAAAGTGTTTTCGTTGGTTTGAATTGGAGAGAACGTCGTGATAAAAGGAATTCGCAATTGGATTGAGCAACAACGGTTTAGAGTGGTCATACTACTAACTCTTTTGAAAATGAAATTATCATTAACAACCAAACGGCAACGGCGCGAGTGATCATTAATGATAATTGGTTTTGTTTTAGATTCAAGTGTTCGAATGAGTTAACTTGGAATGACTATTTTGAAAATGAATATTGAACATGATATGAGTAAAAATGGATTTAGGTAGCCACACTTATAACTTAAGTGTTTATTCCTAGTTTTAAAAAATTAAACAAACCATCATAATAGTGATAACAAATGATAAGCAAAAAGAGATGCTATTAGATGGTAACATGAGGTAAATAGTAACGACGATGATAGTAATAACAATAAATAATAACAAAAGTAAAAAAGAAATAAATAAGTGAAAATAGGTGGGTGCTGAATAGAGATAAAGGGAGTGTGACTAGCATTTTTAGAAAAAACGTGGGGGGTTCTGGGTTATTAATGATGGGGGTGTAAAAAGAAATCAGATATGAAAGACAACTAAAAAAAAAGAAGAAGGGCCCATAAACAAACCAAGGCTGAAACAAGAAAAGAACCCTAGTCTACCAATCTCCTCATGCGCCGTTCCCATTCTACTTTTGATAGAGAGAGAGAAAAAAAATTTGAGAGAGAGAGAAGAAAGAGGGAGAGAGAGAGGAAGATTCAGGGGAGGGAGAGAGGCGAACCAAGGAATGATGGTTTACGGCGGTGACGACGATGGCGCGCGACGGTGACGGTGGGGGTTTGTGCGGCGTGGTAGCAGAGGCGTGTGGCAGTCGTTGACGGCGTAAAGTTCGCCGTAGAGAGAGAGAGATAGAGCGCGAACCCGAGGGAAAGAGAAGGCCGGCGGTTGCTTCGCCGGAGCTGCTACGGTGGTCGGCGACGGAGCGGGACTTCCGACGAAGGTGGTAGTTGAAGTAAGAGTTTTCCCCTAGTTCTAATCCTAACCTATTTTCTATTCTAAGATTTCTGTTTTCGTTTCCTCCACTCTCCTATTATTTTGTTTGGTTTTTTTGTGAGGATGAATGTAACGCCCCAAATTTTATTAGAAATTATTTGGAGTTGATTTGATAGGGTAGTGGACCAAATTGGAGAGTTTTTGGCATAGCGACCATGTTGAGAAGGACTAAAATTGATGTTAGAAATACTTAATATATGATTGTGATTATTATTATTATTATTGTTATTCTCATTATTATTAAAAAAAAAAACAAGTTTCTAGGGAGAACCAAAGTGGTTATGGGAGGGAGGAAAAGTAGGAGGAAAAGTAGCGTATGGTTGGAATTAAAAATCAAATTAAAAAGGGTTAGAGTGTTGATGCTCATTTAAATAAGGAGTGGGGTGTAGTAAATTAATGGGGAGTATTTTAGTTAAATAGGGAGGGATACGAGAAAGTAATTAAGGGTGTGCAAATAGGGCCCATTAGTGTTAAGTGGTCCAAACCCAATTAATAAAACCCTTGAGACATAGGAGAAACCCTCATTAGAGCAAAGAAATCAAAAATTAGAAAGTGAGAAGAGGAGAGGGAGAGAAGAGCGCGACGGCTAGGGAGAAAAAGAGAGAAAGGAAAACGCAAGGAAGAGGAGAGAGGGAGAAGCCATAGTTGTTGCGCTAATTTGGTGTCTTTGTAGAAGAGTTTCACCTCCAAACAATTCTAAAGGCAAAGGTATGGGGGCTCTCTTTCGTAGTTAATAATTTATAGAACATGAACCCATAGGGATTAGGTGTTAGGAAAAATTGTATAATTGATTCTTGGTGTGCTTGAAGGATTGATTTGAATGACTATACTACTGTTTTCATGTTTTATGTTGCTGTTTGCTGTTTGGGAGATAAAAAGTTGCTGTTTTTATGTTTTATGGTGCTGTTTGCTGTTTTGGAAAATAAAAAGGGTGCTGTTTTTATGATTTATGTGCTGTTTGCTGTTTTGGAAAATAAGGGGTTGCTGTTTTTCATAAATCAATGTTGCTGTTTTTTTTTTATTGAAATATGAGCTGCTGTTTTCCTAATAATAAAGTGCTGTTGCTGTTGGTGTAAAAATAAAGTGCTGTACTATTTTTGTAAAGTTGATATCTTTCGAACCGGGAACCCGATTGAGGTGTTCTAAAATGCGTTGGAAAGCCTATTCAGAGGCCTAACTGAATATTCTATTTTTAAGGCAAAATAAACTGTTTTGTGTCGCTGTTTATACAAATAAAATGCCGTTGTTTTCACACTATTTCACTGTTGTGTTAGCGCGCAAAATTCTGCTGTTTTGGCGCATAAAAGGTGATGTTTCCTTCTAAATTTTAAATGTGTTGTTACTAAATTCTAAATGGGTTATTTTCTCAACTTTAAAGGTGGTGTTTCTTCCTAAATTATAAATGTGATGTTTCTTTCTAAAATCTAAAATGTGTTGTTACTAAAAATCTAAAGGTGTTATTTTTCTTCAATTTTTAAATGTGGTGTTTACGATGATGCGGTGATATAATTGTGATGGTTATGACTGTGATGTTATGATGATGTTGTGATATAATTGTGTTGGTTTAGTCCCTGGCGTTGACTTTAGTCCTTTGGTGTTCTTTTAGTCCCTTAGGGTGTCGTTTTAGTCATTGTAGAGTTACTATTTATGGTGATGTATATTAATGGTGAGTATATTGGTGATGAGAGGTCTATGACTCTCCTTGGTGATTTGGTGAACCTACATATAATTATTGGTGAGCATGTTATTGCTTTATTTTGGTGTTTTGGTGTTTCTGGTGCATAGTCATGGTGTCGCATAATCATATGCATTTTTGGTGAATAGGCCTCGGCCTCTTAAAATATTTTGGTGTTTGGTGAATGCCCTCAAGGCAATTTTGGTGATGGATCCACATGCATATGCCCAGTGGAGTTTTGGGTTGCATCTCATACATTGCATACATGTTCTGGTGATTGATTGTGTCTTCATAATTCTTGGTGTAACTATAATTCTCGGTGTAACTATAATTCTTGGTGTAACTATAATTCTTGGTGTAACTGTATTCTTGGTGTAACTATAATTCTTGGTGTAACTGTATTCTTGGTTTAACTATAGTCCTGGTGTAGCTGTATTAGTAGTGTATTTGAATTGACTGTACCTTTGGTGTGCCTATTCTCTTTGTGTTTCTGCTTTATTTATTATTATCTATGTATTGAGACTCACCTCTTTGCGTCGTGTTGCCTCGTATGTCGGCAACCTGCAGGTGACGGTGACTGAAGGTGACTAGAGATCCTTCTTCTAGTATGGTCGAGTCAGCTCTGATACGTAGCACCGGGGGGTGTTTAGTTGTTATTTCTTTTATATTTGAACTAAGATGTTAAGTTATTATTTCCACTGCTGTAGTATTTTGTCCTCGGACATTGTTGGTGTTATGTATCATTTACTGAAGTTTATTTTAATTAATATTTGGAGTTGTTAAGGTGTTTTGTTTAAATGTGACACCCTCGAGTGGTCGCACTAAAAGTTTTTTTTACGCACTCTGATTTTCAAAATTAATTAAATAGTAGTTATGGTAGAAGGGGGTGTTACAATGAAGCATTGTGATTTTAGTTGGTAGTGTTCGTTGGTTTTGGTAAGGGGTAATGCTCAGTGTTGTAAGATTGGGGTATTAGCACTTGTTTTTTGTTAAAGTGAAGGTTGGGCAAGATTTGAAGATGAAGATTGTTGTTTGGGAATGATACTGATATAAGTTTTTTCCTATTTTGAATCTGAATGGTACTGTGTTGTTGTTGTTATCAATTTTTCTACTCTCCCTGTGTTTTCAGATTTTCTTCCCTCTCCCTTGTATCTGTTATGCGCACTGTATTTATAACCAAGTTTGTCTAGATAACTGCACTTGTATGGACAATTTTATTTGAGACTCTGATTTTGTATTTTCTCCATAATTTCATGTTTTGTTCTGTGTAAATTTTCTCTGCAGAGAGTTTCTTCCTCCAAGTCTCTCTTTGCATTCACGATTTAGACTCCTTTGACTAATACCCACTGGTGATCCTTTCCTCTTGTGTATGCTTATTCAGAGAAAAAACGTAAGGATAGAAGACCTCCTATTTGCGACTTTGAAGCCTAGGTCATTCTTTGTAAAAATTTGGATTCTTCCTCTTGTCTCTATTCTTTGCATTTTTGTCATCTATAGTGAGTGCTTGATGGTGTAGAGCCTCTTGCAAAGCAAAAACAACTGCCTCGGTCCTTTGTCATATGCAATGCTTAAAACAAAAATTTCTACAATTGTAAAAGAAAGGGGCCACATCTGAGACCCCATTGTGGGCTATTATATATCGATTTTTGTTAGCCTTGTGACACTCACTACTTTGTTGGTATTGTATTATATTTTTTGAATTTGTATCTTCACTTGCAACTTTAGCATTGACAACCTTAAGTGATCCTCTTTTCCTTTTCTCTTTTTTTTTTGTAGCAAATACTTCTTGATTGTTTTGTTTTGATTAAATAACTACAAGTAATATAAGAAAGTTCAATTGATATTGATATAAAAGTAATAACAGTAGTGCTAATAAAGCAAGACGGCTAACGACTATCAAATGACACGTGGACATGACTAGAAGCTTAATATGCACGAGAATAGACATGTTTTCGAGCTTTTCTGAAAACGAGAAAAATACTTATTAAAATTGGGTATTTACGAAAATACAATTTTATTTGATTTTCAACTAGTCGGACAAAATTGGGGTATGACACCAGTTAGTTTGAGTTCTTCTCTTCTAGGACGAATGAGTTTGTTGTAGAGTCTGGCTGGTCTTGTGGCCTTTTCTCCTATGTTGTATTGGTTTTGATTAGGGGAGTATGATGTTTTCTGATTTGGTTTAGGATTAGGGGAGTATGATGATCTCTCTGTATTTGTCTGTGGATTCATGTTCCTTTTATATTATGATAATGATGTTGGATCATAACAAATTGCTGGATTTATTTTTTTTTATTTTTTTTAAAAGATTTGCGACGGAAAAATTTGCCACGGGTTTGCGACGGAAAAATTTGCCACGGATTTGCGACGGAAAAATTTGCCACGGGTTTGCGACGGAAAAATTTGCCACGGGTTTGCGACGGAAAAATTTGCCACGGAAAAGTCCGTGGCAAACGATTTGCGACGAGCGTTTTTGCCACCAATTTTTGCCCGTGGCAAATGTTGTTTTGCCACGGAAATTTGTACATTTGCGACGGAAATGTCTGTGGCAAATCAACGATTTTCTTGTAGTGACAAACCTATTTTAGAATCAATATAAATAATGGTGAGTATGTCTTCACTCTCATCAACCCCTTCCTTCAACTCTTCATTCTCATTATCAACCCCTTCCTTCAACTCTTCACTCTCGTTAACCCCTTCCTTCAATTCCTTAGTCTCAAAACCTAGACCTTCATCATATAGTTTTTTTCAAATCAGAATAACATATGTGCAAGTCTGAAGATCTCCCTCATTTGCTTGAACAATTTTTGGACGCAGATTTTTCACTTTGTCAAATTATTCTTCAGTATCATTGCAAAAATCCATTGAATGCACAATTTCTTCAGGCACTTCATTCAAATCAAAATTATGCTTGAAGTGTCTAGCAGGTCTTCTACATTTGGCTCCAGTTGCTAACTCAAAATTATTGGTTGTGGCTCTAGTTGTTAACTCAAAATTATTGGTTGTGGCTTCAACATCATTGTCCAACACCACTTCACCTTTGTTTGTTTCATTCCCATCAAGTGAGTCTAGAGCAATCAGATTTGAGATGATCTCATAGTTGTCGACACCTTAGTCAAATGATGGCCCACCAATTGCTGTCATTTTTTTAGGTAAAGGAGGATCGAAGAGTCGACATATATAGAACAGAAAAAAAAATGAGTAGAGTATGTCCTACATTGAGTGCACCAAAAGAGGAAGGCATGTTATTTTTTGCTTTGGAAATTATTGTGTATATTAACTCTCCATGTCATAAAACCATCATAATTTACTTATTGCGAGTGTGTACCTTTTTCTCGAAAAAACAAAAATAGAGTTGATCAAAAGAGTATTTTTGAAACATTTATATTTAATTGGTTAACTTTTACTTATATTTGAGTCTAAGAATTTTGGTGTAATTTTTTGCTTATAATAAGGTCTGGCGGGAGTAATTAATATTATAAACTCTTCAAAAAATGTTGCATAATAATCCCTTTGGACCTTATTACAAGCAAAATAACTAAAATTCTGGGACTCAAATATAGGCAAAAGTTAACTAATTAAATATAAATGTTTCAAAAATGCTCCTGGGAGTAACTCTATTTTTATTTTTTCAAGAAAGAGGTGCACACTCCCAAGAACTAAAATCTAATGGTTTTATATGGCATAGAGAGCTAATATACATAGGTATTTCCAAAGCTAAAAATAACACGCATTCTCTTTTGATCTACCTAATGCAAGACATACTCTACTCATTATTTTTTCTTCACTATATATGTGGACTCTTCCATCCTCCTTTATCGAGAAAAATGGCAGCAATTGATGGACCATCATTTGACTTAGGCGTCGACAACCATGAAGATATCTCAAATTTGATTGATTTTGACTCACCTGATGGGGGATGAAGACACAAACAAAGGTGAAGTGTGTTGGACAATGATGATGAAGCCGCAACCAATAATATTGAGTTACCAACTGGAGCTGAAAGTGGAGGACCTACTGTACACTTCAAGCATGATTTTGATTTGAGTGAAGCACCTAAAGAAGATTTGCATTCAGTGGATTTATGGAGTGATACTGCATAAGTGTTCAGCAAAGTGAAAAATCTGCGTCCAAAAATTGTTCAAGCAACTGAGGAAACATCTTTAGACTTGAACATATGTGATTTTGATTTGAACAAACTGCCCGATGAATGTCTGGGTTTTTGAGGATGAGGAATTAAATGAAGTTGTTGATGAGAGTGAAGAGTTGGATGAAGGGGTTGTTGATGAGGGTGAAGAGTTGAACGAAGGTGTTGATGAGAGTAAAGAGTTGAAGAAACATGTGCATCACATGCTCACAATTGATATTGATTCAATCTAAAATGGGTGTGTTTTGTGGGTGGTAGATCATATGGGAAAGTGAGTTAGTTGTGTATAGTGGGTGTTATACTCCAATTTTGTCGCCTATCTATTTTACTACAGTCATTTTATTTTTACTAGTTTTGTATATCATAAGTCCTGGATCCTATTACTGCAAGTTAGTTTTTGGGCTCGTATGGACGCTATTTCGTGATATTGAGTCTGTACTTAGTAGTTCACTTTATTGGGCATATGTTAGATTTTCTCGTTTGGGCTTTGGCCTAGTTTGTCCTTTTTTTAGATTTGTCTTTTTAAACTAACTTTTTCTCTAAATTAAAAAATTAGTCTTTTATTTACATTATCACCAAAACAAAAATAAAATTACATAAAAATAAAAAAATAGAGAAGAACAAAAATAATAAAAAGGGAGTGCCAATAGCATCAACCTTCACCCCAACAAGCTACTTGCCCAGCAAGTCGACTAGCCTAGCAAGTCAATTTGTCCACCAAGTCTCTTCACCCAACCCTTCACTTATACAAGGAGACTTTGTTCACAGTGAAAAACACACCACAATGATTCAACAAGAACATTAAACACATTCTCTCTGTTCCAGCGAAGCTCTCCTTCCAAAGGCGGAGCTGGCATAAATATTATGCGGTGACCAAATATAAAAGTTTAGTTGCATTTTTTATCCCTCAACTTTCTTTGATTGACGAGTTTCATCATCATTCTATTTTGCTTTTAATAATTTTTCTCCTAAATTTGACAATTTTGGTCCTTGTGATTTTTTCATTACACTCTTGTTCCCTAAAAATAGTGGATTGTGCAATTTTGATCCTCAATTTCCCAAAATTTTGACAGTAAAAGTTGTGAAATTAAGAATATCGTGTTGTGAAAAGTAAAATAGAGGGACCAAAATCACCAAAGTCACCATATTTGTCGAGGATAAATAAAAAATAAAAAAACTTAAACTAATGGACTTGTTGTTAATATTTTACCTTGTTAGACAAATAAACTTGATTGAGATAGCTAAATAATATATTTCTGGGGTAGCTAAATATAAAATACATGTATTTATTCAAATACATATATTATTTTTGGGATAGTCGGGACTACCCCATTGTTACACTAGGAGCCGCCCATGTCTCCCTCTCTCTCTCTCCCCCCCTCCTTTTTTATTTTTTATTTTTCTTTTAATTAGTTTATTTTTAAATATTAATGATTATTTTTCACTAGTTGCACTTTTTTATTTTTTTCTTCTTTTTCAACCTTTCATTCATATTCAAACACAAAAATAAAATATTCATTTTCCTCTCATAAATAAATAAATATTTTTAAAATAAATAGGGGATTAAACCGATTGTACAATCGGGTAAGTCAACTTTTTAGGATGAATGAGTTGTACGGCTCGAAAGTCCTAAAATCCCTATAAAAACAACATAAATAATTTCAATTAAAAAGCAAACATACAAACTATTTTTATTTCTTCTCAAAAAACTAAATTTTCAAAAATAGGGGATTTAATTGGTTGCACGACCCGTATCTGTCCCACTGGGCGTGCCAATTTTTAGTGTTGTCAAACTCTTAGGTCCTAGCCATGGGATCAGCTAGAGGTTTGGACAAGTCTTTGATTCCTCGTTTCTTCAAGCAATTGCGCCGAGGAGGGAACTCTGCTCCCCGACTGTGGGTATCCTGACTTCTCTAGAAAGGGTCAGGTTGGGTGGATGGGACGAGATGGTTGAATTATTCTATTGGTCTAATGCATTAAAATAAAGCTAAGTAAAAGTGTCGTAAAGAAGATAAAAGTGGGTTTTTATTGATTGATGTGTGTCTGTACAATTGCATTCTACCCTATATATATATATATATATATATATATATTAGGGGTTGCTAATTTACACCCACTAGAAAAATAAAAAGTGTAAGTTAGCAAAGATGCACCTTTTAACTTGGACCAAAAACCCATCACATTCCTTGTATAGGTAATAGGTAAATAAATGTGCGGGTATAACTGTAATTTAAAAATTCATTTATTTTAAAAATCTAAATCTTTGCATTTTATATTGCTTCTTTTTCCAATTTCCAATGAATGCTATACTTAGCATTAACTACTAAAGTTTAGTCAGATTTTACTTATATACTGCAACCATTAAAATTTAGTGAACAACTCAAAATTAACTAAAAATCTTTTGAAACGAAGTTGGTTGTAATTTTTCAGTTAAATCAATATTATCTAACACTTTTTTTACACTGAAAACTGTCTATTATTTTTTCTTGACAGCTGAATAAAATTTGCGACATGTAAGTAGTACCGCATATAGAGATGTAACTTTCATTCTTGTTTTAATTTGTATGGTAACGTAGAGTATAAAATATGCATAGAAATTTTGTCAAAAAAAATTATTTTATAGAAATACAATCTGAATAAATATATTCTGGACAAGCTGAATAATGCTAAGTGCATTGGAAATAGGAAATGGTGCATTAAGTTTATGAAAAAACATAAATTACAATGAGAGAGAATTAGTGTAAATTACACTACTATCCACTCATTTTAGTAGTTTTTAAAGACATGTGTTGGGTTTTTGGTCCAAACAAAAAGTTGCATGTTTGCTAACTTACACCTTCTATTTTTCTAGTGGGTGTAAATTAGCAAACCCCCTATATATATATATATAGACACACACACACACATAGGCCCTCGTCGGCAACTTTTCTAGCCAACATTTGCCTACTGTTGGATCCACTAAAGATCAACGCATCTCATTGCCCCCTAGTCCTGAAGAAGCGGAGCCACTACCCACGATCTCCACTAGCACGGTTAGTGGGGTAAAACTCGTCGCGCCACTTTTCCAAGGTCTCGCTTCCTCGCTTGATCTTCAGCTAGTCCCACGTTCTGTCCACGTGCTTCCCTCGTGTCTTCCAAGCAAACCTGTCTTAACTTGGCCACTTACTCCCTTGGCTGCCTCTTGCCCCTCGGGCAATCCTATGGGTTTGGGCATCCGATCTATCGGGGCCGAGGCACTCTATAGGTTGAGACTTAACTCTCTCTCGGCTCGGCTCGGCTCACTGCCTCTCGAGCTCACCCTCCTCTCAGGCGTTTTTCCTTGTAGCCTACCCCCCGAGGGACTCTTTTGAGTTCAATCCATTGACAATTTCCCCTTGTGATTTGTCAAGTGGTTCACCACGGCCCACGACTTAATTATATTTAGTTTTAACAACTTGACAAACATATGGGATAGTGAGTTCCCTTTTCAAATAGTGAAAGGGTTTTTTTTTTTCGCACCCCCCTCCTTGTCTATCCCACCCCCATAATTACCCAAACGGACGAAAATGCCCTTGAAAACTTACAAAAATCGATTTCACAAATCGATTTCATAATTCAAACAAGTAAGTAAATACGAGAGAGATTTTGGATTACTGTAATTCGAAAGAATTTGGAATTACCTCGTAAGTCGTAATTTGAAAATCTTTTTGGAATTACTGTAATTCAAAATTACAATTTTTTTCAATTATTAATATTTTTATTTACATTATTTTTTTAATAGTGGCGAGTAGACGACTGCATAAAGCAGTGTAAGCGTGAGCGAGAGTCTTCCGAGCAAAGACCGCAAATGAGCGACAACATGTTGGGGAGGCCAGCGAGAGTGATACTCCTTCTTCGGACACTCTACAGAGGCTCAGAGCTGCTGGACATGCTTCTGAGCGTCAGAGGCGCTAGAGAGCCCGCACCAGAGTGATAGAGATGGTTGAGCCTGAGCCTCAGCCTCAACCCCGGTATGAGCAGCCCTACCGTGACGACCCAGATTATGAGTACAATATGCGGCACCAACAGAGCACCTGAGAGTGTATCATGACATTTCTGCTCACGGTTGGCAGGCTAGGGAGGATCATGACATTCCTGCTCACGGTTGGCAGTGTAACACCCCAATTCTACCCCTTCGTTTATTTAATTATCAGAGTGCGGAATATAAATCTACTAGTGCATTGGAGCGTTACACATCGACATTTCGAACTCAAGCAACATGCGTGCAATTAGAACTTTAAAAAAAACAACAACATTGTTTCCAATTAACGAAATAAGATACGTAGCATGTCACATCATCTCGGCATCATACAATTCTTAGAAATCTGACAACATACTAAAGGCAACCGTTTATGAAAGTAAGACAGCTATTCGACTAGTGCTCGTTTCCCCCAAGTGCTACGTATCAGAGCAACCAACACTGACTCGAAAGGAATGAAGGAAAAGGAGTCCTTCACTAGCGTGTACCTGCACGTTACCACGAAGGTAACATTCAACAGTAAAGGGTGAGTCTCTAACAACATAAAAATTATATGGTAGGTTATATACTAGAGACTAGCAGCTATAATAACCATAGCATAACAACATTGTATTTTCAACTATCACGCAACAGCACCAACAATCAACGACATAAACAACAGCAACAAGCAACGACAACATGAGCATGATATATGTGAATGAAATGCAACCCACATCGGGTATATGCATGTGGTACCTGGTGTATGGAAATCACATACACTTGTGTGCAAGTATACACTGTCCAAAAACAAGTAGTAAAAAGATCGAACCCACAGAGATTGAAAAACTCACTTTTAAAATTAATATAAAGTAATAAAGTGTAAAGTAACAAAGTAACAAAATAATTTTGGTTTTTGTTTGATGATCACAACTAAGTTAGAAAGCAAAGTAAAAATGTTGATAGTGTAAAAGAGAAAAGCTAGTTGGAATGTTTTCATCAAGTAATTTACTTATAAGTGTTTGATGCAGTATGTGATGATGTGATGTACCTTGAATGTTGTTGCATTAGCTATGTGCCTTTCGGTCACTTTCTTGAGTATCATTACCACTCTTATGATCCTTGTTCTATGCAATAAAGAAAGGGGTGTTAGTGCCAATCTTGGCTCCTAACAATTATCCAATTTGCTTAAATAAATTCACTCTTGTATTTTAAGTACCCACAATTATCCTATGGACTATACTATCCTATCTCTAGGACTTAGCATGGTTTTCACAAAGTTTTCTTTATGTAAAACACTCACCCATATTAGTTCTTGAGTTCTTAATTGTAAGCCATTTCTGGTCATTTACAAATCTTACTTATTCTAAGTGATCAAGTTCAAAATAAGTTTGGAAAGATTATCAAGCAAGAACTAAAGTACAAACATACATACATGCATCATACTTAAAAGCTCATTAAATGATTAGAACATTCCAACTAAGAAAGGTTTAGCTAACTATAGACATTGCAAGATATATATAAACTGAATAGACCATGTTTATATATATAGAAATCACAAAAGAGAACAACAAGAGAAAAGTTACAAATGTTGAAACACTTTGTATGAAATCTTCTAGCAATGCACTAGCATTACTCCTTAGCACTATACAAACATTATGAAAACAAGTTAAGGAGGATTTGTCACTTCCTTCTTCTTCCTCTAAAAATATAAAAACTAACTATGTATATTGAAATTTTGATCTAACTTATGGATTGTGATATATTTCCAAATGAAGATGAGAGGTCCTTTTATAGCCTTCAAGTGAGGTGCTTCCTTTCTTCATGTTGAAGTAATCTTGAGTGGATCATAGCTGTAGTTGCTTTTCAGAGGTTTATCCCATGTTGAAATCTTTGACTAATGACATAGGGCGGTTCCATGGTGATAGAACATGTGTCCCTATGTTGGTGACTCTTCAAAGCTATGCCTATAGCTATGTGTGAATGGTAGGCGCCTACTATACAAGGTGGGATGGCATCAGAGAACCAGGCAGGAGGTCATCACTTGCAAGTGGATGCATATGAAACAAGCTGCTTATTCACCAAGTAGTGCAGATTTGATGCAGGATCAGTGCAGGAGCATTGATGTAGTTAGCATTGAGACTGCACTGAACAAAAACATCAAACATACCACAATATATCCAAAATGGCCTATAAATAACTATAACCATTCAAATCACTCAAGTTATCATATATCACACTAAATACTATATAAACTCTTTATTATTACTTGAAAGAGAGCAAATACTAAGTTTAAACATATGAAATACTCTATATAAAATAGAGTTATCACACCCCCAAACTTAAACCATTGCTTGTCCGCAAGTAATGACAAAGACAAACTATAAAAACTAAAAATTCTAGAAGATAGATCAGCTTGATTTTTGGATTTTCATGAGGAGTTCCCTATGAACTTCATTTCTCAACAATCTTTCTTGTGCCTTTATTTCTTCAAAACTACCAAAGCTATTCAAACTCTTTTGTGTGTGTGTGAACCCACCGAAAGTGAGATTGGTTCCAAGACTAAGTGAAAAATTTCCTCCTAGCCTTTGAAAGGATTGGTTCATCTTTGGTCACACCAAAATATTTTTCAAAAGAGAGTTTAGACTCACAAAATTTTCTCAAGTGTTGGGGAGTTCTAAAATCAAAGGGCTTGCATTTTTCTATTTTTTTGTGTGGATCTTTTGAGCAGATGCAATACTTCTTTGAAGTGATTTGTGCATTGATTTTTTTCTGCATTTTGCTTTTTCTTCAATCTGAGTTTGCATTGATGCTTTCTCAGACCGATGATGCTTTTTCTTTTCTAGCTCATATTACCTTCCTCACTGACCTCCAGATGCAAATGCACTTTGGCACAGGTCTTTGACCTCCAGATGCATATATTTTTCTTTGCACTTTGGCACAGGTTCAGTTTTTTGAACTATCCTCCAGATACATTTATTCCTGCATGGCACAGGTCTTTGACCTCCAGATGCATTCATGTACTTAGGCACAGCTATAGTTTCAAAAGATTCAGGGTATGGCTTTGTCCACTTTTTTGTATTCTTTTTGTGCATTGTTTACTCTTATACTTTTGAAATTCAGCCTTTGTTTGCATAAAACACACCCAAACTTAATTCTTTAAGCTCTTCTATCTTTTTAGTAAAGCTTTGTTTTGACCTAAGCTTACCAAAAATTCCCCTTGCATCAGATTGATCTTTTTAAATAGCAAGGTTCTTTTCACAAACTCAGTTTTGAAGTGTTGAAGTAAAAATAATTTTGGTTTTTCTAAGAAATAAGGCTTCTTTTTCTCTTTTTCATCATAAAAATTTCATCCATAGGGCTTTCACCATATTTTTGAAAAACTGATCTTTTCTACTAAAATATTTAGATACTACTTTGTTAAGTACATCTAATATTTAAACAAACTAAAAACTACTTAAAACATATATATTTACTATATAAAACATATTAATTAAACACACAACATATTAGATAGAAACATATTAAAACATAACATAACATGCAAATCCCCAAACTTAAGGGGTTGCAGTGTCCTCACTGCAATTTGTTTACAAAATACAAACCATTTGTTCAAAATAGGGGAGAGAGATTAAAAACAACCAGGGAAATAGTTTAAACAGAATTAACACAAGCTATAGTACTAGTAGGTGAAAACTTGTAAATGATACTCATTTGTTGGCTCCACTCCTGATTCTGGTGCTTTGCCTTGATGGAGGAGTGTGTTTCACCTTCTGCTTCTTCTCCTTAGGTGGCTTGCTTGGTGTTTCTTCTGTAGGTGCAGATGCACCTCCTTCCTCTGGTATAGTTGCAGGAATTGTTTCTTGAACTGATGCAGGTGCATCAGTGCTGACTGCACTAGGTTTCTTCCTTTTAGGTGTCAATTTTGATTGCTGGCTTGCAGGTTGCTTGAAGAACTTCTGAGTGTTGTGCAATGCTTCCCTCTCCTATTGAGCCATTTGTTCCAGAACAAGTTTGATTGTTGCTTCATCATGCATAGTTGTTGCCTGTTGTGATGCAGCAACAAGTGATGCAGGAGCATCACTCTGCATCTCAACAGTTTGAGCAACAGGCTCCTGTGCAAATGATTCTTCTCCTTTATCTCCTTTGTTGAGTCCTTCTTCTTCTCTTTCCTGCAAAATCTCTTTCTCAAGAACAGAAATAACATTAGTAGTAATGTTGCTTGGGCTAGAAGGTACTGTTTGTTCTGTTGGCATAACAGGGGTTGGTTCTTCTGTGTGAGTTGTTTTGTGTGGTTCATTTGTTGGAGAGGGTGGTGGAGGGGTTGTTTGTGGTGGTGATAGTACTGGTGGATCATTGAGGGAGGGTAATGGTGATTTTGGAATGGAGGAGGACTCTTGATTTGGTGAGATGATGGGTGTTTTGGTAACTGGTGAAATGATAGGGGTTTGTTGTTGGGTTGATGCTGAGGTTTGTTTGGCATATTTCTGCCTAGCAATTTCTTCTAAAATTACTCCTCTAGCATGCTCCTCTTCTTCTTCATCAATTTCAGACTCACTTTCTTCCTCCTCTTCTTCTTCAACTTCCTTATCCATTTCTTTTTCTAGTTCCTCATCATCAGAATCAAACATTTCTTCAATCACAAGTTCTATCACAACCTTCTTCTTTCCTTTGGATTGCTTCCTAGTCACCTTCTTCTTGGTGCTAGGTTCCTCTACCTTCTCTTTACCTTTCCTTCCTTCTTCAACCTCTTTCTCCTCTTCTTCTTCACCTTGACTCTCAAGATCCAACTTGGGAATTCGGGGGCATTCATTTTGGCCCACAAGATCAAAGATCTTGTCAAAGACCAATTGAAGCCGGTCATGTTGATCATTCTGAAATTTCCATACTGCCCTCCCGCGTCAGATGTAATGCTCTTGCATTGCAGTGCAGTGGCCTCTTACATTTCTCAATTTCTCCTTTACTTCAAAGACTCAAATTACTGTGGGGAAATTTCCTTTGTTCATTAGCGACTATTGGGACACCTCTTTCATGCACAATTCAAGAATGAGACAAGGGAAAACAGAAATCCCTATGATTTTGTTGAGCATGCAAGAATCTCTCTAGCAATCAATCTACCTATGTCTACATTTCCCTCAGAGAGAATTGTATCTAGCAAGATCAATCTCTCTTTGGTCATTGCATATGTGTGTGATGTAGGCAGAATTGAATTGGCTATGAACAAATGCCAATTACCTAATGCATTTATTAAATAATTGCTTCTAAGCTTAATCTCATTAGGTGTAAATTTTTCCCATACAGCCCCTGGTATAGCAATTCTATTCCTCAATTCTTCCATTTCTTTCTTAAAGGCCTTGGCCACTCTATTTTCAAAATCATTTCCATTATACTTCAGCATATAATGTTCATTCAATTTCTTGGCATGGAAGTGTACAAGTTTACCTCTCACCATGGAAGTGTAGGAGTGTTCGGTCCTTCTTGTGGTGTGATTCCAAAGATAGAACTCTCTCACTATGTCTTCAATATAGCCTCCTCTTGGTAGCACGAAGTGGTCCCAATTGAGATTGGCCACTGTTGACATGAATGATGGGCTTGCCTTCTTCAAATCATACCCTCTCTCGGGTAGTAGATGCATGTTCCAGAGATGAATATTGTCATCGGTTCTGATTGTTGATTCCTTGGCTTTGCTTTTCTTGATTGATGATGATGATGCATGCATGACCTTCTTCTCTTTTGGGGAGTTTTGGCACGCTTGCTCGATGATTTCTGTCTTTGATTGCTTTTTCACCATTGTAATTGCTTTGAATTTCTAGGTTTTTGAGTGTTTGTGTGATTGAGAAAAATTGGAGATGAGAATATGAAGGGTGGTTTGTGTTTGAGATGAGAGAAATTTGTGAGATTGCGAATGAAAAGGTAATTGTAACAATCTTAAGGCCTTATGTTTTGTGGAGAAGGAAGTTAGTGGAGTTATTAGGTAGCCGTTAGCAATGCGTCTTTCGCGCATGCATCATGCCATGTGTCATGCTTGGTTACCAATGCTTCATTAACCTTGCTTAACTCCCCTTTGATCTTCTGAAGCCTTATGATTCACACTTAACCAATTTTCTTCAAGTTTATAAATTTACGATGCAGGCACATTTTTCTTCAATGCAGGTGCATTTGATGCAGCTGCATTAGTTTCCTGCATTTCTGCAAAACAACTAAAAACATAAAATTGCACAAAATAATTAAAAACAATGGGTTGCCTCCCATTAAGCACTTGTTTTAAGAGTCTTGTCAGCCTGACTACCTCTTTTCACTTAGAGATTTTTTAAATAGGTGGTGGTTTTGTCTCTCACCACATGTTCACCATAGTACATTTTGACTCTTTGACCATTTACTTTGAAGACAGTATTTGAGGATTTATCAAATAAGTCTACTGCTCCATGTGGATAAACCTTTATCAACTTATATGGTCCTGACCACCTTGATCTAAGTTTTCCAGGAAATAGCTTCAACCTAGAGTTATATAGCAGAACTAGTCCTCCTTCTTTCAATTCTCTTCTGTGAATTTTCTTGTCATGCCATTTCTTAGTCTTAGCTTTGTAGATTTCATCATTCTCATAAGAGGTTTGCCTAATTTCTTCTAGCTCATCAATCTCTATCATTCTCTTTTTACCTGCTTTGTTCAGATTGAAATTGAGCTTCTTCATAGCCCAATAGGATTTGTTTTCCAATTCCACAGGTAAATGACATGCTTTTCCATAGACTAATTTGTAAGGGGACATTCCTAAGGGTGTTTTGAATGTTGTTCTATATGCCCATAAAGCATCATCCAAATGTAAAGACCAATCTTTCCTATTTGGACTTACCATTTTTTCTAGCATTCTCTTAATTTCCCTATTGGATAATTCTGCTTGTCCACTAGTTTGAGGATGGTAGGCTGTAGCTATCTTATGCTTAACTCCATACTTAGCTAGAAGGTTTTCTATGATCTTATTGCAAAAGTGTGAACCTTCATCATTAATGATAGCTCTAGGAGTTCCAAATCTAGTGAATATATTTCTTTGCAGAAACTTACTCACTGATTTAGCATCATTATTAGGTAATGCTACTGCCTCTACCCATTTGGACACATAATCAACAACTACTAAGATATATAAATTGCCAAAAGAAGGTGGAAAAGGTCCCATGAAACCATGCCCCAAACATCAAATAATTCAATTTCTAAAATATTTGTTCTAGGCATTTCATGCTTATCAGAAATATTTCTGCTCTTTGACATTTATCACAAAGATTTGACCATAAAATAAGCATCTTTAAATAAAGTAGGCCAAAAATAACCGCAGATTGTAATACCTTAGTCTTTGTTCTAGTGCTTCCAAAGTGTCCTCCATAAGGTGCAGAATGGCAATGCAGAAGCACTGCTTGTTGCTCCTCTTCAGGTATGCATTTCCTCATTAATTGATTAGGGCACATCTTGTAAAGGAATGGATCATCCCAATAGTATTGTTTGACTATGTGGAAGAATTTTCTCCTTTGTTGATATGTCATATTCACTGGTACTATTTTCCTTGCAAGGAAATTTACAATATCAGCAAACCATGGTGCAGATGCATTAGATGCTCCTGCATTGCTTATAGCAAATGCAATTTCATGTTTTGCATTGACTGTGATTGCCAATAGTTTCTCATCTGGAAAACTCTCCTTGATTTCTTCTCCTTGTGTACCAAGTGATTCTCCTTCAATCCTTGATAAATGGTCTGCTACTTGATTTTCTACTCCTTTCTTGTCTCTAATTTCTAAATCAAATTCTTGTAGGAGTAAAATCCACCTTATCAGCCTTTGTCGTGACCGTGATCTCGACGTGGACGGCTCAAAAAAATAGATTATTTGAGGAGTCGCCACCCAATTTATTAATAATAGGAAAATTGAGAAAAACCTAATTGAAAGTTATTTGGTCTGCGTAACTAGGTCGGATTCGGGAGTCGATTATGCATAGGGAATGGCAGAAACTTAATTCCACTGCACCCCTAGTACATCTGTCCTAAGACAGTTACCCTAAATTTGATTTGTGCAATGATTAATAAGTTGTTTAATTATTTGTTTACCCAAAAATAATACTTAATTAAATTTAGTAGAAATATAATTATTTACAAAGAACTAATTTAAGAAAATTTTAGTTTGACTTTGTGAGGAGACCCCGCGCCACGTACTCTGCAGTGCGATGAGAGACTCAAAAGTCACGTAGTTCTTCCTGAAAATTTGTTGGTTGGTTGATTTTATTTTTGAAGGGGTCTAAGATCCAAGTTGTACAACTAAAGATTCTTAAACCGGATTGACAGGATGCACATCCAAATCGAATCCATTTTTTTTGTATTTTTCTATGAAAATAGGTGCTAAGTATTTAGTTTGTAGTTTTATGATCTTTATTTTAAAGAGATTTAAGGTTTAAGTTGTATAACTAAAGACCCTTAAATCAAAGTTGTGGGTCTGATAGGATGTACATCCAAGTCAAACCCTAATTCATTTTTCTGAAGTGAATAAACTTGGTTTAATAAATAAAATGATTTAATAACATTGAGAATGAGAGAAGAATATTAAAATAATGAGAAAAACGAAATGGGGTGCAGTAAAGACTAGGAGGTGTAAATATTGACAGGGAGGTTGTATTATGAATATGCAGGTGTAAACAGCAGGAATTAAGGCCCGCTTTATTTATTTTTTTGTGGCCTGCGCTGCTTTTAAAAAAAAAACTTCAAAAGGGGTTTGTATGAATAAAACGCTGGGTTATACTAGTAATCAAAAAAAAAAAAACTGAAACAATGTTAATAAAGGAAATTAGGGAGTTACAAAAGGCCCCATATTTAGGGTTTGTTATCCACATTCATTCTTCCCCTAAAAAAGCGCCGCACAGAGAGGTCTTAGAGAGAGAATGGAAATTTTGGAGGTGAGAGAAAAGAGTGATCCGAAGGGAGAGAAAAGAGAGAGGGAGAGGGAAAAGGAAAGGGAACCGAGAGGGTAGGGCTGGAGTACGAAGCTCCGACGGTGGGGGGGAGTTTCGCCGGATTTCGTGGTGATGGGTCTCGGCCGGACTTCGCCGGAGAAGACGAGACCAACGGCGGCGCTCTCGTCGGCAGGAACGCCATTTCCAGGTTTGTTTGTTTTTTTCGCGTTTTTTTCTGTCTGTTATTTTCGGTCCCTCTTTTCTTCTCCTTCTCCTATCCGCTTGTTTATGGTTTATGTGACCTTCTATGGCTGGTTTATCCGTTCCTCACTTTTTTTTTTGATCTGGGTTTGTTCAAAGTAAAAAGTTGATCCTAACTTATTTTTTTTCAAAAAAAAGAATACAACTAGTATTAGATCTATTATGGTTTCTGGTTTTTGTTTAGTGTGATACAGATCTAAATAACATCAATAGAAATTTCGGGTCTTTCACACAATCACCTAAAACATGTATTTACAGATCTAAAAAAACGAAAAAAAATACTACCAACCTGATCTTCGATTATAAACCAAAGGAAAAATGAAATCGGTGTTGTTAAACTGCTTGCGGTCTACTGCTTTTGTTGCTGCCAGCGGCTCTACTCGATTTTTCCCTTTCTCAGATCTCGAAAATAATGTGTTTAGGGGATTAGGGTTTCAAGGTAAAACCCTAATCCTTTTTTTGGTGGTGATTTCTTACTCGAAATTCGTGTCCCCCCCTTTTGACTGACCCTTGACTGTGTTTTTATATTAAAATATTAGGTCAGACATTAATTGTATTTTGACTGGGCTTTGAATTTTTTTCCAGATCTGAAGAGTAATTTTGGCCCAACTTGAGCAGCTAGGAGTGCTTGCCAGAAACCCTAATTTGCTGTTGTCCTTTACTATTTTTTTTTTGTTGTATTTTCGGATTTTTTTATTTTATTTTTCGGATAGTGTAAAATTAAATTTACGTGTAATAATAATTTATGTCGTTTTCGCAATATATTTTAATATTATTTTTATTTTTCTTACGACATCAATCGAAAAGCGAAACAAAAATCGTATCAGGCCCAATGGGCTAAAGAACAAATGAACTAGGCCCACAAACGAACCCATAAGCCCAGTTATGTTTAAGGCTCAGACTCGATCTAATGATAACTCATGTTTGGCCTAAACACTGTGTGTTGGCTCAAACTCGTGAATGTAGGTCCAATTTTAATCAAAGGGTACCTAATAAACGAATTAAAGCGCAATGACCTATTCAAACGAGAAAACTCAAAATAATCAAGTTAATGAACATCGATTTAAACAAACTAGAAATACTTGAATTAATCAAGATCGTTGAACACTAGCCTAATCAAACGAAAGACACGCTCTCAGTCTCACAATTACGTTCTTGCAAATTCGCAGCACACGAGTATAGAAAACTAAAGTGCGACACCGGTTAAAATTGGGTGTTCACGGACTTCCAGGTTCTTTTTTTTCATCTTTTCTCTCATTTTCGGTTTTCCCCTTTTCTCTTCTACATTTATTTTGATTTTCTGGTTTGTTTTTGTTGGGAAGGAGTAAATGAGAAACTCAAACCCTAAAAAGCCCATTTTATACCCCCTCTCGGGTTACCATTATGCATAGTTATTTATTCAGTTTTTTTTATTTTATTTAATCTGATTTCAAAATGTTTGCAAGCTCCACCCTTTGTTTTGACAGCGCCCCATCCCCCCCAAAGCCCATCTCATTTATTTAGTTCCTGAATATTATTATCTTTTTGGGCCAGCAGCGCTCAAGCAACCAAAAAAACGCCACTGGGCCCTTAATTTTCACACCCCACTGTTTGTTAACACAACTCCTTGCGGGTCTTTGCACCCTTCTTTTACTATTGCATCCCATTTCGAATTTTTACCAGCTTCATGTGTTAATTGTTTATTGGTATTTAGTCTTTTCCAAAAATAGTAATAATAATATAATTAGGATTGGATCGAGATGTACATCTTATCAAATCTGCAACACCGGTTAAGGGACCCGAGTTGTACGACTTGGTCCTAAACCACTTTAAAATTGAAATTTGAACAACACGCGTTTCAAGAAAACTCCTAATCGGGTTTATTAGTACATAGCACCTATTTTTCAAAATAAATAAAAATGGGTTTGATCGAGATGTACATCTTATCAATCCTGCAACACCGGTTTAAGAGTCTCGAGTTGTACAACTTAGATCTTAAACCCCTTCAAAATTAAAATCAACCAACCAACAAATTTTCAGGAAGAACTACGTGACTTTTGAGTCTCTCATAGCACTAGAGAGTACGTAGGCATGGGGTCTCCCTATCAAAGTCAAAATTAAATTTTTCCAAATTAGTCATTATTCTAACTATCTGTAAATAACTAATTATTTTCTTATCGAATTTTAGCCAACCTTATTTGAGGGTAAACAAATAATTAAATAACTTAGTAATTATTGCGCAAACCAAATTTAGGAGTAAGCTGTCTTAGGACGGATGTGTCGAAGTGCGGTGAAATTAGGTTTTCGCCTTCTTCCCGTGTGCATAATCGACTCGAATCCAACCTAGTTACATGAGACCATTAATTCTTTCAATTGGGTTTTTCTCAATTTTCCTATTTTTAATAAATTGGGTGGCGACTCCAATAAATATATTTTCGAGCCGTCTGCGTCGAGATCCAGTCACGCATGACCTTGGTTTTGCATCCTTCTTTGAAATTAGATACTTAATGGCGAGTGATCGGTATAGACAATAATCTTAGTGCCAACTAAGTATGATCTCGATTTTTCAAATGCAAATACCACAGCTAATAATTCCTTTTCTGTAACTATGTAGTTCACCTGAGCTTCAATTAATGTCTTGCTAGCATAATATATAGAATGAAAGACCTTATCATACCTTTGCCCTAGGACTGCTCCTACTGCAAAGTCACTAGCATCACACATTAATTCAAATGGCCTACTCCAATCTGGAGTTACTATAATTGGTGCAGTCACCAATGCCTTTTTAAGTTTATCAAAAGCTTCTATACAAAAGTTATCAAAGATAAATTCTACATCATGTTGCAAAAGCATGCATAATGGTTTTGAGATTTTTGAAAAATCTTTGATAAACCTTCTATAGAAACCAGCATGGCCTAAGAAGCTCCTGATACCTTTAATTGTATTGGGTGGTGGTAAATTCTCAATGACATCAACCTTAGCTTTGTCTACCTCTAGACCTTTCTTTGAAATTCTATGTCCTAGCACTATGCCCTCTTGTACCATGAAATGGCACTTTTCCCAGTTTAAGACTAAATTTGTTTCTTCACATCTCTTGAGAATTTGTTCCAAGTTTGTTAAGCAAACTTGAAATGTTTCTCCAAAGATAGAGAAATCATCCATGAATACTTCCATTGATTGCTCAATGAAATCGAGAATATAGACATCATGCATCTTTGGAATGTAGCAGGTGCATTACATAAGCCAAATGGCATCCTTCTAAAAGCAAAGGTTCCATAAGGGCATGTAAATGTGGTTTTGTGTTTATCCTTAGGCTCAATGGCTATTTGATTATAGCTTGAATAGCCATCTTGGAAACAATAAATTCTTTCCCTGCTAGTCTATCTAACATTTGGTCTATGAATGGTAAAGGAAAGTGATCCTTTTTGGTAGCTTTGTTGAGTTTTTCGTAATCCATACTGATTCTCTCCACCTGTGATGATTCTAGTTGGTATCAACTCATTCTTTTCATTGGCTATTCATCACACACCCTTTCTTTGGTACACATTGGACGGGACTTACCCAAGCCTTCATGCGATATGGGGTATATGAACCGTTAGCACAAAAATTAAAAAGTCAAATGCCAGGGCTGAACCGTTAGCATAGAACTTAAAAAGACAAATGCCAGGGCTGAACCGTTAGCATGGAAAATTAAAAGACAATGCCAGGGCTAAACCGTTAGCACAAAATTTAAAAGACAAATGCCAGGGCTGAACCGTTAGCATGGAAAATTAAAAAGACGAATGCCAGGGCTGAACCGATAGCAAGAAATTTAAAAGCAATGCCAGGGCGGAACCGATAGCAGGAAAATTAAAGACACTGCCAGGGCGGAACCGATAGCAAGAAAATTTAAAAACAATGCCAGGGCGGAACCGATAGCAAGAAATTTAAAAACAATGCCAGGGCGGAACCGATAGCAGGAAAATTAAAGACAATGCCAGGGCGGAACCGATAGCAAGAAAATTTAAAGACAATGCCAGGGCGGAACCGATAGCAAGAAATTTAAAAACAATGCCAGGGCGGAACCGTTGGCACAAAATTAAAAACTTGCTTACTTGTGAACGCATTTGTTTCAGGGTTAGAACCATTACTGCGAACTAATGACCTTCAACCAATCCAACTTTCGTATACTTCCCCTTTCCTTTGCGAACCATGTCGTCCTTTCTTAATATTGATCCTTTGCCTGAATGCCTTCCCCTCGGCCGCTGTGCAAAACTTACTTGAGACTCATTGCGACCTCTGAGTTCCCTTGCCTTTGTAGTGAATGGCGCGGGTTTACCTCTCCATATTTGATAGTCAACTGAGTTCTTTATTATTGTTTTTGTTCTCTTTTTTTTTTTTTACAGTTATTAAGGTATTACTGACATACTCGTCTTGAAGTTTGCCAGACTTAAGCCGTTTTATTTGAGACATAAATTAATGAATGAATCATGAATGCCATAATAAAAGACAAACTAAAGAATCAATTATGAATGCAAGAACAACATGAATGCAGAAACAATTGAACGACCGGCAAAGATGGTTTGACATTGGCTAGAATGAAGAAGTACAAATGGGAAAAGTGGTCATGGATAGAGAACCCCACACAAATCTTGCCCCATTATGAGTTGGTCGATCCCTCATTTGCTGACCCTCCTGAAACCCTTAATGCGACTACTTGAGTGGATTCTGATGCAGCCATAGAAACCATATTGCCTCTGGTGTGAGCGTGATCATTGAGTTCCTCTGCCGTTTATGCCCTCCTCTTTTTTTCTTTTTTCTTTTTTCGCCTTAATTTTTGCCTAGACTGCCCTTTTGGGTTTTCAATCGAGCAAGCTTTGTTGACCCTAATTTTTGCCTAGACCGCCCTTTTGGGTTTTCGGTCTACCGGGTCTTTATTATCCCTGATTTTCGCCTAGACTGCCCTTTCGGGTTTTCAATCTAGCGGGATTCTCTTTTATTTGCCCCTAATTTTTGCCTAGACCGCCCTTTTCGGGTTTTCAATCTAGCGGGACTTTTTTTTTTTTCAGGCATAAAATTTCTTGACAGCGTCTGAGTTTATTGGCTTCGGAAGTTCACGTCCTTCACTATCGATCAATACCAAGGCTCCACCTGGAAACGCATGCTTGACCACATAGGGGCCATCATAGTTGGGTGCCCACTTACCACGAGCATCCTTTTGATGTGGCAATAATTTCTTCAGAACTAGGTCTCCAGGTTGGAACTCTCTAGGGCGTACTTTCTTGTTGAAGGCCCTGGCCATCCGACTTTGATACAACTGCCCATGACAAATGGCTGCCAATCTCTTCTCTTCAATCATATTCAGCTGTTCAAATCGAGCTTTTACCCATTCTGATTCTTCTAGATCTGCCTCCATTAAAACCCTCAAGGATGGTATTTCAACCTCAATGGGGGACACAACTTCCATTCCATATACCAAGGAAAACGGCGTTGCCCCAATGCTGGATCGTACTTTAGTGCGATAAGCATGTAGAGCGTAGGGTAACATCTCATGCCAATCTTTGTAATTAACCACCATTTTGGCAACGATCTTCTTGATGTTCTTATTTGCTGCTTCTACTGCACCATTCATTTTAGGTCTATATGGGGTCGAATTGTGATGTTTGATCTTGAAGTTGGGAGCATTGTCTGTGATCATTCTTTCAGGGATCCCATACCGGCAGATGATGTCTCTCTTCAAGAACTTGGCAAATACTTTTTGGGAAATGCTAGCATACGAGGATGCTTCTACCCACTTGGTGAAATAGTCAATTGCCACTAGTATGAACCGATGCCCATTGGATGCTTTTGGATTAATCGGCCCAATCACGTCGATTCCCCACATGGAAAACGGCCAAGGACTTGTCAGGTTATGCAGAGGAAAAGGGGGCGCATTGATCCTGTCGGCATACAACTGGCATTTGAGGCACTTTCTCACATGAGCTATACAATCAGCTTCCATGGTGGTCTAGTAAAACCCACTCCTCATAACTTTTCGGGTCATCATGTGTCCATTTGCATGCGTTCCACATATACCCTCATGTACCTCAGTCATGATCTTTCGTGCCTCTTGCGCCTCTACACATCTCAACAAAGTACCATCTTGACTTCGCTTGTAAAGCATTTCTCCGCTCAGGAAGAAATTCATTGCCAACCTTCTAATTGTCTTCTTGTTTATTTCGCTTGCACCTGTTGGGTATTCACCATGTTGGATGTACTGTTTTATATCATAGAACCATGGTTTGCTGGCTGGCTCTTCTTCTTCCACATTTCCACAATATGCCGGTTCATCTTTAACCTCTATACAGATAGGTTGGACCTCAGCATTGACATTTAGCTTAAACATCGCTGCCAGGGTTGCTAGAGCATCGGCAAAATGGTTCTTGTCTCGCGCCAGATGAGTGAATGTTACTTCTTCAAAGTTTTCCACCAGCTGAGTCAGATGCTTTTGATAAGGCACTAGTTTAGAGTCCTTGGTTTGCCATTCACCCTTTACTTGGTAAATGATGAGGGCGGAATCCCCGAACACATCTAATCTCTTCACGCCCAGGTCAATTGCAACCTGTAGGCCATTTGCACATGCTTCATACTCAGCAATATTGTTGGTACATTCAAAACTCAACTTGATGGCAACAGGGTATTGTCTGCCTTCGGGTGAAATCACTACTGCCCCGATGTCGTTTCCGTACATATTAACTGCTCCATCAAAGTACATTTTCCAAGCAGTCTCTGGCTCTTCATCAGCCGCCATTATTCCCCTTTCATCTAAGCTAGACGACTGCTCCTCCTCAAGTGGGTTTTCGGCTAGATAGTCGGCGATGGTACTTCCTTTAATAGCCTTTTGTGACACGTACTTAATGTCATATTCTGATAATATCACTTGCCATTTTGAAAACCTCAAAGAAACATGGGGGCTTTCGAAGATGTACTTCAGTGGATCAAAACGAGAAATCAACCATGTAGTGTAGTACAACATGTATTGACGGAGTCTCTTAGCGGTCCATACCAAAGCACAACATGTTTTCTCGATCGCCATGTAGCGAGTCTCGCGATCATTGAACTTCTTACTCGGATAGTAGATTGCTTGCTCTTTCACGAAGTGTCATGTTGTCCTAGCATTGCACCCATGGATGATGGCAACACAGTCAAGTACAAAATCAACGGTCGGCCTGGCGTTGGGGGAGCCAAAACGGGAGGATTTGACAAGTAGTTATTTATTTTGTCAAAAGCTTCTTGACATTTCTCATCCCATTTACCTGGCTGGTTCTTTCTTAGTAGCTTGAATATGGGTTCACATGTGCTAGTCAGATTGGCAATTAATTTGTAGAAAAATAGGTGCCTTATGGAAGTTTGAGTTTGATTTGGGGTTTGATAGTAGGGAGATGTCAAAATAAGGATTGACACTTTGGATTTGAAGTTCGTACAAAGAAAATAGAGCATGCCTTTTTGGAAAAGGTTTAGAAATATGGTTTCTGGAAAGCCTAAGGTAGAGAAATTGTTTTTTTAAAAGTATGGTAGTCGAGGGAGTACCTATCTAGGATCTAGATGATAGTGTGTAACTTTGATGATTAGATGATTAAAATTCGGTACGAAGAGTAGGAATGCCGAGCTGAGGAAGGCATTGTTTGTAGTTGGATATGGATTGACGTAGGATAGGAGCATTAGTACTCAAATGATTTCTGTGGCGTAGTTCCCTAGCGATAAATTAATGATGTTTGGAATAAATCGAGTGAGACTTTGGTGGCCTGAAAATAGAGTTTTGGTACGAAGTAAAAGGTGTGGATTAAGTATGCCTAAGGGTAGCTATTTGAGTCAGGTGTATTATGATCAAGGTATGTACTGTAGAGGTGAAGAGGTATTAAGAGTGTTGTAACCTTCTTGAAATTCTTAATGAGTGTTGGACTAGTTGTGTAGGGGAAGTGTTTAGTAGTTGGCTTAAGTATGATCATAGTATGAAGATCAAAGGAAAGAAGGAAGAGGAAGGTTAGGTGCATAGAACTACATATGAGCTGAGGTATAGTTGCTTAACCATAGGTGTGTTGAAGTGTGATATGCATGCGACGTAGTATGTGGGAGACAAAGTATGTAGTCACAGGGTTGGGTATGTTTGAATCGTAAGTGTAGTGAAGCTTACCGTGACGTAGTGTAGAGAGAACCGAGGTGCCAAAAAGAGTGTACCGAGGTGTTGTGTAGTGTAATGGCCGAGGTTAGGGAGTGCTTAGGTGTAGGGTGCCTAAGTGTAATAGTCAAAGGTGAAGTGACTAAGTGTAGATGATGAAGTGAGTTGTGAATAAGCCTAAGTGTAGTGGATAGACAATATTTGAAGGATTGCTTGTGAATATTGTTACCTTTGATTGACGTTTGGCTATAGGTTGATTGTCTTTGTGATGCACATGAGTTTAATTTTGATTGTGCTAAATCGTTTTGAAGTTATGTACTGAAATGAAATGCGGTGCTTGGTTATAACAATTAAGGTTAGGATTCGCGTATAGCCTCCTTTTAGCAAAGATGAAATGATCGACTTTTATAACTTCCGAGTTTATGTCGGAAACTAAATTTTGAAAATAATGAGTGGTTATTTGTGTGGCAACCTGTTCATGTTATAATAAAATTTTGGGTTGCGTATAGTTTTCCCTTTTGGACAAAATTGTGAATTCTATGATTTTCAAAGAAACGGCACTTGGAAAATTCTGTGCTTTTGGGAATGAACGTGATGTCGAGATTTGTGTTAAATTCTGTTCCAAGTTGTTTAGAATTTTATTACGAGACGTGACATGATTTTAACTTTAGGACCGATTAGGCCATGGATTGAGGTTGTTTGAAAATGACGAGGTCTTACAATAATTTCATGGTTTGACGAGATAAAATCTTTTGGAAATAAAAATTTGAGTTTTACTCACGTTTAGAGAATTTTAAAATGTGGTTGTGTGTTTATGTGTTGACATGTGTTCATTTACTGTGATGGAAAGTTGAGTTACGGAGAAAGAGCAAATTTCACGAAAATGGAAATTTTACGGTTTTTGAGCATGTTTTGGCTTGTAACTTTGTAACTCGATTGTGCTTGAGTGAATTGGTGAAATTATGTCTTAATTGTATGTAAACCATGTGTTAGAACATCCGTTTGGAATGATTTTTGTTTCATTGGAAACTAGACTCGTTTTTCTTCAATTTGAACATTTGTTTTGCTTCATTTGATTGAGAATTAAATAAGAGAACCGAGTTACAAGTAGAGCAACAATTGCATCTGTTTTTCGGACCACTATGCTTTGTTTTGAAAATTGTACTTTTGGCTACATAAACAAATAGACAAAAATTATATCCAGAAACTAGACACTCTAAGGTTTCTAATGAATAATTGTTTGTTTAATTAGATAACGTTTGCTATGTTATGTTTGAGCGGTTTTGAAATTTGGAGTTTCATGAATTTTCGAGTCAAAAACGCTATTTTGAGAAATTATGTTTGTTTGAAAATGAGAAACGAAACCATAAAGATTTGATTGTTTAATTGTTATGCTTGAATATGGTTTTCGATTGCGGGTCTGTGTTAGTTGAATTTACAAATCTTTTGGAAAACCGTAAATTTTGTATATGTGCTTGAATACTTCGAAGTTGAATTGAGATATGATGTATGATATGTTCTAGTTTTAATTGATGTCCGGGTGTTATATAGTTAAAAAAAAAAAAAAATTATTTTGGGATGTCCATATTTCAGAGGAAACTCTGCCGAATTTTCGTTAGGAATTTTGATACATGTTCAAAGTGGTAATTGAGTTGTGTGATTAGAGGGTAAATGAAATTGAGAAAATGTTAGAGTGGATGTAAGCATGGTCGAAGAGCAAAGTTGTTGAAATAGGTGTAAGAATTTAAGTGAAGAGTATATATGCAATCGATATATATATATATTGTCGAAATCTAGTATGGTACAACAATTGTGGAGATATTGAGGTAAAGTGTAAGTCGAAGTTAGTGTTTGTCGAAACGTAGGTAAGTTGAAGTACAGAGTTGTCGAAATGAGTAATGTCTAAGTGTATTTCTCTAAGTTAGAGTGGAAGTGTCGAAATATTGAAGTTGTCAAAGTGTTGTATAGGTAAGTCGGAGGGTAAATCCATGGGAGTCGAGGTGTAGTGGCTATAGTGCGGACGTTAAGTTTATCTTGTGTATCTACCGAGATGAAATGTTACGTTTAAGAGTGAAGTGCTCAAGTGTAGTGTAACCAAGGTGAGTGGCGGGGAGTAAGGAGTGGTAATTCTTTGTAGTGTGCGTACACCTAAGTCTGAGATGCTTGAGATGCCATTTGATGTTAACATGGTTCGGGATTGATGCTAAGTGCCTTTGGGAGTGCGGTTGTTATGGAACTCGATATGGAATTATTAGTAATGACGACGAGTAGGTCATTAGATATATGAGATAGGTTGAGTTCGGAGTGAGCACCAGAGATTGGAAACTTAAAGAGGGTAAGCTAATCGCAAATCGTAGTTGAGGGTATAGTGTCCCTGTATCGGAATAGATGGTATTTGAGTAGTCGAGTAGGATCTAGATACCCTACAGGTTAGAATATCTGCTAAGGGTAAGAGTGTAGAGAAGGTGTGGTTTGTTACCTTAGTGTACAATAGATTTTGATGAGTACAGTTAGAGGTGGGGAGAAGTTGGGTATTTAGCCGTGAGTATTTTAGAGGACGAAAATATTCTAAGTGGGGGAGAGTTGTAACGCCCCGAAAATAATTTGAATATTTATTTAATTAATTACTTAGGAGTTATGTGGTTAGTCATATTTAATTAAATGAATGAGGTGTTTAATTGAATATGGAGGTGAGAGATAGTAAATAAGAGAGTGGTGGTATTATTAAGTTAGGGAGTAGTTGAATTAAATTGAGGGGGGTGCGAATAGGAGCCCACCCATTTAGGCCCAATTGAATTGTTGTGGGTTAAATGAAAGAAATGAAAAAAAAAGAAAGAAAGGGACCGAGAGAACAGAGAGAGAGACGCAGGCAGAGAGAGAGAGGAAAGGAGGAGGAGAGCGACGGTGAAGAGAAGGAAGGAGGGGAGATCTTCTCCATCTTAGCACTAGGTAAGGGGCTTTTTAGCTCATTCTCTTCCATTTTTCCTCCTCTATCTATTGATGTGAATATCAATCCCTAATTCCTAGTTTTTGTTGTTTTGCCATTGTTGGGGAGTTGAAGCTCAAAATGGAATTGGTGGTTGTTTTGGTGATTGTTGAGTTGTGGGTGGAAGGAGAGCTTGTATTCTTCAATTTGCAAAGGTTAGGGGGTCTTTTTCATTTATAATAGGTTGTAATATTTGTATTGTATGAAGGTTAGGGTTTTAGAGTGGTTTATTAATTATTTGGTGAAGATGATGAATAGTGATTATATGTTGATTGAGTGTTATTTGGTTTGATTGTTGTTGTGTTGAATTGATTTTTGAGGAAAACACTATGTTGTTGTTGAAATGGAATTGATATGCATTTTTGTGTGGTTTATGAGTGTGGTTGTTTTGTTGTGAATAAATGGGTGTTAGGTGTATTTGGATTGTTTTGATGATATGTTTGTTGGAAAAAAATGAAGTATGAGTATATATGTGCAATAGGTGTATATGACTTAATTGGATAATTGATTTGTTGGATTAAAATGTGTCTAAGTGATGGTTTAGTCCCTAAGAATTAATTTAATCCTTGGTGTGACAAATTAGTCCCTAAAAATTAAATTAATCCTTGGCGTGACAAAATAATCCCTTTAGCGTCTAATTAGTCCCAATGTGTCAAATAAATCCTAAGTACCAAATTAATTCATAATGCGTCAAAATAATCTTTAGGTGCTAAATTAATGTGTGGGGGGTCTAAATGGTCCTTAAGTGTGAAAAGGGTCCTTTATGGGGTGTTTTGGTCCTTAGGTGAGAATTAATTAATAATTGATAAAGTGGTGGTTAATAATTGGTGAAGTGGTGATAATAAATGATAAAGTGTGAGTTAAATGTTGAGGTGTTGGAATTAATAAGCGAAGTGGGCTTCGACAAAGCGAAGAGTTAAAAAGCGAAGAGGGCCTCGGCCAAAAAGTGACAAGTTGTGTTATGGTGATGTTTTGAGTGATGTGACAATGAGTGTGGTGGTAATTGATTGTGTATGTTGCATTGTCATAGTGTCGCATAAAGCATATGCATAAGCGAAGTGGGCTTCGGCCAAAAAGCGAAGTGGGCCTCGCCAAAGCGAAGTGTTAAAAATAAAGCGAAGTGTAATGGATCCACATGCATATTGCATACATGCATAAACTCATACATTCATGGGATGCACTGTTGTACGTAATTAATTGATGATGGGTGTTCTAGTAATATACTTGAAATGGTAAATGTCTTAATTGTGAGCAGTTAATGGGTTGGATTCTTTCTTTGATTATAATGCTTATCTTACTTGCTATTATTTATGTAAAGAGACTCACCCTAGCATTTTTATGTTGCTCGCTCTCGTGGCGACAAAGCAGTGATTCCGAGTGAAGGTGCCATGCCCCTTGGGTTATTGAGTCACTCGATAGTAACAGGGGATGGGGCTCTAGTTACCTTCATTTTTATGCTATGTACTAAACTGTTTGAATTATGTCTTGAGTATGTTGAACTCGGTTTATTTCATTTGCATACAAACTATTTTACGGATTATTGTAAACATTAAAGCAGTATTTGAGGGTCTTGACCAGCGTGACTATGAGATGTTTTTTCGCACACTCGATGCGTTTGAATATTTAAATATGTTTTGAATGATGTTACGTTAAATGTACCACCCTCTTTGAGGTGCGTGGATAAATTTTTGAAAAACTCTGATTTTTATTAAATAATTAATAAGTAGCAGAAGGGGGCGTTACATTAGTGGTATCGAGCGATTCGGTCCGTCCGCCAAGTTGTCGAGTCTGTTAACCCTCGAGTCTTGGTACTCGTTTTAAATCATAATTATGTTCTTTGGTTAGTCTTTGTTAATTTTGTTGGTTTGTGCATTAATTGGCGTACCTTGTGACTTAATTGTGTTAGATTACGATTTAAAATTATATTGCATTATTGAAGTATATGTGATCAAAAGCGTAAATCGGTAGTTATACCATTGATTTTGTCACATTCGTGATTGTTGTTTGTATCATTAAGATGTGTGATTAAAAGAGTTCTAACGAAGTCAAAGGAGTGAAAGTCGTGACGATGCCTTCTTCGCACTCGCATGCGTTAAAAGTCTTTTAATGTGTTAGTTATAAATTGAAAGAAAGTAGTTTTGTGACCTTAATTAGTTGGTTGCATGAGTAGGAGGGGTGATCACCCCGATAACTCATTCCCAATGAAAGAGGTGGCAATAACTCGTAATTATTATGAATTTTGAATATATACTAATTTCAACTTGATTGATTGAGTGGTGTGTGCAAGTTGATTGACTATTAATTTGTAGAAAAATAGGTGCCTTATGGAAGTTTGAGTTTGATTTGGGGTTTGATAGTAGGGAGATGTCAAAATAAGGATTGACACTTTGGATTTGAAGTTCGTACAAAGAAAATAGAGCATGCCTTTTTGGAAAAGGTTTAGAAATATGGTTTCTGGAAAGCCTAAGGTAGAGAAATTGTTTTTTTAAAAGTATGGTAGTCGAGGGAGTACCTATCTAGGATCTAGATGATAGTGTGTAACTTTGATGATTAGATGATTAAAATTTGCAGATTGAAGAGTAGGAATGCCGAAATGAGGAAGGCATTGTTTGTAGTTGGATATGGATTGACGTAGGATAGGAGCATTAGTACTCAAATGATTTCTGTGGCGTAGTTCCCTAGCGATAAATTAATGATGTTTGGAATAAATCGAGTGAGACTTTGGTGGCCTGAAAATAGAGTTTTGGTACGAAGTAAAAGGTGTGGATTAAGTATGCCTAAGGGTAGCTATTTGAGTCAGGTGTATTATGATCAAGGTATGTACTGTAGAGGTGAAGAGGTATTAAGAGTGTTGTAACCTTCTTGAAATTCTTAATGAGTGTTGGACTAGTTGTGTAGGGGAAGTGTTTAGTAGTTGGCTTAAGTATGATCATAGTATGAAGATCAAAGGAAAGAAGGAAGAGGAAGGTTAGGTGCATAGAACTACATATGAGCTGAGGTATAGTTGCTTAACCATAGGTGTGTTGAAGTGTGATATGCATGCGACGTAGTATGTGGGAGACAAAGTATGTAGTACCGAGGTTCAGGTATGTTTGAATCGTAAGTGTAGTGAAGCTTACCGTGACGTAGTGTAGAGAACCGAGGTGCCAAAAGAGTGTACCGAGGTGTTGTGTAGTGTAATGGCCGAGGTTAGGGAGTGCTTAGGTGTAGGGTGCCTAAGTGTAATAGTCAAAGGTGAAGTGACTAAGTGTAGATGATGAAGTGAGTTGTGAATAAGCCTAAGTGTAGTGGATAGACAATATTTGAAGGATTGCTTGTGAATATTGTTACCTTTGATTGACGTTTGGCTATAGGTTGATTGTCTTTGTGATGCACATGAGTTTAATTTTGATTGTGCTAAATCGTTTTGAAGTTATGTACTGAAATGAAATGCGGTGCTTGGTTATAACAATTAAGGTTAGGATTCGCGTATAGCCTCCTTTTAGCAAAGATGAAATGATCGACTTTTATAACTTCCGAGTTTATGTCGGAAACTAAATTTTGAAAATAATGAGTGGTTATTTGTGTGGCAACTGTTCATGTTATAATAAAATTTTGGGTTGCGTATAGTTTTCCCTTTTGGACAAAATTGTGAATTCTATGATTTTCAAAGAAAGCGGCACTTGGAAAATTCTGTGCTTTTGGGAATGAGCGTGATGTCGAGATTTGTGTTAAATTCTGTTTCCAAGTTGTTTAGAATTTTATTACGAGGCGTGACATGATTTTAACTTTAGGACCGATTAGGCCATGGATTGAGGTTGTTTGAAAATGGCGAGGTCTTACAATAATTTCATGGTTTGACGAGATAAAATCTTTTGGAAATAAAAATTTGAGTTTTACTCACGTTTAGAGAATTTTAAAATGTGGTTGTGTGTTTATGTGTTGACATGTGTTCATTTACTGTGATGGAAAGTTGAGTTACGGAGAAAGAGCAAATTTCACGAAAATGGAAATTTTACGGTTTTTGAGCATGTTTTGGCTTGTAACTTTGTAACTCGATTGTGCTTGAGTGAATTGGTGAAATTATGTCTTAATTGTATGTAAACCATGTGTTAGAACATCCGTTTGGAATGATTTTTGTTTCATTGGAAACTAGACTCGTTTTTCTTCAATTTGAACATTTGTTTTGCTTCATTTGATTGAGAATTAAATAAGAGAACCGAGTTACAAGTAGAGCAACAATTGCTGTCCTGTTTTCTGGACCACTATGCTTTGTTTTGAAAATTGTACTTTTTGGCTACATAAACAAATAGACAAAAATTATATCCAGAAACTAGACACTCTAAGGTTTCTAATGAATAATTGTTTGTTTAATTCCGATAACGTTTGCTATGTTATGTTTGAACGGTTTTCGAAATTTGGAGTTTCATGAATTTTCGAGTCAAAAACGCTATTTTGAGAAATTATGTTTGTTTGAAAATGAGAACGAAACCATAAAGATTTGATTGTTTAATTGTTATGCTTGAATATGGTTTTCGATTGCGGGTCTGTGTTAGTTGAATTTACAAATCTTTTGGAAAACCGTAAATTTTGTATATGTGCTTGAATACTTCGAAGTTGAATTGAGATATGATGTATGATATGTTCTAGTTTTAATTGATGTCTGGACTGGTTATACAGGTAAAAAAAAAAAAATTATTTTGGGATGTCCATATTTCAGAGGAAACTCTGCCGAATTTTCGTTAGGAATTTTGATACATGTTCAAAGTGGTAATTGAGTTGTGTGATTAGAGGGTAAATGAAATTGAGAAAATGTTAGAGTGGATGTAAGCATGGTCGAAGAGCAAAGTTGTTGAAATAGGTGTAAGAATTTAAGTGAAGAGTATGTCTGTCGATATATATATATTGTCGAAATCTAGTATGGTACAATTGTGGAGATATTGAGGTAAAGTGTAAGTCGAAGTTAGTGTTTGTCGAAACGTAGGTAAGTTGAAGTACAGAGTTGTCGAAATGAGTAATGTCTAAGTGTATTTCTCTAAGTTAGAGTGGAAGTGTCGAAATATTGAAGTTGTCAAAGTGTTGTATAGGTAAGTCGGAGGGTAAATCCATGGGAGTCGAGGTGTAGTGGCTATAGTGCAGACGTTAAGTTATACTGTGTATCTACCGAGATGAAATGTTACGTTTAAGAGTGAAGTGCTCAAGTGTAGTGTAACCAAGGTGAGTAACTGAGGGAGTAAGGAGTGGTAATTGCTGTAGTGTGCGTACACCTAAGTACAGATGCCGAGATGCCATTTGATGTTAACATGGTTCAGGATTGATGCTAAGTGCACTGGGAGTGCGGTTGTTATGGAACTCGATATGGAATTATTAGTAATGACGACGAGTAGGTCATTAGATATATGAGATAGGTTGAGTTCGGAAGTGAGCACCAGAGATTGGAAACTTAAAGAGGGTAAGCTAATCGCAAATCGTAGTTGAGGGTATAGTGTCCCTGTATCGGAATAGATGGTATTTGAGTAGTCGAGTAGGATCTAGATACCCTACAGGTTAGAATATCTGCTAAGGGTAAGAGTGTAGAGAAGGTGTGGTTTGTTACCTTAGTGTACAATAGATTTTGATGAGTACAGTTAGAGGTGGGGAGAAGTTGGGTATTGCTTCGTGAGTATTTTCGAGGACGAAAATATTCTAAGTGGGGGAGAGTTGTAACGCCCCGAAAATAATTTGAATATTTATTTAATTAATTACTTAGGAGTTATGTGGTTAGTCATATTTAATTAAATGAATGAGGTGTTTAATTGAATATGGAGGTGAGAGATAGTAAATAAGAGAGTGGTGGTATTATTAAGTTAGGGAGTAGTTGAATTAAATTGAGGGGGGTGCGAATAGGAGCCCACCCATTTAGGCCCAATTGAATTGTTGTGGGTTAAATGAAAGAAATGAAAAAAAAAGAAAGAAAGGGACCGAGAGAACAGAGAGAGAGACGCGCGCGAGACCGAGAGGAAAGGAGGAGGAGAGCCGACGTGAAGAGAAGGAAGGAGGGGAGATCTTCTCCATCTTAGCACTAGGTAAGGGGGCTTTTTAGCTCATTCTCTTCCATTTTTCCTCCTCTATCTATTGATGTGAATATCAATCCCTAATTCCTAGTTTTTGTTGTTTTGCCATTGTTGGGAGTTGAAGCACAAAATGGAATTGGTGGTTGTTTTGGTGATTGTTGAGTTGTGGGTGGAAGGAGAGCTTGTATTCTTCAATTTGCAAAGGTTAGGGGGTCTTTTTCATTTATAATAGGTTGTAATATTTGTATTGTATGAAGGTTAGGGTTTTAGAGTGGTTTATTAATTATTTGGTGAAGATGATGAATAGTGATTATATGTTGATTGAGTGTTATTTGGTTTGATTGTTGTTGTGTTGAATTGATTTTTGAGGAAAACACTATGTTGTTGTTGAAATGGAATTGATATGCATTTTTGTGTGGTTTATGAGTGTGGTTGTTTTGTTGTGAATAAATGGGTGTTAGGTGTATTTGGATTGTTTTGATGATATGTTTGTTGGAAAAAAAATGAAGTATGAGTATATATGTGCAATAGGTGTATATGACTTAATTGGATAATTGATTTGTTGGATTAAAATGTGTCTAAGTGATGGTTTAGTCCCTAAGAATTAATTTAATCCTTGGTGTGACAAATTAGTCCCTAAGAATTAAATTAATCCTTGGCGTGACAAAATAATCCCTTAGCGCCTAATTAGTCCCAATGTGTCAAATAAATCCTAAGTACCAAATTAATTCATAATGCGTCAAAATAATCTTTAGGTGCTAAATTAATGTGTGGGGGGTCTAAATGGTCCTTAAGTGTGAAAAGGGTCCTTTATGGGGTGTTTTGGTCCTTAGGTGAGAATTAATTAATAATTGATAAAGTGGTGGTTAATAATTGGTGAAGTGGTGATAATAAATGATAAAGTGTGAGTTAAATGTTGAGGTGTTGGAATTAATAAGCGAAGTGGGCTTCGGCCAAAGCGAAGAGTTAAAAAGCGAAGAGGGCCTCGGCCAAAAAGTGACAAGTTGTGTTATGGTGATGTTTTGAGTGATGTGACAATGAGTGTGGTGGTAATTGATTGTGTATGTTGCATTGTCATAGTGTCGCATAAAGCATATGCATAAGCGAAGTGGGCTTCGGCCAAAAAGCGAAGTGGGCCTCGGCCAAAGCGAAGTGTTAAAAATAAAGCGAAGTGTAATGGATCCACATGCATATTGCATACATGCATAAACTCATACATTCATGGGATGCCTGTTGGTACGTAATTAATTGATGATGGGTGTTCTAGTAATATACTTGAAATGGTAAATGTCTTAATTGTGAACAGTTAATGGGTTGGATTGCTGCCTGATTATAATGCTTATCTTACTTGCTATTATTTATGTAAAGAGACTCACCCTAGCATTTTTATGTTGCCTGCTCTCGTGGCGACAAACAGGTGATTCCGAGTGAAGGTGCCATGCCCCTTGGGTTATTGAGTCAGCTCTGATAGTAACACCGGGGATGGGGCTCTAGTTACCTTCATTTTTATGCTATGTACTAAACTGTTTGAATTATGTCTTGAGTATGTTGAACTCGGTTTATTTCATTTGCGTTACAAACTATTTTCTCGGATTATTGTAAACATTAAAAGCAGTATTTGAGGGTCTTGACCCGCGTGACTATGAGATGTTTTTCGCACACTCGATGCGTTTGAATATTTAAATATGTTTTGAATGATGTTCTGTTAAATGTACCACCCTCTTTGAGGTGTGTGGATAAATTTTTGAAAAACTCTGATTTTTATTAAATAATAAGTAGCAGAAGGGGGCGTTACACTCCGGGTTATCCCACTAACCACGTTCCCAACCGGTTTCTCAACAGACTCACTCTTACTTGCTTCCCTTTTAGCAGGTCCTCCCACAACTTCAATTTGGGGCTCATAATTCCAAGGGATCGCGTGGGTGTTCTGACAAACGAAGGGTATAGGTTTCTTCACCGTCACTACCACCTTTTCTGATGCAGCAGGTGGGTTGAGTGGGGGAACCTTGAGAACAAAGCGTTGTAGAACATTAACCTCTTCTTATAGCATGGATCCCTTAGCTTGCACAACCCCTAGTGTCATCAGACTTTGGACTCGGGCTTTGAAGTCCCAGCAGTCCTCAAAGTCATGACCTTTACAACCATGGTGGTATACACATTTCCTTTCTTCACTATACATAGCATATCTAACCTCCTCCTCAGTCAGTGCCAACACTTCATAACCAGCTCTGCTCAATCCCTCCCATATCTCTATCATAGGGGTTCGAAGCTTCAAAACCTTTTTGATAG
Source organism: Oxytropis ochrocephala (assembly GCA_020916435.1). NCBI lineage: Eukaryota > Viridiplantae > Streptophyta > Magnoliopsida > Fabales > Fabaceae > Oxytropis > Oxytropis ochrocephala. Next base: position 51,625,228 of record CM037095.1, read on the forward strand.
GCGTTTGGTCTCCTTCCACCATACTCACTGTTCTATTCCCGTTGTGATCATGGAGAGGGTTGCTGTTGATGTTCGGACCTGTCTCTTCCTGAATGTCGAGCTTTCCATGGGCCATCAACCTCCTCACAGCTATTTTGAAAGCTTCACAATCCTCAATTGAATGTCCTGCGGCCCCCGTGTGATATTTGCAGGTTAGATTTGGATTATACCAGGCTGGAAATGGTGGTTCCCAATCTTTCACGGGAACTCCTGCGACCAAACGAGCATCTGCTAGCCGCTGGAATAGTTCTGCATTGGTGATGGAGAGTTTGGGAAATGGTGGGAAGTTGACTTGTATTTGGCGATAAGGTGGACGATTTTGCTGGTAATTTGGCCGTGACTGGGGTTGTCCTCCAAGGATACTGTTTACGGGGAAGGATGGTGAATGTGAAGGGTTGGTGTTTGGGTTTGGGGTGTATGGGGTATTTGGGCGTGGCTGGTTGTATTGTGGTTGCTGGGGGTTGATGTCTGGTGAGGCTCGTACGTAACTGACTTCAGGTTCTTTCTTCTTCTGAGGGAAGCTCTTTTTCGGTTGCCGCCTCTCGATCGCTCTCTTTGGGAGCTTCCGGCTCTTGTCAACATTTCAATTCTCTCTCCCGCGGCTATCAAATCAGCAAAATCCCTATATGCAGCTCCAGCCATTGCTGCCACATAGGGGGACCCCAAGGTTCCCAAAAAGTATGAACACATCTCCGAGATAGTGAGCGGTGGTTGAACTTGTGCAGCAAGCGTCCTCCATCTTTGGGCGTACTGTTTGAATGTCTCATTGTTCTTCTTCTGCAATATCCCCAACTGTTCACGTGTTGGAGCCATATCCATGTTGAACCTGTATTGATTCATGAAGACGTCAGCAAGGTCCCTCCAGCAACTGACCTTGGAGTGATCCATCTGTATGTACCATTCTAATGCAGGCCCTGTCAAGCTCTCGTGGAAGAAGCTGATGAGGAACTTCTCATCTTTGGACCATATTGACATTTTGGTGCAATAGGTCCTTAGATGCAGAAGAGGGTTAGTGCTCCCATCATACTTTGTGAAATCTGGCACTTTAAAGTCCCGAGGAATCACCACATCAGTAGTAGGGCAGAGTTCATCTACCCCAAGGGACCCGAAGGAGCCAGACCCCTGGAGGGCCTTGATCTTTTCTTCCATTTTGTCCATCCATGATCTATTCGCCTGGTCTCTCGGCACAGATGCGCGCCCTTCATTCATTCCATTACCAGCATGGAACATCCCTCCACCTGGGTCATTAGGGTCAATAGTTTCGTACCCCAATCCAATCATGCCGTCGAGGCCCCTGTTTTGGGGAATCTCCCCGTTAAGCGGAGTCGGGATCCTATCTTCGTCGGTTGCCACATGGCCCATCACCCGTGTTGATAACAGAGTGACAGTATCTCTGATAGTCTGCAGAGTCTCCTCCATTCGAGTTTGTACCGCGGTTACCTCTCCCATTCTTTCCCTGATCTCATCTACCTCTTGGGTCAAATTCCTTCCTGAAAAATCCACTGGTTCAGCCATTCTCGCTCTTGATCTGGTGAAGTAGACTCGAGTAGGATTGGTGTTTTCTTGATTAGTTCGCGCAATGGTTGCTACGTTCTTGTATTATTAAAGAGAAGAAAATTCATTTTGTTTTGTTATTTTCATGCAAGAAATGACTAAATTACCAGTTAGTTGCTAAGGAATCGTTACAGATCGTTCTGAGTATGCGAAGTGAGTATCTTTGGTTCGAGATTTCAAATAAATCGTAGATGTAACACCCCATTTCTACCCGGTAATTTAAATCAAAAATCAGAGTATATAAAAATCATTTCTGGTCATCTTTTGGTTTAGTGTGTTATAAAATAGTGAACTGATTGACTATGGGATTACTCAGGTAACTGATACTACTTGCAACAGGCCTTGACCTCCTTTGCAAGGCTCTCAGTGATGCCCTTGTAAATACACGGTGAAAGAAATTACGACCTTAGTGGCGAACCACAATTTAGCCATAGTCATTCGACACTAATAGTATAACATAAATCGAGTCCTCAATAAAATGGAGCGTCACACATCTCTCTTAAAACATTCAATAGTTAACTCATCTCATAAACAAAATCAAAATACGTAACACCAGCAAATAAACTCGTGGAACTATAGTTTCACATAATGCAGCGGAAAATACTCATGAATCCAACAGAACAATTCAGCAGTCTCAAAACAATACATAGAAGGCTCAACAAAGAGCAAAACAAGACAACTATAGTTCATAACCCCAACCCCAGGTGCTACGTATCGAGCGGAGGCCAGGCTCGGGAGTAGTGAAGGTAGAAAGCCCTCACTCATGACTACCGTGGTAAACAACAACGAAAGGGTGAGTCTCGAACTATATAATAAAAGTGATAATAAGCAATATATATATCATCATAGTTCACAGCATACTCAAACACACCAATCATCACTCAACAGTATTCATGCACTAATGAGAATGTATGCAATGTAAGTATGCATGTGGTACCATTTGCCCTCCGGCGTTCTCATCAATAATGGAGTCCTCATGACTCGGCCCCTCCGCCGCCTCAAGCTTCACAATCATTTTATAAGGCCCTCCGCCGCCTCGAACTTCACAATCATTTTATAAGCTCTACGATCGCGTAGAATGTATGCATGAGACTCCATGTACAACACAAACACAATCTCAAACAGCTCAATACACACATTAACTCTTACCTCAGTATTCAATCTCGTTTTATAGCCCCCATGGCTTGGCCCTCTAGCCCATGCCCTCATGGCATGCTCAGTCACCTCATTGTAAACTCGCAACACCATTAAGTCCCAAGGACTAATCTCCTCTAGAGTACTCAACCTCACTCAGGGACCTAAACCACCATTTAGGAACAAAACAATCATCTAGGGACCAAACTGTCACCTAGGGACCAAGACAGCACCCTCTTAGGCACTTGGCAGCACTAGTCACCATTTTCCCCACATTCTGGCGCCCCCGGTGCAACACAAAGACTAGCGCCAGAAACTCAAGATTTTGGCGCCCGTGGCAACACACCCACTGGCGCCACTTTTCTAGCTGTCTGGCGCCCCACGGGCAACATGACCTAGACACAAACTCGAGACCACGATTTGAGACACAATCTCGAGACACGAGCTGGCAAAGCAGACTAGCGCCTGGCAAAGAAGATTTAGCGCCCCTGCTGACCAGCTCACCCAACACTTTCAAACCAAAAACCACCCGAGCCAAAATGTTTAAAAATGAATTTGGGCAGTGAACACAAAATTTGCACGAGGAAATATGTTCGAAATACAAGTTTCACTCCCGGGCCCCAAAACACACACAAAATCACCCCCAGGACATTTTCAAAATGACACTGCAACGAGAAAACTACTCGAGCCAAAACACTTAAAAATGAATTTGGGCGGTGAACACAAAATTTGCACGAGGAAATATGTTCAAAAATACAAGTTTCACTCCCAAGGCCCCAAACACACACAAAATCACCCCAGCAGGACATTTTCAAAATGACACTGCAACCAGAAAACTACTCGAGCCAAAACACTTAAAAATGAATTTGGGCGGTGAACACAAAATTTGCACGAGAAAATGTGCCCAGAATACAAGTTTCACTCCGGGCCCCAAAATACCCACATTCGCGCCAGACAAGAACCACACTTACCAGGGCCATCGCTCTGGTGACATTGCACATCATTTCTCTAGGAAATTGGCGCACCAACAAAGAACAACCACAACACCAACACTCCTCGCATAACGATACCACTGGGCGCTGAATCCTAGCCATTTGGCGCCCCAAACACCAACAACTCCAAATTCTCAAATTCTTTCAAATCAAATCATCTTATATCACTCAAATACCAATTATAATCATGTCAACACACTCAATTGCATACCATAACACTCAATCATGCGTAAAAACCCATCAAGAACATAAAACCCCCAAATCAAAGCCCTAAATCGATTTTGATCATGCAATTTCTCAAATTCACCCAACAACAACTCAATTAACAATCAATTGACATCAAATCAAGACTCTATGACTCCTATACAACCTATTATATCCTCTATTATAGAGTGAGACTCCCCTTACCTTATTTTAACCGTAGAAATCCCTTCTCCTTGAGTCACGTACAAAACCACCACCGCAACAAAAGCTCTTTTCTTTCCTCCTTGAGTGGTGCGATCTACTCTTCTCCCTTCTCCTCACAGGGTTTGCGCCGTTTCCTCTTCCTTCCTCTCTCTCCTCCCTTCGCAAGTTTCTTTCTTTCTTCTCACAATGGGAGCAAATTCTTAATTTGGGTATATGTACATTGGGCCAAGCGCACCTTGGGCCCTTTTTACACCCCCTCTCCATTTCTTCCACCATCCCCTTCGATTAAAAATAAAAGACCATAATAATGATTCAATACAATTTAAATAATGCAACACTTAAACAATTTAATCAATTGCTTAATTAAATTATTTAGGGTGTTACAACTCTCCCCCACTTAGGAAATTTCGTCCTCGAAATTCGTACTGAAGTCAAATAGCCCCTGGATAAGACTCCATGACTTGCTCTCCCGGCTCCCTAGTCATACTCTCACCAAGCGGCTCCACCACACTACCTTGACTAAGGCCATGTCTTTTCCTCTCAACACCTTCACTTCTCTATCATCAATCCTCACTGGCATAGTCTCCACAGTGGAGGTTCTCACGTACCTCCACATCATCCATGTGAATCACATGAGACAGTCCGGAATATACTTAGGAAGGCGTGGCACGTGGAAGACATCGTGCAAGTTCGAAGATTAGGCGGCAAAGCCACCTTATAAGCAACCTTTCCAACCCTCTCGGTGATGCGCACGCCCAATAAACCTTGGGTTAACTTCTTTGCTTTGAGCACATGACACGGTCATAGGCGTGACCCTCAAGAACACATGCTCGCTTGACTGAAACTCCAAGTCTGTCTCTCCTACCATTCCACAACTTACAGCGACTTACATCTACATTTTGACAACTCTCCTTCGATCTATATACACTATACCTCGGCGACACTAAATCCGACGTGCCTATACCTCACTTCAATACATACATACCTCGGTTATATCCTCTCAATTTACCACCACTGGTCTTGGTTTACTTACCTTAGACCTCAATAACCACGCTTAGGCTTATGTTCACTGCACCTCAACATTTATACTTCAGCACATATATACTCTACACTTGGCCATTACTAATCTCGGTACTACACTACCTTAAGCGCACCACACTTTAACACAACACTTCAACTCGGTACCTCAGTTCACATATCAGACAGCAACTCAAATATAAACCAACACACCATCAAGCCATTAGTTCTCATCTCCAAATAAACCCAGTTAGAACACATCAACTCTCACTCAACCACGCTATAACACAGCAACTCATACTCGTCAAAACAATATCAAACTCGTATGTAAATGCATGGATGCAACCCAACACCAATGTTTAATGCATGAGTACCATCACCGGCGTAATGGCACTGTCACCGTCCTTTAATGATATCTAGGCCGAAACTTGTCTCCGTCCTTTACACCGTCGTCTATTTCACCTAGACAACCCCAATAGCGCTAAGGCTAACGTCCACTCACGGGACACCTCAACACCACACTCCCTAGCCCTACAGCTAACGTCCAACTCACTGGACGCCTCAACACCCAAGAGACCGAAGTCTTCTCACACCAGAACGCCTGGAAGGCGACCTCAAACACTACGGGTACAACACAGGAACGAGGTCCTAGACCCATCACTCAACGTCAGTTCCCATTTGGAACCTCACCACTTAAACACATCGCCACTCAAAGCTCTAAGGCTGTCATCACACCTCGGACATAGCCCCATGGCTATCGTCCAACTCACCATCCAATACACCTCCAATTGTAGTTCTCACACTACCCCAACATCCTCACACCAAACGTAGTGGACTAAACAGTCACTACGAGGACCACAACGTCACCTAGGACTAAACGGACTATCCCATTTCAACCACTTAAGCGTTCACAACGCCAAACAACACCCCAGATTGCGCTGGCGGCGCTTGCAGAATCGTGCCAGCTTCAACGGCACCTCGGCACCCCTTTCACGGAACCTCGGCACGCACCACTAACCTCGACACACGGGCACTAAGCCTCCCTCTGCGCACCATAAATCATCTCGGCATCTATCCTTATACCACAACTACCATACTTACTTCACCTTAGTCTTAACGCAACTAGGTTACTTCTACCTCAATTCACCCTTAGTCACCTCGGTTCACCCACCTGGCTACGCCTACACTTAGTCACGCATCTTATCTTCAATGGCGCCCTTGCGCCTCACCTCGGTTACCCTGGTTACTTAACTTAGGCTGCCTATCACTCACCTCAGTTCACTTAGGTACAAGCCTCTATTTCATTCACCTCGGTTGCCATACCATCTCGGCAACCTCAGTTCAGCAACTACACTTAGGTGTATAAATACACGCCATACTCCAGTAATCACCTCGGTATACCTATGCTACACCTCGGCAACTACAAGTCGACCCTACGCTCCAACTCTCACACTTTGACAACTTGGCATACAACTTCCTCTCTTTCAAAACCTCTAGCACCAACCTCAAGTGCTCTGCATGCTCTTCCTCAGATTTTGAGTACACCAGAATATCATCAATAAAAAAACAACCACAAACCGATATAGATAGCTGCTGTTTTCTGGATGTCTTCATCCTTCACCTTAATCTGGTGATACCCTGACCTCAAGTCAATCTTGCTCAACACTTTAGCACCCACCAGCTGATCCATCAGATCATCTATCCTCGGAAGAGGATACTTATTCTTGATAGTTACTTTGTTCAATTGTCTGTAGTCCACGCACAGACGCATACTCCCATCCTTCTTCTTAACCAACAAAACTGGAGCTCCCCATGGTGACACACTAGGCCTCACAAATTTCTTCTCAAGAAGCTCCTCTAACTGCTTCTTCAATTCAGACAACTCAGAAGCCGACATCCGGTACGGTGCCATAGACATAGGCCTAGTACCATGCACAAGATCAACCCCGAACTCAACTTCCCTCTCTGGTGGCACACTAGGAATCTCATCAGGGAACACTTCAGGGACTCACACACCACCTGCAACCCATCAACTACCGCTTGGTTCTCAGCAGACATAGACGCCATCAAAGCAAACAGCTGACCACACTCCTTCATAACTTTATGCAGCTGACTCGCAGACGACAAAACAGACTCTTCCTCTTCCAGAGGAAGGAAACTTACTGACTTGCAATCGAAGCTCTTGTGACCCGGCTTGCCACACTTGAAACACACCATATCAGCGGGAGCATCTCCCCCACTTGGCTTCTTGCCCACAGCAGACTTCTTACCCTCAGCAGACTAACTACCACCGGCATACCTCTGTTTTCCTCAATCAAGTGATCACCTCATATGGCTTACTCGGTTGCGGAACTCACCTCTATCGAGCATGAACAACAATTTAGAACTAATTCAAGACTCCTAAATGTCATACACAACATGACAAACAGACACACTTAGTGGACAGACCGAACTTTTGCTCGATACCACTAATGTAACACCCCATTTCTACCCGGTAATTTAAATCAAAAATCGAGTATATAAAAATCATTTCGGTCATCTTTTGGTTTAGTGTGTTATAAAATAGTGGCCCGATTGACTATGGGATTACTCAGTAATCGATACTACTTGCAATGAGCCTTGACCTCCTTTGCAAGGCTCTCATGTGATGCCCTTGTAAATACACCGTGAAAGAAATTTCGACCTTAGTGGCGAACCACAATTTAGCCATAGTCATTCAAAGACACTAATAGTATAACATAAATCGGTCCTCAATAAAATGGAGCGTCACACATCTCTCTTAAAACATTCAATAGTTAACTCATCTCATAAACAAAATCAAAATACGTAACACCAAAGAAATAAACTCGTGGAACTATAGTTTCACATAATGCAATGGAAAATACTCATGAATCCACAGAACAATTGGTGATCTCAAAACAATACATAGAAGGCTCAACAAAGAGCAAAACAAGACAACTATAGTTCATAACCCCAACCCCACAGGTGCTACGTGATCGAGCAGCACCGACTCGGGAGTAGTGAAGGTAGAAAGCCCTCACTCATGACTACCTGTGGTAAACAACAACGAGAAAGGGTGAGTCTCGAACTATATAATAAAAGTGATAATAAGCAATATATATATCATCATAGTTCACAAAGATACTCAAACACACCAATCATCACTCAACAAGTATTCATGCACTAATGAGAATGTATGCAATGTAAGTATGCATGTGGTACCATTTGCCTCCGGCGTTCTCATCAATAATGGAGTCCTCATGACTGCGGCCTCCGCGCCCTCAAGCTTCACAATCATTTTATAAGGCCCTCCGCCGCCTCGAGCTTCACAATCATTTTCTAAGCTCTCTGATGCAGCAAAGAATGTATGCATGAGACTCCATGTACAACACAAACACAATCTCAAACGACTCAATACACACATTAACTCTTACCTCGTATTCAATCTCGTTTTATAGCCCCCATGGCTTGGCCCTCCGCCCATGCCCTCATGGCATGCTCGACCACCTCATTGTAAACTCATGAACACCATTAAGTCCCAAGGACTAATCTCCTCTAGAGTACTCAACCTCACTCGAGGACCTAAACCACCATTTAGGAACAAAACAATCATCTAGGGACCAAATCTGTCACCTAGGGACCAAGACAAAGACACCCTCTTAGGCACTTGGCAAAGACTAGTCACCATTTTCCCCACATCTCGCGCCCCCGGTGCAACACAAAGACTAGCGCGAGCTTCAAAGATTTTGGCGCCCCCGTGGCAACACAACCCACGGGCGCCACTTTTCTAGCAACTGGCGCCCGCGGGCAACACATGACCTAGACACAAACTCGCATACGCTTTGAGACACAATCTCGGACACGAGCGGCAGACTAGGCGCCAAAAGCGTACTGATTTAGCGCCCCCTGTGACCCAGACTCACCCAACACTTTCAAACCAAAAACCACCCGAGCCAAAATGTTTAAAAATGAATTTGGGCGTGTGAACACAAAATTTGCACGAGGAAATATGTTTGTAAATACAAGTTTCACTCCCCGGGCCCCAAAACACACACAAAATCACCCCACCGGGACATTTTCAAAATGACACTGCAACAGAAAACTACTCGAGCCAAAACACTTAAAAATGAATTTGGGTAGGTGAACACAAAATTTGCACGAGGAAATATGTTGTAAATACAAGTTTCACTCCCAGAGCCCCAAAACACACACAAATCACCCCCACAGGACATTTTCAAAATGACACCGCAACCAGAAAACTACTCGAGCCAAAACACTTAAAAATGAATTTGGGCAGGTGAACACAAAATTTGGCACGAGAAAATGTGCCCAGAAATACAAGTTTCACTCCCCGGGCCCCAAAATACCCACATTCTGGCGCCAGACAAAGAACCACACTTACCTGGTCCATCGCTACGGTGACACAGCGCCATTCTCTAGGAAATTGGCGCCGCACAAAGAACACAACACCAACACTCCTCGCTCACGATTGTGGCGCGAATCCTAGCCATTTGGCGCCCCAAACACCAACAACTCCAAATTCTCAAATTCTTTCAAATCAAATCATCTTATATCACTCAAATACCAATTATAATCATGTCAACACACTCAATTGCATACCATAACACTCAATCATGCGTAAAAACCCATCAAGAACATAAAACCCCCAAATCAAAGCCCTAAATCGATTTTGATCATGCAATTTCTCAAATTCACCCAACAACAACTCAATTAACAATCAATTGACATCAAATCAAGACTCTATGACTCCTATACAACCTATTATATCCTCTATTATAGAGTGAGACTCCCCTTACCTTATTTTAACCGTAGAAATCCCTTCTCCTTGAGTCACGTACAAAACCACCGCAACAAAAGCTCTTTTCTTTCCTCCTTGAGTGGTGCGATCTACTCTTCTCCCTTCTCCTCTAGGGTTTGCGCCGTTTCCTCTTCCTTCCTCTCTTCTCCCTTCGCAAGTTTCTTTCTTTCTTCTCACAATGGGAGCAAATTCTTAATTTGGGTATATGTACATTGGGCCAAGCACACCTTGGGCCCTTTTTACACCCCCTCTCCATTTCTTCCACCATCCCCTTCGATTAAAAATAAAAGACCATAATAATGATTCAATACAATTTAAATAATGCAACACTTAAACAATTTAATCAATTGCTTAATTAAATTATTTAGGGTGTTACAGTAGACATGGAACTCATGGAGAATCAAAACAAGCAAATATCCTCATTATAGATAACATTCAAGGCAAACAAGCCTAAAATCCCAAATCCGAAATCTAAAATGCAGAATCCAAAAACAGAGACCACAATAATCGGGCTCTTCAAAATACATAACTAAAATAACAACAGGGGAAATCATTCACGCATCGTTCTCATCGACTTCAGTCACAACAACGTCGCGCTTCGCTCGCTTGACCAACTCCTCAAAGTCTTCCCCGAGCCTCTTGCACACGCCGATCATTTCGATAGCCTCCCGAGGGGTGGTGAGCGGGTTGACCATAGTTTCGTGACTGCGAACTAGCCTGGGGATTCTTCTGACATCCTCCAACTTGTGGGTCCATCGCCCAACCTCATACCAAGTGTCTACAAAGTTCTCTTTTACTGCTCTAATCATCCCCATGAAGCGGTTTCTTTCTCCAGCCACACGCTCTAAGTTCCTTAGTTCCTCATTCTTTCTTTCAATGGCGGCCCTGTACATGCTGATTGCGCTCTTCACCTCTAACCGATCCTTAGGATTCTCTTCAGATCTTGACCAATGATTTCTTGTAGCTCTTGTTCATGGTGAAAGATTCGTTGCTGATTCTCCACTTGTACAGCCTCAAGGTTCACTATCTCACCTTTCAATTGCCAGTTCTCCTCAAGCACAGCTTCCATCGTCTTGGAGGTCTTTTGTATTTCTAAGTGCTTTTCTTCCAAGTGTTTCTGATAGTCTTTGATTATATCAGTGTAGGTTTGTTCCTCGAATCGCCGATCTTCCTCGAGGTGGGCTGCTTGATTTGCCATTCGGTTTTGAAGAGTAGTCAGTTGTTGTTCCCTTTTGTAACACCCCTTTTCTACCCTTATATTACACGTCATTTATCAGAGTAATTCTTTCTCAAAATATTTATTTTAATCGATAGAAAAGAAATGCTACAACTTCATTAAAGCAAACTCATCAATTGCACTCTTCAAAATTTGTGCAACAAAACATCCGTTAAGGGAAATCAAATCCTCATAAGTCACATCACAGCGGAATAAACAACACCTCACTAATAACTCTCAAACACGTCGCAATGTAGCAATAAAATCATTATTCATCTAGTTAAACATTTTAACAAACTACACCCACGCCCCCTAGGTGTTACAGTATCATAGAGCGACACGACAAACATCCCAAGAGCTAGTAAGGAAGGCAGCAGATCCTTCACTCGCGGTTACCTGCAGCGTTGCCACAATAGAGCAACATTCCAAGCAAAAGGGGTGAGAATTTCAATAAAACATAATCAAGTTCATAATAGAGAAATGAGAGCGAGGCAATCACACAATATTATCATCATCACTACATCGTAATCACGCGCAACACCGGCTCCAATCACAAACAACAACAATACATAGTCATGATTATGCATGAAGATGCAACCCACACTGTGGCATATGCATGATGGTACCATATCATCGCAAAATGGCGAAGCCTATACATCGCAAAACATCGCAAAATGGCGGAAGCCTATACATCGCAAAAGTGGCGAAGCCTATACATCATAAAACATCGCAAAATGGCGAAGCCTATCCATCGCAAAATAATGCACATGCCATGAGACTCTATGAAACACATGTGCAATTCACCAAAACTCACCTAGAGTGCTCTTCGTCATCGTTATAAAACACTCATAGAGTGTATCCTTCATAAATCATCACAATCATTATACATCATCACTATAATTATACTCACAGAGTATACACATCATCAATCATCACAAATCATAATTCATCATCATCCAAAGAATTACTCATAAAGTACACTCATCTCAAAAACATCGCTATTCATAGTACATCATCATAAACACACATATCCTCATCATCATTACGTACATATATATACTTCATTTGTCTTTTAGCTTAGTGTGTCATAAAATAGTAGACCGCTTGACTATGGGATTACTCTGGACGAGTTACAACTCACCATGGCATTGGCCACTCCGGAAGAATTTATCTCCGAAATTTGGTGGGGTTCACGTGGTAGCCAAACAGAGCAAATACATCAGTGAAAGAAATTCTGACCTTAGTGGTAAACCACGGTCTAGCCATAGTCAATTAGTGTACTAATAATATAACGTTTCATAGTAATTCACTTATATAAACATAGTATTGCAATTTTCATAAAACAGCACCATTTACTTAGTAAATACAGCAACAATAAACATTTTATTTTGCCTTAAAAATAGAATATTCAGTTAGGCCTCTGAATAAGCTTTCCGACGCATCTTAGAACACCTCAATCGGGTTCCCGGTTCAAAAGATATTCAGTTTTCAAAAACAGTGACAAAACAGTGAAAGACAAGTGAAAGCGATCATTTGGCGCATGAAGCGCCAATGAGGCGGCGATGAGGCGCCATTGGACGTAAAACACGCAGAATGTGGGTATTGCTTTGGCGTGTGAAGCGCCACTTCAGCGCTTGATGGCGCCCGATCACCAGAATAGCGATGTATTATGCGAATTTTCCGAAAATGTGCGATTTTTCACCCAACTCGATTTTAACTCCAAAAATACGAAATTTTTCACCAATTAAAATCCTCAAAGCTCACCAAGAACGTCAAACAATCCTTCCCACACCTAATTAACACCAAAAGAAACACCTTTTGTCCCTTAATTCAATCAACTAAATTCACCAAAAACTCATCCCATTCATCAAATAATTACCACAATTCATCAAATCCTCACCACAACAACAATATATTCTCAATTTGTGGATCATCAAAATGTCTCTAACAACAACAATGCATCAACAATTTCGGGATCATCAAGATAGCACATACAACAACAATATATCATCAAATTCATCACTATCAACGAAAATTCATCAACCACATCGAATTCATCAATAACAACAATTCATCAATGACACAAAATTCATCAATATCATTAAATTTATCAACAACATAAAACCCCCAAAACCCCACTACATACCCAATCATGTTGAACCGAAGCGCTCACCCTTACCTCTTAAGCGTAAGCTCAGTAGAAGATGAATGAGAGTACGAACGAAACCACAGCAACAATCCTCGCGATCTACACTTCTTCTCTCCTTCTCACGATCGCGAGTTCTCTCTCTTAGATTGTAGGAGATCAGTTTTCGTTCTCACCACTTCTGGATTCTAACTCTGGAATTGCTCTCCTATTGAAGCCCTCTGCGATACGAGAAGAAGAACGCAACAAAGCGGCGTCACAATCGGAGCTCCAGAGACAAAGATATGATAAAAGAGTGAAAGCGGCAAGAAAATGCCCTAATGCGCAGAACGCGCGACTATATCACGTGAACTTCGCGCGACGGAGCGCGAGCCAGCGCGACTTAGGCGCGAACGGCAGAAACTCACGCTGCTCACGCACAGCACTTGCGCTTGGGGCGCGACTTAGGCGTGAGTCAAGCGCGAAACACCCTACACCCCTTGGCGAATTAATTAAAATAGCAAGCGACGTCGGATTTTAACAAATGACCACTCGTTGGAAAGCTCTCATGATGTAGTTTCTATCTATGATTTTTAATTCCCAAAATAAGTAACCAATTCATCTAAAAATAAATTTAAATAAAATTGGGGCGTTACAACTCTCCCCCACTTAAAGAATATTTTCGTCCCTCGAAAATTTACTCCAACTCACGAAACAAGACTCAATCTTCTTGTCACCCATACTGCACTTAGGCACTCTATGGTTCAACCACCTAGCTTCTACATACATCTACACTTAAGCTTTTACTCACCACACTTCAACAACTACCCTTAGGCGCACCACTGCGCCACGACACTTCACCCCGACACCAAGTACAACATGTAACCGACGTACACATTCCTTCGACTCACACTTCCGACACCCACATACTCGATAACTTTGCAACACTGCGCGCCGTCGCACTTATACGTCGACTTCCATATATTTTGACCCGCTTATAGTCGGGTAACTACACCTCGGCTCCTACGTCACCTTACACACCTAACCTTCACTTCTCCTCGTTTTCTTTGGTTCTCACGCTATGATCGAACTTAGCTACGATTATAACACCAACAACACATCATAACTTCACCAAAGTGAAGCACACACCACATCAATCACACAGTAAGCAACACAACAACTCCAAAAATAAATAGGCATTAAGCCAAAACTCCAAAGTAATGATATATGATTACTAAAGAAAAATAGGAAAAAGCAATCCTCTTAAATTTTGAAAACGGTACTGTGAGTTCATAAATCAAGTACCTATAAACTTAAGGAAACAACATCCTTTATTCGCAAAAATAACAACAAGAACAAAGATGCAAAACAACAACTCTTTATTTATAAAAACGGCAACAGAACCACGTAAAACAGCAGCTTGCAAAATAGGGAAACATCACCCTTAAATATGGGGATGCAGCACCTTTAAATTTTAAAAACAACACAATTAAATTGAAGAAAACATCACTCTTACTTTAATCAACAACACTCTTGAATTTGAGATGATAGCACTCTTATTTACGAAAAAAAAGCAGCTTTTAAGATTTACAAAAATAGCACTTGAGTTTTAGTAAACAAAGACATTAAAATTTGAAGAATTCAGCACCTTTAATTGTAGAAAAACAACATCCTTAATTCAAGAAACAACGCTTTTAATCTTGGGAAACAACAACATAAAATTGAGAAAAAAAGAAGATCTATTTTTAAAATGGCAACAAAGATCACTCTTAATAAAGCAAAGCAGACGATGAGCAGAAAAAGCAGTATGCAATTACACATAAAAACAGCGCTTCATTCTTTATAAAGCGGCAACACCCTTTCTTCATAAAAACAACAACATTTTATTTTGCACATTAGCAACGCTCTCTTTGATAAGCAAAGAAACAAACAACTTAATTTTTATTCTCAATATCACTATCACCGCATTCCTCGATTTCATCATGATTTTTACTCTCGAACTCATTGCATCATTTTAATAACCATCTAAGTGGTACCGCACAACAACACTAACACCCGTCAACAATAAAATCTCAGCCCATCATCATCAACATCATTAACTCGTCGCTTTGGTCCTTAGACCCCCGTCGTTACCCTATCATTTTATATTTATTCAAAGCAATGAGAACATCAATAATTGCCCAACAACAACACTAACACACAAGGTGTACCAAAGCACAACATCACAAAGATTAAACAAAGATCACAACACAAACAAATAGCACACGGCATCAAACAGCATCACAACATAAACTGGCGCCTATACACATCTCAAAAATGACAAGTGCAAAAACAAAACCACTCGAGCCAAAATGTTTAAAATTTAGTTTTAGCACGCTGACGCAAAAAGATGGCACGGTAAAATATGCCCCGAGCTCGAAGTTTACCCACACTTAGAATTTGGCGCCTATATACCCGTGGGGATGTATAGGATACCGATTTTCAAAACATCAATCCATTTTCAAAACGTCTCAATTTCATTTCTCATCTATACACGTCAATCTTAAGTAAAATCACCCCTACATTTTTAGTAACACATCTTCAAGTTCCAAGAGACAACACGTTAAAAATTCGGGTAACAATGTACTTGAAATCTTGGAAAAACATCTCATTTCCATGCTTGGGTAGCATCCCTTTTAAATCATAAGCGAGTGGTAAAACCTCAACCATTTTATTTATAAAAACGACCACCTTAAAAATCGGTTTCAAAGAACTTATAAAAAGGGCTAACAAAGATATCGTTAAAGGCTAACAAAGACAACGCTTTATTTTCAAAGAAGAACAAAGAACACACACAAGTTAAACCCCACATCCAACACCCTCAAACTATTGTCGATCACGCCCTATTACCCAAACATATCGTTAATCATCACATATGTCACGATCCTAACTAGAATGACACATATTTTTCCTCACATCTTTAGTTTAAGTTCAAAAATGGTTCAATCACATGTTCTCACCATATATACTAAAAATCGACCTCTACCCTACATAATCACCCAAATCGAAATCCAACTCATCATCTCATATGCTCAATCACGTGCAACATCATTAATTCATCAACAATACCAAAAACACCCAACGGCAAACAACAAAATCCACCACAAAGTCTTCGTCGAAAATCGGCGAGAGACCTGAAAAAACACACCAAGCAACACATTCGGTCATACACGAAGTACTCGGAGCAAACACACACATAGTAGCAATAAGGCGATAAGCAACACGGTATTAACAATAGCGGTCATACTGTCGGCCAATTGACTAATCAACGCAACACAAATTATAGTTAGAACGAGTACCAAGACTCGGAGATAACTAGACTCGACAATGGACAACTTGGCGGATTGGCCGAATCGCTCGATACCACTATTGTAACACCCCTTTTCTACCCTTATATTACACGTCATTTATCGTGAGTAATTCTTTCTCAAAATATTTATTTTAATCGATAGAAAAGAAATGCTACAACTTCATTAAAGCAAACTCATCAATTGCACTCTTCAAAATTTGTGCAACAAAACATCCGTTAAGGGAAATCAAATCCTCATAAGTCACATCACAGCGGAATAAACAACACCTCACTAATAACTCTCAAACACGTCGCAATGTAGCAATAAAATCATTATTCATCTAGTTAAACATTTTAACAAACTACACCCACGCCCCTAGGTGTTACGAAGATATCAGAGCGACACGACAAACATCCCAAGAGCTAGTAAGGAAGGCGGCAGATCCTTCACTCGCGGTTACCTGCAGCGTTGCCACAATAGAGCAACATTCCAAGCAGAAGGGGTGAGAATTTCAATAAAACATAATCAAGTTCATAATAGAGAAATGAGAGCAGGCAATCACACAATATTATCATCATCACTACATCGTAATCACGCAACACCGGCTCAATCACAAACAACAACAATACATAGTCATGATTATGCATGAAGATCTTTGTTGGACTAAGCGATAACCTTAGAGGGGGTGAATAAGGTTATAGATGAAAGTTAAATCTTTTCAACTTTTCAAAATGTTTTGATGCTAGTATTAAAAATAAAGTCTGGAAACGATTTGTTGACTAGCAATTTAGATCGAGTAAGATAAATTTGGATGAAAAGATTTAAAAAGGCTATAACAATATATATATATATATATATATATATATATATATATATATATATATATAACAATGATATATAATATGTGAGATATATGAGTGATAGGTATAAATGATATATGTGAGTATTAGACCACAAATATTATAATAGCAGTGAGATATAAAGAGATTAGAGATAAGAGAAGAGCACACAACTATTTTTTGAGGTTTGGATTGAAGTCCTACTCCTCGGCCTTAGGCTTTGCAACCCCAGGACTTTTGGGAAAAATAACCTTTATATTTTTAGAGTTTTACAAAGTACACACGATTACAAGCATAAATCAAAACTACCCAAGCTCCCGCCTAGGATTTCACTACGATCCAATCTCCCGATTGAACCACCCAAGAACCTCTTTCCTAGGATTTCAAAACCTCGATCCAATCTCCCGATTGAACCACCCAAGTACACCCACTTAGGACTTCAATTATAACCGCCAAGTAAGATTAGTAAAGATTACAAGTAAATCACTATGATCACACAAACAATAATATAACTTAAGTGAATAGGAGTGATGATCAAAGTTGAATTACAAGTTTTCAAAAGGTTAGACTTTGTGAATAATAATTTCGAAAATGTTGACTTACACAAAATCTAATTTAATAACAAGTTTTAAACTTTGCAACAAAAGTGGAGAGAAAATAATTATAGAAAATAAGTGATTTGAAAAACACAAGATAAATGAATTTAAAAGATGGTTTTTCAAATGCACTATACTTGTCACGAATTTTATCAAAAAGAAATTGCAAAATCAAGATTTAGAAAGCAGAGAAAAAAAAGGAAAGGATAGGTTTCTCAAAGTTGATTGTTTTGGTCACAAGGATCAGACCCTTGTTTCTATGGAGTGAGAAATTCAAAGGTAATGATAAAGGTGTTGGTTTCTTTCTCACTCAAAGTGTATCACGATTAGGTTCTTGAAACTAGAAGGTTTTGATCTAACCCCTAGAAGGAATGGTGTGAGAAACAAAGAAGATGAAGGATAAAGGTTTGGTTCTCACTATGAAGGTTTCGAAATAAGCTAGGATTTTTTTCTCTTAGTTTTTCTCTTGTTGTCTATGGTTATGCAGAAAAGATGAAGAGGAATAGCCTTTATATAGTGTTTCAAACATCCAAGCAAATAACACAAGTTTTTGACTTTTGTTCCATGACCGTTAATCCACCAAAAGGAAAATATTTAATTGGTTTTAAGACCATTTTGATGAGGAGCGTGGAGCCTAGAAAAGGAAGGTTTTTTTGAATTTGAATATTTTCCAAAAATAAAGCTTATAGCCGTTTGGCTTTGGTCAAGAATAATGGCTTGATTTTTTGTTGCAAAATAAAATGGAATTGGACCTAATTTTTGGAAATAAAAATCATTTTTGATGCCATGCAAAACTAGGTCATGACCATGCAAAAGTCTTAAGTTATAGTTTAAGAACAGTTTCAACAAAGACATTTTTTCCAAAAATTATTTTTCTTTGATCATCATCATCTCAACTCACAAGCATTATAAAATTGAAAATGTGATCTTACATTTTATCCTACATAAGGCAACATTGGTCTTCACTTGGACTTCACCGAGAATTTGCTTCAACTTCAAGCTTGTTCCACTTTTAGGTCATGCATCTGAAGCGCTCTTTGTCCTTTGCCCTACGCTTTCAAATTAAGCTCTGCACATTCTCAAATAAATCATTAGTAGATTTGTAATTTGTTATCATTCAAAACAAGGAATGTTTGCCCTTGGCTCAACAAACTCCCCCTTTTTGATGATAACAAATTACCTTATGCATAGGGAGGCAGCATATAGGAAATGTTAGCATGTGCTCCCCTAAGCATAAGACAAATAATAATAATAAAAATTCCAATTTTTCAAAGTACCACTTTAAATACCCCCCTTTTTTTTTTTTTTTTTTTTTTTTTTTTTCGAAATACCATCTTTTACCATCTTTTACCATCTTTTTCTCCCCCTTTGTTTTCATCAAAAAGGAGGGGACCACATAGCACATAATCACATAATCATAAACTATACAAATCAAGCATCCCTAGCTCTCTACGGATTCTACAAAATTGATCTTCCGCTAAAGGGTTTTGTGAATATGTCCGCTAATTGGTCTTTTGTGCCTACAAACTTTAGTTCTATGCTCCCCCCTAGACACATGATCTCTAATAAAATGATGTCTAATCTCTATATGCTTGGTTCTAGAGTGTTGAATGGGGTTCTTAGCAATATTGATAGCACTTGTATTATCACAAAGAATAGGCACATTTTCATATAATAAACCAAAATCCTCTAAAGTTTGTTTCATCCACAAAACTTGTGCGACGCAATTTCCAACCGCCACATATTCGAAGCGGCGGTGGATAAAGCAACCTTGTTTTGTTTCTTACTAGACCGGGAGGTTAAACAAGGACCTAGAAAGTGACACGTTCCACTAGTACTCTTTCTATCTAAGGTACAACCCAGCAAAATCGGCATCGGAAAAACCAATTAAATCAAAGTGACTCGATTTGGGGTACCTGATCCAAAATCGTGGTTCCCTTCACATATCTAAGAATACGTTTAATGACTTTTAAATGAGATTCTTTTGGACAAGCTTGAAAACGAGCACATAAGCATACAATGAAACATAATATCGGGACGAGAGGTCATTAAATATAAAAGACTACCAATCATACCTCGATACTTTGTTTCATTTCTAGGTTTACCTTGTTCATCCTTGTCTAATTTGGTTGCAGTTGCCATAGGAGTGCCAATTGCCTTTGCATCATTCATGCCATACTTCTTTAGTAGCTCTTTTGCAAATTTGTTTTGACATATGAATATTCCTTCTTTCATTTGTTTTACTTGAAGTCCCAAAAAGAAGTTCAATTCTCCCATCATACTCATTTCAAATTCACTAGTCATCATGTCAGAAAACTCCTTGCACAATTCATCATTAGTAGATCCAAAAATAATATCATCAACATAGATTTGAACTACAATGAGATGTTTGCCTTTGGTTTTAAGGAATAAGGTAGAATCAATCTTACCCTTGTTGAAACCATTTGCAATTAAATGTTTGCTTAATCTCTCATACCAAGCTCTGAGGGGCTTGTTTTAATCCATAAAGGGCTTTGTCAAGTTTAAAAACATGATTTGGATTTTCAAAATCTTCAAAACCTGGGGGTTGTTTTACATATACTTCCTCTTCTAAAAATCCATTGAGGAAGGCACTTTTGACATCCATTTGGTGTAGCTTGAAATCCATGTGACTAGCGAAGGCTAGTATTATACGAATGGATTCCAACCTAGCCACCTGGGAAAAAGTTTCTTCAAAATCCACCCCTTCAATTTGATTATAACCTTGAACAACTAAACGACTTTTGTTTAATAAAATAATACCATTTTCATCAAGTTTGTTGCGAAAAACCCATTTTGTCCCAATGATAGTTCTATCAACAGGTTTTTCGACTAAATGCCAAACTTTGTTTCGTTCAAATTGTTCAAGTTCTTTTTGCATTGACACAACCCATTCTGGATCACCTAGAGCCTCTTTTATGTTACTAGGAACTATTTGAGAGACAAAAGCACTATGAAAGCATAAAAGATTAAGAGAAGAACGAGTTGTTACCCCCTTTGATGGACTACCAATAATTTGCTCCATGGGATGATCTCGAACTGATTTCCATGTCTTGGGCACATCATCATGTGTTCTTCCATGGAGATGATCATCAGTGTCTTGGGGCTCTCGTTCCATTTCAACTATCTCTTGAGGTTCTGCTTGCACCTCCTTTCCTTTGTCACTTTCATTATTTTGTTCAGGCATTCTGCTTTTGATCACTTCAACCAACTCATCCTCATCATCAACTTTCTTTGCAAGAGGGTTAGTCTCATCAAAAGAAACATGTATTGACTCTTGCATGCATTTATCAATTTTGTTATAAACAATATATGCTCTACTATGACTTGAATAACCCATAAAAATACCTTCAGTTGATTTAGCATCAAACTTACCCAATTTATCCTTTGTATTTAAAATATAGCACTTACTTCCAAAAACTTTGAAGTATGAAATGTTTGGAGCTCTACCATTCCACAGCTCATATGGCGTCTTGTTAAGCGATGGCCTTAGATACACCCGATTTAGCACGTGGCAAGCTGTATCAACAGCGTGTCCCCAAAAGTACTTAGGAAGGTTATGCTCATTTAGCATTGTTCTACACATCTCTTGTATGGTCCTATTTTTCCTTTCCACCACGCCGTTTTGTTGAGAGTCCTGGAGGTGAAAAGTTGTGATGAATTCCATATTTTTCACACCAAGTTTTGAATGAAGAGTTTTGAACTCTCCTCCATGATCACTTCTAATCTCCTTGATAGCTAAGTTTTTCTCATTCTGTAATTTTCTGCACAACTTAGCAAACTCGTTAAAAGCATCACCTTTTTTTGCAAGTAAAATAGCCCAAGTGTATCTAGAATAATCATCAACAATTACAAAAACATATTTGGCTCCTCCTAGACTTACAACATCAATTTCTCCAAATAAATCAAGATGTAACAATTCAAGCACATTTTGGTAGAAATAAGCGACTTAGATTTGAAAGAAGTTTTGTGCATCTTACCCAATTGACATGCATCACATAAGCTGTCCTTTTTCATATTTAAGCTTGGGTAAGCCTCTAACATGTTCATTTGCACATAATTTAGATAAAAGTTCCATACTCGCATGTCCTAAGCGTCTATGCCACAAATCCACATCATCAAGTAAAGAAGGCATGCATACAATATCATCACCAACAAAGATGTCAAAATCAACATAATAAACATTGTTTTCACAAAACCGACAATGTGGAAGTTAGAAGCTTCATGCACAATAAGACATTTATCTTTTGAGAAATAAACATCAAAGTCATTATCACATAGTTGACTTACACTTAGTAAATTAAATTTAACACCATCAACTAATAAAGCATTTCTAATTTTGATTGTGTTTTCCTTACCCACACAACCTTTACCTATTACACGAGCGGTTTCATTATTGGCGAACTTCACGGATCCACTAGCCTTGTTGCTTAACTTTAAGAATAGTGAAGCATTACAGTCATATGCCTTGAGCACCCGCATCAACCATCCATACATTTCCCTTTTTGGATAGTCTACGTACCTACAAAGAAAAAATTAAACACTAGTGCGAGGTACCCAAACTTTGTTGGGTCCATGGAGGTTAGTTCTCAAGGAGTTTGTTTTCACAATCCACCTTGGTTTCTTGCAAGCGGTATAAGATTGCCAAGCTCACATAGTTTGCGAATAGGACATCTAAGAGAGTTATGATTTCCTTTTTGACAATAAGTGCAAGAGAATGAACTAGTTGTCTTACTTGAAGAAGCACTACAAATACCATATCCCTTTTTAAATTTGGGAAATTTGGACTCACCTTTATAACCAATACCTCTCCTACCAACATATTCATGTTGAGAGTGAAGTAACTTGGTTAAGGTATTTTCACCAACCTCAAACCTTTTTAAAGAATCTTTTAAATTTTCATTTTCGGTCTTGATTTTTCAAAAATTTGTTTAAGCTCTAGAAATTCAAGGTTGAAAGGTTTGGCATTTTGTAGCTCATTTTTCAATCTAGCTATCTCATTCTCAAGCGTCTCGATTTGAGTAGACAAGCTTTTGTTGCTCTTTTTCAAATTCATAGTTTTTATCAAAAGATTTTCATGTTCAATATAAAGCGCTTCAAAAGCCTCACTCACATCTTGACAGCTACTATCATCATCACAAGAATCATCAGAATCAGAAAAAGAAGGATTAGAATTTGTTACCTTAGTTGAGTCACTCGCCATGAGACACGCAAGCTTTGAAGCAATCACTTCATCATCAGTTTCACTGTCACTGCTGAGATTTTCCCATGGATCATCAGGAGAGTAATCAGCTGCAAGACCAACAACGTTAGCTACTTCCTCTTCTTCTTCTGTTTCACCCTCAGTTTCTGTGTCATCCCATGTAGCCTTCATTGCTTTCTTCTTTGGGTATTTGTTCTTAAGTTTTGGACAATTAACCTTGAGATGACCCGGTTTGTTGCATTCAAAACATCTTGGTTGGTCGTCTCCTTTCTCATGACTATCACCTTTGTTATACCCGGATTTCTTTGAAAACTCGCCTTTCCTAAACTTATTGAACTTCATGAATTTTTTGAATTTTTTAGCAAGCATAACCAAGTCTTCTTCATCAGATTCATCATCAGATTCAACCACTTTCTTTCCTGATTTAGAAGATTTTCCCGCCGCAAGAGCAAGAGACCTCTTTTCTTTTACCGCTTCTTTTTCTTGAGTTTTCTTAGCACCCAAAACCACCTCAAAAGCTAGTAGTGACCCAATCAAGTCTTGGTAGGCAAGGTACCAATATCCTTGGGCCGGTGATAGCACACGTCTTAGGAAAAAATTCACCAGTTAACGAAGCAAGTATCTTCCCATTCAAGTCCTTTGTAGAATACTTTTTCCCAAGTGCTCTCAAGTTGTTTACAATCAAATTCAGCCTTTGATGCATAGCAGCGACAGTTTCACCTTCCTTCATCTTGAAAGCTTCATACTCAGAAGTGAGAACTCTGATTTTGGTGTCTTTCACTTGACTTGTACCTACATGAGTTGCTTCTAGACAATCCCCATTTCTTTTGCGATCGACAACCTTTTACCCTTCCATACTCTTCTTCACAAAGTGCTAGATGTAGAATATTCATAGCTTTGGCATTCAGAGAGATCTTGTCAAGTTCGGACTTTCTTAACTCGCTCAAGTCAATAGTATAGATGTCCTCAGCGAGTACTTCTTGACTTTCACGGTTGCTTGAGTTTTTGTGGAATCACCAACATCGGCATCTCTGGTTTTGTAATTTTGATCCTCATTGGAGTGAGCGGTCCATCAACAATAATCCTCCACGATTGTAAAATCTATAGCTTTGCACATGACATTTCATTCGACTACTCCGATGAAGAGTCGTAGTTAGTTCCATCAAATAAAGGTGGTCTATTAAAAGACATCCCCTCTTTAATAAAAGACCCCATGATCGAGAAAAATGCGAGATGTTAAGCTACATATGCGATTACTGCTCTGGTACCACTTGTTGGACTAAGCGATAACCTTAGAGGGGGTGAATAAGGTTATAGGCGAAAGTTAAATCTTTTCAACTTTTCAAAATGTTTTGATGCTAGTATTAAAAATAAAGTGCGGAAACGATTTGTTGACAAGCAATTTAGATCGAGTAAGATAAAAATTTGGATGAAAAGATTTAAAAGGCTATAACAATATATATATATATATATATATATATATATATATATATATATATATATATAACAATGATATATAATATGAGATATATAGCAGTTGATAGGTATAAATGATATATGTGATATTAGACCACAAATATTATAATAGCAATGAGATATAAAGAGATTAGAGATAAGAGAAGAGCACACAACTATTTTTGAGGTTGGATTGAAGTCCTACTCCTCGGCCTTAGGCTTTGCAACCCAGGACTTTTGGGAAAAATAACCTTTATATTTTTAGAGTTTTACAAAGTACACACCCGATTACAAGCTGTAAAACTACCCAAGCTCCCCGCCTAGGATTTCACTACGATCCAATCTCCCGATTGAACCACCCAAGAACCTCTTTCCTAGGATTTCAAAACCTCGATCCAATCTCCCGATTGAACCACCCAAGTACACCCACTTAGGACTTCAATTATAACCGCCAAGTAAGATTAGTAAAGATTACAAGTAAATCACTATGATCACACAAACAATAATATAACTTAAGTGAATAGGAGTGATGATCAAAGTTGAATTACAAGTTTTCAAAAGGTTAGACTTTGTGAATAATAATTTCGAAAATGTTGACTTACACAAAATCTAATTTAATAACAAGTTTTAAACTTTGCAACAAAAGTGGAGAGAAAATAATTATAGAAAATAAGTGATTTGAAAAACACAAGATAAATGAATTTAAAAGATGGTTTTTCAAATGCACTATACTTGTCACGAATTTTATCAAAAAGAAATTGCAAAATCAAGATTTAGAAACAGAACAAAAAAAGGAAAGGATAGGTTTCTCAAAGTTGATTGTTTTGGTCACAAGGATCAGACCCTTGTTTCTATGGAGTGAGAAATTCAAAGGTAATGATAAAGGTGTTGGTTTCTTTCTCACTCAAAGTGTATCACGATTAGGTTCTTGAAACTAGAAGGTTTTGATCTAACCCCTAGAAGGAATAGTGTGAGAAACAAAGAAGATGAAGGATAAAGGTTTGGTTCTCACTATGAAGGTTTCGAAATAAGCTAGGATTTTTTTTCTCTTAGTTTTTCTCTTGTTGTCTATGGTTATGTCAGAAAAGATGAAGAGGAATAGCCTTTATATAGTGTTTCAAACATCCAAGCAAATAACACAAGTTTTTGACTTTTGTTCCATGACCGTTAATCCACCAAAAGGAAAATATTTAATTGGTTTTAAGACCATTTTGATGAGGAGCGTGGAGCCTAGAAAAGGAAGGTTTTTTTGAATTTGAATATTTTCCAAAAAATAAAGCTTATAGCCGTTTGGCTTTGGTCAAGAATAATGGCTTGATTTTTGTTGCAAAATAAAATGGAATTGGACCTAATTTTTGGAAATAAAAAATCATTTTTGATGCCATGCAAAACTAGGTCATGACCATGCAAAAAGTCTTAAGTTATAGTTTAAGAACAGTTTCAACAAAGACATTTTTTCCAAAAATTATTTTTCTTTGATCATCATCATCTCAACTCACAAGCATTATAAAATTGAAAATGTGATCTTACATTTTATCCTACGCAAGGCAACATTGGTCTTCACTTGGACTTCACTGAGCTGCTTCAACTTCAAGCTTGTTCCACTTTTAGGTCATGCATCTGAAGCGCTCTTTGTCCTTTGCCCTACGCTTTCAAATTAAGCTCTGCACATTCTCAAATAAATCATTAGTAGATTTGTAATTTGTTATCATTCAAAACAAGGAATGTTTGCCCTTGGCTCAACAGATGCAACCCCCACCAGGGCATATGCATGATGGTACCATATCATCGCAAAATGGCCGAAGCCTATACATCGCAAAACATCGCAAAATGGCCGAAGCCTATACATCGCAAAAGTGGCCGAAGCCTATACATCGCAAAACATCGCAAAATGGCCGAAGCCTATCCATCGCAAAATAATGTACATGCCATGAGACTCTATGAAACACATGTGCAATTCACCAAAACTCACCTAGAGTGCTCTTCGTCATCGTTATAAAACACTCATAGAGTGTATCCTTATAAATCATCACAATCATTATACATCATCACTATAATTATACTCACAGAGTATACACATCATCAATCATCACAAATCATAATTCATCATCATCCAGCAATTACTCATAAAGTACACTCATCTCAAAAACATCGCTATTCATAGTACATCATCATAAACACACATATCCTCATCATCATTCAGTACATATATATACTTCATTTGCCTTTTAGCTTAGTGTGTCATAAAATAGTAGGTGATTGACTATGGGATTACTCTGGACCAGGTTACAACTCACCACAGGCATTGGCCACTCCAGAAGAATTTATCTCCCGAAATTTGGTGGGGTTCACGTGGTAGCCAAACAGAGCAAATACATCAGCGAAAGAAATTCTGACCTTAGTGGTAAACCACAGTCTAGCCATAGTCAATTAGTGTACTAATAATATAACGTTTCATAGTAATTCACTTATATAAACATAGTATCGCTATTTTCATAAAACAGCACCATTTACTTAGTAAATACAGCAACAATAAACATTTTATTTTGCCTTAAAAATAGAATATTCAGTTAGGCCTCTGAATAAGCTTTCCGACGCATCTTAGAACACCTCAATCGGGTTCGGTTCAAAAGATATTCGCCAAAAAAAATGACAAAAGCAGTTGAAAAGCGATCAGCTTTGGCGCATGAAGCGCCCGATGAGAGGCGGCTGATGGCGCCATTGGACGTAAAACACGCGAGAATGTGGGTATTGCATTGGCGTGTGAAGCGCCACTTCAGCGCCCGATGAGGCGCCGATCATTATAGAATAGCGATGTATTATGCGAGAATTTTCCGAAAATGTGCGATTTTTCACCAACTCGATTTTAACTCCAAAAATACGAAATTTTTCACCAATTAAAATCCTCAAAGCTCACCAAGAACGTCAAACAATCCTTCCCACACCTAATTAACACCAAAAGAAACACCTTTTGTCCCTTAATTCAATCAACTAAATTCACCAAAAACTCATCCCATTCATCAAATAATTACCACAATTCATCAAATCCTCACCACAACAACAATATATTCTCAATTTGTGGATCATCAAAATGTCTCTAACAACAACAATGCATCAACAATTTCAGGATCATCAAGATAGCACATACAACAACAATATATCATCAAATTCATCACTATCAACGAAAATTCATCAACCACATCGAATTCATCAATAACAACAATTCATCAATGACACAAAATTCATCAATATCATTAAATTTATCAACAACATAAAACCCCCCCAAAACCCCACTACATACCCAATCATGTTGAACCGAAACGCTCACCCTTACCTCTTAAACGTAAGCTCCGTAGAAGATGAATGAGAGTACGAACGAAACCACAGCAACAATCCTCGCGATCTACACTTCTTCTCTCCTTCTCACGATCGCGAGTTCTCTCTCTCTTAGATTGTAGGGAGATCAGTTTTCGTTCTCACCACTTCTGGATTCTAACTCTGGAATTGCTCTCCTATTGAAGCCCTCTGCGATACGAGAAGAACGCAACAAAGCGGCGTCACAATCGGAGCTCGAGAGACAAAGATATAATAAAAAGAGTGAAAGCGGCAAGAAAATGCCCTAGGCTGCGTAAACTTGACTATATCGTGAACTTCGCGCGACGGAGCGCGAGCCAGCGCGACTTAGGCGCGAAGCGGCAGAAACTCACGCTGCTCACGCACAGCACTTGCGCTTGGGGCGCGACTTAGGCGTGAGTCAAGCGCGAAACACCCTACACCGCTTGGCGAATTAATTAAAATAGCAAACGACGTCGGATTTTAACAAATGACCACTCGTTGGAAAGCTCTCGCAGTGTAGTTTCTATCTATGATTTTTAATTCCCAAAATAAGTAACCAATTCATCTAAAAATAAATTTAAATAAAATTGGGGCGTTACACCTTTCACCCAGGGCCCTTCTCAGCTGTCCATTTTCTTCTACCGCCTTGGCAACTTGTTCTCTCAGATCTTGATTTGTGGCACTTATATGACTTCTGGAATTTTTCTCGGTTCGGGCCCTTTTGTTGGCCTGCGCCAACGATTGAGATTTCTCGTTGCACTCCCTTTCTAGATCCCCGAGAGCGGTGCGAGCTTCTTTCAGTTGGACCTCCAATGCCTCCTTCTCGCCTTCTGTCCTAGCCAATTGATCTTTCATTGCTTTCATTTCATCACTTTTCTCCAACACTGTATCGGTCTCTTGTTGTGGTCTAGGTGCTGAACTTGGAAACGGCAACTTGATCACTTCTACCCTGTTTCTCACCCATTCTTGTAACTATCATCGGCTCCACACCCTGTACCTCCTAACTCTTTGCTCCCTGCATAGGTGATTTTCTTCCATGCTTTACCAATTCTGTCCAGTATAAGCTTGTCTGTCAGAAGTGCTCTGAAGCCGAGTAAGGATGCCTGAGCGGGCGGGCCTCTCATCGGGTACCGCATCTGTCTCAAGGCCAAAATGGGATTGTAGTTGATACAACCTGATGTTCCCACCAGTGGCACATTTGGGAAATCCCCACAACTGACAATGACCCGCTTTGTACCTGCTGCTAGCGGAAACCAACGTACTGTATCCTCTGTGAGCTGAATGAACTTCTGTTTCCACTCCGGGGCGCTATAGTTCAGTGTGTCGAGCTTCGCCAAATCAGCAATAGGGCACCATTCCTTGAAGTTTCTTTTGAACGCATGAGCCGTTAACCAAACATACAGTATAGGCAAACAACAAATAATCTTGTTCTTCTTCTCTTCATGGCAGAGATTCAGAGTATGATAAACATCGGCCAGAATTGGGAATGTCGAGTTTTCTCCCCGACACTTGCGCGCCATAAACACATCAATTGCAGGGGGTCCCACGAAGTCTCCACCACTCGGAAATAAAACCAGATCATAAATTGCTAGCGTCAACACATCTATGAGGGTCTCCCAATCCTTGCGACCCACCAATTTGTTCATCAGTTCCTCTATGCGCACCCTTGGTATTCCTTCTGGAGTTTTCTCATCAACCTTTTTATTATTGATATCCTTCGCCTCGACTTGGAGAGCCTTAGCAATAGTCTTAATTCGAGGGTAGCCCCCATAGAAATGGTATGGTCTTGCATCACCTAGAGGTTGCCCAATAATCAACGAAAACTCTTCAAGAGTAGGTGTCAGTTGAAAGTTGGAGAATGTGAAGCACCTCAATTGCGGGTCATAGTATTGGGCCATGGCAGAGATAGCATCAGTTTGAACATTTACTTCTAGCAACTCCAACACGTTCCCATATCTTTCCTTAAGGGCCTTACGTGACCCTTCAGGCAGCTTGATGGCATAGGTTTTTAGTTTGGCCATGTCTGGCTTCCGGAAAATGAACTGAATAGTATTCCTTGTTTTATTCATCGATTCCATGTCTCACAGATTTTTCGGACCAAGATACTCACTTCTCGATTCTGAACTTAGATCCCTCGGCAAACTTTCCTGGATGGATAAATAAACAAAAAGTGAGAATACTGAAAGCAAATCAAAAAATGCATGTGAAATTTTTCCTTTTTTTTTTGGAAAAAAGGGTTGAATAGTTATTCTATGCGCAAAGGAAGAAAACAAAGGTTTGTTCATGCTAAAAAATTGGAGAGTAAGGTGAGAGGTAGAGTAGTTCCCTTTGTGGCCTAATTTGGTTGGTCCATGCTATTGGACTCTTGAACCCTACGGATCTACGGCCTTCTATTGTGATACTCACTGGGGTTAGTAGTTATAACCTACGGAGATTCAGGTCTCTAGAGTCAAGTATTCTCATAGGAAGGCCAAACACCAGGATGTACATCCAAAATGTGAATACCCCGAGGGAGAATCGCACTACTACAGATGAGGAATTCATGGTAGACACCAGGATGTACATCCAAAATGACTACCACTACACGACCTCGTTCTAACCTAAGTGTTTTTCTTTTAGGCTCCGATATAAGCCCAACTCAATACGCGTGCTCAGAATGTACGTGTAGTGTGTGAAGGGAACACACAAACCTCCAACCCTAATAAAAGACCAATAAACACCTGCAAATAATCATAAAAAAACAACCAAGCAACAATATTCAAAATCTCCTACCCTAGGGTTTGAGCAAGATAATAGACGAATATATACAATAATTAAGCATTGGGTAAATAAAATAATAACTTAGAAATATCTTGCACAAATAAATCAAACAGGCTTGACTCTCGCTGGTCCCCAGTGGAGTCGCCATCTGTCGTGACCGTGATCTCGACGTGGACGGCTCAAAAAAATAGATTATTTGAGGAGTCGCCACCCAATTTATTAATAATAGGAAAATTGAGAAAAACCTAATTGAAAGTTATTTGGTCTGCGTAACTAGGTCGGATTCGGAGTCGATTATGCATAGGGAAAGGCGGAAACTTAATTCCATTGCACCACAGTACATCCGTCCTAAGACGATTTACCTAAATTTGATTTGTGCAATGATTAATAAGTTGTTTAATTATTTGTTTACCCAAAAATAATACTTAATTAAATTTAGTAGAAATATAATTATTTACAAAGAACTAATTTAAGAAAATTTTAGTTTGACTTTGTGAGGAGACCCCGCGCCACGTACTCTGCAGTGCGATGAGAGACTCAAAAGTCACGTAGTTCTTTCCGAAAATTTGTTGGTTGGTTGATTTTATTTTTGAAGGGTCTAAGATCCAAGTTGTACAACTAAAGATTCTTAAACCGGATTGACGGGATGTACATCCAAATCGAATCCATTTTTTTGTATTTTTCTATGAAAATAGGTGCTAAGTATTTAGTTTGTAGTTTTATGATCTTTATTTTAAAGAGATTTAAGGTCTAAGTTGTATAACTAAAGACCCTTAAATCAAAGTTGTGGGTCTGATAGGATGTACATCCAAGTCAAACCCTAATTCATTTTTCTGAAGTGAATAAACTTGGTTTAATAAATAAAATGATTTAATAACATTGAGAATGAGAGAAGAATATTAAAATAATGAGAAAAACGAAATGGGGTGCAGTAAAGACTAGGAGGTGTAAATATTGACAGGGAGGTTGTATTATGAATATGCAGGTGTAAACAGCAGGAATTAGGGCCCGCTTTATTTATTTTTTTGTGGCCTGCGCTGCTTTTAAAAAAAAAACTTCAAAAGGGGTTTGTATGAATAAAACGCTGGGTTATACTAGTAATCAAAAAAAAAAAACTGAAACAATGTTAATAAAAGAAATTAGGGAGATACAAAAGGCCCCATATTTAGGGTTTGTTATCCACATTCATTCTTCCCCTAAAAAAGCACCGCACAGAGAGGTCTTAGAGAGAGAATGGAAATTTTGGAGGTGAGAGAAAAGAGTGATCCGAAGGGAGAGAAAAGAGAGAGGGAGAGGGAAAAGGAAAGGGAACCGAGAGGGTAGGGCTGGAGTACGAAGCTCCGACGGTGGGGGGGAGTTTCGCCGGATTTCGTGGTGATGGGTCTCGGCCGGACTTCGCCGGAGAAGACGAGACCAACGGCGGCGCTCTCGTCGGCAGGAACGCCATTTCCAGGTTTGTTTGTTTTTTTCGCGTTTTTTTTTGGTCTGTTATTTTCGGTCCCTCTTTTCTTCTCCTTCTCCTATCCGCTTGTTTATGGTTTATGTGACCTTCTATGGCTGGTTTATCCGTTCCTCACATTTTTTTTTGATCTGGGTTTGTTCAAAGTAAAAGTTGATCCTAACTTATTTTTTTCAAAAAAGAATACAACTAGTATTAGATCTATTATGGTTTTGGTTTTGTTTAGTGTGATACGATCTAAATAACATCAATAGAAATTTGGGTCTTTCACACAATCACCTAAAACATGTATTCTGAGATCTAAAAAAGCGAAAAAAATACTACCAACCCGATCTTCGATTATAAACCAAAGGAAAAATGAAATCGGTGTTGTTAAACCGCTTGCGATCTCTTGCTTTTATTCTTTGCCAGCGGCTCTACTCGATTTTTCCCTTTCTCAGATCTCGAAAATAATGTGTTTAGGGGATTAGGGTTTCAAGGTAAAACCCTAATCCTTTTTTTGGTGGTGATTTCTTACTCGAAATTCGTGTCCCCCCCTTTTGACTGACCCTTGACTGTGTTTTTATATTAAAATATTAGGTCAGACATTAATTGTATTTTGACTGGGCTTTGAATTTTTTTCCAGATCTGAAGAGTAATTTTGGCCCAACTTGAGCAGCTAGGAGTGCTTGCCAGAAACCCTAATTTGCTGTTGTCCTTTACTATTTTTTTTTTGTTGTATTTTCGGATTTTTTTTATTTTTTTATTTCTGGATAGCTGTAAAATTAAATTTCTGGTGTAATAATAATTTATGTCGTTTTCGCAATATATTTTAATATTATTTTTATTTTTCTTACGACATCAATCGAAAAGCGAAACAAAAATCGTATCAGGCCCAATGGGCTAAAGAACAAATGAACTAGGCCCACAAACGAACCCATAAGCCCAGTTATGTTTAAGGCTCAGACTCGATCTAATGATAACTCATGTTTGGCCTAAACACTGTGTGTTGGCTCAAACTCGTGAATGTAGGTCCAATTTTAATCAAAGGGTACCTAATAAACGAATTAAAGCGCAATGACCTATTCAAACGAGAAAACTCAAAATAATCAAGTTAATGAACATCGATTTAAACAAACTAGAAATACTTGAATTAATCAAGATCGTTGAACACTAGCCTAATCAAACGAAAGACACGCTCTCAGTCTCACAATTACGTTCTTGCAAATTCGCAGCACACGAGTATAGAAAACTAAAGTGCGACACCGGTTAAAATTGGGTGTTCACGGACTTCCAGGTTCGTTTTTTTTCATCTTTTCTCTCATTTTCGGTTTTCCCCTTTTCTCTTCTACATTTCTTTTGATTTTCTGGTTTGTTTTTGTTGGGAAGGAGTAAATGAGAAACTCAAACCCTAAAAAGCCCATTTTATACCCCCTCTCGGGTTACCATTATGCATAGTTATTTATTCAGTTTTTTTTATTTTATTTAATCTGATTTCAAAATGTTTGCAAGCTCCACCCTTTGTTTTGACAAATAGCCCATCCCCAAAGCCCATCTCATTTATTTAGTTCTGAATATTATTATTTTTTGGGCAAGCAGCGCTCAAGCAACCAAAAACGCCACTGGGCCCTTAATTTTCACACCCCACTGTTTGTTAACACAACTCCCTGCGGGTCTTTGCACCCTTCTTTTACTATTGCATCCCATTTCGAATTTTTACCAGCTTCATGTGTTAATTGTTTATTGGTATTTAGTCTTTTCCAAAAATAGTAATAATAATATAATTAGGATTGGATCGAGATGTACATCTTATCAAATCTGCAACACCGGTTAAGGGACCCGAGTTGTACGACTTGGTCCTAAACCACTTTAAAATTGAAATTTGAACAACACGTTTTCCGAAAACTCCTAATCAGTTTATTAGTACATAGCACCTATTTTTCAAAATAAATAAAAATGGGTTTGATCGAGATGTACATCTTATCAATCCTGCAACACCGGTTTAAGAGTCTCGAGTTGTACAACTTAGATCTTAAACCCCTTCAAAATTAAAATCAACCAACCAACAAATTTTCAGGAAGAACTACGTGACTTTTGAGTCTCTCATAGCACTAGAGAGTACGTAGGCATGGGGTCTCCCTATCAAAGTCAAAATTAAATTTTTCCAAATTAGTCATTATTCTAACTATCTGTAAATAACTAATTATTTTCTTATCGAATTTTAGCCAACCTTATTTGAGGGTAAACAAATAATTAAATAACTTAGTAATTATTGCGCAAACCAAATTAGTGGTGCTTGTCTTAGGACGGATGTGTCGAAGTGCGAGTGAAATTAGGTTTTCGCCCCTTCCCTGCGCATAATCGACTCCCGAATCCAACCTAGTTACGCAGACCATTAATTCTTTCAATTGGGTTTTTCTCAATTTTCCTATTTTTAATAAATTGGGTGGCGACTCCAATAAATATATTTTCGAGCCGTCTGCGTCGAGATCCAGGTCACGACAGCCTTGGTTTTGCATCCTTCTTTGAAATTAGATACTTAATGGCAGAGTGGTCAGTATAGACAATAATCTTAGTGCCAACTAAGTATGATCTGAATTTTTCAAATGCAAATACCACAGCTAATAATTCCTTTTCTGTAACTATGTAGTTCACCTGAGCTTCAATTAATGTCTTGCTAGCATAATATATGGAATGAAAGACCTTATCATACCTTTGCCCTAGGATTGCTCCTCTTTGCAAAGTCACTAGCATCACACATTAATTCAAATGGCCTACTCAAACTGGAGTTACTATAATTGGTGCGATCACCAATGCCTTTTAAGTTTATCAAAAGCTTTCTATACAAAAGTTATCAAAGATAAATTCTACATCATGTTGCAAAAGCATGCATAATGGTTTTGAGATTTTTGAAAAATCTTTGATAAACCTTCTATAGAAACCCGGCATGGCCTAAGAAGCTCCCGATACCTTTAATTGTATTGGGTGGTGGTAAATTCTCAATGACATCAACCTTAGCTTTGTCTACCTCTAGACCTTTCTTTGAAATTCTATGTCCTAGCACTATGCCCTCTTGTACCATGAAATGGCACTTTTCCCGATTTAAGACTAAATTTGTTTCTTCACATCTCTTGAGAATTTGTTCCAAGTTTGTTAAGCAAACTTGAAATGTTTCTCCAAAGATAGAGAAATCATCCATGAATACTTCCATTGATTGCTCAATGAAATCGAGAATATAGACATCATGCATCTTTGGAATGTAGCGGGTGCATTACATAAGCCAAATGGCATCCTTCTAAAAGCAAAGGTTCCATAAGGGCATGTAAATGTGGTTTTGTGTTGATCCTTAGGCTCAATGGCTATTTGATTATAGCTTGAATAGCCATCTTGGAAACAATAAAATTCTTTCCCTGCTAGTCTATCTAACATTTGGTCTATGAATGGTAAAGGAAGTGATCCTTTTTGGTAGCTTTGTTGAGTTTTCTGTAATCCATACAGATTCTCCACCCTGTGACAGTTCTAGTTGGTATCAACTCATTCTTTTCATTGGCTATTCTTGTCACACCACCTTTCTTTGGTACACATTGGACAGACTTACCCAAGCACCATGCGATATGGGGTATATGATTCCGACATCTAGCCACTTTATGATTTCCTTTTTCACAACCTCTTTCATAATAGGATTTAGTCTTCTTTGACTCTCTATGCTGATTTTGGAATTTTCTTCCAAAATAACCCTATGCATGCATATAGAAGGGACTAATTCCTTTGATATCTGCCATTTTCCAACCTATAGCTTTGGTATGCTTCTTTAGAGTACTAATGAGATCACTCTCCTGTATTGATGTTAAATTAGAAGCAATGATAACAGGTAAAGTCTCATTTGTTCCTAGGAAAGCATACTTAAGGTGTTCAGGCAGTATCTTCAATTCTAATTTAGGAGGTTGTTCTATTGAGGGTAAGTTCTTCTTGAGAATTGGATCCTCAAGATTGAGTGGTTCATAAGTTCTAGCCCATACTTCCTTACAAGAGTTTTCTATTGGCAGACTCTCTTTTTCTAGTATTTCATCATTTAACAATGCAGCTGCATCTAATGCATCTGCATTGACTAAGTGATCATACTGCTTGTAAAATTGTTTTTCTACCAATTGATCTAGAGAGAATAAGGATGAACACTCTTCTGTATCCTCTGAAGGATACTTCATAGCATTCATTACATTGAATTTGATCTCTTGATCATTCACTCTCATAGTGAGTTCACCTTTCTGCACATCAATTATGGTTTTACCAGTTGCTAGAAATGGTCTACCTAGGATAAAAGGCACTTCCTTATCTGCATCAAAGTCAAGGATAACAAAATCTACAGGAAATACGAATTTATCTACCTTAACTAGGATGTCTTCTATGATACCTTCAGGATAGGCTATTGATCTATCAGCTAATTGAAGTGTCACAGTGGTTGGTTTTGCATTTCCTATTTCTAACTGGTCAAAAATAGATTTAGGCATCAAGTTGATGCTTGCACCTAAATCACATAAAGCTTTACCAGTATAGGATTTTCCTATAGAAAATGGAATTGTAAAACTACCTGGATCCTTCAATTTCCTAGGAATCTTATTTTGCATAAGCAAACTACAATCTTCTGTCATGGCAATTGTTTCAAACTCTCCTAATCTTCTTCTCTTAGTAAGCACATCCTTCATAAATTTTGCATAATTTGGCATTTGTTGGAGGGCTTCTACTAAGGGAACATTGATGTGTAATTGTTTTAGTACCTCTAAAAATTTACCAAACTACTTCTCCTCATGTGCTTTTTTCAGTCTTTGAGGATAAGGAGGAGGAGGGTATTCAAGTACTAACTTAGGTAGTGGACTTTGAACTTCTTGTGATGCAGGAGCACTAGATGCTTCTGCATTGGTTTCTTTTTGATTTTTGGCTTTTTCTCCCTTTTCTACACTTTCCTTCTCAGTTAACTCTACAAGATCCTTACCACTTCTTAATGAAATAGCCTTAACCTGCTCTTTTCCTTTGGTTTGAGAAGGAGTAGCTTCTGTATTTGAAGGTAAGGCACCTTGTGGCCTTTGATACAGAGTTGTGGCTAATTGACCAACTTGATTCTCTAAGTTCTTAATGGAAGCATCTTGGGTTTGTCTAGCAGTTCTAGATTCACCTATAAATGCTTTAAGCATGGTTTCTAGAGAATTCTCAGTGGTAGGTTGAGAGTTTCTTTGGTTATTTTGAGAACAGGAATCTGGTGGGTTGGTTGGTATAGTTGGTGCAGTTCTAGGTGCAGGTGCACTATTGTTTCTCCATCTAAAATTTGGATGATCTTTCCAACCAGGATTATAAGTGTTGGAATAAGGGTTGATATTCCTATTATAACCTACATAATTTACAGAGATAGGGTTGCTAGAACACTCCTCATACAAGTGACCTCCTCCACAGTACACACAACTAGGTGTGTCTGGAGGTACTTGTTCTCTACTTCTTTGAATGATTTCATGCGGTGATGCATTTGCATTAGATCTTGATAGCATTGCGAAGTGAAGTTTTTCATTAAATTAGCTAGAGTGGCAATTTGAGCGAGATAGAGGCGGATATATCATTAACTTCATGTACCCCTGATGGTTTCTTTTGGGCACTCACCCTCTCAGTAGGCCAACTAGAGCTATTAGCTGCTATTCTATCAATTAATCCACATGCTTCATTGTATGACAAATTTAATAACACTCCACCAGATGATGCATCAAGCATTATTCGGTTTGAGGTTCTAAACCATTATAAAATGTTTCCATTTGAATAATAATGAGTAAACCATGATGAGGACATTTTCTTAAAAGTTCCTTCCATCTTTCCCATGCTTCAAATAAAGACTCAAACTCTTTTTGTCTAAAAGATGTAATATCATTTCTTAACCTGGCATTTTTTATAGGTGGGAAATATTTTCCTAAAATTTTTTCAGCCATTTCATTGCATGAATGGATAGAGTTAGGCTCTAAAGAATTTAGCCAAGCCTTAGCTCTATCTCTCAAAGAATATGGAAATAACCTTAATCTAAATGCATTTTCACTAACACCGTATAATAAAATTACTACATACTTCTAGAAATTGCCTTAAATGCAAATGAGGATCTTCATGAGGAGATCCTCCAAATTGACCAATAGTTTGAAGCATTTGAAACATCATAGGCTTAAATTCAAAATGCATGGCATCAATATGAGGTCTATTTATACTAGTTTGCATGTTTTGATGATCAAACCGAGCATAATCCTCATAGGTCTATCTCTATCATTAATCATACCTATGTGATCCATGTGGATGAGATTTTCTCTATGAACTTCTTCTTGAGAGCATCTTTGTGAACTGGGCCTCCTCTCACCGAGTGTGGCCTTGAGCTTTATTCTTCACCGAATGACATG
Source organism: Oxytropis ochrocephala (assembly GCA_020916435.1). Taxonomy (NCBI): domain Eukaryota; kingdom Viridiplantae; phylum Streptophyta; class Magnoliopsida; order Fabales; family Fabaceae; genus Oxytropis; species Oxytropis ochrocephala. The sequence goes on from CM037095.1 coordinate 51,663,925, forward strand.
TTGCAAGCTTGTTGATTCTGCATTTTTTGGAGTCTTAGCAATCTCCACGAATTTTCTTTCTATTTCGGATCTAAACTATATTGCGTGTTTGCATTCTCAGTTCTGTACATATACTAAGTACCATGTACTTTTGTATGACAAAAACTTTAAAGACCAGAATTTATATACAACACTAAATTATTATATATCAGAATTTTAAAAAGAATTTACTTCAATCCCCGGCAACGGCGCCAAAAACTTGGTGTATGGAAATCACATACACTTGTGTGCAAGTATACACTGTCCAAAAACAAGTAGTAAAAAGATCGAACCCACAGAGATTGAAAAACTCACTTTTAAAATTAATATAAAGTAACAAAGTAACAAAATAATTTTGGTTTTTGTTTGATGATCACAACTAAGTTAGAAAGCAAAGTAAAAATGTTGATAGTGTAAAAGAGAAAAGCTAGTTGGAATGTTTTCATCAAGTAATTTACTTATAAGTGTTTGATGCAGTATGTGATGCATTGTGATGAATGTCATTGCATTAGCTATGTGCCTTTCACCACTTTCTTCAGAGTATCATTACCAGCTCTTATGATCCTTGTTCTATGCAGTAAATAAAGGGGTGTTAGTGTCAATCTTGCCTCCTAACAATTATCCAATTTGCTTAAATAAATTCACTCTTGTATTTTAAGTACCCACAATTATCCTATGGACTATACTATCCTATCTCTAGGACTTAGCATGGTTTTCACAAAGTTTTCTTTATGTAAAACACTCACCCATATTAGTTCTTGAGTTCTTAATTGTAAGCCATTTCTGGTCATTTACAAATCTTACTTATTCTAAGTGATCAAGTTCAAAATAAGTTTGGAAAGATTATCAAGCAAGAACTAAAGTACAAACATACATACATGCATCATACTTACTTAAAAGCTCATTAAATGATTAGAACATTCCAACTAAGAAAGGTTTAGCTAACTATAGACATTGCAAGATATATATAAACTGAATAGACCATGTTTATATATATAGAAATCACAAAAGAGAACAACAAGAGAAAAGTTACAAATGTTGAAACACTTTGTATGAAATCTTCTAGCAATGCACTAGCATTACTCCTTAGCACTATACAAACATTATGAAAACGAGTTAAGGAGGATTTGTCACTTCCTTCTTCTTCCTCTAAAAATATAAAAACTAACTATGTATATTGAAATTTTGATCTAACTTATGGATTGTGATATATTTCCAAATGAAGATGAGAGGTCCTTTTATAGCCTTCAAGTGAGGTGCTTCCTTTCTTCATGTTGAAGTAATCTGAGTGGATCATAGTTGTAGTTGCTTTTCAGAGGTTTATCCCATGTTGAAATCTTTGACTAATGACATAGGGCGGTTCCATGGTGATAGAACATGTGTCCCTATGTTGGTGACTCTTCAAAGCTATGCCTATAGCTATGTGTGAATGGTAGGCGCCTACTATACAAGGTGGGATGGCATCGGAGAACCAGGCGGGGAGGTCATCACTTGCAAGTGGATGCATATGAAACAGTCGCTTATTCACCAAGTAGTGCGGATTTGATGCGAGGATCGGTCAGCGAGAGCATTGATGCGATTAGCATTGAGGACCGCATCGAACAAAAACATCAAACATACCACAATATATCCAAAATGGCCTATAAATAACTATAACCATTCAAATCACTCAAGTTATCATATATCACACTAAATACTATATAAACTCTTTATTATTACTTGAAAGAGAGCAAATACTAAGTTTAAACATATGAAATACTCTATATAAAATAGAGTTATCAGTACCATCGTCGCAATAATAGCCTCTCGGGCACAAACGTCGCTTTGAGCATAGCTCCCAGACCGCAGCCTACATCGTCGCAATAATGCATATGGCATGCATGAGACACCATGTACATCACCTCGGAAAACAATCAACAACAACAATAGCCTCTCGGGCACAAACGTCGCTTTGAGCATAGCTCCAAGACTGCAGCCTACATCGTCGCAATAATCATCCTCACCTAGGTGGTCTTACTCGACCCATCAGAATCATCAACATCACCATTTTTAGTTCGTCACTTCGACTCGACAACTACAACATCAACCATCTCGTCATACTTGACACATCGTCGCTTCTACTGTTAATCACTCTTATCTGACATTACAAGACATCCCAACCTTGGGCAACACGATATGACGCCCTAGGACTCAACACCCCAGAATTCGACACACTCCAGTATTCGACACACCCTAGAACAAACGCACTGGGCAGCAGCACAATGGCGCCCAGAATTCGACACGCCTCAGAATTCGACACAGGCCAACATTCGACGCAGGCGAAAATTCGACACAGGCCAACTTCGACACACGCTCCTTTCTTTCCTCACCTCACTTCACCCACCTCGGTTACACTTCCTCACTTCACCTCACTCACCTCGGTTACACTACCTCGGTTACACTTCCTCACTCACCTCGACACTCATACGCTGCACTTCGACGCGTATACACTGCATTCGACATACATACGCTGCATCTCGACACATACACACTGGCTTTGACACGCATACACTGGCAACACCATGGCGCCAAGACGACACAATTCGTCACACAACAAGGTAGGCATTCTCACTTTACCTAGACGTTCTATCAACCACCTCGGTGCAACATTTTCAATCCAAGCCAATCAATTCTCACACAACACCAACAACATTAAACATGATCGCATTCAGGCCAAACAAAACAACAAAACTATGATCCATCACCAACATCATCAAGACAACATATAATTCATAGATCGTCAAACACATCGTCAAACATAACACAACAATACCCAGGCATTATAGAAACTACCCTCCTATACATAACCCTTTATACTATGAGACTCCATTTACCTTAACGATTGATGAAGAAGAGAACCTTTCAATCACCACACAAGAAAATGCAGCAACAATGCCGAGCTCCTTCCTTCTCCTTCAACTCGTGAAATCCTTTTCTTCTCTCACGGCGCCGTTCCTTTCTTTTCTTCTCTTCTCCTTTCTTTTCTCAAGTGATGCGACTTGCATCACTAACCTAGCGCCTATATCTCGAGCCTAGGGTCCTTGGGCCGCTTCTTCCCACTCCGTAGTTACCGAGTACTACTCCCTTCGTTATAGTTAAACACTATATTAATAATTTCATATAGTGTAACACTAAAATGATTTAATTAAATAATTAATTAAATTATTTGGGTGTTACAACTCTCCCCCACTTAGAATATTTCGTCCTCGAAATAGTTACCTGATTCAAACAGCTCGGGATAGGATTCTTGCATCCTGCTCTCTAGTTCCACGTCATGCTTTCGCCAGTAGCTCCCCACCATACTACTTTCACCAAGTTTATCTCCTTACCCCTTAAAGTATTCACCTCACGATCTTCAATTTGTACCGGCATTGTCTCCACAGTGAGGTTATCCCTCACCTGCACATCGTCCATCTGAATCACATGGGATGGGTCTGGGACATACTTCCGAAGTTGCGACACGTGAAAGACGTCGTGCAAGTTCGAAAGATTAGGCGGCAAGGCCACTCTATACGCAACATTTCCCACTCGCTCGAGATCCGAGCACGACCAATGAAACGGGAGTGAGCTTCTTCGACTTCAAGGCACGACCAACACCAGTCACCGGAGTGATCCTCAAGAACACATGCTCCCCAGCTTGGAACTCTAAGTCCTTTCTCCGCTTATCATGGTAACTCTTCTGTCGACTCTGCGACGCTTTCATCTTCTCTTGAATCAACTTCACCTTCTCGGTTGTCTCGCGAACAATTTCCGGTCCGAGCACCACACTCTCTCCAGATTCACACCAACACAATGGGGTTCTACACTTTCGACCATACAATGCTTCAAAAGGTGCCATTCCAATACTGGAATGATAACTGTTGTTGTATGTAAACTCAATCAGTGGAAGGTAGGAATCCCACGAACCTCCCTGTTCTAAAACACAAGCTCTCAGCAGATCCTCCAATGACTGAATAGTCCTCTCTGACTGACCATCCGTTTGTGGGTGATAAGCTGAACTCAACCTCAACTTCGATCCCAACTCTTCTTGCAGGCTCTTCCAGAATTCCGAAGTGAACCTCGGATCTCTATCTGATACAATACTCTTAGGAACACCATGGAGCTTCACAATTTCTCGGATATAAATCTCTGCCAATTTAGGTACTGGATACGTGATGTTAATAGGAATGAAATGAGACGACTTTGTTAACCTATCAACAATCACCCAAATTGCATCATGCCCTCTCACTGTATTAGGCAAACCCGTAACAAAATCCATGGAAATGCTATCCCATTTCCACTCTGGAATGTCCAACGGCCGTGATCAACCTGCGCAGCTTCGATGCTCAACCTTTGACTTCTGGCAAGTCAAACACGCATACACGAACTGTGCCACATCTCGCATCATTCCCGGCCACCAAAACAACTTTTTCAAGTCTTGATACATCTTCGTCGCCCCCGGGTGGATACTCAACTTACTTCTGCGGCATTCCTCAAGAATTGTCCTCTTCATTTCTGCGTCTTCAGGAATGCAGATCCTATCATGAAACCTCAACACACCTTGGGAATCCAACCTGAAGTCTCCTTCTTCAGATTGATCATCCTCAACCATCAAGTCGACTAGCTTAACATCCGACCTCTGGGCTTCTCGGATACTATTCAGGAAGTCATTAGCAATCTTCAACATTCCCAATTTGACGTTCTTAGGTGTCACTTCGCAAACCAAGATTATATCTCTCGAATCGCTCAATCGGGTTCAACTCCTTAACCATCATTGCCGACATATGCAAGGTCTTTCGACTTAAAACATCAGCCACGACATTAGCTTTTCCTGGGTGATAATTCAAGCCGAAATCATAATCTTTCAATAGCTCCAACCACCGTCGCTGCCTCATATTCAACTCCTTCTGATCAAAGAGATACCTCAAGCTCTTATGGTCACTAAATACTTCAAACCTAGAACCATAGAGATAGTGCCTCCAGATTTTCAGCACAAAGACAATCGCAGCTAACTCCAAGTCATGCGTAGGGTAGTTCTTCTCGTGGGTCCTCAACTGTCTAGACGCATAAGCAACTACCTTCCCGTTCTGCATAAGCACACCACCTAAACCCATCTTTGAAGCATCATAGTACACCACAAAAGACTCATCCGGATTGGGCAACGTCAAAACAGGAGATGTCGTCAATCGTCTCTTCAGTTCGGCAAAGCTCTCTTCACATTGGGCGTCCCAAACAAAAGCCTTCCCTTTGCACGTTAACTGAGTCAACGGAAGTGCCAACTTAGAAAAACCTTCAATGAATCTTCTATAATAACCACCCAACCCCAAGAAGCTTCTAATTTCAGTAACCGACTTCGGACTCTCCCATTGCAACACTGCATCTACCTTGGCTGGATCCACAGCAATGCCACTAGCAGAAATAACATGACCAAGGAAGCTCACCTCCTTCAAATTGTAATTCACATTTAGACGACTTGGCATATAACTTCTTTTCTTTCAACACTTCTAGCACTAACCCGGATGCTCTGCGTGCTCTCTTACGTCTTAGAATAAATCGTAATGTCATCAATAAATACCACCACGAACCGATCCAAGTAAGTATGGAAAATACGGTTCATGTACTCCATAAATACTCCCAGCGCGTTAGTAACACCAAAAGGCATCACAGAGTACTCGTAATGCCCATACCGAGTTCTGAATGCTGTCTTCTGAACATCCTCGTCCTTCACCTTAATCTGGTGATACCCCGACCGCAAGTCAATCTTACTAAACATCTTCGCACCTACCAGCTGATCCATCAAATCATCTATCCTCGGGAGTGGATACTTGTTCTTGATGGTTACCTTGTTCAATTGACGATAATCTACACACAGCCTCATACTACCATCCTTCTTCTTAACCAGCAACAGTGGAGCTCCCCACGGTGACACACTCGGTCTCACAAATTTCTTCTCGAGCAGTTCTTCAAGTTGTTTCTTCAACTCCGACAATTCTGACGCAGACATCCTATACGGTGCCATAGAAACAGGTCTGGTACCAGGTACAAGATCAATAGAAAACTCAACTTCCCTCTCCGGCGGAACACTTGGAATCTCATCGGGAAAAACATCAGGGAAGTCACGCACTACCGGCACCCCATCAATGACAGCTTGATTTTCGACAGATAATGAGGCCATCAACGAGAACAATTGAACCTCTCCCTTCATCAACCTTCGAAGCTGACTAGCAGATAACAAACTCGACTCATCGTTTCCAAAACTTACCGACTTGCTACGACAATTAATGTGAACATGGTTATGCTCTAACCAGTTCATACCCAAAATTACATCTAACCCAGTCAGCGGTAAACAGACAAAATCTATAATAAAGTCCCTACCGAAGATCGACAAAGGACACTGAGAACATACTAGAGAAGTGGTTACCGACCCCTTCGTTGGAGTGTCGACAACCATCTCTCCATTCATAGAAGACAACGCAAGACCCAGACGTTCACAACATTCGACAGCAATAAAACAGTGAGATGCACCAGTATCAACAAGAGACTTTAAAGGAGTACCATTAATGTAGCACGTACCTTCAATGAGACCATCATCCTCAGTAGGCTTAGTACCCGCCAAGGCAAACACCCTTCCGCTAGACCTCTCCTTCTTTGGCTTTGGACACTTAAAACTAATGTGTCCCATTTCTCCACAGTTGAAACAGACCACATCTTTACGATCACAATCAGTTGCCATGTGACCCTCCTTACCACAGCGGAAAAACTTCTTTACCTCAGGTTTACATTCGAAACTCTTGTGGCCAGCCTTTCCACACTTGAAACACACAATGGCCGCGGGGGCATCTCCCCCACTTGGCTTCTTACCAGCCACAACCCTCTGTTTACCTCTACCAGCAGGAACCTCATATGGCTTACCACGACCCTGAAAGCTGTTTATCTTATCCTTCATAACCCTAAAGTGAGCATTGTTATCTTCTTCAAAGATCCTACAGCTATCAATCAATTCAGAGAAAGCACGGATCTTCTGATATCCAATTGCTTTCTTGGTCTCGGGTTGTAGCCCATTCTCAAATTTGATGCATTTGGAAAACTGCGCATTAGCCCCATCATAGTGTGGATAGAATTTTGCCAACTCGGTGAACTTGACAGCATACTCGGTTACCGACATGTTTCCCTGCTTCAGCTCCAGGAACTCGATTTCCTTCTTGCCCCGAACATCTTCCGGGTAATACTTCCTTAGAAATTCCCTACGGAAAACGACCCAGGTAATCTCTTCGTTCGCAGTCTCCAACCTCTGCCTCATATCTTGCCACCAATCATCAGCTTCCTCGGCCAGCATATGAGTACCATACCTGACCTTTTGAACTTCGGTACAGTCCATGACTCGAAATATCCACTCCATTTCCTTCAGCCATGCCAGTGCACCATCAGGATCATATTTACCCTTGAAAGTAGGCGAATTCTCCCGCTGGAAGGTAGCCAAACTCCGAGAACCAGCATTCTCACCAGCACCCTGTTGATTTGCTACAGCTTGAGCCATAGTTGTCATAGTAGCAGCAAGGGCAACATCATTTCTTCCGGCCATCTCAGCTAATCACTACAACATAAAACATGATTTAGTACGAGTACTAAGGCTCGAGAGTTACTAGACTCGACGACTCGACAACTTGGTCGGACAGACCGAACTGCTATGATACCAACTATGTAACACCCTAATTCTACCCCTTCGTTTATTTAATTATCAGAGTGCGGAATATAAATCTACTCGTGCATTGGAGCATTCCACATCAACATTTCGAACTCAAGCAACGTGCGTGCAATTAGAACTTTCAAAAAAAAACAACAACATCGTTTCCAATTAACGAAATAAGATACGTAGCATGTCACATTATCTCGGCATCATACAATTCTTAGAAATCCGACAACATACTAAAGGCAACCGTTTATGAAAGTAAGACAGCTATTCGACTAGTGTTCGTTTCCCCCAGGTGCTACGTATCAGAGCGACCGACACTGACTCGAAAGGAATGAAGGAAAAGGAGTCCTTCACTAGCGTGTACCTGCACGTTACCACGAAGGTAACATTCAACAGTAAAGGGTGAGTCTCTAACAGCATAAAAAGTATATGGTAGGTTATATACTAGAGACTAGCAGCTATAATAACCATAGCATAACAACATTGTATTTTCAACTATCACACAGCAGCACCAACAATCAACGACATAAACAACAATAACAAGCAACGGCAACATGAGCATGATATATGTGAATGAAATGCAACCCACATCGGGTATATGCATGTGGTACCATCGTCGCAATAATAGCCTCTCGGGCACAAACGTCGCTTTGAGCATAGCTCCGGCATCCGCGACCTACATCGTCGCAATAATGCATATGGCATGCATGAGACACCATGTACATCACCTCGGAAAACAATCAACAACAACAATAGCCTCTCGGGCACAAACGTCGCTTTGAGCATAGCTCCAAGATCACAGCCTACATCATCGCAATAATCATCCTCACCTAGGTGGTCTTACTCGACCCATCAGAATCATCAACATCACCATTTTTAGTTCGTCACTTCGACTCGACAACTACAACATCAACCATCTCGTCATACTTGACACAGCGTCGCTTCTACTGTTAATCACTCTTATCTGACATTACAAGGCATCCCAACCTTGGGCAGCATGATATGGCGCCCTAGGACTCGACGCCCCAAAAGTCGACACACTCCAGTATTCGACACACCCTAGAATTCGACACAGGCGCACTGGGCAGCAACACAATGGCGCCCAGAATTCGACACGCCTCAGAATTCGACACAGGCCAACATTTGACGCAGGCCAAAATTCGACACAGGCCAACTTCGACACACGCTCCTTTCGTTCCTCACCTCACTTGACCCACCTCGGTTACACTACCTCGGTTACACTACCTCGGTTACACTTCCTCACTTCACCTCACTCACCTCGGTTACACTGCCTCGGTTACACTTCCTCACTCACCTCGACACTCATACGCTGCACTTCGACGCGTATACACTGCATTCGACATACATACGCTGCATCTCGACACATACACACTAGCTTTGACACGCATACACTGGCAACACCATGGCGTCAAGACGACACAATTTGTCACACAACAAGGTAGGCATTCTCGCTTTACCTAGACGTTCTATCAACCACCTCGGTGCAACATTTTCAATCCAAGCCAATCAATTCTCACACAACACCAACAACATTAAACATGATCGCATTCAGGCCAAACAAAACAACAAAACTATGATCCATCACCAACATCATCAAGACAACATATAATTCATAGATCGTCCACTACAAGAAAAGTCTGATTTAGCCACCAACATTTGCCACGGACTTTATTCCGTCGGTAGTTTGCCACGGACTTGCGACGGATATTAATTCGTCAGTCGTTTGCCACGGACTTGCGGCGGCAATGTATAAAAAACAAGAGAGCGCGAAGTTTCATTGGAGTTTGCCACGGACTTAGAAAAGCGGTCGCAAATTTTGCGACGGACTAGCTGTGCGTGGCAAGCCCGCCGCAAATGACGTTCACTCAAACCCCAAATACGCGTTCTATTTCTTCTTTCTATTTCTTTCTATTTCTATTTCTTTCTCGTTCTCGTTCGCTCCCTCTCTCCTCTCTCGAACTTCCTTCACCGAACCTTCTCCTCCTCACGTCGCACGGCGCCTCCAAAGAATCCTCCTCTCGCGCCTGGCCACCACCGTTCCTTCTCCTCCTCCTCACTTCCACTCCTTTTGCTACCCGACCCAAACCCCGGTAACCCATTGTGCGAACCAACTCGTAATGCAAGCATTCTTCTTCTTTTTCATCATCTATCGTAAGTATTGTTCTTCTATTCTATTCTATTCTCGCTTTTATTCTAATTAAAACCCTAATTTTTGATTTCATCGAAAACCCTAACCTTCTCTTCCTAATTTCTACGTTTTAACCCTAAACGAATTGAACCCTAAAACGAATTGAACCCCAAAACGCGCCTCCTCTCATCGTGTATGTATGTTTTATGAATTTGCCGCTTTTCGTAATTGCCAAGTATGTGTTTGTGCTAATGCCCGAACGAGATTTGTTATAATGAGTAACTATTAGTTGGTGATGACACTTTGTAAAATGAGTGTTTAAAAATACTTTATGATTCTTTGGATGTTCTATGCTTGTTTGCGCTAATCTGCTTTTTGCAAAGAGTAGAAAACGATCGACCGGCAGTTGTCGTCCGCCGCCATTCTGCTTTTACAAAGCACAAATGTCTACTGTGTGAAACAGCTTGATTGATTAAAGTTCTTTGTACTAATTCAAGACAAGGAGAACAGGAATTTTTAACCGAGGTAATAACTAGGATATGCTTGAGTTTTTCTATTAATGTGTCCGCATCAACATGCATGTTGTCTAGGTAAGTTTCTTTGAAAATCTGCTAATGTAGTAGTGAATGCGAAACACCTTTTTTGTATGTCCGCTATATATGCACGTAATTTCAGAGAATGAATTAGGAATTAATGTGATTTATACACTCTAAAACTTTGCTTTCAAGTTAGTGTGTCCTATTACTTGAAGATTACATCACAAAACCTTGTGGGTTTGGTGGGATATGTAGAGTAAAGAGGACATCATATGCTCCTTTACATCTACATGATCAACGGCGAGCCTAGCTTCTCGTCTGTATGGTTAGAAACAGAGAAAATTGTGTCATGAACACTTATGCCTAGAAGAATTTCTACTTGAGCTCTAATTAACCCCTTTTGCTTACCTTGTGTTTTTATCTAGGCAAAAATGATGAGCCATTGAAAGTGGGATTTGAGACTTAGCATAGCACTAGATGTTGCAAAGAAATTTGGAATATCTACATCATGGGGTATATTAATAGTATACTCAAATCGGATAATTATTATATCGTAACACATCTCATTTTCTCATTGATTTTATTTTATTTTTGATTTAAACAATGTTTGATTGATTTTGGCAAGAATGAAAGGTAAGAATTCCTTTGCTATACTGTACACATGCAAGAACTGTGTAGATCACTTAGAAAATTGTTTTATTATCCTTATAGAGAAGTTAGAACTTTTTCTTTGAACTTATTTCCATCATTGCCTTTTATTTTTTGGTGAGTGTTTGACTTTGCTTTGCCTCGCTAGTTTTTAACTTCTTTGATACATCTAAGTTGTTTAGGCTTTAGAATCATTCATTTCAATCATCGCACGAGATTCGCATGAATTCTAATAATTGGTTTAATCTATTTTAAGTTTGCAAAGTTTATTAATTCATGTTTTCAGATTTGCTAAAAATCTTTGAAACATTGCAATTTATGTAATGTTCTTAATGAGTTGTAGTGTACTCATGAATATCCCGAGTAGTTATGAATGCCACCTGTTTCTTCTCCATTTTTGTGCAGAGTAGGAGAAAAAGAGGGATTGAATGGTATGTTATCGTAAAAGGACAAGATTAATATAGGATTCAACATTACATCAGAGAGGTAGAAGCCTCTTTCATTTCCTATCTACATTTCCTATTTTTGTATTGTACTGTGGCATTGCTTGAACATTTAGTGTGATGAATAATGAATTTTAGTGGTAAATTGAAGATGTATCTTCCATTTTCATTTCATAAAATGTATAGTCAATAACAGCAACACAGGAATGACATTTGTGGTCATATCTTGAACAGTTTTTTTCTCCGAGTTTTTGAAGTAGAAGTGGAAGTTTGAGTGATCTGGATTTGAATTGAGAATAGGGATTTGTTGGATGCAGACTATTTGGAGGTTTTTAATACTTTAGTTGCAAAGATGCTTCCCGATCAAAGAAAAAGGTATGTGTGTAGATTAATTTGTGTTGTATTACTTAATTGATATGTATATGAACGTGTATGTTTGTAGAGTAATTTGTGTTGTATTTTGTTAATTATGCTAGTTAGGGAGTTAGTGAATGCACCTTGTGTTATGAGTTCGCACTTGAAGTATATGGACCATTGCAATTGAGTAGTTTATACAACTACGTATTTGTATAAGTATAATACGTATAACATAAAGTTGTTTTTGTGATAGTTTTGGTCCTGACCTTTTATATAAGTAAGGATTTTACTAGATAACTAGATAATGCATTTTAAAATTCACCATTTGATTGAAAGTTACTATCATATAGATCATACGTATAAACTTTTATGTTAATCTAAAATCATTTGATGGTATAGCGAAGACTAAAGTATTCTGATTTAATCCGATCCTAAATTATACTTTGTTGGTTATTAGAGGGGATTAAATCCAATGCACTCTTTGTTATTTGTGAACAACAACTATGTTAGTACTAGGTCATTTAAAACATTAGACTACTTCTATTGTCCTTTGTTTATGGTTGGAGAATGCAATGCAAACAATGGACACCGATCTTGCAACTTTCTCGTATAAAAATAAGTTATGGAGCATCATTCTGCTTTTCCTTCATTACAATATGTATGTTGGAGAGGTTGAAATTTGATTTCCAACTATCTCGTAGTTCGCTTTCGTTATATATGCTTAACAGGTATCTTATGTTGTGTATAATCAAGTCAGGCCCTAGCAGATCCATATTTTAAAGGCTTGGCCAAGGTTGAGAGAGAACCTTCGCTCGGCCCGATTACTAAGATGGAATTTGAATTTGAGAGACGTAGGATAACAAAGGAAGATGTACGAGCTTATATACCGAGAAATATTGGAGTACCATCCAAAGATGTTAAAGGAATTTCTAGAAGGAGCGGAGCCAATGGGTTTCATGTATCCAAGGTATTGTGTAAACTCTGTACTCCAAATTTTTGTTTCATGAACCTTGTTTCAAAATAAATAAAAGCGCTAATCGCATTTGGTGTTAGAAATTAAACCATTCTCAATAGGAATTTGTGAAGCAACCTTGTATTGCATGCCAAATGGACTGTCACAATTTCTATCATTCTTATGGAAATTGAAATTGTATTACATTTTATAAATGCATTTTTTTGGGATGTGCTTGGTTTCCTTTTATGATATCTCAATTAATTTCATCAAAGAAAATACCGGTGGGTGTTAGAAATTAAACCATTCTCAATAGGAATTTGTGAAGCAACCTTGTATTGCATGCCAAAATGGATCATCACAATTTCTATCATTCTTATGGAAATTGAAATTGTATTCTCATTTTATAAATGCATTTTTTGGGATGTGCTTGGTTTCCCTTTGTTTACTTTGGACCATTGAAGGAACGCTTTACGTTATTTCTTTATCTTGTAGGAAGCAAGTGCCATTCCTTTTCAGACCGATGACTTTGGCGTGCTCTAAAATCTTTGCTAGATTAAGTGAGGGGTATGTTTTTATTGTTAGATTATGATTTCCATTAGCGAAAATTAGTTTTTCTTTGTTATATATCATTTTCTGCTCATTTAAAGTTTTCATTTTTGTACTTTTATCTCCCACTAAATGTTCAACTTGATAATCACACTCTTGTTTCACTCACTTATATCTTTTAGCTTATCTCAAACAGCAAAGGATATTAGTAGTGGGAGGTGGAGTGCAAGAGGGTTTGTCGCTATTCGACTGCGATGCAAGAGTTGGTTGTCCCGTCACGACTACTTGTGGAAGTCAAAGTGTTGACCGAATGTTAGCGGTGTCTTTGAGCAAGTCGTTGATTATGTTTCCGAGGTGGTGTTCAATTTTGCTTTGTATCATATTTCCGGACATTAATTCGGATATTTTAATTATTATAGACAATACAATTCTGGTTTGATAAATACTTCCTATGCTCTATCTTTTATATATTTTTCTCTTTGAAATTTGGTAAAAGGAGTTGTATTCTTTGATTTGAATGTTGTTTGATCTTAATGTGGTTTGATTGAGTGATTAAATGCTTGAAATTGGTTGTTTTGAATGGTCAATGTTCTTTGTTAGTAAGTGTTGTTGAGTGAGGGATTTACCTACAGATTGAAAGATAACCCAATTTGTGAAGAAGCTGGAGTAGTAGGAAACTACTGCTCCATTTTTTTTTTAATTTTTTTTAAAAATTTGCGACGGATTTGCCACGGATTTGCGACGGAAAAATTGCCACGGATTTGCGACGGACAAATTTGCCTACTTGATTTGCGACGGAAAAATTTGCCACGGATTTGCGACGGAAAAATTTGGCCCCGGAAAAGTCCGTGGCAAACGATTTGCGACGGCGTTTTTGCCACCATTTTTGGTCCGTGGCAAATCCGTGGCAAATGTTGTTTTGCCACGGAAATTTGTGCATTTGCCACGGGAATGTCCGTGGCAAACCACCGATTTTCTTGTAGTGGTCAAACACATCGTCAAACATAACACAACAATACCCAGACATTATAGAAACTACCCTCCCATACATAACCCTTTATACTATGAGACTCCCTTACCTTAACGATTGATGAAGAAGAGAACCTTTCAATCACCACACAAGAAAATGCAGCAACAATGCCGAGCTCCTTCCTTCTCCTTCAACTCGCGAAATCCTCTTCTTCTCTCACGGCGCCGTTCCTTTCTTTTCTTCTCTTCTCCTTTCTTTTCTCAAGTGATGCGACTTGCATCAGTAACCTAGTGCCTATATCTCTGCCTAGGGTCCTTGGGCCGCTTCTTCCCACTCGTGAGTTACCGAGTACTACTCCGCCGTTATAGTTAAACACTATATTAATAATTTCATATAATTAAGTCAGTGTAACACTAAAATGATTTAATTAAATAATTAATTAAATTATTTGGGTGTTACAAGCAGGCTTGGGAGGAGCAGGAGAATGAGGGTCAGCATCAGGAGGAGGAGGAGGTTCAGCAGGAGGAGGAGGTTCAAGAGGAGGAGGTTCACCGCCTCACGGTGGGATCACCCACCATTATTGTTACATCGGGATACGACCGCAAGGCCCCGGATAGATAGAGGCGAGGTAATATTTTAATTCTTTATTTTAATTTTACTTAACAACAATTATTTACTTATTTTTAATAGCGTATGGTTTAATTTTAATTTTTTCAGCCTCAGAAACTAAAGGTTGTATCTCACGGCCAGAAGTTTCCTAAGATTAGACCTACTGACCACCACCCATAGGTAGCCCATCGTTGCGTCAAAGCTAATCTTTTTGAAATGGACATCACACTCTCCAGAGGCGGCCAACCATGAGTTTATATCGCTTTTGAGAGGTGACATCCTCGAGACTCGCTCATTCCACATGTCGTTTGGGGAGATGATTGTCACCACCGACGATGTGGACGTTTCGCTCCACTTGTTGGAGGAACCCCATTGGACCACAGCCCGATTTTGATTCTCTGCTGAGGCTCTTCACTTGGTTGTGGACTCTTTGGGCATGGATCAAAGCATCGTCATCGAGGAGCTTAGGAAAACAAGGGCAAGATTCGAGGATCTCCTTTGTAGAGGACTCTTACAAGGAGAACATGGCACGGGTGCTTATGAAAGGCCGCGGTGTTACATGCTCTTCTTTTTAGGCACCACCATTCTCGCCGACAAGAGTCACCATTTATCGCGGTGAGGTGGATGTATCTCGCTTTAGAATCTTCAAAGAAGGTGTGGCGGTGGTGGTCTGGGGTGTAGCCGCTCTCACTTACCTCTACACTCGATTGACCAAAGCGGTCTTTTATTCGACCAAGCAGTTCGGCGGATACGCGATTAACGCTCCTGTAATCAATTATTTATTTTTTTAATTTAAAGCTTTTAATTAAATTACTCATATATTAATAACTGCTTATTTATTAATTTAATTATTTATTTTCAATGCTGGATATACGAGCATTTTCCCACCATCGTTGGTCGGAAAGTGTTGGCTAGGACGCATCAGCCACGTGCCACCAGCTGGGGGAACAAGAAGCTGGATAAAATAAAGTTGGTGAACTTTAGGGAGCGGATCGATAACTTGCAGCTGCAGGATGTCATTCTCACCCCTTATCATGACCACATGCAGAGTGTTCCTTTGTCCAACATATCCGCTATTGCAGGGTGGTTGATTTGGGGCGATGATCCGGTTCCTACATGCCGCATGCAGGTGCGTTGGCAGTTCGGGCAGGTACAGACGATCCCTTCTCCACCCATTTCGGGTAATGCTCCATCTCCGGACAGGATCATACGGGGGTTGGTGATGTATCAGATTCGGGCGCGGACTTTTTGGCGGGGTGGTAGAGAGGCAGCCTACCACGGCGAGTGCGATCCCGATTACTACCACCTGTACGATCAGTAATCAGTGCGTCTTACTCCCGGTGCGAGCCACGCGCCAGAGCGATCAGAGCCATATCATCGGCGAACTGTCCCCGAGACTTTAGAGGAGAGGTGCAGAGAGCACCGTGATTGGCCCGAGATACCCTAGATGTCGCCTGCTCACCTACTTCACGTCGTTATTTTCAGTCATTTTTAGACATTTTGGACCCATAGTTGTATTTGTACTCGTATTTTATGTTGGACATTTTATATATTTTGACGTATTGTTATTTAAATCGTAAATCGTTCGTATCGTATTTTAAAAATAAAACGCGTTTAAATCTTAATTTAATATACAAACTTTTAAAAAAAAATATTTCAGAATTACCTCTAAAAAGGGTAATTCCGGTTAAAAAAAATGGGTAATACAGGGTAAATCCGAAATACCTTTTTTTTTGAACCGGAATTAACCTTTTTAGAGGTAATTCCGAAATTTTTAATTTTTTTTTTAAAAACAGGAGTAAAAACAGGATTTAGGTAATTATGGGGGTGTAGGAGAGAAGGAGGTGGTGCGAAAAAAAAAACCCATAATGAAATGAGTGTTTACCCATTTTAAGAAGACGCTGAGTTAACTGTTGGTGTATGTGCGGAAATGGAGATGGAAATGAGATGCAAAGAAGACACAGAAATAGCTACAGACATAACCCCAAAACTAACCCCTCTCTCTTTCTCTCTCCACAACTCCCATCTCCAAACTCACTGTTCCTCATGCTTCTCTCCAATTCCAATTCCCAATCCCAATCCCCATTCCCCCAATTACTGCTCTCCTCCCTGCTCCGCCGCCGATTCCTCCATCTCCCTCTCCTCCGCCGAACTCCACCTTACCCCTTCCATCTCCTCCTCTCTCCTCCGCACCGCCCTCCGTCTCCTACTCCACTCTCACCATCCCTCCCTCTCATCCCCTCGCCTCGCCAACTTACTCTCCAACCGCCACTTGCTGACGTGTCAAAACGACGACGTATCCGACACTATCACACTCGGTGCGCGTTCAATGACCGCCGCGATTTCGAAGGAGGGAAACGGTTGCTACGACGACGACGCCGTTTTGGAAATCGCCACGGCTTCTTCATCCTTTCGCCTCACTAACTTACTCTCTAACCGCCACTTGCTGACGTGTCCAAACGACGACGTTTCCGACACTATTACACTCGGCGCACGTGCAATGGCCACCGCGATAGCCAAGCAGCGAAACGGTTGTTCCGAATCATTCGACGACGCCGTTTTGGAAATCGCTACGGTTTCTCTTTGCGTTGTGCTAACGAACGCTGTGGAGGTGCACGATAACGAAGGGTGCGCACTTGGTATAGCGGTTTTTGAACCCGCTTTCTCTTGGATTAATCACAGTTGTTCACCTAATGCGTGTTACCGCTTTGTATTCTCTTCTTCTTCGGCTTGTCAGGAATCTCAAATTCGCATAGCTCCATTTACTCGCCAATCTCAACAATTACAGGTAATTGTTTATTTTGCTGTGTTTTGAGATACTAATATATATTTTTTTTTTGATTCTTTTGTTTGATAAGATGGGAACTCTGTTTTGCATTGCAGATAGATAACGGGGTTTGTGGTAGCAGTAGTGAATTTGCACAAGGTGTTTATCTATGATTTATGTTTGTTATTTTGTTAGGACTTAGTTCTATGTGTAAGCGTGGTTAATTCAGTTTAGTAGGTGCTTAATATGAGGTTAACAGTAACACATTAACTATCAACTGAACTGAATTAACCACAAACTTAAACGTGATTCACCACGATTTTCGAGGATTGCATATCTACATGAGTTAAACACCTGAAATTTGTGGTTAATTTCAGTTTAGTTTATGGTTTCCCACCTATTAACTACCCGAGATAACCACAATTTTGAACTGTGTTAACCAGGTGTCGCACAAGTGTCTGAATTTTTGGCTGTTCCGATGTCGTTTCTGATGTGATAATATGATTAGTTATGTTTTTTCTTGAAAAGTTAATTGGGGTGATTTTCGTTATGCATGGAAGTAGAAGGAGGTGGGCTATGGTCCAAGATTGATTGTGAGGAGTATCAAGAGAATAAAAAAGGGGGAAGAGGTCACTGTGGCATATACTGATCTCCTGCAACCTAAGGTATGCTTCAAGTTATTGTTATTGTTTTTGTTGTTAATCTTCATACATGCAAGTTTGTCTATGCATTGTTGAGTTAAAAGGTTTGATGAACAATACTATGGTTGAATTCAGGGATGTAATACATTTAAGTTTAACCATCAATTTGGTGGGTGAGAACAGTGTAATACCCCAATTACTCATTTTCTTCCACTCTTCTATTCCTTATTTCCTAAGAATACGCTTTGTACTATCCTTAACTTTTCCCTTTTTGGAGACCATCACTCACTCCCACATAGATTTATGTCCTCTTTTGTAAATTACCCCACCCATTTACACTCACCTCTTCACAAGAAAATACAAAATTTTCTCTTTGGTAACATTCCATCTCAATTATACCCTTAACCCTATTTTTACCCCACACCACATATGAGCCTCCATTCTCAAAATAAGACAAGTTTTTTTAACACAAATTCTCCCTCTCTCTCCTTGATGTCGCCACCCCCTCACTCTCATTTTTGTGTTTTCTCACTACCCACAATCCAAGTGATCTCCAATCCTAGCCCTTCATTTAAATTTAAAACCCAATCTTAGAGCACCTAGTAAAGAACAATGACCTAATTACCCCTAGACCTAAAACAACTCTATAAATACCCTCTCATTCCCACACAAGAAGGAACTTTTTCCTTTTTGCTTCTCACCTTCCTACACTAAAACCCTAGCACACAAAAAACCTCTCCTCCTTCCCTCTCCAAAACCGTAGCCTCCCTCCCTCTCCTCCACCCATCTTCTTCACTTCCTTTCACCCAAACACCATCATTCCACCTCATTTGCATCCCTCTTTCACATACTCCTTCCATTTCTCATTCAAAGTTCAAGCATCATCATCAAGTGGGAATTTCTTTGAAGAACATTGGAGTTTTGTTGATTTGTGTCTAGTTTTATCTTCTCATCTCACTTTCTAGCTTAGAGCTAAGGTAATTCCTAAAACCTTGCATCATCTTCAAACTTTTAGCATAAAAAATGTAGATCATAGGTTAATTTCGCATTATCCATCATCATCTTTGCATTTTAATTATTTGATGTTAAATTGATTATTGTGGTTGGATGAGAGATGTGTTTCAAGCATTTTGACAAACACTTAGTGGAGGTTTGGGTGCTTGAAATGCATCTCTCACTTGGAATAAATTGTGTGTTTGTGCATATTTCTTGTTTGCTTGCATTTTCATGGATAAAATTGTGGTTTATGACTATGTTTTATTTCGCATGTTAGGATAAAATTAGAGTTTATATGATTTTGTTGCATTTCCTTGCTTAATCATGTGAATACTTGCCAAAATGTAGATCCTTACTTTGAGCATCATTTTCTTTCTGGTACATATTTTAATTTCATGCATCTTTGTTGCTATGTTTTGATTTTAGGTTTATTTACATGATCTTGTTGTCTTAGTGAATATAAAATGTTGTTGCCTCCGAGTTTTGTTTCGCATATCTTGATTAAAATGGTGTTTGATGATGATTTTTGCTTGTTTTGATGGTTGAATCATGCAAATAAATGTCTCTATGCCTTGATTGTGTCATTTGCTTGCTTGATCTTGGTGATTTGAGAAAAGAAATTAAGGTTTTGGTCCATATGTGCTTCACAAATGATTTTGGGTCAGGCTAAGTTGGCAAATGACGGGTCATTCATACGTTGATGCATATGCTTGTAAGCATTTGTAAATCAACTCCCATGTGATGTGTTTGTGAATTTTGAGCAAATATGTTGTTTATGGTCAAGTGAACTTATGATATGATAGGTCACTTATGACCTTGATGCATCCTCAATTTCAATCATGTTTTCTTTGCTCTTAGAGTTTGATGCAAATTGTTGCTTGAAGTTTGTGAAGTTTTTAAGCAAATGATAGACTAATTTTGGTCTTGATGCATTCTCATTGTTTGTGTTAATAATTGCAAAGGAGAGACTAATTGTTAGTCTTGATGCATCTCCATTCCTACGATTGGCAAATGATAGGTTAACCTCTAACCTTGATGCATATTTGTTTGCATATCCATTCATTGCATATTTGCTTAATCATGCACATCATTGCTTGCATGTTCATTCATCGAATCTAGATCATTCTATGTCTATAATTAATAGTATTCTCTTGTTCATGATGCCATTTAAATGTCTTGATTTAATTGTGTGCAATTCCTCCCCCATGCATGTACTCTTATATGAAGACGTAAGCCTACTTGTTGTAGCATAGAGTCATTAAGATAAATGCATACCCTTTGAGATTGTTGCCCGTCCCGTAGCAATTCTCACACACACGCACAATGGTTTTTGAGAACTTTATCTTGCATCTTTGACAATTAAATCTCTTGATTATATTGGCATGCTTAATCTTAGTTGATGATCAACATGGTCATGATTGCTTGATTAGTTGGGTATGTTTGAACTTCATTCATTTATTTTGCATTTGGTTATGGATTTTGAGTTGATTTGTTTTCCAAAATCTTTTTCCAAATCAAACTCTTCTCTAAACTAGTTTTCAAATCAAAATCAAATGTTTTTCCAAATTAAAACCCTAAGGCATTTTCTTAAATAAATCATTAGTCATCACTCGAAGCCTTTGCTTGTTTGATCGCTAATGAGGAGTTATTAGTGGTAGTCACTCGAAGCCTCTGCTTGTTTGGTATTCGTGAACACTTGAGTTTTATTTCAAAAACTCCGGAAAATTAAATAAGATAAAACACAAACACACTTTTCAAAACCAAAAGCCGAGAACTACGTAGCTTTGATCCCTCATTCTAGTGAGGGTACGTAGGACCGGGTTCATATCCCGTCAAGCACCCTTTTGAAAAATCTTTGTTTTGTTCCGCTTTTCAAAGATACCAAAAATTATTCTTTTCCCCCGTTTTTAATAAAATAATTTCTCAAATGAAATAAAAAGAAAAGGAAAGAAAAGAAAAGAAGTAGAACAAAAATCATTTCAAATCAACTTTTCCTAAACCACACATCAAGTTAATGGTTCCCTTTCGGTAGAAATGACGTGTGGGGTGCTAATACTTTCCCCATGCATAACCGACCCCCGAACCTACATCTTTGAGTTTTCAAAAGACCATCCGTTTTTCCCTTAAAGGTTTTTTCAATGTTTTCCTAAATAAATATTGGTAGCGGCTCTACTATTTTCCACGTTGTTAAACGAGAAGTCCAAACCGGATTTTTCGGGTCGCAACAGCTGGCGACTCCACTGGGGACTTTTTAAAAAAAAAAAAAAGGACGAGGGTCAAGCCTAGTTAACTTGATGTGTGGTTTAAATGGTTTGACTTGAAAACTTTGTTCTATCTCTTCCTTTTCTTTTTCTTTTTCTTTTCTCTTCTTTCTTTGTCTATGATGCTTGATTGTTTTCTCTTGCATTATAATGTTGTTGTGTTGCATTCATGTGCATTTTGCATCTTCTTCTTTTATGTGTGCTTCTTGTTTCCTCTACTCTCTTCTCTTTGTTTACATGCTATGTTCATGCATTCCCTTCCTCATCATGTTCCCTCTTATTCGCTCCCTTCTCGAGCTAAGCTCATATAGGCTTTCCCATTCTCGCTATGATCCCCTTCTTGGCTCCTTTCGAGGTAAGCAATGCGTGTAATTATTGCCGACTTCTTAGGATAGTTTGTATATTGAAATGATGTATGCATGTGGAACCCCAAGCGTAGACGACTTTTTGTCCGGATGCTCGGGTTTTCCTTGCGAGGTGGGGTTGGGTAGATTTTAGGAAGTATGTCCTTGATCGCACACTTTCACACCTTATGATTTGTGTGCAATGAGTGGGCTCCTATACCCGGATCCAACAAACACTTTGGGAGTGGAGGCGACAAGGATCGTCATTCGAGACCTTTGTCCGTCTCGATACTCATGAAAGTCTCAATCGAGTACGCTTTCTCATGACGCTCACACTTGGTAGCATTTTACATTTGTGGGTGTTGGCATGAGGATTCTATAGCTCTGTGAGCCATTGTGAGGTGTGAATTAGAACTACATGGTTTGAAGTTGCCCTAGAACTCAGGAATTCCCACCTTTGTAGGACACGAGGGCATACGAATTGTGTGCTGCATGGTAATTTAGGACATATCTTCCTCAAAAGGAGCTTTTCAAAGTTTTTTAATAAAATACAAAAATATTTTCCTTCTTCAAATAAACCACTGCGTGAGGCGGCACGTAGTGTGTCTCCTAAATTTTTGAACTTTCGTCCATATGCATCGCCTTTATTTTTTTTTCACACGCATCATTCACATCATAATCGCATCATGCCGCATTCATTAAAACTAAATGTTGTAAATATTTGTATTCATATTGCATCTCATCCGCATTTGCTTGCTGGGATCACCGAATAATGTACCGCTCTTGTCATAGGTGCATCGAATGGAATCGAATAGCAAGACTTCACTTACTTCGCCCCGAGCTTATGAAGAAGGTTGATGTTGGTAGCCCGAGATAAATGCGCACTCTTATGGACCCGGATTGAAAGTGGATTCCTTTGATCGATATACGGGAATATTCATAGGCTTTTGCAGTTGGATGTTCAAGAGGATGCCCTTGTGGCTTTGAGCCAGTTCTACGATTCTGATGTGAGATGTTTCTTCTTCAAGAACATTTAGCTATCACCTACATTGGAGGAATATGAACAGCTTTTGGGGTTCTCCAGATCTCATGCTAGGCCTTACCAATATCAAGGACAGTACTACACTGATGAGAAGCTTGCAATGTTGCTTAGGATTGGTGTGGACAAATTGAGGTTACAAAAGCTAGAAAGAAATTGTGTAGTTGGGTATCCGCAATAGTACTTTGAGGGCCTGATGCAATCCTATGCTTTCGCTAAGAAATGGGGTTCATTCAAGTTAGTGCTTGCCCTCACCATATTTGGGGTTGTTCTCTTTCCTCAAATAGAAATGTATGTTGATGAAGATGCGATTGGTGCATTCTTGGCCTTCAAGGACACCAAGAACCCTATCAATCTTGTGCCTGCTGAGGAACTCACCCTCCGAAAGCATGCTGTCCCGTGTTTACCTCTATAAGGGGATGCCTAAATGCGGTGATTTGCTTCGAAGAGTTCAACAATCATGGGAATCCGTAGTACGAAAGGGAAGTGAAGAGCTGTCAAAAAGAACCAGTGATACCACCTTCAATCAATGGCTCAAGGAGAAACTTTAAAGGACAAAATCACTGAGTCAAGGAACACTTCCCCTTGAGGAGGAAATACCAGAGCCCTATGTCCCTACCTATGAGGAGCTGAACGAAGTCAAATCCGCTTTATCCAAGGTGGAAGAGGAAAAGAAAGCATTGCATGCTAAGTTAGAGGAGATGACTTTAGAGAAGGAAAAGCTAGAGGGAGAAAACGCTGTCAAAATGATCGTCTGTGGAAGAAAGTGTTAAGCGATTCAAGGAAGAAGAGCAAGACAATTGCCTAGAGATATCTAAAGGGAGCCAGAGAGGAGCTCCAAAGGTATAAACAGAAAACAAGGAAGGCACTTAAAGAAGCTCAAGAATGGAAGACAATAGCCATTGAATCAGGACAAGAATCACATCTGGTGGTAGAGTTGAGGGGTCAGTTGAGAAACCTCGAGCGAGAAAGAGGTGGTGCCATTGATGAGATTCTCAAAGAATATCAGCAAACCCTGAGATTTGAAAGAGGAATATCTGATGAATTGAAGAGAAACCTTCGTTGTCTAGAAGAGGCCTATAGACAAATCCGAGCTGAGAGGCAATATTGGGAAAAACGCTTTCTAGATTTGATTGGGAAGATTGAAGATCAAGAGATCATTAAGGAGCTCGGATGAGATCCAGCTGTGGAAGAGAAAGTTCTCGGTCGCCGAGTCGCCATCAAAGCTATGGTGGGGTTCTAAGAATCGAGGACAGCTGAGGCTGAGATGCATTTCTTCAACACTCCACCCGAGGTGTACCAGTTTGTGAAGTACTGCAGAGCATTGATCACAGAGTTCAAGGAGCAGTCTCAAGGTGCAAGTGGCAACAAGAAGAGGAAGAGAGTCGGGGAATTCAAAGCTATTTTTATTTGAGTTGTTTATTTGTACTCTTCATCTTGAGCATTTACTTTGAGTATTGTATTTTGGAATATTGTACTCTTTTATTTTTCATTATGAATATTGTACTGTCTTCCCCATTTGGTAAAAGTTGGTAAAACTTTGAATTCTCGATGAATGAAGTATGTCGATTTGCTATTTCGATTCATCGTTTACTTCACTTCCTAAATCAAAGAAAAAGATTATGCGCTTATGACAAGATAAGGCATCCAGTGGTTCCCGGCATAAAACAAACCATACATGCATTCATTGCATTCATTTATTCGTTCTTGTGTTCATAAGCGTGTTCCGTCAACAGAAAGTCAGGCAAGCTGGTTAATCATCGCTATTGGACGCGTCTGCAAGCAAGAAACATGGAGAACAATCAAGCCAACGCTGATCAGGGCAATTCACAGCCACATCAGGATGATGGAATTCCAAGAGGTCCGAATCTTAATGGCCAAGGTCAACATGGTCAGAATCAGAGGAATCAAGTCATTCAAGCTGAGATGGAAGTCATGAGAGTGCTAAGTGCCTTAAGATATGCTGGCACAACTGAAGCTGTTGCCGCTGGGGTGAACAAATCCTCCTCCCCTTCCTGGGTCTGGGATCTCTCAAACCCTTCAAGCTGTGCAATGGTTTCCCTATGGTCTCCCACTAGGCTATACGCCTCCTACTGCTGATGCAACCCTGGAAGAGATCCTTCAGGAACCGCGGGGCACACTCACCGACACGCTGTGTGAATGAAGTTGGAACGAGGGACGCTCAAGCCCGGATTCAGATCCCAATCCGCGCATCGCTCCTCGGAACTCCGTGGGTTTCAACTCACCAATAACGGCTCATCCACAAGCACGGGGCCCATTCCTCGTAACATTGCCCACCCACACATGACTCCGCCATGGTATCAATGAATAACCTCACTATGGTGTCGGCGGTTTCCCACTGAATTACCTGCCGAAGCTAGAAGTCGAGATCGATGCTAGAAGAGATTAAGAGTCGTTGAAGGAGCGAGTTCCCGCCGAAATGCCCATGTGTGTTGTGCTTGGTCCCCGATCTAGTCCTCGCCTCCCAAGTTTAAAACACCAACTTTTGACAAATACAGAGGACGACTTTGCCGGTCGGTACCATGTGACAATGTATCGCCGGAAGATGATCGCCATGCCCGTGATGATAACTCGATGTTGCATTGCTTTCAGAAAGTTTAGCCGAGCTCCTCGGCCGGTAGATGCGGTTGGGGCCAACCAATATCCATTCTTTGGTAAGACATGGCGGATGCTTTCATGCGCCAATACCAAGATAACAATGATTTCGCTCGGATAGACTCACCGCAATGCATGTCTAAGCAGGATAATGAGTCGCTCGAGAAATACGCCTGAGGTGGAGGAACCTCGCCGCTCAAGTAAAACCCCCCATCGACAAAGAAATAGTCCACATGTTTATGGAAACCCTTCCTGCAGTGTATTATGATAGGTTGGTCGGCAGCGTAGCCTCGAATTTCTCTAAGATGGTCGTCACAAGAGAAATAGTAGAGAACGGCATGCGCAGCGGAAGACTTGCTTGATGCAAAGAGCATATCATTTCAGCAAACCAATATAACCACCAATCATTTCGATTATTATCGCTTCTTTGGTAGTTGACCAAGATTCCTCAACCCGAAAGGCATGACCTTGTAATAGAAAGTTACCCAAAGGGTTATGAAGGTGGTTTTCTCCATATCCTCTAGAGCCATTTTGATCTGGTTATAGCCTGAATATCCATCCATGAAGGAGAACATCGAACGCCGAGCAAGATACCCACCAAGACGTCAATATGGGGTATAGAGAAATCATCTTTAGGGCTTGCTCTGTTCAAGTCACGGTAGTCGACACACATTTGGACCTTTCCATCTTTCTTAGGGACCGGAACAACGTTTGCTACCCACTCAGGATATTTTGCCACAGCTAAGAACCCTGCATCAAAATGTTTCTTGACCTCATCCCTGATTTTCAAAGACATTTCAGGCTTCATTCGCCTTAACTTTTGTTTCATGCTGCATTCAATGGCATTGGCAGAAGATCCTCCATGCCCCGGCAACGGATTGGTGGTTATATTGGGTTGCTGAAATGATATGCTCTTTGCATCAAACAAGTCTTGCACCACATACTTGAATGCCTTACAATCCTCTACCACATGACCTACTGCCCCGGAATGGAAGGCGCAGGTAGCATTTGCATTATACCCTCTGGGATAGGGAGGCTGATATGGCTTCATTTGACGAGTACTGATTATTTTATTGGCGATAAGATAATTGAACAAGTCTGTGTAGGACATGGGAATAGGATCGAAGACAACAGGCTTCCTTTCACTGTAGTTCTGATACTGGTGGTTTGACTGAAATGGCTGTGCAGGTGGCGCTTGAGAAGGAACCGGAATAGCTTGCAGAGGATTGTTGTGTGATGGACCACTGGCTTCGATAATTGCATTGGTTTCACCCTCTTTCTTCTTGTGGGACCCAGAAAAAGGCTTTTTCTGACTGGAAGGAGGTGTTGGGCCATGAGCTATCCTTCCATCACGCGCATGCCGTTTTCTACTCTTTCTCTTGTGACGACCATCTTAGAGAAATTCGAGGCTACGCTGGCGACCAACCTATCATAATACACCGCAGAAGCGGTTTCCATAAAAATGTGGACCATTTCTTTGTCAAAGAGAGAGGTTTTACTTGAGCAAATGAGGTTCCTCCACCTCCGAGCGCACTCTCGAACGACTCATTATCCTTCTTAGACATACATTGCGGTGAGTCCTATCCGAGTCAAATAATTGTTATAATGGTATCGACGCATGAAAGCATCCGCCATGTCTTTCCAAAGAACGGATATTGGTTGGCTCCAACCGCATCTACCGGCCGGCGGGAGCTCTAGCTAAACTTTTTCCGAAAGCAATGTATCATCAAAGTTATCATCACGCACGGGGCAATCATCTTCCAAGAAGACATTGTCACATGACCGACCGGGCAAGTCGCCCCTCTCAGTATTTGTCAAAAGTTGGTGTTTTAAACTCGGGGAGGCGGGACTAGATCGGGGACCAAGCACGCCTCATGGGCATTTTCGCCCGGGAACCCGCTCCTTCAACAACTCTTAATCTCTTCTAGCATCCGACACCGACTTCTAGCTTCAAAGCAGGTAATTCGTGGGAAACCGCCGACACCATAGTGAGGAGGGTTATTCATTGATACCATGGCCGAGTCATGTGTGGGTGGGCAATATTTCGAGGAATTGGGCCCCGCATTGTGGATGAACCGTTATTGGTGAGTTGAAAACCGCCGGAGTTCCGGGGAGCAAGAAGCAGGATTGGGATCTCGAATGCGGGCTTCGAGGCGCCCCCGCTCCAACTTCATTCACAACCGTGGTCAGCCGAAGTGGTGCCCCGCGGTTCTGAAGGATGATCTCTTCCGTGGTTGCATCGCCAGCAGGAGGCGATAGCCTAGTGGGAGACCATAGGAGACCATTGCACTTGAATGGTTTGAGAGATCCTGCACCCGGGAAGGGGAGGAGGATTGTTCACCCCGGCAAGCAGCAGCCTTTGTGCAAAGATATCTTAAGGCACTTAGCACTCTCATGACTTCCATCTCAGCTTGAATGACTTGATTCCTCTGATTCTGACTATGTTGACCTTGGCCATTAGGATTCGGACCTCTTGGAATTCCATCATCCTGATGTGGCTGTGAATTGCCCTGATCAGCGTTGGCTTGATTGTTCTCCATGTTTTTGCTTGCGCACGCGCGCCCAATAGCGATGATTAACCAAAACTTGCTCGACTTTCTCATTGACTTTAACACGCTTATGAACACAAGAACGAATAAATGAATGCAATGAATGCATGTTTGGTTTGTTTTATGCCGGGAACCACTGGATGCCTTATCTTGTCATAAGCGCATAAACTTTTTCTTTGATTTAGGAAGTGAAGTAAACGAGGAATCGAAATAGCAAATCGACATACTTCATTCATCGAGAATTCAAAGTTTTTCCAAATGGGAAGACAAAGACAATATTCATAATGAAAAATAAAAGAGTACAATATTCCGTAATACAATACTCAAAGTAAATGCTCAAGATGAAGAGTACAAATAAACAACTCAAATACAAATAGCTTTGAATTCCCGACTCTCTTCCTCTTCTTGTTGCCACTTGCACTCGAGATCGCGCTCCTTGAACTCGTGATCAATGCTCTGCAGAGACTTCACAAACCGGTACACCTCGGGTGGGGTGTCAAGAAATGCATCTCACCTCACTGCCCTCGATTCTCGGGAACCCCACCATAGCCCGACCGCCGACTCCGACGGCCGAGAACTTTCTCTTCCACAGCTGGATCTCATCCCTGAGCTCCTTAATGATCTCTTGATCTTCAATCTTCCCAATCAAATCTCACTGGATTTGTCACATAGGCCTCCTCTAGACAATGAAGGTTTCTCTTCAATTCATCGATATTCCTCTTTCAAATCTCGTGGTTTCATTGATATTCTTTGAGAATCTCATGTTGGCACCTCTTTCTCGCCGAGGTTTCTCTCGGTGACCCTTAACTCTACCACCGGATGTGATTCTTGTCCGATTCAATGACTATTGTCTTCCATTCTTGAGCTTCTTCGTTGCCTTCCCGGTTTTCTGTTTATACCTTTGGAGCTCCTCTCCTGCTCCCTTCGATATCTTTGGGCTTCTATCTTGTCTTGCTCTTCTTCCTTGAATCGCTTAACACTTTCTTCCACAAATGATCATTTTGATGGCGTTTTCTCCTCTAGCTTTTCCTTCTCTAAAGCCATCTCCTCTAACTTAGCCTCGCAATGCTTTCTTTTCCTCTTCCACCTTGGCTAAAGCGGATTTGACTTCGCTCACTCCTCATAGGTAGGGACATAGTGGCTCGTATTTCCTCCCCGGGGAAGTGTCCTCGACTCGCTGATTTTGTCCTTTGAAGTTTCTCCTCGAGCCATTGATCAAGGTGGTATCACTGGTTCTTTTTGACAACTCTTCACTTCCCTTTCGTACTACGGATTCCCATGATTGTTGAACTCTTCGAAGCAAATCACCGCATTTAGGCATCCCCTTATAGAGGTAAACACAGGACATCATGCTTTCGGAGGGTGAGTTCCTCATCGGGTAATCGAGTTGCCTTAGGGTCAATGAAGGGTTGTAATTGATACACCCTCGAGTCCCCATGAGAGACACATTTTGAAAGCTTCCACAGCTGAACACCACCACAGGTCTGTCATTCCAACAAGCAACTGTAAACCATCGGATTTGGAGATCATTGAGGTCTTTCAGAAACGCAACCAGTCCAGAGAAGTTCTTACTTTCACATCACAGCTCAGAGCATAAGAAATTAGCTCCCTGACATCTTTCCGGTTATGGATTACATGGGTGATAAGCCAGGCATAGAGGACATGAGAAGAAAGGCACATCTTTTTATGGAACTGACTGTAGCGAGTGAAAGCATGGTATGTGTTAGCAAGAACATCAGGCACAGGACTTGTCAGTCTCAAGTCAGTCATCCTGGACTTGTCGGTCTCAAAATCTCATTTCTTGTCGCTCCTTCAGTTCGGAGTTCGAATGTTCTTTCAGTTTAGAGTTCAGTCGCTCCTTCAGTTCGGAGTTCAAATGCCCTCGGGTCCTGTGTGGTTCATTAAAAGC
Organism: Oxytropis ochrocephala; assembly: GCA_020916435.1. Taxonomy (NCBI): domain Eukaryota; kingdom Viridiplantae; phylum Streptophyta; class Magnoliopsida; order Fabales; family Fabaceae; genus Oxytropis; species Oxytropis ochrocephala. Next base: position 51,693,989 of record CM037095.1, read on the forward strand.
GCGCACAGTGTTCATTTACCGCTTTTCAAGACGCTGGTGTTCATTTACCGTTTTCCCATCAGCACGCCAAGTGTTCATTTACGGCTTCCTTATCAGCACGCCAAGTGTTCCTTTACTGCTTTCTTTCTAGCAAACCAAGTATTCATCATCATTGCATCAGACATCAAATAAATTCTCAAAATTCAAAATCATTTTCAATAAATAGGAGACTATTTCGAATGTACATTCGAAATAGTCATCACGATAGGACACTTGAATTGATCACCCAAGAATCCTGAGGTCCCTATGCAAAAAAAAAAAACAAACAAAAACATTCAGTGTCGTCTACATCATAGTAATGTTTGCATTCCATAAAACAAAAAAAGAACCAAAATTCATCATCCCATCAAACATCAAAGCAATACAGTTGCATCACATCAATACTTGCATCTCATAAAAGAAAAGAAAGCTAAAACATCTCATGTCATTCATCATTTCATGTTATTCATCATTTTATTTCGCATAATAGCAATATTCACATTTCATAGAAAAAAGGCAAAGAAGAAAAAGTTTTTCATTGCATGTCATCTGCCATTTCATCAAAACACAAGAGCATTACATATCATTAAACACCAAAATTTTGCATTCGCATACCTGCACTTCATAAAAGAGCAAAAGAAAATAAGAGAAGAAAAACCAAAAGAGCAAAAGAGCAACAACTAGCAAAAGAAGAGAAGCTAGAAGAAAGAGAAAAAGAGCAAAACAGAAAAAACATCTCACCAAAATCAATCATTGCATTCATGTGCATCCAAATACCCAAGTGCATGCATTTCATGCACCATCCAAGAGAAAAGTTACTACGAACCAGAGAGTCCCAACAATCTCATTTTTAGAAAATCACCATGACACCGAGTTAGTAAACTCCATCAACACCGAGTTAGCAAACTCCATCAGCACCGAGTTAGTAAACTCCATCAACACCGAGTTAGTAAACTCCATCAGCACCGAGTTAGTAAACTCCATCAACCCCGAGTTAGTAAACTCCATCAGCACCGATTTAGCAAACTCCATCAGCACCGAGTTAGTAAACTCCATCAACTTCGAGTTAGTAAACTCCATCAACACAGAGTTAGTGAACTCCCACAGAGTTAGTGAACTCCTTCCATAGATCACAACATCGTGTACGAGCGCGCGATGAATCCATTCGACTTCGTTAAGTCCTTCGGATTAGTTGTGTCAGCCTAAGGCATAGCGTAAATCCATTGATCAAATCAGTTCCAGACCTGATGTTGATCGGCCGCTCGAAGAGGCCACCCCCAGAGCTCGGACTCGACAAGAGTCCGTTAGAAGGTTTTAGGTAACCTCCGAATTCCCAATTTATCGCTTTTCCCAATTTACTGCTTTCCCGTTAATGCGACGAGCGTTAACCCCCTTTCTCAAAAGGAAAATAACAAAAAGAAAATTTGAAATTTTCTGAAGCGGACAAAATTAGTATTATTTCTATATCTTTATTTCCATTTCACCAGCAAATATGAAAAAGCCAATTCATATTTCTTGACGAAATGTGAAATAAAGAGGGGAAGCTGTAATACCCCAATTTTGTCCGCCCAAGTCAAAAAAAAAACATTTTCTCAAAACAAAATGGAAGCAATAAGGTAATTCATAATGTGTGGAAAATAGTGGATTTGTGCATTTATGTGTATTCATCCCCTATTTCGCATTTTTATTTGAATTACGCGCGCGCCGATCGTCAGAATCGTGTGGTACGCCTGTGCCCTTGTCATTTGGCACGTGTTTTTATTTTCAAAAAGACCATTTATTGATCATTATTAATTTTTGGCATCCAAAAACATTTTTCTTAATTTTTAGGAATTTTAGAAAATAAAATAGTGCATATTTTTGCATTTTTGGGCATTTAAATAAAAGCAAATTAAATATTTTTGGACTAAGACCAGGTCAAGTGAACTTGCGCATATGATAGGTCACTTATGACCTTGATGCATCCTCAATTTCAATCATGTTTTCTTTGCTCTTAGAGTTTGATGCAAATTGTTGCTTGAAGTTTTTAAGCAAATGATAGACTAATTTTGGTCTTGATGCATTCTCATTGTTTGTGTTAATAATTGCAAAGGAGAGACTAATTGTTAGTCTTGATGCATCTCCATTCCTACGATTGGCAAAGGATAAGTTAACCTCTAACCTTGATGCATATTTGTTTGCATATCCATACATCTTATTTCTTGTCTAACCATTCATTGCATATTTGCCTAATCATGCACATCATTCCTTGCATATTCATTCATCCAATCTAGATCATTCTATGTCTATAATCAATAGTATTCTCTTGTTCATGATGTCATTTAAATGTCTTGATTTAATTGTGTGCAATTCCTCCCCCTTGCATGTACTCTTATATGAAGATGTAAGTCTACTTACTTACTTGTAGCAGCATGAGTCATTAAGATAAATGCATACCCTTTGAGATTGTTGTCCGTCCCGTAGCAATTCTCACACACACGCACAATTGTTTTGAGAACTTAATCTTGCATCTTTGACAATTAAATCTCTTGATTATATTGGCATGCTTAATCTTAGTTGATGATCAACATGGTAATGATTGCTTGATTAGTTGGGTATGTTTGAACTTCATTCATTCATTTTGCATTTGGTTATGGATTTGGAGTTGATTGAAGTGTTTTACTTGTTTTCCAAAATCTTTTCCAAATCAAACTCTTCTCTAAACTAGTTTTCAAATCTAAATCAAATGTTTTTCCAAATAAAAACCCTAAGGCATTTTCTTAAATAAATCGTTAGTCATCACCAAGCCTTTGCTTGTTTGATCGCTAATGAGGAGTTATTAGTGGTAGTCACTCAAAGTCTCGCTTGTTTGACTATTATGGAAGCTTCCACACCTTAATCAAACACAAACTAATTCAAATTTCAAAACAACATTGCTATTAGTAATAATTATCACCGATGCCCGCCTCTTTTTCAAAACAATTTCTAAAAAGAAAAATAAAACGTTGTTACTTGTAATCACCAAGCCTTTGCTTGATCGGTTACCGCTTTCAACTCTTTTCTTTCAAGTTAGTAATGAACGCCACTTGAAGCCCTTGCTTGTTTGGTATTCGTGAACACTCGAGTCTTATTTCAAAAACTCCGGAAAATTAAATATGATAAAACACAAACACACTTTTCAAAACCAAAAGCCGAGAACTACGTAACTTTGATCCCTCATTCCAGTGAGGGTACGTAGGACCGGGTTCATATCCCGTCAAGCCCCCTTTTGAAATTTTTTTGTTTTGTTCCGCTTTTCAAAGATACCAAAAATATTCTTTTCCCCCGTTTTTAATAAAACAATTTCTCAAATGAAATAAAAGAAAAGGAAAGAAAAGAAAAGAAGTAGAACAAAAATCATTTCAAATCAACTTTTCTTAAACCACACATCAAGTTAATGGTTCCTTTTCGGTAGAAAGGACGTGTGGGGTGCTAATACCTTCCCCATGCGTAACCGACCCCCGAACCTACATCTCTTAGTTTTCAAAAGACCATCTGCTTTTCCAATAAAGGTTTTTTCAATGTTTTCCTAAATAAATATTGGTGGCGGCTCTACTATTTTCCACGTCAAACGAGAAGTCCAAACCGGATTTTTCGGCGCAAAAATGATCCTCTGTGTACTTGTCCTTTGGAATGGGAAGATTGAACACTGAATTTGGTTCTGTCTCGATAAAAATGATCATCTGGTGTGTCCTCTGTGTATCAATGTCCATAGGTTTTAGTAATGAGCCAATTTCAGTGAAAATTGAAGCTGTTGTTTATTTCAGTCCTTTGTCATATATATATATATATATATATATATATATATATATATCTGTGTATCAATGTCCATAGGTTTTAGTAATGAGCCAATTTCAGTGAAAATTGAAGCTGTTGTTTATTTCAGTCCTTTGTCATATATATATATATATATATATATATATATATATATATATATATCTTGTTTTTCACCTTACTTTCATAGTAATACAAGTATGCCGTGACTTGAATCATGTGATTTGAGTATCCATAGAATTTTAATGATGGATGAATTGCAATTTCTTTGTTCATTCATGGGCATGTTTGCTCATTTGTCAACGGTAATATTTTTTAATGACATCTCCGTGCCTAGTATCGAGAAACGGCTGGCACTTCTTATTTCAGTGGATACTTTCTTGTACACCTAGGAAAAATATTTGGTAATTATTTTGAGACCCTCCATTTTTAACATATATTATGATTATTTATTATATGAATTTTCTCTCTTATACATGCTTTCGTTGTTATAATCACTACATACTTTGCATACCAATATTTGATTTTAGGAAATTGTCAATCAAAATAATAATTATCTGATAAATTATGAACGTAAATGTATCCTAAAAAATTAGATGAAATTGTACTTTTTTTTTTCTCATGAATTTGTTTCTCTTGCTCTTGGTCCCCTTCTTTCTAAGTTCTTTATTGCTTGATTATCAAGCTTCTTGTCTCATTTTTGAATTTTGATTTTTCTAGGCAGAGAGACAATCAGAGCTATGGTCAAAGTATCGGTTTATTTGTCAGTGCAAACGATGTAGTTCTCTGCCCTTAACATATGTGGATCATGCATTGCAAGTAAGAGTTTGAAATTCATATTCTACTATTGTTAGATTCCTTGAAGATTTCATGCCTTGGATGTGCTTATCATTGTCAATTTATTATTCAGGAAATATCTATTTTCTGTCCAGATTCATTTGCTTTACGTTCCAATTACAAGTTCTTAAGAGACATGGCTGATAGAAGATTGACAGAATGCATTGACGATGTTATATCCGAGTACCTTTCTCTTGGTAATTCCGAGTCTTGTGCTGAGAAGCTTGAAAAGATACTTATACAAGGATTTGAAGGAAGTGAAGGAAAATCGCATTATAAATTCATGATGTATCCTCTTAATCACCTCTCTCTAAATGCATATACAACACTGGCTTCAGCATATAAAGTTCGTGCAGACGATTTACTGTCTATAGATTCTGAAATAGATCTAAACCAATTAAAAGCTTTTGAGATGAGAAGGACAAGTGCTGCGTATTCTTTGTTACTCGCGGGTGCAGCTCATCATCTCTTCAATTCCGAGTCCTCACTGATTGCATCTGTTGCCAATTTCTGGACAAATGCTGGTGAATCTTTGTTATCTCTTACCAGAAGTCCTGGATGGAGCAACGCTGTTTCAAACCTTGCTTCTGTGACTAAATTCCAATGCTCCAAGTGTTCATTAATGGATATATTTAGAGCTTGTTTATCAAATGGCCAAATTAAAGGTGCAGATTTTGAGAATGTATCAAATGAGTTTCTTAATTGTGTCTCTGATATTACAACTAAAGTTTGGGGTTTCCTTGTCCAAGGTTGCCAGTTTTTGAAACTATGTAAAGATCCTATAAATTTTAGCTGGTTAAGGTCTTCAACTCTTGAATCTGATAATGGCATTTGTATTTGTGAACAAGAAGCTTACACTGATGAGACAGTAGAACACATTTTTCAGCTCAGTGGACACTGCTTAGCATATGGAGGATTATTGGCTTCTATATCTTATGGCCCTCATTCCCATTTGGGTTGTCATGTTCAAAATATTCTAGATTATAGATAGTGAAAAGACATTTTTATTTTGTTGAAGAATTTTTAGATATGGTGTACAATTCCTTGAGAAATATTGAGGGGACTTATACTTGGAGCCCCCTTAATTTTAACTTCAAGAAATAATGAAAATGTCATGTTTTTTTTTTTATACAATTTTCTAAAATACTTCCTCTTTAGTTAGCGTTTCGCCTCCTCATTATAATTATTAACTTTATGTAAGTAAAAATAATCATATTTTAAAACATAAAAACAAAAAAATGTTTTCACATAATAAATGTCTTTACATTTCTTGTTTGATCATTCAATTCCAAAAAGCCTCCTACCCAAAAGAATGATACTTGCATTGGTGTGTTTAGTTGAAGAAAAAGAGAAAATGTATTGGTGTGCTTAGTAGAAGAAAAAGAGAGAAGAGATGACATTTTACCCCCAACTCTTTATCGCTCGTGAAAGGTTTAAAATAACCCTAACTTATTTTTAACATCTCACATCCTTCAAATAGTCACTCCTCTCCACCTCATTCACTCACCCTCTCTGCCTCCCTCAGTTGCGCCTCCACCTCCCCATGCAACTGCCCAGACCACCTTCGCGCCGTTGTCTCTCTATCGCTTTGACCGTCTGTGAAGTTACTTTTAATCATTGTGCGTTTTTGTAATTTTTTCTCAAATTTAGAATTTCTCATCTAGAAGTTGACGAAAGCTCTTCTCAACTTGTTGACGAAAGTGTACTTTTGTTTGTTGTTGACAAGTCCGTTGATTAACAACCCACATATTATTCTTTGTGAATTAGCAATTTACGTGCCTTTGTTGTTGCCTTGTTTTGTTGTCTTTTCCAGATGGATATTAGCAAGTTTGTCTTCCCCGTTCACGTCGACTTACTAAAAACCTATGTTCAATTTTCTTTTTATTCGATTTCCTTATAATTTATTGTTTTCTTATATATTTAAAGACACATCTATTGTTTTACATCTAGAGGAAGACTTGGGTAACTTTTTCTAGGTAGTGTATGAAGGAGTTGGCCGACCTCAATTTCTGACGGTAATCGAAGACATGTTGCGAGAATAAACTCTAGGATCATTGAACCATGATCTTTTCAAATATGCTGGTGGTCAGAAATTCAGGTTTTATAAACTTGGTTATAATGAAAATGGCAACCTGTTAATAACGATTTTGAAGAAGCTCACAATAGAGAGGCCAATGAAGAAGTTCATGAGAAACCGGCCCTGAAATAAGCTCACGAGGAACCCAGTGTCATGGATGAAGAAATCGATTCAAAGCTAACGCTAAATACTCTGATTTCCTTCCCATTTGACGATGAAGAAGATGATGAGTTCCTTCCCATGTTTGTGTGTTAGTCTCGTTTCTATAATGTTAATTATGAACTCAGCTAAAAGGAAATCAAAGTCAAGTATGAATTTATTATACTATTAAACTCTTTTGAGACAATATTGATTACAACTAAGAGCAGTGCGAGGAAACCTACATCATTCATCCAAACATACCTAACAGAGAGAGCAAAACATGTATGACAAGATCGTAGAGCGTATATTAGGGCATTTTTTCCTCGTTGCCTCTCGTGAACTTGTTGATGAGAAGCAACAGGAAAAGATGCCCTATTATACGCTTGTCAACTTGTTGACAAAAAACTAGGAAATAGCAAGCGCAAAAAAGATGGGAAAGAGGGAAGGGAAAATAGGAAAGAGATATTTTTGACTTTCCAAGTGGAAGTGGAGGGGGTAAAGAAAATCCCTTTGGAGATTTGTTTAATTGTTTTTCATTTACTACAGATTGCATGACTATGTTTAGAGGTTCAGTATTCATAGTTGCATGCTCATATTAGAGAGTAAGTGCATTTATGTTACGGGACAAAAGGATGATACCGATTTGAATTTTGATAAAATCTACCATATGTAATGTTAATGTTGAGATTAGCACAACACAATGGAAAGAACCTTCAAGCTCTGACAGAGGGGAGTGTGCCTGCAAAAGACACTCCAATGCCTAAGTTAGTTTTCGGCTTAAAGGACTTGGAGTAGATTAAGTGCACAAATAGAGTGGAGTGATCAAACCTAAGGGGTTATGCCTCATATTTATTGTTATTGTGTTGCGCGCAGCTGAGCTAGAATAAATGTACTTTTGATCTATACAAATATGACATAGCAGATGCAAACGACGTTGGAGTTACAACTAAGTCGTTTGTCACCATGTACGATGATGGTCCTTTAGAGAATTCTCCAAAACTTGAATTTTTTGAAGAAGCTGATTTAGGATCAACAAAACTATATCATACTTTTGAATTAATTAACTTTTTACCCTTAGATCCACTAACATTTTCAAATAGATACCTTTTGAACTAAATAATTTTTTACCCATAAATCAACTAACATTTAAAATATAAATTTAATATCAAAATTTAAATTAATCAATCCAAACGAATTTGTAGATTCAAATTATTTTCAAATTATCAATGTTTAAATTATCAATTTCTTCTGAGATTTAGAGAATAGCTTCATTTTTTCAGCGACACGTGTATGTGTATAGTTCATTAGTCATTGCTTTAGAAAATAATAATAATAAACTCTTAGTTCATTAGTCATTACTTTGTCAAAGAATATAAATTTCTTATCTGCAACAGTTAAACTTATATTTTCAATGCATTATTTTTCGAGCACTTGCATTACCAAGTCCTTTAGATTTACTTTAGTCAAAAAAAGCTCTTCGGATTTATATTTGCTTCAGTTTCAAAAAATTATTGAATTGCCTGAAACTTGCTATACGATTGGCTTTTGTATTCAAGTAAATGAGTTGTTTTCGAAAATTGTTTTCAAACACGTAAGGAAATTAATTCCCCATTGGAACAGTAAGAAATACTTTCCTTTCAATTCAATTGACTTATTCAAATAGAAAAAAAGAACCGGTAAGGATGTTCAAGTGAGTTCAAATTTCACCTCAAGGTATAAATTTAGTTCAAATTTTGAGTGTGGCAAATACTCTATTACCGTAGAAGGGGAGAACAATAGGAAACAATTGGTAGGGGATAAATACTTCACTTTCAATTCAATTGATTTATTAAATTAGAAAAAAAAAGAACAAATAAGGGTTGATTCGAGAAGTAATTGAGTTTAAATTTCATTTGAAGACCTCCGGTTAAAATTTTGGGTGTGACAAAAACTCTATTGGAATGGGAGAACAACACAGACCGTCAAACTAGATACATGTGGCCAACCAAAACTGATATATACTGCGCATTAATAACAGGATAAAAATATTAGAAAAAAAATAAAGAAAAGAATCCTTCAATAAATTGATTTTACGTTTCCAATTTACTTTTTGAACTCAAAGGATTTACTATGAAATTTAAATTGAGTTATAATCCTAATTTATTATGTTTTGCATCAAATTAAATTTGCTTCAATAGTATCAATACTAGTATATGTGTAACAATAAGGATAGGTCCAAACGGTAATTGGGTTCAAATCCCACCCTAAGATCTAGTTGGAGGAGAGTACCACACAGATTGGCAAAACTGAGTGTTCGTGGCAAGTCAGGTTTTCCATGTAAGTTAGTTATTGGTAAAGCTGATGAATACTGCACACCAATGAAATTTACACATTTTTTTTTAAAAACTAATAATGAAAAAATTATGTGGGTTTGGGTTAACCGTGTAATTTTTTTTTGAAGCAAGTGTAAAAATATTGTTAATTGTGTAATCCTCTTGATTAATTTGCCAAAAAATAAAGTTGACAGATATTGATTAACTATGTTGAAAAACGTGGTTAACACATTTTACTAAATGGTTAATTGCTACGTTGGTGACAATTTAACTGTAGTAGTACCCATTAAAGTAAATTCTTCAGACTGAATCCCACAGTATATTTGTCAAAATTCTTGTAGCATTTTTTTTTGTCAAAATAGCATTATTGTAACCATATTTAGTAGTAGTATTGTACTATTAACCACTTATACCAACTCCGTTAACCAACGAAAAATTCTTCAAAAACATAGAATAATATTTTTCTTGAAGAAGTAATAAATCGAGTTTTCTTTTTCCCAAAATGTCATAAATAGATAAACCTAATCCGTGCGCAACAGTTTTCCATGTTCCAAATCTACAAAACACCAAGTGAGGGAGGCGCAAAACCATTTTTGAGGGGTACGAATAGCAAGTACTAATGTGCCTATAAATAGAACATGAGTCCCTTGACACTTGACCATTGTTCGTGTGGACTACGTAGAGGTCGAGCCGAGTTGAGTCGAGGTGTTGCTACTTACTAGCATTTGTGTTTGTTACTCACACTTCAAGAGGTAAATATAATTACCTTATGATATCAGAGCATTGGTCTTAGTTATCTTGAATTCTTATGCTTTTTTGAATACATGATCATTTTTATGTTATAATTTTTGATTTGATTTGATTAGTGTGGAGGAGTAGAGTTTCTGTTTTTGAACTCATGAGCTTTTGGTGTCACGTCATGCAAATAGCATGTTAGATTTATGAATTCTTGTAAGAACTTGTGATGTTTAAAATTAAAATCAAATCATCTAGACCCAAGAGCATTTAGATGAGATGGTACGAATATTTTTCAACTTAACTAAAGTTTTAGGTTCGAATCCAGCTTTGAGCATGTAGTATCCAACTCGAAGGATTATTCTCTGCAATTACGAGCAGAAGATACTAATTTATGACAAAAAAAATCAACTCCAAAAATGTCACACAAATAGTTTCTACCCAATATGACACATTGTCATTGCCAGAAAAACGTAAAATACTGAAACAGATGGATGAACAAAGGCCCTAAAGCATTATGGAAAAATTCTCACATGCATAGAATCTCAATCACTACCCTTTGCATATGGAAAACAAGGTATTATTTCTCACTATGAAACGAATAATTTCTCCACATGAAAATGTACTACAACACAAGTACCCACAATAATTTTTCATACACTGTTTGAAATGGTGTAAAGTCTATTGGTGATATAAAAATTGTCCTATATTCTAATATTGACCTTAATATATATGGTGAATTATGGAAATGCAATAATATGCGTGCATCTTCTTCGTTTGTCACACACCTTAACAAATTGTCCACTCCAATTTTAAAAAGATGAGGATCATTAACACATAGTGATTTACATCTAGGAACTTCTTTTTCAGATGTCAGTTTAAATCTTAGGGGCTCACACGTTTTCTCTTGTGGTCACCTCTTCATTTACTAGTCTAGATAAATCGCCAGCAACGACCAAATTGTTAACTATAGTATATAGTTTAATTGACTTGTATTTGGTTAAGTCCTAGTTATCACTCATATTTCTTTCTTGTTGAATAACAAGAGTTACCGCTTTTGTGATTTGGGGGAGGAGTTCCATCATCATAATTTGGCCTCTAACATGTGAGTACTCTTCATTCAAACCTTTTAGGAATCTAATAGTGTGGTCTTGATCCCTAAACTTCTTGATATTTTGTGTGGCACCACAAGAACAAGGGATGACACACGTACAAGTCAAGATTGGACGAAAGCTTTCAAGTTCATCCCATAGAGATTTAAACTCAGTATAGTACTCGGATATATCTCGCGTACCTTGTGAAATCTTGTAAATTTCTTCTTGTATGTCTCCAATTCGAAACATGTCTCCTTGATCGAATCTGTCAAGGAGGCCCTTCCACGCATCTGAAGCTTTGTCAAAGAACACAATGGACTTTGCTACGTTCGCATTGACAGATTTCTGCAGCCACGCGAGAACCAGATTGTTGTAGCAGAACCACTGGTTATAGAGAGGACTGGTTTTTGCAGGCGCAATGACGGTACCATGTACAAACATCAACTTGTTCTTGGAGATGAGTGATACACGCATTGACCGAAGCCATGGTTGAAAGTTCTTGCTACCTTCAAGAACGGGTTGAACAAGAATTATTGCTGGAGATTCATTTGGATGAATATAAAAGGGATTTGAAGAATTTGTAGCATAATCTGCATATTGAGTCAGGTCTTGGCTTGCCATCGCTGATTATTGTGAATTTTTGTGAGAAAGGGGGAAAAATGGAACCCTAATTTGTTCGAAAGGGGAACAAGAAACGGATTCAGAAAGAATACGATTCAAGAGATCGTAGGAATGAAGAATTGATTCGCAGAACAAATGCAAAACAAGTAATCGAAAGAAGAAGATGATTGTGCGAATCAATCAACTTGAAAAACGAACTAATTGAGTAACGATGGCGATGGCAGAGCTCAAGAATTGAGCTCTGATACCATCTTGGTTTCAGAGAAAGCAAGGAAGAATGAAATGAATATCTTCATTGCATCAAAATCAGTTAGTTACAATATAAAGTATCAAAGGTATATATATATATATATATATACAATCTGATGTATCACCTATCAGATAACTAAAATTGTTATAAAACTAACAGACAAACTAAACTAACTGTTTCACATCTAAACTATTATAATGAGTGATAGCTAGGACTTAACCAAATACAAGTCAATTAAACTATATACTATAGTTAACACAAATATTATTAATCATCTTCGTCTTTTATTTCTAAATCAAATTCTTGCACCAACACGATACATGTTATCAATCTTGGTTTAGAAATATGACTTGGTGAGCAAGTATTTCATAGCTAATGATCAGTGTATTTGACAACCTTTGAATTTCAAATATGACCTAAAATTTTCCGATGAATATACTTGAAATGGAATGAAGGCACAAGGAAGGCGGAATGAAATTGTGACCCTTTAAAATTTTCCTGAAATAACTCAACAAATTTGAGAAAGTTGGTATGTCGAGAAAGCATATGAGTTAGAGAAGCTTTAGGCTACTTGTATTTTCTCATAATAAGAACCACTTAAAAAAGCACTTAAAATAGGTATGTAAAATAGTTCTAAATACCGTTTTACCTAAAACTAGTAACTAAGTGATTTTATCTTGGAAAACTAAGCTCTATATATAAGAAATTGTGTTTAACCATGAGTTAGAGAAGGTGCAAAAAGTAAATCTTCTCATTTGCAGAAAATCTTTTCACAAATATATGAAACAGTAGAGTAAAGCAGAATTAGATAAGTAGTAAATGATACATTAATGGAGTTAAAGTAGTTCACCAATGTGGGTTACATCTACTCTTCATATCCAGTGAGTATTTTCACTATTTTCTAAATATTTGTACAACCTTCCAGTTTTTTTACCACAACTTTACCTAATGTTACAATAGTTTTTTTCACAGATTTATCAAATGTGGCCACCTAAAAAACTAAACACAGTTTGATAGGTAAACACCCCAATTTTTCATTTTTTTTTGGAAAAACACTCCTATATATATATATTAGCAAATTTGTGATAATTTTGTAGGTGCTTGTTTTAGTAGTTAGTATATTTTCATATGGATTAATATGTTTTTGGTTCGTATAAAATTAGGTATTTTAGTTTTAGTCCCTCAAAAGAATTTAACCTACTTTTGATCCACCAATTTTTTTTCATCAATTTTACTTCCTCAAGACTTTTAAAAATCACGAGGTACTATAATTGATAAAAAAAATTGGTAGACCTACAGAAGGTGAATTTTTTTAGAGACTAAAACAAAAAAAAACCTAAATTTTATAGGTACAAACCCTTATAATTATATTTATGGATTCATAACTATGAACTATGATTATTTTTATTAGTTTTTTTACAGGAACAATTATATTTATTAATAAAAGTTTTTTTTTGAATCAAATATTTATTAATAAAAGTTATATGTTATGACATATTAATATTTGATAGTTATAAGGATAATTAAAAAAATGATGCACTTTGTAAAAAAAAAATGAGGCTAGCATGTAATGTAATGGCCAGCATTCACGTTAGCTCCTAATTTAATCTAGCCTACAAAAAAAATCGAGCACCCCCGAAAGTCTCCAGCACCCCCTCTATTTCTATCATTATTTTATGTTTAACACAACAAAACAAAACCTACTTTTATTACTCTCCTTCTTCATAACAGTGCAGTCAAAAAACAAGTCATGCCTTCAATCTTCTTGATCTAACTATTTTGTCTCTGTTTGATCCAAAAATTTACCACCCAGTGAACCTCAAATTAAATCTATTTATGACCTTGTTTTCGGCAAATCGAGCACCATTCGTTACGTTATATCTCTCTAAGCAGACTATATTTTTGTGATTCTGGTCACACCTTTCGTCGTTTGGAGAAATGGAGACCACTTTTGGATTTTTTTGCGTCAAAACCTTCGAGAAGCACAAGCCCTTTATTTCTTTAGGAGAAGTTGGCGTCGGACCTTGTCATGGGCCTAGAAGACAATGCCTTAGTTGAAGAAGAAAACGAAGCAGGTCCTGAGATTGAAGATTTGGGCTACATGCCTAGAGTAAGGGCCAAAGGAAATGCAACTAGGCCAAAATGGATGAATGATTTTGTGATCCCATAGAGTAATCATTTTTTGTCTTGCCTTTAGGAGAATAATTCTAGCAGGTACTCAATTAGGATAGTTGTATTTTCTGCTAGAATTGCTAGCTGTCAATGCTCGTAATTGCTATATGTACCCACAATCATTAGTAATAAGGGCAAGAAAGTTTAAGCAAAAAGTAGAGTCACCTCCACTCACGGAGGAAGGTTTCTTTCTTTTCACGACTTTTATCCTTTTCTGCAGAATACGCTACATTTGGTGCCATGGACTCTACACCTCCTGACCTCGTTAACATGATGGCTTTGCTCCTCCAAAACCAGCAAAACTTTCAAATCGAACTCGCCCAGCTTCGCACTTGTATACCTCCACCAGGTTTACCACAACTAACAATCAATCCCTCCACTTCACATGCTTTCGCCCCCACCTCCAAGCTTGAAATCCCCCGTTTTGATGGCATTGAACCCCTCAGTTGGATCTTTAAGATCAACAAGTTCTTCCAATTTCATCGCACTCCCGAACACCAACGCCTGAACATTGCTTCCTTCTACATGGAAGGGGAAGCCCTCACATGGTTTCAATGGATGCACGCCAACGGGAAACTCCACTCATGGCCCGCCTTTTTGCATGCTCTGGAATTGAGATTTGCTCCTTCTCAGTTTGAAGGTCCCAAAGGTGCTTTGTTCAAACTCTACCAAACAAAAACAACCAAGGATTATCAAGTTGCCTTCGAAGCACTCGCCAACCGTATTGTGGGTTACCAATTCTACCTTAGTTTCTTAATTTCTAGGTTGAAGGAAGAAATTCGCCGAAAGGTATTAACTTTCCGACATATTTCTTTTTCTCATGCTATTTGTTTGGGTAAGTTCCAGGAGGAAAAGCTTAACAATATGCCCTTCACCGGTGCACTAAGAACACCACCATTTCCCAATACACACTCAAACCTTCCACTCGACCCGCCTTAACCACAAATCGTAACCCACCGACTAGTACCTCTTCGAACACAAACAAAGCCCCGCCAATCAAACGATTAACCCACAAGCTCATATAGAGAGGGGATTATACTATAATTGCGATCCGATTTCAACCAGGCCACCACTGTAAAAGCCTATTCCAGCTTCTCATAGCCAAACTGGAGAACTACGACCTACCCACATAAACCATAACCCTTCTACATCTGGAAACAGAGACCCAACAACCATCGAAACGCACACGCGAACATGTTCTAGAACCTTGTCCACAAATTAGCCTACATGGTTTATTGGGCCACACAATACCCCCAAACCCTTAGAGTATCAATCCAAATCAACAAACACCCCTTAGCAGTCCTTATCGATAGTGGTAGTACCCACAATTTTGTTCATGATAGGGTTATGAAACAATTGGGCCTCCCACTCCACTCAGCCCAAGAGTTTGAAGTCTTAGTTGGAAATGGGGAAGAACTTAAACGTTCCACCCCCAGTAAAAGTATTGGGCTTCATTTGGATAGCCAATTATTTTTGGTGGATCTTTTCATAATACCTCTTAGTGGGGCGTTATTTTTCTTAGGGGTCCAATGGTTAAAACTTTAGGTCTAGTTTTAACAGACAATTACAAAGTTACCATGTCTTCTTGCTAAGACGGCCAAGTAGTCCAACTAAGTGGAAAGCCCTAACCTAGCCTAGAAGAGTCTTCCTACCACTAACTACAATGCCTTGCCAATGTAACTCATGGTAATCACAATTCCCCACTGGGATTTCTTGTAGCAGCTTCAAATTCATTAATTTTCAAAGGGATCCTTAATTGCAAGTCCTGTTATTGCAAGTCAAAAAACAACTACATATTACCCTCATTTCAAGGACATTGATGGTATGTTGTTTTTTCTGTGGTAAACTATTCATTCCTTCTTCATCTGCTTTTAAAACCATTTTGATGGAAGAGTTTCATTCTAGTCAGTTAGAGAGTCATAGTGGGATTCATAAGACCTAGGGGAGATTAAAGGTAAATGTATATTGGGAGGGTATAATGTTGTTGAATTTGTTAATAATTGTCGCATCTGCCAGCAAACTAAACCCACCAATCACGCAACATATGGCTTACTCCAGCCCCTGACAATTCCAGAGGGAGTATGGGAAGATATTTCCCTTGATTATATAGTGGGGCTACCTTCTTTCCAAAGTCACACTGTGGTGTTTGTAGTAGTAGACAGGTTGTCAAAAGAAGCCCATTTTGGAATACTGCCAACACGTTTTATAGCTTCGAAGGAGGCTGACTTATTTGCAAAATAGGTGTGTGAGTTTCATGGGATGCCTAAGAGTATTGTGTTTGACAGAGATCCCATATTTATCAGCAAGTTTTGGCATAAACTATTTTAATTAAGTGGAACAAAGGTGAGGATCGCCACTACTTATCATCCACAGAGTCATGGTCAAACAGAGATTTTTAACAAGGCCTTGCAACAATGCTTACGTTTTTTTTGTGCACCACAAACCCAGGGAATGGGGTTAATACTTGATGCTAGTGCGTGATTCGAAAGTTGGGTACTCTGACTATTTACTTGACAATCTCATACTAGTGAGAGTGTGAAACACAGAAGGCAACTAGTGAGGTGTCGCGCTTCACTGACACGCTTAGGACTATGTAGTGTTTGTGAAGTTACTTGGTTTTCATTTATTGTTGTTCGTTGTTTCTGTCAACCATTGTTGTTATACTTTTAACATGATCTAAGACGTAGTCAACCCTTCTTTTATATGTGTTTTCTCTAGTATGATTTGTGTGCAGGCTATAAGCGCTGATATTGTTACATACGGATTGAGATTAATATTTTGGTCTTGGACTTATTTAGTTTATTTATTTATTTACGAAGTATACTATTTTATTTGAGGATGACTCTAAGACTTTTAAGAAGCCGATATCTTTGATTTATGTCAAATTATGATTCATAGTTGTGACGTGTGATGAAGTGATACCCTTTTAGTACAAAAATAATTATTATTAAATTTTTATTTCCATTTTATTCCCTCACTATAATTTCGTATGAAGACTACTTATTTGTCCTATCATTTACTTGAAAACTAATTTGGGGTTTAGGGTGTCATGTTAGTGGTATCAGAGCAAAATTTTGTCCTTTAGGCTAAAGTGTGTTACGTGTCTACCATGTTTTCATGTGTACTCTATGGACTTGTGTGTTGCGATACATTTTTATTGCTTGAGTCGTTACCTCTTACTTAGATTTGATATTTTGATTTTAATTGTCGAACCTGGTTTGTAAGATCTAGTCTATCGCAGTAGTAATGGATGGTAGGAATGACCATGTGTCTTTGGTGATTCCCCTTGAGATGTTGGCACACAAGTCGTGTCACAAGCCACACAAGTCATGCAGGAAATCACAATAAAAGCTTTGGAGCGGAAGAGTTCCAAGGGCTAGGTAAATTCCAGAAGAGTGACCCACCTACTTTCAAGGGTGGGCATAACCCTGATGGCGCGCAGATATGGATCCAGGAGATTGAGAAGATCTTTAGGGTAATGGCATGCACAGATGTGCAGAAAGTATCTTTTGGTACTTTCATGTTGTCAGAGGAGGCTGAACATTGGTGGAACAGTACTCGCCAACGGATGGCAACAGAAGTGGTTGAAATCACATGGGAAAGCTTCAAAAGAGAATTTTTGGAGAAATACTTTCCTGAGGATATCCGCAACCGTAAGGAAGTGGAATTCTTAGAACTAAAGCAGGGGGACATGTCTGTGGCTGACTATGCAGCCAAGTTTGGGGAACTGTCTAGGTTTTGTCCCCACTATAATGGTGCCGATGCAGAGCGCTCCAAGTGTGTGAAATTTGAGAATGGCTTACGACCTGAAATTAAGCAGTTCATTGGTTATCAGGAAATTCGTCGTTTTGCTACCCTTGTGAATAAGTGTAGGATTTATGATGAAGACAGCAAGGCAAGAGATGATTACTACAAGAGTGCAGGTCCCCAAAAAGAAAAGAAGTTTAACAACCAGAATCATGGAAAACCATACTCAATCCCACCTGGTCATTATGGTAATGGTAATAATACAGGAGCTTTTTCAATCCCACGGAGGTGCTTGAAGTGTGGTAAACAAGGACATTTCGCTCATGAGTGCAAGGAAAGCGACGTGACTTGTTTCAAATGTGGCAAGCAAGGTCACATTGTAAGGAATTGTCCTAATCCAAAGAAAGATTCCAACAGTAGGGGCCAGAACTCACAAGTCAATCAACCAAAAGCCAGTGGAAGGGTCTTTTCTCTTAGTGCTATAGAAGCCTCTGAGTCTGACTAATTAATCCAAGATACGTGCCTCATAAAAGGGACTCCCTTAGTTCTACTATTTGATTCTGATGCAACTCATACATTCATATCACATGCTTGTGTTAAACAATTAAGTTTGACTTGATAGTTGAAACACCGACGAGTGGTTTGTTAGTAACTTCAATTGCTTGTTTTAAATGTTTTGTGTAACTTTCGGAAAAAGAATTTGTTCTTGACTTAATTTTCTTACCTCTTAGTCAACTAGATGTCATTCTTGGTATGTATTGATTATCTTCCCAACCATGTTCTTCTTAATTGCTTTGATAAGCCTGTTATGTTTGGTGAGCCCGCAAAGAGTAAGGATTCAAGATTCATCACCACCAATCAGGTAAATGTATCATTGAAAAAGTATTCACAAGTATACATGATGTTAGATTCCTTGAAAGTAGAGCGCATGGATGAGATTAAGGATGTACCTATAGTGAGTGATTTTCCTGAAGTCTTCCCCAAGGAAATATATAATTTTCCATCTGAGTGTGAGGTTGATTTCTCCATAGACTTAGTACTTGGTGTAGGACCTATATCCATAGCTTCTTATAGGGTGTCTCCTTTAGAATTTGTAGAGCATAGGAAACTATTAGAGGAGCTGTTACAGAATAATTTTGTGAGGCCTAGTGTATCACCATGGGGCACGCCAGTATTGTTAGTTAAAAAGAAAGATGGGACTATGAGATTGTGTGTAGACAACCGCTAGTTGAACAAGGTTGCAATTAAGAATAAGTATCCTCTCCGTAGGGTCGATGATTTTATGGATCAATATGTAAGAGCTCGTGTGTTTAGTAAGATAGAATTGAGGTCAAGTTATCACCAAATCCGTGTGACGTCTGAAGATGTCCTAAAGACTGCTTTTAGAACCCGTTATGGCCATTATGAGTATCTGGTTATTCCTTTTGGTGGGACCAATGCAAGCGGTATTCATGGACTACATGAATAGAATTTTTCATCCTTACTTAAATAATTTTATTGTGGTGTTTGTAAACGATATTTTGGTGTTCTCTAAGTCTAAGGAAGAACATGCAGAACACATGAGGACTGTGTTTCAAACTCTTAATGATAAACAATTATATGCTAAGTTGTCCAAATGTTAGTTTTGGTTGGATGAGGTTTATTTCTTAGGACATGTTATATCTAAAGGAGTACAGTTGTGGATCCATCTAAGGTAGAAGCCATGTTGTAGTGGGAAAGACCTAAGTGAATGACAGAGAATAGGAGTTTTCTCAATTTAGCAGGTTACCATAAACGGCTTATAGAAGGTTTCTCTAAGATAGGAATTCCTTTGACTAAAGTTTTCGTGGGGGATACTCTTTGTGAAGAGAGTTTTTATGATCTTAAGAGGAGGTTAACGTCAGCACCAGTTTTAGTTTTGCCTAACCCAAGTGAGCCTTTCATAGTGTATTGTGACGCATCTAAGATGGGTATAGGTGGTATGATTATGCAGAAAAGTTAAGTTGTGGCATATGCTTCTAGGCAACTTAAGACTCATGAACGAAATTACCCTATCCATGATCTAGAGTTAGCCGTTGTGGTGTTTGTGCTTAAAATATGGAGGCATTATCTTTATGCATGGTTCGACATTTTGAGGTCTTTAGCGATCATAAAAGCTTAAAATATCTATTTGATCAAAAATAGTTGAATATGAGGCAGAGGCGATGATTGGAATTTCTAAGGGACTATGAATTTGAACTTAGTTTCCACCCAGGTAAGACAAATGTGGTGGTTAATGCTTTGAGTAGGAAGTTTTTACATGTCTTTTCTTTGATAGTTAGAGAAATGGATTTGTTAGAGGGAGATTACTTTACTAATGGGTATAACAGTGATTGTGGGTAGAGGAGTTGTCCTTAGACCCCAATCTTTATGCATCAGTTCTAGCGATCGATATATTTTAAGTGAATTTTATCAAGACAGTTGCGTGTCAAAATAAAGCTGAATTTGGTTGTGAAATTTTGAGTGCTCAATGGACTGGTTTATTTACGCGCTTTTATGTATTATTAAAATTTCATTGTGTTGAGTGTATCAAATTGATGAGATGAATTTAAATTGATTGTCGTATTATTTTTACGATGCCTCAAGATGACAAAATTGTGTGAAATCACAATTTAAAAGCAAATATAATGAGTTAAAAATCTATATCGATCTTTAGTTGTCTTCTTAGGAGGTGGATTTTGATTTGTAAGACCGATAAATATATGTATGTGAAATAAGGAGTATTGATTAACAATGGATATTTAATTTAATTGTAAGGTAATTCTTGAGGATCTATGTATCTTGTGTGATTGCTATTATGTGTTGACCATGTTGTGTTATTGCTATTACGTGTTGAGTAGTATTTTGTTTGTGACGTACTTATGTGTTATTACTTATTTTGTTTAAATCCTATTTTTTGAAAACATTCATCAAGTTGTAGAAGGAGATTAGGTGGGAGGATTGTAGCCATGAATTGGGACTGTGGAGGCCTTAATGGGTTTGTCAACCCAGTATTGGTGGTGATTATTCTCTGGCGTGGAAACCCCAATGACTCTTGTTGATTCCTTGACATTAGAGTACTTCAAAAGATGGAAACTATGACTAGTCATCTGAAAATCTCATACTAGTGAGAGTGTGAAGGAAACCAATGAGGTGTTGCACTTCACTGACATGCTTAGCATCAACACCTAGTCTTCTCATGAGTTAGTGATTTGCTACCACATGCATATGAAGTGGAGTTGAAGGAGCATTGTCGTGACATGAATTTTTAAGACAATGTTGTGTCTGTCAAATTACTTTATTTTATTTTATTATATGTTTGTGTGTTGTTTCTATCTAGTCATGATGTAAGAAACACTCACCCCTCTTTTCTAAATTCTTTCTCTGGTATGATTTGCGCACAGACTATTCTCAGGACAAGACTGGGGAGTAGTATTGAGGTGTTCGTCCACGAGGATGAAGTGGAGAATGACTATTTCAATTATTTTACGATGTTTTTTGTCTTTGTTGGAATATTGTTTTGTTCAATTCGGTTGTAAGGCTCTATTGTGACATCTAGGTCGTGATTAATATTTTGTTCTTGAATGTATTTAACTTTTTTATTTATTAGTATACTTTAATTTGAGTATGACTGTAAGGCTTTTAAGAAGCTAGTATATTTTATTTAACTTCAATTATGATTTAGAGTTGTGATGTGTGATGAAGTGATACCCTTTTCTGTATGAAAATAATTATTATTAAATTTTTTTATTTCCATTTTATTATGTCAATTAAATTTCATACGAAAACTACTTATTTGTTGTACCATTTATTTAAAAATTATTTCGGAGTTTAGGTGTTGGAACAAGATTGATCTAGAAATAATGACAATTATATGGTTTTGAAGAAAACACATATCAATAAAGAACAATTTAGTTCTAACGTGTTTTTCTAGTATGCAGAACTTATATTTTATCTTAGAAAAATGACATTGAGCAGAAGCAGAAGACTAGGGTGGGAATAGGCGGCAGTCGATGAGCGAGGCCTACGCCATGACCTATGTTAAGCCAGATCGACTGCGCAGCCAAGGCTTTTTAAAAACCTATTTAGTTAAAAAAACTAGACTACATGCCATTAAAAAAGCCTTTTAGCTTTATCGAAAAAAGAAGAAAACCTTTTTAGTTCTACCAATTCGACCTATTTAAGAAAATATTCATAATATTTTTTAAAATTACTTTTATTACTATTATTATTACTATTTTAAGCATATGCCATTGAACTTTGTGTTAAATCATAAATTACTAACATTTTCTATTAATTTAAGCACATGACCTATATCAATCATAGACATACTTAAAATTATTATTATAAAATAGATTATAATTAGGATATCATGTAAAGAAATTTCCCTAAAAGGTTATTAGACTTCAAATTAGAATTTAATCTCATTGACATATTAGCTTCTTAGTCTATTTACAAAAACATGCACCACTAAAAAGTTGTAGGCTTTTTCGGGAAAAATTGTGAAATAGGTTTTGAAACATGTCTCAAGGCCTTGTTGTACTTTCAAAAAGGTTGTACCATACCTAAAACATTGGCCTACGACGGGTCATAGGCTAGGCTCAGGCCTAGCATTTTTACCGTAGGTCGTCTGGGCCTTTCAAAACCTAGCTCAGCTCAGACTATTTTCATACAAACAAATCACCAAAACAATATTATGCAAGCATCTAGAAAAAAGTGATATATGGCATCTAGTCAATGATGTGCAACATATGGTTCTCAAGGCAGTGATTGTCATGTAGTCAATGCGGCATGTACCAGTTGGTTAAATATTCTTTGTTACTCAAGAGTTCTTCATGTTCAAGGCTCTAGATCTCTCAGAGTTCCTCTAATCAACATTCAAAATGAAGCGTCTAGTCCAACAACATCTATTAACTTCAAGCCAAGTTCTCTCAAGCGTATGGTACTCACTGTCAAAAGGCTTCAATAGACTAAATGATATTTTTAATTCCATCAAGTAAAGAAATGGCCCACGAATCAAAGGGAATAAAAGGATTTATAAGTTACAGCGCCACTACATAGTGCAAAGAAAAACCAGTCTCATCGAATTTACAGTGTACGACATCAAAGACATTTATTGTGTTTGTCTCTTATGAAGAATGTAAGAACTAGATTCATTCAAAGAACATTTCTTGTAAGTTGATGTTTTGATGATAACAAAGCAATAGAACAATTTGTCTACTAACTCTTTGTTCAAGTTGTGCATGATATTATATGATCACTAACACCAATAAATGTGTGCTTATTCAAGCTATACAAAAGCATATGAAAGATATAGTTAATAGAAGATATGTGCCTACCCAAAGATATGCCGATTCATCTGAAGTATGAAATTTTATTGGAGTTTATCATCTGGTCTACTAAAGACTGTGAATAACGTCAAAGTGTAACTATTCCGAAAAAGTCCAAACAAGTAGCATCTACGTGTCAGATTCAACAAAGAATCTCTCTGCTTGAAACCAGTCACATAAGGAAGAGTATCAATGACAACCAGAGTCAAGAAAACATAATGACCTGCGTCCGATATCCAAATATGTCCCACTGAAATGGACTTTCATCTAAGGCACGTAAGGCATCACAATTATCTAAAAAATTTGGTTGTACGTTGAGAATCACATTCAAGCTATATTAAGACCATAAAATAAACACCAAGACAGACACTAGTCTCATTTAATCACACAACAATAAATTCACTGAATAACAAACTTGTGAAACAACATGTATTATATATATATATATATATATATATATATATATATATATATATATATATATATATATATATATAGGTTATACAGTCTTTTCAGTTAATGTTAACATGTTGAAATTATAAAATCTTATATAAGGTAAATCAAGCAAGTCACTACAAACATCAATTTCCACAGAGATAATCACGAATTGTAAATCATAAATCATCACAAGTTACTAAGATATGATATGCATGTCTCACACAACAAACACAAGAATGTATCCCTAGACACAAGAGAAGAAAATAAAAAGAAGAACCATTTTTGCCTCACCCTAGGGCTAGATGACTCGGACTCAATGACACGTAACCACCTGAGCACCATCTTCACCTCACTCTACGACTAGGTAGCTCAAACTCAATGAAACTAAGTGAGTAATATCATCACCTGAACACCATTCTCGCCTCTCACAGACTAGGTCACTCAGACTTACAAAATCTATTCGCCTCTCACAAGCTAGCTAACTGAGACTCATAGACATTGGATTAACTATAGCATTATTTGAGTACCGATCTTGCCTCTCACAAGTTTGGTAACTGATAACACTTATTTATAAGAGTTACTAGTAGTTTTTCAAGCATAAATCATTGTGAGTTCTCATTTAATTTAGTCTTTTGTGTTGTAAATAAGATGTTTTAGAAGTGTGTAGGTTATATTCCTAGCATGGTCATATTTGACATAATGGTGCCCCTCTTGTGGTTTTAATGTGTGTATTTCAGTGCTGCAGTAATAGGTGTTGCAGCAATGTAGTTTTGCATCAGATGAGAGAGAAAGTTGGATGCGCTACTTTTGCCTTTGCTAGCTGGTAGATAAGGATGAGCATTGTACTATTGAGGATTGTACATGAAAGAAATGAATATACCACGTTTTTGCTAGACACCTTGCACTTTTGGGCACACGTAAGGACAAAATGAGCCTCCAAATTAGGGTTTTTCTTGGATCATGTATCCTAGGACTATTTAAGGCAGCATATCTTCCTCATTTCTCACGTTTGGTCAGAAGGAGAAAGTATAGAAATAGCTTTCCTCCATTTTCCATTTTTGTACCTAAGCTGTAACATCCGAGACTACTTCTAGAACTATTGACTGCCCCCACAAACCAACACGAGTCTTTTCAGCATGCTTTGTCCTCACTTGCATGCACAAAGGAAAACTTCAGAAGGTCACCCATCCCACCACTACTCCAAGCCAAACACGCTTAACTATGGAGTTCTTATGAGATGGGCTCCCGAAAAGAAGATGCATCTTGTTTTCGGGAGCCCATCCCATAAGAACTCCATAGTTAAGCATGCTTGACTTGGAGTAGTAGTGGGATGGGTGACCTTCTGAAGTTTTTCCTAAAGCATGCAAGTGAGGACAAAGCATGCCAAAAGACTCGTGTTATTTGTGGGCAAGCAATCAACTGATTCTAAGCGATCTGAGATGTTAAATGGTATCGTGAGCAGCAGACCTCTCTCGATGCAGTGCAGTTCGGGGACGAACCAAGTGAAAATTTGGTGGGCATGTGACATCCGGGTGACGAGGCGGGAGTGATCGCCGGTGCCCAAAAAGGTGGCATGGCAAAGAGGGCTCCTGGCAGCTTCAAAGCGAAGGGGTGCGTGAATGAACCGAATACGCACCGTAATGAGAGGGATCCTGAGGCTGTGCAGGTATGGGACTGTACAGTTGAAAGGAAGGCTTAAAAGAATTGATTTGGACTACCTATACCAACAAGGTGAATCTTCTTTTCGAGAGTCCATCCCATAAGAACTCCATAGTTAAGCGTGCTTGGCTTGGAGTAGTAGTGGGATGGGCGACCTTCTGGGAAGTTTCCTGGAAAGCATGCAAGTGAGGACAAAGCATGCTGAAAAGACTCGTGTTGGTTCGTGGGGGCAGTCAACAGTTCTTGAAGCAGTCTCGGATGTTACATAAGCTACCTCAAAATTACCAAAAAGAACACTATTGTTGAGAGTATTGCTGCAACAATTCCAGAAGCTGAAATTACTTGAAGGTTCTATCTTTGGGAGCTGATTTCGTACCTCCATGCTTCAACACTTGGAGCTTACCTTCGGTTTCCCTCTTTTAGTATAATGTCTTCTTTTTATTTTAAGCTATGACTTTAGGATTTATGTTCAAGTTATTTTTCTTGTATTGTTCGCTCATTATGAGATAATCACTCTTAGTTGGGATGCTAATATGTTTGATGTTTACGCATTTTATCTTTTGTCAGTTAATATTTCCATCTTGAGTTAGGAATGACCAACTAATATTAAGTAGCATTTGTAAATTCTAAAAAGGTTTGTGAATAGATCTCGAAAGATAATATGGGTAGTGGTTAATTAAAGACATTTAATTTACCCTTGCTTAAACACTAGATATTGGAGCGAAATACCCATAAGGTGAATACTGAATGTGCTTAAACTGTCTAAGGTGAACCTAATTAGGGCTTAGACATAAGCTCTTGTAGCGAAACTCTAGTGTAAAGAAACTAAAAAGTGCAAACTATTGCTACAACATCAGACATTACATTAATGCATTTTAATGGATTTACTTAGAAAGAGTTCAATTGCTTTATGGCTGGCTATTCTGGTTACAGCCAAATTGGAATAATGTTGAGGATCAATAAAAGACTACTTTTACATGCCCCTATGGTACCTTTGCCTTTAGGAGGATGTCATTTGGGCTTTGTAATGCATCAACCACATTTCAAAGATGGGCTTTGTAATGCATCAACCACAATTCATTGAAAGATCTATTGAGGTGTTCATGGATGACTTTTCTGTGTTTGGGGAAACATTCCAAGTGTGTCTTGACAATTTAGAAGAGATTCTTGGTAGATGTGAAGAAACCAACTTGGTTCTAAATTGAGAGAAATGTCACTTCATGGTGCAAGAGAGAATTGTGTTGGGTTATAGGATCTCCAATAAAGGAATTGAAGTTAACAAATCTAATGTTGAGGTGATCGATAAGATGCCCCCTCCAACTTGTGTGAAATGTGTGAGGACTTTTCTGGGTCATGCAGGCTTCTGCAGGAGGTTCATTAAGGACTTCTCTAAGATTTCAAAGCCATTGTGTCAGTTGCTGCAACATGGCACTCCTTTTGTCTTTGATGACCATTGTGTTGTTGCATTTGAGAAATTTTAGAATGCATTGGTGACTGCACCAGTGATTGTGAAACCAGATTGGAGCAAACCGTTTGAGCTCATGTGTGATGCTAATGATTATGCCATAGGAGTTGTCATTGGCCAAAGCTATGCAAAGTCTTTCATTCTATTTATTATGCTAGCAAAACACTTGTTGATGCTCAACTGAATAACACTACTACTGAAAAAGAGTTGTTAGTTGTGGTTTTTGCATTTGATAAGTTTAGATCTTACTTAGTTGGTACTAAAGTAATTGTTTTCACTGATCACTCAGCCATTAAGTATTTGATAGAAAAGAAAGATGAAAAACCTAGGCTAATAAGATGGATTGTCCTCCTTCAAGAATTTGATCTTGAAATTAAAGATAAAAAGGGGGTGGAGAACTAAGTTGCTGACCACTTGTCTAGATTGGAAGGCGATAGTGCAAGTACTCATGCTGGTGAGATTAAAGAAGATTTTCATGATGAACATTTACTAGAAGTTAGTGTCGCAAAGACTGATCTTTCATGAGCACCTTAATCTGTACACGACATTGTGAACTTTCTTGCTAGCAAGGTGGTGCCCTGTGACATGACATTTTAGTAAAGGAAGAGGTTTCTCCATGTGGTTAAGTAGTATTTTTGGGATGAACCCTTCCTATATAAGAAGTATCCTGATCATTGTTAAGAAGGTGTGTGGCTGATGAAGAACAGCAGTTGGTGCTGCAGCATATGGTGACCATTTTGGAAGGATGAGGACAACAGATAAGGGGCTGCAGTCTGGTTATTATTGGCCTACCCTATTCAAAGATTCTCATCAGATGGTCAAGAGATGTGATAATTGTCAAAGGACATGAAATATTTCAAACTAGCATGAAATGCCATTAACCTACATTCTAGAGGTATAACTCTTTGATTCTGCAACAGTGGCCCCCAAGAAGGCCCCCACTTCAGTTACTGAATCTGCTATTGTAGATGCAGATTCAGTGTTGTAGCAACCGATGTGACTGATGCAGTTGGAGAAAAAGAGAAGGAAAAGACAGAACTAGCCCAAAGGCTAAAGCAGGAAAATCTTCAACCTAATCTCTCTGTGTTTAATTGTTGTTTTTACTGTTTTAATAAACATGTTGGATGATTTAGTTACTACCCCAGCATCCAACAGTAGTGTTAGTTGAATTTATGTGTTTGTATAGTTTGTTTTTGTCTAGGCCTTCCCCAATAGTTTAATTGTGAATTGAGGACACTGCTAAGTCCTAAGTTGGGGGGAGGACCTATGTCTGTTATGTTTAATTGTGTAAGGCTTAGTAATCATTTGAATTGAAAAATGTTTAAAAAGATGCATTGAACTTAATGATGATAATGGTGAGGATATGAGAGATTTGCCTTGTTTTGAAAAGTGAACTAACTTACTCTTGGTCCCACACTTTACGCTAGGTTTAGGTAGGAACTTAGTAAGTTAGAAATGATTTGATGCTAGGTGAGATGTTGGTAGACCTAAGTTGTGCCAAACTTCTAAAATTTTAAGGTAGCATAAGAAACAAGTTTGGGGGTACAAAAAACGGAACAGATTGCGGGGGGTTTTTAACCCCCGCGAATTAATCTGCGAGGGTTTTGAAAACCGCCGGAGTTTCAAGAGCCGCAATCTTTTTGCAGAAGTTTTTAGAAAACGCTGGTATCAAATCTATTTGCGGGGGTTTTACTGCGGGGGTTTTTAACCCCCACAGATAGTGGAGGTTTTTTTGAGGGGGTTAAAAACCTCCTGAGATATTCAATAATTTTGCTGGAGTTTTAATCTCTCTCTACTTATGCAATTTGAGAATAATTTTTAATTTAACTTATTATCACATTTTTATTATTGGCAATTATGCATCATATATCTTATAAGACATTTATCAAACTTAATCAAAACACAAAATTTCATTAAAAAAAACTTTGATATTGTAAATGTATTTCAAACACTTATTGTTATATCGTCGTAAGAAACATTTGTAGCTAAAATATTTAATGTCATACAACTCAATCATACAAGCTAAAAAAAATCCTATACTACATGACCCTAAAAACATCAAACGTTGCGAGCACCGAATGATCATCTGGCATCCATTCGCGAATTAGGCTCACTTACTTACCTGAAATAACCAAAGAAAAATTTAGTCAGTTCAAATATCAAAAATATACTAGCTTTGACAATATCTTAAAAAGAATGTATATGTTAGCTTTCATAATAATAAAGCATTTGTGTTCACTTCCTAGGTACATCACATGCTTGTTTACTAAAGGCAAACCTATGAATCAAAGAGTTTTGTAATACATTTCAGGTCAAGACTATATGCAACACAATATAAGTGTATAACACAGAACCGTGCATGTCTGTTATATTATTCTAGAACACACCTGCAAGTTCAAACCAGCAATTGAGTGACAAGGAAACAAACTAGGAAGTGATTGACAATGAAACCTAAAACTAAAACAAAAACACATTTCAGATCATATACTAGAAAAAGAAGCTATATTCCTATTGAGTTTGGGATAGTTCTGCTATTTTTCTCACTTGTGTTGACAGATAACAGAAAATAGAATAAAAAGAGCTTAGAAATAGGTCTCAAGCAGGGAGAAGATAAAGCACCCGTGAGCACCCAAATCATATATTCTCCAAGAAGAAGAAATACAAATACTTCAATTTAAATCAGTTCCAAGTCAAAACTTCATATAAAGTATAAAAAGATTACTGATGAACTTACAAGTCAAAAACACAATATCAAATAGCAATAGAAGAAGCTATTGCAATAAGACAAGGCCCAATACCTTTGTAGGAAGATATAAATCCTTCCCCCATCCTCCTTTAGCATGCTCAAGGTAAGCTGGAAAAACGACAAATTGATTCATCTTCAAAAAGAGATATTCCTTTAGCAAGCTCAAGGTAACTTGGAATAACCCTCACTATTGAAAGTGTTTTTTGTAGTGTCTGCTGATTCACAATCATAAAAAACACTATCAACAAACAAGCAATGTAAGCAATGACTTCATTTAATGTAATAAGGATGTTTGTAATGCCTCATCGAGTCCCTGCTTATAATCCATGTTACTTCTTTAGCATACAACTATGTTAAACAACTTCTTATCCTGCATATGAAGGCAATGATTACCAAAAAAATATTAAGCCATAATATAATTGCAATAATTCCATAAATAATATATATTATGCCCTACATTACATGCAGGTAATTGAATCTAAATTACAAATGTTACAGGCATGAACCACCATAACTCCACTAAGTTATGAAGCATGAACAAAGAACTGTGGAAATTATGGAATCAATAAGCTATAATTATGTTAGACCCAACAAAGCATTTTGAATAAGATATTCAAAGAAGGTTATTGTTTATAAGGATACATGAATGTATACAAATAACCATCCACATCAAGCATCAAACATGGAGATGATAGTGTCATATGAACTAGCTTAATGAGTTCTGATGTTAGAAACGACAATTTCAATGCTACACCAAAACCAGCATACTTCAGGTCATGCACTCAAACACAATTACCTGGAGGCTCTGCCCTGATTCTATTCATCCACAAGATTTAAATCACACAAGTAAAGAAACTCGTGGTTTTTGTTATAGATGAGATGCTTAAGTTCTTCGGCAACATCTGAAGTAAAAAGAAACATCATATGCACGGTAAACAAAGGAATGCAAGAAGATCATTAGAAGTGCATTATTACTCACAGGATCAATGCCAACTCTGCCACCTAGAGCCAAAACATCATTGAGCGACTCACTAGTAGTAGGGAATATTCTAAATCTCTATCTTACCATTGATACCCATAATATTCAACTAACTAAGTAAAAGGAAATATTTAAGCTTGGACCAGAATCCCAAGGGTCATGAACCCAACCAACACAGAAAAGAGAAAATGCAATTTAATTTAATCTAATGCAAAATCTCCTTTGATCAGAAAAACAAGGGGATACTTTTTTTTTATAATTGCAATCACGCATAGCACACGTTTATCGACACATAGATGTAAACATCTAGAGAAGTCATAGGTTTTCAAGCTGTCGACATTTAACCCTAAAACAGAATCGTTCTACCAAATACTTCTAAACTACTTAAATTCTTCTTCTTCAGTCCCTAACCTAACAAGATAAAACCAAACACAGCACAACGAAAAATATACATGAGAGGTTAATTACTTTATGGGAAATTCTTACCCAACTATCTTCATAGTCCTTAATCGCTCTTACCAAGCACCAATAATGTGGAAATTAAACGAAAATGCAATGTTTTAGGACCAAGACGCTGATTGGAACCTAGGAGCGAAACATCGTTCTCTTTAACTCCTCGAAGTTTATGTTCCATCACCGTCGGCACCAACGATGTTGATCATCCTCCTGTTCTAAATCAAATCAACGATCTGAAAAAAAGAGAGAGAAGTACGTGAAGAAACTAGAGCTTGGGGTGGGGAGGCGTGATAACTGATATGAGAGAACCAGGAAGGGGAAAAGGGGAAATAGGGTTTTAGGAATGGGAAGCGAATAGGAGAGGATTATTGAAAAAAGGCAAGGGTAGATGTAAATGTTCAGATGGTGGGAGTTCAAATAGTGGGGGGTTTTAGACTCCCTCCGTTCAAACAAAAATTTTAAACTACAAGACCGGGGAACTCCTGCTTTAAAACAATCTGTGGGAGTTTTTTAAAACCTCCCTTAAAAAATTGCCACTATTTGAACCTTTTTTTGCAGTTATGCTATGTGGACAATGTATTGGTGGACAAAGGTGGACAAATGCAAAGAAAATACAGTGGGGCCTACTTTGTTACAAATAAACAGAAAATAAAAAAGATGGGTCTCACCATATTCTCTTTGTATTTGTCCATGTTTGTCAAATATTCATTGTCCAAATAGCATTCCTGTTTTTTTGTAGTGTAAGATACTAAGGCCAAATATGAAGAACAAAATTAGGTCAATGCACATTAGGATGGTTTATATTATGTTGGATACCTAATCAAGGTACCAAAAAGTTGTAATAAGTGAAATATGTTGTAGATGCCCAATAAAAAAACAAATAGAAAAGGAAAGGAAAAATATATGCAAAAATGCAATAAAAAAGGGCACTACAGAATAGTAGCAATGAATTCTTGTATGAGTGTAATTGTTAGTTATCAGTGATGCAGCAACACATGCTGCAGCATTGAGCAGTATTCTTGTAATAAGTGCACTGGCCTATAGTCCTGAAATGCTTACATAAAAGCCCTTTGTCAGACATATCCCCCTCCCCCCATTCTTTTGTGGAAATTGTTAGTCTTCCTTTCTTTTTGATTTTTTTTTTTTTGCATAATCAAAAGAAAATCACTCTTTCTTTAGCTATGTGAAGTTTGAAGCTTGCTATGGGCTGAACTAGACCTAGTGGTCACACACACACTTTGAGCAAAGGAAACTTTAGGAATCTTGATGAACTTAAGGTTTATAATTGAGTGAAAAATCTGAAAGTTGTAGCTCAACTTGTTCATCTTGGGTAGAATTTTTGTGAATCAATTGTTGTGATTGATGTTGCCTTGTTGTTTGTCTTTTAATGAGTTTAATGGGTGTGAATGCTTGCATGTGGCTGAAATTTGATGCTATGTGTCTTTTAGGTGTTGCATGTGATTGATTAATTGTTGTTTAAATTAAATTGAATCTTTGAAGATATTAAACACTCCCAATGATGTCTGATTATATGATATTTATATGATTTATTGTTGTTGTTTGGGTATTGGAGAAGATTGGGCACAAAGTGATTGAGGATTAAGGCACAAAACAGCAAACTGGGAACTCTGATGCAACACCACGGTCCATGGCAGCCACCACGGGTACCCGTGTCAGTTTCGGTTCCTACACAGTTTTTGGGAAACTGGCTGCCACAGGCCGTGTTTTCCACCACGGGTGCCCGTGTTAGCATATGTTTTTCCACTCTTTTCTCCACTATTTTTCCCTCAATTACATTGTTTCACAAGCTTAAATCAACCCCAACTATATGTATTGCTAATTGGGTTTGTTTAAGTCCTTTTTCATCAATCGTGATGTGTATGGTTCTAGAATTAAAAACTGTATAGATATTTCATCGTGTGAGAAAATAATATGTGTCAAGTAATGGACCTATTAGTCCTAGTTAAATATTAAAACATCATGGGGATGACGATCCCAAGTTAATGGCATACTAAGTGAAGGAAAGTAATTACCCCTAAGCTTGAACCCAAAGAACATAACTCGGTAATAGCTGTTATCGGGGGAACCGTGTAGTGGTTGTCCGATGTTATGTTAAGGCAAGTGAAAATAAAAAAATTAAACACACCGAGAGTTATATGGTGAGGGGTTCCGAAAGAACTCACTGAGATTTATATCTCACTATTTATAATTGTGGATTTTACAGATAACTAGGCACAGGCCAAGCAAACGGAGTAAGTGCAGCTGTTGAACGGTGTTGCAAGTGTTTAAGGGATCTTTTGTGATCTTAGTTTATGTTCGCTTAGTCTTTGTCCTAGGGTTACATTATGTAACTAGATTTGTCATTTTGAACCTAAGTTTCAACTTTTTTAAGATGATAGTTTGAACTTGTTTTAGTTATTGAACACCAAGGATTGTATTAATGACTAGGGCTATGCATTTATGTCATTTAGTTTATGGTTGGCTTTTGTGCCTTCAAGTTTACGTAGATTAATTTATTCGTCTAAGTTAATGTGTTCAATGCTTTATACAAGTTTAGTACTCTGAAATTGCTATTTATGTATATCTTAGTATTTGCGTGAGGTTTGAAATAATAGGATGTTTCATTAAGTTTGGGGGTGTGATAACTCATATTTATAAGAGTTATTAGTAGTTTTTCAAGCTTAAATTATTATGAGTTCTCATTTAATTTAGTCTTTTGTGTTGTAAATATGATGTTTTAGAAGTGTAGTTTATATTCCTGGCTTGGTCATATTTGACACAATGGTTTCCCTCTTGTGGTTTTAATGTATGTATTTCAGTGCTACAGTAATGCAGTTTTGCGTCAAATGAGAGAGAAAGTTGGATGTGCTACTTTTGCGCTTTGTTAGCTGGCAGATAAGCATGAATATTGTACTATTGAGGAAAGTATCTGAAGGAAAGGAATATACCACCTTTTTGCTATGCACGTTGCACTTTTGGGCACACAAAAGGACGAAATATGCCTTCAAATTAGGGTTTGGGCCAAAGAAAATGAGCCCGGTTTTATACCCGGGCTTTTTAACCCGGTCCACAAAAGCGGCAAAAAACCATTTCATGCCAAATTTTTTTACCTAAATACTACACTTTCTACATTATGGTAACTAACCCATTTTTTTAAGGCTAGAACTCGCCCCCCACTACCCAACTTTCTAAACTAAAATTTTGCAAATTTTTTTACTTGTAGTTCAGAACTCGCCCCCCCACCAGGGAGAGTTCTGAGCTGTGTTATTTTATTTTTTTAATTTCTTATATTTAAATGTATAAATAGTAAATTTAATTATTAAAAAAATATAAATTTAAGTGTCACAAAGTAATGTTAAAAGACATGAATTGATTTAAAAGACTAATACGAAAAGTACAGTAGTAGTAAATGTGACTAGTTGACATTGCGATTAGGGCAGTTATTTTTGTTGTGACCCACTATCAGGCCACTGTCAAGGGCAGGGAAGAAGATGGTGTGTATTTTGAGGGTCCCAACACACAACATTCCAGGCTTAAGAACAACATCACCTTCGCCGAAATGAAAGAAAAACTAACGGAAAACGCACACGTAGAGGGTTTGGAGCAAGACAACACTAGTATCTTTTATCGCTGCCCCTACATCGGCCCACGTAATCGTATTCGGTTTTGCACCATGACTATCAAGAAAGACAAGGACGTTCGAGAAATGTTTCAGAAACATGAGAGGTTCCAACATTGGATTGAAACTTATCTCGAATTGTGCGTCGAAACCACAGAGTCTACCAATCACATCATCCCTCGCATTATCCCTCCAGTGATCCGATGGCCACTACCTAAGAATCCATGGTGGGAGTAGAAGTAGTTTAAATCATGTTTGCCTCTTCTTGTATTATGTTTTCCTGTCGTTTCGTTTTAAATTTTCTATCATTGTATTTCTGCAATTTGTGTTTTTTATTTCTGTTTTTATCCTATATTAAATTCTGTTCCAATTTTTAATATCTTAATTTTTTTTCCGTAATTATTACCGTAATTATATTATAAATAAGTTTACTAATTATTCAAATTATTTAAATTACATATTTTAATTAAATTAAATTAATTTATATTTTAATCAAATTAAAATCAATAAATTAAAAAAATAAAAAAACACAGCTCAGAACTCTCCCTGGTGGGGGGTGAGTTCTGAACTACAAATAAAAAAAATTTGCAAAATTTTAGTTTAGAAAGCTGGTTGGTGGGGGTCGAGTTTTAGCCTTAAAAAAATTGGGGTACTTTGGTATATAATGTAGAAAGTGATGTATTTAGGTAATTTTTTTTTGGCATGAAATGGTTTTTTTGCCCACAAAAACCGTGCCGGGTTAGCCTGGCCGGGCCATCGGTAGCCCGCAAGCCCGTAAATAAAATAAAGATGTGCATATTATTTCTGCCCAACCCATAATTAGTAACCAAATTTCAAGTGTGCTGCACTTTCTGACTCGTTCACGGTGTTCCTTCAATTTCTTTTTCATCTTCACAGTGTTATAGTTGCAGGATTTATTTACTTTATAATTCTTCCCCTCTTCCAGTGGCGTGTCACATTAATTCTTGCAAAGCAACTTGTTAGATCACAAAGGGTGCTTTTTGGGGATAACGTCTGTACTACCTTTAACTAAATTCTTGCAATACTATATTTTTTGGTCCTTTAGAACTTTATTCTTGTTAATTTTCTAGCTTTGTCAAAACATGCTCGTTCTCTCTTTTTTCTTTTTTAATTTTATAACCGATTAATTCTCTCTACAATTTAGTGAGTTAAACAGAAATAAAATTGGCGCACAATGCGGGCTAGCCCGTAAAGCCTGTAGCCCGCATAGGGCTGGGCTTGGGCTTAAAAAGTTGAGCCCAAATTGCAACCTGGGCTTTTTGGCCCATACCGTAGAAGCCTGAGCTCGATGTGGGCCGGATAGCCCGTTTTGCCAGCTCTACATGTACCCTAGGACTATTTAAGGCAGCACATCTTCCTCATTTCTCACGATTGGTCAGAAAGGAGAAAGTATAGAAATAGCTTTCCTCCATTTTTGTACCTAAACTACCTCAAAATTACCAAAAAGAACACTATTGCTGAGAGTATTGTTGCAACAATTCTAGAAGCTGAAATTACTTGAAAAATTCAATCTTTAGGAGCTGATTTTGTACCTCCATGCTTCAACACTTGGAGTTTACCTTCGGTTTTCATCTTTTAGTATAATTTCTTCCTTGTATTTTGAGCTATGACTTTAGCATTTATGTTTAAGTTATTTTTCTTGTATTGTTTGTTCATTATGAGCTAATCACTCTTAGTTTGGATGCTAATATCTTTGTAATGAAGTTTTAGTGCATTTAATGAAATATGTTTGATGTTTACGCATTCTATCTTTTGTGAGCTAATATTTCCATCTCAAGTTTGGAATGATCAACTAATTTTAAGTAGCATTTGTAAATTCTGAAAAGGTTTATGAATAGATTACAAAAGATAATATGGGTAGTGGTTAATTAAAGACATTTAATTAACCCTTGCTTAAACCCTAGACATGGGAGGGCAAAAGTCATAAGGTGAATACTGCATGTGCTTAAACAGCCTAAGATGAACCTATTTAGGATTTAGACATAAGCTCTTGTAGTGATACCCTAGTGTAAAGAAATTGAAAAGTGCACACTATTGCTGCAGACCTAATGCTGCACATCAGACATAGCATTAGTGCATTTTAATGGATGTACTTAGTACAAGCATCCCAACTTATTCTCATCTCTGATTTCTTTATCCTTTTTACTTTTATCTTGCTGATTAATGTTTCCAAAAACTTGTGTCTTTACTTATTTTTACTCACTAATTTGTTAACTAAATTAAGCACTCTTTAAACCAAAAATCCTCGTGGGAACGAACTTTTTATCACTATTACTACTTGTTGGATTGTGTACACTTGCACATTAATTTCCACAACAGTAACTTAGACTCAAAGATACTAGGTTTACCATAGCATCATTTGGGTACCATTCTCACACCTCACAAGCTAAGCAACTCAGACTCAAGTATACCAAATCACAACACGCACAACATCTCTCAGATATACAAACATAATGTAGTCATAGCATCACATGAGCATCATTCTCACCTATCACGGGCTAGCTAGCTCATCTCAATAATATCTAGTCATAATCATATATCACATAGTATAATAAAAATAGTAACAAAGCCACACGTGTTTTACCTACACCTTTTATTATTTCAAATTCATTTAACTTTAAATAGTAACTCTAATTCTATCATTTTCTCTTTTAACATAGCTTACAATATTTTTAAACATAAATTATTACACTACTTATGGGCTCTTTTAATCATTCCTTACGGCAACAACATTATTTTATACTAGCCTCACCTCCCGTCCGATGGACGGGTTGTCCGACTATTGATTAAATGAATTACTTTTAAACAAAACAGAAATAAATAACAACATCAAATAAACTTTAAGTATTAGAAAGACATCATAGTTAAAGACAAAAGTCACACATATTAGATCAAGTAATAACACAAACAGTTTAAAGTTGTAACATAAGCAACAACCTATAATAACGTTATATATATTCGTCAAATGTAACTATAAAAACTTAACACATAATACAGTCCTACCCGGTTTGAGAGATTAGTCTCTAGAGTTGCGCACAGACGATACTCAATTTATGCCAAAAGAATGTAAATATAAAAACTTAACCCATAATTAAAGAGAAAAGAATACAACATAATTAGAAAGTGAAACACGTATGTAGGTATCATGCACAGTTTGATTTAAAACTAAACACAAATTTAAATATGCTTCTAATACTTGTTGATGCGAAATTATCTAAATAAAGAAGAAAATACCAATTTGAACATGTAATTGTTTTTTAGATTCTAAAGTACTCCAAAACACACTGTCTAGAATCACACTTTATGTATTTTGTCATGAATTTTTTCCATCAAACAGATTATTGAGGAACGAACTTCACGTATTTGAACTTCTAAATTTTTCCATGCACCCTTAAGTTTCCCAAAATACACTATCAACATCGCACTTTACGTATTTTGTCACAAACTTATTATTTTTTACCGAACCGGTTATTTATGAAGAAACTTCAAGTATCTGAATACTTAAAAAAAATTTAAATTCTAAAGTACTCAAAATACACCGCATAAAATTTAACGTTACGCATTTTGCGACAAAATAATTTTGTCCCCATCAAGTACACCAAAACACACTATTTAGCATTTCATTTTACGCATTTAGTTACAAAATGATTTTTCCCCATCAAATACACCAAATCACAATGTTTAGCAACGCACTTTATGTGTTTTGTCATGAAATTAAATAGTTTTTTGAGATTGTAAAGTACCCCTTAAAACATAAAAAAATAAAAAAAAATAGAAAACCTTCAACTATAAAAGAAGAACTTTGGATGCGGTAAAAATTCTATTGACAGAGGAGAACCACACGGACCGATAAAGTCAGATACTCGTGGCCAGGCAGACTCTCTATCGTAGATTTAGTCATCGGCAAAGGCAAATAGAAAATGTGTACAATAACATGCTAAAAAAATAAAAGAAGAATGGTTGGTCATAGTTTTTTAACATTTCACAAAGGGAAAATTTTGGAGACACATGTTGCCTCTTATAGACGTCCACCTAAAAGCGTGTTGTGGATGGATTAAAAAAGCAATGATAATACATTATTCATTGCTGTGGATTTTCGGAATGAATAATTGAATATTACGTTAGCAGCATACTTGATGAAGTAAAAATATTATGGCAACAAATACACGTAACATAACTTTACAATTAAAAGGATAAAGCAAACAACAATAGAACCAAAAAAAAAAATGCGACAGGCCAATAAATTTCCGGCGGCAAAATCACAATCGATTTGTAACTCTATGCCAAGCCGCATAAGAGTTTAAGATTCATAATAAATCAATCTGTCGAAAATATCAACTTACTACTCAAGTCTCAATTCAAATACATGACAAGCACACCAAAACAATTCAATTTAATCGATTTCTACAAACATAATAACAATATTTAGTCACACATGAGTATCAAACTGGCATACTACATAGGAAACTCAATTTACACAAACGTGTACAAATATATATCCATTATAAACATATATGAAACAATATCCACAATAAATATATATTAATCAAATGCTTATGTGCTCGCCTCGGCTGAGACTTACATCACTAAGCATTTTGCTT
The DNA here is from genome assembly GCA_020916435.1 of Oxytropis ochrocephala. Lineage (NCBI taxonomy): Eukaryota > Viridiplantae > Streptophyta > Magnoliopsida > Fabales > Fabaceae > Oxytropis > Oxytropis ochrocephala. Next base: position 51,733,096 of record CM037095.1, read on the forward strand.
GGTGATGATCACTAAATCTATGTTAGTGGTTGGATGATAAATATATTACTTAAATTGTATCCAATGATTGTTATTATAGGAAGGTAATTTAGTACTATCAAATATTCTTTATAATAATTAATTAAATATAAATAACTAATAAAACTATTATCTCCTATGTTTAAGACCATTAATTCCGACGGTTACACATTCAAAGTTAATGCCTAATTAATCGGAACCCACATAAAAGCTAATATTAAATTATTCTTTTTTTATTAATTGGTAAATTACATTTGTATCCCTTTAGTGACTATCACTAAATGTATCATTTAGTGATGTAAACCAGACTCGCCGACCTCATTTTATGAGACCATTAGAATATTTAATTAGGTGTTCAAAGAATTAGTTGAAATCCCTATAACTTTAATGATATCCTACCGTCCGAATATAACCCAAAGATATTTCAACTTGAAGAGTTTGGCGATCTCAAACTGTGCGAAATGAAATCGAATTTCTCGAAGATAAATAACCCAATGATATAACTTTAATGATATCTTCTCGAAGATATTTCGACTTGAAGAGTCTGAAAATAACATTAGTTTTCTTCTCAGCGGCGCTAAGACTCAATAGAAAAGGGAGGTAATGAATAATAGGCTAATAGGATTAGATTTACATTTTAAAAAGAAATCGGGCGTGAGCATATAGGGAGTCCAGGTTGTGACTTGTTTTTAAAAGGAATCAAGGCATAACGTGGGAACCATGTTGGTATCTGTTTTTTTTTTTCATAACCTCATTCAAAACTCTTCTGAAATATTAATATTGTTTTGTAAACCCAAAAATAAGTAAAACAAATTGTAACCGACTGAAAAAATAAATAATTAATAATAATCCTTTGTAAGGTAAAAGGGTATCACCTCATCACTGTACATCACAACTCTAAATCATAGTTTAACATAAACAATATAATGAACAAAACTCACAAAACTAATAATAGTTGCACACATGTAGACATAAACATTATTATTAAAATTGGGGTGTTACAGGTGGTGCAACCCTTAAGGATATAGCCTTACTAAGGGAGACCTCCCAAAATACATGAACCAAGAGTCCCTAATACAATAGCAGAGTCAGCTATTTATAATACAAAGGTAGTCCTAGGTGTCTTATGTTACAGGGAATCAGTCTCTTCTATCAGCTGCCAAGGTAGTGGTGTAGCCACTACTTCGGTACGAGCCGGTATCCACCTGCCACATCCACTTTGTTAGTCTTTTATGCGGATGCGTCCTTGTCTCTGCATGGTCCGTACAGTAGCGCATGCAGTGTTGATCCTCTAATAGTACAATTCCGTCCTCCTCGGGCAACAATATTTGAGCTACCCGGCTTTCCCTTCTTTGCTTGTTAATGGTGTTCCTTGGGGGAGTGGAAGCACTTCTTGGTCTTCTGGAGCCTAGGTCAGAAGTTTCCAAACACCTCCAATACATAGCCCTTCTGGAGCCTTGGTCTTCAGGGAGAAGGTTCTCAAAGCCCTTTAGAGTGGCCAATCTCGCATGGGTTTCGTTTCCCATTAATGCTTGATTTCTCTATTGTTGCTTGACCAACCAATCTTTTCATTTATGAGGTTTGCGCCTACCCTCTGGTCTTTTTCATGGTGTTGGTGTCTCTATTTCCTCTACGTATTTACGACCTTATTTAATTTGCTCCCATTTGTTTATTCTTTGGATTGTGTATAAGTAGGGTCTTCTTCGTCCCTTTTGCATTTTGTTCGTTTCTCTTTCTTTGTTTTTCCTCTGAAGATGTCGAAGTATTCCCTGTCGGCCAGCAAGGTGCTCCTTTTCAGTTATGCTACCCTTTCGGTCACGCTCTCTTGTGACCTCGTTAGTTTGTGCAGATCTGGTTACGCTGGACTTTCTTTAGACATCGTCCATTGCACTTAACTCTTTCAGTACCTCTCCTATGAGGTTGTGTTGGTCGCGCTGTTAGAGACTGCTTCATTTGCCGACCCTTGCGCCAGGAGAATGTTTTCTTAGTGTGCTACCTTGGTGCATTCACGAGGAGTTTTGTGGCATTTTTCATTTGCTTTCTCGCTTATTAGGCTTGTTGAAATGACTAAACAAGACATTGATAACGCAGTTCGGCCAATCTGTGCCTACGTCTGCGACTACAGAATGGTTGTAGTTCCGTTTTATTAACTGTATATTGTGCGTAATGAGTACAAGCACTAATGAGTTTAAATAGAGTAAACCTAACGGGCCTAGGCCTGATACATATAAAACTACTATTTACAACATATCTTAACACTCCCCCTCAAGCTGGAGCGTATAGATTGTAGGCATCCAACTTGTCACATATGTATGTTATCCTTGGTCCCCGAAGAGCTTTTGTGAAGATGTCTGCCAATTGATCATTAGAACCAACAAATGAAGTAGCAATGTCAAGGACACAATCTTCTCACGAACAAAATGACAATCAATTTCAATGTGTTTGGTTCGCTCATGAAAGAAGTCGAGTGGGACGCAATATGTGAGGGTCGCTTGATTATCACAAATGAGACTCATAGTGCCTATTTTACAAAAGCGCAACTCTTGAAGAAGATGTTTTGACCATGTGAGCTCTCGAGTGGTAAGTTCCATAGCTCGATATTCAGCCTCAGCGCTGGATCTGGCAACAACATTTTGCTTTTTACTTTTCCATGAAATTAGATTTCCACCAATAAGAACACAATACCCAGATGTGGACCTTCTATCAAAGGGACAACCAGCCCAATCAGCATCTGTGTAAGCAACAACATTTGAATCACCTCTATCCGTGTAAACAAGTCCTTTTCCAGGAGCTCCTTTGATGTACCTCAGGATTCTAACCACGGCATCCCAATGACTGTCACAAGGGGAATTTAGGAATTGACTCACCACGACATCCCAATGACAATATCATCGACATAGACAACCAGATAAATACATTTGTGAGAGGAGAACTTATAAAAAACCGAGTGATCAGCTTCACTCCGAATCATGTCATAGTCTTGAATGACACTGCTGAATCTCCCAAACAATGCTCGAGGGGATTGTTTAAGACCATACAAGCTTTGTGAAGTCGCATGACATACCCACGACACACTCCCACGAGCAACGAAACCATGTGGTTGCTCTAGATAAACTTCTTCTTCCAGATCTCCGTGGAGAAAAGCATTCTTGATGTCAAGTTGATACAATGGCCAATGTCGCATTGCAGCCATAGAAAGGAATAGACGAACAGAAGCCATTTTAGCCACCGGTGAAAAAGTATCACTGTAATCAAGACCAAAAACCTGAGTATAGCCCTTAGCCACGAGGCGGGCTTTCAGACGATCAATACCTCCGTCTTGACCAACTTTGACAGTACAAACCCAACGACACCCAACAATAGATTTACCAGGAGGAGGTGGCACAAGAGTCCATGTCTGGTTAGAGTCTAAGGCTGTCATCTCATCAATCATAGCCTGTCGCCAACCTGAATGAGAAAGAGCTTCCTGCGTGGATTTAGGAATGGTGATAGAAGAAATAGCAGGGAGGAGGACCAGGAGGACTAGGAGGTTCCGTAGGAGAAGGGTGATCTATCTGATCAATGATGGGTGTAAATGGAACTACCGGGACAAGATCAGGAATAGGTAATAATTGAGAGACAGACTCAGACTCAATGGGAGATGCAAAGAAGGGTGCATCTTCAAAGAAGGTGACATCAACAGACATATAGAAGCGATGTGTGGAGGGACAGTAGCATCGATACCCTTTTTGAACTCTTTAATAACCAAGGAAGACACACTTAACTGCACGAGCAGACAACTTATCAAGTCTTGGAGTAAGATCATGAATAAAACAAGTTGATCCAAAGACTCGAGGAGAGATACGGAACAAGGGTTCGTCGGGGAACAATATGGAATGAGGAACCCTATTTTGGATAGCAGAGGATGGCATTCTATTAATCAAGTGCCCTGCAGTTGTAACACCCCATTTCTACCCGGTAATTTAATTCAAAAATCAGAGTAATAAAAAATCATTTCTCATTAAATGGAATGTTACACTTCTCTCCAAAAACACTCAAACAGTCGGTCAATTTCGAGAAAATACGAACCAATACATAACACCATATAAAACGTGGGATATAACTCATATCATGCAGCGGAATAAAACTACAGCTCACGAGAATAATTCTCAATCTCTAAATACATGGTACAACAGTAAAGAACTCAACACTGAGCCAAATAATCAAAGTAAAGTTCATAACCCATCCCCTAGGTGCTACGACGTCGGAAGCGGACCGACTCGGGGAATAGTGAAGGTGACAAGCCTTCACTCATGACTACCGTGGTAAACAACAACGAAATGGTGAGTCTCGAACTATATAATAAAAGTGATAATAGGCAATATATACAATCACAGTTCACAGCACAATCAATCACACCAATCATCACTCAATAATATTCATGCACTCATGTGAATGTATGCAATGTAGTTATGCATGTGGTACCATTTGCCCTCCGGCATTCTCAATAATTGCCCTCGGCATTCTCATCATCAATGGAGTCCTCATGACTCGGCCTCCGGCCGCCCAAAGCTTCACAATCGGTTTATAAGCTCTACGCCCAGCGGTAGAATGTATGCATGAGACTCCATGTAACAACACAAACACATTCTCAAACATCTCAATCCACGCACTAACTCTTACCTCAGTATTAATCTCATTTTATAGCCCTCATGGCTTGGCCTCCGGCTCATGCCCCCATGGCATCCTCGGTCATCTCAAGGTACACGCTCAACACCATTAAGTCCCAAGGACCAATCTCGTCTAGAGGACTCAACCTCACTCAAGGTCCTAAACCACCATTTAGGACTAAAACAATCATCTAGGGACCAAACTGTCACCTAGGAATCAAAACAACACCCGCTTAGGCACTTGGCAGCACTAGGCACCAACTTCCCCACATTCTGGCGCCCCCTAGTGCAACACAAAGACTAGCGCCGAAACTCTCAAGAACTTGGCGCCCCGTGGCAACACAAACCATCGGGCGCCACTTTTCTAGCAATCTGGCGCCCCATGGGCAAGACATCCCTAGACACAAACCCAGACACCCACTCAGACACAAACTCAGACACATGCACCAGCCTAGGCGCCCTGGGCAGCACAATTTGGCGCCCCACAACTGACCCAGCACACACAACACTTGCAAACAGAAAACCACTCGAGCCAAAACACTTAAAATTGGATTTGGGCGGTGAATGCAAAAGTTGGCATGGAAAAATATGTTCGTAAATGTGAGTTTCACTCAACCCACCCCATTTACACACACAAAACCACCCCACGGGACATTTGTAAAATAACACCGCAACTGAGAAAACCACTCGAGCCAAAACACTTAAAATTGAATTTGGGCAGTGAATACAAAAATTTGTACGAGAAAATATGCCCTAAATACAAGTTTTACTCAACCCACCCCGTTTGCACACACAAAGCCACCCCACCGGGACATTTGTAAAATAGCACTGCCACGAAAACCATTCGAGCCAAAACACTTAAAATTGAATTTGGGCGGTGAATACAAAATTTGGCATGAGAAAATGTGCCTGTAAATACAAGTTTCACTCCCGGGCCCCAAAACACCCACATTTCGGCACCCGGACACCGACACACGCACTCGGACACAATTCCAAAGACGCGAACAGAACCCAGCCAATTCTCAAAGCAAAGTGGCGCCCGAGCAAGAACACAACCTATAGCCATCACATAAAGTACACGGGCGCAGAATCCTAGCCATTTGGCGCCCCAAACACCAACAACTCCAAATTCTCAAATTCTTTCAATTCAAATCATCTTATATCACTCAAATACCAATTATAATCATGTCAACACACTCAATTGCATACCATAACATTCAATCATGCGTAAAAACCAATCAAGAACATAAAACCCCAAATCAAAGCCCTAAATCGATTTTTATCATGCAATTTCTCAAATTCACCCAACAACAACTCAATTAACAATCAATTGACATCAAATCAAGACTCTATGACTCCTATACAACCTATTATATCCTCTATTATAGAGTGAGACTCCCTTACCTTATTTTACACCGTAGAAGCTCTTTCACGTAGTCACCTACAAAACCTCAAAGAACAAATCTCCTTCTCCTTCCTTTCTCCTTGGTGCGAAGCTCTCTCTCTTTTCCTCTCTCGCTGTTTTTCTCTCTTCTCCTTTCTCTTCTCTTTCGTTTTTTTCTTTCTTTTCCTCTTTGGTGCGAATGCACTAGCCCTAGGAGCCTAAGTCATTGGGCTTGGGCTCCTGGGCCCAAAACGGCAGCTCCGGTATTTCTGATACCACTCCCTTCTATTAAAATAAAATACTAAATTATAAACACCATATTATAATTTAATATAATTAAAAATAGTGCAACACTTAAACAATTTAATCAATTTCTTAATTAAATTATTTGGGGTGTTACAACTCTCCCCCACTTAGGAGATTTCGTCCTCGAAATTCGTACCTGAGTCAAATAACTCTGGATAAGACTCCCGCATCTTGCTCTCCAGCTCCCAAGTCATACTCTCACCAGCAGCTCCCAACCACACTACCTTGACTAAGGCAATGTCTTTCCCTCTCAACACCTTCACTTCTCTATCATCAATCCTCACTGGCATAGTCTCCACAGTGAGGTTCTCACGTACCTCCACGTCATCCATGTGGATCACATGAGACGGGTCTGGAATATACTTCCGAAGCTGTGACACGTGGAAGACATCGTGCAAGTTCGAAAGATTAGGCGGTAAAGCCACTCTATAAGCAACCTTTCCAACCCTCTCAGTGATTTGGTACGGTCCGATAAACCTTGGAGTTAACTTCTTTGCCTTCAGAGCACGCCCAACACCAGTCATAGGCGTGACCCTCAAGAACACATGCTCACCAGCCTGAAACTCCAAGTCCTTTCTCCTCCTATCATGGTAACTTTTCTGCCGACTCTGAGACTCTTTCATTTTCTCTCTGATCATTTTCACCTTCTCCGTAGTCTCCCTAACCAACTCTGGTCCAAGAACAACACTCTCCAGGACTCATGCCAACACAAAGGAGTCTCGCACCTCCGCCCATCTGAGGGCCTCAAAAGGAGCCATCCCTATGCTCGAATGATAGTTTGTTATTATAAGTGAACTCAATCGGTGGGAGATGTGTATCCCACGCACCTCCTGCTCTAGCACACAAGATCTCAAAAGATCCTCCAAAGGCTGGATGGTTTCTCTGTCCGACCATCGATGCGAGGATGAAAAGTGAACTCAACCTCGGCTTGGACCCCAAAGCCTCCCGCAAGCTTCCCAAAACTCCGATGTAAACCTCGGATCTCTGTCCGACACAATACTCTTGGAACCCCATGAAGCTTCACAATCACCGAATATATATTCTAGCCAACTTTGTACAGGATAGAGTGATGTTGATAGGAATGAAATGGGCAGACTTGGTCAACCTATCCACAATCACCCAAATAGTGTTAGACCCTCTCGCAGTATTTGGCAACCCAGTCACAAAGTCCATGGAAATGCTGTCCCACTTCCATTCCGGAATCTCTAAAGGTTGCATCAGCCCCGCAGGCTTCTGATGCTCAATCTTTGACTTCTGGCAAGTCAAACACGCATAAACAAAGCGTGCCACATCTCTCTTCATACCAGGCCACCAAAACAGTTTCTTCAGATCATGATACATCTTAGTAGCACCTGGATGAATGCTCAACCTACTCCTATGGCTCTCCTCAAGTATCATCTTCTTCAACTCAGCATCATCCGGAACACAAATTCTGTCCCTGAATCTCAACACACCCCGGGAATCCAACCTGTAATCCCCATCTACGACTTGCTCACCAAAGAACCAAAGAAGTCTACCAGCTTTACATCTAACTTCTGGGCGTCTCTGATACTAACCAAGAAGTCATTCCCAATCCTCAGCATACCCAATCTGACACTCTGGGGTGTCACCTCACAAATCAGACTCAAGTCACGGAATTGCTCAATCAACTCCAATTCCCTCACCATCATAGCTGACATATGCAACGTTTTTCGACTTAAAGCATCAGCCACGACTTTAGCTTTGCCGGGGTGATAGTTCAAGCCGAAATCATAATCCTTCAGCAGCTCTAACCAACGCCTCTGCCACATATTCAGCTCCTTCTGGTCAAACAAGTACTTCAGACTCTTGTGATCACTGATAACTCATATTTATATGAGTTATTTACACTCATTCAAAGAATAAGTCATGCAAGTTCTCTAGCAATACAAGGGTTATTAAATTAGTTTTATGTAATTTCTGAGTTTTTAGTAAATAAATGAATGAAGTGATAAATCTGTGCATTTAGGCACCAAGAGGTGCCTCGAGAGCGCGTTTTGATGCTTTTTGTGCTTGTGCAGAAATTTAGTCTTTGAACGTTACCACGTCCCTCACCACGCCTCATGAAGTGCAGCGAGAGAAAGGGTGAAAGATCTTAATTTTGGCGCGCTAAGCAATGATAGTCAAAGATATAAAAGTCGGAAGATCTCCCATTTCCTATAAGTCGACGCATGGAAACATCTGTAGCTCAACAAAGGTCGGAGAAGATAGGAAAACAGATCCGGTAGGTGGGCAAGTGACATCGGTAGCGCGTCAAGAAGGTGGCTATTTAATGAAGGCTCAGCTCTCTCTCAAGGCATCACCTACCACAACCACGATCATCATCTCTTCCATACACCTTCTGAAACACTTCATCTCCATCCCCCCACTAAACTCGAATTAGTTTTGTAAAGAAGATCCGAAAGCAGGACTTACGTATTTTGCTTGTCCGAACTTAGTTTTTATTTACGCATTTTGTAAAGCTCAGACGTTGTAACGTCTATACAGCGTATATGCTTAAAAGTTACTTAGGTGTATCTTTTACACTGAAGTTCTTTTCTGTTATGTATGGTATTAGGATTCTAAATCCTTTTCATTCTGTAAAGATGCTCAAAGTCATGAGCTAAACACTTTGTAGTTGAGTTGTTGATTTGCTTTTAATGAATTTCTAGTTAATGTTATGAAGTGTTAACGTTGCCCGTTTTAAATCTTTGCGTAATAATATTTTCAAAACTTGTTTTGAGGTTGGCCTCTTAAAATGGGTAGACTCACAAGTACGGACATGGTCTATGAAAAGAAATCAAAGATTTATATGAATGAACAATGCACTAAAGACATTTAGGCATCTTTATCTAAGTCTAGACATAGAATGGATAATAGTTCATAGAACATTGCTGTGGGTACTTAATATACAGGAGTGGGCCTATTTAGAACCTAGACATAGGATTTCTTGTACTTGAAACTCTGACGTTTTGTGCTGAAAAGCATAGCTCTTTTGCAACAGCGTTCAGACGTGGCCACGTCTACACAGATTAACATTTGAACGTCATAACGTCTAAACGTTATAACGTCTGGCTAGGAAGGATTTATCTGCATGCAACAACTCAACTCATCTCTCATCCATATTCACAACCAACTTTAGTTTCCTTGTTTTGTTTAAATCTTTAGCTTTAAAACCAACTCTTATTGTCGATTTGTCACTTGATTCTCTTGTGTTTTGAAACTTGAACTTTGAAAGCTTATCAATCCTCGTGGGAATGATCTCTTGCTTAAAACCACTTTATTACTTGTACGATGTGTATACTTGCACTATAATTGCGAAAATCTATACTATTACACAAGCGCGAACAAGTTTTTGGCGCAGATGTCGGGATTGTAGTGATTTTCATTGGTCAAAGTATTAAAACACAAGTCGAAGGAATTTTTCTTGTGTTGTTTCTTTGTTTACGTGTTTGAACAGTAGACGTTACAAGCGTATGCTTAGTTCCGACTCAAGCTCTAGTTCAATGAACCAAGTAGTGAATCGAACACGAGTTTGATCCGAACACGAAAGAACTTTCGGATAACTAAAGGAGACAACAAAGGTTAAGAAGAAGGCAAAGAACAACAAGAACAACACCCAACCATGTCCGATCATAACACCTGGTTCTAGAGGTGGACATACACCAAGAGGAGTCAGAGGACAAGGTCTTGGACCACAAACCCATACAGAGACAATCATTGTTGATGATGAACACTACCAAAGGCAAGAACTCATCAATGTAGGACCACAAGATATGGTCAATAGCGAGGATAGGCCTATGCGTGATTATGCCGTGCTCAATCCTGCTCATTTACAAACAGGCATTGCTAGACCAACCCTTCACACTGGTCACTTTGAGTTCAAGCCCATGATGTTCCAAATGCTGCAGACTGCAGGCCAATTTGGAGGTTTCCCTCAAGAAGATCCATATTCTCACCTGAGACAATTTCTTGATGTGTGCAAAGAACTTTATCATTCCTGGAGTGTCAGAGGATGCATTTAGATTGAAACTCTTCCCATACTCACTCAAGGATAAGGCTAAAAATTGGCTGAATTCCTTGGAGCCAAATTCAATTCACACTTGGGATGAACTAGCTGAGAAGTTTCTTGCCAAATACTTCCCTCCCAACAAAAATGCTAAGCTGAGAAATGATATCACTTCCTTCAAACAAAGGGAAGGGGAATCACTATTTGAAGCTTGGGAGAGGTGGAAGGAATTACTAAGAATGTGCCCTCACCATGGCATTCCTGTGGTGATCCAAATGGAGACGTTTTATAATGGCCTAGATCAACCTACAAGATTGATACTTGATGCTTCATCAGGTGGTGTCATTCTAAACATGTCCTTTTCCGAGGCATGCAAGCTCATTGATGAAATAGCCACCCACAACTCTCATTGGCCATCAGATAGATTTACTCCTGGGAAGAAGGCAGGTGTTCATGAGATAAGTGAAGTCACTGCCCTTTCTGCTCAAGTGGCTACCCTGACCAACATGATCAAAACTTTGAGTACTTCAAACGTGGCCACGTCTGAGAAGCAGACTGTTGCAGCAGTTGAACCTACCCAGTCTGGTGGAATAGTGTGTGTTTATTGTGAAGAAGGGCATGTGTATGAGGAGTGTCCCTACAACCCTCAATCTGTAAACTTTGTCTCTCAGAACAAAGGAAATGGTCCCTATTCCAATTCCTACAATTCAAACTGGAGAAATCATCCAAATTTCAGTTGGAGAAACAACAATGCATTGAATGCCAAAGAAATCGCTTGCTCTGCAATACCTCGAGATTCCCTCCTCAACAACAACAGGCGGTATGTGCGTAACAACAACAATAGCGGTTTGGAGGCCATGATGAAAAGCTTCATAAGTGATTGTAAGACTACTTTGCAAACTCATGAGTCTTCAATCAAAACTCTGGAAAATCAAATTGGATGAGATAGCCCGACCCTCACTCAAAGACAGAATGGATCTCTTCCTTCTACAATGAAACACCATCATCATCAACCCCTAATGGTAATAATGGGGTAAATGGTCGTAAATGCAATTTCTTTAAGAAGTGGTATTGAATATCCCGAACCAACTATGCTCGTGGAAGAAGAATTACAGGAGAAGCAGAAAGAAGTGCCAGAGAAAGAGAAAAAGAAAGGGAAAGAAGCAAGCACAAGTGGTGCGAAGGATATTCCAGACGTTACAACGTCTAATTTTGAACCAGGAATCAAGACTGTACCTAGGCTTGTACCTGAGTATCCTCCTCCACCATACCCTCAAAGATTGAAGAAGGCCCATGAAGATAAGCAGTTCAGTAAGTTCATGGAAATGTTAAAGCAGTTACACATCAACCTTCCTTTGGTTGATGCTTTACAGCAGATGCCAAATTATGCCAAGTTCTTGAAGGACATCATCACCAAAAGGAGAAGACTAGGGGAGTTTGAAACTGTTGCTTTAACTGAAGAATGTAGTTTAATTATGCAGAATAAACTTCCTAGAAAACTCAAGGATCCTGGCAGCTTTACTATACCATGCTCCATTGGAGATTTTTACATTGGCAAGGCTTTATGTGACTTGGGAGCAAGTATCAACTTGATGCCCAAGTCCATTTATGACAAACTTGGTATAGGAACTGCCAGGCCTACTTCTTTAAGCTTAACTTTAGCTGATAAAAGCAGAGTTTATCCTGAAGGAATATTAGAAGATGTCTTGATTAAAGTTGACAAGTTTGTGTTTCCAGTGGATTTTGTTATTTTAGATTTTGATGCAGATAAAGAAGTTCCCATCATTCTGGGGAGACCATTTTTAGCTACTGGAAGGACAATCATTGATGTGCAGAAAGGAGAATTAATCATGAGAGTCAATGACCAAGAAGTCAAGTTCAACGTCCTCAATGCGCTCAAGTATCCAGAACCAAATACATAGGAGTGTTCTTATGTGGTTGCCATTGATCATATGGTCCAAAAGCAGTTCAACAAGGACAATAATCATCTGGAGAAGCTTCTGGAGAATAATGAAATACAAGAAGTGTTAGCGGAAGAAAGTTGCTCCTACAGACGTTGTAACGTCTCGTCACGCACGACGTGGCCACGCCCGAGCCCCCCGCACCAAAGTCATGGACAAAGAGGTATGAATCTTTAGGGCAAGAGGAGTCAAATCGAAGAAGAATGTGCCCTCCATTAAAGAGCCACCTACTTTGGAATTAAAGGTGTTGCCCGATCATTTAAAGTATGTCTTCTTAGGGAAAATGATTCTTTGCGGTGATCATTTCTTCCAAGCTCACTCAAGAGCGGGAAGATGATCTCATTACTACCCTAAAAGAGACATAAAAAGGCAATTGGGTGGCAAATGGCGGACATCAAGGGTATCATCCCCACAATCTGCATGCATAGAATAGTCTTGGAGGAGAATGCCAAGAATAGCATTGAAGGCGAGAGGAGATTGAACCCATAATGAAGGAGGTAGTGAAGAAAGAAATCATCAAATGGTTGGATGCGAGGAATCATCTACCCTATTAGTGATAGCTCTGGGTGAGTCCGATTCGGTGCGTGCCAAGAAAGGAGGAGTTCTTGTGATACAAAATGAAAAAAATGAGCTAATTCCAACAAGGACAAGAATGAGGTTGGAGGATATGCATGGATTACTGAGAAAGTTAAACAAAGCAACTAAGAAGGATCATTTCCCTCTTCCATTCATTGATCAAATGCTAGAGCAGGCTCGCAGGGAAAGATTTCTCTTGTTTCCTTGATGGTTATTCGAGTTACAACGGATAGCCATAGCACTGAAGATCAAGAGAAGACAACATTCACTTGTCCCTATGGTACCTTTGCTTTTGAAGGATGCCATTTGGGTGTGTAATGCTCTGCAACATTTCAGAGGTGCATGATGGCCTTATTTTTACGATTTCATTGAGAACTCCATGGAAGTTTTTATGGACGATTTCTCGATCTATGGAGATTCGCACAAAGGATGCCCGGATAATTTGGAAGGAGTTCGATAAGGTGTGAAGAAACCAATCTAGTGCTCAATTGGGAAAAATGCCATTTCATGGTACAAGAAGGAATAGTATTGGGGCACTGAGAATATCAAAGAAAGGTTTAGAGGAGGTGGACAGAGCAAAGATTGATGTTATTGACAAGCTACCTCCACCCACAACTATCAAAGGAGTCGAGAAGTTTCTTAGGACATGTAGGGTTTTACAGAAGATTCATCAAGGATTTCTCAAAGATTTCAAAACCCTTGTGTCTCATGTTGTTGCAGCGTGACCACGTCTTCAATTTTGATGAGCAATGTCATGAAGCTTTCAACAAACCGAAGATCGCTTTGGTAATGACTCGGTAATAGTCACTCCAGTTGGTCCAAGCCATTTGAGTTGATGTGTGATGCAAGTGATTATGCCGTGGAGTTTGTATTGGGGCAAAGGTATGGAAAAAATTTTCATTCTATTTATTATGCCCGATAAAACCTTAGATGATGCCCAATTGAATTATTGTGGATGAAAAAGAACTTTTGGTCGTTGTATTTGCATTTGATAAGTTCGAGATCTTACTTAGTTGGTGCAAAAGTTATTGTTTTTACCGATCATTCAGCCATTAAGTACTTAATTTCTAAAAAGATGCAAAGCCAAGACTTATTAGATGGGTTCTCCTCCTCCAAGAATTTGACTTGGAAATTCGTGACAAAAAGGGGGTGGAGAACCAAGTTCTTTGATCATCTTTCTAGGCTTGAGAATGTTGATGCAGTGCAAGTGAAAAAGATATACAAGAAAAATTTTACGATGAGAGACTATTGTTAGTAGCCTCGATGAGTGAAGACGTGGCCACGTCTATGACACTTTCGTCAAACGTCATAACGTCCGATACTCATTGCTCCATGGTATCTTCGACATAGTTAACTTCCTTGTTAGCAAAATTGTGCCTGTAGGATTCAACTATCAGCAGAAGAAGAGGTTCTTCCACACTATAAAGCACTATTTCTGGGATGAACCATATCTGTACAAATTGTGTCCAGATCAGTTACTAAGAAGATGCCTAGCTGAGGAAGAGCAACTCCATGTGCTGCAACAATGTCATTCAGCACCTTATGGTGGACATTTTGGAGGTACTAAAACAGCTGCAAAGGTCCTACAATCAGGCTACTATTGGCCAACATTATTCAGAGATGCTCATGAGCTGGTTAGGAGATGTGACAAGTGCCAAAGAACAGGAAACATATCAAGCAAGCAAGAGATGCCACTCACAAACATTCTGGAAGTTGAATTGTTTGATGTATGGGGAATGGACTTCATGGGACCATTTCCTATGTCCCATGGAAATCTCTACATTTCTGTAGGTTGTGGATTACGTGTCAAAGTGGGTTGAAGCAGTGGCATTACCAAACAATGAAGCCAAATCATAGCAAGTTCTGAAAAGAATATATTCACAAGATTTGGTACTCCAAGAGCCATAATCAGTGATGAAGGCTCTCATTTTTGCAATAAGTTAATTGAGAACCTCTTGGCCAAGTATGGAGTGAAACACAGAATTGCTACAGCTTATCACCCCCAAACCAGTGGCCAAGCTGAAATATCCAACAGGGAGATCAAAAGAATACTTGAGAAGATGGTTGGTCCCAACAGAAAGGAGTGGTCATTACACTTAGATGATGCACTTTGGGCCTACAGAACAGCATACAAAACACCATTGGGCATGTCTCCGTACAAGCTAGTTTATGGAAAGGCTTGTCACCTGCCAATTGAGCTCCAACATAAAGCTTATTGGGCAATAAAACAAATAAATCTAGATCATGCAAAGGCTGGTGAGGCAAGATTGTTACAATTGAATGAGCTAGAAGAGTTTAGACACCATGCCTATGAGAGCTCAGCAATGTATAAAGAAAAGACCAAGAAGTGGCATGATCAAAGAATTCAAAGAAGAGAACTGATAGAAGGTCAGCAGGTATTGCTATTCAATTCAAGGCTTAAATTGTTTCCAGGAAAGTTGAAGTCAAGGTGGTCAGGTCCATTCAAATTAATGAAGATATATCCTCATGGTGCCGTGGAACTATTTGATGAAAAGACAAACACCATGTTCAAAGTTAATGGCCAACGTGTGAAACAATATCATGGAGAACATGTGGAAAGGGACAAGATTCAAATGTCCTTCAACAATTCTTGAATAAAAGAGACAAAAGTCTGGCTGAAGACTCTTAAAACAAGCGCTCTTGGGAGGCAACCCAAGGATTTTTAATTTTTACGTGTCTTTTTAATTTTTGTTTTGTAGGAATAAGTGTTGAAAGAAATGTGGAAGTGAAGGTGGTAGGCGTCGTAGCGTCTCGGTATTTACTAGGCGTGGGCACGTCCCGGCGATCAAGGCGATTTAAATGAAGTCAAAGGCGTAAGTGATGGCGTGTCGAAATGATTTCCCTCTGCAAAAGCGAGCGTGGTGGACCGACCACAACGTCATCTCCTTCCCTACTTGTCTAATCAACGGTTACTTTTC
This sequence comes from Oxytropis ochrocephala, assembly GCA_020916435.1. NCBI lineage: Eukaryota > Viridiplantae > Streptophyta > Magnoliopsida > Fabales > Fabaceae > Oxytropis > Oxytropis ochrocephala. The sequence goes on from CM037095.1 coordinate 51,748,935, forward strand.
TCCATTACTCCCACTCTACCATTTCTCAACTCCCCATAACCACTTCCCCATAAAAATCTAACCATTCACCACCATTCCACCACCTACAACCTATTTCTAACCTCTCTCTCGAAACCAAATTCTCCCATCCCTTTCTCACGAAAACCTAAAATTTCCAGAAATCCCCCATTTTCTTCTAAGAAATTCTGCACAAATACCATGACTAAAGTGAAGCAATCCGCCACCAAATCCTGCAGGAAAGGTAAGCATCTTGACTGAGTTCATCCTCACCCCATCCACGAAACACCAAACCCATCTAAAAGAAAGCCCTACTTCACGAAAAGGGGTTTGGTCAAGAAAGCCCCAATCCTAATTTTCTCGCAACCATCGCGACTTTGGGTTGGCGAAATTTGTTATGCCTGAGAAAGGAGTATATTGCTACTCTAGTTCACGATTTCTACAAGGGGATCGTTGAAAGGCCTGAAGGAGAGCCATCCATTGTCTCAAAGGTGCGAGGAGAGGAAGTAAAATTTGGGGTCAGAGTCATAAATGATTATTTTGGGTTAGAATACTATGGCAAAGTGTGGAGACCAAAGCAGAAGAACTATGGATTGGTGAGATGGATGCCATTAAAGATAGGATATGTGTTGAAGGTCTTTGTGTCTGGGAAAGAAGAGGCGAGCATGGGAGCGAGTTCAAGATAATGAAGAAATACCTTTGTGATGAAGCCAACACTTGGTTCCATTTCATAAGGCCTTTGCTTAATCCCTACCTCTCACACATCATGGGTTGACAAGGAGAGAATGATTGTGATTGATGCAATCATGTCTAGAGACAAAGTGGAGGTTGGGAAGTTGATCAACCGCGAGCTCAACAAATGGAAGAAGCAGGAAGGATGGATATTTGTACTTCCCTTGTTTGATAAGCGATCCGTGCATGGAGGCGGGAGTGGAGATAGAGGCCTCAAAGCTTTAGGAGCAACCTCAAGGCCCTTTTCAACAAAATTTCAGCCTAGGGTGAAATCTGCGCAGTCTTTGCAAGTTCGTTGATGCTCGGACGTTACAACGTCTGGAGGAAAGACAGAACTCCACGCCAAGTTTATCAAAGAACAATTTGAGTGGCAAAAGAAGGTATTTGCCCTGTGTGTCTAAAGGAAAGAAAGCGGTTGAGGAGCTGTATTGCACGAGTGGATGCAGGGAAGAAAATGAAGATGATGTTCCATTGTCTACAATCCAAAGGAGAAATTTGTCAAGAGAGAAAAAGCAAAGCGAGCAAGAAGCCCACCAAAGAGGCAAAGCCCAGCAAAGAAACAAAAGAAGGTAAGTAGTGAAGAAGATTTTAATTCTGATGATTTAGATGATATTTCTGATTGTGATGCAGAGGAATCAAAGAGAGTAAGCATGGAAGTAATTAGTGAAGAGGAAGAAGAGGAGAGCCCTGAGGAAAAAGGGAGTTCGAGTGAAAGGACTGAAAGTGAGTCCCCAGCAATTCAAACAAACAAAGAGCCAGCCCAAGAAAAATCCAAAACACCTAGCCCCAAAGCACAATCCCCACAAACCACACAACCACCACCTTCACCAAAAGAACCCTCCACCCATGACCAAAACACCCCAAAGACCCCACAATCCAAAGCTCAGGACCAACCAATCCCACAACCACCCCCACCCCAACCTGAACCTCAAAAACAACCATCACCCCAGAAGCCAGACGTGGCGACGTCTGAGCCAACAAACACAGAAAGCAACCCACGGTCCCAACCCATTTACCCACCCAAGAAAAACGAGTGAAAAGCGCGCGCTTGCATACAATCCATTTGGCGGGAAGAAGAGACAACGGATAGGCTGCTTGAGTCAAATCAAGCTCAAGGGAGTGGAGAAAAGAGGAAGTTGCGACCACCACAACACTCGAAGCGAAGCTTCACGTAAAGAGAAAAAGTCAAAGTCTTTGCAGGAAGCTCGCATCGCTACTTAGTGGTGCATTCGTTGCCACTAGTGTTTACGAAAAGCCCCTTCCCGCTATTCTTTGAAGAAGCGCTGCAGACGCCGTAACGTCTGCAAAAAGAGGCTGCGACCAAACTTGCGAAATGCAAGTCAACAATGAACGTGAAGTCGCATTGGAAAAAGTAAAGCGAGAAGCAATGGAGGAGGCCACGAAACTAGCGAGCACTTGTTGAAGCAAGCCCGAGGATCGATTCTTTGGGCTGGAGTATCATCATCGGGCGTGGCGACGTCTAAAGAGCCGAGAGGTGGAAAAAGCCCGGTGATACCCGGCCGAGCCAATGAATGTCAACCCCTTTGAGTTAGCAATGAGGATGTGGGAGGAAGCTAAAAGAGGATTTTGAAGCCTCGGAAGTCTTCTTTGGTGCAAGTGTGGGTGCTAGCTCAAAAGAAAAGGAGTGCGAGGAAACAACAACCACTGAGCAAGAAGGAGTGAAGGTCAAGAAAGAAAAGAAGGAAAAGAAGAAAGGAGAAGGTCAGAAAGGAGTTCCCACCAGACAAAGCGAAAGGCTCAGGTCTGGTGATGTAAGCAAGTAAGTCCCCCATCAATATCAATTGTAGTGTAGTTTTTTTTTTCTTTTTCTCTTAGTTTTAATTTTAAGTTGAAATTTGCTAGTTTTTAGTTCATGTTATGAATGAGACCCCCCTCTAAAAAAAAAAAAAAAAAAAAAGAATCATGCTGTTTCTCTTTGAGCAGTGAGGACACTGCTCAACTTTAAGTGTGGGGGAATCTCAATGTTTTGATGTTTTAAGTTCTGTGTGTGCTGTACATGAAATCAAATGCAAAAGTAGTCTCTGTTCTTACTCTGTCAAGCATGAAAATAATTCTCTTTGGGCTAAGGATAAGTGAAAATGTGTGTGTGAGTAACCTATGCATGATTAGATGAAAAGAATTGATTGTTGCTCCTACACAAACTCTGTTTTTAAGAAAGAATCTAGTTAGCTAGGGAATATTTTGTGCTGAAGCTAGTCTTGGTGAACTTTGGTGAAAATAAAACTTGATTAAAAACCTAGAATAGCGATGAGAAGCTAAGTTTTGGGGTGAATCAAGTCGTACTAGAGGGTGGGTGCAAAAGGCGTAGGATGGTTAGTGCGGTGTAGTGTGAGTGCAGCGTTGTAACGTCTACCCGTAACGTTATAACGTCTGCCGCGTGTGTGTTGTGTAGTGTGTTCGGGCGTTGCAACGTCTCACCTATAAACGTTGTAACGCGTCTATCCCCAAAAATACCAAAAAGAGTGTGTTGTTACAAATAAGTGGAAAATCCACATGTGTGCTATGTTCCCTGTAATACCCTGAAACAAATGCTGAAGCACTCCAATATATGAAAAAAAAAAAAAAAAAAAAAAACTCCAAAAGGGAGCAAAATAAAGAGAGTTGCTCAAGAATGAGGGGTTTCTGATCTTTTTGCGTGTGTGAGTCAATAAACTAGTTGCACTAACCTAGTCCTAGCATCCAATTAAGACCCTTTGTCATGCTTTAAATGAACCTCCATCTCTTATGTGAAAGTGTTAGCCTATTCTTTGTTTTGAAAGATGTTTTACTGTCACCATTTGGGAAGCCACTCTTTCATAAGCCAAAACAGTTTCTGAACTAACTAGAGGAAGATTTAATTACTGAGGATCACACACTCACTTTGAGCTTTAATGAATCTGGAATTTAATCATGCAAGTGGTGTGTGAGTGCATGAGAATTAGCCCTTGAGAATGAATTTTTGATATATTGAGTGAGTAAGAGCATAGCCTGCTAGTATAGTTGATTCCATGTTTTGTTTTCTTTGTTATCTTGATTGCTTGAGGACAAGCAATGATTTAAGTTTGAGGTGTGATAACTCATATTTATATGAGTTATTTACACTCATTCAAAGAATAAGTCATGCAAGTTCTCTAGCAATACAAGGGTTATTAAATTAGTTTTATGTAATTTCTGAGTTTTTAGTAAATAAATGAATGAAGTGATAAATCTGTGCATTTAGGCACCAAGAGGTGCCCTTGAGAGCGTTTTGATGCTTTTTGTGCTTGTGTGGGAAATTTAGTCTTTGAACGTTACCACGCCCTCACCACGCCTTGAAGTGCGCTGTGAGAGAAAGGGTGAAAGATCTTAATTTTGGCGCGCTAAGCAATGATAGTCAAAGATATAAAAGTCGGAAGATCTCCCATTCCTATAAGTCGACGCATGGAAACACCGTAGCTCGAGCGAAGGTCGGGGAGAAGATAGGAAAAACAGATCGGTAGGTGGGCAAATGACATCGTAGTGGCGTCGGCCAAGGTGGCTATTTAATGAAGGCTCAGCTCTCTCTCAAGGCATCACCTACCACAACCACGATCATCATCTCTTCCATACACCTTTAAAACACTTCATCTCCATCCCCCCACTAAACTCAGAATTAGTTTTGTAAAGAAGATCCGGAAAGCAGGACTTACGTATTTTGCTTGTCCGAACTTAGTTTTTATTTACGCATTTTGTAAAGCTCGGGACGTTGTAACGTCTATACAATGTATATGCTAAAAAAAGTTACTTAGGTGTATCTTTTTTAATGAAGTTCTTTTCTCGTTATGTATGGTATTAGGATTCTAAATCCTTTTCATTACAGTAAAGATGCTCAAAGCATGAGCTAAACACTTTGTAGTTGAGTTGTTGATTTGCTTTTAATGAATTTCTAGTTAATGTTATGAAGTGTTAACGTTGCCGCTTTAAATCTTTGCGTAATAATATTTTCAAAACTTGTTTTGAGGTTGGCCTCTTAAAATGGGTAGATTCATAGTATGGACATGGTCTATGAAAAGAAATCAAAGATTTATATGAATGAACAATGCACTAAAGACATTTAGGCATCTTTATCTAAGTCTAGACATAGAATGGATAATAGTTCATAGAACATTCTTTGTGGGTACTTAATATACAGGAGTGGGCCTATTTAGAACCTAGACATAGGATTTCTTGTACTTGAAACTACGGCGTTTTGTCTTTGAAAAGCATAGCTCTTTTGCAACAGCGTTGAGGACGTGGCCACGTCTACCGCAGATTAACATTTGAACGTCATAACGTCTAAACGTTATAACGTCTGGCTAGGAAGGATTTATCTGCATGCAACAACTCAACTCATCTCTCATCCATATTCACAACCAACTTGAGTTTCCTTGTTTTGTTTAAATCTTTAGCTTTAAAACCAACTCTTATTGTCGATTTGTCACTTGATTCTCTTGTGTTTTGAAACTTGAACTTTGAAAGCTTATCAATCCTCGTGGGAACGATCTCTTACTTAAAACCACTTTATTACTTGTACGATGTGTATACTTGCACTATAATTGCGAAAATCTATACTATTACACAAGCGCGAACAATCACTGAACACTTCGAATCTGGTACCATGGAGATAGTGTCTCCAAATCTTCAGCACAAACACAATAGCAGCCAACTCTAAATCATGAGTAGGATAGTTCTTCTCATGCGTCCTCAACTGCCGAGACGCATAAGCAACTACCTTCCCATCCTGCATCAACACACCTCCCAAACCCAACTTGGAGGCGTCACAGTACACAACAAAAGGTTGCTCGCACAGCAACACCAACACCGAGACGTGGTCAACCTCCTCTTGACTCTTGGAAGCTCTCTTCACATTTTACATCCCACACAAAGGCTCTTCCCTTACAGGTCAATTGAGTCAATGGAAGGGCTAGCTTAGAGAACCCTTCAATAAACCTCCTGTAGTAACCAGCCAACCCCAAGAAACTCCTGATCTCAGTCACGGACTTTGGGCTCTCCCACTGCAATACTGCATCAACCTTGGCTGGGTCTACAGCTATACCATCACCAGAAATAATGTGGCCCAAGAAGCTCACCTCACGCAACCAGAACTCACACTTTGACAACTTGGCATACAACTTCTTCTCTTTCAAGACCTCTAGCACCAACCTCAAGTGCTCTGCATGCTCTTCCTCAGATTTTGAGTACACCAGAATATCATCAATAAAAACAACCACAAACCGATCCAGGTAGCTATGGAAGATTCGGTTCATGTACTCCATAAACACCCCTGGTGCATTAGTGACGCCAAATGACATTACAGAGTACTCACAATGCCCATATCTCGTTCTGAACGCTGTCTTCTGGATGTCTTCATCCTTCACCTTTATCTGATGATAACCCGACCTCAAGTCAATCTTGCTAAACACTTTAGCACCCACCAGCTGATCCATCAGATCATCTATCCTCGGAAGAGGATACTTATTCTTGATAGTTACTTTGTTCGGTTTGTCCGTAATCCCGCATGCACGCATACTCCCATCCTTCTTCTTAACCAACAAAACCGGAGTTCCCCATGGTGACACACTAGGCCTCACAAATTTCTTCTCAAGAAGCTCCTCTAACTGCTTCTTCAATTGCATAACTCTCGAAGCCGACATCCCAGATGCGGTGCCATAGACACGAGCCTAGTATCGAGCACAAGCTCAATCCCGAACTCAACTTCCTGCGGTGGCACACTAGGAATCTCATCGAGGAACACTTCGTGGAACTCATACACCACCGCAACCCATCAACTACTGACTTGGCTCTCGGCGAGACATAGACGCCATCAAAGCAAACGGTGACCACCCTCTTTCATTACCCGCGCAATTGCTGCTCAACAGACAAAGAAAGCAGACTCTTCCTCTTGGGAGGAAGGAAACTTCTCGACTTGCAATCGAAGCTCTTGTGACCCGGCTTGCTTGCACTTGAAACACACCACATCGGCGGGAGCATCTCCCCACTTGGCTTCTTGCCTCGGCGTGACTTACTACCACCAAAGATACTGTTTTTCCTCTATCGCCAGACATCTCATATGGCTTACTCCGGTTCGGAACTCACCTCTATCAGTGCATGAACAACAATTTAGAACTAGTCTAGCAACACCTAATTGTCATAAACACTATGACATGACCGACTTGGCCTGGATGGACCGGTGAACTTTTGCTCGATACCACTAATGTAACACCCCATTTCTACCCGGTAATTTAATTCAAAAATCGAGAGTAATAAAAATCATTTCTCATTAAATGGAATGTTACACTTCTCTCCAAAAACACTCAAACGATCGGTTATTTTTCGGAAAATACGAACCAATACATAACACCATATAAAGCGTGGGATATAACTCATATCATGCGGCGGAATAAAACTACGACTCACGAGAATAATTCTCAATCTCTAAATACATGGTACAACAAGAAAGAACTCAACACCGAGCCAAATAATCAAAGTAAAGTTCATAACCCATCCCCAGGTGCTCACGTATCGGAAGCGGATCGACTCAGGGAATAGTGAAGGTGACAAGCCTTCACTCATGACTACCACCGTGGTAAACAACAACGAAAGGGTGAGTCTCGAACTATATAATAAAAGTGATAATAGGCAATATATACAATCACAGTTCACAAAGACAATCAATCACACCAATCATCACTCAATAATATTCATGCACTCATGTGAATGTATGCAATGTAGTTATGCATGTGGTACCATTTGCCTCCTAAGCATTCTCAATAATTGCCCTCGGCATTCTCATCATCAATGGAGTCCTCATGACTCGGCCTCCCACGCCTCTTAGGCTTCACAATCGGTTTATAAGCTCTACGATCATGCGAATGAATGTATGCATGAGACTCCATGTAACAACACAAACACATTCTCAAACATCTCAATCCACGCACTAACTCTTACCTCGGTATTAATCTCATTTTATAGCCCTCATGGCTTGGCCCTCGGCTCATGCCCCCATGGCATCCTCGGTCATCTCAAGGTACACGCTCAACACCATTAAGTCCCGAGGACCAATCTCGTCTAGAGGACTCAACCTCACTCAAGGTCCTAAACCACCATTTAGGACTAAAACAATCATCTAGGGACCAAAGCTGTCACATAGGAATCAAAACAACACCCGCTTAGGCACTTGGCAAAGACTAGGCGCCAACTTCCCCACATTCTGGCGCCCTCGGTGCAACACAAAGACTAGCGCGCGAAGCTTCAAAGAACTTGGCGCCCGTGGCAACACACACCAGCTGGCGCCACTTTTCTAGCAACTGGCGCCCCTATGGGCGCACGGTCCTAGACACAAACCTGCACACCCACTCGGACACAAACTCGGACACGGGCACCACCTAGGCGCCTGGCAAAGACAATTTGGCGCCCCCACAACCGACCCAAAGACACACAACACTTGCAAGCAGAAAACCACTCGAGCAAAACACTTAAAATTGGATTTGGGCGGTGAATGCAAAAGTTGGCATGGAAAAATATGTTGTAAATGTGAGTTTCACTCAAGCCACCCCATTTACACACACAAAACCACCCCACCGGGACATTTGTAAAATAACACACCGCAACAGAAAACCACTCGAGCCAAAACACTTAAAATTGAATTTGGGCGGTGAATACAAAATTTTGCACGAGAAAATATGTCCAGAAATACAAGTTTTACTCAACCCACCCCGTTTGCACACACAAAGCCACCCCCACCGGGACATTTGTAAAATAGCTTTGCCACGAGAAAACCATTCGAGCAAAAAACACTTAAAATTGAATTTGGGCGGTGAATACAAAATTTGCACGAGAAAATGTGCCTGTAAATACAAGTTTCACTCCCGGGCCCCAAAACACCCACATTCTGGCGCCGGACACCGACACACACCCGCACTCGGACACAATTCCAAAGACGCGAAACGAGAACCCAGCGCCAATTCCTCGGCAAAGTGGCGCCCGGAGCAAAGAACACAACCTATAGCCTCATCAAGCTAAAGATTACAGGCGCCAGAATCCTAGCCATTTGGCGCCCCAAACACCAACAACTCCAAATTCTCAAATTCTTTCAATTCAAATCATCTTATATCACTCAAATACCAATTATAATCATGTCAACACACTCAATTGCATACCATAACATTCAATCATGCGTAAAAACCAATCAAGAACATAAAACCCCCAAATCAAAGCCCTAAATCGATTTTTATCATGCAATTTCTCAAATTCACCCAACAACAACCCAATTAACAATCAATTGACATCAAATCAAGACTCTATGACTCCTATACAACCTATTATATCCTCTATTATAGAGTGAGACTCTCCTTACCTTATTTTACACCGTAGAGAAGCTCTTTCACGTAGTCACCTACAAAACCTCAGCAACAAATCTCCTTCTCCTTCCTTTCTCCTTGGTGCGAAGCTCTCTCTCTCTTTTCCCTCTCTCTTGCGCCGTTTTCTCTCTTCTCCTTTCTCTTCTCTTTCGTTTTTTTTCTTTCTTTTCCTCTTTGGTGCGAATGCACTAGCCCTAGGAGCCTAAGTCATTGGGCTTGGGCTCCTGGGCCCAAAACGGCAGCTCCGGTATTTCTGATACCACTCCCTTCTATTAAAATAAAATACTAAATTATAAACACCATATTATAATTTAATATAATTAAAAATAGTGCAACACTTAAACAATTTAATCAATTTCTTAATTAAATTATTTGGGGGTTATTACAATGATGAGACAAAGATCCCCAAAACTTCAAAGGAACATTAGCATGAATAAGCAAAGTGCGTGCTGTTTCAATTATATGACGGTTCTTACGTTCAGCAATACCATTTTGTTGTGGGGTATGGGGACAAGATGATTGATGTATGACACCATTTTCAACCATAAAATAATTAAATGATGCAGAAAAATACTCTTTTGCATTGTCACTGCGTAAAGTACGAATAGAACAACCAAATTGATTTTTGATTTCTTTGAAGAAATTTTGAAAAACACCAAGAAGTTCGGATCTATCCTTAAGTAGGTAGATCCACGTACATCTAGAAAACTCGTCAATAAAAGTGACAAAATATCTATGTCCTACTACTGAAGTGACTCGACTTGGTCCCCATACATCTAAGTGAACAACATCAAAAGGAGAACAAGCTTGTGACTGAGTACTGCTAGGGAAGGAGGAACGAACATGTTTCCCAAGCTGACAAGACTCACAATCTAATGACTGCATGTGAGACAAATGAGGAACCATAACTTTGAACTTCTTGAGACTTGGATGACCTAACCGACGATGAAGAAGAGCGGGAGACTCTGTAGTAGAAGTGGAGGCAAGTGTAGATGAAGGTTGGGTAGGCCTGGAGGTAGTAAAGTCCATGTGACTCATATCCTGTACCAATCGTCCGCTGCGTACTCCGGTCCTGTATAACAAAATAATCATCATCAAAACGTACAGAACATTTAAGACGTCGAGTCAGACGACTAACTGAAATTAAATTAAATGGGCAATTGGGTACAAGAAGAACATTGTCAAGAGGTAATGATGGAAGAGGAATGGCTTCACCAATGCCACTAGCTTTAACTTTTGATCCGTCGGCAACAGTAATATAATGCGGGGTGTTAGGTTGGGATATTTTGGATAAAAGAGATGGATTACCAGCCACACAATCGGAAGCTCCAGTGTCCATAATCCAGAGTCAACGGTGATGATTGAGAGAAAATGATGTAGAATTACGGAATGAGCAATCATTGTTGATGAAGAAGCACAGGAAGTCTTATCTTCGCAGAATGCCTTATACTCCTCATCAGAAACAACATTTTGTTTACTGTTTCTCTGTTCAGAATCATTAAGCTGAGTCACATTTACTGGTTTCTTAGGAAAGCCATGAAGGGAATAGCACTTGTCTTCAGTATGACCAAGTCTCTTACAATAAGTGCACTGAGGGCGTCCTCCAACACGACCTCCTCGACCACCCCCACGACCACGACCGCGTCCCCCACGACCTGCAAAGTTTGAAACAAGAGCAGATGATTCTATGTTAGTTTGAGATCCATTGCTTCCAGATCCTTCTAGACTAGGAAGGCGTATAAGACGTCTGATAAGATCCTCTGTGGAGAGAATATCTGATGCTGAAAGAATGTTGCTCCGGACGGACTCATACTTTTGATTAAGGCCATGAAGGACATAGATCATGCAAACATTGTCTAGTTTTGCGAGCATTTTCTTTGAGTCAATGTCGGTCACTAGGAGCTTGAACTCGTTTACAGCTGACTGAGATTTGTTTGCATATGTCATGATGTTGTCTTCTGTCATTTGAAGGGTGGCTAAACTATGAATAACACCATAAAGGCGGTGAATATCATTAGAATAAACGTTCTTAGCCTTCTGCCAAATATCATAACAAGTGGTGTATAAGCGATAGTGGACCAACAGAGAGGGTTCAATAGCTTGCCACGTAAGAGAGACTAATTGATGACCGCTTGTTCCCGCCTCTGACGCAGATCTTTATTAATATCTGAAGAATTCTTGGTAAGGTGATCTGGAAAGATTTTGCCCCTTAAACCACATTTCGACAGATGCCGACCAATTCAAATAATTATCACCATTGAGCTTCTCCGTTGTTATAGAGGGATTACCGGAGAAAACATAAGACACAAGAGTCTTACCCGAGGACCCAGACTTTTCTTTTTCAGTAGCCATAATAGTTGATGATGATAAGATAAACCAAAGAAAAGAATAAATAAACCACTAGAGAGAAATAACCAGCAACAATGAACCACAAACAAGCACCAACTCAACCAAAATCCAAAGAAATAGAGAGAAGGCACCTGAAACGTGAAACCCACTGACCAAAAACTAGCAGAACAGGTAGATCTTTGAATTCAGAGCAGAATGGTGCAAACGGCGTGAAAAACTGAGCAGAGGAAGGCGGCGCGTGGCCTACACGCGCCGGAAGGCGACCGGAATGGTGGCGGCGCGTGCGGCGGTGGACGGCGGTGAAATTTTAAGGGGTTGGTCGGAATTTGATGGCGAGGCTGATGGTGGTGGTGGTGTAGCAAGATCAGACGTGGAAGATGGACTTTTACTCAAAACAGTGGGTCACGTGACTTTAGGACAAGACAGCTAGGGTTTTTCTAAGACCTATTGACTGTAGGCTCTAGATACCATGTTGAAATGACTAAACAAGACATTGATAACGCAATTCGGCCAATCTGCGACTACAGAAGGGCTGTAGTTCCGTTTTATTAACTGTATATTGTGCGTAATGAGTACAAGCACTAATGAGTTTAAATAGAGTAAACCTAACGGGCCTAGGCCTGATACGTATAAAACTACTATTTACAACATATCTTAACAAGGCTCAATTGAGGCATGATTTTGTTGTTTTTCTTGCTTTTGTGAAGTAATATATGTTGGTTGCTTGGCTCTTCTGTGGCCCTTCGCTCCCCTTTTTTTTCGGGTCGGGGCGTTTGATTGGTACTGAAAGGTCGCCTCGAGATGGGTCGTTGTTGGGCTTGTTGTGATTATCTATAAAGGCCAAACCTTTCTACTCATTTATGGTGTTGTGCGAGCTATCATTGTCATTGCAGAGTGTAACATCCCTAATTTCGTTAATATCGAATTAAGAAATTAACGAGTGATTTATTACTCAAGTAGGTAATAAATCAAGTCGCAGATATGAGGTTGTTACGAAAGCAATTATAATTGCTTGAGTATATAATTTAAATGCATAATTGAGTGGAAATTAGAACACTGAGGGTATTTTAGTATTTATACCACTCACACTAAATGAGCTCCAAGACACAAAAATATCCAAACACTCTCTCACTCCACACTTGTGTGAATAAAGAAAGGGAAAATAAGAGAGATAAATTGAGAGAGAGAACACGGATAAGGAAAGGAAGAAAAAAGGAAAAAATTGAAAAAATGGAAAGTTAGAGAGAGAGAGAGAGAGTAGAAACCGTGAGAAAAAGAGAGAAAGAAAGAAAAAGAGAAAAACCTAGAGAAAGGGAGAAGAGAGAGTGGCGAAGGGAAGAAGAGAAGGAAGGAGGAGATTCTCTTGATCCTCCATTTCAAGTAAGTAAAAACACTTCCATTCTTCTCCATTTCTCAAGATCTATCCTTTGATACTAATTTCGTACCCTATTTCTCCATCTTTCTCAAATCACCATTGATGGATTTTGAAGCTTTCAAGCATCTCAAATAGAGTTTAAACCAATGTTATTAAACCCGGACCGACCCGGTCGGTCGGACCGGTCGGACCGTGAACGGTGCCTAGGTCGGTTCGAGTCACCTATTGGATTGTGGTTGTTCCAGACCCGGTGCAACCCGATGCGACCCGTGAGCGGAAGGCCTCGACCCGGTGCGACCCGGTGTTGACCCGGTCCGGGTTGCTGATTTGTGCTTGTTTTTATTTTTAAGTAAAACGACGCCGTTTTGTTGTTTTTTTTAAAACAAAAGCTAAATTTATATTCAATCTTTCTTGTTCAGTTTAACTTTAAGGTTTTTATTTAATTTCTGATGCATCTTTTATGAGTTTTATCATTGCTCTAGCTTTCTTCAATCTTTCTTTTTTCTAATTCAGTTTAACTTTAACATTAAGGTTGTTTTTTTTTTAGATAGGCAATTGTTAGTGGAGGTGGGGGAAATGTTAGTTTCCGGGACTTGAACCCGGGACCTCCTTCTTGCACTCATATGGTGCACTCCTTCATGTCCCTTAGCTCGCCAACTGAGCTAACATTAAGGTTGTTATTCATCTTTCATTTCAGTTTAGAAGCACTGTTTTGATTTATCTTTAAGTTCTTTCATAATTTCAATTTTAAGTTATGTGTAATGTTGAAGTTGTTGAATGTAGATGCTGAATTTTTAATCTTGAAGTTTGTTTTCAATGAAGAATGATATTTAGTTGCTGTAGTTGTTGTTGAGTTGAATATTATTCAATTTTAAGTTATGTGTAATGTTGAAGTTTGTTTTCAATGATGAATGAGTAGTGAGTTTTTGGACAATTTTATTGTATGGTAAAAAAATTCATAGCTCTGCGATATGTGAATATACAACATGCCTAATTTTAATAGGTTTTAGTAGTGTCACGGGTATTGCGGGTCAACTACTAACCCCTCGGTCCGCCCATTGACCCAGTGACCCAGTGACTTGCTCGGGTCGACCTCCGGTTCGATTTTAATAACATTGGTTTAAACACATTTGATGCTTTCTTGAGGTTTTATGAAGTTCAATAACTGATTTGGGAGCTTTGATTGGGTAAACATTTGTCTTTGATGTATGTTAAACTGTGCACTCTAGTATTTCTACTAGATAGAAATATGAGGGTGTTACACAGAGCACGCGGGGGATCATATTTTTGTAGTCGTTGTTTGTCGCACTGTTGATACCTCTTATTTAAGAGTTATTTATGCTTTTTTAGCTTAAATTATTGGAAGTTCTAAACTAATATTGTGTTTAATTAATTAAAATAGGTTGTTTAGTGTAAAAGAAGATTTAATTCTGGTTTGAAGTCATTTTGGCACTTTGGTGCCCCATTTTGTGCTTTTATGTGTTTATTGTATTGTTGCAGCATCAGATGTCGCAGCAATTGTGTTCCTGCGAAAGATGAGAGAGAAATTGCTAAGGCAAGGTGTCAAAAAAGGAAGGACACGCCCTATTGCTGGTACCAGGCTGTCATATGCTCAGAATATTCCCTTTTGTGGATACATTGGCACATGGAATGACAAAAGTAACCTCAAAGTATATTTCTTGGATCAGTAAACCTTATTACTATTTAAGGAGGCTCATCTTCCTCATTTGGGAGGCTGGTTCAAAAAGGAGGCTAGGTTTAGAGATAGCCTTTCTCTCGATTTTCGTTCCAAGCTTCATTTTCACAATAAATGTTGAAATTCTGCACAACAGTGCTGGGAGTGATGCTGCAGCAATACAGGAGCTGTTTTACTTGAAGATTTTCGTAAATTTGGGAGTTGTTTGTACCTCCATTATCACTGTTCTTGGAGCCAAACTTAAGTCTACCTCTTCTTAGTATATTTCTTCCTTGTAATTTCGGTTTTATGGCTTTAGATTTTGCATCTATGCTTTATTCCTTGTGTTTTTTGTTCATTATGAGCTAAATACTCTGAGTTGGGATGCTAGCAACTATGTAATGAAGTCTTAGTGTGTTTAATGCATGTATTTGATGTTTTAGCATTTTATCCTTTGTGTGATACTATTTCCAAACTTATTTTAGAATTGATCACCTAATATAAGTACCATTTATAGATTCAGAGATGGTTTATAAATTGATCTCAATGGATAATATGGGTAGTGATCATTAACGAGAGATCTTGATGTTCCTTGCTTAAACCCTAGAGATAGGAGGTCATAACCCATAAGGTGAACACTGCCGGTGCTCAAGCAGCCTAGGAGGTACTTCTTTAGGGTTTAGAGATAAACTCTTGCAAGGAAACCTAGTGTGAAGTATTCGAGAGAATAACGTCTTATTGCTGCAGAACCTAATGCTGTAGCATTAGATACAACATTAATACATTATGATGACATTGCATAGTGAAAGGCATTCCAGCTTACTCTCTTTCTGAATTTCTACTAATCATTTATCTTACTTACTGTTTGTTGATAAAAATGTGTTCTACAACTTGTAGTTTTACTTTGCTTTTACTCACTAGCTTACTTGCTAATTAAATATAGAAAAGAACTCAACAATCCTCGTGGGAACGATCTCTACTTACTCTTTATTACTTGTTACGATTGTGTATACTTGCACATATTGTTTTCACACAACAACTGTCTTGTGGTAGTGCGGTGGAACTTTTGCTTTGCATGTTAATTTTCTCTGTGGTCAAGCTTTTGTTAGCGCGGCGTCTACGCTTTTGGTGGATATTTTTCGTAGTGTCGTGCTGTGTTGATTTTTTTTGTTGTTCTCGGCCACGACAAAGATCGTCATGGGTATGAAGAGGGAGGTGGTTGAGGTCGAAGTTTCATTGTTGTCATCGTGTGCGGCGAGATTTTTTGGGTATCTAATGAGATTTTGGCAAAGAGGTCAAAGAATCGTACGAAGGCATATTTGAATGAGCTTAACCGGTTGGTGAAGCATGGGCAAAGTTGTGAGGAGAAGTGGGTTCTCCATCTTGTTGGTGCTGACGAGCAGGCTTGTTCGCCTTCCAAAGAAGGTCGGTTTGCACACTATGTGAAATTTGTGATATGTGAGGTTTTGCTCAACGAAACTAGCGTAGTGATACCTTTCATCAATTTCGAGGCCAACATGCTTCAGTACTGTTGGGGAGTCTGGGGGAGCACGAGGAGAATTACCGAGCTATCCAATGAATGGACCACCAAGAGACTTGGACACCACATCTCTACCCAAAACCTTAAGGTATTAGGTATATGGGTCCCCTCTCTTATATGTCCTTCATATAGCTCATTCCTAGTCGATGTGGGACTTAGCTACTCACACTTGAATTTTTCAACAATCTCCCACTCAAGTGTGAGTCACCCACATCGCTAGCCGCTCCCCCATAGAGCCGAACCTTGGCTCTGATATCAATTGTTGAGGATCACAGCAACAATAATCGACCCAATTTGGCACAAAGCAACAATCAATTGCAAGGAATTAGACCGAATTGAAAAGATCCCAATTAAGAACCCTAATTCCCAAATTGCGCAAGAAACTGAAATTGACAAAAATTAAACGAACACAACACGAATTGATGACCCAGTTCAGTGTCAATGAGACACCTACATCTGGGGGATCAAGCAATGGCTTTTCCATCTTCATTGAATCAAAAGATTTGAGAATTCTCAGTTACAAGATATTGAAATCCGATAGAATTTCCCCCTCACTTCCCTTGATCCCTTTACACCCGTGTTTCGCTCAATCACACTCCCAATTACAAGAAAAATGAATCAACTAACTAAGAGAGAGAGAATTAAGCTATGTATATATTATAAGGATCAAAACAGAATGTTGTTTAAGACTCAAGCTTGGCAGCAACGGTCATAACCGTTTTTCCCGCGAAAAACCAGAGTTCAAACCCGTAGAGAGAAGCTTCCAATCCAGCCTTGCCATGTCACCAAAGTGCAATCCAACGTTTACCAATAGGTGTATGCCAAATATAACAATCTCCACCTTGACATACACCATCACTCAATGATTCAATTCAGGAAATCAAAAAACCAGAACTTGACCCAAACTACCCGAGCACTTAGCCAACATCAATGTTGAGCAAGTTCATGCAGTGATTGAACTTTCTCAATGGCACAACCTTGGTAATGAAGTCTGCAGGGTTGTGAGCAGTGTGAATTTTATGGATTTGGACCTTGCCTTCAGCTATGATGTCTTTTATCCAATGCAATCTTGTGTCAATATGATTGGTCCTCTCATGGAAAGATTGATTCTTACACAGGTGTATTGCGCTTTTATTATCACAATATACCCTCACATGCTCCTGTTCAACACCTAGTTCATTAACAAGCCCTTTTAACCAAAGTGCTTCCTTAACAGCCTCAGTAACTCCAATGTACTTAGCCTCTGTTGTTGAGAGAGCAACAACATGTTGTAATGATGCCTTCCAACTCACTGTGTTCCCAAAGAGAGTGAAGACATAACCAGTTAGAGACCTTCTCTTGTCCCTATCTCCTGCAAAATCAGAATCCACAAAACCAACTACTCCACCTGAGCTGCACTCTTCCTTAGTATACCTTAAACCTAGCTTGTAGCTTCCTTTTAGGTATCTAAGGATGTTTTTCACTGCAAGCCAATGTTGTTGACCTGGATTTCCCATGTATCTACTTACTAGACTTAGTGCATAGGCAAGATCAGGCCTAGTACACACCATAGCATACATTAGGCTACCCACTCCACTGGCATAAGGAACCTTGCTCATTTTATCTTTCTCTTCTTCTGTTCTCGGACAATCTTGTTGTGACAGCTTGAATTGAGATCCTATAGGTGTACTAGCATATTTAGATTCATTCATGTTAAACCTCTTCACAACCTTGCTTGAGTACCCTTCTTGATTCAATACAAGACAACTTGACAGACCTTCCCTTTTGATTTCCATGCCCAATATCTTCTTAGCAGACCCCATATCTTTCATTTCAAATTCCTTCTTCAGTAAATTCTTAACTTTGATAATTTCTGATTTATCTTTGCTTGCAATTAGCATATCATCTACATATAGAAGAAGGTAGATGAATTGCTTACTGTCAAGCATTTTGTAATAGACACGACTATCACAATTACTTCTTTTGAAATTGATCTTTAGCATGTAGGTATCAAATCTTTTGTACCATTGCCGAGGGGATTGCTTTAGACCATAGAGAGATCTCTGCAACAAACATACATGATCCTCTTTTCCTTTTTCTTCAAATCCTTTTGGTTGAGCCATGTAAATCCTCTCATCAAGCATTCCATGAAGAAATGCAGTTTTCACATCCATTTGTTCCAAGTACAGTCCAAATTGAGCAAGTATAGCCAA
This sequence comes from Oxytropis ochrocephala, assembly GCA_020916435.1. Lineage (NCBI taxonomy): Eukaryota > Viridiplantae > Streptophyta > Magnoliopsida > Fabales > Fabaceae > Oxytropis > Oxytropis ochrocephala. Next base: position 51,767,152 of record CM037095.1, read on the forward strand.
TATAACTCTTATGGAGCTATGTTTGACTACAGGAGAAAAAATTTCATTGTAGTCAATTCCCTCTCTTTGTGTGTATCCTTTTGCCACGAGCCTAGCTTTGAATCTAGGTGGTTCACCCTCAGAGTTGCTTTCTTTTCTTTTGTAAATCCACTTAGACCCAACAAGCTTTGCTCTAGTTGGTTTCTTGACAAGCTTCCAAGTCTGGTTTTTATGCAGAGCTGACATCTCTTCTTCCATTGCACCTTTCCACCCATTTGAATGTTCACTAGACATAGCTTCATTGTATGTCCTAGGTTCCTGATTAATCACATCTTCAGTAGTGTTGAGTGCATATGATGTAGCAGCTTGAAACCCAAACCTGTTTGGGGGTTTAATTTGTCTTCTTGTTCTATCTCTACTCAAGAGATAGTCTTCAACCTCTTCCTGTTCTTCTTCCTCGGATTCAGAATTTCTTTGAACACCTTCATTTAGTTGATCATTCTGCATATGGTTCTCTTCCTCAATCTCATCTTGTTGTTTACTTGAAGACTCCACCTCAATTTGCAGATCATCAACAGTGTTTTACTTATCCAAAGCCTCAGTACCAATCGTATCAGTCACAAATTCTGATTCCTTGAAGATCACATCTCTGCTTACTATGCATTTCTTGTCACTTCCAGACCATATCCTGTAGCCTTTCACTCCTTCAGGATATCCAACAAAGATCCCTTTCTTTGACCTTGGCTCCAACTTACCATCATTCACATGAAAATATGCAGGGCAACCGAAAATTCTCAAGTTTGTGTAGTCTGGTGGTTTACCAGTCCACACCTCTTGAGGTGTCTTGAAGTTCAAGGCAGTAGAGGGACTCCTATTGACAAGATAGCAAGTTGTATGTACTGCTTCACCCTAAAAAGTCTTTGGAAGTTTAGCACATGAAAGCATACATCTTACTTTCTCCAATAGAGTCTTGTTTAGCCTTTCTGCTAAACCATTTTGTTGAGGTGTTCTTCTCACTGTTAGGTTTCTATAAATTCCATGTTCCTTACAGTAAGAGTTAAAGTCCTCATTGCAAAATTCTAAACCATTATCAGTTCTTAGTGCCTTAACTTTCAAGTTACACTGATTTTCTACTTTTGTTTTCCATTCTACAAAAGTCTTAAATGCCTCATCCTTAGTTTTCAATAAATATCCATACCTTTCTACTAAAATCATCAGTAAAGGTTAGAAAATACCTCTTTCCTCCATGTGTTGGTGTATGATAAGGCCCCCACAGATCTGAGTGTATGTAGCCGAGCTTCTCAGTTGTCTTGTGGACACCAGTTGCAAACTTGACCCTTGTTTGTTTACCATATATGCAATGCTCACAGAAATCTAGGTTATTGATCTTGTCCCCCTTTAGCAAGCCTTGTTTCTCAAGTTATTTCAACCCCTTTTCACTCATATGGCCAAGTCTTTGATGCCATATGAGTGTCTTATTATCTGCAGAGGTTGCTACTTGAGCTTCAGCAGTAGTAGTGCTTCCCATGAGCACATACAGGTTATTTCTTTTCCTCATACCTTTTAGAACAACTCTGGATCCTTTTACAACAATGCCATCTTCACCCCTAAAGCTATAACCAACAACCTCTAAAGTTCCTAGAGAGATTAGAGACCTCTTCAAGTCAGGAACATGTCTCACATCTCTCAAGACTTTTATAGTACCATCTGCTAATCTCAGCTTCACTATACCTATACCAATGACTCTTCAAGCTTTATTGTTACCCATGATGACTTGCCCTCCATTGTAGACCTTGTAATCCAGAAACCAGCCCCTCTTAGGACACATGTGATACGAGCACCCTGAATCTAGCACCCAATCATCATCACCTGCAGTAGAGGCTGTTGAATTTGATTCAATCCTTTCCTGTTTAGTAGCTATCATTGAATTAGATTCAATCCTTTCCCTTCCTTCTATAGTTATGGCATTCATTCTATCATCATCAATTGTACTAATACTATCTGTTTTGCAGTCACCAGCAGTATCTGTTTCTTCACAGAAATCTTCCTCAGCTACATAGAGTAATTCACAACTATCATAGCCATCTGAGGCTAAAGATGCAGTACTATCTTCTTCTTTCTGTTGACCCTTCTTCTTGCTATTCCTCTCAGGGCAATTTCTTTTGTAATGCCCCTCTTTGTCACATATGTAGCATCTATTGTGTTTGGGTTTGGACTTAGACCTAGACTTACCCCTTTTCTTTCCTTGTTCCCTTTTCTCGGATCTGCCTCTAACCATTAAATTTTCCTCTTGATCTTGATCTTTCTGGTTTCCTTTCTTGGTCAATTATTTGGTTAATAGAGCACTTTGAACCACTTCAAGACTTAGTGATTCTCTACCATAGACAAGAGTATCGGCTAAAATATCATAGGTACTTGACAATGACCTAATCAATAGCAATGCTTGATCCTCATCATCAATTTTAATATCTATATTTTCCAGATCAAGTATTAGCCTATTAAAATCATCTATATGATCACTAATCGAAGTTCCATGACCCATTTTAAAGGTATGCAGTTTTTGTTTAAGGTAAAGCCTATTAGCTAGAGTTTTAGTCATGTAAAGACTCTCTAATTTCAACCAGATAGCAGCAGCGGTTTTTTCTTTTGAAATTTCTCTAAGTACCTTATCTCCCAAGCATAATATGATGGCACTGTGAGCTTTGTTCATAATGTCTTTCTTCTCCTTCTCGGTGAGAGTTGCAGGCAATTTGTTCTCCCCCTCCAGCGCTTCTTCGAGGCCTTGTGAACCAAGATTTCCCTCATCTTCATCCTCCACAATCCAAAGTCGTTTTTGCCATTAAACCATTCTATGTTGCTCTGAGTCAGTTACATCCAAACACTTGGGCTTTTATGAGAGTTTAGGTTTTGGTTGGGTATAGAGGGGTGAGGCCTTTGATTGCGTTGTTCTTTCATAATTTTAAGGTAATTAGGTCGGAAAAGGGTGCTTCTGACAAACAAGGGTTGGTTAGTTTCTCCCAAAAGGAGAGATATTTTTCTTTGTTTAGCAGTTCAGTGAGAAGCTTTAAGACAAAGTATTGTTATGTTGTTGCCTAGAACTAAACTTCTTATAAGCACCTTTACTTTGTGAATCCTAAGGGTGAGGGAGGCTTCAAGTTTCCACTTTCTTGGTCGTGGGATTATTTTATGAGTGAGTTGTCGCTGTTGTCAGGTCTTTCCGAGGAGGAGGAGGATTGTCGTCAGTGGGTATTTTGATGTCATCAAATCTATGTTTGTTTGACATTGTCCTTTGTCTTTCAGAATCCATTAAGAGACCGACAAAGTTTCTGGCTATTGTTGAGGTGTTGCCCAAGGATCGGCTTGAGGCTATCAGAGCAGAATTGAAGTCAAATATAAGTCACAAGAAACGGCCAGGGGTTTGAATTGTTACACATTTTAAAACCTTTTTCTAGACTCAAATTCTTTTAGAAGCTTGTTTGGTATTACTAAAAATGACTTTGTGAATTATGTATTGTTTTAGAAGATATAATTAGTTTCTTAAAGAAATTGTTATAGTTGTTTACTCAAAAAACAACAAAGAAAGCGGTAAAGAACACATAGAGATTTATAGTGGTTCGCTCAACTCGCCAAGGGCTGCGTCCACTCCTCACACACAGTGAGATTTTTCACTATTTAACAAATAGTTACAAGCCAACCAATGATATTTAATAGTTTTCTTACACAGCTCAATCAACTATCCCACTAGTTTTTTCCAAGTCTAGCAACATAACCTCTAAGAAAAACTTTCTTAGCCCTCTTCCTTCACAATACAACAATCTATGCTTATTGCTTAGAAAGGTACAGATATGAAAAAAATTGGTTTTGAAATAGGATAAAAATATATTAAATAAAATACATTTGACTATTGACACCAAGCTATGAACACACTCAATAAAGTCCCAGATACATTGATTTTCTATGAGTGTGTTTAGGAGAGAGTGTAGACTTACTCAGAAGCTTCTGATGTCTTGACCAATTTTGCGCAGTCTCCCCTTATAGAAGTTCAGAGGGCTCAATGATGTATTTATAGGCCAATTGCTTCAAAAGAGCGGTTGGAATGCATTAGCAAAGAGGAATAGATTTGTTGTTCCTTTAGCGCCTAGATGGGTACACTACAACAGGCTCCGTACACTACTGCAGGTGACCGTTGAGAGATTCTGAGCTCTTCAACCCATGAAGTTCATTTCCAATGGATTCTTTCACTTGAAACACTTCTTCTCGGGAAACTATCATTGTTGATGTGTCTTTTGATCGTTGAGAGAAAGATGATAAATTATCTTTATGCTTCAGAAGCTTGTACAGTAGCTTCTAAACACTGTCTTCTCAATTACTTTCTGAGATGCATTCAGAATGCCATTTGAAGTATCGTCTGAGAAGTTTCCAACCTGATCTAATTGTCCTTTAGAAGAATGTATCGTTTGCCATTCATCTCTTTGCTTCATGACAGGCCATGTATCATTGTTTTATTGTTGTTGTCATCCGAGCACGTCATTGAGCTTTAAAAGAATTTTCTAAATCTCAATCTATCTTCTATTATGTGCTAATTCCTAGCACAGGTTCTTCTTAAGATGGAATAATTTATATTTGTCTATTGAGTCACTCAAGAGAACTTATGAAAACTGTTTGTTCTCATCAAAACATAACTTAGGGATTTTTCCTTAACAGGAATTGAAATCTTCGTCTAAGGTTGCAGAGGGTACTATTAAAGGTATTGTTGTTGGGGTACTTGCATCAGTTGATTCCAAGGGGCCGTCTGGATTGAAGGTATCAAGCGATGGCTCGGATGTCAGAGGTGTGCCTGGTGGTTGGGAGGTGTCCCCATCTCGTTATTTAAGTCCACAAAATATGTTGGTGGGGAATCAAAAGGGTGCGTATTTTGTTGCAGTTGTAGAGTTGTTGACGAAGCATCTGTCTTCTTTTGAGGGGATTGAGAGCCCTGGAAGAAGGAAAAGTGTTCAGTGGATGAGGTGGAGTTAGTAAGGATCGGTTCGCGCCATGTTTTGGGTCTTCTTACTATGGAGGACCCATGGTGTTTTCTAAGGCTTGTATCACACCGCATAGAGGAGTTAGAACACGAGGCTGCTAGGTTAAAGGACATCGAGTCGTCTTGTCTGTTCTCTGTTATTTCTAAGTTGAAGGCGGAGTTGGCTGATAAGAGAAAGCGGGAGTCTGTCCCTTTTATTCCCTTTCAGCAAAGATTTCTTAAGGCCCTAAGGGTCGCTCCTTTGTAGATTTGTCCTTTAGGTTGGGAGTGTGACATCCCAGAATGCTTTTAGTATTGTCAACTATCCCCACAAACCAAGACACAACTTTTCAGCGTGTTTTGTCCTCACTCACACGCTTTCCGGGAAACTTCCCAGAAGGTCACACATCCCACTACTACTCCAAGTCAAGCACGCTTAACTATGAAGTTATTATGTTCAGTGCTCTCGAAAAGATAATGCATTTGTTGGTATAGGTAGTCCAAATCAATTCTTTTAAGTATTCCTTCAATTGTACAGTCCCAGATATGCACAACCTTAGGATCCCTCTCATTCCAGTGTGAATTTTGTTCATTCACGTGCCCCTTCCCAATTAGCTGTGAGGAGCTGCTCTTTGTTCATGTGAACTATTGGGCACCGACGAACACTCTCCTCCCTCGTCATCCCTGGATGTCACATGCCCACCAGCTCCAACTTGGTTCGTCCTTGGACCACACCGTACTTGGGGAGGTCTGCTCTGATACCATTTATAACATCCCAAACTGCTATTAGTATTATCGACTGTCCCCCACAAACCACTACAAGTCTTTTAAGTGTGTTTGGTACTCACTCACACATTTTCCAGGAAACTTCCCAGAAGGTCACCCATCCCGTTACTACTAATAGTGGGAAGCTTTATGTCAGCACTTTTCAGAAAGTCTTCTACACCATTTTGATACTCATCGGTCATGAAATTTTTTAACTACAATCCATATTCTGAAAATATAGACACGATCTTAGGTATAATAACACGCTTACACACACACACACACACACACACACACATATATATAAATTAGTTCCTTCAAATAGGCTTAACTATAATAACATTCACAACCATACATATTTTAAAAAAATTAACTTATGTAAATTAAGTTCTACAAACACCAATGCCTAAAACATAGTCTAATCTTCATTGCTAGATGGCTCAGGGGGACAAAATCGGGACATAGATTCATTTGAAGGAGTTTTTCAGTCGGTTATACGGTGTAGACAACTCATCGTAATTGCTAGAGATCAAGTCGATGATTAGCAGAGCGTGGGGAACCTCCCTAGCAGCAATAGGCTTCTTAAGAGAGGTTTATCCACTCGAAGGATCAACATAAAACCCTTGCGGGATCACGAGCAACGCTGTGATCACCAACCATACGAAATAACGTTACCCACATGTCAATCCGCCTCCACGGAGGGAAAAGAAGATACCCACCCTCTGTTGTCAACAGTTATCAATCATCACCCTTTTAATTGTAATCATCAATATTAAGAGAAAAGAACATCAATATACAAAGAGAAAATTGAAGTCAATAACTGTCATAAGAAAGGGGGTTGAAATTGTGACGATTTTAAAATTAACTTGAAACGATGTAAACAACTTCACAAGTAATCATAATTATTGTTAGAAAAAATAATGTGTTAAGAAGACTAAGATGTAACAACTTTCTTACCTATTTCTTTGAGTTGAGAAGGCTCACTTGAGTCGGTCTTCTCAAGACAAGGTAAAATAAGATAAGATAAGAAGGTAGACTATATTTGTAAATTTGTTTTTATTGTGTGCACAAGTATGTGTTTAATAGATAGTATCTTAAGAAAAGTAATTAAGAAGATAAATCAGTTTTAACCATTATAAAGACTCATAAAATAGTGTGAAACAGACTTAAGAAAAGAAGTAAATACCATAGAGAAGTATAGTGGTTCAACGGAAAAACCTAGGGCTAAAAGTTCTCATGGTCATTTTCTTCACACAACTCTTCCTACTATTACACACCTAATACTGTTAAGGCCAAATCCCTAAATCATGTTTTGATGAGAACAAACAGTTTGATAAGCTTCTTAAAGCTTTCTGATCCATCAATGATCTAATAAGTTCTCTTGAGTGATCTTATAGGCAGGTATAAAATTGCTACATCTCAAGAAGAACATGTGCTACAAAGTAGCACATTATAAGAAGAAGAGTTGAGTCTTAATCATAAGTAGTTTTTGTTTTCAATTGCTAACTCTAGTGTGAATCGTGATGAACTTGAAATTATGATTGATATTTATTTAACATAATCATATGAGTTTGAATAGCTATGGTTTGCTTGATTGATTTTGAACTTATTTATTGTATATAGATGGTGACTAGTGTTGATAGTAATGCCCGAGCGCTTTTGCCCAGTTTTGTAACTCAAGTTTTCATTGACATTATGGTCGATGAATTTATTAAAGGAAACATGCCAAATGGCATGTTTCATCCTAGACTACTCATTTGAATTATATGACTAATTGTACCTTTGCAAAAATTCAACTCAAGACAAAAATGAATAGGCTACGAGCCATGTATCGTGAGTTCAACTTAATTTTGAAACACACCGGATTTGGGTGGCGTGCAGAAACCAACACTATTACTGCAAGTGAATAAGTTTGGAATAATTATCTCAAGGTATGCTTTAATTTCTATAGATTTTGTTAATGTTTTATTTGTTAATAATTGAATATATTGATGATGTGCATATTATTTTAGGTACATGGTAAAGCTTATCAGTTTCAAAAGAAAGGATGTGAATAATATAAGTTGCTGGTAATGTTATTCAACAAAAATAGTGCACTCGGAGTTCTTCATCACTCATCTACACAGGATCCACCAGATATTGATGAAGAAAACGAGATGGAATGTCGATATATTAACACTGAGAGTGGGAGTCATACTCAACCTGATAATGACATTTCAGATGATGATATACAAGTAGTAGAGGCTTCGCACCTAGTAGGAAACAAAAAATTCAAGCAAAAACTCATAAATCCAAGAGAGAAGCACTTACAGCATGGGTAGAAGCATCTGTGGCGAAAGCTGAGAGGTATAGGAGTGTGCTCTTATTCCCTTGTTAAGTGTGTGACTGCTCTTGGTGAGATAAAAGACATTTCAAAAGACACCTATATGAGAGCCTTGGTTAAATTTAAAGATCATGATTTAAGAGAAATGTTTATGGTCATGCTTAATGATAAGAAGCTTGGATGGCTGAATAGACTTTAGGGATATAACTTTACTTACATATGTGGTGATGGTAATGAGATATACTTTTAGTGATGTTATGTTTATGGTCTTTATGGTTATACTGCTCTTTCTATTTAGATTTTATATTCATGTTATGGGACCTTTTATTGCCATTTGCATTTCTTTTAAATTTTCTTATGTGCAACCAAAGAACCTTGGAGGGTATTTACTTGTTATTTGATTTGATGTTTATCTCATAGGTACTTATAGCTATAGAGTTTAATGTACATAATCTTGATGGATGCATTTTCACTTTTTCTTCGCCTTTTTGTTTAATCTTAGCTTTTTCACTTATTCTTCGCCTTTTTGTATTATCTTCACTTTTTTATTTTTTCTTTGCTTTTAATTATAATCTTGAAATTAAGCGAAAAATATATTTTTCTTATTTTGTTGTTATTACTCAATATGATAAATTTTACTTTAAAAATATTTCTAATTATATTCAAATTAAAAAAACATATTGCTTTCATTTTGATCAAAAAAAAATTTAAAAAAAATATATCAAAAAAGCATAACGAAAACAATTTTACCAAACAAGTTTTAATTTTTTTTAGTTCTTAAGTCATATTTTGAAAATAATTAAACCAAGCGAGTTTTTGAGTTTTCTCAACATTAAAACAATTTTTAAAAGTTGTTTGCCAAACAGGTTTTTTCTACTTTTTTCTTGAATTTTTTTTTTTTTGAAATTTGATTTATAAAACAGCTTCCAAACAAGCGCTTAACCACAATAAATATTTTTGACTCTGTAAATTTGAGGAGTTTTAGAGGAAACCCAACCATAATTGCTGCAAGACATACAACATTTGACTTTGAGACAAACTTCGGATTTAATACCAAAAAGTACTTGGATGAGATGCTAATGATCTCTTATAGCTTAACCAATGTCTTGAGTTCGAATCAAGCCTTGAGAGTGCAGCCGCTTTAAAACTCTTGAGGGAGAGTTTTGCTATCTATTGTGGTCCTACCCAACTCGAGTAGCTGTTTGCAATTGCTCGCAGAGGATATTCGGTTTATAACAAAAAAAATTGGATTTAATTGGGATTTAGGAAAGTTTCATGAAAAATAAAAATACCAAATATAATAATAGTCATTACTTTTGCTCCCACCACACTTGCATTTTTGGAGTAAAAGATCTCCCACACTCAAAGCATTCCGATCTCATAATGGAAATTTTTACCATCTATCCTTCATTAGTTTATTTGGTGAATGAGTAATAAATTTTCATGTATATAATTGTAGATATTATTGGTCAAGTGTTAAAAAATCACTATAAAAATATGGAAATTAAATCATCGTGAGGATATGTAGGTCTTGGACTATTTCAATATTCAAGAAAATTAGTTATCACCTAGCTACCAATAAAGCCTCCCTTTAACCAACCATTAACCCATGGTTAAGTTAGGTTAACACATGATATTCAATTTATAAATAGGTTACCATTCCTTCTCAAACTATCATAACTCACCATAAACCCATTATTTCTTTGATCATCAATTCCTAATTAATAATTACCAAAAATATGGCTGAGGAGAAGCACCACCATTTTTTCCACCACCAAAAAGATGAAAATAGTCCTCTTGAGGAGGTTGACTACAGGAAGGAGGAGAAGCACCACAAGCATCTTGAGGAACTTGGTGAGCTTGGTACTGTAGCTGCTGGTGCTTATGCCTTGGTAATTATTTTAATTAACCATCTTTGAAATATATTTGTAATCATCTTGAGAGAGCTTTTCGCTTTCTTATATATATATATATATATTCGTCACGACAGTAGAAATATTGTTTATGAAAGGTTCGATCCCTCGGATGTCGAGACTTACTTTTCCCGTTTGTGTGCGTGTCTTAGGTATCGGCATTTGTCATCAGAGCTTCAAAACATATATATATATATATATATATATATATATATATATATATATATATATATATATATATATATATATATATAATCGTGAGAATGTTCATAGTGATGATGATTTTTGTCTTGTATAAAAATCTAGCTAGGATAATATATTTTTCATTTTTGAATGACCCATTTTCATACAAAATCAAATTAATTCCTTTGAATGTTGCAATTGGTTCATGATATATAGCATGAGAAGCACAGAGCTGAGAAAGATCCAGAACATGCTCACAAGCACAAGATAGAAGAGGAGATTGCGGCGGCCGCAGCCGTGGGATCCGGTGGTTTCGCCTTCCATGAACATCATGAGAAAAAGGAAGAGAAGAAGCAAGATGAAGAAGCTCATGGAAAGAAACACCACCATCTCTTTTAATCAAGTTCAGAATAATTACTATATGCACCGTGTATATTAATTTTTATCACCCACTTCCATTTTACTATGTACCATCCACGGGCATCTCTAAATAAATTTTAAGCGAGTTTTGAGTGTTTTATTTTTTGGTGAATTTAGTTTTGAGTGTTTAATTATTATCTATTGCTGCTTTATGTATCTGAATATTAAATATGTAAGATGTGATTTCCTATATTAATAATAAATGATATCATAAAGTAACTTTAGATTTCTTAGGTTTTATTGATGACAGATGACAATTATCGTCACGTCTTAGGACTAGGTAAAATTGAATTAATGTTTCGACTCTAGACAAATATATAGCTCATCATAGTGGTGAGCATGGGACGGGTTATAACTAACCCTAACTCGGTCTCAAATTTTGATTGGACCATTTTATTAACCTTAACCCGTCCTAAAATCCGGACAAACCCGATAAATTATGGGTTAATTTAGGACTGAGTTTAATCAAGACGGGACCGGGTTGTCCCAAAATACAAACAATATAATTTTAAGAAATGTTGTTAGTACTTCAATTACATATTTTATATTAGACATTGAAATTTAATAGATAAATTCAATAAAACTTCTATAAAAGTAATGTTGGTATGTGTCCAACTTTGTTAAAAATACAAAATTTTAGTATCAAATTACTTGTTTTGAGTCTAAGTACTTATCACGATTTTAAAGTTTGAATTTATTAATTATATATTAATATATGTGTATGTATATTAGCTAGGGACGGGTTGGGTAACCCAACAGTTAACCCGAACCCGTCCTAACCCGAAGTCGGGTTACTACTTGGGACGGTCCCATTTGTCCATTTTTTGTGTAGGACAGGGTTAGGTTCAACCCAAAATTAGTGGATTGAGACGGACTGGCGGGTTAGGATGGGTCCTGCACACCCCTAGCTCATCATATTCATTTTATCAAAGAAAAATAAATAAATAAATAAATAAATTAGCAATCAAATTTGATATTGGATCGTTACAATTTGGAAGTTGGAAAATATTGAAGAAATTATTAAAGAACCTCTTAGTTACCGACTTGGTTCGAGCGGTAACTACAGTTGGATCTCATCCAAAGGTCTTGGATTTGAATTTTGAGTGTGGCAAAAAAAAATTGGGATGAGAGAACCACACAGAACAACAAAATCGAGTATACACATTGTCATATATATGGCAAATGCGGTGAATACTGCACATCAATAATATAGTAATCAAAAAAATAAAAATAAATACCCTCTTAGTTTTTTAGGCTACACTCTGTCAGCTTTTTATTATATTTTACAAAATGTATCTGTTTAATACTTTTAGTCCCTTACAATTTTAAGAGCACTTAGAAGCGCTATAAAATGACACAAAAAGATGTTATTAAAAGTCATGAGAAAATAAAAACATTGATGAAGCGTAACGAAGAGCCTAAAGTAAATGAATTTTTTTAAAGGAACTAAAAATAAAATTTGCAAATTTTTTAAGAATTAAAAACATATTTAACCCTTTATTCAAAAAAAAATAAACATATTTAACCCTACAGTTGAGTTATCTTTTATTCTCTGTTATACAGAATCAACGAATAATCCTAATTATTTAGTATTTACTATTTTACAACTGTCCTCGAGGGGATTTGAATTCAACACATTGGGGAAACAAGACTAACTCTTTCCACTGAGCTAACACCTCAAGTGTTAGTTAGGCTTGTTATCATGCATTATAATCATTATAAATCCTCCTTGTAAATGAACAATTATATCAACATAGCAGAAAATGTAGATTTAACTTTCCCCAAATTCTCTCTATTACTTTCTTAATATGGTATCAAAATTGTTATAGCTTATGTATTCCTCTCTCCTCGATGATCCCTCCATTTTCCTCTCGCGAGTTTCTTTTACTGCCTTGCGATTCATGAACAATGGTGCTCATCGTGGTACCAGAAGAAATTTTCTTGATTTTTCTTCTGCATTTTCTCAGAGGTTCTCTGTGTTCATCATTCTTCCTTGGTTCTTTGCTCTGTTTGGTTGTGTTCAACTCACCTCTGCCATGGTGAATCCTGCAAAGAGTCACGATGAAACATTCTACCCCCATCCTATGAATAATCCTAGTCTCGTGTTGGTATCTCAACATCTCCTTGAGGACAAATTCAGTCACTTCCTGCTTGTGTTCAAGAAGTTCATCGAAGTTTCTTCCTCGATCATCCCTCGAGCCAGCTTCATCTGTAACACCTTGGGCCCTTTTCTTACTTAGTAGGCACTCAGCATGTACATCATGACCTTTCTGCCCCAGTAGAGTTTTTGCCTTAGTGGGAATCGAACCTTGTACCACTGGGGCTCGAGCACAAGTTCAATGCATTCCCACTACCAATTGAGCTAGTAGCTCAATTGGTAGTGGGAATGCATTGAACTTGTACTTGAGCCCTAGGGTACAAGGTTCGATTCCAACGGAAGGCAAAAACTCTACTTGGGGGTAGAGAAGGTCATGATGTACATGCTTGGGTGCCTACTAAGTAAGAAAATGGCCTAAGGTGTTACAAAAAAAGGTGTAGCTCAATTGGTAGTGGGAATGCATTGAACTTGTACTTGAGCCCCAGGGTACAAGGTTCGATTCCCACGGAAGGCAAAAACTATACTTGGGGGGTAGAGAAGGTCATGATGTACATGCTTGGGCGCCTACTAAGATAGAAAAGGGTCCAAGGTGTTACATCATCATTCAAGAAAATTGTTGAAGCTTCTTCCTCGATCATCCCTCAAGCCAGCTTCATCATTCAATAATTTTTTTGAAGCTTCTTCCTCGTTCACCTCTCGAGCCAGCTTCATCATCATTATTGACATATGTTGGTTATGGATCACAAATAACTATGTCTGAGCCTATTATATATCTCTTATTGGGCCAAGATCTCTATATTCTACACGTTTTTTCCATGCTCCATTTGTCCAGTCTTGGGTATGACGCAGTGTGTTAAGATCTTTGTTATTCCACCCGTATCAATTCACACTTTAGATGTCCAGTCCTGAGCTTGAAGGGGTGAATGTTTTCATCTTTGCTGCATTTTTCTCTCTCTTGTTTCTTCCTTGTCCAACTACGTAGCTATGGAAGAACAAATAAAACCAGCAAAAGAATATTTTCTGCAGGAGAGAGAGTCCGTCTTGGGGTTTTTGAAGACTACCCTATGTTCTTTCGTCAAAATGTAGTTTCTTGCAAGCACTGAGTTGCCGTCAACATAGTAGCACAGTTGTTTGGCCTTATGAAACGAGAATTAATTTTCTCAGGTTTCCCAATGTGTCTACAATGGTCGCTGAACAGAGTTCATCTCATCCAACTTTTGTTCAAGTATCTCATCTCCAAGTTGGAAGTTCTTGAAATCTTTCTTCCAACTTGAGGGGGAGTATTAGATTTTAATTAAGTTGTTAGCTATTAGTTAGACTTGTTAACTATTATATATTCTTGTTAGCTATTAGTTAGGCTTGTTACCAAGCATTATAAATACTCCTTATAAATGAACAATTATATTAACATAACAGAAAATGTAGATTTACTTTTCCTCAAATTCTCTCTATTACTTTCTTAATGTTTACCGACCATTTTTTTAAGAAGGTTTTTAATTAATTTTTTTTCTATATAATAAATTTTGCGGGGACTCTCAAAAATCACAATTTTTAATGAATTTTATCATTATTTCTTCATCATAATTTCAGTCACGTTTGAGTCATTGGTTGAAATGCAGTAAAATCATTTTCTGAAAATATTTTAATATTACCCTCAAATACATCAGAAAGAGATTGGAAAAAAGTATTAAAAAAAAGGAGAGTTGAAAATAAAATTCCTCGATAGCAAGAGCTGTTCAGTATATTGTTTTTTTTTTTTTGACAAATCAGTTCAATATATTGTTAAAAACTGCCAATTTGACTTAGTGATGAAGAAATGCTACAATGTGAGACTTATGAATATTATAAATTATAAATAGATAGGTTGTTTTTTTATAACATAAATGGATAGATCGATGTTATAGTGTCCTAATTCGTTAGTTTGTTTAATATCTTATATAATAAACAGATCTAATCTAATCTAATCTAATAGGATAAAAAAAGTGTGAGAAAATTTACATTTTTTTTGTAACTACGCACGTGACACGTGTGCATTTTCAAGGACAAAATCGTAACTGACAAAAAAAATTAACTATGAGAAATATAAAGAAACAAGAGCTAACGCTAACTGACGTGTTGAGCGATGCGTTGATGACGCACTATCACAGCTAATTATAATTTTTTTTCGAAAAACAAAAAAATTACTATTTAGTATATTCTTCTAAAACCAATCAATTTAACCACTAACAATTGTCAAAAAAAAATTAACGATATCAAAATTCCGAAATAAATTTTTGGCAAAATTACACCAGAGGTCCTTTAAGTTATTTAATTGTAACAAGTTGGTCCTTTAAGTTTTTTTCGTACCACATAGGTTCTTTAAGTTATTTAGTTGTAACAAATTGGTCCTTTAAGTTTTTTTGTACCACTTATGTCCTTTAAGTTACAAAATGTTTACACCGTTAGCCTTTTTTTAATATCAAACTTGGGTTTGGGTGTAAATATTTTGTAACTTAAAGGACATAAGTTGTAAGAAAAAAACTTAAAAGACTAATTTGTTACAACTAAATAACTTAAAGGACCTAAGTGGCATTAAAAAAACTCAAGACCAACTGTTACAATTAAATAACTTAAAGGACTTCTGGAGTAATTTAGCCTAATTTTTTTTATAAGTTTCATAAATTAATATTAAATGATCTATAAAAAATATAAACATGCGTTAATGAGAGACTGGTAACAAGAGTGTTAAGCGGCGAGACAACAATGAAGCAGAATGCGAGGAGAGGCAATAGAGAAACAACAACAAGGAGCTGCAACGACAAAGAAGAACGGCGAAGTGCATATCTTATATTAGATCTCCTTTTCTATTTTTGATGATTTATACTCCTACTAAACACCATTCACTAATTGCATAACTCTCCTTCAAACCTTTCAGCTTTTCCCAACCTCTTCTTTTATCAGTAAGGATACAAAGAGCATAAATATTAACGACATACAATAATAATCGTCAACGTTAAGCGCCACTCAAATAAAGCCAATACTTGTAAAGGAACAAAAGTATTACCACGAGACTGCCCTTGAGAAGCTTTGAAAACAAAATCAAATTGTTGACCACCCCACAAAATGCCTATCTGACTCTTCTCAAACACGCATGTTGAGGGATAATATATTCATGGCACACCTGTGTTATTCGCCCCCTTCCTCCTCGCCTCTTCATGTCTTCTCTCCCCTGCTTCAATTAACTCAACATATTGTTCATCAGGAGAAGAACCTTCCACACCTAGAAGTTTTGTTGTTTTCCAAACTTTCTTCGCCACTGATTTTCTTTGAAGAACCCAAAATTTATTGTTGCGGACCCTGATATCTGAGCTTGAAATAGAATCTAGGCACAAAATTGTTCTTGCAGAGAACATGGAGGATGAATTCACCCTGACTGGATTAGTGTCTGGGGAACCACAAGCTTCTTTCTCAGAAACTTCTGCCAATTCGTGGTGCACACGGCCAACTTTCCCTTTCATCTTTCGAGTCCTTGGTTTCACGTTTACGCAAACATATTTCTTTGCCTTCGCACGCTTTTGTTAAACAGCGTTAGAAGGAATTGGTCTCAATTGGATTGAATGGAGTTCTACCAAAGGGTTTTTTCTTTTGAACCCCCACCGCATCCCCTCCCACCCCCACCCAATACCAAAAACCCCAAAATACCCTTTGAAACTTAATTTTTTTTTAAAAAAAATAAATAAATCGTATATACCCTTTTGAGTGCGTATATATACGATAATTTATTTTGTCAATCAATCGTATATACGTCACTCGAAAGGGTATATACGATGCACTTTTTTTTTTTTTAATAATTTGTTTTAATTTTTATTACTAAAAAGCGCTACTAAAAATTCGTTAAATAGTCAAAACTACTCAAAAAATTATAAAAACACCACTAAAAATCTAACAAAACCAAAATAAATTTATACAAATTTTTTAGATTTTTGGAGACTATGAAAAATTAAAAAAATCGTAAAAATAGTAACTTGATGAAATTTGGGATTTTTTGGTAGTAGTCCGTAAAGAAGTCTCTTCTAGGGAGTGTTGATTCTTGATTTTTTCGCTTCTAATGGTGTGGTTTCATTACGATCGGAGTATGTTTTGCCTAAAACCGATTTTTAGCCTAAATTATTAGTTCGACGTATAACATCGTCGCGTTTTAACGAACTACACACAAAATCTATTTTCGGGACTCATATAATTTTTATTTGACTTAAAAAAATTTAAAAAATACAATGGGGTCGTATATACACCTTAGGGGGTATATATACGACCTATGCATTAGGCATCGTATATACACCTCCCCAAGGCGTATATACGATTATAGTGAGGTTTGCCAATCGTATATATACGCCTTGGGGGTGTATATACGATGCCTAAATGCATAGGGTCGTATATATACCCCAGGTGTGTATATATTGATTCAAAAATTTGTAAAAAAAAATACGTTTTCAGAAGGGCATTTTGGGGATTTCAGCGTGGGTGGGGGTTTAAGGGGAGAGGGTGGGGGTACAAAAGAAAAAACCCTCTACCAAATTACGGTTAAGCACTGGCCCAGTAGAAGAAAAATAATTGCCCAAGTCATTCAGCCTGTTCGAGTTTGGACTACACAAAACTAGCCCAGTTGCTTCTTCAGAAGAAACACCCAACTGACCCAAATTAATTGATCCGATAGCATTGTCCACTCCATTAAAGCAAGTTGGAATATATTCTTTTTGTCGAATCTTTCCTTTTTCTTTTATTAAATTTTACAATTTTCAAAATATTTATAGGTTTATAGCAAATTATAAGAAATACGATTAATAAATCGCAGTAAATGAACGCGCGGCAGAAATTACTAGTATATCTTAGGCTAAATTAGACCCAAGGTCCTTTATGTTTTTAATTATAACTGTTAAAGGTGCGAATGCACGTGTTTCAAAATATTTAAGTTTTTTATCAGTATGTTAATACCAAAAGTAACCTCCGAGCAGAACACGCTTTTATTTTTTTATTACAGAAAGTAGAAGCTAATCAAATAATCATGAAGCACGCCTAATAAAATTTCATTTTATAAAAAAGAAGGTTTACCTCTGGTTAGAAGAACTTTGAAAGCATAATATGATAAGTTTATCATATTATGTGTTAGTCTAGCGTTTGTTGAGCTAATAGAATATGATAATTTAATTTTGTGACTTATCTTATTCTGTCTATCTAGTTAAAATTTTATCCTGACTTTGAGTTGAGTTAGAAACCAGTAGGTAGGATAAGAACATAATTTACACATTTACTTTCTACAATATATTTTAAAATATAAGAATATGAAATCTATTTTATATATATATATATATATATATATATATATATATAAAATTGATGTTAAATTAAAAATTAAACATATTTGTATCTAATTTAAAAAAATGTATGATTTTATGATAAGCGTAATTTTGTCTTTTTATATAATCCAAATATTAAAATAATTGATAAAAAAAGTTATTAATAAAAATTTACACTAATAGAAAATTAATTTAATTTTTCAACAAACAAAA
The DNA here is from genome assembly GCA_020916435.1 of Oxytropis ochrocephala. NCBI lineage: Eukaryota > Viridiplantae > Streptophyta > Magnoliopsida > Fabales > Fabaceae > Oxytropis > Oxytropis ochrocephala. Next base: position 51,785,381 of record CM037095.1, read on the forward strand.
TATAACTAACATAATATATATATATATATATATATATATATATATATATATATAATTATTTATTAGCTTATATAAAATATATAATCGAATAACATAGGTTATATTTGTACCTAAAAATGAAATAATATATATTTTCTTGTAGGTGTTGCACATCAAACACATGATATGATAGTATTATCTTTTCTCTATCATATCCTATCTCTACCTTGCTTCAAATCATATCTTGTCTACCAAACAAGCACTAAGGGTATGTTTGTATGAATGACTTAGGAGGATCTTAGACATAGAGGTTTTGTAGGATTAAGCCTATATGTTAATATATAATTGAGATTTTGAAAAGATTGTAAATAATATGTTAGCTACCTTAATTTAGAAAAGAAAAATAAGTTGTCCCCCCTTCCCTCCAATCAAACATCCTTTTTTTTTGCCTAGAGGTCTTTAACGCCGCTCCAATGTCTAGGAGAAAAGACACTGACTAATTTGAATTTTGGCTCCTTCCCTCCAAAACTCTTCATCCAAACTTACTTTTTGTTTTTTGCTAGAGGTCTTTGACCCCGCTCCAATGTCCAGGAGACTGACTAATTTGAATTTTGACTAGAGCTGTCAATTTGGGCCCGGCCCAATGGGCCGGCCCAATGGCCCGATATTTTGGGCGGGCTTGGGCTCTAAAAATAGTAGCCCAAAATCAACGGTATGTTTTTTGGCCCGGCCCGATTGGCCCGATGATGTTATTGGGCCGGCCCGGCCCGACCCATGGGCCCATGGGCGGCCCGTTTGTTTTTTGTTTTTAAATTTTAAAATATGACAAGTGCTATACATGCTGTTTTTAATGTTATCCAATCAAAATATGACAACTCAATTATTTATTCCACGCCTTCGATTTTGGAGCTTAACGGATCGTCTTTCGTCTTCTCTTCAAACCGTTTTGCAACTCCATTCATAAATTCTTGAAGCGATTCGACTCAAAAGAAAAACACCACCACCAAATACCGATCCATAACTGTTCGAGATGTCTTTGTCTTCTTCTCTATTGAAATTGTCGTATTTCAAAAAAAATACCAATTCGGTATAAAGGCAACCAACATCCTAATCTAATCCTAATCCTAATGAATCACACTCAAGAAACAAATAAATTAGAGGCAAAGCGAATAAGATTTGGTAACTCAAATTTTGAGTCGGTAATATCATGAGAATTTAATCACAGTATATCAACTTTCCACCTTTTTTTCATATATATGAAATCAACTTGATATGCAAGTTCAAGCATTTGTGTTTGAAGTTCTAGACATAGTGGTTGGAAATAGGATAATTTCAATAGAGAAGAATTTATTTATTTGAGCTATTTTGGATTATGGACAATGTGTTTTGCAAAACCAAGACGAATTTATTTATGTATGCTTATTTTGGATTATGGACAAAGATATATTGTGTTCTTTGAATTTTGTTTATGTATGTTGTTCATTGATAGAAACAATATATACTTAAAATTTTAAAAGTCAATGGCTTGTGGCGTTGGGCCGACCCATTGGCGGGCCCATTGGCCCATGGTCGATGTTAGGCGGGCTTGGGCCTACATTTTGCTGACCCATTAGAATATTGGTGGCGGCCGCCCGCCCATATACTTTGTTTGGCCCGATGGGCTGGGCGGAACGGCCAGAGCCCAGCCCATTGACACCTCTAATTTTGACTAGGAGGTAAATAAAAGTTGGGTCCAATTTATTCCATCATGAGGATCGAACCCAAGTACTAATCGGGTCTGTCCCTTAAGTTGGAGTGAGCCAACCACTGACACTCAAGTTTAGAGTTCTTCCGAACATAAGGTCTTAATATCTGGCGTTTACTTTTCCCACACCCCTTAACAAATTTTATTCCAAAATAACCTCGCGTGAAAGCGCTGTGAGGCGTGTTTAAAGGCGCTCAACGACCTTGTTCGAACACGTTCGAATGACCTCGTTCGAACAGGTGAAATTACGCACAAAAGGGTGTGAAGTCAATATTTAACACACTCGAACGATGTCGTTCGAACGGGTTCGAATAAGGTCATGCGAACAGGTGAAAAACGCAGAGAGTGTGAAGTCAAAATTTAACACACTCGAACGATGTCATTCGAACCTGTTCGAAGGCTCGTGTTCGAACAGGTGAAATTTCGTGAAAAGAAAGAGGTTTTGACTGGCCTTTTGGTCTTTTCACACCCTTGTGGGGTGTGTTTTGAGTAGGAGGGGGTGTGGGAAAAACAATAGCCTAATATCTCTATAGAAACTTCTAGTTTCCCACCAATGAAAGATTCCCATTTGTTGAAACTATATTGAGACAATTATATAAGGAAGAAAAGAATATATACTTTTCCCATTTGTTTGTTGAAACTATATTGAGACAATTATATAGAAGCCTCAAATATCAACACATTATGTTCCTGTTTTATTACTCATTTAAAATTCTAACCTTTTATTCTAATGCACCATATTTTTTTAATCCATGTTCTTGAAGAAAATAATAGAGCTGGATAGCAACAAAGATGGAGCTAGAATTGGGACTCAAAATCACTAAAACTAGAGATGATATTTCTTCAATTTCTGAGTATCAATTGGCCAAGGACAAAGGACCAGTCTTTCATTCTAGAGAAACAAATACCACTTTCATCCTCACAGCCCATCTTAAAGGTCAGTAATTGATTTATTTTTTCTTTATTTCATTTTATGAAATAACAATAGGTTTTTACTCCCTATAAATTTATACCATTTCATTTTTTTTTGGAAAAAATACAGCATTCCATTTAGTCCCTATACAACAATTATTTATTTTTAGTCTCTATAAATAACAGAATCTGCATATTTTAATTCTTTTGGTAGGGAATGAAAACAGACAGTTTTTGTGCTTTTTTTTTAAATGGAGAATAGAGAAAATATCATTAATTAAAGGAAGATCATTTTTAGTACGAGACAAATTCTAAGAAAAGCACGTGACAGCATTTTTTTTACGAGGATAACAATTTTCATACATTGGAAGTGTTGTGGTTTTAAGCAGTGCGGTGTTAGAAAACATCACGTGTTCTGACATTTCGTACAAATTATTTTGTTTTTGTACTAAATAAATATCAGTTCGTTAATTAAAATGGTGATGGCCATTTTACAAGTTCAGACTCTTACCACTGAAATGACTCCTCATCGACTACATAGTTTTTGTATTTTACAGAGACTAAAATTGAATAAAAAAATTTAGGGACTAACTTGAACGGTAGTCGTTTTGTAAGGATCAACTACACAAAACATTTGAATCCTTCATTTTATTATTGTCTTTGATCCTTTATATGTTATATAAGCCTTAGTAAATATCTATGGAAACACAGGTTATAAGAGGAATAACATTGACATCAAAATAAGTAAAGATGGGAGTAAGATAACAATTAGTGGAGAAAAGCCAATTCAGGAAATGGTGATGATTGGATGGGTAATGCACAAGAAAGTGGTTGCTGTTACAGGGTTCAATAAAGTTTTCAAAATTCCTGATGGGGTGAATTTAGATAGGATCAAAGCAAAGTATGATGAAGATGAATGGATTTTGAGTATTGTCATGCCAAAATTAGTAAAAGGAATTTATGGACTAAAGATTGAGGAGGTTAAGGAACAAGAATTTGATAAAAGTGAAACTGATAATGTTTCTAGTAGTGTTGGAGAGACAAGCCAAAAAGGATCCAAAGAGTATAATGTTTCTGAAGAGTGTTTGATTCAACAAAGTGGAAAATCAAAACAAAAAGCATTTGGAGAATCTAAATGTGAAACTGAGGATGCAATTAAAGAATATATGAAAGAGGGTAACATGGAACCATGTGAAGAAGATATGAAGGTATCAGAAGTTGATGATCAAAATCTGGTTGACCATATTGGTGAAATAAGTCAAAAAGAATTGATGATCCAACAAATGGAAAGAACTAAAATCACTAAAGGGAAGATTGATGAAAAGTCACCTAATGAAGAGAAAACCATACTTGGAGATATCATCCAAAAGAACAATATAAAGCCTAAGACTGAAACTGAAAATGAAGATCAAGAATGTGTAACAGAAAAGCCTGATAAGGAAGGATCTGATGCAATGGAAGCCATAAAGGAGAAGTTTCCTAAGCACTTACCTAAAACTACCCTTGAGGAAAGTGAAGAATTTAGTGTTCAAAACATGCAGGAAATTAAAGATGTCGAAAAAGAAATGATCGAAAGGAAGGGGAAGGAGAAAGGAAGTGAAGGATTCAAGGTTGAAAAGGAGGAAGAGCAGAAAGTGATGATTAAAGAAGAAAAGGTGGACACTGAAACATTTATGGAAAGTGAGGAAGGAGAAGAATCCAAGAAGAGAAAGGAGGAAGCTGATAAGGTGCTTCATGATGCCAATAAGAAAATGCATGATGAGAGAATAAAAAAAGAAGTAGGAGACTCTAAGATGGGAATTGGTGATGGAAATGGAAAAGGTGTGAGAAGAAAGGTTGGAAAGGAAGAACATGAAGTAATGAAGATCTTAGAACTAGAGAAAAATGTTGGTGCATGTATGCCACAAAGAATTGAAGATACAGTCAACAAAGATAACAAGTCTGAGGTTCAAAAAATGGACAGGAAGAGTGTCGAGAAAAAGGAAAGAAGGGTATCTGATAAGATACCTGATGACAGCAATAGGGGCCAAGCTGGGAGCACAATAAAAAAAGAAAGAGAAGAATCTAAGTTGAGGATTGATGATGGAAAGGTGAAAGGTATAAAAGAAAAGATTGGCAAGGCAGCATATGAAGCAATGAAGTCATTAGAGCAAGAGCAAAATTTAGGTGCATGTGCCACACAGAACACCGGAATTACTGAAGACTCTTTGATTCAACAAAGTGGAAAGTCAAAACAAAATGAATTTGGAGAACCTAAGTGTGAATTTGAGGATAGACTTAAAGAGAACATGAAAAAGAGTAGTATGGAACTGTCTGAAGCAATGAAGGGATCAGAACTTGATGATATAAGCCAAAAGGATTTGGAAGATTATAGGATCCAACAAATGAAGAAATCTACAAGAACCAAAGAGAAGATTGATGGAGATAGCATCCAAAATGACATTATAAAGCCTAAGATTGAAACAGAGAATGAAGATCAAGAATGTATTAGAGAAAAGACTGATAAGGAGGGATCAGATACAATGGCAGCTATAAAGGAGGAGTTTCCTAAGCACTTGCCTAAAACTACCCTTGACGAAAGTGAAGAAATGAATGTTCAAAAGAAGCAGGAAATTAAGGATCACAAAGAAGAAATGATCAAAAGAAAGGGAAAGGAGAAAGGTGAAGGGGAAAGGCACAAAACAATGCATGTGGGTTCAAATAGAGGCATAATGAGAGACACAATTGAAGAAGAAATTGAAAAGAGAAATAATGGAACTGAAGATACAGCTATCCAAGATAAAGATACCGAGGTTCAAAAAATGAAGAGTAGAAGTGTTGAGAAGAAGGAAGGAAAGGTATCTGACAAGATGGTTGATGATGACAATGAGGATCAGACTGGAATCGCAAACAAAAAAGGAAGAGAAGAATCTAAGATGAGGATTGATGATGGAAAGGTTAAAGGCATGATAGAGAAGATTGGCAAGGAAACATATGAAGCAGTGAAGACATCAGAAATAGAGCAAGATGCAGGTGCAGGTTTCCCACAAAACATTGGAGATATAAGTCAAGATAAAGAGTTTAAGGATCAAGAAATGGTGGAGAAAGGAAGTGTTGTAGAAATTAGGGAAGGAGAAGGAGAAAAAAGTATAAAAGCAAATGTTGGAGAAGAAGGATGTGAAGAAATAAAGTCATCAGAGCTAGAGAAAAATGTAGGTGCATCTTCGACACAGATCAGTGGAGTTACAAGCCAAGGAGTTTCTAAAGAGTATTTGACTCAACAAAGTAGAGAGTCAAAACAAAAACAATTTGGAGAATCTAAGTCTGAAACTGAGGATAGACTTAAAGAAACTATGAAAAAGAAGAATGATGATAGGCAATATAAAAAGGAATCTGTTGAAGCCAATAAGGACATTACAAAGGTAGCATCTATAAGGGAGGAGTTTCCAAAGCACTTACCTAAACCTACACTTGAGGAAAGTGAAGATTTGAATGTTCAAAAGATGAAAGAAATTAAAGATGTCAAAGAAGAAATGATCAAAACAAAGCGGAAACAGATTGAGTATTTTGAAAAGAAAGGTGAAGGTGAAAGACACAAAAAAATGCTTGGGGAAGAAAATAAAGGCATAACAAGAGAGAGAATGCAAGCAAAAATTGAAAAGATAAAGAATGGAGTTGATGAAAGTGGGCAACAACATATAGGGGAGAATATTGTTAAAGGGGTCTTTGAAGTACCTAAGAGTATAACTGAAGAGCTCTCTAAGCAGTTAAAGGAGCTTGATGGAAGTAAAGAAGTGAAGGTTGCAAAGGAGGAGGAACAAAAAGAGGTGACCAAAGAAGCAACTACTAAAACTGAAATTTTGATGACAAAAATGGAAGAAGATTCCAATAAGAGAAATGAGGAAGTTAGCAGGGATTCTGAGAAAAGCACAGTAATTGAGACCTTGCTGAAGAAAACTGAGGAGTCCAACATTGAAAAAAAGTCTAGTGATGGGCCAATTGTCCAAGATAAGCTTCCCAAGCAGGTGGTGGAGGCAATACCACAAAATGAGAAGAACAAAACTGAACATGGTATAGTGAAGTTGAAAGAAAAGGGATCTATAAAGATGCATGTTGAACCAAATGAGGCTTTTGAGAATGATACAACTTGGAACAGAATTGAAAAAGAAATTAGAAAGCAAAAACTTGAGTCTGGTGATCAATTAAGTTTGAAAGAGGATGCTGATAATGGAATATTTGATGGAAGAAAAAGACAAAAGTTTCCAGAGATGGAGGAAGCTGAAGATGGTGCAAAAAATGAAGGGTATGTGAAAAAGTGAATGGAGACAAATATGAGAAGATACATGTTGAAACAAATGAAGATTTGAAGAAAGAGATAACAAAGGAGACCAGAGGGGAACAAATAAAGGATCCTAAGATTCGAACAAAGGAAAAAGGTGAACATCATTTGCATGAAGAGGTGAGTAAAGAAAGATCCCAAGAAAGCAAGGCTGCAAAAGAACTGTATATAAGAGATAAGTTTCCTGAGCACTTACCTAAGACTACCCTTGAGGAAAGTGAAGAATTGGATGTTCAAAAGAAGCAAGAAATGAAAGATGTCAAAGAAGAAATTATCAAAAGAAAGGGGAAGGATATTGAATATTTTGTGGAGAAAGGTGAAGGTGAAAGACAGAAAACAATACATGTGGATGCAAATAAAAGCATAACAAGAGAAACAATTGAAGATGATATGGAAAAGAGAAAGAATGGAATTGGGGATAGTGGTCAACAACATTTAGAGAAGAACACAGTTAAAGGAAGATTTGAACTACCAAAGAGTATAACTGAAGAGCTTCCCAAGAAGTTGGTGGAACTTGATGGAAGTAAAGGATTCAAAGTTGCAGCCAAAGAGAAACAAGAGATGATTAAAGCAGAAAAGAATAAAACTGAATGTTTCATGGAAAAGGAGGAAGGAGAAGATTCCAAGAAGATAACTGAGGTAGCTGACATGGTGCTTGATGATGCCAATAAGGAAATAAAAGAAGAGGGAATAAAAAAGGAAGTAGGGGAATCTAAAATGGGAATTGGTGATGGAAATGGAAAAGGTGAGAGAAAAAAGGTTGGCAAGGAAGAACATGAAGTAGTGACGGAGACATTAGAACTAGATAAAACTGTTGGTGTGTGTATCCCTCAGAGAATTGAAGATACAACCAGCAAAGATAAAAAGTCTGAGGTTCAAGAAATGGACAGTAGAATTGTAGAGAATAAGGAAGGAAGGGATGAGTTTCCTAAGCACTTACCTAAAGCTACCCTAGAGGAAAGTGAAGAATTGAATGTTCAAAAGATGCAAGAAATTATAGATGTCAAAGAAGTAATGATCAAAAGAAAGGGGAAGGAGATTGAATATTCTGAAGAAAAAGGTGAAGGTGAAAGATACAAAACAATGCATGTGGAAGAAAATAAAGGCATAAAAAGAGAGACAGTGCAAGAGAAAATTGAAAAGAAAAAGAATGGAGTTGATGAAATTGGTCAACAACATGTAGGGGAGAATATTGTTAAAGGAGTATTTGAAGCACCAAAGAGTATAATTGAAGAGCTGCCCAAGCAGCTAGAGGAGCTTGATGAAAGTAAGAACTTGAAGGTTGCAAAGGAGGAAGAACAAAAAGAATTGACAAAAGAAGCAAAAGCTAAAACTGAAACCTTATTGGAAAAAATGGAAGGAGAAGACTCCAAGAAGAGAAATGAGGATGCAAGCAGTGGTACTGAGAAAAACACAGTAATTGAGACCTTGCTGAAGAAAACTGAGTCCAACAATGAAAACAATTCTAGTGATGGAGCACTTGTTAAAGAAAAGCTTTCCAAGAAGGTGGTGGAGGAAATTGCTGAAGTTGAGAGAAACGAAACTGAACATGGTATAGTGAAGTTGAAAGTAAAGGGATCCATGAAGATGCATGTTGAACCAAATGACGCTTCTGAGAATGACACAGCTGAGAACAAAATTGAAAAAGATATTAGAAAGAAAAAACTTGAGTCTAGTGATCAATTAAGTGTTAAAGATACTGTTGATAAAGAAATAATGGATGGAAGAAAAAGGGAGAAGTTTGCAGAGATGGAGGAAGCTGAAGATGGCAAGGAAGATGCTGGAAAAATGGAAGAGTCTATGAAGAAAGTGAATGGAGACAAATATGAGAAGATACAAGTTGAAGCAAATGAAGATTTCAAGAAAGAGATTACAAAGGAGACCAAATGGAAAGCAATAGAGGATCCTAAGATTCAAACAAAGGAAAAAGTTGAACATCACATGCATGAAGAGATGAGCAAGAAAATATCCCAAGAAAGCAAGTCTGCAAAAGAAGATTTTTCAATGAAAGTGTTAGATTCACCAACTAAATCAAGAGGACTAAAAGAAGCAAAGATGGAGAAAATAGAAGATATCAAAGAAGAGGATGCAGAAAATGAACAGTTTGTGAATATAGTAAAGGAAGAGAAATATGAAAAGATACAAGTCGGAGGAAATGGTGGTTTGAGGAACGAAACAACTAAGGACACGGTACAGAAAGAAAAAGAGGAGCCTAAGATTCTAATTATGGTTAAAGATCAACAAAGTTTGCAAGATGATATGAGAAAAGGAAGATATGAAACAAACACAACAGCAAGAGGGTTTCCTATGCAAATAGTAGATTCACTTGCCAAGACAAGAGAGAGGCAAAAAGATACAAAAATAGAAGCAGAAGAGACCAAAGGAGAGTTGTCCAAAAGTAAGAGTGGAGAAAGAAAAGCTGTTGATCCTACAACAAAGGAAAAATTTCAAGCATCTGAGAGTAAAAGAAAAACTGAGGAGTCCAACATTGAGAAAAAATCTAGTGATGGACCACTTGTCAAAGAAAAGCTTCCCAAGCAGGTGGTGGAGGAAATTGCTGAAGTTGAGAAAAATGAAACTGAACACGGTATAGTGAAGTTGAAAGGAAAGGGATCCATGAAGATGCATGTTGAACCAAACGACACTTCTGAGAATGACACAGCTGAGAACAGAACTGAAAAAGATATTAGAAAGCAAAAATTTGAGTCTAGTGATCAATTAAGTGTTAAAGATACTGTTGATAAAGGAATATTGGATGGAAGAAAAGGGCAGAAGTTCGCAGAGATGGAGGAAGATGCTGGAAAAATTGAACAGCCTGTGAAGAAAGTGAATAGAGACAAATATGAGAAGATACAAGTTGAAGCAAATGAAGATTTCAAGAAAGAGATAACAAAGGAGACCAAAGGGAAAGCAATAGAGGATCCTAAGATTCAAACAAAGGAAAAAGCTGAACATCACTTGCATGAAGAGATGAGTAAGAAAATATCCCAAGAAAGCAAGTCTACAAAAGAAGACTTTCCATTGAAAGAGTTAGATTCATCAACTGATAGAAGAGGACTAAAAGAAGCAAAGATGGAGAAAATAGAAGATATCAAAGAAGAGGATGCAGAAAATGAACAGTTTGTGTATAAAGTAAAGGAAGAGAAATATGAAAAGATACAAGTCGGAGGAAATAGGGGTTTGAGGAACGAAACAACTAAGGACACTGTACAGAAAGAAAAAGAGGAGCCTAAGATTCTAATTATGGTTAAAGATCAACAAAGCATGCAAGATGATATGAGAAAAGGAAGATATGAAGCAAGTACAACAGCAAGAGAGTTTCCTATGCAAATAGTAGATTCACTTGCCATGACAAGAGAGAGGCAAAAAGATACAGAAATAGAAGCAGAAGAAACCAAAGGAGAGATGTCCAAAAGTAAGAGTAGAGAAAGAAAAGCTGTTGAGCCTACAACAAAGAAAAAATTTCAAGCATGTGAGAGTAAAAGAATTACTCAGAGTTTGCATGAAGCACCAGAGGAAAAACATCCAGAAGATGAAAGAGTACCATCTGAAAGAGACACTTCTACATGTGCAGAGGTAGTAAATATGGAATTTAAGGAGGTTGAACAAGGGAGAGCAAAGGAAAAGAAACAGACGACAAATCTTCCACCTCCAAAAATTCCAAGCAGGGAGACTCGTGATTTAGAAGATGAAGGCATTAACCAAAAGAATTTAAAGCCACTGAAAATAAAAGTAGGAGAACAAAGCACTTATAACACAAAAGGCACAAAAGAGGTTGCAACTAAAGAAGATCAAGAGATTAAACAATTATCATCTCCTAGGTTTCCATCAATTCACCAATCTGAAGTTGAAGAAAAATATAAGTTTTATGAAGGTGGCAAAGCAAAATATGAAGCATCCAGAGAATCACAAAAGGAAGATCCTACAAAAGATATGCAAAATTTAATTGAAATGAAGGAAAAGGAAAACCAAGAGGCTAAACTAAAGGAAGCTTTGAAGTCAGAAGCTCCTCTAGAAAAGCAAATAAAGAAAGGAGGACAAGTGATTAGAAGAGGTGAATTTCACAAAGGGAAAAATGTGGGGGAGAAAATGCAAGAAAAAACTGAAGGACCTGAGAAAAAATTTGATGATAGAGATCATCAGTATGTGGCAATAGATGTTGGAAAGGTGGAGACTGTAGAAGAAGAAATGTTCAAAGAATATGAAGCAGAAGCTGGTTCAATAGCTGAGAGGATGGAATCCAAAAAAGGCTTGAAAACTACTCTTGAAAGAGAGGACTACATGACAACTCAAAATGTTAATGATGAGAAGCCAAAGATACAGGATGAAATTACAAAAACTGATATTGAAAAGGTAAATAAGGAAAAACGCATTCAGGATGTAATGAAAACAACACAGGAGAAAGAGCATCCTATAAAATCAGAAGCTGTTGAGAAAGAAACAGAATACTTGGAAGCAATATCTTCACTTCCAAATGTAACAAGCATGGGAATTAAAGAGGCGAGTCCAGAGATTGAAGATCTACACCAGAAAGAGTTGTCACCTTTGAAAGCAGAAATGAAAGGGAAAGAGCCTCTTGAACTAGAAAATTCAGTTATACAATGGAAAATTCCAAAGACAAAAGAGCAAGTACCATTAATTGAAGTAAGAGGCAAGGAACAACATGATTATGTCACAAAAGAGATTGAAGAACTGAAAATGGCAGCATATGAAGAAGCTAAGCCATCAAAGTTTCAAAGGCCAACAATAATTCAACAATCCACAGATGAAGAAAACAGAAAATCAGAAAATGCTGTTGAAGAACATGAAGCAACCAAAGAACCACCAAAGAAAAACATTGTGGAAACTAAAAAAATTGATAGCTTTCAACCAGAAGTCCTTGAAAATCAATATTTTGAAGAACAAAATGTTGATGAGCGAGATGAAGCATTAGATCAGTGTGAGTTCCAAGGTCCCAAAGTTTCGATTCAGGATAGAGGTCAACAACTTGTGCAAGACAACAATGATAATAAAGGATCTCAAACTCCGAAGGCTGTAGAAGAAGAAATATTTCTGAAGAAAGGGCAAGGGTCAAAAGTTGCAAAAAGTGGAGAAGCTAAATATTCTTCAAGAAACAAGAGAGAGGGGGGAAAAACAACTCAAACTGCAGAAGAAAATAAGCCTACAATGAAGGAAAAAACTCCACATTTTGAAAAGGCTAGTGGATCCAAACAGGTAGCAAATAAAATGCATGAGACTGGAGATAGAGAACATCAAATAGAATCTGAAGAAGTCACTGCTAGTCCTAAAATGAGGGTAGAGCCTCCAACAATGATTGAAAAAACCCCAAACAAAGAAGTTGAAAGGAAAGAGCCTCATGAATTAACATGGCCAAACATGGATTATAAAACTCAAAAATATCAGAAGTACAAGAAGAAAAGGAGGGGAAAGGCATGTTCATGCACTAGAAGCAAATATTTCTAGACAAAAACTTGCACAAGCTACGACAATTCATTCAAAAACAAAAAGTAAAGTTGAACCAAAAGGTGAGAATGAGATTGATAAGCCACAAGTAAATCAACTGCCATCTTCGTCTATAGAAATGCTAAGCAAAGAACCACAAGAATCAGAAGAGTGTAATATGAAAGATTGTGATTCAAAGGGAGAGAGTTTAGTGCAAGTGAGTGAGAAAGAAGAACCAATTCAGTCCACAGATACAGCATCAGAAGAAGTGTCAGTAAAAGATGAATCTCAAGGAGCAAAGAAGAAGGACTCTAAATTAGATGCGCAAGAGCCAAACAAAAGTAAACGAGACCAACAATGCATAAACAAAGGTGAGGAAGAAAAACATGGAATAAATGAAATTGAGGAAGAAAAAGCCTGTGAGGAAGGATCAGAAGAGCCAGAAGAATATAAAGAGGAAGCAAGTGGAGGTAAAAAGGACAATACAATGTCAAAGAAACTATTTGTTCCTTTGGTCATAGCAGGATCAGCCCTCCTAGGAGTTATTTTTGTTTGGCAAAGAAGAACTAGAAAAAGGTAAAATATGTCTTTTCTTTCACTATAATCTAGTTTTCCATTATGAAGAAAACCTTGTGAATTAGTGTACTTGGAGATGCTTGTTTCGTTAGCGGGTACTAAGGTTCTATTTTGATTGACTTATTTGGACTTATCTATTGGTATAAGTACTTGTGAGACTGTTTTTGTGAGAGCTTATGGAAACGACATTTGACATATCCATAAGCTCTCCAGGTTTACTTTTGAAAACAACTTAAAGGACAAATCTGGAATTTTAAACAAACTTAAGGAATCCCAAGGACAATTTTGCCATTAAAATAGTTAAAAAAAAATAATACAAACTAGTTACAAAAATAATTATTCAACAAACACTTAGAGCTTTCAAAAACTAGGCAATGTGGGACTTCCCACTTTTCTTTCGAAGTATCACTAAAACAAAAATGAAGCAACAATAACATGTACAAAGATCTAACTCGCAATTTCAGCCACAAATATGCTACCTGAATCACACCATCCACCCAAAACATCTTTGTTGGAGCACTGCAATGCAACATACAGTGATATAATAAGCTATAAGCAATATCTTACAAAAGTATACCAACAAATGTCTAACCAATAACGATAAAACAGAGAACCCTAACTAGAATCCAACCCTACTTATTTGTGTGATAGGGAGAACCACATGTGAAAGAGAAATGTTACTTAACATCAAATTGCGACATCAAAATTGACAACAATATACTGGTTACTGCAGCTCACCTAGGTGGTTAATGAAATTGTTGAAGTTGCTTAATATATACACCAAGGTGTTGCAACTCTATAACCATCAATTGAATTTCGTTAATCACGAATGAATCTGAACATTATGAACACAATTTTAGGTGTTCAAAAATAATCTAAATGTATATATGAACACTTAAAAATTGTGCTTAATGAAGTTTAGTTGGTGGTTAATGAGTTACGACAACTTAGTATAACCATTCACCAAGTTAAACATTTCATTAATCACGTGTGTGAATTGCATTAACCAGTCAAACTGATGTTAATTTTTTATGGCTTAATTTGATCTTCAAAAACACAACTGTATGTGAAACTAGCAAAAGACGGAAAAGATTAAGTAAAAGACAGTCACGGAAATAGTCAACATGCATTGTTTCAAGTTTTGTTTGCTTTAACTCCTGCAACATACTCAAGTTATTTACTATATACAAATTTTCCTAAGGTTTAACCACGTTATTTGACAGTTAAGGATAACAACTACAAAAGATTCCGGGCTATGTCCACCACCAACCTCTTGTATCCCCGCTCTCTTTTTTATTACTCTAATTTTTCCGGTAAAGTACCAAAATCCTTGAGGGATCTGAATTTTGGAATGATTCATCATAAAAGTGGTTCAAATATAGTAAGAAACCCTCTTTGCAGGTATAGTATTTGGGGAGCAATGGTTTGGAAATCTTGCCTACTACGCGGGTTTACTACCATGTGCTTAGTGAGAATGACTAACTCTCCATTAGCTTAAGCCAATAGATGAAGACACAACATCGGATTTATATCTCTAACATGACCATTGTAGCATTATTGTCTTTGGTTCAGGGCTCCTTTAAAATAGATAAAAAAAACGTACTTTTAATCCTAATTGTGGAGTAATATCTAACACTTTCCTGATAACCTAACATGCTAGGTGAAGACATAAATTGGTTTTGTACTTCTGACGGTTGATGTTATTTGAGTGGATTGATCATGTCTGATCCATAACAACTTCATGTGGGTAATGATGGTCAAACACAACTGATAAAGGATATGCAACATGCAAGAAGTTCAAAAAAAATGCACGCAACATTAAGCTGTAGATAATATAGTTGTCCATGGATATACGCAAGATATTGCAGAAGTGCAGAACATAAGCTCATAATGTAAATTTCATTATTTGAATGGAAATAAAAAATATTATGTATAAGAAGATTCTAGATGATTGATCATCTACAATCTATATATGAGGTTTAAAATACAGTACCTTACTAAAGCCAAGCCAGTTTGAATCTCCTCTGAATGAAAATAATTTGGTGCTATCTTTCCATTGTTCACAAAAGACCTGTACTCCAAATTGTAAGGTGTTATAAGTATATAATTGAATTTGAACTAAATATATAATCCAAAAAGGACTTTGTTATGGAATAAAACTATCATTTATCACTCATCCAAAATTTAAAGAAGAAAGTATTATTTGTGTTTCAGATTTTCAAGAAATGAAATGCTTGTACTTCTCATTTAATAGTTGGTTTTCTTTATTTCCTAACAGGTATACATTAGCAAACCCCAAAATATCATCACTGTGGAGAGATGTACAAAAATGTGTCATGAAACAAGTACTGCAAAAGTTTAAGCCGCTAGAAGAAGACACATAAATGGCAATTGATTATTACTCCCTCCGGTTCTTTTTATAAGAAACTAAAGTATCCATTTCCCATATAAAAGTTAGGTTAACAATACACCTATTTTAAATCTTTAAGAGTATTAATTAAAAAAACTTGGCTCCAATGCTATTTGTAAGAGTAGTCCATAGAATAGTATATAGCTGATATTAAACTTGTAAAATGTTAGCTCATTTAGCTCAATAGCTTTCAGTTGTAATTCTGTTAAGTGTGCACACGATAGGTATCAAGTGTGCACACGTTAAGAGCTTCTATAAATAGCCTGTGATGTAACTGACTCATACACAACAGAAAAATAGAATTTACAGTTAGAAGAATTTTCCCTCTCGTTTCTCTCTTTCCTTCTTTACTTTCTGGTATTATCTTACACTATTGATTGGTCTGTATGAATTAAGGTTTAGTTCCTAAGAAAAAAAAACTGGAGGGAGTATATATATCATCTCTAACATTCCACCTTGCAAGAACGTTTTGCTTTTGAAGCACGGACAATGCATTGAGACAACCTATTTTGTGTTGAAATTCAACTTCTTATTAGAAGGGGGGTGACAAGGATTGAAGTTTAGACCACTTGGTCATAGAAGCTTTGATACCATGTCATAAATGAATGGTTTGTAGAATATATCTGAATCAAAATCAGTTTAGAACAAGTTGCTACATTGCGCAGCAGGTGCTCTAGTACATCTGATATTCCGAATATGAAACACTTTCATCTGTGAATGGGTACATAACAAAAGATTTTCCTATAAGTTTATAACCTTGAGTAAAGGTCAGCGTCAGCCTCATTTGCGACTTACTAAAACCTTCTCACCTTGGTCTAATATATGCTATTCACATGAAAAACATTCAAGATCCCAATGATTATTTTAATGTTCTAGAGCATTTTTGAGAGTTCTAAACTTCTAATTGCTTCTTGATATTTTAGAATTCTCTAGGAAGTCATAGCGTGCACTGTGCACATATACATTATTTTAGCATAGTATCTTTTAAATTTTTTTTAGCACACAGACGTTTAGCTTTATAAAATTAGCATACTATTACTATTACTATGGTAGAACAAAAATATAATCTTAATTGTAGATTCTAAATATTTATTAGATTACAAGAAGCAATTTCTACCCAGGACAGTTTATAATAAAAGTGCTTTTGGATGTCCATAGTAGTAATTTTGTTATAATAAAGCACTTATTCTTTTTTACCCAAACAAACTAAAAACTTATTCTGTTACTTTTATGCAGTTAAATATTGTATGAAAATATTTCCTAGAAAAGGCATTACTAAATAACACTACTTTTAGATAAGCTTATCTAATCAAGCCCAAAGTATGTCAAACTCCAAGGTAAAAGTAGCAACCGTGAGTCTCCCTTAGTGTGAATCTAGTTGTTAGTGAAATCTTCTGTTATGTCCCGGTGAGTTCATATGAAAGTCATTGTCATGTTATATATATATATATATATATATATATATATATATATATATATTGTCTTTTTAGTTGACCCCTATTAGTTAGAAAACCATATTTATACAGGTTTCTTGGTCTATTGCAGTGTTGTCAAATAACCGTTATGGCGCCGCCATAGCGCTATGGCGTGGCGGATTTTGGAGAGGCCGCCATGAGATAACGGTTTTATGGCAATGTGTCACCGGAGGCGCCATGGCAGACGCCATGAGCATGGCGGTTGTGGCGGCACGGCGGGTTATGGCGGACGAAGCAGGATTTTTTAAAGAAACGCGGGTTTGGGACGTGTAACCCGACCCAGAATTAAGCCCAAAGGGTTAAAAAAACAAAAACCCTAATTCTGAAATACCCTCTCTCCTCTCTAACGGTTAGTTCTCACGCTTCTTTCTGCCTCTACCTCTGTTCTCCTTCCTGTTGCTTCTTCTTCTCCCTTCGCTGGTTCTGGTCTCTCCACCAGCAGGCGCGACGGCCACCAGCAACGACAGTGCCGTCTCTTCTCTCTTCGCAGCTTCTCAGTCGCATCCCTCTCTTCTCTCTTTGTTCGCACACTCCCTTTACGTTTTTTTCCTTTCGTTCTTTCTCTTCGCATATCATTAATTTTTTTTCTTTTATTTTTTTTGTTTCTGTTTTAATTCTTTTTTCTGTTTGTTTTAATTTTTTTTTCTTTTTTTGTTTTCATGCATCTGTTTTAATTTTTTACCTGTTCTGTTTTAAATTTTTTCCAGTTTGTGGCTTTGTGCATCTGTTTTATTTTTGTTTTGTTTTAATCTTAGTTTGTAGAATATGTCTCAACCAAATTCCTCACAAGCTTCGGGGACATCCGAAGAAGAGGAAGGGGAGGGAGATGCTCCACTTGTTAATGACTTGGAAAATGACTATGTTGGGGTTGGGGAAGAGGATTAGAGGAAATTCCTATGTGTTTTCATTACTTTTTATAATTCTGTTGTTATTTTGATGTCTTAAACTTAATTTGAAGCGGTTCTTAGTTGCTTATGACAATTTGATGAGACTAATTTGAAGTAATTCTTAGTTGCTTATGACAATTTGACATTTATTGATAGGCTTTTGGATTTTTATTTTTAATTTTTATAGTGTTTTTTGTATGTGTATTCGTATGTATATCTTTTAATTTTCTATAAAAATTGGTCCGCCATGGCGTCCGCCATATGCCGTTACGCCATCCGCCATAAACATATGGCGGTTTTTTGGGTCTCCGCCGTAAACCGCCATCCGTCATTGACAACACTGGTCTATTGTCAACTACTCTTTCCTATAATTTATACGGTGTTTTCCCAGGATGAATCCCTCTGTACTTTGCACATAATCCACTCATCCTTCATATTCTTATGCCTTATTATCTTATTTAATTGAATGTAGTATTTATACACTGGTTACAAAAGCTCTTAATATAAAAAAAATACCTCTTGATCCATCCCTTGAACATAGATATATTCAGGATCAATTGCTGAGAAAGCCAGTCCTGTTATCTGTAGTAGCAGTGAAGACATAGTAAAATACAGTCATCTAAAGAAGCAACAGTAAACACACTAAAACAATATTTTTCTAAATGACAAGAGTAAATAAACTTACGCATAGTGAGGTTGTTGATTGTAATTAACTTTAATTGTTTCCTTTTATTCCGTGATATGTTTCCTAGTTTCTTTTGATACATTAGGGTAGCTACGTGTTTTCAATCCCTAAAGTTTATGAATCGTTGATTCTGTTCTCTATTTATAAATTTAAACATTCTTTCATGTAAAATTAAAACTGATAATACAGTACAGTGCTCGGTTTCAAGTAGAATAAAGTTAAAGCAACTGAAAGAAATGCTAGAAACCTTTCATACTTAATAGGTCCACTCAACAGAATTTTAAAAAAAAAAAATAGAAATATAAGGTCCACTCAACGGAAACATTTTGCAGTGACAAGCCCCTCCTTCATTCCTATACCAATAGTCTCATTCCCTAAATATTTCATCAAACATCAGAGAAATGAACTTTAATCCTCTCTTCTGAAGATATCAAGGCAGAAAAGTCATTTTTCATTTAGATGATACAGATCATTGAATCTGCATAGACTGGAAAAGTATCTGCCATATTCCTCATTTGCAAGCCCAATTTAAAAAAAAAGTATTCCATTTCGTTTTCTAGTATTTATTTATAAGGATGTGAAGAACAAGACATTGATGAACAGGAAATTATCATTGGATAACAACAACTATTTTAGTCGATGGCACCTTAAAATTGGCTAACACTGTCACAGAGCAACAATGATGCATTAGGTGTAAATGAAAGACATGCTTTCCAATTTTCACCTCCAAGCGAACACTTACATGTCTCACGCTAAACTTACATTTCATATACTCTATATCAATTCTACTTAAACAAAAGATATGTGCTTCAAAAGCTTGTATCCGCAGCAGCTCTAATTTTCATTTATTCCTTGTCTTGATTCTAACTAGTACTATATCATCAAAAAAAAAACAAGCAAATCAAGACTTAAGATAAAACTCAAAATGCAAAATAATGTCTGCAATAGTACATTCTTAAGAAAAAATCATCAAAAACGGTAATCAAGTTGTTGAGAAATATCAAGGCTGAGTGCATTATTAAAACTAACCTCATATTTTGAG
This sequence comes from Oxytropis ochrocephala, assembly GCA_020916435.1. Lineage (NCBI taxonomy): Eukaryota > Viridiplantae > Streptophyta > Magnoliopsida > Fabales > Fabaceae > Oxytropis > Oxytropis ochrocephala. The sequence goes on from CM037095.1 coordinate 51,804,851, forward strand.
CAGTGCACCAATCTAGACAATGCTGACCATCTATATCAAGAATTTATAAGCATAGTTAGGACAGTGTAAAATTAAATACAATTAAGATAAGAAAGGAACAATTGTCATGGGTCTACACAGTGTTTTCAAAAGTTAAAAATGTTAAACAGATTCACAAACAACAATGACAAGTAATAAATTTCGAAGCATTTTTCAATATGTTATATTATAAAATGATGATGGCAGCTGACCTTCGAGGATCATAAATAGTCACAGTACGATCAACTCCACCCACAGCAATATTGCCGGTGGAAGAACTGCAAACAGCAAATAAGGTATCTCCAGGGACACCAGAAATCCGATGTAGACAACCACCATTTTCTTTCATTCTCAAATCCCACATAGACAGCTGCAACGAATTAACAGATGCAAAAAGCACAAAGCAATATTCATTATAACTTATGAAGCACAGATGTTGAAACAAATATGTGACATGGCACAAGTAGTACAGACTCTGAAGTCTGAACATCAAATTCTAAAAATTATAGGACAAAGACACAGCATGTACATACAAAGAGGACAATTTAAAACGTCAGGAAAAAGATGCATAATTATATATCTATAAGGTTCAACAGTTCAACATTTGCAATATCTTGTTATTTGTCATATGTGCCAAAACAAGATGAAAAACTGAGGAAAATGAAATTGGTATGTGACAAAAGCACCCCTCTTTTCCTTTTTTATTACTGAAAAGTGTTTTATAAGAAAAACCAATCAGTGTGTTTTTTTCAAATTTTAAATATTATTACCATGAGTCCATGACGCCCTTCAGAGCAGAGCCACACAAAAAATATGAACTAGCTTGGACAGACATGTTTGGACACATTGTCTCGAAGAGGTCTTAACAAGCAGAAACAACACCAAATGGTCTTATCTACAGACATTGAAAAAATTACCAATCAAACCAAATTACCTGGCTTCCTTCAGTAACAGCTAACAGGGAACTTTGATCTCCATGCATGAAGCTTAATGAAGTAGGGTAGTAGAGTCTGCAAGATGACAAACCAACCAAGAGGAATGCTTATAAATTATGAAAAAAACTTTCAAACCTTCCCATCTATAAAAATTCCTATCAAGTCAAGGCAAAATAAAATTAGTATTTAAATATATAAATTATGAAACGTTGAAGAGAAATTCTGGTTTTGAACAAATATTTTGTAGGGAAAACATGGGAACTATTGTGCAGATAATATGGTTCCATGGGCCTTATGCAAATGAAAAAACCGCATCCTCTTAGTTTGTTCAATGAATTTTAAAGTATCTCACATTTATAGAGAAGGGATCCATTATGCAGACAAATGATCCAATGAGAGACAGATCATTTTGCTTTTATTCATAATAATGAATGGTTCTTTCCTGTTTAGCTCCCTATAATCTAACTAAAAAATAAAAACAAAAACCACTTACTGTCGTAAAGTGCGAATATGGATGTCCTGGTCATAAATATCGATAGTTTTGCAAAGGCTACGTGCAACTGCCGCCTGGGTAAAGGAGCCACTCAACACAATTAGGGAAACCCGTGTATAGGAGTGAAATAATCATTGGTCAGTTAGAAGTAGATGAAAGTATTTTCTCTGTTTGGTTTTATTCTTCTATATGACAACAAAATCCCTTAAATTTATAACACCAAGTAATCTACTCATTTTCTTGAACAAGCATACCAAACTGCAGAACTGGTCACTGCCCACAGTTTCAGTTTCTGTTTTATTGTTTTTCATATGATAAGACCTAAAAATTGACAGTAAATCAACACTATTCTTGAATAAAAGTATCAACAGTAAATCATCAACATGAGAATTAAAATGACAGTAAAACTTAAAATTAACCTAGGAATCTCCAGGTTTTGCTAAATGTAAAATTGTCATTTCTTCAAAAAAAAATGGAGATGAAAAATATATCTGTAGATGGAAGCATCATTAATGGTACAGAAAAAGCTTACCATAGACCATTGATTTGGGCTAAAGCAGAGTCCCGACCAACTTCCTTCCCCAATACCATTATCAGGAGGCAGTACTGAATAGGTAAGCCTGTCAGTATCTGCATATTTGAGGAAATACATCCAAATAAACTTAGATAGTGAAAACAATTAAAGGTGAATTTAACATCTCAGAAACAGATAGAGCTAAAGAGGTAGAATTATTTTGACAGAACAGATATGGTCAAGTGTGTTCGAAACAGCATGGTGACTATTGGAAAAAGTAGCATTTAAAGCTTTAGGTTCTTGTATTTTTGGATTCATTTACAGTGATTCAATTCATTTGTGTATTTAGGAAGATGCACTAGTATTTATTCTCCTTGTAATCATACAATGTAAATAACTATTCAATAAACGTATTACATGTAGAAAGAGTGTAAGGATTAACGTTCTAAGAAATATAGGGAGATTTCTCAAAATGTTTAGCTAACAAACATAAAAGTTCAAGCGATAATTTGCCAAATGGCTGAAGTTTAATATAGTCAAATCAAATAAGAATTAAATCAGTTAATTACTTCAAAAAAACAAAAACTAGCGTCTTATAGAACAAGACATAAGGTCACATAAGGAGGAAAAAATCACCAACTGGAGTGTGCAGCAAAAGACTCGGCAAAATTATAGCTACTAATGCAAGTTCCTGTTCAGGTACTCGCCTCTCGAAAAAAGAGAAAGTGAGGGAATCATGTTATTGTCAAAGTTCAAAATGCTTTAAACAAGGTTTAAGCAGATCCCATTTCGTGCATAACCAATGACTCGGAACAAATCAAACTCTCATCAGTGTTGCATGATTTACAAATCCTATAGACCTCCTATTAAGCAAACAGAAATGTCTACTTATCAACATAGTTTATTGGGCAAGATTTCAGGTAGCTAGCATGAAATATAAATCTACTGAGAAAAATGGAAAATTATCAGTTGCTACTTACTACTAGCAAACAATCAAATATCAGTAAAAAAAAATATATCAGTCTAAAGGAAACCATATATTTTTTAGTTTCTGAATAGGCATCACAGAAATCAAACCTCATAAAAAATTAAAGCGGAACAGAAAATGATCCATAAATTGAGGATGAATGTATATATTGTTTAAAACTAATATAATTGAAGGCCAGTACATCTTCTTCAAAACAAAGTTCAAGTTAAACTTACTTCTAAACACAAGGAAAGTATGATTAAGGTAAAAGTACCTTTACCAGACGCATCTAGCTTAGATACAATAAGGTGACCATATGAATCCACACTTCCCAACATTAAGTAGCCATGGCCTGAAAAGCTTCGCAAGTTTAAATATATTGCTATATTATTGACACAAAATCGCAAATTATCATAGCAAAATCATTTTACTAAAATTTCACTAAACAAATCTTAAAAGAACACCCATGATGCAAGATCAGTAAATCACATACTCTCTGCTTCAGCAAGAACAACACTCTGAATTTCTGAACGATGGGGACAGCGGTTGACTAACGAAGAGTCAATAATCTGCACGCAACCATAGTATACAAAATTACAAAATAAAAACTGGAAAAATTAGAAACTAAACACGCACTGAAATTCTGATTATCATATAGCAAAATAAGCAGAGCATCAATCAATTAGATTAAGACCTAGACTGTATACCTCAGTACGCTCGGGTATCAAGAGGCTTTCTTTTCCTTTGGTAACTGCAGATTCCCCCAGAGCAATCTAGAGAGTATATAGAAATTGTAGTTTAGTAAACAGAAATCATTATTTGTAGAAACAAAAGTGATCAAATGAATCAGCAAAGCCATATTTTGCATTTCGGATCAAAAGAAGCAGTCACGCAACAAACAATATCATTGTTGGTTCAAATGCAGATCCACAAAATCATTGTAACAGCTCTTGATTGGAGCTGTGTTTCAATTCAACAATAACATTCTCTTGAATGATTCCTATCAACAAACAAGATTTGCTCTAGAACAATTAACTGCATCCTAATTCTCTCTCTACTATACCATCTACACCAAACCCATTTTGATCCATTTTAAATATTTATTTTATTGATGATTTCCACACTATTTTCCAACTTTAAATTTGAAATTCCCATAATTTCAAAAACTTTTTAATAAACAAATGTCATTTGTTAGTATGCTAGTAGCCAGAATTTGAACTTTGGACCTTCTCCAACTCATTCTTTAACTCCTTCAAATGTCTCAACTCAATGATTTGAAGTATAGCTCTAAATTTCAGAACTTGTTAATGCATGTCCAATAACGGATGATTTTATATAAAATTAGTATTAAGTATGTTATTAGCCAGATTCCCCAACTCAACCACTTGAACTACACCTTTGAAGTTCAGAACTTGTTAATGCATGTACTATGACAATTGATTTTACATAAAATTAACATTAAGTATGTATATCAATGTAAGATTAAAAAACATGCTATTTAGCACATAAAAGTTAGTTAAAAATGTGAATATAAAAATTCGGAAGTATGGAATAAAAGAAACGGAGTAATGAAGTTGCCTGGAATTTATAAATGTGAGGACCGGAAGCAATGTAGACAAAGCAAGAAGATTGATCCTCGCTAACCTGAGAAGAGATTGAGAAATTAAGAATTAAGATGAGAATTTGAGAGAGAGAGAGAGAGAGAGAGAGAGAGAGAGAGAGAGAATCACATGGAGAGCAAGGCGAGTGGATTGAATGCTTCCAGGAGATGGATTATCAATCAGTGTTGAAGGAACTACTGCTTTCTTCACACATTTTGCCTCCAACATTTCTCTATCTCTCTCTCTCTTCTCTCACTCTCTCTCTCTCTAGTTTCAGAAGGTGGCGGGAAGGTGTTTGTGGTGTGTCGGAGGAATGGGCGAGAAGAAAGAGCGGGTGACGCCGGTGTGCAAGGTTTTACGAGATACACTTCTTAGCAATGTTAAAAGCACCTCCCTTGTTTAATTTTTTCACCTCCCAACTCTCTGAAATATTATTGTCAAAAAAAAACTCTGAAATATCAAAATTATTCCTACTAAGAAAATCCAAGATGGAGCTCCTCTATTTATGTGCTTAAGTGGATAAGATACCTACAAATTATTTATTTATAATTTTTAATGTTAGTATTTAGGGTCTTTGTTTTCGTACCCCCCTCATTATCACCCACACCCCCATAATACCAAAAATGCCAATAATACCCCTGCGTTTTTTAAAAAAAAAAAAAAAAAAATTAAATTTTAGAATTACCTCAAAAAAGGTAATTAGGTTCAAAAATAAAAAATTTTGAATTACCTCTAAAAAGGTAATTCGAAATTTGTAATTTTTAAAAAAAGTTTGTATTTTGGTCTTAAGATTTAAACGCGTTTTATTGGAAATATGATCTGAACGATTTACGATTTAATAACAATACGTCAAAATATATAAAATGACCAACATAAAATAGAGTACAAATACAACTATGGGTCCAAAATGTCTAAAATGAGTGAAAATAAGCACGTGAAGTAGGTGAATGGCGACATCTAGAGGCATCCGGGCCAATCCAGGGCCTTGTGATGCGTATATATACGATTTGTTTTAATTTTTATTACTAAAAGGCTACTAAAAATAGTCAAACTACTCTAAAAAATATAAAAACACCACTAAAAATCTAACAAAACCAAAATAAGGCTATACAAATTTTTAAGATTTTTGGAGACTATGAAAAATTAAAAAAATCGTAAAAATAATAATGCGATGGAATTTGGGATTTTTGAGGTGTTGTCCCGTAAGAAGTCCCTTCTACGGAGTCTTGATTCTTGATTTATTTCGCTTCTAATGGTTTGTGGTTTCATTACGATCCGAGTATGTTGTCAGAAAACCGATTTTTAGCCTAAATTATTCGTTCGAAAAAAAAAAAAAATTAAATTTTGAATTACCTCGAAATAGGTAATTCGGTTCACAATTGTGAACGGAATTACCTCATTTCGAGGTAATTCAAAATCTTTCGGAATTACAGGTAAATCCGAAATTCCATTATTTTGAGGTAATTCCGAAATTTTAGAGGTAATTAGAAATTTGTAATTTTTTTTTTTTTTAACAAAACCATGTAATTTTTGTAAATTTTCAGGGGTATTTTTGTCCATTTGGGACATTATGGGGGTGTGGGAGGGAATGAGGGGGGTACCGAAATTAAGACCCTAGTATTTAATAGACACTAATTCCCTTCTAGTAGCATCTCAAAATAATTATTAAATAGGTTGTACAGGTATTTGGTACAAGTAATTTATGTACGAATTATTGGAATATAAGGGCAAACTCACCCAACAACCGTTAGCATCAGAAAAAAAAGGGCAAACTCACCCAAAATGCTCATTTGCACGTGTCGTATTCGTACCAAAGAGTACTTCTCTTAAATCAGTCAACCTAGTCTACTATAAATAAATTGATGTCATTTACCCAGTCACATTTACCTAACTACTCTCTAACTCTCATAATATCTTCAATATTTTGTCCTTTTATCTCCAAAACTCATGCCTCGGTTTTTGGCACCTCTTTATCTACATTTCAAATTTCAAACTATTGTCCAATAATATTCCTTACCTTTAGGTGAAGAGTTGAGAGAGCGAAGTGACCCGCGTATTTTAATTCTATTTTATTTTATGGATCTCTAAATGGATTTAGATTTTTATTGTCTATCTTGAACATGAGGAGCTAAACTCGTCACTAAGGTGCTATATCTTTATTAGCTTTCAATTTATGGGATCTATGTTTTCCTATTTCTTATAATTGAATTGATCCTAGCATACGTAATTTAATTAGGGCTAAATCAACCTTAGCATAGCTCATTAATTGTTAGTGATCGTATCATAATTAGTTAATGGAACAAGTGGAATAATTGGGATCGATAATCATGTCATATCAAAGGATAGTTTCCATAACTCTATACTAATTGTTTGGATTGGGCCAAACCTTAATTTAAGGCTATTGCTTTTTCCCACCCCTCCTACTCTAAACACACCTGAGGGTGTGAAAAGACAAAAGGCCAGCCAAAACCTCTTTTTTTCACGAAATTTCACTGTTCGAACACGGGCCTTGAGCGAGTTCGAATGACATCGTTCGTGTGTGTTAAATCTTGACTTCACACTCTCTTTGAGTGTTTTTCACTGTTCGAACGAGGTCATTCGAGCGTGTTCGCATGACCTGTTCGAACCCGCTCGAGCGACATCGTTCGAGTGTGTTAAATATTGACTTCACACCTCTTGCGCGTAATTTCACCTGTTGAACGAGGTCATTGAGCGTGTTCGAACAAGGTCGTTGAGCGATCTTTAAACACGTGAACTCGGCGTTTCACGCGAGGTTATTTTGGAATAAAATTTGTTAAGGGTGTGAAAAAGTAGGAGGGGTGTGGGAAAAGCAATAGCCTAATTTAACCTTGGGCCCGACCCGATCCGGCGTTGGCTATGGGCCAATTGCCTCCTCCTTGACTCAGATGAACTTGGCGGGAAATTCAAGGTCAACAAAAGGCATTAAAAAGCGAAAGGAAGCAGACTCCTCCTAGCCCAAAATGGTAAGTGAAGCGACACCAAAGAAACCACTATTCAAAGCCGAGCTCGTGCTAACGACCGACCTCGACTTGGGGCCATTGTTGCGGACTAGGCGAACCTTAATTTAACCTTGGGCCCGGCCCGATCCAACGTTGCCTACGTCCCGATTGGCTCAAGACAAGAAGGAGCGCCATTCGGACGGCCCGGATGGAAACGGCGGATCTAACGGCTTGGATACGACGCTCGCGTCTATAAATAAGGCCACACCCTCCAATATCAAGTACACTTTCATTTCTCCTTACCTCTCCACTTCTCTTGTTGACTTAGGAATCGAGTGCTTGCAAGTACCACCCCCAAGCAAGCTCAATCTCATCTACCTCGGCGGGCCCGAGCTACCACAGGCGCACCGAGCCATCATTTAATCCATTCGAGACATTCCTTCAAATTACCTCGGTCGAATCTCTAGCCGATCCAGTACGAACATTGGCGACCACATTGGAAGCAAAATCACTTACTTTGATTCTCATCTCCAAACTTCAATCTTCATGGCTCAGAGGACTTCTATCAAGCCGTCCTCAATCTTGGTTGCAAGAAGCCAAATGTTATGATTCTCCTCGGCTACCCCGACGCAGTAAAGCTCGTGCGAGGATTCACCCTAATCTGGCATGGGAAAATTTCGACCTCTAAGCTGCGATTCCGCCTCCATCTCCTACATAGATGCAATCAATCATCACTTCCTTGCTACACTTCACACCCAATCCAACGTGACCATTATTGTCACCAACCACCACAAGAGCCTCGGACCGGTTTCCTTCACCAACTCTAGTTTGTTTCGAGCAAGCATGATTTTCATCACTTCTCTTTCGGTATGGGGCCGCGAGATTGTCGATGATCTAGTGCTCCTTTATGGGATGGTAGTAGGGTTGTTCACCATTTACTTCCCACCTCAGGCTACTATTTAGAAGGGCTGATAGCCTCGGGCAGACTGAGTGGCTGACAGAATCAGGAAGTCGGAAGGGCATATGGCATAAGTAAACATACGCACAAGCATCCACAAAAGGGCGCGCTTCATCCAAGTGGAGGATCATCTAGCATCGAAAATAGCCCACAGCGGCTTCAAGTGCTCTTTTACGAGTGCGGACTCCTCTCGATCTCCGAGCTTAAGGCTCCATTAGAGAGCCGAGAGAAAGAAGTCCACAGCGACTTCGCTTTTTCGCCCGCGAGCATGCCTTCTCTCTCGATCTCCAAGTTGACGAGCTCCATCGAGACCAGAAGGAAGAAGTCCACGGTGACTTCGCCCCTTTTCTTTTCGCCGCATGAGCATGTCTCCTCTCGATCTCCGAGCCTAAAGCTCCATCAGAGACCAGAGAAACCGGAATTACCTCATTTACGAGGTAATTAGAAAATCTTCGAATTACTGAGGTAAATCCGAAATTCCATTATTTTGAGGTAATTAGAAATTTTAGAGGTAATTCAAATTTGTAATTTTTTTTTTTTTTTTTTTAACAAAACCATGTAATTTTTGTAAATTTTTGGGGTATTTTTGTCCATTTGGGACATTATGGGGGTGTGGAGGGAATGAGGGGGTGCAGAAATTAAGACCCTAGTATTTAATAGACACTAATTCCCTTCTAGTAGCATCTCAAAATAATTATTAAATAGGTTATGGTGTATTTGGTACAAGTAATTTATGTACAATTATTGGAATATAAGGGCAAACTCACCCAACAACCAGTTAGCATCAGAAAAAAAAGGGCAAACTCACCCAAAATGCTCATTTGCACGTGTCGTATTCGTACCAAAGAGTACTTCTCTTAAATCAGTCAACCTAGTCTACTATAAATAAATTGATGTCATTTACCCAGTCACATTTACCTAACTACTCTCTAACTCTCATAATATCTTCAATATTTTGTCCTTTTATCTCCAAAACTCATGCCTCGGTTTTTGGCACCTCTTTATCTACATTTCAAATTTCAAACTATTGTCCAATAATATTCCTTACCTTTAGGTGAAGAGTTGAGAGAGCGAAGTGACCCGCGTATTTTAATTCTATTTTATTTTATGGATCTCTAAATGGATTTAGATTTTTATTGTCTATCTTGAACATGAGGAGCTAAACTCGTCACTAAGGTGCTATATCTTTATTAGCTTTCAATTTATGGGATCTATGTTTTCCTATTTCTTATAATTGAATTGATCTAGCATACGTAATTTAATTAGGGCTAAATCAACCTTAGCATAGCTCATTAATTGTTAGTGATCGTATCATAATTAGTTAATGGAACAAGTGGAATAATTGGGATCGATAATCATGTCATATCAAAGGATAGTTTCCATAACTCTATACTAATTGTTTGGATTGGGCCAAACCTTAATTTAAGGCTATTGCTTTTCCCACACCCCTCCTACTCTAAACACACCCACAAGGTGTGAAAAGACCAAAAGGCCAGCCAAAACCTCTTTTTTTTCACGAAATTTCACTGTTCGAACACGGGCCTTGAGCGAGTTCGAATGTTTATCGTTCGTGTGTGTTAAATCTTGACTTCACACTCTCTTTGAGTGTTTTTCACTGTTCGAGCGAGGTCATTCGAGCGTGTTCGCATGACCTGTTCGAACCGTTCGAACGACATCGTTCGAGTGTGTTAAATATTGACTTCACACCCTCTGCGCGTAATTTCACTGTTGAGCGAGGTCATTGAGCGCGTGTTCGAACAAGGTCGTTGAGCAGTCTTTAAACACGTGAACTCGGCGTTTCACGCGAGGTTATTTTGGAATAAAATTTGTTGGGGGTGTGAAAGAGTAGGAGAGGGTGTGGGAAAAGCAATAGCCTAATTTAACCTTGGGCCGACCCGATCCAGCGTTGGCTATGGGCCAATTGCCTCCTCCTTGACTCAGATGAACTTGGCGGGAAATTCAAGGTCAACAAAAGGCATTAAAAAGCGAAAGGAAGCAGACTCCTCTAGCCCAAAATGGTAAGTGAAGCGACACCAAAGAAACCACTATTCAAGCCGAGCTCGTGCTCAACGACCGACCTCGACTTGGGGCCATTGTTGCGGACTAGGCCGAACCTTAATTTAACCTTGGGCCCGGCCCGATCCAGCGTTGCCTACGCCCCAATTGGCTCACAAGAAGGAACGCCATTCGACGGCCCGGATGGAAAGCGGCGGATCTAACGGCTTGGATCGACCTTTCGGCGTCTATAAATAAGGCCACACCCTCCAATATCAAGTACACTTTCATTTCTCCTTACCTCTCCACTTCTCTTGTTGACTTAGGAATCAGAGTGCTTGCAAGTACCCCCCTCGGCAAGCTCAATCTCATCTACCTCGACAGCCCGAGCTACCACAGGCGCTTTTGAGCCATCATTTAATCCATTCGAGACATTCCTTCAAATTACCTCGGGTCGAATCTCTTGGCCGATCCAGTACGAACATTGGCGACCACATTGGAAGCAAAATCACTTACTTTCAGATTCTCATCTCCAAACTTCAATCTTCATGGCTCCGAGAGGACTTCTATCAAGCCGTCCTCAATCTTGGTTGCAAGAAGCCAAATGTTATGATTCTCCTCGGCTACCCCGACGCAGAAAGCTCGTACGAGGATTCACCCTAATACGGCATGGGAAAATTTCGACCTCTAACTGCGATTCCGGCTCCATCTCCTACATAGATGCAATCAATCATCACTTCCTTGCTACACTTCACACCCAATCCAACGTGACCATTATTGTCACCAACCACCACAAGAGCCTCAGACCAGTTTCCTTCACCAACTCTAGTTTGTTTCTGAACCGGCATGATTTTCATCACTTCCTCTTTCGGTATGGGACCGGCGAGATTGTCGATGATCTAGTGCTCCTTTATGGGATGGTAGTAGGGTTGTTCACCATTTACTTCCCACCTCAGGCTACTATTTAGAAGGGCTGATAGCCTCGGGCAGACTGAGTGGCTGACAGAATCAGGAAGTCGGAAGGGCATATGGCATAAGTAAACATACGCACAAGCATCCACAAAAGGAACTGCTCTATCCAAGTGGAGGATCATCTAGCATCGAAAATAGCCCACAACGGCTTCAAGTGCTCTTTCTGAGTCTGGACTCCTCTCTGATCTCCGAGCTTAAGGCTCCATTAGAGAGTGAGAGAAAGAAGTCCACAGCGACTTCCATACTTTTTCGCCAGCGCGAGCATGCGCTTCTCTCTGATCTCCAAGTTGACGAGCTCCATCAGAGACCGAAGGAAGAAGTCCACGGTGACTTCGCCCCTTTTCTTTTCGCTTCGCATGAGCATGTCTCCTCTCTGATCTCCGAGCCTAAAGCTCCATCAGAGACCGAGGAAACCGGAATTACCTCATTTCGAGGTAATTAGAAAATCTTCGAATTACAGGTAAATCCGAAATTCCATTATATTTTGAGGTAATTCCGAAATTTTAGAGGTAATTAGAAATTTGTATTTTTTTTTTTTTTTAACAAAACCATGTAATTTTTGTAAATTTTCAGGTATTTTTGTCCATTTGGGACATTATGGGGTGTGGGAGGGAATGAGGGGGTACAGAAATTAAGACCCTAGTATTTAATAGACACTAATTCCCTTCTAGTAGCATCTCAAAATAATTATTAAATAGGTTATGCAAGTATTTGGTACAAGTAATTTATGTACGAATTATTGGAATATAAGGGCAAACTCACCCAACAACCGTTAGCATCGAGAAAAAAAGGGCAAACTCACCCAAAATGCTCATTTGCACGTGTCGTATTATGCGTACCAAAGTACTTCTCTTAAATCAGTCAACCTAGTCTACTATAAATAAATTGATGTCATTTACCCAGTCCACATTTACCTAACTACTCTCTAACTCTCATAATATCTTCAATATTTTGTCCTTTTATCTCCAAAACTCATGCCTCGGTTTTTGGCACCTCTTTATCTACATTTCAAATTTCAAACTATTGTCCAATAATATTCCTTACCTTTAGGTGAAGAGTTGAGAGAGCGAAGTGACCGCGTATTTTAATTCTATTTTATTTTATGGATCTCTAAATGGATTTAGATTTTTATTGTCTATCTTGAACATGAGGAGCTAAACTCGTCACTAAGGTGCTATATCTTTATTAGCTTTCAATTTATGGGATCTATGTTTTCCTATTTCTTATAATTGAATTGATCCTAGCATACGTAATTTAATTAGGGCTAAATCAACCTTAGCATAGCTCATTAATTGTTAGTGATCGTATCATAATTAGTTAATGGAACAAGTGGAATAATTGGGATCGATAATCATGTCATATCAAAGGATAGTTTCCATAACTCTATACTAATTGTTTCGGATTGGGCCAAACCTTAATTTAAGGCTATTGCTTTTCCCACACCCCCTCCTACTCTAAACACACCCCACAAGGTGTGAAAAGACAAAAGGCCAGCCAAAACCTCTTTTTTTCACGAAATTTCACTGTTCGAACACGGGCCTTTGAGCAGTTCGAATGACATCGTTCGTGTGTGTTAAATCTTTACTTCACACTCTCTTTGAGTGTTTTTCACTGTTCGAGCGAGGTCATTCGAACGTGTTCGCATGACCTGTTCGAACCCGTTCGAACGACATCGCTCGAGTGTGTTAAATATTGACTTCACACCTCTTGCGCGTAATTTCACTGTTGAGCGAGGTTTGAGCGTGTTCGAACAAGGTCGTTGAGCAGTCTTTAAACACGTGAACTCGGCGTTTCACGCGAGGTTATTTTGGAATAAAATTTGTTTGGGGTGTGAAAGAGTAGGAGGGTGTGGGAAAAGCAATAGCCTAATTTAACCTTGGGCCGACCCGATCCAGCGTTGGCTATGGGCCAATTGCCTCCTCCTTGACTCGGATGAACTTGGCGGGAAATTCAAGGTCAACAAAAGGCATTAAAAAGCGAAAGGAAGCAGACTCCTCCTAGCCCAAAATGGTAAGTGAAGCGACACCAGCAAACCACTATTCAAGCCGAGCTCGTGCTAACGACCCGACCTCGACTTGGGGGCCATTGTTCGGACTAGGGCGAACCTTAATTTAACCTTGGGCCCGGCCCGATCCAGCGTTGCCTACGCCCCAATTGGCTCGCACAAGAAGGAAGCGCCATTCGGCGCCCGGATGGAAAGCGGCCGGATCTAACGGCTTGGATACGGACGCTCGGCGTCTATAAATAAGGCCACACCCTCCAATATCAAGTACACTTTCATTTCTCCTTACCTCTCCACTTCTCTTGTTGACTTAGGAATCGAGTGCTTGCAAGTACCACCCTCGGCAAGCTCAATCTCATCTACCTCGGCGGGCCCGAGCTACCACAGACGCCTTTTAGAGCCATCATTTAATCCATTCGAGACATTCCTTCAAATTACCTCGGGTCGAATCTCCTAGCCGATCCAGGTACGAACATTGGCGACCACATTGGAAGCAAAATCACTTACTTTCAGATTCTCATCTCCAAACTTCAATCTTCATGGCTCAGAGAGGACTTCTATCAAGCCGTCCTCAATCTTGGTTGCAAGAAGCCAAATGTTATGATTCTCCTCGGCTACCCCGACGCAGAAAGCTCGTACGAGGATTCACCCTAATACGGCATGGGAAAATTTCGACCTCTAGCTGCGATTAGGCTCCATCTCCTACATAGATGCAATCAATCATCACTTCCTTGCTACACTTCACACCGATCCAACGTGACCATTATTGTCACCAACCACCACAAGAGCCTCGGACGGTTTCCTTCACCAACTCTAGTTTGTTTACGAGCCGGCATGATTTTCATCACTTCCTCTTTCGGTATGGGACCGGCGAGATTGTCGATGATCTAGTGCTCCTTTATGGGATGGTAGTAGGGTTGTTCACCATTTACTTCCCACCTCAAAGCTACTATTTAGAAGGGTGATAGCCTCGCGGCGGTGAGTGGTGGCGAATCGGGAAGTCGGAAGGGCATATGGCATAAGTAAACATACGCACAAGCATCCACAAAAGGGCGCTCTATCCAAGTGGAGGATCATCTAGCATCGAAAATAGCCCACAACGGCAAGTGCTCTTTCGAGTGCGGACTCTCTCTCGATCTCCGAGCTTAAGGCTCCATTAGAGATTTGAGAAAGAAGTCCACAGCGACTTTCGCCCTTTTAAGCCGCGCGAGCATGCCTTCTCTCGATCTCCAAGTTGACGAGCTCCATCGAGAGACCCGAAGGAAGAAGTCCACGGTGACTTTCGCCCGCTTTTCTTTTCGCCGCATGAGCATGTCTCTCTCGATCTCGAGCCTAAAGCTCCATCAGAGGCCAGAAACCGGAATTACCTCATTTCGAGGTAATTAGAAAATCTTTCGAATTACAGGTAAATCCGAAATTCCATTATTTTGAGGTAATTCGAAATTTTAGAGGTAATTCGAAATTTGTAATTTTTTTTTTTTTTTAACAAAACCATGTAATTTTTGTAAATTTTCAGGGGTATTTTTGTCCATTTGGGACATTATGGGGGTGTGGGAGGGAATGAGGGGGGTACCGAAATTAAGACCCTAGTATTTAATAGACACTAATTCCCTTCTAGTAGCATCTCAAAATAATTATTAAATAGGTTGTATGCAATTATTTGGTACAAGTAATTTATGTACAATTATTGGAATATAAGGGCAAACTCACCCAACAACCGTTAGCATCGAGAAAAAAAGGGCAAACTCACCCAAAATGCTCATTTGCACGTGTCGTATTCGTACCAAAGAGTACTTCTCTTAAATCAGTCAACCTAGTCTACTATAAATAAATTGATGTCATTTACCCAGTCACATTTACCTAACTACTCTCTAACTCTCATAATATCTTCAATATTTTGTCCTTTTATCTCCAAAACTCATGCCTCGGTTTTGGCACCTCTTTATCTACATTTCAAATTTCAAACTATTGTCCAATAATATTCCTTACCTTTAGGTGAAGAGTTGAGAGAGCGAAGTGACCCGCGTATTTTAATTCTATTTTATTTTATGGATCTCTAAATGGATTTAGATTTTTATTGTCTATCTTGAACATGAGGAGCTAAACTCGTCACTAAGGTGCTATATCTTTATTAGCTTTCAATTTATGGGATCTATGTTTTCCTATTTCTTATAATTGAATTGATCCTAGCATACGTAATTTAATTAGGGCTAAATCAACCTTAGCATAGCTCATTAATTGTTAGTGATCGTATCATAATTAGTTAATGGAACAAGTGGAATAATTGGGATCGATAATCATGTCATATCAAAGGATAGTTTCCATAACTCTATACTAATTGTTTGGATTGGGCCAAACCTTAATTTAAGGCTATTGCTTTTCCCACACCCTCCTACTTCTAAACACACCCCTGAGGGTGTGAAAAGACAAAAGGCCGGCCAAAACCTTTTTTTTCACGAAATTTCACTGTTCGAACACGGGCCTTGAACAGTTCGAATGACATCGTTCGTGTGTGTTAAATCTTGACTTCACACTCTCTTTGAGTGTTTTTCACTGTTCGAGCGAGGTCATTGAGCGTGTTCGCATGACCTGTTGTTCGACCCGTTCGAACGACATCGTTCGAGTGTGTTAAATATTGACTTCACACCTCTTGCGCGTAATTTCACCTGTTGAGCGAGGTCATTGAACGTGTTCGAACAAGGTCGTTGAGCAGTCTTTAAACACGTGAACTCGTTTCACGCGAGGTTATTTTGGAATAAAATTTGTTAAGGGGTGTGAAAGAGTAGGAGGGTGTGGGAAAAGCAATAGCCTAATTTAACCTTGGGCCCGACCCGATCCGGCGTTGGCTATGGGCCAATTGCCTCCTCCTTGACTCGATGAACTTGGCGGGAAATTCAAGGTCAACAAAGGCATTAAAAAGCGAAAGGAAGCAGACTCCTCCTAGCCCAAAATGGTAAGTGAAGCGACACCAAGAAACCACTATTCAAGCCGAGCTCGTGCTGCGACCCGCCCTCGACTTGGGGGCATTGTTCGGACTAGGCCGAACCTTAATTTAACCTTGGGCCCAGCCCAATCCAACGTTGCCTACGTCCCAATTGGCTCCGCACAAGAAGGAACGCCATTCGACGGCCCAGATGGAAACGGCCAGATCTAACGGCTTGGATACGACGCTCGCGTCTATAAATAAGGCCACACCCCTCCAATATCAAGTACACTTTCATTTCTCCTTACCTCTCCACTTCTCTTGTTGACTTAGGAATCAGAGTGCTTGCAAGTACCACCCCTCGGCAAGCTCAATCTCATCTACCTCGACAGGCCCGAGCTACCACAGACGCACCCGAGCCATCATTTAATCCATTCGAGACATTCCTTCAAATTACCTCGGGTCGAATCTCCTAGCCGATCCAGGTACGAACATTGGCGACCACATTGGAAGCAAAATCACTTACTTTCAGATTCTCATCTCCAAACTTCAATCTTCATGGCTCCGAGAGGACTTCTATCAAGCCGTCCTCAATCTTGGTTGCAAGAAGCCAAATGTTATGATTCTCCTCGGCTACCCCGACGCAGAAAGCTCGTACGAGGATTCACCCTAATCTGGCATGGGAAAATTTCGACCTCTAAGCGCGATTCCGCTCCATCTCCTACATAGATGCAATCAATCATCACTTCCTTGCTGCTACACTTCACACCCAATCCAACGTGACCATTATTGTCACCAACCACCACAAGAGCCTCGGACCGGTTTCCTTCACCAACTCTAGTTTGTTTACGAGCAGGCATGATTTTCATCACTTCCTCTTTCGGTATGGGACCGGCGAGATTGTCGATGATCTAGTGCTCCTTTATGGGATGGTAGTAGGGTTGTTCACCATTTACTTCCCACCTCAGGCTACTATTTAGAAGGGCTGATAGCCTCGGGCAGACTGAGTGGCTGACAGAATCAGGAAGTCGGAAGGGCATATGGCATAAGTAAACATACGCACAAGCATCCACAAAAGGAACTGCTCTATCCAAGTGGAGGATCATCTAGCATCGAAAATAGCCCACAACGGCTTCAAGTGCTCTTTCTGAGTCTGGACTCCTCTCTGATCTCCGAGCTTAAGGCTCCATTAGAGAGCTGAGAAAGAAGTCCACAGCGACTTCGCCCTTTTTCGCTTCGCGCGAGCATGCCTTCTCTCTGATCTCCAAGTTGACGAGCTCCATCAGAGACCGAAGGAAGAAGTCCACGGTGACTTCGCCCCTTTTCTTTTCGCTTCGCATGAGCATGTCTCCTCTCTGATCTCCGAGCCTAAAGCTCCATCAGAGACCGAGGAAACCGGAATTACCTCATTTCTGAGGTAATTCCGAAAATCTTTTCGGAATTACAGGGTAAATCCGAAATTCCATTATTTTTTGAGGTAATTCCGAAATTTTAGAGGTAATTCCGAAATTTGTAATTTTTTTTTTTTTTTTAACAAAACCATGTAATTTTTGTAAATTTTTCAGGGTATTTTTGTCCATTTGGGACATTATGGGGGTGTGGGAGGGAATGAGAAGTACCAGAAATTAAGACCCTAGTATTTAATAGACACTAATTCCCTTCTAGTAGCATCTCAAAATAATTATTAAATAGGTTGTGCAATTATTTGGTACAAGTAATTTATGTCTGAATTATTGGAATATAAGGGCAAACTCACCCAACAACCGTTAGCATCGAGAAAAAAAGGGCAAACTCACCCAAAATGCTCATTTGCACGTGTCGTATTCGTACCAAAGAGTACTTCTCTTAAATCAGTCAACCTAGTCTACTATAAATAAATTGATGTCATTTACCCACCACATTTACCTAACTACTCTCTAACTCTCATAATATCTTCAATATTTTGTCCTTTTATCTCCAAAACTCATGCCTCGGTTTTTGGCACCTCTTTATCTACATTTCAAATTTCAAACTATTGTCCAATAATATTCCTTACCTTTAGGTGAAGAGTTGAGAGAGCGAAGTGACCGCGTATTTTAATTCTATTTTATTTTATGGATCTCTAAATGGATTTAGATTTTTATTGTCTATCTTGAACATGAGGAGCTAAACTCGTCACTAAGGTGCTATATCTTTATTAGCTTTCAATTTATGGGATCTATGTTTTCCTATTTCTTATAATTGAATTGATCCTAGCATACGTAATTTAATTAGGGCTAAATCAACCTTAGCATAGCTCATTAATTGTTAGTGATCGTATCATAATTAGTTAATGGAACAAGTGGAATAATTGGGATCGATAATCATGTCATATCAAAGGATAGTTTCCATAACTCTATACTAATTGTTTGGATTGGGCCAAACCTTAATTTAAGGCTATTGCTTTTCCCCACCCCTCCTACTCTAAACACACCCCACAAGGGTGTGAAAAGACAAAAGCCAGCCAAAACCTCTTTTTTTTCACGAAATTTCACTGTTCGAACACGGGCCTTGAGCGAGTTCGAATGACATCGTTCGTGTGTGTTAAATCTTGACTTCACACTCTCTTTGAGTGTTTTTCACTGTTCGACGAGGTCATTCGAGCGTGTTCGCATGACCTGTTTCGAACCCGTTCGAACGACATCGCTCGAGTGTGTTAAATATTGACTTCACACCTCTTGCGGCGTAATTTCACTGTTGAACGAGGTCATTCAACGTGTTCGAACAAGGTCGTTGAGCAGTCTTTAAACACGTGAACTCAGCGTTTCACGCGAGGTTATTTTTGGAATAAAATTTGTTAAGGGGTGTGAAAGAGTAGGAGGGGGTGTGGGAAAAGCAATAGCCTAATTTAACCTTGGGCCCGACCCAATCCAGCGTTGGCTATGGGCCAATTGCCTCCTCCTTGACTCCGATGAACTTGGCAGGAAATTCAAGGTCAACAAAAGGCATTAAAAAAGCGAAAGGAAACAGACTCCTCCTAGCCCAAAATGGTAAGTGAAGCGACACCAGCAAACCACTATTCAAGCCGAGCTCGTGCCTAACGACCCAGCCTCGACTTGGGGGCCATTGTTCTGGACTAGGCCGAACCTTAATTTAACCTTGGGCCCAGCCCAATCCAACGTTGCCTACGTCCCAATTGGCTCCGCACAAGAAGGAACGCCATTCGACGGCCCAGATGGAAACGGCCAGATCTAACGGCTTGGATACGACGCTCGCGTCTATAAATAAGGCCACACCCCTCCAATATCAAGTACACTTTCATTTCTCCTTACCTCTCCACTTCTCTTGTTGACTTAGGAATCAGAGTGCTTGCAAGTACCACCCCTCGGCAAGCTCAATCTCATCTACCTCGACAGGCCCGAGCTACCACAGACGCACCCGAGCCATCATTTAATCCATTCGAGACATTCCTTCAAATTACCTCGGGTCGAATCTCCTAGCCGATCCAGGTACGAACATTGGCGACCACATTGGAAGCAAAATCACTTACTTTCAGATTCTCATCTCCAAACTTCAATCTTCATGGCTCCGAGAGGACTTCTATCAAGCCGTCCTCAATCTTGGTTGCAAGAAGCCAAATGTTATGATTCTCCTCGGCTACCCCGACGCAGAAAGCTCGTACGAGGATTCACCCTAATACGGCATGGGAAAATTTCGACCTCTAACTGCGATTCCGGCTCCATCTCCTACATAGATGCAATCAATCATCACTTCCTTGCTACACTTCACACCCAATCCAACGTGACCATTATTGTCACCAACCACCACAAGAGCCTCAGACCAGTTTCCTTCACCAACTCTAGTTTGTTTCTGAACCGGCATGATTTTCATCACTTCCTCTTTCGGTATGGGACCGGCGAGATTGTCGATGATCTAGTGCTCCTTTATGGGATGGTAGTAGGGTTGTTCACCATTTACTTCCCACCTCAGGCTACTATTTAGAAGGGCTGATAGCCTCGGGCAGACTGAGTGGCTGACAGAATCAGGAAGTCGGAAGGGCATATGGCATAAGTAAACATACGCACAAGCATCCACAAAAGGAACTGCTCTATCCAAGTGGAGGATCATCTAGCATCGAAAATAGCCCACAACGGCTTCAAGTGCTCTTTCTGAGTCTGGACTCCTCTCTGATCTCCGAGCTTAAGGCTCCATTAGAGAGCTGAGAAAGAAGTCCACAGCGACTTCGCCCTTTTTCGCTTCGCGCGAGCATGCCTTCTCTCTGATCTCCAAGTTGACGAGCTCCATCAGAGACCGAAGGAAGAAGTCCACGGTGACTTCGCCCCTTTTCTTTTCGCTTCGCATGAGCATGTCTCCTCTCTGATCTCCGAGCCTAAAGCTCCATCAGAGACCGAGGAAACCGGAATTACCTCATTTCTGAGGTAATTCCGAAAATCTTTCGAATTACAGGTAAATCAGAAATTCCATTATTTTTGAGGTAATTAGAAATTTTAGAGGTAATTCAGAAATTTGTAATTTTTTTTTTTTTTTTTTTTTTTAACAAAACCATGTAATTTTTGTAAATTTTCAGGGGTATTTTTGTCCATTTGGGACATTATGGGGGTGTGGGAGGGAATGAGGGGGGTACCGAAATTAAGACCCTAGTATTTAATAGACACTAATTCCCTTCTAGTAGCATCTCAAAATAATTATTAAATAGGTTGTACAGGTATTTGGTACAAGTAATTTATGTACGAATTATTGGAATATAAGGGCAAACTCACCCAACAACCGTTAGCATCATCAGAAAAAAGGGCAAACTCACCCAAAATGCTCATTTGCACGTGTCGTATTCGTACCAAAGAGTACTTCTCTTAAATCAGTCAACCTAGTCTACTATAAATAAATTGATGTCATTTACCCAGTCACATTTACCTAACTACTCTCTAACTCTCATAATATCTTCAATATTTTGTCCTTTTATCTCCAAAACTCATGCCTCGGTTTTTGGCACCTCTTTATCTACATTTCAAATTTCAAACTATTGTCCAATAATATTCCTTACCTTTAGGTGAAGAGTTGAGAGAGCGAAGTGACCCGCGTATTTTAATTCTATTTTATTTTATGGATCTCTAAATGGATTTAGATTTTTATTGTCTATCTTGAACATGAGGAGCTAAACTCGTCACTAAGGTGCTATATCTTTATTAGCTTTCAATTTATGGGATCTATGTTTTCCTATTTCTTATAATTGAATTGATCCTAGCATACGTAATTTAATTAGGGCTAAATCAACCTTAGCATAGCTCATTAATTGTTAGTGATCGTATCATAATTAGTTAATGGAACAAGTGGAATAATTGGGATCGATAATCATGTCATATCAAAGGATAGTTTCCATAACTCTATACTAATTGTTTCGGATTGGGCCAAACCTTAATTTAAGGCTATTGCTTTTCCCACACCCCCTCCTACTCTAAACACACCCCACAAGGGTGTGAAAAGACCAAAAGGCCAGCCAAAACCTCTTTTTTTTTCACGAAATTTCACCTGTTCGAACACGGGCCTTCGAACAGGTTCGAATGACATCGTTCGTGTGTGTTAAATCTTGACTTCACACTCTCTTTGAGTGTTTTTCACCTGTTCGAACGAGGTCATTCGAACGTGTTCGCATGACCCTGTTCGAACCCGTTCGAACGACATCGTTCGAGTGTGTTAAATATTGACTTCACACCCTCTTGCGCGTAATTTCACCTGTTCGAACGAGGTCATTCGAACGTGTTCGAACAAGGTCGTTCGAACAGTCTTTAAACACGTGAACTCAGCGTTTCACGCGAGGTTATTTTTGGAATAAAATTTGTTAAGGGGTGTGAAAGAGTAGGAGGGGGTGTGGGAAAAGCAATAGCCTAATTTAACCTTGGGCCCGACCCAATCCAGCGTTGGCTATGGGCCAATTGCCTCCTCCTTGACTCAGATGAACTTGGCGGGAAATTCAAGGTCAACAAAAGGCATTAAAAAGCGAAAGGAAAGCAGACTCCTCCTAGCCCAAAATGGTAAGTGAAGCGACACCAGCAACCCACTATTCAAGCCGAGCTCGTGCCTAACGACCCAGCCTCGACTTGGGGGCCATTGTTCTGGACTAGGCCGAACCTTAATTTAACCTTGGGCCCAGCCCAATCCAACGTTGCCTACGTCCCAATTGGCTCCGCACAAGAAGGAACGCCATTCGACGGCCCGGATGGAAACGGCGGATCTAACGGCTTTGATACGGACGCTCGCGTCTATAAATAAGGCCACACCCCTCCAATATCAAGTACACTTTCATTTCTCCTTACCTCTCCACTTCTCTTGTTGACTTAGGAATCGAGTGCTTGCAAGTACCACCCCTCGGCAAGCTCAATCTCATCTACCTCGACGGGCCCGAGCTACCACGACGCCTTTTGAGCCATCATTTAATCCATTCGAGACATTCCTTCAAATTACCTCGGGTCGAATCTCCTAGCCGATCCAGGTACGAACATTGGCGACCACATTGGAAGCAAAATCACTTACTTTCAGATTCTCATCTCCAAACTTCAATCTTCATGGCTCCGAGAGGACTTCTATCAAGCCGTCCTCAATCTTGGTTGCAAGAAGCCAAATGTTATGATTCTCCTCGGCTACCCCGACGCAGAAAGCTCGTACGAGGATTCACCCTAATACGGCATGGGAAAATTTCGACCTCTAACTGCGATTCCGGCTCCATCTCCTACATAGATGCAATCAATCATCACTTCCTTGCTACACTTCACACCCAATCCAACGTGACCATTATTGTCACCAACCACCACAAGAGCCTCAGACCAGTTTCCTTCACCAACTCTAGTTTGTTTCTGAACCGGCATGATTTTCATCACTTCCTCTTTCGGTATGGGACCGGCGAGATTGTCGATGATCTAGTGCTCCTTTATGGGATGGTAGTAGGGTTGTTCACCATTTACTTCCCACCTCAGGCTACTATTTAGAAGGGCTGATAGCCTCGGGCAGACTGAGTGGCTGACAGAATCAGGAAGTCGGAAGGGCATATGGCATAAGTAAACATACGCACAAGCATCCACAAAGAAAGGCCGCTCTATCCAAGTGGAGGATCATCTAGCATCGAAAATAGCCCTGGCGGCTTCAAGTGCTCTTTTCGAGTCCGACTCTCTCTCGATCTCCGAGCTTAAGGCTCCATTAGAGAGTGAGAAAGAAGTCCACAGCGACTTTCGCTTTCGCCGCCGCGCGAGCATGCCTTCTCTCCGATCTCCAAGTTGACGAGCTCCATCAGAGACCAGAAGGAAGAAGTCCACAGTGACTTCGCCGCTTTTCTTTTCGCCGCATGAGCATGTCTCCTCTCGATCTCCGAGCCTAAAGCTCCATCGAGACCGAGAAACCGGAATTACCTCATTTCGAGGTAATTCCGAAAATCTTTCGGAATTACAGGTAAATCCAGAAATTCCATTATTTTTGAGGTAATTCAGAAATTTTAGAGGTAATTCAAATTTGTAATTTTTTTTTTTTTTTTTTTAACAAAACCATGTAATTTTTGTAAATTTTCAGGGTATTTTTGTCCATTTGGGACATTATGGGGGTGTGGGAGGGAATGAGGGTGCAGAAATTAAGACCCTAGTATTTAATAGACACTAATTCCCTTCTAGTAGCATCTCAAAATAATTATTAAATAGGTTGTACAGGTATTTGGTACAAGTAATTTATGTACGAATTATTGGAATATAAGGGCAAACTCACCCAACAACCAAGTTAGCATCAGAAAAAAGGGCAAACTCACCCAAAATGCTCATTTGCACGTGTCGTATTCGTACAAAGAGTACTTCTCTTAAATCATCAACCTAGTCTACTATAAATAAATTGATGTCATTTACCCAGTCACATTTACCTAACTACTCTCTAACTCTCATAATATCTTCAATATTTTGTCCTTTTATCTCCAAAACTCATGCCTCGGTTTTTGGCACCTCTTTATCTACATTTCAAATTTCAAACTATTGTCCAATAATATTCCTTACCTTTAGGTGAAGAGTTGAGAGAGCGAAGTGACCCGCGTATTTTAATTCTATTTTATTTTATGGATCTCTAAATGGATTTAGATTTTTATTGTCTATCTTGAACATGAGGAGCTAAACTCGTCACTAAGGTGCTATATCTTTATTAGCTTTCAATTTATGGGATCTATGTTTTCCTATTTCTTATAATTGAATTGATCCTAGCATACGTAATTTAATTAGGGCTAAATCAACCTTAGCATAGCTCATTAATTGTTAGTGATCGTATCATAATTAGTTAATGGAACAAGTGGAATAATTGGGATCGATAATCATGTCATATCAAAGGATAGTTTCCATAACTCTATACTAATTGTTTTTGGATTGGGCCAAACCTTAATTTAAGGCTATTGCTTTCCCCACCCCCTCCTACTCTAAACACACCCCACAAGGTGTGAAAAGACCAAAAGGCCAGCCAAAACCTCTTTTTTTCACGAAATTTCACTTGTTCGAACACGGGCCTTCGAACAGGTTCGAATGACATCGTTCGTGTGTGTTAAATCTTGACTTCACACTCTCTTTGAGTGTTTTTCACCTGTTCGAACGAGGTCATTCGAACGTGTTCGCATGACCCTGTTCGAACCCGTTCGAACGACATCGTTCGAGTGTGTTAAATATTGACTTCACACCCTCTTGCGCGTAATTTCACCTGTTCGAACGAGGTCATTCGAACGTGTTCGAACAAGGTCGTTCGAACAGTCTTTAAACACGTGAACTCAGCGTTTCACGCGAGGTTATTTTTGGAATAAAATTTGTTAAGGGGTGTGAAAGAGTAGGAGGGGGTGTGGGAAAAGCAATAGCCTAATTTAACCTTGGGCCCGACCCAATCCAGCGTTGGCTATGGGCCAATTGCCTCCTCCTTGACTCCGATGAACTTGGCAGGAAATTCAAGGTCAACAAAAGGCATTAAAAAAGCGAAAGGAAACAGACTCCTCCTAGCCCAAAATGGTAAGTGAAGCGACACCAGCAAACCACTATTCAAGCCGAGCTCGTGCCTAACGACCCAGCCTCGACTTGGGGGCCATTGTTCTGGACTAGGCCGAACCTTAATTTAACCTTGGGCCCAGCCCAATCCAACGTTGCCTACGTCCCAATTGGCTCCGCACAAGAAGGAACGCCATTCGACGGCCCAGATGGAAACGGCGGATCTAACGGCTTGGATACGACGCGGCGTCTATAAATAAGGCCACACCCTCCAATATCAAGTACACTTTCATTTCTCCTTACCTCTCCACTTCTCTTGTTGACTTAGGAATCGAGTGCTTGCAAGTACCACCCTGCGGCAAGCTCAATCTCATCTACCTCGACAGCCCGAGCTACCACAGACATTTTTTGAGCCATCATTTAATCCATTCGAGACATTCCTTCAAATTACCTCGGGTCGAATCTCCTAGCCGATCCAGGTACGAACATTGGCGACCACATTGGAAGCAAAATCACTTACTTTCAGATTCTCATCTCCAAACTTCAATCTTCATGGCTCCGAGAGGACTTCTATCAAGCCGTCCTCAATCTTGGTTGCAAGAAGCCAAATGTTATGATTCTCCTCGGCTACCCCGACGCAGAAAGCTCGTACGAGGATTCACCCTAATACGGCATGGGAAAATTTCGACCTCTAACTGCGATTCCGGCTCCATCTCCTACATAGATGCAATCAATCATCACTTCCTTGCTACACTTCACACCCAATCCAACGTGACCATTATTGTCACCAACCACCACAAGAGCCTCGGACAGTTTCCTTCACCAACTCTAGTTTGTTTTCGAACCAAGCATGATTTTCATCACTTCCTCTTTCGGTATGGGACCCGTGAGATTGTCGATGATCTAGTGCTCCTTTATGGGATGGTAGTAGGGTTGTTCACCATTTACTTCCCACCTCAAAGCTACTATTTAGAAGGGTGATAGCCTCGAGCGATCGAGTGGTCGGTGTAATCAGGAAGTCGGAAGGGCATATGGCATAAGTAAACATACGCACAAGCATCCACAAAAGGAACTGCTCTATCCAAGTGGAGGATCATCTAGCATCGAAAATAGCCCACAACGGCTTCAAGTGCTCTTTCTGAGTCTGGACTCCTCTCTGATCTCCGAGCTTAAGGCTCCATTAGAGAGCTGAGAAAGAAGTCCACAGCGACTTCATACTTTTTCGCCCAGCGCGAGCATGCCTCTCTCTCGATCTCCAAGTTGTGAGCTCCATCAGAGACCAAGAAGGAAGAAGTCCACGGTGACTTCGCCCCTTTTCTTTTCGCTTCGCATGAGCATGTCTCCTCTCTGATCTCCGAGCCTAAAGCTCCATCAGAGACCGAGGAAACCGGAATTACCTCATTTCTGAGGTAATTCCGAAAATCTTTTCGGAATTACAGGGTAAATCCGAAATTCCATTATTTTTTGAGGTAATTCCGAAATTTTAGAGGTAATTCCGAAATTTGTAATTTTTTTTTTTTTTTTAACAAAACCATGTAATTTTTGTAAATTTTCAGGGGTATTTTTGTCCATTTGGGACATTATGGGGGTGTGGGAGGGAATGAGGGGGGTACCGAAATTAAGACCCTAGTATTTAATAGACACTAATTCCCTTCTAGTAGCATCTCAAAATAATTATTAAATAGGTTGTACAGGTATTTGGTACAAGTAATTTATGTACGAATTATTGGAATATAAGGGCAAACTCACCCAACAACCGTTAGCATCGAGAAAAAAAGGGCAAACTCACCCAAAATGCTCATTTGCACGTGTCGTATTCGTACTAAAGAGTACTTCTCTTAAATCACCAACCTAGTCTACTATAAATAAATTGATGTCATTTACCCAGTCACATTTACCTAACTACTCTCTAACTCTCATAATATCTTCAATATTTTGTCCTTTTATCTCCAAAACTCATGCCTCGGTTTTTGGCACCTCTTTATCTACATTTCAAATTTCAAACTATTGTCCAATAATATTCCTTACCTTTAGGTGAAGAGTTGAGAGAGCGAAGTGACCCGCGTATTTTAATTCTATTTTATTTTATGGATCTCTAAATGGATTTAGATTTTTATTGTCTATCTTGAACATGAGGAGCTAAACTCGTCACTAAGGTGCTATATCTTTATTAGCTTTCAATTTATGGGATCTATGTTTTCCTATTTCTTATAATTGAATTGATCCTAGCATACGTAATTTAATTAGGGCTAAATCAACCTTAGCATAGCTCATTAATTGTTAGTGATCGTATCATAATTAGTTAATGGAACAAGTGGAATAATTGGGATCGATAATCATGTCATATCAAAGGATAGTTTCCATAACTCTATACTAATTGTTTCGGATTGGGCCAAACCTTAATTTAAGGCTATTGCTTTTCCCACACCCCCTCCTACTCTAAACACACCCCACAAGGGTGTGAAAAGACCAAAAGGCCAGCCAAAACCTCTTTTTTTTCACGAAATTTCACCTGTTCGAACACGGGCCTTCGAACAGGTTCGAATGACATCGTTCGTGTGTGTTAAATCTTGACTTCACACTCTCTTTGAGTGTTTTTCACCTGTTCGAACGAGGTCATTCGAACGTGTTCGCATGACCCTGTTCGAACCCGTTCGAACGACATCGTTCGAGTGTGTTAAATATTGACTTCACACCCTCTTGCGCGTAATTTCACCTGTTCGAACGAGGTCATTCGAACGTGTTCGAACAAGGTCGTTCGAACAGTCTTTAAACACGTGAACTCAGCGTTTCACGCGAGGTTATTTTTGGAATAAAATTTGTTAAGGGGTGTGAAAGAGTAGGAGGGGGTGTGGGAAAAGCAATAGCCTAATTTAACCTTGGGCCCGACCCAATCCAGCGTTGGCTATGGGCCAATTGCCTCCTCCTTGACTCCGATGAACTTGGCAGGAAATTCAAGGTCAACAAAAGGCATTAAAAAGCGAAGGAAGCAGACTCCTCCTAGCCCAAAATGGTAAGTGAAGCGACACCAGCAAACCACTATTCAAGCCGAGCTCGTGCCTAACGACCCAGCCTCGACTTGGGGCCATTGTTCTGGACTAGGCCGAACCTTAATTTAACCTTGGGCCCAGCCCAATCCAACGTTGCCTACCCCAATTGGCTCGACAAGAAGGAACGCCATTCGACGCCCGGATGGAAAGCGGCCGGATCTAACGGCTTGGATACGACGCCGCGTCTATAAATAAGGCCACACCCTCCAATATCAAGTACACTTTCATTTCTCCTTACCTCTCCACTTCTCTTGTTGACTTAGAATCAGAGTGCTTGCAAGTACCACCCCCGGCAAGCTCAATCTCATCTACCTCGACAGCCCGAGCTACCACGCAGGCGCTTTTGAGCCATCATTTAATCCATTCGAGACATTCCTTCAAATTACCTCGGTCGAATCTCCTAGCCGATCCAGTACGAACATTGGCGACCACATTGGAAGCAAAATCACTTACTTACTTTGATTCTCATCTCCAAACTTCAATCTTCATGGCTCCGAGAGGACTTCTATCAAGCCGTCCTCAATCTTGGTTGCAAGAAGCCAAATGTTATGATTCTCCTCGGCTACCCCGACGCAGAAAGCTCGTACGAGGATTCACCCTAATACGGCATGGGAAAATTTCGACCTCTAACTGCGATTCCGGCTCCATCTCCTACATAGATGCAATCAATCATCACTTCCTTGCTACACTTCACACCCAATCCAACGTGACCATTATTGTCACCAACCACCACAAGAGCCTCAGACCAGTTTCCTTCACCAACTCTAGTTTGTTTCTGAACCGGCATGATTTTCATCACTTCCTCTTTCGGTATGGGACCGGCGAGATTGTCGATGATCTAGTGCTCCTTTATGGGATGGTAGTAGGGTTGTTCACCATTTACTTCCCACCTCAGGCTACTATTTAGAAGGGCTGATAGCCTCGGGCAGACTGAGTGGCTGACAGAATCAGGAAGTCGGAAGGGCATATGGCATAAGTAAACATACGCACAAGCATCCACAAAAGGAACTGCTCTATCCAAGTGGAGGATCATCTAGCATCGAAAATAGCCCACAACGGCTTCAAGTGTTTTTTTCGAGTTCGGACTCTCTCGATCTCCGAGCTTAAGGCTCCATTAGAGAGCTGAGAAAGAAGTCCACAGCGACTTCGCCCTTTTTCGCTTCGCGCGAGCATGCCTTCTCTCTGATCTCCAAGTTGACGAGCTCCATCAGAGACCGAAGGAAGAAGTCCACGGTGACTTCGCCCCTTTTCTTTTCGCTTCGCATGAGCATGTCTCCTCTCTGATCTCCGAGCCTAAAGCTCCATCAGAGACCGAGGAAAAAGTCCACAGCGACTTCGACCACAGTTTCACGTCACACGAGCTAGCCCCCTCTCTGATCTCCAAGTTAAAAAGCTCCATCAGAGACCAGAGGAAGGGGGCGATATACCAGAATCGCCGCAGAAAAATAAAATATGATTGCCGTCATCCATGTTCAAATGATCTCGGTCAGTAGGGTATTGCCTACAAGTAATCAAAAAGTAAAAACAAGCAAATCTACTGGTCAGTAGGGGATTCAAGCTCGGCACCACCAAGATTCTTAACTTCGACACCAGGGGTCTCTTCTTCAGCAGCAACAGTCATGTCTTCAGCAGCAAGAGTACCGTGTTCCCCATCAAAGATCCGGGCTGAGCTGAGTAGGAGGAGCATAGATGACGTCGGCGACGTACAGAGGAGTACCGTTGGGCCTCGCCTTGACGATCCGGCCTCCGCCAACCTTATAGCCAAGCGACAACAAGTTGAACTTGAAACCACATTCGATCACAGTCACTAACTCCACATAGCGCTGGAAACCGGACACGGTCCCCTAGGCAATCTGCTTTTGTAGCTTCGCCTTCTCCTTCCTCACCTGCTCCAGCTCGGCATCGTTCCTCTTTTTCTTCGCATTGGCCTCATCCCCGGCTTTCTGCCATTTGTTCTTCATCTTTGACTCAACTGTGCATATCGACAAGTTCCTTCTCCACCGATGCTAGCCCCTCCAACTTGGCCTTCAGGGCACGATTCTCTTCAGACAACACTACAAGAGTGTAATCCCGGCAAGATTTTAGTTCGGCGGATGTGCGTATCTACTCACCATCAAGAAAGTACTTATGGGTTTCAAGTTCAGACATCTTACCTCGGATGCGGGAGGTCGAACTCTCAGAGATCAGCTCTTTGAGCCTTTTCAATGTTTCCTCGCCGAGCCTAGAAACCTTTGCGCAAGCTCGAAAGTCCTCCAAAGAGAGCTCCTTCTGACTCTTTGGGTTGTTGGGTTTTTGTTTCTTTTGGGAGGTAGTGGTAAGGCTACCCTTGCCCCCTTTCTCTAAGCTCCGCTTCCGGGAGTTATCCCCCACCGGGCCATCCTTGGAGATCAGCTCCAAAGCTGACCTCGGAGGACGTTTCTTCATGGAAAAGGAGTTAGTTTTCTTTCCTTTAGCAATAGGGTCGGCATTAGAAGCCGACCCCGAGGGATTGTTCTTCGCAGCACCTTGGACTGGTATGGGCATGGTCAAATTGATCCCGGGCTGGTTCAGAATATCATCAAGATCCATTTTACCAGCAAACAACACAGACAAATGATTAAAACTCCGAAAGAAATCATTCCATGTGGTCAAAATCAAGTGTAAAAGCAAATGCTAGTACGACGCAGGCCGACATGACTCTGCCTCGTCTTGTCAGTACCCGACTCCAGCATCCGAAACACATCAAAAAAGCAAAAGAAGACTCTAGTAGAGGGGAAGCCGGATCCCCA
Source organism: Oxytropis ochrocephala (assembly GCA_020916435.1). Lineage (NCBI taxonomy): Eukaryota > Viridiplantae > Streptophyta > Magnoliopsida > Fabales > Fabaceae > Oxytropis > Oxytropis ochrocephala. The sequence goes on from CM037095.1 coordinate 51,835,967, forward strand.
TCGTCTCCAAGGTGTGGCCCCATAAAAGAAGAATCCGAGGCCATCATGCCTAGTGCACACCAGTAATCCATCGACCGACACCAGTTTCCATCTCTGTTCTAGAGGTGCGACTATGAACTTCTCAAAGTAAGACAGAGGCTTATCAATCTTGAACCTTGCACAACACCACACTCAACTATTGGGGAGACCCTTTTTAGGTTAACATACGATACTGAGGCCGTCATTCCTGTGGAAATCGGTGAATCAACATGGAGAACACTATACCCTCTCAACAGGGATGGAAATAACAAGGCGACGAAAGAGGAACTCGATCTGGTCCGGGAAACCCGAGATAAAGGCCATCTAGCCGAGGTTATAGTCAAGGCACACTTTGCAAGACGCTACAATCAGAGAGTCATCCTCCGGGAGTTCGACATCAGAGATCTCGTCCTCAGACGTGCCGACGTAGGAGGCAAGAATGTAGGCAAAGGCAAACTCGCTCCGAATTGGGAAGGACCCTACTGGGTCGTAGCCAAGACCGACAATGGGGCCTATCAGTTGGAGACTCTAGCCAAGGAACTGATCCCTAAAACTTGGAACGCGACAAAATTGAGAACATATTACAGTTGATCTATATAATAGTCCCTAAGTCATATTGAATGTAACAAGATCGGGCTATTCAAGTCCCTATTAACTTAAATTGCTTTTCCAAACATTTCTGATTTCCAATGTGCATTCTTGGACCAAGGAAGAAGTCCACAACGACTTCGATATTTGCGCTTCGCGCGAGTTAGCCTCCTCTCAAGCTCCGAGCTTAAATGCTCAGTCAGAGACCGGAGGAAGAATCCCAAGCGACTTCGACACTTGCTCTTTGAGCGCATGCCTCCTCTCGGACTCCGAGCTTCAATGCTCAGTACGGGACCGAGGAAGAAGTCCACAGCGACTTCGACCCCTTGACTTCGAGCTTCGATGCTTAGTCAAGACCTAAGAGAAAGACCCACAGCGATCCCGAAGTCAACTTCCAATAAACTCTGCAGGAAATTCATGGTCAACAAAAGGCATTAAAAAAGCAAGAGGAAACAAACACCTTCTAGCCCAAGATGGTAAGTGAAGCGACACCAGCAAACGACTATTCAAGCCGAGCTCGTGCCTAACGACCCAACCTCGACTTGGGGGCCACAGTTTTGGACGGGGCCGAACCTTAATTTAACCTTGGGCCCAGCCCAATCCAGCATTGACTACAACCCAATTGGCTCCGCTCAAGAAGGAACGACATTCGACGACCCAGATGGAACCAACCAGATCTAACGGCTTGGATACATCGCCCGCGCCTATAAATAAGGCTACACCCCCTCCAATATCATGTATGCTTTCATTTCTTGCATACCTCTCCACTTCTCTTGCTGGCTTAGGCATCAGAGTGCTTGCAGTACCACCCCTCGGCAAGCTCAATCTCATCTACCTCGGCGCAGCCCGAGCTACCACGAACATGCCCGAGCCATCATTTGATCCATCCGAGACACTCTTTCAAATTACCCCGGTCGAATCTCCTAGCCGAGATAAGTACGAACACAGTGCATGCATGCTGTGTAGGTACGAACACGGGTACTTTACCCGTGCATATGCACGAGTGATACAATATTTGTTATAATTTGCTAAGAACCTATAAATATTTTGCAAATTGTAAAGTTTAATAAAACTCCATCAAAATGCTATATTTTAACTTGCTTAAAAAACTTGTGTTGCAAAAAGTTAAAAATAATTTTAAAAAAAGAGCTTAAAATTCGTACACAAAATTAATAGAGTTAATTCTTCGATTATTATTTTATTTTTAACATCTAGAATTAAAGACATTTGATTGAATGATAAGGTATTTTCTTTTGTTGAACGATAAGGTATTTGATTTTATTTTCATTATCTAGGATCTTATTTCATTTTGTTCCAATGAAATATATCTAATTTTAGTGTTTTCATATCCAATTCACCCACTTTAACTGTAATTATGCAAAAATACCGAAAAAAGGCAACTTTGAGAGTAAAACAGTGCAACTTGGGATAAATATTGGAAGCAAAATGTTGAGCTTCTAGTGAAGGTGTACATTGATACATAAATTGGACAAGACCATACATACCACATGAGTACATGCCCTTACATATTTTCTAGTACGTTCTAGCCCTGACGAATGAAGTTAGAATGCCCCTATAGAGCTCACTACAGTTGCACATGAGGTAACAGAGGCGTATATTATGGGTACACGACTCGACGCTTAATTCTAAGGTACGCACGACAGTACATATGTCAATTTCATAATTCACATTTTGAATAGTAACGAGAAGTACTTTAGTCATGGTTAGAAATTCATGTGGGTTCCACATTCGGAGTATAGGATACTTCATTTTATTGCTCTTGCAATAGGGTGCACTTGCTCATAATGTTAGTCAACTCCTAGGGCAAGATGACTTCCAAATCACCAAATGGATCACTTTGGGTCCAATTTTGATACTAAATAGATGTGAAACCTACTCAATGCAAAAACACTAGTCACTCACAAAATCTTCAATAGCTTTCTGAATCCCACGTCAAATGATAGACACTTGAGTCTTCTCTCCATTGATCCATAAGGACTTAGAACCTAGGTAGTAGTACCTGTGAAGGATCACTTGCACCCATAATATTCCTTTATATTTGATCAAACTCCAAAGCTGCTTGCACAATAACGATAGGTTAGTAAGCCTTTAAACTTTAGGAGGTTGACTTTTAACCGTGAGGCAACATAAAAGAATAGCAAATCATCAGCAAATAAAAGATACGACAAACGCAGTCCACTTCTAGAATACTGTAGGCAAGTTTTTCCATGCAAACAACAAAGAAGTGTGGAGACAAAACGATGCCCTTGCCGAAGGCTTAAAATAATCAGGTTTTCGACTATTAAATTGAATGCAAGATTACTAGATTGCACACTCCTACACTCAGAAGCGTAGGGGGTTTTAGGAGGAGAGGAGAGGGCTTATTTTTAATTCTAAATTGAGTAAACTATAAAATGTCAATAAAGATAAATGAAGTGTGACTAAAATTGTTATATAATTATCTATCATGTTATTCTTTTACTTTTTTAAAATCTCAAATATATATTAAAATATTGACTAATTTTTTCTGAGCCTTCCCCTCCCCTCCTAAAACCCCCTCCCAAACATACCCTTAGAGTTATGATATAGATCAAATATTTGTTCTGTTTGTTTTCCCTATCACATACCAAAATATAAAAGAAACGGAACCTACAACTCTCTTATCAATCAACCTGTCATCACTTACCAAAACTTGTTAACCAAACAAACAACAAACTAAATTATCAAGACCTGCATCGAAAGGGAAACCTTGTGTTCATCTTAGAGGTGAACACCAAGAAGGTGCTTGTTTGAAAATTGAACTACATACCCAGCTTTCCATTGGGGTAAGAACTTCAATCTTTCCATTCTGGATCTACAACATAAACAAGCAAAAGTTATGTGTCTGCTCCCAACGATCCTACAACTCCTGCGCATGCACCTGCCGCTCCCGTGCAGTTTGTGTTTCTATGCAGGCACGGAAGTGCTGGACAGCTAAAAGTTTATAGGAGCGAGCGACCACTCCTACACTCAGAAGCGCACTCCTGTCTTACAGTAAACAACTTTGAAGCCAAACAGGGGAAAAAAATTAAGAAAAGATTCGTGTGATTTCAAGTTTTCAACAAGGAGAAAAATGGTTATTGCAGCATATAGAACTAGAACTATTTCACAAAAAAAAAAAATTCACAACATCAAATGAGATTTCAATCATTGAACACACAAAAAATGAACAGCAAATGCAATAAGTCAAATCTCTCGATAAGCTATGATTTGCATTTAATCCTAATCAGCAACCACAACTATACAAAAGGAAGCAACCAGTGATAAAGCTTATGTCTGGTAAAGATGTATGAAAATTATGATCAAAACAATCTGTAGCAACTTATATTGCCAGAAAAATGCAAAGCCCTCAGATCTCATAGCTAAGTATAAATCATCTACAGCTTTTGACACTGGTTTTATTTACAGCCTTCATACACCATCCATATATTTATTTATTTATTTGAATCAGGAGGGAGTATATAGACACACACACACACATAGATAGATAAATAGAGAGAGAGAGAGAGAGAGAGAGAGAGAGAGAGATGGTGCAGGGCTATAAACAAAACCATGTAGCCACTCAATTGTCTATTGTCCATCATTGGGCAGCAAAACATAGAAAGAAGAAATTTCGCTCTAATTTTCATTATTTGTAGTTCATAGAGCATGATATAACACTAAATGAAGAGCCAAACTTGCAAATTCAAGAACTAAAACAATAATATTACTAACACTCTAATCTATTATTTCCAAACATTGCAATTCTGAAAAGTACATACAATTATTCTATAGACTTCTTTAATTACCAACCTTCCAATTACAAACTTAGAAAAGCAGTAAAAAACTTAAAGCCGCCTATAATAATCCATCATTAGATCTCATGCAATTCTACACAACATGGCAGTAGTCATGGAGATAATATCAAATAAAATAATTGTGAAGGAGAATTTTGAACAACTATAATTTAAATGATATAGAGCTAACTTCAACTTGATATATACTGCTGCTGTGTGACTACTTTATTTAAAACTAGGAACAAAAAAATAACTTAATTCATTAGTCAATCTATTCAGTGACTTAATGCAGCAAACTAATAAGGAAGTAAATTGGTTAAACATTGTATACTGATATAGACATCAACTTTGAAACCAGAAACAACCATATGGAAGTATAAGCAGCAATTTCCTAAGCATGCTACCTGATTCAAGACAGCTCCTTAATGCCAAGGCAAGATCCATCCCATACTACAATGACGCAGGGAAATACAACCACTGGCCAACGTTAGCGTAATCGATCTCAAGAACAGTCCTAGGCAGTAACACGAGATATCATGACATAGAATGAGCAAGCCACGAAAAACGTTATCGAACTATATATCAAGATGGCTTGCTACATGATTCAAGATGGCTCCCTAAAGCCGAGGCAAGATTCACACTACAATGACACAGGAAGACATAACCGCTGGCCAACATTAGCATATATAAATAGAAAAATTGATCTCAAGAACAGTCCTAAACATTTCTTAATATTAAAAACATCACAAAATCAAATGAGACTTCAATCATTGAATACACAAAAGGATTTGCAAATGCACCAAATCAAACTAATGGAAAAGGATGCGAACAGTCATAAAGCTTGTGTCATAGTAAAGATATATAGAAATTATTATCAGATGATTCAGAACTAATTGTAACAATTATGCTGCCTCAGAAATATAATCAGAGGCAAGAAATTGAAGTACCCACATTTAATTCTTTAATATCAATAGTTGTTGAAATGATTGAAATTGTTAACTTATATTCCCACATAAATGCAGAGCCCTCAGATCTCATTGCTAAGTATAAATCATCTGCAGCCTTTGACACTGGTTTCCTTAACAGCCTTATTGCACCATCTAAATGAATGAATGAACGAACGAATGAATAAATAAATAAATAGATAAATGTATGTAGAGAGAAAGAGAGAGAATATTAGAGCTAATGGTGCAGGTCAGGCTATGAAGAAAACCATGCAGCCACTCAACAGTATATCTGTCCATTATCCATCATTGGGCAACAAAACATAGCACATAGCATATTTTGCTCAAATTTCACTATTTGAAGTTCATAGAGCATGAAAGACCATATCACATAGAAGCTTGCATGTTCAAAAACACTAAAAATAACATGACTAAGTAGTTCTTGAGTGCATAACTTCAAAAAATATACAAAACAAATTATAATAAGAATGACAACAAGTCACAAAATCATGGTAATCTATTTTTTCCAAACATTGTATTCCTTAACAGAGCAAATTATAATTTTTTTTTGTATAAATCGGGTATTCTCTGCGCGCAACTGCGGAGCCGGAGATTAATCCCTCGAGCCAGGTAGGACCACAATGGGTGGCAAAGCTCTCCCTCAAGAGATTTAACACTGTTGCATGCCCAAGGCTAGATAATTTGTGTTCTTTAGTTTCTAATTTTCCAATTACATAATTAGACAATCATAAGCTTAAAGCCAATAATTCACAATCATATATCCAACCAAACAAACTGATATTGTCTAGAAAAAGCCCAAAATCGTATTGTTGTACTTTTCAGGAAACATAAACCATGAGAGAATGACTAAAAACACCCACATAATACATTTTTGGTAACATACACCAATCCCTTCGAAATTTTGTTACAAATATTTTCTTTGGTTTTGTTTGGAAATAAACTAATGATACAACTTCCAAAATAAACTTCTGAAAACTGTGTACTAGCAATTCCCTAAAGCATGGCTGGCACAATGTGTATGAGTTTGTAAGGCTCTCATTATTTAGATAGTGTGTGTGTGTGTGTGTGTGTGAGAGAGAGAGAGAGAGAGAGAGAGAGAGAGAGAGAATGAGATGCAATGGTGCATGGCTATGAACGAAACCATGTAGCCACTCAATAGTTTATTATCCATCATTGGGCAGCAAAATGGAAAACAGAAATTTTGCTCTAATTTTCACTATTTGTAGTTCATAAAGCATAATAGAACATTACACGACCAGCCAAACTTGCAAATTCAAGAAGAACTAAAATAATAATATTACTAACTAGGTTATATGTGGGTTGCTGCTAAAAAAGACATACAAAAACAACTACTTTTTATAACACATTAGACAGAACCATTCTAATCAATTATTTACAAACATTGCAATTCTGAACAGTGCATGCTGTTATCATTATATGGTGCTCAACAATGAGGAGCAAGCCTAAGGAACTAAAAGTATTTCTTAGTAATAAAAATATCACAACATCAAGCGAGACTTCAATCATTGAACACACAAGGATTTGCAAATGCACCAAATCAAACCAATGGAAAAGGAAGCAACCAGTCATAAAGTTTCTGTCATAGTAAAGATATATAGTTATTATCAGAACTAATTCTAACAATTATCCTGCCCTAAATATAATCAGAGGCAAGAAATTGAAGTCTGATACCCAGATATAATTCTTTATCAATAGTTGTTGAAATGATTGAAATTGTTAACTTAGATTCCCACATAAATGCAGAGCCCTCAGATTTCATATCTAAGTATAGATCATATGCAGCCTTTGACTCTGGTTTCCTTTACAACCTTCTTGCACCATTTAAATAAATAAATAAATAAATATATGTATGTACATTGCGCACCAATAACACGGTAACCAAAAAAGAGAGTGAGTGTGAGAGAGAGAGAGAGAGAGAGAGAGAGAGAGAGAGAGAGAGAGAAAATCAGAGCTAATGGTGCAGGTCAGGCTATGAAGAAAACCATGTAGCCAGCCACTCAATAGTATATCTGTCCAATATCCATCATTGGGCAACAAAACATAGCACATAAAACATTTTCCTCTAATTTCACTATTTGTAGTTCATAGAGAATGAAAGACCATATTACATAGAAGCCAGAATTGAATATTCAAAAACAATAAAAATAACAATAATATCACTAACTAGTTCATAAGTGAACAGCTTCAAAAAAGACATACAAAACAAATTACAACAAGAGAGACATAAAAACACAAAACCATGGTATTTCTTAACAGTCCATATAATAATTCATAAGTTCTTTTAATTTCTAACTTTCCAATTGCAAAATTAGACAAGCATAAGGCTTCAAGACAATAATTCACAATCAAAGATATCCAACCAAACAAAAGCATGCAGAAGTAAATGGGATAAGATCAGAATGAGGAAATTGCTATAATGATTTTTCACCAACAATAATTAAAATTAGATTTCACATAGAAACCCTAAAAGCAAGCATTTGAAGCTTAAAATAAATAAATGAATAAAGACAAACAGAGATGGAATCCGAAGCACTCCATTCACCATAGACGACACTATTGCGCTGAAGAATCTCCATGGATTAAACGCCGTAGGAGATGACATCTCCCCCTTTGCCGATACTTCCATACATTGTTTATATTTTATTGCTAGCGAAGTGAGGACGGGGTAAGAGTATTTTGTAATGGTATTTTTGGGGGGAAAATAGCTATTTTGGTCCCTGAAAGTGTAACTCGCTGTCAATTTGGTCCATGAATCAAATGATAATGCAAAATAGTCCTTAAAAGTGTAATCTTTCCGTCATGTTAGTCACTCCCGTTAATGTGCGTTGTTTACTCTGTTAATCCATATGTTACTGTCAGTTTAGTCCCTAAAAGATGTCACTTACTGCCAGTTTGGTCCTGAAACATATACATGAATTCGTTTTAATTCCTCGAATCTTAAGTTACTTCAGCAAAATTTTAAAATGGCTGATTAAGGACACCAATAGACTCATGGACTACACAGATCTATTGTAATTGGAAAATTGATGGTTTAGGGTGACTTTATTTGCTCCAAGAAAATCAATCAACATAACTTTGTATAGTCATTGATCTATATTGAAATTAGATAGCAATTGTAATTTTTAATGTTAATTCGAAAACTTCCACTGCTGGTGAACTTAATAAATTACGGTTATTAAAATTGAGATAGCAATTGTAATTTTTGATGTCTATTCACCAACGTCGTCAATCCTACGGTCAAATTAATTCCTAATGTTTTATAAGTAGTCCCTTAAAGACTGCTAATGAGATATATTTTTAAATTCTAAAGACTAATTTGACAAATTTAATAAACATTAGGGACTAATCATCAATGACCCATCAACTATCAATCAATCATCATCAACTATCAATAAAATAGCAATCAATCAATCAACTATCAACTATCAACTATAACTTAAATCAAAACAATCACTACCAAAATTACCAACCTACTCTTTTTTGAAACTCGCTTTTTAGGACAAATATATCATTTCTATTCAATTTATTTCACTTTTTATTTGGTGTGGGTCTCAATTTCTCACATCATCTCTAAACTTTTTAATCTCATAATTAAAACTCATTTTTCCATTTCCTCTCTCACTCTTATTTTTCTCAATTTTCTCTCTACATCTCTCTCTCTCTCTCTCTCTCTCTCTCTCTCTCTCTCTTCAAATTTCTATTTTTTTAAACTATTTAAATATTTTTATTCAAAACTCACACTACTAAAATCTCTAATTTTATTTCTTCTATTTAATCTTGATAAAAGATTATACGAGAAAATGTTACATATTGTTGGTATAACTTTACTACTAATAAAATGTATTTCGTATATTTATTCATCATGGAGGCTATATTATTATTAGATGATTGGTAATTAGCTAACGATAAAAAATGTCAACTGAAGAAAATAGTCTAAAGTTATGAAATTTTATTTTTTATGAACTTGAAAGATTTATTGTAATTGAATTTTATCTGAGTCTATTTATACAAAAAATAATATGTTATCCGTGCGTAAGCACGGGTACACTGCTAGTGCCTTAAGAATAATAATAGTCTCATATCACAAAAAAATGAATAATAAGAAGAGTCTCTCGATTCCAAATACAACAATACATTATATAATGCAAAAACAAGGTTAGGAAAATTAAGTTACATTCCATTTCAATTTGAAGTTTTCATTCCATTTCACTTTCCAACAATGGCAAAGAAGAACTCATGCAATAATACTACAAAAGAAAAAGATGTTAATAAGAAGAAGTCAAACTAGTGTGGTGACCCGTCCGATGGACGAGGCCAATGCTTCAGGTTCTATGGAGAGAGGGGACAATGATTTAGGTTATATTAAAGACAAAACTTAACTTATGTGGCATGATTATTATGAAAGTAAAGTTAAATTTTCAAATGGCATACATGTAAAAATAGTTATAGACTATAAAGATTGTAATAGTTTTGTTTATTCCATGGAAAATTTTAGAACGGAGATAGAAGTTATTGAGATGTTGTTTAAGTCAGACTGTACAAAAAAAATATGAGCATATATTTGCAAAGATGAAAGTGTTTCGTAGTAGGACAATGGACAACAAATTGTCGAACAAAATATAATTTGTGTTAAAGTTAGAGTAAATGGTTAGCCCATATTAAACAATATTTCCGAACGCCAAACTTGAACACTACCTAATTTCGTACTTTACGTTTTTTGACAGTAAATTATTTTTTGGTCTGACCAAACCAAGTACTTAGAAACAAACTCTGTATATTTGTACAATCTAAAATTATTTCTGAATCCTAACTCAACCCAAAAAACACTACTTAGCGTCACACTTTACATATTTTGGCACAAAATTAATTTTATATTTTGTTACAAAATTAACTTTTTTAAAATAAAATTCGTTATTAAGGAATAAACTTCGCATATTTAAACAATTAAATTTATTCAGACACTAAAGTACCCAAAAGGTACACTGTATAGCGTTACACTTTATATAACTTGTTACGAAATTAATGTTCGATTCCAAAAATTTGATTATGGAGGTGCAAATTTTGCCTATATAAATAATTAAATTTTCTATTTAATCGTAAATTACCACTAAAATATAAAACATGAAAGAAGAGAGAGAGAGAGAGAGAGAGAGAGAGAGAAAAGGGGCATAAAAATATGAAGTGGAAAATAGGGGAAAAAAGAGGGGGGTAGAGAGTAAAAGGGGGGTGGGGGGTAGAGGGTAGAGGGTTTGGAGGGAAAAGGGAGGAGAGGGGGATTTTGGAGGGAAATCTTGTAGGTCCCACAAAGGGAGACTCTACAAGATGTATATTCTTAGATATGGTTATCGTGAGAATATGGAGCACCGGTGATAAAATAGCCATCCTCAAATGTCCTTTGCGGAGATCTGCCGGGTGTCGTAGCATGTCATCTTTAATCCTTTCATCGTCATGCCATGTCAAGTGTTTTGCATCTTCTGAACTACGGTGTAACATCCCTAGTTTCGTTAATTTCGAATTAAGAAATTAATGAGTGATTTATTACTCGAGTAGGTAATAAATCAAGTCACGGATACTGAGGTTGTCGTGAAAGCAATTTATAATTCTTTGGAGTATATGATTTAAATGCATACTTGACGAAATTGTATGAATTTTATGTGCTTGTTTGGGTAGAAATTGGGTTTTATATAGAGAATTAAGAGCAAGGGTAAAATCGTCATTTCACCTCATATTGAAGATTTATTATTTGATGAAATAATAGATTGAGTCCTAAACATGATAGAATCATGGGCATTGTAGTTAATTTGCTAAGTTATATGAATTGATAAGTGCTTGATTGATTAGAATAGAGTTTAAGTCAAAGGGGTATTTTGGTAATTACACCATATAATACACCCTCCAGCTCATTATGTCAAGTGAGACAGACACCACACAATCCCACACAAAACACTTTCTGAATTTGAGAAAGAAAATAGAGAGAGGGAGAGGAGAGTGACGTGAGAAGAGGAAGAAGAAGGAAAGGAGCAAGATCATCTCCGCCACCCATTGTATGTAAGTGATTTCTTACTCATTCCTTCTCATTTTTCCAAATCTACACAATGACACTAGTTTCATTAACTAATTTCCTCTCTAACTCCAAGTACCATTGTTGGACCTTTTAGCTCTCAAGCACCAAAAATTGAGTTTGAACACAATTGGTTCTAGTTGGAGTTTCTTGCAAGTTCAAATTATGAGTTGGAAGCTTAGGTTGAGCTGAATTTCTGTTTGAGTTGCTGTTTGGGTCGAATTAGATCAGTAGGAGGAGTTGTTGAAAGACTTGGTTCGGTTGTGGAGGTGTTTGGATGAGTTCGGGGTGAATTTGGGCGTTTTCGGAATCGTTTGAACTTTAAAGTTTCGGTTGTTTGTGATTTTCATCACAAGAGGTGAGTTTTACTTGCTTAGGGTTTTTATATTATGTTGTGTTGACTGTATGATTTCTGTTATCGTTGGAATTGCATTCGTTTCGTAAATTTTGAGTCGCAAAAACCGCAAGTTGGTCATGAACTCATTGATTTAGAAATTCTGGACATAGGTTCGGTTTTTTTTGAAACTGGGACTGTTCTGTTAGTCCAAAAATTATGTGTCTGATTTTTTTAGAAATTAGACTTAACGCCGGTCGTTTTGGCACTGGTTTGGTTCAATTTGGAGTTGTGTAGCTCGAGTTATGAGTCTCCAAAGTTAGGTCAAATTTCTGGAGTTAAACTGGGTATAAGTTCAGTGTTTTAGGTTTTGTGCTGTCGATTGAACTCCGTTTTAAACAATTCTTGTCCCATTAGAAACTAACCTCCATTTTCTTCTGTTAGGGCTCAAGTTTCGTGCCATTTGGTAAAGTTTAGGTCAATTGAGAGGGAGTAGAAGTTGAAGGACAGAAACTGTCTCGTTTGGGAACCATTCAGATTGTTTCTAAAAACTGTACTACTTGGCTCATTGTTTTGAAAATCTAAAGACATGGTCAGAAACTATACATCCCTAGCTTTCTAAAGAGTGTTCATTTGTTTAAATCCGATGTTGTTTGATATTTTAAATAAACCGCTGACGTAGATGCACTACCACAGTAAACTCTGCACCTATTCTGTGTGTTTAAATATTTGATTGTGCTACTACTAAATCTTTCAATGTATAGCTTGATAAATTGAGACTGTATGGACTGGAATTGTATGTGTTATTGTTGTTTACAGGTTGAGAATTCAATCGGATTACGGATTGGACGCGAATGGGTGAGCAAAAACAAGAAAAATGAGACACAAACCAATTCTGTCCCCGTGTTTCAATTTCTCGTTTCGTGGTCCCGTTCGATTCCAAACCTCTTCTAATTCATTCCTCAACCCTTTTCCAAGTAGTTATGACTGTTATGCCATGACTTGAAGTATGTATGAATTTAAATGAAATGCGTGATGTTAAGGAATTGGTGAAAAACCGAATCTAGTACTTGCGAGAGAGAACCAATGTTTTGATGTGTAAATGCTTCATTGGCGTATTATATAAGTTTATAAAGGTGATAATATGATATAAAATCATATTATAGATTGAATTATGTTTTCGGTATATGAATTATATCGATATAGTAGACGGCCCAATGCGGGTATGATATATAAATTATTATATTGTGTATAAGAGACGGCCCAATGAGGGTATAATATTTAATTATATCAATTATGGGTGACGACCCAAGAGGATAGTACACTAGGGAGAGGGAAATCATGAGCCCTCGAGCTAGGCCCATATGAGGATATTCACTGTGAGTGGATTGGGTTCACCGCAAACCGAAGAAAAGAAAAATGGTTTAAGGTGTTGTACTAGATTAATAAAGAGGATAGTCATAACCATCAAGAATTGGGTTGTGAACTATAGTTTATAATTTAAATTGTACATAGTCATCAAGAATTGGACTATTACTAGTGATTTATTGTGTATTGTAATTAATATCGAATTACTAATAAATGGGCGTACTTAGGTTGGGAGGAAACTCTCAATGCTATTGACCAATTCGGTAAGGGATTGGGTGCGTCATAAATAATCTTTTTGAAAGGAAAAATGTTTTATAATTGAACTGAGTGATAGGTAAGGGGTCATGGTAGAACTCACTGAGATATGTTATCTCACCCTATCATTGTTGTTGTTTTTACAGATAAACAGGGAAAGAAGGAGGCTAAGCGGCACTAGTAGGTGGCATGTTTATGGAGCTGTGAAGACTTAGTGTCTTTATCCATATTTATTAGTTTCCCTAGTTATTTCTGTTTGGATTATGTAACTTGCTTTATTGCAAAGTTGTGTAAATCGCTTCCGTATTTCCGTTGTTTTTGGATATTGAACAGTTGGACAGGTTAAGTCTTAAGTACTTGAGTTATGGATTAGTTGATAAGTACTTATGTGGTTAACTCTTGAATTAGAATTCAACGAGTTTATTTTGGTTCAATATCTGAAACAAGAATTTTTATACTCTGATGTATGCTAAAATATATATTTTGGTTTTTCTATCCTTTAGAAATACTAGGGTGTTACATTTTTGTATCAGAGCCGTTCGACCTTGTCAGACGTAGAGACTGTAACACCCCTTTTTGCTACCCGGTAAATTAAAGACGAAAATCAGAGTTTTCAAAAACATTTTTCACTACACCCTCAAGGGATGCTACATTTTTCACCAATAAAACAATTCAAGAGTCGGTAATAAATAAATTCACCAAAATAATGTTTAGCGTAATACATAGCACGTCATGAATGGGACGAACCCTCAAAACACCATGTTCTAGTCTAAGTAACAGTAGTTCTATCACCACGCAGCGGAATATAATGAAATCATAACCTTAACAAATAAAATCCAACAATTAAATAATTAAACCAAACTAAATAAAGTAGTGTTCGTTTCCCCCCTTGAGTGCTACGGATCAGAGCAACGACACCGACTCAACTGACGAAGGTAGACAAGCCTTCACTCACTATCACCTGCACGTTACCAACATAGGGGTAACATTCAAACAGAAGGGGTGAGATATCAATAAATATAATAGCCTGTACGATAGGCAATATGCTAGAGTTACAAAGAACTAACTACCGCGTAATAACAACATCGCATACATACACACCAAGGAAAACACCAAATTATAACTACCAAGGAACATCGTTAATACATGGAATCATCAACATACAACCACCAAGGGGACATCAATATGACATGCGAGAATGAATGAGATGCAACCCACACCAACGGGTATATGCATGCGGTACCGTTCATCACCAATTTTATTTTGAGCATCAATATCATCACCTATAACTCTAGGTCGAAGCCCACACCATCACCGGAGGCATGACATGCATGTGACACCATGAACCATGCACCAAACACCAATCAACAACAACAACAACCACGATTTATACAACCACACCAACAACAGCTTACACAACAACACTAACATCATCAATTGGTCATAGACCCATCACCTTAATTACCAGAATAGCCACATCACCTGTTGTGGCATTCCCACCACACCAAAAGCACCAAAACACACCAAAAACACCCAACCCACCAACACCTATGAGTTAGTCTATCATTCAACAGACTCCCAACCACTACCGACACGAAAACACACCACAACTATGGGGATGCCACATGGGGCGCCCAAAACAAAGAAGAAATGGCGCCAAAGGCAACACACAAGAAAGACAAGGCGCCAAACAACACACAAACCCGGTGCCCGGTGGCGGCACCAAAACGCAACACAACAATTACAAAGAACACAAAGAAATACAACAACACATCAACACAAAGAAATACAACAACACAAGCAATTACAAAGAACACAAAGAACACAACAATTACAAAGAACACAACAATTACAAAGAACATGCAATTACAAAGAACACATCAATTACAACAACACAACAAATAAAACAACATGCAATTACAAAGAACACAAAGATACAAAGAACACAAAGAATACAACAACATGCAATTACAAAGAACACAACAATTACAACAATTACAAAGAACCCAACAATTACAAAGAACATGCAATTACAAAGAATACAAAGAAATACAACAACATGCAATTACAAAGAACACAACAATTACAAAGAACACAACAAATACAAAGAACATGCAATTACAAAGAACACAACAAATACAACAACACAGCAAATACAACAACATGCAATTACAGCAACACAACAATTACAACAACATGCAATTACAGCAACATAGCAAATACAACAACATGCAATTACAGCAAATACAACAACATGCAATTACAACAACACAACAATTACAGCAACACAACAATTACAGCAACATGCAATTACAGCAACACAACAACACAGCAAATACAGCAACACAACAATTACAACAACACAACAAATACAACAACATGCAATTACAGCAACACAACAAATACAACAACACAGCAAATACAGCAACATGCAATTACAGCAACATAGCAATTACAACAACACAGCAATTACAGCAACATGCAATTACAGTAACACATCAATTACAACAACATGCAATTACAACAACACAACAAATACATCAACATGCAATTAGCAACATGGCGCCTAGTGGCGCCAGCAGCACATGAAAACAACGCCTAGGTGGCGCCATCATAGGGCATAATCATCAATCATCAAATCATTTGTACATGCTACCCAATACATTTTATCAAACATCACATAGGCACCAAACAAAGTCAAGAAACATCAAAGGTCCTAATCTCCCACATAAAACCCATCCTACACCCTATTATAGAGATAGAACCCCACCCTTACCTTAGCCTTAAATGATCACAAATCCTAGCCTTGGAAGATTGCAAACCCTAGCCTTCTTCCTCCTCCTTTGGTGCGCCTCACTTCTATCTCTCCTCCTTGTGCCGTTTCTTCCTCTTCTCTCCTCACGTCTCCTCTTTCTCCATATTTATTAGTTTCCCTAGTTATTTCTGTTTGGATTATGTAACTTGCTTTGTTGCAAAGTTGTGTAAACCGCTTCCGTATTTCCTTTGTTTTTGGATATTGAACAGTTGGACAGGTTAAGTCTTAAGTACTTGAGTTATGGATTAGTTGATAAGTACTTTATGTGGTTAACTCTTGAATTAGAATTCAACGAGTTTATTTTGGTTCAATATCAGAAACAAGAATTTTTATACACTGATGTATTCTAAAATATATATTTTGGTATTTCTATTCTTTAGAAATACTAGGGTGTTACATACAGTACATGCGCCTAAATCGAGGAATTATGGGAAAAATACCACATAACCTTTTCTGGAGAAGATTCTTTCTTTTTATACTGTGATACATTACATTTAGGACACGAATTTAACAATGCATGTTCATTCCGAAATAAAATGCAATCATTGGGACAAGTGTGTATCTTCTCATAGTTTAAGGCAAATAGACCCTAACATTTGTTTTGCATCATACTTCCGAGAAGGGAGAATATCGTTCGACAACTTTTCTTTCAATGGTGCGAGTAATTCTGTAAAGCTCTTATTCGTCCATTCGTGAAAAGTTTTCAAATTATACAACTTTATCACAACCAATAAGTGAATTCCCTACAACCCGCATACAACGGCGTCTCCGCATTTGTTATCAACTTCTCAAACATTTGAGGACAGACATTAAGATCGTCTTCAACCGCCTTTGCCATTTCTTCATATTCGTCACCATCAAATGTATGTCTTTCGGTGTCAACCGGCGCACATCTCTCGGTACTGTTATACATATTTTAAGATTCACCTCTTTCCTCACCGTGCATTGTCCGACAAGTATAACTTTGATAAATTTCGTAACCCTTTAGATGTCCTGCCAACTTAACGGCAGTACCTGATTTTACATAACAACAACTTAAACAAGAACATTTTATATTAGTAGAAGTCCCTAAATGTTGAACAACAAGGTTCACAAAATATTCCACTCTATCGGCATATATATACCTTCGACATACGATTGACAAACATCCAATTTCTATCCATATTTTCCCAAAATTGATAATAAAATCCTAATAAGAAAACTTAAATTTATACGTGAAAAACACACAATAATATAATGGAACTCTAGTTTCAAACTAATGGTACCTCCCTATCTTGTAAAATCCCATCTACAATAGGTAACTTGACCGATTTGCAATACCTTTCAGCTTCTACTAACTATATTCTAAGTGGCTTCACCACTAATTAACTTGGAAATTTGGCAAAGTTGTGGAACTTAGATTTGAGCAATAACACACACACACACACACACACACACACACACAAGGTTTTCAAGTAGTTTTGAAATCTATTTTTGACACACCAACATCATATTGAGCCTATTTACATTCAGTCAAATCCTTTGAAGAAAAAGTAAAACAACAATACAGAACAATGTTTTCAAGTAGCCAAAAGACTATTCAACATCCCCCACTAATAGAAAAATCTAAAAGCTAGGCATTACAA
This sequence comes from Oxytropis ochrocephala, assembly GCA_020916435.1. NCBI lineage: Eukaryota > Viridiplantae > Streptophyta > Magnoliopsida > Fabales > Fabaceae > Oxytropis > Oxytropis ochrocephala. The sequence goes on from CM037095.1 coordinate 51,853,832, forward strand.
ATAGGCAGTCCACAAGCTTTACATTATACCAAAGTAGTGTTTCAATAACATCATACACACAAATTTACAAATAGGCAGTCAACAAGCTTTACATTATACCAAAGTAGTGTTTCAATCTTTCAATAACTTCATACACACAATTTTTTTTGAAGAACCAATATAAATACCTGAACAAGGGGAGATGACAAAGATCTCCAACGAACTCGAACCACAATGAACTCGTACCACAACGATACCAGAACCACAATGTGTGAGGAGTTACTAGAACAACAACTCAAACCTAAACACAAACACCAAAACAGTTTAAAGTAGTGAACAATGCAGAATAAGCTTCATCTAAAATGATTATGTTGTTCAGATAAGTAAGTATACAATTTACTCCTTCAAGATGTTACTTATGTCGCCTACTTTGATAAACATTTCATTAAGTCAGCAAAAGTTTTCACTACTCCATGATTTATATCAAACGAGAACTACAAGCAATGCACTCTCCAATACACACATACTTCATTTTCTAAAAAGTCAAGTCCCTCTACTAGATTCATCACTAAAATTCTCATGTTACTAGTGCTTCAACTATTTGCTTTAATCAAAACAACCACTACCAAAATTATCAACCTACCCTTTTTTTAAACTCACTTTTTGAGGACAAATATGTTATTTTTTTTGACAACACAAATATGTCATTTTTAATTATTCTATTTCACTTTTTATTTTGTGTGGGTCTCACTTTCTCACATCATCACTAAACTTTTTAATCTCATAATTAAAACTCACTTTTCCCTTTCCCTCTACTCTTATTTTTCTCAATTTTCTCTCTACCTCTCTCCCCAACTCTCTCTCTCCCTCCCTCCCTCTCTCTCTCTCTCTCTCTCTCTTCACATTTCTATTTTTTTAATTGTTTAAAGATTTATAGTAATTGAATTTTATGTGAGTCTATTTATACAAAGAATACGATGTTACCCGTGCGTATGCACGGGTACACTGCTAGTGCCTTAAGAATAAGAATAGTCTCATATCCCAAAAAAAAAGAATAATAAGAAGAGTCTCTTGATTCCAAATACAACAATACAATATATAAGGCAAAACAAGGTTACAAAAATTAAGTTACATTCCATTTCAATTTGCCATTTTCATTCCATTTCACTTTTCAACAATGACAAAGAAGAACTCAAGCAATAATACTACAAAAGAAAAAGATGATGATAAGAAGAAGTCAAATATTTTTATCGAGAGAATATGAAGCACTAGTGATGAAATAGCCATCCTCAAATTTCCATTGCGGAGAATCCGTCGGGTGTCGTAGCATTGTCATGCCATGTCAAGTGTTTTGCATCTTCTGAACTACGGTACATGCGCCTAAATCGAGGAATTATGGGAAAATACCACATAGCCTTTTCTGGTGCAGATTCTATCTTTTTATACCGTGATACATTACATTTAGGACACAAATTTAACAATGCATGTTCATTCCGAAATAAAATGAAATCATTGGGACAAGCGTGTATGTTCTCATAGATCAAGCCAATGGACCCTAACATTTGTTTTGCATCATACGTCCGACCAATAATACAAGTTTATCACAGCCAATAATTTTGTGAATTCAGTACAACCCGTATACAACAGTGTCTCCGCATTTGTTATCAACTTCTTAAACGTTTGAGGACACTCATTAAGATTGTAACACCCGCTTTCTATTTACTACTATTTAGTCAATTTTAAAATCAGAGTTTTCAAAAAAATATTCCACGCACCTCAAAGAGAGTGCTACATTTCTTCAAAAACATAAAACGACGAACTGGATTTTCAAAAACACTTATTTAATTATTTACAACATCCTGATTATAAATCACCAGCACAGCAGAACATTGACCAGTCTCAAAGTATTTAATACAACATCCTATATCAGACTGAATACATCAAAATAAATTATTAAATATCTAAGACTTCCCGCCCCCGGTGCTACATATCAGAGCATGACCATCACTAGACTACTTCATTTGCTATCACCTGCAGGTTGCCGACATACGAAGCAACACGACGCAGTAGGGTGAGTCTCTTTACATAAATAATAGCAAATAGGATAAGCATTATATTAGGGAAGGCAACTAACGTAAATCACATTTAGCATCTAGCATTAAGTATGGCACATCAACTCACAATCATCATCAAGGCAACACCAAACATATGAATGTATGCATGAGTGCAAGTATGCATGTGGATCCATCATCATCGCAATAAGCCTTGAGGGCACACAGCGCTTTGGCCAAAGCCCTCCCATCGCTTTGGCCGAAGCCCACACATCGCTTTGGCCGAAGCCTACATCTTCGCTGAATATGCATGATTTATGTGACACCATGACAATGCACCACAACACAATACATCTACCACAACAATCATTAACTCATCACTTTTCACTTCGCAACTCAACTTCAATCACAATATAAGCCTTGAGGGCACACACCGCTTTGGCCGAAGCCTACACATCGCAATGGCCGAAGCCTCCATCTTCGCTTACTCATCACCGTAATACAACACACCTCATCATTGGACTAAATGTCCCACCAAGGACCAACACAACACACAAGGACTAAACCTACACCCCAAGGACTACACGGTCACCTAAGGGACTAAACAGTCACATAGGGACCAAAACAACATCTTAGAAGGACTAAGGGTGCATAGGGACCAAGTTAGCATTTTTGACACTTTGGGCAACATTGGCAACACCCGCACAACATCTTCGGATTCCTCAAAGAAGTACACCTACTTCGGCGAATTATTTAAAATAGCAAACGACATCGACAAATTACAAAAGACCACTCGTCGAAAAGCCACGGATGTGTAGTTTCAAAACAATGAGCCAATTAGTACAGTTTTTATAAACAACCCGAACAGCTCCCAGACTGGACAGATTCTGTCCTCCCACTTCATTTTACTCTAAAATGACTTAAACTTGACCAAATGGGACAAAACCTTAGCCCGAACAAAAGCATTTTGAGTATAGTTTCTAATAGAAAAAGAATCGTTCAAAACGGAGTTCATTTGGAGACCTAAAACTTGCAAAAACCGAACATACCCACAGTTTGACTCTAGAAATTTGACCCGACTTTGGAGACTCATAACTGGAGCTACACAACTCCGAATTTAACGAAACCAGTGCCAAAACGACCGACTTTAAGTCTATTTTCGAAAACACTCAGCCACATAATTTTTGAATCAACCAAACAGTACCAGTTTTAAAAATACTGAAACAGTGTTCAGAAACGCACAAAAACATAAGCAAGCAAAACTCATCATGATCAATCACCCAAACCAATTATAATCACGGCACAATGCCTCACACTCCAATTTCAACACCAATTCATTTAGGCAAGTTATCAAGCACCTTGCAATCATCATATTTTCATACTCAATTTCATTGAGGCAATACATCAAACACCTTGCATGCATAGTTCATATCATGTTCATCTTAACAACAATTAGCATGGGTTCATCAATTTCTAATTCAAGCATAACACCAATTAATTCAAACAACACATAAACAATCAATTAATTCAAACAACACACAAACAACAATTAATTACCCTAAACACCTAACCCACACATAATTACTCATCTTACCAACTATTATGTATGAAAGAGAGCCCCCTTACCTCAAAATTGAAGAACCCAAGAAGCTTCTCCTCCAAAAACACAAGAAACCACCAACTATGGAAGCTCTCCTACTTTGAGCTTCAAAAACCCATCCATGGAAAAGGAAAATGGGAAGGAATTAGTGTAGGAAACTTACACTAAAAGGTAGAGAAAGAAAAATGGGGAAGATTGGTACCACATACCACTTACCCAAAGCAAAAAAATGAGTTTTCCTCCTCCCCCCCTTGCTGCCCAGCGCCGCCAGCCCCCCATACTCCCTCTCCCTCTCTATTTTCTTCTCTTTGTTGCAAATGAGAAGGGAAAAACCTACCCCTAAGTTTAATTCCTTGCATTTGGGCCTATTTAGTGGGCTTGGGCCCCTTATTTACACCCCCTAGCTACTTCAACCATTCCCTATTTTAATTAATTCCCCACTCCCTTATTTACTACACAACACCTCTTAGTTATATTAAATACTCTATTTTTAATATAACTAATCACTATAACACCTCCTAAATAAAATAAAACTCTAAATTAATTATTTGACTTAAATAAATGTTGCAAGCCTTAAATAACTTAATTAAATAAATAATTAAATTATTTTGGGGCGTTACAAAGATCATCTTCAACCGGCTTTGCCATCACTTCAAATTCGTCACCAGCAAATGTATGTCCTTCCGTGTCAACCGGCACACATCTCTCAGTACTATTATACATATTTGAAGATTGACCTCTTTCCTCACTGTACATTGTCGAACAAGTATAACATTGATAAATTTTGTAACCCTTTAGATCTCCTGCTAGTGCCTTACGAATAAGAATAGTCTCATATCACAAAAAAAATGAATAATAAGAAAGGTCTATCGATTCCAAATACAACAATATAATATATAAGGCAAAAACAAGGTTACGAAAATTAAGTTACATTCCATTTTTATTTGCCATTTTCATTCCATTTCACTTTTCAACAATGGCAAAGAACAACTCGTGCAATAATACTACAAAAGAAAAAGCCATCCTAAAATTTCCATTGCAGAGAATCCGCCGGGTGTCGTAGCATGTCATCTTTAATCCTTTCATCGTCATGTCATGTCAAGTGTTTTGCATCTTCTGAACTACGGTACATGCGTTTAAATTGAGGAATTATGGGAAAATACCACATAGCCTTTTCTGGTGCAGATTTTGTCTTTTTATACCGCGATACATTACATTTAGGACACGAATTTAACAATGAATGTTCATTCTGAAATAAAATGCAATCACAGGGACAAACGTGTATCTTCTCATAGATCAAGCAAATGGACCCTAACATTTGTTTTGCATCAAACGGCGAGAAGGAGCACATTATCCTTAGGCAACATTTCTTTCAATAGTGCGAGTAATTAAAGTAAATATCTTATCCGTCCATTCGTGAAAAGTTTTCAAGTTATACAACTTTATCACGACCAACAATTTTGTGAATTTAGTACAACCTGTGTACAACGGCGCCTCCGCATTTGTAATCAACTTCTCAAACATTTGAGGACACTCATTAAGATCGTCTTCAACCGCCTTTGCCATCTCTTCAAATTCGTCACCAACAAATGTATGTCTTTCGGTGTCAACTGCAGACGCATCTCTCGAAGATTATTATACATATTAGAAGATTCACCTCTTTCCTCACCTTGCATTGTCCAACGAGTATAACTTTGATAAATTTCGTAACTCTTTAGATGTCCTGCCAACTCAACGACAGTAAATGATTTTACATAACAACAACTTAAACAAGGACATTTGATATTTGTAGAAGTCCCTAAACGTTGGACAACATACAAAGAATAAGAATACAAAGAATACAATGTTACCCGTGCATATGCATGGGAACACGGCTAGTGCCTTACAAATAAGAATAGTCTCATATTACAAAAAAATGAATAACAAGAAGAGTCTCTCGATTCCAAATAAAACAATACAATATATAAGGCAAAAACAAGGTTATGAAAATTAAGTTACATTCCATTTCAATTTGCCATTTTCATTCCATTTCACTTTTCAACAATGGCAAAGAAGAACTCATGCAATAATACTACAAAAGAAAAAGATGATGATAAGAAGAAGTCAAATATTTTAATCGAGAGAATATGAAGCACCAGTGATGAAATAGCCATCCTCAAATTTCCATTGCGGAGAATTCGCCGGGTGTCGTAGCATGTCATCTTTAATCCTTTCATCGTCATGCTATGTCAAGTGTTTTGCAATCGAGGAATTATGGGAAAATACCACATAGCCTTTTCTGGTGCAGATTCTGTCTTTTTATACCGCGATACATTACATTTAGGACACGAATTTAACAATGAATGTTCATTCCGAAATAAAATGCAATCACTGGGATAAGCGTGTATCTTCTTATAGTTCAAGCCAATGGACCCTAACATTTGTTTTGCATCATACGCCCGAGAAGGGAGCACATATCCTTTTGGCAACATTTCTTTCAATAGTGCGAGTAATTCCGTATAGCTCTTATCCATCCATTCGTGTCAAGTTTTCAAGTTATACAACTTTATCACAACCAATAATTTTGTGAATTCAGTACAACCCGCATACAACGGCGTCTCCGCATTTGTTATCAACTTCTCAAACATTTGAGGACACTCATTAAGATCGTCTTCAACCGCCTTTGCGATCTCTTCAAATTCGTCACCAACAAATGAATGTCTTTTAGGAAAGTTGAGGACCTGGCTATTGACTTATCAAACCTAGATTGGATGGAAAGGAGCCTAAAACATTCTATTCCCGTTACCTTCCACTCCTTCCTCGTAATGTTCTATCGCAACAAATAGGTATTAATTTGGGTAATACCTCAAAAATTCAGAGGTAATATTCCGTGTAATATTCTATTGAAACAAGATGGGCCTAAATTAAATATTAAGAGGTAATATTCCGTGTATTACATAGCAGTTTTAATTGAAAAAAATTACTTGTCTGTAATCTGGGAAATACAATGGCTTCGATCCCACTTTACAGTTTCGTGTATTTTCTTTAAGGAAATTTGTTTCAAGGGTAAGATTAAGATTCCCAGAAATTCATGAGTTAGGAATGAACATTCCCATGTTTGTTACAAGTTTGAAAAAATTATTCCTGAGTATGAAGTTTCGTAGGAGTGACATAACTTCCAAATACTTCTATCATCCCATAAAAATATTTCCTATGGACAAGGTTGGGAATAAGGATTCCCATGAGAACTAAGTGAAAATTTAAATATATATTTTTTTATTAAATTTCTATAACTACTTTATTCCCGCCCAAACACTTTTCATAGAAGATATCTAGGATTATTATTTCTATCATCTTGTTTCTAAGAGTGTTATTCCTTGGAGTAATTCTACATAAAAATTTAAAAGGCGAAAATAAATAAATAAATTATTATCAATTTACATAAAAAAGGTATTTTCCTTTCTTTTTCAAAATTATCACCAATATTTTCCTTTAATATATTTTAAATTGCCTTTATTAAATTTCCAAGATGGAAGGGATCCAATTTCTCGACCAAAATTTAAACTTAGAATTTTGCAGTTAAAATACTAATTAATATTGAATTCCCATTATTATTATTTTTGACCAAATTGAATTCCCATTATTATTATTATACTTTATTAGTTTTTTTTACCAAACTTTATTAGTTATATATATATATATATATATATATATATAAAATAAATTATGACCAGTTTACATAAAAAAGTATTTTCCTTTATTTTTCAAAACTATCACCAATATTATCTTTTAATATATTTTAAACTGTGTTTATTAAATTCCCAAGATGCACGTGATCCAATTTCTCAACAAAAATTTATACTTAGAATCTTGAAATTAAAATACCAATAAATATTGAATTCCCATTATTATCTTTTTTGACCAAATTTAATTCCCATTATTATTAATTTTACCAAATTGAATTCCCATTATTTAATTATACCTTATTAATCTTATATATATATATATATATATATATATATATATATATATATATATATATAGACACACACACACACACACACTACCATTTTTCAGACTCTATATATTTACTCAACATTTTCTTGCAAAACCCTAATTTTCATAAATCACCGCGGCTGCGCAAAATTCTTGAACCACAATTTTTTTTTTCTTTGTATCTCTTGATTTCTTTTCAAAAAAATTGTTTTACTCAACATCGAGTACATTTTTTTCACAAAAATTCTTAAATTTCCAATTTTCTGTTTTATAGTTTGAAAACACTTGAAACTTCAGTGGGCAGTGTTCAAGCACATTTTGAGGTTTTGTGTGTCTTAGTTCATCTCTGATTTCCAAAAAAATGGATCAAAGGGAAATTTTTGATTTTGAGCATGCAGCTAACGCTGATGAGACTGCGAGCTTCCAAGTGGCTCAAAATTCCATGCGGTTTTCAGGGCCCATGGGGGAGTCGCCAGCTTTGACACCAGCACTGCCACCATCACCCGCACTAGCACCGACACCCACACCAGCACCAGCATCGACAACATTTGACAATACTAAGGGAAAAAAGACGAGGGGTAGGCCAGTTATTTTCTATGTAAAATAAGATTATTATCATTATTATTATTATTATTATTAGTATTTTAGGGTTGTAGTTGAGTAAATCTTGATTTTCCGTGTTCGTGTCATGATTTTTAGGATTTGGTTCATGAATTAAAAGTGGGATTAATTTATGGTGGTACGAGTGGACACTTGGGTTAGATTCCCTCTCAGAAATGGACTTGAAGATATTCTTACTACACATGTCATTAACCTCCTCCCCCTTGAGGGAAAATAACATAATCTGACCATGGAATTAGGGTTGTAATAGTTGAAGAACTGCATTAGCATGTTCAGTAGGTTCAATTAAGTACTTTGTTGACATGACCAGTCAAGGTATTAGTATGGATTTTGGCTTGAGAGATAATAGTATGAATTTTAGAATGTGACAAAAGGAAGGACCCAAACTCAACATCTTATCAAGGATGTTTGTTGAGTTTTATTTTTGAAACTGGATAGTGTTATAGGAAAATTGTTTGGAAAATTTTACGATAGATGTTAAGATAAATTTTCCCATGTGGAATGTTAAGACTTTTCATAAAATGATAGTTTTGATTTTATATGATCATTCAAATGTCAAGAAGTTTTTCAACATTTACAGAGGAGCTATGTGGTCTTCACTTTATTTGATTCATTTCTGCATAATGAAGTGGTTGGGGTGTAATCTGACCATGTAAACTTTAAGTCCAGAGATTTTCGCTGCTTTCGTTGAATGCATCTGATAGTTCACTCTTTATGCTTTTGGTTTGTGAAACAGGATGGTCTTATTCTCGTGGTATATTCTAATTATGCTAATATGCTATCTTGTGTAGCACTCTGACTATTTACGACTTTATGTTCTTATATCTATTTCATGGATTGTAATTACACTATCAAACCAAGGTGCAGACTTTTTTGCGAATTCGATAATAACTTTCTTTGTGAATGTACATTCTCTTATTAAACCATTTGTCTATTCATCAATCTGTCTACATACATGTTTTATAGGTCATTCTAAGCTCCAAGCTCACGAGCTCACAGTAGATCCAGGAGAGGTATTATATTCGCTTCCTTTTAGGCCTATATTCAGAAAGAATTGAAGGCTATATTCATTTTGTTTACTCATTGAAACTTTATACATTTTGTTAAATTCAATGTCATCTTAATAGCTTTTATGATTTAACTTTAAGAAATATCCCCTGCTTTATTTGGTGCAGTATTCACTCTCTATATATATCTATTGATGTGCAGTCTAATACCTAAAGAGATGGTCTAGTTAAGCTTGTAAGGATGAGATATTTTAATAAATAATTAAAAGAAACAAAGTACAACAATTACTTTGTATCATATTTTAGTTGTATGGAATATTGGCTGTAACAAAACTAGGTTGTTTGAATAGAAAAAGGTGTATCAAATATGTCGTTCTTTGTAGTTGGTTTGGGATTGGCAATAGTTTGCAAATATTGAAGTGAATAATACCTGCCAACTTCCAAGAATGTGAGGGAGGATGTACTTGCATGGTGGCAATGACACATTTTTCAATCATTTAGCAATAGTCGAATCCAAGGTGACATGTACTTGCATGGAGGCAAAGGCAGAGTTTCTAATCCTTTTTCACAAATTAGGAGAAATGGATATCTAAATTTTTTAAATATTTTGGTCAATTTTTTTAAATATTTATTGATATGTGAAGTTTAATCGTGTTATCCATAATGGTAGCATATAATATGAATAGAGGCGTTAGCTAGTTATTTTATTCTAATGATGACTAAAATATGGTTCTATAGTAGTGATATCAAATAGTATATGCATTGTACATTATATGAATCATAACTTTAGGTTGTGTGAAGTGTGGTTAATATTGAAATTTAATATTGAAACCAATCTATCACCCACTCATTTTTCTTTATTTGAGATTTAAAAATACATTATGCTTATTTGCTAATTGGATTTGTGATTTTCCTATGGTCTGTATTAGGATGTTATGGTGAAAATCATCTCCCTCTCTCTAGAAGAACCCCATGCTATTTGCATTGTCTCCGCAAATGGCACACTTTCAAAAATTACAATTCGGGGTGAAGTTCCTGAAGAGACTTCTACTTTTGAGGTTAGTCGAGTCTTATTTCATTAGCACTGGTGAAACATTTTTAGTCCTATATATATATATCTCTTCCAAGTTATTTATATGTAATATTAACTTTCACTTGGTTGCCTAAAATTTAACACTAATGCGTGTGGTTTGTATCTGACCTTCTATTTCAAACCTTCATATGTATTAGATATCAAATGTTATATAATTTTCTTTAGGGGGGAAATCATTTTAGTTTTCAAATGTGCCATCATTTATGTGCTTAGTAGTCTTTAATGTTTTTTTCCATAGCTTTAAGTTTTAAACAAATTTAATTCCATAGTTTCAACGTCTTACGATTGTTCTGTTTTGATACCACTCATGACCTTGTTTTGCGGATCTTTATGCATGCAACACTTCTTCCTCTGCATAAAACTTTTGTTTTTTTAAATAAGTTATTTGATGCAATAATTCACTTAAACCTCACTGAGTTGATTCACTGCTATCTTCCTTTTAAGAAATACTACTACTAATGGTGCACTCTTTTACAAACTCTCTTCAACACATTGTAGATTTGGATACAATCTCTTTCTAGGAAAACTAAATGAGAATGGACCCCAGTTATTTAATCGGGACAACAATATATTTATGAAAAAGTAGAATGTTGAAAATAGTGTTAAGTAGCAGTGAAAAATGTATCTATTACGAGGTCTTTGGCATTGCTCTCTTCCTATTTTCTTCTTGACATTTATTTTGTAATTTTACAGGGAATCTTTAACATTCTTTCCTTGAATGGTTCATTCATTCCATTAGAGAATGAATTGACAAAGAAAAGATGCGGTGGGCTGAGTGTCTTGTTTGAACTTCTAAATGGTCATGTTAGAGGGGGTGCACTGGCAGGTTCGATGATAGCTGCGGGGGCCGTGAAGGTATTTTTTTGATCTAGAAGAGGATATTCGATAGAATAATGAGAAAATTGCAAAATAGCTTATAGATGTCTTTAAACCATCGTTAAAATAGGAAATAACATAACATTCCTGCCAGTGATTGTTTCAATTTACTCCCATCATAAAGCACTTATTCTTTTATTCTAGATCATAGCTTCCTATTTAGAGATTGCATGCACTAATATTATGCTATATTATCAACTACCGAAGGAAAAAAGAAATGAAGGAATAACACATTACACATAATATTTTGCCACATTATTTAATGAGTTTAACAATACCTGACCTGTCATACTCATCAAATGATGTGGCAACACATTATTAAATGGGTTTCTTAATTTTTAAAACGTATGGTGCAAATAAAAATTATATAAAGAAAGGAACACATAAAGGAAGACACATCTAGGACAAAAACTAATTTGCTTAGTAAGCATGCATTTGAGTCAACAAATTAACTAAATAAAAAGCAAAGAGCTTACACATTACGTACATCATAACTACTCAAATATTGATAAATATTTCACTTAGTAGCACTTGTCTTTTTGTTTTCTGCATCAGGTTGTGGTAGGAAGTTTTGTCCCACGTGTCACACACCGAGCAAAAAGCCAAAAATCAAAAAAGGAGAAGGTGGAGCAAAACCCCCCACCACATGTTAGTTCTGCTTTCACTGAAATGAAAATGAGTGTTGGTGGAATAAAACCTTAAATGGCCCTTTCTTTAGGTTTTCAAATTCAGCACATAGGTCTTAACAATGGTTATGTTTCTAGAAACTCATCTGGTGTTGTTGCTGATGAAACTGTTTAAAAGGAGTCCGACCATAGTCATTTAAATGCTAGAGCTTCATGCTAATGTAGCTCTTATATGTTTACACATTGTTGTAGCTCTTCTTACTTATATTTTTATAAGAATGTTTGAAATGTGAGTGCATGGGGGTGTTTCTTATCTGTAAATCTAACATTATTATTTGTTGTTAAGGGAAATTTCATTTTTTTAACAAAGAAACTTCTCGTTTTGTTAGCATATATTCCCATTTGGAAATTTATTTCTGGAGGTGTATTATTTTGCAGTCTGAAATTTTATTTGTAGATATAGTGTCATTCGAAAATATATTTTTCAAAAAAGTTACTTTGGGGGTGTATGTTAGCAAAAATGTTGTGTCTATGTTAGCAAAACCTTAATCACACTCGTTCATTCCTCTTGACACTTATATGTTAGACATTGTGTCATTGACATTATTAGTAAGTTTTAAATACAAAATTGATGTTACTAACTCAATGTCATTATAGTCCTACGAATTATGACAAAAATATATATTCGACTATAATTTCATAATTCCAAACACCATTTAAATGCCTTTAAAGTAGTTAACAAATCTTAAGCACTTTCTGAAAGGTTACGTAGGACATTCAAAGAGTAATGCTATTTAGCCAAAAAATATTTAGCCAAAAGTAGCCAAATAACCAACTTACAATACCAATTTACCAAGTGTTTTAGGTCATTAACCAACATGCTTTTTTCACGAGTTTTCTAGGCCATTGACTACAAAATTTAGTTAAATTGTTGATTGCCTAAAAAACTTAGTTAATTGGTGTTGTCATGTGGTTATTTGCCTATTTTTGTCTGGAAATTTTTAGCTAATAACATTACTCACCTTCAAATATGTCAAGATAAGAAAAGAAAAAGTGAATGGCGATTTTGGTCCCTAAGAAGTAATAAGTTACATAACAGTCTCTGACAATTATAAATATGAGACATGTTAGTCCTTTCACTAGCTTTTGTTTACTTACATTTGTTTATGTGCCAATGTATCCCGTTGTTTTACTGATATATAGTGTTATTTTCCTGCATTATATTATTATAATGCTTGTCACAGAATCAAGTTGAAAAGGAAATGATTCCGAAAAAGGAAAAAATCTCAAGTGACTGTATCCATTATTGCCTTTACACCTATGAAGCCCGGATACGGGATACGATACAAGATACGATACGACACGATACGTGGATACGGGAAAATTTTGAAAATCAAGATACGATACGGCAGGGATACTTCAATAAAAAATTTAATTAAAATTTAAAAATATAAAACATAAAGATACTTGTGATCAAAATAAGTAAGCATAGTACCAACAAGGGTTGGTCTAAGTGGTAACTAGACTCGGATCCCACTCCAAGGTCCCGGGTTCAAATTTTGGGTGTGACAAAAAACTCTATTGGGAGGAGAGAACCACACAGGCCGACAAAGTCGGGTACTCGTGGCCAGTCAAGTTCCCTGTGTAGATTTGTCATCGACAAAGCCCGTGGAAACTGTGCACTAATGACATGGTATCCCAAAAAATAAGTAAGCATAGTTAAATGTTTTTTCCCCACCCATTTTAAAATATATTTTTCCTCCTACGAACATGTCACAAAAGATATACAATTTACTATTAGAATATAGCAAAAAACAACACAATAAGTCATATCCAAAATAAGTTTAAGCTTTATAGAATTGCCTACTATTAACTACTGAACACTAATTGTGTCATTCCCCCCTCCTCCATATCCATCATCAAAAAATAACATAGCTTCCAACTCTCTGGTTCATCAAGAGATATCTCTGCTAATTCAATTTCAACACCATCAAGTTGATCATGTGCATCTCCACTAACGTCCCACATATTTGTCTCTCCTTTGCCATATCCTTCATCTTTTCTAGAAAAAAGACGAAGATTAGTATGCACATAACTTGTGCCCTTTTTGGATCCATTTTATTTCTCTTCAAATAATGAATAAAAGAGTAAATATCTTATTGTTTTTTGATTTAAAAATAAATATAAAATCTAGGATACTCCCAGGATACGTATCCGGTAAGTATCCGACAAGTATCCTGTAAGTATCTGGTCTTTTTTTATTTAAAAATAAATATAAATTCTAGGATACTCCCGGGGATACGTATCCGAAGTATCTGATACGTATCGGTATCGGATACGTATCGGATACGGGTACGTGGCTTATTTTGAAGTATCGGGGCTTCATAGCTTTACACAAAAACACAAACTAAAAAAATACACTGATAAATGCTAAAGCTCATACGTGGCTGTTGTTATTAATCAAGAAGGTGATCGCTTCCTAACATAAACACCCCAATCACTCTCTACAATGAGTCACTAAAATCCACATACATCAGGTTGAAGATGAAGTAAGGTCTGAGGAGATGATTGTGCATATAGAATTGAGACTTAAAACACAATAAATGGTTTTTAGATTTTGGAGGTTGAATTAGATGAAGGAGATTCAATGAGTTAATGAGGGGTAAAATGGCTCATTATTAGGGACTAAAATGAATTAAAGAATTTGGAGTAAAATCACTCATTTCAAATGTATATTTAAAATGACCTACATAATTATACACTTCATCTCCTAGATTGTTCTTTTTGTTTTTGACACACTCCTAACCAATTTTTTTTCATTTTAGATGTGTTCCGACCTGGGCCAAAAGCCCCATTGAACATTGGGCCCGACCCAATGACTCTCTAGAAGCACGGCCCAAGAACACCTCAGTACCAAGTACTACACAATTCGCTCGGGCAGCGATGACCGACGGCCAGGATCAACCGACCAGATCCGACGGACAAAACCAAGCCATTTCGTCTATAAATAGAGGTGTAGGCCTCCAATTCCAGGTACGCTCTCATTCTTGCACATTCTGCCTATTCGTATACTGACTTAGGCATCAGAGTGTCTGCAGGTAACCCCCACCCGACGTGGGAAGGACTCTAATTCGGAACAGCCGAGTACGATCTTCAACGCCGACCACAATCTTCAATGTTCAAGAAGCGGATTCCCTCTAGCTCCTCGAACCAGGTAACCACCGAATTCCAGGACCGAACATTGGCGACCACAGTGGGAGATAAAATCACTTGTTTCCACTCGAATCGTTTCTTCGAGCGCTAACGCCAATGGATCTATTCAGAGGATATTCCATCTCGCCGACATGTCAAGGCGGGAAATGAAGCGGAAGTGGCGGGAGATCGCGTGCATGGCTGCCACCCCCAACCGTTGAACATTATCGCGAAAGAAGCCACTCTCTTTCTCCGAGGAAGATTACCTTCTCGGAGAGCCTAACGAGTACATCCCTTTGATCATCTCGGCAACCATATCCAGGGTAGAAATGGAACGAGTCCTCGTCGACCAAGGGAGCACGACCGACATCATGTTCAAGGACCTTCTACCCGCCTTCGGTCTTTCTCCGAAGGTCTGATCCCTTACTTGGGCCCGAATTTCACCCTCCTCGGGGAAAAGATTGCTAGACCCTTAGGTTACTTCAAAACTTTCGTGACTTACGGAGAAAAGAGACTCGCACGAGCAATCAAGACCACGTTCGTGGTAATACCTATGGTATCCCCCTATCATTGCATTGTTGGAAGACCGACACTGGCCAAGCTCGGGGCCGTGGCTTCGACGGTTCATCTCAAGTTAAAATTCCATTCTCTCGACGGCGTAGTGGTGACCATACCGGCCGACCTAAAAGCTGCGAAGCACTGTCATTTCCTCACTCTACTTGGGACCCGAACTCAACCTCAAGATATCCAAGATCCTCCGCTAACAGCTCTTGAGGTGAACCTCTTCGAGGTATATGCCCGTTTTGATCCCAACAACCCGGAGGAGGAATCCGACGACGAGTTAGCCAAAGAGCTCAAGAAGAACAACAAGCGTCCTGAACCCCAGGGTGCTTTCTTCGAAATCCCATTAGGCGATGATCCCAATAAGACTGTCAAGATAGGTGCCGATCTTAGCAACGAGTTTAGAGAAGACTTAACTGCCTGCCTACGGCGCAATACCGACCTCTTCGCCTAGTCTGCTTCCGAGATGCTAGGTATCCCTCTTGAAGTTGCGTGTCACCACCTAGGTGTGAACCCAAACGCTAAATATGTAGCCCAGCGCCGGCGGGTTCAAAGCGAAGAAAAGGCAGAAGCAGCCTCTAAAGCAGTTGACGATTTAATTGCGGTGGGCTTTGTCAAAGAAGTAAAGTACACCACCTGGCACTCCAACGTCGTCTTGGTGAAAAAGGCCAACGGGAAATGGAGAATGTGCATTGATTTTACAGACCTTAACAAAGCCTGCCCAAAAGACGCTTTCCCGGTGCCGAGCATCGACAGATTGGTAGACAACGCTTCCGGCTTTCGTTTGCTATCCTTCTTAGATGCTTACTTCGGCTACAACTAGATAGCAATGAATCCGACCGACCAAGAAAAAATTGCCTTCATGACCGATCGGGGCGACTATTGTTACAGAGTGATGCCCATCGGGCTCAAGAATGCCGGGGCGAGGTATCAACGAATGATGAATAAAGTTTTACGAGGTCAAATCGGTCGAGTCGTCTAAGTCTATCTCGACGACATGATAGTCAAGAGCAAAGTCGACGAGGGCCATGTGTCCGACCTCGAAGAGATTTTTGCCGAGGTAAGAAAGGACAACCTCTGATTTAACCCCGAGAAATGCACTTTTGGAGTCAGAGCAGGAAAATTCCTCGGTTTTTGTCTAACGGAGAGAGGAATCGAGGCAAACCCAAATGCAGAGCAGTAACCAACATGCGTCCATCGACGACCAAGAAGGAAGTTTAGAAGCTTACAGGGATGATTGCCGCCTTGTCCAGGTTCGTCTCTAAAGCAGCTAATCGATCCCTCCCCTTTTTCAAAATCCTGAAGAAAGGTGTCGAGTTCCGATGGACTCCGAAGTGTGAAAACACACTCTCTGAGCTCAAACAAATCCTCTCCGAGCCTCCAATATTGCTGAAACCACGCGGAAGGAGAAACCGTATACTTATAACTCGTTGTAGCCGAAGAGACCATCATCGCAGTCCTAATCCGAGAAACGGAAGACGGACAACGACCCGTGTACTTCGTTAGTAAAGTACTGCAGGGGGCCAAATCCCGATACCAAATGATAGATAAAGTGGCCCTCGCTCTCGTCATCGCGGCTAGGAGGCTGAGGCCATACTTTGTTGCACACCAGATTGTAGTCCGAACTGATCAACCCATTCGTCAAGTCCTACATCGACCTGACCTGGTGGTGTGAGGAAAGCATGTGCAAGTATACACAGTCCTTAACAAGTAATATAGTGTAAAGAACAGGTCGAACCCACAGGGATTGATGAACTCTCTTTTAAATTCAATACAAAGTAATATAGTGCAAAAGTAACCAAATAACAATTTATAGTGGAGTTGATGTGATCACAACTAAGTTAGATAAGAAAGCAAAGTATAAGTGTTTATAATGCAAATGAGAAAAGCTAGTTGGAATGTCTTCACCAAGTAATTTACCTTTAAGTGTTTAATGCAGTATGTGATGCAGTTGCACTGAATGCTGTTGCATTAGCTATGTGCCTTTCAGTCACTTTCTTCAGAGTTTCATTACAAGCTTCCTATATCTAGGCATGCTAAATAAGTTCACTCTTGCATCTTAAGTTCCCACAGATTCACCCTATGGTTTTCACAAAGTTTTCTTTATGTAAAACACTTACCTATATTAGTTCTTGAGTTCTTAATTGTAAGCCATGTCTGCTCTTACAAATCTACTTATTCTAAGTGATCAATCTCAAAATAAGTGTTTAAAATATTATCAAGCAAGAACTAAAGTGCAAACATTACATACATGCATCATACTTACTTAAAATCTCATTAAATGATTAGAACATTCCAACTAAGAAAGATTTAGCTCATAATAAACATTGCAAGGTAAATATAAACTGAATAGAACATCTTTATATAGTTGAAATCACAAAAGAGAAACAACAAGATAGAGATTACACAAGTTGTAGCCCTTTGTATGAAGTCTCCTAGCAATGCACTAGCATTACTCCTTAGCACTATGTAAACACTATGAAATCGAAGTAAGGAGGATTTGTTAATTCCTTCCTTTCCCTCTTACGAAATAGAAACTAACTATGTATATTGAAATTTGAATCTAACTTATGGATTGTGATATATTTCCAAATGAAGATGTGAGGTCCTTTTATAGTCTTCAAGAGAGGTCCTTCCTTCCTTCATGTTGAAGTAATCTTGAGAGGATTGAGCTGTAGTTACTTTTTAGAAGTTGTTTCCCAAGTTAAGATCTTTGATCAAGTGTATAGGGAGGTCCAATGAGGTATGAACATGTGTCCCTATGTTGATGACTCTTCAAAGCTATGCTCAAGGCTATGTGGGAATGGTAGGCGCCTAAATATAAAGTTGTCTTGCTTTAGGGGACCAAGCAAGAGGTCAGCATTGCAAGTGGATGTGCAAGTGGCTAGCTGCTCTCTCCAAGTAATGCAGATGTAGTGCAGGAGCATTGATGCAGGAGCATCTGTAGACTGCACTGAACAAAAAACATCAAACATACCACAATATATCCAAAATGGCCTATTAACAACTATAACCATGTCAATCACTCAAGTTATCATATGTCACACAAAATACTATATAAACTCCTTATCTTTACTTGAAAGAGAGCAATTTACTAAGTTTAAACATATGAATAACTCTATATAAAATAGAGTTATCACACCCCCAAACTTAAACCGTTGCTTGTCCTCAAGAAATGACAAAGACAAACTATTAATACTATAATTCTAGAAGATAGATCACTTGATATTTTGGATTTTCATGAGGAGCTCCTATGAACTTCATTTTCAAAGCAATCTTTCTTGTGCCTTTATTTCTTTAAAACTACCAAAGCTATTCAAACTCTTTTGTGTGTGTGTGAACCCACTGAGTTGAGATTGGTTCCAAGGCTAAGTGAAATTTGAAAGGATTGGTTTACCTTTGGTCACACCAAAATATTTTTTCAAAAGAGAGATTAGACTAACAAAGATCCTCATGTATTGGGGAGTTTTAAATACAACAAAGGACTTGGTTGAATTTTTCAAAGCTTTTGAGTCAATGCATTTTTTCTATTTTTTTGGTTCTTTTTGTGCAGATGCATTACTTCTTTGAAGTGATTTGTGCATTGATTTTTTTCTGCATTTTGCTTTTCTTGATCTGATTGCATTTGTGCTTCTCGTGACCGATGATGCTTTGTTTTCTTTTGATATCTCATATTGCCTTCCTCACTTTGTCCTCCGGATGCAATTGCACTTTGGCATGTGTCTTTGGCCTCCACTGGATGCATATATTTTTTTCTTTTTCTTCCACTTTGCTTGCAGTACGATTTTGAACTATCCTCCGGATACATTTATTCTGCATGGCATGTGTCTTTGACCTCCAGATGCATTCATGTGCTTAGCACGGTATAGTTTCAATTGAGTCGAGGACAATATGGTCTGTGATCTTTGATCTTTTGTCCACATTTTTGTAATGCATTGTTTACTCTTTACACTTTTCAAATTCAGCCTTTGTTTTTCATAAAACACCCCCAAACTTAATTCTTTAAGCTCTTCTATCTTTTTAATAAAACTTTGTTTTGACCTAAGCTCACCAAAAATCCCCCTTGCATCAGATTTGATCTTTAAGTAACAAGGTTCTTTTCCCAAACTCAGTTTTGAAGTGTTTAAGAAAGAATAATTTTGGTTATTTCTTCAGAAATAAGGCTTCTTTTTCTCCTTTTCATCATTAAAATTCCATTCAAAGGGTTGCACCATATTTTCTAAAAACTCATCCATTCTACTACTAAAATACTTTTATCAATAATAGTATTCTTCATACTTTCCACTATTTTCCAAAAGAGATTCTTTGGAGAATAATTTCATGTATTTAGATACTACTTTGTTAAGTACATCTAATATTTAAACAAAAATATAAAATACTTTAAAACACACATATTTACTAGATAAAAACAAAAATATTTAAACACATAAACATACTTAATAGATAAATCCCCCCCCCAAACTTAAGGGGTAGCAGTGTCCTCACTGCTAATTTGTTCAGAAAATACAAACCATATTTGTTCAAAATAGGGGAGAGGGATTAAAAACAACAACCAGGGAAATAGTTTTAGTTAGTAGAAACACAAGTAATAGTAGGTGAACATATGACAACTTGTAAATGATACTCATTTCTTTGCTCCACTCCTTGTTCTGGTGCTCTGCCTGGTAGGAGGAGTGTGTTTCACCTTCTGCTTCTTCTCTTTTGGTTGCTTCTTTGGTGTTTCTTCAACTGGTGCAGATGCACCTCCTTTCTCTGGTGTAGTTGTAGGAACTGTTTCTGGCACTGATGCAGGTGCATCAGTGCTAACTGCATCAGGTTTCTTCCTCTTTGGTGTTAATTTTGCCTGCTTGCCTGTTGGTTTCTTGAAGAATTTTTGTGTGTTGTTGTTGCGTTAAAAACACACTTAGAGCAAGTGTACTCTTTCGCAGAAGTAGTATAAAAGATTATCGTCTCCACAGGGATTAATTAACAAGTACCAAACTACTCAAGATTATTCTATTGTTTAGACGAACCAATAAAGTTGAGTGTTATAGAAACTAAAATAAAAAGAACTAGTTAACAATAATTAAAATGCAATATTAAACCAATGGAGAGAGACCTAGGGTCACAGTTTCACTTGCAAGCTTCGATTCCCTTATGCCTAATTCTACCTGAATTCTCTTATTCTATTTAATTACCAATCCCTTTACTAAAACTATTAATCCGTTTGGTCATTCGCGATTAATATTCTTTTTCCTAAATTAACCCTAGTTTGGTCATGCTAGAATTTAAATTCAAGAAAAGCATAAAGTACAAAAAGCTAGGTTGAATGATTGGAAGACTAAATTATGGTTTGGTCATGCCCTAATTATAGCCCCAATTATCCTATAGGTCCACCAACTAATTAATTGCAGTACGGTCGCTGATCAACTAATTGATTATGAACATGCAAATGGTAGCTAATCCTAATTATGTGATAAAAACAATAGGACAATATTAATTGAAATAAAAACCGGAATTCAAATATGAAATTAAAACATGAAAGGTCTCTAAATTGCAATATCCACCTAAGACCCTAGAAGAGGACTTAGGTATCCATAGGTATCAAGAACAATAAACTAGAAATAAGATTCATGAAATACAAAGATAAAGAATAACCGGTAAATTAGAGAAAGTCTTTATCTATGTCTTCAATCTCCTCTTTCAGCTTCAAGCTCTCTCACGGTGTCAAGAACGGTACCCAAGTCTTCCTTTTTACCTCTCTGTCTGCGTCAGTGTTGTTGTGTTTGTTATTCTAATAATATCCGGCCCTCTGTTGTGTGTGGTGCGGTTCTTTTTTATATTGCCAGACTAAGGTAAACTTTATGCCCAAGTCAATTGCCAATTAGTGCTATTTTTAAGATCAGATGATGATCTTTTCCTAAATTATTGCTTCTTGCTAATTCCACTCCATCCAAAAGCTGCGCTTCTTTCAATTCTTGTTGCTCAAGCTTTAATTCTTATTGGGCTTCACTTTCTCAACTAGGTCGTTAGGCCTTTTGTTCCAATTGGGCCATGAGGCCTTTCTTTCCTTTCTTTTGTATTCAGCAACTATATATATATTGAAATATTATTCTTCTTTTATATTTTCTTCTTTCCTATAAAATAATGAGTAAATTAAGTTAGGGATTTATATAATTGCTATTAATTGCGCTAAAAATGACTCAAAAGTATCTCTAAAAATACACCAAATTGGAGTTTATCAACTCCTCCACACTTAACCTTTGTTTGTCCTCAAGCAAATTTTACAGTTCAATAAAATTTTCAAATAAGTAATAGAGATAACCAAATAAGGAGCCCAATGTTAGAAGCACAATGTGGACAATAGACAATATAACACATATGAGGTGTCAAAAGGTTGCCCAATTAGATGCTCATGTCCTGAAGAATACATTTATGTGAACAAGGCGATCCACTCACAATCTCTCTAAGTGTTTAGGGACTTGGGAAAATATACACTAACTACAAAAACTTCGGTGATTAGCCACGGTTAAAACCGTAGCTAACAGTGAATCACCGTGGCAAACAAACTTCGACCCACGGTTTTTGTAACCGTGAAAGGACTGGCGTCGCCAAATGTTAGCCACGGTCTTTTTCTCGGTAGCCACGCTTACGGAAACCGTGGAGACATTTAGTTACCTACGGTTATGCAGAAATTTAGCTCACGGTTCTTGATGAGCCAAATCATCCACATGGTTTTGCACACGCGTATTTTAGCTACGGTCATAGCCGTGTCTAACTAAGCGCGAGAATTTGCGCGTATTCAGTGACATTTAACTACGGTTTAACCGTAGCTAACTTAATTTTTTTTTTTTAGAAATTCATTACTACATATAGTTACCTAATAGTCATTTGTAAATAGCATTCAAATTTCATGGTACCAATACACAATAAGAATATAAGCATCCAAATATATTGATTACTAATGATAAAAGTCTAACTGTCTAGCATCCACTTCAAAAATAATAAAACCTAACATGAAATATGAAACCAAAATAGGCCAACAACAATGAAAGCCAACAAAAAAGTAACTAGATGTTCTCATACATACTCTAAATAACAATAACTAAGATAAACCTATAAGTCAAACATAGATAACTCATCTCCAAATTTATGTTGCAAGAACCTCTCAACTTTTGTCAACTTAGTTGTTGCTTGTCCAAGCTTCTCTTTGGTTTGTATAAGCTCCTCAGTAGTTTGTGTAAGCTGCTGCTTTGTTTCTTCATATCCTTCTAGTTTTTCTTCCAAATCTACTACTTTGTTCTGTAAGTTCTCAGCATTCATTTGGCTTGAGCTACCAGTTTGGATAAATTCAGTGAAATGCATACGATTTTTAAAGACATAAGTTGAAGAGACACCTATACCTAAAACACGCACTCTACTGCGTGTTCGAGTCCACATAGTTTCCCAATGGCATCATCGGGATAAGCATTAATCTTTGATGGAACGCCTTTTGTTGCTACACGTTCTTGGTCTTCAGATAAGTTCTCTAAAATATTATCCTATATATTAGCAACAAAAATAAAATAACAGTTAATATATTTGACTAAAAGCTCCATTGCATAACAATTATATGGGTTGTATTGAATCTGACATGTTTACATTGATTTCCAATATATGCTTGTAACAAAAGATTATGATAGCAAAGTAATGCACAAACAAACCAAATCGACATAATTTTTATACTTCTTTGTCATTTTAATGGTAACAATCGCCAAGTGCAAATCAATTGGAAGCTCCAAGAAAATAACGTGCTCGTAATATTATATGCAAAGAACTTAAGAAGGGTAGGCAAACTTTGACGCTTTTTAGCCAACTTTTAAATCTGGTCATGTGTCCAGACCTTAGGATTGAGCCAATTTAGAAGACATGATCACCTGTATTATTGTTGTGAAATGGGAGAAGGCATGGGATGCCATTCTCTATTGTTCCCTTTACATTGCATCTAACTGATCTCAACAAAGAGGACAAAGTGGCCTCCACATACTAAATATGCTTTCTCACTATGCAAATGCAAACAAGGCTTTTGCTTTTGGTATTACTATTACTTGTTCACAGATATATTATTGCTCTTGTGCAACTCATATAAAGAAGCAGTACATGGAAGTATCAAAATTAAAAATTTATGGTTTTTCCATGTGGGATCACATAGTTTTGAAAATTGACAATTTAACAAAGTTGATATACTTACTGACCATGACTTTTCCTTCTTCGCTCACATAGTTTCCATTCTTCTTTAGTAAAGTTGACAATTTAACCTCACTTCGACATCTGGCCTTCCTAATTTTTGCTCTAAAATACATAAATTACAAACAATTATCATGTTTAATTTATTATGTTACATAGAGAGTTACTTTGACATACTAAAGTAACTAAGCTTAAAATTAATCAACTACTTACCATCTGATGAGCCCTTCTTGCATTGCTCTTACTGCCACCAGCATGTGAGACTTTAAGATTCTTACGATTTTTGGAATTTTGCTCACTTAGTTTCTACAGTTTTTAACCATGATAGTCAATATATGTTCCCAAAGTTCTCACTTTTTTTTAAACAAGAGAAGAATAGAGTAAAATAATTTTCTATAGAATACGTATACCTTCATCGTTTCTGATTTATAGTGATGAACAAAAGCAGCCCACTCAACATGATCAACACCTGGAGGTAGAGTAGCAAGAATCTCGTCCTTACTTTTGTTAGGGAGGAAGTAGTGACACCTTAACTGGTATTTATAGGCTTTCCATCTATCCCCTAATGTACTCCTCACCCATTTGATACCAGCAGCATAATCAAACTCAAAGTGATCCTTGAAATGTTATATTTATATATTAATATTGGATAATGACCTCAATAATGAAATAAAAGTGTTGAGAAGTATAGATAATAACCTCAATACACTTCCATTGTTCTATACTACTGTCTTCTGACATCTCATCCCATCTTTCAACCGATACAGGGCAAAACGCGGACTTTTGAGCAAGTTGACCAAGAAACCTCACAAGCAAGTTTGACCCGCTATCATTGCCTTGGCCATTACCATTGATTTGCACAAGTACTTTTTTAGTCTTTTCCAAATGCCAAACCTGAGTTGCTACCATTTTCCGAGTAATAGTTTCTCCAGTACAAATATCTACGATTAAATTGACAAAAGAAAGTTAATATTTTCTAATGAGAAAACCATGAAATAATAAGATAATATTTTTACCTTTAACTTTGACAAGTAGAGGCTCATTTTCTTCTTCTAGTTGAACTTCATTTGGGTTTAAGGAAGGGTCAGATAAATCATCATTGATTGGACTATCAGTTATGTCCACATTTACAAATTGATCATCGAACTGATTGTTGATACTTTGCTGGTGCGGATCTTGGAGAGTCTCATCATTTTGACTTGTTTGTCCACGTAACGTTTGTAACACAGCTTCTCCAGATTGCTTTCGTTTTTTCCTCATTTCAAGTCCAATATCTCGCATTTGTCTAATCGATGCTTCTTTTACTTTGCTCGTCGATTGAAGATTGGGTTGATCATGCTTTTCCCCATGCATGTTCCAAAATGTGTACTTGCTTGGAAAGCCTTTTTCAATGAGATGACTGAACACTTCAACTCTACTACGAGGATAAAATCCACATACATAACATGGGCATAATATCTTTCCATTGATTCTTTGCTTTTGAAAAGGCAAAGTCCAAAAATTTGACTACCCCATCTAAGAACTCATTTGATTTTATTGGCTTGTCAATCCAACTCTTATCAATCATAATTGGATGAATCTGTTTCAAAATTAATGAAACTATTCATGCTTTTAAGGTAGCAAATGATAACGACATAATATAAAACTTCAACATTGTTACTAAGTAATCATCTCTAATCACACATGCAAGTAATATATAGTCTTACTCATTAAACATAATTAAACAAGATGAACAACTAATTATTTTATAAAGGAAAGTAATTTCTATTCATGTATCCCTTTTTCACACATGACCCTCTGAGACAGTTTAGTAAATATTTATCATATAAGAATAACATTTATTAATCATTTAAAGACTGATAAAGCTCTGAATACAAGATGCAAATTTGATTTGGAATTAGAAACCAAACAGCAAAGAAAGGGAATGACAGAGAAAATAATCGTTTGGTGCTAATAGAGATGAATAGAGACTGATTAATTAACAACTATCTAGCTC
Organism: Oxytropis ochrocephala; assembly: GCA_020916435.1. Classification (NCBI taxonomy): domain Eukaryota; kingdom Viridiplantae; phylum Streptophyta; class Magnoliopsida; order Fabales; family Fabaceae; genus Oxytropis; species Oxytropis ochrocephala. Next base: position 51,879,614 of record CM037095.1, read on the forward strand.
TAGCCTCCATCACATGCCAACAACATATATGTTCCTAATTTGCCAAAGTATTTGAAATAAAAAGCCAACCACCGCCCAAGAATGCTACTCACTAGTCCCAACAATGTTACAGAACAAACTAAATCAAAGAGAATAAACAATAATCATGACCAAGCAAAACTTCAATTTCATACGGACCTAAAATGCTAAACAACAATGCATAGGACTCATCATCCTAAGCATTGAGAATAAGACTATGATTACTTACCCACCTTGGATTGAAATTCACAGTGGAAAAAGGAAAGTAATGCAATTGCTATGATACGGTTCATGGTTTCATGATCTTAAAGAGAGTATGCAAATAGGAATATAAATAGGAATATACTTGCCAATGTCCTAAGAGCAATTTTTGAAACAAAACCTAGTAAAGCCAATCAACAATGGATTTGATCCTATAAACTCTTATGCAAAGAAAGCCAATAAACAATGGATTTGATCCTATAAACTCTTATGCGATCAAGCCAATAAACAATGGATTTGATCCTATAAATAAATTTCACCAATTAAAGCTAGTAAACAATCGTGAGTTGTCAAGCTAACTCTTGAATCATACATTGTATCAAATCGTAGAAGATTCAGAGACATAATGTAAAATTGCTTGAACTATATATCATATAAAAGAAGTATAGTACACAATACCATATTCTAAACTAGGAATTGATGAACAACTTAACCATAAGTCTTACAAAAAGAATATGTCATAATTGAGTTTTATTCTCAACTAATAAAAAGCGACTAATAAGGCCTCAAACATAGAGTAGCGAGTCCTTGTGTGAAGAAGTGCGTGTTTTTTTTGTTATAGGTGTGATCTCTCCGCTTTAAAAGAATGTAAACAACCAAATAGGGTGCATAATGTATATAATTGAATGTGTAAAGCTCATATTTCAGGAGAAGAATGAAAAAAAAATCAATGCAATAGTCATATCTGATTGCATGCATTCAAAGACAAACAGAGCACCTTGAGCTTTCTTTTCATCTATCAATTTAAGCTTTTCCAAATTCTCAATTTACATACATAAGCATGATAAAATTATGCATCCGATTCAACGTAATTTAAAAAATAATAACAAAAAGTAATGAATATTCCATTAGAAGCTTATCATTCAAACAGATTAAACAAAAATCACATATAGCAAACCATATAATCGGGAACAAGAAGCATATACATACCTTGTGATCTTGTGATTTCAGCTAGCACTTTCTATCACGAAATCGAATCTCAAGCTTCTGGATGTACAAAGAAACATAAAACAACAAATCATGAACCAAAGCTCCTAAATCAGAATCAAAGCGAAATAAGAGAGATTATCGAGAGAAAAAATGACTCACAAAGGTGATGAAGAGTGAGAAAGCGAAACCAGAACTTAATCACGAAATGCTAACACAGCTTCTCGGCCTCTCCCATTTAAAAAGCACGCACCATAGGAATTAATCAAGGCGAGGAAGAGAGAGAGATTGGGAAGAATGAGGAAAGTGAGAGAGAGAGAGATTACAGTTTACCTTAGGTTAGAGGTGGTACCGATGATGATGAAGCGAGAGAGAGATTGGGGGAAGCGATGATGATGAGCGAGAGAGAGATCGGGGGAAGCGATGATGATGAAGATGATGATGAAGCGAGAGAGAGATTGGGGAAAACGTGGGAACCCTAGGTTAGAGGCGATTCATCGGTGAAGAATAAAATTTTCGAGGAGAGTGAAATTTTTACTTGAAATTTCCGGTTTATTTGCCACGGTCAAAGCGGTAGCTAACGATTAATAGAAAATTTCTGGTTGCTTTGCCACGGTGGAAGGGTAGCTAATAGTGAAATTTTTATGTGTGAATTTTCCGTTTCTTTGCCACGGTTAAAGGGTAGCTAACAGGTCAACCTATTATTGTGTTGGCCACGGTCAACATAACCGTGGCAAATCCACCGTGGCTAAAAGCCGCTTTTCTGGTAGTGACTCAAGTTTCCACAAAATGCACATTACCATAAGCTTGTAATTTGACCAAATCTCCACTAAATAGTTCACATGCATGCAAAAGATGGGGTTTCATGGGTTGTAATGGGGCCAGGGTGAAATCATGCAGGGTAGGAAATACGAAAGAAGGGATTATCAAAGGGCTAAAAAAAACAATAAACAAATAGTAACCTTTGAAATCAAATATGGAGCTGCTATCTATTTTACAATTTTTGTCCAAACTCCAAATTAATTTCACTTTCATTTTTCACTCTTATTTTTCTATTGAGTCGACTCTTTTTTTTTGATTTGCCCTTTGGCTCTCTCATTCTTTTGATGTGCCTTTTTCCTTCTTCTTGCTTTCCTTTTTTTTTCAAATTATCTTTCTATATTTCTTTTTTCATTTTTTTTAGGAGGAAAAGGTAAGTACATGAGAACTTCTATTTTGTTTCTTTTGTAAGAAAATATTCTTGTAGGAACATGATTCACTACTTTTTTTTTCATCCTAACAAGATAGACGACTAAAGTAGAAGACAAAATTTCAGTCCTGACAATATAGAGCACTAAAATATAGGACGTAATTGTAATTTTCAATAGTTGCTCCACATTTAATTCCAAATGGTTACCACAAAAAAAAGAAAAAATTATATCTGGGTACCAAAGAAAAAAATATAACAATTAGGCTCAAAGGGGGCAACTAAGGGATAAATTCAACAAACAACTCTGAGGCCAGATACCTAAATTCCCCAAATCTTTTTACATGATGCAAATCACTTTTCGTCTTGAAATGGTCAAAAGACAAATTCTAGAATGTAGCAAATTGGGAAACACACTCATAGAAAGAAAAGGGGTAAAAATTTATGATTTAGTATCAATCCCCTTATGAAGGCTCAGATCTCACATTTATAAGCTAGTTCACAAAAAGGACTCAAGAGGGACAAATGCTAATTATCAGCTTCCTAAGGACATCCTCACAGTTACAATTAAGCACAAGTCTGTCAAGTAAATAAATTATGGGATCCCCTAAAGGAAAAATCTCTGAGTTTTTTCAATTTAAGCATAGTTCATGCAAAACAAGCCATAAAAATGCTATCAACATTTATAGTGGGTATATGCATTAACAAAGATCAAGTGACAACATATAATATCCTCCCCCACACTAGCATGAAGCATGGTCCTCAATGCAAAATATCAAATTAGCACAAAAACAAATAAATGAGAGAAAGTAAGAGCGACTTCCCTGAGAGAGCTTGCAATCTGAGCTTATTCCTAAAATCAAAAGAAAACAAAAACAAAAAAAAAAACTGAAAATAAAACACAGGTTGCCTCCTGCGAAGCGCTTGTTTAACGTCATGAGCCTGACGATAGTTGGTGCTCAATCAGGTGGCTCTCCAAGAGCAAATTTTACATCTAACGCAGTGCACCTTCTTAGATTTCTTATCACGTGGTTCACATTTTTCTTTCTTTTTCCACGTGGTGGATGAACTTCAAATGATGGTGAAATTTTTACTGTATCTCCATCCACCACTATACTAGGATCCTGCATAATAAGAACTTTTTTCAAAAGGTCCTGCATCTTTAGATCACGAAAAATATTAGTTTCAACCACATCATCAAAATAATGAGAAGTTAAAGAAGATAATTTTCATTGAAATTTAAAGCTTTAATAACACCATATTCTTTACCACTCCTTAAAGTTACTTTCCCCTTATTAACCTCAATTACAGCATCACCAATGGTTAAAACTACTTTCCCAAAAGTTGGGGCTTTCTCCTCCTCCTCCAAATCATGAACCAGTTGACCTTTCTCATTCTCCTTACAACCACTCTCATCAGTGGAATCTGTTGTCTCAATTTGACTCCCCTCAGTAGGAGCCACTATTTTGATTTGACTCCCTTCAATAGGAGTCTCTTCATCTTTTTTGAGAGCTTCTTCCACTAGATTATCTTCTCTAGAGAACTCTACATCACTCTTACGAATATTATCTTTGTATTGCTCATTTTGTGAATAAGGAGTTTCTTGGACCTCTTGAGATAATAAAGCAATAATACTTGACAATTGATCACTCATGGCTCCAATTTGATCCTCCATTCGATCAAATCTTCCATCCATATTTTTCTCAAATCTATCAATTCTTTCAATTATTTGCTCCATTGGTTTGGGCAAGAGCTCATTGGCATCTGACTTTTCCTCTTCTTGCCTCTGCACTTGTAGTGGCTCATAATTATCCCAGTAGGAGGAATAAGGAGGTGGCTCATAGTCATCACAATAATCCAAATAAGGGTCACAAGGAGGAGGAGAAATTAGGATTTGGCACTGAGGCATATACCAATATGAGTTCTCTAAATTTCTTTGTGCCTCTGCCTCTCTAATATAATCTCCAAAGGTCTTAACCATGATTTAGACTTTTATCTGCAAAACAGGTGAACTACAACAATCTCCTTGGAAAGTATTAGCATTTTTTTCTTTGAATTTTTTTAATAGGATAAATAAAAAACAAAATTAAAATAAAAGCATAAAAAAATGTCTAAAGCAATAAAAATATTTTTTGTTTAATATTGTTAAATTAATCCCCGGCAACGGCGCCAAAAACTTGTTGCGTTAAAAACACACTTAGAGCAAGTGTACTCTTTCGCAGAAGTAGTATAAAAGATTATCGTCTCCACAGGGATTAATTAACAAGTACCAAACTACTCAAGATTATTCTATTGTTTAGACGAACCAATAAAGTTGAGTGTTATAGAAACTAAAATAAAAAGAACTAGTTAACAATAATTAAAATGCAATATTAAACCAATGGAGAGAGAGACATAGGGTCACAGTTTCACTTGCAAGCTTCGATTCCCTTATGTCTAATTCTACCTGAATTCTCTTATTCTATTTAATTACCAATCCCTTTACTAAAACTATTAATCCGTTTGGTCATTCACGATTATATTCTTTTTCCTAAATTAACCCTAGTTTGGTCATGCTAGAATTTAAATTCAAGAAAAGCATAAAGTGCAAAAAGGTTGAATGATTGGAAGACTAAATTATGGTTTGGTCATGCCCTAATTATAGCCCCAATTATCCTATAGGTCCACCAACTAATTGCAGTACGGTCGCTGATCAACTAATTGATTATGAACATGCAAATGGTAGCTAATCCTAATTATGTGATAAAAACAATAGGACAATATTAATTGAAAAAAAAACCGGAATTCAAATATGAAATTAAAACATGAAAGGTCTCTAAATTGCAAGATCCACCTAAGACCCTAGAAGAGGACTTAGGTATCCATAGGTATCAAGAACAATAAACTAGAAATAAGATTCATGAAATACAAATATAAAGAATAACCGGTAAATTAGAGAAAGTCTTTATCTATGTCTTCAATCTCCTCTTTCAGCTTCAAGCTTTCTCACGGTGTCAAGAACGGTACCCAAGTCTTCCTTTTTACCTCTCTGTCTACGTCAGTGTTGTTGTGTTTGTTATTCTAATAATATCCGGCCCTCTGTTGTGTGTAGTGCACTAAGGTAAACTTTATGCCCAAGTCAATTGCCAATTAGTGCTATTTTTAAGATCAGATGATGATCTTTTCCTAAATTATTGCTTCTTGCTAATTCCACTCCATCCAAAAGCTGCGCTTCTTTCAATTCTTGTTGCTCAAGCTTTAATTCCTATTGGGCTTCACTTTCTCAACTAGGTCGTTAGGCCTTTTGTTCCAATTGGGCCATGAGGCCTTTCTTTCATTTCTTTTGTATTCAACACACACACATATATATATATATATATATATATATATATATATATATATATATATATATATATATATATATATTGAAATATTATTCTTCTTTTTATATTTTCTTCTTTCCTACAAAATAATGAGTAAATTAAGTCGTGGATTTATATAATTGCTATTAATTGCGCTAAAAATGACTCAAAAGTATCTCTAAAAATACACCAAATTGGATTTTATCAGTTGTGCAAAGCATCCCTTTTCTGTTGAGCCATTTGGTGTGATGCAGCAGCATCTGATGCAGGTGCATCAATCTGCATCTCAACAGTTTGTGTCATAGGCTCCTTTGCAGATGATTCTTCTCCTTTGTCTTCTTTGTCGAGTTCTTCTTCTTCTCTTTCCTGCACATACTCTTTCTCAAGAGTTGAAACAACATTAGCAGTAATGTTTCTTGGGCTAGAAGGCACTTGTTGTTCTGGTTCTATTTCTAGTATAACAGGGCTCGGTTCAGAGATGGTTTGTTCTGTGTGAGGTGTTTTCTCGGGTTCAATTGTTGGAGAGGGTGGTGGAGGGGTTGTTTGTGGTGGTGACTGGACTGGTGGATCATTTAGGGAGGGTAATGGTGATTTTGGGTGGAGAGATAATATTGGAGATGATTCTTGGATTGGTGAGTGAATTGGTGATGTGATAGGTGAAGTATGAGTGGTTTCTTGTTGGGCTGATGCTGAGGTTTTGACATATTTTTGCCTAGCTATTTCTTCCAGAATCACTCCTCTAGAATGCTCTTCTTCTTCACTAGCAATTCATCTTCACTTGCTTCCTCCTCTTCAACTTCTTTGTCCATTTCTTTCTCCAATTCTTTATCCTCAGTGTCTGAATCGTACAATTCTTCCATAATAGGTTCAACCACTACCTTTTCTTTCCTTTTGTTTGTTTCCTAGTCACCTTCTTCTTTGTACTAGGCTCTTCCTTTCTCTCATCTTCTTTCTATTCTTCCTCATCTTTTTTCTCTTCCTCTTCTTCACCTTTAGTTTTTAGTACCCAACTTGGAAATGCAGGGGCATTAACATGGCCCAAGATATCAAACATCTTGTCAAAAACCAGTTGTAGCCAGTCATGTTGATCATTCAGAAATTTCCAGACTGCAATTTGCTTTTGCATGTGATGCTCTTGCATTGCAGGTGCAGGGCCTCTCAGTTTTCTCAGTCTTTCTCTCATTTCAGCATTCAAATCTCTAGGTGGGAATTTTCTTTGTTCATGGGGGGCTATTGGAACACCTTCTTTCATGCACAACTCAGTAATGAGACAAGGGAAAAACATAAATCCCTTTGATTTTGTTGTGCATGCAAGAATTTCCCTAGCTATCAATCTACCTATGTCAACATTCCCCTCAGACAGAATTGTATCTAGCAAGATTAATCTCTCTTTGGTCATTGCATATGTGTGTGATGTAGGTAAGATTGAGGTTGCTATGAACAAATGCCAATTTCCTAATGCATCAATCAAATAAGTACTCCTAGTTTGATTTCATTAGGTGTGAATTTTTCCCAAACAGCTTCTGGTATTGCTATTCTACCCTTCACTTCTTCCATTTCTTTCCTAAAGGCCTTTGCCACTTTCTTTTCAAATTCATTTCATTATACTTCCGGATATAATGTTCATTCAATTTATTTGCATGAAAGTGTACAAGTTTACCTCTCACCATAGAAGTGTAGGAGTGTTCTGTTCCTTCTTGTGGTGTGATTCCAGCATAAAATTCTCTTACTAAATCTTCAATGTAGCCTCCTCTTGGAAGAACAAAGTGATCCCAATTGAGATTGGTCACTGTTGACATGAATGAGGGACTTGCTTTCTTCAAGTCATATCCCCTTTCAGGTAAAACTTGCATCCTCCATAGATGTGCTTTGTCATCTGATCTTAATGCTGGTTCTTTGGCTTTGCCTTTCTTGCTTGATGATGATCCTGCATGCATGACTTTCTTCCCTTTCTTCGAAGAATCAGTATGCTTGCCTGATGATTTTTGTGCTGATTGCTTTTTCACCATCGCGATTTGTTCAATTTCTCGGTTTCTTGAGTGGGTTTTTGGAATGGAATGTGAGGAGTAACTGTTTGTGGTTGAGAGGGTTTCGTAAAGGAGGGGTAACGGTTGTGAGGGTGAAGGAAGATTATGTGGGATTTAATTTGATGGAAGTAGCCGTTAGGTGAGGCGTGGAAGACATGCATGCCACCAGTGTCATCCTTGCTTACTAAACACATCATTATCCTTTTAATCCTTCCACTTATCTTCCTGATGAATTAAAACTCACACTTGATTACATTCTTCAAATTTTTGAATTTTTGATGCAGGGCACATTCTTTCTTTAATGCAAGTGCACTGATGCAGCTGCATTAGTATCCTGCATTCCTATAAAACACTTGAAAACATAAAATTGAAGTAAAATACTTAAAAATGATGGGTTGCCTCCCATTAAGCGCTTGTTTCAAGAGTCTTATCAGCCTGACTACCTCTTTTTGTTTAGAGATTTTTCAAATGGGTGGTAAACTTATCTCTCACCACATGTTCACCATAGTACATTTTGCTAGCATCTAGCAACTTAATGATATCTTTTTTCACAACCTTTTTCATAATACGGTTTAGTCTTCTTTGACTTTCTATACTATTCTTGGAATTTTCTTCCAAGATTATTCTATGCATGCACATAGAAGGACTAATTCCCTTGATATCTGCCATTTGCCAACCTATTGCTTGAGTATGCTTCTTTAGAGTACTGATGAGATCACTCTCCTGTTTTGATGTTAAATCAGAAGTAATGATAACAGGTAAAGTTTCATTTTCTCCTAGAAAAACATACTTAAGGTGCTCAGGCAGTACCTTCAATTCTAACTTAGGAGGTTGTTCTATTGAGGTTAAATTCTTCTTGAGAGTTGGATCCTCAAGATTGAGTGGTTCACAAGCTCTAGCCCACACTTCCTTACAAGAGTTTTCTATTGGTAGATTTTCTTTTTCTAGTATTTCATCATCTAGTAATCTTTCTTTGCATCTAATGCATCTGCATTTGCTAAATGATCATCTTCGCTTGTAAACTGCTTTTTCTACCAATTGATCTAGAGAAACTAAGGATGAACACTTTTCTGTGTTTTCAGCAGGATACTTCATAGCATTCATCACATTGAATTTTATCTCTTGATCATTGACTCTCATAGTGAGTTCACCTTTCTGCACATCAATTAAGGTTTTGCCAATTGCTAAGAATGGTCTACCTAGGATAATAGGAACTTCCTTATTCTGCATCAAAGTCAAGGATAACAAAATCGCAGTAGGGAATACAAATTTATCTACCTTAACTAGGATGTCTTCTATGATACCTTCAGGATAGGCTATTGATCATTCGCTAATTGAAGTGTCACGATGGTTGGTCTTGCAATTCCAACTCCCAACTGGTTAAAAATAGATTTAGGCATCAAATTGATGCTTGCACCTAAATCACATAAAGCTTTACCAGTATAAGATTTTCCAATAGAGAATGGAATTGTAAAACTACCTGGATCCTTCAATTTCCTAGGAATCTTATTTTGCATAAGCAAACTACACTCTTTTGTCATGGCAACTGTCTCAAATTCCCCTAATCTTGTTATCTTAGTAAGCACATCCTTCATAAATTTGGCATAGTTTGGCATTTGTTGGAGTGCTTCAACTAAGGGAACATTGATGTGTATATGCTTTAGTACCTCTAAAAATTTGGTAAATTGTTTCTCCTCATGAGCTTTTTTCAATCTTTGTGGATAAGGAGGAGGAGGGTACTCAGGTACTAACTTAGGTGTTGGAACTTGGACTTCTTGTGATGCAGGAGCATTAAATGCTTCTGCATGGCTTTCTTTTTGATTTTTGGCTTTTTCTCCCTTTTCTACACTTTCCTTCTCAGTTGACTCTATAAGATCCTTATCACTTCTCAAAGAAATAGCCTTAACTTATTCCTTTCCTTGTCTTTGGGAAGGAGTAGCTTCTGTATTTTAAGGTAAGGCACCTTGTGGTCTTTGATACAAAGCTGTGGCTAATTGACCTACTTGATTCTCTAAGTTCTTAATGGAAGCATCTTGGGCTTGTCTAACTGTTCTAGATTCACCTATGAATGCTTTAAGCATGGTTTCTAGAGAATTCTCAGTGGTAGGTTGAGAGTTTCTTTGGTTATTCTAAGGTGGGAATCCTGGTGGTGTGGTTGGTGCAGCATTAGGTGCAGGTGCACTATTGTTGCTCCATCTAAAATTTGGGTGATTTTTCCAACCAGGATTATAAGTGTTGGAATAAGGGTTGTTATTCCTATTATAACCTACATAATTTACAGAGATAGGGTTTCTAGAACACTCCTCATACAAGTGACCTCCTCCACAGTACACACAACTAGTGGTGCCTGGAGGTTCTTGTTCTACTGCTGCTGTAGTGCTGTCTGGTGATGCAGCTGCATTAGATGCAATTGCATTGCCAGATAGGGCAGATATATCATTGATTTCATGTACCCCTGATGGTTTCTTTTGGGCACTCACCCTATCAGTAGGCCAACTAGAGCTATTAGCTGCTATTCTATCTATCAATTCACATGCTTCATTATATGACAGATTTAATAACACTCCACCAGATGATGCATCAAGCATTATTCTGGTTTGAGGTTCTAAACCATTATAAAATGTTTCCATTTGAATAATGACAGGTAAACCATGATGGGGACATTTTCTCAAAAGTTCCTTCCATCTTTCCCATGCTTCAAATAAAGATTCAAACTCTTTTTGTCTAAAAGATGTAATATCAGTTCTCATCTTGGCATTTTTGATAGGTGCGAAATATTTTCCTAAATTTTTTTCAGCCATTTCATTCCATGAATGGATAGAGTTAGGCTCTAAAGAGTTTAGCCAAGCCTTAGCTCTATCTTTCAAAGAATAAGGAAACAACCTTAATCTAAATGCATCTTCACTAACACCAGGTATGATAAAGTTACTACATACTTCTAGAAATTGTCTTAAATGCAAATGAGGATCCTCATGAGGAGTTCCTCCAAATTGACCTATTGTTTGAAGCATTTGAAACATCATAGGTTTAAATTCAAAATGCATAGCATCTATATGAGGTCTAGATATGCTAGTTTGCATGTTTTGATGATCAAACTGAGCATAATCCCTCATAGGTCTATCTCTATCATTAATCATACCTATGTGATCCATGTGAATGAATTGTTCTCTTTGATCTTCTTCAAAAGCTTGATGTAAACCAAGGCCTCCTCTCACTGAGTGTGGCCTTGAACTTTGTCCTTCACTGTGAGACATGATGCAAGCTTGTTGATTTTGCTTTTGGAGTCTTAGCAATCTCCTATATCTTCTTTCTATTTCTGGATCTAAGTTGTATTCTAGTGTCGTGTTTCTGGTCCTGTACATATGCTAAAGCACCATGTGCTCCTGCATGACAGAAACTACAAATACCAGAAGTAATAAAACACTAAATTACAGTATATCAAATTTTCAAAAGAATTTAACTTCAATCCCCAGCAACGACGCCAAAAACTTGGTGTGAGGAAAGCATGTACAAGTATACGCAGTCCTTAACAAGTAATATAGTTTAAAGAATAGGTAGAACCCACAGGGATTGTTGAACTCTCTTTTAAATTCAATACAAAGTAATATAGTGCAAAAGTAACCAAATAACAATTTATAGTGGAGTTGATGTGATCACAACTAAGTTAGATAAGAAAGCAAAGTATAAGTGTTTATAATGCAAATGAGAAAAGCTAGTTGGAATGACTTCACCAAGTAATTTACCTTTAAGTGTTTAATGCAGTATGTGATGCAGTTGCACTGAATGCTGTTGCATTAGCTATGTGCCTTTCAGTCACTTTCTTCAGAGTTTCATTACAAACTTCCTATATCTAGGCATGCTAAATAAGTTCACTCTTGCATCTTAAGTTCCCACAGATTCACCCTATGGTTTTCACAAAGTTTTCTTTATGTAAAACACTTACCCATATTAGTTCTTGAGTTCTTAATTGTAAGCCATGTCTGCTCTTACAAATCTACTTATTCTAAGTGATCAATCTCAAAATAAGTGTTTAAAATATTATCAAGCAAGAACTAAAGTGCAAACATTGCATACATGCATCATACTTACTTAAAAGCTCATTAAATGATTAGAACATTCCAACTAAGAAAGATTTAGCTCATAATAAACATTGCAAGGTAAATATAAACTGAATAGAACATGTTTATATAATTGAAATCACAAAAGAGAAACAACAAGATAGAGATTACACAAGTTGTAGCCCTTTGTATGAAGTCTCCTAGCAATGCACTAGCATTACTCCTTAGCACTATGTAAACACTATGAAATCGAAGTAAGGAGGATTTGTTAATTCCTTCCTTTCCCTCTTACGAAATAGAAACTAACTATGTATATTGAAATTTGAAGTCGAAGTAAGGAGGATTTGTTAATTCTAACTTATGGATTGTGATATATTTCCAAATGAAGATGTGAGGTCCTTTTATAGTCTTCAAGAGAGGTCCTTCCTTCCTTCATGTTGAAGTAATCTTGAGAGGATTGAGCTGTAGTTACTTTTTAGAAGTTGTTTCCCAAGCTAAGATCTTTGATCAAGTGTATAGGGAGGTCCAATGAGGTATGAACATGTGTCCCTATGTTGATGACTCTTCAAAGCTATGCTCAAGGCTATGTGGGAATGGTAGGCGCCGAAATATAAAGTGGTCTTGCTTTATGATAGGCCGCAAGTGCACGGTTTCTATCGCGTAATAAAAAGTATCGATCCCACAAAGACTTTTGTGATTACCAATTTCTTTTTTAGTGGTGATTAGCTAAAAGGAATGATTTTAGTAGAAGGAGTGATTGTTTGATTTAAAATTCAGAAATTAAAATAATCTTGGGTTATAGTTTCATCACAACAATGAGGAACCAAAAATAATTCTTTAGACCATTCACCAAATTATATAGTAGTGTATTTCAAAGACAAGGCAGCGAATATAACTAATGTCTCCTTTCAGAGTACAAGAGCGTGTTTTGAACTAACAATCAAGCCTATTCTCATGGTTGATTGTCACCAAAACCCATTAAGCATAACACCTTTATAATGTCTCAAGAGTTTCAAAACTATTCTCATGTTTTGATTCCCTTCTCTAATTTCATAGTTCCAACATCAAACTTCACCTCTCGGTACCTCGTTTGATGTTTAAAATAAGATTTGAAGGACAATGAAATTAGATTGAAATATAAAACAATTTGGAGTGGAGAATAGTCTTGGGAATTACTAGGGACCTATCATTGGATTACTCCCAATAACCCAAGACCAAGTTTCTACTCACTCATAATTGAAAAATAAATTGCAAGAGTAATAATTGGCATAATGTAAATGACAAGAATGTAAATGACTGAAGATAAAGTGCAGAAAATAAGAACAGAAAACTAAAGTGCAGAAAAATTAAAGAACAAGAAATAAAAGATGAAGAGAAAATTGCATAAAATCTTAGAAATAAACTTTGAGTAGTGTTTGCAATAGCCTAAGATGTCCTAAGCACTCAGAATTTCGTGCTTTATATAGCCAAAGAGAAGAGACAAGTCACTTAAGACAATTTACAAGCCATTAAAGAGCAAACTGTAACATCTTTGGAATCTGATGCAGTCGCACGGGTCGTGCAACTATCAGGTAGACTTTCAGCGCAAAGGAAGAAAAAGTTCAGCACGGGTCGTGCCAAATCCAAAGACGGTCGTAACTATCGTAGAAAGCTTGACTTTGCTTGCCTTTTCTTATATTTTTCAGCTCTTTGTTTCTCTTTTTGACTTGAAACTTTGTTTTTGCTCTTTTTAAGCTTAAACCCTTCATTTTCCTCAAAGATAGACCTGAAATTAAAACAAACAAAAGGTAGTAAAATAGCTCTAGAATTGAACTAAAATACCAAACAACTTACTTAAAATAAGTACTAAAAAGACAACTAAAAATGGACTTATCAAACTCCCCCATGCTTAAATCCTTGCTTGTCCTCAAGCAAAACATTACAATTTATTTGGCAAATCCTTAAATGAAAATTATCGGCTTAGCACATGAACTAGAAATGATCTGGTGGTATCCAACAATATTTTTCTTCTCAGCTTATGACACTTTTCTATTGAGCTTTATGTGCAGAGAAGATCGGTTTTGTTGTACTAGAACAGCAAGTTAGATATCAACAGCCAAATTCCCTAGCACCTTTTGCTTGGGTCATCCACTTATATGCAAACAATGCAATTGCCACACTTGGTCTCAAAGGAGTGCCTCTTTTTCCCAGTAGTCAATTGGTCTCAAAAGGGTACTCAAAGTATTTCCCTAGTAACTTATGAAGCCTCAAAAGGGTACTCAAAGTATTTCCCTAGTAACCTATGACCTCAAAGGGATGTTGGGCTAAATTGCTTAAATTATTTTTTTTTTTTTTTTTTTTCATTTTCATTTTTTATCTTTTTCAAGATTTTTCCATTTTCTTTCTCTTTTTAAGCAGCCCAACACAGACATTTCTCTAGTAACCAAAATGCAATAAGTGTCACCAAGGAAACTAAGTGGTTTTTTTTTTCAATCTTTCTTAGAGATCCTAGTACCAGAAACCTGTCTTAGCAGTGTGTGTGTGAACCCAACAGTAAGTATCAACAAATAAATCTAATTGTTGAACACCACCAAAACATTCAAATTCTTTGAAAATTGAAAAAATTATCACAAAAATGCCATCAAATAATACTTCAAAGTTTCACAAGGATTTATCACATAGGAGGAGAAGATGACTCAACTACCAAATAAAGAAGAAGAAAAGACTAAAGTCACCCCCCATGCTTGGACTAGACATTATCCTCAATGTATAAAAATGAAAAGCACATGAGAAGGGTAAAGAAAGCTCACATTGACAAGCATTTGCAGCTTTCCTTCTTATTCCAGCAAAGCAAAACAGAGGTAAACTTGTGGGTTGCCTCCCACGCAGCGCTCTTTTATGGTCATTAGCTTGACCTTTGCCCTTTATAGACTTATTCCTGGGTCCCATTGCTTGAAGCATAAAGACCAAGTGACACATGAAGAATGAAAACATATTCCAGGATCCCATGGCTTGTAAAAAGGAAGTTGCGTAAGCAACAAGATCCTATTTTCAATTCCTCCTAGATCAAATGTTATTTTCACAAATGAAGGTGAAAAATAAGATAAAGGACACAAGATTTTGACATCCACACATTCATTTAAACCCATATATGTATCCAAGGATGAAATTTCAGTTTCCTTTATGTTCTCCTTCTCATGGTATATCTTTTGTAAATCATCTGACACTACCACTTTAGTATTATTTTGATATACCTCAACTACAATATTTTTCTCAAATTGTGTTTCATGTAGTTTTTGAATAACCTCTTAAGCAAGGTGGCGGTGGTGGCAAAGATGACTCAAAAGATTCCCATTCCTCCTTGGTGAATGTAAATACATTTTATGAAACCCTTTATAGCAACGTGGTGGTGGTGGCAAAGATTCCTCAAAGTATTCCCATTCCTCCTGGAGAATGTAAATACATGTTTATTCATAGTAACAAGAAAAAAACATTTAGTCTAACCGATACCAAAAAATCAATCAATATCACAAAAGTCCCCGAAACGCGGCGCCAAAAACTTGATAAGCCGCAAGTGCACGGTTTCTATCGCGTAATAAAAGTATCGATCCCACAAAGACTTTTGTGATTACCAATTTCTTTTTAGTGGTGATTAGCTAAAAGGAATGATTTTAGTAGAAGGAGTGATTGTTTGATTTAAAATTCAGAAATTAAAATAATCTTGGGTTGTAGTTTCATCACAACAATGAGGAACCAAAAATAATTCTTTAGACCATTCACCAAATTATATAGTAGTGTATTTCAAAGACAAGGCAATGAATATAACTAATGTCTCCTTCGTAGTACAAGAGTGTGTTTTGAACTAACAATCAAGCCTATTCTCATGGTTGATTGTCACCAAAACCCATTAAGCATAACACCTTTATAATGTCTCAAGAGTTTCAAAACTATTCTCATGTTTTGATTCCCTTCTCTAATTTCATAGTTCCAACATCAAACTTCACCTCTCGGTACCTCGTTTGATGTTTAAAATAAGATTTGAAGGACAATGAAATTAGATTGAAATATAAAACAATTTGGAGTGGAGAATAGTCTTGGGAATTACTAGGGACCTATCATTGGATTACTCCCAATAACCCAAGACCAAGTTTCTACTCACTCATAATTGAAAAATAAATTGCAAGAGTAATAATTGGCATAATGTAAATGACAAGAATGTAAATGATGAAGATAAAGTCTGAGAAAATAAGAACAGAAAACTAAAGTGCAGAAAAATTAAAGAACAAGAAATAAAAGATGAAGAGAAAATTGCATAAAATCTTAGAAATAAACTTTGAGTAGTGTTTGCAATAGCCTAAGATGTCCTAAGCACTCAGAATTTCGTGCTTTATATAGCCAAAGAGAAGAGACAAGTCACTTAAGACAATTTACAAGCCATTAAAGAGCAAACTGTAACATCTTTGGAATCTGATGCGATGCTTGCGGTCGTGCAACTATCGAGTAGACTTTCAGGCGCAAAGGAAAAAAGTTCAAGACGGGTCGTGCCAAATCCAAAGACGATGGTCGTGCAACTATCGTGTAGAAACGACTTTGCTTGCCTTTTCTTATATTTTTCAGCTCTTTGTTTCTCTTTTTGACTTGAAACTTTGTTTTTGCTCTTTTTAAGCTTAAACCCTTCATTTTCCTCAAAGATAGACCTGAAATTAAAACAAACAAAAGGTAGTAAAATAGCTCTAGAATTGAACTAAAATACCAAACAACTTACTTAAAATAAGTACTAAAAAGACAACTAAAAATGGACTTATCACTTTAGTGGACCAAGCAAGAGGTCAGCATTGCAAGTGGATGAGCAAGTGGATGTGCAAGTGGCTAGCTGCTCTCTCCAAGTAATGCAGATGTAGTGCAGGAGCATTGATGCAGAGCATCTCATGAGACCATGATGAACAAAAACATCAAACATACCACAATATATCCAAAATGGCCTATTAACAACTATAACCATGTCAATCACTCAAGTTATCATATGTCACACAAAATACTATATAAACTCCTTATCTTTACTTGAAAGAGAGCAATTTACTAAGTTTAAACATATGAATAACTCTATATAAAATAAGGTTATCACACCCCCAAACTTAAACCATTGCTTGTCCTCATGTAATGACAAAGACAAACTATTAATACTATAATTCTAGAAGATAGATCAGCTTGATATTTTGGATTTGCATGAGGAGCTCCCTATGAACTTCATTTTTCAGCAATCTTTCTTGTGCCTTTATTTCTTTAAAACTACCAAAGCTATTCAAACTCTTTTGTGTGTGTGTGAACCCACTGAGTTGAGATTGGTTCCAAGACTAAGTGAAAAACTTCCTCCTAGCCTTTGAAAGGATTGGTTTACCTTTGGTCACACCAAAATATTTTTTCAAAAGAGAGATTAGACTTACAAAGATCCTCATGTATTGGGGAGTTTTAAATACAACAAAGGACTTGGTTGAATTTTTCAAAGCTTTTGAGTCAATGCATTTTTTCTATTTTTTTGGTTCTTTTTGTGCAGATGCATTACTTCTTTGAAGTGATTTGTGCATTGATTTTTTTTTCTGCATTTTGCTTTTCTTCAGTGCAGTTGCATTTGTGCTTCTGCACTGATGATGCTTTGTTTTCTTTTGATAGCTCATATTGCCTTCCTCACTGTCCTCCAGATGCAATTGCACTTTGGCACAGGTCTTTGACCTCCACAGATGCATATTTTTTTTCTTTTTCTTGCACTTTGGCACAGGTACAGTTTTGAACTATCCTCCAGATACATTTATTCCTACATGGCACAGGTCTTTGACCTCCAGATGCATTCATGTACTTAGGCACAGGTATAGTTTCAATTGAGTCAGGACAATATGGCTTTGATCTTTGATCTTTTGTCCACATTTTTGTAATGCATTGTTTACTCTTTACACTTTTCAAATTCAGCCTTTGTTTTTCATAAAACACCCCCAAACTTAATTCTTTAAGCTCTTCTATCTTTTTAATAAAACTTTGTTTTGACCTAAGCTCACCAAAAATTCCCCTTGCATCAGATTTGATCTTTAAGTAACAAGGTTCTTTTCACAAACTCAGTTTTGAAGTGTTTAAGAAAGAATAATTTTGGTTATTTCTTCAGAAATAAGGCTTCTTTTTCTCCTTTTCATCATTAAAATTCCATTCATTAGTGTTGCACCATATTTTCTAAAAACTGATCCATTCTACTACTAAAATACTTTTATCAATAATAGTATTCTTCATACTTTCCACTATTTTCCAAAAGAGATTCTTTGGAGAATAATTTCATGTATTTAGATACTACTTTGTTAAGTACATCTAATATTTAAACAAAAATATAAAATACTTTAAAACACACATATTTACTAGATAAAAACAAACATATTTAAACACATAAACATACTTAATAGATAAATCCCCCCCCCTAAACTTAAGGGGTAGCAGTGTCCTCACTGCTAATTTGTTCAGAAAATACAAACCATATTTGTTCAAAATAGGGGACAGGGATTAAAAACAACAACCAGGGAAATAGTTTTAGTTAGTAGAAACACAAGTAATAGCAGGTGAACAAATGACAACTTGTAAATGATACTCATTTCTTTGCTCCACTCCTTGTTCTGGTGCTCTGCCTGGTAGGAGGAGTGTGTTTCACCTTTTGCTTCTTCTCTTTTGGTTGCTTCTTTGGTGTTTCTTCAACTGGTGCAGATGCACCTCCTTATGGATTGTGATATATTTCCAAATGAAGATGTGAGGTCCTTTTATAGTCTTCAAGAGAGGTGCTTCCTTCCTTCACGTTGAAGTAATCTTGAGAGGATTGAGCTGTAATTACTTTTCAGAGGTTGTTCCCCAAGTTAAGATCTTTGATCAAGTGTATAGGGAGGTCCAATGAGGTATGAACATGTGTCCCTATGTTGATGACTCTTCAAAGCTATCCCTATAATAAAAGAAATAAATAGTGTTTTAATTTAAATAAGGGGTGGTGTGTAGTAAATGAGTGAGTGATATTTTAATTAAATAGGGAGTGGTGTATGTAATTAATTGTGTAGTAAATAGGACCCATGACACGAGAGCCCAAATTACTTAAGCTCTAGGGTTAGTGTCTTAGACACTTGGAGAGAAAGAAAAGAAAAATAAGAGAAGAGAAAAGGAAGGGTGTTGGCGCAGCCGTGAGAGAAAGGAAAGAAGGGTGTGCTAGGGCGTGAAGAGAGAAAGGAGAAAAGGGAACGGCGCGAGAGAAGGAGAAGAAAAGAGAGAAGAGATCAGACAAGAGAGAGGGAGAAGGAGAGGAAGCTAGTTGCGGTGGTTCTACTTGGAGTTCGTGGAAGAATCCTTTATTCGGCAATTCTTAAGGTAAGGGGAGTCTCATAGTATGAAGGGTTGTATGATGGGTAGTATATATGAGGGTAGAAACTATGATGCCTAGGAGATGTTTGATAAAATGTTTGAATGAATTATGAGTAGATATATGATGGGTATTATGTTGGAGTTAGGCTCTATGTTCTTGTCTTGATTGCTTTGAATGTGTATTTGATGATTGATGAATGTATTAGGGTTGTTTGAAATTGTTGCGTGATGGTTGAACATGATGAGTTTCACTTGTTTACGGTTTTGTGCACTTTCTGGACACTGTTCGGTTTTTCGAGAACTGGTACTGTTTTTTTGATCCAAAAATTATGTGGCTGATTGTTTTTGAAAATAGACTTAACACCGGTCGTTTTGGCGCTGGTTTCGTAAAATTTGGAGTTGTATAGCTCGAGTTATAGGCAATACAAGTTAGGTTAAAATTCTGGAAACGTTTTGGGTATGGGTTCAGTATTTCGGTAACTGGGAACGTTGTATTTACTGAAAAATTATGTGGTTTACTTTTCTGGAAAATAGACTTAATGCTTGTTAATGTGGCACTGGTTTGGTTTCATTTAGAGTTGTGTAGCTCGAGATATGAATTCCACAAGTTAAGGTAAGATTCTGGAAACAATCTGGACATAGAGTCAGTGTTTTGGCTACTGCGTTTTCAAAAGAACTCCTTTTCGAACGAATCCAATTTCTTTGAAAACTAAACAGAATTTTCTCCAGTTTATGCACAAGTTTCATGCAATTTGATTGAGTTTTGGTCATTTTAGAACTGCTTGAATTTGAAGGAAAGAAACTGCCCTCTTTTGAAACTAGTATGTGTATTTTTGAAAACTGTACCTATTGAAAACTCTCCTTCAAAAACTGAACTTAGGGATAAGAAATAGACCCATAGGGCTTTCCAACGAGTATTTATTTGTCGAAATCCGATGTCGTTTACTATTTTAATTAATTCGCCGAAATAGGTGCACTGCTGTAGGAAATTCAGCACCGTGTGCTTTGTGTTGTTTGTCATCTTTGTTGTGTTGTTTTTATGTTCTTTGTCATCTTTGTTGTGTTGTTTTAGTCCCTAGGTGCTGTTTTAGTCCCTAGGTGCTGTTTTAGTCCCTTGGTGTTGTTTTAGTCCTTTGGTGCTGTTTTAGTCCTTGGTGCTGTTTTAGTCCTTGGTGCTGTCTTAGTCCTTGGTGTTGCGTTTAGTCCTTGTGGTGCTGTTTTAACGGTGTTGTATACCAATTGGTGTGAATAAATATTGGTGATTGGGGTCTATGACCTTCTTTGGTGTTGGAGTCGATAAGACTATTGGTGAGCATGCTATTGCATAATTTTGGTGATTTTGGTGTATATGGTGCATTGTCATGGTGTCGCATAATCATATGCATTTTTGGTGAGTAGGCTTCGGCCTCATTATATATTTTGGTGAATGCCCTCAAGGCTATTTTGGTGATGGATCCACATGCATATGCCCGTGGAGTTTTGGGTTGCATTTCATACATACATTCATATCAAGGTGTTGTCGCTTATTGTTGTTGTCTTTGTTGTTGCTTATTGTGTTGCTCATTGGTGTTGCTACTTGGAAGTTGTAATGATGTTGAGTTGTAATGACGTTGGGGAATATTTATGTTGAGGTGTAATTATGTTGTGGTGTAATGATGTGATTGCGTAGTGATGTTGTTGTGATGTGTTGTATTCCGTTGTTGATGTGTTGTGGTGGTTATAGTTGCCTATTCTCTAGTATATTATCTATCATATATGCTTTTATCTTTGTTTAAGACTCACCCTTACGCATTTAAAATGTTACCTCGATGTCGGTAACGTGCAGGTAATCACGAATGAAGATCAAGGTCTTTTATGAGCTGAGTCAGTGTCGTCTCTAATACGTAGCACCCGGGGGGATGAACACTGTCTTTTTTTTATTTATTTGTTGCATTTAATTATTTTGAACACGAGTTTGGGGTTTTGAAGTATGGAACAAATATTCGGGATGTAAACTAAATTGAAGTATTTTGTTTTCCATGTTTTATTTATTTACACGTCGCTGGATTTTGAAAATGTCGAATGTGACGCTCCAATTACTGTTTTGAATTTAGTTTCCGCACTCTGATATTTTATAAAACGAACGGGTAGAATTGGGGTGTTACATTAGTGGTATCAGAGCAGTTCGGTCTGTCCGGCCAATTTGTCAAGTCGTCGAGTCCATTAACCCTCGAGTCTTGGTACTCGTTCTAAATTATAGTTATGTTGCTGTTTATTACTGATTTCTTATATATTTAGGAGTCATATTAGATGTAAGGATTTGAAATGTTAACGATATTTTTATACTATTTATTTCATTTGTTTTGTCCTATGTGTCTAGCTGTCAACGTTGTGAGTTTTGTATCATTGTGAATTGTTCCATAACTTTCATGCAATATGATATATGACTGCGTATTTTAACTGTGTACACTCGAATCTTTTCTGATTTGACTCTGGTTGTTTTCTCTTTATAGTTGTGTTATGTGGTTTTGAAATCTTAGGATAATAATGTGTGCTGAGAATGCCTGTACACTCCTTTTAAATTAGATTTTAGTGCTAGATGTTCACATAAGTATTTAAGTTGACTTTTGGTTGAGTTAATTACTAGCTAGTCTTCCGTAAAATCTATTGATGAATGTATTAGGGTTGTTTGAAATTGTTGCGTGATGGTTGAACATGATGAGTTTCACTTGTTTACGGTTTTGTGCACTTTCTGGACACTGTTCGGTTTTTCGAGAACTGGTACTGTTTTTTTGATCCAAAAATTATGTGGCTGATTGTTTTTGAAAATAGACTTAACACCGGTCGTTTTGGCGCTGGTTTCGTAAAATTTGGAGTTGTATAGCTCAAGTTATAGGCAATACAAGTTAGGTTAAAATTCTGGAAACGTTTTGGGTATGGGTTCAGTATTTCGGTAACTGGGAACGTTGTATTTACTGAAAAATTATGTGGTTTACTTTTCTGGAAAATAGACTTAATGCTTGTTAATGTGGCGCTGGTTTGGTTGCATTTAGAGTTGTGTAGCTCGAGATATGAATTCCACAAGTTAAGGTAAGATTCTGGAAACAATCTGGACATAGGGTCAGTGTTTTGCTCTCTGCGTTTTCAAAAGAACTCCTTTTCGAACGAATCCAATTTCTTTGAAAACTAAACAGAATTTTCTCCAGTTTATGCACAAGTTTCATGCAATTTGATTGAGTTTTGGTCATTTTAGAACTGCTTGAATTTGAAGGACAAAAACTTCCCTCTTTTGAAACTAGTATGTGTATTTTTGAAAACTGTACCTATTGAAAACTCTCCTTCAAAAACTGAACTTAGGGATAAGAAATAGACCCATAGGGCTTTCCAACGAGTATTTATTTGTCGAAATCCGATGTCGTTTACTATTTTAATTAATTCGCCGAAATAGGTGCACTGCTGTAGGAAATTCAGCACCTTTGTGCGCTGCGTGTGTTCTTAATCATCTTTGTTGTCTTTGTTTTTATGTTCTTTGTCATGTGTTGTGTTGTTTTAGTCCCTAGGTGCTGTTTTAGTCCCTAGGTGCTGTTTTAGTCCCTTGGTGTTGTTTTAGTCCTTTGGTCTTTGTTTTAGTCCTTGGTCTTTGTTTTAGTCCTTCAGTCTTTGTCTTAGTCCTTGGTGTTGCGTTTAGTCCTTGTGGTGTCTTTGTTTTAACGGTGTTGTATACCAACTGGTGTGAATAAATATTGGTGATTGGGGTCTATGACCTTCTTTGGTGTTGGTGAGTCGATAAGACTATTGGTGAGCATGCTATTGCATAATTTTGGTGATTTTGGTGTATATGGTGCATTGTCATGGTGTCGCATAATCATATGCATTTTTGGTGAGTAGGCTTCGGCCTCATTATATATTTTGGTGAATGCCCTCAAGGCTATTTTGGTGATGGATCCACATGCATATGCCCGTGGAGTTTTGGGTTGCATTTCATACATACATTCATATCAAGGTGTTGTCGCTTATTGTTGTTGTCTTTGTTTTTGCTTATTGTGTTGCTCATTGGTGTTGCTACTTGGAAGTTGTAATGATGTTGAGTTGTAATGACGTTGGGGAATATTTATGTTGAGGTGTAATTATGTTGTGGTGTAATGATGTGATTGCGTAGTGATCACTAGTGCAAAATAAGGAAAAGAAATAGACATTTAAAGTCACGCGCTCAGATGTCTGCCTTGCTATAAGGACGTGGTGGCAAACTTGTAATAAACTCGAAAACTTTTTTTGGCTCGCTAGTTTTTAAGTCAAGCGTAAAATATGCGTGACTTCAAAAGTGGAAAATTTTAACATTTTAAGACAAACCGTAATATTGCTTGACTTCAAAAGTATTTCACAATTAAAAATAAAAAAATAAAAACGTAAAAGCATCCTCTTCCTCCGTTCATCACCTATCGTCTCTCTCGCGCTCTCAACCCCTCTCACTCACAAGCAAAGCACCACGTCTTCTTCCTCTTCCTCCGTTCATCACCACCATTTCGATTCACGATATGCCTTCGTTTTCACACGGTCAAGAAATTTTCCTATAACTAACACTAACTCTCTTTCTCTCAACCCTCTTGTTTCTCGAACTCTCTCAAATCGAAACCCTAGAAATACCAAAACCCTTTCCCACGAGAACGACGACATCCTTCCTCCCCTTTCCCGCGCTCTCACCTTGCAAAGTACGGCGATGAAAGATTCAAAAGGTTAAGACTCAGCGAACCGCGTTCAACATTTCCCACTGTTCGGTTCTTTACTCGGTTTACGCCGGCGTGTATAAGGTCACATTGACTATGGGTGACTCAAAAGCGATGGGACGGCGACATACACAAAACACGTCAAACGAAACACAAGGTTTATCAAGATGGATTCCTCAAGCTCCACGTTCCCCACCGGCAAGGTATTCTCTCAAATCTCTCACTCTATATTTCCGTAAATTTTTCAATCAATTGTTGATTACGATCGGAAATGGACATCGTTATTGCTCAATCGCTAAATCTCGCAAAGTGCGGAAACGGAAGTCGATTTCGGACTCGATGAATCGATTTATTCGCTCAATCCTCGTGTAGGTGATCTTTGTATGATGAGTTCGATAAACTATTGGTGTGTAGGATCTTGAAGAATGAGGAAAATGTTACCTCTGGTGAGACTTTGGACTTAGGTAGTTACCTAGTTGATATCGGTGATCTCGAGGGAGGTAAGAAGCACTGAATCTAATTTAATTGTTGATAGAAAAAGAAGAGTGGTTCAAGATTCGGGACTCCTTCGGTTAATGGTATGAACGAACTCTACGATAGATCGATAGTCTCTTTTAAGTCCACTCTAAGATTTCAAGTCCTTAATATGTCGCTTATGTGTTTTCGGTTCATGTGATGATGCATAAGGTGTCAAAATGAATGTGAAGGAGAATATTGTGTAGGCAGAAGAAACCTCTCGATCCATCGAAAAAGATTATCAGAGGTTGACATTGGTATCATTATTTTCATAATTTGGCTCCTATAGCGTTGTAAAAAGTATGCTTGCACTCTTAGAATATCCCTATCGATTGTTTAAGAGTTCAAACTTTCACGACGTAATGTGTATGTTCAAAGTACAAAAGGAGAATAAGATCAGTATGTATGTCCCTACTTGGAAACTCGTGTGTGATTTGTTGCTATTGGTTGCAAATAGATGTTTCTTATCAACTTATTCCTTATATACAGTGTTGTACCATTTTTTATAGTGCTGCAAGTGATGATGGTCGTCGATTATCTGTAGTTACTTGTATGATTTGCGAAGGCAAAACATAGTTGTATAAGTAGTATAGTTGTAAACTTGCAGATTTTAAGAAGAGAGAAGCGCTCAAGTATGCATCACCAAAGATCGGTCAGAAACCACAAAACCTAGTACATCGAGTTAGTGTTGTCTTTGGTCTTACCTTGTTTTGCTTACCTTTTCAATTTTTCATTACGGTCAAAAAGGAAATGCAAAGATATTTTCTCGCCTTGTATTTTTATATTCGAAGTCGAGAATGAAGGTGAAACTGACAGTTGATTGTAGAACATTGAATTTTTTTGACCAATGTAGAACATAAATTAAACGTATGAAACTTCCTCTCTTTCGATGTTTATTTTTATCTTCTAACGATAAATTTTTTCTCGCATCAAATTAGAGTGGCAAGTTCTATACACCAACCAAATGACTCGGAAGGCAAAGAAGTACCATGATGGTTTTTACAACTCGTTACTTACGGATCTCGGGGTACAAAGTTAACTTTCAAACATATATTTCTTTTTATCGGAAGGTTTATATATATTCTTCGATTGCAGGATATGATTGGCGAGGTCATTTTAACAAATACACCCTTAATCCACTTTATTTGTTATCGCTCTGTAGTTTGATTAATATCAAGTATTTATCAACAATTAGGGAAAATATGGTGATCAAACAAATCATTAAATCCTAGTTTAGATTAACTTATAGCTTATAGGAATCTATAAAGTATAGAGTGAAATATGTATTTAGTTTCTAACTCCATAAAACGTTTATAAGTATTTATCAAGGGTTAATGAGACTATTTTATGGCTTTGATTTGTATGCAAAGAAAACAACAAAGCCATCAATTGTTTTATGCTAATTTGTTGTTTGTTCCTTCTTTCATAAGTTTTGTTCTTCTTCCTTGTTCCAGCTCTGCTAAGCCGGAACAGAAGTAACCAGGTACAAAGCAGGTAAATATTTAGTAGATTCTCTGTATATAGGGTTTTTATTTTGTTACAAATCTGTAAATAGTGAAGTTGTTTGCTATTTTCTATTTTAGTGTTTGTTTAATGTTTGTCATTCCTTAAGGTATATAGGGTTTATGTGTTTCGAGATTGGGTTAGATTGATATTTTTAGGTTAAACTTATTTTCTCTTATGCAGAGAAGACAAGAGCACGACAACAATCATCACAAATCCGGACAAGAGCAGGAGAAGATATGCATTTTTTAGTAGAAATAGTTTCTAATGTCATACTAGCTTATTCTTGATCAGTTATAGTTTGTTATCACGTTCTTAGGAAGGCTTATGCTTATGAATCCTTTGTCTGGTGACTTTTTGATTTTATTTTGTTTTATTTGTTTTGGTAATCATAGGATTCAGGAGTTTGTAAACCTATGCAAATATCATGAAATGAGGTATCAACATCATATCATATATCTTTGGTTGACAAGATATTAGTCAAATGAATGTTGAATTGCTAAAGTAATTTTTAGTTTGCTAATGATATTTTTTGAGCAAAATTTAATACATTTATTTTATATAGAATATGTATGTTGCTAGATTTAATGAATTTGATGTGGGGCCAAATTAGTATATGCACGAGGATCACCCAAAAGCTAAAAAGAATTTAAACTTAAATAAACACTTTTGAAGTCAAGCATTTAAAATGTATGTCTTAAAAACATAACTTTTAAAGTCAAGCATTTAAAACGCTCGACTTAAAAACATCTTTAAAGTGCAGCGCGTGACTTTAAAAAGCTATTCACGAGAAATTTGGTCTAGAGAGAACACGAGGAATTAAAGTCGAGCGGTTAAAAGTCCGACTTAGAAACAAACTTATGAAGTCGGGCACTCGCGCGACTTTAAATCTCCGACATCTGAAGTCGCTTAATAGAAGTCACATTTGGCGCGTGACTTTAAATGTCCAATTTGTCTGACTTTAAATCCCTTTTCTGCACTAGTGGATGTTGTTGTGATGTGTTGTATTCCGTTGTTGATGTGTTGTGGTGGTTATAGTTGCCTATTCTCTAGTATATTATCTATCATATATGCTTTTATGTTGTTTAAGACTCACCCTTCTGCATTTAAAATGTTACCTCGATGTCGGTAACGTGCAGGTAATCACGAATGAAGATCAAGGTCTTTTATGAGCTGAGTCAGTGTCGTCTCTGATACGTAGCACCCGGGGGGATGAACACTACTTTTTTTTATTTATTTGTTGCATTTAATTATTTTGAACACGAGTTTGGGGTTTTGAAGTATGGAACAAATATTCGGGATGTAAACTAAATTGAAGTATTTTGTTTTCCATGTTTTATTTATTTACACGTCGCTGGATTTTGAAAATGTCGAATGTGACGCTCCAATTACTGTTTTGAATTTAGTTTCCGCACTCTGATATTTTATAAAACGAACGGGTAGAATTGGGGTGTTACATTAGTGGTATCAGAGCAGTTCGGTCTGTCCGACCAATTTGTCAAGTCGTCGAGTCCATTAACCCTCGAGTCTTGGTACTCGTTCTAAATTATAGTTATGTTGCTGTTTATTACTGATTTCTTATATATTTAGGAGTCATATTAGATGTAAGGATTTGAAATGTTAACGATATTTTTATACTATTTATTTCATTTGTTTTGTCCTATGTGTCTAGCTGTCAACGTTGTGAGTTTTGTATCATTGTGAATTGTTCCATAACTTTCATGCAATATGATATATGACTGCGTATTTTAACTGTGTACACTCGAATCTTTTCTGATTTGACTCTGGTTGTTTTCTCTTTATAGTTGTGTTATGTGGTTTTGAAATCTTAGGATAATAATGTGTCTTTGAGAATGCCTGTACACTCCTTTTAAATTAGATTTTAGTGCTAGATGTTCACATAAGTATTTAAGTTGACTTTTGGTTGAGTTAATTACTAGCTAGTCTTCCGTAAAATCTATTGCTATCACATGCTTTTATTTTTGTGTAATGAAGCTAGCTTTGTTTTCATTAGTTTGTTATACAAGTATGCTCTCTATGTATCACTTTTGTTACCTTTAAAAATAAGGGTGTATGTTGTTTGTTTCTTTTTAATGGAAGCTTAGAATAGTGTGGAAGTTCATGAGGGTACATTTTCGAGGACTAAAATATTCTAGTGGGGAGAGTTGTAACGCCCAAAAATAATCAAGTATTTATTTAATTAATTTATCTAGGTGTTATGTTGGTTGGTTATAATAAAAGAAATAAATAGTGTTTTAATTTAAATAAGCGGTGGTGTGTAGTAAATGAGTGAGTTGTATTTTAATTAAATAGGGAGTGGTGTAAGTAATTAATTGTGTAGTAAATAGGACCCATGACACCAGAGCCCAATTACTTAAGCTCTAGGGTTAGTGTCTTAGAAACTTGGAGAGAAAGAAAAGAAAAATAAGAGAAGAGAAAAGGAAGGATGTTGGCGCAGCCGTGAGAGAAAGGAAAGAAGGGCGTGCGACGGCGTGAAGAGAGAAAGGAGAAAAGGGAACGGCGCGAGAGAAGGAGAAGAAAAGAGAGAAGAGATCGCACAAGAGAGAGGGAGAAGGAGAGGAAGCTAGTTGCGGTGGTTCTACTTGGAGTTCGTGGAAGAATCCTTTATTCGGCAATTCTTAAGGTAAGGGGAGTCTCACAGTATGAAGGGTTGTATGATGGGTAGTATATAGGAGGGTAGAAACTATGATGCCTAGGAGATGTTTGATAAAATGTTTGAATGAATTATGAGTAGATATATGATGGGTATTATGTTGGAGTTAGGCTCTATGTTCTTGTCTTGATTGCTTTGAATGTGTATTTGATGATTGATGAATGTATTAGGGTTGTTTGAAATTGTTGCGTGATGGTTGAACATGATGAGTTTCACTTGTTTACGGTTTTGTGCACTTTCTGGACACTGTTCGGTTTTTCGAGAACTGGTACTGTTTTTTTGATCCAAAAATTATGTGGCTGATTGTTTTTGAAAATAGACTTAACACCGGTCGTTTTGGCGCTGGTTTCGTAAAATTTGGAGTTGTATAGCTCGAGTTATAGGCAATACAAGTTAGGTTAAAATTCTGGAAACGTTTTGGGTATGGGTTCAGTATTTCGGTAACTGGGAACGTTGTATTTACTGAAAAATTATGTGGTTTACTTTTCTGGAAAATAGACTTAATGCTTGTTAATGTGGCGCTGGTTTGGTTGCATTTAGAGTTGTGTAGCTCGAGATATGAATTCCACAAGTTAAGGTAAGATTCTGGAAACAATCTGGACATAGGGTCAGTGTTTTGGCTACTGCGTTTTCAAAAGAACTCCTTTTCGAACGAATCCAATTTCTTTGAAAACTAAACAGAATTTTCTCCAGTTTATGCACAAGTTTCATGCAATTTGATTGAGTTTTGGTCATTTTAGAACTGCTTGAATTTGAAGGACAGAAACTGCCCTCTTTTGAAACTAGTATGTGTATTTTTGAAAACTGTACCTATTGAAAACTCTCCTTCAAAAACTGAACTTAGGGATAAGAAATAGACCCATAGGGCTTTCCAACGAGTATTTATTTGTCGAAATCCGATGTCGTTTACTATTTTAATTAATTCGCCGAAATAGGTGCACTGCTGTAGGAAATTCAGCACTGTGCGCCTGTGTTGCTGTCATGCTGTTGTGCTGTTTTTATGTTGCTGTCATGCTGTTGTGTTGTTTTAGTCCCTAGGTGCTGTTTTAGTCCCTAGGTGCTGTTTTAGTCCCTTGGTGTTGTTTTAGTCCTTTGGTGCTGTTTTAGTCCTTGGTGCTGTCTTAGTCCTTGGTGTTGCGTTTAGTCCTTGTGGTGCTGTTTTAACGGTGTTGTATACCAATTGGTGTGAATAAATATTGGTGATTGGGGTCTATGACCTTCTTTGGTGTTGGTGAGTCGATAAGACTATTGGTGAGCATGCTATTGCATAATTTTGGTGATTTTGGTGTATATGGTGCATTGTCATGGTGTCGCATAATCATATGCATTTTTGGTGAGTAGGCTTCGGCCTCATTATATATTTTGGTGAATGCCCTCAAGGCTATTTTGGTGATGGATCCACATGCATATGCCCGTGGAGTTTTGGGTTGCATTTCATACATACATTCATATCAAGGTGTTGTCGCTTATTGTTGTTGTCTTTGTTGTTGCTTATTGTGTTGCTCATTGGTGTTGCTACTTGGAAGTTGTAATGATGTTGAGTTGTAATGACGTTGGGGAATATTTATGTTGAGGTGTAATTATGTTGTGGTGTAATGATGTGATTGCGTAGTGATGTTGTTGTGATGTGTTGTATTCCGTTGTTGATGTGTTGTGGTGGTTATAGTTGCCTATTCTCTAGTATATTATCTATCATATATGCTTTTATCACTACAAAAAACTCGGTGATTAGCCACGGTTAAAACTGTAGCTAACAGGCTGAATCACCGTGGCAAACAAACTCGGCCACGGTTTTTGTAACCGTGAAAGGACCTGGCGTCGCCAAATGTTAGCCACGGTCTTTTTTCTCGGTAGCCACGCTTACGGAAACCGTGGAGACATTTAGTTACCTACGGTTATTATGAGAAATTTAGCTACGGTTCTTCAAAGAGCCAAATCATCCACATGGTTTTGCACGCGCAGTATTTTAGCTACGGTCATAGCCGTGTCTAACCGTAGCTAACTTAATTTTTTTTTTTTTTTAGAAATTCATTACTACATATAGTTACCTAATAGTCATTTGTAAATAGCATTCAAATTTCATGGTACCAATACACAATAAGAATATAAAAATGATCCAAATATATTGATTACTAATGATAAAAGTCTAAGCTGTCTAGCATCCACTTCAAAAATAATAAAACCTAACATGAAATATGAAACCAAAATAGGCCAACAACAATGAAAGCCAACAAAAAGTAACTAGATGTTCTCATACATACTCTAAATAACAATAACTAAGATAAACCTATAAGTCAAACATAGATAACTCATCTCCAAATTTATGTTGCAAGAACCTCTCAACTTTTGTCAACTTAGTTGTTGCTTGTCCAAGCTTCTCTTTGGTTTGTATAAGCTCCTCAGTAGTTTGTGTAAATTTCTTTGCTTTGTTTCTTCATATCCTTCTAGTTTTTCTTCCAAATCTACTACTTTGTTCTGTAAGTTCTCAGCATTCATTTGGCTTGAGCTACCAGTTTGGATAAATTCAGTGAAATGCATACGATTTTTAAAGACATAAGTTGAAGAGACACCTATACCTAAAACACACACTCGGCTGCGTGTTCGAGTCCACATAGTTTCCCAATGGCATCATCGGGATAAGCATTAATCTTTGATGGAACGCCTTTTTTGTTGCTACACGCTTGGTCTTGAGATAAGTTCTCTAAAATATTATCCTATATATTAGCAACAAAAATAAAATAACAGTTAATATATTTGACTAAAAGCTCCATTGCATAACAATTATATGGGTTGTATTGAAGCTGACATGTTTACATTGATTTCCAATATATGCTTGTAACAAAAGATTATGATAGCAAAGTAATGCACAAACAAACCAAACTGACATAATTTTTATACTTGCTGTCATTTTAATGGTAACAACTGGCCAAGTGCAAATCAATTGGAAGCTCCAAGAAAATAACGTGCTCAGAATATTATATGCAAAGAACTTAAGAAGGGTAGGCAAACTTTGACGCTTTTTAGCCAACTTTTAAATCTGGTCATGTGTCCAGACCTTAGGATTGAGCCAATTTAGAAGACATGATCACCTGTATTATTGTTGTGAATGGGAGAAGGCATGGGATGCCATTCTCTATTGTTCCCTTTACATTGCATCTAACTGATCTCAACAAAGAGGACAAAGTGGCCTCCACATACTAAATATGCTTTCTCACTATGCAAATGCAAACAAGGCTTTTGATTTTGGTATTACTATTACTTGTTCACGAGATATATTATTGCTCTTGTGCAACTCATATAAAGAAGCAAAGACATGGAAGTATCAAAATTAAAAATTTATGGTTTTTCCATGTGGGATCACATAGTTTTGAAAATTGACAATTTAACAAAGTTGATATACTTCTGACCATGACTTTTCCTTCTTCGCTCACATAGTTTCCATTCTTCTTTAGTAAAGTTGACAATTTAACCTCACTTCGACATACGGCCTTCCTAATTTTTGCTCTAAAATACATAAATTACAAACAATTATCATGTTTAATTTATTATGTTACATAGAGAGTTACTTTGACATACTAAAGTAACTAAGCTTAAAATTAATCAACTACTTACCATCCGATGAGCCCTTCTTGCATTGCTCTTTATCGCCACCAAAGATGTGAGACTTTAAGATTCTTACGATTTTTGGAATTTTGCTCACTTAGTTTCTACAGATTTTTAACCATGATAGTCAATATATGTTCCTAAAGTTCTCACTTTTTTTAAACAAGAGAAGAATAGAGTAAAATAATTTTCTATAGAATACGTATACCTTCATCGTTTCTGATTTATAGTGATGAACAAAAGCAGCCCACTCAACATGATCAACACCTGGAGGTAGAGTAGCAAGAATCTCGTCCTTACTTTTGTTAGGGAGGAAGTAGTGACACCTTAACTGGTATTTATAGGCTTTCCATCTATCCCCTAATGTACTCCTCACCCATTTGATACAAGCAGCATAATCAAACTCAAAGTGATCCTTGAAATGTTATATTTATATATTAATATTGGATAATGACCTCAATAATGAAATAAAAGTGTTGAGAAGTATAGATAATAACCTCAATACACTTCCATTGTTCTATACTACTGTCTTCGACATCTCATCCCATCTTTCAACCGATACAGGCAAAACGCGGACTTTTGAGCAAGTTGACCAAGAAACCTCACAAGCAAGTTTGACCCGCTATCATTGCCTTGGCCATTACCATTGATTTGCACAAGTACTTTTTTAGTCTTTTCCAAATGCCAAACCTGAGTTGCTACCATTTTCCGAGTAATAGTTTCTCCAGTACAAATATCTACGATTAAATTGACAAAAGAAAGTTAATATTTTCTAATGAGAAAACCATGAAATAATAAGATAATATTTTTACCTTTAACTTTGACAAGTAGAGGCTCATTTTCTTCTTCTAGTTGAACTTCATTTGGGTTTAAGGAAGGGTCAGATAAATCATCATTGATTGGACTATCAGTTATGTCCACATTTACAAATTGATCATCAAACTGATTGTTGATACTTTGCTGGTGCGGATCTTGGAGAGTCTCATCATTTTGACTTGTTTGTCCACGTAACGTTTGTAACACAGCTTCTCCAGATTGCTTTCGTTTTTTCCTCATTTCAAGTCCAATATCTCCAGATTTGTCTAACTGATGCTTCTTTTACTTTGCTCGTCGATTCAGCATTGGGTTGATCATGCTTTTCCCCATGCATGTTCCAAAATGTGTACTTGCTTGGAAAGCCTTTTTCAATGAGATGACTGAACACTTCAACTCTACTACGAGGATAAAATCCACATACATAACATGGGCATAATATCTTTCCATTGATTGCTGCTTTTGAAAAGGCAAAGTCCAAAAATTTGACTACCCCATCTAAGAACTCATTTGATTTTATTGGCTTGTCAATCCAACTCTTATCAATCATAATTGGATGAATCTGTTTCAAAATTAATGAAACTATTCATGCTTTTAAGGTAGCAAATGATAACGACATAATATAAAACTTCAACATTGTTACTAAGTAATCATCTCTAATCACACATGCAAGTAATATATAGTCTTACTCATTAAACATAATTAAACAAGATGAACAACTAATTATTTTATAAAGGAAAGTAATTTCTATTCATGTATCCCTTTTTCACACATGACCTACAGACAGTTTAGTAAATATTTATCATATAAGAATAACATTTATTAATCATTTAAAGACTGATAAAAACTGAATACAAGATGCAAATTTGATTTGGAATTAGAAACCAAACAGCAAAGAAAGGGAATGACAGAGAAAATAATCGTTTGGTGCTAATAGAGATGAATAGAGAGACTGTTAATTAACAACTATCTAGCTCTAGCCTCCATCACATGCCAACAACATATATGTTCCTAATTTGCCAAAGTATTTGAAATAAAAAGCCAACCACCGCCCAAGAATGCTACTCACTAGTCCCAACAATGTTACAGAACAAACTAAATCTGAAAGCAGAATAAACAATAATCATGACCAAGCAAAACTTCAATTTCATACAGACCTAAAATGCTAAACAACAATGCATAGGACTCATCATCCTA
Organism: Oxytropis ochrocephala; assembly: GCA_020916435.1. Taxonomy (NCBI): domain Eukaryota; kingdom Viridiplantae; phylum Streptophyta; class Magnoliopsida; order Fabales; family Fabaceae; genus Oxytropis; species Oxytropis ochrocephala. The sequence continues at coordinate 51,913,797 of CM037095.1, forward strand.
AGCATTGAGAATAAGACTATGATTACTTACCCACCTTGGATTGAAATTCACAGTGGAAAAAGGAAAGTAATGCAATTGCTATGATACGGTTCATGGTTTCATGATCTTAAAGAGAGTATGCAAATAGGAATATAAATAGGAATATACTTGCCAATGTCCTAAGAGCAATTTTTGAAACAAAACCTAGTAAAGCCAATCAACAATGGATTTGATCCTATAAACTCTTATGCAAAGAAAGCCAATAAACAATGGATTTGATCCTATAAACTCTTATGCGATCAAGCCAATAAACAATGGATTTGATCCTATAAATAAATTTCACCAATTAAAGCTAGTAAACAATCGTGAGTTGTCAAGCTAACTCTTGAATCATACATTGTATCAAATCGGAAGATTCGGAGACATAATGTAAAATTGCTTGAACTATATATCATATAAAAGAAGTATAGTACACAATACCATATTCTAAACTAGGAATTGACAGAACAACTTAACCATAAGTCTTACAAAAAGAATATGTCATAATTGAGTTTTATTCTCAACTAATAAAAGCAATGCTAATAAGGCCTCAAACATAGAGTAAACCGAGTCACTTTGTGTGAAGAAGTCTGTGTTTTTTTTGTTATAGGTGTGATCTCTCCGCTTTAAAAGAATGTAAACAACCAAATAGGGTGCATAATGTATATAATTGAATGTGTAAAGCTCATATTTCGTAAGACTGAAAAAAAAATCAATGCAATAGTCATATCTGATTGCATGCATTCAAACCTACAGAGAGCACCTCAGATTTCTTTTCATCTATCAATTTAAGCTTTTCCAAATTCTCAATTTACATACATAAGCATGATAAAATTATGCATCCGATTCAACGTAATTTAAAAAATAATAACAAAAAAGTAATGAATATTCCATTAGAAGCTTATCATTCAAACAGATTAAACAAAAATCACATATAGCAAACCATATAATCAGGAACAAGAAGCATATACATACCTTGTGATCTTGTGATTTCAGCTAGCACTTTCTATCACGAAATCGAATCTCAAGCTTCCTGGATGTACAAAGAAACATAAAACAACAAATCATGAACCAAAGCTCCTAAATCAGAATCAAACTGAAATAAGAGAGATTATCGAGAGAAAAAAATGACTCATGATGATGAAGAGTGAGAAACTAAAGCAGAACTTAATCACTTAAATGCTAACACAGCTTCTCCAGCCTCTCCCATTTAAAAAGCCTGCACCATAGGAATTAATCAAGACTGAGGAAGCGAGAGAGAGATTGGGAAGAATGAGGAAAGTGAGAGAGAGAGAGATTACAGTTTACCTTAGGTTAGAGGTGGTACCGATGATGATGAAGCGAGAGAGAGATTGGGGGAAGCGATGATGATGAAGCGAGAGAGAGATTGGGGGAAGCGATGATGATGAAGATGATGATGAAGCGAGAGAGAGATTGGGGGAAAACGTGGGAACCCTAGGTTAGAGGCGATTCATCAGGTGAAGAATAAAATTTTCGAGGGAGAGTGAAATTTTTTACTTGAAATTTCCCGGTTTATTTGCCACGGTCAAACGGTAGCTAACGATTAATAGAAAATTTCGGTTGCTTTGCCACCACGGTGGAAGGGTAGCTAATAGTGAAATTTTTATGTGTGAATTTTCCCGTTTCTTTGCCACGGTTAAAGGGTAGCTAACAGGTCAACCTATTATTGTGTTGGCCACGGTCAACATAACCGTGGCAAATCCACCGTGGCTAAAAGCCGCTTTTCTGGTAGTGTATGATGTTTAAGACTCACCCTTCTGCATTTAAAATGTTACCTCGATGTCGGTACCGTGCAGGTAATCACGATGAAGATCAAGGTCTTTTATGAGCCGAGTCGTTGTCGTCTCTCGATACGTAGCACCCGGGGGGATGAACACCGGTTTTTTTTTTATTTATTTGTTGCATTTAATTATTTTGAACACGAGTTTGGGGTTTTGAAGTATGGAACAAATATTCGGGATGTAAACTAAATTGAAGTATTTTGTTTTCCATGTTTTATTTATTTACACGTCGCTGGATTTTGAAAATGTCGAATGTGACGCTCCAATATCTTGTTTTGAATTTAGTTTCCGCACTCGATATTTTATAAAACGAACGGGTAGAATTGGGGTGTTACATTAGTGGTATCGAGCGATTCGGTCTGTCCGCCAATTTGTCAAGTCGTCGAGTCCATTAACCTCGAGTCTTGGTACTCGTTCTAAATTATAGTTATGTTGCTGTTTATTACTGATTTCTTATATATTTAGGAGTCATATTAGATGTAAGGATTTGAAATGTTAACGATATTTTTATACTATTTATTTCATTTGTTTTGTCCTATGTGTCTAGCTGTCAACGTTGTGAGTTTTGTATCATTGTGAATTGTTCCATAACTTTCATGCAATATGATATATGACTGCGTATTTTAACTGTGTACACTCGAATCTTTTCTGATTTGACTCTGGTTGTTTTCTCTTTATAGTTGTGTTATGTGGTTTTGAAATCTTAGGATAATAATGTGTGCTGATAATGCCTGTACACTCCTTTTAAATTAGATTTTAGTGCTAGATGTTCACATAAGTATTTAAGTTGACTTTTGGTTGAGTTAATTACTAGCTAGTCTTCCGTAAAATCTATTGCTATCACGTGCTTTTATTTTTGTGTAATGAAGCTAGCTTTGTTTTCATTAGTTTGTTATACAAGTATGCTCTCTATGTATCACTTTTGTTACCTTTAAAAATAAGGGTGTATGTTGTTTGTTTCTTTTTAATGGAAGCTTAGAATAGTGTGGAAGTTCATGAGGGTACATTTTCGAGGACGAAAATATTCTAGTGGGGGAGAGTTGTAACGCCCCAAAAATAATCAAGTATTTATTTAATTAATTTATCTAGGTGTTATGTTGGTTGGTTATAATAAAAGAAATAAATAGTGTTTTAATTTAAATAAGCGGTGGTGTGTAGTAAATGAGTGAGTTGTATTTTAATTAAATAGGGAGTGGTGTAAGTAATTAATTGTGTAGTAAATAGGACCCATGACACCAGAGCCCAATTACTTAAGCTCTAGGGTTAGTGTCTTAGACACTTGGAGAGAAAGAAAAGAAAAATAAGAGAAGAGAAAAGGAAGGATGTTGGCGCAGCCGTGAGAGAAAGGAAAGAAGGGCGTGCGACGGCGTGAAGAGAGAAAGGAGAAAAGGGAACGGCGCGAGAGAAGGAGAAGAAAAGAGAGAAGAGATCGCACAAGAGAGAGGGAGAAGGAGAGGAAGCTAGTTGCGGTGGTTCTACTTGGAGTTCGTGGAAGAATCCTTTATTCGGCAATTCTTAAGGTAAGGGGAGTCTCATAGTATGAAGGGTTGTATGATGGGTAGTATATAGGAGGGTAGAAACTATGATGCCTAGGAGATGTTTGATAAAATGTTTGAATGAATTATGAGTAGATATATGATGGGTATTATGTTGGAGTTAGGCTCTATGTTCTTGTCTTGATTGCTTTGAATGTGTATTTGATGATTGATGAATGTATTAGGGTTGTTTGAAATTGTTACGTGATGGTTGAACATGATAAGTTTCACTTGTTTACGGTTTTGTGCACTTTCTGGACACTGTTCGGTTTTTCGAGAACTGGTACTGTTTTTTTGATCCAAAAATTATGTGGCTGATTGTTTTTGAAAATAGACTTAACACCGGTCGTTTTGGCGCTGGTTTCGTAAAATTTGGAGTTGTATAGCTCGAGTTATAGGCAATACAAGTTAGGTTAAAATTCTGGAAACGTTTTGGGTATGGGTTCAGTATTTCGGTAACTGGGAACGTTGTATTTACTGAAAAATTATGTGGTTTACTTTTCTGGAAAATAGACTTAATGCTTGTTAATGTGGCACTGGTTTGGTTGCATTTAGAGTTGTGTAGCTCGAGATATGAATTCCACAAGTTAAGGTAAGATTCTGGAAACAATCTAGACATAGGGTCAGTGTTTTGGCTACTGCGTTTTCAAAAGAACTCCTTTTCGAACGAATCCAATTTCTTTGAAAACTAAACAGAATTTTCTCCAGTTTATGCACAAGTTTCATGCAATTTGATTGAGTTTTTGTCATTTTAGAACTGCTTGAATTTGAAGGACAGAAACTGCCCTCTTTTGAAACTAGTATGTGTATTTTTGAAAACTGTACCTATTGAAAACTCTCCTTCAAAAACTGAACTTAGGGATAAGAAATAGACCCATAGGGCTTTCCAACGAGTATTTATTTGTCGAAATCCGATGTCGTTTACTATTTTAATTAATTCGCCGAAATAGGTGCACTGCTGTAGGAAATTCAGCTTTGTGCGCTTTGTGTTCTTATCATCTTTGTTGTGCTTTGTTTTTATGTTCTTTGTCATCTTTGTTGTGTTGTTTTAGTCCCTAGGTGTTGTTTTAGTCCCTAGGTGCTGTTTTAGTCCCTTGGTGTTGTTTTAGTCCTTTGGTGCTGTTTTAGTCCTTGGTGCTGTCATAGTCCTTGGTGTTGCGTTTAGTCCTTGTGGTGCTGTTTTAACGGTGTTGTATACCAACTGGTGTGAATAAATATTGGTGATTGGGGTCTATGACCTTCTTTGGTGTTGGTGAGTCGATAAGACTATTGGTGAGCATGCTATTGCATAATTTTGGTGATTTTGGTGTATATGGTGCATTGTCATGGTGTCGCATAATCATATGCATTTTTGGTGAGTAGGCTTCGGCCTCATTATATATTTTGGTGAATGCCCTCAAGGCTATTTTGGTGATGGATCCACATGCATATGCCCGTGGAGTTTTGGGTTGCATTTCATACATACATTCATATCAAGGTGTTGTCGCTTATTGTTGTTGTCTTTGTTGTTGCTTATTGTGTTGCTCATTGGTGTTGCTACTTGGAAGTTGTAATGATGTTGAGTTGTAATGACGTTGGGGAATATTTATGTTGAGGTGTAATTATGTTGTGGTGTAATGATGTGATTGCGTAGTGATGTTGTTGTGATGTGTTGTATTCCGTTGTTGATGTGTTGTGGTGGTTATAGTTGCCTATTCTCTAGTATATTATCTATCATATATGCTTTTATGTTGTTTGAGACTCACCCTTCTGCATTTAAAATGTTACCTCGATGTCGGTAACGTGCAGGTAATCACGAATGAAGATCAAGGTCTTTTATGAGCTGAGTCAGTGTCGTCTCTGATACGTAGCACCCGGGGGGATGAACACTGTCTTTTTTTTATTTATTTGTTGCATTTAATTATTTTGAACACGAGTTTGGGGTTTTGAAGTATGAAACAAATATTCGGGATGTAAACTAAATTGAAGTATTTTGTTTTCCATGTTTTATTTATTTACACGTCGCTGGATTTTGAAAATGTCGAATGTGACGCTCCAATTACTGTTTTGAATTTAGTTTCCGCACTCTGATATTTTATAAAACGAACGGGTATAATTGGGGTGTTATAGGAGGTCAGCATTGCAAGTGGATGTGCAAGTAGCTAGCTGCTCTCTCACCAAGTAGTGCAGATTTAGTGCAGGATCAATGCAGGTGCATTGATGCAGGATCTGTAGACTGCACTGAACAAAAACATCAAACATACCACAATATATCCAAAATGGCCTATTAACAACTATAACCATGTCAATCACTCAAGTTATCATATGTCACACAAAATACTATATAAACTCCTTATCTTTACTTGAAAGAGAGCAATTTACTAAGTTTAAACATATGAATAACTCTATATAAAATAGAGTTATCACCTGGCAGGCAGGATAATCAAATGGGCAGTAGAGCTCTCCGAGATTGGTATTAAATACGAAGCTCGGAACGCCCTCAAAGCCCAGGTATTAGCCGATTTCATTGTCGAGATGACTCCAGCCCCTTCCATTTCGCATTCCTTGCTTTGGACTCTCCACGTCGACAAATCTTTGAACTTGAAAGGAAGCGGGACCGGCCTAATCCTGGAGAACTTGGAAGGCCTAATGATAGAAGTTTCCCTGAGTTTTGCATTCTCCACCTCCAACAATCAAGCCGAGTACGAAGCATGCATAGCCGACTTGAAATTGGCCTCGGACTTCGGTGTGAAGGTCATCGAGCTAAATACTGACTCATTGCTGGTTGTTTCCCAGGTGAAAGAATAATTCATAGCGAAAGACACAGAGTAGTACAACGCTACCTGGCCCGAGATCGTTAATTACTATTACAATTTGAGAAGGTGGAAATCAAGCATGTTCTGAGGTCGGAGAACGCTCAGGCTGATGTCTTGGCTAAATTAGCAAGCACCAAACCAACAGGCAACCTCCGGAGCATCATCTAGAAAAGCTTGACAAAGCCCAGTGTCAATCTCTCCCCCCTCTCCATGCCCGACGTCAGTGCTGTCCACGAACGAAACGGGTGGATAAAACCAATAAAGAACTACATTGAAACCGGGGTCGAGCCATCCGACCCCAAAGAAGCGGCATGATACTGGAAAAAGTGGTCGTCTCTTTCACGGTGAGTCGACGGCTAATTCTTTCGACGCAGGCCTCTCTTCCCGTGGTTAAGATGTGTGGAAGGGAAGAGGCCGAGTATGTACTCAAAGAAATCCATGAGGGAATTTGTGGGCAGCACCTGGGAGCCCGAGCTTTGTCATAGAAAGCCCTTCGGACTGGATATTTTTGGCCGACCATGGTCAAGGATTCGGCAGATTTGGTCAAGAGGTGCGACACTTGCCGCCGATACTGACGACACAACGCTCCACCAGCCGAGCTCACTTCCTTGTCGGCACCATGGCCTTTCTCCCAATGGGGTATAGATCTACTCATCCCCTTTCCCATGGCTAAAGGCGGGGTCAAGTTTCTCATCGTTGCAGTCGACTACTTTACCAAATGGATCGAGGCCGAACCACTGGCGCAAATAACCACCAAAAATTGCATTAAGTTGGTCAAAAAAAATATTCTGGCCAGATTCAGTATTCCCGCCATAATCATAACAGATAACGGGACTCAGTTCGCCGATAAAGGATTCCGACAATGCTTGACTGACTTGAATATCAAGCAACACTTCACGTCGGTCGAACACCCGCAGACCAACGGCCAAGCCGAGGCAGCAAATCAGGTTATGCTGAAAGGCCTAAAGAAGAGGCTGAAGGGCTCGAAAGGTGCATGGCCCGACTTATGTCCTGTGGGAATATCGAACCACACCACATTCAACTGCCAGTGAAACTCCTTTTCGGCTCACGTACGGGACAGAAGCCGCCATCCCGGTGGAGGTCGGGGAATCTACCTGGAGGACCCTATATCCTCTCAACGAAGGAGAAAACAACAGAGCTATCAGAGAAGAGCTGGACACTATCCAAGAAGTCTATGACAAGGCCCAACTCGCTGAAGCTATTGTCAAAGCTCGGATTGCACGCCGCTACAACCAACGAGTCATCACTCGGGAGTTTAACATCGGCGACCTTGTGCTCAGACGAGCCGACGTGGGCAATAAAAATGCAAGAGAAGGCAAGCTAGCACCAAATTGGGAAGGCCCGTATAGAATCATCTCAAAAACTGGCAAAGGAGCTTATCAACTCGAAACACTCTCTAAAGAGCCGATCTCGAGGACGTGGAATGCGACAAAGCTCAGGATTTATTACAGCTAGCCATTCATTTTAAATGCCAATTGTACTGATTTCATGATTTTCCTCAATAAATGAAACGACTTCTTGTTTCAATTTTTTTTTGTTTCTTGATGAACAGGGAAAACGGCGGCATCAGCTCCCGACTCATGATAATGCCCCTCTCCCCTAACTCTAACACGAGCTGGCCACTCAGCAGACGACGGGATGAGGCGAGGCCTTCAAAGAATGTGCTCCGCGATCCCAAACTCATACGTTCCATCTCAGGGCGCAGGCGAGGCCCACAACGGCTCAGGTCCACTGCGACCCTCATCGCTTCGCATAGTCGACCACTCTCGACTCGTCGAAAACCTCCGAGATGGGTGACTGGCGGCGCGAACCAGCCTCCCCTTTGGGTTGCCTTTGCGGGCACGCCAGAGGCTGGGGTAAAAAGTCCAAGGGCGACTTCGACCCGTGCTTTAACAGGCACAGCCTTCTCACGTACTGAGGACTGCACGTCCGATTACGCGACCGAAGGAAGAAGCTCTCAGCGGCTTCGCCCCTCTAGATTCCTAGCTTAAATCCTCTGTCGAGACATTGATTCCGAGCTTAGATGCTCTGTCAAGGGATAATTGACTCCGAGCTTCGATGCTTAGTCAAGATTTACTTGATTCCGATCTTAAATGCTCTGTCAAGCTTTTTCAGGACAAAGGCACGGAGCAATACCCCGGCGGAAAAGAACTCTTGAATCTAAACGAGATTCCCTGAGTAACAGCCGCAATGGACAGCTTCATCAAAGGCAAGCTCACTCATCTCTTCGAACTGGCGGCGCGAACCAACTCCCCTTTGGTTTTCCTTCGCAGGCACGCCAGAGGCCGGGGGAGAATTCCAAGGGCGACTTCGACCCGTGCTTTAACAGGCACAACCTTCTCACGTACTGAGGACTCCACATCCGATTATGCGACCGAACACTACAAGAAAATCGTTGATTTGCCACGGACATTTCCGTGGCAAATGTACAAATTTCCGTGGCAAAACAACATTTGCCACGGATTTTATGGACCAAAAATGGTGGCAAAAACGCTCGTCGCAAATCGTTTGCCACGGACTTTTCCGTGGCAAATCTTTCCGTCGCAAACCCGTGGCAAATCCGTCGCAATTATCCGTGGCAAAGTCGTCGCAAATGTCATCGCAAATCCGTGGCAAATCCGTCGCAAAAATTAAAAAAAAATTAAAAAAAAATAAATCATAATTTTAATTCTTCAACCCATTCATTAGTCAATATTATCATCACAATTATTTACGAAATCCCTATTAGATCACTTTAATAATAATAATCATCATCATCATCTTAATAATGTCACTATGTCAGTAGTTCCTTTATCTATTCTGTTTGTCTAGTGAAGTAGTAAAACTCAAAGTCTCGCTTAGTCCTATCTATATAGGCAATTAACATTATCCTCCAGTAAAAATCTTCATTGTAGAACCACTTTTCACATAAGATGGTTCAGTCAGCCCCTCACTTTGATAGACAAAAGGGGTATTCATAAAATTTGATATTATTTATTTACTAAGTCAGTAATGTGACGAATTACATGTCCTTGTTTTACAATGAGAGTCAACACTAAAATCATTACAGAAGATATCATATTATGAAGGGACAATTTGGCTAAGGTGAGAGCCAATACTTTTACACCATTTGACATATCTTCAATGCTAGCAAACTCCAAAGCTTATGGTTTGTATCCTCGCAAAAATCAAGAGCGATAACATTTTCCATTATTAGTTAGGAAAATAAGTTATTTTGGCTTATCAATATTCAGCTTGATCAAACAAGGAACTAGAAAGCATGTCCACATACATGTGAAATGCATCTAATTATAAGTTCAGTAGTTGGATGTATATTTACTTAAGATTAGAGTTCTAGTTTCGCTTGACAAAAGTAAAAAAGTAGCATCAGATTGTTGCACATAACACAAAGAAAACAGCAAATACCTTTGTAACATGGAATAAAAATCATGCCCATCGGAGACACCCAGCAATTACATAACGTACATGAGCAACAAATATTTCAGGGTATGGAATGTATGTCAATAGTGCATTATCCCAATTAATGTCAATTACAAAACCTTTTAATGAACACTTTTCATGCTTAGGTCCTATCCAAATCTATTTGAACATTAGAAATTTCAAGACCAGATGTTTCAAGACACATCAGAAAATAAATTTCGCTTCTTCTAAAAACACACGAACTTGTCACCGTGTAATTACCGCCATAAACAATGAATCATGATAGGCTCTACTAATCATCAACTTGCTCGTCAAGTTTAGCTCTCTTGTTGCGTTTCCATTGCCTTGATGACCGCTTCATCCGAAGAGGTGGTGGATCCCGATTGATGATATGAAACTCGAGAGCTTGACACCTCGGGTTTTAGTTATTCTAATTGCTGATTGGTGGATTTTCTCGATCACTTTGTTTCTTCTTTCCTCATCAATATCTCTAGTATCTGCAACAACACACAAAAATTACAATGTAAGTAGGTAATTAAATCAAACACTGTAAGAATGCCAGCTATGACGTTTTCTTGTAAACACATACCAATTTCTATGTGTGATTTGCTAGGGATGCTGTTGATCGCTCCAGGATGCAGTTCCAGAATACCTTGTACAATGAGAGGTTATTTTAAATGAAACTTTTAGACTAATCATGTCAATGTACCGAAATAATAACTTACCAACAGTGCCAACAGTATCAATTGAAAATTGCAGTGACTATCTATAAATAATATCATGCGAACAAAATCTGCAAATGCTCGCTCGGGTGCGATATCCTGTAATATGATGGAAAAAACCCAATTAGCTTATCTGTATGAAATTGTCAACAAAAAAATCTGTAAGAACATATCAAGTAAATAAAACAATAATATGTGAAGACAACACAATTTCTTCATTTCCTTCCTGTTCTATTTTCTCAAGACAAACATGTGTAGTTTCTGCATGGGTAATTTGAAGTTTCAATTTGACTGGTATATATCTACACAAACATCAAAATTCAAAAATATACACAAGAAAAGAACTTTTACCTTGAATTCCTTATTATCTTTATTCAGTTGAATCCGGAGACAAACTGGTCCCAAAATAAAGAATAATAACAGCAATAAGCAAGACAAGAACTTAATTTATGCATGCATATGAACCTATTATTTATGAATAGCTAGCTAGCCAACAAGTCTTAATTTCCCTGGGCCACTTACCGGCTAGAACCATGATCCCTATGCAAGAAAGTACTCAAAGAAAGGAACGAGTTAAATGGAAATGATCCCACCAAAGCCATGTAAACTACCTGCTCATAAAGAAAAAACAAAAATATCAGTTTCAAGTTTCAACAAGACCAGGTAACTTTAACATAAACCTACTAAACCAACCTTGAACCTTCACCAGAAAAGATTAACTTCACTTTTACAAAATTTTCAAGGGAATTCATTAGCATACTATATTCAATTAGTCAGAAATTGAATCTTAACAAAAAAAATAATTGTAAATGAAAGGAAATCAATTGAAGCAACTGAGTTGAGTAGAATTTGAAAGTCCCTAAATTTCCAATGGCATCATCCATTCACACAGTAAACCAAAAAACTATTTGTCATTGTCTAAGCACTGAAACTAGATAAAAAAGAACAAACTGACAGCTTCCCATCATCAAACAAGAACCGAAATAAAAGGGTTGGTAAAGGACTAATCCCACACTCATATTGGGAATCACCAAAGATTGATATTATTATTAGCATAAGCACAATTCACAAAACGTACAGGTAAATATCATTAAACAACAGTCAAAAAAGTAAGAAAATTTGAAGCAAGGTTGGCAAGTACCTGAATGAGAGCGGTGAAGACAGCGAACCCGACATACAAATCAATAATCTAAAGAAAAATACAGAGTAGGGTTAGGGAAAAGTAAACGTCTTTGGAAAAATGGAGAGTGAAAGAGAAAAAGGACCTTGATTTGTGGGGTTGCAGATATAAGCGGACAAAAAGAGCGAAAAAGGTCTCGGGCATCTTCTTTGGTAGACCTCGACGACATTCTCTCCAACTCTTGTTAATTTGGCAATACACTCACCACACGCGTCCACACGCAGAAGCCTAAACCCTCTTCTTTCTACCTTCGCAATTAAAAGAAGAGACACAGATTTGCACAATTATGGCTCGGATCTTTGAAATACAAGATAATCAAACCCACTTCAAGTAATTTAAAATTCAGTGCAATTTGCTCAGCACGGTTCAACAAACCAACTAACTCATGCATCCAATTTTTTTTAACATAAAAATATGACAAAAATCACAATATAGAAGGAGATAGTATCAATGAATCATAGAAAACAAAAAAATAAATAGCAGAAATGATATTTTGACACACAAAATTGTTGGTTAACGCAGTTAAAATGTGGATGGTTAATGGATGTAGCAGTTTATTAACCATCTATCAAAGAAAGAATTGTGATTTACAATGGCATGGTTCGATCATTTGCCAAAAATGCAATGCTGCTTGCGAGGGGGAACAACATAGTTCAATTCGATGGAATTATCCAATTCCTATTTCAGAAGAATTGATCTGCTAAAACCATTCGCATCTCAAATCAACTAAAGACGCATCATGCATTTCTTGCAAAACTATCCAATCTATGAGGCAAACGAAGAAGCAACACATTGAAACAACAAAATTGTTGGACGATGCAACACATTGAAATCAAAAGCTATCCACACAACAATTAACAGAAAGAAGAACAAAAAATGAAAAGAGAAATTGAAATGTTCTTATGCTTCAGATATAAGAAACGCAAAAATCAAGAGACCTGTGATCGGGAGCTTACCTTTCGATTCAACTGGACAAAAAATGAAAAGAGAAATTGAAATGTTCTTATGCTTCTAGACCAAATTAAAACAATGAAGCTAATCCATAAAAGTAGACGATAATTTTTATCTTGTTTATCATATAATTATCATGAAAGAAAACAAAATTAGTTGTGAGCATGGGAATACAATTTATCGCAATAGACATCCTTCATCCCAATTCACTACCACCACTATTGAATGGTTTGATCATATTATCTTGCGATTCATTAAAGAATATCTTCAAAATTCCAATTTGCTAAACACTTTCTAGGCTAAAATATAAGATTAAAAACATAAAAACCATGCTTTAGACAAAAGGCGACAAGGGAATTCATTGAAGTCGCCCAAGCAAGGGAGTATATTTGAGACACAGAAAGAGCGGAAGATACGAACCTCTTCCAAAAGACCATGTCTCCAACCAAGCCTAAAACAATAGGGCATCGCCCAATAGGGATGTCCTCTTCACCGCAAGAAGGGTTCAAATTGTTTCTCATAATCTATAATCAAATCATCACGAGCACACTACCTACAAGTGAACAATGCATATAAGAGCAAAACTAACAGCCACCAAACGATGGCTTCGAAATCAGAATCGCTAGCTCTCACGAAATCCAAAACCCTAACATCAAACAAATCATAAACAAATCTTAAATCCTATAAACAAAAGCTGAAAAACCATAAATTATTTTCCCAGCATTTTCAACCAAAAAAATTCTAGTGACAAAAAGCCCCAGATTTGAAAAACACCTCTACAAATTGCTTGAAGTAACAAAAATATATAACACTTAGGAATTTGAAGAGAAATTTACCCAAAATCAAGAGATCTGTAAGTTAAGTGCTAGCAGATTCGCGTGGGTTCCCAGATTCGCTTCTGATTCGCGTGGGTTCTTCTTCACTTTGGCTCTCGTGGTGGGTTTCTATTTTCTAAGGAGGAAATCGATCGAAGAAGAAAGAAAGGAAGGAAGCGGGGAAAGGAAGAAGGAGAATCGAAGGTTTCTGTGGTAGAATCGTGTGGGTTTTCTGTTGTTGAAGATGAAGAAGAAAGCGAAGAGGAAGAAGATGAAGAGTAAGGAAGCTATGGGTTTCTGATTCGCGAGAGAAAGGAAGCGTGCGTGGCTGAAGAGGACGAAGGAGAACGGAGGAGGAGGTCGGAGAAAGGAGAGAAAGGAGGAGGACGAAGGTGAGCGCGACTGAACGCGTTCGTGCGAGAGAAAGGAGAACGGAGGAGGAGGAGGTCGTGGGTGGGAGAGTGAGTAATGCGTATTGTTTGTGGGTTTTAATTTGGGATTTAACATTTGCCACGGACTTGCGACCAAATGTCCGTGGCAAATTAGCGACCAACATAATTTCCGTGGCAAATTAGCGACCATTATCATTTTCCGTGGCAAATTTGAGCGGGATTTTGAGCGCCTTTTTCAGAAATGCCTTTCCGTCGCAAATCCGTGGCAAATTTGCGACGGCCAGTCTTCCGTGGCAAAGTTTGGTGGCAATGCAAGCTTATTCTTGTAGTGGAAGAAAGAAACTCTCAGCGGCTTCACCCCTCTCGATTCCGAGCTTAAAAGCTCTGTCGAGACCTTGATTCCGAGCTTAGATGCTCTGTCAAGGGACAATTGACTTCGAGCTTCGATGCTCAGTCAAGGTTTACTTGATTCCGAGCTTAAATGCTCTGTCAAACTTTTTCAGGCCAAAGGCACAGAGCAATACCACGGTGGACAAGAACTCTTGAATCTAAACGAGATTCCCCAAGTAACAGCCGCGATGGACAGCTTCATCAAAGCCAAGCTCACTCATCTCTTCGGACCTCGGCTTGGGGGGCCACTGTTCCGACCTGGGTCAAAAACCCCATTGAACATTAGGCCTAGCCCAATGACTCTCTAGAAGCACGACCCAAGAACACCTCGGTACCAAGTACTACACACTTCGCTCGGGCATCGATGACCGACGTCCAGGATCAACCGGCCAGATCTGACTGACAAAACCAAGCCACTTCATCTATAAATAGAGGTGTAGGCCTCCAATTTCAGGTACGCTCTCATTCTTGCACATTCCGCCTATTCGTCTACTGACTTAGGCATCAGAGAGTCTACAGGTACCCCCCACCTGACGTGGAAAGGGCTCTAATTCGGAACAGCCGAGTGCGATCTTTAATGCCGACCACAATCTTCAAGGTTCAAGAAGCGAATTCCCCCTAGCTCCTCAGACGAGGTAACCACTAAATTCCAGGACCGAACAAGATGATAGTCTACAAAGAGAGTAAGGTGTCCCTTTTTATAATTATATAATAATTGTTTTTTGTTTTTTTTGAGAAAACTATAATAATTGTTTAGATACTATCACATTTATTATTTCCGACGTAACCAAAATGAGTATATCAAATGAGCTAATTCAGATTTATAATTGGTTTAAATATCCTTTTGGTCCCTACAAATATGGCGAATATCCATTTTAGTCACGAATTTTTTTTTTTAAAATAGTCCTTTGCAAAATTTAAAATTATTCATTTTGGTCCCTGCAAAAATTTTCTATTAAACTAGCCCTTGCAAAATTTAATATTATTCATTTTGGTCCCTGCAAATAAAGTTAATATTCATTTTTGTCCCTGCAAAATGAATAATTTTAATTTTTGGAAGGGCTATTTTAAATAAAAGAACTTTTTGCAAGGACCAAAATGAATTATTTAAAATTTTACAAGGGTTAATTTAAAAGTAAAGTTTTTTTTGAGGACTTATTTAAAAAAAGTTATTTTTGAGGATTTATTTAAAAAAATATTTTATGAGGTCTAATTTAAAAACAACTATATTTGCAGGGACGAAAAACATATTTAAACCTTTATAATTTTAGTTTTTCATATCTTTGATGACTTATTGTCAAAAAAAAAGTTGGTGACTTGGAATTTTTTAGAGAGGGTAAAATGATATAACATAGGAGAAAAAAATTTAGATTATAAAAATAAACACAAAATAACAAAGACATAACCCCTAAAAAACTAAAAGACATAATATTCTCACCCTAGAGCCAATTCTTTCCAATCTAACTCTAGCCTTTTTTTTATCCAATTTTTTGGTTACAAAAAATTTAGGCGAATTGAGTCCGGGCCGGGCTCACCAGAGTTTGGGAAAGTCCCAAGGCTCTTTGAGCACTTATATCTCATACGCGGTTGTTGTTATTAGTCAAGAAGGCGATCACTTCCTAACATAAACACCCCAAGCACTCTCTACAATGAGTCACTAAAAGCCACATACATCAGGTTGAAGATGAAGTAAGGACTAAGGAGATGATTGTGCATATAGAATTGAGACTTAAAACACAGTAAATGGTGTTTAGATTTTGGAGCTTGAATTAGATGAAGGAGATTCAAAGAGTTAATGAGGGGTCAAATGGCTCATTATTAGGGACTAAAATGAATTAAAGAATTTGGATTAAAATCACTCATTTCAAATGTATATTTAAAATGACCTACTTAATTATACACTTCATCTCCTAGATTGTTCTTTTTGTTTTTGACACACTCCTAACCAAATTTTTTCATTTTAGATGATTGTCTACAAAGAGAGTAAGGCGTCTCTTTTTATAATTCTATAATAATTGTTTTTTTAGAAAACTATAATAATTGTTTAGATACTATCACATTTATTATTTCTGACGTAACCAAAATGAGTATATCAAATGACTTAATTCAGATTTATTTTCCTTTTTCATATCTTTAATGACTTATTGTAAAAAAAAAAAATTGGTGACTTGGACTTTTTTAGAGAGAGAAAAATGATATAGCGTTATTGGAGAAAAAAAATTAGATTATAAAAATAAACACAAAATAACAAAGGCATAACCCATAAAAAAACTAAAAGACATAATATTTTTCACACCGTAGAGTCAATTCTTTCCTATCTTACTCTGGCCTTTTTTTTTTATCCAATTTTTTGGATACAAAAACTTTAGGCGAATTGAGTTTGGGGATCACCAGAGTTTGGGAAAGTCTTAAGGCTCTTTGAGCGCTTATATCCTTACCAAATGGATTAACCTCCGTTTCTTTTTATGACTGAATCTTTTTTTTTTTGGTTTGGACAATTGATGACTAGTCACGTATCCCAACGATTTCAACGAATGATTAATCTCCTCTCGTGCTTAAGAGCAAATTTCGACCCAACAACACCGAGTTTTTTTTTGGACAGATCTAACTCTAGCCTTAGAAATTTATTATTTAAATTAAATGGACGAAAACTATTCATGAAAAGGTTGGATACTTGGATCGGCAATGAATACCTATAAAAACTAAAAACTAAGTGCCAGAATATCAAACACAATGGTAGTTCAAAATAGAGAGGAAGATGAAAGAGTGGCATGCATTGACGGGGATGACGGCGGGACATTAGTTGAAGGTTGCTTGGCAACTCCGTCAGTTGAACGGCGTCTGTTACATCTCAGTTTCGTTGCTTCAAAGCCTAACATAGTATGTTGTTAATTTTTTTTATAATTGTTTCTTTTTGTAAGACCTTAGGTTTTCAATTTCTTCGTGTTTGAGTATCACTCAGGTAACATGTTTATTAGGTTGAGAATGTTTCACAATTTTGAGTATTTTTTTTCACAAATTCATATACCATAACAATCCATCACTGATTAAAAAGTCTTGAGTAGCCTTACTATATTGCAGATCATTATTATTTTACAGAAACAAACAACCAGTATTGTTGTTTTCAAATTTAGGTATAACCCTACACTTCCATTCACAGTTAAGAGATAGAAACCAATCACTAAGGGTATGTTTGGATTGACTTAAATAGACAGTTAGAGATTTGCCTTGTCGTCGTTGAAAGCATTGCGTAGTAGATTCTTTATGCATTTAGTTTGTCGAGCAGGCTAGGGTTAATATAATTTAATAGATTTTGTATTAGGCCAATATGCTATGATCTAGTGTATAATTGTGGCTATTTATGACCTCAAGTTTAGAATGTCATAAATAAAGCATAGATTGGCTGATTTCGTATTTACTTGTTTGAGGGAAAGAGTAGATAAACTGTAATGATGCATGCGGAATAGTTTGGGTTGGGTGAAGTTGAAGCTGCATGCGATCATGCGATTGCAAGCTCGAGGACACCCGATCTATATTGGACCTATCCATATTTTAAGAGCAGTTTTGAGTCCTTTTGATATTAAATTCCAATTTTGAAATCTCGACCGTCAGATCTTAGTCGGATGGCTTCGAGCTGTTGACTGCATGACTAAATGCATTTTCTGATTGTACCAAAATCGGATTCGCATGTGGAATTAGGGTCTGGTAACTTTGTGTGGTACAATATGATCCCCAGCTTATTAAATGATGTTTGACTCTCTTTCTTTCTTATATATTTCATTTCGATGATCGCTTTTACATAAATCAACCTGAGGTTTTTGTATCCCAAGAAGGTAGCTCAGTTGGCGAGCTAATTAAGTGATACCGAATGAGTACACCAAATGAGTGCAAGAAGGAGGTCTCAGGTTCAAATCTCGGAAACTAACATTCCCCCACCCCCACTAACATTGCCTATAAAAAACCTGAGGTTTTTGTGTGAATCAGAATATAACTTTCTCTCTAAACTTACATTGTCTTATTTTATTACTTGTCTATCTATTCATCTACTTTTAGGTAAACCTTTTTTTAAAGGTAAACCTGAAGGTACAAATTCGACTGGTTCGAATTTTGTCTCACGTCCTTGTGAATTCTGGCGAGGTATTATGTTCACTTCTTTTTAGGCCTATATTCTGCAAATAGTCAGATCCTATCCTACCAATTTTTTGTGAATGCCATATTCATTTTGTTTTGTTTACTCGTTAAAACTTAATACATTTCTTGAAATACGATGTAATCTTAATATCTTGCCTTCTAAATGGAATACCTTATGTTTAATCATTTGAGCTCCATACGAATGAGGACCCATATTAGATGAGTTGGTGCTCCAAACTGATGGACCTAGAGCCCCAAATTAGAGGAGCCTCGAGCTCCACATGGATGGGTACCCTACATTAGGCGAGCTAGTGCTCCATATGAACGGGTCTTGAACCATAAATGAGACGATCTTCGAGTTCGTACGGATGGGTCTTATTCCCCACATTAAACGAGCTGGTGCTCCATATATGTGTTGTACTTGAATTTTAATTCACTTTTCTCTGTAGGAAATATATGGTGATTGATTTACTTTATTGGCTAAATTATACACTACAAAAAACACGGTCATTAGCGAGGGAATTTTCGGTCGCTAACATGCCCAATTCCGTCGCTAATTGCCATTAGCGAGGGAATTAGCGAGGGACCGATTCGGTCGCTAATTCCTCCTCGCTAATGGAAATTAGCGAGAGAAATGTGTTCGTCGCTAATTAGCGAGGGCGATCCTCGCTAATTCCGTCGCTAACGCGCGACAACACGCTTCCGAGTCTAATTGGCACGCTTATCAATCTGAATTATTATTATTATTAGTATTATTATTAGTATTAGTAGTAGTATTATTATTATTACTGTTGTTATTATTATTATTAGTATTATTATTATTATTGTTGTTATTATTATTATTATTATGATTTTGAGAGAGGAGTGAGAGTCGTGGTGGTGTGATGGTGGTGGTGGTAGTGGTGGTGTCGTAAAGAGAGAAGAAGAAGGAGAAGAGTAAGTGAGAAAAAGAGTGAGATGTATGTGGTGGTGGTTGTGTGGTGGTGGTCGTAGAGAGAGAAGGAGTAAGGGAGAAAGAGAGTGGTGGTGGTGGTGGTGGTGGTGGAAGAAGAGAGAGAGAGAGAAAGAGGTATGTGGTTGTGGTGGTGTGGTGGTGGTGTGGAAGAAAGAGAGTGAGAGAGAGAGAGGTTGTGGTTGTGTGGTTGAGGAGAGAGAGAGGAGTGAGAGTGGTTGTGGTGTGGTGGGGGCGTGGTGGTGGTGGTGGTGGTTGTGTGGTGGTGGGTTAGAGTTTGTAGGTGAGAGAGAAGAATGAGGGTGTTGTGAGTGAAAAATAAGAGTGAGTGGTGGTGGTGGTGGTGTCGTAAAGAGAGAAGAAGAAGGAGAAGAGTAAGGGAGAAAAAGAGTGAGATGTATGTGGTGGTGGTGGTGGTTGTGTGGTGGTGGTCGTAGAGAGAGAAGGAATAAGGGAGAAAGAGAGTGGTGGTGGTGGTGGAAGAAAGAGAGTGAGAGAAAGAGGTATGTGGTTGTGGTGGTGGTGTGGAAGAAAGAGAGTGAGAGAGAGAGGTTGTGGTTGTGTGGTTGAGGAGAGAGAGAGAAGTGAGAGTGGTGTGGTGGAGGCGTAGTGGTGGTGGTGGTGGTTGTGTGGTGGTGGGTTAGAGTTTGTAGGTGAGAGAGAAGAATGAGGGTGTTGTGAGTGAAAAATAAGAGTGAGTGGTGGTGGTGGTGGTGGTGGTTGTGTGGTGGTGGGTTAGAGTTTGTAGGCGAGAGAGAGAGAGAGTAGAGGAAGAGGAAGAGGAAGGAAGAGGAAGAGAAGAGGAGTGAGGGTTAAAAGTGAAAGAATGAGAGAAGAGTGAGAGAATAAGATATTTGGTAAAAAAATAACTGGACATTAGCGAGGGACGTGCATGCCAGTTCCATCGCTAACTGTCACTCTGGCATAGTCAGAGCAGTCTGCAGCAGTCAAATCAGCCAGGAAGTTCAGACATTAGCGAGGGACTTGAAATTCCGTAGCTAATTCCCTCGCTAATGGTCACATTAGCGAGGGACTTGCAGTTCCGTCGCTAATCCTCGTTTTTTGCGAGGGACAAAATTTCCCTCGCTAATTTCGTCGCTAATCCTCGTTTTTTTTTGTAGTGATAGTTTTGTTCCCCCTATTTTCAAAAATTCAGACATTTGGTCCCCCTATTTTAAAACTCAAACATTTAGTCCCCATACTTTAAAAAATTCAGACATTTAGTCCAAAGAGGGGTTTTCAATTTTTTTTGCTGAGTTGGCTTTCTGCCAGAAAAAATAATGCTGATGTTGCTCTCATTAAATGATGTGGTAGCTGACTCAGCTTGCACACATCATTGAAGAGTAATGTTACCATCAATATGTGAGTCACTTAAGGACATTTTGTGTTCCTTAGTTTAATACAAAGTACGAAAATGTATCTCTGAGATGTCTGTAAAGTAATATTCCTGATTTTATGTCGACTAAAATCTAGGATGATATATTTTTCATGTCTATCATATATGTGTTTGTTTACTGATTTAGTTATCTTTGCAATTACGTGTGTATATATATATATATATATATATATATATATAGAGAGAGAGAGAGAGAGAGAGAGAGAGAGAGAGAGAGTAATGTTATTTGGACCAAAAAGTGTACCAAATTACGTATGCGTATGGGATACGGTACAATTAATACATTTTTTTACATTATTTTAAATTAAATTCAGTGTTATACGCGTATAATATATTTAATTTAAAATAATAAAATAGTATATCATATACGTTTCTCTCCGTATCCCATAGGTATTTGTATTTTGGTACTCTTTTTGGTCCAAATAACAATTCTTATATATATATATATATTCTCTCCGTATCCCATAGGTATTTGTATTTTGGTACTCTTTTGGTCCAAATAACAATTCTTATATATATATATATATATATATATATATATATATATATATATATATATATATATATATATATACGATGTTCAGTGTCCTATGCTTTAGACATTAGTGGTGTCTCGGCGTTCGTGTTGTGTCTGGTGTCCATGTGTGAGCTTGTGCTTTATAGCTTGATAGTCTCTTTTTCCTTATGAAAGAAAGAGTATGTTTTAATTCAGAGGCCTTTTGGTGAAGAAAAGGGAAAAAAAAAGAATGGGCCAAATAATTGAAGAAAAGAGGGAGGGTAGTGCATGCACTAAAAAGTCATTTTAGAGTGGACTCATCAATCCATGATAGCACTTTTTGAATCCATTTTAAATTTCCTGGTTATAAACTGCCACAAATGGTAAACTTAATCAGTTTAACCTAATTAAAAACTAGCACTATACTCGTGCATACACACGGGGACACTGTTTTTGTTATAATTTTCTTTGAACCCATAAATATTTTGGAATTTGTAAAATTTAATAAAACATAAAGCAAAAACTCGATAAAAAGACTATATTTAAATTTTCTCAAAAAACTATGTTACATAAAGTTAGTATCTTATTGTAATCTAAAAATGGAGTAAAAATCAGAAAAAAATAAAAAAAAAATGGGATCAAATATAAGATATGTACCTCTGTTGCCGCTCCCTTTGCCACTCTTCATTGTCGGTCCCGCTGCATCTCTCATTTCTCCACCCGTTGCCATTTTCTCGTTCTTGTTCCCGTGGCGGTTTCCCATTGCCTCTCCCATTGCCAGTTGTTTATTTATTTTTTAGATTATTTAATATTAAGTCAATGATTTAATTAAATTAGTTGGTATTAGTAGTTTTAGTAGAAGGAGAGAGAAAAAAAAAGTGAGAGACAAAAAGCTAAAAGGTAGTATTTGATTTGATTGCTAACACCTTATTTGATTATATTTGATCATAGAGCCTTGAGGCCTGCTCTGTCCCTGACTCTGGTGAGCTCCCAGAGCCCAACTCACCTATACTTTATGTAACCAAAAAAAGAATAGTTATCTTGCGTTATAAATTTATAATTTGTATATATATTAAATGGATTCAAACGGTGTAATAAACAAATAAATTATTGTCAATTTACATTAAAAGGTATTCTCCTTTCTTTTTCTAAACTATCACCAATATATTCCTCAAATATATTATAAATTGCCTTTATTAAATTTCAAAGATGGACATGATCCAATTTCTCAACCAAAATTTATAATTAGAAGATTTTGTAATTAAAATACTATTTAATATTGAATTCCCATTATTTACTAAAACTTTATTAGTTTTAAATTTTATTTTATATATATATATATATATATATATATATATATATATATATACATATAATTCATAGAGCCTTGAGGCACATCACATGCCTGATGAGCCCCCAGAGCCCAACTCACCTAAACTTTGTGTAACCAAAAAAAGAATAATTATCTTGTGTTATAATTGTATAATATGTATATATATTAAATGGCTTCAAAGGGTGTAATAAAAACTAGATAAGAATGACACATATTAATAAATATAGTCTTGCCTTTATAACTTATTTATTATAATTAAATGGATTCAAAGGTTTTAATAAAAACAAGATAAGAATTACACGTATCAAGTGAGTCAAGTGAGAGCACTTTTATTATGAGAAGGAGAGAGGAATAAATCATAGCCACAGATTAAATGATTAGCGGTTGAGATTAAAACAAAAAGTCAATATGGTAACCACCCACTTTGTAATCACATCTACCCATGTATTGTTATACGGTCCAGATTTAATCCTCTCACTAGATACACCCCATTTTCCAACACTATATACATATTTACTCAACCTTTTCTTGCAAAACCCAAATTTTCAAAAATCACTGCGGCTGCGCAGAACTCTTGAACCAAAATAGTTTTGTCTTTGTATCTCTTGAATTCTTTTTAGAAAAATTGTGTTGCTCAACTTCGGGTAATGTTTTTCTTCACATAATTCTAAAATTTCATTTTTCCCGTTTTATAGTTTGAAAATACTTGAATCTTCAGTGGGTAGTGTTTAAGCACATGTTGAGATTTTGTGTGTTTTAGTTTTTCTCCGATCCCCTAAAAATTGGATCAAAGGATTTTTTTGCTTATGAGCATGCAATTATATACAATTAATCTCAGATGATTCATCACGTTCTTTCAATTATATAGTCTAATTTTTATGTATTTGTCCCCTTCTTTGTATTGATATGTTGATATGTTGATTTTTCTCAATAGATCCATGAGTGACACAATAATATCCAATTTTTGGATTATCGCTGCAAGTTTAATCAAAAGGAAACCGCCAATGTTGTGTTATAGTTCTACACCTTCTCTTTTGTGCTTTGCTCTATGGTACATGCTGAGAGTGTTCATCATCGATCCTCAACGACTGTGATTTCCTTGATTAAAAAAGGGTAAGATAATATACATGAGAAATGGACTTTTAATGAAATAGATGCATATGTTACTTTTTTTATATTTACCATTATAATTGCATTTAAATGAATGATTTTATTTTTTGGGGATTAATTGATTAATTTTACTAGTTCTATTGATTTCTATTTGAATTTGCAGGTTATGTTTTGAATTCAATTCAAGCGAACCCAGTTAGAGGTATGTACCTAGATACGTAAAAATTCAATTCGATTCAATGTTGGAGTTGGACTGAACTTTGAAGTATACTTTATTTCATTTACATTCTCCTTTCAAATGTAATAGGCTAAAAGAGAAAGGGGATCCACCGTCCAATGTCTAAATCAAGCATACCTCTGAAAAGAAGTCAACTCCATTGCCACCTCCAATAGCAAAGAGTTTTCCATTTAAAGCAGAGCTGAAGCATACAATCGAACAAAACTCATAGGCATGAAAGATTTCACCACATTCTGAGAAGTACTATACAAATCCATATTTGCTAATGATGATTCTCCATCATGATTCACAAAAACAATGTTTTGGAAACTGCAGTGCACACACGGGCTGGGAGACTTTTCGACGGCCTTCCGTCTGTTTTATATATTCTTATCTTTTGATTCGGAACTCCGATTTGATTGTTCCTAGATGCGTTGGAAAGCTAACAAAAATATCTACAACTGTATACAAACATTCAATGGTGTTTTTAACTAACTAAAAGAATCTTAATTTGCTAATTTATCCTAACCCTTGGTGCATAGAAAATATATTGTTTTTCATTTTTCTTGATGTATAATTGATTGGACTGAATTAAATGATGTTATAATAAATTTCTTGATGTGTGAAGGTCCTATTTATAAAATAGGAGACTTATACCATAACCAATCCAATTCGATCTGTTGTGACGATGATATGAATTGGTTTCAATGTTTATTCTTTCGTTTAGAACCTTGTGAGAAAAAACCTATACTATGTTTATATACATTTCTAATAAGTGAACTAACAGGGTGATGTGTTATTCCTCGTAGTCCTTCTTACACCAGTCTGATGTTTTGGTCGAAACTTCAGTTTGTTTTTGCTTCATTAGAAAGTAGACTAAATTTGTTTCACAATAGGCACTGGAAGCACCCAATTTCAATAAGAATTTATAGAGAAATTCTTGTTACAAACTGCAGCAGTAACTATAAACTCATAAAGACTCTGTTGCAGTATTTTGAAGATAACTCTCTGTGTACAGCTTCGATTGAAATTGTTTTTTGTTATTCTGGTAACTAGACTTTTAAATATTTTCATAGAGTATTTTTTTGCTTAAATCGGACAATGTTTTATATTATTATCAATTTTTCAAAGTTAACATGTAACTGCAGAGAAAGTCTGCACTTTAATTGTCTATGTGTATGTCAAGTTTCTATGCTTTTTAGTTAGTCATTTTTATTTCTTCAATTGGTGAAACATTTGGGGAGTTCTATCTATAATTCTATGGCCACTGCAATCGTTTAAGCTCATTTTTTATTGATTGTGAGGTGTTCGTAGGTCACGGTTACAAAGTTTTGTGCCGTTTTAAATCCTTTTTGAAAATTCGTGTGAGAAAACTAATTAGTACATGAATAAGTACAGCGTAAATGAACTAATGAATGGTTGAATGTATTTGGGGCGGGTGTCATGAACTTAATCTCAAGGCCCAGAAGGTTTTTCTTAAATAATATGTTGACTGCGGGTTCCCCAAAGTGTATGTTAATAGCATTCAGAAGTGTAAGTCTATTTTGTTAGGGGGATGCATTGTAGGTAAAGTACTAAAAGATATGGAGCGTATAATGGTAAGGTGTCTCGAAAGGATACATTGAGATTATGTAATCTCACCTCTCATTGTTGTTATTTTTGAGATAAGCAGATGAAGCCTAAGGAAAGTTATGTCAAGTAGAGGATTTCATTGACACACACACACACACACACACACACACACACACACACACACACACACACACACACACACACACACACACACACACACACACACACACACACACACACACACACACACACACACACACACACACACACACACACACACACACACACACACACACACACACACACACACACACACACACACACACACACACACACACACACACACACACACACACACACACACACACACACACACACACACACACACACACACACACACACACACACACACACACACACACACACACACACACACACACACACACACACACACACACACACACACTTGTAGTTGGATAATTTGTTGTGTCGACTCCAACAGGTGCATGGAAAATGGTTTATATTCTAGATCTTCAATTAAAGTTTTTATAAATACTATCAATATGTGAGTCACTTAAGGACATTTTTTGTTCCTTAGTTTAATACAAAGTACTAAAATGTATCTCTGAGATGTCTGTAAAGTAATATTCCAGATTTTATGTCGACTAAAATCTAGGATGATATATTTGTCATGTTTATCATATATGTGTATGTTTATTGATTTAGTTATCTTTGCAATTACGTGTGTGTGTGTGTGTGTATATATATATATATAGAGAGAGTAATGTTATATGGGCCAAAAAGTGTACCAAATTACGTATGCGTATGGGATACGGTACAATTAATACATTTTTTACATTATTTTAAATTAAATTCAGTGTTATACGCATATAATATATTTAATTTAAAATAATAAAATAGTATATCATGTGTGTTTCTCTCGGTATCCCATATATACGATGTTCTGGTGTCCTATGCTTTAGACATTAGTGGTGTCTCGGCGTTGTTGTTGTGTCTGGTGTCCATGTGTGAGCTTGTGCTTTATAGCTTCATAGTCTCTTTTTCCTTATGAAAGAAAGAGTATGTTTTAATTCAGAGGCCTTTTGGTGAAGAAAGGAAAAAAAGGGAAAGAATGGGCCAAACAATGGAAGAAATGAGGGAGGCTAGTGCATGCTTTAAAAAGTCATTTTAGAGTGGACTCATCAAACCATTATAGCACTTTTTAAATCCATTTTAAGTTTCTTGGTTATAAACTGCCACGAATGGTAAACTTAATCAGTTTAACTTAATTAAAAACTAGCACTATACTCGTGCATACACACGAGTGACACTGTTTTTGTTATAATTTGCTTTGAACCCATAAATATTTTGGAATTTGTCAAATTTATTAAAACATAAAGCAAAAACTCGATAAAAAGACTATATTTAAACTTGCTCAAAAAACTTATGTTGCATAAAGTTAGTATCTTATTGTAATCTATAAATGGAGTAAAAATCAGAAAAAAAAAATGGGAATATTCATTTTCGTCCTTGCAAAATGAATAATTTTAATTTTTGGAAGGGCTATTTTAAATAAAAGAACTTTTTGCAGGGACCAAAATGAATAATTTAAAATGTTACTAGGGTTAATTTAAAAGTAAACTTTTTGCAGCGACTTATTTAAAAAAAGTTATTTTGTAGGGGTTTATTTTTAAAAAAATATATTTTGCAGGGACTAATTTAAAAAACAGCTATATTTGCAGGGACGAAAAACGTATTTAAACCTATAAGATATGTACCTTTGTTGCCGCTCCCTTTTCCACTCCTCGTTGCCGGTCCCTCCGCCTCTCTCATTTCTCTTCCCGTTGCCATTTTCTCGTTGTCGTTCCCGTTGCAGGTCCCAGTTGCTGCTCCTGTTGCCACTTGTTATTTTTTTTAGATTATTTAATATTATGTTAATGATTTAATTAAATCGGTTGGTTTTAGTAGTCTTAGTAGAAGGAGAGACAAAAAGAAAGTGAGAAACAAAAAGCAAGGAAAAAAATTGCAAATTAATTGACTCCCCTAAAATAGGGACACTTGGAAAGCTAGGAAGATGACTATTTTGGAGAATTTGCTGACACCTTATTTGATTATTTGAGTATTTGATTGATTTGATTGCATTGCTAACACGTTATTTGATTATATTAGTATTTGATTTGATTTGATTAGTATTTGATTCAAAAAATAATTTCTCAGTAATTTGGGAAATGCAATGGTTCCGATCCCATTTTGAAGTCTCAAGTATTTTCTTAAAAAATTCAAAGAGTGAAAATAAACAAATAAATTATTATCAATTTACATTAAAAGGTATTTTCCTTTCTTTTTCTAAACTATCACCAATATATTCCTCAAATATATTATAAATTTCCTTTATTAAATTTCCAAGATGGACATGATCCAATTTCCAACCAAAATTTATAATTAGAAGATTTTGCAATTAAAATACTATTTAATATTGAATTCCCATTATTTAATAAAACTTTATTAGTTTTAAATTTTACTTTATAAATATATATATACACATTCATAGAGCCTTGAAGCCTGCCCTGGCCCCGTTGAGCCCCCAGAGCCCAACTCACCTAAACTTTATGTAACCAAAAAGAGAATAATTTTTTTGACAAGCCAAAAAAAGAATAATTATCTTTATGTTATAAATGTATAATATATATATATATATATATATATATATATATATATATATATATATATATTAAATGGATTCAAAGGGTGTAATAAAAACTAGATAAGAATGACACATATTAATAAATATAATCTCATAATTACCTTTATAACTTATTTATTATGATTAAATGGATTCAAAGGCTTTAATAAAAACAAGATAGGAACACGTATCAAGTGAGTCAAGTGAGAGCACTTTTATTATGAGAAGGTGAGAGGAGTGAATCATAGCCACAGATTAAATGATTAGCGGTTGAGATTAAAACAAAAAGTCAATATGGTAACCACCCACATTTTAATCACATCTACCCATGTATTGCTATAAGGTCCAGATTTAATCCTCTCACTAGATACACTCTATTTTCCAACACTATATATATATATATATATACATATTTACTCCACCTTTTCTTGCAAAACCCTAATTTTCAAAAATCACTGCGGCTGCGCAGAACTCTTGAACCATAATTGTTTTGTCTTTGTATCTCTTGAATTCTTTTCAGAAAAATTGTGTTGCTCAACTTCGAGTAATGTTTGTCTTCACATAATTATAAAATTTCCATTTTTCCGTTTTATAGTTTGAAAATGCTTGAATCTTCAGCGGGTAGTGTTTAAGCACATGTTGAGATTTTTGGCGTCTTAGTTTTTCTCCGATTCCCTAAATATTGGATCAAAGGATTTTTTTGCTTATGAGCATGCAATTATATACAACTAATCTCAGGTGATTCATCACGTTCTTTCAATTATATAGTCTAATTTTTATGTATTTTTCCCCTTCTTTGTATTGATATGTTGATATGTCGATTTCTCTCCAATAGATCCATGAGTGACACAATAATATCCAATTTTTGGATTATCGCTGCAAGTTTAATCAAAAGGAAACCGCCAATGTTGTGTTATAGTTCTACGCCTTCTCTTTTGTACTTTGCTCTATGGTACATGCTGATAGTGTTCATCATCAATCTTCAATGACTGTGATTTCCTTGATTAAAAAAGGGTAAGATAATATACATGAGAAATGGACTTTTAATGAAATAGATGCATATGTTCCTTTTTTTATATTTACCATTATAATTGCATTTAAATGAGTGATTTTATTTTTTTGGGATTAATCGATTAATTTTACTAGTTCTATTGATTTCTATTTGAATTTGCAGGTTATGTTTTGAATTCATTTCAAGCGAACCTAGTTAGAGGTATGTACCTAGATACGTAAAAATTCAATTCGATTCAATGTTAGAGTTGGACTGAACTTTAAAGTATACTTTATACTTATTGGCATTCTAGCTTTGAATAAATTTAAGTTATTTCATTTGCATTCTCCTTTCAAATGTAATAGGCTAAAAGAGAAAGGGGACCCACCGTCCAATGTCTAAATCAAGCATATATACCTCTGAAAAGAAGGCAACTCCATTACCACAGTAGGATCTCATACCTGTGTCATACCAAACATCATTATCTCCACCACCGAGAACATAAATCTCACCATTCAACTCTACAGCTGAAGCATACAATTGAACAGATCTCATAGGCATGAAAGATTTCACCACATTCTGAGAAGTACTATACAAATCCATATTTGCTAATGACGATTCTCCATCATGATTCGCAAAAACTTGGTTTTGGAACTACAGTGCAAGCACGTGTTGGGAGACTTTTCGACGGTCTTCCGTTTGTTTTTTCTTATCTTTTGATCCGGAAATCTGATTTGAGTGTTTCTGGATGCGTTCGAAAGCTAAAGAAAATATCTACAACTATATTCAAACAATAGTGTTTTTAACTTACTAAAAGAATATTTCCTAATTTATCCTAACCCTTGATGCATAGAAAATATATTGTTTTTCATTTTTCTTGATGTATAATTGATTGGACTGAATTAAATGATGTTATAATAAATTGCTTGAAGTGTGAAGGTCCTATTTATAAAATAGGAAACTTACACCTTATCCAATCCGATACGATCTGTTGTGACGATGATAAGAATTGCTTTCGATGTTTATTCTTTCGTTTAGAACCTTGTGAGAAAAAACCTATACTATGTTTATATACATTTCTAATAAGTGAACTAACAGGGTGATGCGTTATTCCTCGAAGTCCTTCTTACACCAGTCTGATGTTTTGGTCGTAACTTCCTCCACAAAAACGGTTTTCAGTTTGTTTTTGCTTCATTAGAAAGTAGACTAAATTTGTTTCACAATAGGAACTGGAAGCACCGAATTTCATTGAGAATTTATAGAGAAATTCTGGTTACAAACTGCATGCTGTAAGTATAAACTCATAAAGACTCTATTGCAGTATTTTGAAGATAACTCTCTGTGTAGAGCTTAGATTGATATGGT
This sequence comes from Oxytropis ochrocephala, assembly GCA_020916435.1. Taxonomy (NCBI): domain Eukaryota; kingdom Viridiplantae; phylum Streptophyta; class Magnoliopsida; order Fabales; family Fabaceae; genus Oxytropis; species Oxytropis ochrocephala. The sequence continues at coordinate 51,944,084 of CM037095.1, forward strand.
TTTTTGCTATTCTGGTAACTAGACTTATAAATATTTTCAAAGAGTATTTGTTTGAATAAATCGGACAAAGTTTTATATTATTATCAATTTTTCAAAGTTAACATGTAACTGCAGAGAAATTCTGCACTTTAATTGTCTATGTGTACGTATGTCAAGTTTCTATGCCTTTTAGTTAGTCATTTTTATTTCTTCAATTGGTGACACATTTGGGGAGTTCTATCTATAATTCAATGCCCACTGCAATTGTTTAAGCTCATTTTTTATTGATTGTGAGGTGTTCGGAGGTCACGGTTACAAGGTCACTCATTTGCATCTACTTTCAGATTGGTCACTCATTTGCAAGCCTACTGAATAGCAAGTTCCCTAAGTTATTCCTGCTCAAAAGTGTGTGTGTGTGTGTGACACTTAACTCAGTTCAAGTCATAGCAAGGTTCAAAATTTCACTTAGCTAAGAATTAGAGGGGCTGTCTTTTGGGAATGCCAAAGATTTTTCAAAGAAGGGAAGATTAACAATTCAAGCTCAGAAAGGGATGAGCATGATTAAGGGCTTTGATGTAGCAATCCAGAACATCTAGGCTAGTGCACTTATTATAACTCGACTTAATAGTGCTGCAGCATTACAGACTCATAAAGACTCTTTGTACACACATTTAACTGCTACTGTACTGTATTGCTCTTATTCTATAAATTCCTTTTTGCTAGCATTTTTGCTTTTTCGCATTTTTTTTATGATGATTGGGCAATCACAGCACATTACACTTATTTATACATTGGTACTTTATAACATAGCACCTTACAATCAGACTTCATTCACATTCCTAAAACTATGTGCACATGACCTAATTCCATTCCTTCTTGCTTTGCCTTAATATATCTCAAAGAACCGCAACACTTAGTTTATTATCGTACCTGATTTTATTTTAAGGTGTAGGAGCAAGAGAAATTTAGTTCACTCATAAATAGGGGCAGTATTCACTCAGTTCTCACCATTTCATCACTAAGTTTTTGCTCTACTAGACTTCTAAAATTTTGAAAATCACTGACTGATTGCAAGCTAACAGAGTACATGACATATATAGGTCATCCCCCCTACTTAAGACCGTGCATTGTCCTCAATGCATACATACTAAAGGGAAGGCCTGTTGGAAAGGAAAAACAAGAAACAAACAACAACCAACACAACTGTTGAGTGCTATCACAGAACAAAAGCACTCAACAGGTTTATTTCAAACAGAAGCAAATAAAAGAAACAACTAAAAACATGAAACTGAAAAAGATTAAGGTGTAGGGGTTCCTGGTTTTGTCCTTGGGCTCGATCTTGTGGCACTGCCCTTTGGTGGCTTCTTCTTGTAGACCTTTGGGGAAATAATTGCCATTATTTATTTTCAACTGCCATTCACTGCTGCAGCAACATTGCTGGAAGCACTGCTGCAGCATCTCCTGTGGTCACACCCTCAAACTTAAAATTGCCAAATTATTTTCCTGCAAAATAAACACAAGAACAACAACAACACTGGTTTATTAGATTAAAACCCTGGGCTGCCTCTTAGTAGTGCTTGGTTTAAGAGTCCTCAGCCTGACTTCCTCCAAGATTAGAGGTCCTTCAATTCAGTGGTGATTTTGCTCCTTACCACTGATTCTCCATAGTATTTCTTCACCCTTTGACCATTCACCTTAAAATGTTGCTTTCTCACATCACAATATAGATCCACAACACCATGAGGGTACAACTTCACTATTTTGAATGGTCCAGACCATCTAGAATTGAGCTTCCCAGGGAACAACTTGAGTCTTGAGTTGAACAATAACACTTAGTCACCTTCCACTAGCTCCCTTTTTTGAATCCTCTTATCATGTCAAGTCTTGGTCTTTGCTTTATACAATTCAACACTCTCATAAGTAAAATGTCTCATTTCTTCTAACTCATTCAATTGCAATAGCCTAGCTTCCCCTGCCTTAGCATGATCAAAATTGAGCTTTTTGATGACCCAATGAGATTTATATTCCAGCTCTAAAGGCAGGTGGCAAGCTTTGCCATAGACCAGTTTATATGGAGACATTCTGTAACACCCCCTTCTAAATAAACTACTTTAATTAATTTAAAATCAGAGTCTAAAAAAAACTTTCAGTGCGACCGCAAGAAGGTGCCACATTTAAAAATAACCACACGTAATAACTCCAAAGCAATTCATAAGGACATAAGGTACGAGATACATAGCACCACAGTCAACATAATGTAAAGACCATCGCAGCGGAAATATGTCAGGTAGTAAAATATCGAAACACATAACCAAAATGGAAGTTTAAAACATCAATTAAAACGACAAAATAAACTAAGACGCCCCCCGGTGCTACGTATCAGAGCCGACTCAACCAACTAGAAGAAGGTACCAGGTCACCTTCACTCGTTGTCACCTGCACGTTGCCGACATGAGAAGCAACATAAAAGCAGTAGGGTGAGTCTCTTTACATAAGTAATAACAAATAAGACAAGCATCACATTAGAGAAGGCAACTAAATACACCAAATTACAATCATATTCACGTACACCATCAATTCATAATCACCAAAAGAAATCACCGGATGCATGTTTAGTGTATGAGATGCAACCCAAAACTCCACGGGCATATGCATGTGGATCCATCACCAAAATAGCCTTGAGGGCATTCACCAAAATATATAATGAGGCCGAAGCCTACTCACCAAAAATGCATATGGTTATGTGACACCATGACAATGCACCATGTACAGCAAAATCACCAAAATATGCAATAGCATGCTCACCAATAGTTATATTGACTCACCAACACCAAGGAAGGTCATAGACCCCAGTCACCAATAATTATTCACACCATTTAGTATACATCACCATTAAAACATCACCACAAGGACCAAAACAGCACCAAAGGACTAAAACAGCACTATCAGGACTAAACCGTGACATAAGGACCAAAACAGCACCAAAGGACTAAAACAGCACCATTAGGACTAAACAGTGACATAAGGACCAAAACACCACCAAAGGACTAAAACAGTACCATTAGGACTAAACAGTGACATAAGGACCAAAACAGCACCAAAACTAGGCACCCTTGTCTTAGACACGAATCAAGACAAAACTAAGACATCACATTAGACACCAACTTAAACATCCGCTTAGACACAACACACAGCACACAGGGCAGCCAAAACTGGCGCCCTGCACTAGACACAAGCTGTAACATCCCTAATTTCATTAATTTCGAATTAAGAAATTATTGAATGAATTATTATTCAAGAAAATAATAAGATGCATTTTGGATACAAGTTTGTCTCGAAATTAATGAGTTATCGTTGAATTATAGGATTGATTTGCGATAGTGATTAAATTGGGTGAGTTAAATGTGAGAGTTTTGGGGTACAAATGGGAATAGTGGAATTTGTGAGCCAAGGGCATTTAGGTCTTTTCCTCAATTAACCCTTGACCCACCAATTAATTTTGGTCAAAGAAAAGAATAAAAGAAGAGAAGAGAAGAAAAGTCAAAGAAATAAGAAAGAAGAAGAAAAGGAATAAGAGAAAGAAAAAAAAAGGAAAGGAAAGGGAATCAGATAAAAGAAAGAGAGAGAGAGAGAGAGAGAGAGAGAGAGAGAGAGAGAGAGAAAGTGAGAAACAGAGAGAAAAGAGAGAGACCCGAGAGAAGAATAAGGAAGGTGGTGAAGGAGAAGAGAGAAAGTTGTAAAACTAATCTATTTTACCTTTGTCATTGGATATTGAGTATTTTGTTGTAATGCTTAAGTGACACTTAAGTACTTATGTTATTGTACCCTAAGTACCTTAAGTTGGAAACAACTCTTTGATTGGAATTCGAGAGTTTTGTCTTATTCAATATCTGAAACAGGGGCATGTTTACTCTGATGTATGCGAATGGTGCATTTTTAGTATTTCTATTGTTGAGAAACACTTGGGTGTTACATTTTGGTATCAGAGCGGTTCGGCATAGCCGGCCTAGTTGTTAGGAGTCTTTACTGCTTTTAGCTGTGATTTTCTTAGTATGCTATTAGACATTGAGCTTGATCAACTTAATACTTTGTGCATATTTCGCATAATCATGGCTGGAAGGGGTAGGGCAGCGCTACCAGAGACCCGCATTATGAATGGATGCAAGGGGTTATTGAAAGGCAACAAAAAATGATTGAAGACATGATGCAAATGCAACAACAACAACTCAATCATAATCAGCACATGGCTCCGCAGCCATAAAATCCACCAGTGCCACAAGCGGATCCTAACCGGATTTACCACGACTTTGAGAAGAGAAATCCACAGATTTTCAAAGGGGAACCCGATCCGATGAAGGCCCATTTTTGGATCGAAGCTATGAGAGGAAGTTTTGCATCGTCCAATGTAGTGAGGAAGAAAAGGTGGGTTGTGCGGGAAATGCCCTAGACGAAGATGCTCGTGATTGGTGGAGGAATGCTAAAGCAGGTCTTGTAACTCAAGGAATTTCGATTACATGGACAAATTTTAAGAATTTGTTCTTGGATAAATATTTTCCCCCAGCAAAGAGACTTCTCAAGCAATCTGAGTTTGTTCAGTTGAAACAAGGTGGTATGACTGTCGATGAATATGCAGCTAAATTTGAGCGACTGTCTCAGTTTTATGCACTTGGGAGGACTGCTCCAAATGATGTGTGGAAGATGGAAATGTTTAAAGAAGGGCTCCGTGCTGACATTGCTCAAGGTCTTAGTTCCTATGCTATGACAAATTATCATGCTCTAGTGCAACAATCAGGTGTGGTAGAGCAAGATCTGAGGAAAATGTATGCTGAGAGGAGAGATCTCTGGAAAGGTAAGAAGCAGGTAGCTGAATCCTCAAACCCAACTGGGAAAGCAAAGAGAGATGTCAACAAGGGCAAACAAGTGCAGTCTACCGATTTCCCGAGGGTCGGAAGGTGTGAAACATGTGGAAGGCATCATCAGGTGAATGTCGGATGAGTACATCACGGTGTTTTTCTTGTAACGGTGGGGCATTATGCTAGTGAGTGTCCTGCAAGGAAGGCTTATAAGGAAACACCAGATGCTCCAAGGCAGGGACGGGTCAACACTCTTGATACTCAGACCATCAAGCCTAATGACAATCTTCTAAGGGGTACATGTTCTCTTTTCTCTAACACTGTCAACATTTTGTATGATTCTGGTGCTACACACTGTTTTATTTCTGAAGCTTGTGTGGAACGGTTGGGATTAGCATTAACTCCGTTGTCCAAACCAATATCTATCTTAACTGCTGCCAAGGGTCGAGTCTGGACCCACTCTTTGTGTCAGAATTGTTTGCTCACCATAGGAGGCAGGAATTTTGTGGTTGATTTCATTTGTCTGCCTATGAGGGGAATGAATATTGTTCTAGAAATGGACTGGATGACCACCAACCATGTCACTATTGATTACTTCAATAGAACTATTGGGTTTTCTTCTGAATCAGTGGAATTGCCTCAGACCACTGCAGAACCAGTTGTTTCTTTCACTTCAGCCAGTTAGTCTCTATTTCAAGGAGCGGAAGCTTTTGTTATTATGTTATCTACATCAACTGAAACTGGTTTAGATTTATCATCCGCAAGTTGTTCGAGATTTCTGGATGTTTTTAGGATGAAGTGTCCTCTTTACCGCCGGATCGTGAAGTAGAATTCTCTATAGAATTGGTGCCAGGTACTGGGCCAATATCTATAGCTCCTTATAGGATGTCTCCTTTAGAGTTGAAAGAATTAAAATCCCAACTTGAAGAGTTGATTTCGAAGAGGTTTATCCGACCTAGTGTTTCTCCATGGGGTACTCCTGTGTTACTTGTGAAGAAGAAAGATGGGAGCATGAGGTTGTGCATTGATTACCGTCAGCTAAACAAGGTTACTATTAAGAACAAGTATCCTTTGCCGAGAATCGATGATTTATTGGATCAACTTCGAGGTGCAGCGGTGTTCTCAAAAATTGATCTAAGGTCGGGGTATCATCAGATAAAGGTTAGGGCTTTAGATATTCCGAAGACTGCGTTCCGTACTAGATATGGACATTACGAGTTCGTAGTGATGCCTTTCGGTCTAACTAATGCACCTGCAGTATTCATGGATTACATGAACCGGGTATTCCAGCCGTACCTAGATCAGTTTGTTGTGGTTTTCATTGATGATATTTTGGTGTACTCTAAGACCATGGAGGATCATGTTCAACATCTTCGCATTGTTCTTAATGTACTCCGAGAAAAGAAATTGTATGTGAAACCTTCTAAGTGTGATTTCTGGATGCCTGAAGTAAAATTTCTTGGTCATGTGATATCCCAATCAGGGGTGGCAGTAGATCCCAGTAAAGTGGAAGCGGTGTTGAATTGGGAACGGCCAACAACTGTTACTGAAGTAAGAAGTTTTCTGGGATTAGCTGGTTATTATCGGAGATTTATCAGAGGATTCTCGCAGTTAGTTCTTCCACTCACTCGGTTGACTCGTAAAGGCGATCGTTTGAATGGGATGCTTTGATTGTGAAGGATGTTTTCTCGAGTTGAAGGAGAGATTGACTTCTCGCTCCAATCCTAATTCTTAGGATCCGTCTCGGGATTTCAAATTCCAAGTGACGCGTCGTCGGGAAGGGTTTAGGATGTGTTCTTATGCAGAATCAACAAGTGGTGGCTTATGCATCAAGGCAGTTGAAACCTCATGAGGAGAACTATCCGACTCATGATTTGGAGTTAGCGACTATTGTGTATGCAATGAAGATTTGGAGACATTATCTTTATGGCTCGTTTTGAAGTCTTGGTGATCACAAAAGTTTGCGATATTTATTTGATCGAAGGCTGAATAATGAGCGAGAGGAGATGGATAGAATTTCTCAAATATTATGATTTTGAATTAAAATATCACCCTGGGAAAGCTAATGTGGTAGCTGATGCGTTGAGTAGGAAATCTCTTCACACGACCGAGTTGATGATGCATGAAATGGCATTGTGGGAGTCTTTTAGAGACTTAAATTTGAATGTGAAGCCAAGAAGAAATAGATTGGTGTTGAGTCATATTCAAATTTCTAGTGCATTGAGAAATTTGATCCGCTCAGCTCAAGAGATTGATGTTGAGTTACAATTTCAAAAAGGGCAGCCGAACTTTATTGAAGATAGTGATTGAGTTATCCGTTTCAACGGTAGGGTTTGTGTGCCAGATGATGATGAAATCAAAAGGCAAGTACTAGAAGAAGCTCATAGAGGTCAATACTCCATACATCATGGATTTACCAAGATGTATCGGGATTTGAAACAGTTATATTGGTGGCCTGGAATGAAAGTGGATATTGTAGAGTTTGTGTCTCGATGCTTGACCTGTCAGAGGGTCAAGGCAGAGCATCAGAAGCCTGCTGGTCTTTTGCAACCACTAGATATACCAGTGTGGAAATGGGAAGATATTTCAATGGACTTTGTGATGGGATTACCAAGATCTCAAGCCGGTAACGATTCAATATGGGTGGTTGTAGACCGATTGACTAAATCAGCCCATTTTATTCCCGTTCGTTCGAATAGTAAGGTGTCTAAACTAGCAAAGGAGTATCTGAAGAATATTGTGAGATTGCATGGTATTCCAACTAGTATTGTGTCAGATCGTGATCCAAAGTTCACTTCTCGTTTTTGGACGGAGATGAATAAGGCTTTGGGAACTAAGGTGTTTGTTAGTACTGCTTATCACCCGCAGACGGATGGTCAGACTGAGAGAACTATTCAGACCTTAGAGGATATGCTTCGAGCCCGTGTTCTTGACAGTGGTGGACAATGGGAGGAACATCTTCCATTAGTGGAGTTCGCCTATAACAATAGTTACCATTCTAGCATTGGAATGGCACCATATGAAGCATTATATGGTAGGAAGTGTAGAACCCCATTATGTTGGTGGGAAGTTGGTGAACAACGATTGTTGGGACCCGATTTTGTCCATGAAACTACTGAAAAGATCCGACTAATCAGAGAAAGATTGAAAGTAGCTCAGAGTCGACAAAAGAGTTATGCGGATAAAAGAAGGAGACCTTTGGAGTTTGAACCTGGTGATCATGTTTTTCTGAGAGTTTCACCAACTATTGGTACCGGTAGAGCATTGCGGGCGAAGAAACTCAGTCCTCGGTATATTGGACCTTTCCAAATTATTGAGCGTATTGGGCTATTGGCCTACCGTATAGCCTTACCTCCGGCATTGTCTAATCTACATGACGTGTTTCATGTATCTCAACTGAGAAAGTACATTCCCGATCCAAGTCAACTGTTGAGTTTTGAAGCGATTGATATTCGACCGAATTTATCCTTTCAACCTCACCCAAGTCGTATCATTGAATACGGAGAAAAGGCGCTTCGGACCAGAACAATTCCAATTGTTAAAGTGGTTTGGGATGGTTTTTCAACAGAGGAAACTACGTGGGAGTTGGAGGACGACATGCGTGCCAGATATCCATATTTATTCTCTTAAGGTATGTTCGTTCAATTTTGAGGACAAAATTTCTAAGTTGGGGTGATTGTAACATCCCTAATTTCATTAATTTCAAATTAAGAAATTATTGAATGAATTATTATTCAAGTAAATAATAAGATTCATTTTGGATACGAGTTTGTCTCGAAATTGATGAGTTATCGTTGAATTATAGGATTGATTTGCGATAGTGATTAAATTGGGTGAGTTAAATGTGAGAGTTTTAGGGTACAAAATGGGAATAGTGGAATTTGTGAGCCAAGGGCATTTAGGTCTTTTCCTCAATTAACCCTTGACCCACCAATTAATTTTGGTCAAAGAAAAGAATAAAAGAAGAGAAGAAAAGTCAAAGAAATAAGAAAGAAGAAGAAAAGGAATAAGAGAAAGAAAAAAAAGGAAATGAAAGGGAATCAGATAAAAGAAAGAGAGAGAGAGAGAGAGAAAGTGAGAAACAGAGAGAAAAGAGAGAGACCCGAGAGAAGAAGAAGGAAGGTGGCGAAGGAGAAGAGAGAAAGAAGTGGGAAGATCTCTCTCAATTCTTCACTTGGTAAGGGGCTTTTGGTACCGTTCTCTTCAATTTTTCCTCCTCTTTCCAATGGTGTAAATTTCATCACCTAATTTCTACTCGTTTTTGTTTTACCATTGTTGAAGCTTGAAGCTCAAATGGAGAAAAATTAGAGATTGGAATCGATTGAAGGCATAGGGGAAGTGTAGGAGCTGTTGATTTTGGTCTAGAGGTGTTGGATCTAAGTTTGGGTTGAGTTCGTGTTGTTTAGAACGGTTGAGCTTCGCCCCGTTTCAGTATTTCGTGATTTTCTCCATGATAGGTGAGTTTTACTCACGTTTAGGGAATTTAAAATATTGTTTGTGTGTTATGTTGAATGGTTTCTTTAAAAATTTGGAGTTTCGTGAATTTTCGAGTTGAAAACGGTATTTTCGAAAATTACGTACTGTTTGAAATTAGAATGAAACCATAATGATTGAATTGTTGAATAAATATATGATTGGACTGGAATATATGTTTGAACTGGAATATGTATATGGTGTAGCTGTGCGTGGTTGAAATTGGATCGAAACACAGTTTGGGATCGATCGGAGAACGAAACAGAACGGAAATTGGGCACAAAGTTGAGAAGTTCCTTATGTCCCCAAAATTCGATGTTTCGTTTCGACGCTCCGTTCGGCTTCAAGCTTCTTTCAGATCCTTTTTCCTAACCACTTATATCATATATAGTTGAATTTATAAAACACTTGAAAAACCGGAAACTTAGATCACATGTGGGAATCAATGTCTAAGAATAAAATTGTGTTTGAACTGATATATATATTATGTCTAGTCTGGGTTACGACCCACCGGTTAGCATACTAGGAGAGGGAAGTCATGAGCCCCTAAACCTAGGCTCTCAATGATAGGGTTCACCGGGATTAGCAGGTTTGCAGTCGGTGTTATGCTAAAGAGAATTATTGTACTGTGCCGGGATTAGCAGGTTTGCAGTCGGTATTGTACAATTGTTTTGACGTTATGAATGCATTGTTTACCGGGATTAGCAGGTTTGCAGTCGGTATTGTGCAATTAGTAATGTACATGGTTTATTTATTAAATCAAGAAATTAATTAATGTTTTATAAATGGACCGAGTCATAGGTCAGGGGTCGCGGTAAGACTCACTGAGATATGTTATCTCACCCTACAAATGTTGTTGTTTTACAGATATGCAGGGAAAGCGCAAGGCGAACATGCACGATTAGATATTGTGGCTGGGAGAGTTAGAAACATAGTAGCTCAGACTATGTTGCTTGGCTTCCTGTTCTGTTATTTTGAATTTAGTTTATGACTTGCTTGTTAAGTTGTAAAACTAATCTATTTTACCTTTGTCATTGGATATTGAGTATTTTGTTGTAATGCTTAAGTGACACTTAAGTACTTATGTTATTGTACCCTAAGTACCTTAAGTTGGAAACAACTCTTTGATTGGAATTCGAGAGTTTTGTTTTATTCAATATCTAAAACAGGGGCATGTTTACTCTGATGTATGCGAATGGTGCATTTTTAGTATTTCTATTGTTGAGAAACACTTGGGTGTTACATTTTGGTATCAGAGCGGTTCGGCCTAGCCGGCCTAGTTGTTAGGAGTCTTTACTGCTTTTAGCTGTGATTTTCTTAGTATGCTATTAGACATTGAGCTTGATCAACTTAATACTTTGTGCATATTTCGCAGAATCATGGCTGGAAGGGGTAGGGCAATGTAACACCCCTTTTCTACCCCATAAATTACACGTCATTTATCAGAGTAAATTGTTTTCACATATATTAATTTAACTGAAAAGAAAAGAAATGCCACATCGTCATAAATAAAAGTCGTCATTTTTACTCGTCAAGGTTTGTGCGACATAGCACTGGTCATAAAATTTAAACTTCAAAAATTTCATCACAGCGGAATAGAAATAGTAACTCGCCAAAGTCACTCAAACACGTCTCAAAACATCAATAAAATCATTAAACAGCTAGTTAAATAATTTAACAACTTCAACCACGCCCCCTAGGTGCTACGGTATCAGAGAGCGACTCAACAACCTCCCAACAGCTAATAAAGAAGGCAGCAGAACCTTCACTCGCGGTGACCTGCAGCGTTGCCACAATGGAGCAACATTCCAAGCAGAAAGGGTGAGTCTTCAAACAGCATAAGAGCATATATAATAATCAATATATTAGAGGACAATATCTATAACTACCATAGCACACTTAACGCCGCATTACAACCATCACAGAGCAACATCGGCAACCAACATCGAAAAACACATCACAAGCAACTAAGTCGTTTTTATGCATATGTATGAAAATGCAACCCCCGTCGCCGCCGCCTATGCATGAGGTACCATCGTCGCAAAAATACAATCGCCGCTATCGCCGCTTTGAGCATAGCTCCGGCCGCAGCCCACATCGTCGCAGAATGCAGCATGACATGTATGAGACATTATGCATCACTCATCTAATCACTAAACAGCATCAACAACAAATTCATCATGATACAACTTCATCAACGTCGCTTTTGGCCATAACCGACCCAACAATATTATTATCATCACTTTGGTCATAATGACCCACACATCAACTTCGCATCATCATTTAGTCAACACACAACACACTCACATCAACTTCACATCGTCATCTAGTCAACACACAACACACTCACATCAACTTCACATCATCATTTAGTCAACACACAACACACTCACATCAACTTCACATCATCATTTAGTCAACACACAACACACTCACATCATCATAGGTAACTTGGCATAATTGACACGTCGTTATATTTATCATTAGTTTTATACATTGGACATCGCAACATAGAAGCATCGACAATTAAGCGCAAAACACCAACAATTATTGTAAAAACAACAACTTGAAGGATAGGGGAAACAACACTTTAAAATATGGCGAAATAGCACCTTTACATTTAAGAAACTGCACCCTTAATTTAAGAAGGACAACACACTTCAATTTAGGAAAACATCACTTTTATATTAAGCAAACAAATTTCTTGAATTTGAGAAAACAACACTTTATTTGTGGGAAAACAACAGCTTTAAATTTAAGAAACAGCACACTTTAAAATAGGAGAACAACACCTTTAAAAATAATAGACAACACCTTTAAAAATAAGGAGACATCACATTTGAAATCAAGAAGATATCACATTTAAAATTCGGGTAACAACACATTTAAAATTCTGAGTAACCACGCATTTAAATTTAGAAAGACGTCACATTTAAATTTAGAAAACCACATATTTTCAAAGTAGTAAACATCAGTCCTTTTTACTTATAAAGACAGCCACATTAACGCGCCCTTTTCATTTACATAACGCAGAAAGCTCAGTTCTCAAACAGCAGTATTTTTCTTCATAAAAACGACAGCTCAGGTATAAAGATAACAGCAAAAACAGCAACTTTTTGTGCGCTAGAACAACAGAAAGATGACAGTAAAAACAGCAACAATAAGACAGTTTAGTTTGCCTTAAAAATAGAATATTCAGTTAGGCCTCTGAATAAGCTTTCCAACGCATTTTAGAACACCTCAATCGGATTCCCGGTTCGAAAGATATCCACTTTATAAAAACAGTAACAACACACTTACAACATAAAAACAACAGCCCATTTTTGTAAAACAACAACACTAAAACAGTGACAGCAACTCTTAATTTTAGAAAGACAACAACATCAATTTCGATCCACCTTAAATCACCAATTTTTCGATCTATTCGCACAAATCCCCAAACACCCGACAATCATTATATTTTCTCTCTCAATTCTTGTTGAACCATTACAACACATACCTTATATGCACCTTTATCCTCATATTCCCCTTAACACCAATTAACATAGAAGTCACCAATTTGAATTCAACAAGTGGTTTATCATAACAACACATCTCAATTTAATCAACAACACAGCAAATCAATTATCAATACAACAAATCCATCAATAACAACAACATCTCAATTTAATTAACAACACAACAAATCAATTATCAATACAACAAATCAATCAATAACACATATATTTGCATGCTTCATTCAAACGTATCCACAAACATCACCTAAGCATCATAGAACTACCCTCCTACATACTAACCATTATATAAACCCTTATAATGCAAGAATCCCCTTACCTTGAAAACGTGAGCTCCAAGACCACGATGAAGACGACACCAACGAAACCACGGCAACACACGATCTCCTCTTCTCTTTCTCTCCCTTCCCTTTGCGCCAACTCCTTCTCCTCCTTCTCTCTCTCTCTCTCTTTCTCCTAGCCGTCTCTCCCTCTCCCTCATGCACGCTACCTCTCTTCTTTTCTTCTTTTCTTTTCTTTCTCTCCAAGTTTCTAATAACTAACCCTAGCTTAAGTCATGGGTTCTCTTAACTTGGGCCCTTCTCACCACCCGGTTGATTACTAACGCTACTCCTTTTTCCTAGTTAAATTACCACTCACTTCTTTACTATTCACCACTCTTCCTTTAAGTTAATTACTCTATTATTATTTTAAAACAACCCACCAAACACTACTTAATTAATTAATTACCTTATTTTTAATTTGATTTTTAATTTCCAACCATACGCTACTTTTCCTCCTACTTTTCCTCCCTCCCATAACCACTTTGGTTTTCCCTAGAAACTTGCTCTTAATAATAACAATAGTAATATTAATAATAATAATAATAATAATAATAATAATAATAATAATAATAATAATAATCTTATATTAAGTATTTCTAACATCAATTTTAGTTCTTCTCAACATGGTCCCTATGCCAAAAACTCTCCAATTTGGTCCACTATCCTATCAAATCAACTCCAAATAATTTCTAATAAAATTTGGGGCGTTACAGGCAACGCGCCTGTAGACCCGCATTATGAATGGATGCAAGGGGTTATTGAAAGGCAACATAAAATGATTGAAGACATGATGCAAATGCAACAACAACAACTCAATCATAATCAGCACATGGCTCATGACCATAAAATCCACCATGCCACCATGTTTCGATCCTAACCGGATTTACCACGACTTTGAGAAGAGAAATCCACCGATTTTCAAAGGGGAGCCCGATCCGATGAAGGCCCATTTTTGGATCGAAGCTATGGAGGGGAAGTTTCAGACCTTCCAATGTAGTGAGGAAGAAAAAGTGGGTTGTGCGGGAAATGCCCTAGACGAAGATGCTCGTGATTGGTGGAGGAATGCTAAAGCAGGTCTTGTAACTCAAGGAATTCCGATTACATGGACAAATTTTAAGAATTTGTTCTTGGATAAATATTTTCCCCCAGCGAAGAGACTTCTTAAGCAATCTGAGTTTGTTCAGTTGAAACAAGGTGGTATGACTGTCGATGAATATGCAGCTAAATTTGAGCGACTGTCTCAGTTTTATGCACTTGGGAGGACTGCTCCAAATGATGTGTGGAAGATGGAAATGTTTAAAGAAGGGCTCCGTGCTGACATTGCTCAAGGTCTTAGTTCCTATGCTATGACAAATTATCATGCTCTAGTGCAACAATCAGGTGTGGCAGAGCAAGATCTCGAGAAAATGTATCTTTGAGAGAGAGATCTCTGGAAAGGTAAGAAGCATGTAGCTGAATCCTCAAACCCAACTGGGAAAGCAAAGAGAGATGTCAACAAGGGCAAACAAGTGCAGTCTACCGATTTCCCAAGGGTCAGAAGGTGTGAAACATTTGGAAGGCATCATCCGGGTGAATGTCGAATGAGTACATCACGGTGTTTTTCTTGTAACGAAAAGGGGCATTATGCTAGTGAGTGTCCTGCAAGGAAGGCTTATCAGGAAACACCATATGCTCCAAGGCAGGGACAGGTCAACACTCTTGATACTCAGACCATCAAGCCTAATGACAATCTTCTAAGGGGTACAGGTTCTCTTTTCTCTAACACTGTCAACATTTTGTATGATTCTAGTGCTACACACTGTTTTATTTCTGAAGCTTGTGTGGAACGGTTGGGATTAGCATTAACTCCGCTGTCCGAACCAATATCTATCTTAACTGCTGCCAAGGGTCAAGTCTGGACCCACTTTTTGTGTCAGAATTGTTTGCTCACCATAGGAGGCAGGAATTTTGTGGTTGATTTCATTTGTCTCCCTATGAGGGGAATGGATATTGTTCTAGAAATGGACTGGATGACCACCAACCATGTCACTATTGATTGCTTCAATAGAACTATTGGGTTTTCTTCTGAATCAATGGAATTGCCTCAGACCACTGCAGAACCAGTTGTTTCTTTCACTTCAGCTAGTCAGTCTCTATTTCAAGGTGCGGAAGCTTTTGTTATTATGTTATCTACATCAACTGAAACTGGTTTAGATTTGTCATCTATACAAGTTGTTCAGGATTTCCTGGATGTTTTTCCGGATGAAGTGTCCTCTTTACCGCCGGATCGTGAAGTAGAATTCTCTATACAATTGGTGCCAGGTACTAGGCCAATATCTATAGCTCCTTATAGGATGTCTCCTTTAGAGTTGAAAGAATTAAAATCCCAACTTGAAGAGTTGATTTCGAAGAGGTTTATCCGACCTAGTGTGTCTCCATGGGGTGCTCCTGTGTTACTTGTGAAGAAGAAAGATGGGAGCATGAGGTTGTGCATTGATTACCGTCAGCTAAACAAGGTTACTATTAAGAACAAGTATCCTTTGCCGAGAATCGATGATTTATTGGATCAACTTCGAGGTGCAGCGGTGCTCTCAAAAATTGATCTAAGGTCGGGGTATCATCAGATAAAGGTTAGGGCTTTAGATATTCCGAAGACTACGTTAAAGTACTAGATATGGACATTACGAGTTCGTAGTGATGCCTTTCGGTCTAACTAATGCACTGCAGTATTCATGGATTACATGAACCGGGTATTCGATCGTTACTAGATCGGTTTGTTGTGGTTTTCATTGATGATATTTTGGTGTAATCTAAGACCATGGAGGATCATGTTCAACATCTTCGCATTGTTCTTAATGTACTCAGAAAAGAAATTGTATGCGAAACCTTCTAAGTGTGATTTACGGATGCAAGTAAAATTTCTTGGTCATGTGATATCCCAATCGGGGTGGTGGTAGATCCAAGAAAGTGGAAGCGGTGTTGAATTGGGAGCGCCAACAAATCAAGCATCTTGAAGTAAGAAGTTTTCTGGGATTAGCTGGTTATTATCGGAGATTTATCAGAGGATTCTCGCAGTTAGTTCTTCCACTCACTCGGTTGACTCGTAAAGGCCAGTCGTTTGAATGGGATGCTGATTGTGAAGGATGTTTTCTCGAGTTGAAGGAGAGATTGACTTCTGCTCCAATCCTAATTCTTCCGGATCCGTCTCTGGGATTTCAAATTTACAGTGACGCGTCGGGGAAGGGTTTAGGATGTGTTCTTATGCAGAATCAACAAGTGGTGGCTTATGCATCAAGGCAGTTGAAACCTCAGGAGGAGAACTATCCGACTCATGATTTGGAGTTGGCAGCTGTGTATGCACTGAAGATTTGGAGACATTATCTTTATGGCTCTCGTTTTGAAGTCTTCAGTGATCACAAAAGTTTGCAGTATTTATTTCATCAGAAGGAACTGAATAACAGGCAGAGGAGATGGATAGAATTTCTCAAATATTATGATTTTGAATTAAAATATCACCCTGGGAAAGCTAATGTGGTAGCTGATGCGTTGAGTAGGAAATCTCTTCACACGGCCGAGTTGATGATGCATGAAATGGCATTGTGGGAGTCTTTTAGAGACTTAAATTTGAATGTGAAGCCAAGAAGAAATAGATTGGTGTTGAGCCATATTCAAATTTCTAGTGCATTGAGAAATTTGATCCGCTCAGCTCAAGAGATTGATGTTGAGTTACAATTTCAAAAAGGGCAATCGAACTTTATTGAAGATAATGATGGAGTTATCCGTTTCAACGGTAGGGTTTGTGTGCCAGATGATGATGAAATCAAAAGGCAAGTACTAGAAGAAGCTCATAGAGGTCAATACTCCATACATCCTGGATTTACCAAGATGTATCGGGATTTGAAACAGTTATATTGGTGGCCTGGAATGAAAGTGGATATTGCAGCGTTTGTGTCTCGATGCTTGACCTGTCAGAGGGTCAAGGCAGAGCATTAGAAGCCTGCTGGTCTTTTGCAACCACTAGATATACCAGTGTGGAAATGGGAAGATATTTCAATGGACTTTGTGATGGGATTACCAAGATCTCAAGCCGGTAACAATTCAATATGGGTGGTAGTAGACCGATTGACTGAATCAGCCCATTTTATTCCTGTTCGCTCGAATAGTAAGGTGTCTAAACTAGCAAAGGAGTATCTGAAGAATATTGTGAGATTGCATGGTATTCCAACTAGTATTGTGTCAGATCGTGATCCAAAGTTCACTTCTCGTTTTTGGACGGAGATGAATAAGGCTTTGGGAACTAAGGTGTTTGTTAGTACTGCTTATCACCCGCAGACGGATGGTCATACTGAGAGAACTATTCAGCCTTAGAGGATATGCTTCGAGCCTGTGTTCTTGACAGTGGTGGACAATGGGAGGAACATCTTCCATTAGTGGAGTTCGCCTACAACAATAGTTACCATTCTAGCATTGGAATGGCACCATATGAAGCATTATATGGTAGGAAGTGTAGAACCCCATTATGTTGGTGGGAAGTTGGTGAACAACGATTGTTGGGACCCAATTTGGTCCATGAAACTACTGAAAGATCCGACTAATCAGAGAAAGATTGAAAGTAGCTCAGAGTCGACAAAAGAGTTATGCGGATAAAAGAAGGAGACCTTTGGAGTTTGAACCTGGTAATCATGTTTTTCTAAGAGTTTCACCAACTATTGGTACCAGTAGAGCATTGCGGGCGAAGAAACTCAGTCCTCGGTATATTGGACCTTTCCAAATTAGCGAGCGTATTGGGCTATTGGCCTACCGTATAACTTTACCTCCAGAATTGTCTAATCTACATGACGTGTTTCATGTATCTCAACTGAGAAAGTACATTCCCGATCCCAGTCAACCGTTGAGTTTTGAAGCGATTGATATTCGACCGGATTATCCTTTCAACCTCACCCAAGTCGTATCATCGAATACGGAGAAAAGGCGCTTCGGACCAGAACAATTCCAATTGTTAAAGTGGTTTGGGATGGTTTTTCAATAGAGGAAGCTACGTGGGAGTTGGAGGACGACATGCGTGCCAGATATCCATATTTATTCTCTTAAGGTATGTTCGTTCAATTTTGAGGACAAAATTTCTAAGTTGGGGTGATTGTAACATCCCTAATTTCATTAATTTCGAATTAAGAAATTATTGAATGAATTATTATTCAAGTAAATATTAAGATGCATTTTGGATACGAGTTTGTCTCAAAATTAATGATTTATCGTTGAATTATAGGATTGATTTGCGATAGTGATTAAATTGGGTGAGTTAAATGTTAGAGTTTTGGGGTACAAAATGGGAATAGTGGAATTTGTGAGCCAAGGGCATTTAGGTCTTTTCCTCAATTAACCCTTGACCCACCAATTAATTTTGGTCAAAGAAAAGAATAAAAGAAGAGAAGAAAAGTTAAATAAATAAGAAAGGAGAAGAAAAGGAATAAGAGAAAGAAAGAAAAACAGGAAAGGAAAGGGAATCAGATAAAAGAAAGAGAGAGAGAGAGAGAGAGAAAGTGAGAAACAGAGAGAAAAGAGAGAGACCCGAGAGAAGAAGAAGGAAGGTGGCGAAGGAGAAGAGAGAAAGAAGTGGGAAGATCTCTCTCAATTCTTCACTTGGTAAGGGGCTTTTGGTACCGTTCTCTTCCATTTTTCCTCCTCTTTCCAATGGTGTAAATTTCATCACCTAATTTTTACTCGTTTTCGTTTTACCATTGTTGAAGCTTGAAGCTCAAATGGAGAAAAATTAGAGATTGGAATCGATTGAAGGCATAGGGGAAGTGTAGGAGCTATTGATTTTGGTCTAGAGGTGTTGGATCTAAGTTTGGGTTGAGTTCGTGTTGTTTAGAACGGTTGAGCTTCGCCCCGTTTCGGTATTTCGTGATTTTCATCACGATAGGTGAGTTTTACTCTTGTTTAGGGAATTTAAAATATTGTTTGTGTGTTATGTTGAATGGTTTCTTTAAAATTACGTATTGTTTGAAATTAGAATGAAACCATAATGATTGGATTGTTGAATAAATATATGTTTGGACCGGAATATATGTTTGAACTGGAATATGTATATGGTGTAGCTGTGCGTGGTTGAAATTGGATCGAAACACAGTTTGGGATCGATCGGAGAACGAACCGAACGGAAATTGGGCACAAAGTTGAGAAGTTCTTTATGTCCCCAAAATTCGATGTTTCGTTTCGACGCTCCGTTCGGCTTCAAGCTTCTTTCAGATCCTTTTTCCTAACCACTTATATCATATATAGTTGAATTTATAAAACACTTGAAAAACCGGAAACTTAGATCACGTGTGGGAATCAATGTCTAAGAACAAAATTGTGTTTAAACTGATATATATATTATGTCTAGTCTGGGTGACGACCCACCGGTTAGCATACTAGGAGGGGGAAGTCATGAACCCCTAAACCTAGGCTCTCGATGATAGGGTTCACCGGGATTAGCAGGTTTGCAGTCGGTGTTATGCTAAAGAGAATTATTGTACTGTGCCGGGATTAGCATGTTTGCAGTCGGTATTGTACAATTGTTTTGACGTTATGAATGCACTGTTTACCGGGATTAGCAGGTTTGCAGTCGGTATTGTGCAATTAGTATTGTGCATGGTTTATTTATTAAATCAAGAAATAATTAATGTTTTATAAATGGACCGAGTCATAGGTCAGGGGTCGCGGTAAGACTCACTGAGATATGTTGTCTCACCCTACAAATGTTATTGTTTTACAGATATGCAGGGAAAGCGCAAGGCGAACAGGCACGATTAGATATTGTGGCTGAGAGATTTAGAAACATAGTAGCTCAGACTATGTTGCTTGGCTTCCTGTTCTGTTATTTTGAATTTAGTTTATGACTTGCTTGTTAAGTTGTAAAACTAATCTATTTTACCTTTGTCATTGGATATTGAGTATTTTGTTGTAATGCTTAAGTGACACTTAAGTACTTATGTTATTGTACCCTAAGTACCTTAAGTTGGAAACATCTCTTTGATTGGAATTCGAGAGTTTTGTCTCATTCAATATCTGAAACAGGGGCATGTTTACTCTGATGTATGCGAATGGTGCATTTTTAGTATTTCTATTGTTGAGAAATACTTGGATGTTACACAGGCGCACACTCCTGCGCCCTGGGCAGCCAAAACTGGCGCCCTTGCACTAGACACAGCATACACGCGCACTTGGGGCAGCCACAGTTGGCGCCCCTGCACGCAACACAACAGCAACGCGCGCTTGGGGCAGCCATTGGCGCCCCTGCACGCAACACCAGCAGCAATGCGCGCTTGGGGCAGCCACAGTTTGGCGCCCCTTCACGCAACATTAGCACACACACGCACACCCGATTCAAGCACTAGGCACAACACCTTCAAAACATCGTTCATTCAGACAATTTGACAAACACCTAACAACCCTCATATTTCCTCCTATTTAATTCCATTGAATCAATACAACACACACCTTAACACCAATTAAAATAGAACCAACAAATTAAATTTAACATGATATTCAACACAAGACAACATATTCATTCAGACAACAATACTACATCAATCAACAACACCACAATTCAATTAATGAATTACTCCTAAACCTAACTCCTATGGTTGCTACTCAAATTGGTTATTAAGAATGAAAGAGAGCCCCCTAACCTTAGGAATAACACCTCCAAACGAAATCAACAACTCCTATGCCCACAATTGGTTTTAAAATCTCTATTTCCCTCCCTTTGAGCTTCAAGCTCCGACAATGGCAAAACGAAAACAAGAAGAAATTAGGTGATGAAATTTACACTATTAGAAAGAGGAGGAAAAATGGAAAAGAATGGTACCAAAAGCCCCTTGCCTAGAGCTAAAATGGAGAAGATCTCCTCACTTCTTCTCCCTTCTTCCACGCCTCCCCTTCCTCTTTCCCTCTCGGTTCTCTTTCTCTCTCTCACTGCCGTGTTTCTCTTTCTTTTCCCTATCCTTCTCTTCTTTTCTAAGACACTAAATTGGGCTTGCATTTTGGGCTCTAGTGTTGGGCCCTTTTTGCACCTCCCTCTTTTACTTCAACCACTCCCTGACATAATTAAATCACCACTCCCTTATTTACTACCCAACACCCTTTGTTATATTAAACACCCTATTATTCTTTTAATATAACTAACCACTATAACACCTAATTAAATTAATCAATAAATACTTGAATTTTTTTGGGGTGTTACAACTCTCCCCCACTTAGAATATTTTCGTCCTCGAAAATCCTCGTCAAACTCACGAAAACAATATCCAACCTTCTTGTCACCTCTAACCGTCCTCATCCATAATCTATCGTACACTAAGTAACAGACCACACGCCCTTCTCTACACTCTTACTCTTAAATAGATATTCTAACCTGTAGGTTATCAAGATCCTACTCGACTACTCAAACACCATCTATCCGATATAGGGATACTATACTCTCAACGACGATTTACTATTAGCTTACCCATTTAAGTCCCAATCTCTGGTGCTCACTTCCGAACTCAACATCCTAACCCAACTTATCTCATTCATCCAATTAATCTACTCACCGTCATTACTAATAATTCCACACCGAGTTTCATAAAAACAGCATTTTCAGAGAGTTCGCAAAAGGCAGGTATGGTTTTTACCGGTTTCCATGAGTCTCAACTTGAGACATCGATTCAGACATTGTTTCCACTCCTGAGTTGTATAACAATCTACTTTCATTCTAAGCACAAACACTACTAAAGTTCAATGAGGACACGAAAATTACAACAAGATTTAATTAACTTTCTACCTCCAAAGAACACACGCAGAGAACACCTAAGCATTTACAAGGCACCGATATTTAGGTATTAATAGAAAATTTCACGTCACCATGCACAACGAGGAAACCATCTTTAGATATCATGCGGTAATTAAATTTGTAGTCCCTGCTAATTTGAATATAAGCATAACCAATCATGCAAACAATTTAAACACACAAGCCCGAAGGATTAAACATGTAGGCATTATCTTCGATCTCTTTATTCCAAGGGATTGGCTAGCATGCGATTTTACAACTTCCCTAGAAAATAATATGGAACGTATAATTCTACCAAATTAAACTGATTTCATGTCACAAAAGAAATTATAAACCAGTTGCTTTGATACAAGACTTGATATTAATTTAAACAAATAAAATTAAATACCCTTGGCAACATTTAGCAAATAAAACTAATCAAGTAATAGAAGTGCACCAAAGGTCTTGTTGCACAGTTTCATCATTAAATTTAAAAGCCAACAATTATAGGTCACAGTCGGAGAGTATATACCATCAACATCGCAAAGCAATTCTTAAGGATTCGGAGTTCGCAACATGGCAAGTGGGAAACGATTAAGAAAAATAGTATAAACCATTTAAGGTAGTGGTAACATGAGAGGGTAGTCAGCAACTAAAATCATTATATCCAATTGCAATTTTAAAAATAACGATACAATAAATGTAGCATGTGGATAAAACATTATTACTCCTATTGATTAAAACACCATGGCAAGTTAACGGTGAAGTAATACATTTGTTCCTAAAGAAAACCTCGACAGTCATTACCAGACTCACCTTCACACACCAAAAAGATTTTAACTCATCAAAACATGCAATTAATGTAAGACCTCGTCACTTTCAAACAACATCAAACCACGACCTAATCGGTCCAAAAGCCAAAATCATGTCACATCTTGTAATAAAAATCCTAAAACAACTTGGAACAACATTTAACACCAATTTTTACATTACGCTCATTCCCAATAGCACAAAATTTTCCAAGTAACATCTCTGAAACCCATAGAACTCACAGTTTTGACAAAAAAAAGGAGACTATATGCGAATCCCAACCTTACTATCACTTGAGCATGCAACCACATAAACAACTACTTATTAACTCAAAGTTTAATTCCGACATAAATTCAGAAGGTAATGAAAGTTAATCATTTAATTCTGACAGATCACATCCTGCTCACGAAACAAGCCAAATCGAAACACCGAAAATGTCGAAACTTCAAGTTATGCAACCTTAATTGATATAACGAAAATATAGCATTACACAACATTTCATTTTAGCACACTAACTTCAAAACAATTTAGCACCAGTCAAACTTAAACTCATATGCATCACAGGAACAATCAATCTATAGCAAAGACGTCAATCAGGTGTAACAACATTCAACAAGCAATCCTTCAAATATTGTCCAGTGTATAACTCACCAAGGTTAGGTCATATAAATGTACTTTCTATATTCTAACAAGCTAATCAAGCAATCAATCAAATTAAAATTAATGCATACATCCAAAGTTAATAATAACCATGAGTTATTGTCGCCTCTTTCATTGGGGATGAGTTATTGGGGTGATCAGTACCTCCTACTCACACAACCAATTAGTTAAGGTCACTAAAAGACTTTTAACGCAGTCTAGAGTGCGAAGGCGTCGTCACGAGTCCCACTCTTTTGACGTCGTTAAAACCCCTATTAATCACACATATCTTAAAAATCAATGACTCAGCTTCGTATCATATTAACTAGTTGGTGAAAGAGATTCAATGACAATAGAATGCCATAAAGGAAACCAACCAACATCAAAAGTATAGGACTTAACTAAATTTAAAATTATTTCAACCAACTACAACTATACCAACGAACGAAAGCAATCAATGCCACAAGTTAAAAGTAGTAACTTATAATAACTAACACCACAGTTGCACCAAATACTTGCTCAGTCACACACAGTCTCAGAGCACACCACGCAAGCAAGATAGACACACAACTCACCGACTTGCTACGACAATTACTAGGAACATGGTTATGCTCTAACTAGTTCATACCCAAGATTACACCTATTTCGCTTAACGGCAAACAAACAAAATCCACAACAAAGTCTCTGTCGAAGATCGACAAGGGACACTGAGAACACACCGGATAAGTAACCATTACAGCATGGCAGACAAAACAAGACCCAAACGCTCGCAGCATTCAACCGCAATAAGGCAATGAGTAGCACTACAACATAAACAACAGTTAGAACTAAGACACTATGACTGGACAACTTGGTCGGACAGACCGAACTGCTCTAATACCACTAATGTAACACTCCCTTCTAAATAAACTACTATTTAATTAATTTAAAATCAGAGTCTAAAAAAAACTTTCAGTGCGACCGCAAGAAGGTGCCACATTTAAAAATAACCACACGTAATAACTCCAAAGCAATTCATAAGGACATAAGGTACGAGATACATAGCACCACAGTCAACATAATGTAAAGACCATCGCAGCGGAAATATGTCAGGTAGTAAAATATCGAAATACATAACCAAAATGGAAGTTTAAAACATCAATTAAAACGACAAAATAAACTAAGACGCCCCTTCGGTGCTACGTATCAGAGCCGACTCAACCAACTAGAAGAAGGTACCAGGTCACCTTCACTCGATGTCACCTGCACGTTGCCGACATGAGAAGCAACATAAAAGCAGTAGGGTGAGTCTCTTTACATAAGTAATAACAAATAAGACAAGCATCACATTAGAGAAGACAACTAAATACACCAAATTACAATCATATTCACGTACACCATCAATTCATAATCACCAAAAGAAATCACCGGATGCATGTTTAGTGTATGAGATGCAACCCAAAACTCCACGGGCATATGAATGTGGATCCATCACCAAAATAGCCTTGAGGGCATTCACCAAAATATATAATGAGGCCGAAGCCTACTCACCAAAAATGCATATGGTTATGTGACACCATGACAATGCACCATATACACCAAAATCACCAAAATATGCAATAGCATGCTCACCAATAGTTATATTGACTCACCAACACCAAGGAAGGTCATAGACCCCAGTCACCAATAATTATTCACACCATTTAGTATACATCACCATTAAAATATCACCACAAGGACCAAAACAGCACCAAAGGACTAAAACAACACCATCAGGACTAAACCGTGACATAAGGAGCAAAACAACACCAAAGGACTAAAACATCACCATTAGGACTAAACAGTGACATAAGGACCAAAACAGCACCAAAGGACTAAAATAGTACCATTAGGACTAAACAGTGACATAAGGACCAAAACAGCACCAAAACTAGGCAACCTTGTCTTAGACACGAATCAAGACAAAACTAAGACATGATATTCAACACAAGACAACATATTCATTCAGACAACAATACTACATCAATCAACAACACCACAATTCAATTAATGAATTACTCCTAAACCTAACTCCTATGGTTGCTACTCAAATTGGTTATTAAGAATGAAAGAGAGCCCCCTAACCTTAGGAATAACACCTCGAAACGAAATCAACAGCTCCTATGCCCACAATTGGTTTTAAAATATCTATTTCCCTCCCTTTGAGCTTCAAGCTCCGACAATGGCAAAACGAAAACAAGAAGAAATTAGGTGATGAAATTTACACTAATAGAAAGAGGAGGAAAAATAGAAAAGAATGGTACCAAAAGCCCCTTGCCTAGAGCTAAAATGGAGAAGATCTCCTCACTTCTTCTCCCTTCTTCCACGCCTCCACTTCCTCTTTCCCTCTCGGTTCTCTTTCTCTCTCTCACTGCCGTGTTTCTCTTTCTTTTCCCTATCCTTCTCTTCTTTCCTTTTCTTTCTTTTCTAAGACACTAAATTGGGCTTGCATTTTGGACTCTAGTGTTGGGCCCTTTTTGCACCTCCCTCTTTTACTTCAACCACTCTCTGACATAATTAAATCACCACTCCCTTATTTACTACCCAACACCTCTTAGTTATATTAAACACCCTATTATTCTTTTAATATAACTAACCACTATAACCCCTAATTAAATTAATCAAATAAATACTTGAATTATTTTGGGGCGTTACACATTCCCAAATAAGTTTTGAAAGCAGTTTTGTAGGCCCATAAAGCATCATCAAGATAATTAGACCACTCCTTTCAGGTAGGCCCCACCATTTTCTCAAGCATTGTTTTAATCTCTCTGTTTGATAACTCACCTTGGCCACTAGTTTGGGGGTGATATGATGTAACAATTTTGTGCTTAACCCCATACTTGGCCAAGAGAGTTTCAATCAATTTGTTGCAAAAATGAGATCCTTCATCACTAATGATTGCCCTTGGAGTACCAAACCTTGTGAAAATATCCTTTTACAAAAATTTGTTAACAGACTTAGCATCATTGTTAGGCAAAGCCACTACTTCCACCCACTTTGACACATAGTCCACAGCAACAAGGATGTAAGTATTTCCAAATGTGAAGTGGCATATAGAGTCACAAGAAGGGGGGTTGAATTGCGAACCTTTGAAATTTATATCCTGCAACTTAGAAAATGTCCTCTCAAGTTGATACTTGGAGATGAGATAGTTAGCTTAAAACAATTTCACAAGACATACTCTTCTTGAGTAGGTTCCATGTATTGAACCTTCTCTAGTTAAGTAAGTTCAATTCATAATGAGTCTTGTGTTGTATTTATGCATAGAAACATTTTGTTCATCAAATGAATTTTATCCTTTTGTTGAACATGGTAATTCAGTGTTTGATAACTTGAGGAACATATTACCAAGACATATATATGTGAAGAATAAACTCTTTAATGTAGAGAAGCTTATGAGAATGAAATCATTTCAGATTGAAGCTTTTATAAATGTTTTTAAAACAGTATATGATTTATGCATAAAATACATGAGTAGGTTAGTAACAATAGATGATCAATATAAAACACTAACTACTCAATGAAGACGGTTAGTAATAATAGATAATCAATATAAGATACTAACTTCTTAATGATGAGGGATAGTCATGAATAATAGCTTGTAAGAGATATGTTGGTTTTAACTTTGAGATTAAATCATAGATTATAAGTTCTTAGTTAAAAACCGTTTTCAGAAGGTTGAATAAATCAACCTTCTCATAGTTTGGACAATGGTGAACATGTTATAGCATGTTAGAAGATAGTTAGGAAAGCTAGTAAATAACACAGTAGAGTTATAGAGGTTCACCCAAACCTGGCTACTCCTCTCCCCACGTCCACGTGAGTATTTCCACTATTTTCCAAATAGTCATTACACTTGCTTTTGATCAACACACAAAAGACTTCACCACCACTAGCTTTGATCACACACAACAGCCTAGTGCACTCTTACACAGCTACGCCTAGCCGTTTTCACTCTCTTAGAAACTCTCCACTAGTTACCTAAGAATCACCTTATCAAGTATAATCACCACCAACACTCACCTATCCTAGGTATCTTATTAGAACAACACACACATTGTAGTTTCTCATCAACACTCACCTACTCCTTAGGTAGCTTGATAGAACACTACACATGTTGTATTTTCACATTAACACTCACCTTTCTTTCTAGGTAGTTTGGTGAGATATTTACAAGATAATATTTACAATAAGGGTTTTGGGGGTTTTGGGATGTTTAAGAGCTTGAGAATAAATTACACAAAGTGTATACAATGATGCTCATCAAGCTAACACACACTCACTAAAAGAATCCCAAAATTTTACATTAGAAGCTTGGAGTGTGGGATGAGAAGGTTGGATGTTTCTTTGAGAAGCTTGAAAGATGAGAGGTTCCAACCCAAACTCATACCTTGAACTTTCAAATTCCAGCCTTTAAATAGCCATGGAGACTGAATATAGCTGTTAGAAATTTGAATGGAGTTGAATAGAGTCGTTAGAAACTTGAATGGAACTTTTTAGAGTATCCTTTGGTCCATAGGAATGACTTTAAGTAAGGTACAAAAGTTGACAGCTTTTGAACCTTCTGAAGTCTGTCTTTATGCTTTAACTGACACATTCAACCTTCTTCTTCTGACATTGTACTCCTCTAGTAGTCTACTCTACAACCATGCTTCAGTTATATCCGTTGGACAGCCTGGAATTAATTTGAATCAACCTTCTGAAGCTTCCTAGCATGAATAAACACCTCAAATGTGCCATATAAATAATCATTCATTACCTCCTTTTATATTCAAACTTTCAGCTCATTTTATGACTTGGAATCTTCATTTAATTCACCTTAAGATCATTCAAGAAAAGTTAATGTGTTTGGGATAATTTTGATATGATTTCCAGAAAACAGAAGCTTGATTTCTTTCAACCTTCTTTTAACCTTCTTTACCAAAACAACCTTCTGTACCTCTTTATGGAATAGGTCAACCTTCTGTTGACTTCAATCAAACTTTCTGTTGACTATTGGTCAACCTTGTGTTGACTTTTAGTCAACCTTCTGTTTGACTTTTAGTCAACCTTCTGTTTGACTTTCAGTCAACCTTCTGTTGACTTTATTTTTTTAAGCTTCTCATGAGTTAACCTTCTCAAGGCTTTTCTACCTTTATAATATACCAATATTGTAGACCATGGTAGAGCCTTAGTTTGCTAAGTCTTTGGCTTGGTTTAACCTTCTTTTGCCATGGTCAAACCTTCTGTAGTCTGAACCTTCTAGAGTTTTAACACTCTCAATTATTTATCTTCTATGAAAAGTATTGGCTTGGTAAAACCTTCTTATTTGACTTGGTCAAGCCTTCTCAAATGTTTATTACTTACTTGAATGAACTTTGATGCTCCTAGGAAGAATCATTGATTTACCTCTTCTTCATTTAATACCTTTTCTTGACTTGGTCAAATGTTCTGTTGACTTAAGCAAACTTTCTTAAATGATTATTCCTCAACCCAATAAACTTTGATGCTTTTAGAAAGAATCATTGAGTACCTCTTCTTCAGTTCATCAATGAGAGAGATTGTTCTTTAGTTGTTGAAGTTTCCTAGAGTAGGTTGCTTGTTTATTTGAACCATCTTATCTTTGAACCTTCTCCAACTATTTTAACCTTCTTTAACTATTGAACCTTCTCATATGTGAACCTTCTTATGTTTATTTCTACCCTTGACTTTTTTCATGTTTTAGTCTTGCTCTTTGATATGCTTCTTGATAAGCTTTTGAACTTTTGAGTAAGAGAGCATTGGTAGAATATAACCTGATTAATGACTGTAGCGACCGAAAAATCCGGGAAAGGATTCTTCGAAGGTTCGAAAATGAAGCCGCCACCGAAATTCTAGTTTAAGGGCAAATCCGGAAAATCACTTTAAGTTTTAGGACGAGGCATTGTTAGGGTTCGGGAGTCGTTATGTGTGGGGAAGGTATTAGCACCCCACGACATCCTATTGTCTAATTAATTTAAGATTTATTTAATAATTACCCTTTTATTTGTAGAAAAAAAGATTTATTTAGGTTTTTGGTTTTAGTGCTTGACAAGAGTTGAGTCTTGCTCCTACGTACCTCCGGATGCAATGGAGGAATCAAAGCTACGTAGTTCTTCCCGAAAAAGGTTTGTGGGTTGGTGTCTTTTAGTGTAGGGGTTCTAGGATTCCTTGAACTGCATGACTCATCGATTCCTAGGACATTGACTAACTTGGATTGTACAACCGACTTAGTCCCCTACTTTTTGAAAATGGTTTTTGAGTGTTTGAAAGAAAAGCGGTTTGGTGTGAGGTGGGTTAGTTTTAGAATAGGTATTCTAGAACTCCTGAACTGTACAGCTCATTAGTTCTAGAACGCTGACTAACCTGGTTGTACAACCGACTTAGTCCCCTATTTTTTTTGGAAAAATAGTTTATTCGTATTTATTAAGTTTTTGGAGGTTATCGAATCAGACTCATTGGCCCTAAAATAATGACTAACTTCGGTTGTACAACCGACTTAGCCCGTTATTTTGGAAAAATGATTTATTTATATTTTATTAATTTTTGTAGGATTCTTTGAATGTATGCTGACTCATTGGTCCTAAAATAATAACTAACCGGTTGTACAACCGACTTAGCCGTTTAATTGATTTCGGGAGAAAATTATTTATGTTTGAGTTGGAAAAGAATTAAAAAGAAAAAGCAGGGGTGAAAATTGTAAATCGAGGTTTTATTGTCGCAGGGGGTTGTATAATTAATAGGAGGTGTAAAAGGAAGCCCGGCCAGCATGCGGGAGCCCGGTATGCTGGCCGGACTTAAGTGAGGAGGAGAGTGTGCGCGTGAACAATAGGGGGTGCAAATAGCGTCTTGAACATTTAAAAAAACAAAAAAAACAAAGAAAACGTCACATAAGCCCAAACCTAAAAACAATAACCCTAATTTCCACTTCCCTCCTCCTTCCCTTTACATTTGTGCAGCCTTCTCCAAATGGAGAGAGAGATCTCCGACAACGATCTCGCGATTGTCAATTAATTAGTACATTTCTATTCCTATTTCCTCCTTATATTACTTTTCACCACCAAGATTGTTTCTCATCCAATTTGAAACAAAAGAAAAACAGACTAGTCATTTTCTATAATTTCGCATACTTAAGTTAAGCCATAGATTTTCTTCTCCCTTGAGCAGTGGTCGGTTGTGTGTTTGTCTCTCTCACACTCTCACTCTCACTATATATACATATAAACACAAAGGCCTATAGTTAAATAAATCTCTTCAACTAAGTGCTGAAGAAAGTAGAAGCAAAGGATCATGGGAGTAACAGGCACTTTGGAATACTTGTGCGATTTACTAAAAAGCACCACAAAGAAAAAAAGAAGAAGCAAACCCAAATCGTATATCTCTGAAATCGAGAATGGACTGTGAAGGTTTGTGCTCGCAAGGTTAAACATGTCCTTTCGGAGTTAACGTTTCTTACTTCTTTATCTTCTACTTAATTAATTCCTTAAACACTAATTAATCACTTGTTTTGTTATACTAATTACTAGAAAATAAATTAAACTGAAATATGAACTGCAGGAGCTAACGATGTTATACATTTTTGTGCTCCTAATCTCTTTTAATTTTATCTGTCAAACTCTCAAACTCCCTTTTTACTATTATGTGTTTTTGGATCTTATACTAACAAATAAAGTTTATCTTTGGTTTATCATGAAAACAACACATACTCATGAATCTCAAGCTTTTTAAATTATATTCAGGTATCCATCAGAATCGGTTCAAAAGTATTTTTATAAAATATGTTGACAAGATCTATGATATAATTCTAAATACATACTGATCGAGCATGTATTTTACGTTTAAAATTAATAGCTAGAGACCAACCTAATCTCCAAAGATCGACCTTTCCTATTCTTTGCTCTGCTTTGGTTGTTGTTGTGATTCTTTGTCTTGACGGTTGATGCCTTTGGATTTGGCGGTGAGTTGTTTTTTCCTCAAACCGAGAAATTCAAAATCTGTTTGTGTAGTGGATTAGGATTTCGACTTTGAACCCTAATCCTTGTTTAGGTGATTTTTGCAGTAGTTTTACGCCTTGGTTTTTGTGTGTTTTAGACTCTAGGTTAACTGTTTATTTATAGGTAGAAATTAGGTTTAGCATTAATTGTTATTTGGTAGGCTTTTTTTGAGATCTGCTGAAAAGCGATCTTGGAAAGCAAAACAGACCCCAGAGATTACTTGTACACTGCTCCTTTATTTAATTTTCGTTTTTTATATTCTTTTTATTTTTAATATTATCATTTTTTGTATTTTTGGACATATTGGACTCTTAAACACTTTAAAATTGTAAATTAAACTAAATACAATTTTTGACATTTTTGGATTGTACAAATGCTTAAATAAATTAAATAAACAAAATGAGAATAAAAATAATAAGAAAAAGGAGTCAGACTAAATACAAAGACGAGAACGGGCCGGACTCGACAAATACGCTAAAACTAGACCAAAAATGGGCGTGTTAACTAAAAAAACCCCAAAATTAACTCGGAACCAAATTCTGAGAAAAATGACTTTAGGTGGACCTGTTCACGTACGACTAAACTCGAATACGGATATAAATTGAAGAACGCGCGAGAAGATCGGTCACTCGCGTGCGTGCCTAATTTAACAACGGTATCTTGATTTAGTTGAACCAGGTGATTGAAATTGGTTTGAGTTGGTAACCGAGACTCTACACTAATAATTCTCGTAATCATGCGACTCTGAAACACGCCCCTAATAAAAATAGACGACTAAAGCAAGAAAAAGAAGACGGACAAAATTGGGGTATAACAATGACTATGAGAATCTCCTTTGTAGAGACTTGTAGAAACCTTTGATCCATCTAGTCATTAGGTTATTAGGACTCTCTTGATAGGAATTCACTTAGATGATTTGCATTTACTTTGATTGCCTAATGTCTTCTCTTTTCTCTTTGTGAATTTCCTAGTCCCACACATTGTAATAGTAAAGATAATATGTCTTCATGAAGCTTGCATTACTATTCTTGTAACTTTGTTGGTGCTACTCTGATTCTTCAATTTGTTGAGAATGGCATGCAATGGATTGATCTAATTTGCTTCTAGCATGTCCACTTCAAAGAAACATGTTCTTTTCAACAAACTCGAGACACCCATTAGTAGAGCACCATTCAGAATACTTAAGCTTTAGTTCATAAGGTTTGTTATCATTAAAACCATATATCAAAAAGGATTTTATCTCTACAATCTCCCCCTTTTTGATGATGACAAACATTTAAGAACAAATCTTAAGTTTTCTGGATGGATATAATAATACATGCAAGAATGTTGAGTTACTATCAAATTAAGCTCCCCCTGAACTTATGCATGGAGTTTAAACTCCCCCTAAACTTATGCTTCAGGTTAATTAGCAACATTCTATATTATTATATCTATCTTTTTATTCTCCCCCTTTTGACATCTATCAAAAAGAATTAGAGGGGAGGTGGATCAACATATCAAACTCAAGTAGTTTGTATTTAACATGGTAAGCATATTCAATGTGAGAAAATATCTTAGTTAATATTGCAATGTAGACATAAGAAATCAAGTAATTCATCACATTCTTTTGATTCATTAGGAATAGATAAAGAGATTTGAACTTTAGCATTTTAGACATTGAAGAACATATACCTTCTTTAGTTCAAAAACTCTCCCTTTGGGTTTTCAAGGATCATTATTCTCCTCTCTTTAGAAGCATGTCTTCCCTTATTATTACTCTCATTATTAGGCTTTGAAGAAAAGCCTTTTATATATAAGAGGAAAACCTCTTATAATACATTTTGTATAGGGTTCAATGAATATAAAATTCTTTACCAACCCTCTTGCCTTAGAAGAAAACAATATATAGGACATTTTATTTTATTTTTCCTCAACCCATATATGGCAATAATCCCTTGGATATAAATAATGGGGGATAACCAATTTACCATACTTAGTTCTACAAAGTCATATAAAGCATAATGCATGATAGTGATAGCTAAAGTTAAAGCTATACACTCTTTCAAATTTCTGCAATCACACAAGTGAACATAATGCACATTCTTAAGCTTACTCAAAGTAGTCAGAGTTTGTGATATATCATAGATTTTATTTTTACTAGTTTCATTGTTTAAAAACACTATTAAAACATATATCACAACAAGATTATGCAGCAATCAAGACTCATTTTACAGAAACGTGCATTCATATGCTATATGGAGCTCACATATCTATTTTTGAGTGGAGACTATGAAAGTGAAACAAGATTATCATATAATTATTTCAAAACAGATCTTTCTTGTTTAGAATGTGTCAAATAAATATTCAAAAGCATTTGTGAGAAGTTTCATTTTTCATAAATCAGATTTAGCACTTAGTTCTCATTTAATATCAAACATTTTCAAGAAAGCAATCAATTTTGCATGGAGAAACAAAAATGAGAATCAATTTTTGAAAACCTTCCAATCTTAAGTCCAATGATTGGACATCAATATAGAACATGTTGAAGAAGGATATTTTGTAAACATAATATCAGAATCTCAAATTTTTGTAAAACCAATATCATATTCCTAGAGTTAGGCATCAAATAAAGTATAGACTTTTCAAGATATGCAAGTTAAGCTTTGATTCTCTCAATATTTGTCTTTAGATCTATAAGTTCACATGGGGCTTTTAGAAACCAGATATAACAATAGACATGCACCAAAATCAAATTTGATAAAGGATATATAATGACTTATTTTAAATGATCAACATGAGGCTTTGTCATTTTTTTCTTCTCAAGATATTAAGTTAATCACATTTCAGACTTGAGAAAATAAATCATTACTTTAAAAGATTTTCATAGGAACATGTTCTTTAGAAACCACATATCAGAATTTGACAATAGTATGATTAGTGCACATTTGAAAACTTGCTTTGAAAGATGTTAATTTTATACTGATGATCTGAAAACTTTTTCACCCATTTTATACACCAAAAGAAATCACATGATAAACAATAGGTGCATCTTTGTAAGACATGATTTACATGGGACTCAACAATGCATCAAATGGTCTAACACTTTTAAAGATTCAATTCACATTGACTATTGAAACGTTTTTACCAGGCCTACAACTCAATGAAGCTATTTAAGACAACAAACCATATATCCAAAAAGGTTCATGAAAGTTATAGCAATATGGAATGTTTAGAATCAAAGGTTGTGGAACAAGATTCTTTCAATCATTGAATTATTCATAAAAGTTATTAGAACATTTGTTATTTTAAACATGATGGGGATTAATTTGCACTTCAAAATATTAACACATATAACATTTAGCACCACATCATAGATATTAATATAGTATGTGAGTCTATATTTCTGCAAAGAATGACACTTGACATTGCAACATCTTATCTAACACTTTTTAAAGAACACTTCATTTTAAATAGGTTTTTAACATGTGTTCATAAAGCTTAAAGCATCATGCAATAATATCAATTATCAACTGAATTGCAAATTTGATTATGATCACTATATTAGTATGAGACACTTAGAACTAGAGACTGTGCAAACATATTTTATGTAGAACTAGGCACATGCACATTCAAGTTCAAAGTAAACAGTGATGCATACAATTAAGCTTTTAAGATCATATATTGCATCAATCATTTTAGCATGCATTCATAGGAACAAACAATCAATCTTATCATATCATATATTCACACATAATTCATATATATCAAAATAAAATTATGATGAGATTGAGTATACCTCCTTT
Source organism: Oxytropis ochrocephala (assembly GCA_020916435.1). Classification (NCBI taxonomy): domain Eukaryota; kingdom Viridiplantae; phylum Streptophyta; class Magnoliopsida; order Fabales; family Fabaceae; genus Oxytropis; species Oxytropis ochrocephala. Next base: position 51,979,243 of record CM037095.1, read on the forward strand.
AATGACTTTCCTTCTGAAGACTTCTTTTGATAAGAACATCCTCAAAGACTTTGCAGTATCATCAATTCATACTCATTCATATATCATCAATGTACTTTGTGAAAAATTGACTGATGGATGAAGATGGTTGTTCCAGATTATTTTTCTCACTGATCTTGATATGGCTTGTGTTTATCTCTCAATATCTTTTATCTATTTCAGCTTCCAATCACTTGTATGATAGATGGACTTTGAATTTCTTTGCTGAAATCTCTTCTAGAGCAAGCTTCACATCTTTGAGAAGCTTCGGATCAAGCTTCTTCAAATCTGCAGAAGCTTCTCAATATCTGCAGAAGGTTGAGGGGATGATGAAATCTGGTTTTGGCACACTACAATCCCTCTCCCTTTTGAGATGATTCCAAGTTTCTTTATGAATTTTATCTACTTCTTGGATCCTCTCATATTGAAGCCCAAGGAAGGATTTCAGTCCTTCCAACATGTTTTTCTCAGATTCATCCTTCATCATCTCATAATGTGTGTACTATCATGAAGTTTCAATTTAAACTTTTGAGCATCTTTTTAGTTGTATGAGTTGGTCTTCATCTCTTTATTATCAACTTCCAAGAGGCATTTTCTTCTCCTTTTATCATCCAATGAGTATTCCTACATCACAAATCAAAAATGATTTTGGTACCCATTTCTTTTGGGTCCTTATGGGTTAGTATACCTTCTCTAGCCATTTTTGCTCACATGGTAACATAATGAGGTCTCAACCAAGATATTATTGTTTGAACATACATCATTGACAAATGATTGTGAAACATACTGTAGGAAAGTATGTGTACATTTTCTCCTTTTGTCTAAGCACTTATCACCCATTATAACCACTTTGAACATTTTTATGCATAAAGATTGTTTGTCAAAAACTTCCAAGTTAATACTCAACTCAATTTCTTGTTTTCCCAAAATTCAATTTCCTTTTTAAAAGAATGAGTTAGTATCTTAGAAAGCACAATTTTTCAGATAACATTATGCATGAGTGTAAAGAGAGTATTTCTTATGAAAGAGCCATTTTTCAAGAACACGTGCATATCAATATCCAATTTTTTATTTTAAATGATGTACAGAGATATTAATGCATCATGAACTTTAGTTCATATGAAAGTCATTTTAATCATGTAAGAAATAAGTACAAGACTTGTTGCTTTGTAACAAGAGATAAATGTGGTTTAGCCAATAAGTTTTTACCAAGTTTCTGAAAAAGAAGGATGATACATATGAATGATATTTTTCTAGAAACAGTTAGTTTGGGGCATATAACCTTTGTTGCATAAATCACATATTTCTAGCCCTTAGACATTCATGATGTTTTCTTGGCATATGAATAAAACATGTAAAGGCCAGCCAATGAGTAAGATAATAGATAATTAAAATTTCATGTAAAATTCTAATGCTCTTACCTCACTAATTATCATGTTGTCATGAAACTCACCACATTTTTGCAACCTCATGGATCTTGGCAAGCATTGTAATGATCATTCTTAGTAGAGTGCGAGCTTTCCAAGATTTTGAGTTCATTGGTTCTAACTTTGTCACATGACTCAGTCCATGTGGCTCCTTCATGAATTTTCATTTTGTAAGCAGAACTTTATTCAGTCTGTCATGAAAGTTACCTTGACATCTCTCTTGTACAGTGACTGCATCATTTGTATGATGCTTTGTGTGGTCTCTTTTCAATATGTTCTTGTTGGCTTGTCTTGAAGAACTATGCTCAGAGTTGTGAATGAATGACAGAAATTTTGGAAGCCAAAGAGAAAAGATTTTCTCGAAAGCACAATATGTTAAGCTTCACCAAATTTCAAAAACTCCACTGGTTTTCATTCTCAAACATTTTTCTTATGTTTGCCAATATAATGCAAGATTTTAGATTCTTGCAAAACACAACTTTCAACCACTTTTTATCATAATAGGTTGCTTTAGAAAAACCCAAAAAGAAAAGGATTTAAATTCCCCATTCCTTTTAGTACACTATGTAAGGATCAATGAAGCAACAAAATATAAGTTGGAAGAATTTATACAAGTGGGCTGTTATTCACTATAGATTTTCTCCACATTTACTTTTTGACTAGCATGCAACAAATACCTACTAGTACTTTATCAATATGTAAAGCATGTGGTTCATCCCTTTGTATGTTAGAACAAGCAAGACAACATATCATTTTGACTTTCACATTTCTCTTTTAAATTGTCAAAGATGGGTATTGTGAGATTTTGAAAAGTATCTTATAAAATAGTACCTTGTGGCAATTTTTTGTTTTGCTTTGAGAGTAAAAAGGATTTATGATGACTTTTCAAGTTAGTAGCTAAAAACCCTTTTATCTTTCCTATGTTTTGCTATTTAGAGAAAACTCATCTCTAATAGCTTCCCATTCTAATGGCTTATAGAGTATTCAAAGAAAGATTAAAACATGCTTACTTGTTGATCATGGCATATTCATTTTCCATCTATCTCACCTTGTCAACTTCTTCCTCATCAATATTGTTTTTTGCATATCACACATCTCTTTGTAAATCAACCTTCTGAGACATGTTCTTCATCTCCAATGTTGGTCATCACTTCTTCCAGAATCCTTATCTCTTCACACGGTTAAGTGTGTTCAACCCTAAGAGCATGTGCTCTAATACCAATTGAAGTGGCATATAGAGTCACAAGAAGGGGGGTTGAATAGTGACCCTTTCATCACTAAGTTTTTGCTCAACTAGACTTCTAAAATTTTGAAAATCACTGACTGATTGCAAGCTAACAGAGTACGTGACATATATAGGTCATCCCCCCTACTTAAGACCGTGCAGTGTCCTCACTGCATACATACTAAAGGGAAGGCCTATTGGAAAGAAAAAACAAGAAACAAACAACAACCAACACAACTGTTGAGTGCTATCACAGAACAAAAGCACTCAACAGGTTTATTTCAAACAGAAGAAAATAAAAGCAACAACTAAAACACATGAAACTGAAAAAGATTAAGGTGTAGGGGTTCCTGGTTTTGTCCTTGGGCTCGATCTTGTGGCACTGCCCTTTGGTGGCTTCTTCTTGTAGACCTTTGGGGAAATAATTGCCATTATTTTTTTTCAACTGTCATTCACTGCTACAGCAACATTGCTGGAAGCACTGCTGCAGCATCTCCTGTGGTCACACCCTCAAACTTAAAATTTCCAAACTATTTTCCGGCAAAATAAACACAAGAAAAACAACAACACTGGTTTATTAGATTAAAACCTTGGGCTGCCTCTCAGTAGTGCTTGGTTTAAGAGTCCTCAGCCTGACTTCCCTCCAAGAATAGAGGTCCTTCAATTCAGTGGTGATTTTGCTCCTCACCACTGATTCTCCATAGTATTTCTTCACCCTTTGACCATTCCCCTTAAAATGTTGCTTTCTCACATCACAATATGTCCACAGCACCATGAGGGTACAACTTCACTATTTTGAATGGTCCAGACCATCTAGACTTGAGCTTCCCAGGGAACAACTTGAGTCTTGAGTTGAACAATAACACTTAGTCACCTTCCACTAGCTCCCTTTTCTGAATCCTCTTATCATGTCAAGCCTTGGTCTTTGCTTTATACAATTCAACGCTCTCATAAGCAAAATGTCTCATTTCTTCTAACTCATTCAATGGTTAAGATATATGATAAATGGTTGAGATTGGTATTGTTGTGTTAATTACGGTTGTTAGTGTTGTTGGGCCTCTGGCCATAATTGTTGTTGTCTCTTGTGTTGGGTAGTCGGGTAGGATTTTGACAACCTACAGGTTAGAATACCTAATTGGGGAGTAAGAGTGTAGGGAAGAGTGTTTGATCTGTTGCGTATACGATATAATATAGATGAGAACGGTTAGAGGTGATAAGAAGAGTGGATGTTGAATTTCGTGAGTTTAGCGTAGATGTTCGAGGAGGATAGCAATCGTTCATACAAGATAGTGAGGGAGAAGAGGAGTTCTCAGTTTCGTGGGAAGCCCTATGAAGTTTCAGGTGGGAAGGGCGAGGGAGAGGAGAGTTCGGGCAAGAAGCCAAGTGGGGGAGACGCCACTGCGGGGATTGTGTGTCACAAGTGTGGTAAGTCGGGGCATAAGAGTCCAGATTGCATGGTCAACAAGTGTTTCAAGTGTGGTAAGGAAGGTCATGTAGTTGCTAAGTGTGAAAAGAAGGATGTGATCTATTACAACTGTGGAGAAGTGGGGTACATTAGTACCAAGTGTCCAAAGCCTAAGAAGGAGAAGTATAGCGGGAGAGTGTTTGTCCGGGCGTGTTCGGAACCTTCGGAGGAGTGAGGGTTACCTTTAGAGGTTAGCGTTTCATTTAAGGTGCTTTACTAGAAATCTATTGTTTGTTGTAGTAAGTGTTTAAGTTTACATGTCCATGATAGTTAGATTTTCGAGGACGAAAATATTCTAAGTGGGGAGAGTTGAAACGCCCCAAAATTAATTAGGTGAATTATTTAACTAATTTAATTAGGTGATTATTTAACTAATTTAATTAAGTGATTATTTTACTAACTTAATTAAGTAATGTTTTAGTTGTGTATATTAAAATAAATATAAGGTGTTATAGTGATTAGTTATATTAGAAATAGAGTATTTAATATGACTAAGAGGTGTTGGGTAGTAAATAAGGGAGTGGGGAATTAATTAAAATAGGGAGTGGTTGAAGTAGCTAGGGGGTGTAAATAAGGGGCCCAAGCCCACTAAATAGGCCCAAATGCAAGGAAATAACTTTAGGGGTAGGGTTTTCCTCCCCATTTGAAGCAAAGAAAAGAAAAAGGAGAGGGAGAGAGAGTGAAGGGAGGGACGGCAGCAGCAAGGGGAGGGAGAAGGAGAAATAAGAAAAGAAAGGAAAGAAGGGAGGAAAAGTCAAAGAAATAATAAAAGAATGGGAGAAAGGCATCCGAGAGAGAGAGAATGGAGAAATAGAGAAAGAAAGAAAAAAAAAAAAAAAAAAGGGGGAGGAAGAACAGCAACTGGGTGCGTGGGTTTTGGTGGAAAGGAGGAGGGAGGAAAATCTTCATCTTTGTTTGGGTAAGTTGGTATTTGGTACCAATCTTCCCCATTTTTCTTCCTCTATCTTTTAGTGTAAATTTCATACACTAATTCCTTTCCATTATCACTTTGCCATAAATGGGTTTTTGAAGCTCAAAGTAGAAGAGCATCTATTTTTGGTTGTTCTTGTGTTTTTGAAGGAGAGGCTACTTAGGTTCTTCGATTTTGAGGTATGGGGGCTCTCTTTCATGGCTAATAATTTATAAACCTTGAAATCATATGAATTAGGTGTTAGGAGTAGTTGTTTAATTAATTAATGAAGTAATTGAGTGTTTGGGTGTTTGTTTGATTTTATATGTGGTTATATTAATTGTTGTATGGAGATTGAAATGTGATTGTATTGATTGTTGATAATAGGGTGTATGACATGATGTTTAAATGAAGAATAATAAATAGAATTAAAGTGATGGCTAGGTGTTTGATGATATGTTTGAATGAACATGAATATGTTTTATAAGATGGTATGGTGTGATGTTTTACATGAGAATGTTGTTCTTGGTTGGGTGTTAAGGTGAGTTATATGAATTAAATGCAATATGGTGTGTAATAGGTGTTAAATAATAATGAGGTGATTGGTGTTAATTGATATAATTGATTAGGAGAAATATTGGTGTACGTTAGGTGTTTAATAAATTGTTGAAGTTAGAGTTTTGGTTGGAGTGTATAGGTTGTTGTTGAGGAATTAAATTTATTGTGCTGTGAATAGTAGCAGTGGCGCCAAAGTGCTGGGAATGTAGCGCCTAGATTACTGTTGTTTTGGGTTTGGGAGGGTTGCAGGGGAGGGGGCGCCAAAACACAGGATTTTGGGCGCCAGGTTTAATGTTGTGCGTGTGGCGTGGGTGTTTGTGCAGGGGGGGGGCATTTGGCTGCCCCAGGGCGCTAGTTTGTGCGCCCGTGCCCGTGTCTGTGTTGGGCGCCGTTTTGGCAGCCCTGTGCGCCTAAGTTGGCGCCTGTGGGCTGTGTGTGCGTGTCTGTGTGGCGTGAACAGTGCCAGGGGCGCCATTTGGCTGCCCTGTGCGCCTGTTTTGGCGCCTAGGTGTGCAAAGGTGTCTAAGTGTGGGTTCAAAATAGTCCCTAAGTGTAAAATTGATCCTTATGGTGCCAAACTAGTCCCTAGGTGTCAAAATAGTCCCTAGGTGCTAAAATAATCCTTATGGTGTCAAAATGGTCCCTAGGTGTCAAAATGGTCTCCGAGATGTCAAACTAGTGGTCCCTAGAGTTGAATTGCGAAATGAAAAGTGGTGAGTTAATGATTGTTGTGGTAAGTGTGTTGTGTTGTGGTGCATTGTCATGGTGTCACATAAATCATTTGCATTCAGCGGTGAGGTGGGCTTCGGCTCAAAGCCGTGATGGGCTTCGGCCAAAGAGGTGATGGGCTTCGGCCAAAGAGGTGATGGGCTTCGGCCAAAGAGGTGATGGGCTTCGGCCAAAGTGGTGATGGGCTTCGGCCAAAGCGGTGTGTGCCCTCGAGGCTTAAAGCGGTGACGATGGATCCACATGCATATTGCATTTCATACATTACATGCATACTCTGCTGATTAATTGGGTGTTCATAAACTAATGGTGTACCAAACCTTGTGAAAATATTCATTTGCAAGAATTTGTTAACAGACTTAGCATCATTGTTAGGCAAAGCCACTACTTCCACCCACTTTGACACATAGTCCACAGCAACAAGGATGTAAGTATTGCCAAATGTGAAGTGGCATATAGAGTCACAAGAAGGGGGGTTGAATTGTGACCCTTTAAAATTTATATCCTGCAACTTAGAAAATGTCCTCTCAAGTTGATACTTGGAGATGAGATAGTTAGCTTAAAACAATTTCACAAGACATACTCTTCTTGAGTAGGTTCCATGTATTGAACCTTCTCTAGTTAAGTAAGTTCAATTCATAATGAGTCTTGTGTTGTATTTATGCATAGAAACATTTTGTTCATCAAATGAATTTTATCCTTTTGTTGAACATGGTAATTCAGTGTTTGATAACTTGAGGAACATATTACCAAGACATATATATGTGAAGAATAAACTCTTTAATGTAGAGAAGCTTATGAGAATGAAATCATTTCAGATTGAAGCTTCTATAAATGTTTTTAAAACAGTATATGATTTATGCATAAAATACATGAGTAGGTTAGTAACAATAGATGATCAATATAAAACACTAACTACTCAATGAAGAAGGTTAGTAATAATAGATAATCAATATAAGATACTAACTTCTTAATGATGAGGATAGTCATGAATAATAGCTTGTAAGAGATATGTTGGTTTTAACTTTGAGATTAAATCATAGATTATAAGTTCTTAGTTAAAAGCTGTTTTGAGAAAGGTTGAATAAATCAACCTTCTCATAGTTTGGACAATGGTGAATATGTTATAGCATGTTAGAAGATAGTAAGGAAAGCTAGTAAATAACACAGTAGAGTTATAGAGGTTCACCCAAACCTGGCTACTCCTCTCCCCACGTCCACGTGAGTATTTCCACTATTTCCCAAATAGTCATTACACTTGCTTTTGATCAACACACAAAAGACTTCACCACCACTAGCTTTGATCATCACACACAATGACCTAGTGCACTCTTACACTGCCTACGCCTAGTTGTTTCCACTCTCTTAGAAACTCTCCACTAGTTACCCAAGAATCACCTTATCAAGTATAATCACCACCAACACTCACCTATCCTAGGTATCTTAATAGAACAACACACACATTGTAGTTTCTCATCAACACTCACCTACTCCTTAGGTAGATTGATAGAACACTACACATGTTGTATTTTCTCATTAACACTCACCTTTCTTTCTAGGTAGTTTGGTGAGATATTTACAAGATAATATTTACAATAAGGGTTTTGGGATGTTTAAGAGCTTGAGAATAAATTACACAAAGTGTATACAATGATGCTCATCAAGCTAACAGACACTCACTAAAAGAATCCCAGAATTTTACATTAGAAGCTTGGAGTGTGAGATGAGAAGGTTGGATGTTTCTTTGAGAAGCTTGAAAGATGAGAGGTTCCAACCCAAACTCATACCTTGAACTTTCGAATTCCAGCCTTTAAATAGCCATGGAGACTGAATATAGCTGTTATAAATTTGAATGGAGTTGAATAGAGTCGTTAGAAACTTGAATGGAACTTTTTGGAGTATCATTTGGTCCATAGGAGTGACTTTAAGTAAGGTACAAAAGTTGACAGCTTTTGAACCTTCTGAAGTCTGTCTTTATGCTTTAACTGACACATTCAACCTTCTTCTTCTGACATTGTACTCCTCTAGTAGTCTACTCTACAACCATGCTTCAGTTATATCCGTTGGACAGCCTGGAATTAATTTGAATCAACCTTCTGAAGCTTCCTAGCATGAATAAACACCTCAAATGTGCCATATGAATAATCATTCATTACCTCCTTTTATATTCAAACTTTCAGCTCATTTTATGACTTGGAATCTTCATTTAATTCACCTTAAGATCATTCAAGAAGAGTTAATGTGTTTGGGATAATTTTGATATGATTTCCAGAAAACAGAAACTTGATTTCTTTCAACCTTCTTTTAACCTTCTTTACCAAAACAACCTTTTGTACCTCTTTATGGAATAGGTCAACCTTCTGTTGACTTCAATCAAACTTTCTGTTGACTATTGGTCAACCTTGTGTTGACTTTTAGTCAACCTTATGTTTGACTTTCAGTCAACCTTCTGTAGAAAGGTCAAACCTTCTGTTGACTTTATTTTTTTAAGCTTCTCATGAGTTAACCTTCTCAAGGCTTTTCTACCTTTATAGTATACCAATATTGTAGACCATGGTAGAGCCTTAGTTTGCTAAGTCTTTGGCTTGGTTTAACCTTCTTTTGCCATGGTCAAACCTTCTGTAGTCTGAACCTTTTAGAGTTTTAACACTCTCAATTATTTATCTTCTATGAAAAGTATTGGCTTGGTAAAACCTTCTTATTTGACTTGGTCAAGCCTTCTCACATGATTATTCCTTACTTGAATGAACTTTGATGCTCCTAGGAAGAATCATTGAGTACCTCTTCTTCATTTAATACCTTTTCTTGACTTGGTCAAATGTTCTGTTGACTTAAGCAAACTTTCTCAAATGATTATTCCTCAACCCAATAAACTTTGATGCTTTTAGGAAGAATCATTGAGTACCTCTTCTTCAGTTCATCAATGAGAGAGATTGTTCTTTAGTTGTTGAAGTTTCCTAGAGTAGGTTGCTTGTTTATTTGAACCTTCTTATCTTTGAACCTTCTCCAACTATTTTAACCTTCTTTAACTATTGAACCTTCTCATATGTGAACCTTCTTATGTTTATTTCTACCCTTGACTTTTTGCATGTTTTAGTCTTGCTCTTTGATATGCTTCTTGATAAGCTTTTGAACCTTTGAGTAAGAGAGCATTGGTAGAATATAACTGATTAATGACTATGAGAATCTCCCTTTGTAGAGACTTGAAACCTTTGATCCATCTAGTCATTAGGTTATTAGGACTCTCTTGATAGGAATTCACTTAGATGATTTGCATTTACTTTGATTGCCTAATGTCTTCTCTTTTCTATTTGTGAATTTCCTAGTCCCACACATTGTAATAGTAAAGATAATATGTCTTCATGAAGCTTGCATTACTATTCTTGTAACTTTGTTGGTGCTACTCTGATTCTTCAATTTGTTGAGAATGACATGCAATGGATTGATCTAATTTGCTTCTAGCATGTCCACTTGAAAGAAACCTGTTCTTTTCAACAAACTCAAGACACCCATTAGTAGAGCACCATTCAGAATACTTAAGCTTTAGTTCATAAGGTTTGTTATCATTAAAACCATATATCAAAAAGGATTTTATCTCAACAAAATGAAGGGGGAAATGGTCCCATAAAATCCATGCCCAAAACATCAAAGAGTTCAATCTCTAAGATGTTGGTTAGTGGCATTTCTTGCTTATTGGAAATGTTCCCTGTAACACCCCTTTTCTAATTATAATTTAAACACGCAATTATCAGAGTCACCACGAGGGCGCTACATTTTTCACCATATAAAAACTCCAAATTGATTTAAAATAAATCCTCAAAAACATGAATAATTAATCTCTAAGCAGCGGAATCACAACTCATTTAACACCTCCAAAAATAATTAAACATCAAACCAAAGCTCCAAAAATAAATGATAATAGTTCGGAAAACGGTAACTACGACCCTCCCCAGTGCTACGCATCAGAGCTGACACAGACCCAACGAGTAGGAGACTACACCTAGCATTCCTCCACGAGTATTAACGATCACCTGCAGCGTTGCCACATAAGAGCAACATTCCAAGCAGAAGGGGTGAGCTTAACAGAAATAATAGGTAAATGATAGCAGTATATAAGCAGCAGGCAAATCACGATAACACAGAAGTCAATACATCATAACACCACGCAAACTCAAACTATTTAATTAATGGATATTACATCATCATGTCTCGTTATAACTCACTTCATGAAGATACCACGTATTGTAGCATCACAGCTACCTCGTAACGAAAACATCACACAAGACACCGACTCGTAAATACGAAAGTCAACACCAAGACACGTTATATATTTATGTATGGACTATGCAACAATGCAACCCCTGTGGGCATATGCATGCGGTACCGATCTCAAACACAACTAAGCCACGACGGGCGAGAGGCCGAAGCCTATACCACCAACAACAATCTCAAAGAGGCCGGAGCCTATACCACCAAGAATGCATATGACAATGTGACTCATGACTCATGCACTAATCACACAACTCAAAGTATTTAATTAATAAATACTATCCCACCGTAACTCATTGTAAATTACTTCATAAAAATTATCACGCGTTGTAGCATCACAGCTACCTCGTAGTTCTCACCCGTTCACAAACTCATCACATTATGGAACGACACTTTTAACACAAAAAGGACATCCACATTTACTCACTCCTGTTCTCAACATAACGGTGACTCGAAAATATAAGGAGACAGTGCCTTAAAATTTGAGACAACAGCACACTTGGGTTTACGAAAAGTAGCACGTTTAATTTAGGAACAGCAGCGCATTTACAGCACAAAGGCATCAACCTAAAAACATAAAAACAAGAGCAAGACAACACATAAAACAACCTCATTTATGCGCAACAACATCAGCAAGGACGACACCAAATCGACCACATTAAGTAACATAAAGACAGCACCATTTATCTCAAAAACAGCAACACATTCTAATATAAAATCAGCACTATTCATGTCGAAAACAACAACGCAATCTAGTGTAAAAACAACACTATTACTTTCAAAAATATAGTAACATGTTCTGTTAGAAAACAGCAATAAAACAACATGAAAACAGTGACATTAAATTGCACAAACAACACTTAATCTTTACAAAACAGCAAGGCATTTGTTTTTAGAAAAACAGCAGCACATGTTTCTAATAAAAACAGCAAAACAACAACATAACTCTTATGGAAACAGCAGCACATTCTTATAAAAACAGCAGCACCTTTTCTTATAAAAACAGCAGTAAAATCGGTTCAAAAACAGCAACATTTAATTGCAAAAACAGCAACTTGAATTCTGAAAAACAACAACATTTTTGCAGCAAAAACAGCAACTTAAATTCTGAAAAACAGCAACATTTTTACAGCAAAAACAGCAACTTAAATTCTGAAAACAGCAACATTTTTACAGCAAAAACAGCAACTTAAATTTCTGAAAAACAGCAACATTATTACGGCAAAGCAGAGTTTAAAAACAGCAGTCTTTAATCGCATAAACAGCAGCAAAACAGTGTTAAAAACAACAACAACAGCGATACACAACACACCATAATTCACATCTCAAGCATACAATTTCATATCCAATTTAATTATGCCACTACACAACACCTAACCTCTTTTAATCCTATTACCACTTCTCTCAATTTATCCTCAATCTCATTGTATCACTCAAACAATCATAATCATACTAATTAATTACTACATATGTCTCAATATTCAATCAAAATTATATCACACCAAAACTCATACCTCAACCACTCAATCACATGCTCTTATCACCATACGACATGAATTCGACTCCAATTCTCATAGAATCACCCAAATCAAGATTCAATTTATCAACTTGCACATTAATACATCACAATTCATTCCTTAAAACCCTAACTACCCATAAAGCCCATCATAACCCATTATAGATGTTAAACCCACCCTTACCTCGAATACGTAAGCTCCTAGCACGAAGAAGACGGTCACACACGAAAACACCGCAACACGAACGATCTCCTCTTCACGAAGGATTTGCGAAAACTCTCCTTTCCTCTTCCCTTCCTCTTCTCACCTTCGCCTCCTCTCTCTTCCTCTTCTCTCACCTTCGCCTCCTCTCTCTTCCTTCTCTCCCTTTCTTTCTTTCTTTCTTTCTTCCTTTATCTTCTTTTCCTTCTCTTCTTCTCTCTCGCGAGCCTCCTCCTTCTCCTCTCACTCTCACCTTTCTTTTCTCGGTTCTATCTCTCTCTCAGTCGATCCCTCCTTCTCTCTTTCAATTCATTTCTTTTATTTTCATTTAACCCTAGGCCCACTAATGGCCTTTGGGCCATTGGCCCGCTATTTGCAACCCCTTCAATTACTTCCACCACTCCTAATTTAATTACTAAACACCATCCTATTATTTTTTATATTTCTCCACCACCTAACTCTCAATAATTAATTAAATACTTAGCCAATTATTTTTGGGGCGTTACAACTCTCCCCCACTTAGAATATTTTCGTCCTCGAAAATTTTCGTCGAACCTACGACAACAACACCAACTCTCCCTGCCACCTCTAACCGTCCTCATCCATAACTTATCGCACACCTCGCAACAGACCAACACCTTTCCTTCCTTCTCACTCCTAAGTAAAGGTTCTAACTTGTAGGTTATCTAAGTCCTACTCGCCTACTCAACCACTATCTATCCGCATTAGGATACCATACTCTCAACGGTAATCTCTATGGTTTTACTTAATTAAGTTCCAACTTCCACGGGTCACTCTCCAAACTCCAACTTCTAATCCTACTTATCTCGCGTTAGGCCGACAGCGGCCAAACTCTACACCTCCAAACTCACCGACTTACTACGACAATTACTGTGAACATGGTTACGCCCTAACCAGTTCATACCCAAGATTACAACTAACCTACCCGACGATGGACAACAAAATTCACAACAAGGTCTATGTCGAAGATCGACAAGGGGCACAGTGGAACACATTAGGCAACACATTACATCATAATGATTAATACAAGATGCGTAAACATTCGCAGCATGTGCCATTAACAAAATAACAAGTAGCATTGGCATTAACAGTAGATTCTAGCGGAGCACCCTTAACGAGACACGTACCTCTAATACTACCATCATCCCTCCGTAGACTCAGCACCTGCCAAAACAAACACCCTTCCAGTAGACCTTCCTTTCTTTGGTTTCGGACACTGAGCACTGATGTGTCCTTCCTCACCGCAGTTGAAACAGAGCGCATCCTTACGATCAAAGTTAGTTGCCATATGGCCCTCTTTCCCACACTTGTAGCATCTCTTCACACCACCCGGACAATCTGGGCGTTTATGACCAGCCTTCCCACACTTGTAGCATACCACACTAGCAGCAGCATCTCCCCCACTTGGTTTCTTGCCTTCCGCAGCTCTCTGATTACCCCCACCCGCTGGAACCTCATACGGCTTCCCGCGACTCGGTAAACTCTTCTGCTTTTCTCTTATAACTCTAGAATGGGCATTACTGTCTTCCTCGAAGATTCTGCAACTTTCCACCAACTCAGAGAACACCCGGATTTTCTGGTACCCTATCGCTTTCTTAATATCCGCTCGCAATCCATTCTCAAACTTGATACACTTCGAGAACTCAGCACCAGCACCATCATAGTGAGGATAGAACTTCGACAGTTCGGTGAACTTCGCAGCATACTCAGTCACCGGCATACTACCTTGCTTCAATTCTAGGAACTCAATCTCCTTCTTCCCACGGACATCTTCAGGGTAGTACTTCCTCAAGAAGTCCCTACGAAACACGGCCCAAGTGATCTCCTCATTCGCAGCCTCCAATCTCTGCATATTTGCCAACCACCAGTCGTCTGCCTCACCTTTCAGCATGTGAGTACCATATCTAACTCTCTGTGCTTCAGTACAATTCATGACGCGGAAAATTCTCTCTATTTCTTTCAACCACTCCAAAGCACCATCAGGGTTATACTTGCCCTCAAAGGTAGGAGGGTTCTCCTGCAAACGTCGCCAAATTGCGCGACTCAAAGATCTGACAAGACCTTGTCGATTTCCCCACACACGGGCCATCGCTTCCAAAGCAAAGAAATGCGCGCGATCATTCCTCCCAGCCATCTCAACTTAACCCTACAACACCAAAATGTCAATCAGAAATGAGTACTAAGACTCGAGACACAACCAGACTCGACACTGGACAACTTGGCCGGACAGACCGAACATGCTCTGATACCACTTATGTAACACCCCCTTTTCTAATTATAATTTAAACACGCAATTATCAGAGTCACCACGAGGGCGCTACATTTTTCACCATATAAAAACTCCAAATTGATTTAAAATAAATCGTCAAAAACATGAATAATTAATCTCTAAGCAGCGGAATCACAACTCATTTAACACCTCCAAAAATAATTAAACATTAAACCAAAGCTCCAAAAATAAATGATAATAGTTCGGAAAACGGTAACTACGACCCTCCCCGGTGCTACGATCGAGTCGACATTGCACTCCAACGAGTAGGAGACTACACCTAGCAATCCTCCACGAGTACTAACGATCACTGCGGCGTTGCCACATAAGAGCAACATTCCAAGCGTAAGGGTGAGCTTAACGTAAATAATAGGTAAATGATAGCAGTATATAAGCAGCAGGTAAATCACGATAACACAGAAGTCAATACATCATAACACCACGCAAACTCAAACTATTTAATTAATGGATATTACATCATCATGTCTCGTTATAACTCACTTCATGAAGATACCACGTATTGTAGCATCACAGCTACCTCGTAACGAAAACATCACACATGACACCGACTCGTAACACAGAAAGTCAACACCAAGACACGTTATATATTTATGCATGGACTATGCAACAATGCAACCCCTGTGGGCATATGAATGCGGTACCGATCTCAAACACAACTAAGCCACGACGGGCGAGAGGCCGAAGCCTATACCACCAACAACAATCTCAAAGAGGCCGGATCCTATACCACCAAGACTGCATATGACAATGTGACTCATGACTCATGCACTAATCACACAACTCAAAGTATTTAATTAATAAATACTATCCCACCGTAACTCATTGTAAATTACTTCATAAAAATTATCACGCGTTGTAGCATCACAGCTACCTCGTAGTTCTCACCCGTTCACAAACTCATCACATTATGGAACGACACTTTTAACCCAAAAAGGACATCCACATTTACTCACTCCTGTTCTCAACATAACGGGGACTCGAAAATATAAGGAGATAGTGCCTTAAAATTTGAGACAACAGCACACTTGGGTTTACGAAAAGTAGCACGTTTAATTTAGGAACAGCAGCGCATTTAAAGCACAAAGGCATCATCCTAACAACATAAAAACAGCAGCAAGACAACACGTAAAACAACCTCATTTATGCGCAACAACATCAGCAAGGACGGCACCAAATCGACCACATTAAGTAACATAAAGACAGCACCATTTATCTCAAAAACAACAACACATTCTTATATAAAATCAGCACTATTCATGTCGAAAACAACAACGCAATCTAGTGTAAAAACAACACTATTACTTTCAAAAATATAGTAACATGTTCTGTTAGAAAACAGCAATAAAACAACATGAAAACAGTGACATTAAATTGCACAAACAACACTTAATCTTTACAAAACAGCAAGGCATTTGTTTTTAGAAAAACAGCAGCACATGTTTCTAATAAAAACAGCAAAGCAGCAACATAACTCTTATGGAAACAGCAGCACATCCTTATAAAAACAGCAGCACCTTTCTTATAAAAACAGCAGTAAAATCGGTTCAAAAATAGCAACATTTAATTGCAAAAACAGCAACTTGAATTCTGAAAAACAGCAACATTTTTGCAGCAAAAACAACAACTTAAATTCTGAAAAACAACAACATTTTTAAAGCAAAAACAGCAACTTAAATTCTGAAAACAGCAACATTTTTACAGCAAAGCAGTGTTTAAAAACAGCAGTCTTTAATCGCATAAACAGCAGCAAAAACAAAGTTGTTAAAAACAACAACAACAGCGATACACAACACACCATAATTCACATCTCAAGCATACAATTTCATATCCAATTTAATTATGCCACTACACAACACCTAACCTCTTTTAATCCTATTACCACTTCTCTCAATTTATCCTCAATCTCATTGTATCACTCAAACAATCATAATCATACTAATTAATTACTACATATGTCTCAATATTCAATCAAAATTATATCACACCATAACTCATACCTCAACCACTCAATCACATGCTCTTATCACCATACGACATGAATTCGACTCCAATTCTCATAGAATCACCCAAATCAAGATTCAATTTATCAACTTGCACATTAATACATCACAATTCAATCCTTAAAACCCTAACTACCCATAAACCCCATCATAACCCATTATAGATGTTAAACCCACCCTTACCTCGAATACGTAAGCTCCTAGCACGATGAAGACGGTCACACACGAAAACACCGCAACACGAACGATCTCTTCTTCACGAAGGATTTGCGAAAACTCTCCTTTCCTCTTCCCTTCCTCTTCTCACCTTCGCCTCCTCTCTCTTCCTCTTCTCTCACCTTCGCCTCCTCTCTCTTCCTTCTCTCCCTTTCTTTCTTTCTTTCTTTCTTTCTTTCTTTCTTCCTTTCTCTTCTTTTCCTTCTCTTCTTCTCTCTCGCGAGCCTCCTCCTTCTCCTCTCACTCTCACCTTTCTTTTCTCGGTTCTATCTCTCTCTCAGCCGATCCCTCCTTCTCTCTTTCAATTCATTTCTTTTATTTTCATTTACTTCCACCACTCCTAATTTAATTACTAAACACCATCCTATTATTTTTGATATTTCTCCACCACCTAACTCTCAATAATTAATTAAATACTTAGCCAATTATTTTTGGGGCGTTACATTCCCAGACCTTTGGCAATTATCACATTGTTTAACCAACTCCTGGCATCCTTGAAAATAGTTGGCCAATAGAAACCAGATTGCAGCACCTTTGTTGCTCTTCTCATACTTCCTGTAGCGACCGAAAAATCCGGGAAAGGATTCTTCGAAGATTCATAGGAAGCCGCCACCAAATTTTAGTTTAAGGGCAAATTCGGAAAATCCCTTTATGTTTAAGACAAGGCAGGTTTAGGGTTCGGGAGTCGTTATGCGTGGGGAAGGTGTTAGCACCCCACGACATCCTTTTGTCTAATTAATTATATTTTAATATTTACCCTTTTTATTTATAGTGAAAAAGACTTAATTAAATTTTTAATTTTTAGTGCTTGACAAGAGTGAACTCTTGCTCCTACGTACCTCCAGATGCAATGGAGGAATCAAAGCTACGTAGTTCTTCCTGAAAAAGGTTTGTGGGTTGGTGTTTTTTAGTGTAGGGGTCCTAAGATTCCTTGAACTGTACAGCTCACTGATTCCTAGGACGCTGACTAACCCGATTGTACAACCGACTTAGTCCTCTACTTTTTGAAAGTAATTTTAGAGTTTTGAAAGAAATTGGTTTGGTGTGAGGTGGGTCCGTTTTAGAATAGGTATTCTAGAACTCCTGAACTGTACAGCTCATTAGTTCTAGAACGCTGACTAACCCGGTTGTACAACCGACTTAGTCCCCTATTTTTAGGAAAAATAGTTTACTCGTATTTATTAAGTTTTCAGGGTTACTGAACTGTACAGCTCATTGGCCCTAAAATAATGACTAACCCGGTTGTACAACCGACTTAGCCGTTTATTTAGGAAAAATAGTTTATTCGTATTTATTAAGTTTTCAGGGTTAATGAACTGTACAACTCATTGGCCCTACGATGATGACTAACCCGTTGTACAACCGATTTAGCCGTTTATTTAGGAAAAATAGTTTATTCGTATTTATTAAGTTTTCGTGGCTAATGAACCGCATGTGACTCATTGGCCTACGATGATGACTAACAGGTTGTACAACCGACTTAGTCTTTTATTTGATTTTGAAGAAATAAACTAATTTGTGCATAAAAAAGGACAAACCGATAATTAAATAAAGACTAGGCTAAAAAAAAAAATAAATAAATAACTATATACATAAATAAATATGAATAGATATATACATAAACAATAAATAAATAAATAAATAGATTATATTATAAATAAATGATAAATAAATATGTACATAAAAATAAACAAAATAAATGCAAAACTAACCTGGACTCGACGAGTGCCGAACCGGACTAAGCAAACCGGACTCTTATCTGGTCCATTTTGACTCCAAGACCGCAAGAACCGCTTTGAGAATCGGAAAGCCGACTCAAAACGTCCAAATGATCAAAGACAGGCTTTTAGTGAAATGGGCCGCTATCGCTTTGACCCAAAAGATCACTTAACCCGCCAATGATCTCCCCCTTTTAGACTTAGACAAACACTTCTTTTATAGTCTAAACTCCATGCTATTTGCTCTAAAACTTTCGATGTGGGACTAAAATAAGTTAACTTAGGAAAGATAATTTGTTTTTCATGTACCACGCATTGCTAGTGTTTAACTATGTCATATTCACATGTCATAGGTGGAAGACGTTCTTGTAATTGTTGGTGCTACTTTGTATGCAATCAGTAATGTCAGTGAGGTAAGCTGATTCCACTTCAATGCATTTTTGCAACACTCTTGCAATCAACAATACAATATGACAAAGTTGATGCATATAGTCACTAGTTATTGTTGAAAATGTTAATTACTATACAAAGGTTGTGCTTTTCGTCCATCAAAACGCCATGGCGCACAATCTTGGATCATGTTGGAAAATGGCGTGACTTTTGTTGCTAAGATGCATTGAGCCATACATTATAATTAATGACCAAGTGTTGTTCAATGACATGTGTATGCTCAAAGTTGTAGATGTTTGGTTGTTAGGAGTATCAGGTGTAGAGCTCCAATTAGCATTCATCGATTTGAAGCCACCAATGAAATAGCCATTTGCAACTCTTTTATTAAGCTTAAGCTTGAACCAAGAGTATGCCCTTCATCCAAAATTATCCTAAAATAATGCACTTGTATTTGAGCACTCCTCTTGCATATTACGCAAAAAAAGGTAGTGAAATAAAAGATCAATTTTAAGTTATAATAATTATGTATTTTTTAGTTTTTTTATTATTTAAATTAAAACAAGATCGGACAAAATTAGGGTGCAACACCTCCTAAGTGTCCTCCATATGTTGCAGCATGGCATTGTTGCAACACTATTTGTTGCTCTTCAGCTGCCACAGATCTTCTTAACAATTGATCAGGACACTTTTTGTAGAGGAAAGGTTCATCCCAAAAGTATTGCTTGACAAGATGGAAGAACCTCTTCTTCAGTTGATAATTCATATCACAAGGAACCACTTTGATGACTAGAAAATTGACAATGTCAAGATACCAAGGTGATGCAACACTTATAGCTAATAAATGCTCATCATAAAAGTTTTCTTTAATCTCACCATATGTACTTGCACTTTCATTTTCCAATCTAGACAAATGGTCAGCAACTTGTTTCTCCACCCCCTTTTTGTCCTTAATTTCAAGATCAAACTCTTGAAGAAGGAGAACCCATCTTATTAGCCTAGGTTTTGCATCTTTCTTAGCAATCAAATACTTAATGGCAGAATGATCAGTGTAAACAATTACTTTTGTGCCAACTAAGTATGATCTAAATTTTTCAAATGCAAAAACCAAAGCTAATAATTCTTTTTCAGTAGTGGTGTAACTCAATTGAGCATCTACAAGTGTTTTGCTAGCATAATAAATAGAATGAAAGACTTTTCCATACCTTTGGCCAAGGACAACACCTATGGTATAATCACTAGCATCACATATGAGCTCAAAAGGTTTGCTCCAGTCTGGAGTCACAATTATTGGGGCAGTGACTAAGGCACTCTGCAGTTTCTGAAATGCTGCAGCACAGGCCTCATCAAACACGAATGGAGTGTCATGCTGCAGCAATTGACATAATGGCTTAGAAATTTTAGAGAAGTCCTTGATGAATCTACTGTAGAACCTAGCATGCCCCAAGAAACTTCTCACACCTTTCACATTGGTTGGAGGATGCATCTTTTCAATAACTTCCACCTTAGCTTTGTCCACCTCAATTCCCTTTTTAGAAATCTTGTGTCCCAACACAATACCTTCTTGGATCATGAAGTGGCATTTCTCCCAATTCAGAACCAAGTTGGTTTCTACACATCTATCCAGAATCTTCTCAAAGTTGTCAAGGCATAATTGGAATGTTTCCCCTAAAAGAGAGAAATCATCCATAAATAGGGTTTAGCCTCCTCTGTCCTTCAATACTGCTTTTAGCATTTTCCTCCAGAATGATCCTATGCATACAAATGGCGGGACTAATCCCCTTTATATCAGCCATTTGCCACCCAATTGCCTTCTTACGCCTCTTTAAGGTAGTAATGAGATCATGCTCTTAACTTTTGGAGAGATCATAAGCAATGATCACATTCAATGTATCATTTCCCCTACATAAGCATATTTAAGGTGCTTGGGTAACTCTTTCAATTCAAGATCAGGGGGCTTCTCAATTGAAGGCACACTTCTTTTAAGAGTTGAATCTCCAAATTCAAGAGATTCATATTGTCTAGTCCAAATCTCCTTTAGAGTAGCCTCCTCATGTATCAGTTCTTCTTCCACAAGCTCACTTTTATCAATTTTGGAAAGAGCTTTCACCAAGTGATCAATTTGCTTGTGGAAATGTCTCTATACCACAGAGTCAAGAGACAAAACAAAAGAACACTCCTCAGTTCCTTTATCAGGAAACTTGAGAGCATTCATCACATTGAATTTAATCTCTTGATCATTGACTCTCATAGTTAATTCTCCCTTTTGCACATCAATTAGATCCTTCCCATTAACCAAGAAAGGTCTTCCAAGAATTATAGGCACCTCCTTATCTGCATCAAAATCTAAAATCACAAAGTCAGCAGGAAATACAAATTTATCAACCTTTATCAGAACATCTTCAATGATTCCTTCAGGATAAGCAATAGATCTATCTGCAAGCTGAAGAGTGACAGTTGTAGGTATAGAAACCCCTATACCAAGCTGAGTGAAAATGGACTTAGGCATCAAATTGATGCTTGCACCTAAGTCACAAAGAGCTCTGCCAGTATAGGTTTCACCAATAGAACAAGGAATAGTGAAACTGCCTGGGTCCTTCAACTTGCTTGGAAGATTGCTTTGCATGATCATACTGCATTCCTCAGTCATGGCTACTGTTTCAAATTCACCAAGTCTCCTCCTTTTGGTCAAGACATCTTTCAGGAATTTTTCATAGTAGGGCATTTGCTGAAGTGCCTCAACCAAAGGAACATTAATGTGAAGTTGTTGCAACACCTCAAGAAATTTGCCAAATTGCTTTTCTTGCTGTGCCTTCTTCAATCTTTGAGGGATTGGTGGAGGTGGCACATCTTGATCAAGCACATATGGTGGCACAGGTGTTGCATCAGATACTACAGCATCAGGTGCAACAACATCTGTCTTGCTCTTTCTTTCATTTTTTCTTCTGTGTTTTCATTTTTTCAGAATCTTTTTCTTTTCTTTTGTCACCACCACCTATATCAAGTGATGGCCCACACAAATATTTCCCAATCCTTATAGATAAAGCCTTAAGCATGGCCTCCATAGAATTATCAACTGCAGGAGCTCATTGTTTTGCTGGAGCAGGAAATCCTGGTGGTACAGCAGGTGCTGGAGTGGATGTTGCAATAGGTGTTGCTGCAGCATTGTTGCTCCACCTGAAATTTGGATGATTTTTCCACCCAGGATTGTAAGTATTTGAGTATGGATTATTACCCTTGTTGTACCCAACATAGTTGACTGAGATAGGATTCGCATGACACTCCTCATAAAAGATGACCTCCTCCACAATAGACACAACTAGGAGAGGAACCAATTGGAGCTGGCTCAATTGCTGCTACTGTTTCTTCATATGCTGCAATAGGTGTTGCTGCAACTTTAGGTGCACTCATATTTTTGATCATATTGGAGAGTGAAGCCACTTGAGCAGACAATGCAGTAACTTCACTTACTTCATGTATACCAGCCACCTTCTTTTGCACACTTGATCTCGCAGTAGGCCATTGATAACTATTTGCAGCATTGTTCTCAATCAAGTTGTAAGCATCATTGTAAGATCCATTGAGCAGTACTCCTCCAGATGAAGCATCAAGCAAGAGCCTAGTTTGAGGCTCCAAACCACTGTAGAAAGTCTCCATTTGAATAATTATTGGAATACCATGGTGTGGATACTTCCTCAACAATTCTTTATATCTTTCCCATGCTTCAAACAAGGTTTCAAATTCAGTTTGCTTAAACGAGGTAATTTCATTTCTCATCCTGACATTCTTTATTGGAGGAAAACATTTTGTCATAAATTTTTCAGCCATCTCATTCCAACTAGTGATAGAGTTAGTCTCTAGGGAATTAAGCCAGGCCTTAGCTCTCTCCTTCAAGGAATAAGGGAACAATTTAAGTTTGAATGCATCATCAGAAACACCACGGAGAATAAAATTACTGCAAACCTCAACAAATTATTTTAAATGCAAATGTGGGTCTTCAAGGGGACCACCACCAAATTGCTCAATTGTTTGAAGCATTTGGAACACAATAGGCTTAAATTCAAAATGACTTGTAGCAATCTCTGGCCTCACTATGCTTGTTTGCATAGTTAGAGGGTCAAAGACTTCATAGTCCCTCATAGGTCTGTCCCTATCATTTTCCATGCCTATGACATTCATATTCAGAAATTGTTGCCTATACCCTCCATCACCATCACCATCACCTTGTATTGTTCATGGAGGTGTAGGTGGTGGTGTAGGGTCACCATGCTCAGTAGTATGAGGACTAGCCATTGCAGCAACTCTTCCTAATTCATTAAGTCCTGAAGTACTATGAACTCTTCTCAATCTTCTAAAATGTCTTTCTATCTCTGGGTGGAACTGGAATTCTGGAGTATTATGCCTATACCTTTGCATATGCTACAGCACCTAATGCTGTAGCAACAGAAACAACACAACAGAATTAGAAAACAAAAGGCACTAAGTTGCTAACTAACTAAATAGTCTATAAAACTCTTAATAACCCCGGCAACAGCGCCAAAAACTTGTTGTGTAAAAAGGGTATAGTGCAAGTGTACACTGTCCAACAAGTAGTAAAGTGATAAAAAGTTCGTTCCCACAATGATTTAAGGTCTAAAATGAGAGTTTAACTTGATTAACAATTTAGTGACTGAAATGAAATAACACACAAGTTTTTGAGTATCATAAACAGTGGTAAGAAGTAAAACAGTAATAAAGACAGTGATGAGAATAAGCTGAGATGCATTCACTTCAGTAACTTCATTGAATTGCAATTAATGGTATGTTCAATGCAGCAATAGATATATTTTCTCAAATACTTCTCACTAGGGTTTCCTCGCAAGAGTTTATCTCTAAACCCTAAAGGAGTACATCCTAGGCTGCTTAGGCACCCGTAGTGTTCACCATATGGACTTTGCCCTCCTATCTCTAGGGTTTAAGAAAGAAACACTAAAATCTCTTTTATGAACACAATCCATATTATCTTGTGAGTTAAATTTACAAACCATCTCTGAATTCATATATGCTACTTAGATTAGACTGCCAATCCTAATCTAAGATGGAAATATTATCATACACAAGATAAAATGCTTAACATTAAAAATACTTCATTAATCACATAATAAATTCATTACATCAGATCCAGCATCTCAACTAAGAGGAATTAGCTCATGTTGAGCAAACAAAACATGGAAAATAACTTGAACAAAAGAGTAGAAGTCATATTACCAAAATCAAGGATATAATGTGATCGTACCTGACCAATGAAGTGTTGAAGTTGTTCGTGGCTCCTACGCTCGGTCGTTGATGAGGAATAGGGACCGGCCTTGAGAGCACCTCGGGTGGTACCTGCAAAGACACTCCGACGCTCAAGTCAGTGTTCGCTCGGGCAGGGTATCACAAGGTAGAGAACGCGTACTGAAGCCACATGCGAATGGCGATTTATAATTGTTGGAGGTGAGCGTCCGGCCGAAATAAGCGCAACGGCCAGAGCGCAACTTGCGTGCGCAAGGCTAGCATGTTTGGGCCGTTTGGGCCGGCCATAGTGGGAATGGGCCGCTGATCCCTTTCTGTTGGCACCTCCTGGTGTTGTTGGTACACCCCAGAACATAATGTATACTACTAATGATAAACTGTAGAAGAACTCCAAAGGTAGTGATGGAGAACTGATCCAGCTCATCAAAGGTAGAATCCACCAAGAAATTGTAATTCCAGTGTTGTTGCAGCAACGGTTCCAGCAGTAGATCAATATGGTAACTTTGAGGTGAGATTGCACGCAAAGAGGGAAAGCTATTTCTAAACTTTCTTCGTACGGCGGAGAATATTTAATGACGAAGGAGGAACGTCCTTTTATATTGTGTAAGGCACTAATTGATCCTAGAAAATGACCCAATGGAGGCGCATTTTCCTAGGTTAAAGGGCAATCTTGGAATATTCCCTAGAGGTCACGCAAACCCATGCGTCCTTTCATAAGATAGTTGTCCAACACCTTGATTTCCGCTTCCTTGCACATTTTCTCTCTCATGTTCCACAATTTCAAAGTGTTACGACACTATGCTGCAGCAATTAAACAAAACGAATCAAAGCACACAATGGGCACTAAAACACTTAATTATAACAAAAATAACAATTCATGCTTGATTATTCACAGAAGATTACGCTTAAAATAGCAGTAATAACCATCATAAATGATAGTTATCATCCGACCAAACACAAAGAGGTCACTTGGTCGAACAAAAATGAAATAGTCAACCGATCAAACAAAATTAAAGTCCATAGCCGCCGAAGAAAAATGAAGTTAACAATCGGCCAAGCAGAAATGAGAAGCCGGCCATATAGGTCGAGCAAAATGAAGACGTCGATCATATAGGTCGATGAAAAATGAAGAAGCTGACCACATAGGTCGTGCAAAAACAAAGATGACCGATCAATAACATGAATGATCAAATCTAGAACAAGCGGATAACACCAAACGTAAGTCCTGATTGGTAAAAATCGAGAAACATCTCGATGTTACCCTTGGGAACCAAAGACTTAAAGTCCCAACAGGGAATAGGAAGCACTAATGAGTTCCGGCCCCACCCTTGGGCGAACCTCATGGAAGAAAAGCAAAACTGACGCATTTGTCGCACCATGAGGAATCTCCTTAGATAAACGACAAGCAACACGACTGATTGATCTTGTTGATCTAAGGAGGAAAATAAATGTTCCAACAGGTATAGGCCGAGGTAAAACCGACATATACCCTTGGGCACCAAGGCAGAGTGAACACGCCACCGCAAAACAAGTCTGGACTAGTGACTGGTGAAAGTCGACATACATCTCTGGGCACCGTCTAATTCTAGAAATAAACTCAAGAAGCGACACAGAGGAGAGATACGAGCCATCTCAAGCATCAAAAGCATGGATCTAAAAGCCAGAAGAAAAAATCAAACGTCGACCCTTATGGGAAATGACGAAAACAACAACGCTTTCTACAAAAGCAAACTTTACATTTCTTCACTGTTCTTTTCTTCTCGGAAGAAAACACAAAATATAATGATGGTTGAGCAAAGCTCCCCAAAAACCAACGGTCGAACGACCCCCAAGAATAGTTTTTTTTTTTTCTGTGAATTGTAGGTCCAGCACTAGTACCAAGCAAGAGGAAAGTTGAAAATCTGAACACAAGCCAAGGAACCCAACTCCGAACGCCACCCGAACGATGAACGCAGCCCATTAAAGGAAAAATAATAATAATAAATAATAATAATCACATCAAATAATGGTAAAACATACCAGAGAGAAGAAATCAAGTCAAACTAACATTGTTGTCGCATTCAAAACAACAAGATGCAATACCTGATTGTAGTCAAGCAAAACAAGCCAAACAAACATGAGGCAGTGTCCAAGATGAAGAAGAAAACCAAACCTTGGTTTCGACCAAGGGTGTACTCCAAGTACCATACGGCGGAAGAAGACCACCTTTCTCATTCGGTCAGCCCTCAGCCAGTCGACCCACACTCTCCGGTCGGTCGGACTGCATTCGTCGTACGGTCGGCCCCTAACATACACTCGGCCAACTCTGCAGTAAGGATAGTCAACACATTTATTGTGATCCTATAATTCCTCCTTATTTCATATAACAACCATAATGGTCATAATGTGTAATAAATAGTATTAACTACACATTGTACTATAAGTATAGCCCTCTGAAGCAAATGAAATGATCCACAACCTTCTCACTGATTCTTTTACTTATATTTCCCTACTATTATCCTTATTTCCTATCACATGTGTTCAGTCTATTTCCTACACAGGAAACCAGATTGGAACATACACGATAAAACATCTCTCCCATCGAAACCTATACCATCATGTTGCAAGATGATGCCCTAATGATCAGCGAACCCCATATTAGAATGAACGAGAGTGAGGGAAGAAGGCTCGTAGTATGACATTATAGCGAAGCCTGCATCATCTTGACTTGTGTTGTGTGAGAGAAGGAAGTTGAATTTTTGGTGTGAAAATAGTGATGGTGGGAGTGAGTATTTATAGTTGAGGTAAAGATTATCAACCGTTGATTTTGTCGTGCAATCCACACCGTTGATCAACTTTGAAAGTGAAATCATGACCGTTGAAAATTTTTTTACAACAACAAAAAAAATTCAAACCCATCGTATATATGTCATTTTGGACATATATACGATGCTCAATTTTAACACATCGTATATATGTCCTTAAGAGGTATATACGATTGAATCTTACACGGCCAATCGTATATACTTCTTAAGGACATATATACATCGTATATATGTCCAAAATGACATATATACGATGAGCCTTTTTTTAAAAAAAAAATAGATTGCAAAGGGCATTTTGGGGTTTTCAATTTTGGTGGGGGTATGTGGGGATTTGGTGGGGGTACCAAAAAAACAACCCAAGAAAAAACCCAAAGTATATCGACCCAAGGGAAAAGAATAAAAAAACCCAAATACACTTCTATGGGTCCATTGAGCGAACTGGCCCAAAACTGCCCAAAACTACCCAAATCCCTAAAACCCTCCATCGCAAGCACAGACAGAACGCGTTTAATCACAGTGGGTAGCGGAAGAACAGTCACGTTCTTGTTCTCTGGTTTTGACATCGGTGGTGACGACAATGGCATCGTCTTCCTCGCGAGTTGGTTTGAATCAGAGGCGCAAATGCCACTGCTCCTGGTATTGTTAAAGAAGAAATCGATGTAAGTTGATATATATCAGTTAATTTTGAGTTTAACGTTATGTTCATATGTTCAATCTTAGAATTAATTTTACAAATTGCACATAACTTAGTGTTTTGAATTTGATAAGTGTTTTGTTTCGCTAAGTTGTGTGAAACAGTGCCAATAACTGAGTGTTACATATTTGAATTTAGGATAAGTGTTTTGTTTGTCCCCTTAATTTGCACATTTGATAAGTGTTTTGTTTCTTCCACGAAATTCAACCACATCGAACCATCCATAAATGAGTATTTTGTATTTGATAAGTGTTTTGAATAGACTATATCAGTTGATTTTTTAGCTTAGGAATCAATCTTAGTTTTCGATAAGTGTTTTGTTTCGCTATTTAGGGGTTTCTCCAAATCTTTTTTATTTGAAGCCTTATTTGCTTGTAACACAAATTAGCAACCTCACACTCTCACACACACAAACACTCTATGGCTGGTGATCTCAAAGAAATCAAATATAATTGGGAGAACAAATTAATAGAGGAACAATAGTTGGATTTATGACTCTTACAAAGGATAGTAAAACTGAACACCTTCAAAAAATTCGCTAAATTGATTGTACGCAGAGTAGAAATAGCTTTGCAACCACAATAGCTCTGATTCACTATTTTGACATTTATTTACAAAATAATATGCCTGAAATTTGATTAAACTGTATAAAAAATTGCATACTCATTTATACTAATATTATATTTAAATAAAATTTTGAAAGTTAAATAAGTTTACTCCTAATTTTTTTATTTTAAGAAATTGGACAACATAGTGAATCGACATTAAGACTAATTAATGGTTGTCTTCTAAATCAAATTCTTTTAAAATTATTTTCAATTGATATCTTGAATCTATATAATCACATATGAATGCTATGATCATACTCTTGTTTTAACATAATTGCGAAATCATTATCATTAAAAGGTTTCAAATTCTAAAAGAATTTGTATCCGTCATCTTTACTACGTTTGTCCTATTACCTAATCCTATCTAATAATAATGGCTTTTATTAAGATATATTTTTTGTGCTAAGTATTTGATCGTGACTAAGAAGCATAGGAATTTAATAGTAGACTACAAATTGCGTTTATAATCAAACTGAGTATTTGATCGGGAATAACATAAGCTTGTATGGTTTAAAAAGATAGAAACGGAACAACGACTATCCAATGCATATGGATCAACGATCTGTATTATGTTAAGGTTAATAAAAATAAATCGAATTTCACCACACTCCGGATTTGTATATAAATCACACTGCTATATCACATGTACATACCGGATCATCACCTTCGTACTTACGAAAGTGTTCTTCGTAAAAGTCGTATGCCGCGATCACTTCGGAGGCAGAATGTGGCAGTCTCAATGTGATCTTGAACGATGAGGTCAATTCCAGAGCTGCCGAAATCATGATTTCATATAAACATAATAACTAAAATAAAAAAACTATTTATATAGATACCTAGCTTAAAAATTATAAATCTTACGATGTGGGTCGATAATGTGCGCCATCACCGCTAACGGGGCGACCTAGTCAAAAAGAATGAATAGTAACATTCATAAAGTCGAAAGGATCAATAGACGTATAGTTATTTGACATATTCATAATGCAGCAAGGAGAACACCAGATTTCAACCAAGAGATACTGGCGTATTCATAATGCAGCAAGAAATCACCGAAAAGATAGCGTGGAAGGTTCATTTCAGACATAGAACTGGGTTGAAGGCACTAAATCGTATATATGTTTTTTTTTAAATTTTTGCACCAATCGTATATATGTTTTTTTAACATATATACGACCTTAAATTATTGGTCATCGTATATACACCCCCATTTTTGGCGTATATAAGATTGATGTGATGGTTGGCCAATCGTATAAACGCCAAAAGGTGTATATATCGATGACCAATAATTTTTAGGTCGTATATATGTTCATTTGAACATATATACGATCCCTATGGTATTTTTATTTTTTTGAGTCAAATAAAAATTAATTAAGGCTACACACTATATAAAAATTAATATAGTGTGTAGTTCGTTAACACGTGAAGATGTTAGACGTCGAGCGAATAATTTAGGCTAAAAAATCGCTTTTCGGGCAATCTACTCCGATCATAATGAAACCACAGCCATTAAATCCAAAAAAAAATCACCGAGCATGACTCCCTTAGAAGAAACTTCTTATGGGACTACGACCTCAAAATCCCAAATTTCATATCGTTTACTATTTTTTATTAATTTTTTTAATTTTTCATAGTCTCCAAAAAAACTAAAAAAAAATTGCATAGACTTATTTTGGTTTTGTTAGATTTTTAGTGGTGTTTTTATAGTTTTTTTGATTAGTTTTGACTCTGTAACGAATTTTTAGTGGCATTTTTATAACATTTTTTAAAAAAATTAAAACAAATTATTTTAAAAAAATAAAATAGCCATCGTATATACGTTTCGAGTACGTATATACGATTGGACATAAAATAGCCATCATATATACATACTCAAAACGTATGTACGATTTGTTTTTTTTTTTTTTTAAAAATAGTTTTCAAAGGGGTATTTTGGGGTTTCACTTTATTGTGGGGGTATAAGGGGATCTGGTAGGGGTATAAAAAAACACCCTTTTAAAATCACCTAATTTGGGCTTAAAAGACCAAATGTAGGAAAATGTTAAGGGGTGTTGCTTTTTCCATGCCCCCTCCTACTCAAAACACACCCCATAAGGGTGTGAAATGACCAAAAGATTGACCAGCCAAAACGTCTTTTTTTCAAGAAATTTCACGTGTTCGAACACGGGGCTTCGAACAGGTTCGAATGACATCGTTCGAGTGTGTTAAATTTTGACTTCACACCCTCTTGTGCGTAGTTTCACCTGTTCGAATGCGGTCATGCGAACTTGTTCGAACAACCTTGTGCGAACACCCTATTATTCTTTACAAAAAATGGACCCTCACACCACATTCACCAATTTAAAGACGTCTCCTAGCTGGCGTTTTCACGCGAGGTTATTTTTGGAATAAAATTTATTAAGGGGTGTGAAAGAGTAGGAGGGGGAGTGGGAAAAACAAACGCCATGTTAAGAAATGAGATCCATCATTTGTGGGCTCGTTAAAATCATGTGGGTAATTACCTTTCAATGACCATAAATTCGTTTGATCTTAATTAAGCCAGTCTTTAACCGATTTTGTTTATACCACATGGACTATTTACAGCTTAAAATAAGGTGAATAATTGTTACCGTTCATGACTTCCCCACATGATTCCTTGCATTTAATTGAGAAATGAATTGCAATTATAATTTATGTTTTCTTGTCTTATCGGTTGTTAAAGGGTGCGCCAAAATCTATTTGAGCAGAGACCGTCGATTGTTTTTAGATTTTTGACAGAATCTTGGCCGTTGGATGGGTAACCATGATTTTGGTCAGCATATATTTAAGTGAATGATACCCGTTGATTCCGTTTTTAAACTATTAGATTTAATCAGGTCCGTCCATTACCATCCAGTGTTGCCACGTATTATTTGCGAGGTGGCGTGGATATGACGTCGAAGAACGCGCGTCATTCTTTTGTCAGTGATGTGTCATGCACACGTCATCTATTCATGGTTTATTAATATTAAGATTAAGATATATATATATATATATATATATATATATATATATATATATATATATATGTAAGACTTATGATCTTAAGTAATTCCTTCAGTAAAAATTAATAATTTTTTGGTAACCATTATACAACTATCTAATAGTTGGTACATACTAACCACAATGTAGTTTTTGTGTGGTTATCGAATTTTTTCATTGATGGGGAAATGACTGTTATGCCCATTTAATAACAATTACTAAGAAATTCGGTAGTCCTCTAAGTCAAACTCTTATTTTGTCTAGAAACAACTGTACTCTTAAAAACCAAATATACAATTTAAATATTTTTCAAAATATACCCTTTCATGTTTATTGAGTCTTTTAGAGACTATACAATTATTATCTCTTTTATTTTGATTTAAATTATTTCAATACAACTTACAAAGGGGTATTTTTATTACCTAGCTAATACAAATTAATTGTACCTTAATTAATTTGTGTGTAACAAACAAAAAATCAAATATTAGGAACAGAGGAGGTAGACATTGATATATTTATTGCATCCAAAACTTAGGTAATAAATACTCCATTTTTTTTATTAGAAATGGACGGGATTTCATCCCAAAAACAATATGAATTTATAGTTACATTTTTAATTTCATGGAGTAATTGTAATTAACGTACCGTGTTAGGGGTGGTTAGAAGAAATATTCAAATAGTAGTTTATTTTATTTTTTTGATACGCAAATGTTTATGGGAGTGGGAAAATGTTAGTTTCAAGGTTTGAACCCTATACCTCTTTCTTGCAACTCTTTCATATTCCTTAGTTCACTATCTGCCTAGTAGCTTAATCAACTCTGAGACGAGGGGTCAACCCGGTGCTCCCAAGTTCAATTTCTTTAGTGGACAAATTTAGTTTCGCCAATGCGAAATTAGATCTCAAACGTAAGCAAATACTAGTCTTTTGCTAAAAGCGTAGCTAATAATACTAAAAAAAATAGGCAATTTAATTGTAATCCAACTTCTGCAGATTAATAAAGAAACACCTTGAATACCAACTTCACATTAAAATGTCACCCAAGTTATCGCATCATTATTAGGACCAGAGAGGGTAGACATTTATATATTTGTTGCACCCAAAATTTAGGTAATGAATCATCCAATTTTCTTTTTTAGAAATGTACAGCATTTCAACCCAAAAAAAATATGAATTTATACTTACATTTTTAATTGCATGGAGTAATGGTAATTAACGTACCGAGTTAGGGGTGGTTAGAAGAAATATTCAATTAAAGTTTACAACTCCAACTTGTTTGGTGATTCTTTCTTCTTTTCATAGTCATACTTTTAAATGAACTGCTAGGAATTTAAGAAGTACTCCCTCCGATCTCTATCTCTATTATAAGCAAAAAAGATGGTTTAATTGTTGGTCTCTTTTAGTAGCAAATGTTAACTACTTTTATTATACTAGTAACTAGTAACTAGTAACATTACTAGTAGTATGTATGACCCAGGTATACAATATCTTTTTTTTAATATTCTAATTGTCGACACTAGTGTAGAAAATACATTTAGTATCGATTATTTTGGACAAATAGAATAAATTATTTGTCGATGCTAAATCTCGTGATGTGAAAGTGTTCAGACCTGGGTCGAAAGCCTCTTAAAGAACTGGGCCTGGCCCAACCCAGCTTCAAAAGCACGGCCCAAAGCACACTTCACAACGAAGCTTCGCACGCCTCACATGGACCCCCGTGACCGACGGCTAGGATCACTCGGCCAGATCCGATGCTCAAGACTGAGGTACTTCGTCTATAAATAAAGGTACTACCCACCATTTCCAGTTACGTCCTCATTCCTTGCACATTCCGCCTTATTCATCTACTGACTTAGGCATCAGAGTGTCTGCAGGTACACCCCACCCGACGTGGGACGAAGGCTAACTCGAACCATCCGAGCTCAATCTTCAAGGACCCGACTCTCATCTTCAAGGTTTACGAAGCAAGATCCTCAAGCTCCTCAGACAAGGTACATCTGAATTCAAGGACCGAACATTGGCAACCACAGTGGGAGAAAAATCACTTGCTTCCACCCCGACACACATTCGACATACGTAGCATCCGTCATGGAGCTAGCTGAAGGCTACTCCATCTCATCCGGCATATCGAGGTGTGCGGTGAAAAGAAAATGGCGGGATTTGCGTATCTGGCTTCCACTACCCACCACCGGAAGTTCCCTCTGAGGCAACCACTATTCTTTTCTGATGAGAACTGTCTCCTCTGGGAACCCAACGAGTATATCCCCTTGATCATCTCGGCAACCATATCCGGCATTGAGATAGGGCGAGTCCTCGTCGACCAAGGAAGCTCCGCCGACCTCATGTTTCGGGACCTCCTCCATGCTTTTGGTTTGTTCCCTGACAGTCTAAACCCCTAGTCCGGGCCAAACCTTACGAATTTTGGTGAAAAGGTTGCGCGACGCTTGGGTTATTTCGAAACTTTCGTTACTTACGGGGAAAAGAAGGTCGCCCGAGCAATCAATACCACAATCTTGGTGATACCCATGGTTTCCCCTTACCACTACATCGTCGGGAGACTGACCTTGATGAAACTCGGTGTCGTCGCCTCGGCCGTTCATCTAAAGCTAAGATTCCACGCCCTCGACGTTGAAGTCGTAACCATACCAGCCCGACTTGGAGGCCGTGAAGCTCTTCAATTTCCTCACTCTGCTCGGGACCCGATCTCAACCTCAAGAAGTGCAAGGGCCCCGCCGACAACTCTAAAGATGAATCTTATGATGAATTGGCTAAAGAGCTCAAAAAGAGGAACAAGCGCTCCGAGCCCCACAACACTTTCCTCGAAGTCCCATTGGGCAAAGACCCCAACAAAACTGTCAAAATAGGCGCCGACCTCGACGATGCAGTAAAGAAAGCAATAATGGCGTGCCTAAGACGTAACGCCGACCTCATAGCGTGGTCCACTTTCGAGAGTAAGGTATTACAGGGGACCGAGTCAAGATAACAAAGGATAGAAAAGGTGGAACTCGCGCTGGTGGTAGCATCCAGGAGGCTAAGACTGTACATCGTTGCGCACCAAATTGTGGTTCGAACAGACCAACCTATCTGCCAAGTCCTACATCGCCCCGACCTAGTGGGCAAAATCATCTAGTGGGCAGTTGAACTTTTCGAGTTCGGCATCAAGTATGAAGCCCGGGCTGCCTTTAAGGCTCAGGTACTGGCTGATTTTGTCGCCGAAATGACTCCAACTCCTTCTAATTCGGACACCTTACAATGGACTCTCCATGTTGACAGATCTTTGAATTCAAAAGGGAGAGGGGACGGGA
The DNA here is from genome assembly GCA_020916435.1 of Oxytropis ochrocephala. Classification (NCBI taxonomy): domain Eukaryota; kingdom Viridiplantae; phylum Streptophyta; class Magnoliopsida; order Fabales; family Fabaceae; genus Oxytropis; species Oxytropis ochrocephala. The sequence goes on from CM037095.1 coordinate 52,013,871, forward strand.
TGATCCTGGAGAACTTGGAAAGCTTAATGATAGAGGTTTCCCTGAGTTCCGCGTTCACAACCTCCAACAATCAGGCCGAGTACGAAGCGTGCATCGCTGGGCTGAAACTAGCCTCCGACTTTGGCGCAAAAACCATCGAATTAAACACTGACTCATTGCTGGTGGTTTCCCAAGTCAAGGAAGATTTTGTAGCGAAAGACCCGGTGCTACAAGGCTACTTAGCCCGAGTACGAGAGCTACTGCTGTAGTTCGAGAAAGTAGAGCTGAGACATGTCCCCCGATCAGAAAATGCCCGAGCAGACGTCTTGGCAAAACTGGCTAGCACTAAGACGACGGGTAACCTCTGGAGCATCATTCAAAAGAGCTTGGTAAAACATAGCGTTGATATCACTCCCCCCTCCATGACCGACGTCCATGCCATAGTTGAGAAAAGTGGATGGATGCAGCCAATCAAGAGTTACATTGAATCCGGCCTCGAACCACCCGACCCCAAAGAAGTCGCCACTATTCGCAAAAGAGCTACCTCTTTCATAGTAGTCGATGGCAAGTTGTTCCGACGAGGCCTCTCTTCTCCATTGTTGAAATGTTTGGAAGGAGAAGAAGCCGATCGTGTTTTCTGGGTTTACTTGGGAACCGAGTTCAGTGTTCATCGAACCGAGTTTGTTCTTCAAGCCGAGCCACAAGAATCTTCAAGCCAAGGTTAGTTCTCTCTTTTCTCTTAATGTCTTTGCTTTTGAGGTCTATTGTTGCTCCGATTAGAACGTGGTTGACGTCGTTGTATGGCGGATGTCGTCACTGTTGATCTGCCTCTTAGGGAGGAGATTTAACCGTCTCGACCTTTCCTAGGTCGGAGTCAACCTCGTTTTAGTTTTGATTAGTTACCTCGACGCCCTCCCCTTGCAGGTGAATGGTCAGGACCCTCACCGAAGAGAGACGACCACTCCTCCTCCCTAGCAAGCCAATCTTAAAAATGTCGGCCGACGGCAAACCAGAGATGGCTCCGGAGGGTGCTCCGTCTTTGTTTTCTTCTATGTACGTTGTTTCTTCGGTGAGGTCGGCTGACCAATCCGGGATATCGGCCTCGGTGAGGGACATTTCCAGGAAAATCTCCGAGAGCGCCGAGGGTGAGAATGCGGAAGTCATTTCCCAGACCTTCGATTATAATGAGGTCGAGATAGAAGAAGAGGAGGATTTTGTTCTCTGGCCTCGGTTTCTTTGTTTATGGGGTCGTTCTGGATACCATGGGGTTAGGATACCTCTCTCTGAATTCCAGAAGGACATGCTTGATTTCTTGAGGTTGGCCCCGAATGCTTGGGGTTTCGTTAGAACTTTTGAGCTCTTCATGGAGTATATCGGGAGGGCCCCTTCCGCCAAAGTCTTTTTGACTTTCTTTGATGTATTTCGGAGGACAGAACCGGGATCAGACAGGGTGAGACAAAACCACGTTGGCTTTCGTTGTAACTGATATCGGTCTTTCTTCATGCCAACCAATGATTTCAACAAGGGGTTTAAGTTAGTGTTTTTCTATGTTCGCCCCATGAGTTCGGCAGTGAAACAATCTATTGCCGACTTTGAAGATGGAAACCTAGTGATGGAACATTTCCAATTGTCTTGGACCCAAGAACACTTTATCCGGGACGGTAAGGTCTAGGATACCAAGTTTTATGTGGTGAAGCCTTTAGGATCGCCTCCCGAGGCCGCAAGATCGCAGCCTGAGGGAAAGCCAAAAGTCCTCGTAAGATCGAGAAGAAGAAGCCTCCTCTTAAGTCAACTATCCAAACCTCCAAGGGTAGCCAAGAGTCTCGGAGCTCGGAAGTGGAGCCCGGCTAAGGGTGGTGTCGTCCCCTCCCCCAAAAACCAACAAAACAAAGAGCAAGGACGAGCTGTCCTTGGAAAATTTCCAGGCCTGTGCCAGGGTGGCCAGGCTCGGGTAGGAGATGATCCAAAAACTTAAGCAGTAGATCTCTGAGATCTCACCTTCCCACACTTGAGGTAAGATCTCCAAACTTGAGGCCCATAATTATTGGCTTGACGGTGAATTGTTAAAAACATCAGCCGAACTAAAATATTGTTGGGACAACAAACTTGTAGAGATTTTTTGAGGAAACTGAGCTCTGAAGGGAAAACTAGCAGGGTTTGCTTCGGCGGAGAAGGACTTGGCCGACTTGAGGCAACTAAACAAATTGTCGAGGCTGCCAAGTTTGACTTTCGTTGCTACATGGAGTCATTGTAGTTGATCGAGCCGGATTTCAATTTCAGCCTCCTGCAGCTCGGTTATCGGGTCCTTGATTGTAAAATTGTCAGGTCGAGGTCGGATGGCATCCCTTTGATCGATGCCGACGTACTTTATGCTCGTCATGTTGCTGAAATCGAACTCGAGGCCGCTGCCAAAGCCGAGACCGCAGTTGAAGCTGAGACCCTAGCGGAGCCTGAAACTCCTACTCATCAGTAGTTCATCTATTTTTTCATTTTCTGTTGTAATTTTTTGATGTAATTTCAGAAATGGCCTCGGCTTTGTCCAGGGTCATCCTTGGTTTGTAAGAACAATTATGGCACCATCCTTTTCCGGATTTTGGTTTTGAGTTATAGCTTTTGTTGTTTTTGGATGCCTTATATATTCTGTTATGTGAGTTTCTTGTTTATACGCCGTGGTTACTTAAGTGGGAGCCAAACCTATCATAGGTTGTTTATCTATACTGTGACTCAGATCATCAGCCTTGGCATCAGTGAATGCGAACAAATGAGGTATTGCTGAGCGAAGCCGCTGTGTGATTCTTCCTTCGGTCTCTGGTGGAGCTATTCAGCTCGGAGATCAAAGAGGAGGCTAGCTCGTGTAATGCGAAGAGGGGGGTCGAAGTTGCTGTGGACTTCTTCCTTCGGTCTCTGATGGAGCGTTGTGCTCAGAGATTAGAGAGGAGGCCGGCTCGCGCAAAGCGAAAAGGGGGCGAAGTTGTTGTGCACGGTGTCTGATGGAGCTTCGAGCTCGGGGATCAGAGAGAAGACTTGCTTGAATGAAGATAAAAAAACCAAAGTCGTTGTGGACTTCTCCCCTCGGTCTCTGATGGAGCTTTGAGCTCGTGGATCAAAGAGGAGGTTCGGCTCGCGGAGAGAAGTTTGTTGAAGCCGATGTGGGATCTTACTGACGTTCGGTAATCATTCTCTTGAGTGGAGTTTCTTGAGTCTCATCTTATTGATGTTTGAGTGCACATTCATTTAACTTCCCGAAGATGAGGTCAGATCGGTAGACGTCTTCTCGGAGCCATGGAGGGATCAATGTATAGGAATGAAGATTCGAGAGCAAGTGATGTTCTCCCACTGTGGTCGCCAATGTTCGTACCTTGGTCTACTTGAAGATCCGCCCCGGGGTAAATGAGCTGCGTAGGTCCGAATTGAGGAGCGATGAACCGGATTGGGGAGGTCTGCCAAGGTTGAGCCCGCCGCGGTGGTGGTACCTGCAAGCACTCCGCCGCCGAACCGTTTGATGGGGGTGCCTTAATTTGGGTCGGTCAGAAGCGTCCTTCGCCTAGGGATGTTGGCTGGGCCGGAGTCAAAATTAGATTTGGCCGGGCCCAGCTTTGAGTAGGGCTTGGCCCAGTCCAGGACACCCTTGGAATTGATGTTTGTACATTTTAATATGATGTTGTGAGCTCCAAATGGGAGTGTATGTTGAGTCACTATGTCCTTGCACATTCTGTGTGTATGTTGAACGAAATGAAGGTTGTTTATAAGTGAATGATATACCAAACTTATGAATTTATTGTGAAAATATTTTTTTTCTAAAAAGTTGAACTTTCATAATCAAATAATGAGTTGATTCATGCCTACGATATCTTGAAAATGAGACTGATTGCTATGTGTTTATTCCTTTAATTATTGATCGCTCACATACTAGGAACTTATAAAACTATGGACTCTATGTTTTTAATCAATGTCTGAAATAGAACTGCTCACAAGTATGAATCATGACTGGGGAAAAGTTTGGTGACAAAGGAATGGAAAGAAAACTAGGAAATGACTATAAAATAGATCCAAGTATGTCGGCACGAATTATGCTATCATCAGTATAAATCACAATATTTTATCAAAATCTTCTCATTTATTTTGTGCAAGTACTAACCCCTCTAATTCTTAAATTCCTTATAAGTTAGCATGGATTCATTGAATTTCTTTTGGGTTTAATTTAAATGTCGAAACATACGTCTTGTTTGGTTTTGTACTCTGTACAAACTATTCTTTAAACTTTAGGATTGGTAGAATCATGTTAGTGGCCAATATTAACTACTTATTGTTCTGTCGGTGATTTAAATGCATAATCAATGAAAACCTTATATAGTGTATTTGTTTCTTCTGAGTTAGATCAATTTGGCTTGACACAGATGTATTAGATAGATTAATTATGGTTCTCAGAAGTGTATGTATACGTATATGCCATCTGTTGCCGCCTGATCTTAATATCCTGGTTAGTTTGTTTTAAGTGCTTTAGAGAAGTTAGTTTAAACAAATGTATGCTTACTGTGGTTGTAACCAAGTTGGGGGTGAGTTAGAGGGTTGTTGGATTTAGTAGGAACTTTTTAACTTAGTCCAACAATTGGTTTTTTTTTTTTTGACGCAAGTCCAACAATTGGTTGATACCTGTTATTGAAAGATTCTTCTTATTGGGTAATCTAATAGTAAACTTTCATCTATTCTAACATAAATATACAATTTTTATGATACATCGAATCTAAGTGAAATGGGATCAGATTTAAAGATGTTATTAATTGAATGTTGTATGCCTTTGAAGCTTTTCCACTTTCATATCTCCATATCTTTTCTACTTTATGAGAAAATGATTTATGGGAACTAAAATGATTTTAATTCAATGGACCAATGCCACTAATGTCGATATATACTTTCTGTCTTCCTTTGATAGGATGGCATAAATTGTGTTCATTTCAAACACATTTATGTTTCATGTTTCTTTACATATTCAATTTATTTTATCTTTGAAGAAAATGAAATAAAAAATTCTAGGTGATCTAAGGTTCTTTTCATGTTTGATTTTTCGATGCTGGTTTTTCTTGTGTGGATTGGTGTTGTTTTTATAAATCTCTTTGATTCATGTAGTTTTTTTGTTCTTTGTGCGGTGATATTTTTTTCTTTGATTCCAAATATTAGTGGTTATGTGGATCATATGATTGGGACTGCCATTTTTAAGCCTCTTTGAATTTATTTTTTTAAAAATGAGGCTCTGATTCATAGTTTGTATATGAATTGATTTTTCCCTAATTGCTTTGACGATGTTTTGACATTCTTGTTGATATCTAAGACTGAGTTTGTAATTATCTGTTTCATGACATTTCCTTTTTTGGCAAATCCTTTTCATTCATTATAAGTGTATTATTTTTCATAAAGTAGAAAAGATATGGAGTTCCGAGACCTTGGTGTAACCACCATCAAGACAAAATCCCTTTTTTTGGGAGAAAATGTATTGAAATGTATCTATTATTGATAGAGTAACCGGCGAAAATTTTTTCAAGTAGGGGAGAATGTAACACCCAAAGTAATTAAAACAAATTACTTTGAGTATTACCATTTACCTACTTTATTTGAAATTACATGTTTTAGTGTTTGAGTTGATTTGATTATTAGTCATTGGAACTATATGGTGTTCCTTAAAAGTTCTTTATAGACATTTCCCAATGTTTTGATTGATTTGGTAATTTAATTAAGCACTTTTTGTGATAGAATTAACTATCTGTCTCCTTTCTATTTGGGTTTAATTAACAATTTCATTGCACAATTGTTTTAGATTGCATTATTAGTAGAAACAAATAAATGTATTGAAGGTATAGGTGTGAGTAGTAGGCTAGTTAGTAATCCTAATTCCAATTAGGGTTCTTGATATTGGAGTGAATTGGATGATGTGAAAGTCCTATTTATAAAATAGGAGGCTTATACCTTAACCAATCCGGTTTGATCCGTTGTGACGATGATATGAATTGTTTTTGTTGTTTATTCTTTCGTTTAGAACCTTGTGAGAAAAGAACTATACTATTCTTATATACATATCTAATAAATGAACTAAAGGGGTGATGTGTTATTCCTCGAACCCATTTTTACACCAATCTGATGTTTTTGTCGTAACTTTATCCACAAAAACTGTTTCAAGTTGGTTTTTGCTTCATTAACAAGTAGATTAAATTTCCTTCACAATGGGAACCAGAAGCACTGAATTTCATTAAGAATTGATAGAGAAATTGTGGTTGCAAACTGTAGGCAGTAACTTTAAACTCATAAAGACTCTGTTGTTGTATTTTGAAGATAACTCTCTGTGTAGAGCTTAGATTGATTTTTTCTTTTGTTATTCTGCAAACTAGACTTATAAATCTTTTCAAAGAGTATTTGTTTGCTTAAATCGGACAACGTTTGGTATATTTATCAGTTTTTCAAAATTAACGTGTAGCTGCAGAGAAATTATGCACTTTAATTGTCTATGTGTATGTCATGTTTGAGTTAGATTTGTTTGGAAATGGGTTGATTTCTATGCTTTTTAGTTATTCATTTTTATTGCTTTAATTGGGGACACATTTGGGGAGTTTTATCGATAACACTATGCCCCCATTCCAACTGTTTAAGCTCATTTTTTTATTGATTGTGAGGTGTTCGGAGTGTTGAGGCAAAATCCCTAATAAAGTTTTGATGTTCAACAAACCTCAAGAATGAGAAGCTTAAGGTTTCTGATCATATGTATTACTAATGCTCTTGTTGAGTGTTTCATAAAGAACAGGACTTCAAATCATTCTCAACAAGATACTTGCTTATGTGAAGCATCAATTCTAAGAGAAAAAAACCGAAAAGAAACATTGCCTACATTGTTCTAAGAAAGGAAGCTTCTTAAGCATAAAGGATTAAAGTCAAGAACCACTTGGAAATCTTGGAAGAATTCTGCTTGAGAAGATTCATCTTGTGTAATGGCAATATGAGAAGAACATCTAATTAAGAAGATCAAGCATGAGAAGAGTCATGACAAAGAAAATTGAAGAAGATGGAATGCATTATCAAGCTAAGAAGAGTCATGATCCCAAGATGGGTCATGATCATATGAATCATGTTAAGAAGGGTCATGAACCTGAGAAGGGTCATGACAAGAAGAGTCATCATCCTAAAAATCTTTGCATCAACATGAGAAGATTTCATCTGAGAAGCATCATCTTTAACTTTACAAGTTATGAGAAGAGTCACAGTGAGAAGGGTCACTGTGAGAAGGGTGATGACAGCTGTGAACAACTTGTTTCTGCAGAAAGAAGAAAACGACAACAGGAGCGTCTTCCAACGGCTCCAAACGGCTAGTTTCTGATGCAACAACTATATTTCTTGGACCAGGAGTTAAAGGGCTACAACAACTCTATATAACAACAACTCTGGTCTTCATTGATCTTCAAGAGAGTGAATTAAATTCTGAGCTATCAACCTTCTCACCCATTCTAGTTTTCTCTCTTCCATACTCAGCTGCTATTAAACCAGAAGGGATTCATCTATCTCTGAGTATGTACTAAATCTTGTGTTGTAATACATTCATGTATATCCCAAGCTCTAAGTAATCCCAAAACCCTTGTAATCAAAGAATCTTGAATAGGGAATCTACTCAAGTAGCATGTGTTCTTTGTAGGACTTGAGAAGTGAGTGCTTTGTGTGAAAAGCGCCTAATAGCTTTGGAGAAGTCTATTAGTGGAGTATCTGATGAGGTAGAGCTGTGAGAAGAAAACTACCAAGAGCTTTCAACTTGTGTGAAGTGTGAAAGGGTGTAAACTATTTGGAAAATAGTGGAAAATCTCACTGGGTGTGAGGAGTGGAGTAGCCCATGTTACTTTTGGGTGAACCACTATAAATCCATGTGTTATTTACTGCTTTAAGTCTTTAGTTTATTGTTTGAGAAAACTCGATGCTGACCTAAGAGCATCAAGATAATCTATTTTATTAAAATTAGGATGAACTTTATTTTATTTTAATTGTAATAGAATGCTTTAAGTTTGAAGCTTGGGTTGAAATATGTAGGCATTTCTAAACTAGTTGGGCAATGTTGTGGGATTGTATTTGGGCCTTATTTTGCTTGTGTTGCCATGGCCAAAACCCTAGCTATATAAGGGTTGGAGTTGTTTCATGTAAGGGACCTTTAGATCATTTTATGAAATTGTGAGTTTAGAGCAAGTTGCTCCTCTTAATTCTTCTTAACCTCCATGGATCTTATCAAGGCTTGATTGTCTTTGTGGCGGTCCAACAATGAAATTTATCATTCATCCTCGAATGTGGCAGATTCCTTCACTTCTTGAGTCATTTCTTTCTAATCCACATTTTGTAAGTTCTTCCTTTTTAATTTGTTTGTGTTTAGAAAAATTATGATTTATGGAAGCATCCTTGAATTTTTAGTGAACTTATGTGTCTAGTTCACATCAAGTGGTATCAGAGAGCCTCCTCCATAATAAAAAAATTTGTTCCAAAATTTGTTAAAGAAAAAAAAAGTGTTTCTTTTACGTTGATGTGTTACTGTCTTGTTCTTACTTTTCTTTGAAGTTCCTACAGCTTGGGCTTCCAATTTCTGTTTCTGATTTATATTGAGCTGTGTTTCTGTTTCACACTCCTTTCCCGTGTGGCCGTGTCTGCTACAGTTTTACGTTTTGTTGATTTGTGCGATTTGATATTTGTGTTTGCAATTTTCTGTGTTGTGTGATTATGTATATGCAAACAAGTGGAAATCAAAACCCCCTGTCCAATTCAGATTTCATGAATTTCAATACTGCACTTTATATTTCGAAATCCTTGCTGCTGTGTTTGCAAATTTCTGGGTCACAATTCTTGCAGCTGCAAGTTACTGTTTATGTTTGATTCACTATTCTATTTGCAAATTTGAACTTTGTGTTATTTCTTCAATACTAGCTCAAATCTGGAAATTCAAAAGCCTAAATTGATTAGAGAAAAAGAGGAATTCAAATATTCAGAAAAAAAATTGAAAACAGAAGTGCTGAAAAAGTGATTCTCAAAACAAGTGCTTCTACAAAAAAAGCAAGTATAAGAAGAAAAAAAGGAAAAAAAAAGCCAAATATCCAGATTTGGGGCATTGATTCCTCATATATTTTGCAAATAGTTACCATCATATTTGGTTTACCTTCCTTGCTTTGTCTTTTTGAGGCTCTATTTGGTTTTTCTTTTCTTGTTTGTTTCTAAACTCTTTGGTTGTGTCATAGAGTCTCATTTTGCCTTTTCTTTTGATTTCTTGAATGATACATTTCATTGTGTGCATCCACAAGTTCATTTAAGTTTTCTACATTCTTGATTGAGCAATTGGTGGGTTCTTTGAAGAGCTTCATGAGTGACAATTTTTTTGGGGAGTGGAAAAGGCAAGTGTGAACATTGTAGAAAAAGTCAAAATTTGTGTGAAACACGAGTGATACCTTTCTTTGAGTGAAACAATTAGCGAGTGGTGAGCTCCTTTTGTTTTTGTTACTTTTTTATCATTGTGGTACTTGTTATCTTATTGGAATCATGAATAGAAGTTTGGACTATAAAAATAGTGTTTTTCAAAAACACTTAAGGAGTATAAGGTTGGTGATTTAATTCGGAAGATGCATGAGAGGTATGAGGAGAATGTGAGAGAAAATCATAGAAAGTTTAGAAAAGAAAAGGGCTATGAGAGGAGAGATAGAGAAAATGAGAGAAAACATAAAGATTATGTGACAGAAAATGAGTTGAAAGAAAAGTAAGCATTCCAAGCTTTCATGGGAAGAGTGACTCAAACATATCTTGATTGGGAGCTTAAAGTAGAAAATATACTCTCATGCTATGATGTTAGTGAAGAACAAATGTTGAAGTTGGTTGTGTGGGAGTTTAGGGATTATGCACTTATTTGGTGGGATCAAGAAAAAAAGCTTAGGAAGAGTTGTCAACTTGAGCCTATTGAAAGATGGAAAGATTTGAAGGCCATAATGAGGAGGAGACATGTTCCTTCTCACACCCATAAAGAGTTGCGTGACAAATTCCATAGACTTACTCAAGGAAGTAAAAGTGTTAATGAGTACTTTGAGAAGTTAGAGTTGGCTATGACTAGAGCTAATGTGGAGGAGAATTTGGAAGATACCATTGATAGGTTTCTTGATGGCCTAAATGAAGATATAATGGAGGAAGTGGAGCGTCACCATTTTGTAAGGATTGAAGATTTTGTCCACCAAGCCATTAAGGTGGAAAAACAATTGCAAAGAAAGAAGGCCTACAAGAAATCTCCTTCAAATTACCACTCTTCAAGTTGGAAGAACAATTCCAAAAAGGAGGGGTGTCCACCCAAAAGACATGATGTTGCAACTTCCAAGAGTAAAGGTACAAATTCTAACTCTTCTTCTTTGAACCCTAAGTTAAGAACATGAAATGTTTTAAATGCTTAGAATATGAGCACATTGCATTAAATTGCCCGACAAAGAGAATTATGTTCCTAAGGCAAAATGGGTTCATTAGTTCACAAGAGAGTGAAACTAAGAAAACAACTCAAGAGGGAGATTTATTCATGGTTAGTAAATTTGTTGGAGCCTATGAGAAAAATGAGAATGATTCACAAAGAACTAATATTTTCCAAACTAGGTGTCTCATTCTAAGAAATGTATGTTCTTTGATAGTTGATGGAGGTAGTTGTGCAAATGTTGCTAGCACTAGGTTAGTGTCAAAGCTTAAACTTGAAACTACTCCACATCCTAGTCCATATAAAGTGCAATGGTTAAGTGATCATGGAGAACTAGAGATAAATAGACAAGTCAAGATATCATTTTCCATTGATAAATATTGTGATGGGGTTGTATTGATGTAGCACCCATGGAGGCTAGCCACATATTGCTAGGGTGACCATGACAATTTGATAGGAAAGTTATTCATGAGGGTGAATCCAAGAAATACACTTTTGTTCGCAATAGATCAAATTCACTCTTCACCCTCTTAGTCCAAAGGAGGCTAAAGAAGATATGTTGACTTTGAAACTTAAAATAGAAAAAGAAAAAGAAGAGTTGAAAGAAAATGAACATGTGTGTGGTCAAAGAGAAACAAAGAGTGAAAAGAAAAGGAATGAAAAGAAAGAAGTGGGGAAGAATAAAAATATCTTAAAAAGGGAGATTGAGGTCAATAGAGCATTGTTGGTCAGACCTATGTTTAAACTTGAAGTTCCATTTAATTGTTTGTCTTCTTATGCTAACAATTTCCTAGTGTTGTTGATCTCTTTTTAAGCATGTGTAGGATGATTATTCCAAAAAGGTACCCCATGATTTGGTGCTTTATGGTGCAACTCCCAAGTTGCAAGTTTCCAAAGAAAGCCATGTTCTTGAAGAAGTTAATCCCAATGAAGTTTCTTTTGGTTTGATTCCTTACACAAGTGTCAAATCAATTAAGCTTTCTAAATTCATGATGGATAACTTTTGTCTTGCATTTCTTAAGTTTTACTTTTCTCGTGTGCTTGTTGCAAATTTGATGATGGGATGGTCTAACGTGTTCCTATTGCCTAAGTTTGACAATGAGAGTCCTCACGTGGGGTCAATTCTTCCTCCAACCTTGAAAGGAGAAAGAAACAATGTTGTTATTTCAATATTCCAGCAAACAAAGGTAAATTTGGTTATAGGTATCTACTCCAAAAGGTATAAATTGCTTCCTATCTTTTACTTTTCATTGATTACTATTGCATGGAGTTGGTTGTTTATCTTTGTCAAATGTGTTGATTTTTCCCAATTTCCATTTGACCCCGGAGGTATGTTGGTATTTATTTGAGTTCTTTTATGTAGGGTACAATAGAGATCAAATTCGAGGGCGAATTTCTTCAAGAAGGAGGGAATGATGCGGACCGGAAGAGCATCAAGATAATCTATTTTATTAAAATTAAGTTTGAAGCTTGGGTTGAAATATGTAGGCATTTCTAAACTAGTTGGGCCATGTTGTGGGATTGTATTTGGGCCTTATTTTGCTTGTGTTGCCATGGCCAAACTCTAGCTATATAAGGGTTGGAGTTGTTTCATGTAAGGGACCTTTAGATCATTTTATGAAATTGTGAGTTTAGAGCAAGTTGCTCCTCTTAGTTCTTCTTAGAACCTCCATGGATCTTATCAAGGCTTGATTGTGCTTGTGGCGGTCCAACAATGGAATTTATCATTCATCCTTGAATGTGGCATTCCTTCACTTCCTTGAGTCATTTATTTCTAATCCACATTTTGTAAGTTCTTCCCCTTTTTAATTTGTTTGTGTTTGGAAAAATTATGATTTATGGTAGGATCCTTGGATTTTTAGTGAACTTATGTGTCTAGTTCACATCAAAAACTCCTCTTGTGAAGAGGATTTTTGAAAACCTGAGAAGAGTTATTTTGACCATTCTCAACTATAACTAGAACAAGAGTTTTTCAACACTTCTCAGAATCTTCTTGAAGCTATAAAATGTTTTTAAAACTCTTGGCAAGTAGTTCTTAAACATAATACATTATACACAAGCAATACTCTACTTGAAACAATTAAGAACTCACTGTGAGAAGAGTGAAGGAAGTATTGACTAATCCTTCTCAGTTCTCCATATAACTGAGAAGACTGTTTAATCACCCTTCTTTCATTTCAGGACAATTTTAAAAGGGTCACAATTCCAACCCCCCTTCCTTGTGACACTGGTGACTTCACGGAGGTCATGGTTACACTGTCTTGTGTCGTGTCCCAGTGTCCGTGTCTGAGCGTTCGTGTTGTGTCCGGTGTCCGTGTCTGAGCCTGTGCTTTATAGCTTGATAGTTTATTTTTCTTTATGAAAGAAAGAGTAGTTTTTACTTCAGAGGCCTTTTGGTCAACACAAACTGTTAAAAAGGAGAAGAATGGAAAAAGAGAAAGAATGGGCCAAACAATGGAAAAAAGAGGGAGGGTAGTGCATGCATTACATGTTGTCATTTTAGAGAGGATGCACCAAACCATTACAAAGATTTTTGAATCCATTTTGAGTTTGCTTGTGAGAAATCGCCACAAATGGTGAACTTTAAATTGATTAAAAACTAGAACTATACTCATGCATAAACACGGGTGACACTGTATTTGATGTAATTTGCTATGAACCCATAAATATTTGTGAAATTGTAAAATTTAATAAAACATAAAGGAAAAACTCGATAAAAATGCTATATTTCAACTTGCTCAAAAAACATATGTTGCATAAAGTTAGTATCTCCGTTGTAACTCGTTGTCGCCTTTGCCGCTCCCTTCCTCGTTGCCGCTACCATTGCCTCTCCCACCACCTCTCTCATTGCTCCTCCCGCTGCTAGTTTCTCGTTGTGCTCTGCTGCCACTTGTTTATATATTTTTTAAATTATTTAATATTATGTTAATGATTTAATTAAATTATTAAAAAAGTTATTTTGGAGTTTTGTTAGCGGTATGGTTTTTTTTTTACAATTGACAGTGGTTAAAATGATTGGTTTTAGTAGAAGGAGAGAGAAAGAGAAAGTGAGAGACAAAAAACTAAAAGGAAAAAACGGCCACTTTTTGTCTTTTAATGAGTAATTGACTTTTTTTTCCCAAAATAGGGATACTTGGCAATCTAGGAAGATGACTATTTTACTAACACCTTATTTGATTATATTAGTATTTAATATTTGATAATCGATATTTGATTTGATTGATTAGTATTTGATTTGATTGCTAACACCTTAATTGATTTGGTTAGTATTTGATTGAAAAAATAACATGTCAGCAATTTGGGAAATGCAATGGCTCCGATGCCATATTGAAGTCTCAAATATTTTCTTAAAAAAATTAAAAAGTGAAAATAAAAAAATAAATTATTATCAATTTACATAAACAGATATTTTCCTTTCTTTTTCAAAACTATCACCAGTATATTCCTCTAATATATTTTAAATTTTCTTTATTAAATTTTCAAGATGAATGTGATCCAATTTCTCAACCAAAATTTATACTTAGAAGATTTTGCAATTAAAATACTAATTAATATTGAATTCCCATTTTTATTAAAACTTCTCCAGAGCCCAACTCACATAAACTTTATGTAACCAAAAAAAGAATAGTTATCTTATGTTATATATGTATATATATTAAATGGATTCAAATCTATATTTGGTAGGACTATATATATATATAATAGAAACTTATGTTAGGAAAATTAAATTTTTAGTGTTATTCTAATATTGCCATTTGTCACTTTTTTATAGGTAAATAAGTCATTTTAATGCAAAATGACAAAAAACAGACTGACATAATACAGATTGACAAGACAACATAGGACAAATGCAAAAAAAAAACTGGCAGAGCCAAAAAAAATTCTGGGGCTGAAAAAATAAAGGCAAAAAAACGGATTTGAGCCAAAAAAAAAATTACCCAAATAACCCACTTTTTACATTATATACCAAAGTATACCAGTTTTTTTTTAGTTGCAAACTCGCCCCCAACCACCCCAATTTCTCCACTACAATTTTGCAATTTTTTTTATTTGGTGTGGAGAACTCGCCCCCCACCACCCCAAGTTCTTCACATGGTTTTTTATTTTTTTTATTTTCTTATATTTATTTTTATTAAAATGTAAATTAAATTAATTTAATTTCAATAATTAATTTAAATAATTAGAATATAAATACTAATTTAATTATTAAAAAAATATAAATTTAAGTGACACAAAGTAATATTAAAAGACATGAATCGATTTAAAAGACTAATATGAAAAGTACAGTAGTAGTAAATGTGACTAGTTTACATTGCGGTTAGGGGCGCTTATTTTTGTTGTGACCTCATTTCTACAAATTCGTGATCGCTTGGCGCGCGGTACCGTTCTCTTTGATCCATCTCTGCATTTAATACGAGTAGACGTGTGGACGGCCCTTTTTATCTCTTCGCTTAATTGGATCATGTTGCGGTTCAATAGTATTGAAATCAAAGCCATGAGGTCTCGGTTGGCAAGGGTGGGAACTCCACAATGTAAGTATTGAAAACATTATGCATGTGGTACGGTGGATTCACGAATTTCATGTGGTCGAAATTGCATTTTGCGCGATATCGCGATGACATGTGAACAGGGTAATGAAGTGCCCGAATTCCTCACACTCACAGTTTTGCTATAAAGTCCACCACAAATGTGGTCGCAGTCTACCACTTTGTGGGCGTGCAAGTTCCCGAACTCGGAACAATTGGCCGCACGATCGCGGAATTGCGACGCCATGCGTTTTGAGACTTGAATGTTTTCCGCAATATTTTTCAACAATTTTTCGTGAGAAGATTGTTAGGATGTTATCATGGCTCGTGCTCTGTGTTCCCGCTTGACAAATATCTCGCTCATCCCGAAATATGTTGCATCTATCAATGAACGGATAGGAGATTCCGCACTTCTTAAGGACATTGTTGATTCACTCTGCAAGGTTTGTTGTCATGTGCCCCCAACGGGAACCTCCATCGCACCACAACAACAATTGTTCTGGGTTAATGTCTTCAAACCAAGCCACCCCATCAGGACCTAGTTCGTCAACAATTTTATTTTTGTAGTGAATGGCAGATCTTTCCGTCATTGAATATGCTGAACCAAGTAAAGTAAGATGTTAGTAATTATGGAATGGAAAATAGAGATTAATAAATAAAAAAAGTTTCAAAGATACTGACCCATATTGATGAGATGTTTCCTGGCAGGAGTGTGTTTGAAGTGTCTCATGAAGTTCTGTGCTATGTGGCGAATACAAAAGACGTGTTTCCAGTTGGTGTTAAGACGCCTAACAGCACTTTTGATAGACTCGTGTCTATCCGATATCAAACAAAGACCCTCCTGTGGTGTCACAAACTCTCTTAAACGAGATAGGAAGAAATACCAAGCCTCCGCTGTCTCACCCTCGACAACTGCATACGCAATTGGGAAGGTTTCGTTCCTTCCGTCTTGTGCGATTGCCAAAAGAAGAACCCCTTTGTACCTACCATACAACCATGTTCCATCAACAGAGACCACTGGTTTGCAGAAATTAAAGCCTTTTATGCACGGGCCAAAACTCCAAAAGATGCGGTGGATGTACTCTTTTGTTACAGTCTTGGGTCTGGTACCGCATGCCTTTCTTAGCACCGTCTTGCACCCGTTCTTATGCTTGGCCACTAGCAAAGAGGTAAAATTTTTACACTATTTTAAAACTAGTAACAATTATATTTTATCTTTATGTTAACCGTTCCTTTTTTTACCAGATGGGTCAATACGCCACTTAACCACACCAGATGTCCAAGAGACCTTGTTTCGTATAGAACAAGGATCGACCACATGACAGCTGAGGATTTTAAGTGGTTGCCTTATGAGGATTTCACACTTCCAGCAGACGCATATGAGGGCTTCGCCATATGGACTACAAACACAGCTATGGTGTGTTTCCATATGGTAGAATGGCACCAGGCAGATAGAGTAAAATTGCAATACCGACTTCTGCAAGAGATACCAACACAACCACAGGATTTGAATAACATGCACTCAATCACCATGCAGGGGCAGCATGATGTCGATTGGGCTCGATATCACAGTAGTTGGATCGACTTATGGAATGATAGAGAAAATCAGTGTGTTGTGGGTCAACCGTGCTATGGAACACCAAAGCACTCCGATAGATACATGCGCTGGTTTTTCAGAAATTCAAACATTTCTGTCGACCAACAACTAAGGGATCCACGTGCTGCTGGTGTTGTTGCTGATGTGGATGAACAAGATGAAGAACAGCTACCCGGTCCCCCAAGAACTCAAACTGAATGTCGAGAACGTAACCGTAATCGTAATCGACGCACCGCGTAAATCAAGACACAAACCAAACTTTTACTCGCATGTAAGAATATGTGCCACACCACCACTCTATATTCGCGACACACCAACATCTCAGACTACCAACAAGAGAACATACCTATCGACATTCTACTACCGACGGTGACCTCGATATGTTCTTTAACTGCTTGGTTTCCACGCCGGTACACCCGAATCTGCAATTTATGCTCCTAGCCTTCAAGAGAGGGCCGCCGGTGCTAGTTGTTAACTTTTCGGCAAGTGTACCGAATCGTGCAAGTAATAAAACCGGTAAGTACCGGGATATCGTCCTCAAGGATCGAAGTTATTTTACTAAAGACGCGTTAATGTACTACTAATCGGAACCAAGTTTAAAGGGGTTTTGGTTTGATAATTGTTGAGCTATCAAGCTCAAGTAAAGCAATAAAATATTTTTTTGGATTTTTTATAATAAGAGAATGATGAACACGATGAAAGATATGCGATGAGAAGATGCTAGGGATGAAGGCCCTTCGATTTCCACTATGGTCATTGATTTATTCTTTAAAAGATAATTCCTCTCTCTCGTTCGCTATAGAATTCACTCTTTTACTAAACCCTAATCCCTTAGGTGATTAGCCTTTGTTAATTTCCTAAAACCCTAATCCCTTAGGTGCTAATAATCATAACAAGCATTAAACGAAGAGAATTCATACACATACAAAGAAATCGCGATTATCCCTAAGCGATTTAAATTGAAGGAATCGAATTTCAAGCTATTCAATAACCAAATTTCCATTTAAATTATTGAAACAAATATTATTCTATATTTTTCCAAATATAAACATCTGAAGAATAGAAATTCGATCCACAAATGAAGAGAGAAAACGATAAAAGTACTAAATTAAATCAATAACCACAGTTTTACATCAAAGTGCAATCATCCCTAACAAGAGGATTTAGTTCCACATGATTAAAGTAGAAGAAAGAGAATAATTACGAGATGAAAGATGGAATGAAGGCATCTGAATCGTCAATCCTTGTTCCCAAGTGTTGATTCCTCGATGAGCCGCCGGGAGGTAGGAGCTCTTTTCCGTGTGCTAGGGCTTCCAATTCGTCAAAAGTGCCTCAAAACGCATCTCGGGTGTTTTAACGTGTTTTCCCAGATTTGGCGCATCACCGGCGCTCCTGGCGCCACTTACGCGCCACTCGGGCGGCGTGCTCGCTCTCGAAAAATCGCGTGCGACTCGCGGCCCCAGCGCCACTCGCGCGCCACTGCGCGCTTCCCTAACATTCTGCGCGCGACTGCGCTCGCGCGCCATCAAGGTAGCGGTTTGGCCGAATGCTCTCTTCTTGCATTTTTTTTGATTCTCGCCGCTTGCATTTCTTCGTTCTTTTCTTCCACCTAGTCCCCTCGGCTCAAAAACACCACAAAACCCAAAGATAAACACTGCAAGGCAATTAAATCTCAAATAGAACAACTCATTAATTTTCTCCTAACAATTTCCATTCATTCATCAAATTATCAAGTAAAATCCCTTTTCGCAGTTGAAAAAACATCATGTGACGGGATTCATCACAACCCCAACTTGGCCATTTGCTTGTCCTCAAGCAATGACAAGACCGCACATAAAACAAAACATTGTCAACATCGGATAACATGCAATCAATTATGAATCCCTTTACTAAACAAGTTGAGCAACAACTTTCGGGATCGCCACTCAATTTCCAACCCACACGTGGTACTCTCACTAGCATAAACTTGCTCAATAGTGCGTGTGTGACACTTGACTTCGCTTGGACATTAGCTAGTTTCAAAATGCATTTACCTAGACTAGAGGGTTTTCTTCCGAGAGTGCCAAAGATGGTTCAAAACATAGGGTAGATTCACGTTTTCACAAAATGATCGGGGCTTCAAGCACAACAAAGGGTCTTAAATAGGCATTTTAGATTCAACCAAAGGCACTAACTATTATAACTCACGATTTCAACTACACCAATTTATTTTTGGGCTGCAACCCCTTTTATTACATTGACATTTGGATTTGATCAACATGTGCTTCGAGATATTGCAAAGAATTATTAGTTTAAACTACACAACACTAAGATACACTCCAAATACACGGGTAGACGCTACAAAGGCCGCACACACACACCCCGACACACACGGCATACACTATAGCGTTATGGGTGGACGCCACAGTGCTGCACACACGCATTAACACACGACACGGCATACACTATAGCATTACGGGTAGAAGCTACAGTGCTGCACACACACACACAATGCACTGATCTTTCTACAATCCTCATGCCCAGCCTTAGTACAACTGATGCACCCCCAACTTAGCTTCTACAACTACCCTAAATTTTTAATAAAAATTTTGCGACTCCCATGGTCCACCAACAACTAGCTTAGCTACCAACATTTCTATGATCACTAAGTTCCACATGTTAGTGTTTTATGTGTGGAAGCAAGAATGCGCTAATTTGATCACCACAAGGGTATTATTCGCTCAATTCTCACCGAATCATCACAAAGTTTGCTCAACTGTCCTTTATTATAAAAAAAATTTTAAACAGGAAATTCACCATATGATTGCATTTTATTCATGAAACTGACGATCATATGATTGCATTTTATTCATGAAACTGACGATAGGTCCTCCCCCCACTTAAACACAGCAGTGTCCCACTGATTGATTTAGGGGAAGACCTATTTACAAAGACTAAGGCAAAACAAAAATAAAATTAAAAACGACTACTAACCTAAGGAAAACATTAAAACACACAATCAATTAAAGTAGAAAAGAAGGGAAAGAGAAAAAGTAACCTGGCGGTGAGTAGACTACTCAACCGCGTCCAGAGTCTGGTGGAGGCGCCTTAAATATGTCAGCATCAGGATCCATCTGCGCTCCACTATGCAGCATGCACATGGCTCTGTACATGTTTCTCATCCCAACTTCCATCCGCTGCTGGTGTGCTTCCATCCGCTGCTGGTTCAATGTTAGCAGATCCATTCTTGCCTACAAGTGTGTAAATGTGTCCTAGATGCACCCTAAAGTACTAATCAAATAAAAATAATGCGAGAAAATAAAATAAAATCAAATAAGGTAAAATTAAATGTGTCCTATGGTCATTGATTTATTCTTTAAAAGATAATTCCTCTCTCTCGTTCGCTATAGAATTCACTCTTTTACTAAACCCTAATCCCTTAGGTGATTAGCCTTTGTTAATTCCTAAAAACCCTAATCCCTTAGGTGCTAATAATCATAACAAGCATTAAACGAAGAGAATTCATACACATACAAAGAAATCGGCGATTATCCCTAAGCGATTTAAATTGAAGGAATCGAATTTCAAGCTATTCAATAACCAAATTTCCATTTAAATTATTGAAACAAATATTATTCTATATTTTTCCAAATATAAACATCTGAAGAATAGAAATTCGATCAACAAACGAAGAGAGAAAACGATAAAAGTACTAAATTAAATCAATAACTACGCTTTACATCAAAGTGCAATCATCCCTAACAAAGGGATTTAGTTCCACATGATTAAAGTAGAAGAAAGAGAATAATTACGAGATGAAAGATGGAATGAAGGCATCTGAATCGTCAATCCTTGTTCCCAAGTGTTGATTCCTTAGTAGCCGTCAGGAGGTAGGAGCTCTCTTCCGTGTGCTAGGGCTTCCATTTCGTCAAAAGTGCCTCAAAAACGCATCTCCGGGTCTGTTTTAACGTGTTTTTCCAGATTTGGCGCCGTGACCTGGCGCTCCAGCCGCCACTTACTCGCCACTCGGCGTGCTCGCTCCTCGCTAATCACAAGGCGATTTGCGCCCCAGCGCCACTCGCGCGCCACTCTGCGCCGCTCCTCGACATTCTCGCGACGCGACGCGGCAAGGCGCCAGCAAGCAGTGGTTTGGCGAATGCTCTCTTCTTGCATTTTTTTTATTCTGCTCGCTTGCATTTCTTCGTTCTTTTCTTCCACCTAGTCCCTGGGCACAAAAATACCACAAAACCCAGCATAAACACTGCAAGGCGATTAAATCTCAAATAGAACAACTAATTAATTTTCTCCTAACAATTTACATTCATTCATCAAATTATCAAGTAAAATCCCCTTTTCGCAGTGAAAAAACATCATGGGGATTCATCACTAGTTCTTCATCAGTGCCCCAACTTTTTCCATACCCACCTCCCCCTGAGCCCGGCCGTGTTAGTTTTTCATCAGTGCCCCAACTTTTTCCATACCCACCTCCCCCTGAGCCCGACCGTGCTAGTTTTTTATCAGTGCCCCAATATTATACATACATACCTGCCCCTGAGCCCGACCGTGCTAGTTTTTCATCAGTGCCCCAATTATTTCCAGACCCACCTCCCCCTGCCTCGACTGAGGAAGAACCCGAATAACCACAACGGCGTCAACGTCCACAACGTAATCCCCGCCCTAGACGGTGTGGAATCGGGTCTCATCTTCTTCGTTAATACTTTAATCTATTATTAGTTTTGAAGTTGTATTTCATAATTAAGAAGTTGTATTTTTATGAGTTATTAAATTCAAGGTTTTAATGTTAAGTCACATTAAATTCAGTTGTATCAATAATTAAATATTTAATCTTTAATAATGCATTGTGCAGAGTGTGCATTGTGCAGAGTGTGCATTGTGCAGAGTGCTGCATTGTGCAGAGTGTGCATTGTGCATAGTGTTGCATTGTGCAAATTGCTGCATTGTGCAGAGTGTGCATTGTGCGAGGTCGTCGCATCGTGAAGAGTCTCCGCATTGTGCATAGTGTGCATAAGGTCGACGTGTTATTTTATTTAATGGTCTAGATCTTGCCGACACTATTTATCGGCCTAGATTTTGCCGACACAAAAGCCTCAAATCAACGGTTACGATCATCCTTAATCAACGGCTCACACACAATCACCTTTGTTATTTTATTTAATTGTCTAGATCTTGCCGACACTATTTAACGACCTAGATTTTGCCGACACTAAACCCTCAAATCAACGGCTCACACATGATCACCTCTATTATAAATACATTCTCAACACAACACTAACATTCACACCAAGAGTTTACCCTCAACCTACCCTTGCCTTCTGAGCTCACACACGGGACTGGCAATTTTTCAGTTATGGAGATCCGCAGCGACGACGACGTCCGCACAATGATGGAATATCATGCTACACTTCCCATGGGGCGACAAGTCTTAGAGCTGTACGTCGACACAATGCGCACTCCAGAAGAAGTCATTCATCTTCTGCAACAAAGACCACCCGCACCACAACAACCCATACCGGAAAGAGTCATTACGCACACCTGTAGAATTCACTATCAGGGCACTGTCATGGACACTGAAAAAGATGGTGTGTATTTTGAGGGTCCCAACACACAACATTCCACGCTTAATAACAACATCACCTTCGCCGAAATGAAAGAAAAACTAACGGAAAACACGCACGTAGAGGGTGTGGAGCAAGAAATCACTAGTATCGTTTATCGCTGCCCCTACATCGGCCGACGTAATCGTATTCAGTGGTACCCCCTGCCTATCAAGAAAGACAAGGACGTTCAAGAAATGTTTCAGGAACTTGAGAGGTTCCAACGTTGGATTGAAACTTACCTCAAATTGTGCGTCGAAACCACAGAGTCTAGCGCATCCATCGTCCGTAGGCTTATCCCTCCAGTCATCCGATGGCCACTACCTAAGAATCCATGGTGGAAGTCGAAGTAGTTTACATCATGTTTGCCTCTTCTTGTATTATGTTTTCCTGTCGTTTCGTTTGAAATTTTCTATCATTGTATTTCTGCAATTTGTGTTTTTCATTTCTGTTCTTATCCTATATTAAATTCTGTTCCAATTTTTAATATCTTCAGTTTTTACCGCAATTACTTTATAAATAAGTTTACTAATTATTCTAATTATTTAAATTAATTATTGTAATTAAATTAAATTAATTTACATTTTAATAAATTTAAATATAAGAAAATAAAAATTAAAAACGCAGTTGTAGAACTTACCCCGTGGGGCGAGTTCGTGACTACAAATAAATAAAATTAATTTTCTTTGTGTAGAACTCGGGCCGTGTAAAGTAGTTCACCACATCAAAAAAAATTTGGTATAGTTTGGTATATAATGTAAAAAGTGGGTTATTTGAGTAATTTTTTTTTTTGGCACCATATCGTTTTTTTGCCTAAAATAAAAAGATGGGACAGAGAATCTGACGCGTCAGAGAAAGAATATTTTTTGACAAAAAAATAATAAAAAAGCAATTTGACTCATTAATTTTTTTTACTCATTAATATTAACTCCTAAAACCAACTACTAATTTTTTTTTTACTAAAACCAACTAATTTAACCACCAACAATTGTAAGAAATGTCATACCATTAAAAAAATAAAAATATGTTTTTAGATTGCTTAATCATTTAATTAAAATAATTAAATTAATACTAAATGATCTATAATATAAATTATAAAAAAGTGTTATCTGGGAGCGGCAAGGAGCGACTGGCAGCTAGCAACAATGGAGAGGCAACAAGGAGAAAAATGTAGGCGAAAAATTAATATAAACTAGAGACACAGAGACACACTATAATCTACTAAAACCAACTAATTTAACCACTATTGTAAAAAAAACTACTTTAGCCACTATAATTGTAAAAAAAATACCGTTAACAAATATTTCAAAATATATTTTTAAAGTAATTAAATTAATATGAAATAATCTAGAATAAAATATATAAACAAGTGGCAGCGAGAAATAGGTAGGAGCGGCAACGGGGGTGCATATCTTATATCATATCTCATTTTCTTTTTTCCTAATTTTTACTCCATTTTTAATATTAGAATAAGATACTGACTTTTTTTACCTTTATGCAACACAAGTTTTTTTAAACAACTTGACATATAGCATTTTTATAGACTTTTTCATTTTCTTTTATTAACTTATACAATTCTCAAATTATTTTTAGGGTCATAGTAAATTATAACAAATACGGTGTCACCCGTGCGGATGCACGTGAGCGCAACATTAGCGTCAATGGGGGTGCATATCTTATAATAAATCTCATTTTTTTCTTTTACTTTTGTTCTGGTCTGGGCCAAAAAGCCCCATTGGACATTGGGCCAGGCCCAATATCTTTCCACAAACGTGGCCCAAGTATGCCAAAAGCACCAAGCGCGGCATATCTCGCTCGGACATGTGAGGCCGACGGCCAGGATCGCACGATCAGATCCAACGGACAAGACCGAGCACCCACGTCTATAAATAGAGGCACGGGGCTCCCAACCTAGGTACGCTCTCATTCTTGCAACTCTCGCCCATTCTCTCACTGACTTAGGCATCAGAGTGTCTACAGGTACACCCCCACCCGGCGTGGGCTGCAAGCACACTCGGACGACCGAGGACATCTCCCCAGTTTCGAGAACCAGCGACGAGCTCCGAGGAAGCGGAATCCAGCTTACTCTTCGAACGAGGTACACTCCCGAGTTCAAGATCGAACATTGGCGACCACAGTGGGAGGATTCTTTCCCTTCTACCCGGTCCGCTTCCTCTGACAACGCCATGGAATCCACCGCAGATTCTCCCCCGCCGCCGAGCACTTCCAGCGCTGCGTTCAAGCGCAAGTGGCGCGAGATCGCCAGAGCAATCGCCGCTTTCGCACCGCGAGACCCTTCCCGAAGGTGCCGATCTCGTTCTCCGACAATGATTTCCTACCGGAGAACCCAACGAGGGCATTCCCCGATTGTTGCCGCTACGATTGCCGGGTGAAAATAGAGCGCATTCTTCGTCGATCGAGTAGCACGGTGACCGACGCCATGTTCCAGACCTCCTCCCGGCTGCTCGCTCTTTCCCCGAGGGCCTCATTCCTTATCCGGGACCCAACCACTACAGCCCCTGGGAAAAGATTGTAAGTCCTCTCGGCTATTTCAAGACTTTCACACATACGACGGCGGAGGCTTGCCCGAGCCGTAAAGACTACTTTCGTGGTGATCCCCGTGCTCTCACCATATAATTGCATCATTGGGAGACCAACTTTGGCAAAGCTAGGGTCCCGACCTTACCGTCCCTCGGCGAAAGGATTCCTAAACCGTTGTGATACTTCAAGACGCTCGTCACCTACGGGAAAAAAGGATCCCCCGCAATAAAAAGCTGTTTTTCGGGGTAGTGTTCACGATCTCCCGCATCGATGCATTGTCTCAAGGCCGACGTTGGCAAAGCTAGGGGCCGAGCCTCTCGTGGTCCATCTCAAATTGAAGTTTCATTCTCTCGATGGTCGCATAGTAACCATGCCACCAACTTAAATGCACAAACAAAGGCCATCTGGCCGACGATGAGTTAGCCCGAGAATTTAAGAAGAAGAACAAATGCCCAGAACCACAGGGCGCATTCCTTGAAATTCAACTTGGGAGTGATCCGAGAAAACTCACAAGATAAGCGCAACGTCGATTTGTTCGCGTCGTCGCCTCGAGAGATGCCCGTGATCCCACTCGGCGAAGCTTGCCACCACCTAGCGGTTAACCCGAGCGCTAAAGCACGTAGCCCAACGCCGATGTGTTCAAAGCGAAGAAAAGGCGGAAGCAACGGGGTTTATTAAGGAAGTCAAGTACACTACCCGGCCGCCAAACGCCGCTCGTAAAAAGGCCAATGGAAAATGGAGGTTGTGCGTGGACTACACCGATCTTAATAGGGTCTGTCCAAAAGACGCCTTTCTAGTGCCGAGTATCGACAAATTAGTGAACAATGCTTCGTGGTCCCGATCGCTTTCCTTCCTTGATGCATACTCAAAGCTACAATCGATAGCGATGAATCGCCGATCAGAAAAAGCGACGGCCATGACCGATCGGGGACTCCATCGCATGTGGTAATGCCTTTCGACTTCAAAATGCCGCCACCTATCAACGCATGATGAACAAGGTCTTCCGAAACCAGATCGGACGTGTTGTAGAGGTTCACCGACGACATGATTGTCAAAAGCAAGGTCGACAACGCCATATCGCCGACTGAGGAAATCTTCACGAGGCGAGAAAGAACAACCTCCGTTTTAATCCCGAGAAGTGTACTTTCGGGGTCAAGTCCGAGAAGTTCCTCGGATTCTTCCTGACTAAAAGGGGAATCGAGGCCAATTTGGACAAGTGTCGGGCAGTGACTGGTATGCGCTCGCCAACGACCAAGAAGGAGGTGCAGAAACTGACAGGAATGATCGCAGCTTTGTCCAGATTCGTCTCGAAGGCCGCAAATAGGTCCCTTCCATTCTTCAAAGTTCATAAAAAGGGAGTGGAGTTCCAGTGGACCTCGGACTGCGAAAACGCTCTTGCTGATCTCAAAAAGATCCTTTCCAAGCCCCCATAACTGGTGAAACCTAAGGAAGGGGAAATACTCTACCTCTACCTCGCGGTGGCCGAGGAAACGGTCAGTGCAGTCTTAATCAGGGAAACCGAAGACGGACAGAGACCTGTGTACTTCGTGAGTAAGATCTTACAGGGGGCCGAGTCTCGGTACCAAAGGATAGAAAAGGTCACTCTCGAATTGGTAATCGCGTAAGATTGAGGCCGCATTGCCGCACACCGCATCGTAGTGCGAACTGACCAACCCACTCGCCAGCTGCTACATCGCCCCGACTTGGCAGACATGATAATTAAGTGGGCAGTCGAACTGTCCGAATTCAGAATAAAGTACGAAGCTCAGACTTCACTCAAGGCCCAGGTCCTGGCTGACTTCATAGCGGAAATGACACCTACTCCGCAACACTCAGATTTGCGTTGACCTCCACGCCGATGGTTCCTCCATTCGAAGGAGTGGAGCCGGGCTTGATCTCGGAAAACTCGAAAGGATTAATGATCGAAGTTTCTCCGAAGTTTCGCTTTCACCACCTCCAACAATCGTGCCGAGTACTAAGCTCGCATCGCAGGTTAAACTTAGCCGCCGATTTTGGCGCTAAGACCATTGAATTGAACATCGAGTCTCTATCGGTTGTTGATAACTCTATTTTATATAGAGTTATTCATCTATTTTTACTTAGGTTATTATTTATTTTCAAGTACATTAATATATAAATATAGCTTATTTATTAAGAAACAACATTTTAGAGATCCAAATGATTAGGACAATTAACTAGGCATAAATACACATATCTTGTTAGGTTTGATGTTTTTGTTCAGGCAAGGAATCGCAGGAGTGGAAACACTGCCAACACTAGGAGTGGAAACACCGCCTACACTGCAAAATTCAAATAGCTTGCACCAAAACATCCAAGGACCATTTTGATGCTTCCACACTTGAATTGTGACGCCATGCCTAGTCACCGGAGCAGAGCAGTTGCAGAAGTCGGCGATAAACATAAAAATCAAGTTGCAAGGCTCACTTATCTAAAAAGACATGTGGCACTTCTCCAATGGACCACCCCTTATGTTATACATGCAAGCGACCATAACTGAGCTATTTGCTTCATTGGTTGTCTGATTTTATCCAAGGTTGGTCCCCGATTGATCTTACGCGCCAAAGGAAACCCTCAAGCGGAGGAAAGCTCGTGCCTATAAACAGAGGCCATATCTTCACTTACAAATCATCCTTTATTTGTATTTCTTCATTTGTTTCTGAAAGGATCACTTAGTTTTAGTTTAGTTTAGTTTAGTTTTAGTTTTTCTTTACGTTTCTCAAGAGAAGGAAGGTAAGGAGGTGCTTGACAACCACTCCCTTCACTTCTAGTTGAAGGAAACTTGTGTAAGGAACTCATATTGTAATTCAACTTGGGAAACTCATGCAAAAGATCTTCTATTCGAGTAATCTCTCTTCTTTTAAGTTCTTTTGCTATATTACTCATTTGATTATGCTCTTTGCAGATTTTCTCTATTATATAATGAGTAACATGAGCTAAATTCCTTAAGTTGAGATGTTATAACCTTGTAATGAACTTCTAAGTATATTATTATGGTTTGTGTAGTGTATGCATTTTAATTCTTGTGTAATACTTCTTTCAAAACTTATTCTGGAATTGATCACTTTAGAATAGGTAAACTTGTGGCAGCAGACATAGGTCACATTTATGAACTCAAGAATTAATAGGAATGAGAGTTTATAACAACTTCTTTGTTGAACTAGTTTTAATAAAGATTTGATTGTTAAAACCATGTTAAGTCCTAGACATAGGATAACATAGTTCCTAGGTTGATACAGTGGGAGATTAAAAAGACAAGAGTGAACCTATTTAGCATGCCTAGACATAGGAAGCTTGTAATGAAACTCAAGAAAGTCTTTGTGACAGCACACACTCATGCAAATGCATCCAAAGTGTGGAAACACTACATACTCCACTATAACACTTAGAAGTAAATTACTTGGTGAAAACATCTCAACTACTTTATCTAACTGATTCCTTACACTCTTTACTGTTTATATTGTTTTTACTTACCTTAAAAACTCCAAACCAAAAATTAGTGCATAGTGTAGACACACTAAGTGTACATTCTGAATATACAGGTGAACGAGGAATTCATCGCGAAAGATACGGTCATGCAGCATTATTTGAGTCGGGTCCGAGAATTGCTCTAATACTTCGAGAGGGTAGAGTTAAAACACGTTCCGAGGTCTGAGAACACTTGGGTGGACGTCCTCGCCAAGTTGGCAAGCACCAAACCCTCGTGCGGTCTCCGAAGCATCATCCAGAAAAGCTTGACAAAGCCCAGCGTTGATCTTTCCCCTATCTCGCTCCCCGACGTGAATCTCATTGCCGAGCGAGAGAGCTGGATCCAGTCGATAAAATGCTACATCGAATCTGGAACCGAGCCCTCCGACTCTAGAGTCGCGACAGCAATCCGCAAGAGGGCCGCCTCTTTCACAGTAATAGATGGAAACCCTATCGAGCGCTTGGGCCTGGCCCATTATCTGGCAGGAAACTTGGCCCAAAAGGCCACCCAAAGAATGAGGCGTGCCTAAGCCGCGATCATAGAGGACCGACGCCCCGATTCACTGCGCGCAGATCCAACGGTTGGCGCCGAGCGCTTCGCCTATAAATAGAGCTCGGCCTCCAACCCGAGGTACACTCTCATTTTTGCGATTCTGCCTATTCTCTCACTGACTTAGGCATCAGAGTGTCTGCAGGTACACCCCACCCGACGCGGGACGGAGATCTACTCGGACGTCCGAAGACACCTCAATCATTCTGAAGTCAACTAACGAGTCCCGAGAAGCGGAACCCAGCTAGCTAGCTCCTCGGACGAGGTAACTTCTGAGATCAGGACCGAACACAATCAATTTAACCACTAACAATTGATAAAAATAATCTTAACAACTATCAAAAATTCCAAAATTAGTTTTTTTAAAATAATTTCATAATTTATTTAAAATGATTTAATTAATATCAAATGATCTCATAATTTCATATTGAATTAATATTAAAGTAATAATTAATTATTTAATTAAACGAGAGCTGCAACACGAGCGACAACTAAGCGGTAACATGAGCGCAACAGAGCAAAGAAGAGAAAGGCAACGAGATCGACAATCGAGAGCGACAAGGGTAGCAAAGAACGAGAGCGACAACAGAGGCAAAAACGAAAGCGACAATAGGAGCGCAACACGAGGCAAAGAACGAGACGGACAATGGAAGTAGCAATGGGAGAGGCAACGAGAGCAAAGAACATGAGCAACAAAGAGAGGTGGCAATGAGAGCTGTAAGCGTAGCAGCAACAGAGGCGACAACGAGAGCGACAACAAGAGCGACAAGAGTATTGACAATGAGAGCAACAACGGGGGTGCATATCTTATATTAGATCTCATTTTATTTTTTCTAATTTTTACTCAATTATAAAAATAAGAATAACATTTTGACTTTTTTTTAACTTTTTGCAACACCAGTTTTTAAGTGAGTTGAAATATAGCATTTTTTATCGAGTTTCTCCTTATTTTTTAAATTTTATAATTTTCAAATCAAATAGGGTTAATAGAAGCAATTTTTTTATTTTATAATTTCATAGCAAATTATAATAAATACGTGTCACCCGTGCGGATGCACGGATAAAATGCTAGTGGAGTAATAAAAACTAGATAAGAATGACCCATATTAATAAATATAATCTCATAATTTCCGTTATAACTTATTTATTATAATTAAATAGATTCAAAGGCTGTAATAAAAACAAGATAAGAATTACACATATCAAATGAGTCAAGTGAGAGCACTTTTATTATGAAAAGGTGAGAGGAGTGAATCATAGCCATAGATTA
Source organism: Oxytropis ochrocephala (assembly GCA_020916435.1). Classification (NCBI taxonomy): domain Eukaryota; kingdom Viridiplantae; phylum Streptophyta; class Magnoliopsida; order Fabales; family Fabaceae; genus Oxytropis; species Oxytropis ochrocephala. The sequence goes on from CM037095.1 coordinate 52,043,861, forward strand.
AATGATTAGCGGTTGATATTAAAATAAAAAGTCAATATGGTAACCACCCACATTTTAATCACATCCACCCATGTATTGTTATACGGTCAAGATTTAATCCTCTCACTAGATACACCCCTTTTCCAACACTATATATATACATATTTACTTCACCTTTTCTTGCAAAAACCTAATTTTCATAAATCATTATGTCTTGCAGCAGTAACTCTTGAACCGTAATTGTTTTGTCTTTGTATCTCTTGAATTCTTTTCTGAAAAATTGTGTTGCTCAACTTCGAGTAATGTTTTTCTTCACATAATTCTAAAGTTTCTTCGGGTAGTGTTTAAGCACATTTTGAGGTTTTGTGTGTCTTAGTTTTTCTCTAATTCCCTAAAAATTGGATCAAAGGATATTTTTTTCTTATGAGCATGCAATTATATACAACTAATTTCAGATGATTCATCACGTTCTTTCGATTATATAATCTAATTTTTATGTACTTTTTCCCCTTCTTTGTATTGATATGTTGATTCTCTCCAATAGATCCATGAGTGACACAATAATATCCGATTTTTTGATTACGCTGCAAGTTTAATCCAAAGGAAACCGCCAATGTTGTGTTATAGTTCTACACCTTCTCTTTTGTGCTTTGCTCTATGGTACATGCTGATAGTATCATCGATTTTCAACGACTGTGATTTTCTTGATTAAAAAAGGGTAAGATAATATACATGAGAAATGGACTTTTAATGAAATAGATGCGTATGATCCTTTTTTATATTTACCATTATAATTGTATTTAATAGAATGATTTTATTTTTTGGGATTTAATTGATTAATTTTACTAGTTCTGTTGATTTCTATTTGAATTTGCAGGTTATGTTTTGAACTCAATTCAAGCAAACACATACCAAACATCATTATCTCCACCACCGAGAACATAAATCTCTCCATTCAACTCTAGAGCTGAAGCATACAATCGAACAAAACTCATAGGCATGAAAGATTTCACCACATTCTGAGAAGTACTATACAAATCCATATTTGCTAATGATGATTCTCCATCATGATTCACAAAAACAATGTTTTGGAAACTGCAGTGCACACACGGGCTGGGAGACTTTTCGACGGCCTTCCGTCTGTTTTATTCTTATCTTTTGATTCGGAACTCCGATTTGAGTGTTCCTAGATGCGTTGGAAAGCTAACGAAAATATCTACAACTGTATACAATCATTCAATGGTGTTTTTAACTAACTAAAAGAATCTTTGCTAATTTATCCTAACCCTTGGTGCATAGAAAATATATTGTTTTTCATTTTTCTTGATGTATAATTGATTGGACTGAATTAAATGATATTATAATAAATTTCTTGATGTGTGAAGGTCCTATTTATAAAATAGGAGACTTATACCATAACCAATCCGATTCGATCTGTTGTGACGATGATATGAATTGGTTTCGATGTTTATTCTTTCGTTGAGAACCTTGTGAGCAAAAACCTATACAATGTTTATATACATATCTAATAAATGAACTAAAGGAGTGATGTGTTATTCCTCGAACCCCCTCTTATACCAGTCTGATGTTTTGGTCGTAACTTCCTCCACAAAAATGGTTTTCAGTTTGTTTTTGCTTCATTAGAAAGTAGACTAAATTTGTTTCACAATAGGCACTGGAAGCACCCAATTTCAATAAGAATTTATAGAGAAATTCTTGTTACAAACTGCAGCAGTAACTATAAACTCATAAAGACTCTGTTGCAGTATTTTGAAGATAACTCTCTGTGTACAGCTTCGATTGAAATTGTTTTTTGTTATTCTGGTAACTAGACTTATAAAATTTTTCAAAGAGTATTGTTTGCTTAAATAGGACAATGTTTGGTATTTTTATCAATTTTTCAAAGTTAACGTGTAGCTGCAGAGAAATTCTGCACTTTAATTTTCTATGTGTATGTCATGTTTCTAGGCTTTTAAGTTAGTCATTTTTATTTCTTCAATGGTGACACATTTGGGTAATTCTATCTATAGTTCTATGCCTACTGCAATTGTTTAAGCTCATTTTTTTATCGATTGTGAGGTGTTTGGAGGTCACGGTTACAATGTTTTCTGTCGTTTTAAATCCTTTTTTGAAAATTCATGTGAGAAAACTAATAAGTACATAAATAAGTACACCATAAATGAACTAATGATTGGTTGAATGTACTTGGGGCGGGTCTCATGAACTTAATCTCAAGGCCCGGAAGTTTTTGCTCAAATAATATGTTGAGATTATGGAGCGTATTATGGTATAGAGTCTCGAAAGGACTTATTGAGATTATGTAATCTCACCTCTCATTGTTGTTATTTTTCAGATAAATAGATGAAGCCTAAGGAAAGTTTTGTCAAGTAGAGGATTTCATTGATAAACACACACACACACACACTTGTAGTTTGGATAATTTGTTGTGTCGATTCCAATTGGTGCATGGAAAATGGTTTATATTCTAGATCTTCAAATAAAGTTTTAATACAAAGTACGAAAATGCATCTCTGAGATGTCTGTAAAGTAATATTCCAAATTTTATGTCGAATAAAATTTAGGATGATATATTTTTTCATGTTTATCATATATGTGTTTGTTTATTGATTTAGTTATCTTTGCAATTAAGTGTGTGTGTGTATATATATATATATATATATATATATATATATATATATATATATATATATATATATACATAGTAATGTTATATGGACCAAAAAGTGTACCAAATTACGTATTACATGCTATGTTTGTCATACGCATCCAGAGGTAATCCTCTCACTAGATACACCCCCCTTTTCCAACACTATATATATACATATTTACTCCATATTTTCTTGCAAAACCTTAATTTTCATAAATCACTACGACGGCGCAGAACTCTTGAACCAAAATTGCTTTGTCTTTGTATCTCTTGAATTCTTTTCAGAAAAATTGTGTTGCTCAACTTCGAGTAATGATTTTCTTCACATAATTCTAAAATTTCCATTTTTCCGTTTAATAGTTTGAAAATACTTGAATCTTTAGTGGGTAGTGTTTAAGCACATTTTGAGGTTTTGTGTATTTTAGATTTTCTCTGATTCCCTAAAAATTGGATCAAAGGATATTTTTTGCTTATGAGCATGAAATTATATACAACTAATCTCAGGTGATTCATCACGTTCTTTCAATTATATAGTCTAATTTTTATGTATTTTTCCCCTTCTTTGTATTGATATGTTGATATGTTGATTTCTCTCCAATTGATCCATGAGTGACACAATAATATCCGATTTTTGGATTATCGCTGCAAGTTTAATCAAAAGGAAACCACCAATGTTGTGTTATAGTTCTACGCCTTCTCTTTTGTACTTTGCTCTATGGTACATGCTTGTTCCGAAGAGGGCCAAAGGCCCAATTCGCTGTATTAGGCCCAGCGTGGCCCAATAAGCGATGTGCTCCGCAAGACACTGACACACTCGCAAAAGGTGCAACGGCTAGGGCGCCTAATACATCACCAGTATAAATGCATCACAAATACCGAGAATCAGGTACGTAATCATTACCTTATGACCGCTGCTCGATCACACACTATTGACTTGGGCGTCAGAGTTTTATTGCAGGTACCACGCGCGTGCGACCAAGACCCCGGTCCTTCAATTCCAGCGACCACAGTGGGAGAGCGTCAGCGCAATCCTACATCGAACATGGTTGGACGCGGACGACCGCCCAAAACGCGCGCCTCATCTCGGCATAATCCGCCCACTCAAGATCAACCACAGCAGACCCCAGAGGGTGTCCCTGTGTCGGTCCACGAATCACTCAGAAACTCGCGCCAGTCCCCCATGGTCCAGAGTGGCGACAGACCTGTGCGCGGGCCCATCATTCAGCCAACCCAGCAGCAACAGATCCCACCTATGTTGGCTGAGGCGGGCATTACTGAAGCTCTACCGGCTCGTGTGACACAAGTAGTGCTCGACCTACTACGAACCAAGAACCAGATCATAGAAGATTGAGAGGCACTAATCTCTCAGTATGAACGAGGGGAGACCTCAGACCGCCCGCGAGCGACCTACAGAAATCGACAAGATCAGGAATTGATGCCTTTAAGAAGGCACCGATCACCCCCTTGTAGGAGTATCTCACATCGTATGTGTATCTCGCCGAACCCCTCTGCGCAGAACTAGGCTACATGTGTCGCCTCATAGGGGGCGAGGTAAGACGATCACCGTTGTATGATTACGACTATGCTGATGATTATGAAGACCCGAGTTACCGACCGGAGTCAAGCCGGTCACCTTCAAGATACTCTTCATGCGAATCGTTCGGGTCTAGGAGGTCAAGAAGCCGGTCCTGGGATCCCTATGACAAGCTTGATGATTATGAGCGTAATGGAGGAATACGAGATGTGTCTCAAGCCGATTCTCGGCTCCACAAACGACCGAGGAGGCACTACTCTGAGCACCCAAGGAGGCAACCTTCTCCAAGGCCTCCTATCCAATACTATGGACCGCCGCCGACCCAAGACGCATATCTTTTCGGGGTTCCAGCGCCCCACGAAGCAGCTCTTGCCCAGACTCTACTTCAGCCCACTCATACTTCGAATCACCACGACCCTTTTTCTTGGGAGATTAATTGCTATCGTATCCCAAGAGACTTGAGAAAACCTCCTAATCTGAACAAATTCACTGGTCGAGGCGACCCAGACAAGCATCTGAGGTATTTTAACAATTACTGCAGTTATAGGGAAATAGACCCGATAATGAAGTGCGCGTGATCTTCCCCGCCGCCGATAAGAGGGCGCTAGCTTGGTGGGAAACCTTGCGTCCCAATTCCATCACTTCCTGGGACGCCTGGATAGGACTTTCTTGGCTCACTATACGGCCAACAGATGTCAGGACCGTTACGAAGAAGCCTTGGATGGTCTATTTAAGGGTGAAAATGAGACGTTAAGGCAATTCTTCGACCGATTCAATCAGGAGGCCGAGACAGTGATCGACCTAACTGACAGGGACAAGTTGAAGTGTATGAAGCGTGGCCTCAGGCCGGGCAGTCTCTTCGCACAAGAGGTCGGCATGAACCAGTATCAGGACTTGAATATTTTCCTTTGTAGGGCAAATGACCATATGGCCTACGAAGAACAACTGCTCGCTGTAAGAAACGCTCGCGCGCGACCCAGGGAGTAACCCCCCAAATCAAATAGGAACCAAGATGGTCCTTCACGTGATCAGAAAGTGGAATATCGTCCTAAAAGGTACGACCAGTGTATCAGGCTAAACACTTTAATTGCACAAATCAACTCGGAGTGTCAAAATAGTGAATTTTTGGGCGTGAAGCGACCTGAACCACTGGTCCCTAAGGAAAGGGCCCGGGCTACCAAGAAATACTGAAGGTATCATTGCAGCTAGGGGCACGATTAAGTGTGCAGTGGAACTTAGTGAGTTCGGAATAAATTTGAAGCTAGGTCGGCTACAAAGGCCCAAGTTGGCCGACTTCAATGCTGAAAATGATGCCAATCCCTGATGGCCGGCCTACGACGACTTGGACCCTACATGTGGACGGTGTAACGCCCCAAAAATAATTCAAAACGTTTATTTAATTAATTATTTAAGTAGTGTTTGGTGGGTTGTTTTAAAATAATAATAGAGTAATTAACTTAAAGGAAGAGTGGTGAATAGTAAAGAAGTGAGTGGTAATTTAACTAGGAAAAAGAAGTAGCGTTAGTAATCAACCGGGTGGTGAGAAGGGCCCAAGTAAGAGAACCCATGACTTAAGCTAGGGTTAGTTATTAGAAACTTGGAGAGAAAGAAAAGAAAAGAAGAAAGGAATAGAGGAGCGTGCGAGAGAGGAGAGAGGAGAGACGGCTAGGAAAAACAAAAAGAGAGAGGGAGAGAGAAGGAGGAGAAGGAGTTTGGCGCAAAGGGAAGGGAGAGAAAGAGAAGAGGAGATCGTCGTGTTGTTGTAGTTACTGTCGGTGCTCTCACACGTCTTCACAGAGCTTACGTATTCGAGGTAAGGGAGTCTCGCATTATAAGGGTTTATATAATGGTCGGATATATGGGAGGGTAGTCCTATGACACCTAAGCGATATTAGTTATTACGTTTAATTATTTTGTTGGATTTTTGGTGTTGTTGTGAATTTAAGATGAGTTGTGATGCTTGTTATCGAGGATTTATTGATGTTTCTTCGTTGATGATTCGTTAATGTTTGGTGTCTAATGAGTGGTTGAAGAATTGAATGATTTATGGATGAATTTTGATGTTGTAATATAAAATTGATGATTGTTGATGTTCTTTGAGGAATTATTGAGATGATTGCTAAATTTTGATGTTTGTGATCTGAATTGATGAATTTGATGTTGTTGATAAAATGTTAATTGTTCTTGATGAACCCTTAGTGATGAGGTGATGAGTGATTTGGTGAATAAAATGTGTTTTTGGTGTTGAAGATCTGAATTTTCTCGCACAATTTGATGTTCTCGCTGCCCAATCGCGCCTCACTTGCGCTTAAGTTGCGCTCCAGGCGCAAGTGTGCTGCGCAACAGCCTGATTTCCCTGCCCAATCGCGCCCCAGTCGCGCCCCAGTCGCGCCCGACTTGCGCTCCGGAGCGCGAGTCACTGTTTTTCACTGTTTTCTCACTGTTTTCTTTAAAGTGCTGTCACGTTTTTGAAAAATTGATATCTTGCGAACCGGGAACCCGATTGAAGTGTTCTAAGATGCGTTGGAAAGCTTATTCAGAGGCCTAACTGAATATTCTATTTTTAAGGCAAAATAAAATGTTTTGTGGTAGCGGTTATACGAATGAAATGCTGCTGTGTGCCTAAAAGTAAAGTGTTGTAATGTTTTTGAAAAAAAATTGATATCTTGCGAACCGGGAACCCGATTGAGGTGTTCTAAGATGCGTTGGAAAGCTTATTCAGAGGCCTAACTTAATATTCTATTTTTAAGGCAGAGTAAACTGTTTTGTGTTGCCGTTAATACAAATAAAAATTTGTGATGCTATGTTTATATAAATGAGTCTCGGTGAAATGTTATACTACTAGTGTGCTAATTGACTATGGCTAGATTGATCGCTGGGGTATTTACAAGGGCATCACTGAGAGTCTTGCAAAGGTGGCCAATGCCTGTTGCAAGTAGTATCAGTTACCTGAGTAATCCCATAGTCAATCAGTTCACTATTTTATAACACACTAAGCTAAAAGACAATCAAAATATATCTATATATGCTCAATGATGATGAGAAAAAGTATGATCGTGATGATGTTGCTAGATGGTTTTTTGAATATGACGAGTTCACTCTATGAGTGATTATGATGATGTGATATATATATATATATATATATATATATATATATATATATATATATATATATATATATGATTTTGATGACTATGAGCGAATACACTCTATGAGTGTTTTATGGTTGCGATGATAATGATGATGTTCATGATAATGATAAAATTGCGGCGATGATGATGATGTTTATGAGGATGATATAAAAGCGATGATAGTGACATTTTGGGGCGGGTATGGCCAAAAGCGACGTTGGGGAAAGTTGTGTGGTGATGTGTAATTGTTGATTTTGTTGATTGATTTGATGAGTGATGCATAGAGTCTCATACATATCATAACGCATTCAGCGACGATATGGGCTGCGCACGGAGCTATGCTCAAAGCGACGATGTTTACGATTGTATTTTTGCGACGATGGTACCTCATGCATATGCCCCGGCGACGTGGGTTGCATTTTCATATATGTGCATTTAAATGATGTAGTTGTTTGTGATGTGTTTTGATGTTGGTTGCCGATGTTGTTCTCGTGATGGTTGTAATGCGACGTTAAGTGTCTTTGTGGTAGTTATAGATATTGTCCTTTAATATATTGATTATTATTTATGCTCTTGTCTTTGTTTGAAGACTCACCCTTTCTCGCTTGGAATGTTGCTCTATTGTGGCAACGCCGCAGTGACCGCGAGTGAAGGTTCTCACGCCTTTCTTTATTAGTTGTTGGGAGGTTGTCGAGTCGCTCTCGACATCAGAGCACCTAGTGGGGCGTAGTCGGATTTGTTAATGAATCAATTAACTGTATGAATTATTTATTTTGATGATTATGAGACGTGTTTGAGTGGACTAGTGAGTCATCGTTTATTTCCGCTGTGATAAGATTATTTTGAAATTTAAGTTTTGTGACGATTGCGTTGTTGCACAAACTTTGATGGTGCAGACGATGAGTTTTTACTTATGACGATGTGGCATCTCCTTTCTATCAAATAAATTTATATTTTTGAAAATGAAATTACTCTGATCAATGACGTGTAAATTAAGGGGTAGAAAATGGGTGTTACAGACGGTTCCTCCAATAGCAAAGGAAGTGGAGCCGGCCTAATCTTAGAAAACTCTGAGGGCCTCACTGTTGAAGTATCATTAACATTCGCCTTTCACACTTCAAACAATCAGGCAGAGTACGAGGCTTGCATAGCCGGGCTACTGCTTGCTAGGGAGTTCAACATCGACCGAGTTGAACTCCACTCAGATTCTTTGCTGGTCGTTTCCCAAATTCAAAAGCTCTACGATGCAAAAGATGACGTTCTGAAAAATTATCTGGCTAGAGTAAGAGAACTGCTCCAACAATTCGACCGGGCAGAGGTGAAGCACGTGACGAGAACTGAAAATGTCCGGGCTGACATACTCTCAAAGTTAGCCAGCACAAAGAACCCTAGGAATCATAGAAGTGTGATCCAGGAAAAGTTAACCCGGCCGAGTGTTTCAACAAAACCAGGGCAACCATTGGTCATCCTCTCCATCGACCTGGAGAAAGACTAGATCACTCCTATTCTACAATACATCCTGACAGGAAAAGAGATGAGCGACCCAAAGGAAGCAAAACTGTTGAGGCAGCGGGCGACCACATACTCAGTCATTGAGGGAAAATTGTATAGAAGAGCGTTTTCAACCCCATTGCTACGATGTGTGACGTCGGTCGAAGCCGACCATATATTGAGGGACATACATGAGGGCATATGTGGAAGTCATCAGGGTGGCCGGTTGATTGCAAAGAAAGCGCTCAAGGCTGGCTACTGTTGGACAACCATGGATGAGGATGCGAAGAAGCTAGTTCAGAAATTCAGAAAATGCCAAGACCATGCTGACGTCCACGTGGCCCGGTCAACCGAGCTAAACAGCCTCTCCCCACCTTGACCATTCGCCTGGTGGGGGATGGACCTGCTCGGCCCTTTTCCACCTGCTCCAGGCCAATTCAAGTTTGATCGTGGCAGTAGACTACTTCACCAAGTGGATTGAAGCAGAACCGCTAGCGACCATCACATCAGTGAAGGTGATTAAATTTTTTGGCAAGAATATACTTGCACGATTTGGAGTGCCACAGCAGTTAGTGATCGACAACGGTACTCAATTTGCAGACAAGAGGTTTAAAGAAATGTTGGCCGGCCTGGGAGTGAAACAGCGTTTTACCTCATTCGAGCATCCAAAGACAAACGGGCAAGCTGAAGCTGCGAATAGGGCCGTGTTGCACGGCCTGAAAAGGAGATTTGATGAGGCCAAGAGAAACTGGGAAGAAGAACTTCATGCATCTGTCTGGGTTTCAGTAAGCGACCCCCCATTCGTTGACCGGGGAGTCGCCTTTTAGACTTGTGTATGGAATTGATGGAGTGATCCCAATAGAGATGGGAGAGCTCAACTGGCGAACGACCAATCCTCCAACATTGGCCGACAACGAGCGATCCACAAGAGAAGAGTTGGCCCTAGTTGATGAGTTGCGCACCAAAGCATCACTTAGGGAGAAACTCATCAAACAGAAGGTCGCTGCAAGGTTCAACGCTCGTGTGCAGAAAAGGGAATTCTCCATTGGGCAGCTCGTTGGCGAGCAGACGTGGGAAACAAGAACGCTCGACAGTGCAAGCTTGCCCCAAATTGGGAAGGACCGCACGGTTCGTCACCAAGACCGGCAAGGGAGCTTATGAATTAGAGACCATGGATGGGGCGACCATCCCAAGAACATGAACGCAGACAAACTTAGGAAGTACTACATTTAGTGCTTCAAAGTTGTAATGAATTCTTGATCAATTAATGAAAGACAAAGTGGCGCTCTTTTCCCCATCGTTTTTTTTTTTTTACCGAGGACCGACCTTTAAAAATCCTTTGTACTTTACTTTTTCATGCACGAATGTATGACCGATCGCTCACCATGCGAGTAGCAGACGAGCGACTGTTCGGCCATCGAATGGCTTACAATGAAAGTGGCCGACATCGACCGGCCACAACGATCGCAATAAGGCTATGTCCAAACTAGTATGCTTGAGCGTGGTAGTGGTTGTTCATGACGTATAAAGATTTAGCCTCGTGCCTTATAAGGCATCACATACTTTTTTGCATTTTGTTAGTGAAGAAGGGCGTACCTAATATCTAGTTTAGCGGTATATTAAGAATCAGACTAATATCTTATCCTGTTAAGAACCATGGAATTAGACTCTGGTAATTTTGTGTGGTAAATTATAAACTCGAGCTTATAATGTTGTGTAAGATCGTGCTACATTCATGTTCAATGATGTTTACGTCCAGAGGTTTTCCCTACCTTCACTGAATGCATCCCATAGTTGATTATTTATGCTTTTTGTTTGTGAAGCTGGGTGATCTTATTTTTGTGATATATTTGAATTAGGCTAATATGCTATCTTTTGTAGCACTATGACTATATACGACCCTATGTTCTTATTTCTATTACTCGGAGTTGTAATTACATTATCAAACCAAGTCGCGAACTTTCTTGTTAATTTGATAATAACTTTCCTCACCAAAAAATATAATAACTTTCTCTTTGAACGTACATTCTTTTTATTCTATAATTTGTCTATCTATTAATCTGCATGCATACAGGTTTTAAAGGCCATTCCAAATTCCAAACTCACAAGCTCACAACTTATTCAGCAAGGTGTTTTGTTTGCTTCCTTTTAGGCCTATATTCGGAAGGAATTGAAGGCTATTAATTTTGTTTACTCATTGAACTTTATACATTTCGATAAATGCAATGTCATCTTAATAAGTTTTAACATTTATATTTAAGAAATTTCTCCTTCTTTTGATGTGCACAATCTTATACACTTCGATACATTTGGTGCAGTATTCACTCTCTACATCTATTGATGTGCACAATCTTATACCCAAACAGATTTGTAGTTAAGCTTGTCAGGATGAGATATTTTAGTAAATAAATATTTATAAGAGATAAAAAACACCTATCAATCTGTATCACATTTTGGTCATGTAGAATATCAGCTGTAAGAAAACTAGGGTTATTTGAATAGAAAAAGGTGTATTGAAGATTTGTTGTTGTAGTTGGTTAGGGACTGGTAATAGTTAACCAAGATTGAAGTGAATACCCTCCTAGTTTACAAGAATGTGAGGAGGGATGTACGTGCATGGTGGCAATAACATTGTTTTCAATCAATTGACAATAGCCAATTTGAAGGTGACATGTACTTGCATGGAGGCAAAGACACTGTTTCTAATCCTTTGACACAAATAAGTAGGGATGGCAATCTAATTTTTTTAAATATTTAATGATCAGTGAAGTTTAACTGTGTAATCGATAATCAATGCATAAAATATGAATAGAGGCATTATCAAGTTATTTTGTTCTATTGATGACAAAAATATTGTTCTATAGTAGTGATATGAAATAGTATATGCATTGTGTATTATATGAATCATAACTTTATGTTGTTTTCAGTATGATTGATATTGAAAATTAAAATGAAAGTGTTTTTACCTGGTTCGGGAAGGAGATTGGGCTCGGGGTAATCTGTTGTGGTATCTCGGATGGATCTGTGGTGGCTCGGATGTGAGGAAATGTGCCAACGTTGAGCTCGCCACGGTGGTGGTACCTGCAAGCACTCTGATTCTTAAGTCAGCAAGAGAAGTGGAGAGGTATGAGAGAAATGAGAGTGTACCTATTTCTGGAGGGGTGTCGTTCTATTTATTGAGCATGGTGCCATTCTCGGGCCGTTTCAGGGAGGTCTTTACACGGGGAGCGTGTATTGGGCCTGAGTGATAACTCTATTTTATATAGAGTATTTCATATGTTTAAACTTTGTAAATTGCTCTCTTTCAAGTAATAATAAAGAGTTTATATAGTATTTTATGTGATATATGATAACTTGAGTGATTGACATGGTTATAGTTGTTAATAGGCCATTTTGGATATATTGTGGTATGTTTGATGTTTTTGCTCAGTGCAGTCTACAGATCTGCATCAATGCTCCTGCATTGATCCTGCACTGAATCTGCACTACTTGGTGAATGAGCAGCTAGCTACTTGTGCATCCACTTGAATTGCTGACCTCGTGTTTGGTCCCCTAAAGCAGAACCACTTTATATAGTAGGCACCTACCATTCACACATAGCCATAGGGATAGCTTTGAAGAGTCATCAACATAGGGACACATGTTCATACATCATTGGACCTCCCTATATGCTTCGTCAAAGATCTCAACTTGGGATTACCTCTGAAAAGCAACTACAGCTCAATCCTCTCAAGATTACTTCAACATGAAGGAAGGAAGCACCTCTCTTGAAGACTATAAAAGGACCTCACATCTTCATTTGGAAATATATCACAATCCATAAGTTAGATCAAAATTTCTATATACATAGTTAGTTTCTATTTTATAAGAGGGAAAGGAAGGAATTAACAAATCCTCCTTACTTCAATTTCATAGTGTTTGTATAGTGCTAAGGAGTAATGCTAGTGCATTGCTAGGAGAATTCATACAAAGGGCTTCAACTTGTGTAACTTCTATCTTGTTGTTTCTCTTTTGTGATTTCAATTATATAAACATGTTCCATTCAGTTTATATTTACCTTGCAATGTCTATTGTTAGCTAAATCTCTCTTAGTTGGAATGTTCTAATCATTTAATGAGCTTTTAAGTAAGTATGATGCATGTATGTATGTTTGTACTTTAGTTCTTGCTTGATAATATTTTCAACACTTATTTTGGGGATTGATCAACTTAGAATAAGTAAATTTGTAAGAGCAGACATGGCTTACAATTAAGAACTCAAGAACTAATATGGGTAAGTGTTTTACATAAAGGAAATTTTGTGAAAACCACACTAAGACCTAGACATAGGATAGTATAGTCCATAGGGTGAAACTGTGGGTACTTAAGATGCAAGAGTGAACTTATTTAAGCATGCCTAGACATATGAAGTTTGTAATGAAACTCTGAAGAAAGTGACTGAAAGGCACAAAGCTAATGCAACAACATTCAGTGCAGCTGCATCACATACTGCATCAAACACTTAAAAGTAAATTACTTGATGAAGACATTCCAACTAGTTCTTCTCATTTGCATTATCAACACTTATACTTTGCTTTCTTATCTAACTTAGTTGTGATCACACCAACTCCACTATAATTTGTTATTTAGTTACCTTACACTTTATTACTTGGTATTAAATTTTAAAAGAGAGTTTTTCAATCTCTGTTGGTTCGATCTTTTATACTACTTGTTTTGGACTGTGTATACTTGCACATGCTTTTACCCAACACCACTGAGCCAGTGCCGGATTGGGCCTGGCCCAACTTCGAGTAGGGCTAATCCTAGTCTAGAACAGTGGCCCCCAAGTCGAGATCGCCCCAAGAATGAGGTCGGCCTCAGCTTGAGATGCCAGGTGTCCTGATAGAAGAGTCTGGGAGGATGGCGTGCAACGTGTCAATCGATGAATGGTGGACTACTGATGCGACGTTTGGGTGAATTGAGGCGACGCGGAAGGAACCGAGGCTATTCGTTATAATTTCAGAGCGGCCCCCAAGGTCCGCGCATTGATGGGACACATTGATGTGATGTGTCGGTTCGCCTCCTGAGCCTTGTGGCCTATATAAGTCAAGGCAAAGAGCCATTTTCACTCGCAAGTGTTATTGACTTTGCTTGCTTTGTGAGTTCTGTTCGATGTGAGATAGTGTTCTCTTCCGACCACCGCACCAATGTCCATATTCGTCGTTCGTCCTTCAAGCTGAAGATCGAGTATCTTTGAGCCGAGGTTAGTTCTTTATTTAACCTTAATTGTTTGATGCAGTACTATATCGTTGTTTTGATTTGAATGCGATGAGTGTCACCATTTGGCGTCTGTCGTCGTTGTTCACCTGCCTCTTGGTGAGGAAACAGATCCGCCTCGATCCGATCTAGGTCGAAATCGGCCTTGTTTTAGTTTCAATTGGTGATCGCGCACCCTCCCATTATAGGTGAATGGTCAACATCCGGACCGAGGAGAGGCAAACATTCATTCCCCTAAGCAAACTTATCTTAAAGATGTCGACGGGAGGTAAATAAGAGCCGGCTCCGGCCGGCGCCCCATCTTTGTTTTCTTCGACGTATCTCAGCCTTGGTGAAGGAGATTTCCAAGCGCATCTCGAGAGCGTTGAAGGTGAGAATACCGAGGCCGTTACATGGGCTCGGGACGACGAGGTTGCGATAGTGGATGAGGAGGAGTTAGTTGAAGACGATTCGGTTGGGTCGCCACCGACCTCTGCTGAATCTATCGAAGTTTAAACCGGATTCGCCTTTAAGAAGTTTATCGTCATGCCTCCTAAGCATAGATGGAAGTTGGTGTCGGTCGAAGGGTGCCCGATGTGTACTAAGGCCTCGTGCTCGGCTTCTTCTTTTATGGGGTCATCAAGGAGACTATGGGGTTTAGATCCCCTTGCCGAAGTTGAGTAAAGACATGTTAGATTTCCTAAGGGTGGCCCTGTGTGCAACCGGCCCCAAACGCTGGGGATTCGTTAGAGGCTTTTAGCTCGCCATGGAGCCTATAGGGAGAGTCCCTTCTGCCAAAGTCTTTTTCTCCTTTTTCGACGTGTTTCGGAGGCCGGAGCCCGGCACAGACAAGATGAGGCAAAACCATGTCGGGTTGCATTGTAACAAGGAGCGATCCTACTTTTGGCCGGCCAACGATTCCAACAAAGGGTATAAGTCGGTCTTTTTTTTCGTTCGTGCCATTAGCATGGAGGCGAAGAAATCTATCGCTGATTTTGAGGACCGCCACTTGGTGCGGGAGCACTTCCCTTTGTCTTGGACTCGGGAACATTTCGTCCGAGATAGGGAGGACCGGGGTACTAAATACTATGATGTGAAGCCATGGACCTTGAGAGGGGACGACGCTATCTCCTACAAGATGCTTAACAAATGGGGGCAGCATTTGGCCCAGGCTGGTTTGAAGATTCACCGTGCCTCAGCGATTGAGGCTGCGACCGAATCCGCCGCCAAATTGAAGGAGTGCTTCAGTAGTCGCCGTGCTAGCATTTTACTTTTAAACTTGTCATAATCATATGATATATCTGCTTCTGAAGATTAATCTTTGTGTTGTCTGCAGGTAGAATGGAAATTAACTTTGACGACATTTTGGGTGATTCCGGGATAGATCTGAGCGTGACCAAGCAGAACCAGGGTGCAAAAAGCGAGCCCTCGAGATCAGCCTCTGATGCCGGTGTAGCTGCACAAGGGAAAAAGCCAACATCGTTTTTGAAAAAACCTCCACCAAAGACAATTCAGGAGCTGGCCTCCAAGGGTAGCCAAGAGACTGAGAAATCTCTGAAGCGGAGCCTAGCCAATGAGGGCACCACCTCCCCCCTAAACAACAAAACCAATGACCCAAAGGATTAGGGGGAGCTTTCTTTATAAGATTTCTGAGCTTGTGCAAGGGTTTCCAGGCTCGGGGAGGAGACATTTAAAAATCTCAAGCAGTAGATCTCGGAGAGCTTGTCTGCCCTGCATCCGAGGTAAGATCTTTGGACTTGAAGCCCAAAATTATTTGCTTGATGGTGATTTGTTACGTACATCTGTTGAACTAAAAATTTGTTGGGATCATAAACTTGTAGAACTTTATGAAGAGAACATGGCCTTGAAGACCAAGTTGGAAGGGCTTTAGACATTAGTGATGTCTCAGCGTTCGTATTTTGTCCGGTGTCTGTGTGTGTATTGCTTTATAGCTTGATAGTTTCTTTTTCTTTATGAAAGAAAGAATAGGTTTTAATTTCAGAGGCCTTTTGGTCAACACAAATTGTTAAAAAGGAGAAGAAAGGAAAAAAATAAAGAATGGGCCAAACAATGGAAGAAAAGAGGGAGGGTAGTGCATGCATTAAATTGTCAAATGATAGCATTTTCTATCTATTTTGAGTTTGCTTGTGAGAAATCGCCACAAATGGTCAAATTTAATGATTTAGCTTAATTAAAAATAATAACTAGTACTATACTCGTGCATACACACGGGTGACACTGTATCTGTTGTAATTTGCTATGAATCCATAAATATTTGTGAAATTGTAAAATTTAATAAAACATAAAGGAAAAACTTAATAAAAGGCTATATTTAAACTTACTCAAAAAACTTATGTTGTATAAAGTTAGTATCTTGTTGTAATCTTAAAAAAGGAGAAAAAATCAAGAAAAAAGAAAATTAGATCTAATATAAGATATGTACCTCAAGTGCACTCACGGTTGTCGCCTCTGTGATAGTGGTTAAACCGATTGGTTTTAGTAGTTTTAGTAGAAGGAGAGAGAAAGAGAAAGGGAGACACAAAAAACTAAAAGGAAAAAACTGCCACTTTTTGTCTTTTAATGAGTAATTGACTTTTTTACCCCAAAATAGGGACACTTGGCAAGCTAGGAAGATGACTATTTTGAAGAATTTACTAACACCTTATTTGATTATATTAGTATTTGAGGGATTTGATATTTCATTGATAGTTGATGTTTGTTTTCATTGATTAGTATTTGATTTAAAAAATAACTTCTCAGTAATTTGGGAATTGCATTGGCTCCGATCCCATTTTGAAGTTTCAAATATTTTCTTAAAAAATTTAAAAAGTTAAAATAAACAATTAAATTATTATCAATTTATATAAAAAAAAGGCATTTTCCTTTCTTTTTCAAAACTATCACCAATATTTTCCTCTAATATATTTTAAATTGCCTTTATTAAGTTTCCAAGATGGACCAGATCCAATTTTTCAACCAAAATTCATACTCAGAAGATTTTGCAATCAAAATACTAATTAATATTGAATTCCCATTATTTAATAAAAATTTATTAGTTTTAAATTATATATTATATATATATATATATATATATATATATATATATATATATATATATACACATATAATTTATGGAGCCTCCCAAAGCCCAACTCACTTAAACTTTATGTAAACAAAAAAAGAATAGTTATCTTATGTTATAAATGTATAAAATGTAAATATATTAAATGGTTTCAAAGGGTGTAATAAAAACTAGATAAAAATTACACATATTAATCAATATAGTATCATAATTTCCTTTATAACTTATTTATTATAATTGAATAGATTCAAAGGTTGTAATAAAAACAAGATAAGAATTACATGTTTTAATAAATATAATATATTATAATTTTTTTCTTTAAATAATATATTTATATATATATATATATATAACGTATCAAGTTAGTCAAGTGAGAGAACTTTTATTATGAGAAGGTGAGAGGAGAGAGAATCATAGCCATAGATTAAACGATTAGCGGTTTCACAACCCTAATTTACTCCACCTTTTCTTGCAAAACCCTAATTTTCATAAATCACTGCGGCTGCACAGAATTCTTCAACCAGAATTGTTTTTTCTTCTTATCTCTTCAATTCTTTTCAGAAAATTTGTGATGCTCAACTTTGAGCACATTTTTCTTCACGAAATTCAATTTTTTTCATTTTTCCGTTTTACAGTTTGAAAATACTTGAATCTTCAGTGGATAGTGTTTAAGCATATTTTGAAGTTTGTGGGTCTTAGTTTTTCTCTGATTCCCTAAAAATTGGATCAAAGGAAATTTTTTAGTTCTGAGAGTGCAGTTATATACAACTAATCTTAGGTGATTCTTAACGTTTTTTCAATTGTATAATCTACTTGTTATCGATTATTTCTGCCTTTGTATTGATATGTTGATTTCTATCCAATAGATCCATGAGTGTCACAATATTTCCTCCTTTGTATTGATATGTTGATCTCTATTGTGTTTTTCTCTATGGTACATGCTGATAGTGTTCATCATAGATCTTCAACGACTGTAATTTTCTTGATTAAAAAAGGGTAAGATAATATACATGGAAAATCTACTTTTAATGAAATAGATGCATATGTTCCTTTTTTTTTTATATTTTCCATTATAATTGCATTTGAATGAATGATTTTATTTTTTTGGGTTTAATTGATTATTTTTTTTAGTTATATTGATTTCTCTTTGAATTTGCAGGTTAGGTTTTGAATTCAATTCAATTGAACTCAGTTTAAGGTACGTACCTAGCTACCTACAAATTCAATTCAATGTTGGAGTTATACTCAACTTTGAACTATACTTTATACTTATTGGCTTTATAACTTTGAATAAATTCAAGTTATTTCATTTGCATGCTCCTTTCAGATGCTGTAGGCTCAAAAAGAAAGGCAAGATAACAACAGTTTGAAGGCCGAGAACGAAAAACTTCGTGTTGAGAACTCAAGGTACAAGGAGGCACTAACTAATTCCCCATACTCCAAATGTTGAATTCCTTCTACCCTCGATGAAATGTCATTTGAAGAGCAGCACTTGAGGATTGATAATGTTTGTTTAAGAGAAAAGGTACTTAACTACTTATTAGTTATTACCATGCACTTACCTGTTTAGAACCATTAGCTACTTGGTAATTCAACTTAATTATTTTGCAATAAATATTGAACTCTCATTTATAACACAAATACGTGTCGATTGAAAGGATGTCGGAAAATATGTTGAAAATGAAATGACCAATGCTTCATCATCTCACAATAACAATAACAATAACAACCAAATGCTTGATATTGGAGTTGTTAACTATGGATCACAAACTAATATGGTCGCACATATTGGTATTCATTAGTATGGTAGTGATCGTTCATGACGTCTAAAGATATTCATCGTTGTCTTTGAAGAGCAACACCTGAGGATTGAGAATGCTTGTTTAAGAGAACAGGTACTTAACTACTTATTATCTATTACCATGCATTTGCCTATTTAGTACCATTAGCTATTTGTTAATTCTCCTTAATTATTTTGCTACAAATATTAAACTCTCATTTGATACACACACGTGTATCAGATTGAAAGAATGTTGGGCAAATATGTTGAAAATGTAATGGCCAATGCTTCATCATCTCATAATAACAATAACAATTACAATCAAATACTTGATATTGGATTTGTTAAATATGGATCACAGACGGGTATGGTAGCATAGACAAGTATGCTTGATCGTGGTAGTGGTCATTCATCACCTCACAATAACTAAATGCTTGGTCTTGAAGTTGTTAACTATGGATCAGAGACTGTTATGGTAGAACAGACTGGTATGCTTAGCATGGTAGTGGTCGTTCATTTCAATGGGTCCATGCTAATTGCATTCTCTTTACAAATGACACAATTTCAAAGGTTACAATTCAGGATAAAGTTGTTGGAGAGACTTCCAGTTGATGTATATTTAATATTAACCTTCAGTTGGTTGCCTATTATTTAGCACTAATACATGTGGTTTGTATTAAAAAACAAATTTACTTTACATAGTTTTCAACCTATTTCTGATTGAGAAACTCGTAAAATAGATTATGTTGGTCCTTAAAACCTTCGTTAAAGTACGAAATAACATAAAATTTGTGCCAATGATGGTTTCAAATTACTCCATTCATAAAGCACTTATTTGTTATTATAGATCATATCTTCCAATTTAGAATTTGCATGCATTATTACTATGAAATATTACTAACTACCAAAGGAAAAACACAAGAACGAATGACAAATTACACAAATATGTTGACACCTTATTTAATGAATTTCAAAATACCTGGTCTGTCATACTCAATAAATGATGTGGCAACCGCAATACATTATTAAATGTGTTTCTTAGTTTTTTTAGACCAAGAGTGTATATAAAATAAATAAATGAACATATGAAGGAAGATCACATCAAATAGAAAAAACTAAATTACATTAGAGGGACATTTTTCTTAGTGCGTAGCACTTGTCTTTTTATGTTTTACATCAGGTTGCGGTAGGAAGTTTTCTCCAACCAAGTCACGCACCAGAGCCAAAAGTCTGAAACGCTTAAAATTCAACACAGGTTTTAATAACGGTCATGGCTCTAGGAACTCATCTACGTACTGGTGTTAATGAAACTCTTGAAAGTCTCAGAAGTGTATATATACGTAGATGTCCTCTGTTGTTGCTTGATGTTAATATCATGGTTTGTTCGTGTTAAGTGCTTTAGAGAAGTTAGTTTAAACTAATCTATGCTTACTGTGGTTGTATACCAAGTTGGGTTGAGTTAGAGAGTTGATGGATTTAGTAGGAAACACAAAAACACTGACCTTTTTAAATAAACAAGGTTTTGTGGTTCTAGCTTGAAATGAAGAACTTTTTAACTTAGTCCAACAATTGATTGATACCTGTTATTGAAAGATTTTTCTTATCGGGTAATCTGCTGGCAAAATTTCTTCTATTCTAAAATAAACATATGGTTTTTATCATACGTCTAAGCTAAGTGAAATGGGATAAGATTTGCAGTGGCTCGGATTTGAGTAAGTCTGCCAAGGTCAAGATCGGCACGGTGGGGGCACCTGTGTAACACTCAAATGATAAATCACTCAAATGATTATTGTTTATGAAATTAACGAGTGATTTATTATGGAATGATGATCGTTAATTTCACTTCGAATAATAAATCACTCAAATGATAAATCACTCAAATGATGATCGTTTATGAAATTAACGAGTGATTTATTATTTGAAGTGAAAAATAAATCAAGATACGGATATGGGATAGACGAGAAAGCATTATATATTGGCTAAGTCATAAGATTAAAATGCCTTAGTGTTAAAATAACAATTTATGACTTCTTTTACTTATTATTTCTGTTAGTTTTTTCACTAAATTATTTAAATTATTTTTTGTGAAAAATTATTTAAATTTAATATAACACGCGAATATCTATTCCTGTGCTTCATATTGCTCGGGTTATACACTAACTTCAATTTAATTATTAGACCTAGTAAATAGATTTTGTAGTGCCTCTACAAATGGCCCGTCGGTACAAATTATGCCCAGGGCATCGGATACTTCAAGATAGTTTGTTGAACAATCACAACATAATAAGTTGAACATTTCTTTCAAACTGATGGATACAAATACCAAAATAGTTGTTCTGAAAAGAAATTTGTGAGCCATCCTAAAACTCTGCTGGTCCATATTAGGAAGATTATTTTGCGTCTTGAACTTCGATTTGAAACATATATGAATTGACCTACAACTACTAACTGCCAGTGTTCAATAGTCTCTCATTTTCTTTCACGTCACACTTGTTTCAAACAAATTGAGAGAAATAAAAAAGTGTAAGATCTAGCATAACCGGCAAATACGGATATTATTAGGTTGTATATTGTTAATTCTGATACCCCAAGATCCACTGAATTGAAGAAATGGAACAAGGAAAGAAAGAGAACAACACACCACGATTGATTACCCAGTTCAGCCAATTTGGCTTACAACTGGGGGACTTGCAAAGCAAGATCCAATTTTCTTGAGTATGTGAAGATTACAGTACAATTGCAAAAGCACTCGATTACAAAATTGAAAAGCCCCAATTGAGCTCCACCTAGACCTAGATAAACCCTGGTTCTTTATTCCTCTAATTGATTATCAATTCACGAATGCTACTGCTCTCACGCCTAATTACAGACTCGACACTACTTATACAAGCTGCAGAAACGATCCAATGATGTGAGATTAACCGATTATGCAGTAACGACCATAACAACAACTAACGGAATTTCAAAATAAATTTCAAAATATTGTAAACATTGAAAACTATTTAAAATATAAATGACTCCACAACTTCTAGATATAAGCTTTTTAAATTGTTATTGTTTGAGATGGAATTTAGAAACTTAATATAGTAGAGACGGACTTTTTTTCCCTCTCTAACAATATTTTGACTTTGACTAACTATTTAGAGACGAAATTAGAGACAGATTCTATTTGCTACGGACAATTCCGTCTCTATATTCTGTCTCTAAGTGAAGGTTAAAGTTATAATAATTTAAAAGAAATCGTTGGAGACGGAATTAGAGACGGAATAATTAGCGACGAACAAATTTCGTCTCTGATTTTCGTCTCAAATTCGTAAAATTCTAATTTCGTCTCTAACCAAAACAATCCGTCTCTAAAGGTGTCTCTATTAGAGACAGAAAAAATTCCGTCTCTAAATTCCGTCGATATTTATGATTTTTCTAGTAGTGGAATTTCAAACCGAATTTTCCCACGCGTTTTTCTTCATAGCCATTTAAATGAATAAAACAGTACTGGGGGGTAAAAAGGTCAATTCTAATATGCCACACATTCAATAATCTCCACCTTGGCATATTGATCCTTCAACACTCAACAAAACCAGAAAACAAGCTTGCTTATCCAATGGAACAGTAATCAACCTGTTCCAATTTGGAGCAATTCAAGGCAATGCTTGAATTTCCCCATTGAGACCACTTTTGTCATGAAATCAGATGGATTATCAGAGGTGTGAACCTTCTTAATCTGCACTGATCCATTTGCAATCACATCTCTTATTCAATAGAGCCTAATGTCTATGTGTTTTGTTCGATCATGGAAGGTGTGATTCTTGAACAAGTGAATCGCACTTTGATTGTCACAAAACACACTTACATTGTCTTGGCTAATTCTCAATTCACTAGTTAATCCTTTCAACCATAGTGCCTCTTTGACAGCTTCAGTAATACCATTGTATTCAGCCTCCGTGGTAGACAATGCAACAATGTGTTGCAATGAAGCTTTCCAAGTGACTGTATTCCCAAAGAGAGTGAATACATAACCTGTCAAAGACCATCTATTGTCTCTGTCACCTGCAAAATCAGAATCTACAAACCCTTGTAGTGCTTCCTCTAGTTTGGTGCTCTTGTTGTAGATTAAACCAATGTCAATTGATCCCTTCAAGTATTTGAAGATGTGTTTGACAGCTAACCAGTGTTGAGAACCTGGTTTGCTCAGATACCTGCTCACAAGGCTAACACAGTGAGCTAAATCAGGACGTGTGCAAACCATAGCATACATGAGACTCCCTACTCCACTAGAATAAGGGATATTAGCCACTTCCCTTTGCTCTTGATCTGTCTTAGGGCAATCTTCATTTGATAACTTTAAATGAGAAGCAATAGGAACATTCACATCCTTGGCATCAATCATTTTGAACCATTTTTCCATCACTAGGATGCCTGATGATTTCCATTCCCAATATCTTTCTTGCATATCCCAAATCCTTCATATCAAATTCTCTATGTAACAGCCCCTTCAATTTCTTAATCTCACTCATGCTCTTACAGGCAATCAACATATCATCTACATAGAGTAGAAGGTATATGAACTATTGATTACCAAGTTTCTTGTACTACACGCAATTGTCATAGTTGCTTCTTTTGAAGTCAATACTCAATATGAAACTGTCAAATCGCTTATACCATTGCCTAGGTGACTGTTTTAACCCATATAGAGATTTCTTCAATAGGCAAAACCAATTCTCATTTCCCTTTTCCTCAAAACCTTCTGGTTGCTTCATTAGAATTCTCTCTTCAAGTTCACCACATAAGAATGTTGTCTTCACGTCCATTTGTTCTAGGTGTAGATCAAATTGAGTGACTATGGAGAGAATTACTCTAATGGAGCAATGCTTCACAACAAGTGAAAAAATTTCATTGTAGTCTATGCCTTCTCTTTGTGTGAATCCTTGTGCTACAAGTCTTGCTTTTTACCATGGTGGATCATGGTTTGACATGCCCTCCTTTCTTTTGAATATCCACTTGCTCCCCACAAGCTTTTCCCCCTTTGATTGCTGCACTAGCTTCTAGGTTCCATTTTTATGCAGAGAGTCCATTTCTTCCTTCATAGCTATCATCCATTTCTTGTGATCATTGTCTCTCATAGTTTCATTGAATGAGTTTGGTTCCTCACGCAACATTTCAGTTGCAGTGTCGAGAGCATAAGCATTTATGTTTGAACAACCAAGTTTATCAGGTGCTCTTATTGTTCTGTCTCTGCATAACAGGTAATTTTGGTTTGGATCTACAGTCTTAGCATCACTTTCACTATTAGATTCATGCTTTGGTAGCTCTTCATTCCTGTCAACAAGCTCAGTGGAAACATTAGTTCTAAAATTAGGATCATCATGTTGTAACTCCACCTCAGTTGGTGAGGTATCTGTTACAACTTGATCACCTACATTATCAGTATTGATAGTGGTTTCAAGAATCTTGTCTTCATGAAATTTAACATCTCTACTAATAATGCATTTCTTATCTTCAATAGACCAAGTTTTAAAACCCTTAACACCTTCATGATATCCAACAAATATACCTTTCTTGGCCCTAGGTTCTAGTTTCCTCTCATTGACATGATAATGAGCAGGACAACCAAATATTTTTAAATTGCTATAATCTGCAAGGTTGCCACTCCATTTTTCTTGTGGAGTTTTAAACCCAATAGAACTAGATGGTGATCTGTTAACTAGGTATGTAACGCCCCAAAAATAATTCGAGTGTTTATTTAATTAATTTAATTAAGTGGTGTTTGGTGGGTTGTATTAAAATAATAATAGGGTGTTTGATTTAAATGAGGAATAGTGGATAGTAAAGAAGTGAGTGGCAATTAATTAAAAGAGGGGGTGGTGTTAATAATTAATTTAGTGATAGAAAGAGGCCCAGGACCCAAGGGCCCAAGGTTAGCGCATGAGTTGATGGGGTTTTGCCTAGGGTTGGCTCATTTTATGCATTTGAGAGAAAAAGAAGAGAAAAAGAAAGAAGGGTCTTATTTGTGAGAAAGAGAGAAGCGCAAGGGAAGAAAGAAGAAAAGGGAAGGAGATCGCGAAGAGAAGAGGGAAGGAAGAAGAGAAGCCGGGTTCGTGGGTTGTTGTGGTTTAAATGCGTGCTTTCATCCGTCCTCTACAGAGCTTACGTTTAAGAGGTAAGGGTGAGCGTTTCGTTTAACATAATCGAGTGTAGTTAGGGTTTATGGGGTTTTGTGGGATTAGAGATCGTTGGTGAGTTTGATGATATATTGTTGTTGTATGTGATATCTTGATGATCCTAAAATTGTTGATGTTATGTGAATCGTTGATATTTTGCTTGATGAGTAGTTGGTGTTTTTCCTTGAGATGATTGAATGGAGATAATTGATAATTGTTGATGATATTGTTTGAGCATGAGATGATTGAGAATTGCATTGTTGCTGTGTTGATCGTGTGATGGTATCTCGTATTGTTAGAAGCCAAGAATCGATTCACTCTTATGTTTTTAAAGTCAAGAATCGATTCACTCTTATGTTTATGAAGCCCAGAATCGATTCACTCTTATGTTTTTAAAGTCAAGAATCGATTCACTCTTATGTTTTTGAAGCCCAGAATCGATTCACTCTTATGTTTTTGAAGCCAAGAATCGATTCCCTTTGTGTTATTTAGGTCAAGAATCGATTTCCCCTTGTATTTTAAGAGAGGGAAATCGATTCTTTCGCCTCCAACAATCGATCGTTTCATTTCAAAATGCCCTTGTTATGTTTTCGCTATATCTTTCAAGCGGGAACCCGATTGAGGTGTTCTAAGATGCGTTGGAAAGCTTATTCAGAGGCCTAACTGAATATTCTATTTTTAAGGCAGAGTAAACTGTTTTGTGTTGCCGTTTATACAAATAAAAATTCTGCTGTTTTGGGCGCGTAAGAGGTTGCGGTTTTTTGGCGTATAAACCCTCTTGTGTTATGTTGTTCTTCTTTGTGGTTTAATTGTCATTTCAAGTGAGTTGTTTCCACAATTAAACGTGATGTTTTCTAACCTTACAAATGTGGTGTTTTCCTTAATTTAAAATGTGACGCTTCCTAAACTAAATACGGGATGTTTTTCTAAACTCTAAGTGTTATACTACTAGTGTACTCTTTGACTATGGCTAGCCTTTGTTCAGGCACATTGGTGTAATTTCAAGGACATCTCTGGGAGCCTCACAAATGTTACATTGTGAGCGAGCACGGATATCCGAGAAATCCCATAGTCAATTAGTTTACTATTTTATAACCCCGAATATAAATAAAGGGCAATTGTATGTTGTTGAATATTTCCAAAAGTGGTCGTGAATGATTAGGGGATATTGAGTATATAGCTAAATGCACGCTGAATTTCTAGGAGTCTTATATATATGATGTTGATGATGATGAGGTGTTGTGTTTCGATTATGACGTTATGATGATGTTGTAGTATGAATTGTGTGAAGTGTGGACGAGTTCACTCTATGAGTGATTATGATGATGTGATATCTATGAGTGATGAATTGCGACGAATACACCTATGAGTGTTTTATGATGACATGCCTTGAGTGGTTATTTCTTTTATGATGATGATGATGAGTACTCCGGGTGAGTGTTGATTGAGTTGCACATGTGTTATAGAGTCTCATGGCATGTGCATACTATGACTAATATTGATGATGTTATGCCTTGAGTGGTTATGCCTTGAGTGGTTTTTCTTCTATGATGAAGATATGCCTTGAGTGGTTTTAAAGATGATATGGTACCATCATGCATATGCCCTTGTGTGGGTTGCATTTTCATGCATAACCATGATCGTGACTTGTTGTCAATGACGTTTGAACCGTGTCCGTGATGATGATGTAGTGATGATATTGTGGTTGTATGATTGCGTGTTGTCGTTACTCTATTATATATTCGATTATGTTTTATTGAAATTCTCACCCCTTCTGCTTGGAATGTTGCTCAATTGTGGCAACGCTGCAGGTAACCGCGAGTGAAGGTCTTGCACGCCTTCTTTATTTCTTTGTTGGGATGTTGTTGAGTCGCTCTACGATCATCAGAACACCTAGGGCGTGGGTAGAGTTGGATAATTTGTTTAAGAGTTGTATACTTGATTTCTATTGTTACATTGAGACGTGTTTGAGAGTATTTGGTGAGTCGGTGTTTATGCCGCTGCGATTGTGTTTTATGAGGATGGGATTTTCCATAACTGATGTTTGATTGCACAAATTTGAAGAGTGCATATTCGATGAGTTTTAAGGAAGCTGTAGCATTTCTTTTCTATCAATTAAAACAATTTTTATTTTTGAAAAAGAATTACTCTGATAAATGACACGTAAAATAAGGGTAGAAAAGGGGTGTTACATTAGTGGTATCGAGCGATTCGATCCGTCCTACGAGTAGTCCAGCTTGTAGTGTCTTTTGTGGCTCGGTCCTAACCGGACTGTATGTGTGTTCCAGTGTGCTTTGGATGCATGGACTCTGAGTAGAGTTGCATGCCTTGCTTATAATTTGATGTTGGCGGTTGTTATTATTAATATTACTATTATTATTGTTATTTCTAATTTCTTGATTTGTCTTATGTGGCTTTTAAATCTAATAATGAAAATGTGCGATGAGACTTTTGTGCACTCCTATTACTTGATTCAAGGTGCTGTAGTGGATTAGCATGAATATGAAATTGTTTTGCATAAGTAGAATATTTGAAATTGTTCTATCTTTTACAATTTACACTATACTAAGTATATGCAAATAGAGCTAATAGTTTAATTAGTCTTGTGAATTTTTGGTGGGTTACTAAATTATATATTGCATGCGTAAGTGTATATGAATGGTGTTTGTATCTTCTAATGAGTCTAGAACTCTTATAGGAATTTACTAGAAATGAACTTGATATATCGAACTAGAGTGAGCTAGGCTTAAAGAGTGTTTGATACTTGTGTCTTAGTTTTGCTCTATGGGGCTTGTTTAATCAAGTGTTTCATGTACATGTTTGGTTCTTTTCTTACGTGTTTGTTTAATCGAGTTGCCTCAATGAATGTTTGATCTTTAGGTTCTAGGACTATGAGTAAATTAGGAGGAACTACAAGTTAATTATGAGGTTCTATCTAAAAGTTGCTTCCTCGTTTTATATGACGATGTGATTGTTGATTTTTAATTTCTAGATGCTTACATGTCCTGTACAAGTTTATGTGTCCTTCACGTGTAGTCGTGATGGTAGGAGTTGTCTTAAATGCTAATTTAATTTTGTGTCTTCTTGAACCTTTGGTAGTGGTCGTGCTTAGATCAAGTAAATAGTTATGCGACTTACGAGTCGTAATCCATACCTTGAGTTAAGAGTTTCGAGAAAATAGTCAAACCACGCCTTGTGTAAAATCTTTTGATAGAACATGATTTTATTCCGTGCTAATTGATGCTCTTTGATTAAGTGTTTTATGAAATTGGCGTGTAAAATAATTTTAAGGCGGTGCAATGTCTTGATAACCATAAATGACCGATTCCTTGTTAGATGTTATGACCATTGATTTCATTTGGTTTTCCTTCGAGTGCATTAAGATGTAATGGTTTCCTTGTTGTACATGATAACGAGCAAGTTTTTGTTAATGTCTAAAGATATTGGTGTATTGTAAATCTTGCATGTTTTTATAAGAAAATGTGCTACTATTTTTATAAGAAAAATACCTTCTTTGTTTTTGTAAAGAATAAATGTTGTTTTTTTCTTTTTGCAACTTAATGTCACTGTTTTCATGTTGTATTATTGTTGTTTTATAATAGAACATGTTGCTTTTCTTTTGAAAATAGTAGTGTTGTTCTGCACTAGAATATGTTGCTATCTTCTGAAATAAATGGTGCCGTTTTTATGTTGTGATGTTGCTGTAAAGTCGTTGTCCTTATGTTGTTTAAGTTGCCGTTTTTGTGTTGTAAATGTACTATTTACTTATGGGTGACGTGTTGTCATGTGGTTGATTTTATGATAGGATGAGTTGAATTTCGAATTGGGTGAGTTGGTGAAGTTAGGATCGATCTTTCATATATATATGGATGAGAGCATGTGACTGAGTAATTTGAAATTGACTTAAGGTGTGATGTGTGGTGTGTTTTGGTTTAAATTGGGTGTCGAGACTTAAGTGGTGATTGCCTTGTATGTTCATAATTGTTGGAAGGACACCATGAGAGTGAGAATAAAAAAAAAAAAAAAAAAAAAAAAAAAAAAATGCTGCTGTATCACATAAAAATGTTGCTGTTTTTCACAAAAAGATGTTGTTGTTTCCATAAAAATATGTTCTTTGTCTTATAAAGAAGGAGTTCTTTGTTTTGATGTTGAAAAAGTGTTGTTTTTAGTAGCGTATATATGCTCTGTCCTAGCGCATATATGCTGCTGTTTTTGAAATTGTTATACGCCCATATGCCCTGTTTTTCACTTGGTTTTGCTGCTGTTTTTGTGACTTAATGATGCTGTTTTTGAACTGAATATTCTGCTGTTTTTATAAATAAAAAGGGTGCGGTAATGTTGTCCTTTTTAATAAAAAGGCTGTTGTTTTTATTACTGTCCTTGCAATTTAAATGTGAAGTTTTTCCACTTTAAAAAGGTGATGCTACAACACGGGATATTTATGAAGTGATTTATACTGAGAGTTGATGTTGAATTCATGTTGTATGATGATAAGAGTATGTGATCGAGTGATTGAGATATGAGTCATGGGTGATGCCATTTTTGATTGAGATATGAATTATGGTGTGATACAATTTAATTATGAAATGTTATAAAGATTGTTTTCTTGAATTGCATGACGATGCGAGTGTTGACTAGTAAATTCTAGATGCTTATGTGTGTTGTAAATGCTTATGCGTTCTTCTATGTGTAGTCCTTGAGGGTAGGAATTTGCTTATACCTTATTTTAGTGGTGTGTCATTCTTGATCCTTTGGTGGAGATTTATGCTTAGAATGAAAGTACACAGTTATGTGACATAAGAGATGGAGTCAATATGTTAAGTTGAGACTCATGAGGAGGAGGAGTAAAAGCAAACTTTAGTGTTTCACGGATCAAGAATAGAACCTTGAGAGGGTTGTAAAAGCGGGTGTACCGAGGTTAAAATTAGGATTTAAATCATGTAAACTTTCAAGAGATTAAGTGTGAACTAGATTCATCTTGTTGTTGGGATTAGCGTGATTTTCGAGGACTAAAATATTCTAAGTGGGGGGAGAGTTGTAACGCCCCAAAAATAATTCGAGTGTTTATTTAATTAATTTAATTAAGTGGTGTTTGGTGGGTTGTATTAAAATAATAATAGGGTGTTTGATTTAAATGAGGAATAGTGGATAGTAAAGAAGTGAGTGGCAATTAATTAAAAGAGGGGGTGGTGTTAATAATTAATTTAGTGATAGAAAGAGGCCCAGGACCCAAGGGCCCAAGGTTAGGCGCATGAGTGATGGGGTTTTGCCTAGGGTTGGCTCATTTTATGCATTTGAGAGAAAAAGAAGAGAAAAAGAAAGAAGGGTGCGCTGTGAGAAAGAGAGAAGCGCAAGGGAAGAAAGAAGAAAAGGGAAGGAGATCGCGAAGAGAAGAGGGAAGGAAGAAGAGAAGCTGGGTTCGTGGGTTGTTGTGGTTTCGTACGTGCTTTCATCCGTCCTCTACGGAGCTTACGTTTAAGAGGTAAGGGTGAGCGTTTCGTTTAACATAATCGAGTGTAGTTAGGGTTTATGGGGTTTTGTGGGATTAGAGATCGTTGGTGAGTTTGATGATATATTGTTGTTGTATGTGATATCTTGATGATCCTAAAATTGTTGATGTTATGTGAATCGTTGATATTTTGCTTGATGAGTAGTTGGTGTTTTTCCTTGAGATGATTGAATGGAGATAATTGATAATTGTTGATGATATTGTTTGAGCATGAGATGATTGAGAATTGCATTGTTGCTGTGTTGATCGTGTGATGGTATCTCGTATTGTTAGAAGCCAAGAATCGATTCACTCTTATGTTTTTAAAGTCAAGAATCGATTCACTCTTATGTTTTGAAGCCCGAATCGATTCACTCTTATGTTTTTAAAGTCAAGAATCGATTCACTCTTATGTTTTTGAAGCCCGTAATCGATTCACTCTTATGTTTTTGAAGCCAAGAATCGATTCCCTTTGTGTTATTTAGGTCAAGAATCGATTTCCCCTTGTATTTTAAGAGAGGGAAATCGATTCTTGGCCTCCAACAATCGATCGTTTCATTTCAAAATGCCCCTTGTTATGTTTTCGCTATATCTTTCGAACCGGGAACCCGATTGAGGTGTTCTAAGATGCGTTGGAAAGCTTATTCAGAGGCCTAACTGAATATTCTATTTTTAAGGCAGAGTAAACTGTTTTGTGTTGCCGTTTATACAAATAAAAATTCTGCTGTTTTGGGCGCGTAAGAGGTTGCGGTTTTGGCGTATAAACCCCTCTTGTGTTATGTTGTTCTTGCTGTGGTTTAATTGTCATTTCAAGTGAGTTGTTTCCACAATTAAACGTGATGTTTTCTAACCTTACAAATGTGGTGTTTTCCTTAATTTAAAATGTGACGCTTCCTAAACTAAATACGGGATGTTTTTCTAAACTCTAAGTGTTATACTACTAGTGTACTCTTTGACTATGGCTAGCCTTTGTTCAAAGCAGTTCATGGTGTAATTTCAAGGACATCTCCGGGAGCCTCACAAATGTTCATTGTGAGCGAGCACTCGGATATCCGAGAAATCCCATAGTCAATTAGTTTACTATTTTATAACCCCGAATATAAATAAAGGGCAATTGTATGTTGTTGAATATTTCCAAAAGTGGTCGTGAATGATTAGGGGATATTGAGTATATAGCTAAGCACGCTGAATTTCCGGGAGTCTTATATATATGATGTTGATGATGATGAGGTGTTGTGTTTCGATTATGACGTTATGATGATGTTGTAGTATGAATTGTGTGAAGTGTGACGAGTTCACTCTATGAGTGATTATGATGATGTGATATCTATGAGTGATGAATTGCGGCGAATACACCTATGAGTGTTTTATGATGACATGCCTTGAGTGGTTATTTCTTTTATGATGATGATGATGAGTACTCCGGGTGAGTGTTGATTGAGTTGCACATGTGTTATAGAGTCTCATGGCATGTGCATACTATGACTAATATTGATGATGTTATGCCTTGAGTGGTTATGCCTTGAGTGGTTTTTCTTCTATGATGAAGATATGCCTTGAGTGGTTTTAAAGATGATATGGTACCATCATGCATATGCCCTTGTGTGGGTTGCATTTTCATGCATAACCATGATCGTGACTTGTTGTCAATGACGTTTGAACCGGTGTCTGTGATGATGATGTAGTGATGATATTGTGGTTGTATGATTGCGTGCTGTCGTTACTCTATTATATATTCGATTATGTTTTATTGAAATTCTCACCCCTTCTGCTTGGAATGTTGCTCTATTGTGGCAACGCTGCAGGTAACCGCGAGTGAAGGTCTTCTTGCGCCTTCTTTATTTCTTTGTTGGGATGTTGTTGAGTCATTTATCGACATTTGTAACACCTAGGGCGTGGTAGAGTTGGATAATTTGTTTAAGAGTTGTATACTGATTTCTATTGTTACATTGAGACGTGTTTGAGAGTATTTGGTGAGTCGGTGTTTATGCCGCTGCGATTGTGTTTTATGAGGATGGGATTTTCCATAACTGATGTTTGATTGCACAAATTTGAAGAGTGCATATTCGATGAGTTTTAAGGAAGTTGTAGCATTTCTTTTCTATCAATTAAAACAATTTTTATTTTTGAAAAAGAATTACTCTGATAAATGACACGTAAAATAAGGGTAGAAAAGGGGTGTTACAAGGTAAGCTAATGTGTGTACAGCTTCCCCACAAAACTGCTTTGGCAATTTTGAATGTGATAGCATGCATCTAACCTTTTCTAACAATGTCCTATTCATTCTTTCAGCTAAGCCATTTTGTTAGGGAGTGTGCCTAACTGTTTTGTGCCTAGTTATACCATGCTCTTGACAGAATTCATTGAACATGCCTCCACAAAATTCTAGTCCATTATCAGTTCTTAGAGTTTTAATTTTCTATCACATTGATTTTCTACTTTAGTCTTCCAATTTACAAAAGTTTTAAAAGCTTCATCTTTAGTTTTAAGCAAGTAAGTAGATCCACACTTTCCTACTAAAGTCATCTATGAAAGACATAAAATACTTGTTACCTCCATGTGTAGGAGTCCTTGATGGTCCCCATAGATCTGAGTGTATGTAGTCCAACTTACCACTGGTTGTATGCTTACCTGTTGAGAATTTCACCT
This sequence comes from Oxytropis ochrocephala, assembly GCA_020916435.1. Classification (NCBI taxonomy): domain Eukaryota; kingdom Viridiplantae; phylum Streptophyta; class Magnoliopsida; order Fabales; family Fabaceae; genus Oxytropis; species Oxytropis ochrocephala. The sequence continues at coordinate 52,077,055 of CM037095.1, forward strand.
TTGTTTGTTTTCCAAAGACATAATGCTCACAAAATTCCATTTTAGCTTATCACCACATAACAGACCCTGCTTCTCAAGTTCCTTTAGACCCATATCACTCATGCGAGCAAGCCTGTGATGCCACAATTGATCCTTACTGTCATCACTCCTTGCAACACAACTCTTTTCGGTGATAGCTTCCCCTTTGAGGAGATATAAGTTGTTCTTGATCCTATCTCCTTTCAACACAACTCTTGATCCCTTTGATACCTTCATGACACCATCTTCACCTTTGAAACTATAACCTTGAGATTCCAATGCTCCTAGAGAAATCAGACACCTTTTCAAGTCTGTACATGTCTAACATTAGTTAGAACTCTTGTGGTTCTATCTATGAGTTTCAATCTTATTGATCCAATTCCCACAACCTTACAAGGTGCATTATTTCCCATCCAGATCCTCCATTGAAGAGTTTGTAATCAAAGAATAAATCACCATTTGGGCACATATGATATGAACACCCAGAATCCATTATCCAATCTGAGTCTTCATGACCTTCTGTGACCATTAATACCTCCTCATCTTTACACCCTTCTTTACACATGTGAATTGAATGATTAGTGTCAATTATCCACTCCAATGTACTATCTCCATCAGTAACCATAAGCACTTCTGCACTCTCATATCCATCTAATGTAATGGATGCATCACCATGACCTTCTCCATTCTGGTTTTTACCTTTCTTTCTATCAAGGAAATTCTTTTTATAATGTCCTTCTTTATGATAGTGATAACATTGTTCTTGCACTTTTGATCCCTTTTCTCACTCCTTCCTATCACATACAATGTTTCTCCAGAATCACTTTCTTTGATTTCACTTTTCTTGGACAATTCTTTAGACATTAATGCATTTTGAACATCCTCAAGGGATAGTGATTCCCTTCCATAGAGCAAGGTATCAGCAAGACTGTCATAGCTATTGTTTAATGACTTAATCAATAGAAATGCTTGGTCTCCATCCTCCACCTTAATCTCTATATGTTTCTAAGTCTAGAATTATCCTATTGAATTCATCCAATTGGTCTTGAATAGACGTACCTGAACCCATCTTGAATGTGTAGAGTCTTTGTTTGAGATAGAGACGATTAGCTAGAATCTTGGTCATGTATAAACTCTCTAATCTCAACCACAAAGCTGTTGCAGATTTTTCTTTTGTCACTTCGCGTAGCACCTTGTCGCTGAGAGAGAGTATGATGGTACTATGAGCCTTCCTCAAGATGTCTTTCATTTCTTTCTCCGTTAGTGAGTCTGGTAATTTGCTCTCACCATCAAGCGCTTCTTCCACTCCTTGTTGAGCCAGCAACGCACGAATCTTCATCCTCCATAACCCGAAGTCATTTTTCCCAACGAATTTCTCGATATCAAACTTTGGAATCGCCATTTCTTCTTCTCCAGAATAGCTCTAGATGCCAATTGTTAATTCTGATACTCCAAGATCCACTGAATTGAAGAAATAGAACAAGGAAAGAAAGAGAACAACACACCACGAGTGATTACCCAGTTCAGCCAATTTGGCTTACATCTGGGGGACTTGCAAAGCAAGATCCAATTTTATTGAGTATGTGAAGATTACAGTACAATTGCAGTAGCACTCGATTACAAAATTGGAAAGCCCCAATTGAGCTCCACCTAGACCTAGATAAACCCTAGTTCTTGATTCCTCTAATTGATTATCAATTCGCGAATGCTACTGCTCTCACGCCTAATGATGAGAGATTAACCGATTATGCAGTAATGGCCATAACAGCAACTAACGGAATTTCAAACCGAATTTTCTCGCGGATTTTTCTTCATAGCCATTTAAACGAATAAAACAGTACCGAGGGGTAAAAAGGTCATTTCAAAAATATGCCACACATTCAATATATATCATCATTCGAAAAGGGAGGAGGAGCCTTTTATTTGTTTTTGCATTCTGTTATCTGAGTGATTTGGAAAAGTAATGAGGTTGTTTTCTCTAATAAGACTAGTGACCGCTCCGAGACTTTATTTTTGGCTCAAATGTATTAATGTAATTGGTTTTTTACGTAAGACTAAGTCGAGCCATTATCTTTTCTATGAGTGGTGTGTGGACCCGTTGGAATGTATATCCAATGATTAGGAGTAACAGTTCGTGGATATACGATACTCTTAGAGGGTATGCGGACGGACATGGTAGGACCGGAAAGCTTGTCTTGATTGTCTTGGAGAGCCTACCATCACCGTACATTACTTGTAGTTCCAGGTAGCCCAAGGGTGTGGTACGAGATCTGTTGAATCTGATCAGATCTGACCCGTCGTATAAGGACAGGCCAGCCTCGGCAGTTTTGAGCCTGGGTAGCAACTCTCTGAAGAGGATGTCGGCAGAACTCCCCTGATCAACCAGGGTTCTCTTTACGTCAATCCCGGCCAAGAAAACCGAGATGATGAGAGGGATGTGTTTATTTGGTTTCCCATTGAGCAGATCATAGTCAGTGAAGGAGATCGGTGGTCGGTTGGATTTAATCAGGATCGGATTCGAATTGTTTCCTATACTCAGGATTTTGTTCCACCTCTGCTTCATTGAGCGTCTTGCTTCACCAATTTCCATGGAGTATCCCCCCATTATCACCATGGCTACGGGCGTTGGCATTGCGGCCACGGTACTTCTTCCGCCTAGTCGCTATCATCCGAGGGGGAGTTGGCCACTTCATCAACTTGCCACACTGGATGAGGTCCTCAATGTCGTCTTTGAGGACTCGACGGTCTCCAGTGTCATGACCTTGGCTTCGATGATACCTGCAATAAGTCTTCTTATTGGTGTGAGATCTCTGCGGGATTGGTGCCAGCCATTTCACTTCGTTGAACTCAGCATTAGCGCATTCCTGTAGGATCTTGTTACTCGAGGCGTTCAAGTCTGAATACTCGGTGAATCTCCCTCCCCACTCCTTCAGGACGGAGCCATGGTCCTTCTTGTGCTTTTCTTTTTTATCCTTGCCTTTCCCCGAGGTTGGAGGTACATTAGGTTTGTCTACGGCAGTAGCTTCTTCATAATTTAGGTGGCACTGGGCACGCCTCATGAATTCATCCAGCGTCTTTAGCTTGCGAAGGCCGACGTTGGAATGGAACAATGTGCCTCTTTTGAGGCTGTGCCTCATGAACATCATTCAGACGTTGTCCGTCAAGTCATGTACATCGTCAGCTTCCTTGTTGTATCTCTTAATGTAATCCTTGAGAGATTCTATCTCACCTTGGCATACCGCCCTGAGTACGTCTTCTGACTTGGGCTTCAACCTCGACGTCGTGAACCGTGCTGTGAAGCTTTGTGAATTGTTTCCAAGACGAGATCGATGTAGGGGACAAATCTCTGTACCATTTAAGAGCGCTCTTCTTCAGGGAAAGGGGAAACAGCTTGCTTCGAACTTCTTTTGAGGCGCTGCAGTAGTCCAGCTTGAGGTCGAAAGTGTCGATGTGTTTGTTGAGATCTCCTTTCCTGTCATACATATTCAGCAGAGGGAGTTTCTATAGAGACTTTGGGATCTTATAATTTTCTATCTCGGGAACGAAAGGGCTCGCCCGAGATCGGCGTTCTTTGGAGGATTTTTTTTTGTAGGAGTCCTTCTTCTTGAGTGAAGAACTTCGAGAAGAGGAGGAGTCAAAAAAGGAGTTATCTGAGTCATCAGTGGAGTTGGAACTTGGAGGCGATGGTGGAGTCAGAGGGTTCCCACGACGTTTCTCCCTCCGAACTGGAGAAGTCTCGTAGGCTGGGCACCGAGGTGGAGTTTGGCGTCGCCTTGATAGGATTGTCTAAGGTGGAGAGGGTGGAACTCGCCCTGCAGGTTGGATGGTAGGTGCTCTTGCCAAAGTGGCCATCTCCAAGCGGGATTGCTCTTGTTGAACCAAATTCTGACTCCGTCGTTCCAGGACATCGAGTAAATGGCTCACTACTTGGATTTGTGCCGGAATAGGATCGGCAGTTGGAGTTGGAATCTACAGAGGGAGTTGTCCTGAGGCGGGGACTGCATAAACTTCTTCATAAGGCAATGTCTAGACATGGCCTTTGGGTGTCTCAATCGGCTATTGTGGAGCCATAGGGTTGGCGGTTTGAGCTCGGGATTGTTCTCGCGTAGGGGGGCGTCCTCGTGGAGCCATGACTTAAGGTAGAGTTGTTGTAGGTCGAGTGTAGATGTGGATTAGACTGGAAGCAAACAGTTATGCTCCCACTGTGGTCGCCATTGTTCGGTACAGGTTGAGTTGCTTCGTGAAGTTTGAAGATGGAGAGCGGATGCTTGAAGATGGAGATATGATGGTCCGAGGTAGCTCGATTTCCACGCCACAGATTGTTGGTGAGAGGAGTATGGAATGAGGACGTACCTGGACTCAGAGGGCTACACCTCTATTTTTAGACCAAGATGTCGTACCTGGAGCGTTGGATGCGGAGGATAGATCCTGACCGTTGACTACGGGTCTCCGAGGTAGTGGTGCGTAATGAGCCGCTTCGTTTACGGACTTGGGCCAGACCCAACTTTTGGGGGATTTCGGCCTAGTCCGGAACAACATCCAATTTCCCGGTTCCCTAAGGTTATGGCTATCAATTAAGTCCTCCATAATACACTAATAAGATGACCGCACTGAATAATTCCATTACGAGTTCGCCGCCAAATCAATTTATCTTCACCTTTCGCTAAAAACAAGGGAATCTTCTTGATTAAGTTCACTTATAGGCCATTAAATAAGGAATTTTTCAACTTCTCATTCCAACCCATCCTATCTTCTTGCCTCAAATCACACACTCTTGCTACCATATGTGAACGAACAAAGGGGTCCTTCCTACCTTTCAACCAATGATCTCTTCAAACCAAGACATTCCTGCCATCTCCTAAGCCTCTATCGTGATCCCACATTCACCACTACCCAGGAAGAGTAGATACTACACCATACATAGCTGAGATTATGACCCAAGCGAACCCCCGTAAAGTCACTATTCGAATAATATTTTGCTTTGAAGATGTGTCCCACAATAATATTTGTGTGGGTTAACAATTTCCACGCCTACTTTCCTAACAATGCCAAATTGCAACCATGAAAGTGTCTAAACCCCATGCCTCCATGTCCTTTTCTCATAGTAAGCTGGTTCAAATTCAACCAATGAATACCCCTTCTTGAACTCTGATTGCTACCCCACCAAAAGTAATTAATCGTCTTCTCTAACTCCACCCCCAAAGTTGTTGGTAACAAGAAAGTACTCATGGAATAGGTCGGAATTGATTTAGCCACCGGTTTGACAAGAACCTCTCGCCTAGCTTTGGTTAAGTGTTTGTTTGACTATTGTAGAACTTTTCTCCATAAAAGTGTGTGAAAATCATGTGCAAGTTTCATAGTAAAATAATAATGGGGATAGAGAAAGGCAAAAAACTAGTGCAAGAAGAAAATAAGTGTGTGAAAATCAACATTTTACCAATTCGTCTGGGAAAGGTAACATTTAAGAATACATGGAAAGCTTTTGTCTAATACTTGATATCAAATAAATGCTCAATGTTTTTGTGGGTTTTGTCAAATTGTGCAAGTTCTATCTGTTTACAAGTATTTAGAAAAAATGATATTATGAGAAAGAAATTTACTGGTTGGGTTATGATCCAATGCATTTCAGGAGAAAATTTGAATTCAGCTTGTCTTTTGTCCTTTACTTTTATGCAACTTTTCTAGTTGAATTTCTTATTTAAAATCTGTGTATAATTGGAAGCTCGACACTTCCAATTGCAGACGTGTCAAGTGTTTGTCTGTCCATGTCTATATTCTTAACGTGTTCATTGTTCGTGTTTGTGTCGGTGTCTCATAGATTGGAAGTGATTGATTCTTGCTGTATCAAAATTGAGCATAATGTTTTATTGTTGTTCTGCTATGGGTTTTAAGCTAACCGAAGAATGACATTTAACTCTCAACAAAAGAGTTTGAGAATTCTGGATGAAATAAGTACCTGCAAGACAATTCCAGGGACTAAATCAACCGATCTTAAAGAACTAGTATAATTGAAGATCTTTAATTTTATCGACCATGTTGAAATATCAATAACTTTAAATTAAATTGACAACACTCTACAATTTCAAAGACTAAATCGGTGATTAACTCTACTGTACTTTTTGTTCCGGCCTGGTCTAAAGAAGCCCCATTGAACGATTGGGCCAGGCCCAATCACCCTTCAGAAGCACGGCCCAAAAACGCCACAGAATGGACTACATGTCTCGCTCGGAGATTAGCGACCGACGACAAGGATTAATCCGGTAAGATCCAACGGACGGAGCCGAGCTACGTCGTCTATAAATAGAGGTGCACCCCTCCATTTTCAGATACGCTTTCATTCTTGCACATTCCGCCTTGTTCACCTACTGACTTAGGCATCAGAGTGTCTGCAGGTACCACCCCACCCGACGTGGGAAGAACTCTAACTCGGAGCTGCCGAGTACGATCTTCAACACCAACAAAGATCTTCAAGGTTTGAGAAGCGGTCTCCCTCAAGCTCCTCGAACGAGGTAACCACCGAATTTCAGAACCGAACATTAGCGACCACAGTAGGAGCAAAAATCACTTGTTTCCACTCGGACCGTTTCTTTGAACTCTAACTACTATGGAGCTGGCTGAAGGATTTTCCATCTCGTCGGGAATGTCAAGGCAGGCGGTGAAGCGGAAGTGGCGAGAGATTGCGTGCATGGCCGCCGCCCCCAACCGCAGAACATTACCACGAAAGAAGCCTTTCTCTTTCTCCGAGGAAGATTACCTCCTCGAAGAGCCTAACAAGTACATCCCTTTGATCATCTCGACAACTATATCCGGCGAGGAAATAGAACGAGCTCTTATCGACCAAGGGAGCACGACCGACATCATGTTCCAGGACCTTCTCCCCGCCTTCGGCCTTTCCCCTGAAGGTCTAATCCCTTACTTGGGCCCAAACCTCACCGTCCTCGGGGAAAAGATTGCCAGGCCTTTGGGTTACTTCAAAACCTTTGTCACTTACGGAGAAGGGTTACTTCAAAACCTTCGTCACTTACGGAGAAAAGAGACTCGCACGATTGATCAAGACCACGTTCGTGGTGATACCTATGGTGTCCCCTATCACTGCATCGTCGGAAGACCGACACTGGCCAAGCTCGGGGTCGTGGCCTCGATGGTTCATCTCAAGTTTAAGTTCCATGCTCTCGACGGCGAAGTGGTGACCATACCGGCCGACCTAAAGGCTGCGAAGCACTGTCATTTCCTCACTCTGCTTGGGACCCGAGCTCAACCTCAAAGAAATACAAGATCCACCGATAACAGCTCTTGAGGTGAACCTCTCCAAGTTAGATGCACGTTACGATCCCGACAGTTCAGAAGAGGAATCCGACGACGAGTTAGCCAAAGAGCTCAAGAAGAGGAACAAGCGTCCCAAACCCTAGGTTGCTTTCCATGAAATCCCATTAGGTGATGATCCTAATAAGACTGTCAAGATAGGTGTCGATCTCAGCAACGAGGTTAGAGAAGCCTTAACCGCCTGTCTGCGGCACAATGTCGTCCTCTTTGCCTGAAGTCGTGTGTCACATCTAGCCGTGAACCCAAACGCTAAATATGTAGCTCAGCAGTGGCGGGTTCAAAGCGAAGAAAAGGCAAAAGCAGCTTCCAAAGCTGTTGACGATTTAATCGCGGCGGGCTTTGTGAAAGACGTTAGGTACACCACATGGCTCTCCAACATCGTCCTGGTGAAAAAGGCCAACGGGAAAGGGAGAATGTGCGTTGATTACACAAACCTTAACAAAGCCTGCCCAAAAGATGCTTTCCCGGTGCCGAGCATCAATAGATTGGTAGACAACGCTTCCGGCTTTCGCTTACTCTCCTTCTTGGATGCTTACTCTGGCTACAACTAGTTAGCAATGAATCCTGCCGACCAGGAAAAAACTGCCTTCATGACCGATCGGGGCAACTATTGTTACAGAGTGATGCCTTTTGGGCTCAAGAATGTCGGGGCGACTTATCAGCGGATGATGAATAAAGTTTTTCGGGATCAAATCGGTCGAGTCATCGAAGTCTACCTCAACGACATGATAGTCAAGAGCAAAGTCGACAAGGGCCATGTGTCCGACCTCGAAGAGATTTTCACTGAGGCAAGAAAGAACAACCTCCGGTTTAACCCCGAGAAATGCACTTTCGGGGTCAGAGCAGGAAAATTCCTCAGTTTTTGCTTAACGGAGAGAGGAATCGAGGCAAACCCTGACAAATGCAGAGTGGTAACCAACATGCATCCACCAACGACCAAGAAGGAAGTTCAAAAGCTTACAGGGATGATTACCGCCTTGTCCAGGTTCGTCTCTAAGGCAGCTAATCGATCCATCCCCTTTTTCAAAATCCTGAAGAAAGGTGTCGAGTTCCAATGGACTCCGAACTGTGAAAACGCACTCTCCGAGCTCAAACTGATCCTCTCCGAGCCTCCAATACTGTTGAAACCGACGGAAGGAGAAACCCTGTACTTATACCTAGCTGTAGCCGAAGAGACAGTCAGCGCAGTCCTAATCCGAGAAACGGAAGAATGACAACAGCCTGTGTACTTTGTCAGTAAAGTACAAATATCCCGATATCAAAAGATAGAGAAAGTGGCCCTCGCTCTCGACGTCGTGGCTAGGAGGCTGAGGCCATATTTTGTTGCACACCAGATTTTAGTTCGAACTGATCAACCTATTCGTCAAGTCCTACATTGACCCGACCTGGCAGGAAGGAAAATTAAATGGGCAGTTGAGCTCTCAGAGTTTGGCATTAAATACGAAGCTCGGTCCGCCCTCAAAGCCCAGGTATTAGCCGATTTCATTGCTGAAATGACCCCAACCGCTTCCAAGTCACATTCCTTACTTTGGACTCTCCACGTCGACGGATCTTCGAACTCAAATGGGAGCGGGGCCAGCCTAATCCTGGAAAACTCGGAGGGTCAAATGGGAGCGGGGTTCGCGATGACCAAACAACAACGGTTTAGAGTGGTCATACTACTGACTCTTTTTGAAAATGGGATCATCACTAACAATCAAACGGCAACAGCGCGAGTGACTATTGATGACAACCGGTTTTTATTTTGATTATTGAAAAGGTTTTCGCAATTGAAGGGGAGCGTTTGTGAAGACCAAACAACAACGGTTTAGAGTGGCCGCACTACTAACTCACACGGGAATGAAATCATCACCCACAATCAAACGGCAACGGCTCGAGTGATCATCAATGACAATTAGTTTTGATTTTGATGTTTTTATGATTCGTTTTTGAAAAGTGTTTCGTTGGTTTGATTTGGGGAAAATGTTTTGATGACTTGGAAATGAGTTCGCAATTGGATTGAGCGTTCGCGATGACCAAACAACAACGGTTTAGAGTGGTCATACTACTAACTCTTTTGAAAATGAAATTATCATTAATGTACCGGCAAGAACGCGCGAGTGACCATTAATGATAATTGGTTTTGTTTTAGGTTTTTTTGATGCAAAGAGGTTTTTGAAATGAAGATTGTCACTAACGAGTAACAACTCATGCAAGTTATAAATGCATACTGTAACACCCCAAAATTAATTATGTGAGTATTTAACTAATTTAATTAGGTGACTATTTAATTAATTTGATTAAGCAATTATTTAACTAAATTAATTAAGTGATTACTTGACTAATTTAATTAAGTAATATTTTAGTTGTCTATATTAAAATAAATATAGGGTGATTAATTAAATTAAGGAGTGAGGTGTGGTAAATAAATGATGAGTATTGTAGTTAAGTGGGGAGTATTTTAATTACATTGGGAGAATGTGAGAAAATACCTAGGGGGTGTAAGTAAGGGGCCCAAGCCCACTAAATAAGCCCAAATTCATGACTTAAACTATGGTAAGGGTCCATTTCCTTAGATGAAAGAAAGAACGGCGCCGCACCTTCGTTTATTCTCGTTTCTTTCACTGTTGAGGATTCGGTTGTTTTACCTCCTAATGTTGATAGCCTTAAATTAAAGTCTGTTCCTTCCTTTCATTTTCCAATAAGCTATTTCACAATTATTTATTCTGCCAACCTCTTTGAGTTTATCTTGAGTCACGTCCACTAGGAATGCAAATGGCCAATCAGAATTGTGATCTCATCCTCACTTATGGTCTATGTGCTGGACTGGGAATTATGCTTTAATTCAACACACTCCACGTTTACAACCAACAATTTGTGTGTCTTAAGTTCAATAGTTGTAAGGTTTAGTCGTAGTATACGGTGGTACCAAGGGCATGCTTGCGGAGCCCATATTATAGAAGAATTTCATCTCCTAGTTTTGGGTAAGTGTTTTTGGTACCAATCAACTCCATTTTTCTTCCTCTATCTTTTAGCGTAAATTTCATACATTAATTCCTTTCCATTTTTACTTTGCCATAAATGGGTTTTTGAAGCTCTAAGTAGGAGAGCATCCATTTTGGTGGTTCTTGTGTTTTTGAAGGAGAGGCTACTTAGGATTCTTCAATTTTGAGGTATGAAATTTCTCTCTTTCATAGTTAATAATTTATAAACCTGAAATCATATGGATTAGGTGTTAGGAGTAGTTGTTTAATTAATTAATTAATTGTGTGTTTGGGTGGTTGTTTGATTGTGAAGTGGCGGATCTTTATGGGAGCTGTAGGGAGGCGCAGGTATCCCGGCTCCCATTAAGTTAATATATACACGGATATATTGTGTAGAATATTTGGGTGGTTGTTTGATTGTGTATGTGATTACATTATTATTTGTATATTTTTCTTAAAAATTGTATTTGCATTAAGCAATATTTAATTTGGGACATTAAAATTGACAAAGATGATCTTGATGTATTATGAAATAAATGTGTTGTTAATTTTTTTTGTCAAGATCCGCCATTTTGTATGTTTGATTACATTAAAATGATGCTTCAATGTGTTAAAGAAATATGTGACTTAATGATGTTGATTAAATGTTGATTAAATGTGAGTGTTGTTAAAGTGAGTGTTGAATTGTTAAACAATATAGAGATAATTAGATGCTAATTAATATAATTAAATAAGGGAAAGTATGTGATTATTAAGTGTCAAAATAGTCCCTAAGTGCTAAAATAATCTTTATGGTGTTGGAATAGCCCCTAAGTGCTAAAATAATTCTTACGGTGTTGGAATAGTCCCTAAGTGCTAAAATAATCTTTATGGTGTTGGAATAGTCCCTAAGAATTAATTTAATCCTTAGTGTGACAAAATAGTCCCTAAGTATTAAATTAATCCTTGGCGTGACAAAATAACCCCTTAGTGTCTAATTAGTCCTAATATGGCAATATAAGTTCCTAAGTACCAAATTATCCATAATGTGTCAACATAGTCCTTAGGTACTAGATTAATCTTTGGTGTGTCAAAATGGTCCTTAGGTGTGGAAAAGGTCCTTATGGGGTGGTTTGGTCCTTAGGTGGGATTTAATTTAGTAAATGAGGTGTGGTGGCGAGGTGTTGATAATGAGGTGATGTGGGCTTCGGCCAAAGAGGTGGGTTAATAATTGATGTGGGCTACGGCCAAAGAGGTGGGTTAATAATTGATGTGGGCTTCAGCCAAATAGGTGGGTTAATGATTGATGTGATGTAATTATTGTGTTGTGATGCATTTGTCATGGTGTCACATAAATCATATGCGTTTCAAAAGTGGTGGGTGGCTTCGGCCAAAAGAGGTGGTTGCCCGACGGGGTTATTGAGGTGGTTATGGATCCACATGCATATTGCATTCCATGCATTACATGCATGCTCTGGTGATTGATTGAGTGTTCATGAATTAATGGCGTGTCGGTGTAACTGTATATGTGACGTAACTGTATAATTGACGTAACTGTATATTGGCGTAACTGTAATTGGTGTAACTGTGTTGATGGTGTCTTGAATTGATTTGTATATCGGTGTACCTAATCTATTGTGTTTCTTGTTTTATTTATTATTATCTATGTATTGAGACTCACCCCTCTTTGCGTCGTGTTGCCTCGTATGTCGGCAACTGCAGTGTGATGACTAAAGGTGTTTAGAGATCTTTTCTCTAGTGTGGTCGAGTCGGCTCGATCACGTAGCACCCGGGGAAAATATTTAGTAGTTGTTATTTTATTACGTTTTGAACTATTATGTTAAGCTACTATCTTCCGCTGTTGTACTACTTTATTCTCAGACTTGTTGGTGCTATGTATCATATACTGGGGTTTTACTTTAATTAATATTCTGGAGTATTGTAAGGTGTTTTGAAGAAATGTAGCACTCTCTTTGTGGTGCGTGGAAAAATATTATGTTTTTGAAAACTCTGATTTTATAATCGATTAATTAATAATAAATAGAAAGGGGGTGTTACACATACTCACAAACATCCGAGAACAAGCATACCAATTCGAGCCAATTAATCAAATCATTTGTGATTCCAATCAAATTCTAAAATGCAATTGTGTGTGTGTGGAATGGGATGGGAATTGTTACTAACGAATAACAATCTCTTGTGATAGCACATGTTCTTGTAATGAAGGCTATTACTAACGAGTAATCCTTCATTATATGCTTGTGGAAATCCTATAATGAGAGTCACCACTAACGAGTAGCAATCTCATGTAAGAAGCAAAGTATTGGAATAGAGAATGCACACAATCAACTTGAGAACATGACAGGCATCATAAAAAATTTAATGCAATGTGGCTAGAAGTATAGAATGATCTAGGTTGCATGAATAAGTAAGCAAGAAACAAAATGCATTATCGAGAGCGGTCTCATTTAGGTGCGGTTTTGCGCAATAGGAGTGAGGTTCGCGATGACCAAACAACAACGGTTTAGAGTGGTCACACTACTAACTCTTTAAAAAGCGAAATTATCGTTAGCGACCAAAGCGGCAGCGGCGCGAGTGATCATTAATGATAATCGGTTTTGCTTTTGAATCGAGTGTTCGCGACGACCAAACAACAACGGTTTAGAGTGGCCACCCTACTAACTCTTTTGAAAATGAAATCATCATTATCAACCAAGCGGCAAGCAGCGCGAGTGATCAATAATGACAATTGGTTTTATTTAGGGTGGAATGTTCGTGAAGACCAAACAACAACGGTTTGGAGTGGTCCCCACTAATGACCCATTTGAAAACTAAAGTTATTACTAACGATCAAACGAGTAAAACCCGGAGGACCATTAGCAAGAAATTATACTTTTTTGAGAGTTTGGTTATTCAAAAAGGAGTTGTTGAAGGGTATACTAGCAAAAGTGAGAGTTGTAATTAGTTGCAGGGGTTGTATCATTAAATAGGAGATGTAAAAAATACAAGCCCGGTTCGCGTTTGGGCTGAGTGCGAATGGACCTAAGTGATGGGATGTGCACATGAATTGTGGGGTGTTAATATTAAACAGATTAATAAACACAGAGGGGATTACATAACCAAAAGGGAGGGGGTGTAATTATTAAATTGATTAAAAAAACAAACAAACAAAACAAGGGGAGGGGAGGCGTTGAAATAGGGGTGTGTGTGTAATAATGGGGTTGGGAATGATAAACAAAACTTAAGACAGTATAAAAATATATAATGCGTAACAGTATAATATATAAACAGAACTTAAAACCTGAATAAATAATTAAGATAACACATAATAGTATAGCATAATAGTATAACATATAATAGTGTAATATAATATACAGATATAGCATAATATAACATATAGGAATAGTAAATTAAAAGAAAGGAAACATAGTAGAGTGAAATTTGCTAGGGAGAGAGAAGGGAGAAAGGAAAGCTTGCACATGAAGAGAGAAATATGCTTATGTTGAGAGTGAGAGAGAAGAAGGTGTGAACCAGGGGTGCTTGCCGGTGGTGTGGTGGTTGTCATACCCCAATTTTGTCCGGCTTAGGTCAAAACCCTAATTTTCCCCAAAAAAAAAGGAATAACCAGAGGAGTAAAGAGCATCATGCATTACATTTAGGTTTCTAAAAGTCATTTCAAAGCTTCTAAAATCGTTTTTAAAGTGAGAATGCACTTTTTAGGCAAATTAGGACTTTTTAGGGTAAAGGCATTTTGGTCATTTTTTCACAACAGGATGATTTTTCTCGTTAAAAATGTGCATCCACAAAAAGTACATTTTTGGAGAGAAACTCCTAGTCCAAAATAATTAAACATGCATTTCTCCTATTTTTAGTGCATAAAAAGTGCAAAAAGACCATCAAAAATCCCCCAATTAATTAAGTGACAATTTTGATTGTCTAGAACAATTAGGGAGGCTATTTCATGGTGTCCAAAAATATGTAACATGTTTCAATAGGTGCATTTTCATTTTTACATGCCCAAAAGATTCAAAATTCAAAAAATAAAAGGAGGAAGTGTCCTCAATAAGACAAAAGACCAAAAATGAGCATTTTTTTTATTTTTCTCTCCCACATTCAGCTGCTCATGCGCAGCTCTCCCTCCCTCTCTCTCTCTCAAGAAGCTTCTACACACCTCTTTTCTTACTCACCAAGATTTGATTTGATCCTATCCTCACTTTTGCCCATTTTGGTAAATTATTCCACACACTTACACTAACCTCTCCACCAACAAATGTCATCTTTCCCTTTTGATAACATTCCTCACCATAATACCCTTAACCCTATCTTACAAGAGTCACCATTCCCAAATTAGATTTTTTTGTTCACAAATTTTCTTTTTTTTTCCTTCTTTTATGCGCCACCTTCACTCACCTCTCTCACACACTTGTGTTTTCTAAATACCCTTGATCCATGTGACCAACAATCCTAACCATCCATTCAAAATTAAAATCCAATCCTAGAGCCCAATCAAAGTAAAAGGACCTAAATACCCTAAAGCCTCAAAAATTCCTATAAATACCTCACACATTCACTCTTCACCAATCTTTGGCTATCACTCTCACCTTCAAGAAAAACCAAGCATCATACCTCTCTCTCCTCTCACCCTCTAGCCGAGACCCTCTCCTTCTTCCCCCTCTTCCATTCCTTCACCTTCATCCACCAAAACACCTTCAATCTACCTCTCACACCCTTAACCTTCTTTTCTCACTCAAGGAGTTCATCACACCCTCTTCATCTTCTTCCTTCCCTTGCAAGGCCGAAAGTTTCCTCTCATTTTCCTCTCCTCCATTTCTTCAATTTTCTCTTCCATCTTAGAGAAAAGGTAAAATCTATAACCCCTTTTGCATCATCTCCAAATATTTTGCATTGAAACTCATTTTCCTTTCCTCATTCCCTTTCGCATAGCATCATCTTTACAATGTAGTTTGTTGTGGTTGAGGGTGAGATTTGTTGTCTCACCCTAAAATAAGTGGATTAGTGTTGTTTTCATGTTAATTTTTGAGTTTTCTTGTTAAATAAAATGGAGCAAGGTTTCGCATATACATGATCAAAATGTCTTCAAAATTGATTTTGTTGTTTCTTTGTTTAAATCTTGTTGTTGGTATTTTTCTTTAGTAAGTTGTTGAGGATTTGGCTCTATGATTCCTACTAGTGCCAAGTGCACTTTGATCTTAGTAGTGAAGAGAGCTAAAAATGACTCTTATTTAATATATTAGTTTATGTACTCATTAGTTCTTGTGTTTTAATTTACCTATTGTTTAGTTGTTGATGATCTTGCAAAGTGATTCCCACTAAGTACCTAGTGCTTTTGATTTAAAGTGGTGAAGATTGCAAGAAAGGATTCAATCTATTTCATAGATTATATGTTTATGTGTTCTTGTGGTCTAGCTATATTGTTGTCTAGTTGTTGATGATCTTGCAAAGTGATTCCCACTAAGTACCTAGTGCTTTTGATTTAAAGTGGTGAAGATTGCAAGAAAGGATTCAATCTATTTCATAGTTTATATGTTTATGTGTTCTTATGGTCTAGCTATATTGTTGTTGTTTGTTGATGATCTTGCAAAGTGATTCTCACTACATGCCTAGTGCATTTTATTCAAGTGGTGAAGATTGCAAGAAGGGATTCAACCTTGTATAAATTGTCATTCCATTCTCTATTTTATCTCTTAATAGTTCTTGTGAATTAATCATAGTTTTTGCTTAATGTTCAAAGTTTTCTTTGCATACTTGGTTTTGGCCATGGGCCCATCTCATTGAATAAAATTCTCTATTGCATGTTCTATAGTGTTGGGGTTTTGATTTTTTGGTTTTGGTTTTGGTTCCCTCATGTGTGTTCTTGGGATTAGGGTTTTAGGTTTTGAGGTTTAAGTTACTAGTTTGTTTTCTTGAACTTCTAGGTTGAATAAAAACATGCCTTGCTAGATACCTATTTGGCAATTTCATATGTTAGCTTAGATTTATGCCTCATGATGTTCTCGTGTGTTGGTATGGAACTTATTTTGTCTCTCTTTTGCCATCATGTTTTTTTACTAAAAATGCAAAAACATTTTCTATTTTTATCATGTTCATCAACTCTTATTTTGTGCCTCTCCACTAAACATTTTGTCTCATTCAATTCCCCACACTTTGCATTCCATCATTTATGCCTACATGTTCATGCATTCATTTATGTCTATATCTCTTGCATTTTCATACTCTCTTAAATGCTCATGCATATATTAATATCATGTCTTGCATCTCATAAATTAAAATGCTCATGCATATATTAATATCATGTTTCGCATTTCATAAATTAAATACTCATGCATTCAATAATGTTGTACTTTGCATTCCATAATTGCATACTCTTGCACTCATATGCTTGCATCATTGCGTACCCATTTGTTCATAGTAATTTGTAAATACTCTTTATGTTTGCGTTGCTTGTGCTCTTATTGTTGCCTTGGTTTTGACTTGAGAAGATTTGAAATGTTCTATTTCTTTTCAAACTTGAAGTCACACGTTTTTCCAAATAAAAACCCTAAGGCATTTTCCTAAATAAATCATTAACCATCACTCGAAGCCGTTGCTTGTTTGATCGTTAATGAGGAGTTATTAGTGATAGTCACTCGAAGCCTTTGCTTGTTTGACTATCATGAAAGCTCCCACACATTAAATAAACAACAACAAAAAAGCAACTAATTCAAACTTCCAAAATAACACGAGCTATTAGCTCACCACCTTTTTCAAAACTATTTTCAAAAGAATAATACGACGTTGTCGCTTGTAATCACTCGAAGCCATTGCTTGTTTGATTACAGTTCCAACTCTCTTTTCTTTCGAGTTAATACGAATGCCACTCGAAGCCTTTGCTTGTTTGGTGTTCGCGAACACTCGAGTCTTATTTCAAAAACTCCAAAAGCACTTTCAAAAATCATAAAGCCGTTTTCACACGCAAACCTGAGAACTACGTTGCTTTGATCCCTCAGCCAGTGAGGGTACGTAGGACCGGGTTCATGTCCCGTCAAGCATACCTTTAAAAACCCATAAAAACAAGAACTACGTTGCTTTGATCCTCGGCCGGTGAAGGCACGTAGGACCGGTTCTCGTGTCGTCAAGCACGCTTTTCAAAAATCTTTGTTTTGTTCCGCTTTTCAAAGATACCAAAAACATCCCTTTTTCCGTTTTCAATAAAGTGATTTCTCAAAAAGAAAAGAAAAATAAATAGAACAACGTATTTCAAATCAAACATTTCAAAACCACATCAAATTAATGGTTCCTTTCGGTAGAAAAAGCGCGTGAAGTGCTAATACCTTCCCATGCGCAACCGACCCCGAACCTACATCTCTAAGTTTTGAAAGACCACCCGCTTTCCTAAAAAAATGTTTTCCTAAATTTTCAATGTTCTAGTGAAAAGTCCAAACCGGATTTTTCTCCACTTTCGGGACTTCTTTCTTTATTTATTTAAAAAGAGAGATGAGTCAGGCCTAATTAATTTGATGTGGTTTTCTATCTCTTCTTCTCTTTTTCTTTTCTCTTCCTTTGTATGCCTATGGTTGTGCTTATGCATGCATTCCTCAATTCCCATGATCCTCTTCTTCGCTCCTTTTCTTGAGGTAAAACATGCCTTCCCCATTCTATTATGTCCCTTCTTCTTAGCTCCCTTTCTTGAGGTAAGCAATGCGTGTAATTTTTGTGGACTTATTAGAATGGATTGTATATTAAACTAGTGTATGCATGTTGAACCCTAGGGTAGACAAATCGTTTATCCGGATCATTTCTGGTTTCCTTGCAGGTGTGGTGGGTAGATTTTAGGAAGTATGTCCTCGATCACACACTTTCACACCTTATGATTTATGTTCTATGAGTGGGCTCCTATACCCGGATCTAACAAAACACTTAGGAGAGTGGAGGCGATTAGTGGTGTCATTCAAGACCTTTGTCATGCGATACTCACGAAAGTCTCAAGCAGAGACGTTTTCTCATGACGCCCCACACTTGGTAGCATTCTACATTTGTGGGTGTCGGCATGAGGATTCTATAACCGGTAGCCATTGTGAGGTGTGAATTAGAACTACATGGGAGGAACCTTTGAAGTTGCCCTAGAACTTAGGATTCCCACCTTTGTAGGACACGAGGGCATACAAATTGTGTGTTGCATGGTAATTTAGGGCATGTCTTCCTCAAAAGGGAGCTTTTTCAAAAAAAAAAAAAAAACTTTCCAAGAAAATACAAAATATTTTCTTTCTTTCAAATAAACCGCTCCTGAATTTTTGAACCTCCATCCTTATGCATCGTTTTCATCATCTCTACATGCATCATTCATATCATAATCGCATCATGCCGCATTCATTAAAACTAAATGTTGTAAACATCTGCATTCATCTTGCATCTCATTTGCATTTGCTTTAGGGAACCTTGAGTAACGTACCGTCTTGTCATAGGTGTATCAAAATGGAGTTGAATAGCAAGACTTCGCTCATTTCTCGCTTCCCAGTTATGAAGAGGGTTGAGATCGGTAGTCTGAGGCAGTGTGCAGCTCTTATGGGCCCGATCGAGAGGGATTCCTTTGATCAGACATACGGGAATATTCGTAGGCTTTTGCAGTTGGTTGTTCAAGAGGATGCTCTTGTGGCTTTGAGCCAGTTCTATGACTTGGATGTGAGGTGCTTCTTCTTCAAGAATTTTCAACTATCACCTACATTAGAGGAATATGAGCAGCTTTTGGGGTTCTCCAGATCTCATGCTAGGCCCTACCAATATCAGGGGCAGTACTATATTGATGAGAAGCTTGCAATATTGCTTAGGTTAGGTGTGGAGGAATTAAGATTGCAGAAGTTAAAGAGAAATGGTGTAGCCGGGTATCCACAAGAGTACTTCGAGGGCCTATTACAATCTTATGCCGCGGCTAAGAAGTGGGGACCGTTCAAGTTAGTGCTCGCTCTTACCATATTTGGGGTGGTCCTCTTTCCTCAAATAGAGAGATATGTTGATGAAGATGCAATCGGTGCATTCTTGGCCTTCAAGGACATTCAGAACCCTATCAATCCGGTACCCGCTATTCTTGCTAACACGTACCACGCTCTTACTCGCTACAACCAGTTCCATAAAAAGAAATTATGTTTTTCCTCCCACATTCTCTACGCCTGGCTTATTACCCATGTGATCCACAACCGAACTGATGTTAGGGAGCTAATTTCTTATGCCCTAAGCTGTGATGTGGAGGTCAAAACTGCTATGGAATGGGTTGAGTTTTTGAAGAATCTCAATGAACTCCAAATCCGGTGGTACACAGCTACTTGTTGGGATGACAGACCAGTGGTAGTGTTCGGTTGTGGAAGCTTTCAAAGCGTGCCTCTCATGGGGACTCGGGGGTGTATCAACTACAATCCTTCATTGACCTTGAGGCGGCTCGGTTGCAGATGAGGAACTCACCCTCCGAAGGCATCTTTGTCCGTGTATTTACTCTATATGGGGATGCCTAAATGCGGCGACTTGCTTGAAGAGTTCAATGATCATGGGAACGTGTAGTGCGGAAAGGAGTGAAGAGTCACAAAGAGAATCGGTGACATCACCTTCAATCAATGGCTCAAAGAGAAGCTTCAAAATGCAAAATCACCAATTCAAGGGATGCTTTCCCTTGAGGAAGAGATACCAGAGCCATATGTCCCTACCCATGAAGAGCTAAACTAAGTCAAATCCGCGTTAGCAAAGGTAGAAGAGGAAAAGAGGGCACTGCAGGCTAAGTTAGAAGAGATAGCTCTAGAGAAGGAAAAGCTAGAGGAAGAAAACAATGTCAAGATGATCGCTGTGGAAGAAAGCGTTAGACGATTCAAGAAGGGGGCCAGAGAGGAGCTCCAAAGGTATAAACAAAAGACAAGGAAAGCGCTTGAAGAAGCTCAGGAGTGGAAGACACTAGCCATGGAATCAGGGCAAGAATCACATTTAGTGGCAGAGTTGAGGAGTCAGTTGAGAAGCCTCAAGCAAGAAAGGGTGGCCATTAATGAAACTCTCAAGGAATACCAGCAGGCTTTGAGCTTTGAAAGAGAAATATTTGGTGAATTGAAGAGGACCTTCATTTGTCTAGAAGATGCCTACAGGTCGGTCAGAGAGAGAGCGATTGGGAAAAACGCTTCCTAGAGTTGATTGGAAAGATTGAAGATCAAGAGGTCATTAAAGAGCTTAAGGATGAGATACAGCTGTGGAAGAACAAATTTTCAAAGTTGTCGGAGCTAGCCAGTCAGGCCATGTTAGGGGTCCCCAAGAACCTAAGATTAGCTGAGGCTGAGATGCATTTCTTCAACACCCCGCCTGAAGTGTATCCGTTTGTGAAATACTGCAGAGCGTTGATCACAGAATTCAAAGAGCAATCTCAAGGTGCAAGTGTAAGCAAGAAGAGGAAGAGAGTTGGGGAGCTTAGAGCTATCTGTATTTGAGTTGCCTATTTAAGAGTTTATTTCGAGCTTTGTATTCAGGAATATTGTACTGTTCTTTTTATGAACATTGTATTGTCTTTTCCCTTTAATGAAAATTGGTGAAGCTTTGAAATCTTGATGAATGAAGTGTGCTATTTCGATTCCTTGTTTACTTCAATTAAGTAAATCAAAAAGTTTCTGTAGCGTATGACAAGGCAAGGTATCCCGCGGTTCCAGACATCAAGCAAACATTGTGCATGCATTCATACATTCATTCATAAATTTATTTTGTTTCTTATGCAATAAATGTCTAAATAAACAGAAAAGGCACGCTGGTTCTCCGTCACCGATACTTCACTCGACTGCAAGCCAAGCTGATGGCTCAGCTACCAGAACATCCGGAGGTTGAAATTGAGAGTAACCCAGAACAGGAAGACATGGGTGTACAAATTACGAATCTGAGCGGTGGCTCGGAAAACCGATTTCTGAAGGATAAGATGGGTACTATGGAGGCCCGTGTCCATGAAATGATGGTAATCTTTGCAAGGTTTGAAGAGTGGGACAAGTCTTTGGCCGTCGCCGTAGTGGGTCCGAGATGGGGTCACTTCTTTCGTCCCCCCTCGGTGTCGTGAATCGCCGCAACCACGCTTATTAGGGATGCGGGGTCGGTCATCCGTGTTCGCTCGAGAAATGAATGTGTCAAACCGAAAGACATCGCGAGAGATACCTCGGGGTATGCTGCTGGATACCTTCCACAACCGGTTAGACCTACTCCCGTTGGTATAGCCGCACCTAATCAAATCACTGTCACCATACCTGGGGGAACTGCCGGAGGATCCCAGAATCAGGCTCCTATCCCTCATGCCATGCACAATTCCACGCCAGGGTTCACAGCACGACCTCAAAATGTTCCTCAGCCAGGAGGAGGGTATTACTATAGCATGGGAGTCACCCCGTGGGCACGCAGCGTTTGAGGGGGCTCAGCCAAATGATCTGATCCGAGCACTTGAAGAAAGAGTGAGAGCTATGGAGGGTACTGGTGTTAGAGCCAAAGAAGCCCGTGAGCTATGCCTAGTCCCCGATTTGGTTCTACCACCAAAATTCAAAGCTCCAGAGGTGGACAAGTACAGAGGGATCGGCTGCCCAGAGAGCCATATTACAATGTTCGTCCGAAAAATGGGTCCCTATGCCAATGATGACAAATTACTGATTTACTGCTTCCAGAACAGTTTGGTGGGAGCTCCTCTGGATTGGTATATGAAGTTGCAATCCTCTGAAATCCGCTGTTGGAAGGATTTGTCTGAAGCTTTCATGAGATAGTATAAATACAACATGGACATGGCTCCAGATAGGTCGCAGTTGCAGCACATGAGTAAGGGTGAAAAGGAGACTTTCAAAGAGTATGCTCAAAAATGGCGAAGCACAGCCGCCCAGGTTCAACCTCCTTTGACTGAGAAAGAGATGGTGTACATGTTCCTGGAAACTCACAAAGAATCTATTATGACAGTGATCACAAGTGTCTCAACCGGTTTCTCCGACATGATTGTCTTGGGAAAGACTTGAACATGGCCTTGAAGCGGGAAGATTTGAATCACCTCTGTAATCTGAGGAGCTCGGTGGGTCCAACAAACGGAAGAAGTACCAGCCCCATTTCCCTAAAAAAAGAAAGAGGAGAAACTAATGTCATCTCGTGGGGAAATTCATCTTTTGGTACTCCTCCACCCCAAACTATTCCATTTCTCTGCCAAAGTGCCATCTCAAAGAAGGCGTTGTGAGTCCCAAGACTCAAGGTTATCAGTTCAAGAAGCGGACCGGATTTTGATCCAATCCCGATGACATATCTTGAAATTTGTTTAATCACTTGACCTCCAATAATCGATCAACACTCGACCCATGAAAGTAGTTCAGCCACCATTTCCCGGAGGATACAATGCTAATGCCACTGCAGTTTCCACGAAAGCGGGGTCGGTCATCTTTGTGGAAGATTGTAAAGCCTTTAAGCATGTGGTGCAAGATTTGATAGATCTTTGGTGGATATCGTTTAAACAGAACCGTCCAAATACAACAATCAATCTATTACCAGGTCACTAGGGAACAGCTACCAATGCTATAGAAAGTGCTGTTGGCAAGTTGCTAAAAAAAGTACAAGAGATCAAGACTCCTCTAAGTGTCATTTATGCTGAGTTATGCCGGGCCAAGGTTGTTAAAAAAGGGTGTTGCCACGAAGAAGGGTGTCTTGACTCTGTGTGGGGGAGGTTGTGAAACTTTCAAGATGATCCTACAAGACCTGATGGATCGGTATGTGGTCCAGATAGGAACCTACGGTATGGAAGATGAAGTGTGGACCCTATATTCAGACAGTGGTAGAGAGGCCAAAAAGCCAAGTGAAATTCTGCACAATTCTGCTATGAGATCGGTTCAAGCCTGGGCCCGACCAGTAGCCAATGAAGACACGGTTCCCTTCTCCTGCAAGGAAGAGATCAGTGAAGAGGTAACAGTGGTGCCTACAAAAGAAAGATGTTGGGGCACTCTAGGAGAGCCCAGCGGAAAGTTTGATTACTTGGTCAGATATGATGCTCCGGCGAGCGCTCAAATCCGAATAGAAGATATCCAGCCTACAGGGTGGGATGAAGAAGATGAGCAAAGACAACCAAGTGGTTGTCCCCATGGCAAAAGAGGGATGTTGGGACACTCTAGGAGAGCCCGGTGGAAAGTTTGATTACTTGGTCGGATATGATGCTCCACGAAAGTGCTCTAATCCGAATAGAAGATATCCATTTAATGGATGGGGTGAGGTAGATGAGCGATGACGACCAAGTGGTTGTCATCATGGATAGTTCGAAACGGAGAAGTGTGGACCTGTGCCACGACAATGATAGAGGAATCGAAAGCCCATTGAGATTCCTTATGATTTCAATCCTAGGTGGTGCGAGCAAATGCTCACCAATAGTGATTGAGGTACCAACTCCGCTTTCGTTATGAGTCAAATAAAGCGGTTCCTGGAAGTACACTGAGAATGCTCTCCAAATGCTACCTGCGTGACCAACATAGCAGGATCAAGTGGGATCACAAGGAGTGGAAGGGTGTATGCTCGGAAACCCTCCGGACGGAAGCATCTAGGAGGTGAACAGAGAGGCCGCAAAGATAAAGGAAAAGAGCGAGGTTGCTCCGAGAAAAAGTAAGGAGAAAAAGCGGATGAATTCACGAAGATTATTCGGCAAAGTGATTACAGTGGTGGTTGACCGGTTGAAACAGACGCCATCAAAGATATCCATGCTTTCACCGCTTTGCTTTCGATTCGAAGCACACAGAACCATACGATGAAAGTGCTCGGTGAGGCTCATGTTGCGAGAGAAGGACATCTCGGTGAATCAATTTGATGGAATTGTCGGGAATGTGGTGGCCGCAAATCACCTAACATTTCTCGATGATGAGTTACCTTCGAGCGGAAAAGAGCACAATCAAGCTCTTCATATCTCAAGAAATGTGGGGACTATGTCTTTGGCGAGTCTTGATTGACAATGGGTCTTCACCGAATGTAATGCCGAAGTCAACCATGGACAAGCTCGATGTTGATTGCTCCTATATGAAGCCAAGTTCGACGACTGGTGCGAGCATTTGATGGGTCCAAAAGGAGGTCTTTGGGAGAGATGGAATTTCCCATCCAGATTGGTCCCGAAGTTTTCTCGTATCAACTTCCAAATCATGGATATCTCCTCTTCATATAGGTATCTGTTAGGAGACCACGGATCCACATGGTCAGGGCAATCCTTCTTCTCTACACCAACGGGTCAAATTCATGGCGGATGATAAGGTTGTGGTAGTGTTTGGTGAAGAGGAGACTTTGGTTAATAAGCCATCTGAGTTCAAGTATGTGGAAGCCGCTGAAGAGTCTTTGGAAACATCCTTTCAGTCCTTGGAGATCGCCAATGCAGTATTTGGAAGAACCAAAGAGGAGGAGATGGTTGCCAAAATTATGTTAGCCCAAGGATACAAGGTTGGTTCTGGTTTGGGAAAGTCTGGTCAAGGGATTCTAGCTCCCATCCAACTGAAGGAAAACAAAGACCGTTGCGGGCTAGGATACACCCCAAGTGAGGAGGAAAGGCGGATAAGGGTGGATGAGCGAAAGCGCCGGTGGTTGGCCAAATCCAGAGGCGAAGATCCATGGCCCCAGAGGATCCCAATTTGCGACATTAGTCATAGTTTTGTGAGTGCTGGCTTGTGGGATCCCAATCAAGTTGCTGTCATCAGAGATGTTTCTGAATCTGAAGAAGGCAAGGCGAGTCTGGTTCGTCGTTGCGGTATCGGTGAAGAATTAAAGAATTGGAAGATCGCGATTCTCCCGTGACTCTTTAATTTAAAGTAATCATTTGTAATGCAACCCTGTGGCTCTGCCCAAGGCCATAAGACCAGTTGTTAGGGACACACGTGTTTTTATTTTCAAAATCATCATCATCAATAAAAACGTTTGTTTTGAATTCCTCAATCAATAAAAATCAATTTCGCTTCATTGCATGAGTCTTTTTCTGCTTTATTTGTCTGTTTGCTTTCTTGTTTCGCCTTTCATTACGCTTTTTAAGCCGGCAAAATGCAGATCCACAAAGAATGGTCTCTCGAAAATGACAAAGTGTCGACGGTCCACCTTTTGACTTTGATCACCCCGCCAATCAGTGAGGGGATGTTGAAGAAGACGGGAAACTCCTCCGAACTTTTGAGGTTAATGAAACAAGAAGAAAGGGTAATCGGGCCGCACGAAGAATCTCATCAAGTGATCAACTTGGGTACGGTGAGGATAAGA
Organism: Oxytropis ochrocephala; assembly: GCA_020916435.1. Taxonomy (NCBI): domain Eukaryota; kingdom Viridiplantae; phylum Streptophyta; class Magnoliopsida; order Fabales; family Fabaceae; genus Oxytropis; species Oxytropis ochrocephala. Next base: position 52,102,569 of record CM037095.1, read on the forward strand.
AAGAGGTCAAAGTAGGCACCACCATGAATGAAGAAGACCGCATAAAGTTAGTTCGGTTGTTGCGTGATTACGTGGATGTGTTTGCGTGGTCATATCGGGATATGCCAGGTTGGACACCGACATTGTGGTACACAAGCTACCGATCAAGCCGAATGCCCACACGTCAAAGCGAAATTGAGGAGGATGAAACCAGAGATGTCCTCAAAATCGAGACGAAGTGAAGAAGCAATTCGATGCGGATTCTGGCGGTGGCCAAATACCGCAATGGGTTGCCAACATTGTCCCAGTTCCCAAAAAGGATGGGAAGGTCGAATGTGTGTCGACACAGGGATCCGAATCGTGCTAGCCCTAAGGGCGACTTCCCTTTGCCTCACATTGATGTTTTAGTGGACAGTACAGCTCAACACTCGTTATTTTCCTTCATGGATGGATACTCGGGATATAATCAGATCAAAATGGACCCTGAGGACATGGAAAAGACAACTTTCATAACACTTTGGGGAACATTCTGTTATAAGGTCATGCCATTCGGATTGAATAATGCTGGCGCAACCTATCAGAGGGCCATGGTTACCTTATTCCATGATATGATGCATAAAGAGATTGAAGTTTATGTTGATGACATGATCGCAAAATCTAAAACCGACGAGGAACATATTGTCAATCTGCAGAAGCTCTTTGAACGGTTGAGAAAATATAAACTCAAGCTAAACCCAACCAAGTGCACGTTTGGGGTGAGGTCAGGGAAGTTGTTAGGCTTCATTGTCAGCCAAAAGGGAATTGAGGTGGATCCAGACAAAGTAAAAGCCATCCTCGAAATGCCAGTGCCTGAAACGGAGAAAGAAATCCGTGGTTTCCTCGGAAGGTTGAATTACATCTCTCGATTCATGAGAGATGTGCATGAAGGCTGAGAGAATCATGAGAGATGTGCATGAAGGCTCGTTCGGAACCCATTCAAGTGGGCACACCATGGCTAGAAAAATCCTAAGGGCGGGTTATTACTGGCTCCAGATGGAATCGATATTATAACCGTAAGGAAATGCCACAAATGCCAGATCTATGCTGATCATATCCATGTGCCGCCTGCCAAACTAAGTGTCCTGACTGCATCTTGGCCGTTTTCCATGTGGGGCATGGACGTCATAGGTCCAATTGAGCCCAAAGCGTCAAACTGGCATCGCTTCATTCTGGTTGCAATTGACTACTTTACCAAGTGGGTTGAAGCCGCTTCATACTCCAAAGATAACCGATTCGATGGTTGCTAAATTTGTGAAGAAAGATCGATTTGCCGATATGGTCTACCTGACAAGATCATCACCGATAACGGCAGCAGCTTGAACAGCAAAATGATGAAGGACTTGTGCAAGGAATTCAAAATTCAGCACCATAATTCCTCTCCCTATCGCCCAAAGATGAATGGGGCAGTTGAAGCAGCCAACATGAATATCAAGAAAATAGTGCAGAAAATGGTGGTAACCTACAAGGATTGGCATGAGATGCTTCCTTTGCTTTGCATGGCTACCGACTTAAAGGCGCACATCGATCGGGCAACCCCCTCTCCTTGGTGTATGGATCGAAGCGGTACTTCCCATTGAGGTTGAGATACCCTCCTGCGGGTCTTGATGGAAACTAAACTGGAGGAAGCAGAGTGGGTGCAGGCCCGTCTGGATCAACTAAACCTCATTGAAGAAAAAAAGGTTGCAGCTTTGTGCCATGGGAAGTCGTACCAACAGAGAATGAGAACCGCTTTTCGGCAGAAAGTCCGCGCGTGAGTTCAATGAGGAGATTTAGTACTCAAAAAGATACGCCTATTCAGAGTGACTCCAGGGAAGTGGGCACCCACTTATGACGGCCCGTATGTAGTCAAAAAGCCTTTTTCGGAGGAGCGCGATACTCACCAACATGGATGGCGAAGACCTCAAGAGAACCAGTCAATTCGGATCAAGAAAGAAGTATTATGCCCGAAAGAAATAAACGAAAAAGAGAAAGACAAGCCAAGTAAGAATTAGCTCGCTAGGTTGAAAACCCGAAATGGCGGCTTAGGCAAAATCAGAGCGACCGGTGGATTGAAAACCCGCAAAGCGGCGATCCGAGCAAAAATTAAGGTCGAAAACTTGAGCATGAAAAGTAAAGAAAGGCATACAACTCCCGAAGGCTTGAATGAGGAGTGATCAAGGTCAAGGACACAAATGTAAACCATCGCCCACGAGACGGACGATCGTAGTCGATTTCTCTCTTATTTTCGTGTCTTTTTGTAGTTTTAAAATTCTCAAATGTCTTGAATAATGACGAACATTCATTGCATGCGATCGGCTTCCACATCAATAAAGCTCAACTTTTCTCATGTCTTGATTGTTGATATTTTTCGCTTTTTACGCTTAAAATAAGCGTTTTTATGATGATGGTGATCTTGAATGTAAAACATGTGCATACATCATAGAGCATTATAAATCATTGCGAAATCTTTAAAAGTCATGGGAAATAAGCAAATTCCTAGAGATAATTAACCTTACAAAAAAGGTTGCATCTCACAAACCGCTCGGATGGCGAACTGTAGAGAGCAAACGCGCGTTCGGTTCACAAGCCTCAGATTTCCCTCGGCCTTCGGCCTCGTATCGGGAGTATCGGAAGTCGGTTGAACGAAAGAAAAATAAGCCTTGTCAAAAGCAAAAATGAAGCGGTCGGGAAAAAGAAAGGCGATCGAAAAGAAAAAACATGAAAAAACAATAAACGTAAAAGCAAAGCGTGGTCGAAAACAATCGTAAAAGAATCAAAAACAAAGGAAAGCGATCCACCACATGCATCATCACATCAAAATCATAGCATTGCATGCACTCGCATAACATACTCCTGCATAACATGCCTTTGCATAACATGCACCCATGCTTCATGCATCATTCCTTGCATCAACTGACATATGCAGGTACCTCAATTCAACGCGCCAGTAGCGGCCATCTCAATCAGCCTATCAACAGGATTTGCGAATCCCTTCAGGAACCGCGCGTCCCTTCAGGACCAATGCGTCCCTTCAGGACCAATGCGTCCCTTCAGATCCCGTCGTTATCGAGCACCGACGAATCATCAGACCCCGGAGTCCTTCAGTTTAGTTCAAATCAACAGTCCAAACAGCGACTTTGAACTCGACCTTCATCTCGCCAAGTCATCACGGAGCATGACGGATCGGCCCCTCAGACCTCGTGTCCTTCATCTCGCCAAGTCATCACGGAGCATGACGGATCGGCCCCCCAGACTTCGCGTCCTTCAGACTAGCTGTGCCAGTGTAAAGCATAGTGCAAGTCCATCAAGGTAAAATGTATCAGCCTCCACAACTTGATACGTAACCTCAAAGCGCTCGAATAGGCCACCTTTGAGCCCAAGTGTTCCTTCAGAGCCCAAGTGTTCCTTCAGAACCCAAGTGTTCCTTCAGAGCCCAAGTGTTCCTTCAGAGCCCAAGAACTCCTTCAGAGCCGCAGACGCTCCTTCAGAACCCAAGAGTTCCTTCAGAGCGACGAGCGCTCCTTCATTACCGCACTTTTTGTCACTTTCTTCCCCAGCCAGTGTCGGCTTATCAAAGGACGGTACCTTATTTACTGTTCTATTTATCGTTTTACTTCTTGCTGTTTACGCCACCCGAGGGTCGGCACCAATTTGTTTCCTGTTTTGTTAGCTTACTGAGGGTTAGCACCGCATTCATTACAGCCATTTTCTGGCTAGTATCCATTCACCCAAAAAAGAGAAAGAGGAAATTTCGGGTTTTTCCCTAAGTAGACAAAAATCGGTATAATTTCTGAATTCTTTATCTCTATTTTGCCTCGGAATATGTTTCGGCCAATTCATATTCCTTGTTAAAATCTAGATAAAGAGGGGCAGCTGTCATACCCCAATTTTGTCCGGCTTAGGTCAAAACCCTAATTTTCCCCAAAAAAAAGGAATAACCAGAGGAGTAAAGAGCATCATGCATTGCATTTAGGTTTCTAAAAGTCATTTCAAAGCTTCTAAAATCGTTTTTAAAGTGAGAATGCACTTTTTAGGCAAATTAGGACTTTTTAGGGTAAAGGGCATTTTGGTCATTTTTCACAACAGGATGATTTTTCTCGTTAAAAATGTGCATCCACAAAAAGTACATTTTATTCCATCCAAAATAATTTTTGTACAATTTTTGGAGAGAAACTCCTAGTCCAAAATAATTAAACATGCATTTCTCCTATTTTTAGTGCATAAAAAGTGCCAAAAGACCATCAAAAATCCCCCAATTAATTAAGTGACAATTTTGATTGTCTAGAACAATTAGGGAGGCTATTTCATGGTGTCCAAAAATATGTAACATGTTTCAATAGGTGCATTTTCATTTTTACATGCCCAAAAGATTCAAAATTCAAAAAATAAAAGGAGGAAGTGTCCTCAATAAGACAAAAGACCAAAAATGAGCATTTTTTTTATTTTTCTCTCCCACATTCAGCTGCTCATGCGCAGCTCTCCCTCCCTCTCTCTCTCTCAAGAAGCTTCTACACACCTCTTTTCTTACTCACCAAGATTTGATTTGATCCTATCCTCACTTTTGCCCATTTTGGTAAATTATTCCACACACTTACACTAACCTCTCCACCAACAAATGTCATCTTTCCCTTTTGATAACATTCCCTCACCATAATACCCTTAACCCTATCTTACAAGAGTCACCATTCCCAAATTAGATTTTTTTGTTCACAAATTTTCCTTTTTTTCCTTCTTTTATGCGCCACCTTCACTCATCTCTCTCACACACTTGTGTTTTCTAAATACCCTTGATCCATGTGACTAACAATCCTAACCATCCATTCAAAATTAAAATCCAATCCTAGAGCCCAATCAAAGTAAAAGGACCTAAATACCCTAAAGCCTCAAAAATTCCTATAAATACCTCACACATTCATTCTTCACCAATCTTTGGCTATCACTCTCACCTTCAAGAAAAACCAAGCATCATACCTCTCCTCCTCTCCACCCTCTAGCCGAGACCCTCTCCTTCTTCCCCCTCTTCCATTCCTTCACCTTCATCCACCAAAACACCTTCAATCTACCTCTCACACCCTTAACCTTCTTTTCTCACTCAAGGAGTTCATCACACCCTCTTCATCTTCTTCCTTCCCTTGCAAGGCCGAAAGTTTCCTCTCATTTTCCTCTCCTCCATTTCTTCAATTTTCTCTTCCATCTTAGAGAAAAGGTAAAATCTATAACCCCTTTTGCATCATCTCCAAATATTTTGCATTGAAACTCATTTTCCTTCCCTCATTCCTTTTGCATAGCATCATCTTTACAATGTAGTTTGTTGTGGTTGAGGGGTGAGATTTGTTGTCTCACCCTAAAATAAGTGGATTAGTGTTGTTTTCATGTTAATTTTTTGAGTTTTCTTGTTAAATAAAATGGAGCAAGGTTTCGCATATACATGATCAAAATGTCTTCAAAATTGATTTTGTTGTTTCTTTGTTTAAATCTTGTTGTTGGTATTTTTCTTTAGTAAGTTGTTGAGGATTTGGCTCTATGATTCCTACTAGTGCCAAGTGCACTTTGATCTTAGTAGTGAAGAGAGCTAAAAATGACTCTTATTTAATATATTAGTTTATGTACTCATTAGTTCTTGTGTTTTAATTTACCTATTGTTTAGTTGTTGATGATCTTGCAAAGTGATTCCCACTAAGTACCTAGTGCTTTTGATTTAAAGTGGTGAAGATTGCAAGAAAGGATTCAATCTATTTCATAGATTATATGTTTATGTGTTCTTGTGGTCTAGCTATATTGTTGTCTAGTTGTTGATGATCTTGCAAAGTGATTCCCACTAAGTACCTAGTGCTTTTGATTTAAAGTGGTGAAGATTGCAAGAAAGGATTCAATCTATTTCATAGTTTATATGTTTATGTGTTCTTATGGTCTAGCTATATTGTTGTTGTTTGTTGATGATCTTGCAAAGTGATTCTCACTACATGCCTAGTGCATTTTATTCAAGTGGTGAAGATTGCAAGAAGGGATTCAACCTTGTATAAATTGTCATTCCATTCTCTATTTTATCTCTTAATAGTTCTTGTGAATTAATCATAGTTTTTGCTTAATGTTCAAAGTTTTCTTTGCATACTTGGTTTTGGCCATGGGCCCATCTCATTGAATAAAATTCTCTATTGCATGTTCTATAGTGTTGGGGTTTTGATTTTTTGGTTTTGGTTCCCTCATGTGTGTTCTTGGGATTAGGGTTTTAGGTTTTGAGGTTTAAGTTACTAGTTTATTTTCTTGAACTTCTAGGTTGAATAAAAACATGCCTTGCTAGATACCTATTTGGCAATTTCATATGTTAGCTTAGATTTATGCCTCATGATGTTCTTGTGTGTTGGTATGGAACTTAGTTTGTCTCTCTTTTCCCATCATGTTTTTTTACTAAAAATGCAAAAACATTTTCTATTTTTATCATGTTCATCAACTCTTATTTTGTGCCTCTCCACTAAACATTTTGTCTCATTCAATTCCCCACACTTTGCATTCCATCATTTATGCCTACATGTTCATGCATTCATTTATGTCTATATCTCTTGCATTTTCATACTCTCTTAAATGCTCATGCATATATTAATATCATGTCTTGCATCTCATAAATTAAAATGCTCATGCATATATTAATATCATGTTTCGCATTTCATAAATTAAATACTCATGCATTCAATAATGTTGTACTTTGCATTCCATAATTGCATACTCTTGCACTCATATGCTTGCATCATTGCGCATCCATTTGTTCATAGTAATTTGTAAATACTCTTTATGTTTGCGTTGCTTGTGCTCTTATTGTTGCCTTGGTTTTGACTTGAGAAGATTTGAAATGTTCTATTTCTTTTCAAACTTGAAGTCACACGTTTTTCCAAATAAAAACCCTAAGGCATTTTCCTAAATAAATCATTAACCATCACTCGAAGCCGTTGCTTGTTTGATCGTTAATGAGGAGTTATTAGTGATAGTCACTCGAAGCCTTTGCTTGTTTGACTATCATGAAAGCTCCCACACATTAAATAAACAACAACAAAAAAGCAACTAATTCAAACTTCCAAAATAACACGAGCTATTAGCTCACCACCTTTTTCAAAACTATTTTCAAAAGAATAATACGACGTTGTCGCTTGTAATCACTCGAAGCCATTGCTTGTTTGATTACCAGTTCCAACTCTCTTTTCTTTCGAGTTAATACCGAATGCCACTCGAAGCCTTTGCTTGTTTGGTGTTCGCGAACACTCGAGTCTTATTTCAAAAACTCCAAAAGCACTTTCAAAAATCATAAAGCCGTTTTCACACGCAAACCTGAGAACTACGTTGCTTTGATCCCTCAGCCAGTGAGGGTACGTAGGACCGGGTTCATGTCCCGTCAAGCATACCTTTAAAAAACCCATAAAAAACAAGAACTACGTTGCTTTGATCCCTCAGCCAGTGAGGGTACGTAGGACCGGGTTCCTGTCCCGTCAAGCACGCTTTTCAAAAATCTTTGTTTTGTTCCGCTTTTCAAAGATACCAAAAACATCCCTTTTTCCCGTTTTCAATAAAGTGATTTCTCAAAAAGAAAAGAAAAATAAATAGAACAACGTATTTCAAATCAAACATTTCAAAACCACATCAAATTAATGGTTCCCTTTCGGTAGAAAGGGCGCGTGGGGTGCTAATACCTTTCCCATGCGCAACCGACCCCCCGAACCTACATCTCAAGGTTTTGAAAGACCACCCGCTTTCCTAAAAAGGTTTTTTCAATGTTTTCCTAAATAAATATTGGTGGCGGCTCTACTATTTTCAACGTTGTCAAACTGAAAAGTCCCAAACCGGATTTTTCGGGGCGCAACAGTGGTCACGTCGGAGCTTTGCCGGAGGGTGGTTTTGTGCGGCGGAGGTAGTGGCGGCGTGTAGTGGCGGCGTGCGGTTGTTGTTGTGTGGTTGTTGTTGAAGTGGTTTTGGGATTGTAGGAGTGGTGGTTGTGTGCGGCGGAGGTAGTGGCGGCGTGTAGTGGCGGCGTGCGGTTGTTGTTGAAGGGAGGAAAGAAGGTGAAGGGCTGAAATGGTGGTGGTCCGTGATGGCACGCGGTGGCTATTGTGTGGTTGTCGGTGTGGTTGTGGTAGTGTAGGAGTGGTGGTTTGGTTTGTGTTTGTGTTTGTTGGTTGTTGTGGAGTGGTGTTTGTGAAGAGAGGATGATGGAGGTGGGTGGTGGAGAGATGAGTGTGGAGTTAGTGAAGAGAGGATGATGGAGGTGGGTGGTGGAGAGATGAGTGTGGAGTTAGAAACAAATGTGGTGTTCTCCCTCCCATTCAATCCTCCCTGTTTCTCCTCTCTCTCTTTCTATGTTCTTGTTTTTTCATTCTCCCTTCCCCCCTTATTCTACTACTCTCCCTTCTGTTTCTCTTTAGTGAAGAGAGGATGATGGAGGTGGGTGGTGGAGAGATGAGTGTGGAGTTAGAAACAAATGTGGTGTTCTCCCTCCCATTCCATCCTCCCTGTTTCTCCTCTCTCTCTTTCTATGTTCTTGTTTTTTCATTCTCCCTTCCCCCCTTATTCTACTACTCTCCCTTCTGTTTCTCTTTTCCTTCACTCTACTCCCTTTTTTTTCTTTCTTCCTTGTCTTTGTGTTAGTGCATATAAAGGTGAATGAGAAAAATATGTTTTTTTTTCTCTGATAGTGTAGAACGATACATATACAACAGCTCATAGCTAAAGGCATCAGCTAGCCAAACATAAGGCATTGATTATGGACTAGACCAAACTCCTAATGTACAGATGGTCAATGGCTATATGAGGGCATCAGTTGTGGAAAAAAAATTGCATGAAATAAAGTGATGCCATATTTCATGGGACATGGGAAAGTATCCGTTGGCTTTTAAGTTGCACAAATTGAAGTTTTTGTGTATTGTGCCCAAGTTAGCCTTTACCTGGTATTGCAGGTTCAAGTAAAGTACATCCGGTTGTGAAATATTTTAAACTTTGGCCCAATGTTTTTAATAATAGAAGGTGAAGCCCCACCCCATTATTCGAAATGTTGTAATAATGTCGACATCAAGCTTTTCGACTTTTTTTTTTGTATTTGTTTGCATCACTCTATTGATTGTCTTATCAAATAGTACAATTTAAACAAACTAAAATTAAAAAATGAAGTTCATCTTCAGCAAATGCAGGGAAGCACCACCATCAAATACACCATCATTGACTCTACTGTATTTCCTTATTTTTCTCAAATCCTCGTTCTTCTTCATCATTGATTCCTCAACACCATCATCAAACTTCCCACCACCATGTCCATAAACCAACTCTCTTAAAATAATCAAACTTCACAACACCAAAAAACTTCACAAAACCAGAACCACAAATCTCAGATCTCAAAAATTTCAACTTAGAGTTCCCAAAAAACAAAGAAAACCCTAAGAAAATCACAGATGAAGAAATCTAATGAATGGATAAATTGAAAACGAGAGACCATTGTGTTCCCTTTTTAAAGTTAATTTTTCCATTAAGATGGAACACGTCGTTTTGTTAAGCGTAGATCAAACATTTTGGTGGTTGATGATAGTTGGTGATGTTGTTAAAACCCCCTAAATTAACACCTTGCCTCGATTTAAATGTCATTGATCTTGTTTAAAACGTCTTCAGATCAATTGTTTATGCTATACAAATACAAAAGTATTTTACAAAATAATTTGCTTTTTTGAAGTGCAGGAAACCGTGAATATGTTGTGTAACGGACCAAAATACCCCTCCAAAAATAACAAAAAGCACATTTCACATTTCACAATTCATACTTCCGGGAAAAATGGCTAAAAAGGGAGAGAAATCCGGATTTATTGGTATTTCCGGAAAGAAATCCAGATTTACCTCACACGTTAGGTAAAGCCGGTTCGTAAATGTGAACCGGATTTACCTAATGTGTGAAGTAAATCCGGATTTCTTTCCGGAAATACCAATAAATCCGAAAATCTGTAAATGGCAGTTGTACCCAACCCAGTACTCAAATGACAAATTCCTAACCGCCCTTCATCACAGTGGAACTGTAACCACCGATGAACATGGTGTTGTCTTTCAGTGTCCTAATCATATCTTCTGTAGGATGAATAAGGACATCACATTCCCCCAACTGAAGGAGAAGGCTGAGAGGAAGATACGGCCAGAGGGAGGGTGGCGTCAAGACGTGGAGCGTATACGTTACCGAAAGTACGAACGTTGAGAAGACGGGTTTAACACCCAAATAATTTAATTAATTATTTAATTAAATTATTTTAGTATTACACTGATTTAATTATATTAAATTATTAATATAGTGTTTTATTTTAATGAAGGGAGTAGTACTCGGTAACTATGGAGTGGAAAGAAGCGGCCCAAGAACCCTAGACCCAAGATATAGGCGCTAGGTTAGTGATGCAAATCGCATCACTTGAGAAAGAAAGAAAGAAAGAAAACGCGATCAAGAGAGAAGAGAGAAGAGAGAGTGCGACGGCGAGCAAGGGAGAAGAAGGAGGGAAACTTTGTTGTTGTGGTTCCTTCGGTATTTTCGTAGAAGAATCATCGTCTTCGGCATACCTTAAGGTAAGGGTGGGTCTTACCTTATAATAGGGCATATGATGGGTTCTATGTGGGGTTAGGCTCTATGTCCATGTTTTGATTGATTTTGAATGTATATTGATGATCCTAGAATGAAATTGTGATGTGTGTATTTGTTGTTGATGATTGATCATAGTATAAGAATCAAAGAAAAGAAGGAAGATGATTTTTAGGCGCCTAGGGCGCCATTTGATGTGGAATGTTGCGCCTATGTGCAGTGTGTTGCACAAGGGCGCCATGATTGTGAGTGCAGGGCGCCATTGTGGCTGCCCAGGTGTTTGCTGGTGTTTTTAGCAAACAATCACTAGTTTTAAAAGTTGGAGTTTGTGAGATCAAACTAGGAGATCTCTAGACAATTGCCCTTGCATTTTTGTGTTTTTTGACGGTTTTAAGAACAATAAGTGATACAAAGAACGAGATTGAAAATAAAACAAAAGCAGTAATTGCAGTAGATGTAAAAAGAAAGTAAAGATTGCATTCAATTGAAAAGAAAGTGGTTCACAAGCACGTACAATGAATCTGTTCACTCGTATTTCGCTTTTGTCTGGAAGTTGAGTTTTCAGAGTTCTTGTGCAATGTTGTGACCCTGAGTTTCTATTACAAAGTAGTATTTATACTTCTAGAAACACGCGTAAAGAAAAATAACCGCCCACTAAACGTAAGAAACGGTAACTGCCCACTTCCTTGGCCTTCGACTAAACTGATGTCATCTGCTTGTCGAAACGCTGGACCTAGCCTTGTCGAAAGATTGGACTTTCTCTTGTTGAAGGTTCTTTGCTATGCTTATTTCCACAACTCTGAGTGCTAAGCCTGTCGAAGTTCACTCACATTGCCAACATTTATAGACCTTTCCTGTCGAATTGATGGTGAGTTGACTTGATGCTGATTTGTAGTTTCCAAACATCATTAATGGAGAGCCAAACCCACTCAAGTACTTTATTTAATGTATTGTCGAAATTTTGAGGTAACACCAGGGCGCCTGGTGTGGCGCCAGTGTGTGTGTGTCTAAGTGCAGAGCGCCATTGTGGCTGCCCAGGGCGCCTGGTGTGGCGCCAGAATGTGTGTGTCTAGGTGCAGGGCGCCAGTGTTGCTGCCCAGTGCGCCTGTGTCTTAGTTTGTGTCTGTGCTGGGCGCCATGTGTTGCTGTTTTGGCGCCCTGCGCAATACATGTGTATCATACTATAACACATACACGACTAAATAAGACACATAAAGGGACTTAAAAAAAGTACATAAATGGACAAAAAAGAAAAAAAAATTCCGCTCAAAACGTGAGAAATCGCGTTAGTGTATTAATATATAGGGATTACCCGTGCGATGCACGGGGAGGTGATTAACAGGCCTACAGATGTAGTTTCGAAAAAACATCAACATTTTATAAGGGGGTATAAAAATACGCAACACATATATATAAGACGAAGAGGCAACAATAGCCCTCTGTGGGATGAGGCAACAATGTCGGTCCAAAAATATAGAGTTGGGGTATATTGGTAAACAGTGGGGTACAAAATGAGGGGTGCATTTTGATAATAAAAAAAAGTGTTAGACAAAAAAAAATTGTCAGGGGTATGTCGGTCCAAAAATATAGAGTGGGGGTATATTGGTAAATAGTGAGGTACAAAATGAGGGGTATATTGGTAAATGGTGGGGTACAAAATATAGAGTGGGGGTATGTCGGTCCAGAAATATAGAGTGGGGGTATATTGGTAAACAGTAGGGTACAAATGAGGGGTATATTGGTAAACGGTGGGAATAAAATTTTCCCACCAAAAGTGGATAAAAAAAAAGAGTGTTGGACAAAAAAAAAATTGTCAGGGATATGTCGGTCCAAAAATATAGAGTGGGGTTATATTGGAGTGGGGTACAAAATGAGGGGTATATTGGTAAATGGTGGGAATAAAATTTTCCAACCAAAAGTGGATAAAAAAATAGTGTTCGACAAAGGGGTATGTCGGTCCAAAAATATAGTGGGGGTATATTGGTAAGCAGTGGGGTACAAAATGAGGGATATATTGGTAAATGGTGGGGCACAAAATATAGCGTGGGGGTATGTCGGTCCAAAAACATAAAGTGAGGGTATATTAGTAAACAGTGAAGTACAAAATGAGGAGTATATTAGTAAATGGTGGTGAAATTTTTTTTTTCAACAAAACGACGTTATTGCCTTAATATAGTAAGATTATGTTTCAATTAAAAAATTGTTACACTTTTACTTACTTATGTCTGCAATCAACAAAGCTGACACTTACAAAAAAAACAATAATATAAAACGACAACAACTAAAAAAAATGCAAATTAAACTTTTGTACGGGTCTTTTTGACAACAATTAATTTAATATTTTAACAACTCAGTGATGCGGTCATCAACTTCAATCGTGACCTTCAATTTTTTTTAATTCCACATCAATGGCCTATAACTTCCTACATTTGGCCTGCGCTCGCTTTGGTACGATACACCAAAACTTGCATTTGTGCAACTTAAAAGTCACCGTTAGCTAAGTGTGCAATGTAGGTAGGCAGGCACACACAGCTCACATGTAGTGCTTTTTGGCAAGAAATGGAAAAAAATTGGAATCATGTAAAAAGAAAGCTTGGCACTATACCTCAAAAACACAAGCATGGCATCCGATGCCAATTTATTTTCTTTTTTTCTTTTTACTTAATTTTGAATTATAGTTTTGTATCATTTTTATCTATTTGCATTTTGTATAACAACTTGTAACAATAAAGATGATCTATTTTTGGGTTTTCTCTATCTTCTATTTATTCTTGTCTAAATAAAATAAACAACAACAATAATAAATAACGAGTGACCAAATTGAACGCGCATATACGGTTAGAACTAACACGTGTGCGTGAGAACGAAATGATGCGAGATCATTAAAAAGAACGTGTGTTTGCGGTTAAAAATAACACGCGCTCACTACGAGAATAGTGCAAGATTATTAAAACTAAACACGCGTACGCGATTAGAGATAATGTGCGAGGACAACGAAACATATTTTTGAGCCTTTTTGAAAGCAAGGAAAATAATTCATTAAAATTGGGCATTCAACTAAAAACATTTTTTATTTAATTTCAATTAGTCGGACAAAATTGGGGTATGACAGTTGCCCCTCTTTATCTGGATTTTAACGAGGAATATGAATTGACTGAAACATATTCCGAGGCAAAATAAAGATAAAGAACTCAAAAATTATACCAATTTTGTCCACTTGGGGAAATCCAAATTTTTTTTTTTGAATGGGTGTCAGCCCTCGGCCAACAAAAACAGAAAATAAGCTTGGTACCAGCCCTCAGTAAGCTAGCGAAAGAGGTAAATCAATTGGTGCTTGCCCTCAGGCAGCAAAAGCAGGAAATAAAGCAGTAAAGAAAGCGATAAAGAAAGCAGTAAAGAAGGTATCGGCCCTCAGTAAGCCGACAAAAGCAGGAAATAAATTGGTGCCAACCCTCAGTAAGCCAGCAAAACAGGAAATGAATTGGCGCTAGCCCTCAGGCAGCAAAAGTAGGAAATAAAGCAGTAAAGAGAGCGATAAAGAAAACAGTAAAGAAGGTACCGACCCTCAGTAAGCCGATACTGGAGGCTGCCTAAAGCCTTTTAACGAACCGCGAACGATCCGAGTTTGCACTTGGGCATGGTGGTCTTCAAGAGCGACCCGGGGGGACAATATCAAGTCTAGATCTCGATACTTCCTTAGGAGCTGCGCCATGTCTTAGGCCAACACAACTATCCTTTTCGACTGGACCCAATGGGGTCGAAGGACTTACCCGTAGCTCGAATACGAGGTGAAGTCTGCTTTTTGAAGGGGCGCTTGGGTCCTGAAGGGTTTCACGAATCCTGTTGACTGATTGATTGAAATAGCCAATGCTGCCGCGTTGGATTGAGGTACCTGCATACGTCAGTTGATGCAAGGAATGATGCATGGAATATGGGTGCATCTATGCAAGGGCATGTTATACAAGTGCATGCAATGCTAAGACTTTGGTGTAATGATGAATGTGGTGGAACACTCCTGAAGTTTTTCTTTTGGTCTGATTGTTTTTTCTTCGACCAGCCTTCTTTTTCTGATCGTTTGTTTTTCTTTGCTTGTTTTCTTTTGCTCTTTATGAAACGTGAATATGCAAATGTAGTGCTTTAATTTGATGTTTGATGCAGAGATTGATACTTGTAATGCAAGTGTGCGATGCAATGAGAGTGATTCATGTTTTGATGAATGGAATGCTCTTGTTTTATTTTCTGCTCATTTCTTTCTCTTTTCATGAAATGCGGGCATGCGAATGCAATGCTTCGATGAGTGGCATGAAGAAATGGACGATAATGGAATGACGAATGACATGGGAAGCCTTTGTGTTGCCTTACATGTAATGCTTTGATGCAAGGACTTTGGTTCCTTCCCTTTTATGAAATGCAAACACTAATATGATGCAAATGCAATGACATGGGATGACGTGTTTTTGCTTTTTCTTTCTTTATGATGCAATGCTTTGATGCTTGATGGAATGAGATGGAAGATTTTTTTTTTATCCGTTGCTTCCTTTTTTTGTTGCCTTTCATGAAATGATGATGTCGGCACGATGCAAATGGGACACTATGATAAACAAAATGGAACGCCTAAATGCATGAGGCGAAAAATAAGATATGAATGATTGGGGTACTTAAACATTTTTGTGGTGATGAGATGCAAGACTTTGAATGCCAGGAATTGAGATGATTATTGACCATTCTGTTGAAAAAAATTGAATTTGATTCAAACTCTAGTGTTCTCAAGGTTTTTATTTTCAAACAAGCTCACTTGTTTTCTCTTCCTTCCAATGACGACTGAATGCATGACTAACTTGTGTTCTCTCTCTTTGATTCATTGTCTAGTAAGCATGCATAGGAGTGCAAATGTGAATGAGTGAGTCAGTTAACTTGGGATTGGTTTAGAACATGTATGATAAGTGAAGGGATGACAGACATGATTATTGCCGACGCTCATGAGGGACCAAGGGATGCAAGACTGCACCTGTTCAGGCTTTTGATGAGTGAATAAGCTTGCCTCTGTCTGGTGGTGATAATGACTAGGGGTGTAGGAGATGATGAATTGGGAACACTTTGGCTCTTGGGATGAAAGGTGGAATGAAAGGGGTTTTGTCTCAACCCACAGAGTTTGGTGTGCCTCTACCATGACATGCGAGACAAAGTTGCCCCAATTAGAATGACGAGACCTTGTTTAGGATAGTGAGTTGAGAGATTGCCCTGGTGAGGTTTTATGGGGATGAATGAGGTGAGGAATGGGGATGCACTTGCCCCACTTTGGAATGACATTTCAAACGGTTTCTTTGAGTGAGGTTGTGAAAGGTGACAGAGTTATGGTGACGGTTATGAACGGAGGGTGGTATGTGAATGGGGATAGACGATGAACAAATCTCCCCATGGTTGAGTGGAGTGAGAGGTGAAGGAAATGCCCCCTAGTACACATCTTTGGTTCTCTTTAAAAAAACCCAAATGCAATTGATCGTACCTTGACCAATAAAGAGTTGAAGTAGTTGTTGCTTCGTCGAATGGGCCGGTCGTTGAATGAGTGAAAGGACCGGTCCTGGCTTCACGCGTTGAACACCTCGGGTGGTACCTGCAAAGACACTTCGACGATCTAGTGAGAGGTCGCTCGGGCAGATAGCACAAGGTTAGAGAACGTACCTGATGCCATATGCGAATGGCGTATATATACTGCGAGGTCCGACCGTTAGCGAGATTTTTCGGCGAGAATTGCGCCCAAGCGGCGTGTTTCGGGCCGATCGAGTTGGGCTGGGCCGCAGGTCCAATTGCTGTTGGCAGTTCTCGTATTTGCTGATACACCCAGGAACAGTTGCCCCCCAAGCCTAGGTCGCTTAAGAGCGGGCTGAGGCTTGAATCGATGCCCCCAGGAGTGAAGTTATTTTGATGAAACGGACGCGGCCGCTTGTTTTTTGATAGGGCCGGTGTCGCACCGCCGCCAACCATCGGCCGCGGCCGACGCGACGGTTGGTCTTCACCGACATTCCGGACATGACGTTTGGGGTTTCCGAGGTCGTCGAGACAACCATTGGTGAGAAGGTGAACGTTGCGACGCCGCCTCCCGGCCCCTTCGCGCCAAGAATCCGCACTATAAATAGCCCGCCTCACTGAGTCCATTTCTCACACTTCCAAGAATTGCTCGCCAATGATCGACTTGTGCGCGCCGACTAGCATTCACAAATTTTCGCTACGTACTCGCGACCGATTCGCAACATCTATTCAAGGTATGGATCGATCCTTAAGTGCATTTTTCGAACTTGAGTTTTTCTTTGAAAGTGTTTCGACTTTCCCACGCCTCGTGATAGGGGTGTCAGTCGAGGATGGCCACATCGCCCCTCTCATGAGTGTTACCGCTTCGATCGACCGACTCGTTCCTCTATCACAGTGTTCTTGCATGCCACTTGACGAACCGACCACCCGTATTCGGAAAACCACCGCAATCCTTTGCTACATATATGACGCAGGCCGGCGAGCCCAATCCCCACGAGGCGGCCTAAGTCGTCTTCGGGCGACAAAGGTTCTAGCTCTTCAGCGGTTCCTCGAGCAAAGACGAGCTCGAGTTCTCATTCTTCCGGCCGAGGGTCGGCCGGCTCAAGGAGTCCTGGCTCCAGGTCCGTCCATTCTCGGGAGCGGCCGAGCAACTCTCTGCCGCCAGAGGACATTGTTTCTCGAGCGGAGGGAGGAGAAGAAGATGTCGATGTGATTATCATTGATGATGACGAAGCACGAGTGCCGCCCCGGCCCATGGACGAGGAGATGAGATGGCGGGCCGGAAGGCGCCGAGCTACGTAAATTCACGAGGAAGAAGCGGCTCACTCGCGGCCGGCTTGCTCGGGTCGAGGTGAACATTGGAGGTTGAACGGGCGGTCGGCGAAGTTCAAAGCGGATGTAGCCCGAGATGTATCTCGACATGTCTTGGGTATCGGAAACTCTTCGCTCTAATAGGAGCATCATTACCGTCGGCCACGATGCTTTACCCGTCTGCGGAGCCTCCTTGATGACTCACCGTTTGGAGGGTGAGAGGCATGAAGGGCGGTGAAGATATTGCAACCTATTCTCCCAACTTCAAATTCACGATGTATCGGCTCGTGTTTGAGAGGATGAAGATTACCCTCCTTTTTCTCGAATTTCAACGTGACGCGTCTGCGTCACATAGGGTCGCCCTTCACAACTCCACCCTAACGCGTGGGCGTTTCAAGACCTTTGAAGTTCTTTTTAACTAAAGTGGGTCGGCCGGTGTCGATCATGCTGCTTTTTTTCCTCGAGCCGAGGTGGCTGGGAGAAGGCCAACAAGGAGAAGAGGAGCAGGTCTCCTTCAAGATGCTGAGAAGACTCATCACCGGTTCTTCAAGGCGTACTCAAGAATCTTTGGGAGCGGCCCGAGAAGCCGCGATTTTGGATCGTTCCAATCGAAGAGGCGGTAAGGCCGTGATCGGAGGTCCAACCGGACGGCATGCTCGGTCCCCTTATTTCCCCATCATGTGGAACGAGGCCCACTTCGCAGCGGCCCGGGATTACATTTACATCATCAAAGACTTGGGGGAGGCCGACGCAATCTCTGGATATGATCAAAGCGCTGGCGGGTATGATGCGTCCAGATCCTAAGGGCGACATACCTTGTCGACCCTTTGTCTTGCTCGAGGGCCAGGAACTGGAGGCCGAAATCGGTTTGCTTTTGAACCTTGTCTTTATGTTTTTGCTGTCAGTCTTGTCAATCTTTTATTCTAACTCATAGCTCGCTATTTCGCAGAAAGAATGGCCGGTAAAAATTGGGCCGTGATCGAGCCGATTCAACCCCGCCGCAATTCCGTGAGCTAAGAGGTATGACGGATCTCGGCCCGAGATACTCCCGAACCGTCCTCAAAGGTGCCCCCACTCCCAAGGGCCAAAAGAAGAAGAAGCGCAGATCGGCCAAAGTTTTTCGATGCTCGCCGTCGTAATGACGATCGCTCCGCCAAGCGGATAAGGCTCGACGACCGAACATGGATTTCGCCAAGGCCGACCTTCCTATTCTCTCTCTTGAGAAGCTAGGGACAGTCGAGCTCGAGTGGTTCAGAAGAGGCCGATGGAGGTCCGCGCTCTCTCTGCGCTGGGGATAGACAAAATCATGGCCGAGGTCGGGCCGAAGCCGAAGGTACTTGTTTTTTTCAACTCGTTATTTCTTTCGTTTTAGGTCGACCGACTAACTACGGATGATCTCTGTTTGCGAGGGCTCATACGCCAAGGATTCTTTGGCCGAGCTGCAGTGAAGTACGACAAGCTCTCCAAGGCCAAGAAAGAAGCTCTTCTTGGCCGGGCGAGGAGGACCAAGGCCAAACTTGCCAAGAGGAATAAGAAGCTAGCCGCCAGTGAACGGCCTAAAAGTGGACCTTGAATCCGCAGAGAAGGATAAGGCCAGGCTGGAGGCCGAGAATGCCGAGCTGCAGGCGAAGATCCACATGGTGGCCCAGGCCGGTCGGGAGGCGGCAATTGAGCAATTCTATAACGCCCTTGCTCAGGCGCGAGCCTTGAATGCAGATCTAAAGATCAACTTCGATGAGAAGATGATTAAACCCGCCCATTACGTGGTGGATAACAAGATCATGCTGCCCGAGCAAGTGGACGAACAGGGAAACGTCGTTCAACCGGCCACCGTTCTTTTCTGAAGCCTCTGAAGCCCGCCTGCGAGCGGAGTAATTTTCGTGAATAGATTTAACTTGCCTTGGGCACAACAATTTTTCGCGCCGTGCGCTTTTTCAATTCGTGGGCGCTCGGCCGACCAAGGCCCCGTGTTTGTAATGACAATTTTTACTTGCCTTTAATTACGCTGTTCAAATTTATATTGCTATGTCTCGTGCATTTCTTGCATTTATTCGCCTTAGTCATTTCGAACTTGTAGGCGCTTTCTCGGCGGCGCTTTCGTGCTATTTCGAGAAGCGCTGCGTTTATGGTTGGGCCATTTCGACGGACTTTCGGTCGGGCCATTTCGATGGCATCCGTTGGGATCATTTCGATGATCTCTCGAGGTAGGTCGTTTCGACGGCCTGTTTTGTCGGGTTATCACTTAACCCTTGGGCCATTTTCGATGGCGCTCGTTCGAGTCAACTCGGTGACCGTTGCTTGTGCCGTCTCGGCGGCATACGCTACAGATCGTTTCGACGACCTGAGGTTCGCGGGTTATCTAACCGCCAGGCCATTTCGATGGCTTTGCGCGCATCGCTTCGACGATCCGATCAAGTTGATAATCTTCGATCGCTCCTTTGCCACGGGCAATCTTGAGCGACGGTCATACATTCTTGCGAGAAAGTAAAGAACACGTCATATTTCTAAAGTCGTCGCCTCTGTAAAAAACCCAGTGGGAAAAAGAGCGCCTGCCTGCTTTTCATTCATAGGTCGGTCGTCATTACATTCAAATCATTTGTTACATTCAAACGTAATATTTCCTAAGTTTTTCTGCATTCCACGTTCTGGGGATAGTCGCCCCATCCATGGTTTCCAGCTCGTAAGCCCCTTTTCCAGTCTTGTTGATGACCCTGTATGGACCTTCCCAATTTGGCGCGAGCTTCCCTTGGCGTGCATTCTTGTTTCCCACGTCGGCCCGTCTTAGAACGAGCTGACCGACCGTGAAGTCTCTCTTTTGCACGCGAGTGTTATATCTGGCTGCGACCTTCTGTTTGATCAATTGCTCTCTTAGTGATGCTTGGGTGCGCAGCTCTTCAATTAGGTCCAACTCTTCTCGAATAGCCCGGTCGTTATCAACCACTGTAGGGGGATTCGAAGTTCTCCAATTCAGCTCGCCCATCTCTATGGGTATCACAAAGATCGACCCCATACACGATCGAATGGGGACTCCGGCCGTTGAGTGAGGGTCGTCCCGTAAGCCCATAGAACGGATCGCGCACTCTTCGACCCGCTTCCTTTCGCTTCATCGAAGTCTTCGCTTCAACCCACGCAAAATTACCCGTTGGCCGCCTCGGCTTGGCCGTTTGTGCGAGGGTGCTCGACCGAGGTGAAACATTTGTTTTACCCTAAGTCGCCAACATTTCTCTCGAATCTCTTGTCTGCGTGAACCGGGTGCCGTTGTTATGCGTTATTAGTTCTTTGAGGATCCCAAAGCGGGCCAACACACACTGGCCGAAGAATTTGCTTACTTTCGCCGAGGTGATGGTTGCAAGAGGCTCGGCCTCGACCCACTTTGTGAAATAATCTACCGCCACGATCAGAAATTTGAACTGGCCTGGAGCAGGTGGGAACGGGCCTAGCAAATCCATGCCCCACCAAGCAAACGGCCAAGGTGAGACAAGACTTTGCAACTCTGTGGAAGGTGCAATGTGGACATCAGCATGTATTTGGCATTTCTTGCACTTCTGAACGAGCTTCTTGGCATCTTCGTCCATGGTCGGCCAATAATAGCCGCCCCGAGAGCCTTCTTAGCTATGGAACGAGCGCCCGGTGACTCCCACAAATACCTTCATGAATGTCCTCAAAGACATGGTCGGATTCGACCGACGTAAGACACCTTAACAATGGAGAGGAGAATCCTCTTCTGTACAACTTTCCTTCTATAACCGAGTACTTGGTCGCTCTGAGCCTGACCAACTTAGCTTGCTTCGGATCGCTCGGTTCTTCCCCTTCAACAATATATCTAAGGATAGGGGCGATCCAATCTGAATCCGTGCTGACACACAGAACGGCCAACGACTGACTTGGCTTGGTTGAAACGCTCGGCCGACTTAGAGTCTCCTGAATCAAACTTCTGTGGTTCCCCGGGGTCTTTGTACTCGCAAGTTTCGATAGAATGTCTGCTCGAACATTTTCGGTCCGAGGCACATGAGTTACTTCAGCCCGGTCGAACTGCTTGAGAAGCTCCCTTACTCTGGCTAGGTAATTCAAAGACGTCGTCGTCTTCGCATCATATAGCTCTTTGATCTGCGAGACGACAAGCAAGGAGTCTGATCGAAGTTCAACTCGGTCGACATTGAAGTCCCTGGCGAGCTGCAGGCCAGCTATGCACGCCTCATATTCGGCCTGATTGTTCGATGTATGGAAAGCGAAAGTTAGAGACACTCCACACACCGGTGCCTTCGTAATTTTCTAGTATTAGCGGCTCCACTTCCTTTACTATTAGGCGACCCATCTACGCAAGATCCGTGTCGCTTCGACTTGATCTTCCGGAGTAGGAGTCATTTACGCTATAAAGTCGCCAACACCGCGCTTTTTTGCGGTCGACCGATTCAAATTTGATGCCAAATTCACTAAGCTCCACCGCCCACTTTATCATTCGCCCCGCCTGTGTCCGCCGATGAAGGACTTGCTCGATCGGTGATCGGTCCTTACCACGACACGGTGGGCCACAAAGTAGGGTCTCAACCTTCGAGCAAAGAATTAGGAGTGCAAGAGCAAACTTCTCTATCTTCTGGTACCTCAGCTCGGGCCCTTGTAGCACTTTACTAATGAAGTAGACCGGGTTCTGCTTTAGGTCGTTCTCTCTGACTAGCACAGCACTCAGAACTTCTTCCGTTATAGCCAGCAAGTACAGATCTGACGTCGCCTCAGAACGGCTTGGTCATGATGGGCGGGCTAACCAAAGCTTGCTTCAATTCGCCCAATGCACGCTGGCATTGGTCGGTCCATTCAAAGTCTACATCTTTCTTTAGGAGTTTAAACAGTGGCAGCGACTTGCAGGCCGCTTTGGGAATGAACCTGGACAGAGCGGCCACCATGCCATTCAGCTGTTGTATCTCTTTTTTAGTCGTGGGCGGCCTCATATCGGCGACCGCCCTACACTTCTCGGGGTTTGCTTCTATCCTCTTTCATCGGTGGAAGCCCAATCTCGCGCTACCACCCCAAAGGTACACTTCTCGTGATTCACCGAGGAGTTCTTCCGGCTTCTTCAAATATTTCCCGAGGTCGCTCACATGATCCGGGTCGGTCACGCTTTTAATGATCATGTCGCCCAAGTATACCTCCGAGATTCGACCGATCTGCCTTTTGAAAATTTTGTTCATCATCCGCTGGTAGGTCGCTCCAGCGTTCTTCAGGCCGAAGGGCATCACCTTGTACTGAAAATTTCCCCGATCTGTCATGAAGGCTGTCTTATGTCGATCGGGGGGATACATCGTGATCCGATTGTACCACGAGTAAGCGCCCGTAAAAGACAAGTAATTTGTAGCTCGAGGCCCCATCGACCGACTTGTCGATGTTGGAGTGCACGGGAAGGCATCCTTCGGGCATGCCTTATTTAGATCGGTGTAGTCTACACACATCCTCCATTTGCCATTCTTCTTTTTGACTAACACGACATTGGATAGCCAGGTCGTGTATTTGATCTCTTCTATGAAATTGGCCTTTATGAGGTCCTCAACGGCCTTTGCAGCGGCTTGAGATTTTTCCTCGTTCTGAGTACGTCTTCTTTGTGCGACCGACTTGAATTTCTCGCCGATCGAAAGTTGATGGCGTGCTACTGCCGATAGGAATGCCGGGCATGTCTGATGCCTGCCATGCGAACATGTCAGCATAGTCTCTCAAACATTGCACAAGGTCTTGCTTTACTTGCTCTGGTAGGTCGTTACCGAGCTTGACTATCTTTGTTGGGTCGTCTCCCAACTGTACATCTATTAGCTCTCCATGAGGTTCCGGCCTTCTCAACCTGTTTTTCAGCTCTCGGGCTAAGTCATCATCGTTATCATCTGGGTCGCTGTCTGGATCATACCGAGTGTAACACCCCCCTTCTACATAAACTACTATTTGGAAAATCGAGTGCGATAAAAACTTTTAGAGTGAACACTTGAGGGTGTCACATTTAAACCAAAACGCCTTTTCAAACTTCAAAAGAATAATTAAAATAAAACTCCAAACGCAGGATACATAGCACTAAGTAATATCTGGGGAAATTATTACAACCGTGGAAAAGAAAAGCAACGTTAAGCAATAGTTCAAAGGCCTACAAATAACAAATAAAACATCCCCCCGGTGCTACGTATCAGAGCGACACGACCATACTGGATGAAGGATCTCTAGTCACCTTCAGTTACTGTCACCTGCAGCGTTGCCACATAAGAGCAACATTCCAAGCAGAATGGGTGAGTCTCAATGCATAGATAATAATAAATAAAGCGAGAAACACGGAGAAACAAGCACACCATAGCACAACACATTTAGGTACACTATTAAGGCATTTACACCTACGGCAGTTACACTACTACAGTCACACCAGAAAAAGTTACACCATCATATGTATGCAATGTATGCAATGCAACCCAAAACTCCACTGGGCACGTGCATGTGGATCCATCACCAAAAATTGCCTTGTGGGCATTCACCAAACACCAAAATATTTTAAGAGGCCGAAGCCTATTCACCAAAATGCATATGCTTATGCGACACCATGACTATGCACCAAACTCACCAATACGCCAAAATAAAGCAATAACATGCTCACCAATAATTACATTTATGTTCACCAACTCACCAAGGAGAGTCATAGACCTCTCATCACCTTTATACTCGCCATTTATTTTAGAACACCTTAATTAATACACCTACGGGGATTAGAGAACACCAACACGTATTTCCACTCCAAAGGACTAAAGTCATCTTAAGGACTAAAGTCGACGCCAAGGACTAAACTCACTCCTAGGGACCAAACATCTCATAGGGGCCTATTCTACCCCCAAGTACCAATCTAACACCATAATAGTTAATTTAACGCCTATGGACCAATTTGACACCATTAGGACTATTTTAACACCTAAGGACTAAATTGAACCCACAATAATTAATTTGACGTTTGGGGACTAATTTGACACCCACACCTAGACATGGCGCCAAGTTGCGCCTTGGGCTGCCAAGATTGGCGCCCATCACTTAGACACCCACACACCAGCCACACCAGGCGCACTTGGGGCAGCCAAATGGCGCCCCCCAGCGCAACACACACACCTGCACGACACAAACAGTGCACTAGGCGCACTGGGCATGCCAAAATGGCGCCCAGTGTTGCGCCACACCCCAACACCGAATTCCCAGCAACTTAGACACGCACCAGGCGCACTTGGGGCAGCCAAATGGCGCCCCTGCGCAACACCCTCCACCCCGAATTATTTTCTAGCCCACCTGCACACACACAGGCGCCAAATTCCCTGCAATTTGGCGCCCCTGCTCCTGTTCACCACCACTCAGCCACACTTGACACACACGGGCGCCAGTTTGCTGCAAACTTGGCGCCCTTGGCACTGTTCACTTGCCTAGACCACCCCACTGCCACACAACAGTACCCAGGCGCCAGAATTCCTGCATTTTGGCGCCCCCCTCCCCTGCTCACCACTCAACCCGAGCACACCCCACCCAACAGCAACACCAGGCGCCAAATTCTGCAGAATTGGCGCCCCCCCTCCCTGCACCCCACTCTAAACCGAACCAACAGTGGCACAGGCGCCAAATTCCTATAGAATTGGCGCCCCTAACACTATTCACAGCACCTCACTTCTATAAAAACTCAACCACAACTAAGCACCTTCATACCCATTAACCTCTATCACCCAAACACCTAGTAAACGTGCATATCCTCCTATTTAATTCATGTTACATCAACACCCAATTACCCCAATACAATTTCCATACACCAATTAATTCAATAATCATCAAGAACATATATACATGTATAATCGCACCATATATTAATGAAAGTCAAGCACATAATCACATAATCACATATATACATTACAAATTATCCACCTAAATTCCCCCTAACCCCTAATCCCTATGTTTCAAGATTTATAAATTATTAAATATGCTAGAGAAACCCCATACCTTGTTAAAACTTGAAGAAGAAGACCACCCTAAGCAATTCTCCCCAAAACACCAACACTCCAAGCCTTGATTCCTCTCCAAGCTTCACGAAATTCCTCTCTTCTTCTCACCCTAGCCGCGCGCCTCTCACCCTCACTCTTCTCTCCTTTCAAATTTTGCAATTTGGCTTCTAATGAGGGTTTCTCCTAAAACCCTAGTGTTTTTATTAATTGGGTTCGGGCCACTTAACTCCAATGGGCCTTAATTGCACCTCTTAATTATTTTCTCACATCCTCTCTATTTAATTAATAACACTCTCCAGTTATTTCCTACACCCCACTCCTTAATTGAATTAATTTCCTTATATTTATTTTAAATAAGGTTAATTAAATTATCGCTTAATTAAATTATCTAATTATTTATTTAATCATTTTTGGGGCGTTACACCGAGCATCCAGATCAGTGACATTGACTTGATGGCCTTCACCAGTGCTTCGAACATTTGGGCCAAGGTCTACCTCATCACAAATTTGTTGATCTGCATCGTGGCACCGCTTCTTCGCTCTCTAGGTCCTACCGCCGTGGTAACTACCTGGTCGCCTTTGTTGTAGAATTTCATCTTCAGATGGACCGTTGATGCCACAGCCTCTAGCTTGCCCAGGGTCGGCCTACCAATGATACACTGATATCATGATTTGAGGGGGAGTACGAGGAACGTCGTGCGGACCGTCCTGTACAAGGTGCTATCTCCAGTGTCATCACCAAATGTGACCATGAGTTCGATCGTTCCCAATGGGTAGGTGATCGCTCCATTGAAGCCCGTCAAGGGTGTTGGCTCGGCCTGGGGAATTATCTCGCTCCGATCAACCTTGATCTTGTCAATCAAGCCTTCAAACATGATGTCGGCCGAGCTACCCTGGTCGACTAGAATTCTTTGAACTTTAGTATTGGCCATAACTGCCCTGATTACCAACGGAACATAACTGTTTGGCCTGCCATCGTGCAGGTCGCTATCTCCAAACGAGATGGGGGGTCTGTTCGAGATCGGTGGGACTGTTGATGTTGAACCGACCATCAGGAGCTCGTCCCACTTCCTTTTGGTGGCTTTATTTGACTCTCTACGATCCAACGGGTTGCCACCATGAATGACCATAGCAACGTTGCGACCTCTGGATCGTGGGGCTTCTCGATCTTCGCACCGCTCTTTTCTTGGGACGCTTGAAACAACTAGAGCGCCCTTTCCTCTGTCAGGATCAGTTTCTTTCTGCTTCTCTTGAGGTCGGTCGCCTTCCTCCGGCCTCACATACTTTCCCAACTTTCCTTTCTGAATGAGCTCTTCAATATCATCTTTGAGGGCCATACAGTCGTTAGTATCATGACCCTTGCTCTTGTGGTAACGGCAGTATCTTTTAGTCGGTCGTGCTCCCTTCTTGAGCACGAGTGGATCGGGCCGCTTTACTCCCACAAATTCATTATTCTGGCACTCGCTATAGATCTGTGCAATCGAGGTGTTTAGTCGAGTGCGATGATCGAACTTCTTATCTCGAAAGTCAGACCAATTGTCGCGGCGACCTTCATGCCCTTTGGCCGGCTTACTGCTCTCTTCTTTAGGTCGTGCACGGACGGCCTTTTTTGCTGCCAAAGTCTCTTCGTATGCCATATGGACGTTCGCCCTTGCTAGGAAGTAGCTGAGATCTTGGTAATGGTTAAGAGTGAATTCTTCTACGAACCGGTGGTCCGGTCGAATACCACGCTTCAGATATTTTAGCTTGTCCTTGTCTGACAAGTCACGAACGGACTCGGCCTCGGTGTTAAACCGGTCGATGTACTGCCTCAGCGTCTCATTATCTCCTTGAACGACAGAGTCCAAGTATTCTTCATACCGGTATTGGCAGCGGTTTGCAGTGTAGTGAGACAAGAATATTCTGATCAGTCGTCCCACGAGGAGATGGAATTGGGGTCGAGAGACTCCCACCATTCCAATGCTCGCCCGCCCAATGACCGGGGAAAAAGCACGCATTTCATGGTCGGTCCCAATTCCTCAGAATAAAAGCCAGTAATTATTGAAGTAACGGAGATGTTTGTGCGATCCCCTCGCCGTCAAACTTGTTGAGATTGGGCGGCTGCGGAGATCTCTTGGGATTTTGTAACGCCGATCTCCCGGAGAGCGGGCCGTGCTCGCTCGAATGCCGCTCGACCCAAAGGGTTGCATTGCGAGGCATGCCTCGCGTTGCCCGACATTCCATAAAATCCTCCGGACGGGCGGTTGGTGGAAGTGGTGGAGGGCCTTCGGGTCGCCGCTTGGCCTCTCCTTGGCCGATGCGAAACGCCCCTAATTCTTCCATCTCTGTAATCTTCCGGCTCTTCTCGGGAATCCCAAGATTCGCTCGACCGACGCGTGACCCGGACGACTCATTGGAGGAGTACGGTGGGTGAGCGGCCGGTGTCAAGACGGTAACTAGAATCTTCATAATCATAAGACATTGAGCCGCCGTCTCACGCGCTCCTACTGCAGGGGCGATTTGCGTGCCTCGCTTCTTCCGCCGGAGAGCGATGAGTAGTGCTTCTGCGGAGAAATGCTCCTTCGAGGAGGGAGCGGTGTCTTCGCGCACGGCCGGGCGGCGCGAGAGGTTCTCCGTCTCGCGACGCGGCGCGCGCGCCCGAATCCCTCTTTTCAGATCGAGAGACGAGCGCGCGTCTCGCTGCGATCACTGGTTTTTGTTCTCGCGAGATCGCGCAAAACGGCTTGAGTGACATGGTCCGGTAGAGGTTCTCGAATGCCCGCTTCAACCGGCTCGGGCGGCAAGTCTCCGGGGAGCGGGCGGTGAACTCGTTGGAGGATAGGTCGCGACCGTTGTGCATCAAGGTTCTTGTAGCGGAAGTCCTTGAGACTCGTGGATCTGTATGCTTGCCGCCACTCCCCGGTCTCGCTGGCGATTCTCGCCGGAGGATTGAGTCGAGAAGTGGCCCGCGTGCGGGCCGGTCGCGTGGAGCCATGAATGAGGTAGGATAGCGCACGGGCCTCCCATCGTGGTCGCCAATTGATCGTACCTTGACCAATAAAGAGTTGAAGTAGTTGTTGCTTCGCCGAATGGGCGGCCGTTGAATGAGTGAAAGGACCGGTCCCCGCTTCACGCGTTGAGCGGCTCGGGTGGTACACGCAAAGACACTCCGACGATCTAGTGAGAGGTCGCTCGGGCAGATAGCACAAGGTTAGAGAACGTACCTGATGCAATATGCGAATGGCGTATATATACTGCGAGGTCCGACCGTTAGCGAGATTTTCGGCCGGCGAGAATTGCGCTCCAAGCGGCGTGTTTGGGCCGTCGAGTTGGGCCGGGCCGCAGTCCAATTCTTTGCTGGCGATTCTCGACGGCCGATATACCCAGAACGATTGCCCCCAAGCCTAGGTCGCTTAAGAGTGGGCTGAGGCTTGAATCGATGCCCCCAGGAGTGAAGTTATTTTGATGAAACGGACGCGGCCGCTTGTTTTTTGATAGGACGGTGTCGACCGCTCGCCAACCATCGGCCGTGCTGACGCGACGGTTAGTCTTCACTGACATTCCAGACATGACGTTTGGGGTTTCCGAGGCTGTCTGGAGACAACCATTGAGCTTTCTTTTTTCCGATCGTTTGTTTTTCTTTTGAGCAAACCTATCGTAAATAGATAAACTTATTTGTCCTAGGGTTAAAATTTGAGAAAACAAAAGCAATCGGTTATTGATCGGAATGGACTTTTCAGGATTGTGATGTTTTGTGGAGAAGGGATGATTGAGCTTAATGAAGTGTTTGAGGCTGATGGGCTGTTGGGTCTTATTTGGCATCGGCCAATGGTCAATGATTTATGAAGGAAATGGTTATTAGGTTTGATGAGGTGCTTGGGGTTTTATTAGGACAAGTTTGTGTTTCATGGTAGAGTGGCTGAGGGTTTATGGAGGGTTAGATGTTGAGGCCAAAGAAAATGTTTGTGGTCTTTATGAAATGAGAGATGATTATACACAACAGAGTGTTGGAAAGTTTATGGAGACAAGGATCTCTGGTTTTTCATGGTGAAATATATCAACTCACAATTTGTACTTCTTTTGTTTCTCTTTTTTCTTGGTCTCCCTTTTTTTTCTTGTTGTGATTTTCATTTTTTGGATCTTTTTGTTTGATTGTGTTCTTCTCTTTTTGACCTCTTTCTTTTCTTTGGACTTGGGTGAGCTGATAAAGATGATATACCATTTCCGATGTGGAACTGATCCTTGTCCAGAGTTGGAGATATCCTGGGACTTTCTTGGCTTAAGGTGGGCAAGGGAGGGACTTTTTGGACTTTGGATTTCCTTGAGGTTGTGGGGAGGCAGCCAAACTTCATTTCAAATTCTGATTGCTTATTTGTTGTAAAACCCGACAACAATTTATCTATCTATATGTGTTTTTTGCTGGAAACTTCATTTCAAACCGCGCCTAACGAGCTTATTTTATCTTATTTTATCTTTTTTATTTTTATATATTTTTTTTAGAAAGACTTGCACTAAAGGAATATGATACTGACAAGGAACATTAGTGATCACCGAATTGCCCCAGCATGGAGGACTTAAAGTGTTAGCGAGAATGAACCAAAAAGTCAAGTTATGCACTGATGGGAGAGAATATGCGCTTTAGGGGTGGACGGAGTGGGATTAGACTTGGATGGGTAATGATGATAAATGAAGGAAATTGACTGACTCAAACAAGAGAAACTGCACGTGGAATGCATACTTACTAGAAGAACGCTTCACAGGGAGTTAACATTGGTTAAAACATGATATAAAAACTTTTTGATGAACTGTTTCAGTCTTTTATCATGGAATGGATGAGAAGCAATGCTTTTTTTTTGAAGGAAATACTAATGAGCTATTGATGTGAAAAACTGAGGGCCTTGGAACACCTTGAGTTTGCAAATGAGTGAGGGTAAACTTTTCCAAAAAAGAAAGATTACTTTGCAAGAACATCTTGTCTCTCATCACAACATTTTTGTTGTATTCAATGCATGGATGAAAACGTTATGATGTATACATGATGAAAATGAAATGCATGAAAGCATGTTCACTTGAAAAGTGTGATTATTCTAAAAGTTTTTTCTTTTTGATGTTTTCTTTTTATGCAAGATTTAAATATGAAATGCCGGTGCATTTTTGGATGATGAATGATGCAAGAATGACGCTTCTTTTCAAAATGATTTTTATAGAGGCAAGACAAGATATGAAATGTCGATGCCCCCTTTTCTTTTGAATGATGAAAGATGCAGGAATGATGCTTTTTTCCTAAATGATGATTTTTTTTTTAGAGGCAAGGCAAAGTATGAAATGCCAATGCCCCTTCCCTTTTTTGAAAGATGCATGTATGGAGGAATGATGTATTTGAACTAAAGTGATGAGGTTAATGAAATGATGCATGAATGCTACGTTTTGAATAAATTTGATGATGATTTTTGTTCATGATTATGAATAAGATGCTCTCTTGTTTTCATTTTTTTTGTGCAATGAAATGCATGATGCTCATAATGATTTTTTTTAGAGAAAAAAAAATGCATGGAAAGACATGATTTTTTAGTGAATGGAATTGCATGCAAAATGAGAGGTTAATGTATTATTTTTCATGATGTGTGAAAAAGGAAAATAATAATGCATGGGACGCGCCCCTAATAAGACACGATTTTTTGGATCTTTCGAGAAAATTAGAGGACAAAGCCTTAGTGAATGGAAACACACACGTGTGGAGAATGCACTCTTGACAAACCTTAATGAGATAGAGAAAAAGGCATGTATGAATTTTATCAAGTTTTTGTTTTATGCAATGCAAATGATGTCTTTATATGAAAATGACGGCGATAATGCAACTTGACATGCATGTGAAAAATAAGATGAAAACTTTTTTTCGAGTTTGGTGACTGAAATTTTGGGAACATCACCTCATATAGCCCGGTAAAAGAAAAGACTATGATGATTTTGTTGAAAGTTTTGCTTTTTGCCTTTTTTTGAAAATTTTGTTTTATGTAATGCAAGGATGTATGCAAATGATGATGATGCTCTATGTGCATGCAGGATAAATGAAAGAGTTTTTATTGGCAATGATTCAAGTTTTTTTTTTGGAAAATGCGGGCCGTACGTTATTTCATATGGACCAATAAGAGAAAGGCTACAACGGTAACTCTTTCTCCTCCTTTTTTTTTTGAAAATAAAGTGGGCCATATGTCACTTCGTACGGACCGGCAAAAGAAATGCTACAACGGCAGCTCTTTCCTCTTTTCCTGAAAAGAGTGGGCCACATGCTGCCCCGTACGGACCGACAAAAGAAAGGCTACAACGGCAGCTCTTTCTCTATATTTTTTTTTTGAAAAATCTCCTTTTCCTTTTTTGAAAACATGCCTAGATTACAATGCAACACACAATTTGGTATGCCCCTTGTGTCCTACAAAGGCAGAGACCTAGGTTCTAGGACAACTCAAATGTTCCTCCCATGTGGGTTCTAGTCACTCCCTCACCAGGTTACCAGAGCAAATTCTCTCTTACAATAGCACCCACAACGATGGAACACCATCTGGTGTGAGGTATCATGAAAGAGCATACTCTGGCTGAAACTTTCGTGAGAGTCGAAGGACAATGATCCAATTGCGATCCACTACTCGTTTCCACTCTCCTAAGTTTTGTCGGACTTGGTTTTAGGCCCCTCTCAAAACATAGTAAGCATAAGGTGTGAGTGTGTGTAGCGAGGACATACCGCCTAAAACTACCCACATATACCCCCACCTGCGAAGGAAAACCCAGAATAGTCCAGACAATAGCAAGCAATAACATGTCGTCTACTCTAGGGTTCAATATCAAATAAGCTAGTCTAGGGTTTCAACAACAATCAAGTGCATTGCTTACCTCGAGAAAGGGAGCCAAGAAGAGGGGATCATGATAGAATTGGGGAGAAATGCATGAGCTTACCTTGAAGAAAGGGAGCAAAGAAGAAGGGAACATGATTGGGATTGGGGAAATGCATGAGGGTACTAAGCACATAAGCAAAGAGGAGGAAGGAAAAACAAACATGGAAGAAGAGAAAACAAATGCACATGCATACAACATGATAAGAAAGAAAATGAAACCGAAAGAGATAGAAGCAAACAAGGTATCCAAATCAAATCGATAGCACATTAAACCACACATTTAATTATTTAGGCTTGACTCACTTAAAAAAAGGAAAAGTCCCCAGTGAAGTCGCCAGCTGTTGCGCCCGAAAAAGTCCCTGAGGGGATCTTTCTTCGTTTACAACGTTTTAAAACAATGAAGTCGCCACCAATATTTTTTATAAGGAAAATATTGAAGAAAACCTTTTTGGAAAGCGAGTGGCCTTTTAGAAACCGGAAAATTTTGGTTCGGAATTCGGTTAGGCATGGGGAAGGTATTAGCACCCACGCCTCCTTTCTATCGAAAGGGAACCTTTAATTAAACGTGTGGTTTTAAGTGTTGATTTGGAAGATATTTAAATTTGCCTCTTTATAGAAAAGGGAAGGAGAAGACTTAATGAAAATTTTTATTTTTGGCGCTTGACGAGAGTTGGCCTCTCGCTCCTACGTATCTCCTGGTGCGATGGAGAATTCAAAGCTACGTAGTTCTTGGTTGTCATGAAAAGGGTTTTTCTTTTTAATCTTTTTAGAGTTTTTCGCAGGGGTTGAGCGTTCGCGATGACCAAACAACAACGGTTTAGAGTGGTCATACTACTGACTCTTTTTGAAAATGGGATCATCACTAACAATCAAACGGCAACGGCGCGAGTGACTATTGATGACAACCGGTTTTTATTTTGATTATTGAAAAGGTTTTCGCAATTGAAGGGGAGCGTTTGTGAAGACCAAACAACAACGGTTTAGAGTGGCCGCACTACTAACTCACACGGGAATGAAATCATCACCCACAATCAAACGGCAACGGCTCGAGTGATCATCAATGACAATTAGTTTTGATTTTGATGTTTTTATGATTCGTTTTTTAAAAGTGTTTCGTTGGTTTGATTTGGGGAAAATGTTTTGATGACTTGTAAATGAGTTCGCAATTGGATTGAGCGTTCGCGATGACCAAACAACAACGGTTTAGAGTGGTCATACTACTAACTCTTTTGAAAATGAAATTATCATTAACAGCCAAACGGCAACGGCGCGAGTGACCATTAATGATAATTGGTTTTGTTTTAGGTTTTTTTTGATGCAAAGAGGTTTTTGAAATGGAGATTGTCACTAACGAGTAACAACTCATGCAAGTTATAAATGCATACTCACAAACATCCGAGAACAAGCATACCAATTCGAGCCAATTAATCAAATCATTTGTGATTCCAATCAAATTCTAAAATGCAATTGTGTGTGTGTGGAATGGGATGGGAATTGTTACTAACGAATAACAATCTCTTGTGATAGCACATGTTATTGTAATGAAGGCTATTACTAACGAGTAATCCTTCAATATATGCTTGTGGAAATCCTATAATGAGAGTCACCACTAACAAGTAGCAATCTCATGTAAGAAGCAAAGTATTGGAAGAGAGAATGCACACAATCAACTTGAGAACATGACAGGCATCATAAAAAATTTAATGCAATGTGACTAGAAGTATAGAATGATCTAGGTTGCATGAATAAGTAAGCAAGAAACAAAATGCATGATCAGAGGCAGTCTCATTTAGGTGCGTTTTCGCAATAGGAGTGAGGGTTCGCGATGACCAAACAACAATAGTTTAGAGTGGTCACACTACTAACTCTTTTAAAATGAAATTATCGTTAACGACCAAACGGCAACGGCGCGAGTGATCATTAATGATAATCGGTTTTGCTTTTGAATCGAGTGTTCGCGACGACCAAACAACAACGGTTTAGAGTGGCCACCCTACTAACTCTTTTGAAAATGAAATCATCATTATCAACCAAACGGCAATGGCGCGAGTGATCAATAATGACAATTGGTTTTATTTAGGTTGGAATGTTCGTGAAGACCAAACAACAACGGTTTGGAGTGGTCCCACTAATGACCCATTTGAAAACTAAAGTTATTACTAACGATCAAACGAGTAAAACCCAGAGGGACCATTAGCAAGAAATTATACTTTTTGACGAGAGTTTGGTTATTCAAAAAGGAGTTGTTCGAAGGGGTATACTAGCAAAAGTGAGAGTTGTAATTAGTTGCAGGGGGTTGTATCATTAAATAGGGAGATGTAAAAAAATACAAGCCAGTTCGCGTTTGGGCTGGAGCTGCGAATGGACCTAAGTGATGGGATGTGCACATGAATTGTGGGGAGTTAATATTAAACAGATTAATAAACACAGAGGGGATTACATAACCAAAAGGGAGGGGGTGTAATTATTAAATTGATTAAAAAACAAACAAACAAAACAAGGTGAATGAGAAAAATATGTTTTTTTTTCTCTGATAGTGTAGAACGATACATATACAACAGCTCATAGCTAAAGGCATCATCTAGCTAAACATAAGGCATTGATTATGGACTAGACCAAACTCCTAATGTACAGATGGTCAATGGCTATATGAGGGCATCAGTTGTGGAAAAAAAATTGCATGAAATAAAGTGATGCCATATTTCATGGGACATGGGAAAGTATCAGTTAGCTAAGTGTGCAATGTAGGTAGGCAGGCACACACAGCTCACATGTAGTGGTTTTTGGCAAGAAATGGAAAAAAATTGGAATCATGTAAAAAGAAAGCTTGGCACTATACCTCAAAAACACAAGCATGGCATCCGATGCCAATTTATTTTCTTTTTTTCTTTTTACTTAATTTTGAATTATAGTTTTGTATCATTTTTATCTATTTGCATTTTGTATAACAACTTGTAACAATAAAGATGATCTATTTTTGGGTTTTCTCTATCTTCTATTTATTTTTGTCTAAATAAAATAAACAACAACAATAATAAATAACGAGTGACCAAATTGAACGCGCATATACGGTTAGAACTAACACGTGTGCGTGAGAACGAAATGATGCGAGATCATTAAAAAGAACGTGTGTTTGCGGTTAAAAATAACACGCGCTCACAACGAGAATAGTGCAAGATTATTAAAACTAAACACGCGTACGCGATTAGAGATAATGTGCGAGCACAACGAAACATATTTTTGAGCCTTTTTGAAAGCAAGGAAAATAATTCATTAAAATTGGGCATTCAACTAAAAACATTTTTTATTTAATTTCAATTAGTCGGACAAAATTGGGGTATGACAGCTACTGGCAGTAAACTCTCTAGAAATGATGATGATAAAAGAGTAGATGTGACTGCATTCAAGCAATTAATTGGTAGTTTAATGTACTTGAATGCTACTAGGCCAGATTTAACATATGTTGTCAGTTTATTGAGTCGATTCATGGATAAACCCTCTGAAATTCACCTGATAGCTGCTAAAAGAGTTCTGAGATACCTGAAGGGTACTCTTGAGATGGGAATTTTATATAAAACTGGGCATAATTCTGAGCTTGTGGGATACTGTGATAGTGATTACGCGGGTGACCTTGATGATAGGAAAAGTACAACAGGTTTTGTGTATGTTCTGAGTGCTGGGGCAGTGTCTTGGGCTTCAAAGAAGCAGCCCATAGTGACTCTATCTTCCATAGAGGCCGAATTTGTGGCTGCTACTTATTGTGTGTGTCAAGGGGTTTGGTTGATGAGGATATTAGAAGAAATGAGGTGGAAACATGATGGCCCTCTAACTGTGTTGTGTGACAATGTGTCTGCCATAAAAATCTCTAAAAACCCTGTCATGTATGGTAGAACAAAACACATAGATGTAAGATACCATTTTATTAGAAATCTATGTAGAGATGGAGTAATTGAGCTCAAATATTGCAGCACTCAAGAACAACTTGCTGATTTGCTGACCAAAGGTGTGAAGAATGAAAGTTTTGGAAAGCTCAGGACTGGTTTTGGCCTCTGCACTCTGAGTAATGGGATGAGTTGATGGTTTTCGGTTACTGTTTCTTCATATGCAGTAGATATGTGCTTGCTTGCTTCTTCAAAGTTCTTTACTGTAGTGTTTCTGGTGTTTCAGTATTGAGTTGTGTCTGTAACTATAGTCTAGTTTTGATTTGTGACTGTAAATAGCAGCTACTGTTGTAATAATCTGAAATTCTGCTCTGAAATCTTCCAGATTAAGGGAAGGATTGTAGATGTTGTATTAGTCATATTGGTAGGTGTACTTAGTTTTGGGCCTATTGTGAAGGTCAGCCCATTTGTGTAAAGTGCACCAGCCCAACATGTATCTGTATATACTCTATTGAGTAAGTAAATGAAAGTTAATTCCGTTATCATCCTGTTTTGCCAGTAACACTGGGGAGAGAGGTGCATTTAGTCGAGGGAGAGGACGTGGAAGAGGAAGGGGGAGAGGGTTTATTGATTGATTATTGCAGATTGAATTTGAGGCAGAATATGCGTTGGAGTTTGATAGCAATCCAGATATTGATGAGAAGGAACCAATTCCACTTCGGGATGCACTAGAGAAGATGAAACCATTATTGATGGCGTATGAGGGGATTCAAAGTCAAGAAGAGTGGGAGGTACATTTTATTGCTAGTCTTATCCAGAATTGAGAATTACTGCCCAGTGTCCAATATTTAATTTAATAGCATAACCCCAAAAATGCCCTTCCTTCAATATGCTTTGTTATTTTATGAGGTGCTGCAATGTGGTTCGTGTTGCTGTGGTGTCCCTCTCATCTATGTTTGATCTTCAAATTGAACCAATAGGAAAATTCGTGTCTCCAAATGGTTCCAACCATGCTGCATTGATGCTGAATCAATTGGTTCATGGAGAGAAGGGGGAAATTGGACCTGATCATTTGGTGGGATGTATCTTAATATCAACACAGATATTGCTGCTATGGTGAATGCAAGAAGTGTACCTACACTAACCTGTAGAAGATGAGAAATAACCATTAGTGCTATAACTACAGTTCAAGGATCTAGAACAAAATATTTCTATAATTTAGTGACCAAGTTCAATTCTTCCCACCTCCAGTTTTTGCAAGTTAATATTAAATTTCAGAACTGTAGGGTTGAGTTAGGCCCAACCCAAATTCTAAGATGATATCAGAGCCTATCCAAGATCTATTGGACCACCCGCTATCAGGCTATTTGGGTCATGCTCCAGCTGTCCAGTTCTGGGCATGAGGGGGGGCGTGTTTAGAGTCTCACATCGGACGTGATACAACCTGAAAAATAGTTTATAAGTTGAAGGCGCCCTCACTCTACAAGCCCATTTTGTAGTGTTGAGTTAGGCCCAACCCAATTCAAAGACAAGGCTCAACTGGATGATGGGGGTTAGGGATAAAAACAGTTACTTAGAACACAATAGCTATAAGATGTTGGATTGAGTTTTTTTTTTGACAACATTGAAGCTGATAATCTTAGCAAATATGATTAGACTTACCATGCCAGCTAAAGCCAAGTTATCCAAGTTTGGTTCTTATTACTTTGATTATCCCTCTCTTTATAGGTCAATTGTTGGTGCATTACAATATGCTACAATATTACACAGCGTGAGATTGGATTTGATGTTAATAAGGCATGTCAATTTATGGCCCAACCTTTGGAGTCTCATTGGGTTGCTGTTAAGAGGATCTTAAGTATCTCAAGGGCACTCTTGACATTGGCTTTGCTATTCATTCTGCTACCAGCACCGGTTCCTTTTCATTGCATGCCTATTGTAATGCTGATTGAGCCTCCGATGTTGATGATAGGAGGTCCACATCTGATGCATGTGTATTTTTTGGTCCCAACCTTGTGTCGTGGTGGTCCAAGAAACAGTCATTAGTGGCTAAGTCAAGTGCTGAAGGTTTCATGTCTACGCGTTATTTTTAAACTTGATGATTTGAAAGACATTCATCTCTTCCCACAG
Source organism: Oxytropis ochrocephala (assembly GCA_020916435.1). Taxonomy (NCBI): domain Eukaryota; kingdom Viridiplantae; phylum Streptophyta; class Magnoliopsida; order Fabales; family Fabaceae; genus Oxytropis; species Oxytropis ochrocephala. The sequence continues at coordinate 52,140,862 of CM037095.1, forward strand.
TCCATGTGCTTCATATTAAATAAATTAGGTTTTAAACGTGAGTAAAACTCACCTATCGTGATGAAAATCACGAAATACCGAAACGGGGCGAAACTCAACCATTCCAAACAACACGAACTCAACCCAAACTTAGATCCAAGCTCCTCCAAACCGAAATCAACAGCTCTAAACCGAAATCCACAGCTCTAAACCGAAATCCACAGCTCTAAACCGAACCCACAGTTCTAAACCTCCATTTTCTTCCACTAGAGCTCCAAAACTTCAACAATGGTGAAAGGTAAACGAGTAGAAATTAGGGGATAAAAATTACACCATTAGAAAGAGGAGGAAAAATGGGAGAGAATGGTACCAAAAGCTCCTTACCAAGTGAAGAATTGAGGGAGATCTTCCCTCTTCTTTCTCATTCTCCTTCGTCACCTTCTCCTCTCTTTCTCTCTCGGTTCTCTGTCTCTCTCTCTCTCTCTTCCTTTCCTTGTTTTTTTTTCTTTCTTTTCTTTATTTCCTTCTCTTATTCCTTTTCTTCTCCTTTCTTATTTCTTTGACTTTTCTTCTCTTCTTTTTATTCTTTTCTTTGACCAAAATTAATTGGTGGGTCAAGGGTTAATGGGGGGAAAGACCTAAATGCCTTTGGCTCACAAATCTCACTAATCCTATTTTTACCCCAAAACTCTCACATCCAATTAACACCATTTAATCAATAAAGCTATTTAATCCTATAATTTAACGAGGACTCATTCATTCCGAGACAATCTCATTTTAAAATGTGTCTCATTATTTTTTTCACATAACAATCCACTCGTTAATTTCTTAATTTGAAATTAACGAAATTAGGGATGTTACAATTTCTTTCAAGGAGGAAGCCGTGTTCCGTTCGTGTGTTCGTGAGTTCGTGTTCGTGTCTCGTTCTTCATAATTTGGAGCTTACGTCAATAGAGGTAAGGGTGGGTTTTAACACTAATAATGGGTTATGATGAGGGTATACGGGTAGTTAGGGTTTGGTTGGATTATTTGCGATGTTGGATTGAAATTGATGATGGTGCGATGTTGCTATTGTTGTTATTTCGCATGATATGTTGTTATTGAGTCTTCAATGGTGTTTGTCTTTATGTGATGATTGATTTTGATGATATATGATGTTGATGATGATTCTTGATAATGGCGTGATGTTGTGGTTCCTTTCGCAATGATGTTGATGTTAATTCCTTATTATTGTGTGTGGTTGCGTCCTATTAGTTGTTGTTGCGAGTCGTTGTCATTGATGGCAGCCGTGGTTAATTGCGTGGGTGTGCGGCGGTGACAATTATTGTTGTTGCCGTATTGTATCTTGATTTTCAAACCAAACATGAATAACGATGTGGTTATCTCTTAACACTCTTTACCAAGTGTTTCGTCTTTGTTCTAACTCTTTTAGTCCGGTTTACCAAGTGTTTCGTCTTTGTTCTAACTCAGACAAGAGAGTAGATCACAATAAGTCTTTAAAAGAAGATCGGTTAACTTAATAGTGAAGTCTTTGAGTCTTGTTTACCAACCAAGTGTTTCCTGTTCGTTCATACTCATACTAAAGAGTCAATTACGTGAAGTCCTTCAAAGGAGATCAGTGAACAAGATAGTGAACACTTTTATTCGGTTTACCAAGTGTTTCATCTTTGTTCTAACTCAGACAAGAGAGTAGATCACAATAAGTCTTTAAAAGAAGATCGGTTAACTTAATAGTGAAGTCTATAAGTCTTGTTTACCAACCAAGTGTTTCATGTTCGTCCATATTCATACTAGTGTCGATCTCTCCCCCCTCTCCATGCCTGACGTCAATGCTGTCCACGAACGGAACGGGTGGATGCAACCAATAAAGGATTACATCGAATCTGGGCTATTTCTTTCACAGTAATCGACGACAAACTGTTCCGACGAAGCCTCTCTTCCCCGTTGTTGAGATGCGTGGAGAGGGAAGAGGCCGATTATGTACTCAAAGAAATCCATGAGGGAATCTGCGGGCAGCACCTGGGAAACCGAGCTTTGTTGAAAAAAGCCCTTCGGGCCAGATATTTCTGGCCGACCATGGTCAAAGATTCGGCAAATTTGGTCAGAAGGTTCGACACCTGCCAGATACACCGACGTACACAACGCTCCGCCGGCCAAACTCATTTCCTTGTCGGCACCATGGCCTTTCTCCCAATGGGGAGTAGATCTACTAGGCCCCTTTCCCATGGCAAAAGGCGGGGTCAAGTTTCTCATCGTCGCGGTTGACTATTTTACCAAATGGATCAAAGCCGAACCACTGGCGCAAATAACCGCCAAAAATTGCATTAAGTTTGTCAAAAAGAACATCCTGGCCAGAATCGGTATTCCCGCCGTAATCATAACAGATAACGGGACTCAGTTGGCCGATAAAGAATTCTGACAATGCTTGACTGACTTGAACATCAACCAACACTTCACGTCGGCCGAACACCCACAAACCAACGGCCAAGCCGAGGCAGCGAACCGAGTTATGCTGAAGGGCCTAAAGAAGAGGCTGAAGGGCGCCAAAGGTGCATGGCCCGACGAAATCCCTTATGTCTTGTGGGCATATTGAACCACTCCACATTCAACTACTGGTGAAACTCCTTTTCGGCTTACGTACGGGGCGGAGGCCGTCATCCCGGTGGACGTGGGGGAATCAACCTGGAGGACTCTGTATCCTCACAACAAAGGAGAAAATAACAGAGCTATCAGAGAAGAGATGGACCTTATCCAAGAGGTCCACGACAAGGTCCAGCTTGCTGAAGCTATTGTCAAAGCTCGGATTACACGACGCTATAACCGACGAGTCATCTCTCGGGAGTTTGACATTGGCGACCTTGTACTCAGACGAGCCGACGTGGGCAACAAAAATGCCCGAGAAGGAAACTTAGCACCAAGCTGGGAAGGCCCATATAGAGTCATCTCAAAAACCGGCAAAGGAGCTTATCAACTCGAAACGCTCTCTAAAGAGCCGATTCTAAGAACGTGGAATGCGACAAAGCTTAGGATCTATTATAGTTAGTCGTATGACCTTAAAGAAACAATTGTACAGGACTATAGTCCTCACCAATCAATGAAATAAGTGCCTATTTCAAAATCTCTGTGTTTCCTTATTAACATGGCAAATGACGATAACAGAGCCCAACTCGTGACAACGCCCCTCTCCCCTGACTCTAACAACGAGCTGGCCACTCGGCAGATGACAGGATGAGGCGAGGCCTTCAAAGAATGTCCTCTGCGATCCCGAGCTCATACACTCCATCGCGGGGCGCAGGCGAGGGCCACAGCGGCCCAGGTCCACCGCGACCCTCATCGCTTCGCGTCGTCGGCCACTCTAGACTCGTCGAAAACCTCCTAGATGGGTGGCTGGCGGCGCGAACCAGCCTCCCCTTTGGATTGCCTTTGCAGGCACGCCTGAGGCCGGAGGAAGAAGTCAAAGGGCGACTTCGACACGTGCTTTAACAGGCACAACCTTCTCACATTGAGGACTCTGCGTCCGATTACCCGACCGAAGGAAGAAGTTCTTAGCGGCTTCTCCCCTCTCGATTTCGAGCTTAAATGCTCTGTGGAGACGTTGATTCCGCGCTTAAATTCTCTGTCAAGGGACAATTGACTCCGAGCTTCGATGCTCAGTCAAGATTTACTTGATTCCAAGCTTTAAATGCTCTGTCAAGCTTTTTCAGGACAAAGGCACAGAGCAATACCTCGGCGGACAAGTACTCTTGATCTAAACAAGATTCCCCGAGTAGCAGGAATGATGAACAACCTCATCAAATCCAGGCTCACTCATCTCTTCGGACCTCGGCTTGGGAGGCACTGTTCTGACGTGGGCTAAAGAAGCCCCATTGAACGACTGGGCCAGGCCCAATCACCCTTTAGAAGCACGACCCAAAAACGTCATGGTATGGACTACATGTACCGCTCGGAGATTAGCGACCGACGGCCAAGATTAAATCGGTAAGATCCGACGGACGGAGCCGAGCTACTTCGTCTATAAATAGAGGTGCACCCCTCCATTTTCAGGTACGCTTTGATTCTTGCACATTCTGCCTTGTTCACCTACTAACTTAGGCATCAGAGTGTCTGCAAGTACCCCCAACCCGACGTGGGAAGAACTCTAACTCGGAGCTGCCGAGTACGATCTTCAACACCAACAACCAATCTTCAAGGTTCGAGAAGCGGTCTCCCTCAAACTCCTCGGACGAGGTAACCACCGAATTCAAGGACCAAACATAAATCAACCACAACCACCGAAGAAAAAAAGATCAATGGAATATATAGATTCAATTTTTCATTTTTTTTTTCTGGTCAATTATTTTTTTTGATACTACAGGTAGGTGTAAAAATACCAGTAGCTCGCTGCCCGCCCGATACTTTTTTTAAAACCATATTGGACCTTCTAATAAAAGCCCATATTGAAATAAAAAAGTTCTGATTCAGTTTGTTTTTATTAACAATATTAATCAAGGTTGTCTCAAACAATTTGGAGATCATAATGAAATTTAAATATTGCTTTTTTTTTTTATGAGCAAAAGTTTTAATATTGCTTCTGAGTGCTACTAAAAATCACAGGGGGCCTAAAATCATTAATAGAGGAAAATCTAAGGACTAATAGTGAGTAAAAAAATTTAAAGGGACTAAAAACAACATTTTCAAATTTCATAGAGACCAAAAACATATTTAACTCTACTCATAAATACTTAAATTAACTATTTTATATTTAATAATAAAACTTTATAGATACTTGCAGTAAAATTTCTATAAAATTAACGTTGACAGTCGTCCAATTATATAACAATACATTCAGATATTTGCATTATGCTATAAAAGATAAATATAATTTCTATATTACTTTTTTTTGTTACAATGGAGAAAACCCAAAAAACTAAGGCCTATCAAACGAAAGCCCTACAGCGTCACCTTGAAGCCGTTGCAGCGCAGCAATAGGAGGAGCACCCAAAATCATATGAGCATGTGACAACATCTCCACACTCAATGAGCTTCATGGTATTCAAAGAGTCGGAATAGCATATGATCTTCTTGTATCCCATATTCCAATAAAGATTCAAAGTTTCAAACCATGCAGCATTGCACTCAGGAAGCAACTGTCACTATCAACATTTAGCGCTACCCAACCATCAGAAGAAGCTTCCTAAGACACCTCGATCCCAGAGCTGACTCTACTCATGGCCATAGTAGGCCCAAACGCAACAACGATAAACCATGGGAATGAGCTAGCAACAATTTCCGTACGTGTTGAAATTAAGTATTTCCTTCCAAGGTAAACATGTTCCTAGCACACCAAATCCTCCAAAGAAGAATAACATGCAACGGTCCCCAATTTCTCACTGTCTCATTTAGCCAACTATAGCGAACAAAATCGTTAGTCGGAACTAGAAAATCACTGTTGAAAAATACCTCCTTTGCATGCTCACAGTGGAAAAAATAATGAAGGAGAGACTCATCTTTGCTTGTTGCACAGCACACAAGTTTCCCTATTCAAAACACAACGCCTTATGAGAGTTCCTTTCGTTGGCAACGGATCGTGACAATATTTGCCAGAGAAATTTCCATATTACTATTGCTACTACTATAGAATTACAGTTTTTAAATTTTAGCATCGACCTATATACAAGTCAGGATGGCCGAGTGTACTTATTAAAGGGTGCCAGGGCTTATAGGAAGTTCCAGGCTTTTAAATTTTAGCATCGACCTATATACAAGTCAGGATTGCCCTCAAGCGCCCTGGCACCCTAGGCATCTGTGACTTGTATATAGTTCCATGCTTTTTCCGATTAAGCCTGGGAGTATCGCGTTCATATTAAAAATGCGTGAGCCACTTATTAAAGGGAGATGAACGCGATACTCCCAGGCTTAATCGGAAAAAGCATGGAAGTGTATATTGATGATGTGGTAGTGAAGTCCAAGAGCTTTGAGGAACATCTAACTGAGTTAGAGCAAGCTCTGAAACAGATGAGACTCCACAACTTCACGATGAATCCCACTAAGTGTGCACTCGGTGTATCTGCATGGAACTTCCTAGGTTTCTTAGTGCATAATCAAGGCATCGAGGTAGACAAGAACAAAGCCCGAGGCATCTTGGAAGCTAGTCCACCCAGAACTAAAAAAGAGCTGTAAAGCCTCCTCTGCAAGATCAACTTCCTGAGAAGCGTTTTCACCATTGCTAAGACTGAACAGCACCGAGGAAGAAGTAGGAGGCATTTGATCAGATCAAGGTAGCCTTGACTGATCCTCTAGTCCTAATTTCCTCATTTGCCCGAGAGACCATTGAAGCTCTATATTTGCGGCCGAATATCAAGCTATTGGCTGCCTTCTGGCCCAAGATCACGACAACAACATCGAGCGGGCTATTTACAACCTTAGTAGGATTCTCAATGATGCGGAAACTAGATACTCTCCAATTGAAAAGCTTTGTTTATCGTTATTCAATGCTTGTACCAAGTTAGAATATTATTTATTGCCCAAAGAGGTTCTAGTTGTATGCAAAGTTGATATTGTTAGGTACCTTCATAATCGGCTTGTCTTGCAAGGTAGACTTGTAAATTGGTCCATTAAATTAAATGCATTTGCTTTATCATATGTAACTTTAAAGGTCGTCAAAGGGTAAACCCTCGCTGATTTCCTTGCTCAACACTCGTGTCTCGAGGTCCATGACCCCTATGTTGGCTTGAAGTTGTGGGTCGTCATATTTGAATCTTTTGATGGCTCAAGAACCCAAACAGGGGCTGGTGTGGGGATAGTCATATCTAGTCCGTGTGGTAAGACTTTGAAGTTCATGTGCAGGATAGAGAATCAAAAATCCATAATCACGCGGAGTACGAAGCCTTGATCATTGGCCTATATACACTACAAGAAAATCGGTGGTTTGCCACGGACATTCCCGTGGCAAATGTACAAATATCCGTGGTAAATATGAATTTGCCACGGATTTGCGACGGACAAATTTTGGTGGCAAAAGCGCTCGTCGCAAACGCTTTGCCACGGATTTTCCGTGGCAAATTTTTCCGTCGCAAATCCGTGGCAAATGTTTCCGTGGCAAATCCGTGGCAAATCCGTCGCAAATTTCCGTCGCAAAGTCGTGGCAAATTCTTACACCTTCCGTGGCAAATCCGTCGCAAATTTTTAAAAAAAATTAAAAAAAAAAATTAAATTATGCCTCCAAATTTTATTTAATAGTGATATCTATACAGAACACATAAATGCTCCAACATCATAATTAATAAACTTATATAAAGCAAAACATAATAACCACAATAATAAATGAGTACAATCCATGTGCAAAACATTTAATTACTATCTATCTAATAACCTATTGCATAAACATGTTAGCTAATACAGATACTAATTGAGAAAAGAAACTAAACATTAGACTAATACATGACTACTACAAAATAGTTTAAAGCTAGGATTCCACATTAATTGAACTAAGCTGCTAAGGATTTCTACACGGATTTACAAACTCTTTACATCCGATTTTGATAGTGCTCTCAAACTGACCATTCAAACTGATATTTGAAGCCAACACAAATCAAAAGAGGTGGTAGGTAGGTAGAGTCCACATCAAAGCTTGGCCATTTATTTTCTCCTCTTCCCCGCCACAATAGCATGATCCGGTTTAGTAAAAACACAAAGAAGAAACTTCCAAGTAATTAAGAAGGGAAACATAGCATATTTAGCAAGTATTCACACCGGGCTTGCGTAATCATCCATTGTTAATCGCTTGCGCTTCTGTGCAATACAAGACTTGACAAACCAATCAAATCGAAACAAGGGTGATGTTCAAATGTCGCTTGCCAATTTCATCCCAGTTCCATAGCCAAGTTTAGAACCATGCATATCTCGCAAAATTATTGCAAAAAGTAAAAAGAATTGTAAGTAGCAGACATCTTTGTATTTAAGTACATTCAAAGGACATGGACTAAAAAGCTTAATAGCAGATATTTAAGTACATGGTATGGTAAAACTGTCCCAATGTCCCATTGATAGACAATTTTATAACGATCCAATGCGAAACATACACCACCCTCCACATAATGCAAGAATGGAAAGTTTAAACCCACATAGCTTATTTGCACATACCTCTCATCATCATCAAGATCATGTCGCATGATGAGATACAAAGTAGAATTCGATCCAAATATGAGAACATACTACAGATTGCAAATCACCAAATCAAAAGACAAATTGACACAGAACAAGGAACTATCTTATTCAAATAGGAACAGATCAGCTAGAAGAAATAAAAAACTTGACATATATAACATGAAAAAGCATGAAGAACATCACTCGTTTCTATTGGTGAGAGACTTGAGTTACAAATGGACTCATTTCAATAGTGGTAAGAGTGAATCATCACCGTGAACAAATACATCTCATATCAAAATTAACAAAGAAAAGAAATTCAATTATGCTGATGCTCTAATCAAATAATCATACAATTTTTTGGTTGATGCTTGTCAAAAAAAATAAATTCACAAGAACTATTCGTGTAATCGCAATCTGTGTACAAAAACAAGTGAATCTGTGTGATGTATACTTGTTTATTTCAAAGGTCAAAAACTATTCTTGTTTAATTGATTTTTCAGATGACATCAATTTGAAAGATACAAGAGCAACTACTAAGCGATGGGCGTGGAAATAAAAACGGGCCTTAGTGAGAAATATAACAGATAGTTTTCTATTTTGTAATTAAGTCACCGCTTATCACTGTTCCATAAGTAAATATTAGTTTCTTTCTTTTCTACTTCTTGGATCCTATTAGTAACTCATATCGTAAAGCACTAATCTTGCAAAATAATTGAAATAACATTAAAACAAAAGTTTAGGAAACTTAAATGAGTTTACAATTTGTCAAAAATAATTAGAAACTAGGCAAATAATCGAAACAACAATAAAACAGTATATTATTGACCCATTCGAAACTAGGAAAATAGTAAATGGCAATTTTAAAAGTTCCTAAAGTGCTATGGAAGTCACTTACCATTCTCAAATTATTGATTCAGCTCGCCTCGTGATCTTGGCGATTCTCCGCCAAGACTCGGAATGTCGGCATCTCGAATATTGTCCGTGTAATACCGCTTTATCTTTGAATTATTTATTGTAAGTACTTCACCAACAGCCAACAAGTAGTAAAACCCGAGAAAGTCATGCATTTTGGCGCATTCCATGATAATGAAGTGTACAAAGATGACAATTCCAATACGCACTGCAAGCCACATATCCAACCGTGTTGATTATTAGCATGAAGTCACCGTCAAGAAGGAAAAAAGGTCATTTATAAGAACTAAATTTCACTATTATCATGACAAGAAGTAATCATATCAAGAATGGGTTTCAAGCAATTCCACAAATTTGATCTTCATTTTTATCATGCTATGTTTCTACTATTTAGAGATCGGTGTTGCGGGAGAGACTCAGATCGCTTCGCTTCTTCATAACACTACAAGCAACATGCCGATATGTCGAGAAAATTAAGTACTAGGTAAGACGAGACTATGGCAAAATATTAACCACAAAGCATTATAGATAATTGCAGTCCTCAATCACAATTTCAACTGAAACTTAAACTATTTCAAATCCAAAGAATCTATTCTAGACCTATTCTAGTATAGCTGAACTTATACGATAGATTATTGCACTAACAAACATTGACACTATCACAAAAAGGTATTCCAAGCCCATAAATGGAAGTAAAATTCAACTTTTACATGTACTATTATGCATCACGTTTTGATATAATAAATATCAATCAAAACACATCCAAAATTAATCCAAGTAAGAAAATGAAACAAAGTTAGTTAAACTAACTCAAATCAAAGTCTGTATTAAAAAAACAAGTAAGTCCAATTGAATAAAGAACAAGATGAAAAGATCAGGTGAAATACGAAAAACAAGTATTAAAAAAACAAGTCCGATTAAACTAACTCAATAATAACACGACAAAAGAAAAATGATTTTGTTAATCAAGCGAGAGGGAAGAGAAAAATGCAATGAAATTAAATGTATTGTAAACATTGAGAGTCGAATCGAAGTGACCTTAGAGAACTTCTTATCCCTTTTGTAGTCAAGGCCCGGAGGTGCATTTTGCAAAGCCATAAGCGATGACTGAAAGTTCGATTATGAAATTCATGTCTCAAGACCTAGAAACTAGAAGAATGATGGTTGCATAAGATGTGCCCATAATGAATTCCAATGGTGCCGAGAGGATAGGCGATATGGAACCGATTAAAAATGTAAAACAAATCATTTTTGACTGGAAAGTAGTTATAATGAGCAAACTTATATCGATTATTCTTTTGATCGCAAACTTATATCGATTATTCATTTTTGACTGGAAAGATACTACTTACCTTATCCAACAATCACCTTTTGATATATCCGAATAAAAATTCTGCCTCATTTTTTCCCGGCTATGCAAAGTGCTACTTCTTCATCAACCTCTATTTAAGTCCATTTCAAAAACCATTATAAATTATATAGAACATGACTAGTTATCATGATGAAAATTAACTTACAAGCTCTTGCCTCTGCAAAGAGGATGCAAACAAGTTCCCTGTGGCATATGGGAATTAACTAGGGCTTAGATTCCTTTAAAAATTGGAAAACAAGGAAAAGAAATAAACTAAAATTTAAAAACTATAAATTCCAGGACTCTTACACGCTTCCTTGTTGACAAGTTTTCTCGCTTCAAAGCTTGTTATGTCGACCACTTGTATCGGCTTGATAATTGAGGTGGGAGAAATAAGGAGTGGCTTTCTGTTAGTACTTCAAATGAAGATACAACCTATACTCCATATATCAATCATTTGGTGTATTTGCATAAATATTCACCGAAAGAATATGTTACAACAACTAAAAGTAAAACAAAATCGCTACCATTATGATTTGCCTACTCAACCAAATAGAATAAAAGATTAATCATAGCAATGCTACTACATTCTCTCTGGAAGCTCAAAGTATGGTAAGCCAAGACCATACCTTTGAATAAAATGATCCACATAGCTCGGAGCTCTATACCAACTGGTAGCAACATAATCCTACTGCATTTAATGCATTAAACAGCAAGAAACATCAGCGACGGTGTATATAAATCGATCCTTATAATAATAGTAGTAACAATATTAACAAGTAAAGTCGAAAAGAAAAAGTTGAAAGGAAACAAACAATGGAAATGTTTAGAAGGATACCGCCCAAAATATTGTAGTTGGTGTGTCATCAAGGCAACTCTAGCTAGTCCAAAGTCGCAAATTTTAAGTTTACTGATTCAGATTCGCCAATATATTTTTGGCTTCAAATCTCGATGATACACATTTTCTTTGCATTGTGAAATAGGCAAGATAAAGTACAAAAAGAGCATAGTTAAAATGTAGTAATGTGCACAATGCTAAGTTATTCATTTGACATTTGACTCATGATCGTGCTCAAGTAAATATAACATATTGACAATTACCGGTGTGAATATACTTCAATGCTCGAGTAATTGATAAAGAAAAAAGCGATAGTGCTCTTTTGTTAAGTCGTCATTAGCTTTAATAACTTGATGAAGATCAGACTCCATGAGCTCAAAAACAACGTAGATATCTTTGAAGTCCTTCCGAGAAGGGGGCAAGATGATGTGTTTTATTTCAACGATATCGGGATGTCGAGAAGTATAAGCAACTTTATCTCACGGAGAATACGCGCAAAGATCGATATATGCTCGAAGATGTCATGAATCTTCTTAATTGCCACTTTTTCACCAAGATGAGTGTCGATCACGAACGCACAACACCGTAACTTCCTTTCCCAATAACTTCTTGAATTTTGTAACGGTTGGCATCACCGTATTCAGAGAAAAATCCATCTCCGTCGAACTCAGAGCAAAGAACATAAAAAGTTATTCCACATAGAAAATTCAGCACGTTCAAAGTTTAAAAATCAAAACATTCATAAATCTATCACAGAAACAAAGTGAAAGCGAATTTTCAATGTAGATATAAATTGAAATAAAAGTAATTTTGTCCCGTCTCTTATGGAAAAATTCCTTTACATTGAACATAATTCACTTTGGACATCAGCACTAGTGAACTAACCTATTACTTTCTATTATTTATACCCTATAGTATAGATCCCCTTTCTCGACTAAGTACATAACTAAACTAACCGATTGATCACTTTTCTATTGGAGGTCTGCTAACACACAAGTACTCACAAATTACAACCACATATCCAGATTTACTTAAACATGTACTAAACATCATTGCTTAAAGAATTACTTCAGAGGTCAAATATTTCCATTAAAAAGACAAGAAATCGATCCGAGAAAAAACATATTTCCAGCAATTACAATGGGGAAATGAAAGAAAACCACCAACTCATATCCATACTCACATTTCTTACATCCGCATCTTTAACATCCAGATCCGTGGTCACTAAGATAAACTTCACTTTTGTATTAGTCAAATATCCATAGTCGCAAATCGGATTAGAAAAAACACAAAATGAAAACCACCCACTTTTCATATTGGATTAACTAAAAACCAAATAAAACATATCGGGAGACAACAAATGCACTCACACTTTGTAATTTTCAATAGGATAAAGCAAATCCCAAAAACGTCTCATTCAAAGATTGGTCCAGATTTTTAGGATTGTTTCTTGTCAAGCAAACACAATTCATGAGATTCAGAGGCATCCCAAAAGTGCCAAAAAATTGAAACCTACTCTAAATTAGAAGGTCCCAAAATCTAACCCCTAAACAAAACAAAAATCCCAAATTCAAAAAGAAAACCCTCAACATTAAAATGAAAAATTCTCTAAACTTAAAGCTCCTAAAATCTCAACCATTTGCATCAAAGACAAATTCGAGTAGATAAAATAAAAAATTCCGAAATCCTAAAGTTGTAAAAAAAAAACTAGGTTATCGAAATTACACGATCGAATAGTAAACGCACCTCGCTCATCAACCACATCAAGAGAGCAATGGACGATATGGTGGAGTTTGAGAGCATCATCGGCTTCAGTGAAGCTCTGTATGTAGAGCGGATTGTTCTGCAGTCATCGGATAAATTAAAAAAAAAATCGAAAATTAATGAAGAGTAAGAGGGAACAGAGGAGAGGAGGTTGTAGGTGGATAGGGAGGGTGGAGAAGCGTTGTCCGGGGCAGCGAAGGGCGGAGAAGGGCAGATGAGGGTGGAAGAAGGCGGAGGTTGAGGGAGAAGAGAGTGGGTACGGTGTGTGAGGGTTTGAGAGAAGTGAGGGTTTGTTTGTGAGAAGTGAGGGGACGAAGGAGAGAATTGTTTTGATATCGTGGGAGTTTTATTTTGATCATTCGGTTGCCACGGATTTGCCACGGTATCTCCGTCGCAAATTTATGTCCTTTCACAAGTCCGTGGCAAACCCGTGGCAAATACCAGCGGGAAATTTCGCGCTCTTACTTTTTACACATTCCGTCGCAAATCCGTGGCAAATTACTGACGGAATAAGCTCCGTGGCAACTGCTGGTGGCTAAAACAAGCTTTTCTTGTAGTGATATTTTAGCCCCCTGTGAAGGCCCATTACATAGAAATAAAGGGACATTCTCATTTTGTAATTAAACAAATCACGAGCGAATACAAATGCTATAATGCCAAGTTGAGAGAGTTGCGTTCTTCGGCCAATAGCTTGTTAAAGCTGTTCGCCGATGCCATCATCAGAACAACGCAAAAAGAGGGCATTTGTTAACACCCAAAATAAATAGGTGCCAAGGCGACTGATGAATCCCCATCACATGATGTTTTTTCACTGCGAAAAAGGGGGATTTTACTTGATAATTTAATGAATGAATGGAAATTGTTAGGAGAAAATTAATGAGTTGTTCTATTTGAGATTTAATTGCCTTGCAATGTTTATGCTAGGTTTTGTGGTTTTTTGTGCCCAGGGACCAGGTGGAAGAAAAGAACGAAGAAATGCAAGCGAGCAGAATCAAAAAAATGCAAGAAGAGAGCATTCAGCCAAACCGCGCTGTAGTGGCGCTGGGAGCGCGAGTCGCACGCGGATTGGCAGGAGCAGGCACGCTGCAGTGGCGCTGGGAGCGCGAGTCGCGCGCGGATTGGCAGGAGCAGGCACGCTGAGTGGCGCTGGGAGCGCGAGTGCAGCGCCAAATACCGGAAAACACGTTAAAACACCAGCAGAGATGCGTTTTTGGAAACCTTTTGACGAATTGGAAGCCCTAGCACACGGAAGAGAGCTCCTACCTCCTGACGGCTACTGAGGAATCAACACTTGGGAACAAGGATTGACGATTCAGATGCCTGCATTCCATCTTTCATCTCGTAATTATTCTCTTTCTTCTACTTTAATCATGTGAAACTAAATCCCATTGTTAGGGATGATTGCACTTTGATGTAAAACTGTGGTTGTTGATTTAATTTAGTACTTTTATCGTTTTCTCTCTTCGTTTGTGGATCGAATTTATATTCTTCAGATGTTTGTATTTGGAAAAATATAGATTAATATTTGTTTCTATAATTTAAATGGAAAGTTGGTTATTGAATAGCTTGAAATGCGATTCCTTCAATTTCGTCGCTTAGGGATAATCGCCGATTTGCTGTATGTGTATGAATTCTCGTCGTTTAATGCTTGTTATGATTATTAGCACCTAAGGGATTAGTGTTTTTATGAATTAACAAAGGCTAATCACCTAAGGGATTAGGGTTTAGTAAAAGAGTGATCAATTCTATAGCAAACGAGAGAGATGAATTATCTTTTAAAAAATAAATCAATGACCATAGTGGAAATCGAAGGGCCTTCATCCCTAGCATCTTCTCATCGCATATCTTTCATCGTGTTCATCATTCTCTTATTATAAAAAGAAATCCAAAAACATTTTATTGCTTTACTTCGAGTTTGATAGCTCAACAATCATCAAACCAAAACCCCCTTTAAACTTGGTTCCTATTAGTAGCTGTTAACGTCTTTAGTAAAATAACTTCGATCCTTGAGGACGATATCCCGGTACTTACCGATTTTATTACTTGCACGATTCGGTACACTTGCCGAAAAGTTAACAAGTTTTTGGCGCCGTTGTCGGGGATCGGAATTAATTTACTAATTATTTCGAAGGCAATTGCTAATTCGAACCCGTACATAGATTTATTTCAGTTTTAATTTTTCATTATTTTTATTTCTCACACCTGTTGCTTTGACGCTTGTCTTAGTTTCTCGTTGTTTTTTGATTGCATGCGTGGAACAAGAGATCCTAAAGATTTACTCTTCATTCCTGAGATCGAGAAAACTGCAAAAGCAAATCGGAGGGAAGCAAGGTTAAGAAAGCAGAGAGAGCAACAAGTAACAACTGGAGAGACTCCTGTGCAACCTACTGTAACTCAAGTCATGGGAGAAAATCCACCTGCTCGTACTCTTGGTGATTTTGGTAGAAGAAACCAAGGTGTCCAAGCTTACACCTTCCAACCTGTGGGAGCTGTAGCATTCGAGATCAAGTCTTTGATCCTCAATGCCTTGAAATCTGAACAATTCTCTGGGTCTGATGCTGAAGATCCAAACCAGCACCTATTTCAGTTCTAGAAATTTGTGGGTCCACCAATCCTGCGGGAGTAACTGAAGACCAGAAAAAGTTGTGTATGTTTCCATATACTTTGACTGGCAGGGCTAAAGATTGGATCAACACTATTCCATCAGGAACTATCACCACTTGGGCTGATCTAGAGAGCAAGTACATAGAAAGATTCTTTCCAATTTCTAAGTTTATCAAGAAGCGGGCTGAAATTTCAAACTTTGAGCAAGGAGATGCTGAGTCTCTTTATGATGCGTGGGAAAGATTCAAATTGTTATTAAAAAAATGTCATTCGCATGGTATTGATGACTTTGTGCAATTGCAAACATTCTGTCATGGTTTGCGACCTCAAACAAGAATGATGTTAGATGCCTCAGCTGGAGGATCTTTGGGTACTAAAACTGTAGAGGAAGCAAGACAGTTAGTAGAGCATATGGCCTCTAATGAATACATAATTCAGAATGATAGAGGGGCACCAACAACAAAGAAAGGGATGTTAGAATTGGATTCTAATAGTGCTGTATTGGCTCAACAAAAGGTAATGTCACTTCAGATTGAAGCCCTCACTAAACAGTTAGCTGCTGCTTTGCCAAGTGGATCTCAAAATTTCGCAAACGCTCAAGCAAAGGTGCAAACAGGGCATGTAACTTTTGTGGCAGAAACGCTCATGAAGGTGACTGTGCTACTCATGGTGATAACAGTGAACAGGTTAATTACATGGGAAACTTTCAGAAGCAAGGTGGGAACCCATATTCTAACACCTACAATCCTGGGTGGAAGAATCATCCCAACTTCTCTTGGAAAAATAATGATACCGCAGGTTCAAACCAACAGCAGCAATCTCAAGCACCTCCTCAACAACAAAGACAACCTTCTCAATTGGAGAATGCTTTAACTCAATTCATGCAATTGACCAAAACCACTTTTCAATCACAAGAGCAGACTATGAAGCATATGGAGAAAAATCATGAAGCATCCATAAAGAACTTAGAGACTCAAATTGGGCAATTATCAAAGCAGCTTGCTAAATCATCTGGTAGTGGATTCTCCGCTACCACCGTTGATAACCCAAAGAATGAAAGCGCTAAGGCTATTTCACTACAGTTGGTGGTCGGAGTTGAAAACGCCCGTGGTGACTTGTGAGAAGAAGGTGGAAGTAGAAAATGAAAAAAATGAGTTGAGTGAAAAAAATGAAAATGATAAAATTGGGGAAGTTGAAAATGAGCAAAGTGAAGAAGGTGTGAAGTCTAACCTTAATGAAAACAATTTGTTCTTTGATGTGCAGGTACAAGAGAAACCCAAAGCATCCTCCCCTCAAGTGAAGCTGCCATATCCTCATGCGAGCAAGAAAAATCAAAAAGATGAGCAGTTTTCAAAGTTTATGGAGATTTTCAAGCGACTTCAAATTAATATCCCATTCGCAGAAGCTCTAGAACAGATGCCCATCTATGCCAAGTTCATGAAGGAGCTTTTGACAAAGAAGAGGAAATTCAAAGAGGATGAAACAGTGGCTTTGACTGGAGAGTGCAGTGCCATAATTCAAAGGAAGCTTCCTCAGAAAATGAAAGATCCGGGAAACTTCACCATTCCGTGTGCAATTGGCGACATAGCCATTGGCAAAGCTCTCTGTGATCTGGGGGCCAGTATTAATCTTATGCCATTGTCTATGCTTAAGAGACTTGGTGGTGGTGAGGTGAAACCGACTAGAATGTCTCGACGACACTTGCCGATCGATCGATCGGTAAAATATCCCTATGGAGTGTTGGAAGATGTTCTGGTTAGAGTTGATAAATTCCTATTTCCGGTAGACTTTGTGATACTTGACATGGAGGAAGATGCAGAGGTACCACTTATCCTGGGTAGGCCATTTTTAGCCACATGGCGAGCTTTGATTGATGTGCAACAAGGGAAGCTGATCTTAAGGTTCCAGGATGAGAAGATCACTTTTAATGTTTTTGAAGCTATGCGCCATCCTGATGACAAAGGACATTGTTTTAGGGTGGATGTACTTGATAATTGCGTGAAAGAGACCTTTCAGACAGAAGTACCATCTCCTCCATTGGAGAATGTGATTGTAAACTCTATTGAAGAAGCAGAAGAGAATCTGGGGAGTGAAATAGAAGACTGTATTCTACAGTTTGAAGCTTCTCAGATAGAAAATGTGTCCAAGAAAAAAGAAGAGCTAGATAGGGGGGAGAGTTCCGAGAAAAAGATCCCTGAATTGAAGCAACTCCCCTCTCATCTGAAGTATGTTTTCCTTGCAAATGATGATCTTCATCCAGCTATCATTAGCAGCTCTTTGACCAAATTGGAAGAGGAGAAGCTGATGAGGGTACTAAGAAGCAACAAAAATGCTTTGGGTTGGACTATCTCGGCACTCTCAGGGGATAAGTCCAGCTTTTTGCATGCACAAAATCAAACTGGAGGAAGAATTCAAACCTGTGATCCAACCTCAGCGGAGATTAAATCCTACAATGAAAGAGGTGGTGGGTAAGGAAGTTTTAAAGCTCTTAGAGGCCGGCATGATTTATCCTATCTCAGATAGTTCATGGTTGAGTCCTGTTCATGTGGTCCCTAAGAAGGGTGGTATGACGGTAGTGAAGAATGACAAGAATGAGTTGATTCCGACTCGAACTGTTACGGGTTGGAGAATGTGTATAGACTACCGGAGGTTAAACCAGACAACCAGGAAAGACCACTTCCCTTTGCCATTCATGGATCAGATGCAGGAGAGGTTGGCTGGACAAGCGTTCTATTGCTTTCTGGATGGATACTCTGGGTATAACCAGATAGCAGTAGACCCAAAAGACCAAGAGAAGATAGCTTTCACGTGTCCCTTCGGTGTGTTCGCATATCGGAGGATGCCCTTCGGGTTGTGCAATGCTCCAGCGACTTTTCAAAGGTGCATGCTTTCTATTTTCTCTGATATGATGGAAAATGCAATTGAGGTATTTATGGATGATTTTTCTGTTTTTGGTTCTACTTATGATTCTTGCTTGGCCAAACTTGATGCAGTTTTAAAACGATGCACTGAAACCAACTTAGTGTTGAATTGGGAGAAGTGCCACTTTATGGTCAAGGAAGGTATTGTGCTTGGCCATAAAATTTCTGCAAAAGGCATTGAGGTTGACCAAGCGAAAATCGAAGTGATAGAAAAGTTACCTCCTCCTCTAAATGTAAAAGGAGTGAGAAGTTTTTTAGGACACGCCGGTTTTTATCGATGTTTCATAAAAGACTTCTCCAAGATTGCAAAACCATTATGCAATCTACTTGTTAAGGAGGCTGAATTTGTGTTTGATAATGATTGTCTGTGTGCTTTTAACATCTTGAAGGAGAAACTCATCTCTGCTCCAGTCATAGTAGCCCCAAATTGGGATATTCCATTTGAGCTTATGTGTGACGCTAGTGACTATGCAGTGGGTGCTGTATTGAGGCAGAGATCAGATAAGTTCTTCCATGCTATATACTATGCTAGCAAGGTTTTAAATGAACCAAGTGAATTATGCAAAAACTGAAAAAGAATTGCTAGCCATAGTATTTGCACTGGAAAAATTTCGTTCCTATTTGGTTGGATCAAAAGTAGTTGTTTTTACTGACCATGCAAAGAATAAAATATCTCGCTAACCAAAGGCGAGTCTAAGCCTCGACTCCTTAGATGGATCTTGCTTTTGCAGGAATTTGACTTGGAAATTAAGGACAAAAAGGGGAGCGAGAATGTGGTAGCAGATCATCTGTCAAGGTTGGAAAACAAAGAAGTGACTGCTTGTGAAAAAGAAATCCTAGAAGAGTTCCCGGATGAAAAGTTACTTGCCATTGTGGAAAGACCGTGGTTTGCTGACATTGCAAATTATAAGGCAGCCGGAAAGGTCCCGGAAGATTTCACATGGCAACAGAAGAAGAAGTTCCTCCGAGATGCCCAACATTACGTTTGGGATGATCCGTATCTTTACAAAGTTGGAGCTGATGGAATCTTGAGAAGGTGTGTGTTTGGGGCTGAAAGTACAAGCATTCTATGGCATTGCCATGACTCTCCATGTGGAGGGCACTACAATGGGGAACGCACAGCTGCTAAGGTTCTCCAATCCGGTTTTTATTGGCCATCCCTCTTCAAGGATGCACATAATTACGTGAGAAGCTGTGACAAATTTCAGAGGACTGACAATATTTCACGTAGGGGGGAGATGCCATTGAACCCCATTCTTGAAGTTGAAGTGTTTGACTGCTGGGGCATTGATTTTATGAGACCATTCCCATCATCTTACAATTGTGAATACATCTTAGTGGCAGTTGACTATGTCTCCAAGTGGGTTGAAGCCATTGCCACTGCTAAGAGTGATTCCCAAACTGTGGTTAAATTCATAAAGAAGAACATCTTCTCTAGATTCGGTGTGCCTAGAGTCCTAATCAGTGATGGGGGTAGCCACTTTTGCAACACCCAACTCAACAATGTTCTCTCCAAGTATGGTGTTACGCATAAAGTGACAACTCCTTATCATCCTCAGAGCAATGGTCAAGCAGAAGTCTCAAACAAAGAAATTAAGAGGATCTTGGAAAAGACAGTTGGAAGCTCAAGAAAGGATTGGTCGTTGAAGGTAGATGATGCGCTTTGGGCATATAGAACAGCCTATAAGACACCTTTAGGCATGTCCCCGTACCAATTGGTTTATGGTAAAGCTTGCCATTTACCGGTTGAACTTGAGCACAAAGCGTATTGGGCACTAAAGTTTTTGAATTTTGCCACTTCACTGTGGGAAAAGAGGATCCCTCACCTACACTGATTTGGATGAGATGCGTCTGCAGCATATGAGAATAATCAGATTTACAGCAGAGAATGAAGGCATACCATGACAAAAATATCTCACGGAAAGAGTTTCATCCGGGATGCAAGTCTTTGTTGTTTAATTCGAGACTCAAGCTATTTCCAGGAAAACTGAAATCCAAGTGGTCAGGGCCTTTTGTTGTCAAAGAAGTGACTCCTTATGGAGCAATTGAAGTGGAGGAACCTGAGTCAAAAAGATCGTTCAAAGTTAATGGGCAAAGGTTGAAGCCGTACTTGGGCGAAGTGGTAGAGAGAGAAAAGCTGGAATTGGTTTTAAGCGACCCTTAAAACCGGAGGTAACGTCAAGCTAGTGACGTTAAAGAAGCGCTTTTTGGGAGGCAACCCAATTTTCTCAACCCTTATCTTTTTAATTTTTCGCATTATCTTTCCTAGAGTAGGTACCTTAGGATGCATTTTAGTCACAATCATTTTGGTTTGCAAGTTAAAAATGGATTTGTCACAACACTGGCGTTCTGCAGCGTATCAAGCAGTGTGCACATTAGCTGCGGCCAATTGGCGCGCCTCTTGTGCGTAACTCGCGCGTCACGCGTGAGCCTGGGCTGTTGCTCCTATCAGTTCGCGCGGCTCTCGCGCTGCTGTCGCGCGCCGCGCGCAAGTCTTGGATTTAATCCTTCGCTGCACACACCTTCACGCGTGAAATCTCTCCCAAGTAGGGGTTTTCCAATTTTCTGCATCTAAGGAGCAATTTGTGTTGGGGTTTTGTGAATTTGTTCCCACTTTCCTTCATCTACAACATCAATCAAGTAAGTAATTCCTTCTCCTCTTCAAATCTTTCAAGATTCATCTAATTTCTTCAATGGTAAAAATTCAAAAATTGGATGATGATATTGTTAGAGGTTGTTGAATGCATGTTGTTTTGTTGATTCACCTGATTAGGAAATGTTAAAAAACCAAGTTTGGGGTTAATTAGGTAGTTGTAAGTGGTGGTTTATGTGTTAAGTGGGTATGCACCCCATGAGTTTGATGAAATGCTTGAACTACAATTTCATGAACAACAACTTTACAATTGTCAACAACAAACTTGTCATTGCAAATTGTTTTAAATTTGGTCATGTGAACTCAACATTGTTTTGAGGAAAATGTTTTTGAGGAAAGGGAGTTATATAATGGCTAATGGTGCACTAACCATAACCAATTTTGTGTGGAATTTATGTTGATGTGAACAGGTAATGGCTGAAAAGGGAAGGAAGAGGAAGTCTGTGGGTCGTGCTTCATCATCTCGCTCTCAACCCGTGTACAACTCTGACATGTTTAGGTCACTGGGATGTGAAAAGTTCCATGAGTCAATTGACATGGTCGACCCCAAGTTTGTTAAAGAAAAAGCCCTTCTCCTTGCTCCGGGTGATTTCGAAGAGATTAAGGAAAATATTAGCAGACGAAGATTGGAGCAATATGTGAATTATCCGAAGGAGGCGAGCAAGGCTCTTGTATTTGAGTTCTTCTCTAATGTCTCTCCGAAGCCTGCAGTTGATGGGACAGTGGTTATTCCGGAATCGACAAGCTATGTTCGGGGTCATGTGGTCCCCTTTGATGCGAAAACGATCAATAGACTGTTTGGGATAGAGGCGGGGCCGCTTTTGGATTGCATGTTCAGAACTAAACTCAGCAGGATAAATGTAAAGACTGACCCAGGGTGAGCGGCTGAGATTAGCCAAGCACTGTGTAAACCTGGTATGGATTGGGTTAGAAATAGCTTTGGGGAGCCGCAGAAGATCCTTGTTAGCTCTCTCACACCAGTTGCTAGAGGTTGGGCAGCCTTCATCCTTTCCACCATCCTCCCAAGTTCTAACCAATCTGAGCTGAATATCGACAGGGCAACCCTAGCTTCTTGTATCATTAGAGGAGAGCCTGTCAACTTAGGGGCAGTTCTTGAGAACGAAATTCAGATCTTTGCCAAATTCAAAGATGGGGCCTTGCCAAGCTATTGGAGGCATGCTAGCCTCATTGCATTGTTGTGTGAAAAAGTTGGGGTAGTAGCCGACGCAGATGAAGTCACTATTTCACCGGCTGCTGCAATTACGGGGACTTGGATTCGCTCTAGGGCAGGACTTGAGCACCCGGTTCGAAGAGAGGAACCGCAGCAGGAGCAGCTAGATGAGCAAGGACCAACCTTTATCATCGATGACTTTCCGATTGGGCCATCTACAGAAGATTTTCAGAATATTCAGGCAAGAATGGATGTGCTGGCAGTTAACCAGGAGCGGATGGAAGCAAACCAGCAGCGGATGGAAGTTGGGATGAGAAACATGTACAGAGCCATGTGCATGCTGCATAGTGGAGCGCAGATGGATCCTGATGCTGACATATTTCAGGCGCCTCCACCAGATTCTGGACGCGGTTGAGTAGTCTACTCACCGCCAGGTTACTTTTTCTCTTTCCTTTCTTTTCTGTTTTAATTGATTGTGTGCTTTAATGTTTTCCTTAGGATAGTTGTCGTTTTTAATTTTATTTTTGTTTTTGCCTTAGTCTTTGTAAATAGGTCTTCCCCTAAATCAATCAGTGAGGACACTACTGTGTTTAAGTGGGGGGAGGACTTATCATCAGCTTCATGAATAGAATGCAATCATATGGTGAATTTCCTGTTTTAAATTTTTTTTATATAATAAAGAACAGTTGAGCAAACTTTGTGATGATTCGGTGAGAATTGAGCGAATAATACCCCTGTGGTGATCAAATTAGCGCATTCTTGCTTCCACACATAAAACACTGACCTGTGGAACTTAGTGATCCTAGAAATGTTGGTAGCTAAGCTAGTTGTTGGTGGACCATGGGAGTTGCAAAATTTTTATTAAAAATTTAGGGTAGTTGTAGAAGCTAAGTTGGGGGTGCATCAGTTGTACTAAGGCTGGGCATGAGGATTGTAGAAAGATCAGTGCATAGTGTGTGTGTGTGTGTGTGTGCAGCACTGTAGCGTCTACTCGTAACGATATAGTGTATGCCGTGTCGTGTGTTAATGCGTGTGTGCAGCATTGTGGCGTCCACCCATAACGTTATAGTGTATGCCGTGTGTGTCGGGGTGTGTGTGTGCAGCACTGTAGCGTCTACCCGTAAAGCTGGAGTGTATGTCGTGTTGTGTAGTTAAACGGATAATTGCTGCAATGTCCCGAAGCAAATGTTGATCAAATCCAAATGCCAATGTAATAAAAGGGGTTGCAGCCCAAAAATAAATTGGTGTAGTTGAAATGTATGAGTTATAATAGTCAGTGCACTGGTCGAATATAAAATGCCTATTTAAGACCCTTTGTTGTGCTTGAAGCCCCCCGATCATTTTGTGAAAACGTGAATCTACCCTATGTTTTGAACCATCTTTGGCACTCTCGGAAGAAAACCCTCTAGTCTTAGGTAAATGCATTTTGAAACTAGCTAATGTCCCACTGAGTCAAGTGTCACACACGCACTATTGAGCAAGTTTATGCTAGTGAGAGTACCACGTGTGGGTTGGAAATTGAGTGGCCGATCTGAAAGTTGTTGCTCAACTTGTCCTTTGGATGTTCGTGATTGTCTTGTTCAGTAAGGGATTCATAATTGATTGCATGTTATCTGATGTTGACAATGTTTTGTTTTTGTCTGGTCTTGTCATTGCTTGAGGACAAGCAAATGTCCAAGTTGGGGGTTGTGATGAATCCCCATCACGTGATGTTTTTTCACTGCGAAAAAGAGGGATTTTACTTGATAATTTGATGAATGAATGGAAATTGTTAGGAGAAAATTAATGAGTTGTTCTATTTGAGATTTAATTGCCTTGCAGTGTTTATGCTGGGTTTTGTGGTGTTTTTGTGCCCAGGGACCAGGTGGAAGAAAAGAACGAAGAAATGCAAGCGATCAGAATCAAAAAAATGCACGAAGAGAGCATTCAGCCAAACCGCGCTGCAGTGGCGCTAGGAGCGCGAGTCGCGCGCGGATTGGCAGGAGCAGGCGCGCTGCAGTGGCTCTGGGAGCGCGAGTCGCGCGCGGATTGGCAGGAGCAGGCACGCTGAGTGGCGCGTAAGTGGCGCTGGGAGCGCCAGTGCAGCGCCAAATACCGGATAACACGTTAAAACACCAGCAGAGATGCGTTTTTGGAAACCTTTTGACGAATTGGAAGCCCTAGCACACGGAAGAGAGCTCCTACCTCCTGACGGCTACTGAGGAATCAACACTTGGGAACAAGGATTGACGATTCAGATGCCTGCATTCCATCTTTCATCTCGTAATTATTCTCTTTCTTCTACTTTAATCATGTGGAACTAAATCCCATTGTTAGGGATGATTGCACTTTGATGTAAAACTGTGGTTGTTGATTTAATTTAGTACTTTTATCGTTTTCTCTTTTCGTTTGTGGATCGAATTTATATTCTTCAGATGTTTGTATTTGGAAAAATATAGATTAATATTTGTTTCAATAATTTAAATGGAAATTTGGTTATTGAATAGCTTGAAATTCGATTCCTTCAATTTCGTCGCTTAGGGATAATCGCCGATTTGCTGTATGTGTATGAATTCTCGTCGTTTAATGCTTGTTATGATTATTAGCACCTAAGGGATTAGTGTTTTTATGAATTAACAAAGGCTAATCACCTAAGGGATTAGGGTTTAGTAAAATAGTGAATTCTATAGCAAACGAGAGAGATGAATTATCTTTTAAAGAATAAATCAATGACCATAGTGGAAATCGAAGGGCCTTCATCCCTAGCATCTTCTCATCGCATATCTTTCATCGTGTTCATCATTCTCTTATTATAAAAAAAAAAATCCAAAAACATTTTATTGCTTTACTTCGAGTTTGATAGCTCAACAATCATCAAACCAAAATCCCCTTTAAACTTGGTTCCTATTAGTAGTTGTTAACGTCTTTAGTAAATTAACTTCGATCCTTGAGGACGATATCCCGGTACTTACCGGTTTTATTACTTGCATGATTCGGTACACTTGCCGAAAAGTTAACAGCGACCATGAGTAAAATAAGGCACAAAAAGTACTTGCCATGGCATCTTCTGGATGAGCAGGTAAATATAGAGTGTTTGGGAGCCCGAAGGAATGAAGACAGGACACCGAGGAACTACAGAGCTTCGTTGGAGGGTTCCAAGTTTCTAGGGGCTAGGTGTAATTAGAATCGTTGATCATGATTAATCAAACAGTGGGCAGATGTAGGCACGAGTAGTGGCAAACGAAGGCTCATGTATATATATAGTAGCACTTGTAAAGTTTTAAAACACACATCATTCAATACACAAGTCTTTACTTATTCAATTTTCTTTGTCGCTTTCAAGCTTCACTCCCTCTCACACCTCACCTAACAACTCTTTTGAGGAGTTAGGGAACCCATAGTCGAGGAACATAGTTTCTTCCTCCACGCAATCGCTTGAAGAAAGAGGAATCACAGACTGTCCAAACCTTTAGCCAATCCCATGGTTAGTATACAAGTGTTTGACAACAACACAACTCGTAAAGTAAACCCAAGAAACAAATGGTCGATCGGTCACCGAATGACACTTTCGTGATAGCTGTGAGGGATGCATCTCCACAACTGATCGGTCCTCGGATACTGCTTCCTTGAAAACTACAGGGGCCACATCCCTCTAATGAGAAAAGTGGAAACTCAAGAGCCGCCCAGACAGTGGCCGCTCATAAACACGGGAAGGACAAAATCGTCCGACTAGTGGAAGCTGACAAAACTGGCACAAATAGGGAGGCAGGAGCCGAGAAGGTTCCCTCGGAATATGCCCAGAAACCCCTCAAACAACATCCGCAACCAAGGGAAGACCCTGGATCAGGGATGGAAGAGAAGGGCGCACCTAGAGAACCCAATATAATTCTACACCCAACTGGAACCAACTCGAGTTCTTTGAACATTCCTTAGGGCAGAAACAACACAAAACGACACTCCACGACGGAAAACACCCGAAGCTGCTGATATCCCAGAGCTCCGGTAGAGAAAACCTCCAAGAAGGAATGGGAAGAAGGCCAAGAATGAAAAAGAAAGACCTATAGAAGAAGGAAGCTAGAAAATTAAATGAAGCAGTAAAAAGACCAACCCCCATTTTATAGCAGGAGGGGGCACATTAATGCAAGACACAAAAAGCAACAAGAAAAAAGAGAAAACTGAAACAATAAATTCAAGGTCAGAGTCAATAGTCAAATCAATCAATCACGCAAAACACGTGACAACCACCGTCCAGATGCTGAAGGACTATCTATTCGCAGGCGCTCCCGTTAAGCCGAAGGACTCAGCGTCCAGAAGGCCGCCTTTAAGAACCGAAGGACTTAGAATTCAGAGGTTCAAACTCTGTGACTAAAAGAATTGGACGCTCGCAGAACTCACGTGAATTACAATAGAATTGAAGGACTCAACACCCAGAGGCCCCTTTTCATGCAAGAGCAGAGGAAAATCAATGCTCAGCCGAACTCGCCTTATTTGAACGCCTTCGTGCTTTGAACTTGACGCTCGAAGGACTCTGTTCCCAATCGGATCAGTCGGTATATACGAGAGTTTGGCCTCTTCTCTACTCAGCAAAATGAAGATGAATCCCCTCACAAAGACTGCTGATCAGTCAGCATCATCTCCCTTTTATCCGGTCGGCGATCCAGTCATTATGAAAGTCAACAAATTTATTAGGAATTCCGGATTTTCCTCCACATGTGTTGTAAACGACCATAACAGCCATAATGTGTAATAATTAGCATTAATTGTCCATGCACTATATAAATAGCCCATTGAGGCCAATGAAAAGGATCTCAAATCCATTATTCTCCCTCTCTATCACTATTCTTGTAAGAACAATACACTATTTCTTCTATATTGTGTTCGATTATTTTCATCCCCAGGAAACGGATCGTAACACTACTATAAAAATAAAGAAATGGTGTTGCTACTATAAAAATCAATGTTTTTGAATTTTAGCATCAAAATACTTACTTTAACTTTTAACCTTTTAATGAATTTGTCACTTTTGTAGTCATTTTGCCGTTTTATACTATTAACTTGAATGATGTGAGTTTTTTCATCGATTCATCCTTTACAATTTTAACAACATAGAATTTTTTATTGTTTTAGATGTAATCTACTAATTTTTTTGGTTACAAAAGCATAGAAAAAAAACCAACTTAAAAAAGAAAGAAAAAGACACCAAAGGGCACTTCATCCTCAGAAATGTAATCTACAAATTTGAATGAATAGATGCCGTACTTTTTTTTTGTCAAAATAGCATTGATGTGCGTCCAATTATGTAAAAATAGATTCACATACTTTTAATTTTCTATAAAAGATAAATATACTCTATATTTCTATTATCTAATCTAATCTAATATCTATTTAATCAAACAAACAACTTACAAAAAGACAATTTTAGACATCTTAATTTTTTGACACATCACCACTTTCTCATTTTTTAATTCTATTTTCTCTTACTTTCTCACTCACTCACTCTCTTTCAATCTCACATTTCCCAATATTTCTCACTTTTTTATACATCTACTATTTGTGGCCCCCACACCTTTTATTTTAAAATATTTCGTTTCTCAATTTTTTAATCTACTACATACTATAATATAATTAAATTAATATTAAATAATCTACAATTTACTCCTATTTACTATCTAATCTAATCTCTATTTATACAAACCAATCACACTCATCTAACTAATAACAACATTGTAATTTACTATCACACTTTTTTGAAATTTCTTCACCCAATGTATTTTCTTTTCACTCTCACTATTAATCAACTAAACTAATCATTGGAACGACGATATAACTGCACCGGTATATAAAAAACACCGGATAACTGCACTAATATATAAAAAACTACGAGATTAATATCTAACTATGTATTTATACAAACAAACTACACTTAAAAAGGACAACATTGTAATTTATTATCACATTATTTTCAAAAAAATTCTCCCAATGCACTTTCTCCTCACTCCTACTTTTTTTCCTACTTTCTCATACTTTTTTTTCAAATTTCAAAATTATAATCAAACACACTCACTTTCTTTTTCCACTATCTATTATAATCTACTAAAATCATCATATGAAACTACGAGATAACAAGACTGATATATAAAAAACACGAGATAACTGTACTGATATCTAAAAAAACACGAGATTAATATCTAAAAAAATAAGAAGACTTAATGACTATTTAAACTACTGATTAATATTTAAAACACATGTGACAAATATTTGTCATTAATACCTATAAAAGGACAAATATTTGTCACGAATATATAATAAAACACGGGATAAATATTTATTATTGATAATCTACTATCTATCTAATATCTATTCATCTAATCAACTTAAATAATCAATTGAAACTACGATATAATTGCACTAATA
This sequence comes from Oxytropis ochrocephala, assembly GCA_020916435.1. Classification (NCBI taxonomy): domain Eukaryota; kingdom Viridiplantae; phylum Streptophyta; class Magnoliopsida; order Fabales; family Fabaceae; genus Oxytropis; species Oxytropis ochrocephala. Next base: position 52,169,575 of record CM037095.1, read on the forward strand.
TAAAGAAAACACGGGATAACTTCACTGATATATAAAAAAAACACAGGATTAACATAAAAAAAACTTAAATGACTATTTAAACTACTGAATAATATTTAAAACACATATGGCAAATATTTGTCACTAATACCTAAAAAATGAAAAATTTCAAAATTCTAATCAAACCCACTCATTTTGTTTTTCCAATATCTATTATAATCTACTAATCAACTAAAATAATTAATTGAAACTACGAGATAACTGTACTGACATATAAAAAAACACGGGATAACTGCAATGATATATATAAAAACATGGGATAGCTGCACTGATATATTAAAAAAACACTGCACTGACATATTTGATAATCTACTATCTATCTTTTACTATCTACTATAATTTGCTAATCAACTAAAGTAATCAATTGAAACTATTAGATAAATGCACTGATATATAAAAAACACGGAATAATTGTACTGATAGATAAAAAACACCAGATAACTACAATGATATATATATATATATATATATATATATATATATATATATATAAACACGGAAAAGCTGCACTGATATATTTGATAATCTATCTTTTACTATCTACTATAATCTACTAATCAACTAAAATAATCAATTAAAACTATGAGATAATCAGATCGATATATAAAAAAACACGAGATAATCTGTATTTAATATATAAAAAAATGGGATAACTGCAATGGTATATATAAAAACACAGGATTGCTGCACTGATATATAATAAACACGAGATAACAACACTGATATATAAAAAAACACTTCACTGATATATAAAAGAACACGGGATAAATGCACAGATTGTTTTTAAATGATACTTTTACATTTTTGGATTTTAATATGTATCTATTTTTTTTATTTGACACTCCTTTTTTATCTACTTTAAATTTGTCTTTTTTTTCACGAGGTTTTGTCCAGACTATTTAAATTATGTTTAAGTTCATTCATGAAAAGAACACGCACAGTAGCACCCGTGTGTATGCACGGGTATCCTACTAGCTAGTTACTACTACAAAATTAAAGTAACAATGCTACTAGTATAAAAATTAACGTTTTTGAATTTTGGCATCAGACTACTTGCTTTAACTTTTAACCTCTTATTCAATTTGTCACTTTTGTAGGTATTTTGTCGTTTTATATTATTAACTTGGATGTTATGAGTTCTTTTACAGATTCATCATTTTCCAAATACACCATTTATATTTATTGAGTCTTTTAGAGACCAAAAATAACTATTAATTCTTTTATTTTGATTTTAATTACCCCAAGACACTTGCAAAGAGGATATTTTATTATTTAGCTAACACAAATTAATTGTACTGTAATCATTGTGTAACAAGAAAAAAGCACAAAAAATTAGGAATCAAGGGAGTACAATTTTAAAAAAATAACTTTAACATTCTAGTCTCTCCAACTTTTTTTTAACAACCGTTTTCTATCCAACTGGCTTAACTTCTCGAAGTGGGTCTACTATTAAATCCGAAAAAGAAACTAAATTCAACACTTTGTCTTGATTTTACCATTGCATAAGAACAAAGTCAATATTGTTGCGTCTGTAATGGATGACATGGTCATAATACACTCTGATATGGATTTTTTTACAGCAAAATCGGTAAATATGTTGAATATAAAATAACCTTTATTTTTAAAAATTTAAAGAAGGTGAACTTGTCTTGTATCTAAAATAGATCATACAAATGGTGATGTATGCAGCACAAGCATAATGTAAAAGGAATTCAAATATTTCATTTTCATTAAAAGTGTGATCAAAGAAATGTTTTTTTATACATACAAATCAAATAGATGTTTTATTTCCATCTAGAACTTGTAGAGTATTTGTTAATAAATTAATTAATACGAGAAGACAAATTGTTGATAAATATCTTATGTGGATTTTAATTTAGAGAAATGCTATGCTCACACTCTCTGACACTCTCTATTAGATACTTTCGCATCCATTGGGCCACGTCACCAATTTTTTCAACCTCGCTCTTGGTAACCGGCTATGGTGGTCATGACCGAACATCTTCTACCTCAACAAACAAATGCACAATCTCGGCACCAACACTTCCAAGAGATCCATTATGACTTATGAGAGAACGCGACATCCTCCCAAATGTTCTCGTTCATGGATTTCCGCCGGCGATCGAAAACACCACTCCTCTCGTTGACGCCTGGATTGGACAGGAAATAGTGTGACGACATTGCAAAGCATTTCTTTGAAACTTTCTTGCAGATCTGATAAAGTCATGGATCTAAAAAATAGCAGATCTGAAACAGTGAAGGTACTGCAAAGGTTTGACTGCTGAAAAATAGCAAGTGATGCACTTCCATTAACAAACGCAAAGTTAAAGTTTTTTTTTGACACAACTTAATTTTTTAGTTTTTTTTTTGACGCAACTCAAATTTTTAGTTGAAAAAATGAAGATTTGATATTGAAGTAAAGGAACAGGCGGCATAATTCTTTGGGGAATAGTTATATTTAAAAGGAAATGCACTAAAACATTGTTGTTTCAATCAGAAAGTTTCCATTTTCCTGCAAAGATTTGGTTTTCTGGATGATTCCATTTTATCATTTTATTGATGTTCAAAAAAAAGATTTTTAAGGAACCGGTAGAGCCGGTTAACAGGTATAGAAACTTAAAAAAATGATGATGTGGTCCAATGATAAAGAGAGTGTTTAAAATAGAGTGATTGAGAGAGTGTCCTTAGCATTTCTCTTTAATTTATCTTAAAAAACGTAGTAATCTATGGGATCCAAATTGATAAAAGTAGGAACGCAATTAAGTGCTTAATTTTTCAGATTTTAGTAGGGCCTCTAAATTTTTGAGACGGCCCTGAGCACCAACCACACTTAAGTTTTTACTTTGTAAAAAATGGATTCGATAGACCAAATCTTTGGGTGCATTTAATATGGACCCCTCAAAAAAGATCCAAAAGTAAACATTTACCATTTTTAGTAAGATTTAACAAAATTCAAATATTTCATCTTCATCAAAAGTGTCATAAAAAATATTTTCTTTATACATGAAAATCAAATAGAAGATTTGTTCCCATCTAGAATTTGTAAAGTACTTTTTAATAAATTAATTAATTCAATAAGACAAACTGTTATTAAATTTCATTTGTAGATTTTAATTTGCTTTAAAAAATGGGGCAATCAACAAAAAGCACTTGGATGAAATGGTAGAGGTTTCTTCTAACCAGCGGCGGAATTAGCCTAAATTTTTTAAGGTAGCCAAATATAAAAGTTTATTTTTATTTTTTGTCTCCTCCAACATTCTTTGATTGGTGAGTTTGGTCATTTTATTTTACTTCTGGCAATTTTGTTCCCCTAATTTGGAAATTTTGATACCCGTAATATTTTCATTGAATTTTTCATCTCAAAAAATTGTGAATTGGGCAACTTTTGTGCATCATTTTCCCAAAGTTTAAGAATTTTGGGGACCAAATGGTCAAATAATCAATAATTTTGAGGATAGAAATTGTCAAATTAAGAAAATTGAGGACCAAAATTGTTAAAAGTAAAATAAAAGGATCCAAAATCACCAAGTTAATAAAAATCACCTTATTTGTTTGTGTTAATAATAAACTAATGGACTTAAATTGATAGACTTATTGTTGCTCTTTTATCTACTTAGACAAATAAACTTAGTTCAGGTTGCTAAATAATATATTATTGGGGTAGCTAAATATAAAATATACATACTCATTCAAATACATATATTATTTTTGGGGTAGTCAAAACTACCTCATCACTACACTACCCTTGCCCTTGCTCCTAACTTAACTAATGTCTTGGATTGAATCCAGCCTTGGACATGTAGCAGTGTTAAATCTCTTGAGAGTTGCTGCCCAATGTAGCCTACCCGACTCAAGGATATCTGGTTTACACAAAAAAAATGGGGTAATATGTGGGACCAAATTTGATAATGGTAATGACCTAATTAAGGGTCAATTTTTCAATTTGAATAGAGCTTCTAAATTGTTTTTGACGACCTTGAGCACCAACCACACAGAAGTTTTTTCCTTTTAAAAATGGATTCGTTTGACCAATTATTTAGATGCATAGTATATGGACCCCTCGAAAAAGTCCAAAGTAGATATTTACCATTTTTAGTAGGTATAAAAATATTATTTTTAATTTTATTATTATAAAATTCATTTTTTTACTAAAAATAGTAAAAGTACACCTTTAGACTTTTTTGAGAAGTCCATATTAGATGTACCCAAATTCTTTAAATCGTCTTCAAAACTCGTCTCATCTCATTCGACATTGTATTCTTAATCAACTAATAAACCTGTAAGAACACTAGTCCCCCAAAATCATATAGCGATGTCGGTGTTACAGAAATTCCTATTCGCACCTCCTCCTTCTCTATTTCTCACCATGATTTCTGTTATAAGCATAATCTACCCAATATTTACGGGTGTCGGTGAAGCTAAAGGGAAACACTTGAACTATTCAAAATTCTGGAATGTCAATATTATTATTAACGATAATGCAACTGGTCGAAGGAAGATCAAATTGTCAAGCAAAGCTGGTATGTTATTGTGGTATACTCCTACGTTTCTTGTTGGTGCGACGTCGTTTTGGATACTTCCTTATCAAAGTTTTAGAGCTACTGTTCTTCAATCTGCTATTACCATTCACTTCCTCAAAAGAGTCTTTGAGGTAATAATATTTCTTTACTTTCTTTCATACATTGCCACGTAGATGACATTAAAACACCTCTAAAATGACAATGATAATAGAACATTAACTAACACAAAAATATTTCAACATTCCAATTTCAAACTCCATAATATAACAAAATTGCAAAGTATGTAGATAGATCCTATTGTGTAGAATATAAGAAATAAAAACATAAAAGTAAAAACTGAAAACATTTTGTAAAACATATATGCTTACCGCTATAGTAGAGAAAGGGAACAAACATTGCTTCTGAAAATAGAGCAACAAAAACCAATAGTGTTTTGTACCTTATCTATGGAAGTATCCAATCTTAGATAGTAGGTAGTGTTCGATGTTGATCGACGATGTTGAGTTCCGATATTGAGTTACGGGGCGACGAGATGGTGTGCAGACCGCGACGCCAATTCGACGCAAGTGTCTCTGAAAGTCGAACGATGGAGAGTTAATGCAGGTATCAGTGATAATAAATGCTTACCTTCTCTCTAGCAATGAATGCTATATTTATAAGGTCAAAGGGTGTTTGACTAAACAGATCTGAACCGTCCGATTCAAGGATTAGATCCTGGCCATTGAGGGTTGGATCCAAAGTTGGCTGATGGGCCTCACTATTGGTAAGCCCAACAATTTGTGTTTGAAGGGGGTGCATATAGGACGGACTATTTTAGAATATTGATAATTCTATGGATCATTCACTAAACTACAATTTTCAAGAACTAAATTTGTGATTTTGTGATTAACTCTATTGTGTAGGTTATGTTTGTTCACAAATTTAGTGGTTCTATGGATCTGGATTCTGCAATCACCGTCGCTGTAGGTTATTTTATATCAATTGTAACTATGCTCTATGCTCAACACCACACATTGGAGCTTCCAGAACCAACAATTAATTTGATGTACCCTGGAATTGTGTTGTTTCTAATAGGAATCAGTGGCAACTTCTATCACCATTTTATTCTTTCCAAATTAAGAGGAAAGGGTGAAAAAGAATACAAGATTCCTAAAGGTGGCTTGTTTGGGATTGTGATATGCCCTCACTATTTTTTTGAGATTATTGGGTTTCTTGGAGTTTCCTTCATTTCTCAGACTTTGTATGCATTCTCTTTCACAATAGGTTGTGTTTTCTACTTGTTGGGAAGGAGTTATGCTACAAGGAGATGGTATGTTTCTAAGTTTGAAGATTTCCCCAAGAATGTTAAGGCTCTTATCCCATTTGTATTCTAGATTTTGCAAGAAACAACACATTTTACATGTAATTTTAGGTGGTGGGAGAGAGACTGGGTTGTCTAACTACTAGTGGATAGTTACTAGAAGTTACTCTCTTGTTTATCTCTTTTTGAATTTCTTGGTTTCCTTTGTAATACAACTCTGATGGAAAGATATTTCCAAAGTTTAATAAATCTACAAGTAGTATTCAGTAAAAGTTGTTATAGTGTACATATATACTCGTGTTGAAATCAAGTAGATCTTGAAATGATAATCCTTAATTATGTTGAAATCAACAAATAATTTAAGAGAAATTTTTTGTTTTGACGCTCTGTTCAAGTGTGCAGCAATCACATATTTAATCTATCAACAGAAGCAGGAGGACAAAACATCGGAAGTAAATTGACAATTCATGATGACATCATCTTTTGCCTACAACCATATGGGGTCTAAAGGATTGTAAATGTTGTGAATGTGATTTATCATCCCATCGCTCTTGCGTCTGAAAATGGGGAGTGAGACTGGCCCTACTCCACGTCTTGTAAGAAGAATGCATCCGGTCAAACATTGCCTTTGATTTAGATTAGGATTCTCTCTATTTCTCAAAAGAAATAGAGGGCTCTATTTGGATAGAGTGAGAAACAAAATCAACGATGGGGCATATCGTATTAAATATTATGATATATTTAATTCTATGACCCATCATATTTTTGTGTCTATTGTTCTCCAAATGGAAACCTCCTAGCCCTAGCTCATGGCTGCAAAACCCCTTCCTAGCCCTAGCTCTAGCATAATCCCCTCATTTGGTGGTGCATCTCGTAGATGGCGACCATCTCCTGGTAATGTTTTAAAATTCAACTCTGATGCTCATTTTGAAATGAACACAGGTCGTGAAAGCTGTGGAATTGTATGAAGCGACAATAAAAGAGTTCTATTTTTGGGGTGTACCTAAAAGTTGTTACTAAAGTCTTCCCTTGTAGCGGAAGCTCTAGCTATGCGGGAAGCTATGACTTTATCAAGGAGCCTTCAGATCCCCTCTATCTTGCTTGAGACTGATTGCTTGGCATTTGTTGAAATATTTAAAGGAAATATGATTAGAAGAGAAATTGAACACATTGTTAAGGATATTCTGAGTTTCAAGGAGAATTTTACCTAGGTTGGTTTTCTTTGGACGAATCATGGTTGCGATTTGATGGCGAAGCTCGAATCTCTTGATGCTCTTCCTCGCAACTGTGTTCTATCGCCTCCCCCATCGCTCCTAAAGCTTCTCAATGATGAAGATAGCCTTTAATTTTAAATTATGGTGATCGATTGGGTGGGTAGATCTCCTTTGATCGATTAGGGTTGGTGGTTACTGCTGCTCTGCATTCCTCCATGTTTCTTTTCCTTATGTGTGAAAGTTGTTGAAGTTGTATTATTGCTTAAGAGTCTTTGAACTTGTAGTTGGGTTGGGTCGGGTCAATGTGGTCCAACAACGCTGTGTGATGTACGCCTATATTCAGTTTGGGCTTAGAATAGTTAATCTAATGAAAACTGATTTAGCAAAAACAATGGAACCGTCCATTTCTTTTGGAGAATGGAGAGAATCCTGACCCCTTTGATTCTAGATGTACATCAAATCCAAGTCTTTGTCTAAATAAGACTTACTCTAGTCATAGGCAGACCCAAATGTTAATCATCTTGAATACCCTAAAAAAATAAGCCTATGAAGATGTAGATGACTTCTCTACAATTCTACGTAGGAATATGTAAAAGACATCTCTAGAATTCTACACATACATGTATGGACCTAGAAATATGTAGAAGATATCTCTAGAACTTTTGATACATGATTAGACTTTGGAATATGAAAATTACCAAATTATTATTTTTGGGTTTTTTTTCCTACCCCCCCCCCTATACCCCATACCCCCATATTTCGTTTTAACCCAAAAATTCCTCTGATTTTCTTTTTAAAAAAAGTTTTTAAAAAACTCCCGGATTTAGTCCTAAATTCGAAAGGAAAAATTTTAGGATTTCCAGAAATACCTCAAAAAGAGGTATTTTCATAAGCCATGTTGACTTCAGGAAGTACCTCTTTTTGAGGTGTTTCTGGAAATCCTAAAACCCCTTCCTTCCGAATTTAGAGTTAAATCCGGAAATTTTAAAAAAAATAAATAAATTATTACGAGAAGTAACGATATACTACTCTGTTACAGAATATAAGCAAAAATTAATCAATAAAAGTTGATGTATCTGATCCAAATTTTGAACCAGATACATCAACTTCTATTGACCAGTTTTTGCTTATATTCTGTAACGGAGGGAGTATAACGAAATTCGCTAAACTACGATAACGATAAGCGATAATAATACAGTACGAGAGAAGAAATACATCAAAATATACAACATACGAGAGTAAAAATGTACCAAATACGAGTACAAATACGGTAAAAAATACGAAAATAGTACAACTAAGGGTCCAAAAGCCCTAAAACAATCGAAATGGTCTGATATACAGCAGGTGGAATGACCTCGTCTACCATGGCACCCCGTAGAAGTGCAGCTGCTCTCTCCATCCTATCCTCTGCGGTCAGTGGACCAATATCCTCAACAACTTCCTCTTGATTTGGTGCATCCTTTGGAGGCGGATCTGGAGTCAGACGAGGAATGGACACCTCCAAGTACCATGGTAGGTAATCATCAGCGCAGAGACCTACCACAGCTGTCCGTCTACCAGTGTCCCTGAAAGTCTGCGTCAAGGATTGATAGAACAACAATCTCAGTACAATGGACTCCATAGGTGGAGGTGGGCCCAAAATGGGTGGATCAGGGATCTGCTGGACATATCCAAACTGCCAACGGACCCTGTCTGCCATATAGAGCACAGTGACAGCGCCCCAGAGTAGCCAATTTCTGAAGTAAGAAATGTTGTGAAATCGAACGTACTGTCTGTGGTCGTCCCAAGGGCTCCATATGACCTGCTCCTGCTGTAACTCATCTAGTTGCTCCCGAAAATCTTTAAGCTTGACAGTGTCGCTTTTCTTGTTCCCCCACCTACTGCAACGTGGAAGCCTAGACGTAGTCTTTCCGCACCACTATGGTGGGGAAATACTCGTAGATCCAACACTGAAATAATTAAATGAATAAATAAGTAATTATAAGAATAAAATTAATTAAAAGAATAAAAGTAATTAATTAATTACCTGTAGTAAAGAAGCTTATTCGCCAATCTGCGGTGTCTCCCGATAACAGCTGTCGTTCAGCTCGTAAAGAATGGCCAGAGCAGTTAGACCCCAAGCCCACTGGCCCCTTTGCTCAAAATCAGAAATAAGTGTTACCCATTTGACGGACACAAAATGTGACTCTTGTCGTCGAAGATGGTGCTGCCCAACAAGTGTAGCAAATAGCACTGTGTCGCCTGATCAAGAAGGCCACAGTCCATGTTCTCTCTATATGCAGCCTTCAAAAAACTAAATCTGAATGCCAATCCCCTATAGAACTGACACTCCGCTCAGCAATCTGCGTGGTCTAAACCCAGATGCTCAACTCCAACTCAAATGACATCAACATAGTCAAAATTAACTTATGCGCCATAGGTGTGCCGGTCAGCGGCAAGTGGAGCAACGCGGACACGTCGTCCAACGTCACCGTCATCTCCCCCCACGACATGTGGAATGAGTTAGGTCTAAGAATGCCACCTCTCCACAAAAGCTGATATGAGCTCATGGTTTATGTTGTTGAGAGGTGTGATGTCCAGCTCAAACAGATTGGCCTGCTGCCACCATCTGGCTATATGTGGGTGGTGTTGTTGAGGTCTAATCTTCAATACCTTCCCCCATGAGATGCCACCTTGATCTTACCACAGTCCTGTAAAAAAATAAAAGTAATTAATAAATTAATAAAAGTATTAATTAATTATTGTTTTAAAAAAATTATTAAAAGTATTACCTTCCCCAACTGTAGCCTGGAGATGTAGTGCGTAGGCAACAAAACCTACTCATCAGGCTAACTGTCATGCTGAGCAAGCTCAGCCTCAACCTCCTCTATCTGCATGGCGTCCTGCTGCAAGTGGTCCCGTCCGATTCAGGGATTAGATCGTTGCCATTGAGGGTTGGATCCAAAGTTGGATGATGGGCCTCACTATTGGTAAGCCCAACAATTTGTCTTCGAAGGGGGTGCATATAATACCTCTATCTTTACTCCGTAACAAAGAGTAAACAAAACTAGGGCGACAGCCAATAAATTAGAGCGATAAACAAGAATCGAAAACCAACAGAAACCAGAGAAGACAAATAGCAATTTCGTATATTGTAAGAAAACTACATTTGTTCAAGCACTACCTTTAATTCCAAATGTACATCAAATCCAACTCTTTTTCTAAAGAAGAGTTCCTCTAGTCATAGGAAAACCCAAATGTAAATCAGGGGGGTCAGTACACCTAAAAAATATTGCATTTACCTCCTATAAAAAAATATTTTGACCACCCTGAATTTTTGTTTTTTGAACCTAAACCCTTGATTTTGCACCACAATTGCAAAATAAATTTAATTATACGCCTTATGAAACCTTTCACCTTAATTGAAGAGTAATTTTATAGACGGTGATAAGAAAATGGTTATGATTATATATTTTTAATTTTATGACTATTATAAAAGAATGTAAATCATGTGAAGAATTTTCCTAAGGCCTCAAAAACACGCAAAAGTTCTCCTCCAATACATCCGTTGAGTTTCTCCAAATTAGGATGATTTGGTTATGTGAAGAAAAAAGAATCTAGAAGACATATTTATCCATTGATTTATTTTCTTTTCAAGTTGTGAATCATTTTGTAGTTACTTAATTTGAGAGAGATGTGTTCATTGACGCTTAACTCATTATTCAACAATTTCAAATATGAAATCACATAGTGTAATTTGGTGCTACCACACAAGTGCAGAAAAAACATTTAGCATCAGTTATTTGGTACATTTATCATCGGTTATCAAAGATGCTAAATTCCACGATGCAAAAAGTTGGACATTTAGCATCAGTTATTTAACCGATGCCCAATGTCAATATTAGTATCGGGTGTTTAAATAGTCGATGCAAAATGGTGTTTCATGACTGAACTTGCCTTGAGGATTTATGAACAATGGTGAATACATCTTCACTTCTAGGGTCTATACCTTCTTTTTGAAAACAACATTGTCAAATAAAAACTTTTAGCTCTGGTTTTGCTATAAATATAAAGAATAAAGACAACAACACATAATGATGAAAAGTGAATGAAATCCAATACACGCAAAGCAGAACAAGAAGCAAAGAATCAAATACGATGAAGAGTGCATGAAATCGAAGGGAACCAACAATGAAATTATGAAATTCAACGGAAAAATACTCAGGGTTTATCCAACATTCACAAATCAATGGGAGATTTGTTACCTAGCAGTGTGTTGCAAAGCAGATGAAACCTAATGAGTTGCAGATACGATGAAGAAATCATAAGAAAGATGAAGAAATCAGAAGAAGCGGTAGGGAGATGATGAAATCAGAAGAAGCTCTTGACAGAGCCAAAAACACACCTCCAGGCCAAGAAGCTCTGGACAGAGCCGCAAAACTTAGGGTTTCAAGCAAAAGAAAATGAAAACGAAGGGAGAGGAAGAGAGAGCGAAGATGCTTACTGCTCTCACAGTGATTTATGGACAAATGCTTGAAGATTTCTAGAGGGAGAATAAGAGAGAGCGAAGATGCTTGAACAGTGCGTTTCGAAGATGGATTCTGGACAGATGCTTGAAGATTTGTGTTTCGAAGATTTCCCGATCCTTTGTTTGTCAAGATGGATTCTGGACCTAGCTGAGAGTGTTTGTGCGAGGGAAGGAAGGGAGAGGAAGAGAGGTTTGCAAATAGATCGTGAAAGGGTTGAGACCAAGTGTTTGTGCGTGGGATCGATTAAAATGGGTTTCGACATTTACCATCGGGTCTTTTAACAGCTGAAGCTAAATGTACCTGAATTGTACATTTAACAGCGCTTGTGATCGTACCTTGACCAATGAGTGTTGAAGTAGTCGTTGTTCTGTCAGACGGGCCGGTCGTTGATTGGGTGAAAGGACCGGTCCTGGCTTCACGCGTTGAGCACCTCGGGTGGTACCTGCAAAGACACTCCGACGATCTAGTGAGAGGTCGCGCGGGCAGATAGCGCAAGGTTCGAGAACGTACCTGATGCCATATGCGAATGGCGTATTTATACTGCGAGGTCCGACCGTTTTGCGAGGTTTTCGGCCGGCGAGAATCGCGCCCAAGCAGCCGTGTTTGGGCCGATCGAGTTGGCCGGGCCGCAGCCCGGGCCTTGCTGGCGCTTCGATTGCCGATACACCCATGAACAGCTGCCCCCAAGCCTAGGTCGCTAAGAGCGGCCGAGGCTTGAATCGATGCCCCGTGGAGTGAAGCTATTTTGACAAAACGGACGCGCCGCGTCATTGCCGACCGCCACAACCATCGATCCGTCGCGACGGCTGGTCTCCACCGATATTTAAGACGTGACGCTTGGTGTTTTCGAGGTTGTCCGAGACAACCATTGGCGAAGATGAAACGCTGCGACGCCGCCTCCCGGCCCCTTCGCGCCACGCGGTCCGCACTATAAATAGCCCTTCTTCGTGAAGTTCATTATTCACACTTTCACGAATTGCTTCAACAAAATGACCGACTCATATACCGCCGACTTGCATCCGCTGTTACTTCGCCTATTCGCGACCGATTCACAAAGATCTGCTCAAGGTATGGGTCGATCTATACTTTTACTTTTTAAACTTGAGTTTTTACTTGAAAGTACTTTGTGCTTTTTCCACGCCTCGTGATAGGGGTGTCGCCGGGGATGGCCAAACCGCCTCTCTCACGAGTATTCTCGCTCGATCGACCGACTTGAGCCCTTTATCATGTGTGTTTTTGCATGCCACTTGACGAAACCGACCGCTCGTATTCCCGAAAAACCACCGCAATCCTTTGCTACACACATGTCGAGGCCGGCGAGCCCAACCCCACGAGGCGAGTCTAAGTCGCCTTCGCGACAAAGGTTCCGTTCTTCAGCGCTTCTTCGAGCAGTACGAGCTCGAGTTCCCACTCTTCCGGTCGAGGATCGGCCAGCTCAAAGAGCTCTGGTTCAAGGTCCGTCCATTCTGAAGAGCGGCCATGTAACACTCCAACGCCGGAGAACATCGTTTCTCGAGCGGAAGGAGGGGAAGAAGATGTCGATGTGGTTATCATTGATGATGATGAAGTGCAGAGTGTCGTCCCGGTCGCGGACGAAGAGATGGTGGAGGCCGAAGGTGGCCAAGCTGAAGTTGACGCGGAAGAGGTAGTTCAACCCGCAGCTAGCTTCTCAGGTCGAGAGGTAAACCAAGAAGGAGGGTCGAACGAAGGGTCGGCTGAAGTTCAAGCAGATGTAGCCTGAGACGTATCTGACATGTCTTGGGTATCAGAAACTCTTCGCTCTCACCGGAGCATTATTACTGTCGGCCATGTTGCCTTGCTCGACCGCGAGCCGCTTTCGACGATTCGCCGGGCTGGAGGGTGAGAGGTATGAAGGACGGAGAAGACATTGCAACTTACTCTCCCAACTTCAAGTTCACGATGTATCGGCTCGTGTTCGAGAAGATGAATATCACCCCTCCATTCACTGAATTTCAACGTGACGCCCCGCGCCACATCGGTCGCCTTCCCAACTCCACCCCAACGCATGGGCGCTTCAAAACCTTGAAGTCCTTTTGACTAAGCTGGGTCGGCCGGGTGTCGATCATGTCGTTTCTTCACTCTCTTTGAGCCGAAATGGCTCGGGAGAAGGCTAACAAAGAGAAGAGGAGCAGTGTCTCCTTTAAGATGCGAAGACCCATCATCGGTTCTTCAAAGCTTACCAAGAATCGCTGGGAGCGGCCCGAGAAGTCAAGATTTTTGGATCGTTTCCTACCGAGGAGGCCAGGTAAGGTCAGACGGAGGTCCGGCCGGACGGAATGCTCGGTCCCCTTACTTTCCAATCATGTGGAACGAGGCTCATTTCTCGCAGGAGGCCGGGGATTACATTTACTCGGCCAAGGACTCGGGAGAGGCCGACCTGGAATCCCTGGAGATGATCAAGGCGTTAGCGGGCATGATGCGTCCAGATCCTAAGGGCGACATACCATGCCGTCCCTTTGTCTTGCTCGAGGGCCAGGATCTAGAGGCCGAGATCGGTTTGCTTTTGAACTTTGCCTTTATATTTTTGCTGTCAATTTTTTCTTCTAACTCATGACTCGGTATTTTGCAGAAAGAATGGCCGGTAAAAACTAGGAGGTGCTCGAGTCGCTCAAGCCGCTACCATTCCAGGGCCAAGAAGTGGGAAGGGCCTCGGCCAGGAGATGCTCCTGAGTCGTCATCAAAGGTGCCCCCCACTCCCAAGAGCCAAGGGAAAAAGCCAGTGGCTCGGTCGTCCCCTTGTACTGACGATCGCTCCGCAAAGCGGGTGAGGCTTGACGACCGCAACATGGATTCCGTTATGACAACCTCCCATTCTCTCGCCGAGCAATTAGGCCAGTCGAACTCGAGTGGTTCAGAAGAAGCCAATGGAGGTCGCGCTTCTTTCTCCGCTGGGGATAGACAAAATCATGGCCGAGCTTGCGCCAAGCCGGGTCAAGGTACTTTATTTTTCCAAATCCGTTAGTTATTTTGTCTTAGATCGACCGACTAATAGTTGGACGATCTCTCGCTTATAGGGCTCGTGGCCGCTAAGAAGGCTTTGGCCGAGGTGCGTGAAGTACGCACAAGCTTGCAAGGCCAAGAAAGACGCTCGTATGGTGTGAGGAGGACCGCCAAACTCTCCAGCGGAACAAGGAACTTGGCCGCCGTGAATAGCCAAAACCGACGTTGAATCCCTAGAGAAGGATAGGGCCAGCCGAGGCCGAGAATGCCGAGTCAAGCGCCAAAAGTTCACCGGTAGCCCAGCCGTAGGGAGGCAGCGATCGAGCAATTCTACAACGCCTCGCAAAAGCGCGGCACCGAATCCGCATTTGAGCATCAATTTTGATGAGAAGATGATAAATCCCGCCATTACGCTGCGGATAACAAGATCCCGCCGCCGAGCAAAAAGATGAACAGGGAACGCGTTGTTCGCCCGACTACGCTTCTTTTTCTCAAGCCTCCGGCCCGCTCGCGAAAGCAGTACTTTCTCGTAATAGTTTGACTTGCCTTCGGGCACAACAATTTTCCCGCTTCGTGCGCTTTCTAATTAGTGGACGCCGCTTCGACCGGCGCCCCTTGTTTGTAATGACAATTTTCTCTGCTTAATTCGCTTGTTTACTTGAATCGATTGTTTCGCATCTATTTTTCTAAGTTTACGAACTTTAGATTTAGGTCGCTTGGCATTTCTCACCCGATAGACGGTGCCCACTTGATGACACTTGATTGGGCCATTTCGATGGCACTCGATTGGGTCCGCTCGGTGACCTTCTTTTGGGCCAACTCGGTGGCGCCAATATAGGTCGCTTCGACGCCTAACGCTTGTGGGTTATTACTTAACCCTGGGCCATTTCGATGGTTTCGATGTAGATCGCTTCGACGACCTAATGTTGTGGGTTATTACTTAACCCTTGGGCCATTTCGATGGCTCTCGAGGTAGATCGTTTCGACGATCTAGTTTGATAAATCTTTGATCGCTCCTTTGCCACGGGCAATCTTGAGCGACCGGTCATACATTCTTGCGAGAAAGTAAAGAACACATATTTCTAAAGGTCGTGCCTCGTAAAAACCCGATGGGAAAAAGAGCGCCGCCGCTTTTCATTTATAGGCTCAGATTACATTCAAATCGCTCATTACATTCAAACGTAGTACTTTCTAAGTTTCTCTCGCATTCCATGTTCGGGGATAGTCGCCCATCCATGGTTTCCACTCGTAAGCCCCCTTTCCATTTCTTTTGATGACCCCGTATGGACCTTCCCAATTTGGTGCCGGCTTTCCCTTAGCGTGCATTCTTGTTTCCTACGCCGCCCGCCTTAGAACGAAATGACCGACCGTGAAGTCTCTCTTTGCACGCGAGTATTATATCCGCCGCGACTTCTGCTTGATCAATTGCTCTCTTAATGACGCTGGGTGCGCAGCTTTGTAACACCCTTCTACTATAACTACTATTTAATTAATTTTGAAAATCAGAGTGCGTAAAAACTTTTAGTGCGACCGCCGAGGGTGTCACATTTAAAACAAAACACCTTAAACAACTCCAAAATAGTAATTAAAATAAAACTCCAAAGTATTAGTCAAAATAAACTTCAAGAAATGATACATAGCACCAACAATGTCCGATGACAAAATACTACAAAGAAGGGAAATAATAACTTAACATCTTAGTTCAAATATATAAGAAATAACAACTAAACACCCCTGCTACGTGATCGTAGCCGACTCGACCATACTAGAAGAAGGATCTCTAGTCACCTTCGGGCCATCACACCGCAGTTGCCGACATACGAGGCAACACGACGCAAAGAGGTGAGTCTCAATACATAGATAATAATAAATAAAACAGAAACACAAAGAGAATAGGCACACCAAAGGTACAGTCAATTCAAATACACTACTAATACAGCTACACTGTGACTACAAGTTACACCAAGAATACAGCTTACACCAAGAAGTATAGTTACACCAAGAATACAAGATTACACCAAGAATTATAGTTTCACCAAGAATTATAGTTACACCAAGAATTATAGTTACACCGAGAATTATAGTTACACCAAGAATTATGAAGGCACAATCAATCACAGAACATGTATGCAATGTATGAGATGCAACCCAAAACTCCACGGGCATATGCATGTGGATCCATCACCAAAATTGCCTTGAGGGCATTCACCAAACACCAAAATATTTTAAGAGGCCGAGGCCTATTCACCAAAAATGCATATGATTATGCGACACCATGACTATGCACCGTAAAACACCAAATCACCAAAATAATGCAATAGCATGCTCACCAATAGCCTTGTGGGCTCACCAACACCAAAGGAAAGGTCATAGACCCCAACTCACCAATATTTATTCACCAATAATACACCACACCACAAATAGAAATTCTATAGGGACTAAAAGATCACCAAGACTAATTCTACACCAAAGGACTAAAGTCAACACCAGGGACTAAACCCACACCTAAGGACCAAAATAACATTTTGGGGACTAAAAGTTCAGAGGGACCAAAACAAAGATTTTTGACACTTTGGGTAACATTGGCAACCCCGCACAAAGTGCTGGATTCCTACAGCAGTACTCCTACTTGCGAATTATTTAAAATAGAAAGCGACATCGAAAAATTACAAAAGACCACTCATTGGAAAGCCCTCTGAGTGTAGTTTCTACCTATGATTTTAGTTTTTCAAAATAAGTGTCCAGTTGGTACAGTTTTTCAAAACACTACACTGAGGTACCAAAATCGGACAGAACGCTTTACCCAACTTGCAACCAAATTCTCTTTCTCATTTCTTAATGAAACTCAGTGAAATCAGTGCCTATTTCTGTAGATAATTAAGTCTATTTTTCAATGAAGTAAGAATCACTCAAAACGGAGTTCAATTGATCACACAAAACCTGCAAAAACTGAACCTACTCCCAGTTTGACTCCAGAAATTTGACCTAACTTTAGAGACTCATAACTTGAGCTACACAACTCCGAATTGAACGAAACCAGTGCCAAAACGACCGGCCTTAAGTCTATTTTCAAAAACAATTAGCCACACAATTTTTGGATCAACCAAACAGTACCAGTTGAAAAACTGAAACAGTGTCCAGAAAACACACAAAACCATAAACAAGGAAAGCTCATCATCAACATACACACTCCTACTCAACTCTAATTCAAACAATCTATCAAACACCTAACAAGCACCAATATTTCTCCTATTCAATTATATCAATTTAACAACCAATCATCTCCATATTAATTAACACCTATTACACATCATATTGCATTAAATTCATGTTATAACACCTTAATATCAACAATCAATACAATAACCTTTCAATTCAATCACATATAAAATCAAACAATCACCCAATCACTCAAATACTTCATGAATCAATTTAAACAATTACTCCCGACACCTAATCCCTATGATTTCATGGTTTATAAATTATTAACTATGAAAGAGAGCCCCCATACCTTTTAAAATTGAAGAAGAAGACCAAAGCTCTCAAGAACACCTCCCTAGACACCAACAATCCACGTTTTTCTTCTTCCTTCTTGGTTATTCACGCAACTCTCCTCTCTCAAGCCCTAGCCGTCACACTCTTCTCACTCTCCTCTCCTTTCTAATTTTTGATCTTTTGCTTCTAATGAGGGTTTCTCCTAAGACCCTAATGTTTTTATTAATTGGGTTTGGGCCACTTAACTCCAATGGGCCCTAATTGCACCTCCTTAATTACTTTCTCATATCCTCCCTATTTAACTAAAACACTCCCCATTTATTTACTACACCCCACTCCTTATTCAAATGAGCATCAACACTCTAACCCTTTTTAATTTGATTTTTAATTCCCAACCATATGCTACTTTTCCTTCCTCCTACTTTTCCTCCTACTTTTCCTCCCTCCTATAACCACTTTGGTTTTCCCTAGAAACTTGCTTTTTTTAATAATAATAATAATAATAATAATAATAATAATAATAATAATAATAATAATCATCATCTTATATTAAGTATTTATAACATCAATTTTAGTCATTCTCAACATGGTTCTTATGCCAAAACTCTCCAATTTGGTCCACTTCTATCAAATCAACTCCTAATAATTTCTAATAAAATTTGGGGCGTTATACGCTTCTTCAATTAGGTCCAATTCTTCCCGAATAGCTCGGCCGTTGTCAACCACCGTAGGGGATTTGAGGTTCTCCAATTCGCCGCCCATTTCTATGGGTATGACAAAGACGGCCCCATATACCACCGAAGGGGATTCCTGGCCGTTGAATGAGGGTCGCCCCAGTAGGCCCAAAGAACGGATCAGTAGCTCCTCGACCCGCTTCCTTCGCTTCGCCGAAGCTTCGCTTCAAACCTCGCAGATAACTCTGGCCGCTTACTGACCGCTTGTCCGAGGTGCTCGACCAAGTAAAACGCTGCTTTACCCCTAAGTCGCCAACATTTCTCCAACCTTTGTCCGTGGAACTGGTGCCGTTGTCGCTATTAGTTGCCGAGGATCCCAAACGGGCCAACACACACCGCCGAAAAATTTGCTCACTTTTGCCGAGGTGATGGTTGCAAAGAGGCTCTACCGACCCACTTTGTGAAATAATCTACCGCCACGATCAAGAACTTGAACTGGCCTGGAGCAGGTGGAAACGGGCCTAGCAAATCCATGCCCCACCAAGCAAACGGCCAAGGTGAGACAAGACTTTGTAACTCTGTGGAAGGTGCAATGTGGACATCGCATGTACTTGGCATTTCTTGCACTTCTGAACCAGCTTCTTGGCATCCTCGTCCATGGTCGGCCAATAATAGCCGGCCCTGAGAGCCTTCTTAGCTATGGAACGGGCGCCTTGGTGACTTCCACAAACACCTTCATGAATGTCCTCAAAGACATGGTCGGGCCGACCGACGAAGACACCTTAACAATGGAGAGGAGAATCCTCTTCTGCATAACTTTCCTTCTAATACCGAATACTTGGTCGCCCGAGCTCGACTAACTTAGCTTGCTTCGGATCGCTTCGGTTCTTCCTTCAACAATGTATCTCGTGATGGGGTGATCCAATCAACCAGTGATTGACACACGTAACGCCAACGATCGACTTGGCTTGGTTGAAACGCCTACGATTTAGAGTCTCCGAATCAAACTTTTGTGATTTCCCTGAGTTTTGGTACTTGCTACTTCGATAGTATATCCGCTCGAACATTTTCGGTCCGAGGCATCGGCAAAGATTTCAAATTTCTGGTCGAATCGCTGAGCAAATTTCTTACTCTCGCAGATAACTTTTCAAAGACATCATCCTTGGCATCGTATAATTCTTTGATCCGTGAGACTACAAGCAAGAAATCGATCCGAGCTCGACTCGATTGACATCAAATCTCCGCGAAATCAGAGGTCGCTATGCACGCCTCATATTCGCCCGATTGTTCAAGTGTGGAACGCAAAGTTAGAGATACTTCCACACCGTGCCTTCGAATTTTCTAAAATTAGGCCCGCTCCACTCCTCGCTATTGGACGACCCATCTACGCAAGATCCGTGTCGCTTTACTTGGTCTTCGGGATAGGAGTCATTTCATTTATAAAGTCGCCAACACCGCGCTTTTGCGGCCGATCCGATTCGAATTTAATTCCAAACTCACCGAGCTTCACAACCCACTTTATCATCCGTCCCGCTGTGTCCGCCGATGGAGGACTTGCTCGATAGGTCGGGGTCGGTCCTTACCACGCACTGATGGGCCACAAAGTATGGTCTCAATCTTTCGCGCTACCAAGAGTGCAAGGGCAAACTTTCTATTTTCTCGTATCTCACTGGCCCTCGCAAAGACTTTACTAATGAAGTAGACCGGATTTTGCTTCGTGTCGCTTTCGACGACTAACACCGCACTTAGAACCTCTTCGTTATGGCCAAGTATAAATACAACGCTCTCCCCGAGCCGGCTTGGTCATAATCGACGGATTGGTCAAAGCTTGCTTCAATTCATCCAATGCTCGCTGGCATTGGTCGGTCCACTCAAAATCCACCTCTTTCTTTAGCAGTCTAAATAGTGGAAGCGACTTGCGTGCCGCTAGTGGAATGAACTCGACAGGCAAACACCATGCCGCTCACCGTTGTATTTCTTTTTTTAGTTGTGGGCGGCCTCATATCGCGATCGCCCGCATTTCTCGTGGTTTGCTTCTATCCTCTTTCACCAAGTGGAAGCCCAAAATCTACCGCCTCACCCCAAAGGTACACTTTTCAGATTCACTGAGTGAATTCTTCCTAGCTTCTTCAAAGATTTCCTCGTGTCGCTCACATGATCCGGTCGGTCACACTTTTGATGATCATGTCGCCTAAGTACACCTCTCGAGATTCGACCGATCCGCCTCTTGAAAATTTTGTTCATCATTCGCCGTAAGTCGCTTCCAAAGTGTTTTTAGCCGTAAAGGCATCACCTTGTATCAAAATTTCCCGATCCGTCATGAAGGCCGCTCTTGTGTCGATCGGGTGGATACATCGTGATCCGATTGTATCCCGAGTAAGCGCCCAAAAAGATAATAATTTGTAGTCCGAGGCCCCATCGACCAATTTGTCAATGTTGGGCACGGGAAGGCATCCTTCGGGCATGCCTTATTTAGGTCTGGTGTAGTCTACACACATTCTCCACTTTCCATTTTTCTTAACCAACACGACGCTGGATAGCCGTGTCGTGTATTTGATCTCTTCTATGAAATTGGCCTTTATGAGGTCCTCAACGGCTTTGCTTTTGCGCTTGAGATTTTTCCTCGCTCGAGTACGCCTTCTTTGAGCGACCGGCTTGACTTCTTCATCAACCGAAAGTTGATGGCAAAGCTACTCGATAGGAATGCCGGGCATGTTCGATGCCCGCCATGCGAAACAGTCAAGATAGTCTCTTAAACATTGTACAAGGTCTTGCTTCACTTGCTCGTAGGTCGCTACCGAAGCTTCACTATCTTTGTTGGGTCGCCTCCCAACCGCACATCTATCGCCTCTCCATGAGGTTTCGCCTTTTCAACTCGTTTCTTCACTTCTCTCGCTAAGTCATCCTCGTTATCTTCGGTCGTCGTCTCGATCATACCGAGCATCCAAATCGCTGACGTTGACTTGATGGCCTTCACCAGTGCTTCAACATTCGCCAAGGTCTACCTCATCGCAAATTTGTTGATACAGCATCGTGGCATCGCTCTTGCCGCTTTCTAGGTCGGCCGCTGTGGTAACTACACCGGTCGCCTTTGTCAGAGAATTTCATCTTCGTGATGCATCGCTGACGCCACGCCTCTAACTTGCCAGTGGTCGGCCTACCAATGATACATCGATAGCATGATTTGAGGGGGAGTACGAGGAACGCCGTGCGGACCGCCTTGTACAAAGTGCTATCCCCGTTGTCGCCACCAAATGTGACCATGAGCTCGATTGTTCCCAACGGGTAGGTGATCGCCCATTGAAGCCCGTTAGGGAGTAGCTCTCGCCCGGGAATTATCTCGCCCGATCAACCTTGATCTTGTCAATCAAGCCTTCAAACATGAGGTCGGCCGAGCTACCCCGGTCGACTAGAATTCTTTGAACTTCGCGGTTGGCCATCACCGCCTCGATTACCAACGGACGAATCGCTCGCCCGCCATCGTGTGTCGCTATCTCCAAACGAGACGGGGGTCTATTCGAGACCGGTGGGATCGTTGATGTTGAACCGACCATCGAGCTCGCCCCACTTTCTTTTCGTGGCCTTGTTCGATTCTCTACGGCCCAACGGGTTTCCACCGCGGAATGACCATTGCAACGCTAAGCGACTCCGGACCGTGGAGCTTCCCGATCTTCGCATCGGTCTTTGTCTTGGGACGCCAAACAACTAGAGCGCCCTTTCCTCTATCCGGATCGCTTTTTTCGCTTTCGGGGGTCGGCCGCCTTCCTCCGACCTCACATACTTCCCCAACTTCCCTTTCAATGAGCTCTTCAATATCATCTTTGAGGGCCATACAAACAAGTAGTATCATGACCCTTGTTCTTGTGGTAACGGCAGATCTTTTAGTCGGCCGTGCCCCCTTCTTGAGCACGAGTGGATCGGGCCGCTTTACTCCCACAAATTCATTATTTTGGCACTCGCTATAGATCCGCGCAATAGAAGTGTTTAGCCGAGTGCGATGATCGAACTTCTTATCTCGAAGTCGGACCGATTGTCGCGGCGACCTTCGTGCCTCTTTGGCCGCCATCGCCATCGCTTCTTTAGGTCGTGCACGCACGGACGGCCTTTCTTGTCGCTGCAGAGTTTCTTCATACGCCATGTGGACGTTAGCCCTTGTCAAGAAGTAATCGAGATCCCCGATAATGGTTAAGAGTGAATTTTTCTACGAACGGGTGGTCCTGGCCGAATACCACGCTTCAGATATTTTAGCTTGTCCTTGTCCGACAAGTCACTTAACGGACTCGGCCTCGCTGTTAAACCTGGCCGATGTAATCGCTTTAGCGCCTCATTATCTCCTTGAACAACAGAGTCCAAGTATTCTTCATACCAGATTGGCGCGGTTTGCGCAGTAGTTGAGACAAGAATATTCTCGATCGTGTCGCCCCACGAGGAGATGGAGTTGGGTCGCAGAGACTCCCACCATTCCAACGCCTACCGCCCAATGATCGGGAAAAAGCTCGCATTTCATGGTCGGTCCCAATTCCCTATAGCAAATAGTGAATTATTGAAGTAACGGAGATGTTTGTCCGATCCCCGCCGCCAAACTTGTTGAGATCGGGCGGCTTGTGGAGATCCTCGGAATTTTGTAACGCCGATCTCCCGGAGAACGCCGCGTGCTCGCTCAATGCCGCTCGACCCTGGGCGGTTGCATTGCGAGGCATGCCTCGCGTTCCCAAGATTCCATAAATCCTCCGGATGGGCCGGCTGGTGGAAGTCGAGGAGGCCTTCGGGTCGCCGCTTCAGCCTCTCCTTGGCCGATGCGAAACGCCCCTAATTCTTCCATCTCTGTAATCTTCCGCCTCTTCTCGAGAATCCCAAGATTCGCGCCGACCGACGTGACCCGGACGACTCATCGAGGAGTACCGTGGGTGAGCGCCGGTGTTCGGGACTCGGTAGCTAGCATCTTCATAATCATAGGACATCGAACGCCGCTTCACGCACGCCTCGCCGGGGCGACCAGGTGCCTCGCCGCCCACGGAGAACGATGAGTAAGCTCTCGGGCGGAAATGCTCCTTCGGAGGGGGGCGGTGTCTCGCGCGCAGTCGGCGCGCGAGCGTATGTTCTCCGCTTCGCACGCCGGCGCCCGACTGACCTCTTTTCAGATCGAGACGAGCGCGCTCGTCGTCGCGATCACTGGTTTTTGTTTTGCGCAGATCTCGCAAAACGGCTTGAGTGACATGGTCCGGCAGAGGTTCCCGAATGCCCGCCTAATCGCCGCGCAAGTCTCCGTGAACGGGTGGTTGAACTCGTTGGAGGATAGGTCCGCGACCGCTGTGCACCAAGGCTCTTGTCGTGGAAGTCTCGAGACTCGTGGGATCGTGGACGCCACGCCCCGGTTCGCCGCCGATTCTCGCCTTGAGGATTGAGTCGAGAAGTGGGCCGCGCCCGGGGCCGGCCGCGTGGAGCCATGAATGAGGTAGATAGCACACGCCTCCCATTGTGGTCGCCAATTGATAGTACCTTGACCAATGAGTGTTGAAGTAGTCGTTGTTCGCCCGACGGGCCGGCCGTTGATTGGGTGAAAGGACCGGCCCCGCTTCACGCGCTGAGCACCTCGGGTGGTACCGCAAAGACACTCCGACGATCTAGTGAGAGGTCGCCGCAGATAGCGCAAGGTCGAGAACGCACTGATGCCATATGCGAATGGCGATTTATACCGCGAGGTCCGACCGCTTTGGCGCAGGTTTTCACGGCGAGAATTGCGCCCAAACAAACGCGGTTCGGGGCCGATCGAAGTTGGCCGGGCCGCAGCCCGCTTGCCGCTGGCGCTTCGATTTGCCGATACACCCAGAATGTTTTGTTAAAATAACTGATGTTAAATGTCCAATTCAAGTACATTTAGCATCGACTGTTAAAAGACCCGATGCTAGAAGTCTAACGTGAACTTAAACTTTTTCCCCTAATTTTAAAAATGCCACCGATCACACATTTAGCATCGGGTGTTCAAACAACCAATGCTAAATGGTGATTTTTAATGTCAAATTTGCACTAGTGTCATCTTCTGGCATAATTAACATCTTCAACAGTATTTAATAATGCTCCTTAATAACAAAATCGTGATACGTGAAATCAAGAAGATAGAAAGAATATTGAAGAAATCATGGTCTAGCGCCAACATAAGAGGATAACCCCAACGTTTTTCAAATTGACCTTTGTACTGTGTCACCGCTATTACACTATATGTATTGGAAAACATGTCTAGTATGCATTCTTAGCATAATATTTGGCTTTCAAGAGTGTCTTTTTGTGGGAATATCATGGCTAGATTACAACAATTGTATTTGGGAATACTACGAAGACACCACGAAATTATTCTTGGCCCTACCTTAATATTCACGCCTTCAACACCGAAACATCTATGGAAAGGCATTTTGTAAAGTTTATATTGGAGATATCGTGGAGAAATCTAGCAAATAAGGCTCATGTCAACCATCATAGAGAAAGATACTTCCTTATATGTGCTATATATGAGAAAGAGCATGAGAAATGTGAAAAGAATGACACTGCGAAGCATATTTGGAACTTATTAGCCTTGGCCTATGAGTAGTGGTGGAAATAGGCCAGACCGAGGAAGCACGCCACGCGAGCTTCGTCGCGAGCCGAGCTAAAGGACTACACCAGCACTACTTCTATTGGTCTTGTACGATCATTTGGCGACCACAGTGGGAGTCGAACCCTATCCTTCCACCATGCAGCCGAGGAAGCATGCCACGCGAGCTTCGTCGCGAGCCGACCCCTCTGGGCGGAACCCACTTCCACAACAAACCCCAGAGGGCGTCCCACAAACCATCCACGAATCACGGGACAACCCTCGTCAAGAACCCTCAGTACAAGGCGGCCGAGGACCAGTCTTAGAGCAGATTAAGCGGCCGACCCAACAACAGCTGCCGGCCGAGCTAGTTAACGCAGGAATTGATGCATCCTTGCCTGAGCATGTGAATCAGGCCTTCCTCCAAATACTACAGAATAAAGATCAGATCATAGCTGACCGTGAAGCACTTCTTTCCCACTACGAAAGATGATCCATTCCAGTCCGCCAGCGAGCGGACGGTGAAGGACCCTCGGGTCAAGCGCGTCCTACACACAGACGTCTAGCTCCACCCGGAAGAAACGGCCGTCCTCGTGGAGGCACATCACGCCGATCCCAGGCACGAAGAGTCAGGGCGCGGAGGTCCCCACTCGTAGGGGCGTGCGCAGTCGTCGTTCCTGGTCTCACGATCAAGATTATGCGGATTCCAGTTATAACCCGGAATCGAACCGCTCGCCCACAAGGTATTCCTCGTGCGAGTCCTCCGGTTCTCGCAGGTCAAGAAGCCAGTTGTGGAACTCACGCGACGAGCTGGACAACTACCGTGATGGGGTGATCAGGGACATCTCCTATCGGTCAAAAAGGTATGAGCCCGAGCGACATAGAGGGCAGTCATCTCAGGTCCCTCCGTTGTATGGTCAAATGGTTGGCGGAGGACTCTACGGAGTGCCGCCAACGAAGCGCACTATGCCTTACAGCCTTTTGGGTCAGGAGAATTAGCGACCGGTCATGGGCCATTCTCGAGGGAAATCAGGCGTTATCGCATTCCCAGAGATTTGAGAAAGCCGCCAAATTTGAATAAGTTCGATGGTCGCGGGGACCCAGATAAACACATCAGGTATTTCAACACCATCAGAGTTACGCAGAATGGGCCCAACAATGAAGTGCGCATTTTTCCTCACGCCGACGGTCGCAATCGGAATGGTGGGAATATTTGCGACCCAATACCTTCTCTTCTTGGGAAGGCTTGGTCGGAATTTTCTTGGCCAATTACACGCCCAATCTTTGTCAATATCGGTATGAAGAGCATCTAGATACGGTCGTTCAAGGCGAGAATGAGTCTTTGAGGCACTATATAGACTGTTTCAACACTGAGGCAGAGACGATTCGCAACCTCTCTGACAAGGACACATTGAAGTACCTCAAGCGTGGAATCCGACCAGATCATAGGTTTGCGGATGAATTCACCCTCAACCATTATACAGACCTTAGTATGTTCCTGAGGAGGGCCAACGACCACATGGGCTATGAAGAGACGTTGGCAGCAAGAAAGGGCGCCCGTGCGCGGCCCAAAGAAGAGCAGAGCAGACCAGCTAAACCAGAAGGACGTCGTGAAGGTCGGCCGGATTTTCGTCAAAAGAAGTACGAGCCATGACACCAACGACTGTATGGCCCTGAAGGACGATATTAAAGACCTCATTCAGAAGGGAAAATTAACCAAGTACGTTAGAGAGGAAGGTATAGAGCGACTTGAAGAAAGGCCCGAGGGGCAAGCCGTTCATTCGAAAGGGAAGGCTGTAGCTACTCAGGCGATCGAAGAAGCAAAAAGGACGCATCGGAGGAGGACGTCAGGCAGTCCAGGGGCCGCAAAGTTGTTATGGTTATCCATGGAGGAAACCCCCTAGACTGCAAAGAGTCCAAAAAAGCTACCAAGAGAAAGTGGAATGAGATTCTCATGGTCGGATCGTCTTCGGCAGCACGACCGACCTCTAACAGGCCGCCAATCTCTTTTGGGGACGAGGATCTACTTGATGGGAGAGTCAATAGTTATGTTCCCTTGGTCGTATCCGATGTGATGGGAAATTCTGAGGTAAGAAGAATCATGATTGACCAGGGAAGCTCGGCCGACATCATGTTCGAGGAGTTAGTTGACAAATTGAGCATCGACCGTAGCGAGATTATTCCTCAAGCCGACCCAACTCCTTTGACTGGTTTTAAAGGAGCTATCACTTACCCGTTGGGAACCCTAGAGTTGTTGGTCACTTTTGGTAACGACGCCAACGGAAGCACTTCTTATAGAACGGTCAGGACGACGTTCTTTGTTTTGCCCATCAAATCATGTTATCACTGCATTATAGGGAGACCGACTTTGGGGAAGCTTGAGGCAGTTGTGTCCACCGTTCACTTGAAAATGAAGCTTTATGACAAAAATGTCCAGGTCGCCACTCTAGCGGCAGATATGGAGGCGGCCAAGAAGAGCCACTACCTATATCAGGACATCTGCGATGAACAGGCCGTAAGTTCCGACCCTCAGAGTTTGGGGGAAGGACACCAAGTCAATCTTGCTGATTTGGATGCCCGCTAGGACCCTAATAGTGACCCGGAAGATGGGGATGATGACTTAGCCCGCGAGCTAAAAAATAGATTGAAACGACCAGAACCCCATGGGAAATTCATTGATGTTCAACTAGGGGATGATCCAGCCAAGACGGTCAAAATTGGAAGTGACCTGCCTGAGCAGGTCAAGCAGGGGCTCATCGCTTGTTTGAAGGAATACGCTGACTTGTTTGCTTGGCAAGCGTCAGATATGCCCGGAATCCCCAGGAGGTCACATGCCACCGCCTCTGGCCGATCAGCACTGTGCCAGCACCGCACAGAGGAGAAGAGTTCTGAATGAAGAAAATGCTAGGGCAGCGTCCCAAGCAGAAGATCCCAACCTTAAAGAAAATTTACCTTCTATAGAACAACCTCCTAAGCTAGAATTGAAAGAATTGCTAAAGCATTTGAAATATGTTTTTCCAGGTGAAAATAATACACTTCCTGTAATCATAGCTTCTGATCTATCTATAGAACAAGAGCTAGATTTAATTGACACCTTGAAAAGACATAGAAAAGCTATAGGGTGGCAAATGTCAGATATTAAAGGGATTAGCCCCTCCATATGCATGCATAGGATAATTTTAGGAGAAAATTCTAAAAACAGCATAAAAGAGCAAAGAAGATTAAATCCCATCATGAAAGAGGTTGTTAAGAAAGAAATAATAAAATGGCTAGATGCTGGTATTATCTACCCTAGTATTTCAGATAGTGCATGGGTTAGTCTTATGCAATGTGTTCCTAAGAAGGGTGGAGTAACAGTAACAGTAATAGCTAATGTAACAGGATGGAGAATCTGTATGGATTACAGAAAACTCAATAAGGCCACCAAGAAAGATCATTTCCCCTTACCCTTTATAGATCAAATGTTAGATAGGTTAGCAAGAAAGGAATTCTATTGTTTCTTAGATGGTTATTCAGGATATAATCAAATAGCAGTTGAACCTAAGGATCAACAGAAAACCACCTTTACTTGTCCCTATGGCACTTTCTCCTTTAGAAGGATGCCTTTTAGACTTTGTAATGCACCTGCTACCTTTCAAAGATGCATGATGTCAATTTTCTCTGACTTCATTGAGCAATCAATGGAAGTCTTCATGGATGACTTTTTGTTTTTGGAGAAACATACTCCCAGTGTCTTTCAAACTTAGAAAAAATTCTTCAAAGATGTGAAGACACTAACTTAGTACTTAATTGGGAAAAATGTCATTTCATGGTTAAGGAAGGCATTGTGCTTGGTCATAAAATATCTAAAAAAGGACTTGAAGTGAATAGGGCAAAGATTGAGGTAATTGATAAACTACCACCTCCATCAACAATCAAAGGGATTAGAAGTTTTTTAGGACATGCAGGATTCTATAGGAGATTTATCAAAGATTTTTCAAAAATCTCAAAACCATTGTGTATGCTTTTGCAACATGACGTGCATTTCAACTTTGATGAGTCTTGTATGGAAGCCTTCAAAAACTTAAAAAGCATTGGTGACAAAGACTAGCTTGTAGTAACTCCGCATCGAGTAAGCCTTTGAACTCATGTGTGATGCTAGTGACTTTGCAAAGAGGAGCAAATTCTAGGAAAAGACATAACAAAGTGTTTCATTCTATATATTATGCTAGCAAAACACTCATTGAGGCTCAAATGAACTACACTGTAACAGAGAAAGAACAATTAGCAGTGGTTTTTGCTTTTGAGAAATTTAGATCCTACTTGGTTGGCACCAAAGTAATTATGTACACTGACCATTCTGCCATCAAGTATCTAATTTCCAAGAAATATGCAAAACCAAGGCTAATTAGATGGGTTCTCCTCCTTCAAGAATTTGATCTTGAGATTAGAGATAAGAAAGGAGTAGAGAACCAAGTGGCTGATCATCTCTCTAGACTTGAAAGTGAGAGTGCAGGTACAAATGAAGAAATCAAGGAAAGTTTCCCTGATGAGAAATTACTAGCAATTACCATGAATGCAGCCAGTGTTTCTACACTCAGTGTGGCCACACCTCGTGCTTCAGCACCATGGTATGCAGACATAGTAAACTTCCTTGTGAGCAAAATTGTACCAAGTGACATGAGCTATCAACAAAGAAGAAGATTCTTCCACATAGTAAAGCAATACTATTGGGATGATCCTCACCTATTCAAGATGTGTCCAGATTAAATCATGAGAAAATGCATTCCCAAGAAGAACAAAGAAGCAAAGTTGCTTTCGCATTGTCATGTCGCACCATATGGAGGTCACTTTGGAAGTCAAAGAACAAAGAAAGAAAGGTACTTCAATCAAAGTTATTTTCGCCTACTCTATTTAAAGATTCATATTATATGGTCAAAACCTGTGATAAATGTCAAAGAAGTGGTAATATATCTAATAGACATGAAATGCCTAGGACTAACATTCTAGAAATAGAACTTTTTGATGTTTGGGGCATGGATTTCATGAGTCCTTTTCCACCTTTTGGCAATGAGTATATCTTAGTAGTCTGAGACTATGTGTCCAAATGGGTTGAGGTCAGAGCGCTCCAAATAATGATGCCAAATCGCTTAGCAAATTTCTCGCAAAGAAATATTTTTCAAGGTTCGCACTCCAAGAGCAATCATCAATGATGAAGGCTCCCATTTTTGCAATAAACTCATTGAAAATCTTCTTGCAAAATATGGAGTAAAACACAAGATTGCCACTGCCTATCACCCACAAACTAGTGGACAAGCTGAACTTTCAAATAGGGAAATAAAAAGAATGCTAGAAAAAATGGTTGGACCAAATAGAAAAGACTGGTCCTACACTTAGATGAAGCATTATGGGCATATAGAACTGCATTTAAAACTCCATTAGGTATGTCCCCCTATAGGTTAGTTTATGGCAAGGCATGTCATCTCCCTGTTGAATTAGAGAAC
Organism: Oxytropis ochrocephala; assembly: GCA_020916435.1. NCBI lineage: Eukaryota > Viridiplantae > Streptophyta > Magnoliopsida > Fabales > Fabaceae > Oxytropis > Oxytropis ochrocephala. The sequence continues at coordinate 52,200,337 of CM037095.1, forward strand.
AAGTCATATTGGGCTATCGAAAAGTTAAATTTTGATCTCAAAAAGGCAGGTGAGCAAAGGTTTTTTGAGCTTAATGAATTAGAAGAATTTAGGCATTTCACTTATGAGAATGCAGAAATTTATAAAGCAAAAACCAAAGAGTGGGATGATAAAAAAATCCAAAGAAGAGATCTTAAAGAAGGAGGAATGGTTCTGTTATATAATTCTAGGTTGAAATTGTTCCCTAAAAAATTAAAATCAAGATGGTCAGGACTATTCCAACTAGTCAAAATTTACCCCCATGATGCAGTTGATTTATATGATGTAGTCACTTACCACTTTCAAAGTCAATGGCCAAAGAGTAAAAATGTATTATGGAGCACATGTAGAGAGAGATAAGATCACCACTCATTTTGAAAATCTCTAACACAAGGAGATAGTCAGGCTGTAAGACTCTTAAAACAAGCGCTTGAGGGAGGCCCATCATTTTAATTAGTTAATATTAGTATTTTGTGCAATTTAATGTTTTTGTGTGTTTTGTAGAAAAACAGGACAACAGAGTTGCTAGTGTTTCCACACTTAATGTTGCAACACTGCCCACTCTGAAGTTCATATCTTAGCAAAATGAAGAAAAGACTTAAGTGATAAAACTCACTTTCCAACTCAACAATTTAGTGCGGAACAAAGACTAAATGAAAGGGTAACCCTAACGACTACTTTCTCAACTAACATTCCCACTAACTCAAAACCTCATCTCAAACTAACCGCTCACATTCTCACAAAATCAACTCTCTGATTCTCTTGCAAAACCGATCGTCCCTATTCTCTCAAACACAAACTTCATCTTCAATCACATTTCAAAAAATCCCAAATCTTCAGGCAACATGGTGAAGAAACAATCGACTTCCAAATCTTCGATGAAAGCATCAAGTGCAGGAACTCCTGCAACATCAAAGAAGTCAAAAGCACATGCAGCAATGGATATGATTCCTGGATGCGAGCATTTCTGGAATATGAAGTTTCTACCAGAAAGAGGCTTCAACTTTGCAAAGGCACATCATTCATTCCTCTCCACAGTCAACAACTTACATTGGGAAAGATTTGTGCAAACCAGAGCATACTACTTGGAGCCATTGGTTCGAGAATTCTATTCTGGAATTCAGAACACCAAAGGAGGGACAATCTTCTATTCCAAGGTGAGAGGTAAGAAAGTTTTCTTTGATCCTACTAGAATCAATAAGCATTATGATCTGAACTACCATGGTGATAAGTTTGAAGAGAAATTAGAAACCTATGGTAAGAAACAAATGGCTAGGATTAAAGAGAGAATCACAGTAGAAGGGTCTCAATGGGAGAAGTTCACAAACACAGGATTTAAGCTTAAAACTGGTGATTTAGTTCCTGAGTTAGTTAACTGGCACCTTTTTATTGCTACATCTATTCTCCCCGCTTCACACACATCTACATTTTCCAAGGATAGATTGATTCTTATAGATTCAATCTTGACTGAAGAGAATGTGGATATAGGAAAATTGATCACCAATGAAATTTTAGAATGTCAAACCAAAACTTCTGGCTTTTAGTATTTCCCTTGCTTAATCACTGAGTTATGTCAAAAACAAGGGGCAGTGGCTACTGAGTTAGAAAAAGTCTATAATAAAACACCCCCTAGTAGTTTATCTGCAGAGGTGAGAGAAAGATTAAGAACTGCTAGAGTTAGAAATACTGCAGAGCAGGAGGTGTTGGAACACCTGATGCATAAACTCCAGGCAGTATGAAAATTTCAAAAAGAGCAGCATAATTGGTTGACAGTGAAGTTGGAAGACCCTGAGGAAGAAGTAGAAGCCCCAATATTTGCAGAATGGATTATTGATGAAGATATAGAGGAAGAAAATGAAGAGGAGGAGGTAGTAATTGAGAAAGAGAAGAAAGCAAAGAGAAAGAGAGACACTAAGAAAGACAAAAAGGGAAATGGAGGAAGAACAAGAAATAGTGAGTGAGGAAAATACTAAGGTAGATGAAGAGGCAGAACAGGCTGTGAAGGATATTGAAAAGGATGTAGAGGAGGATGAATCAGAATCCATGGAGGAAACTGAAAGTGATGATAATGGCAGTAATAACATGGAGGCTAGTGCTAGGAAGAAGTATGAACTCAGAAAGAAATCTACCAATGAACCACAAACACTATCACCACCATCACAAACCAACATTCCATCCCCCACCACCCACCATTCACCAATTCACACTTCACCACAGAAATCACCTACCCCTCCATTAGAAAATGCTCCCCAATATGAAAATCCAAAACAAGTCACGTAAGAAAATGCACCAATCCCAACCTGTAAATCTCCCACCCTTTCAATGTAACCAATTGAGCCAACTAACTTTGATTTTGAGAAAGAAAATTTGCGTGTACTCACCAAGAGCCTCGAGAAAGAAGAAGGACAAAAAGATTCACATGGAAGAACAACAAGAAATCACACCAAAGCAAATTGAAGTTCCTACACCAAGTGCAAAAACACTGAAAACAAAAGTGATGGAAACCAGCCCAGAGGCAACAATTCATGAAGTCCTGAAGGCTTTGAATAAAAAGAAGGAGATGCTTGGCTACAAAAGGAAGACAATGAAGCCAACTCCAACAAAGAAAATGTGGACCATGAGTTCCCTCTATGGTGTACAGGGTCAAGGAGCAATTTCTGGAGGAAAAGAATCAACTGAGAAGGTCACTTCCATTTAAGGTGAGAAAGAAACTGAAGCAGTAGCAGAGCAACAAGAGGAACCTGAACAAGAAGCTCAACAAACTCTAGTGCAGATTGGTGTCCCAACACCTGAAGTTCCTGCACTGGCAACACCTGAAGTTCCAACATTGACTACACCAGATGTGCCTGCACATGCAGAAATCCCTGAAGCAAGTGTAGAGGATCCTGGTGTGCCAACTGCTAATGCCACTGCTACCAAGGCAAATCCAAAGAAGATGAGGGCCAAACATGTCCCTCTCAAAACCGCACTAATCGTGGAGAAAAGAGTAAAAGGATACTTTTTAATGTTGTTTCAATACTATAATACCTATAATATGTGTGCAAATACTATGTGTTAAGTTTTAAGTACTTTTGATTGTATCTCCCATGTTTGGATCCCTTAAATACTCAACTTAGAGCAGTGGGGACACTGGTCATATTTAAGTGGGGGGTGGAGAATAGTATGTCTTTTGAATTAAATATGCACTATGTGAATATTAATATATGTTATGTATGTTTTAGTAGTTATAGAATAATAGTATGTGAATATGCAATATTAGTATGTTTTATTACTTTTAGATGTACTTAACAAAGCTTGCAAAAGCATGATAAAATTACTTTCAAAAAAAAAAAAATTAAGTACATCATATGTATTAGATTTAAATGATTATGAAGCATGATCAATTCATATTGCTTTTCTAAAAATTTCTGTAAGTGTATCAAATGAGCAAAATTTTAAAAGGAAAAGAAAAGCTTTGTTTTTTAGAAATGATCAATGTTATAATTTCTTTGACACAACAAAATTGAGCTTTTTAAAAGTACCATGCTAGATGGAAAAGCTATCTAAAGCCAAGGATTTTTTTTTTTGGAAAACTAAGGTCAAATTTAGATTCTTACTAAAAATATAGAAGAGCATAAAGAAATAAGTTTGGGGGAAATTCAAATGAATACAAAGGCAAAAGTGTGGAAACTTGAAAAGTTAATGCCAAAGGTGTCAAAACTCTCAAAGGTGTCACAAAGATCAAAAAACTACACTTGCCTGAGTCATATAAACTGAATCTGTCCCTTAAATGCAATTGGTTTGAAAAATGAACAAAGTTTAAAAAGAAAAAGAAAAACAAACCAAAGAAAAAATAAAAAAAATGCATGTGGAGGTCAGTGAGGAGGGCAGTGTATGCTACAAAATACTCAAAGAGTTACCAAAATAGCTACACAAAGTGTACCTATAACACCTACATCAAAAAGCAACTACACTCAAAATGATGTATTTGCACTCATTGCATTACATCAACAAAAACACCAAAAGTCTAAATAAGGCAATTGGCTCAACAAGTTGAAACACCAAAAGCCCTTTGTTGTGCTTAAGAGTCCCCTAAATCTTGAAGAAATTGTTAGTCTCATATTTTGAAATTTTTTCTAAAGGTGACCAAAAGAGTTCCACATTTTTCAAAAGCCAAAGAAAAACTCTTTATCTAGTTATGGAACCAATTGAAGCTCAATAGGACACACACTCACACAAATGAGTCCTTATAGCTTTGAATGTTTCAAAGAAAGCAAAGGTTTAAAAAATTCCTGAAAATTAAAGCTCATACAAAATACGCACTTTAAACAAAAAATTTAGAAAAACATGAGTTGAGGTGATTTCATAATCATGGAAGTCTTGTGTTTATTTCTTGTGTCTTTACTTGAGGACAAGCAACAAGTTAAGTTTGGGGGTGTGATAACTCTATTTTATATAGAGTTATTCATCTATTTTTACTTAGGTTATTGTTTATTTTCAAGTACATTAAATATATAAATATAGCTTATTTATTAAGAAACAACATTTTAGAGATCCAAATGATTAGGACAAATAACTAGGCATAAATATACATATCTTGTTAGGTTTGATGTTTTTGTTCAAGGCAAAGAATCGCACGAGTGGAAACATCGCCAACACCGTGAGTGGAAACACCGCTACACCGCAAAAATCTAGCGCTTGCACCAAAACATCCAATGACCATTTTGATGCTTCCACACTTGAATTGTGACGTCATGCCTAGTCACCTGGAGCAGAGCCACTTGCAGAAGTCGGCGATAAACATAAAAATCAAGTTGCAAAGCTCATTTATCTAAAGAGACATGTGGCACTTCTCCAATGGACCACACCTTATGTTATACATGCAAGCGACCACAACTGAGCTATTTGCTTCATTGGTTGTCTGATTTTTTCCAGGGTTGGTACCCTCAGTTGATCTTACGCGCCTAAGGAAACCCCACAAGGGAGAAAGCTTCCAAGCCTATAAATAGAGGCCATATCTTCTCCTACAAACAATCCTTCATCCTTCATTTGTATTTCTTCAATTGTTTCTGAAAGGATCACTTAGTTTTAGTTTAGTTTAGTTTAGTTTTAGTTTTTCTTTATGTTTCTGAAGAGAATGAAGGTAAGGAGGTGCTTGACAACCACTCCCTTCACTTCTACTTGAAGAAAACTTGTGTAAGGAACTCATATTGTACTTCAACTTGGGAAACTAATGCAAAAGATCTTCTATTTGAGTAATCTCTCTCCTTTTAAGTTCTTTTGCTATATTACTCATTTGATTATGCTCTTTGCAGATTTTCTCTATTATATAATGAGTAACATGAGCTAAATTCCCTTAACTTGAGATGTTATAACTTTGTAATGAACTTCTAAGTATGTTATTATGGTTTGTGTAGTGTATGCATTTTGATTCTTGTGTAATACTTCTTTCAAAGCTTATTCTGGAATTGATCACTTTAGAATAGGTAAACTTGTGGCAGCAGACATGGGTCACATTTATGAAATCAATAATTAATAGGAATGAGAGTTTATAACAACTTCTTTGTTGAACTAGTTTTAATAAAGACTTGATTGTTAAAACCGTGTTAAGTCCTAGACATAGGATAACATAGTTCCTAGGATGATACAGTGGAAGGTTAAAAATACAAGAGTGAACTTATTTAGCAACTTGGATCATTGTTAGGAGGCAAGAGAGGAATTAACTACTCTTTTCTTTACTGTAAAAAGCAAAGATCATAAAAGCTTGTAATGAAACTCTAAAGAAAGTGCTGACAGACACATACTGATGTAGTTGCATCCAGTGTGGAAACACTACATACTCCACTATAATACTTAGAAGTAAATTACTTGGTGAAAACATCTCAACTACTTTATCTAACTGATTCCTTACAATCTTTACTATTTATATTGTTTTTACTTACCTTGAAAACTCTAAACCAAAAATAGTGCATAGTGTAGACACACTAAGTGTACACTCTGAATATACAAAACTTTACAATACATAATCCCTGTGGGTTCGACCTTTCTTATCACTTTACTACTTGTGTGACTATGTATACTTGCATATATTTCACCACACCATTAATGCGAGGTACCAACTGTCACATAATGGCAGTTAAGTCTTTTCAAACTGTCACGTCAAGTCACATCAAGTGGTGTTTGTAACACCCCGTTTCTACCCGGCAATTTAAATCATAAATATCAGAGTTTAAAAATTATTTTTCAATCCATCCAAACGGGATATTACATTTACTTCATTCAAACATCGATAATATAATAACAAATTCTCTTATAAATCAGTATAATACGTAACACATAGCAAGTGAGACGGAATCCTCAAAAAAATACGTTAATCTGGGCCACATAACAGAACTCTCACATCTCGCAGCGGAATAAAATGAAATCTCATAAAAACAAATCATAGTCTCAACAATAACATAATATCCTCAGTAAAAATTATTCAACAGCCAAATAAACAAAAAAATAAAATCTAACGCCCATCCCCTGAGTGTTACGTATCAGAGCATAAGACCGACTCGGGAAATGAAGGAAAACAAGCCTTCACTCACTAAGCACTGTAGTAATGAACAACAAAAAGGGTGAGTCTAAACCATATAATAAAGCTTATAATAAGAAGTATGCTAGAGCATAGAACTATACCAATCACAGCAATACATACATATACATATACATCTATATATTTATATATGACAACTTTCACAATTTATATCTTTATATTTATGAATAATATACAAATTTTCAATAATTTATATAATAATATATATATATATATATATATATATATATATATATATATATATACACGGTCATATTACACACCAACCAAAATAATAATCATCAATGATGAGCATGAATGTATGAAGTGCAAGTATGCATGTGGTACCATCATCGCCACTTATTATTGCCAATTGGGCATATCGTCGAGATCATAAATGATAACTCATATTTATATGAGTTATTTATGCCTCTAATCATCAAATTAAGTAAGTTCTCAAGTAATAGTAGTATAGTATTTATTGCATTTCTATTAATATTAGGTGAGGAAGGGCTAAACATCGCTTGCTATGAAATTGGCACATTTGGTGTCCTTGTGAATGTTTTGATGTATTTTGTGAAGTAGTGCAGTTGTTTAGCGCTATAGCGTCTAACGCTATAGCGTCAAGAAGGGAGATCAGCTGAGCATCTAAAGGAAAAGTGCAATTTTGGCGCCAAGCTCATTAATCCATGTTCCATATCTTGTGTCCACTGTGCTTGCTGACATGTGCGGATTTTATTGGATTTGTGTGGACACTTGGCATCGCTGAGTGAGGAATAGTGGAGTTGGTGAAAAGCAAACATCACCTTTATTGACTTTTGAGAAGATTTGTACCTCATGCTAGAGAGACTAGATATGCGGATTTCCTTCCCTTACCTTAGGATATTCGAGAGTTAGAGAGAGTATTGGTAGAGAGATAGAACTTGACATTTCCTTTTTCTCCATTGATACACTTTTAAAGCTTTTGAAGTTTATTTTCTTCCTTTGTGATTTTCTCAGATTTCTCACTGTAAAGCTACCGATTTGTATCATCATTGCGTGGATGATAAAGAGACATCAAGATTGTATCTTTTGCACTTGTAAATTCCTTTCCACCTACCAGAATGCAAGTATGTTTATTTGTGTTATTTTGATGATGCTCAACATGAGCTAAACTCCTTGAGTGGGTTGCTATAGCTTGTAATGAACCTTTAATATTATGTGATATAATTTCTCACGCTTTTGTGTTTTAATCCTTGTGTTATAATTCTTCCAAACTTGTTTTATATTTGGCCACGTGAAACAAGTATCTCTGTGGATTCGCATATGAACCATAGAAAGAACTCAAGGGTTAATATAAATGATAAGGTTGGTTGAAGACATTTAATCAATTTTTGCGCCCTCTAGACATAGAAGTTGCAATAGTTTATAAAGCATAAGTCGTGGGAATCTTGATTATACAGGTGAACCTATTTAGAACCTAGACATAGGCATCTTGTAGTGAAACCCCGGCGCTAGTAATCGTAAAGGTGCAAAAAAGTTGTAATACGCTTAACGCTATATAGCGCAGACGTTATAGCTGCCTTATTTCTCGGGAAGTTACGTAGTGAAAGCAATCCAACTTATTTCTCTCATAGTTTAACTTACTTTAACTTGTTACCTTGAAACAACTCTTGTTCAACCGAACTTTGCTACTCAACTACTTGTTACTTGATCCTCTAAGTGTAATTCCTTTTAAACTCTAAAATTAATACCAACTCGTGGAGATTTAACTTTACTTATCAATATATTACTTGTTGCGATTGTGTACACTTGCACATCACCTTTTCGCACAACAAGTTTTTGGCGCCGCTGTCGGGATTGCATTTAATTTTTATTGTTTAGAAATTATTACATCCTTAGGGAGGTTTTACCTTGGTTTTGTCTCTGTGGTGTGTTACAGAAGTGCTATAGCGCTTGACGTTATAGCGTATGCCCGCATCGTAACCACCCACTTTTGAATTTGATCCGTAACCCGAGCGAAGATTCGTAAGGCAAGACGCCAACAAAGATTACAACAACTTAGACTAACTATGTCCGAGCACACTCATCCCCATCGCTAGAGGTTCAATGGTGGAAGAACTCCTCACAAATTGGAGGAAGAGGTCAAAGAGGTGGAAGGCAAGGTCCTTTTACCCATACCGGTTGATGAGGAATACCGTACAGAGACAGCATTCATTAATCAAGGACCTAATCAAATGGTGAATGACAGAGACAAAGCCAATGAGAGATTATGTCGTGTTTGATCCACATTCCATGAGGACGAGGTAGTTGAAGTGGTCAAAAGAAGAATGCCCCGAACCTAACAAAGGAAAGTATCAAAGAAAAGGAGATGCAAGGTAACCTCAAGAAACAGCTTGAATTGGAACGAGCCCCAAGACACCGACGATCATCTCTATGGAGAACGCATGATGACTTGCCTAAAGCTTGGAAATCAGTTCGAGATCATCCCATGGAGCAAATTATTGGTAGTCCATCAAAGGGGTAACAACTCGCTCTTTCTAAATCTTTTATGCTTTCATAGTGCCTTTGTCTCTCAAACAGCCTTCCAAGAACATAAAAGAAGCTCTAGGTGATCCGTAATGGGTCATGGTCAATGCAAAAAGAACTCGAACAATTTGAACGAAACAAAGTTTGGCATTTAGTCGAAAAACCCGCTGATAGAACTATTATTGGAACTAAATGGGTTTTTCGCAACAAACTTGATGAAAATGGTGTTATTTTATTAAACAAAAGTCGTTTAGTTGTTCAAGGTTATAATCAAATGAAGCGGGTGGATTTTGAAGAAACTTTTGCTCAGTTGGCTAGGTTGGAATCCATTCGTATTATACTAGCCTTCGCTAGTCACATGGATTTCAAATTACACCAAATGGATGTCAAAAGTGCCTTCCTCAACGGATTTTTAGAAGAGGAAGTATATGTAAAACAACCCCCAAGTTTTGAAGATTTTGAAAATCCAAATCATGTTTTTAAACTTGACAAAGCCCTTTATGGATTGAAACAAGCCCCTGTAGAGCTTGGTATGAGAGATTAAGCAAACATTTAATTGCAAATGGTTTCAAGAAGGGTAAGATTGATTCTACCTTATTCCTTAAAACCAAAGGCAAACATCTCATTGTAGTTCAAATTTATGTTGATGATATTATATTTGGATCTACTAATGATGAATTGTGCAAGGAGTTTTCTGACATGATGACTAGTGAGTTTGAAATGAGCATGATGGGGAGTTAAACTTCTTTTTGGGACTTCAAGTGAAACAAATGAAAGATGGAATATTCATCACCAAAATAAGTTCTCAAAGGAGTTACTAAAGAAATTTGGCATGAGTGATGCAAAGGCAATTGGCACTCCAATGGCGATCGCGACTAAATTGGACAAGGATGAACAAGGTAAATCAGTAAATGAAACAATGTATCGAGGTATGATCGGTAGTCTTTATATTTAACCGCTTCCCGACTGAGCATTATGTTTGCTGTGGTGCCGTGGTGCTCGATTTCAAGCATGTCCAAAAGAATCACATTTAAAAGTCAGAAACGGATTCTTAGATATGTGAAGCGGAACCACTTTGAGTTTGGATTGTGGTACCCAAATCGAGTCACTTTGATTTGGTCGGATTTTCTCGATGCCGATTTTGTCTGGTTGTACCTTAGATAGAAAAAGCACTAGTGGAACTCCGTCATTTCTTAGACCTTGTTTAACTTCCCGGTCTAGTAAAAAGTGCATCAGTTGTTGCTTTGTCCACCAAGCTTCTAATATGTGGCGGTTGGAAATTGCGCTGCACAAGTTTTGTGGATGAAATGACTTTGGAGGATTTTGGTTTGTTATATGAAAATGTACTGCTTCTTTGTGATAATACTAGTGCCATTAATATTGCTAAGAACCCCATCCAACACTCTAGAACTAAGCATATAGAAATTAGACATCATTTTATTAGAGATCATGTTTCTGTGGGGAGCATAGAATTAAAATTTGTAGGCATTGATGACCAACTAGCTTGACATCTTCACAAAACCTTTAAGCCAAGCTCAATTTTGTAAAATCCAAGAGAGCTAGGTATGCTTGATCTTTCTAGTTTGTGATTATGTGTTATGTGGTCCCTCCTTTTGATGAAAACAAAGGGGGAGAAATAATTGCTATATAATTGCTTTATGCTATGTATGTTTATTTTTATTATTTTTTCTTTATGCTTATGCTTGTGGGGGAGCGATGCTAATGTTTCTTGTTTATCGCTCCCTATGTATATAGGTAATTTGTTATCATCAAAAGGGGAGTTTGTTGTGCCAAGGGCAAACATTCCTTGTTTTGAATGATAAAAATTACAAGTTACCGATAATTTACTTGAGGTAAAGCGCAGAAAATATAAGAGCGCAGGCGATGAACAAGAGAGCTTCTAAGCTAACTCAAAGTTGTAGAAGCTCTGATTTAAAAGTCGCTTCAAGCATTGAAGACTTATATCGACTTCATGAGGACACGTGTAAGATCTCTTTACTCAAGCTTTTATAACATTCGTAATTGAGAGATGATCTTTTAAAATAGAACTGCTTTTGTTAAAATCTTTATATAAAAGCATGATTAAATAGGTTAGGCACAAGTTGTTTTTAAAGAAAAGTTTTGAATCATGATTTGTTGTTTTTTATAAAGAAACTTGATTCATATAGCTTAATGTCTTAAAAGAATTTGTTTTTGAAGTAAAGAATCAATTCTTGACTTGGTACCTTAAAGCTAGAAATCGATTTTGAGCTTGTTAGTTTATAGAAGAAAATCGATTTTGAGCTTGTTGGTTTAAAGCTACAAATCGATTTTGAGCTTCCTTCTTTAGAGAAGAAAATCGATTTATTGCTTCACTTTTTAAAGAGAAGAATCGATTCATGACTTGATTGTTTTGAAAGAACTTGTTTTGGAAAGAAAACAATCGATTAATGGCCTTGTGTATTAGAAGATGGAAATCGATTTTGGCCTTATTTTTTAAAGAAGAAAATCGATTAATGGCTCTATAGTTGAAAGAAAACAATCGATTCATGGCTTGCAACCTTAGGAGCTAGAAATCGATTCATGTCTTGTAAGTTACAAGCTAGAAATCGATTTATGGCTTATATTTCTAAAGAGATCAATCGATTTTCCACTTATCAAAATAGTGTTAAAAATTGTTTCAACGGTCATATTTTTTACAATCCCTATAAATAGGACATAGGGTTTTCACGATCAATACACACAACCAAAACAAGCAAGCACAAATGCACAATTTTTTGGAAAGAAAGTGAGAGAGCTGAACCATATTCTTCATCCTTGTGAGATTAAAAAGAGAGAGATCAAACCGATTGTGTGTGCATCAAAATCATCATCTCATGACATAAGGAGTGATCAAAAACAGAATTTTTGTGCAGCCATACATCTTCATCAAATCGCAAAAAGAGATAGACCGAATCCCTTATTTGTGCAACGATGATTTCCTTTCATATCGCAAACCAAATTCTTCAAATCGTGATATCCTTTTTTTTTTTGAGAGAAAATCTTGATCTAAACGATTTTTTTGAGTCGATATCTCATCCTTTCTAATCGCATATCTTTCAAATTCATATTGCATATTTTCATCCTTCAAGTTGTTAACTAATTTTTGAAAACCAAACCCTAGCCGCTTTTATTTTTTGTTCTTATTTATGAAGTGGGTTGTTGAAAGATTGCGAATTACTTTTGAGTTCAAAGATTTTTTCAGATCATCTTATCTCTCAATTACAAGTGCTATAATACTTGGGTAACTCGATCATAGTTTGTATTGTATTGGTTAATTCACTTGGTGGTTTGTTTATTGTGTAGAAATCCCGGGATTGCATTCTTGGGTGGTTCGCTCGGGAGTTCGAATCGCTGAAATCCTAAGCTGGGAGCTCGGGTTCTCAATCGGGGAAATTGAGAGGATGAAGTGTTTGTAACGTGGTGTGCGTTGTAAGACTCAAGAAGCATCTTCATATTATAGTGTTATCTTCCCAAAGTCCAAAGGTTGCAAAGCCGAGGCCGAGGACGTAGGGTTTTAGCCCTAACCTCGCTAAATTTATGTGTCCTTCTTTCCCTTATCTCTTTATTTATTTACGCACAACTTAATTGCTGTTTTATTTGCTGATCTTGCATGATTGTTTATCTATAGTGTTGATTTTCGCTTAGTTGAATTTTATTCTAAACCGTTGCTTACGCAAGTTGCTAGTTCTCAAGCCATTTCCGCATTATTTTTTAAACTAGCTTTAAACTATTTTCAAAAATCCAAAAGGAACTTATTCGTGCCTATAACCTTATTCACCCCCTCTAAGGTTATTGCATTCTCTAACAATTGGTATCAAAGCAGAAACCATATATAGAGCTTAACATCTCGCATTTTTCCGATCATGGGGTCTTTTATTAAAGAGGAATGTCTTTTAATAGGCCACCTTTATTTGATGGAATTCAACTACTTACTCATCGGAGTAGTCGAATGAAATGTCATGTGCAAAGCTATAGATTTTACTAATCGTGGAGGATTATTGTTGATGGACCGCCACTCCAATGAGGATCAAAATTACAAAACCAGTGATGCCGATGTTGGTGATTCCACAAAACTCAAGCAACCCTGAAAGGTAAGAAGTACCGCTGAAGACATCTATACCATTGACTTGAGTGAATTGAGAAAGTCCGAACTTGACAAAATCTCCTTGAATGCCAAAGCAATGAACATTCTACATCTTGCACTATGTGAAGAAGAATATGGTAGGTAAAAGGTTGTCGATCGCTAAGGAAATCGGGATTGTCTAGAAGCTACCCATGTAGGTACAAGCCAAGTAAAAGATACAAAAATCCGAAGTTCTTACTTCGAGTATGAAGCTTTCAAGATGAAGGAAGGTGAAATCGTTGTCGCCATGCACCGCAGGCTGAATTTAATTGTTAACAACTTGAGAGCACTTGGTAAAAGGTATTCTACAAAGGACTTGAATGGAAAGATACTTGCGCCGCTGGATCGTGAATTTTTTCCTAAGACATGTGCTATCACCAAGGTTAAGGATATTGGTACTCTTCCGATCAAGATTTAATCGGGTCTCTTCTAGCATTTGAAGTGGTGTGGGTGCTAAGAAAACCCAAGAAAAGGAAGCGTAAAAGAAAAGAGGTCTCTTGCTCTCATACTGGAAAGTCTTTTAAATCAGAAAGAAAGTGGTTGAATCTGATGATGAATCTGATGAAGAAGACATGGTTATGCTTGCTAAAAATTCAAAAATTCATGAAGTTCAACAAGTTTAGGAAAGGTGATTTTTCAAAGAAACCGGTATAACAAAGGTGATAGTCATGAGAAAGGAGACGACCAACCAAGATGTTTTGAATGCAACAAACCGGTCATCTCAAGGTTAATTGTCCAAAACTTAAGAACAAATACCCAAAGAAGAAAGCAATGAAGGCTACATGGGATGACACAGAATCGAGGGTGAAACAGTAAGAAGAAGAGGAAGTTGCTAACGTTGTTGGTCTTGGCAGCAGACACTCTCCGATGATACATGGGACAATCTCAAAGAAGGATGCTGAAACCGATGATGAAGTGATTGCTTCAAAGCTTGCGTGTCTCATGGCGAGTGACTCAACTAAGGTAACAAATTCTAATCTTTTTCTCGATTCTCGATGATTCTGTGATGATGATGATAGTAGTTGTCAAAATGTGAGTGAGGCTTTGAGGCTCTTTATATTGAACATGAAAATCTTTTGATAAAAACTATGAATTTGATAAAGAGCAACAAAAGCATGTCTACTCAAATCGAGACGCTTGAGAATGAGATAGCTAGATTGAAAAAGGAGCTACAAAATGCCAAACCTTTCAACCTTGAATTTCTAGAGCTTAAACAAATTTTTGAAAAATCAAGATTGAAAATGAAAATTTAAAAGATTCTTTAAAAAGGTTTGAGGTTGGTGAAAATACCTTGACTAAGTTATTTCACTCTCAACATGAATATGTTGATAGGAGAGGTATTGGTTATAAAGGTGAGTCCAGCTCCCCAAATTTAAAAAGGGAAATAGTATTTGTAGCTGCTTCTTCAAGTAAGACACGTAGTTCATTCTCTTGCACTTATTGTCAAAAAGGAAATCATAATTCTCTTAGATGTCCTATTCGCAAACTATGTGAGCTTGGCAATCTTATACCGCTTGCAAGAAACCAAGGTGGATTGTGAAAACAAACCCCTCGAGAACTAACCTCCATGGACCCAACCCAATTTGGGTACCTCGTGACTAGTGTTTGATTTTTCCTTTGTAGGTGCGTAGACTATCCAAAAAGGGAAATGTATGGATGGTTGACAAAGTGGGTGCTCAAGGCATATGACTGGGTGATGCTTCACTATTCTTGAAGTTAAGCAACAAGGCTAGTGGATCCGTGAAGTTTGCCAATAATGAAACCGCCGTAATAGGTAAAGGTTGTGTGGGTAAGGAAAACACAATCAAAATTAGAAATGCTTTACTAGTTGATGGTGTTAAATTTAATTTACTAAGTGTAAGTCAACTATGTGATAATGACTTTGATGTTTATTTCTCAAAAGATAAATGTCTTATTGCATGAAGCTAATCACATTGTCGGTTTTCGTGGAAAACAATGTTTATTATGTTGATTTTGACATCGTTGGTGATGATATTGTATGCATGCCTTCTTTACTTGATGATGTGGATGTGTGGCATAGACGCTAGGACATGCTAGTATGGAACTTCTATCTAAATTATGTGCAAATGAACATGTTAGAGGTTTACCCAAACTTAAGTATGAAAAAGGTCAATTATGTGATGCATGTCAATCGGGTAAAATGCATAAAACTTCTTTCAAATCAAAACCTCGTTATTTCTACCAAAATGTGCTTGAATTGTTGCATCTTGATTTATTTGGTGAAATTGATGTTGTAAGTCTAGAGGAGCCAAATATGTGTTTGTAATTGTTGATGATTATTCTAGATACACTTGGACTATTTTACTTGCTAATAAAAGTGATGCTTTCAACAAGTTTGCTAAGTTGTGCGTAAAGTTACGTAATGAGAAAACTTAGCTATCAAGGAAATTAGAAGTTTATCATGGAGGAGAATTCAAAACTCATCATTCAAAACTTGGTGTGAAAAGCATGGTGTTGATCACAATTTCTCACTCCAAGGACTCTCAACAAAACGGCGTAGTGGAAAGAAAAAATAGACCATACAAGAGATGTGTAGAACAATGCTAAATGAGCACAATCTTCCTAAATATTTTGGGGTCACGCAGCTGATACAACATGTCATGTGCTAAATCGAGTCTATCTACGGCCATCTCTCAACAAGACTCCTTATGAATTGTGGAATGGTAGAACTCCAAATATTTCATACTTCAAAGTTTTTGGAAGTAAGTGCTACATTTTAAATACAAAGGATAAGTTGGGTAAGTTTGATGCAAAATCAACTAAGGTATTTTTATGGGTTATTCTAGTCATAGTAAAGCTTACATCGCTTATAATAAAGTTGATAAATGTTTGCAAGAATCTATTCATGTTTCTTTTGATGAGACTAACCCCTTTGCAAAAAAAGTTGATGATGAGGATGAGGTAGTTGAAGTGGTCAAAAGAAGAATGCCCGAACCTAACAAAGGAAAGTATCAAAGAAAAGGAGATGCAAGGTAACCTCAAGAAACAGCTTGAATTGGAACGAGCCCCAAGACACCGACGATCATCTCTATGGGAGAACGCATGATGACTTGCCTAAAGCTTGGAAATCAGTTCGAGATCATCCCATGGAGCAAATTATTGGTAGTCCATCAAAGTGGGGTAACAACTCGTTTCTTCTCTAAATCTTTTATGCTTTCATAGTGCCTTTGTCTCTCAAACAGCTCCCAAGAATATAAAAGAAGCTCTAGGTGATCCGTAATGGGTCAGGTCAATGCAAAAGAACTCGAACAATTTGAACGAAACAAAGTTTGGCATTTAGTCTAAAAACCCGCTGATAGAACTATTATTGGAACTAAATGGGTTTTTCGCAACAAACTTGATGAAAATGGTGTTATTTTATTAAACAAAAGTCGCTTAGTTGTTCAAGGTTATAATCAAATTGAAGGGGTGGATTTTGAAGAAACTTTTGCTCCAAAGTGGCTAGGTTGGAATCCATTCGATTATACTAGCCTCGCTAGTCACATGGATTTCAAATTACACCAAATGGATGTCAAAAGTGCCTTCCTCAACGGATTTTTAGAAGAGGAAGTATATGTAAAACAACCCCTGTGTTTTGAAGATTTTGAAAATCCAAATCATGTTTTTAAACTTGACAAAGCCCTTTATGGATTGAAACAAGCCCCTAGAGCTTGGTATGAGAGATTAAGCAAACATTTAATTGCAAATGGTTTCAAGAAGGGTAAGATTGATTCTACCTTATTCCTTAAAACCAAAGACAAACATCTCATTGTAGTTCAAATTTATGTTGATGATATTATATTTGGATCTACTAATGATGAATTGTGCAAGGAGTTTTCGACATGATGACTAAAGTGAGTTTGAAATGAGCATGATGGGGAGTTAAACTTCTTTTTGGGACTTCAAGTGAAACAAATGAAAGATGGAATATTCATCACCAAAATAAGTTCTCAAAGGAGTTACTAAAGAAATTTGGCATGAGTGATGCAAAGGCAATTGGCACTCCAATGGCGCATCGCGACTAAATTGGACAAGGATGAACAAGGTAAACCGGTAAATGAAACAATGTATCGAGGTATGATCGGTAGTCTTTTATATTTAATCGCTTCCCGACTGAATTATGTTTGTTGGTAGCCGTGGTGCTCGATTTCAAGCATGTCCAAAAGAATCACATTTAAAAGTCAGAAACGGATTCTTAGATATGTGAAGCGGAACCACGAGTTTGGATTGTGGTACCCAAATCGAGGCACTTTGATTTGGTCGGATTTTCTCGATGCCGATTTTGTCGGGTTGTACCTTAGATAGAAAAAGCACTAGTGGAACTCGCATATTTCTTAGACCTTGTTTAACTTCCCGGTCTAGTAAAAAGAAGAAAAGTTGTTGCTTTGTCCACCACCGGGCTTCTAATACGTGGCGGTTGGAAATTGCGCTGTACAAGTTTTTATGGATGAAACAGACTTTGGAGGATTTTGGTTTGTTATATGAAAATGTACTGCTTCTTTGTGATAATACTAATGCCATTAATATTGCTAAGAACCCCATCCAACACTCTAGAACTAAGCATATAGAAATTAAACATCATTTTATTAGAGATCATGTTTCTGTGGGGAGCATAGAATTAAAATTTGTAGGCACTCGATGACCAACTAGCTTGACATCTTCACAAAACCTTTACCAAGCTCAATTTTGTAAAATCCAAGAGAGCTAGGTATGCTTGATCTTTCTAGTTTGTGATTATGTGTTATGTGGTCCCCTCCTTTTGATGAAAACAAAGGGGAGAAATAATTGCTATATAATTGCTTTATGCTATGTATGTTTATTTTTATTATTTTTTCTTTATGCTTATGCTTAGTGGGGAGCGATGCTAATGTTTCTTGTTTATCGCCTCCCTATATGATAAGGTAATTTGTTATCATCAAAAGGGGAGTTTGTTGTGCCAAGGGCAAACATTCCTTGTTTTGAATGATAACAAATTACAAGTTACCGATAATTTACTGAGGTAAAGCGCAGAAAAATATAAGAGCGCAGGCGATGAACAAGAGAGCTTCGAAGCTAACTCAAAGTTGCAGAAGCTCTGATTTAAAAGTCGCTCAAGCATTGAAGACTTATATCGACTTCATGAGGACACGTGTAAGATCGCTTTACTCAAGCTTTTATAACATTCGTAATTGAGAGATGATCTTTTCAAATAGAACTGTTTTGTTAAAATCTTTTATATAAAAGCATGATTAAATAGGTTAGGCACAAGTTGTTTTTAAAGAAAAGTTTTGAATCATGATTTGTTGTTTTTTATAAAGAAACTTGATTCATATAGCTTAGTGTCTTAAAAGAATTTGTTTTTGAAGTAAAGAATCAATTCTTGACTTGGTACCTTAAAGCTAGAAATCGATTTTGAGCTTGTTAGTTTAAAGAAGAAAATCGATTTTGAGCTTGTTGGTTTAAAGCTACAAATCGATTTTGAGCTTCCTTCTTTAGAGAAGAAAATCGATTTATTGCTTCACTTTTTAAAGAGAAGAATCGATTCATGACTTGATTGTTTTGAAAGAACTTGTTTTGGAAAGAAAACAATCGATTAATGGCCTTGTGTATTAGAAGATGGAAATCGATTTTGGCCTTATTTTTTAAAGAAGGAAATCGATTAATGGCTCTATAGTTGAAAGAAAACAATCGATTCATGGCTTGCAACCTTAGGAGCTAGAAATCGATTCATGTCTTGTAAGTTACAAGCTAGAAATCGATTTATGGCTTATATTTCTAAAGAGATCAATCGATTTTCCACTTATCAAAATAGTGTTAAAAATTGTTTCAACGGTCATATTTTTTACAATCCCTATAAATAGGACATAGGGTTTTCACGATCAATACACACAACCAAAACAAGCAAGCACAGCCGCACAATTTTTTTGGAAAGAAAGTGAGAGAGCTGAACCATATTCTTCATCCTTGTGAGATTAAAAGAGAGAGATCAAAACCGATTGTGTGTGCATCAAAATCATCATCTCTCATGACATAAGGAGTGATCAAAAACAGAATTTTTGTGCAGCCATACATCTTCATCAAATCGCAAAAGAGATAGACCGAATCCCCTTATTCAGGCAACGATGATTTCCTTTCATATCGCAAACCAAATTCTTCAAATCGCATATCCTTTTTTTTTTTGAGAGAAAATCTTGATCTAAACGATTTTTTTGAGTCGCATATCTCATCCTTTCTAATCGCATATCTTTCAAATTCATATTGCATATTTTCATCCTTCAAGTTGCTTAACTAATTTTTGAAAACCAAACCCTAGCCGCTTATTTTTTGTTCTTATTTATGTAAGTGGGTTGTTGAAAGATTGCGAATTACTTTTGAGTTCAAAGATTTTTTCAGATCATCTTATCTCTCAATTACAAGTGCTATAATACTTGGGTAACTCGATCATAGTTTGTATTGTATTGGTTAATTCACTTGGTGGTTTGTTTATTGTGTAGAAACTCGGGATTGCATTCTTGGGTGGTTCGCTCGGGAGTTCGAATCGCTGAAATCCTAAGCTGGAGCTCTGGTTCTCAATTGGGGAAATTGAGAGGATGAAGTGTTTGTAACGTGGTGTGCGTTGTAAGACTCAAGAAGCATCTTCATATTATAGTGTTATCTTTCCCAAAGTCCAAAGTTTGCAAAGCCGAGGCCGAGGACATAGGGTTTTAGCCCTAACCTCGCTAAATTCAAGTGTGTCCTTCTTTCCCTTATCTCTTTATTTATTTACGCACAACTTAATTGCTGTTTTATTTGCTCGATCTTGCATGATTGTTTATCTATAGTGTTGATTTTCGCTTAGTTGAATTTTATTCTAAACCGTTGCTTACGCAAGTCGCTAGTTCTCAAGCTATTTCCGCATTATTTTTTAAACTAGCTTTAAACTATTTTCAAAAATCCAAAAGGAACTTATTCAGCCTATAACCTTATTCACCCCCTCTAAGGTTATTGCATTCTCTAACAATTGGTATCAAAGCAGAAACCGCATATAGAGCTTAACATCTCGCATTTTTCTCCGATCATGGGGTCTTTTATTAAAGAGGAATGTCTTTAATAGGCCACCTTTATTTGATGGAATTCAACTACGACCATCGGAGTAGTCGAATGAAATGTCATGTGCAAAGCTATAGATTTTACATCGTGGAGGATTATTGTTGATGGACCGCTTCACTCCAATGAGGATCAAAATTACAAAACCAGTGATGCCGATGTTGGTGATTCCACAAAACTCAAGCAACCTGTAAAGCGTAAGAAGTACTCGCTGAAGACATCTATACCATTGACTTGAGTGAATTGAGAAAGTCCGAACTTGACAAAATCTCCTTGAATGCCAAAGCAATGAACATTCTACATCTTGCACTATGTGAAGAAGAATATGGTAGGGTAAAAGGTTGTCGATCGCTAAGGAAATGGGATTGTCTAGAAGCTACTCATGTAGGTACAAGCCAAGTAAAAGATACAAAATCCGAAGTTCTTACTTCGAGTATGAAGCTTTCAAGATGAAGGAAGGTGAAATCTGCTGTCGCCATGCACCGCAGAGGCTGAATTTAATTGTTAACAACTTGAGAGCACTTGGTAAAAGGTATTCTACAAAGGACTTGAATGGAAAGATACTTGCGCCGTTGGATCGTGAATTTTTTCCTAAGACATGTGCTATCACCAAGCTAAGGATATTGGTACTCTTCCTATCAAGATTTAATTGGGTCTCTTCTAGTATTTGAAATGGTGTTGGGTGCTAAGAAAACCCAGAAAAGGAAGCGTAAAAGAAAAGAGGTCTCTTGCTTCTTGCGGGCTGGAAAGTCTTTTAAATCAGAAAGAAAGTGGTTGAATCTGATGATGAATCTGATGAAGAAGACATGGTTATGCTTGCTAAAAATTCAAAAATTCATGAAGTTCAACAAGTTTAGGAAAGGTGATTTTTCAAAGAAACCGTATAACAAAGGTGATAGTCATGAGAAAGGAGACGACCAACCAAGATGTTTTGAATGCAACAAACCGGTCATCTCAAGGTTAATTGTCCAAAACTTAAGAACAAATACCCAAAGAAGAAAGCAATGAAGGCTACACGGGATGACACAGAATCGAGGGTGAAACAGTAAGAAGAAGAGGAAGTTGCTAACGTTGTTGGTCTTGGCAGCAGACACTCTCCCGATGATACATGGGACAATCTCAAAGCAAAGATGAAGTGAAACCGATGATGAAGTGATTGCTTCAAAGTCATGTGTCTCATGGCGCAGTGACTCAACTAAGGTAACAAATTCTAATCCTTCTTTTCTCGATTCTCGATGATTCTGTGATGATGATAGTAGTTGTCAAAATGTGAGTGAGGCTTTTGAGGCTCTTTATATTGAACATGAAAATTTTTTGATAAAAACTATGAATTTGACAAAGAGCAACAAAAGCATGTCTACTCAAATTGAGACGCTTGAGAATGAGATAGCTAGATTGAAAAAGGAGCTACAAAATGCCAAACCTTTCAACCTTGAATTTCTAGAGCTTAAACAAATTTTTGAAAAATCAAGATTGAAAATGAAAATTTAAAAGATTCTTTAAAAAGGTTCGAGGTTGGTGAAAATACCTTGACTAAGTTATTTCACTCTCAACATGAATATGTTGATAGGAGAGGTATTGGTTATAAAGGTGAGTCCAGCTCCCCAAATTTAAAAAGGAAATAGTATTTGTAGTCGCTTCTTCAAGTAAGACACGTAGTTCATTCTCTTGCACTTATTGTCAAAAAGGAAATCATAATTCTCTTAGATGTCCTATTCGCAAACTATGTGAGCTTGGCAATCTTATACCGCTGCAAGAAACCAAGGTGGATTGTGAAAACAAACCCTTGAGAACTAACCTCCATGGACCCAACCCAATTTGGGTACCTCGCACTAGTGTTTGATTTTTCCTTTGTAGGTGCGTAGACTATCCAAAAAGGGAAATGTATGGATGGTTGACAAAGGTGCTCAAGGCATATGATCGTGATGCTTCACTATTCTTGAAGTTAAGCAACAAGGCTAGTGGATCCGTGAAGTTTGCCAATAATGAAACCGCTCATGTAATAGGTAAAGGTTGTGTGGTAAGGAAAACACAATCAAAATTAGAAATGCTTTACTAGTTGATGGTGTTAAATTTAATTTACTAAGTGTAAGTCAACTATGTGATAATGACTTTGATGTTTATTTCTCAAAAGATAAATGTCTTATTGTGCATGAAGCTTCTAACTTTCACATTGTCGGTTTTCGTGGAAAACAATGTTTATTATGTTGATTTTGACATCGCTGGTGATGATATTGTATGCATGCCCTCTTTACTTGATGATGTGGATGTGTGGCATAGACGCTTAGGACATGCTAGTATGGAACTTCTATCTAAATTATGTGCAAATGAACATGTTAGAGGTTTACCCAAACTTAAGTATGAAAAAGGTCAATTATGTGATGCATGTCAATTGGGTAAAATGCATAAAACTTCTTTCAAATCAAACCTCGTTATTTCTACCAAAAATGTGCTTGAATTGTTGCATCTTGATTTATTTGGTGAAATTGATGTTGTAAGTCTAGAGGAGCCAAATATGTGTTTGTAATTGTTGATGATTATTCTAGATACACTTGGACTATTTTACTTGCTAATAAAAGTGATGCTTTCAACAAGTTTGCTAAGTTGTGCGTAAAGTTACAGAATGAGAAAACTTAGCTATCAAGGAAATTAGAAGTTTATCATGGAGGAGAATTCAAAACTCATCATTCAAAACTTGGTGTGAAAAGCATGGTGTTGATCACAATTTCTTAGCTCCAAGGACTCCTCAACAAAACGGCAGAGTGGAAAGAAAAACAGACCATACAAGAGATGTGTAGAACAATGCTAAATGAGCACAATCTTCCTAAATATTTTGGGGTCACGCAGCTTGATACAACATGTCATGTGCTAAATCGAGTCTATCTACGGCCATCTCTCAACAAGACTCCTTATGAATTGTGGAATGGTAGAACTCCAAATATTTCATACTTCAAAGTTTTTGGAAGTAAGTGCTACATTTTAAATACAAAGGATAAGTTGGGTAAGTTTGATGCAAAATCAACTAAGGTATTTTTATGGGTTATTCTAGTCATAGTAAAGCTTACATCGCTTACAATAAAGTTGATAAATGTTCCGGCGATAGCAAGGACACTGAGGTGTACAAGAATGGGCCAGCGCCCAACTCGCTAAAACGCCCAAGACCGTGGCTTGTCCGCACTTTCGCCGACCGCCGCAGCTTCGCGAACGGTCGTCGCCCCTGGTATAAATACCACCTCACCACATCGCCAGCACGCACTCCTACCCCCGTGATACCCTCGCATGTTAGCACACTCCGACTAGAGCGCCGGAGTGTCTTTGTGTACCACCCGAGGTGCTCAAGACCGGCCCTCTACACCAAAGAATGCGATCGACAAAGGAGCAAAGACACAACGCACTTGGTGATCAGCACGATCATTTTCGCACTACGCTGGGAGCCCGAGCGCTTTCCCACTTCAAAGATGGGCCCAAGAAAATCGTTACGCTGGCTTTCCACCTGCAACGACCGCCGGCCCCGACGCTCGTCCGCAGCAGACACCGGAGGGCTGCCCACTAACAATCAATGAATCCCATGACAACCTCGCCCGAACCTCACCTGTATGCAAGGAGCCACTCGAACCAGAGCATCAACGTAATCCCGAGCGAATCGCCGAGGCCGATCATGGAGCAACCGCCGAACACGCCACCCGTGCCGCTTCTCCGCTACTCAAACAAAAAATCGGATCATTGCCGATCGAAAATCTCATAACTCGGCCGAGAGAGGTCCATACCCGATCGCCAAGAAACGACACGGGCATCCTTCGCCGAACTCGCTTCTTCACGCAGGCCGTAAGCCCCCGGCGATCGCCCGCTATCGAGGAGTACCGCCGATCCCTCGCCAAGGATTCGGCCGCAGATCGCTCGATCGCAGAACGCGCACGCTGCTCCTCACATAATTATGACTATTCGATTCACCCTACCAGCCCGAGAGCCTGACCGTCACCACGCAGATATTCTTCAGACGTAATCCTCCGACTCAGCGCTCCAGAGCCGATCGTGGGACCCTACGACGAAGTTGAACGAATATCGAACGGTGAAATCGCAGATGTTTCACGACGACCGAGAAGACATCACTCCACCAGAAACAGAGGCCGCTTCGCTCCGGGGCGGCCCCCATACACGCACCATACCGGGCGTGGGTTCTATGGAATACCGACCGGCCAAGCATATCTCACGATGCGCACGCTCGCCGAACGACTTCTCGACCGGCGGCCAAGCGCCCGCTCACTAGGGAGATCAGCGCCATCGTGATCCCAGTGGACCTAAGAAAGCCGCCCAACCTCAACAAGTTTGACGGGCGAGGTGATCCCGATAAACACATCGATACTTCAACAATTATTGTAGCTACCGAGAGTTAGATTCCATCATGAAGGCCTACCGCTCCTGGCTACCACTGACGGACGAGCTCTAGAATGGTGGGGTCGCACTACCAACACCATTTCATCGTGGGAAGGATTGATCGTAATCTTTTGGCAAATTACACCGCCAACCGGCGCTAATACCGCCATGAAGAGCACTGACACCATCACCTGTGGGGACAACGAAGTCGTTAAGACGTTACATAGAGCGCTTTAACAATGAAGCCGATCAAGTGCACGACCCAACAGCATGTGGATAAACCAAATACCTCAAGAGAGGCATCCGCACGACCACGATTTGTTGAAGAGTTCACTTTAAACCACATAGACGATCTTAGCACGCTCCTCCAAGAGCCAACGCCCACATGCATTATGAGGAGGAAACCTTGCCGCCAGAAAGGGCCGCACGCGGCACGACCAGAGAAGACGATAGCAAGCGGCCAGAATCAAGACAACAAATGACAAAGAAGCGTGCAGTACCGCCCAAGAAGTATGAGCATCTGACGAGGCTCAATGTTCCCATAGCCCAAATATTGTCCGAGTGTCGTAACAACGAATTTGTTGACGGAAGAGGCCCGATCCATTGGTACTCAAGAAGCGGCGACGCCACCAAAAATATTGCTTGCATCATAAAAGCAAGTGGACACGATACTAATGATCAGATGGCTCTAAAAGATGACATCGAGGATCTCATCCAAAAGCGGGGAAGTCAAGCAAGACGTCCGAAAGCAGAGGGTACCGCCGATCCAAGAGAAAGCCGAGGAAAGAAGCCCTACCAAAGGGCAAAGAAATTATCGCAAAGAACCGTAGAGGAGATAGCGACAAGGACACCTCCAAGAGGACGCCCCGATGTCCAACTACGAGAGAGTGGCCATGGTAATCCAAGGAGGAAACCCCAGAGAAAGTGGATTCAAGAAAGCCATAAAAAGAAAATGGAACGAAGCCGATGATGGTCGGGTCTACATCTACGAGCGACCGCTTCAAAAAAGCCACCCATTTCCTTGGAGATGAAGATTTGCCGGACGGCGGCCAATAGCTATGCCCCGCTGGTAATCGAGCGTGAATGGCCAATACCGGCACGCCGACTCGCCTCACTGGCGCGCTCGCCGACATCATATTTGCAGATCCGATCGACAAGATCAACGCCGACCGGAGTGAGATCATTCCACGCATCGATCCAACACCCCTAACAGGTTCAACAGGCGCCACCTACCCTTAGAACGATCGATCTCTTGGTCACCTTCGAGATGACTCAGAACGAGCACAAAATACCGGACGGTGAAGGCCACATTCCTAGTCCTACCCATCAAATCCTCGCTATCGCTGCATTATAGCCGACCGACCGGGAAAGTTAGGGGTCAGAGCTCCACAAACCCACCAAGATGAAGTTTCACAAAGAAGGACGATCAAGTGGTGACAAGTTGTTAGTCGACCTAGAAGCGCCAAGAAAAGCCACTATTTGTATCAAGACATTCGCAACGAAAGAGTGACGTAGATATCGACCCACAAGCACCGGAGAAAAGGCACCAAGTCAACCTCGCGACTTAGACGCCCCAGATGACCGAGAAGCACCTGCAGGACGACGACGATGAATTAGCCCGCGAGCTAAAAATAGATCAAGAGGCCTCGAGCCACATGGAGAGCTTGTTGACGCCCGCCTAGGGAACGACCTGCAGAAGACGGCCAAACTCTGACGCGGACTACCCGAAAGGTGTCGAGCAAGATCTCACACTGCCTTAAGGAGTATGCGCATTTGTTCGCATGGCAAGCATCCGACATGCCCAAGATCCCAACGTAAGTCGCATGCCATCACCGCAGCGGATGAATGCTGCGCATCGGCCGCCCAAAGAAGGCGAACCCAAAACCTAGAGAAATCTCAAGCAAAGAAATTTCGTGCCGCTGATTTACCTAGTCAAGGCCGAGTTTATTGAAGAAATAAAATACACGCACTGGTCACAAATGTGGTGCTAGTCAAGAAGAAAAACGGCAAGTGGCGCATGTGCGCCGACTACGCAGATTCGAACAAGGCATGCCCGGCGATGCCTTCCCGCGCCGAGCATCGACAAGCCGGGTCGATGGGGCATCGCTACAAATTGCTATCCTTCCCGATGCCTATTCGGGTACAACCAGACACGATGTACCCGCCCGACCGCCTACAAATCGCTTTTTCATGATCGATCGTGGCAACTTCCAAGATAAGGTCATGCCGTTTCGTTCAAGAACGCTGGGCAATATACCAATGGATGATGAACAAGATCTTCAAGGATCGACGGCCGAGTAGTCGAGGTTTACCTTGATGATATGATCATCAAGAGCAGAACGACCAAGATCATGCACGACTCCAAGAGAAATCTTTAAAGAAGCGAGGAAAATTCTCTTAGGCTTAACCTAAAAGTGCACCTTTGGAGTTAGTGGCCTGAAAATTCTTAGGTTTTATCTCGACCGAAAGGGGGATAGAGGCTAACCTGCATAAATGTAAGGCGGTCGCATATGAGGCCGCCCGCTACAAAAAGGAAATCCAACGATCGAATGGTATGATCGCCGCTTCTTTCAAGATTCATACCCAACCGCATGCAAGTCGCTTCCCTATTCAAACTTTTGAAGAAAGAGGTAGAGTTCGAGTGGGACCACCAAAGGCCACGGCACTAGAACAATTGAAGGAGGCTTTGACCAACCCGCCCATTATGACGGCTGCACTCTGGGAAACTCAGACTTGTACCGCAACCATCAAGAAGTATTGAGTGCCGCCCCGGTCGAGAAGACAACTTAAAGCAAAATCCGGGCTTACTTCATCAAGAAAGTGCCGCAAGGACCGTAATCGAGATACCGTAAGATCGAAAAGCTAGCACTTGCATCGGGCTGGTGGCCGCCGCCGCTGAGACCATACTGTGGCCCACCTGTGTCGTGGTAAGAACGACCAACCCATAAGACAGTCCTCCATCGGCCAGACCGGGCGGGACGGATGATCAAACGGGCGGTGGAACTTAGTGAGTTTCGCATAAAGTTCGAGTCAAGATCGGCCGCTAAGGCCCAAGTGCCGCCGACTTTATTGCGCAGATGACCCCAACACAGACGGCCGCTGCAGACGATATGGACTTTGTATGTGGACTCGCTCCTCCAACAACAAAGGCAGCAAGGCCTCATATTAGAGAATTCGTATGACTTGCAGTGGAAGTTGTCCCTAACATTTGGCGCTTCACACTTCCAATAACTAAGTCAATACGAGGCATGCATAGCCGGCCGCACCGCAAAAGAATTCAACGCCGACCGTAGAACTACACTCGCACTCTTGCCGGGTCGCCTCCCGCATTCGTGGAGTTATATGATGCAAAAGACGAGGTGTTGAAGAACTACCGCCGAGTTAGAGAGCTCCTCCGCCAATTCGAACGGGCGGAAGTGAAACACGTGCCGAGGACCGAAAAACGCCCGGCCGACATCCTCGCAAAATTAGCCGCATCAAGACACCGCAATCACGTAAGTTTAATTCAAGAAACCTCACCCGCCGAGCGATCCACCAAGGCTAGTCAACCAAAGGGCCGCCCCGACCATCGGCAGTAAGATGATTGATCGCCCCATCCTACGCTACATCACGCTGGGTGAAGAGCCACACCCAAAGAAGGCTAAGACATTGAGGTTACGATCCACCAAGTATTCTCGTGGATCGCAGGAAGTCAGATGTAAGAGGATCCTCGTGCCCACTCCTCCGGCTGCTTATCGCTTCTGGCCGAAGTTTCACCATGTCCCGAGGGACATACATGAGGGGATATGTGGCGCCATCGTATGACGGTCCATTGCAAAGAAAGCACTCGTGGTCTGGTTACTACCGCCGACCATGGATGAGGACTCCAAAAAGTTAGTACGTAAATGCAAGAGGTGCCAAGTACACACGATGTTCACGCCGCCTCATCGTAATTGTAAACCTCACCTCACCATGGCCGTCACTCGTGGGGATGGATCCGCTTGGCCCGCTCCCACAGCGCCGCCGCTCAAATTCTCGATTGTGGCAAAGGGACTACTTCACAAAGTGGATAGAGGCCGAGCCTCCGCAACAATAACTTCGCAAAGATCGCAAGTTTTTTGGCCTAACGCCTTAGCCTGGGCCGAGTTCCGCAGCACTCATAACGGACAACGGCACCCAATTTGCAGATAGAAAGTTCAGAGATATGTTGGTCGCCTAGGGGTGAAACAAATGCTTCACTTCTGGCCGAGCACCCTGCATTTAACCGCAAGCCAAGCGCCAACAGAGTCATTCTACGCAGGTTAAAGAGAAGACTTTGCCGGGCTAAAGGGAATCGGGTCAAGAGTCGCAAACCGCCTTTGGGCATATAGACGCACTTCATTCATCGACCGGAGTCGCTTTTCAAATCGGTCTCATGGAATGGACGCCGTTATTCCTAATGAGATGAACGAGCTGAACCGAGAACGGCCAACCTACCGACAATGGCCGATAACCACGCTATAAAAGAAGAATTAGACTTGGTTGAAGAGTTGCGCAACCAAGCATCCTCGTGGAGGCACCGATCAAGCAAAGCGGGTCGCCGCGATACAACGCCTGCGGTACAAAAGAGGACTTTCCGACGGACACCGGTTCTCGACGACGCGCGACGCCGCAAGAACAAGAATGCACGCCAAGCGGAAGTTCGCCCCAATCGGGAAGGCCCGCATCAGATCATTAATAAGACCGCCGTGGGGCATACGAATTAGAAACCATGGAAGGGGCAATTATTCCCTGACATGGAATAGCGATAAATCAAGCAAGATATATTTAGTTCACACTTTTGTAATCTGGCCGATCGCTTGAAATAAACAATAAGCGGCGCTCTTTTTCCCATCGGGTTTTTTACAGAGGCCCGCTTCTTTAATATATTGGCGCTTTTAAATTACGTAACGGTCGTCACTCAATTAACTGAACGATCGCATGATCCCCAAAGGGGTCCGAACGAACGAAGATCCGTGAGCGGTCTAAAATGAGTGCCATCGATTGGCCAAGGGTTAAATAAACCCAATAGCGATCGTAGCCGAGCGACCTACAACGAGTGCCATCGACTGGCCAAGGGTTTAAATAAACCCAATAGCGATCGAGAGGCCGAGCGACCTACAACGAAAGTGCCATCGACTGGCCAAGCGGTTTAAATAAACCCACTAGCGATCGAGGCCGAGCGATCTACAACAAGAGCCATCAAATGGCCCGAGGGTTAAGTAAACCCACTAGCGATCGAGGTCGCCGAGCGATCTACAACGAGCCATCGAATGGCCCCAAATTCCAATAATTAAATAAAAGCGCGCGCCTAAAGGCCCAAAATAGCGCCAACGATCGGGTTAAAAGCGCGCGCCTAAAGGCCCAAAATAGCGCCAACGATCGGCCTAAAGCGCAGCTCGGTGGCTCCAAAATAGCGCCAACGATCGCCCGCATTTCAGAACTTAAGAAAGTGCGTAAGACAAAGAAATTCATTACAGGCTTAAATGCCTGCATAAAGCCGCGCCTAAAATGTTTGAACCGCCAAGGCGGAGTACAAGAACAACAAAATTACAAGTACCAAATTACAAAATAGTAAACCGCTTCGCAGCGGCAAAACAGTAAAATTAATCACTTTTTAGCACGAGGAAGGACCACGCTCCGCTTATGAAGTCACTTTGCCATCATCGCCCATCCGAACGCAAGATGATCTCTCACCCTCGATAACATGGTTTCGCCGCACCAAACGGTTATCATATCAATGCCCCGAGCGGCGAAAGCAATGATCCGCCACGCAGATTGTCAAACCGTAAATGGCCGCCTTTGCAACAGAGGCCACTTCAAAGCAAGCTTCTTCCCGAATAGCGCCGCTTTGGTCTCTCAAAGCGGCGACCACTTTTCGTGGTCTTCACCAAATCAAGAAGCTCCTTGTTCCTCGCCCCCACTTGACCTTGTCGTCCGCTAACCGCTTATCCTTTTCACGGTCGCCGCCTTGATCTTGGTTTGCTCCAGAGCGCAATCTCGTGCTCCAGCCTCTTAAGTCTCCGACCGCCGACTCAAGCTCCTCGACCTTCTTCCGGGCCGCATCCCGCCGGGCCAAGACTAAATGGAAAACTAAGTTAATGACGAAGGTCGAATACTTGATCGATAAGGTGACAAAACAACACTCACGTGCTTGGCTCCTCTTTATGTCCTTCATAGTCTTGTTGGCGCACTTGAGTTGTGTCGCCACAAAACTCCATGGATCCTTCTTGAAAAGTGCCACCGAGCATCATCAAAATCCTCGAGTTCAAAGACGGGGACTCAATCCGCTCCTCCCTCCCTGGCCGCTAGGAAGGAGGCGACTGTCCCCGCCACGAGGGCCACCACCAGAGCTCCTATCTTGGTGACCGCCCCAACGCTCCTATTGAGGAGTGGGGTGTTCGCGTTGCCGAGAACCGGGGCAGA
Organism: Oxytropis ochrocephala; assembly: GCA_020916435.1. Lineage (NCBI taxonomy): Eukaryota > Viridiplantae > Streptophyta > Magnoliopsida > Fabales > Fabaceae > Oxytropis > Oxytropis ochrocephala. The sequence continues at coordinate 52,231,425 of CM037095.1, forward strand.
TTTCTTCTGGCGCCGCTGACGAGCTTCTCAAGTGCCTCGCCAATCTGAGGTAGACATCTTTAGAGTTTTAGCCGCAAAAGAAAAACAAAGAAAGGTCACTGTCCGCGAAAAAGAGCGAACAAAGGTGTAACAAAAGATACCGACCGAGCTCAGATACCAATTTATCCCCTCATACAAGCGTAACTGGCCAGATGGGATATCCCCTTCGTGGTTCATGGCAAAGTTAGCGCGACAACTCGTTATCATCCCCAAGGTTATCAATCCTCTTCATCAAGAGTCGACACACGCCGAACGCGTAATCGCCTCGCTTCACCGAGAAGTTGAGCCGCCCGCCAGATATGGGGAAGAAAGAGCTCCCTCGAGTACCGCCCCGAGAAACTCGCGATATCTTCACGACTTTGCATCGGAACGCACCCAAAAGTACCGGGTTCTTCCAACCGCCTGCAGCAGAGTCCGAGTAAGCTCAAAACTTATGCAAATGACTTTCGTTCTTAAAAGACACTTGCTCCTTGCGAGCCATGTTGGTCCTGCAGACTTCGTGCTACCAATTCAAACAAGGCAAGAAAGAGCCTGGTCGACACGCTCCGCCCAACCGGCCGCACAAACGCTCAACGCCTTCTTCATGAAGCCCCCACCGCTCGATGGATCTCGCGAGGGGCAACGCTCGATATCTCGAGAACGCCCCGCCGGAAGTCTCAGAAAGGGGGACGATCCCCATCTTTTCAAACACCACCCGGCGCATGGTGAACTTCAACGTGGAGGAACGGCCGCAATGTTTTCATCTTCCAAAGACGCCTTTCACCTTCCACCCCGGCCTTGGTGAAGAGGGCGCTCAAATCACAATACATGGGCCTCCGAGGACAAAGCTTTGAAAGCCCTCATCTTCTCGCACACCCACGAGATGTCATTTACGCCTATAACCTCCCGGCGGCCGGCCATCCTCCACCCGCCGACCGCGACTTCATTTGGTTCTACGGCTCACCCATTCTTTCACCGCCAAGGCGACACCATCCCCGCCTGTGTGATTCGGGATTGCTTCCATCACCGCTCGATCTTCCACTCTGCATGGGCTCGGGCCTGTGAGGTCATCTTCTAAGTCAATCAAGTCAACAAAAGGACCCGTGAGAAGGTCGGGTAACATCCCCATATCGCCGCCGCCCACCACGCCGATCACCGGTCGTCACCCTTCGCCACCCGGCAAGTAAAGAGTGCTCGTGCCGGGCGGGGATCTCGACTGGTCGACTGCGGAAGTCGAGAGACGCCGCCGCCGAAGCCGAGGAACGCCTGATGAAGATCCCGTAGGGGAAGTTCTTTCTTCAACTTGAGAGTGGCCGCGCGACTCCTCAGAGGACGAAGACTGGCCCGCTCCATCTTCTTGAGAAGGCGCGCCGCCATTAGCGCGAGGCTTTGGCTGGGGCACCAGATATACGAGCGTTCCGCTTTGCTCGCCGATCCACCTATGAAAGACATGGCGTCAGTCGACCGAGCGCACAAGGCTGAGAAAGGGGGCGACGTGGCCGCCCTCTCGACCGACGCCCCTTTCACGAGGCGTGGAAACTAACTAGGAAAGCAACAAAAGCAAATAAAAATCAAAGAGAAAAGTCGAGAAGAGCGCTTTACTTGGAATGCAGAGAAGAAAGGAGCGATGTAAGATGTTCGAACAAAAGCTTTCGTGGCGCTTTGCAGCATACCGACGGCAGCAGAGGAATGCTTTTGTGTGTTCAAGACGCGGTCACCAAAGGCCCTATTTATAGAGGCCCACCGCATTTAAACGCCGCGGGTCACCCAGACGCCTCCCATCCGCTGTATGGGGAACACCAAAAGGCACCTCGAGGCACGCAAAATCGGGCAATCATAGCGCATTAATGGCGTGGTCGAAACCTGCCGCCACGCCGCGATCAAACGATTTCAAAGATCGACCGACCAAGTCCCGCCAAAAGTGCGTAAACATCTTCCCACCACGAAAGCATCGATTCAAGCCTCACCCGCCCTAAGCGACCCAGGCTCGGGGGCAATCGCTCCGGGCGATAGCGCGACACGGAGGTGTACAAGAATGGGCAGCGCCCATCTCGCTAAACGCCCAAGACCGTGGCTTTGTCCGCACTCCCTCGCGATCGCCGCAGCTTCGCGAAGAACGGCCGTCGCCTCAAAGGGTATAAATACCACCTCACCCACATCGCCAGCACGCACTCCTACCCCGCGTGATACCCCGCTCGCTAGCACACCTCCGACTCAGAGCGCCTGAGTGTCTTTGCAGTACCACCCGAGGTGCTCAAGACCCGGCCCCACACCAAAGAAACGCGACGGACAAAGGAGCAAAGACACAACGCACTTGGTGATCGTGCACGATCAATAAATGTTTGCAAGAATCTATTCATGTTTCTTTTGATGAGACTAACCCCTTTGCAAAGAAAGTTGATGATGAGGATGAGGTAGTTGAAGTGGTCAAAAGAAGAATGCCTCGAACCTAACAAAGGAAAGTATCAAAGAAAAGGAGATGCAAGGTAACCTCAAGAAACAGCTTGAATTGGAACGAGCCCCAAGACATCGACGATCATCTCTATGGGAGAACGCATGATGACTTGCCTAAAGCTTGGAAATCAGTTCGAGATCATCCCATGGAGCAAATTATTGGTAGTCCATCAAAGGGGGTAATAACTCGCTCTTCTCTAAATCTTTTATGCTTTCATAGTGCCTTTGTCTCTCAAACAGCCTCCAAAAGAACATAAAAGAAGCTCTAGGTGATCCGTAATGGGTCAGGTCAATGCAAAAGAACTCGAACAATTTGAACGAAACAAAGTTTGGCATTTAGTCTAAAAACCCGCTGATAGAACTATTATTGAACTAAATGGGTTTTTCGCAACAAACTTGATGAAAATGGTGTTATTTTATTAAACAAAAGTCGCTTAGTTGTTCAAGGTTATAATCAAATGAAGTGGGTGGATTTTGAAGAAACTTTTGCTCCAAAGTTGGCTAGGTCGAATCCATTCGTATTATACTAGCCTTCGCTAGTCACATGGATTTCAAATTACACCAAATGGATGTCAAAAGTGTCTTCTCAACGGATTTTTAGAAGAGGAAGTATATGTAAAACAACCCCTGTGTTTTGAAGATTTTGAAAATCCAAATCATGTTTTTAAACTTGACAAAGCCCTTTATGGATTGAAACAAGCCCCTAGAGCTTGGTATGAGAGATTAAGCAAACATTTAATTGCAAATGGTTTCAAGAAGGGTAAGATTGATTCTACCTTATTCCTTAAAACCAAAGGCAAACATCTCATTGTAGTTCAAATTTATGTTGATGATATTATATTTGGATCTACTAATGATGAATCAGGCAAGGAGTTTTCGACATGATGACTAAAGTGAGTTTGAAATGAGCATGATGGGGAGTTAAACTTTTTTGGGACTTCAAGTGAAACAAATGAAAGATGGAATATTCATCACCAAAATAAGTTCTCAAAGGAGTTACTAAAGAAATTTGGCATGAGTGATGCAAAGGCAATTGGCACTCCAATGGCGATCGCGACTAAATCGACAAGGATGAACAAGGTAAACCGTAAATGAAACAATGTATCGAGGTATGATCGGTAGTCTTTTATATTTAATCGCTTCCGACCGACATTATGTTCATTGCAGCCCGTGGTGCTCGATTTCAAGCATGTCCAAAAGAATCACATTTAAAAGTCAGAAACGGATTCTTAGATATGTGAAGCGGAACCACTGAGTTTGGATTGTGGTACCCAAATCGAGTCACTTTGATTTGGTCGGATTTTCCGATGCCGATTTTGCTGGTTGTACCTTAGATAGAAAAAGCACTAGTGGAACTCGCCATTTCTTAGACCTTGTTTAACTTCCCGGTCTAGTAAAAAGCGTAACAAGTTGTTGCTTTGTCCACCACGGCTTCTAATATGTGGCGGTTGGAAATTGCGCTTGCACAAGTTTTGTGGATGAAACAGACTTTGGAGGATTTTGGTTTGTTATATGAAAATGTACCTGTTCTTTGTGATAATACTAGTGCCATTAATATTGCTAAGAACCCCATCCAACACTCTAGAACTAAGCATATAGAAATTAGACATCATTTTATTAGAGATCATGTTTCTGTGGGGAGCATAGAATTAAAATTTGTAGGCATCGATGACCAACTAGCTTGACATCTTCACAAAACCTTTACCAAGCTCAATTTTGTAAAATCCAAGAGAGCTAGGTATGCTTGATCTTTCTAGTTTGTGATTATGTGTTATGTGGTCCCCTCCTTTTGATGAAAACAAAGGGGGAGAAATAATTGCTATATAATTGCTTTATGCTATGTATGTTTATTTTTATTATTTTTCTTTATGCTTATGCTTGTGGGGAGCGATGCTAATGTTTCTTGTTTATCGCCTCCCTATGTATAGCAGGTAATTTGTTATCATCAAAAGGGGGAGTTTGTTGTGCCAAGGGCAAACATTCCTTGTTTTGAATGATAACAAATTACAAGTTACCGATAATTTACTTGAGGTAAAGCGCAGAAAAATATAAGAGCGCAGGCGATGAACAAGAGAGCTTCTAAGCTAACTCAAAGTTGTAGAAGCTCTGATTTAAAAGTCGCTCAAGCATTGAAGACTTATATCGACTTCATGAGGACACGTGTAAGATCGCTTACTCAAGCTTTTATAACATTCGTGAATTGAGAGATGATCTTTTAAAATAGAACTGCTTTTGTTAAAATCTTTTATATAAAAGCATGATTAAATAGGTTAGGTACAAGTTGTTTTTAAAGAAAAGTTTTGAATCATGATTTGTTGTTTTTTATAAAGAAACTTGATTCATATAGCTTAGTGTCTTAAAAGAATTTGTTTTTGAAGTAAAGAATCAATTCTTGACTTGGTACCTTAAAGCTAGAAATCGATTTTGAGCTTGTTAGTTTAAAGAAGAAAATCGATTTTGAGCTTGTTGGTTTAAAGCTACAAATCGATTTTGAGCTTCCTTCTTTAGAGAAGAAAATCGATTTATTGCTTCACTTTTAAAGAGAAGAATCGATTCATGACTTGATTGTTTTGAAAGAACTTGTTTTGGAAAGAAAACAATCGATTAATGGCCTTGTGTATTAGAAGATGGAAATCGATTTTGGCCTTATTTTTTAAAGAAGGAAATCGATTAATGGCTCTATAGTTGAAAGAAAACAATCGATTCATGGCTTGCAACCTTAGGAGCTAGAAATCGATTCATGTCTTGTAAGTTACAAGCTAGAAATCGATTTATGGCTTATATTTCTAAAGAGATCAATCGATTTTCCACTTATCAAAATAGTGTTAAAAATTGTTTCAACGGTCATATTTTTACAATCCCTATAAATAGGACATAGGGTTTTCATGATCAATACACACAACCAAAACAAGCAAGCACAGCCGCACAATTTTTTTGGAAAGAAAGTGAGAGAGCTGAACCATATTCTTCATCCTTGTGAGATTAAAAAGAGAGAGATCAAAACCGATTGTGTGTGCATCAAAATCATCATCTCTCATGACATAAGGAGTGATCAAAAATGTAATTTTTGTGCAGCCATACATCTTCATCAAATCGCAAAAAGAGATAGACCGAATCCCTTATTTGTGCAACGATGATTTCCTTTCATATCGCAAACCAAATTCTTCAAATCGCATATCCTTTTTTTTTGAGAGAAAATCTTGATCTAAACGATTTTTTTGAGTCGATATCTCATCCTTTCTAATCGTGATATCTTTCAAATTCATATTGCATATTTTCATCCTTCAAGTTGCGAACTAATTTTTGAAAACCAAACCCTAGCCGCTTTTATTTTTTGTTCTTATTTGCGGTTGGGTTGTTGAAAGATTGCGTAATTACTTTTGAGTTCAAAGATTTTTTCAGATCATCTTATCTCTCAATTACAAGTGCTATAATACTTGGGTAACTCGATCATAGTTTGTATTGTATTGGTTAATTCACTTGGTGGTTTGTTTATTGTGTAGAAATCCTGGGATTGCATTCTGGGTGGTTCGCTCTGGGAGTTCGAATCGTTGAAATCCTAAGCTGGAGCTCTGGTTCTCAATCGGGGAAATCGAGAGGATGAAGTGTTTGTAACGTGGTGTGCGTTGTAAGACTCAAGAAGCATCTTCATATTATAGTGTTATCTTCCCAAAGTCCAAAGGTTGCAAAGCCGAGGCCGAGGACGTAGGGTTTTAGCCCTAACCTCGCTAAATTCGTGTCCTTCTTTTCCTTATCTCTTTATTTATTTACGCACAACTTAATTGTTGCTTTATTTGCTCGATCTTGCATGATTGTTTATCTATAGTGTTGATTTTCGCTTAGTTGAATTTTATTCTAAACCGTTGTTTACGCAAGTTGCTAGTTCTCAAGCCATTTCCGCATTATTTTTAAACTAGCTTTAAACTATTTTCAAAAATCCAAAAGGAACTTATTCGTGCCTATAACCTTATTCACCCCCTCTAACTTCGTGGGGAGGAAATAATGCTAACACAAGCACAAATGCTCCCGCTATTCCCGTGTTTTCCAAGGCAACAACAACAACTACCTCGCAGACGCACGACGGCTCCTGCTCCTCGCTATAGATAACTCAATGGAGTCTCGCTAAGGTCATTCATCGCTGATTGTAAAACAACAATGCAGCACTCATGAAGCATCCATCAAAACTCGAGAATCAAGTGGGACAGATTGCATCCGCCTCACTCAAAGACAAAATGGTGGACTCCCATCTACTATCGAACCTTCTCCATCTCATGCACCGTGCAAGGAGCATGTGAAGCAATAACCACCGTAAGTGGTAAGGAGGTAAGCATCGCACCTAAGAATTTAGAGTCAAGTGTTTCAAAATGAAAAGAATTTTCCAGACGTTATAGCACCGACGCTATAATACAAATGCAAACAGTAACACCCGAACCTAAATTGGTGCCTCGAATATCCCGCTCCACCTTACCCTCAAAGGTTGAAAAAGGCACATGAGGACAAACAATTCAATAAATTCTTGAGGTGTTAAAACAATTGCACATTAATGTTCCTCTAGTCTGAGGCATTACAACAATGCCCAACTATGCCAAATTCATGAAAGATGTTTTGACAAAGAAAAGAAGGTCGAGAATTTGAAATCGTGGCAATGATCGGGAATGCAAAGATGTTGATGCAAAATAAACTCCCTGTAAAATTAAAGGACCCTAGTAGTTTCACAACACTGCTCCATTGGAAATTTTTATTCGGTCGTGCTTTATGTGACTTAGTGGGCTAGTATCAACTTAATGCCTAAGTCCATTTACACACAACCGGGTATAGGAACCGCCAGCCTATTTTCTGTAAGCCTCCGCTAATCGATAGGTCACTAGCATATCCCGAGGGAATACCGAGGATGTCTTAATTAAAGTTGATAAATTTGTTTTTCCCGTTGACTTTGTTATCTTAGATTTTGAAGCTGCATGCAGAGGTACCTATTATCTCGGGTAGCACTTTCTCGCCACAGGAAGACACTAATTGATGTACAAAAAGGAGAATTGACAATGAGAGTTAATGATCAAGAAGTTAAGATCAATGTTCAATGCATTAAAGCTCCTGATGTCAATATCAAGAGTGTTCCTTTGTGGTTTTTCTCAAGTGGTTCAAAACATTTTCAAAAACTAGCAACCACTTGGGAAAGGTACTTAATAAAGACTGAGGAACATGAATTGTTGGAAGAAGAGGAATTTCAAGAAGGAAAGCAAGTCTGTGAATGAGGTTTGGGCTAGAAGATATGAGTCACTAGAGCAAGAGAACTCAAACCTAAAGAAGAGTGTGCCTTCCATTATTCAACCACCGATCTAGAGTTGAAGGAATTGCCCAAGCACCAAGTATGCATATTTAGGGGAGAATGAGACTCTACCTGGTCATCATTTCTCGCTAGTTTGATCAAAACCAAGAGGTGGAGCTCATTTCAACTCAAAAGACACAAGAAGGCAATAGGTTGGCAAATGTCCGACATACATGGATAAGTCCTACAACTGCATGCATAGGATGTGTTAGAGGAAAATGCTAAACATAGCATTGAAGGACAGAGAAGGCTTAATCCCATAATGAAGGAGGTAGTAAAGAAAGAAATCCTCAAGTGGTTAGATGCAGGAATTGTGTATCCTATTTCTCGACAAAGGGTATGGGTAAGTCCTGCAAGTGTGTGCCTAAGAAAGTGGGGTAACCGTGATCACAAATGACAAAATGAATTAATTCCTACAAGAACAAAGCTGGATCGTTGGAGGATTTGCATGGACTACAGTGAAATTGAACAAGGCAACAAAGAAGGACCACTTTCCCTCCCTTTCATTGACCAAATGTTGAAACAGATCACGTAAGTGGCTATTATCGCTTTTTGATGGCTACTCGCTATAACCAAATAGCAATTGTCCCCAAGACCAACAGAAGACCACATTCACATGTCCTTATGGCACATTTGCTTTTAGAAGAATGCCCTTTGACGTGTAATGCCCTCGCAACTTTTCAGAGATGTATGATGTCCATATTCTCCGATTTCATTGAAAATCTATGGGGTTTTTATGGATGACTTCTCCGTGTTCGGGGGATAGTTTTCTGATGTGTTTGGACAACTTGAGGAAATACTAATAAGGTGTGAAGAAACAAACCTTGTGCTTAATTGGGAGAAGTGTCACTTCATGGTGCAAGAAGGAATTGTGCTAGACACATGATTTCCAAGAAAGGTTTAGAGGTGGATAGGCAAAGATTGAAGTTATTGAAAAATTGCCACCCCTCAAGTTGTCAAAGGTATAAGAAGTTTCGGGCATGTTGGGTTCTATAGGAGATTCATTAAAGATTTTCAAAGATCTCAAAGCCTCTCTCACAACTCCTTCAACATGACATCACATTCAATTTTGATGAAGCTCATTCAAGCATTTCGTAAATTAAAGACAAGATTAGTCATCGACTCGTGATCGCGGACTCGATTGAGTAAACCTTTGAGCTAATGTGTGATGCAAGTGACTATGCCGTGGGGAGCCGTGCTTGGCCAAAGGTATGACAAAATCTTTCATTCTATATATTATGCAAGCAAAACACTTTGTAGCACAATTAAATTACAATCACACGTAAAAGAGCTATTGGTCGTGGTCTTTGCATTTGACAAATTCAGATCGCATTTGGTGGGCACAAAAGTTATTGTTTTTACAGCACCACTCGCCATCAAGTACTTGATCTCTAAGAAAGATGCAAAACCAAGGCTAATTAGATGGGTTCTCCTCCTCCAAGAATTTGACTTGGAAATTCGTGATAAGAAGGAGGTGGAGAACCGTGTTGTCGATCATTTGTCTAGCTTGAAGGTGCGTGTACATCATGTGGTGAAATTAAAGAAATTTTCCTGCATGAGAAATTGCTGATGTGACGCTGAAAAGTGTAACGCTATAGCGGTTGCCGCTTATAACGCCGCACGTTATAGCGCCTCAAGATACCGCCCGTGGTTTGCGCATATCAGGAATAACTTCGTGAGCGTAACTGTGCTCGCAGATTCAATTATCAACAGAGAAAAAGGTTTTTCCATGTAAGTGAAGGATTATTATTGGGATGAACCTTTTCTACAAAAAGTGTCAAGATCAAGTGATAAGAAGATGCCTTGCGTAAGAAGAACAACCTCAAGTGTTAGAGCATTGTCATGCTTCACCATGTGGTGGACACTTTGAGGAACTAGAACAAACCGCAAAGGTGCCGCGAATGTGGGTATTATCGCCTACCTTATTCAAGGATGCTCAGGAATTGGTGAAGAATCAGGCAAAGTGTCAAAGGATCGGGAACATTTCAAACAAGCATGAAATGCCCTTAACCAACATTTTAGAGATTGAACTCTTTGATGTATGGGGCATGGATTTCACGGGTCCCTTTCTCCTTCTCATGGGAATTTGTACATATTGGTGGTCACGACATGTTTCAAAATGGGTCAAGCCGTGGCTCTCCCCAATAATGATGCCAAGTCGCTTAGCAAGTTCCCGCAGAAGAACATATTCACCGATATGGGACACCTATGAGGGTTCTCACTTCAGAATAAATTGATTGAGTCTCTCTGGGAAAATGGGGGGTGAGGCATAAAATTGCCACCGCTTATCACCCACAAACAAATGGGCAAGTCGAATTGTCTAATAGAGAGATCAAGAGGATGCTTGAAAAGATGGTGGGACCTTCTATAACAGCCCGGTCCACCACCCCAAATGGGCTTATTACTCAAGATCTTTTCTACCCCTTGTAGAATTTTTGCCTTCTCGTGGGATTCAACCTGTACATGGGGCTCAAATACAAAAATCCACTCTTTCCCACTACCAATTGAACCGCTACCAATTGGTAAAGGGAAAGAGTGGAACTTTGTATTTGAGCCCCATGTACAGCAGCCTGATCTCACTGAAGGCAAAAATTCTACAAGCGGAGGTAGAAAGATCTCTGAGTAATAGCTGGGGGGTGGACCCGGCCGTTATATAAAAAGGCGCTTTTTATTGTAATAATACCGGGTCCACCACCCCAAACCGCTTATTACTCAAAGAACTCCTCTACCCCATGTAGAGTTTTTTGCCTTCCGTGGGAATCGAACCTCGCACTCATGTACATTTCCCTGATTCCCACTACCAATTGAGCTAACGCCCAAAATAATTAAGTAGTTATTAAATTAAATTACTTAGGTGTTTCATGGAGTAGTTATAATAAAACAATAGGATGGTGTTTTAATTAAAAAGAAAAGTGAGAAGTATCAATAATTCCGGTGGTAAGATCGACCCAAGAGCCCAAGCCCAATGACTTAGGCTCCTGTGTTGGTGTAATTCTGCACCATTCTCCAAAGAAAGAAAGAAACGAATAGAGAGAAAGAAAAGAAAGAGAGAAAACGGCGCAAGGAGAGTGAGAAGAGGGAGAAGTGGATCGCACTCAAGCAAAAGAGAAGAGAGAACTCATTTGTTGGTCGTGGTTTTTGCACGTGACTCAAGGAAAATCAATTTCTACTACTAATCTGAGGTAGGGGAGTCTCACTCTATAATAGAGGAGATAATGGGTTATATGTATGTTATAAAATGTTTTATGTTAATTGGTGATTGTATGATGATTTGTTTTCTTGAATTTGATGAATTTGTTGGTAAAATTGATTTAGAGCGTGAGTTAGGTTTTACAATGTGTGATTTCGTGATTTTGATGCAATTGATGATTGGGTGTGCAATTGTTTGTTAATTGGTGAAATTGAGGTGCTAGAATGATTATAATGTGGATGGTTTGAGAGAATTTGTAGAATTTGGGGATTTTGATGTCAGCGCCATATGGCTAGAAACGGTGCGCCTGTGCATCAGAAAGGAGAGGTTTCGGGAATGTTGAGTGCAGGCGCCAATTTCCTAGAGAATGGATACCGTGTCACCAGAGCAGTTGGATCGGGTGAGTGAGTTGTCGTCGGGCGCTTTAACGTGGGTATTTTGGAGCCCGGGAGTGAAGCTTGCATTTCGGGCATATTTTCTCGTACAACTTTTGTATTCACCGCCAACTTTCAATTTTAAGTGTTTTGGCTCGAGTGGTTTTCTGATTGCAAGTGTATTTTTGAAAATGTCCCTGCAGGCTCTGCTTTGGGTGTGTTTTGGAGCCCTGAGTGCAACTTGTATTTCTAAACATATTTTCTCGTACAACTTTTGTGTTCACCGCCAACTTTCAATTTTAAGTGTTTTGCTCGAATGGTTTTTTCTCGATTTCCAGCAGTATTTTTGAAAATGTCCCTGTAGGCTCTGCTTTATGTGTGTTTTGGAGCCCTGGGAGTGAAACTTAGTTTTCTAGGCATATTTCATCGTACAAATTTTGTGTTTACTCGCCCAAATTCATTTTTAAACATTTTGCTCTCGTGGTTTTTGGCCTGAAGGTGCGGGTGAGCTGGTCAATGTGGGGGCGCTAACCGTGGCCGCTCGTGTCCGAATGGTGTCTTGGCGCGCCATCTTGCAAGGCACGAAACTTACGCGCAAGATGGCTAAGGCTTGATCAAGATCGCAGGCCATCCTCAAGGCAAGGCCCCTCAGGCACAGAACTCGTCGGGCGCACACCTCTCACCGGGGACGTAAACTTTGAGAGTTGTGAGCGACCTACCCGCGCGCTTTCTTGCGCGCTTTCTTCGCGCGCCACAGTGTGCGCTCAAGTGGGGATTTGTTCCAAAACCTCAGCCGTTGAATTCCTAAGTTCTTAAATTCATTTTGGTGTGTCAAAATGGTCCCTAAGTGAAGAAAAGGTCCTTAGTGTGATTTAGATTAATAATCGAGGTGGTGATGATTAGTAATCGTGCCGCCAAGTGCCTAAGAGGGTGTCGTTTTGGTCCCTAGGTGACGCCTGGTCCCTAGATGATTGTTTTGGTCCTAAATGGTGGTTTAGGTCCCCGAGTAAGGCCGAGTAAATTCTGTAGAGAGAATAGTCCGGTGGGACATAATGGTGTTAAGTGGTTTATAATGAGGTGATTGAGCATGCCATGGGGGTATGGGTCGCGGGCAAGCCAGAGGGCTATAAAATGAAGTCGATAACCGAAAGTTAAGAGTAATCGGGTGTATTGAATTGTTTGGAATGATGTCAGTGATGTACATGGAGTCTCATGCATACATCGTCGGGTCGAGTGTTTATAATATGATTCAGGAAGTTCGAGGGCGTCGGGGCCTTATAAAGCAATTATGAAGCCCGAGGGCGGTCGGGGCCTTATAAAGTAATTATGAAGTTCGCGCGCGCCGGGGCCTTGTATGATGATTGTGAAGTTCGAGGGCGCCGGTGGGCCAATGGTACCACATGCATGATGACATTGCATACATTCTCATTAGTGCATGAATATTATTGATTAATGATCGGTGTGTTTGAGTGTCGCATAACTATGCTTATATATTGCTTATTATCACCTTTATTATATAGTTCGAGACTCACCCTTCGCTGTTGTTTACCACGTGTAACGGCGAGTGAAGGACTTGGTTCCTTCTGCTTCCTGCCTGGCCGCCTCGATACGTAGCACCTAGTGGCCTGGTTTAGATCGTTGTTGCTTGTTTTGCTCCTCGCTGAGCCTTATGTATTTGTTTTGATATTGCCGGATTATGCCGCTGAGATAATGATTACTTTCCACGCAATATGTGAAACTATATTTCTATGAGTCGATCCATCGTGTTACGATTCGGATTCGTTTATGATAAAGAGTTGTGGACGCCCATTTCGCTGATTATTAAATTATGTTATACTATTAGTGTGTCAATGACTATGGCTAAACCGTGGTTCGCCACTAAGGCTAGATTTTCTTCGCCGTGTATTTACGCGGCATCACCGGAGCCTTGCAAAGGTGGCCCATGCCCGCTGCAAGTAGTATCGCCACCGAGTAATCCCATAGTCACCAAAGGCACTATTTTATAACACACTAAACTAAAGGATGACCGTAAAAGATTTTTGTATACTCGATTTTTGATTTAAATTGCCGTAGAAATGGGGTGTTACATTAGTGGTATCGAGCAATGGCTCGGCCCTTCCACCAAGTTGTCGAGTCGTCAGGGTCACCGGCAATGAAAGTGTCGCCGCCTCAGTTCTAACCAATGGTTGCGTGGTAGTGATGTTCCCGCAGTAAAAAGTGACCGAGACCGCTATGGTAAGAGAACCAGGGGAGATGCCCCACGGGTAATGTGTGCCGATCGCTTTTCCCGAGCGCGTGAACCATGTCTCTCGTTGTTTTGTTCAAAATCTTCTTGTCGATGAACCTTGAAATTGAATCGAGATACAATGCATGGGATGTTCTAGCCTTAATTGAATGTTGAGTTGTATGTAGTGATTGAATTGTGTGTTTAGATGATAAATGAAATTGAAAATAAATTGAGAGGATGCTATGTGTAAGTGACTAAAAATTGTATGTCGTTGTTGCTTTGAAAAGAATAAAATGCCACTGCTTTGTCAATTTAAAATGTCGCTTTGCCAACCAAATGAGTTGTCAGATACGGTTTATTTTTATAGAATGAGTTGTTGTTTTATGAAATAAGTGAAAAGGTTTTGTGAAGATGAAGTGTCGTTTTTATAAGTTGTGGTGTCCGTCTCGCTTTAATTGAGGTATGAGTCGCGTGATTTTTTTAAAAAAATAATTATACTACCGCTTTACAAAAATGAAGCGCTATTTTTATGCCGAAAGAGGTGCCGCTTTCCACTGCTTATCATTGCTTTGCGCCATCAAGTAGCGTGTTATGGCTACTGCTTTTATCATTGCTTACTTATAATTAAAATACCGCTCTATTCAATTTTATCGTGATGTTTCATTTGAAATGTGGTATTTTCTAAAAGAAAAGAGTGTATTTTTCTAAAATATAAAGCGATGATTAAATTGAATCGAATCGAATTGATAATGGTTCGTAGAGTTGATAATTGGATTTGATGCTTTCAAAGAAATCAAGGTTACAATTCTATTTAAAATAAATGGTGTGCTATTTGATGTTGTTTCAAGTCGCCGTTTCTATTTTTTTAAAAAAGTGACTAGTGTGTCAGATTATATTGTTCAAAGTTGTCATTTTGTTTTTTTAGAGTAAAGAGGGGGTCGTTTTTATGTTGTAAGTGGTGTTGTTTTGAAGTTGTATGCGAAAGTTAAAATGCGATGTTTTCAAAAACAAAAAGGGATGTCATATAACTTAGGACGAGATGCTTTCTACGATTAAATTGTGATGTTTTCCACTCTTTAAAGGTGATGTTTTCTAAGCCCAAAACGAGATGTTTCTCTAAACTAAACGTGATGTCTTCCAAAATAAATGTGAGGTTCTAAGGCTAAGTGATAACGCAATGGGTCGAGACGCTTTGAAAGGAAATTAATGTTTTGAAAGCATGTGACCTATGCATCCCCATCGTGTATAGGCGCCAAATTCTAGTTGTGCGTAAAGTGGTCGTTTCCGCTTCAAAACAAGAATGTGTTGTTTTTCTACAATCTAACGCGGTCGCTTTCTCAATAACTTGAAGTGTCGAAATTCTTAAAATTAAAACGATGTTTGTACTCGTGTTTTAATATTATTTGACAATGGGTAATTGATCAAAGTTGTTGTGTTAAGTATTTTATCTTCCTTCTACGAAGCTAGGTAGAATGCGCCTCACTTACTTCTTTATTAACCCAAAGAAAAGATTTTTGAGTCGCTTTGAGCTATGCGCGTCATAAAATGGATAGGCTCCTTATTAGCTTGTTATTCTATGGAACCAAAGACCTATAGGTATCATCATTTGACCATGTTGGATTGACGGTGAGTTCGTTACATTTGAAAATTGGTTTTATGAAAGAATTTTTCCGTTGGCTCTCATTTTTGGGTGGTATTTCTAATTCTATTGAAGTTGTGAAGTGTATAGGTCCTATGACAAAGGTATCCTTCTAGTTTTCAATTAGATGATAGTAAAGAATTGTTCCACACTCTTGATGTTGCACACTTGAACACTTTGATTTCCTTCTCGAGTATGACCGCTGGTGTTAAGTGTTTGGAGTCCGCTTTCTTTGCCTTTGTAATCTATTCGAGTCTAGTTACTCCTCTTTTCACATGTTTAAATAAATGTAAATGTTTAGTGTTTGATTGGTGGATTATGTTTCATTGAAATTTAGGAAATATGACCGTAGAGGTGACTAGAATAAATGCATGCTTAAACTAATTGTGAACTCTAATTGTCTACAACCGATTTTATTGTCCGATTTTGGTTGTTACTTCCTTTAATTGTGTTACGTGGTTTTGTAAGTTGAAAATGAACTGAAAGTTATGAGATTGTTTCAGAACCCCTAATAAACAAATTTTACGATTGGATACAATATTGGTATCAAACTTATTTTTAATAAACGAATTCCTATTAGATTATTTTCAGCTTGTGCCAATTGTGTTGTGTGGGTTAATGAGCTAAATATGGAATGCACGTTAAGTATGATAGAATGCATGTTGGTATCATTGTAGATATTGTTCTTACACATTTGCTTTTATGGAACTCCCAAGTTAATGACGTTAATTGAGTACCCTATGTGACAGTCGGTATGGTCTTCATGTGTGATTAAATATTATTATTTTTGTAGAGATCGCTTTAAATTGAATTGTTTTGGTGTGTTTGTCGTGGTCTCAAATTTGAATTATGAATATAAAATAATGCCGCTGCCTCGAGGAATGAGTAAAAGAGCCAACAAGTAGTGTAACATTTTGTGTGCGTAAATATTGTATGCCACATTAAAAAGGAATGCAATGGGATTAGAGTTAGTAATTAACCTTATGTTAATATTTTGATGCTTTACTATTTGAATAAGAAATGATTACTATTGATTTAATTTAAAAGTATAAAGAATTATTTGGATTCGAATAACTAAATGTGCGCGTAAACCATGTGTGTATTCTTGTCACTATCTTCTTTATAATATGTGATGTATGACTATGTTTTGATATCATTGTGATGAGCTAGCTACCTAGCTCGTGATTTAGTGAGAACGGTGCAAGCATTTGATGTTTTGACCGCACTATGATTGTGGTCGATATGTGGTCAGGTGTGTTGTGTTCTCGCGGTCCCTTGTCGATCTTTCGACAGACCTTGTGGTGAATCTTACTTCACGCCGCTGAATAGGTTAGATGTAATCTCGCATGAACAAGTTAGAGCATAACCATGTCCATGATTAATTGTCGAGTAAGTCGGTGGGTTTTGGAGGTGACGAGTCCGGTTATTATTTCCGAGTTACCCCGTCAATAAGTAGGAGGACGGCCGCCAATCACTTACCACCAGAATCGAGGAAATAATGATCAAGAATGTGGATAGTACTAGTTGTCTAGGTGGTTGTAGTTTCAGAGTGGGAGGGTGTTTAGTCTCACGCCAAGTATGCGATAGATTTTGGAGGAGGACTAGTAGAGATAAAGAAGAGATTTAGTAGTGTTTCGAGGGTTTGACTAGATTTTCGAGGGCTTAAAATGTTCTAAGTGGGGGAGAGTTGTAACGCCCCCAAAATAATTAAGTAGTTATTAAATTAAATTACTTAGGTGTTTCATGGAGTAGTTATAATAAAACAATAGGATGGTGTTTTAATTAAAAGAAAAGGAGAAGTATCAATAATTCCGGTGGTAAGTATCGACCAAGAGCCCAAGCCCAATGACTTAGGCTCCTAGTGGTTGGTGTAATTGCACCATTCTCCAAAGAAAGAAAGAAACGAATAGAGAGAAAGAAAAGAAAGAGAGAAAACGGGCGCAAGGAGAGTGAGAAGAGGGAGAAGTGGATCGCACTCAAGCAAAAGAGAAGAGGAGAACTCATTTGTTGTCGTGGTTTTTGCACGTGACTCAAGGAAAATCAATTTCTACTGCTAATTCGAGGTAAGTGGGAGTCTCACTCTATAATAGAGGAGATAATGGGTTATATGTATGTTATAGTGGGCTGTTTTATGTTAATTGGTGATTGTATGATGATTTGTTTTCTTGAATTTGATGAATTTGTTGGTAAAATTGATTTAGAGCGTGAGTTAGGTTTTACAATGTGTGATTTCGTGATTTTGATGCAATTGATGATTCGGGTGTGCAATTGTTTGTTAATTCGTGAAATTGGAGGTGCTAGAATGATTATAATGTGGATTGGCTTGAGAGAATTTGTAGAATTTGGGGATTTTGATGATGGGGCGCCATATGGCTAGGGAATGGTGCGCCTGTGCATCAGAAAGCAGAGGTTTCGGGAATGTTGAGTGCAGGCGCCAATTTCCTAGAGAATGGCGCCGTGTCACCGTAGAGCAGCTGGATCGGGTGAGTGAGTTGTCGCTCGGGCGCTGTAACGTGGGTATTTTGGAGCCCGGGAGTGAAGCTTGCATTTCGGGCATATTTTCTCGTACAACTTTTTGTATTCACCGCCAACTTTCAATTTTAAGTGTTTTGGCTCGAGTGGTTTTCTCGATTGCAAGTGTATTTTTGAAAATGTCCCTGTAGGCTCTGCTTTTGTGTGTTTTGGAGCCCTGAGTGCAACTTGTATTTCTAAACATATTTTCTCGTACAACTTTTGTGTTCACCGCCAACTTTCAATTTTAAGTGTTTTGCTCGAATGGTTTTCTCGATTTCCAAAGTGTATTTTTGAAAATGTCCCTGTAGGGCCTGCTTTATGTGTGTTTTGGAGCCCGGGGAGTGAAACTTAGTTTTCTAGGCATATTTCATCGTACAAATTTTGTGTTTACTCGCCCAAATTCATTTTTAAACATTTTGGCTCGTGGTTTTTGGTTTGAAGGTGTCGGGTGAGCTGGTCAATGTGGGGCGCCAATCAGGCCGCTCGTGGTTCTGAAATGGTGTCTTTGCGCGCCATCTTGCGCTGGCGCAGAAACTTACGCGCAAGATGGCTAAGGCTTGATCAAGATCAAGGCACATCTCTCGCGCACAAGGCCCTCGCACAGAACCTCGTGGGCGCACACCTCTCATCAAGGACGTAAACTTTTGAGAGTTGGGAGCGACCTACCCGCGCGCTTCTTCTTGCGCGCGCTCTCTTCTCGCGCAAGCAGGTGTGCGCCTCCAAGTGGGGATTTGTTCCAAAACCCAGCCGTTGAATTCCTAAGTTCTTAAATTCATTTTGTGTGTCAAAATGGTCCCTAAGTGAAGAAAAGGTCCTTAGTGTGATTTAGATTAATAATCGAGGTGGTGATGATTAGTAATTGCGCCGCAAGTGCCTAAGAGGGTGTCGCTTTTTGGTCCCTAGGTGACAGCTCTGGTCCCTAGATGATTGTTTTGGTCCTAAATGGTGGTTTAGGTCCCCGAGTAAGGCCGAGTACCTCTGTAGAGAATAGTCCAGGTGGGACATAATGGTGTTAATGGTTTATAATGAGGTGATTGAGCATGCCATGGGGGTACGGGTCGGGGCTGCCAGAGGGCTATAAAATGAAGTTGACACCGAAAGTTAAGAGTAATCGTGTATTGAATTGTTTGGAATGATGTTGTGATGTACATGGAGTCTCATGCATACATTGGTCGCGGTCCGTAGTGTTTATAATATGATTTGTGAAGTTCGAGGCGCCGGGGCCTTATAAAGCAATTATGAAGTTCGAGGCGCCGGGGCCTTATAAAGTAATTATGAAGTTCGCGCGTACGGGGCCTTGTATGATGATTGTGAAGTTCGAGGCGCCGGCAGGCCAATGGTACCACATGCATGATGACATTGCATACATTCTCATTAGTGCATGAATATTATTGATTAATGATCGGTGTGTTTGAGTTGTCGCATACATTATGCTTATATATTGCTTATTATCACCTTTATTATATAGTTCGAGACTCACCCTTCGTTGTTGTTTACCACAGTAACGATGAGTGAAGGACTTGGTTCCTTCGCTTCCTGCCTGGCCGCTTCCGATACGTAGCACCTAGTGGGCCTGGTTTAGATCGTTGTTGCTTGTTTTGCTCTCCTGTTGAGCCTTATGTATTTGTTTTGATATTGCCGGATTATGCCGCTGAGATAATGATTACTTTCACGCAATATGTGAAACTATATTTCTATGAGTTGATCTCATCGTGTTACGATTCGGATTCTCGTTTATGATAAAGAGTTGTGACGCCCATTTCGCTGATTATTAAATTATGTTATACTATTAGTGTGTCGAATGACTATGGCTAAACCGTGGTTCGCCACTAAGGCTAGATTTTCTTCACCGTGTATTTACAAGCGGCATCACCGAGAGCCTTGCAAAGGTGGCCCATGCCCGCTGCAAGTAGTATCACACCGAGTAATCCCATAGTCACCAAAGGCACTATTTTATAACACACTAAACTAAAGGATGACCGTAAAAGATTTTTGTATACTCGATTTTTGATTTAAATTGCCGGGTAGAAATGGGGTGTTACACCTTCAAGAAAGGATTGGTCAATCCATTTGATGATGCATTATTGGCTTACAGATGCCTTCAAGACACCTTTGGGAATGTCTCCATATAGGCTTGTGTTTGGGAAAGCGTGCCACCTCTCTATTGAGTCGCAACACAAATCTCATCAGCCATCAAAAGCTCAATTTTGAGTATGATAGAGCCGGGCAAGGAAAGGCTACTTCAGCTTGAATGAGCTTGAAGAGATTAGGCATGTCGCCTATGAAAGCTCACCTATCTACAAAGAGAAAACCAAAGTGTGGCATGATAAGAAGATCCGTAATGTAGAGCCGATCAAGGAGGTCAAGTACTTCTTTTAATTCAAGATTAAAATTGTTTCCTCGGCAAGCTCAAGTCCGTGGTCCGACCTTTAAATTGGTCAAGGTCTACCTCATGGTGTGCCGTGGATTTATATGATCAAGCAACCAACACCACTTTCAAAGTGAATGGACAGAGAGAGTAAAGCAAAGCATCATGGTGACACCGTGATGAGAGACAAGACCTCAATTGATCTTCAAGATCCCTAACATCAAAAGAAGAAGTCAGTCAAGACTCTTAAAACAAGCGCCTTGGGAGGCACCCCAAGGTTTTACTAATCAACATCTCTTTTATTTTATTGTGCAGAGTGAGGAAAATTATTTTGTTGAGGAGTTTGGAAAATTGAAGGTCTGATAGGATCTTGACGCTATAGCGCCAAGAGGGGGTAGCCGGGCAAAGATGAAGCGCTTTAATTGAAAATAATGGGACGGCTTGTCAATGACGTGGCACGCGCTGTCTGGTAATTCAACCGCTTCACCCTATGCGCCCACGTGCAAAAAAAGCCTACCACTTCACCACTCCGCCCATCAAGAACGGCCACATCATTCAATTCCCAATAGCCTCTCAATCAACCACTCCCTTCCTTTCTCTCTTTCTAACCGTTGTTCCTTCTTCTTCTCTAACCCCACCGTACATAACTCCTATTCCTTCTATCTCTCGCAACCGATCTTACAATCCAGCTTGTAAACTCACAAATCCCTTTTTTCCTTTCAAAAATCACAAAATGGTGAAAAAGCACTCGCTTGAAAAACCTCTAGAAAGCCCAGAGCCTCGTAACTGTGTTCCTCTAGGGTCGTGGACCCAAAGGACGATCCTCATAAGCATCGAAAATGAATTTCATAGCCGAAAGGGGTTTTAAAACGTAAAAGCCCCCCGATGTGTTCACGCTCATCGTTATAGCGCTAGGTGGCGTAAATTCATCAAGCACGTAGGGGAATTTGTGGTGCCTTTGGTGAGAGAGTTTTACAAAGGTATTCCTCTTCCAAAAGTGGGGAAAACCCCAAACCTATTCCATGGTTGGGGTGAAATGGTTGATTTCAGCCAAGTGCAATTAATGAGCATTTCAAGCCTAGGTTATTCTCGGGAAGGCATTGGAGAAAAAGCTTGATACATGGGGTCGTGGACGAAATGGAGGAGGTCAAAAAGAGAATCAGGTGGAGGAAGCTACGTGGGAAAGGTTTGATCAGAGTTCAAGGTAAAGAAAGCATTTCGTGGATGAGGTCGCCATGTGGTTTACTTTATCAGCATTCACTCATGCCCACTTCTCACACAACCAATGTGGAGAAGGATCGATTGATAGTGCCGATGCTATTTTGGAAGGTGAAAGCATTGACGTAGGCAAGATCATTGCAAGGGAAATTGAGAAAAGCAGATCAAAACCGATGGTAATCAGATTTTCCTTGTTTAATTATCGAATCGTGCAAGCAGCCGAGGTAGAAATCGAGATTCGTGATGAACGAAGGACTCCTCAAGGAGACATTCCCGCCGTGTTCAAGCCTGTGCAGAGAAGTTCTAGCGCTATAGCTGTCTGCCGCTATAGCGCTTTAATCGGCTTGAAAATAACCAACAAGCTCAGGCAAGTTTATGAAAGCCAAGTTCGAATGGGAGAAAGTCGCTCGAGAAGTTATCTAGGGAAAGGAATTACTCGAACCCCTGTTCCCCGAGTGGTTGATTGAGGAAGAGAGGTGTGAAGGAGCCACCTCAAGCGTAACAGGGGGGTGAGTAAAAAGGTCTCATTGTTGCACTCAAAAAGAGAGCAAGGAGCCCCCGCCAAGAAGAAGGTGAAGAGTCCTCGCTAAGAAGAAAACAAAGGTGAGCAAACAAGAATCTTTGAATATCAAGATTTGGAAGAACTCAAGTGAAGAAGATGAAGAAGAAACAAGGAGGGTAATGAAAGAAGTTAATGAACTGAGGAGGAAGATTCTCGAGAGTGAGGAGAAATCTCGTGAAGAGAGCCTGTAAGAGGAGGAAGGTTCACAGAGTGAAGAATGGAGGAAAGCATGTCGACCCCACACCCAAACCCAACTAGACAACCTTCACCACACATACCTTCACCACAAATACCTTCACCAAAAGCCCAAGACCAAATCATTCCCGAGACCCCACAACTCAAACCATCATCCCTCCACCCATCCCAACCAACGAAACACCACCCCCACCTACACAAAGAACCACCAAATCTAAATGAGCCAAAGACAACCGTAACCACTGGCCCAATCTTCCATAGCAAGAAAAGAACCAAGTCCACCACCCGCATCACCACAACAACCCAATACCCAAAATCCTGGCCAAGAAATTGCTAGCGCTTATAGCTGCCTCGATGCTATAGCGCCTGCAGTAGCGTAAAAGTCCATCATCATCCGTGGCCAAGTACAACAAAATCTCCTAGGCTTAAGCAAAGAGCCCAAAGGAGCCCTAAATCAAAAACTAACATCCTTGCGTGTTCTCAAGAAGCTCTCAGCCATGGTCGATACTCTCCTGTGGAGGTAAAGGATGTGCCCAGGCCATCCGCACACCAAGCCGTATTCTCAAGGAAAAGCATGTGGCAACAAAGAGGCCAACATATGTTTCTCGCAAGAAGGAGCCTGTGCAAAGCTTCATTGTGATTGAGGAAGATGATCAAGAAAGTGTGCAAAATGTAAGCACAAGAAACCGAAAAGGAGGTATCTCAACAAGAGGCGTGTGGTCGCTAGCAAGTTAGCAGAGATGAAGGCCGCTAAAGAGAAGGAAGCCCTCAGCAGTAGCGCTTATAGCGCCCGAGCAAGGCCGTAAGGAAGAGAAGAAGAAGAAAAAGGTCGTAATCCCTCTTCACCAACTCGAGTCGATTCAAGGACCAGTGTCCTGGTCTAATAAAGAAATGATCTTAACATTTTGTCGTAGTAGTTTTTAGTTGTGTTGTATGTTCCAATAAGTTGTGGAAGCGCTATAGCGCCTGCTCTTGCGCTTCACAAATGTTTTAAGACTTGTTTTATCTTGTTTCTCGTTTTATCTTAGGCCTCTCCCTAGTCCATTAGAGCAAGGTGAGGACACCGCTTCACTTTTGTCAGTGGGGGAGGACTCTAATGTTCTGCTTTCAAGTGTTTCATTTTTAAGTATAATCATTGAATGCATTCTCTTTGGGCTAGTTTTAGTGATGATTGTGTGAGTGAGTAAGAGAGCCATGCTTTTAGAAAAAAATCTTTGTTTATTATTGCTCCCACACATAAAAATCTCTCGTGCTTAAGGAAAACTTAGTTAGCCTAGGACTATCTCGATGCTTAGGTTAGTCCCCGTTAACCAAGGTGACATCAAAACTTGATTAAAAACTTGAAGAGTCAGTAGAAGCTAAGCTGGGGGTGCTTGGATTGCATAAAGGCTAGGTACAAAGGTCTTAGGGTGGTTAGTGACGAAGGAAATCATTGTAAATATAGTATATATATGTAAAAGGTCAGAAGCTACTGAAATAAAGGTCAGTTGTTCCAAAAGGCCGCAATTGTTAAAAAAATTAAAAAAAAAAAAAGCAACAAAAGTGCCAAAGGAACTCAAGAATGAGGGGGCCGCAATTGTAAAGTTGTTAGTTCTTGTCAAATTTTGTTCACCGCTTATAGCATCAAACGCTATAGCTCTGCTTAGTCATTAGGTTAGGAACACTAGCCACAGCCCGAAATACCTAATCAAGCCCTTTGTCATGTCCAAATCCTCAAACTGTGTGAAAATGTTAGTCTAGTCATTGTTTTGAAAGAAATTTTGGTGTCACCAAAAGAAGGCCACTCTTCCCAAGGCTAAGAGAAATCGAATCTAGCTAGGAATTGAGATAAGTCGAGATCACACACACACTATTGAGCAAAGAATAAGCTTAGAAGTTGAGTAAAATGCATTGGCGTGTGGTGAGTATGAATCAATTATTAGCTCATTGAGAATATATTTGAATGAGTGTGCTTAGAACTATACCAATCACAAAGAATACATACATATACATATACATCTATATATTTATATATGACAACTTTCACAATTTATATCTTTATATTTATGAATATACGTATGACAAATTTTTCAACAATTTATATATATATATATATATATATATATATATATATATATATATATATATATATATATACATTTGTCACACTGGTCATATTACACACCAACCAAAATAATAATCATCAATGATGAGCATGAATGTATGAAGTGCAAGTATGCATGTGGTACCATCATCGTCACTTATTATTGCCAATCGGGCATATCGTCGAGATCAGAAATTGATAACTCATATTTATATGAGTTATTTATGCCTCTAATCATCAAATTAAGTAAGTTCTCAAGTAATAGTAGTATAGTATTTATTGCATTTCTATTAATATTAGGTGAGGAAGGGCTAAACATCGCTTTGCTATGAAATTGGCACATTTGGTGTCCTTGTGAATGTTTTGGTGTATTTTGTGAAGTAAAGGTAAAGTTGTTTAGCGCTTATAGCGCCTAACGCTATAGCGCCAAGAAGGAGATCACCGAGCATCTAAAGGAAAAGTGCAATTTTGGCGCCAAGCTCATTAATCCATGTTCCATATCTTGTGTCCACCTGTGCTTGCCGACATGTGCGGATTTTATTGGATTTGTGTGGACACTTGGCACGCTGAGTGAGGAATAGTGGAGTTGGTGAAAAGCAAACATCACCTTTATTGACTTTTGAGAAGATTTGTACCTCATGCTAGAGAGACTAGATATGCGGATTTCCTTCCCTTACCTTAGGATATTCGAGAGTTAGAGAGAGTATTGGTAGAGAGATAGAACTTGACATTTCCTTTTTCTCCATTGATACACTTTTAAAGCTTTTGAAGTTTATTTTCTTCCTTTGTGATTTTCTCAGATTTCTCACTTGTAAAGCTACCGATTTGTATCATCATTGCGTGGATGATAAGGAGACATCAAGATTGTATCTTTTGCACTTGTAAATTCCTTTCCACCTACTGTGTAATGCAAGTATGTTTATTTGTGTTATTTTGATGATGCTCAACATGAGCTAAACTCCTCGAGTTGGGTTGCTATAGCTTGTAATGAACCTTTAATATTATGTGATATAATTTCTCACGCTTTGTGTTTTAATCCTTGTGTTATAATTCTTCCAAACTTGTTTTATATTTGGCCACGAAACAAGTATCTCTCGTGGATTCAGATATGAACCATAGAAAGAACTCAAGGGTTAATATAAATGATAAGGTTGGTTGAAGACATTTAATCAATTTTTGCGCCCTCTAGACATAGAAGTTGCAATAGTTTATAAAGCATAAGTCGTGTGGAATCTTGATTATACAGGTGAACCTATTTAGAACCTAGACATAGGCATCTTGTAGTGAAACCTCGGCGCTAGTATCAAAGGTGCAAAACAACAGAATAGCCGCTTAACGCTATAGCGTGTGACGTTATAGCGTCTTATTTCTGGGAAGTTACGTAGTGAAAGCAATCCAACTTATTTCTCTCATAGTTTAACTTACTTTAACTTGTTACCTTGAAACAACTCTTGTTCAACTGAACTTTGCTACTCAACTACTTGTTACTTGATCCTCTAAGTGTAATTCCTTTTTAAACTCTAAAATTAATACCAATCCCTGTGGAGACGAACTTTACTTATCAATATATTACTTGTTGCGATTGTGTACACTTGCACATCACCTTTTCGCACAACAGCAGCGTTAAATCATCGAGACCACAGCCTTATATCGTCGAGACCGCAGCCTTATATCGTCGAGACCGCAGCCTTATGTATGCATGCGACTTCATGAACAACCAACAATTATAATTTCCACATCGTTAACATCATATATAACATCATCGTCACTTTGGCATTAAGAACATCATCAACAACATCGTCTAATTTGGCCAATAGACCCATCGCTATTTAACAACAACATTGGCAAAAGATAAAAGTGTGCCAACATCAACCCACATCACCAAAACAAAGACATAAAACACAAACCTACCGCAATAAACTAAACCGACGCTCTGGCAACTCGACGCTACACAAATACGCCACAAACAAAGGCAAAGTGGCGCCCATTAGCCTAACATTTATAAACACATGCTAAACAAGTTAGGAAAATATTAACAAGCACAAAATCGATTCATGACTGGTGGTTTTAAAGCTAACAATCGATTTATGCCTTGTTGTTTTTAAAAGAGAAATCGATTCGTGGCTTCTTGTTTTTAAAACGGAAATCGATTCATGGCTTCCATTTTAAAGAGGGAATCGATTCATGGCTTCTTGTTTTTAAAAGGGAAATCGATTCATGGCTTCCATTTTAAAGAGGGAATCGATTCATGGCTTTCATTTTTAAAGAGGGAATCGATTCATGGCTTTCATTTTTAAAGAGGGAATCGATTCCTGGCTTCTATTTTAAAGAGGGAAATCGATTCCTGGCTTCTGGTGTAGAGCTCAGAATCGATTTCAAGCTTCACTTTGGAGGAAAACAATCGATTCTTGGCCTATTTGTTTAAAATCACAATTACATACATCACAGTTTCAGGATCATCCAGATACAATCAAATCAATCACATACACCTAACAAGTCATATACTTTTCAACAACCACATAGAGAGCATCAACTCATCATACATACCATCATACATCAAAACAACAAGAAAATCACAATGATATCAATATAAATCCTACAACCCACATACATCCCATTATAAACCCTATTATAAAGTAAGACCCACCCTTACCTTGAGTATAACGAAGATGATGATCCTTCTAAGTGAACACCGAAGTAACCACAACAAATGCTTTCTTCTTCTCTCTCTCTCTCTGTGCGATCTCCTTCTTTCTTTTTTTCTCTTCTCTTCACTTCTTGGTTTCTTTCTTTCTTTCTTTCACAAAATGAGACGCTTGTCTCAAAACCTTGCGCCTAGGAGCCTAATTCAATGGGCCTTGGGCGCTGGGCCGCTTCTTACCACTAATCAGAGTTACTGAGTACTACTCCCTTTATTAAAATAAAACACTATATTATTAATTTTAACAAAGTAATAATAATGTAACACTTAAATAATTTAATCAAATAATTAATTAAATTATTTTGGGTGTTACAACTCTCCCTACTTAGAAATTTTCGTCCTCGAAATTTTACTCGATTCAAATGACTCTGGATAAGAGTCCCGCATCTTACTCTCCAGCTCCCAAGTCATGCTCTCACCAGCAGCTCCTAACAAAACCACTTTTACCAAAGCAATCTCCTTCCCTCTCAGAACCTTCACCTCTCTACCTTCAATCCGCACCGGCATAGTCTCCACAGTGAGATTATCCCGTACATCCACATCATCCATGTGAATCACATGAGACGGGTCTGGAACATACTTTCGAAGTTGCGACACGTGAAACACGTCATGCAAGTTCGAAGATTAGGCGGCAATGCCACCCTATAGGCAACATTTCCAACCCTATCAGTAATCTGATACGGACCAATAAAACGAGGAGTGAGCTTCTTTGACTTCAAGGCACGCCTAACACCAGTCACCGGAGTGACTCTCAGAAATACATGATCACCTGCTTGGAAATCTAAATCCTTCCTCCGATTATCGTGGTAGCTCTTTTGTCGACTCTGCGACGCTTTCATCTTCTCACAGATCAACTTAACCTTCTCAGTTGTCTCGCGGACAATTTCTAGTCCAAGCACCACGCTCTCACCAGACTCATATCAACATAGTGGGGTTCTACACTTCCGACCATACAACGCCTCAAATGGTGCCATCCCAATACTAGAATGGTAGATAATGTTGTATGTGAATTCTACCAGTGGAAGGTAGGAATCCCATGAACCTCCCTGCTCCAAAACACAAGCTCTCAAAGAAATCTTCCGTTGGATCGAATTGTCCTCTCTCGATCGACCATCCTGTCTCGAGGATGATAGTCAACTCAACCTCAACTTTGATCCCAACTTCCCATGCAAACTTCTCCAGAACTCTGAAATAAACCTCGGATCTCTATCTGAAACAATGCTACTAGGAACTCTGTGAAGCTTCACAACTTCTCGGATATAGATCTCTGCCAACCTAGGCACTGGATATGTGATTTTAATAGGAACAAAATGGGACGACTTTGTTAACCTATCAACAATCACCCAAATGGCATCATACCCTTTCGCAGTATGAGGCAAACCCGTCACAAAATCCATAGCAATATTGTCCCACTTCTACTGGGATATCCAATGGTTGCATCAACCCCGCAGCTCGTGCTCAACCTTGACTTCGACAAGTCAAACATGCATACACAAATCGTGCCACATCCCGCTTCATCCCCGCCACCAAAACAATTTCTTCAAATCTTTGTACATCTTTGTAGCCCCTGATGAATACTCAACTTGCTTCTATGACTCTCCTCAAGAATCATTCTCTTCATCTCAAAGATCATCAGAATACGATTCTATCCCCGAACCTCAAAGACACCTTGGGAATCTAACTTGAAATCTCCATTCGCGAACTTGATCATTCGCAACTATCAAGTCCACTAGTTTCACATCCGCCTCTTCCGGGCCCTCTGATACTAACGTAAATTCATTGCCAATCTTCAGCATCCCCAATCTAACACTCTGCGGTGTTACTTCACAAACTAAGCTCATATCTCGGAATTGCTCAATCAATTCCAACTCTTTAACCATCATTGATGACACATGCAAAGACTTCCGACTCAAGGCATCGGCTACAACATTAGCCTTTCCCGGATGATAATTCAGACTGAAGTCATAATCTTTCAACAACTCCAACCACCTTCTCTGCCTCATGTTCAACTCCTTTTGATCAAACAAATATTGCAAACCTTTATGGTCACTAAACACTTCGAATCTAGAACCATAAAGATAATGCCTCCAAATTTTCAGAGCAAACACAATCGCAGCAAGTTCCAAATCATGCGTAGGGTAGTTCTTCTCATGGGCCCTCAACTGTCTGGACGCATAAGCTACTACCTTACCATCTTGGAAGCATCACAATACACTACAAACGGTTGGTCCGGAATGGGCAAGGACAAAATAGGAGATGTTGTCAATCTCTTCTTCAACTCATTGAATCTCTCCTCACATAGAGCATCCCAAACAAAAGCTTTTCCCTTACGTGTCAATTGAGTCAACGGAAGGGCTAGCTTTGAAAAACCTTCAATAACTAACTTCGGGCTCTCCCACTGCAACACTGCATCTACCTTGGCTGGGTCCATAGCAATACCATTGCTAGAAATAACATGACCCAGGAAACTTACTTCATTCAGCCAGAACTCACACTTCGACAACTTCGCATACAGCTTTCTTTCTTTCAACACTTCTAGCACTAACCTCAAATGTTCTACGTGCTCTTCTTCAGTCGTAGAATACACCAGAATGTCATCAATAAACACCACTACGAACCGGTCCAAGTAAGTATGGAAAATACGATTCATCTATTCCATAAATACCCCCGGCGCGTTGGTAACACCAAACGGCATCACAGAATACTCATAGTGCCCATATCTAGTTCTGAAAGCTGTCTTCTGAATGTCTTCATCCTTCACCTTGATCTGGTGATAACCCGACCTCAAATCGATTTTGCTAAACACCTTAGCACCCACCAACTGGTCCATCAAATCACCAATCCTTGGGAGCGGATACTTGTTCTTGATTGTCACTTTGTTCAGCTGCCTATAATCAACACAAAGTCTCATACTTCCATCCTTCTTCTTCACTAACAACACAGGAGCTCCCCACGGTGACACACTTGGCCTTACAAATTTCTTCTCGAGTAGATCTTCTAGTTGCTTCTTCAATCTGCATAACTCGAGGTCGACATCCCATGACGGTGTACATAGACACGTGCCTAGTACTGTGTAATGCAGATCAATAGCAAACTCAACTTCCCTCTCTGGTGGAACACTAGGAGTCTCATCAGGGAACACTTCGGGAAACTCACACACCACCTGCAACCCTTCAACGATAGCTTGATTCTCAGCAGACAATGACGCTATCAAAGCAAACAGATGAACTTCCTCCTTCATTACCTTATGCAACTGACCAGCAGACAACAAAACAGATTCTTCCTCTTCGGGAGGAAGGAAACTCACAGACTTGCTAAAACAATTAATATGCACATGGTTATCCACTAACCAGTCAATACCAAGAATGACATCCAACCCACCCAACGGCAAACAAATAAGATCAACCACGAAATCTCTGCCGAAGACCGACTGAGGGCACTTAGCACACACAAAAGAGGTAGTTACCGAACCCTTAGCTGGAGTATCAATAACCATCTCCCTCATCAAAGAAGACAATGCAAGACCCAACTTCTTAACACATAAGGCAAAGAATGAATGAATGCGTAGCACCAAAGATCAACAATAGCAATCAAAGTGGGTACCATTAATAAAACATGTACCTCTAATCTCATTAGCATCCTCTCGATCCGCGAGAGCAAACACCTTTCCACCGAACTTTCTTTCTTCGGCTTAGAACACTTGGTGCTAATATGACCCACCTCACCACGCTTGAAACAAGTCACGCCCAAGGCTCACAAATGACGCCAAATGACCCTCTTTGCCACAATCTAAGCACACTCTCACTCCCATCTTGCAATCGAAGCTCTTATGACCAGGCTTCCCACACTTAAAACACACAATATTAGCGGGAGCATCTCCCCCACTAGACTTCTTACCCTCAGCAGACTTTTTACTATCAAAGATACTCTGCTTACTCCCTACCCGGCAGGAACCTCATATGGCTTATTACGGTTCTGAAACTTACTCCTCTGATCCATCATGACCTTAGAGTGAGCATTACTATCTTCCTCAAAGATCCTGCAGAATCACAATCAAATCGAATACCGAATCTTCCGTACCCAATAGCTTTCTTAACATCGGCTCTCACCATTCTCAAACTTAATGCATTTTGAGAACTCAATCGCATCGCAGAAGTGAGGATAAAACTTGGCCAATTCAGTGAACTTGGCAGCATATTCTGTTACAAACATGTTTCCTTGCTTCAGCTCAAGGAATTCAATCTCCTTCTTTCCCCTAACATCCTCTGGAAAATACTTCCTTAAGAATTCTCTACGGAAAACGGCCCAAGTGATTTCTTCATTAGCAGTCTCTAACCTCTGCCTGACTTCCAACCACCAATCATCAGCCTCCTCTGACAGCATGTGAGTACCATACCAAACCCATCTTGGGACCAAACTGACGCCCTGGGCAACCTGACGCTACACAGCGCCACAAACAGTGCAAAGTGGCGCCCATTAGCCTAACATTTATAAACACATGCTAAACAAGTTAGGAAAATATTGACAAGCACAAAATCGATTCATGACTGGTGGTTTTAAAGCTAACAATCGATTTATGCCTTGTTGTTTTTAAAAGAGAAATCGATTCATGGCTTCTTGTTTTTAAAAGGGAAATCGATTCTTGGCTTCCATTTTAAAGAGGGAATCGATTCATGGCTTCTTGTTTTTAAAAGGGAAATCGATTCATGGCTTCCATTTTAAAGAGGGAATCGATTCATGGCTTTCATTTTTAAAGAGGGAATCGATTCATGGCTTTCATTTTTAAAGAGGGAATCGATTCATGGCTTTCATTTTTAAAGAGGGAATCGATTCCTGGCTTCTATTTTAAAGAGGGAAATCGATTCCTGGCTTCTGGTGTAGAGCTCAGAATCGATTTCAAGCTTCACTTTGGAGGAAAATAATCGATTCTTGGCCTATTTGTTTAAAATCACAATTACATACATCACAGTTTCAGGATCATCCAGATACAATCAAATCAATCACATACACCTAACAAGTCATATACTTTTCAACAACCACATAGAGAGCATCAACTCATCATAAGAATAAGTGATTTTGTTAATTATCAACAAAATTGGGATCAAGCTGTGTTAGATGAACTTTTACCTGCTCAACTTGTTCAGAAGATCATTTCTCAGCCTGCTCCGTCCATAAGTGCTAATGAGGACAGGTTTGTTTGGAAAGCTAATGATGATCGCTCTTTCTCAACAAATTCTGCTTATATGGTTATCAAAAAGATGACTCCTTCTCAGGTGCCTGGTAGCTTCAATTTGGTTTGGCGTTATGATGTGGACCGCAGGAGCGTTAAAAGAATCTAATTTATCTAAATTAGGATGAAGTTTATTTTTATTTTAAAAGGATTTTATTTTAGTATATGTTACATTAGAGGATTTTTGGTGTTTGTGTGTATGCACCTTTGGCATAGGCACCATGGTGTGCAAGTTATGTAGCTTAGGCACAACCCTAACTAAGGAACTTTTGTAACCTTATTTCACAACTTTGATGAAATAGAATTGAGAGATTAGAGAATGCTTCTCTAGGGTTCTTTTTAGAACCAAAATTGAGTCTTATCAAGAGCCTCTTACTCTTGTGGTGATTCTACCTTGATCTTATCATCTTCTTAGATGTGGCGATTTCTCCATCTTCTTGCCTAACTGTTTTGTAACGTTTCTTTTCCCCTTTCTCTTTTTATCCTATTTGTTATCTTTGATTCAAGAAATCACTTGGTTAGATCCTTTATCTAACATGAAATTGGTTAGATCGTCATCACTTTAGCCTAGTCCCGAGCATAACTGTATCTTCTTCGGAAAGCTATTATTGAAATCCTCCTCACAAATGCTAAGAGAGTTAGAAGACATATCCCTGTGAATTCCCTTTGTCCAATCTGTGGGGGCAATGATGAAACTTTACTTCATGTATTTCGTGATTGTAACCAGATCAAAATATTGTGGTGCTCTATTCCTTCCACTCCCGGTGATGATTTCTTTCATCAGAATTGGAAGGGTTGGTTACACATCAATATCAAAAAAAAGACATGCAAAACAATAATTGGCCTCTTACCTTTGGCGTCTTCTTGGAATGCATCTGGTTTTCCCGTAATGAACTTCTCTTTGGTAACAAGAGTGTTTCCTTCAGATCTATCTTCTTCAAAGCTCAATGTTATTTACAGGCGTCGCTCCAGGCTACAATTATCAACATGAACCTCTTACCTTTATCTCAGAGACGCAACGATCTTGAGGTTGATAATTAGACTCCTCATCCTCGTGATTATGTGAAGCTGAACGTTGATGGTTCTGATAAAAATGGGGCTCTTCTGCAGGTTGTGGTGGCGTCGCGAGATATCACAATGGGAACTTCCTGTTTGCTTTTGCATTGAAGCTGAATGGTTTCCATGCAATTGAAGCTGAATCTTGGGCGGTTCTCCATGGGCTTCGATTAGCGTGGAAACCAATTGCTCGCAATTATGTGAGCTGTTGGAAGCTGGTACTTTTAGTCACCCTTGTCTCTCTCTCTCTCTCTCTCTCTCTCTCATATCATTGAAGGCACTAAAAGTATTGGCATGGGAGATGGAGACATTAGTTGGTCAAAGATTTCTAGAGATTATAATAGAGCAGCTGATTGTTTAGCTAAAAGTAGTTTTAATTTGGATTGTAATTTTATGGTTTACGACTTTGCCCTTCAATTTATCCACTCTCTGTTGTTAGAGGATAACAAGGGTGTTTTGGATTTGTAGTCCTTTTGTTGGTCCTGTGGGGTTTTAACCCCTCTTTTCTCACAAAAAAAAAGTAAGCAAGGAAATAGAGATGATTCAGAAGGTACAGTCGCGACTCACTAGTGGCGGCACACCAAGATGCTTCTCACTTCTCCGGCGCGGTCCCACCTCCAATCTTCTTTCAATGGATTTCTGGTTTTTATACTATGAGTGTCGATGAACCCTCTTTGTTGTAAGTGGATCAGTCAGAAAAGAAGTTGGAAGTGGAACAGTTTTTTGTGAAAGAAACAGTCGGTTTTTTTATAAACAGGATAATTTTTTTTGCAATGTACAGATGCTAATCCTTCGAATGTAGAACCTCAATAGGCAAAGAAAGTTGTTCCTAAGAGATTTGCTTGCATGCCCAATGATAGATTCGAACCGAGGACATTGGTTAAGCTGGAAGAGACATTTATCATCTCATTCAATTGCTAATGGGTGAAACAAATTTTTTTGGTTACAGGTGAAACAATTTTTTGTTTAAACATTTAATTTTATATTTAATGAGATGTCATATTTTAATTGGTTGTGTAGGTGTTATGTCCTGTCCCACGCAAGTATTTCTCAAATACGCCACCTACAAAAGTGGCTAAAATCAATTGATGGGAACTTTTATATTACCAGAACAGAATTAGTACCTTTTTCCTAAATGCTCATGTCGCTATATTGGTCCATGCCAGCTGCAACTGATAACCCAATCTAGCTGTTGAAAATATAAATTGTTAGATATAGTTAGTTACTTTAATTATTGTTAGGTAATAATTAGATACATCTACTCTTATACAATCGGCTTGTCACTTCGTGACATTTTTTTAGTCTTTTTTTCTTTCTTTTTTGTTGCCTTTTTTTTTTTTTACAATTTAAGGTTTTTTTTTTTTTCTGTTTCAGTTTTTTTTCCTTCGGTTCTTTTTGTTTCTTTTATATTTTAAGGAGCTAGGGTGAAAGAGCAAATTAAATCTTTCACCGGTGAAACACTAAAATTGACAGTTAGATGTAGTATAAAAATTCATCAATGATTGGTATTTAATATTGGTTGATTCGATCTTAACCATTCATAACATTTTAAACAATATCCAACGGTCAATTTTAGTGTTTCACCGTGAGAGATTTGATTTGCTTCTCTCACCCTGTAAGACTTTTACTGATCCTCGAAAATTTTTAGCTATTTAAATATGCAAATTTTGTTCTTTAATAATAAATTCGGTGGAACTTTTTATAGATGTTGTTATTTTATTGGTAATTTTCATCCATCCCTGCACAATACTACGTGTTTTACTTTTTATTTGTGTTTTCTTTTTTATTTTGATCATTTCGGACCAATGGGTATTAAAAACCACTTTAATTTGTGTTTATATTTTTATCTTTCTTTAATATTTGAGTACATTGTTGTTACATTGACTCTCGTGAGAATTTCAGCCACATTTACAATATAGAACCTTCATGATCTTCTTTCAACGGAAACTTCGGCCACATTTACAATAAAACCTCCATAATCTTTTTCAACTTTGTATAACTACTCTTATTTTATCATGGGTTTTCCTTCAACCATGCATGATACCCTCAACGCTTTCACTTCTTAATTGTGTTGTCTTCTTTTCATTCTAATTATGGATTAATTTTTAATATTTGCATTTGATGAATGTAAATTATGTTATTAAAATTCTCTAGATTTTCTCTTCTTATTTTATCTAAGGAGGGTGTGTGTCTTTGTTAATGTTCCTTTTAAAATCGATAATCTTTTTATTTAATTTATATTTATAATTCAATTTTTATTCACAGTTATTAGAATTTATATTTTGCAAACTAACACCATTTGCCCAATGACATAGGCGACTATGGGGCACGGTGTCGCATCCGTGCTCCTAAGTTTAATTCTCACATTGACAAACTCGGTGTTGGCGCATGCGAAATTGCTTTCAAGCACGACGGGATATTAATTAGTCTTTAAAAAATTTAATTACTCGATTATACAATTAAATTTAGCCAACTCCGTGCATCACACGGGTTATAGGGGCTAGTTTAGTTAATTTGTTAGTTGGTATCAATTAGCACAAGTTGTATTTTAGTTGGTAGTTTTGATCAATTAGGTAGTTTAGTGGTTATATTTTAGTTAGGCTTAAAGTTAGCATGTATTCTCTTCGGTCTCTATTATAAGAAGATTTTTGGAGTGTATTTTGGTCTCAAATATTAACAATTATTCCAATTTTTAGTGTATATTTATGGTTTAAATACCAATTTTACCATAATTGAATGTTTTGTCGTTTCAGTTTTCAATGTGAGTAGGGGTAGTGCATATAAATTTGACTTGTGTGAATTATGTCACATATGGAGTTACGTGAAGGGTATTTTGCAGACTTTACTTGAAAAGACAAAAATTAAATGAACACATTGTTAATGATGATTTACAAATAATAAATGAGAAGATTATTGAAAACAAATACTCTCTCCGTTTCACAAAACATGTTTTTTTAAGCAACATTAACTATTATTAAAAACATGTTGTTTCTAAAGAAATATTTTGTTTCATTTTAGTTCTCGTTTTCAAAGTTCAATCCAATATTAACTATATAATTGTCAATAATACCCTTAACTATGTATTACAGAGAGAGAAATATATAAAGTGAAATAATAAATTGTTAAGGCTATGTTAGGAAAAAGATAAATACTTCCATCAAAAGTAACAAAAATTGTTTGTCATCTTAGTATGTGTAAAATATCTTAAAACGACATGTATTGTTGCATTAGTATTTTATAATAATGACAAATAATTTGAGAAAAAAAAAGCATGACATGACAATTAAATTGACTCTTTAACTTATTTTTCATTTTCGCCAGGTCCCTTAACTTTAAAAGCTAACGTTTAGGTCCCTTAACTTTTAAAAACGTTTCATCGTAGTCCCATTTAACGTTAAAAGCTATCGTTTAAGTCTCTTAACTTTTAAAAGCGTTATCGTAGTCTCATTTAACGTTTTTAAACTAACAGCGTTATCAGTTGTTGTTAGTTTAAAAGCGTTAAATGAGACTACGATGACACGTTTTTAAAAGTTAAGGGACCTAAACGTTAGCTTTTAAAGTTAAGAGACCTAATAAAAACGGAAAATAAGTTAAAGGACCCGTAAGCCTATTTTGCCTCGGTCATTTACACTAGTCTAAAAGGATACCATAATAATATAATAAAATAAAATAAAAAACCAGTGGGTTAGTTATCAAAAATATTTAGTACTAGTATTTATTATTGCTTTTATTGTTTTTAAAGCTTTTTACTAGGTTCTCCAGATTTATGCATTTCAGCAAGCTTCCTCCCTAAAATGTGAAGCATTAAATTACGATAAAGGTGTTTAAGTTTTTTAAGGTAGAAATTTTAAGTAGCTCACCTTATTCTTATTGCTTCTAGATGCCCCAAATTCTATTAAAACCATAACGATGAAAGAATCACCCGGGTAGAGGTAGAAATAGGCTGGGCCGAGGTAAGTTTTGTTTGGCCTGAGCTTGACCTGTGTTGAAAGCATTAAGCCTTTTCGACAAGGCCTGAAAGCTTGTTTAAAAGCCTATACCACTAATTTTTTTAAAAAAAAACCAACATCTTTGAGTGGTGTAGACTTTGTAAATAGACGAATAAACTATTAGATCAACGAGATTGAGATCTAACAAAATCTTTTATAGACTTATCTTTAAAGGACATTTTATTTAAATTTTATTTTATAATTAATACCTTTGAATATGTCAAAATTTGATGTAGATCAACATTATAAATAAATAAAAAATGTAAGCAAATTTGTAATTTAACAGAAAGTAAAAAGTTATATATAATTATATATTAATGAAAATAATATTTATATTTACTTAAGTAGGCCAGTATGAAAGGCCTAGAAAAGCGTTTTTGATGGCATGTAACCTGACCATTTTACCTAAATATGCTTTTAAAAAAGCCTTGCCTTATCTATTTAGAAAAAAATCTGCCCTGACCTGGGCCTGATGTAAGCTAGGCCGTAGGCCCCTGTAGGTCGGCCTGACCTATTCCCACCCCTAGACCTGGGTGGCGGTCCAACCTACAATCCCTAGTCACAACTCACAAGGAAAATATAAAAAAGACGAGATATAAAGTTCCCTCGAGCAAACTAGGCAAATAAAATCCATGTAACACGAACACTTCAGGAAAAGAAGACGAGAAATAATAAGTCTATCATATCTTACCTTAGTCCAAGTGCTTATTGAGCCAACAGTAATATATATATATATATATATATATATATATATATATATATATATATATATATATATATATATATATATATATATGATAACGTAATTTAAGTGATTTATTCTATCATGTATTTCTAGTTAAAATTTTATCTTGACTTTGAGTTTGGTTAGAAACCATCAAGGGTAGGATAAGAACATATGAAATTTATATCTTGACTTTGAGTTTGGTTAAAATATGAAAATATGAAATTTATTAATATATATATATATATATATATATATATATATATATATATTAAAAAAATTGATGTTAAATTAAAAATTAAGAATATTAGTAAGGTATCAAGTGCCTCATCTTATCCTATCATGTCATCTCCTTTGTCTTCTATGTTCTTCTTTATTAGATCGATAATGATCTTATTGGTGTCGTCGGTCTGTCCATTAGCCTGAGCATAGTAAGGCATCAAGTGCCTCATCTTATCCCATATTCTTGGGCAAAGGCCATCACCCGTTCTTCTGTGAACATAGTACCTTGGTCAACAGTCATGGTCTTAGGAATCCTGAACATATGTATAATTTGGTTCTCAATGAACTAAATTATTGCTTCCCGGTTGACATTACCCATTGGCATAGCTTCCACCCACTTGGTGAAATAGTCCGTGGCCACAATGATAAAGTTATGTCCTTTGGAGCTCGTAGGGCATATCTTTCAATCAAGTCCATGGCATATCCTCTAAATGGCCAAGGCTTGGCTATTGGGTGAAGCTCATCCATGGGCACCCTTTGGATGGGTCCATGCAACTGGAAAGATTCACACCCTTTGGCATACTGGAAACAATCGGCCATTATGGTCGGCCAATAGTACCCATGCATAAGAATCAGCCACTTCATGATGGGGCCAGACCAAGCCACATATCTCTTCATGAATCTGAGCCATGACCAAGTAGGATTCCTTCTTCTTGAGGCATCGCAATAGTACCCCATTAGTTTTATTCTTATACAACTCATCACCTACTAGGACATAGTTGAGGGATTTTTGTTTAATTTTGAAGTCGCATTACCACCGGGCGGTTTTGCAAGTAGTCAATCAGTAGCCTTATCAAAGCATCGACTGGGTCTTGCTTGGCTGCCAATGTGTCATCCTGCTGCATGACCTCGACTAATGTTTCCTTGTACCTAGAGACCTGTTGTGAGAGGTTGTTCGCCTCTTGGTTCTCGTCTCTAGGAACATGCGTAATAATGACATCGATAAATAACTTCAATAAGTCGCGAGCTGAGCACGCAGTTCTCTCAGCTTAGCATTATAGAACTTGTACTCACAAATAATTAGTTTAATTATAGAACTTGTACTCACATACGATGACTTCCCTTCTATGGCGACAAAAGCTGACAGCATCACCTTCGAACCAACAGTTACATCGGCCACCACACACCCAAGGCATGAGAAGGGTGACCCATGAAGCTAGTCATGATCATAGTGGTTGGGATGAGATCTTCTGAGTTCTTATCAAGCTTCTTCATTATAGCCAATGGCATGATATTCAATACAACTCTGCCATCTACAAATACCCTATTGAAGAGCTTTCCGTTTAATCAGCCTTAATGTAGAGTGGCTTCAAATGTTTCACCATGTCTGCCGTAGGATTCTCAAATGACATACCCTCGGTCACTTGGTTTTCAGATTCTCACAAAGTTAGCCCATTCAAGCTTCCAAGCAAAAACATCACCTTCGAGTTCCTTGGGTTGACCCCAGGTTCCCTGATTCTAGTGGCAACAACCCCATCATCTCTATCTATGTTAGGAAATGTTCACTACCCTCGCTCGTATATTGTCCAAGCTTGAGTCGCTTATTTACTCATCTTCAAAAACAAGCAGTCAAATATTCCTCTGTCGCATCCTCCTCCTCGGCCAACAAATTCACCTTACCTCCTCGGTCATTCATAAACGTGATGTCCATAGACACTAAACCTTGCTCTTTTGTGACTCTGACCACTCTCCTTGCTCCCTTTGGGGCAGGTTCTTGGCTTAGCCTAGACGGTACAATCAGCCCAATGGTTACGTCGGCATTCAGACCTTGCCCCCCCAGGCGGGAGGTGATCAAGTCGCAGTTTCTACCCTCTCAGCTAGGGCTTTTGCCTTTCAGGATTCAGCTTTGTCAAGTGGGGCTCCCTCAACTCCTGGATGAGCCTTCCTGGCTTAGGTAGATTCTTGCGAGACCTCATTGGCTTGCTAGGCTCACCTATCTCCAAATGACCCTGTAGGTGAGCCATACGATTTTCCACAGTTGATCCTTTAGCAGAAGTTCCCAATCGGTCAAAAACTGATAGCATCCTTTTTGGAGGACCCTCTCACTTGGGCACCCATATAGTTATTTTTTTCTTTCCCTTCCCTTTATCGGCTCCTGAGAAGGAAACCCTGAACATAATGAAGTTAGATGTGGCGTGATTATAAGAATGATGCCACTTGAAATATTTTTTCCCTTTAAGCTCCTCGGGAGGTGGTATCTTGTAGCCATCAAGCAGCTGAATTTGCTTATCTTTGAGCCGGTAGTCAAAGATTTGACAAGTCTTAGATATGTAAAAGGAGTATTCTCGAAGCGGGACATGAGTATGTTTTTCCTTTAACTATCTCACCGCCATGATGTCTCGCCATGGGCTCGGTTGAGTCCGAATAATCATCAAGATCAATTATGGCCACAAGATGGGGTCTTAGACCTCTAACATCTATTCTCTTCTCCTTATCTTGTCCGAATCGTTTCTATCCGAACAACCATTGATGCCAAACTATCGAGGTCGTTACAAGCTTGGCCCACAAGCTTCTCCTTCAATTGCGGGCACATTATAGAGATGACCATGGATGTCAATCGCGATTCATGGAACTGAACCGAGCACATTCTCGATCGTCTTCTCGAACCTTTCAATGAACTTGGAGACTAACTCATCCACCTTCTACCGTAGGTTCATAAGATCGGCAATGGTGACTTCACGGTTGTGGCCAATAGAACTTGTCATCGAAACACCTTTCCATATACGCCCAAGTATGAATTGAATCGGGTCAAGGGAGAAATACCAAGTAAATGTTGTCTCGATCGGTGAAAGTGGGAACAATCAGAACTTATGTTACTCATTTTGGTTTCTTCCTATATTGGGCCATGAATCGCCGATGTGATCCATGGTTGACTTGCCATAGTCTCCGAAAAACGTGGCAAAGTCGGGTGTTTTGAATTCTATGGGCAGAGGCACCAACTGGTCCACCAAATTGGGGTAAGCTTCCCGTAAACCGGCTTGTCAAGCAGTTTCAATTCAACACCAAAGAATTTCTTGATGGTTTCAACAATAAGATTCGAGTTCAAGAGTTGGAACCCCGAGGGCCTAGGCTCAGTAGGAACAGTTGGACCCCGCATTGTATCTGTTATACCTTGCATTCTTGGCTGAGATGGTACCCGGGGTTAGCTATTAGCCAATGGCTGCCCAGGTACTTGGACAAATTTGGCAAGGCTAGTTCCTTGGAGAGTTGCTTGGCTATTCTGATAAGGTGGAACTTGGTTCCATGGTCGCCTTTCAGTGAAGCACCAAACACCCGTGGATATGGATTTGAACCCACGGGAAGTGGCACAAGTGCTTTAGGATAAATTTGACTAGGTGGTAGGCCAACCGAGCCAGGTGGATTCGAGACTAATGACTGCTGCACTGGGTAATAAGTACCTGACCTATCAAGCCCTGACCGGGCTGAAGGCTTGCCCCGTGCTTAAGGTTGATGGTTAGCAATCGAGGGGTGTTCATAAGACAATCCCTATTGCACATTCCCTGTTGGACTCGATTGTCCTCCATGTTGTTATCCGTGGACACCAAGACTGGTCGCGGTACTAGCTTGTGCAGCATGCCCCTGCTCCAGTTCTTTGGCATGTTGCACTTCGTTGTGCAACATAGGTTTCAGTATGTCAGCCAATTGCTGGGAGACTTGTTACATGATATCATGATTCCCATGTCGATCTACTAACGGGTGAACGACGTGGTCGTGACCGCGGGTGGTTCTTTGTCGGCAGATTGTGATTGATCTTGGGGTTCATTAACCACAATGTGAGTGACTGGCCACAAATTACCTGCCTTCTATGGGTTCTTAGGCTTGGATGAATTTCCCCTCTAAGAAGCTGAAGACAGTTCCATACTTAGGTTTCGACCAGAGCGTAAGTACATGTGTTGGTCCCACTGGGCGTGCCATTTTTCTATGTTGTTAAAACACTTTATTCTCCTCGATTGTGTTTCCTTCTCGGCCTTCGGCCGTTGGTTCCTCAACCAAGCCATCCTTTAACCGAGTATCACCCTTCCTTGGTGCCTAGGCCCCTATTGGTATTTCTCTCACATTCTTAAGGTGAGCCTGGCATCTTTGTTACTCTTATGGAAAGTACCTGTTCTACCAAATACTGTAGTGCCTCTATTGACCGCCCTGGCCTTTTATTTCCCTCAACCAACAACTTAATTTATTTTGGGTGTTAACAGAGCTCTAAAGATCGAAAAGTTTTAGCTAATGTGAGTCAAATGATCAGCTTAGTGTGGATGTGTCGAATGGCAAACTCACTAAAATACTTTATGCATGATTAATTGAATTGAATGTAAGGAGAGAGAAGTGTACTCGTAATGATACATCAACGTGGGAAATGGAAGCCTCGTAGGAGAGTGTCGACGGTGTTATTTCTGAGAGTGTCGACGGACAAGTTCTTCGACTCTAAATAATTTATGGGCTCAATCATGATTTGAAACGTTATGCGTGTTAGACACAGCTCGGTTTTTTTCAAATTGTTTTCCGTTTATGTGTGTTATTGGACACAATTTGACCCAGTTTTTATCAATAATTTGTTTGATGCCCAGCTTGGTACTTTAGAATCATATGCCTTTTATAGAACCTTGATGAAATATGGCTAGTCGTCGAACACAAACCAGATCAGTGCTAGTTCATCAATTTGGCACCAAAACGAACAACCATTTGCCACCGTCCCTGCCCCCAATAAAGAATAAAGCCTAGCATAATCAAGGCCCACGTCGTATCTGGCTTCGACCAACACGATATGGGACTCGACACCATCTAGGAAAATAAAAATGTGCTTCTTAATTTAATTGTACAACTATTGTAATCATCTATATTAATTTAAGCAATTATAACTAATTATTAATTAATAACTCTGTTTATTTTTAATTAATTTTTTTACAAAAATAAATAACTTACATATTTTAATTTACCAAGAACATTTTTTCATTTTAAATAATTTAATTTTGTATTTTAAAATAAAATAAAATTAAAACCTAGTTGAGAAGTTTGGGGGG
Source organism: Oxytropis ochrocephala (assembly GCA_020916435.1). NCBI lineage: Eukaryota > Viridiplantae > Streptophyta > Magnoliopsida > Fabales > Fabaceae > Oxytropis > Oxytropis ochrocephala. Next base: position 52,274,590 of record CM037095.1, read on the forward strand.
TGGGAGTGGCAGATCTAGGACCCTTGACTAAGGGGTACAAAAATTTCCGAGCACACCCATCGCTAAAAATATAATGAAAATAAAACTTTAACTGGTTTACACCTTGTTTTGCACTTGACCAACATAAATTAAATAGCACTAACAAGTTTCTAAATACAAATTAAATCGCACTAAAAGAATCAACATATATAGTCACAAAATCAAAAACAGATTCAAATTAAATAGATAACATAAAATAAATTAAAGAGTGGGGAACAACTTATTCTGAGAGCTTGTAAAAAAAAAAACTTACTCCAATAGTAATTCTTGTAAGAGTTACTCTACCTAATATCTCGTTGTAGACATTAAATTTTACTGATCCTATTGTCAAACTGATATTTCTAATTGAGCAGATTAAATATGCCGATTTTCATAAAATTTTAAAAATATTTGATCTTTGATCTAGTGAGTTCAATTGATCTAGAGTTTTTTTTTTTTTTTTTGTTTCACAGTGGTTTGTTTTGCCTATAAATTACTTCAACCGCTCTGTATACACGATGCATGAAGCTACTACCCTATCATTGCTTCTTTTGTAGATTTCGCGTTCTATATTGTCCTTTTCATGGGGAACATTTTTGTTCAATATTTTTAGGGCTGAGCCTTATTCATATATATAGTGGACAAAACATATACTTTAGTTATGGGAAGGACTCCTTGTTGTGAGAAAGTAGGGTTGAAGAAAGGAAAATGGACAGCAGAAGAGGATGAGATCTTGTTAAAATACATTCAATCCAATGGTGAAGGTTCATGGAGATCATTACCCAAGAATGCAGGTACTATACTACTATCACTAGTTATTTTCTTTACCCAAAAATTAATTACATTGTCTTTTTTTATGGGGGACCATTCGTGCATTACCCAATAATGCAGGTACTATATGCTGATAGTTTTTTTCATCTTGCAACTTGCTACGATAAGTTCTGTTGCTATATTAATAGTATTGTTGAAGAATTTTAATTATTTGTGTTATTACTTTGCCAGGATTATTAAGGTGTGGAAAGAGTTGCAGACTAAGATGGATTAACTATTTGAGAACTGACCTAAAAAGAGGCAATATTTCTGCTGAAGAAGAAGATACAATATATAAGCTGCACACTACTCATGGCAACAGGTTAGTGTTACTGCTGGTGCCATACTAAATATTACCCCGTTTGTTTTTCAGTATTTTTCGTTAGGGTAGTCTATCAAACAAATGAATTTGAGGGAGCCCTTCCCATAATAAAAGAGGACTCGAATTAGATCTTGAGTTCACCCATCGATGTGAGTTACACCATGCCCCAATTTATGTGTTTTTCGAAGTGGGCGGTGATTTAAGGATTAAGGTAACTTGGGTGTATGATCTTCGAGCCCTTTTTACCCTTGGGTGACTTTGGAATTTTTCTATGACGCTTTGCTGACGTGTCAATATGGTCAATTTCAAATTCGAAATTTGGCTATAACAGATACCTCCAAATGTTTAGTCTCATTGGTAGTGGAAGAGAGTAAATGTTTTAATGAGTTTTAAAACCTCTGCAAGAGAGACGCTGTGGATGTGAAGTGAACCACTTCATTTGCTACTTTCCTTTCGAATATCCATTTCTAAAGAAAGGGAAATAAAGTCTGTTGTTTTGTTTGCGTCTAATTTTCAATAAGCTGTATTTTTGTATCCAAGGAATACTAACTCTTACTACCTTTGATCCACAATATAAGAGTAAAAACACAACATTATACAAATCAAGGAATGATATTGAAATCAATTATATATTATCATTTAACAACGTTAAAAGTTTATCTTCTTTTCAACACTGCCGTTTTCGTTAAATGATGATTTACACTCCTAATTAATGACATCATTGTTAAATACACCACTTAAATAGGGATAAATTTGAGATTGATCATTTAGTACATCTTAAAATTTGTGTTTTTTTCTTATATTGTGAACATAAAAAGTCACTATTTTTCTCTTATATCGTGAAGTGAAAGGAGTAATAAAAAAGTGAATCTCGAGTAATACTGTGAGATGCGAATATATTCTGCCACAACTAGTAGGAGTACTACTTTCCATCACATCAAAATTAAAAAATGCAATTGTGGTCAATATCCACACGGTTTTTTTTTTCCTATACATTTGTAAAAATTGAACTTCTTGTACTTTGACATCTATTTTCAATATATTTCAATTTACTTAGCAAAATACACCAAATATTAATTTAGTTGTTAATTATTAAATTGGATTTTTATACTCACGATCATATACTATTAATTATTAAATTATTAGTTTGTTGTTGTATAATTATGTTTTTATTTGAATAATTTATATCTCTATTTTTATAGATTATTTTAAAACTTTATTAAGTTAAATAGTCTGACCACTTTAGACTAGGGTTCGAGATACGCCATTGCTCTCTCTCTCTCTCTCTCTCTCTCTCTCTCTCTCTCTCTCTCTCTCTCTCTCTCTCTCTCTCTCTCTCTCTCTCTCTCTCTCTCTCTCTCTCTCTCTCTCTCTCTCTCTCTCTCTCTCTCTCTCTCTCTCTCTCTCTCTCTCTCTCTCTCTCTCTCTCTCTCTCTCTCTCTCTCTCTCTCTCTCTCTCTCTCTCTCTCTCTCTCTCTCTCTCTCTCTCTCTCTCTCTCTCTCTCTCTCTCTCTCTCTCTCTCTCTCTCTCTCTCTCTCTCTCTCTCTCTCTCTCTCTCTCTCTCTCTCTCTCTCTCTCTCTCTCTCTCTCTCTCTCTCTCTCTCTCTCTCTCTCTCTCTCTCTCTCTCTCTCTCTCTCTCTCTCTCTCTCTCTGAATAACACTCACTCTGTGATATATGCCCCATGTAATATTTGTTTTTCTTAACAGTTGAGATATTTGTTGGTAAAAAAGAAAACAGTTGTTTTTTTGACAATGATGCTGAGGTATTTGGTTTTTATTAATATTATATCTACTTATGGATAAAACTTATTTACTTTAAGGGTTTAAACCGTGCTATAAAATTTGTTACATCATCAACCTATTACAAAATATGTTATGAGTGACTTTTAAGGTAGTTGAGATAAAATAAAACATTATTTAGATATTTTATTTCGTGATTGGTTGACATTGTAAAAAATATTGTACACCAATTGCGTATAATTTTTTTTATAACAAAAAGAAATTTATATAGAAAACAAGTTTTACTTTACTAAATTTATTGTAGTCTCTCAGTAAAATAATTATTTTATTTTTTTCATTGAGTAACTTAATGTTTAAAATTATTTCAAACAGTTATTTAATGTTTAACAATATTCCCTAATGTTTAAGATGTTGTTAACTGTCTCTTAATTCCATTAGTGATACAAAATACATCAAACTCATTGGAGGTGAACTCTCTACCTCTATCAGTTCTCAAACATTTAATAGTGCAACCAGATTCCTTTTCAACTAATGCTTTAAAGTTTTTACAACATTCAAGGGTAGAAGATTTTTCAAAGAAGCGAAATGACTAAGTTTTTCTACTAAAGTCATCTATAAATGTGATCAAGTACCTCTTTTTTGCTGTGGGACTCAAGTCTAATTGGGCCCTATGATATTTTCCCTTTAGACAATCTCAACATATTTTTGAAGGTCGAGTCAATGCAGAATACCTTTCCCCACATTCTTCTGCGTAAGTGTTTGAAGTCCCTTGTACCCTAGATGCCCAAATCTACCATACCAAAAGTGAGCATTGTGTTCATTTGAACCCTTGAAGCAACAAGGAATCGTTCTGATTCTTTGTCACTACAAACATACGATTTGGGAGATTCTTGATGTGAGAATTAGGCCCTTCTTCCATGGTACACCTTATAGAGATTATCTTCAAAAATTACCTTCAAACCCTTTTCTTGTAGTTTGTCCAATACTTAGCAAATTGCTTCTTAAATTTGGAATGTAGTAGATTTTAGCAACAACTTGAATGATTCCACCAATTTCCAACTTTACACTTCCCTTTCCTACCGTCATCAATTTCAAACCATTTCTCAATCTTACAGACACCTTCACCTTCTCATCTAATTCAAAGAACCAATCCTTGTATCCACACATGTGATTGCTGCACTCAAAGTCAAGTAACCACACTTTCTTGACCTTACCATCTTCCTTTGTGTGAGCCATGAGCAAATTTTATCTTTTTCTTCGAACTCAGTGTAATTGGCTTTCTCTTCCCAATTAGGGAAATCATATTGATAATTCCCTACTTTTCGACAATGAAAGCACTGAATTGTGTCCTTGTTGAGAAATCCCCTTCCTCTACCGCAAACTGTTCTTACTCCAATACAACCTCTTCCTCTGGTTCTTCTTGTGTTGCCGACCTTCAACGTGTTCTCCTCTTTCTTTTCACCTTTCATTCTCTGTTTGTGCACCATCAGGCTACTCTGAAGTGTGTCTATAGATAGAGTGGTGACATCATTGGATTCTTCGATCGAACAAACCATGTAATTGGATTTCATGGTCATTGATCTTAGAATCTTCTCGACAATCATCACTTGTTCGATTCTTTCTCCATGAATCTTCATTCGATTCACAATAGCCAACGCTCTTGTGAAATATTATTTGACCGATTCTCCTTCTTTCATCCCCAGCAGTTCGAGTTCCCTTCGCAAAGCCTGCAACTGAGCCCTCTTAACCTTTGTTGAACCTTGATAATTTTGTTTCATTGAATCCCATATGTCTTTCGCTGAATCTTTATTGAGTATGGTTTCAATGATGTTTCGATCAATGGCTTGAAGTAAGTAGTTATTTGCCTTAAGGTCTTTGAGTTTGCTTTCCTATCTATTCTTTACTCCTTGCCTAGCCGATTGGAACATAAATTTTGTTTTCAACCAAATTACAGTACTCCTTTGATCTAAGGAGATTCTCCATCAACATTGACGAATGAACGTAATGGTTGTCAACCCTTGAAATTGATGGATGCAGAAAATTGCTTTCCTTTTCTTCCATCACTCTCTCTCTCACTCTCTCCCTCCCTCCCCCTGTTTTCTTTATTCAGACCAGACCCCAAAACGAAGCTCTGATACCAGATGTTAATTTTTCAAGAAAACAGATAAGCTAATGCTTATATTATTATTGATTGCCAAAGGCTATATATGCTTTTACAAGGGAGTTAGGACACAACAGAAATATAACAGATCAGTTTGATCAGTTCTAACTGTAACTGATACTGATACACATAGCGGACCTATTACATGGGCTTACACAAGGTATCTAAAAGGCCCAAAACGCTAACATGAGATCGGTTTGTGAGAGAAGTGTTAGAAAAAAGAGAAAACAAATAAATAAATTATATGATATAATGCATGAAATAAAATGCCTATAAAAAGGCATATACTTTGTTTTTCATAAAAAAAGAAGTCTATAATCTAAAGAAATTTGTATCCTCGTACCTGTCCTTATTTTCTGCGCACTTCAGAATATTATGAATACTTTTTTGTTACAAAATTAGGAATATTTTTCCATCTTGCATCGGAGTTTAATTTACTTACCCTAAATTTTCTTTATATAAAAATATTATGAATATTCAATAATGATAATAATTCCTTCAAAGAATCAAAGGGATACTATGGAAAGCTACTCATGAGGCACTTATGACAAATAGTGAAAGATGTAGAAGGAAGATGGTGATTTCCCCTTTGTGTCTAGTGTGTGGTAAAGTAGAAGAATCCATTTTCTAATGTTTCAGAGATTGTCAAAGGAATAACACAGTCTGACGTCAATTAAAAGGTAACACTGACTTTACTTTTTTCACTAAGACTGATTGGCAGTAATGGTTGGTCAAGAATCTGGAACGAAAACGTCTTTTTGAGGATATCCCCAATTGGCACCTCATCTTTGGTGCTGCGTTGGAGAAAATCGGGAGAGCTCACAACAAGCTGGTTTTGTCTTAGATAAGCTGGTCAACTCAAACTATCTACTGGAAGTCTATTGTGCTAAGTGTTATTCTGCAAACTAAGAAGGGGTTTAAGGTTCTTTTTCCTACCAATTGCGAGAAGTGGAGCAAAAGTGATTCGTGGATACCGCCGCCGAGTGGCAGCTTCGCCTTGAGCTGGGATGGCTCTTTTCAAACTCAAGGTGTGATGTTAGGTGTGGTGGACTCTTTCGAAATGCCTCGGGTGACTTAATGTTTGCTTTCACGCATAAGCTGGATTATTGCTCCATTTTGGAGGCAGAGTTGTGGGCCATATAGAAAAAAATATTTATATGGGGTGTCTATAGCTTGGGGTCGAGGATACCACAAATTTGTGGTGGAATCAGATAGCTCTTTGGCTATTTAGTTGCTTAACTCTGATACTTCTGACTTGCACCCTTTGATCAGCTTATCAGAGGGATTCAAAACTTCATTACTACTTTGGACAAGATTAGTTGGAAACATATTTCGAAAGAGGCTAATAGGTCAGTTGATCATCTAGCTAAGGATAACCTTACTTGTGATGACGTTTGTCGTATTTTTGATGATGTTCCTCCCTCTCATATCAGTCTTGTTTTTGTCGATAACAGAGACTTGAGAGTTAATCTTGGTTAGTTGTCTTTTGGGGCTTTATGCCCTTTATGTTCTCCAATTAAAAAGGATAAGAATTTGGTGAGACATTTAATGATAATAGGTTCATCCTAGCGTAAAATAGACCACATAGTAGATAACGAATACCATATAGTAGATAAGCTCATTGTAAGTGTTTATCATCACTAGTTTATAATATTTTCTCACTAACTTATAACATTTTTTGAAATGCTACTTCATGTATAGCTTATAAAGTTTCATTTTTCTTCCATTTTTACCTTTATACTTTAGTTAACTTCCTCATTTATCTTCTATTAAATGAATCCTCTCTCTCATTTTTTCGTATTAATTACAAATATCTATTTTTATCATTTTATATTTATATGTTAGTTAACCGCTAATTTTATCCAACACTTTAAATTTAATATGCCAACTTATCTGTTATAAACTATCTTATCAAGGGATAAATTTAGGGGAAATTACACTCACCTCCCTTAAGTTTTGGACAAATGTCACACACCTCCTCTCTAGTTTTAAATTGAACAATGACTTCCCATAAGTTTTGGTCAAATGTCACACACCTCCCCTCTAATTTTAAATTGAACACTCATCTCCCTTAAGTTTTGGTCAAATACAATTTTCTAATTGTATTTGAAGATATTATCATGTGTTCTTGACTTGTGCTATACTTGCACATCCATTTCTTTTATTTTCTTCGGCCATCGAAGGCTAAATCTTATAGGTCATTCGTTTCAAATGAGAGCTCTTCCCTTTTGTACTCTTTTGTGTTGTGCAGACTATTTACTTTCTACTTAATTTTGACTTCCCAACACTTTGCAGAAACTGTCGATAGGTCGCACTAGTTTCATCTCCCATCCTCTGTGTGAACCTACTACAAATCTTTGTGATGAATTCTTATTCAAAACTAAATGTGAATGAAGGAGAAAGATGAAGAAAATTGCAGTAGAGTAGAAGGTGTTTTGTAATAGTGTATTAAATTTTAGGGCTTGAAATAATTCAATAATTTGAGGAGGTTATTATCAAGAAAAACTAGATGAGAGGTGTGTGACATTTAACTAAACTTCTGGGATCAGTGAGTTTTCAATTTAAAATTGTAAGAGAGGCAATGACATTCGACCAAAACTTAAGAGAGGTGAGTATAATTTTCCCTAAATTTATGAAAGAAATGAATATGCCGATGAAGGAATTAAAAGACTCAATTTTTGTGGTCGTTGATTATTTTCAGGTGGTCCTTGATAGCAAGTCACTTGCCCGGAAGAACAGACAATGAAATAAAGAACTATTGGAATTCTCACCTCAGTAGAAAAATTTACAGTTTCTCGAAAGCGACAAGTATAGTAACAACAAGAATCATGGACATTGGTCCTCCACAACGCAAAGGTGGTAGAACAAGCCGATGGGCAATGAAAAAGAACAAAAACACCTACATTAAACAAACCGTCACTAAAGAAAACAATAGTGAAATTTCAGTTCCGCTAGAATACCTACCCCGTCACTAGAAAGTGAGGTGTGGAAAATGTAAAGTTGTCTGAGGAGGCAAGGAAGGAAGAAGATGATGTGGAAGAAGTAAAAAGAACTGCATGTGATCAATGTGACGACATCATAGTGGAAGCATGCGGGGTTACGAATTTAAATGAAGAGAGAGATAATAATGTTGTCGAAGTGGTGGGTGTTGCTGAGGAAAATGAAAGAGCAAATTATGATGGTGATGTGTATCCTTATAAAATGGCTTCAAGTGATGATCAAATTAACTCGAATAACATGGAAAGTACTCATGGAGAATGGTATTCTAAAAGGGATTTGAGTTTAGATGATGATAACCGGGACTGGGAGAGTGTCATGGAGTTTAATGATGATACAAAAAACCTTCTGAGATGGTTGTGGGAAGAGGATGATTTGGATAGTGATAGTCAGTGGCTGCCTGTGATTTTTCTGTGTTCTGCGCAGTTAAAATTTCCCGCCAATCGACATACGACATAATATATAAATAATCATAAAGTGTCTTTAAATAGGAGAGATGAAATCTAACCCACAATATAAGTCTTTAAATAAAATTAGGAGGTAAATGCCTTTCGAGACTTCTTTTCGTGAATGTTCGCATAATATCAACATCTCGAAGTGACTTGAATATCTCCCGCCGATTGTAACATATCATCAAGTCATTGAACCACTCATCGTTGATCTTGTTGCGTAATTTAGACTTGATAATCTTCATTCTTTGAAAAAGTTCTCTTTCAATCGGATCTTCGACACCGAGCAACAAAGAAACCAACTCAATGAGTTTGTAGACCAAATGGAAATACTAAATGTTTTCGAGTTTGAACCATCTTCATACCCAAACTTTCAATATCTTCACAAGAAGTAAAGGAAGCATGCATTTTCATGTGATGTACATAATTGTCAAGTTGCTCTCTTATTGCTCCACGATCATCATCGTAAAAGTCGCATGATAAATATCGCCAAGACGAAAGCAAGTTTATCAATATCAAACCTTGAGAAAGAGTTCTTGGGGTCAAGACATGAGAAGCAATTCAAAGACATTATTCTTCCTTCACTAAACCGGTGATCCATCTCCACACGATGGCGGAACTTGAATGAATTATTAGGAGCCAAAAGTAATCAAATAATATAATAGAAATATTAAATTTACAAACAAAATTAGTTTTTCGAAAATCATATTTTAATTGGACAATAAATACTCAATTTTTTGACAAAATATAGTGCCTTGGTTAATAAATTAAAAATTTGTGTTTTTCAAAAAGGTAACTTTGATTTTTTAATCATAAATACGATTGAATTTATTTTATACTATGAAAATATATATTGTCACCAAAAATAAATGCAAAACAATTAACAAATATTGTAAAAACATTTTGATCAGAACACACATACATCCCACCTCACCGCTACTATTATATCAAAAATAATAATAAAATAGAAGATTGCAAAATTTAAGAAAGTGAGGTTCGAACTCGCGACCCGAATACAACACAAATACAAAACAATGAACATCTTTTATGCCATTGAACCATTTGTTGTTAAACATCTTGCAAACGAGATATATATTATATATCCTTAATAGAAAAAATCACTATTAGGTTGGGGGCTTTACAAACAAAGTAGAAGTTGAAGTAGGTGGCTCTCTTTCATTGGCCCTAAAATCGCCCACAGTGATAGTAGAATGTTGGAAGAGATAGATCCTCAGAAACAAAATGACTTAATTGCTTGGCTTTTCGAGTGAAAATCAAAATTTTGGAAAAACTATTTTGATTTGACAATAAAGTCTCAATTAAAAACTCAAAATCACATTCTTAATAATAATATGAGCTTTAATTTTATTTTAGAAGGGATACCTTTGAGCAATGATGTATTTTTCATCTCAGAACCAAGGTTTGTGGTTTGCCTTTCTATTGTTTTTTTTCATCTTCTCAAATATTATATACGTTACCTCTGTGACTGTGTATAAATTTATTTTCCCTCAAACATTTGTATTAGATCACAATTAAAATGGCTTAATATTAAACTGCCTTGATTTTCTAATAGCATTTGTATTCTTCTTTCATGTCTATATATCGGCTTTTCCTTCAAATATTATATAAATTATCATAATTACTTTTAATAGTTCTTCTTTGTATATCTGCCTCGTTAAACTGACTTGGTATTATATTATATTATACACAAAATACATTTTTCTTTGGTCATCTCTTATGAAGATTTGTGGTATAGTTTCTGAAGAATTATACATTTGGACTATGACTAAAATCTATAAGATCTAC